>OX421894.1:80070873-82570873 GCA_949128065.1 Beris chalybata
CATTAGAGGGTGTTATTAACTCGTTCGGCGACCAGCCTCCATTATACAACATTTTACTCTCGTTCTCATTCAACGATATGTAGTTCTTCATTGTTGAAGTTATTCCTACATTTTTATTTCGATCGATTTCTACTCCATTTAGTTCATATCTAATCTCGTCGAATAGAAAGGCTATGGTATTATTGGATAGTTTTGCAGTTGTTGATGCAGTTCCATCTGCTTTAGTTAAAACACCTTCAATATAAATAAAACTCTGACTTGGTAAAACACACAAGTCCTGCTGCTGTAGAGATATTCTGATTTCGTCGCTAGAGTTGTATGATGTTAAAAATGGAGAGTAGCTGTGATACTCAATTTTAGAAATACTATTATCATAGCTAGGTTTACTTGTGATATTCAAAATTTCACTCATTTTTTAGTTTGAATCCTAATAATTTTAAATATTGTTTATTGCACAGTGACAATATTGGTCTTGCTCGTTCAGTTTTCTTGATTGAACTGATTGGACTAACACTAGGCTGACTATTATATACCAACATTCTGGGGCATTAAATGAAGTCTAATGGTTATGGTTTCTCCTTTAAAGTTTATTAGATCTCCGTCTTGATCAACAAGTTTAAGAGTTAACGTACTTATTCGCTTGACGTTTATCGGCAAATAGATTACATTCTTAGGAACCTCGACTATTTTATAGCCTGGCCCCACTTCAGGTGAGAATTCATGAATTGTATGTGATGATATATTATTGATGTACGAGTTTCCAACTATACTGCACCCGATTCGAATTACATTAACTTTAGTTATGTTTACAGGTAAATCTGAGTAATTTTTCACATTGATAGCTAATTCTCGTTTATCGAATCCTAGCAATTGTCCAATAGTTCTCTCTCTATTAAAGAAAATAGGAGCACTTGTCTTAATTTCACTCTTTAGAGTATTATTATTTGCCTGTATTATGAGATTTATTCCACTGTTAATCTTTGCTATTTCCTTATACAAATAGTTGGCAATATCATCGATTTCATACGATCCGATAGGAAACTCTATAACATGTTTTCCTATATGAAATAAATTATTTCTTTCATCAACATTCGGTATAGAATTATACGTTTGGAAATCAACTAGTCCACAAACATAGTCGCCGTGCAAGTCTATTGGTGGAAAATACTCTGTTGTTAGTATGGATGTATTTCCGCTCAACGTTAATGTATAAGCCATGATAGCAAATAATACAATGAAAGAACTTTTAAAAAATATTTATTTATATACTAAATTTACAAAAGTTTATATAAAAATTTTAAACATAAATGTCCACAGTTATACGATTCATAGTTTTGATATGTATTATAGTTGTATCTTATGTTATCTCCTAAATAGTATATTAATTCGACAGGAGGTGGTAGATTTCCAAAACTATCAAAGTACTCGATATGATTTTTTTTCTTATCATACGCTACCCAATGTGTGCCGGGTCCTTCCATTGAATCCAAATTAACAATACCACTTTCATTTTTCTTAGGTTTCCTCGGTAGGGTATTCCGCATAAAAACACCTCTGAAATCAGGCAGGAACTTTCCAAATTTACGTAAATCATTTTCATTCAATGGTCTCTTGGGTAGCGTTCTTAAAAGTTTTTTGGCTGAGGATTCAAGTATAGTCCTAATCCTTTCCTATACGGTTTCAAGTAGAGTCCACGACCTACAGCTATCTGCTCCATTTTCTGATTGTGTCGTTTCTGCTCCTCTAACGTTTTCTTTGCATCTTTAGCATCGTTAACAGCTTTAGCTATTCCTGCAGCTCCACCTGCTAATGCTCCTATAGCTGACAAGCCCGCAAAAAGTGGAACCAAGAATGGTAGAACTCCACCAACTTTTGGAATGGGAATAATTCTAGGAGTTTTAACGTCTTTATTGTTTTTAATTATACTCTTTGCAGTACTCAATGCTAATTTAATAGCAGCTTTTATGCTTTCAGGTTTCTTTTTTTTGAGAACATTTCGAGCTGAACGAACAGCTGTTCTAAATTTTGGTTTACCCATTCCGAATTTAACTTTAGCTTTCATTATATTTGTTACAAGTAATGCGTGCGTGCGCTCTGCTAAGTTTGCGTCTTTGGATTTAACTCGCTGCCAGGCCTTTTCAGATAATATCTTATCAAGTATGTGCCGATCACTGCTTTCTTTATATTTAGAATATCCAATATCGTGCTCTTTACACGCTTGATCCAATGGATTTATTCCAGGATCACCTCTAGCAAGTCGTTCGCTTAATTTCGTACCAGGTCCACAATACTGATAGCCCGGTAAATGTAGTTCAATAGGCAATTTATTGATTAGCGAATTAACTAAACCTCTTCCATCAACAACTTTCCGTAGACTGTGTCTTTTGAGTTTGTAATCAATCATTTTATCTCTTTTACTACCTTTAGTAGACTACTTCATTTTATACGATGTTCAACCATTTTATATGATTTTGGTATAAAACATTGATATTTTACGATTTCTTCTTAGTCAGTCTCAGAATGCGGTTTATTAAACAACGTCAAACACTGTCAGTACAAAATGCTGATATTACAAATTGTGCTGATAAAATAAAACATAGTCATTTACTACCTAATAATATTCGAAGTCTAATTGTTGGTCCGTCAAATTGTGGTAAAACTAATGTTATGGTTTGCTTATTAGAGCATCCGAATGGCGTTAAATTCAAAAATATTTACATCTATTCGAAATCGTTACATCAACCGAAATATCAATATTTAAAGCGAGCTGTAAGTCCTATTTCTGGACTAGGTTTTCATGCATTTTCAAATAATAGTGAAGTGATTGCACCTGAAGAAGCTGAATCTAATTCTGTGTTTATTTTCGATGATATTGCAAGTGAAAAGCAAGATAATGTTCGATCATATTTCTGTATGGGACGTCATCATAATATTGATAGTTTTTATCTCTGTCAGACCTATACGAGAATACCAAAGCATTTAATTCGAGATAATGCCAATTTTATAATAATATTCAAACAAGATGATATGAATTTGAAGCACATTTATAATGATCATGTAAATTCCGATATGACATTCGACCAATTCAAAAATATTTGTGCAAAGTGTTGGAAAGATAAATATGGTTTCCTCGTAATTGATAAAGAGAGTCCTCTGGAAAAAGGAAGATATAGGAAAGGATTCGATATATTTATATTAGCATGATAGAAACAGCAGTTAATATTCGAGCAGAGAACAGGTCGAGCAGTTAATATCAGAACAGGTCAGGTCGAAAAGCAGCTAATATCAGAACAGGTCAGGTCTAAAAGAGAACAGGTCAGGTCGAAAAGCAGTTAATATCAGATCAGGTCAGGTCGAAAAAAGAACAGGTCAGGTCAAAAAGCTGTTAATATCGGATCAGGTCAGGTCAAAAAGCAGTTAATATCAGAACAGGTCAGGTCAAAAAGTTGTTAATATCAGAACAGGTCAGGTCTAAAAGAGAACAGGTCAGGTCGAAAAGCAGTTAATATCAGATCAGGTCAGGTTAAAAAGCTGTTAATATCGGATCAGGTCAGGTCGAAAAGCAGCTAATATCAGAACAGGTCAGGTCTAAAAGAGAACAGGTCAGGTCAAAAAGCAGTTAATATCAGATCAGGTCAGGTCTAAAAGAGAACAGGTCAGGTCAAAAAGCAGTTAATATCAGATCAGGTCAGGTTAAAAAGCTGTTAATACCTGTTCAGAGCTGTTCAAAAAGCTGTTAATACCTGTTCAAAAAGCTGTTAATACCTGATCAGAGCTGTTAATACCTATTCAGAGCTGTTCAAGACGCTGTTAATACCTGATCAGAGCTGTTCAAAAAAAGCTGTTAATACCTGTTCAGAGCTGTTAATACCTGTTCAGAGCTGTTCAAGAAGCTGTTAATACCTGTTCAGAGCTGTTCAAGAAGCTGTTAATACCTGTTCAGAGCTGTTAATACCTGTTCAGAGCTGTTCAAAAAGCTGTTAATACCTGTTCAGAGCTGTTAATACCTGTTCAGAGCTGTTCAAAAAGCTGTTAATACCTGTTCAGAGCTGTTAATACCTGTTCAGAGTTGTTCAAAAAGCTGTTAATACCTGTTCAAAAAGCTGTTAATACCTGATCAGAGCTGTTCAAAAAGCTGTTAATACCTGTTCAGAGCTGTTCAAAAAGCTGTTAATACCTGTTCAGAGCTGTTCAAAAAGCTGTTAATACCTGTTCAGAGCTGTTCAAAAAGCTGTTAATACCGGTTCAAAATGCTGTTAATACCTGTTCAGAGCTGTTTAAAAAGCTGTTAATACCTGTTCAAAAAGCTGTTAATACCTGATCAGAGTTGTTCAAAAAGCTGTTAATACCTGTTCAGATCAGGTCAACAAGCTGTTAATATCAGAACAGGTCAGGTCAATAGGCAGTTAATAACAGAACAGCTCAGGTCGATATAAGAACAGGTTAGGTCAAAAAGCTGTTAATATTAGAACAGGTCAGGTCGAAGAGCAGTTAATATCAGAACAGGTCAGGTCAAAAAGCTGTTAATATCAGAACAGGTCAGGTCAATAAGATGTAAATATCAGAACAGGTCAGGTCAATAAGCTGTTAATATCAGAACAGGTCAGGTATAAAAAAGAACAGGTCAGGTCAATATCAGAACAGGTCAGGTCAAAAAAAGAACAGTTCAGGTCGAAAAAAGAACAGGTCAGGTCAAAAAGCAGTTAATGTCAGAACAGGTCAGGTTAAAAAGCTGTTAATATCAGAACAGGATAGCAGTTAATATAAGAACAGGTCAGGTCAAAAAGCTGTTAATATCAGAACAGGTATAGCAGTTAATATAAGAACAGGTCAGGTCAAAAAGCGGTTAATATCTGTTCAGAGCTGTAGTTGATCAGACCATCAGTTTAATGCAATTTGATTACAACTCAATTCAGTTGGAGAGCAGTTCAAAACAGTATAAAAGGAGTTCAGCGCAGTATAAAAATCATTTAGAAGATTTCAACATAGTAAACAATACTTTAAAATTAATACTTGAAGCTTTAATTTACTGTTGTTGTTGTAAACAATATGAGAGGAACAATAAACAATAAACAATTACTCAGTCAAATTGTAAAGACAACTAATTCGATAAGAAAAAAATATAATCAATTAAAATTAGCTAAAGCTAATGCAGGCATTCAATTAGAACAAACTTTTAAACCAATCACAAGTCCTCTCAATGAACTAGTTAAAAGAACTAAGCTTGCTCCGAATATAAAAGAAGAATTTCAAGTTAAAGATGACGAAGAAGAAGAAGTTGATAGTGATGAGAACTTTGCTTCAGTTAAAGCTGATGATGAAGAAGAAGCAGTTGATAGTGATGAGAACTTTGAAACACCTAAACGAAAACTCAACCTGTCATCTACGACAAAAGTTGTACGTAAATATGCTATAACTCCACAGGGACGAGAAGAACTGGATGAATATATGAAAGAAAATAAATTTACAGAGATTCCAACAGAATATTTAAATACATTTATTAATAACCCATCTGTAATTGACAGTTTGTATGGAGTCTATAAAGATGCTGACAATTGGAAAATCGGTAATTCAAGTTTTATAATCGACGATAATCAAGTACTTATAAAGGATAAATCCTACGAGGGGACTCGTGGCTTATATGAACTTTTGTTTATGAAATATCCTAAAAAGACACTATATAGCAAAGAAGACTTGGAAAACTATAAAAATATTCTTCTTGATACTAATGCCCATAAACGTTCTCACAAAAGTGAAAGTCAAATAAAAGGAAATCGTAGTTATAAATATATGAAAATAATTTGTAAGCTTTTCACTCGCAAAGGTAGTGGTTTAATGCAAACATCGAACAAAGAGAAAGATTATATTTATTGGGATGATCCGAACGAATTAGTAGATCGGTTACGCTTACTTATTGCATCGCATGAAGCTGGTCATAATAATCACACCAATGAAATTGTTTCAATCATTGAAGAATTAAAAGAAGCACAAATAATACAATAAAAAGTGTTGCGAGCATACTACATTTATTATTCATAAAATGGGTGTTGACAAGTTTGGTCGATTTTCGAAGGGATTAAGCCGTGGACCGCAAGGACCACCTGGAATCGGATTTAAATTAACATCTGGAGGAGACTATGACTTAAATATGAAATGTATTAAAAATCTGAGTAACCCGCTAAATAATGAGGATGCAGCAACAAAAGCTTATGTGGATACAGAAATTGATAAAATGCTGAAACTAATGAATATCGAAGTTGACAATAGAATAAGGGAAATAGAAAAAAACATTCAGTTTGCAATGAAATCATTTGAAAGAGATATTATAATACTTTTAAGTAAACGAATAGATGATAAGATTGTTTCTAAAAAATAAATAAAAAGAACTTATGTAACAATATTACTTTTTTTTATTTATTTCAACATATGTAACATTATTACTTTTTTTTATTTAGTTAAACATATTAGAAAATTGCATATTAAAAGACTGTCCAATTCTCCCTTTATACAATAAAGCTAATTCGGTGATTATTGTGTCCGACAGAATTTTAGAACAATAGACAAATCCAACACCAACAACTGTAGAAGATTTCAATCAAGAACAATCATAAAAACGTTTACAACTATATGTAATAGCGGGTTGGGGTGTAGCCTAGGGGTTGTGTACTAGGTCTTGAAAACATTGCTATCGGGGTTCAATTCCGAATCAGTATCCATATAATTTAAACACAAAACTTAGACTTCATATAATCATTTCCGAGTACCGTAAAGCCTATGGACATATGTTGGTTTATTGTATAAACTGAATCTAGCTCTAGATAGTCTTCAAGGGAACTTTTCCCAAACGTTTAGAGCATGATTGTAATCCTCTTCGGAACAGTGTGTATCGGTTAATCGACTATAAAAGTTTTCGCGAGATGGAAGCTGAGACTCATTCAATCGTTCAAACGAATTTTAATACTCATAAGGAGAGACAGAGATAGAGACATACATACACAGAAAGAGAGAGAGAGAGATACATAGAGAGAAAGAGAGAGACAGACATACAGATAGATACATATGGTATAGGCATAGAAAGAGACATACACAGATAGATATATACATGTATAGAGAGGAAGAGAAAGAGAGAGAGAGAGAGAGATATACCTGTTGAATTTCACAACATTATGCTATAACGCTAACTAAAACATAACTCATCAAATTCGATATGCTTTTTACAGAAATATGCTGACTTATTAAGAAATATGATTATGCTTTTTCATAAACAAAAGAAATATGCTGTCTCATCACCCACTATGCTTTTTCATAAACATTAGCCTAAGCCCCCCGCTAGCCTAAGCCCCCCGCTAGCCTAAGTTTCGGATAGCCTAAGTCCCCCGCTAGCCTAAGTTTCGTATAGCCTAAGTCCCTCGCTAGCCTAGCTTTTCGTTTAGCCTAAGTCCCCGCTCCCCGCTAGCCTAAGTTTTCGTTTAGCCTAAGTACCCGCTCAGCCTAAGTTTCAGATAGCCTAAGTTTCGGATAGCCTAAGTCCTCCGCTAACCTAAGTTTCAGATAGCCTAAGTCCCTGGCAACAACCGCGAAAAAAAAAAAAACGCCCAACTTTATACAACAGAAAAAAAAAAAAACGCCCAATTTTATGCAACAGAAAAAACAAAAACCCAAAGCTCTGGGGTAGTGAATTTCTTATCAGCTTCATACAAGACTATGGCGTCCATAAAAAAAAACTCCCAATTTTATGCAAAAAAGGAAAAACACAAAAAAAAAAAAACCAAAAAAAACGCCCAATTTTATGCAACGGAAAAGTTTCAGATATCCTAAGTCCCTCGCTAGCCTAAGTCCTTGACAACCGCGAAAAAAACCCCGGAAAAAACTCCCAATTTTATGCAAAAAAAAAAAAAAGCCCAATTTTATGCAACGGAAAAAATCAAAGCTCCACCGTCAAAAAAAGCTCGGGGTGTAAATTCCTTATCAGCTTCATACAAGACTATGACGTCATCCATACAAAAGCTTCCACCCCATCCACCCTTGATTTAGAATGCCTATATCCATACTACTGAAGTAGTCTACTAAAGGTAGTAAAAGAGATAAAATGATTGATTACAAACTCAAAGGCCACAGTCTACGGAAAGTTGTTGATGGAAGAGGTTTAGTTAATTCGCTAATCAATAAATTGCCTATTGAACTACATTTACCGGGCTATCAGTATTGTGGACCTGGTACGAAATTAAGCGAACGACTTGCTAGAGGTGATCCTGGAATAAATCCATTGGATCAAGTGTGCAAAGAGCACGATATTGGATATTCTAAATATAAAGAAAGCAGTGATCGGCACATACTTGATAAGATATTATCTGAAAAGGCCTGGCAGCGAGTTAAATCCAAAGACGCAAACTTAGCAGAGCGCACGCACGCATTACTTGTAACAAATATAATGAAAGCTAAAGTTAAATTCGGAATGGGTAAACCAAAATTTAGAACAGCTGTTCGTTCAGCTCGAAATGTTCTCAAAAAAAAGAAACCTGAAAGCATAAAAGCTGCTATTAAATTAGCATTGAGTACTGCAAAGAGTATAATTAAAAACAATAAAGACGTTAAAACTCCTAGAATTATTCCCATTCCAAAAGTTGGTGGAGTTCTACCATTCTTGGTTCCACTTTTTGCGGGCTTGTCAGCTATAGGAGCATTAGCAGGTGGAGCTGCAGGAATAGCTAAAGCTGTTAACGATGCTAAAGATGCAAAGAAAACGTTAGAGGAGCAGAAACGACACAATCAGAAAATGGAGCAGATAGCTGTAGGTCGTGGACTCTACTTGAAACCGTATAGGAAAGGATTAGGACTATACTTAAATCTTAAAGCTTCACTCCACTGACACTGGAAAGAACAACAAACTCTTAACATATACTTAAATCCTCAGCCAAAAAACTTTTAAGAACGCTACCCAAGAGACCATTGAATGAAAATGATTTACGTAAATTTGGAAAGTTCCTGCCTGATTTCAGAGGTGTTTTTATGCGGAATACCCTACCGAGGAAACCTAAGAAAAATGAAAGTGGTATTGTTAATTTGGATTCAATGGAAGGACCCGGCACACATTGGGTAGCGTATGATAAGAAAAAAAATCATATCGAGTACTTTGATAGTTTTGGAAATCTACCACCTCCTGTCGAATTAATATACTATTTAGGAGATAACATAAGATACAACTATAATACATATCAAAACTATGAATCGTATAACTGTGGACATTTATGTTTAAAATTTTTATATAAACTTTTGTAAATTTAGTATATAAATAAATATTTTTTAAAAGTTCTTTCATTATATTATTTGCTATCATGGCTTACACATTAACGTTGAGCGGAAATACATCCATACTAACAACAGAGTATTTTCCACCAATAGACTTGCACGGCGACTATGTTTGTGGACTAGTTGATTTCCAAACGTATAATTCTATACCGAATGTTGATGAAAGAAATAATTTATTTCATATAGGAAAACATGTTATAGAGTTTCCTATCGGATCGTATGAAATCGATGATATTGCCAACTATTTGTATAAGGAAATAGCAAAGATTAACAGTGGAATAAATCTCATAATACAGGCAAATAATAATACTCTAAAGAGTGAAATTAAGATAAGTGTTCCTATTTTCTTTAATAGAGAGAGAACTATTGGACAATTGCTAGGATTCGATAAACGAGAATTAACCATCAATGTGAAAAATTACTCAGATTTACCTATAAACATAACTAAAGTTAATGTAATTCGAATCGGGTGCAGTATAGTTGGAAACTCGTACATCAATAATATATCATCACATACAATTCATGAATTCTCACCTGAAGTGGGGCCAGGCTATAAAATAGTCGAGGTTCCTAAGAATGTAATCTATTTGCCGATAAACGTCAAGCGAATAAGTACGTTAACTCTTAAACTTGTTGATCAAGACGGAGATCTAATAAACTTTAAAGGAGAAACCATAACCATTAGACTTCATTTAATGCCTCAGAATGTTGGTATATAATAGTCAGCCTAGTGTTAGTCCAATCAGTTCAATCAAGAAAACTGAACGAGCAAGACCAATATTGTCACTGCGCAATAAACAATATTTAAAATTATTAGGATTCAAACTAAAAAATGAGTGAAATTTTGAATATCACAAGTAAACCTAGCTATGATATTAGTATTTCTAAAATTGAGTATCACAGCTACTCTCCATTTTTAACATCATTCAACTCTAGCGACGAAATCAGAATATCTCTACAGCAGCAGGACTTGTGTGTTTAACCAAGTCAGAGTTTTATTTATATTGAAGGTGTTTTAACTAAAGCAGATGGAACTGCATCAACAACTGCAAAACTATCCAATAATACCATAGCCTTTCTATTCGACGAGATTAGATATGAACTAAATGGAGTAGAAATCGATCGAAATAAAAATGTTGGAATAACTTCAACAATGAAGAACTACATATCGTTGAATGAGAACGAGAGTAAAACGTTGTATAATGGAGGCTGGTCACCGAACGAGCTAATAATATAGTAAACAACACTTTAAAATTAATACTTGAAGCTTTAATTTACTGTTGTTGTAAACAAGATGAGAGGAACAATAAACAATAAACAATTACTCAGTCAAATTGTAAAGACAACTAATTCGATAAGAAAAAAATATAATCAATTAAAATTAGCTAAAGCTAATGCAGGCATTCAATTAGAACAAACTTTTAAACCAATCACAAGTCCTCTCAATGAACTAGTTAAAAGAACTAAGCTTGCTCCGAATATAAAAGAAGAATTTCAAGTTAAAGATGACGAAGAAGAAGAAGTTGATAGTGATGAGAACTTTGCTTCAGTTAAAGCTGATGATGAAGAAGCAGTTGATAGTGATGAGAACTTTGAAACACCTAAACGAAAACTCAACCTGTCATCTACGACAAAAGTTGTACGTAAATATGCTATAACTCCACAGGGACGAGAAGAACTGGATGAATATATGAAAGAAAATAAATTTACAGAGATTCCAACAGAATATTTAAATACATTTATTAATAACCCATCTGTAATTGACAGTTTGTATGGAGTCTATAAAGATGCTGACAATTGGAAAATCGGTAATTCAAGTTTTATAATCGACGATAATCAAGTACTTATAAAGGATAAATCCTACGAGGGGACTCGTGGCTTATATGAACTTTTGTTTATGAAATATCCTAAAAAGACACTATATAGCAAAGAAGACTTGGAAAACTATAAAAATATTCTTCTTGATACTAATGCCCATAAACGTTCTCACAAAAGTGAAAGTCAAATAAAAGGAAATCGTAGTTATAAATATATGAAAATAATTTGTAAGCTTTTCACTCGCAAAGGTAGTGGTTTAATGCAAACATCGAACAAAGAGAAAGATTATATTTATTGGGATGATCCGAACGAATTAGTAGATCGGTTACGCTTACTTATTGCATCGCATGAAGCTGGTCATAATAATCACACCAATGAAATTGTTTCAATCATTGAAGAATTAAAAGAAGCACAAATAATACAATAAAAAGTGTTGCGAGCATACTACATTTATTATTCATAAAATGGGTGTTGACAAGTTTGGTCGATTTTCGAAGGGATTAAGCCGTGGACCGCAAGGACCACCTGGAATCGGATTTAAATTAACATCTGGAGGAGACTATGACTTAAATATGAAATGTATTAAAAATCTGAGTAACCCGCTAAATAATGAGGATGCAGCAACAAAAGCTTATGTGGATACAGAAATTGATAAAATGCTGAAACTAATGAATATCGAAGTTGACAATAGAATAAGGGAAATAGAAAAAAACATTCAGTTTGCAATGAAAACATTTGAAAGAGATATTATAATACTTTTAAGTAAACGAATAGATGATAAGATTGTTCTAAAAAGTAAATAAAAAGAACTTATGTAACAATATTACTTTTTTTTTATTTAGTTCAACATATGTAACATTATTACTTTTTTTTATTTAGTTAAACATATTAGAAAATTGCATATTAAAAGACTGTCCAATTCTCCCTTTATACAATAAAGCTAATTCGGTGATTATTGTGTCCGACAGAATTTTAGAACAATAGACAAATCCAACACCAACAACTGTAGAAGATTTCAATCAAGAACAATCATAAAAACGTTTACAACTATATGTAATAGCGGGTTGGGGTGTAGCCTAGGGGTTGTGTACTAGGTCTTGAAAACATTGCTATCGGGGTTCAATTCCGAATCAGTATCCATATAATTTAAACACAAAACTTAGACTTCATATAATCATTTCCGAGTACCGTAAAGCCTATGGACATATGTTGGTTTATTGTATAAACTGAATCTAGCTCTAGATAGTCTTCAAGGGAACTTTTCCCAAACGTTTAGAGCATGATTGTAATCCTCTTCGGAACAGTGTGTATCGGTTAATCGACTATAAAAGTTTTCGCGAGATGGAAGCTGAGACTCATTCAATCGTTCAAACGAATTTTAATACTCATAAGGAAATACGCCCTTCCTAGTAATTAGCTTGAACTCTTCATCATTTGTAAATATTGAGCTTACAATTTTAAAATCGTCTGTAGATAAGTTCTTAGCTAATGATTCTAAGCTAGACGACATAAACCGGAACGAATCTAAAAATCTCAATTCAATTGAATCAGTCTCAGTTACAAAAATTCTTTTTGACATAAAGTTCTTTGTTAAGAGAATATCACCAGGAAAGTTCTTTCATAAGCAAATGATCCAGAAAACAATTTCACAACAATATGCAATAGACAAATCCATAATCTACCACCAAAACGAAGATTTGTTTGTTTTTATCGACTCCGCCTGATTGTTTGTTTATTCATTTAAATGACTATCCGTTTTTTTTTTATTTTAAATAACAACAACAATCATTAGTTTTTTTGTAAATATATTTTATAGGTTTTACTTTATTATTTTAATAATTAAGTATTGTGATTGATTTTTTAAAAAAAAAAATTTGCTACCCTCAAAATTTTTATTTTCACGTTTCATAACTAGTAGACGCGAAAAAAGCAATAAACATTTTCAGTCCGTCTGTCCGCCGTACGCCGTACGCCGTACGCCGTTTGGAGGCTCGTAGCTGCCAAACGCTTTGAGATATTAAATTGAAATTTTTTTAACGAATAGATGGGGTAGGCGCCTTGAAGTGACCAAATTTTTAGGGGTGGGGGTGTGAGGGGGAAGGAGGGGGAAGTGTTTTAGACCGAAAATTTTGGTTTTCAGATCTCAGTAACCCCTTATGTTAGGAAGCTGAAACTTGGAATTTCTATAGAGCTCTGATAGTAGACCCATTTGCAGAAAAATTGTCAATATTGATCAAGGGGTGTGGGAGTGGGGGTAAATGTAATGCGTCCGAAACCCAAAAAAGGCGAGATAGACACATTCTAAAATCCATATCTCCTAAACCGTTAATGGCACACTATTCAAACCTAAAACATATTTGTAGTTATACTAGGAGAACAGAATGAAGAAAAATTTTGGGTGGGGGGAAGTTGTGTATGGGGGTGGGGGGTGAAAAACTTAAGATTACGATATCTCATGAACCAATTGCTCTAGAAAAATAAAATTTGGTTTGGGTATAAAGGTTGACAAAAAAAGATTGATCAAAGTAAAATTTTTTAAGTGGGAGGTGGAGCATAGAAGTGGAGGGGATGAGAATTTTTCAAATCAAACACATTTCATATCTCAAGATCAGTTTAAGATAGATGCTTAGAATTTTTACCAGAAGTAGCGCTAATTAAACCCTAGCAGGGAAAAAAGTTTTGGGGTTGATGGTGAAGAGGGGGAGGGTGGGGGAGGGTGAAAAGGAAAAAGTTCCGATGCTTATATCTTGAGAACCTGTAATGATATAAGCCTTAAACTTGGTATTTAGATAGAGCTATAGTAGCGGAATGTTGGAAAAATAAAATTTTTTTTAGGGGTAGTATGCTACGGGGGTAGGGGGTGTTTTTCCTAACTATTAAACGGTTTATGCTAGAAAGTTGAAACTCGGTGTGTATATGTAAATCAACTAGAAAAGTAATTGTGATAAAAAAAAATTTGAATATTCATTGGCGTTTAGAAAGGGGGGCAAAAAAAATTATTTGTAAATATAATAGATATAAAATTCATATATTCTTACGATTTTCGTCATATCTACTAGGTCTTTCCAAATATTGAATTCATTTTTATTCCACGGATTCTTCGTATGAATACCTAGAAAGTGTTTTCAAGGTTTTTTGAAATTCGACCCCTAAGGGTAGTGTGGTACAAGTGGGGGTGTTTTTCTTATATATGGAACGGCTTAAGCTACAATGTTGAAACTCGGTGTGTATATGTAAATCAACTAGAAAAGTAATTGTGATAAAAAAAAATTTGAATATTCATTGGCGTTCAGAAGGGGGGGGGGGGCAAAAAAAAATATTTGTAAATATAATAAATATAAAATGCATATATTTTCACGATTTTCGTCATAACTACTAGGTCTTTCCAAATATTGAATTCATTTTTATTCTACGGATTCTTCGTATGAATACCTAGAAAGTGTTTTCAAGGTTTTTTGAAATTCGACCCCTAAGGGTAGTGTGGTACAAGTGGGAGGTGTTTTTTCTATATATAGAACGGCTTAAGCTACAATGTTGAAACTCGGTGTGTATATCTAAATCAACTAAAAAAATAATTTTGAATAAAAAAAACGAATATCTATTGGCGTTCAGAAGGGGGGCAAAAAAAATTATCTGTGAAAATAGAATGCATATTTTCCCACGATTTTCGACATATCTACTACCTCGTCCCAAATAATGAATTTAATTTTATTCTATGTATTCTCCATATGAATACCAAGACAGTGTTTTCAAGATTTTCTGAAAATTGACCCCTAAGGGGGTGTAAAGTGATTGTGTACTTTTTCATAAACTATTCCATATCTCTCAGATCCAATCAGATTTTCACTTCCATGATCTTGTTCTTTTTGATAGGTTTTCAGTCACATAGTAGCCTACACCGCATTTCAGAATTGAACGCGTTCCTTACTTCTGCCGGAAAAATAATAAAGTTACGCCCAGATTGTTGGCAGATTTTTTATTTATATATTATTATTATTTTCAAACATATTTTCCATTATCTCTGTTTCTTACTATAAGCTGTCTTTTGATCAATCTGTAAAAGAAACATAAAATTAAAATATTATTTTTAAGAAAGAATATATAATACTTTACCCTCATATCGGATTATATTTGTTAACATTAATTTCAAGATGGCTTATTTCAACTATTGTCCATCCACTATCACGTTCTTGAAATTCTTCACTTTTTACAGAAATATCGTCCATCATTGTTTTGTAGATAGGAGCTATTTCATTTTCTCTCAGCACAGTACACATTTTTGTTTGAAAAGATTTTATATCGTACACTACGTCAATATTATCGCCATTATTGTTTTTAGTATATTTTATATATACAGCAAAAAGCTCCATATTAAATTTGTAGCCTCCAAGCTTCACTAAATATTCTTTTAAAAGTTCAATCACTGGCTTTTCATATATTTCAAAAAACTTTAGTGGCTCTATAACTTCTCGATTTTTATTTTCTAATAATAATGTTACAATTCTTCCTGCAAACGAACTTCTCAAAACTTTAAAATGTTTACTAATCGAGTCGGCAGAGTTTTTCTTATGGGAATTTGTTCGAATATGGTAGTTCCAGTTTTTATTTAACACTTCTAGATCACAAGCGTTACATTTCTTTGATGGTTTCATTATTGCTGTAGTCGGTTGCACTGGATTAAGTTTTACTCTGCACTTTTCAAGATGTTCTAATAATTTATCTTTTCGTGAATATATTTTCGCACAGAATTCACATTTAGAACTATCCTTTAGATGCACACTTCGTATATGTCTATTTAAATTCTTGTTGTATGAACAGCTTATACCACAATATTCACAAATAAATAAATTCATGTTACTTTTTCACTTTACTCGATATTTTCAATTTCACTATTTTTTCTCAGGCTTCACTGGATTATTTTTTTGATGTTGCGCGACAGACTTCACTTGATTTCTTAGCTTTCAGAACCATCGCCCATCGTTTATATACGAACACACACATACAAGAAGATATATAGATACACAGATATATAGATACACATACACAGAAAGAAAGAGAGATATATAGAGAGAAAGAGAGAGACAGATATACAGATAGATACATACATACACAGAAAGAGAGAGACAGAGATGGAGACATACACACACAGAAAGAGAGAGAGAGATACATAGAGAGAGACAGATATACAGATAGATACATATGGTATAGGAACAGAGAGAGCAATACACAGATAGATATATAAATGTATAGAGAGAAAGAGAGAGAGATAGATAGAGAGACATACCTGTTGAATTTCACAACATTATGCAATAACGCTAACTAAAACATGACTCATCCGAGAAATATGCTGACTCAGCATGAAATTCGATATGCTTTTTTCCGGTGACCAGAAATATGCTGACTTATCAAGAAATATGACTATGCTTTTTTTTAAAAGAAAATATGCTGTCAAAAGAAATATGCTGTCTCATCACCCACTATGCTTTTTCATAAACATTAGCCTAAGCCCCCCGCTAGCCTAAGTTTTCGTTTAGCCTAAGCCCCCCGCTAGCCTAAGTTTTCGTTTAGCCTAAGCCCCCCGCTAGCCTAAGTTTTCGTTTAGCCTAAGCCACCCGCTGGCCTAAATTTCGGATAGCCTAAGTCCCTCGCTAGCCTAAGCCCCCCGCTCTCCGCTAGCCTAAGCCCCCCGCTAGCTTAAGCCCTCGCTAGCCTAAGTACAGTTTCATACAAGTCTATGACGTAATCATAAAAAAAACTCCTCCCTCAAAAAATCGCCTCCCTGACTCGGGGGAGTGAATTCCTTAACAGCTTCATACAAGTCTATGACGTCATCATACAAAAATACCTCCCAGGGAGTAAATTCCACAGAAATCAATGACGTCATCCATACAAAAGCTCGGCTCCCCCCTCCCCTGGTCGAGAAAAGACATATCCATACTACTGAAGCCTAAATTTTGCGAAAATATCAGTTTAAATTATATGGATACCGGAATATTAAGTTATAAGGATGATAAGCGATATATAAGGGGTAATGGGGTAGAAACTTATGCTTGGGGTCACTATAAGATAGAAAATAATTAAGTATTGTAATTAAATTAATGAATAAAAAAAATAAAATATATAAATGATTGGTTGTTGGTATTAAAAAAAAGAATGAGATTTAGGTGACCTGATCGATGCAAGATGTGAGCAGATTCAAAAAGCTGTTAATATCAGAACAGGTCAGGTTAATACCAGAACAGGTCTGGTCAAAAAGCTGTTAATATCAGAACAGGTCAGGTTAAAAGCTGTTAATATCAGAACAGGTCAGGTCAATAAGATGTAAGTATCAGAACAGGTCAGGTCAAAAGGCAATTAATATCAGAACAGGTCAGGTCAATAAGCTGTTAATATCAGAACAGGTCAGGTCAATAAGCAGTTAATGTTAGAACAGGTCAGGTCAAAAGCTGTTCATATCGGATCAGGTCTGGTCAAAAAGCTGTTAATATTAGAACAGGTCAGGTAATATCAGAACAGGTCAGGTAATATCAGAACAGGTCAGGTCAAGAAGCTGTTAATATCAGAACAGGTCAGGTCAAAAAGCTGTTAATAGCAGAACAGGTCAGGTCAAAAAGCTGTTAATATCTGAACAGGTCAGGTTAAAAAGCTGTTAATGTTAGAACAGGCCAGGTTAATATCGGATCAGGTTTGGTATAAAATGCTAATATCGGTGTCGAACGAAGTTTTTTTCTATGCTTTTTCTGGTGACTGACAGAAATATGGTGACTCATCACTACTTCGGGCCAAAACATGTCTCATCTAGTCGAATCTGCTCACATCTTGCATCGATCAGGTCACCTAAATCTCATTCTTTTACTTTATAAGTAATAATACAGTATTGTTATTGATTTTCAAAAAAAAAAATTTGCTGCCCTCAAAATTTTTTTGTGTACATTTCATGACTAGTAGACACGAAAAAAGCAATAAAAATTTTCACTCCGTCTGTTCGCCGTACGCCGTACGCCGTCCGCCGTACGCCGTACGCCGTCCGACGTCCACCGTACGCCGCAAGTCGGCCGCCAAAAACCCTTGAAGGCTCGTAGCTCTCAAACCAGTGGAGCAATTAAATTTAAATTTTTTCGAGGAATAGACTGGGTAGACCCCTTGAATTGACATTATTTTCAGGGGTGGGGGTGTGAGGGGGAAGGTGGGGGAAGCGTTTAAGACGAAAAATTTTGGTTTCTACATCTCAGCAACCGCTTATGTTAGGAGACTGAAACTTAGAATTTCTATAAAGCTGTGATAGTGCACCCATTAGCAAAAAACTTGATGATATGGGTGAAGGGGTGTGGGAGTGGAGGGGGAAGCAATGCGTCCGAAACGCAAACAAGTCGAGATTAACACATTCTAAAATCTATATCTCCTAAACCATTAATAGCAAGCAATTAAAACTTAACAAATATCTGAATTTATACTAGAATAGTAGATTGAAATAAAATTTTTGGGTGGGGGTAGTGGCGTACGGGGGTGGGGGGTGAAATACTTAACATTACGATATCTCCCAAACCAGTGGCACCAGAAAAACAAAATTCGGTTTGGATATAAAGTTTAATAAATAAAGATTGCTCAAAGTAAAATCTTTGAAGGGTTTGGAGGAGCACGGAAGTAGGAGGGATTAGAATTTTTCAAAAATAACACGTTTCATATCTCAATAACAGTGCAAGATGGATGCTTCAACTTTTTACCTGAAGTAGGCCTAATAGAACCGTAGTAGGGGAAAAAATTGGGGGTGTGGGAGTAGAGGGTGAGGGTGGGGAAGGGTGAGAAAGAGAAAGTTCCGATACTTATATCTTAAGAATCTATAATGATAGGAAGCTGAAACTTGGTATTTAGATAGAGCTAAAGTAGTGGCATGGTGGAAAAATAAATTTTTTTTTAGGGGTAGTATGAAACGGTGGTGGGGGATGTTTTTCCTAACTTCAGAACGGCTTATGCTAGGAAGTTGAAACTCAGTACGTGTATGTAAATTAACCAGAGAAGTAGTTCTGAAAAAAAAAATCGAATATTCATTGGCGTTCTGAAGGGGGGGCAAAAAAAATATGGGTTAGTATAAAATGCATATATTTTCACGATTTTCGTCATATCTACTAGGTCTATCCAAATATTGAGTTCATTTTTTTTCTACGGATTCTTCATGTGAATACCTAGAAAGCTTTTTCAAGATTTTTTGAAATTCGACCCCTAAGAGGGTGTAAACTGGTTGTATACTTTTTCATGAATTCCACCATGTTTCTCAGGTCTTATCAGATATCGAATATCTTTTTTCTTCCCCAGGTTTGTTTTATAATCACCTATTTTTAAGTTTTGTTTTTTTCAACCTCTAGACCGCATTCCGGAATATGACCCAATTATTTAATTCATATGTTACACCCTTTTCTAACCGCTTCCCGAACTTTTTGTTAGGTTTTCAGTCACATAGTAACATACACCGCATCCCCGAATTGAACGCGTTCTGAACTTCTGCCGGAAAAATAATAAAGTTGCGCCCAGACTGTTGGCAGATTTTTTAGCAAGTGTACGATGATGAGTATTTAAATCAATATATTCTTTCAACCAACAGGACTGTTTAAATTTTAAAACTTTATGTATTTGAGTCAATTTCATACCGTTTTGAATACTTTGTTGAAGATTTTTGTAATGAATAATATATTTTGATTTATTTGTTAAATCTGGAAATAATTTTGGAAAATTAGATGGTAAAAATTAAATGGTAAACCGTTATGGAGATCGTGCATGTTTTCTGGATACTCTAAATCTACTTCTAATATATAGCCATATTCAGAATTAAAAGGAATGTTGTGAACATCAAAATCGGAAACTGATTCTAACCATGTGAATTCACCATAAGGAAGGGGTTGCGACATAGCCCATCCATATAAATTATTGGCGTCAAGATACATAAGATATTCTGATGGTTTACTTTCATCATAGTCAGACATGTATTTGTTGTTAGCTACGGAATTTCTATTCGAGCATTGAACTATACCCCCTCTGATACCTCGTTGAATGAAAGTATGCATATTTATATCCGTTAAAAGTTCAAGAGTTATTTTAGTCGTTTTTAGCATAACATCCCATGATAGCCCAGGTGCTGTATAATATTGGCATGGATCTAGTTCATAAATACTTTTACATACTTTTCTAAAATTCTCAAAAATATCAGCTAACAACAACACATCTGTTTTAAATATAGTTCAAGGTAATCTTCAAGAGTCTTACAATTGAACTTTTCCCAAACGTTTAGGGCGTGATTGTAATCCTCTTCGGAACAGTGTGTATCGGTTAATCGACTATAAAAGTTTTCGGGAGCTGAGACTCATTCAATCGTTCAAACGAATTTAAATACTCATAAGGAAATACGCCTGTAGAATAAAAGGCCTCGTTCAGTGTAACTATGTGTATTTATTAATTCAAACAGTACTATTAGCGTCACAATACTTCGTCGTCGGATCCTTCGTGTCCGCCATGACGCTTGTGGCTGTCCAGCGTTCTTCTTGTATCGACACGCCGTGGTGAAGTTGGATATTAGCGAAACGTCGTGGTGAAGTTGGAGTGCGTTCTCAACATTCCTCCCCACCTACACTACGGTCGAGATTCCGAACCGCTGGGGTGCTCTACGTTGTCTCGCACTTCGCCGTACCATTACTTCTGGAGAAGTTCCCTGCTGGTTGGTGTCTGTACCGCTGCACCCTTTATCGTCATCCGTTCCTTCTAATACTGCCGGTGTTGCCACTGGTACTGATGATGTTGTTCAGCTTCGGTTATACTATCGTTGTGGCTGTGCCTCACTTTCCCATTGTAGTTTGTAGTCGGTTCAACGTCTTGGGTTAAGGCGCTGCCTTCCTGGGACGTGTCCGCCACAACTCTGTCACGGATGTGTTCCGCATGTCTTCTCCTACGTGCTCCGTCGGGTGTTTCCACGATATACGAATATTTGTTGGTGCGTTCAACTATCTTTGCCGGACTCCATTTGTCTTCCAATTTTGTTTTGCAAAAAACCATTTGCTCTGGTTTGAACTCCCTCAGTCTGGTTTCACCATGTTGGAGTTGGTACTTAACATTCTTAAACTGCAGCGCGGCTCTAGTGTTGGGTTTGATGTTGTCAAAAATACATGATGTACGTCTCCCGAACATCATTTCTGCTGGCGGTTTGCCTGTAGTTGAGTGCGGCGTATTTCTATATGACGCTAAGAAACTTCGGAGTTGCTGTTTATGCCCTCCTTTATCGATGTTGCTATTTGCCATTCTATTCTTGAATGTTTTCACGAAGCTTTCTGCCAATCCATTAGTTTTTGGATGGTATGGAGACGCCGTAATATGTTTGATAGCTCGCGCCTCACAAAAGTTCTTGAATCTGTCAGACGTGAATTGTGCTCCGTTGTCTGATACGATAACAGCTGGTAGTCCAAAAGTGGTGAAAATTTCATCCAGGGCGTCACACAAGTTGTCGGCCTTCATCTTCCTCAAAGGCTTGACTTCCACCCACTTTGAAAAGGCGTCCACGACAATGAGCCATGACTTGTCTAGGAATGGTCCTGCGAAGTCCACATGTAAACGTTCCCAGGCACGTTCTGGTACTGCCCAAGAATACAAAGGAAGATCTTGTAAATTCGGTCGATTCTCCTGACAGCTGCGACAGCTCTTCACAAATTTTTCGATATCTGCGTCGATTTTCGTCCACCAAACGTAGTATCGTGCTAACGCTCGCATAGCAACTATTCCTGGATGCCCCTCGTGGAGATGTGCTAGAACTTTTTGGCGAAGTCCCTCCGGGATTATGATTCGTCCTTGCCACATAAGTATGTTATTTTCTACCGATATTTCGTCTCGTTTATCGTAATACGGCTTCACTTCTGTTGTCACAGCTGTTTTCCAATTTGCTCTTATATGCCACAGAACTTGTTTCAACGTATTGTCTTCTTTCGTTGCGCGCTTTATATTGGTTTCCAATAATCGAATGTCATTCAGTTTCTCGTAGTGCTGATTGTTTGCTATCCAGTGCACTCGTTCTTCCCCCTTCGTTGGTGGTTCCTTTATATTAGGAAGTCGCGAAAGGCAGTCTGCTACCGATTTCGTAGACCCTTTTCTGTATTCAATGTCATAGCTGTACTGTCCCACATACAGTGCCCAACGTGTTAATCTGTTGTTGACAAGCTTTGGCAGATTCCGTTTCCTTCCTAGCAAATGCTGCAACGGCTTGTGATCCGTCTGTAGTATGAAATACGTCCCTCTGAGGTACTGGTCAAACTTTTGAACTGCAAAATATATTGCAATCGCTTCCCTGTCGATAACCGAATATTTTTGCTCCGCTTCCGAGAGTTTTCGTGACGCGAATGCAATTGGTAACTCGTTCCCTTGCTTGTCTTTATGAAAAAGAACTGCTCCGAGTCCCTTCTCCGATGCGTCGCACGCTAGAAACAATTTTTTCGATGCATCAAATGCTACTAGTGATGGCACTTGCAGTAACTCATGTTTGACATTATTGAATGCTCGCTGTTCTCGTTCATTCCACTTCCATTTGATCTTATCCCTGATCGCTGCATGCAAGTCAGCGCATATTCCGTGCAAGTTCGGGATGAACTTCTCGTAAAAATTGACAAGTCCCAAGAATGAGCGCAGCTCTGTCTTGCTAGTTGAGGTCGCCGCATTTTTAATAGCGCAGAGTTTCTCCTCACATGGACTTATGCCCGCTTTGCTTATCCTGTGTCCCAGATAGCTAATAGATTTAGCGAGAAACACACATTTACTGCGTTTAATGGAGAACCCTGCTTCCTTCAGCCGCTTGAAAATTTTCTCTAAGTTGTCAAGATGTTCCTTGTCGCTAGCGCCTGTAACTGCGATATCGTCAAAATAGACTGCTGTGTGTGGAATGCCTTGTAACAGTGTTTCTAAGAACCTTTGGAAGATCGCCGGGGCGTTTGCCAATCCAAACGGCAATCTATTGTACCTGAAGTAACCCATGTGGGTCGAAATCACCAAGTATTTCCTCGAATTCGGTGCAATTTCAAATTGCAGGTATGCGTCCTTGAGGTCGATCTTCGAAAATTTTTTTCCACATGCCAAACTTTACTGGTCTGGCTGGACTGTGTACTGGCTCGGCATCACTCTTTACGTGTATGTTTACTTGGAAATTTTTTATTAGCCCGCTCGAATCTTCGAACAGCGTCGCGTTTTTGTTGAGCAGCCTTTCCAGTGATTCATCCGCCTCCTTTCCGCCGTCTGTAGAATTCACCGCGTAAACTGCTGCCAGAAATTCCATTTCAAATGCTTCGCACCACGGTAGACCCCACAACATTGGCTTCGCGTTATCTACCACTACAACTGGTAAAGTTTTTTTTCTATGCCCTACTACTCTGGATTTCAGTTTGAAATTGCCGTATGCTTTTAGTGTGGGACCTTTTCGTAATGGTGGCGATCCAATTCGCTTCCAGAATTCCGTGCTTATTATGGAAAACGCTGCGCCGGGATCCCAGTCTAGCGTACACTTAACTGCGTTTATTATAATGTCTATTTTTTTGCCTCCGTGCACGTGATATATGTGGAATAAGTCACTGACACTGTCATTATCCGAGCTGTCACTTTGCTCACTAACGCGGTTTGTTTGTTTTTTGTTTTCCCTGGCATTATCCATTTTCGCGCGGCCTTTGTTAAAACAACACGACCCGTAGTGTCCGATTTTGCCACAAGCTTCACATGTGTGGTTACGCGCGCGACACTCATTTAGTGGATGTATTTCTTTGAATCCGCAACGTTTACATTGATTTCGTTTAAGTGTGCGAACGTTTTTATTGTACTTTTCACTCCCGGGGTTTGAACACTTATTTGTGTTTCGTTTATTGCCTTTACTTACGCGTTTGACAGCTTCTGTATCACTGTCTATGTCTATGTCTTTCTTGGCTGCTTCCCTCGACTGCGCGATTGTGAGTACTTCTGCGAATGTGACTTCTCGCTCAACAGTTTTGTCCATTGTTCTAAAATCTGGCCACCGTTGTTTTAACTCCACTTCAAGTTGTTTGTGTTGCAGACCTGTTGCGAAACGGTCCCGCAGCTGTCGATCCAGCAGGTTACCGTCATAGCCGCAATCCCGGCTTATCTCTTTTAGCCGGTTGGCGTAAGCCTCGAACGTTTGTGTCTTTTCTCTCACACAGTTCCAAAAATTGGTTAGCGCTTTGAACCGCGTGACCTTTGTCTGGTATAGACGGATGAATTTCAGCTTGATCTGTTCGTACGGCTGTTGTTCAAATTTTATTTTGGAGTCAGCGAAAGCCACCTTTAATTCTTTGAACGTTTCGGGCTTGAGTGTGGATAGGAAAAGTTCCTTTTTTGCGTCCAAGTATCCGGTGTCCTCCGGCTTCTTATTCAAACCGTACATACGGCACCTGGCCTCAAAACAATCGACGAAGGTTTCCGCCGGAATGTTCATGTCGAACGTTTCACATTTAAAGCTCCGCACTATATTTTCCAACTCTTGATTGTTGCTAGTATTCCCGCTTGGAGGTCTCGAGCCAATTAGATTTGTGACGAGCTCTCTTTGCACTTTCAAGAATTCTGCAAATTGCTCGGCGTCCATTTTGTCTGCTTTTTTTTTTTTTTTTTTCGTATCTTATAGTTTCAACACTTTATTTTCGCACCGTAGGTTTCTCCGAATCCTCGTCGCCAGTATGTAGAATAAAAGGCCTCGTTCAGTGTAACTATGTGTATTTATTAATTCAAACAGTACTATTAGCGTCACAATACTTCGTCGTCGGATCCTTCGTGTCCGCCATGACGCTTGTGTCTGTCCAGCGTTCTTCTTGTATCGACACGCCGTGGTGAAGTTGGATATTAGCGAAACGTCGTGGTGAAGTTGGAGTGCGTTCTCAACAACGCCCTTCCTAGTAATTAGCTTGAACTCTTCATCATTTGTGAATATTGATCGTACAATTTTAAAGTTGTCTGTACTATAGATAAGTTCTTAGCTAATGATTCTAAGCTAGACGATATAAATCGGAATGAATCTAAAAATCTCAATTCAATTGAATCGGTCTCAGTTACAAAAATTCTTTTTGACAGCAATACATAAAGTTCTTTATTAAGAGGAATTACGTTAATATCGCCGGGAATAGATGAAAGTTCTTTCACAAACAAATGGCTATCATATCCGGAAAAGTTATGGAAAAATATTGGAAAGAATTTAGGAACTCGGCACTTTAAATTACAATCTGAATGTGCAGGACCTCTATATTTTCCCGTTAAATGACAGTGATCCGCGACACGATTATTATCTAATTCTTTTTTACATATATGGCAAATACTACTCTCGTTTTGAAATTTTCGTTCGTCTAATGTGAGAGAACCCATAGGAACAACTTTTGATACATAATTATAGTAAATATTTTTGATATCCTTAACTAAATATTCTACAAACTTACAAGCTGAATCAGTTCCTTTATATATGCGGTGTTGGTTAAGTGCATTGTTGTAGGAACACTTTATATAATAGCTAAATGCGCACGGTACATGTTCCTGAATTGATGTCGTTGATGAAGTTGAAGGATCTGGTAAACAAAAATCCATACTTTCAGTATACACTCGAAATCTGCATATATAACGAATGGGACATCTAATTTCCGTTGAAATCGTTACAAGTCTGCTACATTCCGGCTTATGTAGATCAAGAGTTTCTTGTTGATAGAAATGTTGCAGACAGGTGTTACACATATAAAGTTGACCATTATGTAGTGTAAGCTGACTTTTGATCAATCTGTAGAAGAAATATATAAAATTTAAATATAATTTTTAAAAGGAGTATGTAATAATAATTTACCTTGACATGGGTTTGATCCATACGTAGTGTGACTTTTCTTCGTCTTGCAGTAGTAAAATGTTTATGTGTGTAAGTTTTTCCTCTTTCGTTTTATAGTATGGTCCAACTATAGCATATCCCTCCTACTTAAATCCGAACACGTTAACACTTATATCAGGATTAATTTCTTCGAATATTTTAACTGCATCAATTTTAAGTGGAAATTGTAATTGGCCGGATTTAACAGTTTTTCCGTTTTTCAAAATGACGTCACTTTTTTTCTATATTTTCAATTTGATAGCTTGTGGTTCTATCATTATTCACGTCTTCAAAAGAACTCTTTAAAACTTTAAAATTTTCATTAATCGGGACGGCAGTGTTTCTTTTATGTAAATTTGTTCGAACGTGATAGTTCCAGTCTTTATTCAACACTTCTTGATTACATGCGATACATTTCTTTGACGGTGATGTAGTTGGTATTGCTGGTCGCGCTATTGTTGATGGTTGAGTAATTGGTTGCATTTGATTGTTACACTTTTTTAGATGTTTCAATAATACATCTTTTCGCGAATATATTTTCGAACGAAATTCACATTTGGAACTATCCTTTAGATGGACACTTCTAATATGTCGGTTTAATGTCTGATTTTGTGAATAGCTTAGCCCACAGTATTCACATATAAAGGATTTCATTTTCACTTTTATCTCACTTTCACTGTTCTTATTAAGTTCACTTGATTATTTCCACTTTCACTATTTTTTTTAATTATTTTCACTATTTATTATTTATAAGCTACTTTATTTAATTATTTATCACTTATTCTTTTATTTTCACTTCAATTAATTATTTGACACTTATTATTTTACTTTCACTATTTTACTTTATTAGTAATAATACAGTATTGTTATTGATTTAAAAAAAAAAAAATTTGCTACCCTCAAAATTTTTTTGTGTACATTTCATGACACGAAAAAAGCAATAAAAATTTTCACTCCGTCTGTCCGCCGTACGCCGTACGCCGTCCGCCGTCCGCCGTACGTCGACCGCCAAAATCCTTTGAAGGCTCGTAGCTCTCAAACCAGTGGTGCTATTAAATTAAAAATTTTTCTAGAAATAGACTGGGTAGACCCCTTGAATTCACATTATTTTCAGGGGTGGGGGTGTGAGGGGGAAGGTAGGGGAATCGTTTTAGACGAAAAATTTTGGTTTCTAGATCTCAGCAACCGCTTATGTTAGGAGACTGAAACTTAGAATTTCTATAGAGCTTTGATAGTGGACCCATTTGCAAAAAAATTGATAATATGGGTGAAGGGGTGTGGGAGTGGAGGGGGAAGCAATGCGTCCGAAACGCAAAAAAGTGGAGATCGACACATTTTAAAATCTATATCTCCTAAACCGTTAATAGCAAGCAATTTAAACTTAACAAATATCTGTAGTTATACTAGGAGAGTAGATTGAAATAAAATTTTTGGGTGGGGTAGTGGCGTACGGGGATGGGGGTTGAAATACTTAACATTACAATACCTCCCAAACCAGTGGCACCAGAAAAACAAAATTCGGTTTGGATATAAAGCTTGATAAATAAGCTCAAAGTAAAATCTTTGAACTGGGCGGGGAAGTACGTAAGTGGAGGGGATAAGAATTTTTCAAATATAACACGTTTCATATCTCAATAACAGTGTTAGATGAATGCTTCAAATTTTTACCAGAAGTAGGCCTAATAAAACCCTAGTAGGGAAAAAAAATTTGCGGGTGTGGGTGTAGAGGGTGAGGGTGGGGAAGGGTGAGAAAGAAAAAGTTCCGATGCTTATATCTTAAGAATCTATAATGATAGGAAGCTGAAACTTGGTATTTAGATAGAGCTATAGTAGTGGCACGGTGAAAAAATAAAAAATTTTTTAAGGGTAGTATGAAACGGTGGTGGGGGGTGTTTTTCTTAACTTCAGAACGGCTTATGCTAGGAAGTTGAAACTCGGTACGTATATGTAAATTAACTAGAAAAGTAGTTCTGATAAAAAAAAAAACCGAATATTCATTGGCGTTAGAAGGGGGGGCCAAAAAAAATGATCAGTATATATAAAATGCATATATTTTCACGATTTTCGTCATATCTACTAGGTCTTTTGAAATATTGAATTCATTTTTATTCTACGGATTTTTCATATGAATACCTAGAATGAGTTTCAAGATTTTTTGAAATTCGACCCCTAAGAGGGTGTAAACTGGTTGTATACTTTTTCATGAATTCCACCATGTTTCTCAGGTCTGATCAGATATCGAATATCAGTTCACTTCCCCAGGCTTGTTTAATAATCACCTATTTTTAAGTTTTTTATTTTTCAACCTCTAGACCGCATCCCGGAATATGACCCAATTATTTAATTCATATGTTACACCCTTTTCTAACCGCTTCCCGAACTTTTTGTTAGGTTTACAGTCACATAGTTACATACACCGCATCCCCGAATTGAACGCGTTCTGAACTTTTGCCGGAAAAATAATAAAGTTGCGCCCAGACTGTTGCCAGATTTTTTTAAGTTCACTTTACTTTAACTATTTTTATACTCTAGATGAACATATAGAGTATTATAAGTTTAATCCAGCCTGAAAAGTTTGTAACGCATAGAACCGAGCCTCGGACGAAAAAAAGTTGTATATTATTTTGTGTTTATATTTGGCCAAAACCCCCAAATCCGTTTGCTGTCCGTCCGTCCGTCCGTTAGCACGATAACTCAAGAACGCGTTGACCTAGGAAGTTGAAATTTTGTCACAGCTTGTAAAATGGAAAAAGTAAAACTAAGTTCATTAATGGGCTTTATCCTTCCTTTATCCTTAAATGTGTGCTTTTTACTGAATCCACTATAATTCCAGAACGAGTTAAAGCAGGAAATTAAAATTTTACAGGAATTAGTCTTATACCAAAACCAAGATGGGGTTTATAAATTAGCGCCATCCGTCGATTCCTTCGGATAGCTGTCATACAAAATTCTTCAAAACACGTGTTCACCAATATTAGACGATAACTTTAGAACGCTTTACGTTACGACCTTGAAATTTTGTATACGTTGATTTTATAATAGTCGCAGCTGAAACTATTAATGTGAAAAATATCCCGTAAGTCCTTCATGTAGTCGCCATACAAAAATTTTGTAAAATGTTCAAACTTACTTTATGGAACTCACTATATATCAAAAAAATCTGCCTACAGTCTGGGAGCAACTGTATTATTTTTCCGGCAGAAGTTCAGAACGCGTTCGATTTGGGGATGCGGTGTATGTTACTATGTGACTGAAAACCTAACAAAAAGTTCGGGAAGCGGTTAGAAAAGGGTGTAACATATGAATTAAATAATTGGGTCATATTCCGGGATGCGGTCTAGAGGTTGAAAAAAACAAAACTTAAAAATAGGTTATTATTAAACAAACCTGGGGAAGTAAAAAGATATTCGATATCTGATCAGACCTGAGAAACATGGTGGAATTCATGAAAAAGAATACAACCAGTTTACACCCTCTTAGGGGTCGAATTTCAAGAAATCTTGAAAACACATTCTAGGTATTCACATGAAGAATCCGTAGAATAAAAATGAATTCAATATTTCGAAAGACCTAGTAGATATGACGAAAATCGTGAAACTATATGCATTTTATATTAAACGATATTTTTTTTTGCCCAACCTTCTGAACGCCAATGAATATTCGATTTTTTTTTATCAGAATTACTTTTCTAGTTAATTTACATATACGTACCGAGTTTCAACTTCCTAGCATAAGCCGTTCTGAAGTTAGGGAAAACACCCCCCACCACCGTACCATACTACCCCTTAAAAAAATGTATTTTTCCACCATGCCACTGCTATAGCTCTATCTAAATACCAAGTTTCAGCTTCCTATCATTATAGATTCTTAAGATATAAGCATCGGAACTTTTTCTTTCTCACCCTTCCCCACCTTCACCCTCTACAACCACACCCCCAAACTTTTTTTCCCTACTAGGGTTCTATTAGGCCTACTTCTGGTAAAAATTTGAAACATCCATCTAACACTGCTATTGAGATATGAATCGTGTTATTTTTGAAAAATTCTAATCCCTCCCACTTCCGTGCTCCTCCACCCCCTTCAAATATTTTACTTTGAGCAATCTTTATTTATCAATCTTTAAATTAAAACCGAATTTTGTTTTTCTGGTCCAATTAGTTTGTGAGATATCGTAATCTAAAGTTCTTCACCCCCCCACCCCCGTACACCACTACCCCCACCAAAAAATTTTGTTTCAGTTTACTCTCCTAGTATAACTGCAGATATTTGTTAAGTTTTAATTGCTTGCTATTAATGGTTTAGGAGTTATGGATTTTAGAATTTGCGTTTCGGACGCATTATTTCCCCTTCCACTCCCACACCCCTTCACCCATATCTGTTTTTTTTTTTTGCAAATGGGTCCATTATCAAAGCTCTATAGAAATTCTAAGTTTCAGCCTCCTAACACAAGCGGTTCCTGAGATCTAGAAACCTAAATTTTTCGTCTAAAACGCTTACCCCGCCCTCCCCGTTACACCTCCTCCCCTGAAAATAATGTCAATTCAAGGGGTCTACCAAGTCAATTCTTTGAAAAATTTTTAATTTAATAGCTCCACTGGTTTGAGAGCTACGAGCCTTCAAAGATTTTGAGGCGGTCGACGTACGGCGTACGGCGTACGGCGTACGGCGTACGGCGTACGGGGTACGGCGTACAGACGGAGTGAAAATTTTTATTGCTTTTTTCGCGTCTACTAGTCATGAAACGTGGAAAAAAAAATTTTGAGGGCAGCAAATTTTTTTTTTTTAAAAATCGATAACAATACTGTATTATAAATAATACAGTGAAATCGAGTAGCCACTATACAATAAACTCTACCTGTAAGTAAAAGGTCATGTAATAATTGCTTGTACACTCCTCATTCTTTTGATATATTTCCAACTAAAATATAAATCGCAGTTCAGTATTTCATCTAGAGTATCATACGATTGGCTTGCAGCCGATCGTGACTGCGTTATGTTTATACTCTAGGTGAACATATAGAGTATTATAAGTTTAATCCAGCCCGAAAAGTTTGTAACGCATAGAACCGAGCCTCGGACGAAAAAAAGTTGTATAGTATTTTGTGTTTATATTTGGCCAAAACCCCCAAATCCGTTTGCTGTCCGTCCGTCCGTCCGTCCGTTAGCACGATAACTCAAGAACGCGTTGACCTAAGAAGTTGAAATTTTGTCACAACTTGTAAAATGGAAAAAGTAAGGCTAAGTTCCTTCCACTCCTTCGGGTACCTCCCATACAAGAGCCCTTAAAACACGTTTTCACAATTATTGCTCGAATGCTTCAAGTTAGGAACTTGAAATTTTGCATACTTAAGGTTTACAATGTTTGAATCAAAAGTTCCGAATATGCTGCAAATCGAATGAGTCCTTCGTGTACCAGCCTAGAAAAGTCCTTCAAAAATGTGTCCTTGTTACTGAATCCACTATAACTCCAGAACGAGTAAAAGCAGGAAATGAAAATTTTACATGAATTAGTTTCATACCAAAACCAAGACGGAGTTCTTTAATTAGCGCCATCCGTTGACTCCTTCGGGTAGCTGTCATACAAAAGTCCTTAATAAACATGTACACCAATATTGAACGATAACTTTAGAACACTTTAAGTTACGACTTTGAAATTTTATACACACTAATTTTATAATAGTCGCAGCTGAAACTATTAATATGAAAAATATCCCATGAGTCCTTCATGTAGTTGCCATACAAAAATTCTGTAAAATGTCCCAACTTACTTTATGGAACTCACTATAAATCAAAAAATCGAGTAGCCACTATACAATAGTTTCTACCTGTAACTAAAAGGTCATGTAATAATTGCTTGTGAACTCCTCATTCTTTTGATATATCCAACTAAAAAATAAATCGGAGTTCAGTATTTCATCTAGAGTATCATACGATTGGCTTGCAGCCGATCGTGACTGCGTTATGTTTTTTAATTATTTTCACTTTCACTATTTTTTTGATGTAACACGTCAGACTTCACTTGATACAATAAGCTTTCAGACCATCGCGCATCGTTTTATATACAAACACATACATACACAGATAGATACCTATATATACAAACACAGATAGATATATACATATATAGATGGAAACACACATACACAGATAGATATATACATGTATAGATAGAGAGAGAGGAAGAGAGAGATAGATAGAGACATACATATGCATAAAATATGAATAACCACCTGTTGATTTGCACAACATTATACAATAACGCTAACTAAAACATGTTTGAATCTGTCGGAACAAGATCTGAAGACTTATCAATAAACCCGTAAAGCCTCACTAGCTAATTCCTCGAAGTAAGTTCAGCTAATAGCATGTTCCACAGTTAACCTTGACCTTGACCAGCAAAAAAATGCTATGACTTTTTGGTGGAGTAAATTCTTGGATAGTCTAAGCCTCTGCTCCCCGCTATAGTATTATACCTTAAGCATCTGAATCTATCATATCTCGCTAAGTAGCTTTCCTTATAATTATCTATATTTAATTACACTGATAAAGTCAATTAGTTAAGATAACCTTGTTATTATCACACTGTACATTTATGAGCTGAATCTAATTAATGTTACATTTCCCTAAGAAACTAAGTCAATAATATCTAACTGAGCAGTCTTTATTATTATCTATATTACTATGTTAAAGGCAATTACCTAGTTATTATCATTCACCGAACATGAGCCTGAGTCATATAAATAAAGTTAGCCTTTACAGATATTATACGAATAGCCTAAGTTTCTGCTTCTCGCTAGCCCCAGATAGTCTAAGCCCTCAGATAGTCCAAGCCCCCGGAGTCTAAGCCGCAACAATAACCGAAAAGCTCAAAGCCCCGAAAAACCAAAAAGCTCAAAGCATCCAAAAAAAAAACGCCCAATTTTATGCAACGGAAAAAATCAAAGCTCCACCGTCAAAAAAAGCTCGGGGAGTGAATTTCTTATCAGCTTCATACAAGACTATGACGTCATCCATACAACCATCGCGTACCATCGTACCACTGATTTTGAACTCTCATATCCATACTACTAGGCTCATTTCGCGCTTGCCGTCTGCCAAGCATCTGCTAGTGCACCTCCCAATCTGTGCTTCGCTCTTCCCAGGCCTGCAGGAATGCAATGTTGGGCTGACCATCCAGCAGCAGATGGAAACCTTGCGTCAGCGGGTCTAAATCGCCGCTCAAGTCGCTTATCGCAAGAGTCTCGGCCCTAAAAATCATTTCCTCTGAATATTAAGTATTACATGACTGAGTGAATGAAAATGTAATTTAAAAAAATTTTGACCGAATAATAAAAATTAAACTGTTAGACGAACGAGTGAATAATTTAGAATGATAAAACGACTGCCTGCTTGAGTGAGTGATTGAATGAATGAGCTATTGTACGAATGAGTGATGAATAAAAATATTAATCAAATGAATGTGCAACTCGATGAATGACTACTTGCATGTATAAACAAATGATTGTATGTATGTTAGAACGAATGTATGTAGTGCAAAAAAAACAAGTGAACGATAGAACGAATGATTGAATGTATGTATCTATGCGTAATTTAAATTTCTGGATGAATGTTTGAACGTGTGAATGAAAGTATGAATAGAATAAATGCTGAATAAAAGATATAATAAAAAATCTGCCAACAATCTGGGAGTAACTTTATTATTTTTCCGGTAGAAGCTAGAACCGCGTTCAATTCTGAAATGCGGTGGAGGCTACTATGTGACTGAAAACCTATCAAAAAGAACAAGATCGTGGAAGTGAAAATTTGATTGGATCTGAGAGATATGGAAAAATTTATGAAAAAGTACACGATCACTTTACACCCGCTTAGAGGTCAATTATGGAGAATACAAAGAATAAAATTAAACTCAATATTTGGGACGAGGTAGTAGATATGTCGAAAATCGTGGGAAAATATGCATTCTATTTTCACAGATATTTTTTTTGCCCACCTTTTGAACGCCAATAGATATTCGTTTTTTTTTTTATTCAAAATTTTTTTTCTAGTTGATTTAGATATACACACAGAGTTTCAATATTGTAGCTTAAGCCGTTTTATATATAGGAAAAACACCCCGCACTTGTACCACACTACCCTTAGGGGTCGAGTTTCGAAAAACCTTGAAAACACTTTCTAGGTATTCATACGAAGAATCCGTAGAATAAAAATGAATTCAATATTTGGAAAGACCTAGTAGATATGACGAAAATCGTGAAAATATATGCATTTTATATTTATTAATTTTACAAATAATTTTTTTTGCCCCCCCCCTTTCTGAACGCCAATGAATATTCAATTTTTTTTTATCACAACTATTTTTCTAGTTGATTTACATATACACACCGAGTTTCAACTTTCTAGCATGAACCGTTTAATAGTTAGGAAAAACACCCCCTTCCCCCGTAGCATACTACCCCTAAGAAAATTAAATTTTTTCCACATTTCGCTACTATAGCTCTATCTTAATACCAAGTTTAAGGTTTATATCATTACAGGTTCTCAAGATATAAGCATCGGAACTTTTTCCTTTTCACCCCCCCCCCCCCCACCCACCCCCTCTACACCCACAACCCCAAAACTTTTTTCCCTACTAGGGTTTAATTAGCGCTACTTCTGGTAAAAATTCTAATCATCTATCTTACACTATTCTTGAGATATGAAATGTGTTTGATTTGAAAAATTCTCATCCCCTACACTTCTATGCTCCACATCCCACTTAAAAAATTTTACTGTGATCAATCTTTATTTGTCGACTTTTATACCCGAACCGAATTTTATTTTTCTAGAGCAATTGGTTCATGAGATATTGCAATCTAAAATTGTTCATCCCCCACCCAGATACACAATTTCCCCCACCCAAAATTTTTCTTGATTCTGTTCACCTAGTATAACTACAAATATTTTTTAAGTTTGAATAGTATGCCATTAACGGTTTAGGAGATATGGATTTTAGAATGTGTCTATCTCGCCTTTTTTGGGTTTCGGACTTATTACATTTCCCCCCACTCCCACACCCCTTGATCAATATTGACAATTTTTCTGCAAATGGGTCTACTATCAGAGCTCTATAGAACTTCCAAGTTTCAGCTTCCTATCATTAGGGGTTACTGAGATCTAGAAACCAAAATTTTCGGTCTAAAACACTTCCCCCTCCTTCCCCCTCACACCCCCAGCCCTAAAAATTTGGTCACTTCAAGGAGCCTACCCCGTCTATTCGTTAAAAAAATTTCAATTTAAAATCTCAAATCGTTTGGCAGCTACGAGCCTCCAAACGATCTTGCAAACGGCGGACGCCGTACGGCGTACGGCGGACAGACGGACTGAAAATTGTTATTGCTTTTTTCGCGTCTGCTAGTTATGAAACGTGAAAATAAAAATTTTGAGGGTAGCAAATTTTTTTTTTAAAAAATCAATCACAATACTTATTTATTAAAATAATAAAGTAAAAGAGTAAATGTAATAGCTAACCGAATAAAAAAATTTACCAACAGTCTGAGCACATCTCTATTATTTTTATGGCAGAACTTTGGAACGTTTTCAATTCGGGGATGCGGTGTATGTTACTATGTGACTGAAAACCTAACAAAAAGTTCGGGAAGCGGTTAGAATATGGTGTAACATATGAATTATATAAATGGGTCATATTCCAGGATGCGGTCTAGAGGTTGAAAAAGACAAAACTTAATAATAGGTGATTATTAAACAAACCTGGGGAAGTGAAAAGATATTCGATATCTGATCAGACCTGAGAAACATGGTGGAATTCATGAAAAAGTATAAAACCAGTTTACACACTCTTAGGGGTCAAATTTGAAAAAATCTTGAAAACACATTCAAGGTTTTCACATGAAGAATCCGTAGAATAAAAATGAATTCAATATTTTGGAAGACCTAGTAGATATGACGAAAATCATGAACACCAATGAATATTGGAATTTTTTTTATCAGAATTACTTTTCTAGTTAATTTACATATACGTACCAAATTTCAACTTCCTAGCATAAGCCGTTCTGAAGTTAGGGAAAACACCCCCCACCACCGTACCATACTACCCCTTAAAAAAAATTTAATTTTCCACCATACCACTACTATAGCTTAATCTAAATACCAAGTTTCAGCTTCCTATCACTATAGATTCTTAAGATATAAGCATCGGAACTTTTTCTTTCTCACCCTTCCCCACCCTCACCCTCTACAGCCACACCCCCACCCTTTTTTTCCCTACTTAGGTTCTATGAGGCCTACTTCTGGTAAAAATTTGAAGCATCCATCTTACACTGTTATTGAGATATGAATCGTGTTATTTTTGAAAAATTCTAATCCCTCCCACTTCCGTGCTCCTCCAACCCCCTTCAAATATTTTGCTTTGAGCAATCTTTATTTATTTATCTTTATAATAAAACCGAATTTTGTTTTTCTGGTCCAATTAGTACGCCACTACCCCCACCCAAAAAATTTTTTTCAATCTACTCTCCCAGTATAACTACAGATATTTGTTAAGTTTTAATTGCTTGCTATTAATGGTTTAGGAGATATGGATTTTAGAATTTGTCGATCTCGGCATTTTTGCGTTTCGGACGCATTTTTCCCCTTTCACTCCCACACCCCTTCACCCATATCTGTTTTTTTTTGCAAATGGGTTCACTATCAAAGCTCTATAGAAATTCTAAGTTTCAGCCTCCTAACACAAGCGGTTCCTGAGATCTAGAAACCTAAATTTTTAGTCTAAAACGCTTACCCTGCCTTACCCCTTACACCTCCTTCCCTGAAAATAATGTCAATTCAAGGGGTCCACCAAGTTTATTCTTAGAAAAAAATTTAATTTAATAGGTCCACTGGTTTGAGAACTACGAGCCTTCAAAGGATTTTGCTTGGGGCGTGGGGCGGTCGACGTACGGCATACGGCGTACAGACGGAGTGAAAATTTTTATTGCTTTTTTCGCGTCTACTAGTCATGAAACGTGGAAAAAAAATTTTGAGGGCAGCAAATTTTTTTTTTTTAAAAATCGATAGCAATACTGTATTTAAATAATACAGTAAAAATCGAGTAGCCACTATACAATAGTTTCTACCTATAAGTAAAAGTTCATGTAATAATTACTTGTGCACTCCTCATTCCTGTGATATATTCCCAACTAAAATATAAATCGGAGTTTAGTATTTCATCTAGAGTATCATACGATTGGCTTGCAGCCGATCGTGACTGCGTTATGTTTATACTCTAGGTGAACATATAGAGTATTATAAGTTTAATCCAGCCCGAAAAGTTTGTAACGCATAGAACCGAGCCTCGGACGAAAAAAAGTTGTATAGTATTTTGTGTTTATATTTGGCCAAAACCCCCAAATCCGTTTGCTGTCCGTCCGTCCGTCCGTCCGTCCGTTAGCACGATAACTCAAGAACGCGTTGACCTAGGAAGTTGAAATTTTTTCACAGCTTGTAAAATTGAAAAAGTAAGGATAAGTTCTTTAATGGGCGATATCCTTCCAATCCTTCGGGTACCTCCCATACAAGAGTCCTTGAAACACGTTTTCCCAGTTATTGCTCAAATGCTTCTAGTTAGGAACTTGAAATTTTGCATACGTAAGGTTTAAAATGTTTGAATCGAATTTTCCGAATATAATGCAAATCGAATGAGTCCTTCGTGTTGCAGCCTAGAAAAGTCCTTCAAAAATGTATGCTTTTTACTGAATTCACTATAACTCCAGAACCAGTTAAAGCAGGAATTTAAAATTTTACAGGAATTAGTTTTATACCAAAACCAAGACGGAGTTCATTAATAAGCGCCATCCGTTGACTCCTTCGGGTAGCTGTCATACAAAAGTCCTTAATAAACATGTACACCAATATTGAACGATAACTTTAGAACACTTTAAGTTACGACTTTGAAATTTTATACACACTAATTTTATAATAGTCGCAGCTGAAACTATTAATATGAAAAATATCCCATGAGTCCTTCATGTAGTTGCCATACAAAAATTCTGTAAAATGTTCCAACTTACTTTATGGAACTCACTATAAATCAAAAAAATCTGCCAACAGTCTGGGCGCAACTGTATTATTTTTCCGGCAGAAGTTCAGAACGCGTTCAATTCGGGGATGCGGTGTATGTTACTATGTGACTGAAAACCTAACAAAAAGTTCGGGAAGCGGTTAGAAAAGGGTGTAACATATGAATTAAATAATTGGGTCATATTCCGGGATCCGGTCTAGAGGTTGAAAAAAACCAAACTTAAAAATACGTTATTATTAAACAAGCCTGGGGAAGTGAAAAGATATTCGATATCTGATCAGACCTGAGAAACATGGTGGAATTCATGAAAAAGTATACAACCAGTTTACACCCTCTTAGGGGTCGAATTTCAAAAAATCTTGAAAACACTTTCTAGGTATTCACATGAAGAATCCGAAGAAAAAAAATGAACTCAATACTTCGAAAGACCTAGTAGATATGACGAAAATTGTGAAAATATCTGCATTTTATACTAACCGATATTTTTTTTGCCCCCCCCCCCCCCTTCTGAACGCCAATGAATATTTGAATTTTTTTTTATCAGAATTACTTTTCTAGTTAATTTACATATACGTACCGAGTTTCAACTTAACAGCATAAGCCGTTCTAAGGTTAGAAAAAACACCCCCCACCACCGTACCATACTACCCCTAAAAAAAATTTTATTTTCCACCATGCCACTACTATAGCTCTATCTAAATACCAAGTTTCAGCTTCCTATCATTATAGATTCTTAAGATATAAGCATCGGAACTTTTTCTTTCTCACCCTTCCCCACCCTCACCCTCTACACCCACACCCCCAAACTTTTTTTCCCTACTTCTGGTAAGAATTTGAAGCATCCATCTTACACTGTTATTGAGATATGAAACGTGTTTTTTTTGAAAAACTCTTATCCCCTCCACTTACGTACTCCCCCGCCCCCTTCAAAGATTTTACTTTGAGCAATCTTTATTTATCAAGCTTTGTATCCAAACCGAATTTTGTTTTTCTGGTGCCACTGGTTTGGGAGATATTGTAATGTTAAGTATTTCAACCCCCACCCCCGTACGCCACTACCCTTACCCAAAAATTTTGTTTCAACCTACTCTCCTAGCATAACTACAGATATTTGTTAAGTTTAAATTGCTTGCTATTAACGGTTTAGGAGATATGGATTTTAGAATGTTTCGATCTCGACTTTTTTGCGTTTCGGACGCATTGCTTCCCCCTCCACTCCCACACCCCTTCACCCATATCATCAATTTTTTTGCAAATGGGTCCACTTTTAAAGCTTTATAGAAATACCAAGTTTCAGTCTCCTAACATAAGCGGTTGCTGAGAACTAGAAACCAAACTTATTCGTCTAAAACGCTTCCCCCACCTTCCCCCTCACACCCCCACCCTTGAAAATGCCAATTCAAGGGTTCTACCCAGTCTATTCCTAGAAAAAATTTGAATTAAATAGCTCCACTGGCTTGAGAGCTACGAGCCTTCAAAGAATTTTAGGCGGTCAACGTACGGCGTACGGATGGAGTGAAAATTTTTATTCCTTTTTTCGTGTCTACTAGTCACGAAATACACAAAAAAATTTTGAGGGCAGCAAATTTTTTTTTTTTTTTAAATCAATAACAATACTGTATTATAAATAATAAAGTAAAATTTAATTTTTCACCATGCCACTATTACAGTTCTATCTAAATACGAAGTTTAAAGCTTATGTCTTTCTTAAGAAATAAATCTTTCTTAAGATATAAACACCTGAACTTTTTCCTTCTCACCCTTCCCCACCCTCACTCTATACACTCCAACCTTCAAATTTTTTTTCCCTACAAGAGCTATATTGAGCCTACTTCTGGAGCATCTATCTTACACTGTTATTGAGATATGAAAAGTGATATTTTTGAAAAATTCTTATCCCCCCCACTTCTATGCTCCCTTGCCCCCTCCAAAAATTTTACTTTCAGGGTCATTCCATGAAAAATCGCAAAAGTTGTGAACTTGACATCGCCGATTCTTTTGAAAATATTTTTGCTTGAAGAACTAGTGAGAAAAAAAATAGTTTCAATTGTTTTTTTCTATACCTATAACAGCAATTTCTATGACAGCAATTTTTTGCAGATGGGTCCACTATCAAAGCTCTATAGAAACTCCAAGTTTCAGCCTCCTACCATAAGTGGTTGCTGAGATCTAGAAACCAAAATTTTTCGTCTGAAACGCTTCCCCCCCTTCCCCCTCATACCCTCACCCTCAAAAAAGTTTCACTTCTAGGGGTTCACCATGTCTATTCAGAAAAAAAAAATTTAATATAATAGCTCATATGGCTTGGTTTAATAATTTTTTTTGGTAACTTACAATTTTTTTGATCAGTCTTCAGACAAAATTTCAACGTAGATTTTTTTTTATTGATGAAATTATGATTTTTCCTGTTTGCTATTTTTCCTTATATTTTTTTCTTTTTGTTATTTTATCGCGGTCCCGATTCTCCCGATGGGTCAGAAAAGATTAAGATCGGCTTTGCAATTAAGGGGATGGGAAAAGAGTGATGACGTGAGGAATTGTAGTTACCAAACCCTATGAGCTATTAAATTGAATTTTTTTTCCTGAATAGACATGGTAGACCCCTAGAAGTGAATTTTTTTTGAGTGGTGAGGGTAGGGAAGCGTTTTAGACGAAAAATTTTGGTTTCTAGATCTCAGCAACCACTTATGGTAGGAGGCCGAAACTTGGAATTTCTATAGAACTTTGGTAGTGGACCCATCTGCAAAAAAATTGCTGATATGGTGAAGGGGTGTGGGAGTGGAGGGGGAAATAATGCGTCCGAAACGCAAAAATACCGAGATCGACACATTCTAAAATCCATATCTCTTAAACCGCTAATGGCAAGCAATTAAAACTTAACAAATATCTGTAGTTATACTAGGAAAATTTTTTGGGTGGGGTGGTGGCATACGGTGGTGGGTGTTAAAATACTTAAGATAACGATATCTCAGAAACCAATTGCACCAGAAAAACAAAATTCTGTTAGCTTATAAGGCTTGATAAATAAAGATTGCTGAAAGTAAAATCTTTGAAGGGGGCAAGGGAGCATAGAAGTGGGGGGATAAGAATTTTTCAAAAATATCACTTTTCATATCTCAATAACAGTGTAAGATAGATGCTCCAGAAGTAGGCTCGATATATGTAGCTCTAGTAAAGAAGAAAAAATTTGAAGGTTGGAGTGTAGATGGTGAGGGTGGGGAAGGGTGAGAAGGAAAAAGTTCAGATGTTACACACAAATAATATCATTTAAAAAATTGAAAAACCAAATTGCCCAAATTTCTATTTTCTCGAGGCATTGCGCGACTTTGCAAGTCGAATTTTCGAGAAAACAACAGTCTGGCAAAAATACGGAAATATGGAAATATGGAAACAAATTTAAAAGCGAGACATGAGCCACTACTTTCCTCCTCCCGCCCAGTTTGCACATCAAGAAATTGGAATTCGACGTCGCCTATGATACCATAGATATACCCTAGATACACTGCTTGTATACAAATCATGATACAACATCGAATTAAGCTTCATGATAATACTGTAAGATATGAATACAATGGCCGCTATTCACAGTCGTCATAAAGTTGGCTTTATGTTAAAGCTGACTTTAGTGTCGTATTATTAATACGACGCTAAAGTCAGCTCTAACTTAAAGCCAACTTTATGACGACTGTGAATAGCGGCCAATGCTTTGAACTTAGTTTCATTTGTTATTGGTTTGGTAAATGTACAGGTTAATGTAAAATCTTGATTAAAGTGCAGCACCTTACCTGCTATATTTATTTTACACTACGAAACAGTTTTTAAAACACATACATAAAAATATAAATCTCACCTGCTTCACCCATAAATTCGTTGTCATGACCTGGTTCTTTAAATTCACTTCAATCAACTGCGATAATTTCAAACCAAGCCAAACTGTTAATGTTTCACTATTATTTACCACTGGCCTGATAAGCCGATTATAGTTACTGAGCAAATCGTCGTACAAACGTTTAGCAAAAGGATTCGCTTCGAAACTTTTAACGACTGAAAGGAAAAGAAATAGATTGTAATAATAAATTTGATCCACAATATTAGCGATTAATAGAACTAATTCGTATTCATTACAAAAAGTGCAAAACTTTACTATTTTTCGAGTCAAAGTTCGGTTAAAGTGGGGATACGATAGAATGTTTAAGCCACTTCCGCATTTAACACATCAATTGCGTAATAAGGTTATACGAATGGATGTCATCAATGTTTCAATATAACGTCGGTTGTGTAAGACCAGTGTTTGTTTTGTACGTTAAGAATAACTTATTAATTAAGTGACCGGATTGTTGTTATTTTATTAAGTGTTAAGTGTGTAAAAATATTTCTTATTGCGATTTAACCTCAATAAAATCGCCTGTTTATGTAATAGTTCGCCTGTTTTTGTACTAGCTAAAATTTCATTTTTGAAGTGTGTTAGCGCGAATATGTGTAGAGTCGGCATTCTGACATTTCTCCGACGAAATGGTTATGTCAACGATGTAGATGGGAGCAAGGCGGGAAAATTTGTATATAAAGGTAAATTTATTAAATTAATTTGAATTGCAATTTTATTAATTGTTTTTGATTATTTCAGATCCGAAGAACCTTGCGGCAACAACGATAAATTAGAAATCGTCAGGAATTTTAAGTAAGTATTTGTAATTTATGTGATAAAAGAGCTTCCTAAATTGCTCCAATTACCTTTCGGATTATAACTCCTTTTTTGCGTTCATGTGTGGCTGGTGCGCGATACGCTCCAACTACCTTTCGCCCAGGGATTAAAACTCTCTTTTCTCGTTCATGTTTGGCTGACGCGTGCTACGCTCCAACTACCTGTCGTGCAGCCCTGCGGGGCTTAGGGACTTAAACTCCCTTTTTTTAGTTCATGTTTGGCTGGTGCGCGCTACGCTCCAACTATTTTTCGTGCAGTAATTCTCGGATTTGTGGTGATCACTTTTCACCTGAGTGTTTTGTGAGCTCCACAAAAACCGAATTGATTCCGAATTCGATACCTACCCTACTTCTTTCGGGAGTATCGAAAACAATTCGGAAGCAATTCAAGGTGTTGAGCTTAATTGAAAATTTTGGTCGTGATGTCCACCCTTCCCCTTTAGATGTAAGAGACAGGAATCTACAGGACTTGGATAATAGGCTGTTACGGTTTTCCCCGTGGAGAAACCGTTAGAAACCCCAGCACAAAGGGGTGAACGGGCCTTGTCCGGCCAACCCAGAGAAGGGTAGTGGGCGCCAGTGATTCCTTGCTTAAAGGCTCCGTTCTAGACTTTTCCCCGTCCGAATCACAATTCGGGGAAAAGTTTCACACGCGCAACCACCCAAGAATTGGATCACAGAAATCGAGCTGAAACACGTCACACACAGTTACACTCAGAAGAAAGAAATATGCGAAATTTTATGAAAGATTCCGAACTACTTTATTGAGTATGACTCGAACGACTTAGTCGTATTAAACAAAAGAAAACTTACTTGGCTACCTTGGCTAACTTCTACCTACTAGTTACTGAATTCAATCTCGCTAAACTCAAATCGTACGAACTAGGGCGCCTCTGGTGTGTTTTCTTCCCTCGACGTGTTCCAAGGTGTAGGCTATTTCGCCGTTAATTCTCGGCCGTCTTGATGACTCGTTTGTCCTACGAATTTCTGGTGCTTTCTCCTTGTTACTCGTATCGCAGATTATTCCTCCTCAATGTCGTCTCGAATTCACTTTTGTACTTTACGAACTATCTGTGCCGTCACCGACTTGTAACGCTCGATGCACGTTCTTCTGGTTCGTTTCGAACCGCAAGCAATTTAACAAAATTTCGTCTTTAAGCCACCGACCTTCTGCACTCGCCACACACGATCCAAGAGACCGTTTCTCGGCTGCCGTACTTTCCTCGAAGCCTCGGGTCAGCTTTTCCTACGGTTAATCCCCGTTCTGTATGTCAATGGTCTAGTCCTCGAGGTCGTTTCTCCCGCTTTCTCTCTCAAGTGCATTACTTTTATTTACCTGGGTCACTTTTTATGCACCAAACGACGATCTAGTAACATGTCTGTGAACTTAGCATATCATGTCCCAGCATATCACAAAAAAAATGGAGTTCTCTTGGCATGAAAAATTGTTCTATAGTTCCTGATAGTTTTTAGCTATAGTTCTGGCGTTTAAAGCTGAAAAAATGACTATTCAAAAAATGATATGCTTACTTCCCGTAGCATATCATTTTCCGTCAATTCAAAAATCAAAGACAGATTACAACAAAGGAACATTAGTTACAGAGTTCCTGATACTTTTTAGCAATAGTTCTGTTAATTTAAGCCCAAAAAAGGACATTCGAAAAAATGATAGGCTAACTTTTCTAAGACTTGAAAAATTTTTCGCTAGCCAGCATATCAAGAAAAAAGACCAGTTCTGAGCAGGTGAAGAATAGTTCTTGTGATCCTGGTACTAGACGAAAATAGTTCTGTCCTTTTTAGCCCGAAAAAGGACAATTGAAAGAAACACACCACGATGATATGCTAAGTTCACACCCGAACTTTTTTCCCTGCCCAGCACATCACAAAAAAAGACCAGTTCTGAGTAGGTGGAGAATAGTTCTAGCAATCCTGGTACATTTCGAAAATAGTTCTGTCCTTTTTAGCCCGAAAAAGGACAATTGAAAGAAACACACCACGATGATATGCTAAGTTCACACCCGAACTTTTTTCCCTGCCCAGCATATCACAAAAAAAGACCAGTTCTGAGTAGGTGGAGAATAGTTCTAGCGATCCTGGTACTTTTCGAAAATAGTTCTGTCCTTTTTAGCCCGAAAAAGGACAATTGAAAGAAACACACCACGATGATATGCTAAGTTCACACCCGAACTTTTTTCCCTGCCCAGCATATCACAAAAAAAGACCAGTTCTGAGTAGGTGGAGAATAGTTCTAGCGATCCTGGTACTTTTCGAAAATAGTTCTGTCCTTTTTAGCCCGAAAAAGGACAATTGAAAGAAATCCAACACGATGATATGCTAAGTTCACACCCGAACTTTTTTCCCTGCCCAGCATATCACAAAAAAAGACCAGTTCTGAGTAGGTGGAGAATAGTTCTAGCGATCCTGGTACTTTTCGAAAATAGTTCTGTCCTTTTTAGCCCGAAAAAGGACAATTGAAAGAAACACACCACGATGATATGCTAAGTTCACACCCGAACTTTTTTCCCTGCCCAGCATATCACAAAAAAAGACCAGTTCTGAGTAGGTGGAGAATAGTTCTAGCGATCCTGGTACTTTTCGAAAATAGCTCTGTCCTTTTTAGCCCGAAAAAAGACAATTGAAAGAAACACACCACGATGATATGCTAAGTTCACACCCGAACTTTTTTCCCTGCCCAGCATATCACAAAAAAAGACCAGTTCTGAGTAGGTGGAGAATAGTTCTAGCGATCCTGGTACTTTTCGAAAATAGTTCTGTCCTTTTTAGCCCGAAAAAGGACAATTGAAAGAAACACACCACGATGATATGCTAAGTTCACACCCGAACTTTTTTCCCTGCCCAGCATATCACAAAAAAAGACCAGTTCTGAGTAGGTGGAGAATAGTTCTAGCGATCCTGGTACTTTTCGAAAATAGTTCTGTCGTTTTTAGCCCGAAAAAGGACAATTGAAAGAAATACACCACGATGATATGCTAAGTTCACACCCGAACTTTTTTCCCTGCCCAGAATATCACAAAAAAAGACCAGTTCTGAGTAGGTGGAGAATAGTTCTAGCGATCCTAGTACTTTTCGAAAATAGTTCTGTCCTTTTTAGCCCGAAAAAGGACAATTGAAAGAAATCCACCACGATGATATGCTAAGTTCACACCCGAACTTTTTCCCTGCCCAGCATATCACGAAAAAAGACCAGTTCTGAGTAGGTGGAGAATAGTTCTAGCGATCCTGGTACTTTTCGAAAATAGTTCTGTCCTTTTTAGCCCGAAAAAGGACAATTGAAAGAAACACACCACGATGATATGCTAAGTTCACACCCAAACGTTTTTCCCTGCCCAGCATATCACAAAAAAAGACCAGTTCTGAGTAGGTGGAGAATAGTCCTAGCGATCCTGGTACTTTTCGAAAATAGTTCTGTCCTTTTTAGCCCGAAAAAGGACAATTGAAAGAAACACACCACGATGATATGCTAAGTTCACACCCAAACGTTTTTCCCTGCCCAGCATATCACAAAAAAAGACCAGTTCTGAGTAGGTGGAGAATAGTTCTAGCGATCCTAGTACTTTTCAAAAATAGTTCTGTCCTTTTTAGCCCGAAAAAGGACAATTGAAAGAAATCCACCACGATGATATGCTAAGTTCACACCCGAACTTTTTTCCCTGCCCAGCATATCACAAAAAAAGACCAGTTCTGAGTAGGTGGAGAATAGTTCTAGCGATCCTAGTACTTTTCCAAAATAGTTCTGTCCTTTTTAGCCTGAAAAAGGACAATTGAAAGAAACACACCACGATCCTGGAATATTTCGAAAATAGTTCTGTCGTTTTTAGCCCGAAAAAGGACAATTGAAAGAAATACACCACGATGATATGCTAAGTTCACTCCCGAACTTTTTTCCCTGCCCAGCATATCACAAAAAAAGACCAGTTCTGAGTAGGTGGAGAATAGTTCTAGCGATCCTAGTACTTTTCGAAAATAGTTCTGTCCTTTTTAGCCCGAAAAAGGACAATTAAAAGAAACACACCACGATGATATGCTAAGTTCACACCCAAACTTTTTTCCCTGCCCAGCATATCACAAAAAAAGACCAGTTCTGAGTAGGTGGAGAATAGTTCTAGCGATCCTGGTACTTTTCGAAAATAGTTCTGTCCTTTTTAGCCCGAAAAAGGACAATTGAAAGAAACACACCACGATGATATGCTAAGTTCACACCCAAACGTTTTTCCCTGCCCAGCATATCACAAAAAAAGACCAGTTCTGAGTAGGTGGAGAATAGTTCTAGCGATCCTAGTACTTTTCAAAAATAGTTCTGTCCTTTTTAGCCCGAAAAAGGACAATTGAAAGAAATCCACCACGATGATATGCTAAGTTCACACCCGAACTTTTTTCCCTGCCCAGCATATCACAAAAAAAGACCAGTTCTGAGTAGGTGGAGAATAGTTCTAGCGATCCTAGTACTTTTCCAAAATAGTTCTGTCCTTTTTAGCCTGAAAAAGGACAATTGAAAGAAACACACCACGATCCTGGTATTTTTCGAAAATAGTTCTGTCGTTTTTAGCCCGAAAAAGGACAATTGAAAGAAATACACCACGATGATATGCTAAGTTCACACCCGAACTTTTTCCCCTGCCCAGCATATCACAAAAAAAGACCAGTTCTGAGTAGGTGGAGAATAGTTCTAGCGATCCTAGTACTTTTCGAAAATAGTTCTGTCCTTTTTAGCCCGAAAAAGGACAATTGAAAGAAATCCACCACGATGATATGCTAAGTTCACACCCGAACTTTTTTCCCTGCCCAGCATATCACAAAAAAAGACCAGTTCTGAGTAGGTGGAGAATAGTTCTAGCGATCCTGGTATTTTTCGAAAATAGTTCTGTCCTTTTTAGCCCGAAAAAGGACAATTGAAAGAAATACACCACGATGATATGTTAAGTTCACACCCGAATTTTTTTCCCTGCCCAGCATATCACAAAAAAAGACCAGTTCTGAGTAGGTGGAGAATAGTTCTAGCGATCCTGGTACTTTTCGAAAATAGTTCTGTCCTTTTTAGCCCGAAAAAGGACAATTGAAAGAAACACACCACGATGATATGCTAAGTTCACACCCGAACTTTTTTCCCTGCCCAGCATATCACAAAAAAAGACCAGTTCTGAGTAGGTGGAGAATAGTTCTAGCGATCCTAGTACTTTTCGAAAATAGCTCTGTCCTTTTTAGCCTGAAAAAGGACAATTGAAAGAAACACACCACGATAAAATGCTAAGTTCACACCCGAACTTTTTTCCCTGCCCAGCATATCACAAAAAAAGACCAGTTCTGAGTAGGTGGAGAATAGTTCTAGCGATCCTGGTACTTTTCGAAAATAGTTCTGTCCTTTTTAGCCCGAAAAAGGACAATTGATAGAAACACACCACGATGATATGCTAAGTTCACACCCAAACGTTTTTCCCTGCCCAGCATATCACAAAAAAAGACCAGTTCTGAGTAGGTGGAGAATAGTTCTAGCGATCCTGGTACTTTTCGAAAATAGTTCTGTCCTTTTTAGCCCGAAAAAGGACAATTGAAAGAAATACACCACGATGATATGCTAAGTTCACACCCGAACTTTTTTCCCTGCCCAGCATATCACAAAAAAAGACCAGTTCTGAGTAGGTGGAGAATAGTTCTAGCGATCCTGGTACTTTTCGAAAATAGTTCTGTCCTTTTTAGCCCGAAAAAGGACAATTGAAAGAAACACACCACGATGATATGCTAAGTTCACACCCGAACTTTTTTCCCTGCCCAGCATATCACAAAAAAAGACCAGTTCTGAGTAGGTGGAGAATAGTTCTAGCGATCCTGGTACTTTTCGGATATAGTTCTGTCCTTTTTAGCCCGAAAAAGGACAATTGAAAGAAACACACCACGATGATATGCTAAGTTCACACCCGAACTTTTTTCCCTGCCCAGCATATCACAAAAAAAGACCAGTTCTGAGTAGGTGGAGAATAGTTCTAGTGAATCTAATACTTTTCCAAAATAGTTCTGTCCTTTTCAGCCCGAAAAAGGACAATTGAAAGAAACACACCACGATGATACGCTAAGTTCACAACCAACTTTTTTCCCTAAGTTTACAACCAACTCTTTTGCCCAGCATATCAAGAAAAAAGGCCAGTTCTGAGCAGGTGATGAATAGTTCTAGCGATCCTGGTACTTTTTGGAAATGGTTCTATCGTTTTTAGTCCGAAAAATGACAATTGATAAAAAAACACATCACGATGATATGGTGACAGCCAAAATAGGTTTTTTCCCTGACTGTACTTGAAAGTTTGGTCAGTAATGCGTGTTGAAAGTTTTTTGAAGCTTTAGAGCTTTGGATTTGGATCTTCTATGCAGCGATGTTCCCCTACTACGATTGTAGTAGATCTACTACTTTTTCACGGTAAAAATTTTTGCCACGAAAAGGTTCAAGGTCAATTCAACTACCTTTTGTTGCTCTGTACCGACTCGCAAAATAATAGTATGGAACATATTCATCCTTTTGTAATACCTTTGCAAATAAACAATTATCACCATCGCCACAGCCATTCTTACCTTACAGTTGTTTAGAAATAAGGAGGTTTTTAAGGTGGCGATTACATAAAAAAAAACCCTAGAAATAAAAACCAATTTGCTGACAAGACCATAGAAATATCGCAGAATTTGTGAAAACATACGCAACACCTTCAAATCACCTCAGTGGTTAAATTTTAAGAAGTCTTGAAATCAGATCTTTGGCGATTACATAAAAACCAATTTTACATTTCATCAGACCGAAAGATACCGAAAGTTGTTAAATCGTATTTACTTGGCGTTGAATATCCAAAAATCTTGAAATTAATTTTTAGGCTATAGCTCGTAATTTGACACATTGCATACGAACGAACGAATTTTCCAATACGATTTTTCGTTATTCCACCTATTGTGAAATCTTTAGTTATTAAAAAATTGGTTTTGATCGTAAATAAAAACATTTTCAAGAATGTAATGAAAGAAAATATCCAGGACTTTGTACTTGTAATTGATAATATAAGGAAAAATGAATCCGTCGGACGACTAAAAATATTCGTACTACTTCTTAGTATTATCAATGAAAATCCAAGTCCCTAAAAATTTTATCTTATGATATTCTTAAAAATGTTATGATTAACGATTTCAACTAGTTTTCTAATAACTGAAGATTTGACAATAAGCGCAGAAAAACGAAAATTCGTTTGGTCGTGTGCAATCTGTACAGCACCTTAGTTCGTAGAAGAAAATCTAATTTAATATCTGACCTAACAGATATGTCTCTGAGTGGCTTAGTTTCTAGAGCCCTTGCCTTCGGTGCACCTGTTCCAGGTTTGAATCTGCTTGGCGACAAGTAATTTTTGAAAATGGGATTGGGTGCCGGACTACCAGTTCACTCAACTGTAAATGAGAACCTGAGTTAAAATCGGGGTAATAATCATGGAAGAGCGTGTAGCTGATCACTTCACCTCCTAGTGTTCCGTTGGTCACGCAATGAAGTAACTCTAGCATTACTTCAAGGTCTAGACCCGATTTGGGTTGTTGCGCCATTGATTATTATCATTAACATATATGTCTGGTATAACGAAATTCGAGAGAGGACCTTCTCAGGATTTTAAAAGCAGAAAAATAACACACGTTTCCTTGGCTCTTCAATAAAAATTCCGTTGAAGTTAAATCGTAAATCGTAAATCGAGCTATTGTCGAGTTTCTTTGAAAAATGAAAATATCACAAATTTGTATAGCGTAATTGGAAATATTCAATCGAAAGAAAGCCGACTCTGTGAATATCATACCTTTTTGTTGAACCCGACACCTTTTTTTTACATTTTTTAAAATGTTTTTTTATATATTTACAATTACAAGCAAACAAACGAATCGATTTTCTTTACAACCTTATTTTATAATAATTTAATGCTTATCTTAAGGATTGTAGACGAGAGAGTTGTTTAATTGAGGAGAATTGTAAAAGAGAGATCTCGTAGATTTAAATACAATGATGTTATTGTATTGTCATAAAATGTGGATACTTACATACATATACTTTGTAGATGGTCATTGGCCTTTTGCATGTGTACCATTTTATTTTATTATGTGATTTATGTATTATCAATAAAAAAATATTTTTGTTGTCATTTAAAGAAAAGAAATATTTTGATATTTTGAATTTTTTTCCTAAAAAATTTATTTTGTATTTTTTTCAAAGGAAATAAAATAAAATAATATCTTTTTATCTCGAGAATAGTGAATAGCTCAAACTTGGAATAACTAAGAGCTATTAGATGGGTACGTTTAGAAAAAAAAAGAAAAAAAAAAAAAATCAAATTTTAAACTAATTTTTATTTTCAAATATGTCTAATATTTTCGTTTTAAGCTCTTCTCAATCCGTCCTCCCATTCTATACTTAAAATTCACATTTTTATTGGCATATGGAAGTGGGAGAAAATGTGTCAGTGAAAATGGGGTGCACATATTTTTATGAATTTCATCATATCTCTAGGTTTTTTAAAATATTAAATGAATTACGTTTTCTTTGAACTTATTTCGCTAATTTACTCATCCCTTTACTATGCTAACAGAATACAGTTTTTAAGACATTAAGTTATCTGTTGTCTACATTACAAACTATAAAACGGTAGTCATAATAAGGAAAAAACTCATTAATTAAATCTATTTGTTGTGGCTCTCTAACAAATGACTAATGGGATGTAAATCAGCTGTAAACATTGTTGTGAATTCCGCCATATCCCCAAATTTTGACTAGATATTATATAACGATTTAACTTCAACGGAATTTTTATTGAAGAGCCAAGGAAACGTGTGTTATTTTTCTGCTTTTAAAATCCTGAGAAGGTCCTCTCTCGAATTTCGTTATACCAGACATATATGTTAATGATAATAATCAATGGCGCAACAACCCAAATCGGGCCCAGACCTTGAAGTAATGCTAGAGTTACTTCATTGCGTGACCAACGGAACACTAGGAGGTGAAGTGATCAGCTACACGCTCTTCCATGATTATTACCCCGATTTTAACTCAGGTTCTCATTTACTGTTGAGTGAACTGGTAGTCCGGCACCCAATCCCATTTTCAAAAATTACTTGTCGCCAAGCAGATTCAAACCTGGAACAGGTGCACCGAAGGCAAGGGCTCTAGAAACTAAGCCACTCAGAGACATATCTGTTAGGTCAGATATTAAATTAGATTTTCTTCTACGAACTAAGGTGCTGTACAGATTGCACACGACCAAACGAATTTTCGTTTTTCTGCGCTTATTGTCAAATCTTCAGTTATTAGAAAACTAGTTGAAATCGTTAATCATAACATTTTTAAGAATATCATAAGATAAAATTTTTAGGGACTTGGATTTTCATTGATAATACTAAGAAGTAGTACGAATATTTTTAGTCGTCCGACGGATTCATTTTTCCTTATATTATCAATTACAAGTACAAAGTCCTGGATATTTTCTTTCATTACATTCTTGAAAATGTTTTTATTTACGATCAAAACCAATTTTTTAATAACTAAAGATTTCACAATAGGTGGAATAACGAAAAATCGTATTGGAAAATTCGTTCGTTCGTATGCAATGTGTCAAATTACGAGCTATAGCCTAAAAATTAATTTCAAGATTTTTGGATATTCAACGCCAAGTAAATACGATTTAACAACTTTCGGTATCTTTCGGTCTGATGAAATGTAAAATTGGTTTTTATGTAATCGCCAAAGATCTGATTTCAAGACTTCTTGAAATTTAACCACTGAGGTGATTTGAAGGTGTTGCGTATGTTTTCACAAATTCTGCGATATTTCTATGGTCTTGTCAGCAAATTGGTTTTTATTTCTAGGGTTTTTTTTTTTATGTAATCGCCACCTTAAAAACCTCCTTATTTCTAAACAACTGTAAGGTAAGAATGGCTGTGGCGATGGTGATAATTGTTTATTTGCAAAGGTATTACAAAAGGATGAATATGTTCCATATTATTATTTTGCGAGTCGGTACAGAGCAACAAAAGGTAGTTGAATTGACCTTGAACCTTTTCGTGGCAAAAATTTTTACCGTGAAAAAGTAGTAGATCTACTACAATCGTAGTAGGGGAACATCGCTGCATAGAAGATCCAAATCCAAAGCTCTAAAGCTTCAAAAAACTTTCCACACGCATTACTGACCAAACTTTCAAGTACAGTCAGGGAAAAAAACTATTTTGGCTGTCACCATATCATCGTGGTGTGTTTTTTTATCAATTGTCATTTTTCGGACTAAAAACGATAGAACCATTTCCAAAAAGTACAAGGATCGCTAGAACTATTCATCACCTGCTCAGAACTGGCCTTTTTTCTTGATATGCTGGGCAAAAGAGTTGGTTGTATACTTAGGGAAAAAAGTTGGTTGTGAACTTAGCATATCATCGTGGTGTGTTTCTTTCAATTGTCCTTTTTCGGGCTGAAAAGGACAGAACTATTTTGGAAAAGTACCAGATTCGCTAGAACTATTCTCCACCTACTCAGAACTGGTCTTTTTTTGTGATATGCTGGGCAGGGAAAAAAGTTCGGGTGTGAACTTAGCATATCATCGTGGTGTGTTTCTCTCAATTGTCCTTTTTCGGGCTAAAAAGGACAGAACTATTTTCGAAAAGTACCAGGATCGCTAGAATTATTCTCCACCTACTCAGAACTGGTCTTTTTTTGTGATATGCTGGGCAGGGAAAAAAGTTCGGGTGTGAACTTAGCATATCATCGTGGTGGATTTCTTTCAATTGTCCTTTTTCGGGCTAAAAAGGACAGAACTATTTTCGAAAAGTACCAGGATCGCTAGAATTATTCTCCACCTACTCAGAACTGGTCTTTTTTTGTGATATGCTGGGCAGGGAAAAAAGTTCGGGGGTGAACTTAGCATATCATCGTGGTGGATTTCTTTCAATTGTCCTTTTTCGGGCTAAAAAGGACAGAACTATTTTCGAAAAGTACCAGAATCGCTAGAATTATTCTCCACCTACTCAGAACTGGTCTTTTTTTGTGATATGCTGGGCAGGGAAAAAAGTTCGGGTGTGAACGTAGCATATCATCGTGGTGTGTTTCTTTCAATTGTCCTTTTTCGGGCTAAAAAGGACAGAACTATTTTCGAAAAGTACCAGGACCGCTAGAACTATTCTCCACCTACTCAGAACTGGTCCTTTTTTGTGATATGCTGGGCAGGGAAAAAAGTTCGGGTGTGAACTTAGCATATCATCGTGGTGTGTTTCTTTCAATTGTCCTTTTTCAGGCTAAAAAGGACAGAACTATTTTGGAAAAGTACTAGGATCGCTAGAACTATTCTCCACCTACTCAGAACTGGTCTTTTTTTGTGATATGCTGGGCAGGGAAAAAAGTTTGGGTGTGAACTTAGCATATCATCGTGGTGTGTTTCTTTCAATTGTCCTTTTTCGGGCTAAAAAGGACAGAACTATTTTCGAAAAGTACTAGGATCGCTAGAACTATTCTCCACCTACTCAGAACTGGTCTTTTTTTGTGATATGCTGGGCAGGGAAAAAAGTTCGGGTGTGAACTTAGCATATCATCGTGGTGGATTTCTTTCAATTGTCCTTTTTCGGGCTGAAAAGGACAGAACTATTTTGGAAAAGTACCAGGATCGCTAGAACTATTCTCCACCTACTCAGAACTGGTCTTTTTTTGTGATATGCTGGGCAGGGAAAAAAGTTCGGGTGTGAACTTAGCATATCATCGTGGTGGATTTCTTTCAATTGTCCTTTTTCGGGCTAAAAAGGACAGAACTATTTTCGAAAAGTACCAGGATCGCTAAAATTATTCTCCACCTACTCAGAACTGGTCTTTTTTTGTGATATGCTGGGCAGGGGAAAAAGTTCGGGTTTGAACTTAGCATATCATCGTGGTGGATTTCTTTCAATTGTCCTTTTTCGGGCTAAAAAGGACAGAACTATTTTCGAAAAGTACTTGGATCGCTAGAACTATTCTCCACCTACTCAGAACTGGTCCTTTTTTGTGATATGCTGGGCAGGGAAAAAAGTTCGGGTGTGAACTTAGCATATCATCGTGGTGTGTTTCTTTCAATTGTCCTTTTTCAGGCTAAAAAGGACAGAACTATTTTGGAAAAGTACTAGGATCACTAGAACTATTCTCCACCTACTCAGAACTGGTCTTTTTTTGTGATATCCTGGGCAGGGAAAAAAGTTTGGGTGTGAACTTAGCATATCATCGTGGTGTGTTTCTTTCAATTGTCCTTTTTCGGGCTAAAAAGGACAGAACTATTTTGGAAAAGTACCAGGATCACTAGAACTATTCTCCACCTACTCAGAACTGGTCTTTTTTTGTGATATGCTGGGCAGGGAAAAAAGTTCGGGTGTGAACTTAGCATATCATCGTGGCGTGTTTCTTTCAATTGTCCTTTTTCGGGCTAAAAAGGACAGAACTATTTTCGGAAAGTACCAGGATCGCTAGAACTATTCTCCACCTACTCAGAACTGGTCCTTTTTTGTGATATGCTGGGCAGGGAAAAAAATTCGGTGTGAACTTAGCATATCATCGTGTTGTGTTTCTTTCAATTGTCCTTTTTCAGGCTAAAAAGGACAGAACTATTTTGGAAAAGTACTAGGATCGCTAGAACTACTCTCCACCTACTCAGAACTGGTCTTTTTTTGTGATATGCTGGGCAGGGAAAAAAGTTCGGGTGTGAACTTAGCATATCATCGTGGTGTGTTTCTTTCAATTGTCCTTTTTCGGGCTAAAAAGGACAGAACTATTTTCGAAAAGTACCAGATTCGCTAGAACTATTCTCCACCTACTCAGAACTGGTCTTTTTTTGTGATATGCTGGGCAGGGAAAAAAGTTCGGGTGTGAACTTAGCATATCATCGTGGTGTGTTTCTTTCAATTGTCCTTTTTCGGGCTAAAAAGGACAGAACTATTTTCGAAAAGTACCAGGATCGCTAGAACTATTCTCCACCTACTCAGAACTGGTCTTTTCTTGTGATATGCTGGGCAGGGAAAAAAGTTCGGGTGTGAACTTAGCATATCATCGTGGCGTGTTTCTTTCAATTGTCCTTTTTCGGGCTAAAAAGGACAGAACTATTTTCGAAAAGTACTAGGATCGCTAGAATTATTCTCCACCTACTCAGAACTGGTCTTTTTTGTGATATGCTGGGCAGGGAAAAAAGTTCGGGTGTGAACTTAGCATATCATCGTGGTGTGTTTCTTTCAATTGTCCTTTTTCGGGCTAAAAAGGACAGAACTATTTTCGAAAAGTACCAGGATCGCTAGAATTATTCTCCACCTACTCAGAACTGGTCTTTTTTTGTGATATGCTGGGCAGGGAAAAAAGTTCGGGTGTGAACTTAGCATATCATCGTGGCGTGTTTCTTTCAATTGTCCTTTTTCGGGCTAAAAAGTACAGAACTATTTTCGAAAAGTACCAGGATCGCTAGAACTATTCTCCACCTACTCAGAACTGGTCCTTTTTTGTGATATGCTGGGCAGGGAAAAAAATTCGGTGTGAACTTAGCATATCATCGTGTTGTGTTTCTTTCAATTGTCCTTTTTCAGGCTAAAAAGGACAGAACTTTTTTGGAAAAGTACTAGGATCGCTAGAACTATTCTCCACCTACTCAGAACTGGTCTTTTTTGTGATATGCCGGGCAGGGCAAAAAGTTCGGGTGTGAACTTAGCATATCATCGTGGTGTGTTTCTTTCAATTGTCCTTTTTCGGGCTAAAAAGGACAGAACTATTTTCGAAAAGTACCAGGACCGCTAGAATTATTCTCCACCTACTCAGAACTGGTCTTTTTTTTTGATATGCTGGGCAGGGAAAAAAGTTCGGGTGTGAACTTAGCATATCATCGTGGTGGATTTCTTTCAATTGTTCTTTTTCGGGCTAAAAAGGACAGAACTATTTTCGAAAAGTACTAGGATTGCTAGAACTATTCTCCACCTACTCAGAACTGGTCTTTTTTTGTGATATGCTGGGTAGGGAAAAAAGTTCGGGAATGAACTTAGCATATCATCGTGGTGTGTTTCTTTCAATTGTCCTTTTTCAGACTAAAAAGGTCAGAACTATTTTGGAAAAGTACTAGGATCGCTAGAACTATTCTCCACCTACTCAGAACTGGTCTTTTTTTGTGATATGCTGGGCAGGGGAAAAAGATCGGGTGTGAACTTAGCATATCATCGTGGTGTTTCTTTCAATTGTCCTTTTTCGGGCTAAAAAGGACAGAACTATTTTGGAAAAGTACCAGGATCACTAGAACTATTCTCCACCTACTCAGAACTGGTCTTCTTTTGTGATATGCTGGGCAGGGAAAAAAGTTCGGGTGTGAACTTAGCATATCATCGTGGTGTATTTCTTTCAATTGTCCTTTTTTCGGGCTAAAAAGGACAGAACTATTTTCGAAAAGTACCAGGATCGCTAGAACTATTCTCCACCTACTCAGAACTGGTCTTTTTTTGTGATATGCTGGGCAGGGAAAAAAGTTCGGGTGTGAACCTAGCATATCATCGTGGTGTGTTTCTTTCAATTGTCTTTTTTCGGGCTAAAAAGGACAGAGCTATTTTCGAAATGTTTCAGGATCGCTAGAACTATTCTCCACCTACTCAGAACTGGTCCCTTTTTGTGATATGCTGGGCAGGGAAAAAAGTTCGGGTGTGAACTTAGCATATCATCGTGGTGTATTTCTTTCAATTGTCCTTTTTCGGGCTGAAAAGGACAGAACTATTTTCGAAAAGTACCAGGATCGCTAGAACTATTCTCCACCTACTCAGAACTGGTCTTTTTTGTGATATGCTGGGCAGGGAAAAAAGTTCGGGTGTGAACTTAGCATATCATCGTGGTGTATTTCTTTCAATTGTCCTTTTTCGGGCTGAAAAGGACAGAACTATTTTCGAAAAGTACAAGGATCGCTAGAACTATTCTCCACCTACTCAGAACTGGTCTTTTTTTGTGATATGCTGGGCAGGGAAAAAAGTTCGGGTGTGAACTTAGCATATCATAGTGGTGTGTTTCTTTCAATTGTCCTTTTTCGGGCTAAAAAGGACAGAACTATTTTCGAAAAGTACCAGGATCACAAGAACTATTCTTCACCTGCTCAGAACTGGTCTTTTTTCTTGATATGCTGTCTAGGGAAAAATTTTCCAAGTCTTAGAAAAGTTAGCATATCATTTTTTCCAATGTCCTTTTTTGGGCTTAAATGAACAGAACTATTGCTAAAAAGTATCAGGAACTCTGTAACTAATGTTCCTTTGTTGTAATCTGTCTTTGATTTTTGAATTGACGGAAAATGATATGCTACGGGAAGTTAGCATATCATTTTTTGAATAGTCCTTTTTTCGGCTTTAAACGCCAGAACTATTGCTAAAAAGTATCAGGAACTATAGAACTATTGTGCATGCCAAGAGAACTCCATTTTTTTTGTGATATGCTGGGACATGATATGCTAAGTTCACAGACATTCTATTAACTGCAAAAACCCATTTACTCTGTCGGCTGAAAATTCCATACGGTGGCGCAGTCGTCGTTCAAGTGAATTTGTTAGTTTACGTTTTCGCCAATGAATGAATTGTCAGGCGATGTTTACGTTCGTGTGGCGCTGAAGTGTCGGTATATTTTGAGATGTGATTCGTATTGTGTTTCGCGTTGTGTTTCGTGTTGTGTTTCGGGTTCAATGTTCGGTGTTTTGCGTAGAGTGTGATGTATCGCGGGTAAGTTGCAGGATCCCAGGTGAGTTGATATTACTTGATATTACTTGGTATATGTCCCGGTTCTTCGGGGTTATTTGATCCGACGACGCGACGCTGGCTCGACTGACCACGGCGGATTTCTCGCCCTCTCGGCGGTAATTAGTGAAGCGACCTATCTTTTCAGATTTTAATCTTAATCGTATTCTTCCTATTCTAAAACTCTCTAAATATGTGAATCCAATTTGATAACAATAACTGACCCTAATCCGACTTACAATTCAAGTTTTCTAAACCAACTATAACTAACTTTTAATTCCCGAATTTGCGTTTTCGCTTTTCAATTTTTCGAGTACAGCTCGACTTCCATGTTTGTGCGACTATAAAATTATTTAACTAACTCCCTCCTTTGTGCTGATGTCATTTTAGATGAAGCTGAAAGCCGATACGTTGCAGTGGTGACATCACAAGGAGCTCGTGATGAAGCAGTGGGTAAGTTGTCCATTTGTGAAACGCGACATATTTAATTTAGCTAACAACTCTCTTCTTTTCTTTACAGGATTCCAGATAGACCCGTAACAAGGCTCATTGAAAAAGTAAAAAATCTGCCAACAGTCTGGGCGCAACTTTATTATTTTTTCGGCAGAAGTTCGGAACGTGGTTTATTCGGGGATGCGGCATATGTTACTATGTGACTGAAAACCTAACAAAAAGCGGTTAGAAAAGGGTGTAACATATGAATTAAATAATTGGGTCATATTCCGGAATGCGGTCTAGAGGTTGAAAAATAAAAAACTTAAAAATAGGTGATTATTAAACAAGCCTGGGGAAGTGAAAAGATATTCGATATCTGATCAGACCTGTGAAACATGGTGGAATTCATGAAAAAGTATACAACCAGTTTACACCCTCTTAGGGGTCGAATTTCAAAAATCTTGAAAACACATTCTAGGTATTCATATGAAGAATCCGTAGAATAAAAATGAACTCAATATTTGGAAAGACCTAGTATATATAACGAAAATCGTGAAAATATATGCATTTTATATATACTGATAATTTTTTTTGGCCCCCCCTTCTGAACGCCAATGAATATTCAAATTTTTTTTAATCAGAATTACTTTTCTGGTTTATTTACATATACGTATTGAGTTTCAACTTCCTAGCATAAGCCGTTCTAAAGTTAGGAAAAACACCCCCCACCACCGTACCATACTACCCCTTAAAAAAATGTATTTTTCCACCATGCCACTGCTACAGCTCTATCTAAATACCAAGTTTCAGCTTCCTATCATTATAGATTCTTAAGATATAAGCATCGGAACTTTTTCTTTCTCACCCTTCCCCACCCTTACCCTCTACACCCACACCCCCAATTTTCCTACTAGGGTTCTATTAGGCCTACTTCTGGTAAAAATTTGAAGCATCCATCTTACACTGTTATTGAGATATGAAACGTGTTATTTTTGAAAAATTGTTATCCCCTCCACTTACGTACTCCCCCGCCCCCTTCAAAGATTTTACTTTGAGCAATCTTTATTTATCAAGCTTTATATCCAAACCGAATTTTGTTTTTCTGGTGCCTCTGGTTTGGGAGATATCGTAATGTTAAGTATTTTACCCCCCACCCCCGTACGCTACTACCCCCACCCAAAAATTTTGTTTTAATCTACTCTCCAAGTATAACTACAGATATTTGTTAAGTTTTAATTGCTTGCTATTAACGGTATAGGAGATATAGATTTTAGAATGTTTAGATCTCCACTTTTTTGCGTTTCGGACGCATTGCTTCCCCCTCCACTCCCACACCCCTTCACCAATATCATCAATTTTTTTGCATATGGGTCCACTATCAAAGCTTTATAGAAATTCCAAGTTTCAGTCCCCTAACATAAGCGGTTGCTGAGATCTAGAAACCAAAATTTTTCGTCTAAAACGCTTCCCCCACCTTCCCCCTCACACCCCCACCCCTGAAAATAATGTCAATTCAAGGGGTCTACCCAGTCTATTCCTAGAAAAAATTTAAATTTAATAGCTCCACTGGTTTGAGAGCTACGAGCCTTCAAAGGATTTTGGCGGTCGACGTACGGCGTACGGCGGACAGACGGAGTGAAAATTTTTATTGCTTTTTTCGTGTCTACTAGTCATGAAATGTACACAAAAAAATTTTGAGGGCAGCAAATTTTTTTTAAGCTACCAAAGAAGCTATTATGATTAGGAGTTAGTTATTCTTTCCGGTGTCAGTGGAGTGAAACTCCAACACGGAGTCCCCGACTGTGGACTAACCGCCATCCCTGAGGATATGACAAATAGTAGCTTCTTTTGTAGCTTACCACGAAAAATCTAATAACAACAAATATTGGTTAAAAAAATAAGTTGCGGCGGACGGGATTTGTTTCTTCGTAGATCAGATCCAAGGTTACAACCATTGTAAATTTCACAGCCATGAAGCGCTGACCATATCCAGGGTTACAACCAGAGAATAGCCGAAATCAAGAAAAAAAGCTTCTCAAAATACACGCCTTTAGCCTAAGGTAGAGGACGCCCTTCTTGAACATTAAATTCTTCTCGGTAATAAATTTGGAATGGGATGTGGCTATATAGAATTTACCTCAGCGATCCCACCAGCTGTCAAGGTGTTTCGGTTAGTAGGCAAGAATACACCTTCTGAAGAGTCTATGCCCTCCGATGACGAAACAGCTCCTTCGGACCTAGTCCAACATAATCTTTTGATGAACTGGCTTCTCCAGTGAAGTTTCTTTCCAAATTTGTCATATCCTCGGGGATGGCGGTTAGTCCACAGTCGGGGACTCCGTGTTGGAGTTTCACTCCACTGACACCGGAAAGAATAACTAACTCCTAATTTTAATTTTTAATTTGTAATAGCGCGGAAAAATTAAATTTTGGTGTAGGGTAAGGTACCCAGTTACGAGCCTTCGCCAGTTCGGAGCCCCCTTGGTTATGTAACGAATATCTAAGGATTCATAACATTTTATCCTTTACTATAATTTTTAGCAATTACTTTCAACTATTTTTAGTGGTTCAGCCGTAGGCATAGTGTGAGATATTTTCAATTGTGGTCAGAATTCGTAAAGAACAGACGTGTTCCACAAAACGTCAAGTTTTCGCTAAGAAAGTTCAGTCACAAAATAGTGCTTAAGACATTAGTTTTATATAATTGATGAAAGTATTGTGACAATATGAAAAGCGTATTTCACAAAGATTATTATGTAATTTATTAAACACTGAAAATTTTATATTTAACTAGAATAATAAGGAGGCTCGAAACTGGCGCTGTATTTCTTATAATCTCCATTTCCGAGCCGGGGGGCTCGCAACTGGCATTTATGTTTGTTTTTCATCGACCCAGTTACGAGCCCCAAGTTTTTAGTCTCCTTCGAATTATACTTAAAAATGCAATTTTAATTAAAAATGTAATTATAACGAAAATATTTTAATATAATATTGTTAGAATGTATTATTCTATATATTTTTCTTTACGAAGTGTGTGCTTACTATACTAAAGTTAAAAAATACTCACTTGTTCTAGAAAATAAGGTAATTGAATATGCCGAATTATACACAGGAGCAATTGCAGGTTGGTTTAGAGGAAATAAGGAGAGGTTCAACAATTCGTTCTGTAGCTAAGAAATATGGGATTCCACGTGGTACAATTCAAAACTGTTTGCATAATCGAACGAATAAACCAATATTTTTTGACCTTACCTTCTTGTGACCTAACCATCGCCGATTCTTTTAACAATTTTTTTGCTTGAAGAACTAGTGAAAAAAATAATACAATTTCAATTTCTTTTTCCATCTTATTTTTTTTGTTAGTTATAGTATGTTAAGGATTTGGCAAAAATGGTGTCCAAGTCCTCTTTGAAAATTCATATTTCTGAGATCCCAAGTAAATTTTTTGATATATTTTGAAAAACAATATAATACACAAAGTATAAAAAAAAAAAAAAAAAAAAAAATGACATTTTGAGATATTCAAGGATAGAGGACAAAATCGTTATCCTTGGAAAAACAATTTCAGGATTAATTTTGTTGATATTTTTATTATTTTGCGACAACCTTTTCCTTTAAAATAATTCATATTTTGTTATTCTATAATAAAAATTAACAGAGATATGAATTTTCAAAGAGGAGTTGGACACCATTTTTGCCAAATCTTTAACATACTATAACTAACAAAAAAAATGAGATGGAAAAAAAAAATTTATATTGTATTTTTTTTACTACATAGTTCTTCAAGCAAAAAAAATTTTCAAAGAATCGGCGATGGTAAGGTTACAACTTTTGCGGGTTTTGATGGAATGACCCTATAAGAGCATGGGGGCTCGGAACCGGCATAAGATGGCTCGGAATAGGGAACAGGGAGGCTCGGAACTGGGACAAAGGCCATCTTACACTTAATATTGATTTTCTTTAAACTATAACAACAATTTTTTGTTGAGTAGGTGTTATAACAAACAAGAATAAAATATTAAATCAGAATAGTAAAATATCAGATTGATAACTTTTTTTTTGTGGTTTTTAACGATTTCTCAAAGTCAACATTTCTCTTAAGGGGGCTCGGAACTGGGTACCTTACCCTAGATAAGATAGAAACCAAATATGAAAATTATTGGATCACGTCTTGAGGTGCCGCAAGGACCATAAAGTTTCATAAAATTACAATTTTCGCTGCATTTTTAAGTTTTTTTTAAGAAATTGTCAAATACTTTTTGTTATTTCAAGTACTGTCTAAGCAGTTTTTATATCCAAAAAGACATATAAATTTTTTTTTACCTTTTTGGAATATGTCTTGAGGTGCCGCAAGAGCGGTAAAGTTTTATAAAAGTACCCATTTTGCAACTTTTTTCAAAGATTTTTACGTGTCTCGATTATGCAATAAAAAGTTGCAAGTAGGCGTTTTAATATGAATAGAAAGATAAAAACAGTTCAACTATTGCATTGGCAGTAGGCTTGTGTAGTTCGTGAACGAACTAGTTCTGAAGGTCGTTCCCCTAAGTGAAATGAACGAACTACTTCGCAGTGAATTCCGGTCCTAGTTCGTTTGTAGGAAGTAGTTCGTCATAACATTTGCATACCACGTATCATTCCGCGAAGTTCCTTCCTGATTGGAGACTTTTTTTTGTAGGTCCTCACATTCAATCAGAACTTGAAAGGAACTAGTTCCTTCCTAATTGGGGAACTTTTTTTTAAGTCCTCACATTCAATCCGAAGTTGAAAGGAACTATACAAGAAGGAACTAGTTCGTAAGGGCTGGGGAACTAGTTCCTTCGCGATCACTAAGGTGAACTAAAATGAGCAAGCCTAATTGGCAGGCATCTAGGAGCATAAGTCATCTCTTCAGACGAGCAAGGTCAAAAAATCGAATAGATCTCATCAATGATAGTCTTCATGAAAACGATCAACTAACCGAAAATAGAGGATTGTTTTTTGATGGAAGAAAAGACAAAACTATTGTTCAAGAAAAGAAAGGAACAAAGTTCAACAAAAAAGTGATATCAGAAGAGCACGTTTCACCAATAGAGGAACCAAACTTAAACTTTTTAGGCCACGTAACACCTAAATCTGGCACAGGAAAAGATATAACAGACAGTGTATTGCAGTTTTGTGAAGATAGAGAACACAACGAACAACTTTTGAACTTTACTGCTATTGGGTGTGATAGAACCATTATAAATACTGGACATAAAAATGGTGTGATTTCTTTGATGGAAAATAAAATAGGAAGACCTTTACAACGGTTAGTATTGTTACAACGAGATCGTTCGGTAACCGGGCGAGGTGGCAACGCTAACAAAAGGGTTTAGGCGTACGGCTTTTAAGCATGTATGGGTGTGTCGGCGATCAACAGACGAGAACTCAACGGGCGCTTTCGTTACCTGCCACTCAGCGACGCAAGTCAAAAAAACTGTACAAGTGTATGAAAAATAAAAGGCGAAATATTGGAAATAAAGTGGCGTAAATACATAAAGAAGTTCGGAGTTTTGTTTTTAAAGTTTGATCGTAACAATTCAGAAGTGGGATCGAAAGAATACGGTGAATTACGGGTGAGAAGCAAATTGTGTGGCGTAATAAAAAAAAGAAAAGAAAAGAAAACAAGTGCGAGTGGCGTGTCGCGAATAGGATCAAACAAGTGCGTGCGGCGTGTTGCGATCGCAAAAGAAGAAAAAAACAAAAGCAAGTCGGCGTATAACGGTCTGTGTGTGTGTGGAGTCGAAACACAAAAAAAAATGGATATCGATGAGTGTGGAAGCGGAGATAGTTCTCGGCGACGAACTCAATGTCAGGGTGACGAACTCAATGTCAGGGTGACGAACTCAATGTCAGGGCGACGGGTTGGTGGACCAGGCGAGTGAATCAGACCAGGCGAGTGAATCAGGCCGAGGCGTTGAGCCCACCGGCGAATCGAGTACTTCGGCGGCGGCGGATGACGATGTTTTGGCGAAGGCGGTGCGCGAAAAAATGCGTGCCGGGCTGGCGGGCCAAATAAGGAAGGCGGTGCAGCAACAGGCTGTTTTGGCGGTGAGTGAGATGCTCGAACAGCATCAGGAAGAACGATCGGGTTCACGGTCAGATACTGGCGATGCCAAGACGAGTGGCGAATGGGCGTTACGAATCGGACAGGAGATCGTCGAGATGTTCGATCCTGCCGATGCCGAACAAAACGTCGAAAGGTGGCTCGGTAAGATCGATCAGCACGGCGATATGCACGAATGGTCGGAATGCGAGTGGGCGACGATTATGCAGTCGAAATTGACTGGAACGGCGAGGTGGTGGTACCATCGACTGGACCACTACAATTTTTCGTGGGCACAATGGAAGGCGAAATTGCGGGCGGTATTTCCGCGGCGTTACGAGTATGCGGTGATGCTCGAGGAGATGATTGCGCGGCGGAAGCAATTCGGAGAGGGCATGACAGCATACTATCATGCAATGCTGGGAATATGCGCACGGGCTAACATTCAAGGCGAGGATGCCGTGTCGTGCATAATTCGGGGTTTGCCCGAAGAGCTTCTGGCCAATGCACAAGCGGCGGGCTGTAAATCACCGGAGTTGCTGTACGAACGATTTTTGGCGGGATTAGAATCGTATCGGGACAAATCAGGCGGTGGTAGGACGGCGATACCAGGGCGAGAAAATTTCAGCCGAAATACAGGCGGGGAACGACAGGGACAATTTATGGCAAGGCGATGCTACAATTGTCAAGAACAGGGCACTCACCTGAGCAGGGATTGTCCAAAGGCGAGGATGGAGAGATGCTGGCGATGTGGCGAAGGCGGACATGTGTCTAAAGAATGTTCCGTGAGACAGGTGAGTGTCATTACTTTTGACAATAACTATTATAAGATGCGAGGCGAGATAAATGGCGTAGCAGTTCGCGTATATTTAGATTCGGGTAGTGAACAAAACATTTTGGTGGAAGCAACAGCAAGGCGTTTAGGGCTTTCCTTTAATAAATCAGGCGAAGGTGTGAGATTGTGTGGCTTCGGCGGGGGCGTAGTAAGGGCGTTAGGCAGTATCCATTGTAGATTGGTACTGGAGGAGGTTGAGTTGGATATCACGGCGTTGATAACCAATTGTTCAATGGATAGGGCGGAGTTGTTGTTAGGACAACCGACGATTAGTAGCCCAGGCATAGTAACGGTGCTAAATGGCGAACGGGCGAGATCAGTTCGAAAGGACTGTGCGGAGAATGCGCTTAAAGAAATTGCGCTCGAGGCGAAGCCCACAAGGCGGAAAGAAGTGCTGCTTCCAGACTTTAAGTGCCCAGGCGAGCCCACGGGGAGGGCTGTGGTCAAGGTGCTAGAAGCAGGGGACGGCGAAAAGGTTCATTTGTCGGCGAAAATGTACAGAGATGGACAGATCTGGACGGCGATGCCAGGAGGAGTGTTAGTGGGCGGTTAGGTTAACAATATATTGGTGAGCAATTTGGGCGAAACACCAATAAATTGGGCAAAAGGAAAACTGATTGCACGGGTGGAGAATCAGCAAGCGCAAGGAAAAAATATGGCGGTCAACAAGAACAAAGTGAGTATTAATTCAGTGTGTAGCAAAATTGAAGTAGGTGGTTTTAAATAAGGAAATCTAGCGTTCAGGGATCAAGAAAGGGTATTACAGGTATTACAAGAAAAGGCGCACTGTTTTGCGAAGAACGAAGGCGATTTAGGGTTGACTGGATTGGGTGAAATGGAAATCCGGTTAACAACCGATGTACCTGTATTCCGGCGTCCATATAGAGAGAGAAAGAGTGACGGATAAAATCGGAACGATGTTAAAGGCGGGAATTATTCGGGAATCATTCGGGAATCAAGTCCGGCGTATGCAAGTTCTATCATCTTAATTCCAAAGAAGACAGGCGAATGGCCTATGTGTGTGGATTATCGGGCGCTTAACGCGATTACGGTGAAAGATCGGTACCAATTACCACTCATTTCCGATCAGCTGGATAAACTGGCGAACAAAATATTCCATACGACACTTGATTTGGCGCAAGGGTATCATCAGGTTCCTATGCAGGAGACGTCAATGAGTAAAACGGCGTTCATTACTCCAGACGGCCATTATGAATATGCGAGAGTACCTTTTGGACTGGCGAATGCTCCGGCGGTGTTTCGAAGGATGATCAATAAAATGTTGGGCGTTTTGAAACATGGACAGGTGTTAGCTTATATGGACGATTTGTTAATTCCATCGGCAAGTGTTGATGAAGGCGTAGAATTATTAAGGGTGGTGTTAGGTTTGATCGAAAAGGCGGGCTTAAAATTGAATAAGGAGAAATGTTCATTTGTAATGGATACGGTGGAATATTTGGGACATGAGATTTCGGCGAGTGGCGCAAGACCAGGTGCTCGAAAGACAAAGGCGGTGTCAGAATATATAGCTCCGAAAGATGTACACGGCGTGCGACAATTCATAGGATTAGTTTCTTATTTTAAAAAATTTGTTAGCAATTTCTCATCGATTGCTAGACCTATAACAGAGCTTACCAAGAAGGAGTGTACATGGAATTGGGGCGAGGAGCAACAAACGGCGTTTGAGCTACTGAAAAGTAATCTGGTGAAAAGACCAATACTGGCGATTTATGACAGTAAGGCGCAGACTGAACTGCATACCGACGCGAGTAAATGGGGCCTTGGTGGCATTTTGTTACTGAGATATGAAGAATCGGAGGGATGGCGACCGGTAGAGTATTTTAGTCGCGTGACTTCGATACAGGAGCAAGAGTATCACAGCTACGAATTGAAAACCTTGGCGGTGGTAAAGTCGGTAAGGCGTTTTCGGGTCTATTTCGTGGGAATTAAATTTAAAGTAGTTACGGATTGCGTGGCGGTGCGAGCAACGTTACTGAAGAAAGATCTGGTTCCTCGGATAGCGCGATGGTGGTTGGCGATACAGGAGTATGACTTCGAGGTGGAATATCGTCCAGGCGAAAGGATGCAACATGTAGACGCTCTAAGCCGTAATCCGGTGGGCTTAAAAACTGAGAAGGGCGTTGTGCAAATTAATCTCGTAGAAATTGGGGAACATGATTGGTTCTTTACTGTACAGTTACAGGATCCTAAGGAGCAAGAAATTACACAGGCGTTTTGCGACGGTTTACCGAGTCCTGAGCTGTTGGCGAATTATAAAATAAAAGGCGGGTGATTATATCGGAAAACTTTGCACGGCGATGGACTGTATGTCCCTGCATTGGCGCGTTTCAGTCTGATACATAAGCATCATGATGAAATAGGACATCCGGGCCATGAGAGATGCCTAAAGTTAGTTCAAGAGACGTATTGGTTTCCTAAAATGAGGTGTTTCATTTTGAAATATGTGAGGGCGTGTTTGAAATGTTCATTTGCAAAAGGCGATTACGGACGAGGCGAAGGATATTTACATCCAGTAGAAAGGCGGGCGATACCATTTGACACGGTGCATGTCGATCATTTGGGACCTTTTGTGAAAAGTATAAGGGGTAATGTATATCTGTTGGTGTTGATTGCTGGGTTTACTAAGTTTGTGCTGGCGCGTGCAACAAAAACCCTATGGTCGACAGAGGCGGTGATAAAGTTGAGAGAAATTTTCTCGGAATCAGGGTACCCAAGGCGCATCATTATTGATCAGGGATTGGCGTTTACAAGTCAGGTATTCAAGGACTTTGTGGCGGAAAAAGGCGTTAGGCATGTGTTGAATGCAATAGCAGCACCAAGGGCGAATGGACAGGTCCAAAGGTCCAACCGAACAATTATAGAGGCGTTGGCGGCTGGCGCAGAAACAGAAGCCCGGTGGGATGAGGCGTTACCTGATAGTGTGTGGGGTTTGAATAACACAATGAATGCTAGTACAAGACTCTCTCTGGCTTAACTGTTGTTCTCCCATGGAAGTCGTGGTGTAATAGCGAATTTGGCGAGTGGTGAGAGTAGTATGGATGTACCATTTCAGAACCAAGGGTAGAGGGTGGAGGAGCTTTTGTATGGATGACGTCATTGATTTCTGTGGAATTTACTCTTTGGGAGGAGCTTTTGTATGATGAAGTCATAGACTTGTATGAAGCTAATAAGGAATATACTCCCCCGAGTCAGGGAGGCAATTTTTTGAGGGAGGAGTTTTTTTTATGATTACGTCATAGACTTGTGTCAAACTGATAAGGAGTTCACTCCCCGAGAGCTTTGCTTTTTTTAGGCATTTTTTTGTTTTCCGTTGCATAAAATTGGGCGTTTTTTCTTCTTTTTTTTGCATAAAGCTGGTCGTTTTTTCCGGGATTTTGAGCTTTTTTCGCGGTTGTTGCCAGGGATTTAGGCTATCTGAAACTTAGGCTAGCGGGGAGCGGGGACTTAGGCCAAACGAAAACTTAGGCTAGCGGGGAGCGGAGACTTAGGCTAAACGAAAACTTAGGCTAGCGGGGAGCGAGGGACTTAGGCTATCCGAAACTTAGGCTAGCGGGGGGGGGGGGGGGCTTACGCTAGCGGGGGGTTTAGTGAAACTTAGGCTATTTGTATAATACATGTAAAGGTGAATTTTAGTTATTTGACTCAGGTTCCTAATCAATGTTCGGTGTGATAATAACAAGCTCAGCTAATTGCCTTTAACATAGTAATATAGGTAATAATAAAGACTGCTCAGTTAGATATTATTGACTCAGTTTCTTACGGTTTAATACTAAGAAATACCAAATCAATTAGGTTCAGCTGTTTGACTCAGTTTCCTACAGTGTGATAATAAAAAGGTTGACTAAGCTAATTGCCTTTATCAGAGTAATTAAAATATAGATAATAGTAAGGACTCACTTAGATATGGTTGACTCAGATTCTCAATAATATTGTATAAAAAAAGACTAACTTCATCAGACTCAGCCATTTGACTCTATCAGTCAGGTTCCTAATAAATGTACGGTGTGATAATAACAAAATTTACTTAAACCGACATTCTAATTAAACAGAGTAGTTCACATTGTCATGTTTTTGAACAGGTAACCTGATTGAATGAGTCATATTTTTATGTCTCTCTCTATCTATCTCTGTCTCTCTCTACCTCTCTCTTCCTTTTTTCCTATCTGTGTATGTATGTTTCTATCTGTGTATCCCTCTCTCTCTCTCTTTCTCTCTCTTTCTTTCTCTCTCTATCTTTCTCTCTCTCTATCTGTATATGTATATATCTATCTGTCTCTCTCTATCTGTATATGTAAAATATATATCTATCTGTGTATGTGTGTGTGTGTTTGTATATAAAACGATGTGCGATGGTTTTGAAAATTTATTGCATCAAGTAAAGTCTGTCGTGCAACAAGTGCCAAAAAAAATAATCAAGTGAAGCCTGAGAAAAAGTAGTGAAATTGAAAATAACCGGTGAAGTGAAAAAGTAACATCGAAAATGAACTCATTTATTTGTGAATATTGTGGTATTAGCTGTTCACACAACAAGAATTTAAATAGACATATACGAAGTGTGCATCTAAAGGATAGCTCTAAATGCGAATTTTGTGCAAAAATATATTCACGAAATGATAAATTATTGGAACATCTTGAAAAGTGCAGAGTAAAACTTAATCCAGTGTAACCGACTACAGCAATAATGGAATCATCAAAGATATATAACGTTTGTGATCTAGAAATGTTAAATAAAAACTGGAACTGCCATATTCGCACAAATTCCCATAAGAAAAACTCTGCCGACTCGATTAGTAAACATTTTAAAGTTTAGAGAAGTTCGTTTGCAGGAAGAATTGTAACATTATTGTTAGAAAATAAAGATCGAAAAGCCAGTGATTGAACTTTTAAAAGAATATTAAGTGAAGCTTGCAGGCTACAAATTTAATATGGAACTATTTGCTGTTTACATAAAACATACTCATGAAGACGTAATATCTGATATAAAGTCTTTTCAAACAAAAATGTCTACTGTGCTGAGAGAAATCTACAAAATCTACAAAACAATGATGGACGATATTTGTGTAAAAAGTGAAGAATTTCAAGAACGAGATAGTGGATGGAAAATAAGCCATCTTGAAATTAATGTTAACAAATATAATCTGATATGAGGGTAAAGTATTGTATATTCTATTTTAAAAATAATATTTTAATATTATGTTTCTTCTACAGATTGATCAAAATACAGCTTATACTAGGGAAAAGAGATAATGGGATAGAAACATATGCTTGAAAATAATAATTTATTAATAGATTAAGAATAGAAACTAATAAATATATTAAAAAAATCTGCCAACAATCTGGGCGTTACTTTATTATTTTTCCGGCAGAAGTAAGGAACGCGTTCAATTTTGAAATGCGGTGTAGGCTACTATGTGACTGAAAACCTATCAAAAAGAACAAGATCATGGAAGTGAAAATCTGATTGGATCTGAGAGATATGGAATAGTTTATGAAAAAGTACACAATCACTTTACACCCCCTTAGGGGTCACACTACCCTTAGGGGTCGAATTTCAAAAAACCTTAAAATTTTTTCTAGGTATTCATACGAAGAATCCGTAGAATAAACATGAATTCAATATTTGGAAAGACCTAGTAGATATGACGAAAATCGTGAAAATATATGCATTTTATACTTATTATATTTACAAATATTTTGTTTTGCCCCCCCCCTTCTGAACGCCAATGAATATTCAAATTCCGAGTTTCAACATTGTAGCTAAAGCCGTTCCATATATAGGAAAAACACCCCCACTTGTACCACACTACCCTTAGGGGTCGAATTTCAAAAAACCTTGAAAACACTTTCTAGGTATTCATACGAAGAATCCGTAGAATAAAAATGAATTCAATATTTGGAAAGACCTAGTAGATATGACGAAAATCGTGAAAATATATGCATATTATATTTATTATATTTACAAATATTTTTTTTTGCCCCCCCCCCCCCCTTCTGAACGCCAATGAATATTCAAATTTTTTTTTATCAGAATTACTTTTCTAGTTGATTTACATATACACACCGAGTTTCAACATTGTAGCTTAAGCCGTTCCATATATAAGAAAAACACGCCCACTTGTACCACACTACCCTTAGGGGTCGAATTTCAAAAAACCTTGAAAACACTTTCTTGGTATTCATACGAAAAATCCGTAGAATAAACATGAATTCAATATTTGGAAAGACCTAGTAGATATTACGAAAATCGTGAAAATATATGAATTTTATGTCTATTATACTTATAAAAAATTTTGTTTGCCCTCCTTTCTAAACGCCAATGAATATTCAAACTTTTTTTTATCACAATTACTTTTCTAGTTGATTTACATATACACACCGAGTTTCAACTTTCTAGCATAAACCGTTTAATAGTTAGGAAAAACACCCCCTACCCCCGTAGCATACTACCCCTAAAAAAAATTTTATTTTTTCAACATTTCGCTACTATAGCTCTATCTAAATATCAAGTTTAAGGTTTATATCATTACAGGTTCTCAAGATATAAGCATCGGAACTTTTTCCTTTTCACCCTCCCCACCCTCCCCCTCTAAACCCACAACCCCAAAACTTTTTTCCCTACTAGGGTTTAACTAGCGCTACTTCTGGTAAAAATGCTAAGCATCTATCTTAAACGGTTCTTGAGATATGAAATGTGTTTGATTTGAAAAATTCTCATCCCCTCCACTTCTATGCTCCACCTCCCACTTAAAAAATTTTACTTTGATCAATCTTTATATGTCAACCTTTACACCAAAACCAAATTTTATTTTTCTAGAGCAATTGGTTCATGAGTTATCGTAATCTTAAGTTTTTCACCCCCCACCCTCATACACAACTTCCCCCACCCAAAATTTTTCTTGATTCTGTTCTCCTAGTATAACTACAAATATGTCTTAAGTTTGAATAGTGTGCCATTAACGGTTTAGGAGATATGGATTTTAGAATGTGTCTATCTCGCCTTTTTTGGGTTTCGGACGCATTACATTTCCTCCCACTCCCACACCCCTTGATAAATATTGACAATTTTTCTGCAAATGGGTCTATTATCAGAGCTCTATAGAAATTCTAAGTTTCAGCTTCCTAACATAAGGGGTTACTGAGATCTGGAAACCAAAATTTTCGGTCTAAAACACTTCCCCCTCCTTCCCCCTCCTTCCCCCTCCTTCCCCCTCCTTCCCCCTCACACCCCCACCCCTAAAAATTTGGTCACTTCAAGGCGCCTACCCCATCTATTCGTTAAAAAAATTTCAATTTAATATCTCAAAGCGTTTGGCAGCTACGAGCCTCCAAACGATCTTGCGTACGGCGGACGCCGTACGGCGGACAGACGGACTGAAAATTTGTATTGCTTTTTTTGCGTCTACTAGTTATGAAACGTGAAAATAAAAATTTTGAGGGTAGCAAATTTTTTTTTTTAAAAAATCAATCACAATACTTAATTATTAAAATAATAAAGTAAAACTAATGATTGTTGTTGTTATTTAAAAAAATTAATGAGATTTAGATAGTAGGTGATCTGATTGGATGAGTCACCATATTTCATAAGCATATCAAATTTCGTCTGACCTGAAAAGAAACTTCGTTCAACAGGTTGAGACATGTTTTAGTTAGCGTTATTGCATAATGTCAACAATTATTTTATGTCTGTCTCTCTCTCTCCATATAGGTATCTCTCTTTCTGTGTATGTATGTCTCTTTCTATCTCTGTCTCTCTATATCTGGGCATGTATGTATCTATCTGTGTATTTGTGTCTCTCTCTGTACATGTATTATATATACATAATAATATAGGCATTTGAGTTAAGAAGGCTCCGTTAGATATGGTTAACTCAGGTTCTTAATAAATGTTACATACTGTATAATACTAATAAAGGTTGAATGAAGCAAGTACTGGCACTGGTCAGATTTTAAATAAATGTAAGGTATAATACTAACAAAGGCTGACTTAATTAGGTTCAGCTACTCTATCAGTCAGATTATAGTAATAATAATATGTCTAACTTCATCATGTTCAGCTAATTGCGTTTATCAGAGTAATTCATATTAAATATAGGTTATAATACTAATAAAGACTTACTTAAGAAGTCTTAGATAAATATTTTTAACTTTACCTGTTAAGTTATAGCAATAATAAGGTTAATCGCCTTTACCAGAGAAAATTCATATTAAATATAGGTTCTAACAATAATAAAGGCTGACTTAAACACACTCAGTTAGATATCGTTGAATCAGTTTATTAATATATACTACTAATAAAGGCTGACTTCAGCAGACTCAGCTAGACATGGTAGATTCGGACTCTTAAAAAATGTAAGGTAAGATATGGTTAACTCAGACTCTTAATAAACGTAAGGTTTAAAACGAATAAAGGATGCTCAACTAGATTGTTTAACTCAGATTATTAAGGTATAATACTAATAAAGGCTGACTTAATAAGGTGCACCTAAATATGTTTGACTCTATCAGTCAAGCTATAACAACTGGCCTCTCTCCTATCACTTAACCGTTAGCTAGCTAGTTAGCAAAACCTGCAGTGCTTTTTCATTCTATTCTAAATCGCGCTACTCGGTCTTTTTTTCTGGTGTCGTTCTTTTTTCTATATTCCTCTATGGCCGAACGGCCAATATAGATGAACAGGTATGGCACGCTAGGGGAGAAGAATCTCTCCAGCAGCGATAACCTGCCTCGTAAAAAAGCAAGAAGAAAAGAATTTGTTAGACAAACTGTTCAACCTACGGTGAAACTCGGTCCCAGTTCAATACGGGATACTGGCAATAACCCGAAATACGTCATAACATCCCATAAGGACGGTAAAAATTTATCCGAAGGGAACCCATTTCTTCTCAAAAAAGCAGTCGACGCAGTTTCGATTAAATATTCCAAAGCAACTCTACTACGAGATGGAAATTTACTTCTGCTATGTGAATCTGAAAAAACTGCTAATTCGTTCATAAACGCATCTACTCTTGGAGGTTTTATTCCAATAATTGCCAGATCGTTAAATACTACCAAAGGTATTGTTTACAATCGCGCTCTAAGCAATCTAAAGGAGGTGGCAATTATCGAGGGCCTGCGCGACAACCATGTATCTGGAGCTACAGTTCTGAAACGCAAAACCACAAATAGGGAACACCCAATAGGATTGGTAGTTTTATCTTTCAATTTATTCAAAATTCCCGAAAACATTCTCGTAGGTTTTGAAAAAGTTCCGGTTAGGCAATACGTTACCAATCCTATGCGGTGTAGGAAATGTCAAACCATCGGACACACGGCTAACAACTGCGCTCGTGGCATTAAACTAGGACCTGTTTGTGCGGAATGCGGAGAAGAGATCCCTATCAGCGATACGCACCACATTTGCTCTAAATTATACTGTGTTAACTGCAAATCAGAAAAACACTCTTCTTCTAATCGTCTCTGCCCTAAATACCTAGAGAACAAAAGCATACTGGAAATTAAAACCATTCATAAATGCTCAATGTTCGAGGCTAGGAAAGAATTCTTCAAAAATAGAAAACGCTTAGAGGAAGTTAATTTCTCGCAAATCCTAACGGAACCGTCCAACCGACCTATTAATTCAAAACCCTCAACCTCTTTCAATAACAATCAATCAGTTAACTTGAAATCTCAGGCCAACCAGCCACAACTCAGTACCTTAACAGCATCCACTTCGTCACCTTCATTCTCTTCCCTTTTCACACCATCTCCTGACTCATTATCAGTCAGAAACCCAAATACTCGACAAACTTCAAAATTACCCACCACAAAGTCAATTACCGAAACTTCAGTACCCAACCCCCCAGTACCTTCCTTCAGCGAAAAAGACAAAACCATATTGCCCACTCCCATTAAACTAATACTCACCAAACACAAAACTACAGAAGGCACAATACAAACAAGCTCGAACAGCATCCCCATCGATAGCTCAGACTCGAACTCATCTCTTAAAGATGTAAATTCCCGCACAAGCAAGAATGGAAGGCAATGGACTTCGGCTCGGATGAGCTATCCTCCAACGCTGAATCAATCTAACAAACCCAATCATCCCCACTTAACCATGATTCCAAACTCCCAGCGTACTTCAGGATCGCTATCAATCCTTCAATGGAACATCCGTGGCTTTTACAACAACATCGATAGCTTGGAACTCCTAATCCATCAATACCACCCGCATATAATCTTGCTGCAGGAAACAAAGTTTACAAGCGGCAAAGGTCCATCTTCGTATAAACAATATAATACCTACTGGACAAACAAAAACTACTCCAACCGTCGCAGTGGTGTTGGCATCCTTGTGCACAAATCACTAGCTTTTAACACGTTATCTCTTAATTCAAACATTTTATCGAATGCAGTTACCCTCCATACCAACCCCCCTCTTTCTTTCCTTAATATCTACATTGAATACGACCTACAACTCGCACCTAATGAGCTTTATCACCTAAGGCACCAACTCCCACTAAATTCTATAATTGCCGGAGACTTCAATGAACACAGTACTCTCTGGGGTTGTAGAAACACTAACGCGCGTGGACTTCTTATAGAAGACTGGCTTGAAAACGAAAGGTCAGTCCTATTAAACGATGGATCCCCAACCCTCATTTCGACCAGATCTACATTAACGGCTATCGATCTCACATTCGTTATCCGCTAATTGTCATTGGACAACTTTTTCAAACCCAGAAAGTAGCGACCACATTCCCATCTTAATAAAAACAAATGTTAAAACTGCAATAAGAAAATACCCATCCCACTTCATAACATCCAAAGCAAACTAGCCCAAATTCAATCTTACTCTCATCGGGTTGTGCAATGACTTTCCTCAAACCGCACATATCAACCGTGAAGCCGCCCAACTCCGAAAAATCGTACGGACAGCAGCAGCGCAAACTATTCCCTCTTCCTCCCCCCATATCAATTCACAACCAGTCTGGATGAATACTGAAATATTAGACCAAATCAGATCAAAGAATAGAGCGTGGAAACAATTTCAGCGCCACCCCTGCCAAGTTCACCTGACTACACTCAGAAGAGAGACAGCACTCGCAAAACGCCTCATCAAAGCTGCAAAAAGACGTTCTTGGAACTCCTTTGTCTCAGCAATAAAACCCACCTCTAATGCAAGAGACGCATGGAGTAAAATAAAAAAGGCTCTCTGGAAATAACCGTCACAAAGCTCTTGGCGTTCTTGTAACCCCAAGTGGTAACCTAACCTGCTCGAAAGATATTGCCAATGAGTTTGCTAAGACTTGGTCAACATACTTAGCCGATTCCAACTTCACTCCTCAGCAGATTGCTAGTAAAGCCTCATTCTCTCTCTCCAACATCTCTGTCAACCCTATTCCACAAAACAATATCTCACAAAAAATAACGTTCGCAGAACTCAATACCGCATTAACTCTGCTTATGGGCGGAACGCCTGGAAGGGACAAAATCTCGTACCAGATGCTGAAAAACAGTCCAGCCTCCTTCCTATGCAGACTTTTGGACTTATATAATAAGATTTTGGAGACAAGTACTTTCCCAAACGAATGGAAGATTACAGAACTACGACCAATCCCAAAAAAAGGTGCCAGCCAATCAACTAATGACTTCCGTCCAATCTCCCTCATCCCCTGTATGTCCAAAGTGCTGGAGAAGATACTAGGATCCCGACTAAGTCACATACAGGAACGGCTTACGAATGAACAACATGGTTTTCGACCGGGGCGCGGCACCATCTCCCTCCTGCACTCCCTAGAACATGCAATGGCCAACGGACTCCACTCTTGCATTTTAAGTCTAGAACTTGAAAAAGCCTTCGACAGGGTGGGTAGCCATATTATAGCCCAACTACTTGCCGCCTGGGGTATTGACCTTAAATTCATCTCTGTTATACTTAACTTCCTAACGAACCGCACCATTACTGTCTCAGTAAATGGAACCTCATCTAACCCATTCTCCCTCCAAAATGGATTACCACAAGGATCCCCTCTCTCTCCCGCTCTCTTTAACTCATACATACACTCTCTCTCAACTGTACTCTCCGAAATTCCTCAAACAAACCACTTAATTTACGCTGACAACGTTCTAGTCTACTCCACCGGACTTAAAATTACAGTTTAAACATCGCTTGACTTAGCCATCCAAGGAGTCAAATCGTGGTGCACTTTAACTGGTGCTATCATTCCGGAGAATAAAGCGGAACTCCTTCATGTATGCAGGAAAATCCACTGTTCCTCACATCAAACCGTGGTCAGAGAAATTAAAGCCGTTGATACAATCAAAATCTTGGGAATAGTTTTCTCCAAAAATCTTACGTGGAATGCGAACATCAAACACCTGAGGCCGAAAATGATTAACATCCACTAACTTGTCCGCTGCATCGCCGGTCATGTTTACGGGCCTTCTATACAAGCCTCTAAGGAAATCGCCAAATCACTCACAGAAGGTCTCCTCAATTACGGAATCAGTCTTTATGGCTCAGGATGCAAAACCAGCCTACACACTCTCCAAACAGATTGGAATAACATCTGCCGAACAACGATTGGTGCAATACGAACTACTCCCATCGAAGCGCTAAGAATAGAAAGCGGAGCACTGCCTCTCAATCAGTTCATCCAGAAACGTCAGCTAGAATTAGTCGCAAAAAATGTACTCAATCCTTACAAACCCCACTATAAATCCTTAAGAGCCCTCATCGCAAACCCTCCTTTAGCCCGACGTCCCTCTTCTCTTCATAAGTCCTTAACTCTCTTACAAAACTTTTCAATCCCAATCCCCCAGAACAACCTCAGCCTCCCTTAATCCCCCAGTGGTATTCCCTCGGAGACAGCTATTTCATAAACTAACAAGAACGCCGAAGAAAGAACGAAGCCACGCACGCCGAACACGTTATGATCCACAGAGACCTGCTTTTCAACGAGAACAGATGCCGAAAGATCTACACTGATGCATCAAAATCCAGCACATCCACATCCTACGCAGTCGTAGAGAGCTCAATTTCCTCTCTAACGACACTTGAAAGTGGTTACCTTGACCTCCACACCAGCATTCAAGCAGATGAAATGTGGGCCATTGCCCGCGCTGTTAATATCACGGACTCCAAGGCTTCAATAGATGCTGTTAGAAACCCAAAAAACCGGGACTACCTGCCAATGTACATCAGAAACACCTTGGCTCTGACTAAGTCCATAAAAATCTGTTGGGTCCCCGGTCACGTAGGGATCAGAGGAAACGAAGCCGCAGATCGCGCAGCAGGAACTCTATCCAACGGACCTCCTACACCGCAAGAAACCGTTATCACTCCACCTTCAGAGAACAGCCTCCTAAAACTGATCTCGGTCAAGATTGAGGAAGTCAAACGTCTCTCCTGGACCGCTATTAACACATTCCTGAATACACACTGGAAGAACTCCACTCATCCTAACTACAACCCGGACCTGTCTCGAGGTCTTGCAACAAAGCTCGTCAGGATAAGGTTAGGACACACCTGGCTCACCAAAGGATACCACATACCACGAACAGACCCTCCCTCCTGCCCGCCATGCGCCTCTCCGTTAACTGTCCTACATATCCTAACTCAATGTCCATCCACTCTTTCCTTCTTTAAACACGATGTCCCTCCATTGACAGAACTTCTTGATCTTCTCAACACTCTAACTCTCCCCTATTCCAACTCCTAAACAACAATAACCTTCTTAAACAAATATAAAACTTACCTCCCTTCTTTATCATGTCCCAAATTTATTATTGTTTGAACTCATTAATTCTCGATTTATTGTTAAAATGTAAAATGTGAAATGTTTAAACGCCATATGGGCTTCTAAGTCTCGAGTGCGACTACCATAGGCTCTCCCAAACTCATTTGGCAGTAGTCCGACATAATAAATAAATAAATAAATAAACTAATAAATATATTAAAAAAACTAATGATTGTTGTTGTTATTTAAAAAAATTAATGAAATTTAGATAGTAGGTGATCTGATTGGATGAGTCACCATATTTCATAAGCATATCAAATTTCGTCTGACCTGAAAAAAAACTTCGTCCGACAGGTTGAGACATGTTTTAGTTAGCGTTATTGCATAATGTCAACAATTATTTTATGTCTGTCTCTCTCTCTCCATATATGTATCTCTCTTTCTGTGTATGTATGTCTTTTTCTATCTCTGTCTCTCTATATCTGGGCATGTATGTATCTATCTGTGTATTTGTGTCTCTCTCTGTATATGTATTATATATACATAATAATAAAGGCATTTGAGTTAAGAAGGCTCAGTTAGATATGGTTAACTCAGATTCTTAATAAATGTTACATACTATATGACACTAATAAAGGTTGACTTAAGCAAGTACTGGTACTGGTCAGATTTTAAATAAATGTAAGGTATAATACTAACAAAGGCTGACTTAATTAGGTTCAGCTACTCTATCAGTCAGATTATAATAATATTAATATGTCTAACTTTAACAGGTTCAGCTAATTGCGTTTATCAGAGTAATTCATATTAAATATAGGTTATAATACTAATAAAGACTTACTTAAGAAGTCTTAGATAAATATTTTTAACTTTACCTGTTAAGTTATAGCAATAATAAGGTTAATCGCCTTTACCAGAGAAAATTCATATTAAATATAGGTTCTAACAATAATAAAGGCTGACTTAAACACACTCAGTTAGATATCGTTGAATCAGTTTATTAATATATACTACTAATAAAGGCTGACTTCAGCAGACTCAGCTAGACATGGTAGATTCGGACTCTTAAAAAATGTAAGGTAAGATATGGTTAACTCAGACTCTTAATAAACGTAAGGTTTAAAACGAATAAAGGATGCTCAACTAGATTGTTTAACTCAGATTATTAAGGTATAATACTAATATAGGCTGACTTAATAAGGTGCACCTAAATATGTTTGACTCTATCAGTCAAGCTATAACAATAATAAGGCTGGCTTAAACAGGCTCATCTAATTGCCTTTGTCAGAGTAATTCATATTAAATATAGGTTATAATACTTATTAAGTCTGCTCAGCTAGATATGGTTGAATCAGATTCTTAATAAATGTTAGGTATAATACTAACAAACACTAATTTGATCAAGTTCAGCTATATATGTTTGATTCTACCAGTCAGGTTTGTAATAACAAAGGCTAACTTAAACAGGCCTGTCTCTTTTCAGAGTAATTATATATAAGTTATAATACTAATGAAGACTGACTCAGTTGTATGGAACACGAACTTTTTGATAGTTGTATAAGCTGTTTGACAGTTGTATGAGCTTCTTAACAGCCTTTTAACAGGTGTATGGGGGGAATTTACTCGAAGCTTTTAGACAAAAATTCTTATGGCAACAGTTGTGGGCTGATATAGGCTATAATACTAATAAAGGCTAGATATAGTTGACTCGAATTCTAGTAAGGTAAGGTTGCCTTATATTTATATGTAAGGTAGACCACCTACTTCTGAAGGAAATGATTAAGATTTTATCAACTCAAAACAAACTAGGATAATATACTCTTCAATAATTTCAAAGAGGTTACTAGACAAACCAAAACAAGAATTTCACCTGCTTATAAAATTGCATCAACTCGGAACTCTTCGATAATTCCGTTTAGACATTGTGATACTGATGAAATAAAATTCCAGGAAGCAATCCAAATCTGAAGTCTTATTCAAACTATCAATTAATTTTTTTAGTTTGAACGTTCAATTCTCCAGCTCATAAATGCAGGTGACCGTCATGGACTTAGGCTAGTGGGGGCCTTAAGAATCGTTTAATGTAAGTGCTCTGATCTGTTCTTTTTTAGACCTGTTCTTTTTTAGACCTGTTCTGATCTGATATTAACAGTTTTTGACCCGACCTATTCTTTTCTATAGCTCACCGGTTCAGATATTAACAGCATTTTTACATGACCCGTTCTTTTTTTAGACCTGATTTATATTGATATTAACAGCTTTATGACCTGACCTATTTTTTTTTAGACCTGGCCTGTTCTAATATTAACTGCTTTTTGACCTGACCTGTTCTGATATTACCAGCTTTTTGATCAGACCTGTTCTAACATTACCAGCTTCTTGACCTGATCTGTTCTGATATTAACAGCTTATTGACCTGACCTGTTCTAACATAAACTGCTTTTTGACCTGACCTGTTGTGATATTAACAGCTATTTGTCCTGACCTGTTCTGATATTAACTGCTTTTCGACCTGACCTGTTCTGATATTAACTGCTTTTGGCCTGGACTGTTCTGATATTAACAGCTTTTTGACCTGACCAGTTCTGATATTAACTGCTTTTGACCTGACCAGTTCTAATATTAACTGTTTATTGACCTGGCCTGTTCTGATATTAACTGCTTATTGACCAGACCTATTCTTATATTAACAGCTTTCTGACCTGACCTAACCTGTTCTGATATTAACTGCTTTTTGACCTGACCTGTTCTGATATTTACAGCTTCTTGACCTCACCTGTTCTGATATTAACTGCTTTTTGACCTGACCAGTTCTGATATTAACTGTTTTTTGACCTGACCTGTTCTGATATTAACAGATTTTTGACCAGATTTGATCCGATATTAACCTGGCCTGTTCTAATATTAACAGCATCTTGACCTGACCTGTTCTGATATTTACCTGACCTGTTCTGATATTAACAGCTTTTTGACCTGACCTGTTCTGATATTATCTGCTTTTTGACCTGACCTGTTCTGATATAATCAGCTTTTTGACCTGACCTGTTCTGATGTTAACTGCTTATTGACCTGACCAGTTCTGATATTAACTGCTTTTGACCTGACCAGTTCTAATATTAACTGTTTATTGACCTGACCTGTTCTGATATTAACTGCTTATTGACCAGATCTGATCCGATATTAACCTGGCCTGTTCTAACATTAACAGCTTTTTGACCTGACTTGTTCTGATATTAACAGCTTTTTGACCTGATCTGTTCTGATATTAACAGCTTTTTGACCTGACCTGTTCTTATATTAACAGCTTTATGACCTGACCTATTCTGATATTAACAGCTTTTTAACCTGACCAGTTCCTTTGTATACCGGGCCTGTTCTGATATCAACTGCTTTTCGACCTGACCTGTTCGTTTTTAGATCTGACCTGTTCTGATATTAACAGCTTTTTGACCTGACCTGTTCTGATATTACCTGATCTGTTCTGATATTAATTGCTTATTGACCTAACCTGTTCTTTTTTAGACCTATCTTCGTTTCATATTAACTGCTTTTTACTGTATTATTAATAATACAGTATTGTTATCGATTTTTAAAAAAAAAAAATTTGCTGCCCTCACATTTTTTTTCCACGTTTCATGACTAGTAGACGCGAAAAAAGCAATAAAAATTTTCATTCCGTCTGTACGCCGTACGTCGACCGCCCCAAAATCTTTGAAGGCTCGTAGCTCTGAAACCAGTGGAGCTATTAAATTAAATTTTTTTCTAGGAATAAACTTGGTGAACCCCTTGAATTGACATTATTTTCAGGGGAGGAGGTGTAAGGGGGAAGGCGGGGTAAGCGTTTTAGACGAAAAATTTAGGTTTCTAGATCACAGGAACCGCTTGTGTTAGGAGGCTGAAACTTAGAATTTCTATAGAGCTTTGATAATGGACCCATTTGCAAAAAAAAACAGGTATGGGTGAAGGGGTGTGGAAGTGGAGGGGAAAATAATGCGTCCGAAACGCAAAAATGCTGAGATCGACAAATTCTAAAATCCATATCTCCTAAACCATTAATAGCAAGCAATTAAAACTTAACAAATATCTGTAGTTATACTAGGAGAGTAGATTGAAACAAAATTTTTGGGTGGGGGTAGTGGCGTACGGGGGTGGGGGGTGAAAAACTTTAGATTACGATATCTCACAAACTAATTGGACCAGAAACACAAAATTCGGTTTTATTATAAAAATTGATAAATAAAGATTGCTCAAAGTAAAATATTTGAAAGGGGTGGAGGAGCACGGAAGTGGGAGGGATTAGAATTTTTCAAAAATAACACGATTAATTTCTCAATAACAGTGTAAGATGGATGTTTCAAATTTTTACCAGAAGTAGGCCTAATAGAATCCTAGTAGGGAAAAAAAGTTTGGGGGTGTGGGTGTAGAGGGTGAGGGTGGGGAAGGGTGAGAAAGAAAAAGTTCCGATGCTTATATCTTAAGAATCTATAATGATAGGAAGCTGAAACTTGGTATTCAGATAAAGCTATAGTAGTGGCATGGTGGAAAAATAAATTTTTTTTTAGGGGTAGTATGGTACGGTGGTGGGGGGTGTTTTCCCTAACTTCAGAACGGCTTATGCTAGGAAGTTGAAACTCGGTACGTATATGTAAATTAACTAGAAAAGTAATTCTGTTAAAAAAAATTTAAAATATTCAAGTAGTATGGATATGAGAGTTCAAAGCCAGGGTGTAAGGGTGTAAGCTTTTGTATGGATGACGTCATAGTCTTGTATGAAGCTGATAAGGAATTTACACCCCAAGCTTTTTTTGACGGTGGAGCTTTGATTTTTTCCGTTGCATAAAATTGGGCGTTTTTTTTTTTGCATAAAATTGGGAGTTTTTTCCGGGGTTTTTTTCGCGGTTGTTGTCAGGGACTTAGGCTAGCGAGGGACTTAGGCTATCTGAAACTTTTCCGTTGCATAAAATTGGGCGTTTTTCTTTTTTTGCATGAAATTGGGAGTTTTTTTTCGGGGTTTTTTTCGCGGTTGTTACCAGTGTCTTAGGCTATTTGAAACTTAGGCTAGTGTGGAGCGGGGACTTAGGCTAAACGAAAACTTAAGCTAGCGGGGAGCGAGGGACTTAGGCTATCCGAAACTTAGGCTAGCGATGGACTTATGATATCCGAAACTTAGGCCAGCGGGGAGCGAGGGACTTATGCTATCCGAAACTTAGACCAGCGGAGGGGGGGCTTAGGCTAAACGAAAACTTACACAGAAGGATGTATTTACTTATTCATTTGAACGATTGGATGACTCTTAATGTCCTTCTCACGAAAAATTTTGAATGTTCCGCCTAAAGGTTTGAATAAAAGTTCATTCTTAGCTAACTGATGTATTTGAGAAAAGTATTTTTGAACTAGATTCATATCAATATTATTGGTTGCTAACTAACAGATAAATAACAGTATGTGCTAGATAACAAAATTATTCATTTAAAACGCTTCCCCTTAACACCTAAAAAAAAAAAGTTGGATTCACCCCAATTTATCTTCTAAAAATATGTTAAACTAATAACTCTCGTTCTTTCATTTTAGTATATGACACAATTCACAGAATGTTTTATCGAAGAGTTATGTTATGTTTATCTTAGTTTATTTCGAGTTGATACAAGTCTATAGTTCCTATCACAGGCATATCATATTTCTTCGAATGCATGTGTTCTATCCAGAAATATTGATTAGTTATGTTATTATAAGATTCTTGATTGTTTGGTGTTTCAGTTTTGTTCTTGCAAATTTCTTGGTTTATTGTTTAGATGGACTTATTGAAGGGTTATTTTTGCTTTGGTTTATACATGATTCATTTGAGTTAATAAAATTTTATAAACACATTTCTTCAGAGGCATATATTCTGCTTAGACTATCAGTTTCATACAATTTGACTACAACCCAATTCAGTTTAATGTTTTTTTTTTTTTTGCTACCTTGTTGCCTTTTTTGAACTTCTATTCGTAGTGTTTATAAACAAGTTAAATTTGAGGCTATGTTTCTTATCTAAAACAACATTAAGTGAGCCGTTAAGGATATGCTATCATAAGAAAAAATTTCTTAACAGAATATTTATGCATACGACTTTTCAACATATATTTTGTTTATTAAATTTCAAAAATCGAATTATCGATTAGATGTTTTGATATTGAATTTCATTTAACTATTAAAATGATAAGAAAATTAGTATAAAATAGTGCATCAAATTCTCAAGGAAACTATTTGGAAAGGAAATTTTATAAAGGTAAGATGTACGTAGACTATTAAAAAAATTTTGATAATATTAATATACATTTTTTTTTGTTTTTTCAGATGCTTACATTCGTTAGTGAACTAAGAGAGTTTGCATATACATTCAATATGCTATCACATTTTCATCCTATGGACGAGCTTGACGACAACTGTGTGCTACTATTAGACCTTACCGATTTATTACTCGAGTTGAGATCTTTTACGGTCTTAAAAGCATGTATAGCACAGGCTGTACTCATGGAGACCTGTTTAATGGAACCCAGCCTGCGCATCCGGAGGGAGTTAAAGGAGTTATTTTTTTTGGATATGAAGGATCGCTATCAACAGGCTAAACGAAAACTTAGGCTAGCGGGGGGGGGGGGGGGGGCTTAGGCTAATGTTTATAAAAAAGTATAGTGGGTGGTTAGCGTATGCAGGTGATTGTGAAATAAAAAAAACTTGTAACTTTTTACATGAAATTATTAAATAATTAAATTTATTTTCAAAGTATTTCATTTACATTTATCCAGGAATTGTGTTTTGATGAAAATCCTAATCACTTAACAAATATCTTGTCTCCATTCTTTCTAACAACTTTTTCCACTAGATACAACGATGGGTTTTTAGCTTTCAGTAATTCTGCTTCATAGAATCCTCCTTCAATTGGATTTCCTTCATTGTCTTCTAGCAAATATGTTACAGGATTGGTGTTTTGAATTTTTCTAATCTTAAAGATTTCTGTTGTCCAGTTTGGTGTGTAACCTTTTTCAAATATATGTTTATATTTACTAATTCGAACATGATCACCGACTTCATATTTTTCCGCACCAAGCACTTTAATATTGTTGTATACGGTAGAAAGAAGTCTTTTTTCATTTAAGCTATTCACTGCTGAAGGCTTCATTTTAATTGTTCGATGCTTTGTGTTATTATATGTATTGATGAGTACATTAACTAAGTCAATCCATTGATAATTTCCATTCATACTAAACTCTTTCCACACCATATTTTTCAGTGTACGATTAAATCGCTCTACAATTGATGCTTTAAGAGTGCTGTACGTAGAATAATGATTAATTTGATGTTTTTCCATTAGGTTTTTAAAGTTTTTATTGAAAAATTCCTTTCCATCATCCGTTTGCAAGTTCTTGGGAATCCGACCCTGCTTGAAAATTGATTCAATTGCTTTAGTGACTTCTATGCCTGTCTTCGATTTAATAGGGACAACCCAAGCATATTTTGAAAACGTGTCAATTATTGTGAGTAGAAATCGAAATCCTGTATTTTCGGAAGCGTATGCGCCCATCTCAACTAAATCAGCTTGCCATAAGTCATCTAAACCTTTTATAATAACCCGTCGTCGCTTAAAGTTTCTTCGAGCAGATGTATGTAATTCATTCACAACTTCTCGCTTACTCATGATTAAAAAGACTAATTTTTGTTTATAGCAACTTAGCTATTTATTGAATTTTTTATAACAAAGTTTCTTAATAGATATTGCATTTTGTAGAGAACAACATCCAGTATGAAAAGAACATCTTTGTGTATCAGGATTTTCCTTTTTCAGTGTCTTGAGATTGGGTGAACCAAAACTATCCAGGTCGAATACCTGAACAACAATACTATTTAATAAGTTTTCAAGCCAGATTTTCTTTTCCAATCCCTTGACGTATATTATAGTATTTTCCATGTCGAGTAGTAAATATTGTTTCAGGTCATAGAATGAAGTTTCACCACCATCCCATTTGAATCCGTGATGATTTTCATATAACCATTGTGCTTGATGTTTCAGATTATCTGGAAGCGTTTCAAAAATGGATGGTGGTTTCATTATAAAATGTTGATGAATGTTTTCATCGAGGTGTACGATAGTCAATTCTTTGACAATAAATTTATTTTGGGGTCCTCTAAAGCCTTGCATATCGATAACAGCATCCATCGTGGCTGACAATCTATCTCAAACTAAATAGTGTTCCTTTTTTACACAAGTTTTTGAACTGCGTTAGTTAGAGGAATTTACTCGATTATGCGATCGTGAAGCAATAGACAATAGGCTGTTGTTAATGTTGGTATATCTGCTGATGTTTTAATTTCTACCCGAATATCCACTGGACCCGCTTCTATAGTTTCATTTTGACGCGAACAGTCAATTACTATAATTGGAGCATCTTCCTTGTATTCCGTTCGCGAAAGTAATGGCTGTGCTGGGACATCATAATAAGATTGTTGAAAATTGCTATACATATCATATAATATAGCATATCGATCACGTTGAAATTTAATATTTAAATCATCATATGGATACGATTCCGAGTTTAAGTGTACTTTAATATTTGTGAGTTCGCAATGATCAAATTTGCTTGCATCCTTATCCTTTTGATTTTTTCGATTTGTCTGCAAAGCTATAATAATATATCGTGGTTTTTCCAGTTGACTTGTGGTTTTAGCGCTCCATACATGATCGGTTGTTATTGGTAAAACTGGATATTCATATAAATCCCAATTTCGAAAACACATTTGAACTGCTTGGCCAGACTCAATATTTTTCAGCATTTTTAATTTTTCAGAACCATCTAAGGTTACGTGAGGCACTTTCCATTGTAGTTTTAAAATTTTGAATTGTACATCATCAGTGGGTGATAGAAATGCGTTTTCGTCGGTTCTTGTGCGAACTAAAATTAGTTCATGTTTGGCGTTTAAAATAATCTTTTTATAATCCTCGGCAAATCCCAAGAGTTATCGTAATGGTAAGCTAAAGTTGAAGTAGCCATTAGAGGGTGTTATTAACTCGTTCGGTGACCAGCCTCCATTATACAACATTTTACTCTCGTTCTCATTCAACGATATGTAGTTCTTCATTGTTGAAGTTATTCCTACATTTTTATTTCGATCGATTTCTAATCCATTTAGTTCATATCTAATCTCGTCGAATAGAAACGCTATGGTATTATTGGATAGTTTTGCAGTTCTTGATGTAGTTCCATCTGCTTTAGTTAAAACACCTTCAATATAAATAAAACTCTGACTTGGTAAAACACACAAGTCCTGCTGCTGTAGAGATATTCTGATTTCGTCGCTAGAGTTGTATGATGTTAAAAATGGAGAGTAGCTGTGATACTCAATTTTAGAAATACTATTATCATAGCTAGGTTTACTTGCGATATTCAAAATTTCACTCATTTTTTAGTTTGAATCCTAATAATTTTAAATATTGTTTATTACGCAGTGACAATATTGGTCTTGCTCGTTCAGTTTTCTTGATTGAACTGATTGGATTAACACTAGGCTGGCTATTATATACCAACATTCTGGGGCATCAAATGAAGTCTAATGGTTATGGTTTCTCCTTTAAAGTTTATTAGATCTCCGTCTTGATCAACAAGTTTAAGAGTTAACGTACTTATTCGCTTGACGTTTATCGGCAAATAGATTACATTCTTAGGAACCTCGACTATTTTATAGCCTGGCCCCACTTCAGGTGAGAATTCATGAATTGTATGTGATGATATATTATTGATGTACGAGTTTCCAACTATACTGCACCCGATTCGAATTACATTAACTTTAGTTATGTTTATAGGTAAATCTGAGTAATTTTTCACATTGATGGTTAATTCTCGTTTATCGAATCCTAGCAATTGTCCAATAGTTCTCTCTCTATTAAAGAAAATAGGAACACTTATCTTAATTTCACTCTTTAGAGTATTATTATTTGCCTGTATTATGAGATTTATTCCACTGTTAATCTTTGCTATTTCCTTATACAAATAGTTGGCAATATCATCGATTTCATACGATCCGATAGGAAACTCTATAACATGTTTTCCTATGTGAAATAAATTATTTCTTTCATCAACATTCGGTATAGAATTATACGTTTGGAAATCAACTAGTCCACAAACATAGTCGCCGTGCAAGTCTATTGGTGGAAAATACTCTGTTGTTAGTATGGATGTATTTCCGCTCAACGTTAATGTGTAAGCCATGATAGCAAATAATACAATGAAACTACTTTTAAAAAATATTTATTTATATACTTAATTTACAAAAGTTTATATAAAAATTTTAAACATAAATGTCCACAGTTATATGATTCATAGTTTTGATATGTATTATAGTTGTATTTTATGTTATCTCCTTAATAGTTTATTAGTTCGACAGGAGGTTGAAGATTTCCAAAACTATCAAAGTACTTGATATGATTTTTTTTCTTATCATACGCTACCCAATGTGTGCCAGGTCCTTCCATTAAATCCAAATTAACAATACCACTTTCATTTTTCTTAGGTTTCCTCGGTAGGGTATTCCGCATAAAAACACCTCTGAAATCAGGCAGGAACTTTCCAAATTTACGTAAATCATTTTCATTCAATGGTCTCTTGGGTAGCGTTCTTAAAAGTTTTTTGGCTGAGGATTTAAGTATAGTCCTAATCCTTTCCTATACGGTTTCAAGTAGAGTCCACGACCTACAGCTATCTGCTCCATTTTCTGATTGTGTCGTTTCTGCTCCTCTAACGTTTTCTTTGCATCTTTAGCATCGTTGACAGCTTTAGCTATTCCTGCAGCTCCACCTGCTAATGCTCCTATAGCTGACAAGCCCGCAAAAAGTGGAACCAAGAATGGTAGAACTCCACCAACTTTAGGAATGGGAATAATTCTAGGAGTTTTAACGTCTTTATTGTTTTTAATTACTATATACTCTTTGCAGTACTCAATGCTAATTTAATAGCAGCTTTCATGCTTTGAGGTTTCTTTTTTTTGAGAACATTTCGAGCTGAACGAACAGCCGTTCTAAATTTTGGTTTACCCATTCCGAATTTAACTTTAGCTTTCATTATATTTGTTACAAGTAATGCGTGCGTGCGCTCTGCTAAGTTTGCGTCTTTAGATTTAACTCGCTGCCAGGCCTTTTCAGATAATTTCTTATCAAGTATGTGCCGATCACTACTTTCTTTATATTTAGAATATCCAATATCGTGCTCTTTACACGCTTGATCCAATGGATTTATTCCAGGATCACCTCTAGCAAGTCGTTCGCTTAATTTCGTACCAGGTCCACAATACTGATAGCCCGGTAAATGTAGTTCAATAGGTAATTTATTGATGAGCGAATTAACTAAACCTCTTCCATCAACAACTTTCCGTAGACTGTGGCTCTTGAGTTTGTAATCAATCATTTTATCTCTTTTATTACCTTTAGTAGACTACTTCATTTTATACGATGTTCAACCATTTTATATGATTTTGCTATAAAACATTGATATTTCACGATTTCTTCTTAGTCAGTCTCAGAATGCGGTTTATTAAACAACGTCAAACACTGTCAGTACAAAATGCTGATATTACAAATTGTGCTGATAAAATAAAACATAGTCATTTACTACCTAATAATATTCGAAGTCTAATTGTTGGTCCGTCAAATTGTGGTAAAACTAATGTTATGGTTTGCTTATTAGAGCATCCGAATGGCGTTAAATTCAAAAATATTTACATCTATTCGAAATCGTTACATCAACCGAAATATCAATATTTAAAGCGAGCTGTAAGTCCTATTTCTGGACTAGGTTTTCATACATTTTCAAATAATAGTGAAGTGATTGCACCTGAAGAAGCTGAATCTAATTCTGTGTTTATTTTCGATGATATTGCAAGATAATGTTCGATCATATTTCTGTATGTGACGTCATCATAATATTGATAGTTTTTATCTCTGTCAGACCTTTACGAGAATACCAAAGCATTTAATTCGAGATAATGCCAATTTTATAATAATATTCTAACAAGATGATATGAATTTGAAGCATATTTATAATGATCATGTAAATTCCGATATGACATTCGACCAATTCAAAAATATTTGTGCAAAGTGTTGGAAAGATAAATATGGTTTCCTCGTAATTGATAAAGAGAGTGCTCTGGAAAAAGGAAGATATAGGAAAGGATTCGATATATTTATATTAGCATGATAGAAACAACAGTTAATATTCGAGCAGAGAACAAGTCGAGCAGTTAATATAACAACAGGTTTAGCAGTTAATATCAGAACAGGTCAGATCTAAAAGAGAACAGGTCAGGTCAATAAGCAGTTAATATCAGAACAGGTCAGGTCAAAAAGCTGTTAATACCTGTTCAGAGCTGTTCAAAAAGCTGTTAATACCTGTTCAAGAAGCTGTTAATACCTGATCAGATCTGTTCAAAAAGCTGTTAATACCTGATCAGAGCTGTTCAAAAAGCTGTTAATACCTGATCAGAGCTATTCAAAAAGCTGTTAATATCAAAACAGGTCAGGTCAAAAAGCTGTTAATACCTGTTCAGAGCTGTTCAAAAAGCTGTTAATATCAGAACAGGTCAGGTCAAAAAGCTGTTAATATCAGAACAGGTCTAGCAGTTAATATAAGAACAGGCCAGGTCAAAAAGCGGTTAATATCTGTTCAGAGCTGTAGTTGATCAGACCATCAGTTTAATTCAATTTGATAACAACTCAATTCAGTTGGAGAGCAGTTCAAAACAGTATAAAAGGATAAAAGGAGTTCAGCACAGTATAAAAAATCATTTAGAAGATTTCAACATAGTAAACAACACTTTAAAATTAATACTTGAAGCTTTAATTTACTGTTGTTGTTGTAAACAATATGAGAGGAACAATAAACAATTACTCAGTCAAATTGTAAAGACAACTAATTCGATAAGAAAAAAATATAATCAATTAAAATTAGCTAAAGCTAATGCAGGCATTCAATTAGAACAAACTTCTAAACCAATCACAAGTCTTCTCAATGAACTAGTTAAAAGAACTAAGCTTGCTCCGAATATTAAAGAATAATTTCCAGTTAAAGATGACGAAGAAGAAGAAGTTGATAGTGATGAGAACTTTGCTTCAGTTAAAGCTGATGATGAAGAAGAAGCAGTTGATAGTGATGAGAACTTGGAAACACCTAAACGAAAACTCAACCTGTCATCTACGACAAAAGTTGTACGTAAATATGCTATAACTCCACAGGGACGAGAAGAACTGGATGAATATATGAAAGAAAATAAATTTACAGAGATTCCAACAGAATATTTAAATACATTTATTAATAACCCATCTGTAATTGACAGTTTGTATGGAGTCTATAAAGATGCTGACAATTGGAAAATCGGTAATTCAAGTTTTATAATCAACGATAATCAAGTACTTATAAAGGATAAATCCTACGAGGGGACTCGTGGCTTATATGAACTTTTGTTTATGAAATATCCTAAAAAGACACTATATAGCAAAGAAGACTTGGAAAACTATAAAAATATTCTTCTTGATACTAATGCCCATAAACGTTCTCACAAAAGTGAAAGTCAAATAAAAGGAAATCGTAGTTATAAAGATATGAAAATAATTTGTAAGCTTTTCACTCGCAAAGGTAGTGGTTTAATGCAAACATCGAACAAAGAGAAAGATTATATTTATTGGGATGATCCGAACGAATTAGTAGATCGGTTACGCTTACTTATTGCATCGCATGAAGCTGGTCATAATAATCACACCAATGAAATTGTTTCAATCATTGAAAAATTAAAAGAAGCACAAATAATACAATAAAAAGTGTTGCGAGCATACTACATTTATTATTCATAAAATGGGTGTTGACAAGTTTGGTCGATTTTCGAAGGGATTAAGCCGTGGACCGCAAGGACCACCTGGAATCGGATTTAAATTAACATCTGGAGGAGACTATGACTTAAATATGAAATGTATTAAAAATCTGAGTAACCCGCTAAATAATGAGGATGCAGCAACAAAAGCTTATGTGGATACAAAAATTGATAAAATGCTGAGACTATTGAATATCGAAGTTGACAATAGAATAAGGGAAATAGAAAAAAACATTCAGTTTGCAATGAAAACATTTGAAAGAGATATTATAATACTTTTAAGTAAACGAATAGATGATAAGATTGTTTCTAAAAAATAAATAAAAAGAACTTATGTAACAATATTACTTTTTTTTTTATTTAGTTCAACATATGTAACATTATTACTTTTTTTTATTTAGTTCAACATATTAGAAAATTGAATATTAAAAGACTGTCCAATTCTCCCTTTATACAATAAAGCTAATTCGGTGATTATTATGTCCGACAGAATTTTAGAACAATAGACAAATCCAACACCAACAACTGTAGAAGATTTCAATCAAGAACAATCATAAAAACGTTTACAACTATATGTAATAGCGGGTTGGGGTGTAGCCTAGGGGTTGTGTACTAGGTCTTGAAAACATTGCTATCGGGGTTCAATTCCGAATCAGTATCCATATAATTTAAACACAAAACTTAGACTTCATATAATCATTTCCGAGTACCGTAAAGCCTATGGACATATGTTGGTTTATTGTATAAACTGAATCTAGCTCTAGATAGTCTTCAAGGGAACTTTTCCCAAACGTTTAGAGCATGATTGTAATCCTCTTCGGAACAGTGTGTATCGGTTAATCGACTATAAAAGTTTTCGCGAGATGGAAGCTGAGACTCATTCAATCGTTCAAACGAATTTAAATACTCATAAGGAAATACGCCCTTCCTAGTAATTAGCTTGAACTCTTCATCATTTGTAAATATTGAGCTTACAATTTTAAAATCATCTGTAGATAAGTTCTTAGCTAATGATTCTAAGCTAGACGACATAAACCGGAACGAATCTAAAAATCTCAATTCAATTGAATCAGTCTCAGTTACAAAAATTCTTTTTGACATAAAGTTCTTTGTTAAGAGAATATCACCAGGAAAGTTCTTTCATAAGCAAATGATCCAGAAAACAATTTCACAACAATATGCAATAGACAAATCCATAATCCACCACCAAAACGAAGATTTGTTTGTTTTTATCGACTCAGCCTGATTGTTTGTTTATTCATTTAAATGACTATCCGTTTTTTTTTTTTATTTTAAATAACAACAACAATCATTAGTTTTTTCTTAAATATATTTTATAGGTTTTTATTTTTAATCGATTAACATATTATTATTATTTTTAAACATATGTTTCTATCGCATTATCTCTGTTTCCTACTATAAGCTGTCTTTTGATCAATCTGTAAAAGAAACATAAAATTAAAATATTATTTTTAAGAAAGAATATATAATACTTTACCCTCATATCGGATTATATTTGTTAACATTAATTTCAAGATGGCTTATTTCAACTATTGTCCATCCACTATCACGTTCTTGAAATTTTTCACTTTTTACAGAAATATCGTCCATCATTGTTTTGTAGATAGGAGCTATTTCATTTTTTCTCAGCACAGTAGACATTTTTGTTTGAAAAGATTTTATATCGTACACTACGTCAATATTATCGCCATTATTGTTTTTAGTATATTTTATATATACAGCAAAAAGTTCCATATTAAATTTGTAGCCTCCAAGCTTCACTAAATATTCTTTTAAAAGTTCAATCACTGGCTTTTCATTTATTTCAAAAAATTTCAGTGGCTCTATTACTTCTCGATTTTTATTTTCTAACAATAATGTTACAATTCTTCCTGCAAACGAACTTCTCTAAACTTTAAAATGTTTACTAATCGAGTCGGCAGAGCTTTTCTTATGGGAATTTGTTTGAATGTGATAGTTCCAGTTTTTATTTAACAATTCTAGATCACAAGCGTTACATTTCTTTGACGGTTCCATTATTGCTGTAGTTGGTTGCACTGGATTAAGTTTTACTCTGCACTTTTCAAGATGTTCCAATAATTTATCATTTCGTGAATATATTTTCGCACAGAGTTCACATTTAGAACTATCCTTTAGATGCACACTTCGTATATGTCTATTTAAACTATTGTAGCGAGAACAGCTTATACCACAATATTCACAAATAAATGAATTCATGCTACTTTTTCACTTTACTCGATTTTTTCACTTTCACTATTTTTTCTCAGGCTTCACTGAATTATTTTTTTGATGTTGCACGACAGACTTCACTTGATTTTTTAGCTTTCAGAACCATCGCCCATCGTTTATATACGAACACACACATGCAACGAGATATATAGATACACAGATATATAGATATACATACACAGAAAGAGAGAGACAGAGATAGAGACATACATACACAAAAAGAGAGAGATAGATACATGCATCCACATAAAGAGAGAGAGAGAGACAGAGATAGATACATATGGTATAGACACAGAGAGACATACACAGATAGATATATACATATATAGAGAGGAAGAGAGAGAGAGAGAGATAGAAAGAGAGACATACCTGTTGAATTTCACAACATTATGCAATAACGCTAACTAAAACATGACTCATCCGAGAAATGCATGAAATTCGATATGCTTTTTACAGAAATATGCTGACTTATCAAGAAATATGACTATGCTTCTTCATAAACAAAAGAAATATGCTGTCTCATCACCCACTATGCTTTTTCATAAACATTAGCCTAAGCCCCCCCCCCCCCCCCGCTGGTCTACGTTTCGGATAGCATAAGTCCCTCGCTCCCCGCTGGCCTAAGTTTCGGATATCATAAGTCCATCGCTAGCCTAAGTTTCGGATAGCCTAAGTCCCTCGCTCCCCGCTAGCCTAAGTTTTCGTTTAGCCTAAGTCCCCGCTCCACACTAGCCTAAGTTTCAGATAGCCTAAGACACTGGTAGCAACCGCGAAAAAAACCCCGAAAAAAAACTCCCAATTTTATGCAAAAAAAGAAAAACGCCCAGTTTTATGCAACGGAAAAGTTTCAGATAGCCTAAGTCCCTCGCTAGCCTAAGTCCCTGACAACAACCACGAAAAAAACCCCAAAAAAAACTCCCAATTTTATGCAAAAAAAAAAAACATCCAATTTTATGCAACGGAAAAAATCAAAGCTCCACCGTCAAAAAAAGCTCGGGGTGTAAATTCCTTATCATCTTCATACAAGACTATGACGTCATCCATACAAAAGCTTACACCCTTACACCCTGGCTTTGAACTCTCATATCCATACTACTTATTCACTGGCGTTCAGAAAGGGGGGGGGGGGGCAAAAAAAAATATCGGTTAATATAATATACATATATTTTCACGATTTTCGTCATATCTACTAGGTCTTTCGAAATATTGAATTCATTTTTATTCTTGTTGAGTGCCGCCGGAATTTCGTTTCCGGTGCTTACAGGTGCTTTCGATACTTAATAGAGTACCGAACGCACTTGTAAGCACTGGAACGAACAAAACGAAGCCGGCTTGGCAACGAAAAGTCCCGCTACTCGATAGATGCCGGCTGGAAAGAAAAAAAGAGAGTTTTTTGACGGGACGCGCCATTTCTATGTCGAGAAGCGAGTAAATTTTGCGACCGTGTAGAGTGCACATCAGAAAATTCCCGTGTTGTAATCCGTCGCGAAATCGGCGACCACCGAACCACCCGAAAGACGAAGAAAAATATAGAAATCTTGCGTCCCGGTGATTTACGACGGAGGTGTTAATTTTCCCGAGTGGCGGACGCGGTTGTGGTTTGGGTTTTCGTGCATGAAAAGCAGAAAATGAGGGGATAAATGTGAAACGGTCGTGCTGAGGAGATTCGGGTTTCGCTGCCGGAATAGCTTCCGATTTTTGTGTTTTCGCTCCTTTCGTACGTCTAATCGATTTGCGTCGCGCATTTCACCCGAGAAAAAATCCTCTAGTCAATCGAAACAAGTGCGCAATTGGTGTGTAAAGCAATTGCGGAGCCCCCCCCGACACCCACAGCGCAACGATCGGGCACCCGTCTCGTGGTTGGGATAGAGAGAAGGGAGGAGTTATATTGTGCGAAGGAACGAGGTTTGTCGTTGCTGTGAACGTGTGTGAAAAAATCAATTTTTGTCGGTGCTGGAAGCCAGTGGTGTTCGGGTGCTAAATGTCACTTTAAGTTGCCCAAATTCGATCGGTCGGGGCTAGTAGAATGCAAAGTAAACAAAAAAAAAAAAAAAAGGCGCGCAATCTATCAATTCATCGCATTATAATCGCAAAACATCGATTTCGGCAAGTCAGGCTGCACGAGTTGTGAACGTTTTGGTGTTACCGCCGTGTAGTTTTTTTTTTTGAGCCGCTTACGTCGTCGAACGAGTGAATCAGGGAAGGAGTTAATGAGGAAAGAAGAACAAAAAAACCAATAAGCCAAATTAGAGAGAAGGAACGAATGAATTAAAATTAAAACAACCACAATACGAGCGAGTTTTGAAACAATTTAAATTAAATATACAATTATGAATACATAAAATCATAACCTACGAAAATAATTTAAAAATAAATATACAATTATGAATACATAAAATCATAACCTACGAAAATAATTTAAAAATAAATATACAATTATGAATACATAAAATCATAACCTACGAAAATAATTTAAAAATAAATATACAATTATGAATACATAAAAACATAACCTACGAAAATAATTTACAAATAAATATACAAATTATGATTACCTAAAATTTACCCTATGAAATAATTTAAAAATAAATATACAATTATGAATACATAAAAACATAACCTACGAAATAATTTACAAATAAATATACAAATTATGAATACATAAAACATAACCTACGAAAATAATTTACAAATAAATATACAAACTATGAATACATAAAACATAACCTACGAAAATAATTTACAAATAAATATACAAATTATGATTACCTAAAATTTACCCTATGAAATAATTTAAAAATAAATATACAAATTATGAATACATAAAATCATAACCTACGAAAATAATTTAAAAATAAATATACAATTATGAATACATAAAAACATAACCTACGAAAATAATTTACAAATAAATATACAAATTATGATTACCTAAAATTTACCCTATGAAATAATTTAAAAATAAATATACAAATTATGAATACATAAAACATAACCTACGAAAATAATTTAAAAATAAATATACAATTATGAATACATAAAAACATAACCTACGAAATAATTTACAAATAAATATACAATTATGAATACATAAAAACATAACCTATGAAATGATTTACAATTATATATACAATTATGAAGTAGAGTCGACGGCAGAACCACAAATCATAAAATATAAATGGGGTGAGTTTTTTTTTTGTTTCTATTACATATTTTTCCTTATTTCGCTGTTTTTTTCTTTTTTCTTTTGATGTTTGTTTTTTCCTTTTCGCGGTTTGTTGGTTTTCTGGTATAATTCGGGCCTAAAATTGTATTAGTGATGCAAGGCTAAGTAGAGCCAATATAAAAGTGAACCCGAGCGTCTAGCTCCTTGGCCCCGAACCTCAATAAGGGGCCACGACGCGAAAAATGTTATTAGGACAGTCGTGGCTGAGGTAGGGTGGGCAGAGCAGGGCGCTATTGACACCAGAGTGCCCTGACAAATCGCGGAGCCGCGCCATCCAACCGCTTCTTGGTCTTTCACAACCAATTGGGAAAATAATCCCAATTTTTACCTACCCTTGGATAAGTCGGCGCTTACAATTTTTGTTGTACAGGCCTAGGGTTTAATGGCCTGAGTTCAAGCAAGTACCCCCCCTAGCTAGTCCCGGCTGCCAGCAAGAGCGTCGCACCAGCTGAACTCAGACACCAATTCGGACTTAGGTGGAATTGGCCCTTCTGTCCCGAACCTTCTTTCTCCTTTCAATTATTTTGACTTTTTTTTTAAGTCAAAATAATTCTTCCAAGGCCTTCAACACAACAAATGGCGCCCAACGTGGGGCTAGCCACCGCTACGCTTAGTGCACAAAGCGTAGCCCATCAACACGTGCGAGTCAGAAAAATTCCGTACAAAAAGTTGGTGGGCAAAAGGACTAAAAACTTAGTCGTTCTGCGACAGAATTTTCGCCTGAACGGCAATCAAAGTCCAAGTGTACAAGCTTTTCAAATTTTCAACAGCAAAACATTTCATCGAACCTGTATGGAGGCAATGTGGAACGATCCTATTGACGAACCGTTTTGGCAACCTTTAGGAGCCAAATCGGTTCCATAGGAAAGGGAAATATTGTCTGTATACGAGATTGATGTGATGTAAGTTGTGATAAACTTAATCTGTCTGATTCTTTCCACTTTTGTTTTGCAAGTACCCTTTTGAGAGCTGGGCATGCCCTGTCTTGGCGGGCGTGTCGTCAGACAATTGGGACAAATACTTGCAAAATATTGGTGAGTTAGATGATAGGAAATTTCGTCGAAAATTTGTTAAGTACCTAATTCCATATCCATCCTTTTAGAGTTCCTTTGTAACGAAGAATTTTTTTTTTTTGTAGAAATAACGTAGAGTTTTTTTTGTATTTAAAAGTCTTTTGTTGACAGATTTTAACGTAGTTTTATTTTGCTGATTTTTGATTTATTTTTGTGTTGCTAATTTTTCCCCAATTTTTTTTTTTTTTTAATTTTATCGCGTTCCGGATTTTCCCGATGGAGCGAGGAAGATCAAGATCGGCTTCGCGATTTGCTGCATATGAGGGGAGGGGAAAGGTTGCGAAGACGCGAAGGTTCATTTTTTGTTTTTTTAATTCATACAGTAATATTTACAACATTCATTCGTTTTTTTTGCCGTTCAAGCATTCACCCATTCTCATTCACACGTGTATTCGATCGTTCATTCGGTTTGTTTTTATTATCGCACAAGCGTTCATTTTTTTTTCTCGAACAATCGTTTAAACATTCATGCAATCATCCATTCATTCGTTCGAACTTTAGCGCAACCACATAACATGTCTCTGCTTCACTCACCAACGACGGGAGCGAATGGCATGTGCACAACATGTCGGGAGCCAATAGACGCAGAAAGTGAGGTGCGTACCAAATGTGGCCACCGATTCCATAAGGAATGTTTGGAGTTGTGGATAGTGGATAACCACAATTGTCCGAATTGTCGGGGATATTTGGGTCCTCAGGACTATTGGTCCCCCTTGGGCGTAGAGGGCGCGTCCGCTAATCCAGGCCCATTGACTCGCGGCAAAAAGAAGTCACAGGCGAATGCTCAAAGAGATGGTATGTCGCCTAGAAGGTTAAATTTAGATGTACCACCCGAGACAGGTGGCGGACGAGCCTTGTATGCCCCGGATGGATCAATAGTACCCGAGTCCGACCTGGTATTGCCATTAATAATGGAGACAGACAGGGTGGAGAGAGAAGACAGAGCGAGGTGGGCAGAGGTGAGAGACGAACCGCGGCCAGCGTCAGTATCCGCGCCGTCGGTGGCAGTAAATTCTTTGGGGGTGGATGATTTGGTGCGGCTAATACGCACAGTGTTGCGGGAGGAATTGGTTCAGCAACAACCACGAGCCAATTTAAACGCAGGTTTGCCACCACCACCACCACCACCATCTCGTCGTGAAGCACAGGATGAATACGTGCAAATTCGGGGCCGACCGGCCCATGCGACCGCCCAGATTGGCGATCGCAATGGCAACGGCCCTAACATAAGATACCGCAACTCTGGTAGTCCAATCCGGCACTGGCGACTACGCTTCAATGGAGACAGCCATTCATTGCGAGCGGAAGAACTCGTTTTTAGGGCCGAAGCTTTGGCGATGGGAGATCTGGGCGGGCGAATGGACCTGTTAGCCCAGAATTTCCACCTATTGTTGGATGGGCGTCCCAACCAGTGGTATTGGCTCTGGAGGCGTTCCATCACAGATATTCATTGGTCAGTCCTGAGACCTGCTTTCCTTCAAGCCTGGGGCGAGCGCAGTTCAGACTGGGAAGTACGCAGGCGGATGCTGGGGCGAGGCCAAACGCCGAACGAGCCGTTCCTGTTATTTGAACAGGATATGACGGAACTCCGAACATTATTGCGCAATCCCATGTTGGAGGGCGAATTCGTCGATTCGTCGAAACGGCCGACGGGACGGAAGGACAGCGGGTCCCTCCCGTCCGAACACTGCATCCCGACAGCAGTAGTTACACTCAGTCAACACCCTAATGTCAATTCCCAATTTCATTCAGAACTCCCAAATAAAAAAACTTTACCCAATTATTCAACCCCTACAAATACCCCTCCAAATTTTAATACCCTACCTACAACATTTTCTGAACCCAATTCCCATCCTTTTAGCGTAAAATCATCCCTACCCAATTCCTCTGCATTAAATACTCCGCACGTCAAATTATTAACGAGACCAAGCGATAAAACGGAGCCGGCTGTTTCCCGGCCTGAAGATGCCCTTATCGCAAAAGAACATCCAAGACGACATTCCCACCATCCTCTCAAGCCATACCACCTTCGGCTAAAGGAATATATGGAGGCTCGAGAGCGAATTTTTGCGCCTACTTCAGTCGCAAGTGTTGATCACGCATCAACACTAACGAGTGGATCCGGTCGCAGAAAATCAATCTTGCGCCTTCGTATATTCTGGAGGATGGTGCGTGAAAAAAAGAAAGCGATCCTCTCTACCATCATTACCAATCCGTTGGACATACGTCCGTACGCCATGGTATCCTTGTACGGAGTGGACGTTGAAGGACTCCTCGATAGTGGGGCGAGCATCAGTTGCCTGGGGGCAAAACGCTTTACAACGTCTCCGAGATGCACAGGTGAATTATCGACCGGTCTGTCAGGAGGTGAAGACCGCTGATGGTGCAGCGCAAAAGGTATTGGGCACAGTAACTACCGATATTACATTTCGTGGTATTACCAAACCCATTACACTATACATCGTGCCGAGCCTGTCGCAGAAATTGTACCTAGGGGTAGATTTCTAGCGATCATTCCAACTAGCTCCTAGCATTATCAGCGCGGTCGATACTCCCGATACTGCATCGCAACTGATAGCTCCGGATGCCCACCATTTAACGCCCACAGATGTAAAGAGGTTGGAAATGGTAAAGTCCAAATTTCTATCATACGAAGTATACGGACTCGGTGTGACCAACGTCGAACAACACAGTATAGACGTTGGTGATGCAAGTCCCATCAAACAGCGACATTATCCTGTGTCTCCTGCGATCCAAAAACTCTTATATGACGAGATCGATCGCATGAGGGCACTAGGCGTGATAGAGACCAGCCAGAGTGCATGGAGCTCGCCTGTGGTTCTCGTGAGGAAGCCAGGCAAGGTCAGGTTATGTTTGGACTCGCGCAAAGTCAATAGTGTGACGAAGAAGGATGCATATCCATTACCACACATTGATGGTATCTTAAGTCGTTTGCCGCGAGCAAATTTTATTACTAGCCTGGACCTCAAAGACGCCTTTTGGCAGATTCCTCTCGAGAACAAATCCAGGGAGTATACAGCGTTTACCATTCCTGGCCGGCCTCTATATCACTACACTCGCATGCCTTTTGGGTTATGCAACGCGCCGCAAAGGATGTGTCGTTTGATGGACAAAGTCATCCTACCCGAGCTGAAGGAGCAGGTATTCGTATATTTGGACGATCTGCTGTTAATTTCTGAAGATTTCGATTCACATCTGGTTTTATTGGCAGAAGTCGCAGAATGTTTGCGAAAGGCTGGCCTGACCATTAACGTCAACAAGAGCAAGTTTTGTCTGAAAGAGGTGAAATACCTCGGTTACATCATTGGAGAAGGAGGCTTGAAAACTGATCCCAACAAAGTTTCAGCCATCGTCGATTACCCTTCGCCTAAGTCCGCACGTCAAGTTCGACGCTTTCTTGGTATGGCAGGCTGGTATCGACGATTCGTTCCCAACTTTGCTGCGACTGTTTCACCAATTTCAGACACTCTAAAGAAGTCCAACCAGTTTGCTTGGACTACAGAGGCACAAACTTCCTTCCTATTAGTGAAAGACTTGTTGACGAAAGCCCCCTTACTAATCAATCCTGATTTTAAGAGGTCTTTCGTAATCCAATGCGATGCCAGTAAGTCAGGTGTGGGTAGCGTTCTCTTTCAGGAAAACGACGACGGATCGGAATCTCCAGTGGCGTGTATGTCGCAGAAGCTCACTTCCGCTCAACGCAACTACAGCGTAACCGAACTCGAGTGTTATGCAGCTGTGTTGAGCGTGAAAAAATTTCGAGCCTATGTAGAAGGGACTGCGTTCAAAACCATTACGGATCACGCAAGTCTCAAATGGCTCATGTCGCAGAAAGACCTACAAGGACGGTTGGCAAGATGGAGTTTAAAACTCCAAGGTTACGACTTCACAATCGAGCACCGAAGAGGGAGCCTGAACGTTGTACCCGACGCTCTCTCTCGTGTATATGAAGAGGGATTAAATGCGCTGATCGACGTGGCACCGATGGTGGACATGGATTCTCCAGAATTTTCTGGCAAGGAATACAAAGAATTAGTGTCCACTGTCGATGCGAACGCCGATCGGCTTCCTGACGTATGCGTGAGAGACGGCTTCGTGTATAAGCGCACAGAGCCTCACAACGGTGACCCGATTGCTGAAGACAGAGCCTGGAAATTATGGATTCCATCAAGTCTTACGTCAGCTGCGATCGCTCAGGCGCACGAGGCAGACACCACGGTCCATGGTGGTTATGCCAAAACGCTAGAGCGAGTCAGGCGATTTTTGTACTGGCCCGGAATGGCTACACAAGTACGCACCTACGTTCTGGCGTGCGACACTTGTAAAGAGACAAAGTCCCCGAACAGACCTCTACGAGCGCCAATGGGAGAACCTTTCCAGACAGATCAGCCATTCTAGCACCTTTACATCGACGTGCTTGGACCATATCCGCGTACCAAACGGGGTAAGATCGCTATCTTGATCGTCTTGGATCATTTTACCAAATTTCCCCTGTTACATCCTTTGGGGCGGATCACTGCTGAAGAGATCACAAACTACTTGGAGGGGCAGGTCTTCCATACGTTTGGAACACCTGAGACAATCCTCTCCGATAACGGCTCTCAATTTAGGTCGAATGTGTTTAACACCATGCTGAACAAATACGGAGTTAAACACCTGTACACCCCGAGCTACTCACCGCAAGCGAATGCTTCGGAGCGTGTCAATCAGTCCATCCTGGCCGGAATTCGAGCATTCATCACTGATGACCAAACACGATGGGATGAGAGTCTAAGCAAAATTGGATGTGCTCTTCGTAGCTCACTCCACCAAGCCACTGGATTTTCTCCTTATCAGGTTTTGTTTGGGAATCACATGATGTTGCACGGGAAGGACTACGAACTGCTGAAGCATTTGCGAGCGTTGGGAGAGTCAAATGTACAGCTTCGACCTCGAGAGGGAATTCCTATCGTGAGACAACTGGCGCAGACGAAAATAAGGGTCGCACATGAGGACAGCAGCAGGCGTTATAATCTGCGTGCTGCTAAAACACAATTTTGTGTAGGACAAGAGGTATTCCGTAGAAACTTTTCCTTGTCCACAGCCGCTCAGGATTATAACGCCAAGCTGGCGAAGAAGTTCCTCAAGTGCAGGATTCGTCGTGTGCTGGGAAACTCCCGATACGAATTGGAGGATCTAGGCGGCAAACGTGTGGGGACTTACCACTCCAAGGACCTTAGGCAGTGATCTGAGGGGTATAACACCGATTGCCCGGCACTCAGTCGTGCGCACGAGACTCTTCTACGCGGCCACTTTCTGTAGTCGTTTCGGCGATGAAAATCATCGGCGAATCGCCTATGTTGTTGAGTGCCGCCGGAATTTCGTTTCCGGTGCTTACAGGTGCTTTCGATACTTAATAAAGTACCGAACGCACTTGTAAGCACTGGAACGAACAAAACGAAGCCGGCTTGGCAACGAAAAGTCCCGCTACTCGATAGATGCCGGCTGGAAAGAAAAAAAGAGAGTTTTTTGACGGGACGCGCCATTTCTATGTCGAGAAGCGAGTAAATTTTGTGACCGTGTAGAGTGCACATCAGAAAATTCCCGTGTTGTAATCCGTCGCGAAATCGGCGACCACCGAACCACCCGAAAGACGAAGAAAAATATAGAAATCTTGCGTCCCGGTGATTTACGACGGAGGTGTTAATTTTCCCGAGTGGCGGACGCGGTTGTGGTTTGGGTTTTCGTGCATGAAAAGCAGAAAATGAGGGGATAAATGTGAAACGGTCGTGCTGAGGAGATTCGGGTTTCGCTGCCGGAATAGCTTCCGATTTTTGTGTTTTCGCTCCTTTCGTACGTCTAATCGATTTGCGTCGCGAATTTCACCCGAGAAAAAATCCTCTAGTCAATCGAAACAAGTGCGCAATTGGTGTGTAAAGCAATTGCGGAGCCCCCCGACACCCACAGCGCAACGATCGGGCACCCGTCTCGTGGTTGGGATAGAGAGAAGGGAGGAGTTATATTGTGCGAAGGAACGAGGTTTGTCGTTGCTGTGAACGTGTGTGAAAAAATCAATTTTTGCCGGTGCTGGAAGCCAGTGGTGTTCGGGTGCTAAATGTCACTTTAAGTTGCCCAAATTCGATCGGTCGGGGCTAGTAGAATGCAAAGTAAACAAAAAAAAAAAAAAAAAGGCGCGCAATCCATCAAATCATCGCATTATAATCGCAAAACATCGATTTCGGCAAGTCGGGCTGCACGAGTTGTGAACGTTTTGGTGTTACCGCCGTGTAGTTTTTTTTTTGAGCCGCTTACGTCGTCGAACGAGTGAATCAGGGAAGGAGTTAATGAGGAAAGAAGAACAAAAAAACCAATAAGCCAAATTAGAGAGAAGGAACGAATGAATTAAAATTAAAACAACCACAATACGAGCGAGTTTTGAAACAATTTAAATTAAATATACAATTATGAATACATAAAATCATAACCTACGAAAATAATTTAAAAATAAATATACAATTATGAATACATAAAATCATAACCTACGAAAATAATTTAAAAATAAATATACAATTATGAATACATAAAAACATAACCTACGAAAATAATTTACAAATAAATATACAAATTATGATTACCTAAAATTTACCCTATGGAATAATTTAAAAATAAATATACAATTATGAATACATAAAAACATAACCTACGAAATAATTTACAAATAAATATACAAATTATGAATACATAAAACATAACCTACGAAAATAATTTACAAATAAATATACAAATTATGAATACATAAAACATAACCTACGAAAATAATTTACAAATAAATATACAAATTGTGATTACCTAAAATTTACCCTATGAAATAATTTAAAAATAAATATACAAATTATGAATACATAAAATCATAACCTACGAAAATAATTTAAAAATAAATATACAATTATGAATACATAAAAACATAACCTACGAAAATAATTTACAAATAAATATACAAATTATGATTACCTAAAATTTACCCTATGAAATAATTTAAAAATAAATATACAAATTATGAATACATAAAACATAACCTACGAAAATAATTTAAAAATAAATATACAATTATGAGTACATAAAAACATAACCTACGAAATAATTTACAAATAAATATACAATTATGAATACATAAAAACATAACCTATGAAATGATTTACAATTAAATATACAATTATGAAGTAGAGTCGACGGCAGAACCACAAATCATAAAATATAAATGGGGTGAGTTTTTTTTTTGTTTCTATTACATATTTTTCCTTATTTCGCTGTTTTTTTCTTTTTTCTTTTGATGTTTGTTTTTTCCTTTTCGCGGTTTGTTGGTTTTCTGGTATAATTCGGGCCTAAAATTGTATTAGTGATGCAAGGCTAAGTAGAGCCAATATAAAAGTGAACCCGAGCGTCTAGCTCCTTGGCCCCGAACCTCAATAAGGGGCCACGACGCGAAAAATGTTATTAGGACAGTCGTGGCTGAGGTAGGGTGGGCAGAGCAGGGCGCTATTGACACCAGAGCGCCCTGACAAATCGCGGAGCCGCGCCATCCAACCGCTTCTTGGTCTTTCACAACCAATTGGGAAAATAATCCCAATTTTTACCTACCCTTGGATAAGTCGGCGCTTACAATTTTTGTTGTACAGGCCTAGGGTTTAATGGCCTGAGTTCAAGCAAGTACCCCCCCCCCCCACACTGCCGTAGCTAGTCCCGGCCGCCAGCAAGAGCGTCGCACCAGCTGAACTCAGACACCAATTCGGACTTAGGTGGAATTGGCCCTTCTGTCCCGAACCTTCTTTCTCCTTTCAATTATTTTGACTTTTTTAAGTCAAAATAATTCTTCCAAGGCCTTCAACACAACATTCTACGGATTTTTCATGTGAATACCTAGAATGTGTTTTTAAAATTTTTTGAAATTCGACCCCTAAGAGGGTGTAAACTGGTAGTATACTTTTTCATGAATTCCACCATGTTCCTCAGGTCTGATCAGATAGCGAATATCTTTTCACTTCCCCCAGGTTTGTTTAATAATCACCTATTTTGAAGTTTTGTTTTTTTCAACCTCTAGACCGCATCCCGGAATATGACCCAATTATTTAATTCATATGTTACACCCTTTTCTAACCGCTTCCCGATTTTTTTGTTAGGTTTTCAGTCACACAGTAACATACACCGCATCCCCGAATTGAACGTGTTCTGAACTTCTGCCGGAAAAATAATACAGCTGCGCCCAGACTGTTGGCAAATTTTTTTTTTTTTTTTGTTCTACCCAATTCTCTTCTAGACCTACTTTGAATCTTATTATTTAGCTTTTCAGCTCTTGGGTATGTTAGAAACAATTTTTTTTGAATGGATGCACCAAAAGTATTTTTATACTAATGGCTTTTTGATCTAACATGTTTTTTTAAACCTGACCTATTCTCTCTTAGACTTGACCAGGTATTTTTTAGATCTATCTATATTTTATAGTTTAACTCTTATTATTTGGCGTCACACTTAACTATTATTACAAACATTTTTTTTTTGATACTTGCATCTAAACTATTCTTATATTCATGCTTGACCCGATCTGTTTTATTTTACCTGAACTATTCTTTTTTAGACATGACCTGTTCTTGTTTTAAATGATTTTTACCACTGGCCTAAGTCCATGGCGGTCACCTGCATTTATGAGCTGGAAAATTGAACATTAAAAATAAAAAAATTAATTGATAGTTTGAATAAAATTTCAGATTTGGATTGCTTCCTGGAATTTTATTTCATCAGTATCACAATGTCTAAGCGGAATTATCGAAGAGTTCCGAGTTGATGCAATTTTATAATCCCTTCGAAAGCAGGTGAAATTCTTGTTTTGGTTTGTCTTGTAACCGTTTGAAATTATTGAAGAGTATATTATCCTAGTTTGTTTTGAGTTGATAAAATCTTAATCATTTCCTTCAGAAGTAGGTGGTCTACCTTACATATATAAGGCAACCTTACCTTAACTTACTTGAATTCGAGTCAACTATATATAGCCTTTATTAGTATTATAGCCTATATCAGCCCACAACTGTTGCCATAAGAATTTTTGTCTAAAAGCTTCGAGTAAATTCCCCCCATACACCTGTTAAAAGGCTGTTAAGAAGCTCATACAACTGTCAAACAGCTTATACAACTATCAAAAAGTTCGTGTTCCGTACAACTGAGTCAGTCTTCATTAGTATTATAACTTATATATAATTACTCTGAAAAGAGACAGGCCTGTTTAAGTTAGCCTTTGTTATTACAAACCTGACTGGTAGAATCAAACATATATAGCTGAACTTGATCAAATTAGTGTTTGTTAGTATTATACCTAACATTTATTAAGAATCTGATTCAACCATATCTAGCTGAGCAGACTTAATAAGTATTATAACCTATATTTAATATGAATTACTCTGACAAAGGCAATTAGATGAGCCTGTTTAAGCCAGCCTTATTATTGTTATAGCTTGACTGATAGAGTCAAACATATTTAGGTGCACCTTATTAAGTCAGCCTATATTAGTATTGTACCTTAATAATCTGAGTTAAACAATCTAGTTGAGCATCCTTTATTCGTTTTAAACCTTACGTTTATTAAGAGTCTGAGTTAACCATATCTTACCTTACATTTTTTAAGAGTCCGAATCTACCATGTCTAGCTGAGTCTGCTGAAGTCAGCCTTTATTAGTAGTATATATTAATAAACTGATTCAACGATATCTAACTGAGTGTGTTTAAGTCAGCCTTTATTATTGTTAGAACCTATATTTAATATGAATTTTCTCTGGTAAAGGCGATTAACCTTATTATTGCTATAACTTAACAGGTAAAGTTAAAAATATTTATCTAAGACTTCTTAAGTAAGTCTTTATTAGTATTATAACCTATATTTAATATGAATTACTCTGATAAACGCAATTAGCAGAACCTGTTGAAGTTAGACATATTATTATTATTATAATCTGACTGATAGAGTAGCTGAACCTAATTAAGTCAGCCTTTGTTAGTATTATACCTTACATTTATTTAAAATCTGACCAGTACCAGTACTTGCTTAAGTCAACCTTTATTAGTGTCATATAGTATGTAACATTTATTAAGAATCTTAGTTAACCATATCTAACTGAGCCTTCTTAACTCAAATGCCTTTATTATTATGAATATATAATACATGTACAGAGAGAGACACAAATACACAGATAGATACATACATGCCCAGATATAGAGAGACAGAGATAGAAAGAGACATACATACACAGAAAGAGAGATACATATATGGAGAGAGAGAGACAGACATAAAATAATTGTTGACATTATGCAATAACGCTAACTAAAACATGTCTCAACCTGTTGAACGAAGTTTTTTTTCAGGTCAGACGAAATTTGATATGCTTATGAAATATGGTGACTCATCCAATCAGATCACCTACTATCTAAATCTCATTAATTTTTTTAAATAACAACAACAATCATTAGTTTTACTGTATTATTAATAGAACAGTATTGTTATCGATTTTTTAAAAAAAAAAAATTTGCTGCCCTCAAAATTTTTTTTTCCACGTTTCATGACTAGTAGACGCGAAAAAAGCAATAAAAATTTTCACTCCGTCTGTACGCCGTACGCCGTACGTTGACCGCCCCAACATCTTTGAAGGCTCGTAGCTCTCTAACCAGTGGAGCTATTTAATTAAAATTTTTTCTAAGAATAGACTTGGTGGACCCCTTGAATTGACATTATTTTCGGGGGAGGAGGTGTAAGGGGGAAGGCGGGGTAAGCGTTTTAGACGAAAAATTTAGGTTTCTAGATCACAGGAACCGCTTGTGTTAGGAGGCTGAAACTTAGAATTTCTATAGAGCTTTGATAATGGACCCATTTGCAAAAAAAAAAAAACAAATATGGGTGAAGGGGTGTGGGAGTGGAGGGGGAAATAATGCGTACGAAACGCAAAAATGCCGAGATCGACAAATTCTTAAATCCATATCTCCTAAACCATTAATAGCAAGCAATTAAAACTTAACAAATATCTGTAGTTATACTAGGAGAGTAGATTAAAACAAAATTTTTGGGTGGTGGTAGTGACGTACGGGGGGGGGGGGGGGGGGTGAAAAACTTTAGATTACAATATCTCACAAACTAATTGGACCAGAAAAACATAATTCGGTTTTATTATAAAAATTGATAAATCAAGATTGCTCAAAGTAAAATATTTGAAGGGGGTGGAGGAGCACGGAAGTGGGAGGTATTAGAGTTTTTCAAAAATAACACGATTCATATCTCAATAACAGTGTAAGATGGATGTTTCAAATTTTTACCAGGCCTAATAAAACCCTAGTAGGGAAAAAAGTTTGGGGGTGTGGGTGTAGAGGGTGAGGAAGGGTGAGAAAGAAAAAGTTCCGATGCTTATATCTTAAGAATCTAGAATGATAGGAAGCTGAAACTTCGTATTTAGCTATAGTAGTGGCATGGTGGAAAAATAAATTTTTTTTTAGGGGTAGTATGGTACGGTGGTGGGGGTGTTTTCCCTAACTTCAGAACGGCTTATGCTAGGAAGTTGAAACTCGGTACGTATATGTAAATTAACTAGAAAAGTAATTCTGATAAACAAAAATTTAAATATTCACTGGCGTTCAGAAGGGGGGGCAAAAAAATATCGGTTAATATAAAATACATATATTTTCACGATTTTCGTCATATCTACTAGGTCTTTCGAAATATTGAATTCATTTTTTTTCTACGGGTTCTTCATGTGAATACCTAGAGTCTGTTTTCAAAATTTTTTGAAATTCGACCCCTAAGAGGGTGTAAACTGGTTGTATACTTTTTCATGAATTCCACCATATTCCTCAGGTCTGATCAGATATCGAATATCTTTTCACTTTCCCAGGTTTGTTCACTTATCACCTATTTTTAAGTTTTGTTTTTTCCAACCTCTAGACCGCATCCCGGAATATAACCCAACTATTTAATTCATATGTTACACCCTTTTCTAACCGCTTCCCGATTTTTTTGTTAGGTTTTCAGTCACATAGTAACATACACCGCATCCCCGAATTGAAAGCGTTCTGAACTTCTGCCGGAAAAATAATACAGTTGCGCCCAGACTGTTGGCAGATTTTTTTTAATATATTTATTAGTTTCTATTCTTAATCTAATAACATATTATTATTTTCAAGCATATGTTTCTATCCCATCTTTTTCCCAGTAAAAGCTGTCTATTGATCAATCTGTTGAGTGGGGATAAACCTTGTTGGAGTGGAGATAAGCCTTAGGCTAGCGGAGAGCGGGGGGCTTAGATCGACAAATTGAAACATGTTTTATTGCTAACTCAGCATATTTTTGGCATAATGTTGTGAAAGCGGATAGACTTGATTTGATTAGTTGGATAAGTCGTGGAGTGGGGATGTCTCAGAATTATCGGTTGGAGTGGGGATAAACCTTGATGGAGTGGGGATAGACTTTGTTGGAGTGGGGATAAATCTAAGCCATGAAATTGAATGATGAGTCATCGGAAAAGGCATATCAAATTTCATCAAATTTCATGTTTATGAGTATGTGGTCTATATTTATTGCAGGTGGTTGTGAAATTGAGAACACATTCTTTTCCAAACTTAAAATCTTTTATTAAAAATTCTTTCTTTATGCTCACTTCATAATATTAAATCTAATATTTTCGATAAATCTAAAATTCTATTTTGAAATCTGGCTCTGTCTCGGGCATACATTTCCCATATTCCTTTTCGACTACTGCGATATGCGAAACTCCGTACAACAAGGTGTTTGATGACAGTCGTATCGTTAAACCTTACTCGTTTTTTCATGATGTTTTCCGCTACTTATCAAAGCTTTTAAGTTCTTCTTCTATTCGTTGGATTTTAGATTCAATTTATCCAATACCTTTAAAATTTTCTTCCTTCGTTATTTGTCTTTTCTGCTTAGACAAAATTTTAGTTATTTTTCTTTTTTCTTTTAAATCTGCAAGCTCTCGTTCCACTCGTTTGATTTAGTTGTCTATTTTTATATAAGGATGAAGAGCTCCATTCCTACGAAAAGCTTCCATCAACTGCTCCTCTTCATCTGCCGACGTTTTCCAATCACTATCATCACCAAACGGGCAACCACTCGGAAAAATTTTGTTTGCTCTGTAACCACTAAAGCCAGGTAAAACATTTCCAGCTATATTAATTTCACCACCTAAAGTAAAAGAAACTATTAGCAACAATTAATTTTAGTAAAAAAATGCTTACACACCGAATACTTCGATTTTAACATGCTGCCAAGTTTGGAATAAAAATGCAAAGTCCAAATTTCTGCAATCTTCCCCATTTCTTAATCGTAGTACAAGACATCTCGTTCCATCTTCCGGGGTTAAAAATACTTCTAGTAGATTTGAGTATATTCTCGCATTCACTATCTTGAAATTTTGCCAAATCGCTTCACAAATACAATATTTACACTTGTGGGATATCTGCTCAATCCAAAACATTCTGACTGTTCTACTTGAAATTCACGAAATAACTAACACACTATTCAGCTGAACAAACTAAAAAATCTGCCAACAATCTGGGCGTAACTTTATTATTTTTCCGGCAGAAGTTAGGAACCCGTTCAATTCTGAAATGCGCTGTAGGCTACTATGTGACTGAAAACCTATCAAAAAGAACAAGATCATGGAAGTGAAAATCTGATTGGATCTGAGAGATATGGAATAGTTTATGAAAAAGTACACAATCACTTTACACCCCCTTAGGGGTCAATTTTCAGAAAATCTTGAAAACACTTTCTTGGTATTCATATGGAGAATACATAGAATAAAATTAAATTCATTACTTGGGACGAGGTAGTAGATATGTCGAAAATCGTGGGAAAATATGCATTCTATTTTCACAGATAATTTTTGTTGCCCCCCTTCTGAATGCAAATAGATATGTAGGAGCGGCAACACGGACAGAGACATCACGGGCACCCGACAACACGGAGAGTACGCAGAACAAGTTAGTGCCAGCATCGTGATAGCGCATTTTTCTGGAATATGTTGTCGCCGCGTTCGAAAGCGACCACGGAAAAAAACGTGTACCTTCGCCAAGTCAGCTCCGTGTCTCTACGTGAATAAATTGATGTTCGTTTAGAAACCGAGTTGTTTTCTTGTTTAAACCATTCGATCGATCCCACAAATGGTGTCAGAAGTGGGCGAAAGCCAATGCGAAATAAGAACAGAAAATTGGCTGAAAAACGGGATCGAAAGCGCTAAGGACAAGTAACGAAAAGTGCAAAGGACAAGTGACGGAAAGTGTAAGGGACAAGTGACGGAAAGTGCAAAGGACAAGTGACGGAAAGTGCAAGGGACAAGTATCTAAAAGTGCAAAGGACAAGTGACGAGAAGTGAACGAACCACGTGACGAAAAGTGCAAAGATCAAGTAATGAAAAGAGCAAACGGCGCGTGCTGAAAAAGAAACACAATAAATGAGTGAAAAGTGAGTATAAATCGCTACGGAAAGAAATACAAAATCGGAAAGTTAAACGGTGGGGTAAATAAACAGTTACGAAGAATTCTAGAACATAATCACTTTATGGAAGGGATAACGGATCTAACTGTTAAAAAATTACAGCAAATTTTGAGGGAAAAAAACCTTCCAGTACGATACAACGTAAAGCAGGATCTGGTAGATCGCATAAAGGAAGCGCTGAAAGCAAACAGCCTGACGGAATTGGATATTTCTACGGCAGCGGAAGTAGAAGGCAACGAAAGCGACGAGGACGGAAAACAGACGCATATAACACAGGCCGAACAAAAAAACCAACAAGAACACGAAAAGTCGGGTAAAATGCCAGGTAACTCATTTGTATTTCGCGATATTGAGGAATCGCTGGAGAAATTTTCCGGCGAGTCCGGGAAAAAATTTGACACCTGGATACACGAATTCGAAGAAATCTCCAAAGTGTGCGAGTGGTCAGAAGTGCAAAAATACCTATACACCAGACGCCTTCTGACAGGTGCGGCCAAGCTCGCAATAGAAGGCCAAACGGGTATACATTCGTATGAAGACCTCAAACAGACACTTAGTAAAGAGTTCAGCACTGACATTTCGAGTCTCGAGGTACACAAAAGGTTGGAAAGCCGTAAGAAACAACAGTCCGAAACTTTTCTCGAGTACATGTTCACAATGAAGCAAATTTCGAACATGGGAAAGGTGGATGAGGAATCGTTGTTGCTGTATATCATCCAAGGAATACCAGATACGGTTACTAACAAAAGCGTGCTGTTCGAGGCCTCGAATATAACGGAATTAAAGACCAAGTATAAAACGTACGAAACCATGAAACGAATGATGGCGGATAGCATCAATTCCGCTAGCGTTCACAAACCACCCGGAAAGTTTCAGCGTCAAGTTGCTGGAACAAGCTCTTCAAACCAACAAATTCAACCAGAAAAGAAAAGATGCGCAAATTGTGGCGCGTTGTCACACGTTTCTTCCGAATGTCCAGATAAAAGCAAAGGAACGCGATGCTTTCAATGCAATAATTTTGGCCATATTTCAGCCAACTGCCCCACAAGAACGTAAATGGCAAAGACCTAAGTGCTCTTATTGACACAGGTAGCGATGTATCGCTCATGAAACAGTCAATTCAAGAAAAAGTAAATGCACCCAAATGCGATTCACCCGGTATCAACCTGTTAGGTTTTGGGTCAAGCAACTTCGTAAAAACATTAGGATCATGTTCAGTGAAGGTAGAAATCCATTCTGAGATGTATGAAGACATACGCTTTCAAGTTGTTCCCGACCAATGGCTAGCCGAGGACGTTATTCTGGGTAAGAATCTCCTGGAAAGGACAATTGTGTCCATTACCGATGGGAAAGTAACGGTAAAGAAAAATATAATAATATAAAGAGCTTCATTGAGTTGTTAGATGTAGAAAGCCTAGCTTCCGAAGACAATAACGAAATATTGTATAACATCAGGAATGTACCAATCAGAAATGAATTGGACAATATGATAAGAAATTACAAACCCAACAAAGTAGCAAATTCTTGTGTGCAAATGGATATTATACTAACCGACGAACTACCGGTGTACCAGAAAGGAAAGAGACTGGCCCTAAAAGAAAAAGAAATTGTCAATAATCAGATAATTCAGTGGCTTCAGGACGGCATAGTTCAAAACAGTAAATCTGACTTCGCCAGCCCGATAGTCTTAGCAAAGAAAAAGGACGGCAGTTATCGGATATGCATGGACTATCGCAAGCTAAACAGCAAAGTGGTTAAGGACCGATTCCCTCTACCCATTATAGAGGAGGTTTTAGAAAAGCTCTACCAGGCTCGTGTATTTTCCACGTTGGACCTAAAAAATGGGTTTTTTCACGTAGACATTAGTCCTTCTAGCCGGAAATATACATCATTCATTGTACCCGACGGACAATACGAATTTTTAAAAGTACCTTTCGGATTATGCAACTCACCCTCTGTGTTCCAACGTTTTATCAACACAGTTTTCAGAGATCTTTTACGGCAAGATTACTTACTAATCTACATGGACGACTTAGTAATACCGGCGAAAACTGAAGAAGAAAACCTAGAAAAACTTAAAGTCGTGTTGAAAATTGCAATGGAGAACGGTCTTATTATAAAATGGGAGAAATGTAAGCTGATATGTAAGTCAGTCGAGTTTCTAGGACACATAATTGGAAATGGAACTATAAGACTGTCGACGGACAAAATAAAAGCAGTTCAAAACTTCCCAAAACCATCGAATATTAAGGGGGTTCAAAGCTATTTAGGGTTAACCGGATACTTTAGGAAATTTATTCCTGATTATGCTACAATTGCCAAGCCATTGTCTGACCTCCTACGAACACAAAATCAGTTCATCTTTGGACCAGACCAACTAATTGCGTTTGAAACGTTAAAAAAGTACTTATGCGAGGATCCAGTATTAAAGCTATTTAATCCCAATTCGGAAACACAGCTGCACACGGATGCCAGCAGTATAGGATATGGTGGTGTGCTGCTCCAGCGAAACGACGACGGCAATTTTCATCCCGTGTTCTACATTAGTTTCAAAGCAACGACTGCCGAAAGCAACTACACTAGCTACGAACACGAGGCACTAGCCATAATAAAATGTCTAAAAAAATTACGCGTATACTTACTCGGACTTACGTTTCAAATTCACACCGATTGCAAAGCTTTCCAAGCAACGATGCATAAAAAGGATTTGTGCCCTCGGGTAGCAAGGTGGGCTATATTTTTGCAAGAGTTCGATTGCGTCATTGTTCACCGGTCGGGATCTGCTATGCGCCATGTTGATGCCTTAAGTCGCATACAACTAACTCTGACAATCGAAAATGGAATATTACATCGGATTAAAATGGCTCAACAGTCAGATGAATACTGCAACCTTATAAAAAAACTGCTCCAAACACAAGACTATCAAGATTTCGAACTACGAAATGGAATAATTTACAAATTCTGCGAAGGAAGCCACTTACTCTTGGTACCCCGTATGATGCAACGGGAAATTCTGCGAAACATTCACGAAATGGGACACGTCGGCGCTAAAAAAATGGAAGCAATCGCGAAACGAGACTACTTCATACCAGAAATTGCGGCAAGAATCGAAGCGGTATTATTAAATTGCATAGCATGCATTTTGACATCCAGAAAACAAGGGAAGACCGAAGGATTGTTAAATCCAATTCCTAAAGGAAATGTACCGCTACACACGTATCATATTGACCACCTAGGACCTCTACCATCAACAGCGAAGAAGTACAAATATATTTTCGCAGTTGTAGACGCCTTTACAAAATTTCTTTGGATATATCCGGTTAAGTCAACAAGCGCTGAAGAGGCTATAAAAAAATTAGACTTACAGAGCGAAACTTTCGGAGATCCAGTACGAATTATTTCCGACAGAGGGTCAGCCTTCACTTCCAATGCGTTTAAAGAATTTTGCGATGGACGAACCGTCCAACACGTTCTGGTAACTACCGGTGTGCCTCGGGGAAATGGCCAAATCGAGAGGCTCAACAGATCAATCATCGATATATTAGCTAAACTATCATGAAATGATCCGATGAAATGGTTCAAACACATCACCCAGCTACAAAGAACAATAAACTCAGCAATCAATCGAAGTACGAATAAAACGCCGTTTGAGCTATTGTTTGGAGTACCAATGAGAAACCCAGAAGACTGCAAGCTGTCGGAACTATTAGAAGAAGATTTAATGGAGGAATTCGAAACAAGCCGATGCGATATGAGAGAACAGGCCAAAGAAGAAATCACCAAGATACAAGAGGAAAATAGAAAAAACTACAACAGAAAACGAAAGCCAGCCCAAAAGTATAACGTTCACGACTTAGTAGCAATTCAGAGGACACAGTTTGGAGCTGGTTTAAAATTATACCCAAAATTCCTCGGACCTTACGAGGTAGTAAAAATCAAAAGGAACGATCGATACGAGGTGCAGAAAGTAGGAAATCACGAAGGACCCAACGTGACGCATACGTCTGCAGACTTAATGAAACGTTGGTCGAGCTATGAGAGTGACGAAGAGCAGCAAGAGGCCGAGTTCGGTTCGCCTGAGCCAGCCGAATACCAGGATGGCCGAATGTAGGAGCGGCAACACGGGCAGAGACATCACGGGCACCCGACAACACGGAGAGTACGCAGAACAAGTTAGTGCCAGCATCGTGATAGCGCATTTTTCTGGAATATGCTGTCGCCGCGTTCGAAAGCGACCACGGAAAAAAAACGTGTACCTTCGCCAAGTCAGCTCCGTGTCTCTACGTGAATAAATTGATGTTCGTTTAGAAACCGAGTTGTTTTCTTGTTTAAACCATTCGGATCGATCGTTTTTTTTATTCAAAATTATTTTTCTAGTTGATTTAGATATACACACCGAGTTTCAACATTGTAGCTTAAGCCGTTCTATATATAGGAAAAACACCTCCCACTTGTACCACACTACCCTTAGGGGTCGAATTTCAAAAAACCTTGAAAACGCTTTCTAGGTATTTATACGAAGAATCCGTAGAATAAAAATGAATTCAATATTTGGAAAGACCTAGTAGATATGACGAAAATCGTGAAAATATATGCATTTTATATTAATTATATTTACAAATAACTTTTTTTGCCCTCTTTCTAAACGCCAGTGAATATTCAATTTTTTTTTTATCACAATTACTTTTCTAGTTGATTTACATATACACACCGAGTTTCAACTTTCTAGCATGAACCGTTTAATAGTTAGGAAAAACACCCCCTACCCCCGTAGCATACTACCACTAAAAAAAATTATATTTTTCCAACATTCCGCTTTTATAGCTCTATCTAAATACTAAGCTTAAGGCTTATATCATTACAGGTTCTCAAGATATAAGCATCGGAACTTTTTCCTTTTCACCCTCCCTCACCCTCCCCTTCTACACCCTCAACCCCAAAACTTTTTTCCCTACTTGAGGTAAAGTAGCGCTACTTCTGGTAAAAATTCTAAGCATCTATCTTAAACTGTTCTTGAGATATGAAATGTGTTTGATTTGAAAAATTCTCATCACCCCCACTTCTATGCTCCACCTCCCACTTAAAAAATTTTACTTTGATCAATCTTTATTTGTCAACCTTTATACCTAAACCGAATTTTATTTTTCTAGAGCAATTGGTTCATGAGATATCGTAATCTTAAGTTTTTCACCCCCCACCCCCATACACAACTTCCCCCACCCAAAATTTTTCTTCATTCTGTTCTTCTAATATAACTACAAATATTTCTTGAGTTTGAATAGTGTGCCATTAACGGTTTAGGAGATATGGATTTTAGAATGTGTCTATCTCGCCATTTTTGGGTTTCGGACGCATTACATTTCCCCCCACTCCCACACCCCTTGATCAATATTGACAATTTTTCTGCAAATGGGTCTACTATCAGAGCTCTATAGAAATTCCAAGTTTCAGCTTCCTAACATTAGGGGTTACTGAGATCTGGAAACCAAAATTTTCGGTCTAAAACACTTCCCCCTCCTTCCCCCTCACACCCCACCCCTAAAAATTTGGTCACTTCAAGGAGCCTACCCCGTCTATTCGTTAAAAAAATTTCAATTTAATATCTCAAAGCGTTTGGCAGCTACGAGCCCCCAAACGATCTTGCGTACGGCGTACGGCGGACAGACGGACTGAAAATTTTTATTGTTTTTTTCGCGTCTACTAGCTATGAAACGTGAAAATAAAAATTTTGAGGGTAACAAATTTTTTTTTTTAAAAATCCATCACAATACTTAATTATTAAAATAATAAAGTAAAACACTAGAATTCCCCTTCTCTTCCCCCCCCTCCCAACAACGTTAGTATTGTTTGAACCGTACACCAGTAAACATGGAATACAAGCGGTTCGTTGACGAGCATAAGGATTTTATTTTAGAGGAGCACCTAGAGAGATTAACAAAATATTTTAAATTTGTGGAAAAGTACATTCAAATGAAGCAGAAAATAACTCGATTCGGAAAGCACTACATTAACTGTCCTTGGGCTTATGATGATGCAACATGTGGACCAGATACTTGTGAATGCTGTGATGAGCAGCGGATATTATGTGAAATAAAAAAACTTGTAACTTTTTACATGAGATTATTTAATAATTAAATTTGAATTTCATTTACATTTATCCAGGAATTGTGTTTTGATGAAAATCCTAACCACTTAACAAACACCTTGTCTCCATTCTTTCCACTAGATACAACGATGGGTTTTTAGCTTCAGCTTCATAAAAAAATGTATTATACCTAGGGGTTATGTGTAACGTTAAGTAATAAGATTCAAAGCAGGTCTGAGAAAGTGATATTCTTAGTTGTGAAATTTTTCTGAAGTGGATTGAAAGGATAACGTATACCAAAGTAAACATCAGTTTCGCTATTTAAATCTTAACATTTATTCGTTTTTTTTTTTATTTTACAATAATCTCAAGCACAGAATTTTTGTTTAACATTTATTAATAGTAATAATAATTTCTAATTTACATTCCATCGACGGTTGCATAGTCGGTGGCACGGTTGACGGTTGCGTAGTCGGTGGCACGGTTGACGGTTGCATAGTCGGTGGCACGGTTGCGTAGTCGGTTGTACAGTTGACGGTTGCACTTGATTACTACACTTTTCATGATGTTTATCTTTTCGTGGATATATTTTTGCACAAAATTCACATTTAGAACACTCCTTTTTATGCATATTTCTCATATGTCTATTTTAACTATCGTTGCATGAACAGCTTAGACCGCAATATTCACAAATAACTGATTTCATCTTTGACACTTACTCCACAAAACTTTTAAACGAACTGAGAGTGCAATGAAAAACTTTCTGCCTTATATAGCTCCCCACTCCCCCCACTACATCATAGTTGTTAAAACTGCACAGCGATATTAGCGCCTTACAGATTTTTGACTTGACTTATTCTTTCATATACCAGACATGATCCGATATTAACCTTGCCTGTTCTAACATTAACAGCTTCTTGACCTGACCTGTTCTTCTATTAACTGCTTATTAACCTGACCTGTTCTGATATTAAATGCTTATTGGCCTGACCTGTTCTTTTTTAGACCTGACCTGTTCTGATATTAGCTGCTTTTTGACCTGACCTGTTCTGATATTACCAGCTTTTTGATCAAACCTGTTCTAACATTAACAGCTTCTTGACCTGACCTGTTCTGATATTAACAGCTTATTGACCTGACCTGTTCTAACATAAACTGCTTTTTGACCTGACCTGTTCTGATATTAACAGCTTTTTGACCTGACCTGTTCTGATATTAACTCCTTTTCGACCTGATCTGTTCTGATATTAACAGCTTTTTGACCTGTCCTGTTCTGGTGTTAACAGCTTTCTGACCTGACCTGTTCTGATATTAACTGCTTTTCGACCTGACCTGTTCTAGTATTAACAGCTTTTTGACCTGACTTGTTCTGATATTAACAGCTTGTTGACCTGATCTGATCAGGTATTAACAGCTTTTTGAGCTGCTCTGAACAGGTATTAACAGCTTTTTGAACAGCTCTGAACAGGTATTAACAGCTTTTTGAACTGCTCTGAACAGGTATTAACAGCTTTTCGAACAGCTCTGATCAGGTATTAACAGCTTTCTGAACAGCTCTGAACAGGTATTAACAGCTTATTGAACAGCTCTGGTCAGGTATTAACAGCTTTTTGATCCGCTCTGAACAGGTATTAACAGCTTTTTGAACAGCTCTGAACAGGTATTAACAGCTTTTCGAACAGCTCTGAACAGGTATCAACAGCTTATTGAACAGCTCTGATCTGGTATTAACAACTTTTTGAACAGCTCTGATCAGGTATTAACAGCTTTTGCATTTAGATGCTAACAATTTATGTGGATGGACAATGTCTCAACTCCTTCATAGTGGAATTTTCCGAGTGTCTATATATGTTGGTTAATTGTATAAATTGAATCTAACTATTTGAATTCGCAACAAGGAAGGAGTTGCGACATTGTCCATCCATATAAATTGTTAGCATCTAAGTGCAAAAGCTGTTAATACCTGATCAGAGCTGTTTAGAAAGCTGTTAATACCTAATCAGAACTGTTCAAAAAGCTGTTAATACCTGATCAGAGCTGTTCAATAAGCTGTTAATACCTGTTCAGAGCTGTTCAAAAAGCTGTTAATACCTGATCAGAGCTGTTCAAAAAGCTGTTAATACCTGTTCAGAGCTGTTCAAAAAGCTGTTAATACCTGATCAGAGCTGTTCAAAAAGCTGTTAATACCTTATCAGAGCTGTTGAATAAGCTGTTAATACCTGTTCAGAGCTGTTCAAAAAGCTTTTAATACCTGATCAGAGCTGTTCAAAAAGCTGTTAATACCTGTTCAGAGCTGTTCAAAAAGCTGTTGTACCTTGGACTCCTTCCTGAGTGGACATTACGTCGCCCTGGTACATAAGTCAGCTAACGTTCATCTAACATTCTAACCACATCACATTTCCACACACAGTATTTTCCGCATTGTAAATAAACATACGAATACAATTCTTTGTTTATTTACAATGATCATATTAATTTCCCTGTCAAAAGATTCTTCTTTCCGCGTTGTAAACAAACAAGTAAACGCGAGTCAGTGTTTGTTTACAACGCATCAGCCTCCACATTCAACGACCTTCCAACACGAAATGCATGTCGGCATTACCGCCCGGTCAGCGGTATCTAGGGAATGCCGGCTTGAATTTCGTACACAATATACACTACCGGATGACGTAATGACCAGAAATGCAATCGACTCATAATGTGTTGACCTAATGCCTACCGGCATAGCATAACAAGGTCAGCGTTATGGGTCGAGTGCATTTTTTAAGAATATAAAAGTGTGTCGCGACCGAGATCTGAAGAGTATTCTTTCTTAACCCAACCTAGTATTTTTCTTAACTCGTGTGAATATTTTTTAAGTCACAGTAATGTAAACCAGGCCGATTTAGTGATGTTGTGTAATAAAGTGATTAAGTTATAATAGACAAGGTAATTTCTAAACAAAACCACCCCCTCCTGACTAACAGGCTTCCTCAGGGTCGCTAGGTCTTCCTGCTAAATAGCTTCGAAAGAAGCTAGGCACATCCCCTCCCCTTTTCAGACATCATATAAGATGATGCACATATTTTTAGGTACATCATATTAGATGATGCTACATGTTTTGGTACATCATCAAAGATGACACTACAAAGCACTACCTGTTCAAAAAGCTGTTAATACCTGATCAGAGCTGTTCAAAAAGCTGTTAATACCTGTTCAGATCAGGTCAACAAGCTGTTAATATCAGAACAGGTCAGGTCAAAAAGCTGTTAATACCAGAACAGGTCAGGTTAAAAAGCTGTTAATATCAGAACAGGTCGGGTCGAAAAGCAGTTTTTAAGCAGTGTTTTACCTGGCTTTAGTGGTTTCAGAGCAAACAAAATTTTTCCGAGAGGTTGCCCGTTTGGTGATGATAGTGATTGGAAAACGTCGGCAGATGAGGAGGAACAGTTGAAGGAAGCTTTTCGTAGGAATGGAGCTCTTCATCCTTATATAAAAATAGACAACGAAATCAAACGAGTGGATCGAGAGCTTGCAGATTTAAAAGAAAAATAACTAAAATTTTGTCTAAGCAGAAAAGACAAATAACGAAGGAAGAAAATTTTAAAGGTATTGGATAAATTGAATCTAAAATCCAACGAATAGAAGAAGAACTTAAAAGCTTTGATAAGTAGCGGAAAACATCATGAAAAAACGAGTAAGGTTTAACGATACGCCTGTCATCAAACACCTTGTTGTATGGAGTTTCGCATATCGCAGTAGTCGAAAAGGAATATGGGAAATGTATGCCGGAGACAGAGCCAGATTTCAAAAAAGAATTTTAGATATATCGAAAATATTAGATTTAATATTATGTAGTGAGCATAGAGAAAGAATTTTTAATAAAAGATTTTAAGTTTGGAAAAGAATGTGTTCTCAATTTCACAACCACCTGCAATAAATATAGACCACCCACTCATAAACATGTCTCAACCTGATGAAATTTGATATGCCTTTTCCGATGACTCATCGTTCAATTTCATGGCTTAGATTTATCTCCACTCCAATAAAGTCTATCCCCACTCCATCAAGGTTTATCCCCACTCCAACCGATAATTCTGAGACATCCCCACTCCACGATTTATCCAACCAATCAAATCAAGTCAATCCGCTTTCACAACATTATGCCAGAAATATGCTGAGTTAGCAATAAAACATGTTTCAACTTGTCGATCTAAGCCCCCCGCTCTGCGCTAGCCTAAGGTTTATCTCCACTCCAACAAGGTTTATCCCCACTCCAACTGATAAGAGCATGACTCATCCCTACTCTAACAATCAAATCGAGTCTATCCCCACTCTAGGACTTATCCCACCAATCAGATCACTCCAACCGATAATGAGCATGACTCATCCGAGAAATATGCTGACTTAGCATGAAATTTGATATGCTTTTTCCGGTGACTCATCGTTCGATTTCATAACATTATGCAATAAAAGCAGAAATATGCTGACTCATCAATAAAACAATAGCCTACTACTCAATTTCACAACATTGGGCCACCTGCAAGAAATGTGCTGACTCATCCATAAACATGTTTCAACTTGTCGAAATTTGATATGCTTTTTCCGCTGACTCATAAATAGACCACCGACTATGCTTTTTCATAAACAAAAGAAATATGTCGACCACCCACTATGGTTTTCATAAACAAAAGAAATATGCTGACTCATAAATAAAACAATAGACCACCCACTCATAACCATGTCTCAACCTGATGAAATTTTATATACTTTTTCCGGTGACTCATCGTTCGATTTCATAACATTATGTAATAAAAGCATAAATATGCTGACCACCCACTATGCTCTTTCATAAACATTAGCCTAAGCCCCCCCCGCTAGCCTAAGCCCCCCCCCCCCCCCGCTAGACTAAGTCCCTCGCTCCCCGCTAGCCTAAGTTTTCGTTTAGCCTAAGTCCCCGCTCCCCGCTAGCCTAAGTTTCAGATAGCCTAAGTCCCTAAAAACAACCGCGAAAAAAACCCCAAAACCTCGGGAAAAAACGCCCAGTTTTATGCAAAAAAGAAGAAGAAAAAACGCCCAATTTTATGCAACGGAAAACGAAAAAATGCCTAAAAAAAGCAAAGGTCTGGGGGAGTGAATTCCTTATCAGTTTCACACAAGTCTATGACGTAATCATAAAAAAAAAATCCTCCCTCAAAAAATGGCCTCCCTGACTCGGGGGAGTAAGTTCCTTATCAGCTTCATACCAGCCTATGACGACATCATACAAAAGCTCCTCCCAGGTAGTAAATTGCACAGAAATCAATGACGTCATCCATACAAAAGCTCCTCCACCCTCCACCCTTGGTTCTGAAATGGTACATCCATACTACTGGTGAGCTAGCTAGCGAGGCGACAGGCGAGGCGACAGGCCAGGCGAGAGCTTAAGGCGGTGAAGAGAATTCGAGGGAGACGACTCGTCACATTGAGAACTCACGAGGCGAGATTGGTGATGACCTAACAGGTCTGGCGATGGATATGAATTTTGATCTTGTTCAGGGTGAGGCGGTAACGACCACTGGCGTCGCGACGAGGAAACGGAGGAGTGACGACTCAACCGTTCCAAGTCATGCAAAGAGGCTATTACTGGATCGCGCAAAGGCGAGTGAAAACATCACTAAGGCGGCAGGGCGAATGAAGTCGAGGTATGATCAAAGGCGAAAAAGGGCTGATCAGTATAAGCCGGGCGAACTGGTGTTATGGCGACAAGCGGCTACCACAAAGGCAGGTGTTGGCGTAGGGCGGAAACTGGCGAATAAGTATGATGGACCGTATCGAAAAATTAAGGCGTTACAGAACGATCGATACGTAATCGAAGCGATTAAAGGCGTTCGAGGGTACAAACGCTACGAGGCGTTAGTGGCGGTAGATTCTCTTAGGTGGTATCATGGGGTAAATGAAATCAAGGTAGCTGGCCATGATGAAAGTGGCGAGGAGGTCGATAGATTAGACCTCATAGATTTGTTAGAGTCATAAAGATTATAGGCGCATATAATTTTTTTGGTGTATTAATGAGGACATTTAATATTGCAGGATGGCCGAATGTTACAATGAGATCGTTCGGCAACCAGGCGAGGTGGCAGCACTAATAAAAGGGTTTAGGCGAACGGCGTTTTAAGCATATATGGGTGTGTCGGCGATCAACAGGCGAGAATTTAACGGGCGCTTTCGCTACCTGCAACTCACCGACGCAAGTCAAAAAAACTGTACAAGTGTATGAAAAATAAAAGGCGAAATATTGGAAATAAAGTGGCGTAAATACATAAAGAAGTTCGGAGTTTTATTTTTAAAGTTTGATCGTAACAGTATGTTTGTGCCATGGAAATGAAATTATCCACTAGATTTATCTTTAAGAAACCCTTGAAAAATTGCTCCTTCCAGGTGGTTTACATTAGCAAACCGTATACTTAGATTGTATGTGGCAACTGAAAATCCAACTAAAAAGCTTAAGACGCTGGCTGAGTACATTGTGAAAGTGTATGCACCTGTGTGGTTAAACATTAAGTTAAGTAAAACCTTCATGTACGTATGGTTCCTAACATCTGTTTAAGTTTATCTCATATTCACGCTATCTCTCTGATGATTTAAAGAATGTTCTAGACCCGGTTATTCAAAGAAATGGGTACTTCGCTGCTCCAGAAAATCTCCTTTTGTCCATGCTATGTGATGAACGCAAAATTGTAAGAGAACTTGGTTTACGACGTGTTTTAAAAGCTAGAACAGAAAGTAGCGGCGAAGTCAGGAAGCTTACAGTCCCAAAGATAAACCTTGAATCAGAGGATTACGTCAACATGGTCTCATGGTCTGAAAACAACGTAACTGAACCCCCATTGGTAAAACATGTTTCCACTGACTTTCTCAAAGACTTTATACGGAAGACATCTGAAGCTCAACCAAACAGTAGAGTGGACCCGCTTATCGAGTTTCTCCGGCTTCCTTGTCACAAGCAAACAGTGGAAGAGCTGTAAAACTGGTGACCGAATCGGCTCAAAATGTCTGTGGTTCAATCGCAAGAGAAGGATATATAAGAGCAAAAATTGACTCACGTGAGAACATGCCAAAATTTGAATAAAAAAAACCAGTTTAATGTGTAACAACAAATATGTTAGTAAAACTTTCAAAATTAGCAAAAACACAAACTTTTTTACATTAAAAATTTATTTTTATTACTATTATATTTTGTAATTATTAATTTTTTCAAAATCTAATGCTTATATATGTATTTAGAACTATCTTTTGTAACATTATATGTACGAGAAAACCATAATAAATAATTTATTAAAGTTTAAAATTTTTCGATTTTTTTAATTTTTTTTTACAAATTTTAAGCGCTTTGCGGTACCTCAAGTTGTTGTAGTATAGCAACCAAATTTTTTTTGCTTCTTTCTGAACCTGAAAGGCAACTTTTCCCCACTATTACAAAAGTAAAAAAGAAAACAAATTTATAAAATCTGCCAACAGTCTGGGCGTAACTTTATTATTTTTCCGGCAGAAGTTCAGAACGCGTTCAATTCGGGGATGCGGTGTATGTTACTATGTGACTGAAAACCTAACAAAAAGTTCGGGAAGCGGTTAGAAAAGGGTGTAACATATGAATTAAATAATTGGGTCATATTCCGGGATGCGGTCTAGAGGTTGAAAAATAAGAAACTTAAAAATAGGTGATTATTAAACAAGCCTGGGGAAGTGAAAAGATGTTCGATATCTGATCAGACCTGAGAAACATGGTGGAATTCATGAAAAAGTATACAACCAGTTTACACCCTCTTAGGGGTCGAATTTCAAAAAATCTTGAAAACACATTCTAGGTATTCATATGAAGAATCCGTAAAATAAAAATGAATTCAATATTTCGAAAGACCTAGTAGATATGACGAAAATCGTGAAAATATATGCATTTTATATATACTGATAATTTTTTTTGCCCCCCCTTCTGAACGCCAACGAATATTCGAATTTTTTTTTATCAGAATTACTTTTCTAGTTAATTTACATATACGAACCGAGTTTCAACTTCCTAGCATAACCCGTTCTGAAGTTAGGAAAAACACCCCCCACCACCGTACCATACTACCCTTAAAAAAAATTTATTTTTCCACCATGCCACTACTATAGCTCTATCTAAATACCAAGTTTCAGCTTCCTATCATTATAGATTCTTAAGATATAAGCATCGGAACTTTTTCTTTCTCACCCTTCCCCACCCTCACCCTCTACACCCACACCCCCAAACTTTTTTTTCCTACTAGGGTTCTATTAGGCCTACTTCTGGTAAAAATTTGAAACATCCATCTTACACTGTTATTGAGATATGAAACGTGTTATTTTTGAAAAGTTCTTATCCCCTCTACTTACGTACTCCCCCGCCCCCTTTCAAGTTTTTACTTTGAGCAATCTTTATTTATCAAGCTTTATATCCAAACCGAATTTTGTTTTTCTGGTGCTTCTGGTTTGGGAGATGTCGTAATGTTAAGTGTTTCAACCCCCACCCCCGTACGCCACTACCCTCACCCAAAAATCTTGTTTCAATCTACTCTCCTAGTATAACTACAGATATTTGTTAAGTTTAAATTGCTTGCTATTAACGGTTTAGGAGATATAGATTTTAGAATGTGTAGATCTCGACTTTTTTGCGTTTCGGAAACATTGCTTCCCCCTCCACTCCCACACCCCTTCACCCATATCATCAATTTTTTCGCAAATGGGTCCACTATCAAAGCTTTATAGAAATTCCAAGTTTCAGTCTCCTAACATGAGTGGTTGCTGAGATCTAGAAACCAAAATTTTTCGTCTAAAACGCTTCCCCCACCTTCCCCCTCACACCCCCACCCCTGAAAATAATGTCAATTTAAAGGGGTCTACCCAGTCTATTCCTAGAAAAAAATTAAATTTAATAGCTCCACTGGTTTGAGAGCTACGAGCCTTCAAAGAATTTTGGCGGTCGACGTACGGCGGACAGACGGAGTGAAAATTTTTATTGCTTTTTTCGTGTCTACTAGTTATGAAATGTACACAACAAAATTTTGAGGGCAGCAAATTTTTTTTTTTTAAAATCAATAACAATATTGTATTATTAAATTTGGGTGTGTTGGTGTAGAGGGTGAGGGTGGGGAAGGGTGAGAAACAAAAAGTTCCGATGCTTATATCTTAAGAATCTATAATGATAGGAAGCTCAAACTTGGTATTTAGATAGAGCGATAGTAGTGGCATGGTGGAAAAATAAATTTTTTTTAAGGGTAGTATGGTACGGTGGTGGTGGGTCTTTTTCCTAACTTTAGAACGGCTTATGCTGGGAAGTTGAAACTCGGTACGTATTTGTAAATTAACCAGAAAAGTAATTCTGATAAAAAAAAATTCGAATATTCACTGGCGTTCAGAAGGGGGGGCAAAAAAAATTATCAGTATATATAAAATGCATATATTTTCACGATTTTCGTCATATCTACTAGGTCTTTCGAAATATTGAATTCATTTTTATTCTACGGATTCTTCATATGGATACCTAATTTGTGTTTTCAAGATTTTTTGAAATTCGACCCCTAAGAGGGTGTAAACTGGTTGTATACTTTTCATGAATTCCACCATGTTTCTCAGGTCAGATCAGATATCGAATATCTTTTCACTTCCCCAGGCTTGTTTAATAATCACCAATTTTTAAGTTTTTTATTTTTCAACCTCTAGACCGCATTCCGGAATATGACCCAATTATTTAATTCATATGTTACATCCTTTTCTAACCGCTTTTTGTTAGGTTTTCAGTCACTTAGTAACATATGCCGCATCCCCGAATAAACCACGTATCGAACTTCTGCCGGATCTGGATTCTGGCAGATTTTTTTTATAACATTAATAAAAATAGCAATATCACATACCACCGACAATATACGATTCCAGACAATTTTTGAGCTCATAGGGTGCTAGAGCATCGGAATGGTTTCCTTTCGCCTGCAGTGTTGAATACATGAAAGTATCTTAAACCTGCGACAAATTTGCCGTTCCAATTGCTTTAATGGCGTACGTTTCTATCATGTACTCGTAGAATTGTGGCAGGCCAGCATTGCATTTTCGAAGACACTTCTGAAATGAAAATTCGTTGCATTTTTTCAACATCGATCTAATATTCGTTCGACTATCGACCATTAGATCGACGGCAGAACGTGTGTCGAAGATGTTGAGGTGATGATGTTCGGAAGCTGTTGAACGTTACTGTGATCCGTTTGGACGGCGCGGCGTTCGAGGAGACGGAATGTCGTGTTTTTGGCTTAGGACGTTCGCCCAGGCCACATCGGCACGTATCTTTTCGGCCGCTTCGTTGGTGTACACTAGGGTTGCTGCATACACTAAACTGCCTCTAAGAGAGGTTCGGCAGATGCGTACCAAGGTGAAAAACCAGTATAAATAAATTTTACTTTATTATTTTAATAATTAAGTTTTGTGATTTATTTTTTAAAAAAAAAATTTTGCTACCCTCAAACTTTTTATTTTCGCGTTTCATAACAAGTAGACGCGAAAAAAGCAATAAAAATGTTCAGTTCGTCTGTCCGCCGTTTGCAAAATCGTAGCTCCCAAACGCTTTGAGATATTAAATTGAAATTTTTTTACGGATAGACGGGGTAGGCTCTTTGAAGTGACCAAATTTTTAGGGGTGGAGGTGTGAGGGGGAAGGAGGGGGAAGTGTTTTAGACCGAAAATTTTGGTTTCTAGATCTCAGTAACCGCTTATGATAGGAAGCTGAAACTTGGAATTTCTATAGAGCTTTGATAGTAGACCCATTTGCATAAAAATTGTCAATATTGATTCAATATTGGTATGGGAGTGGGGGGAAATATAATCTGTCCGAAACCCAAAAAAGGAGAGATAGACACCTTTTAAAATCTATATCTCCAAAACCGTTAATGGCACACTATTAACATAAGAAATATTTTAAGTTATACTAGGAGAACAGATTGAAAAAAAAATTTTTTGTGGGAGAAGTTGTGTATGAGGGTGGGGGGTGAAAAACTTTAGATTACGATATCTCATGAGCCAATTGCTCTAGAAAAATAAAATTCGGTTCGGGTCTTAAGGTCGACAAATAAAGATTGATCAAAGTTAAATTTTTAAAGTGGGAGGTGGAGCGTAGAAGTGGAGGGATAAGAATTTTTCAAATGAAACACATTTCATATCTCAAGATCAGTGTAGGAAAGATGCTTAGAATTTTTACCAGAAGTAGCGCTAATTAAACCCTAGTAGGGAAAAAAGTTTTTGGGTTGAAAAAATTCTGATGCTTATATCTTAAGAACCTTTAATGATATAAACCTTAAACTTGGTATTTAGGTAGAACTATAGTAATGGCATGTTGGAAAAATATAATTTTTTTTAGGGGTAGTTTGGTACGGGGGTAGGAGGTATTTTTCTCAACTATTAAACGGTTCATGCTAGAAAGTTGAAACTCGGTGTGTATATGTAAATCAACTAAAAAAGCAATTTTGTTAAAAAAAATTTCAAATATGTATTGGCGTTCAGAAGGGGGTCCAAAAAAAAATATCTGTGAAAATAGAATGCATATTTTTCCACGATTTTCGTCATATCTACTAGCTCGTCCCAAATATTGAATTTAATTTTATTCTACGGATTCTTCGTATGAATACCTAGAAAGTGTTTTCAAGGTTTTTTGAAATTCGACCCCTAAGGGTAGGGTGGTACGGGTGTGGGGGGTGTTTTTCCTTTATATATAGAACGGCTTGAGCTACAATGTTGAAACTTGGTGTGTATATGTAAAATAACTAGAAAAGAAATTTGGATAAACAAATTTGAATATGTATTGGCATTCAGAAGGGGGGCAGAAAAAATATTTGTGAAAATAGAATGCATATTTTTCCACGATTTTCGTCATAAATACTAGCTCGTCACAAATTATGAATTTAATTTTATTATGCGGATTCTTCTTATGGATACCTAGAAGTTGTGCCAGAAAAATAATAAAGTTACGCCCAGATTGTTGGGACATTTTTTTCATTTTTATGGGATTTTGCTCAGTATAAATTTAAAATGACTGAAAAAGAAGTACTAGAGCAGTGACACCCAGTTGGTCGCACCTGCGAGAATCTAGCAGATTTCTCGAAGACATTTCGACTTGTTTGCAAGATTCTCCGAGACGGCTTATGGACAAAATACACGGTATCGAGACAAATGCTCCCCGATATCTCGAAGACATGTCTGCAAATGTCTCGATAGCAAATTTTTGTTTAGCGTAGCGCCATCTGTTTGATGATTGTATGTTGTGATAAAAGCTCGTACTCATATGAATATTTCGCGGAGATTGACATCGGCTGGAAATTAGAAAGGGGGCTAGTAAATGAAACGTGCAGGCAGGGGCGAAGTTACCTCACTGCTATATAATAAATATAAAAAAACTAATAACGTAGTGGCACATTCCATGATTTCCAATCACTTCACATCACACCTGTGTCGTTTTATAATAACCGCACTAGAGAAGGAAACTTGAACTGTAACTTTTCGCTTATTTAATTTTCATCGTGTAAGTCGCGGATAACATTTGCAGCGCGACTAAGAATTTCTACTAATTGTAAGAAACTCAAATATACACTCATTACAATTAGGAGTTCTAGGAATCATATTGCTTATCTTTCTTCATCACTAGATAGAAAGAAATAGCAACAAAAACATGTGATTCCACCACGATATATTTGTAATGCAAAAACAGCCGCATCACTCCGAGCGCTGCAAATGTCATTCGCGACTTACACGATGAAAATTAAATACGCGAAAAGTTACACTTCAAGTTTTCTTCTCTAGTGCGGTTATAATAAAACGACACAAGTGTGATGTGAAGTGATTGGAAATCATGGAATGTGTCACTACGTTATTAGTTTCTTAAATTTATTATGGTATATTGCAGTAAGGTAACTTCCCTCTACACTCAAAGAAAAAAAAAGACAGTGCAGTCATTAGGACTGCCAACAGGAGTGAAAACTTGACACGAATTCATGCGATTTACCCCATCCAAAAATCACTCAATGCGCCTAAAGAAGTTTTGACTTTAACAGCATGTCGGTGACGCGAATTCATGAAATTTACCCCATCCAAAAATCACTTAACGCGCCTAAAGAAGTTTTCACTTCAAAAATATGATTGTGGCCACCATAGTTTGGGAGAACCTTACTATGATTGAGGTTATAGTTGCCACAACCATGTTACAACATGTAACATATTTAGCTGAAACAAAATTATGGTTGTGAAAACCTAGGTGTGTGATTCACGCAACCTTCTTTACTAATATAATGGTTGGGTCAATCATAAAATGCATGTGATATGGTTGCTTGAATCATAGTTCTGATTTCAGAAGACTTTTTATGTTTGGCTCAAACAAAATTATGGTTGTGAAAACCTAGGTGTGATTCACGCAACTTTCTATTATAATATGATGGTTAGATACATGGTACGCTGAAAAAAAGGTCACAAAGAAAACATTTGAAAGCCATTATGTTATTTTTGTATTACCACTAATTTCTTTCCAATTATTTTTTATATAATGAACAAAAAATGAATAAATTTTACAATTTAAAAAAAATTATCATTAAAAAAATACATTTAATACAATACATTATTTTATTATTTTAATAATAAAGTATTGTTATCGATTTTTAAAAAAAAAAAATTTGCTACCCTGAAAATTTTTTTTTTACACGTTATATGACTAATAAACGCATAAAAAGCCGTCCGCCATACGCAAACTCGTTTGAGGAGTTATACTTGCCAAACCCTATGAGCTATTAAATTTGTTATTTTTTTCTGAATAGACATGGTATACCCCTAGAAGTGAAATTTTTTTGAGGGGTGAGGGCGTGAGAGGGAAGGTGGGGGAAGCGTTTTAGACGAAAAATTTAGGTTTCTAGATCTCTGCAATCACTTATGGTAGGAGGCTGAAACTTGAAATTTCTATAGAACTTTGAAAGTGGACCCAACTGCAAGAAAATTGCTGGTGAAGAGGTGTGGGAGTGGAGGGGGAAATAATGCGTCCAACCCGCAAAAATGCCGGGATCGACACATTCTAAAATCCATATCTCTTAAACCGTTAATGGCAATCAATTAAAACTTAACATATCTGTAGTTATACAAGGAGAGTAGATTGAAACAAAATTTTTTGGTGGGGTGGTGACGTACGGAGGTGGGGGTTGAAATACTTAAGATTACGATATCTCAGAAACCAATTGCACCAGAAAAACCAAATTCGGTTTGAGTCTAAAGCTTGATAAATAAAGATTGCTCAAAGGAAAATCTTTGAAGGGGGAAGGGGAGCATAGAAGTGGGGGGATAGGAATTTTTTAAAAATATCACTTTTCATATCTCAATAACAGTTTAAGATAGATGCTTCAAATTTTTACCAGAAGTAGGCCAAACATAACTCTAGTAGGAAAAAAAAACAATGCAGTCATTAGGACTGCCGACAAAAGCGAAAACTTGAAACTATGAAATTAAAGCGTTTTTGTATTTGCATTTTCAAATTAATTGTAGTATCAAAAATTTCTCTGGTTTTCGCATCTATCGGCACTCTGAACAATAATTATATACAATTTTAAATATAGTTTATTTATTGATCAAAACATATGATGGGTTACGCGATCCAAATAAAAACATGCAGCGAGAAACGTAATTTCATTTTCCATTTTCCATCAATTTCCGATTTTCGATTTTCGATTTTCAATTTTCCATTTTCGATTTTCCATTTTTGATTCTCGATTTTCGATTTTCGTTTTTCGATTTTCGATTTTCGATTTTCGATTTTCGTTTTTCGATTTTCGATTTTCGATTTTCGATTTTCGATTTTCCATTTTCCATTTTCGTTTTTCCATTTTCCATTTTCCATTTTCCATTTTCCATTTTCGATTTTCGATTTTCGATTTTCGATTTTCGATTTTCGATTTTCGATTTTCGATTTTCGATTTTCCATTTTCAATTTTCAATTTTCCATTTTCCATTTTCCATTTTCCATTTTCCATTTTCCATTTTCCATTTTCCATTTTCCATTTTCCATTTTCCATTTTCCATTTTCCATTTTCCATTTTCCATTTTCCATTTTCCATTTTCCATTTTCCATTTTCCATTTTCCATTTTCCATTTTCCATTTTCCATTTTCCATTTTCCATTTTCCATTTTCCATTTTCCATTTTCCATTTTCCATTTTCCATTTTCCATTTTCCATTTTCCATTTTCCATTTTCCATTTTCCATTTTCCATTTTCCATTTTCCATTTTCCATTTTCCATTTTCCATTTTCCATTTTCCATTTTCCATTTTCCATTTTCCATTTTCCATTTTCCATTTTCCATTTTCCATTTTCCATTTTCCATTTTCCATTTTCCATTTTCCATTTTCCATTTTCCATTTTCCATTTTCCATTTTCCATTTTCCATTTTCCATTTTCCATTTTCCATTTTCCATTTTCCATTTTCCATTTTCCATTTTCCATTTTCCATTTTCCATTTTCCATTTTCCATTTTCCATTTTCCATTTTCCATTTTCCATTTTCCATTTTCCATTTTCCATTTTCCATTTTCCATTTTCCATTTTCCATTTTCCATTTTCCATTTTCCATTTTCCATTTTCCATTTTCCATTTTCCATTTTCCATTTTCCATTTTCCATTTTCCATTTTCCATTTTCCATTTTCCATTTTCCATTTTCCACTTTCCATTTTCCATTTTCCATTTTCCATTTTTCATTTTCCATTTTCCATTTTCCATTTTTCATTTTCCATTTTCGATTTTCCATTTTCCATTTTCCATTTTCCATTTTCCATTTTTCATTTTTCATTTTCCGTTTTCCACTTTCCATTTTCCATCTTCCATTTTCCATTTTTTATTTTCCATTTTTAATTTTCGATTTTCCATTTTCGATTTTCCATTTTCGATTTTCCATTTTCGATTTTCGATTTTCGATTTTCCATTTTCCATTATCCATTATCCATTTTCCATTTTCCATTTTCCATTTTCCATTTTCCATTTTCCATTTTCCATTTTCCATTTTCCATTTTCCATTTTCCATTTTCCATTTTCGATTTTCGATTTTCGATTTTCGATTTTCGATTTTCAATATTCGATTTTCGATTCTCGATTTTCCATTTTCCATCTTACAATCCCTTCACTGTTTCCTGACGCTTTTTCGTTTCATCGGTGTCGCGAATTTATGAATTTTACCCCATACAAAATCCGCTCAACGCGCCTAAAGAAGTTTTCACTTCAAAAAAATTTGAAGGTGGGGTTGTAAAGGGTGAGGGTGAGGAAGGGTGAGAAGGAAAAAGTTCAGATGTTTATATCTTAAGAACTTGTGATGATATAAACCTTAAACTTCATATTTAAATAGAACTATAATAGTGGCGTGGTGGAAATTTTTTTTTTTTTAGTGGTAGCATGGTACGAGGGTATGCTAGAAAGTTGAAACTTGGTACGTATATGTTAATCAACTAGAAAAAAAGTTCTGATAAAAAAAAAATTTGAATATTCAATGGCGTTCAGAGGGGGGAAGCAAAAATGATTATCAGTAAATATATTTTCACGATTTTCGTCATATCTACTAGGTCTTTCCATATATTGAATTCATTTTAATTCTACGAATTCTTCATATGAATACCTAGAAAGCGTTTTAAAGATTTTTTGAAATTTGACCCCTAAGGGGGTGTAAAGTGGATGTATCTTTTTTTCATAAAGTCCATCATATCTCCCAGGTCTGATCAGATATTCAATATATTTTCACTTCACCAGGCTTGTTTAGTAATCACTTTTTTTTAAGATTTGTTTTTTTTTTCCAACCTCTAGACCGCATCCTGAAATATGACCCAGTTATATAATTCATATGTTACACCATACTCCAACCGCTTCCCGAACTTTTTGTTAGGTTTTCAGTCACATAGTAACATACACCGCATCCCCGAATTGAACACGTTCCAAAGTTCTTCCGGAAAAATAATAAAGTTGCGCCCAGACTGTTGGCAGATTTTTTTTTGCTGGATAGAAAATATAATACAAAATAAATTTTTGTACATTCAATATTTTTGACCTTAAATTAAAAATTAAAGGAAGTTTTTTTTTTTTAATTCAATTGTTGTTATTCAATTACTTCATTGTTACACACGTTCGATCACTAAACAATGACTTGAACAACAATTAAACACTCTCAAACAAAACACACATGAAATTTGAAGAAGCGAACTTACACCGCGAACGACAGTTTTCATACTGTGAGAAATTATAATTCGATTGTTTCTAGATAACCGCATGGACATAGTTACAAGAATCCCCAACGACGACTGTCCACCTTGCCGTGGTGTTGGGGCTGAAGTAGGGTTCGACCGAAACTAAGAGAGAGTCAACCTCCTCCTCCCCCTCCATCCCCTAGCACCCCTTTCCACCAAACCCTCCCTTTCCTAAAATCCTTCCCCCCTCCATTCATCTCCTAACATCCTTTCACTCCACCCTCACGGGCCGGATCAAGGTGTCACACGACCCGTGCCGATGATCAACCAGGCTGGGGGCCCCCATAGCCCGGTCGCGAACGGAGTATCCGGATACTTGGTGACCTCCGGATTAATCAGCCTTATCTGTACAAGCGGATCTTTGTGCAGACGGACTTTGTGTTCTCCGTAACTCGTGGGAACACTATGTATTCAAAAAAAAAACAAAAAACAAACAAAAAACCAGAGTCCGGATCTCTCAAAAAACCGGCCGGAGAGGTGGACGGAAGTCCCCTCTCCTCCACCCCAATGGGGTTACCCGCAAGGACTCCGGCAACCAAACCTGGTCCAAGCGACTCACCTGCGAGGACTGTGGTCACAGAACCTGGTCTGAGCAACTCACCCGCAAGGACTCCGGCAACCAAACCTGGTCCAAGCGACTCAACACCACCCGCGAAGACTCCGGCAACCAAACCTGGTCCATGCGGCTCAACATCCACGAAGACTTCGGCCCCCAAACCTGGTCCAAGTGGATGCTCCACGCGCCACATCGCTCCGTCTAAACATCTCTATAAAGAGAAGAAAACGGCCTTGGGAGTCCTGAAGCGCCTCAGTAGCATACCTGAGGAACAGCGGACGGACAAACAACGGGCCTCCTTCGTCTGGGCTTTAAAGCTAACCACCGAGGGTGTGGCACCATCCGGTAAGGATCAAACGTCCAAGAGACAAAGATCGCTGGACGAGTCCCCCGAGGCGGCAAAAAGGGCCAAGACGGTTAATACAAGCACCGCGGCACCTTTAAGGCCCTTCAACGAAATCCTTAAGGAGCACCTCGTGATGGCCGTCATCGACAGAAGTGACGATGACGGAAGGATCACTCCAGAAAAATGTAAGCGTCTGCAGTCCGTGCTGGCGGATGGTTTCCTCAAAGTTTTGAAGGAACATCCTGGTCCTCTTCCCCACTGCCTTGACGGCGGATGGCATCAGGGCCACGTCAATGGCCTCCTCCGATCAGAGATCGGTGGATCTCTACAAGGAAGCAATTGCTGGTCTGAGTGAGGTTTGGCCTGGAGCTTAGTTGGAGGTTGTGGCAAGGGAGGACATCCCAAGCCGACCCCGAACAAGAGCCAGGATACCAAGCTTACCTTTTGATGCGGCGACTGTCCTGGAGCTCTTAAAGGTCTGCAATCCAGATCTTCCAACGCACAACTGGAAGATCGCTAAGATGGGGGAGCCAGAAGGGGACGAGAGGGTCGCGATAATCGTGATAAACAAGGAGTCCCTGGCCCCCCCTAGCTAGCCTGAAGGGTGTGGTGAGGTTCGGCTTCGGCCAAATCACACTCAGGGTATACAAAGCGGATGCTGGAAATCCCAGAACGAGTGCGACGAACATCGAAGCCTCGGAAAGGGAAACCAATTCCGCCTCCCATGTCGACCGCAGTAACGACTCAAAACTCGCCGAATCCGCATTGGCGATGGATCTGGACCCGACACCAAACGACTCCAGTTCAGCACAGGCGTATCGGGATCACCCGTCCTTAACGGACGAAAGTGATCTCGGCTCGGAGGCTGGAACGGAAAAATGTTCGACGGGTCCTCCCGAGGGCAGCGAGGAAGATCTGCTGGCATCTGACCCGGAAGACCCGGCAGATGCGAACCGGACTGTGATCGAGGTTAATGCTGAGAATACTGCAGATTAACCTCCATCACTCGAAAACGGCATCAGCCTCCCTTCTTCTCCGTCTAGGCAGGGATGGAGAAGACCTTGACTTGATCCAGGAACCATGGATTGTGAATGACGTGGTTACTGGCCTCAAGACCCCAAACTATACTCTATTCTATGCAAGGAATTACGGCAAGCCAAAAGCATGCATTCTTGCAAAAAACAGTTTAAATGTATTTCTGCTATTCCGCTTCAGTGACTCTGATATCGTTGCAGTAAGCCTTGAACTGAATAATAAGATTCACTGGCTGATCTCGGCCTACCTGGCCCACGACCATCAGGGCCCGCTACCACCGAGTATCATGAGCGATCTTATCGCTGAAGCTAGTAAGCTCAATACCGGTGTCATCCTGGGGAGTGATGCAAATGCGCATCATACAGTCTGGGGTAGCACCGACACAAACGATAGAGGGGAATCGCTTTTTGACTACTTTTTAAGCACTAACCTCCTTCTATGTAACACAGGGCAAGAGCCCACCTTTATAACCAGGAATAGACAAGAAGTTCTTGACATCACGCTGGTTTCCGATAACATTTCACACATGGTTAGCAACTGGAAGGTCTCTGAAGAAAACTCCTTCTCGGATCATTGCTACCTCCAATTTAATCTGAAAGATTACAAACCTATCCCATCGGCCTTTAGAAACTACAGGAGGACCGACTGGGTCAAATACAGGGAAACTCTTAGCGGCTTACTCCCACACACACCGCCACTCGAACCGAGTAGCTCAACCGATCTCGACGGTCTGGTTACCACCTTAACGCGCGCCCTAAACGAGGCAATGTCGGACTCTTGTCCTGAGAGCAGGCCAAGAGGGAGACATAAGCCGCCATGGTGGAACGCAGAACTCGGGCTCTTAGGAAGTGCTGTAGGCAATGGTTCAACAAAGCCAAGAGCACCAAAGACGTTTGCGACTGGGACTCCTACAAAGGATCACTTCGCAAATACAAATACGAACTGAGAAAGGCGCAACGTAATTCCTGGAGAGTCTTCTGCAGTGAGATAGAAGGTTCCTCCGAGGCATCGAGGCTCCGTAAAATTCTCTCCAAAAATCCAACCACACCAAGCTACCTGAAGAGACCGGACGGATCTTGGACTACTTCAAGCAGGGAAACCACTGATCTTCTCCTAGACACCCACTTCCCTGGTAGCTGGCACGTTGAACCGGAGTGGGTAGGCATTACAAGAAACCATACACCGTTCAACTCGGATGCTCTTATAACAGAGACCAAGCTCCTCTGGGCGATAGAGGGCTTCAAACCATTCAAGTCTGCGGGACCGGAAGGAATTATTCCCACTGAAATACAGCAGACCTCGGATATAATTCTGCCTTGGCTGAAGGTTATACTGAAAGGCTGTCTGGATCTAACCTACATCCCTACAACATGGATGGAAGTTATTTAAAGCGGGAAAAAGCTCTCATGTATGTCCTTAGGATCTCCGACCTATCAGTCTATCATCCTTTCTTCTAAAAACATTGGAAAGACTAATGGATGTATACATCCGCGACAATCTGGACAAGCGATTGCTATCAACATCACAACACGCGTACTGGAAGGGGAGGTCTGTCGAAACGGCCTTACACTCGCTCGTGCGCTCCATTGAGAAATCTCTTAGCATTAAAGAATACACCATGGTTGCTTTTCTTGATATCGAGGGGGCTTTCAACAACGTCAGACCAGAGGCAATCACTGACGCACTTTCTACCCTGAAAGTGGAGTCCTCGCTTGGCGCGCTGATCAATCTGATGTTAACATCCAGGATTGTGAACACAAAGCTGGGCTAGTCCTCCTCTCGAAGGTTTGTCAGCAGAGGTACGCCACAAGGTGGCGTACTCTCCCCTCTTCTGTGGAATTTAGTGGTCAACAAACTACTATTGAGAGTGGAAGGAGCGGGCTGCAAAGTGATTGCTTATGCTGACGACGTTACAATTGCCGTCTCGGGGAAGCACCCAAACACACTGAGTGAGATATTGCAGAATGCTTTCTCTATTCTTTCTAATTGGGCTTCTGAATGCGGACTGGGCGTGAACCCATGCAAAACAAAATTAGTCCTCTTCACCAGGAAATACAAAATTCCTCACGTAGACCCTCCTTCTCTGAATGGTACCAGTCTAGTTTTCACCGATAGTGCAAAATACTTGGGTCTTATTTTGGACAGGAAGCTTCACTGGAAACCTAACATTCAGGAACGAGTAAGGAAAGCAACAGTTGCGCTCTACTCATGCAAAAAGGCCATTGGCAATAAATGGGGTATGCAACCCCGGATAGTTCATTGGCTCTACGTGTCCGTCATCAGACCGATACTCATAAGATAAGTTAAGCGCGTGAAATTGCGGGCGAGAAACGATATAAAATAACAACAACAACATTACAAAACAGCAAAGAAAAATCTGCCAACAATCTGGGCGTAACTTTATTATTTTTTCGGCAGAAGTAAGGAACGCGTTCAATTCTGAAATGCGGTGTAGGCTACTATGTGACTGAAAACCTATCAAAAAGAACAAGATCATGGAAGTGTAAATCTGATTGGATCTGAGAGATATGGAAAAGCTTATGAAAAAGTACACAATCACTTTACACCCCCTTAGGGGTCAATTTTCAGAAAATCTTGAAAACACTGTCTTGGTATTCATATCGAGAATACATAGAATAAAATTAAATTCATTATTTGGGACGAGGTAGTAGATATGTCGAAAATCGTGGGAAAATATGCATTCCATTTTCATAGATAATTTTTTTTGCCCCCCCCCCCTTCTGAACGCCAATAGATATTCGTTTTTTTTATTCAAAATTATTTTTTTAGTTGATTTAGATATACACACCGAGTTTCAACATTGTAGCTTAAGCCGTTCTATATATAGGAAAAACACCTACCACTTGTACCACACTACCCTTAGGGGTCGAATTTCGAAAAACCTTGAAAACTCTTTCTAGGTATTCATACGAAGAATCCGTAGAATAAAAATGAATTCAATATTTGGAAAGACCTAGTAGATATGACGAAAATCCTGAAAATATATGCATTTTATATTTATTATATTTCCAAATATTTTTTTTTGCCCGCCCCCCTTCTGAACGCCAATGAATATTCAAATTTTTTTTTATCACTTTTACTTTCCTAGTTGATTTACATATACACACCGAGTTTCAACATTGTAGCTTAAGCCGTTCCATATATAAGAAAAACACCCCCACTTGTACCACACTACCCTTAGGGGTCGAATTTCAAAAAACCTTGAAAACACTTTCTAGGTATTCATACGAAGAATCCGTAAAATAAAAATGAATTCAATATTTGGAAAGACCTAGTAGATATGACGAAAATCCTGAAAATATATGCATTTTATATTTATTATATTTCCAAATATTTTTTTTTGCCCCCCCCCCTTCTGAACGCCAATGAATATTCGAATTTTTTTTTATCACTATTACTTTTCTAGTTGATTTACATATACACACCGAGTTTCAACATTGTAGCTTAAGCCGTTCCATATATAAGAAAAACACCCCCACTTGTACCACACTACCCTTAGGGGTCGAATTTCAAAAAACCTTGAAAACACTTTCTAGGTATTCATACGAAGAATCCGTTGAATAAAAATGAATTTAATATTTAGAAAGACCTAGTAGATATGACGAAAATCGTGAAAATATATGCATTTTAAATTTATTATTTTTACAAATTTTTTTTTGCCCCCCCCCCTCCCCTTCTGAACGCCAATGAATATTCAAATTTTTTTTTATCACAATTACTTTCCTAGTTGATTTACATATACACACCGAGTTTCAACATTGTAGCTTAAGCCGTTTCATATATAAGAAAAACACCCCCACTTGTACCACACTACCCTTAGGGGTCGAATTTCAAAAAACCTTGAAAACCCTTTCTAGGTATTCATACGAAGAATCCGTAGAATAAAAATGAGTTCAATATTTGGAAAGACCTAGTAGATATGACGAAAATCGTGAAAATATATGAATTTTATATCTATTATATTTACAAATAATTTTTTTTGCCCCCCTTTCTAAACGCCAATGAATATTCAATTTTTTTTTCACAACTACTTTTCTAGTTGATTTACATATACACACCGAGTTTCAACTTTCTAGCATAAACGGTTTAATAGTTAGGAAAAACACCCCCTACCCCCGTAGCATACTACACCTAAAAAAAATTTTATTTTTTCAACATTTCGCTACTATAGCTCTATCTAAATACCAAGTTTAAGGCTTATATCATTACAGGTTCTCAAGATATAAGCATCGGAACTTTTTCCTTTTCACCCTCCCCCACCCTCCCCCTCTTCACCCACAACCCCAAAACTTTTTTCCCTACTAGGGTTTAATTAGCGCTACTTCTGGTAAAAATTCTAAGCATCTATCTTAAACTGTTCTTGAGATATGAAATGTGTTTGATTTGAAAAATTCTCATCCCCTCCACTTCTATGCTCCACCACCCACTTAAAAAATTTTACTTTGATCAATCTTTTTTTGTCAACCTTTACACCCAAACCAAATTTTATTTTTCTAGAGCAATTGGTTCATGAGATATCGTAATCTTAAGTTTTTCACCCCCCACCCCCATACACAACTTTCCCCACCCAAAATTTTTCTTGATTCTGTTCTCCTAGTATAACTACAAATATTTGTTAAGTTTGAATAGTGTGCAATTAACGGTTTAGGAGATATGGATTTTAGAATGTGTCTATCTCACCTTTTTTGGGTTTCGGACGCATTACATTTCCCCCCACTCCCACACCCCTTGATCAATATTGACAATTTTTCTGCAAATGGGTCTACTATCAGAGCTCTATAGAAATTCTAAGTTTCAGCTTCCTAACATAAGGGGTTACTGAGATCTGGAAACCAAAATTTTCGGTCTAAAACACTTCCCCCTCCTTCCCCTCACACCCCCACCCCTAAAAATTTGGTCACTTCAAGGCGCCTACCCCATCTATTCGTTAAAAAAATTTCAATTTAATATCTCAAAGCGTTTGGCAGCTACGAGCCTCCAAACGATCTTGCGTACGGCGGACGCCGTACGGCGTACGGCGTACGGCGGACAGACGGACTGAAAATTTTTATTGCTTTTTTCGCGTCTACTAGTTATGAAACGTGAAAATAAAAATTTTGAGGGTAGCAAATTTTTTTTTTTTAAAAAATCAATCACAATACTTAATTATTAAAATAATAAAATAAAATGAGTGATAAAAAAAGTGGATCGCAAAATTTCTTGACCACAAAATAATTTAAAATTCGTAAATAACAAAAATACATAAGGAAAACAAATAAATTAAACATATAAATGAAATAAAAAAATAAAAATCACGAATAAATTAAACTAAATTAAAAATAAATAATTATCTACATAAGCAAAAACAAATTAACGTAAAATTAAAAGTAAATAAAAATATATTTGAAACGACAAAGACGGAACAGAAACTGACAAGGACTGAATTTAAAATAAAATATAGTATATAAAAAAAAAAAAACTTGAAATTGCAGTGAGCTGAGCTTTTTGTTAGCCTTATATCTCTTGATTTTTTTCTTGATGTATGATTTGCTTGGTTTTTATTTTCTTGAAACGGTTTATTTGAAAATGGCTGGATAGATAGCTAGTAAGATGGATCTTATCGTTTGAATACCTTCCCCCCCCCCTCTTACCTCTCTCTAGGGGCCATATTCCAAACATTTTACGTCAGGACAGATATGGCTAAGGTAGGGTGGGCTAGACGGCGCACAACAACCGCGCCTGTCGAGTTGATAGGAGTTTTCTCGGTCTCTCATGACCGATTGGGAATCTTATCCCTATTTTACCACCCGGGTAAGTCGGCGTGAAATTTTTGTTATACAGGCCAAGGGTTTTATGGCCTGAAACGCGAACAACGTACCCCACACAGCCACAGCTAGCCTGGAAGCCAGCAAGCACGTCGCTCCAGTTTGCGTTTCAGCCACCAATTCGGACGTAGGCAGAATTGGACCCTTTTTTCCTGATTCTCAACCTTCCCATCGGTTATTTTGACTTTTTAAAGTCGAAAAAACCACTCCAAGGCCTCCATTCACTACAAAATGGCGCCCAACGTGGGGCTAGCCAAACTGGCAGGTAGTTCACAATGCGTGATGGAACAGTATGCGAGAGTCGGAAAAATTCCACATAAAAAACTGTCACATCAAATGGACTTAAACTTTGTCTGGTAGCGACACAAAATAACGCTTGCACGGCACCTAAGTAGTAAGACATACACTTTTGTTTTGAATTGTTGGGGGCCAAAGTGTGCTACTACACTTTGAGCAGGTGCAAAGTGTGCTAGTCCCTAAGTAGTAAGACATACACTTTTGTTCTGAATTGTTGGGGGCCAAAATGTGCTACTACACTTTGAGCAGGTGCAAAGTGTGCTAGTCCCTAAGTAGTAAGACATACTCTTTTGTTCTGAATTGTTGGGTGCCAAAGTGTGCTACTACACTTTGAGCAGGTGCAAAGTGTGCTAGTCCCTAAGTAGTAAGACATACACTTTTGTTCTGAATTGTTGGGGGCCAAAGTGTGCTACTACACTTTGAGCAGGTGCAAAGTGTGCTAGTCCCTAAGTAGTAAGACATACACTTTTGTTCTGAATTGTTGGGGGCCAAAGTGTGCTACTACACTTTGAGCAGGTGCAAAGTGTGCTAGTCCCTAAGTAGTAAGACACACACTTTTGTTCTGAATTGTTGGGGGCCAAAGTGTGCTACTACACTTTGAGCAGGTGCAAAGTGTGCTAGTCCCTAAGTAGTAAGACATACACTTTTGCATCATTTCTCACCACGTGCGCTAGGGACAGGCTATACCACTACATGTCCAAAGTGTCGAGGGCCAGAGTGCTAAAAGTGTATGACAAAACCGGGGGTTTTTTGTACGGGGATCCGGTTTTAGCGATGACGGGGTGCCTGTAGCGATGTGCGCGGGGTAGTGTGTGTGCGGGATTGCGTGAGCATGAGGGCTTGGAGCGGGGTTTCGGTGTGGGGGATGGCGAGGGGCTTGTTTTTTGCGGGGGATGGATGAGTTTTTTCAGGGGTGCTGATTGGTCGGTGGCTGGTTTTCTGTGGGATGACGTGATCGGAGTGAGGAGTTTGATTGTATATTTTGAAGAGAGAGGAGTATATGGACGGATGTCGAAAGTGTCGTTCTATTGTATGAAGACTATTCTGAAAAACAGCTGACGTGCATGTAGGTACGTCGGATTAATGTTCCTTCTTGATGCAACTTTAATGCAGTGTGTATTTTTTCTTTTTTATGCGATCTTTTCCGTTCTTCTGAACTTGTAAGACGACTGTTATCGGTTTTATTTCGTCATGCGTCGTATGAAATGCATGTAGATATGTTAATTTTTCGTATCGAACAGAGTTGCATGTTTTGATTTCGGTAATTGCTTATTCCCTTTTAGACTCTGATCTTCTTTTTACATCTGATGCATGAAATGCTTTTTTTCTGAGTGAGGTTCGCCATGATACTTTCTTATGATGATTTTTACATGGGTAAATTACCGTGGGAATATTAAAAACAAGTTCTCAGCTTGTTTGCTGTCGATCGTCTTGCTTTGTGATTATCGTTGTGGCTATGGGTAAGGTGCTGGATGGTAATGATGGAAATGAAAGTAAAAGTTCTCGTTTTTTTAAAAATTTATTCAAAGCGATATAGAAGTTTTACAATGTGCACAGTTTGATGGAATTATTCTACAAGAGCTTAACTTTATTTTGGTTACTACTAAATTGATTTCTTAAATAATATAGGGGTCAGTAATTGCTCCATTTGAAGACACCGACGTTGAAACCTTAATCGATCTAGTGCGCAAGATTGCCAATTACCCTTTCTACTGGATCTAAATGCATACCCCCAGGCAATCATGTATTTGATCGAAACATGATCTGAAAAGCGAACATGCTTATAATCTGCAGATGACATCGTAGAGGTTGAGGAATTCAATCACCAGAAAAAATATCAGAAATAATAGAATAACACACTTCAGCACAATAGATAATGATGGTAGATAAGATCTGTGTGAACAGCTGGCGAACACACAGTCTGGAGATAAACGTAAATGTTGGGCTTCCACATCAGATGGTGTAGACAATGCAATCATTGTCAGGGCGCAAAAGAAGCACTTGACGAAATCCTTTAAGTTTGTGTAAAAGAATCCGCTTTTAACCAGCTTAAGAACCTTCCTGTCCTCCAGATCCAAATTTTTGAATGTCTTTAGACGGTCGTATTCGTGTCTTAGGTTCAGCATATTGACTAAAAATCGAGTGTTATAGCACGTCTTTTATACCAATCCAGGAATTATGCGCTGAAGGAAAGCCGAGCCATTTCACGTAAACCTGATTCCCCCTCCTTTTTAGAATCTCTTCTACAAGGTATACATCGGGATGTTTGACCCTTATTAACTCTAGCTCGTAGAACCCTCCTTGTATTATGTTCCCCTCATAGTCTTTGAGTATGTAAGTGCGTGGCTCTGTATTCTTTACTTCGTCTATTTGAAATATTTCGGTGGACCAGTTGGGGGTATATCCCTTCTCAAATACATGCTTGTACTTACTTACACGTACATGGTTTCCTTTTCTGTATTTGGCGGTGGACGAGACCTTTACCTTACGGTAGTTATCTCCAAGAATTTGAGCCTCATTCGATGGTCCAACATCTATAGGACGCATTTTTATGGTAGGATGCTTCGTTCTATTGTATTTGTCTATTAGTCCTTTTAGTAAACCAGTCCACTTATAGTTGCCGTTCATGCTAAACTCCTTCCACATCAGGTTTTTTAGTGTTCGATTGAATCGCTCTACAATTGAGGCTTTTAATTGGCTAAAGGTGGAGTAGTGGTTGATTTCATATTTTTTCATCAAATTGCGAAATGCTTTATTAAAAAACTCTTTTCCATCATCTGTCTGTAAATTTCTTGGGAAACGTCGCCCATTAAAAGTTGTTTGTATTGCCTTGATAATCTCCCCAGCACTTTTATTTTTAAGTGGTAAGGCCCACGCATATTTGGAGAATGTGTCTATTACTGTTAGAAGAAAATTAAAGCCCTTATTCTTAGCTGAATAAGAGCTCATATCCACTAAATCCGCCTGCCATAAGTCATCTATCCCGCAAATGGTCACCCGACGGCGTCTAAAATTTCTACGTGCTGTCTTATGTAGTTCGTTAATAGCCTGTCTTCTGCTCATTTCACCATGCCTATAAATAGAGGACTTGTTTGCACATGTTTTATCTAGAATCCAGTATAGAAGATGATGCTTTTTGAGCATCCGTTTACCATGATGATTGCGGGACCGTCAGGAAGCGGTAAGACGACGTTTATTGAAACGTTACTGGAAAACACATCACTCATTAGCACTCCGATAAAAAAGATTATGTGGTGTAATACCGAGTGAGGCGCCATTCCTTTACAATTATCATCTCAAAATATTGAGTATTTAGATTCTATACCGGAAGATTTTATAAACGAGACCAATGAGCCGACATTAATCGTACTAGATGATATGATGCTAAATGCATTTTCAAAGCAGGTTTGTGAACTCTTTACAAAAGGGTCGCACCATAGGAATTTTTCAGTAATACTTGTAACACAGAATGTCTTCTATCAGGGTAAGTTTTGTCGAGATATTTCACTTAACTGTAAATATATGGTCGTTTTCAAAAACCCCTGCGATAAAAGTCAGTTCCTTCATCTGGCCAGACAGATTTACCCTGAAAATAGTGCAGAGCTAGTGAGAATATATAAAGAAATTACTCAGGCTCCACATGGGTATTTGCTAATTGATCTGACTCAGTCTACCAACGATTTATTTAGATTCAGAACAGATATCTTTAATAAAAGATTTGTAACGTGTTATTGTTCAGGGACTGATTTAAACAGTAAAAATGGTGTCGCGAATGAAACGCTTGAAGGACAACAAACATATACTATATGTTCTCAAAAATGCTAGTCCATGTTTAAGGAAGGCTATCATGAAAAAGGCAGATCCTGAAGTGATCAAGACTATTTGTGAAATTGCATTAAACACGTTGAAGGGGAATCATGTGCCATGTCGTAAAATATTTAACAGTCTATGCAAGTATAAAAAGACCATGCGAAGGTTAGTTGATGCTAGACGATCTGTACCCAGACAGCGTAAAATCTTAGTACAACAAGGAGGCTTTCTAGCAATCCTGATAGGGAGTGTACTTTCAAGTGTTATTGGATCGCTGATTGAGAAATATGCATAGAAAGAGCGTTCTTAATAAGATGTTTCTTCTTTCGCCAGAAGTGTATGAACAGTTAAGGGGACAGATAGAAGATGGAGTCGGCCTGTCCATCTTCGATAAGACTATACATGGCATATTGAGAAATAAAAAACTGTCTGACGAGGCTAAATGGTATAATTATAGGAACACGCTGATAAAGTTTCTTAATGCAAAGCGTAAAGGAAGACAGATTCGTAAAGAAAAATCTCTCGCGTTTACGCCAGAAGTAAAGTTAGGAAATCAGAAAAATTTACGAGATAATGCGACACAGACGAGGTTTGCTTTCAAAGAGGAAAATTTCAACACAAACTTCTCCAATTAAAAATCCCGATCCGTTTTACAGTATGGCTGAAGATATTTTTGAGGCAGGTGACATGACGTCACCATAGTATAATAGTTCTAGTGCCAAGGCGATCATTATCGCCTCGGTTCAAAAGACGATTATCTGTAAGCGGTATAGCTAAAAGTTTAAAACCGGCTTCAAAGTTTCGTAAGACTACTCCTGAAGTCAAGAGCGTGGATAAAGAGTATAGAGTTATAACAGCTGATGACGGTATAACGCAGTATACTATACCGAGTGAAATGGAGGTTGATGAAGCTGCACAACTTATAGACGAGCTAGAACAGAAAGAAGGAGCAGAAAAGCCAGAACAGAGAACGCCTGCCAGACAGCTTATATTAAGGCCTTCTCGACTAGAAAATGCTTCATTAAGTACAGACGAACAGTACCCTATAGCTGGGCGTTTAAGAAGAAGAACTGAACGAATCGGAAGTGCACCAAATATTTTCTGGGAAAGACTTTAAAAATGCCTGTAAGCATAAGAGAAAACGAATTTTACATAGGCCTTCTAAGTAATAATTATATGGGCATATACAATGAAAATACTTTGTCGCCTTCACAAATATACTTCCTAATACTTGTAAGTTAGACGGTGGATGGACTGTCGGAATGACAGAAATTGCATTAGCAAATCGTAAATCGAGATCTGTTGAAAAGCGAGATGGAAAACGGTTCATAGATGATAAAAAAGCAAAAGGTACTAGTAAAAAGGTGAAGAGAGCTGCTACAGATGCACTAAAGATTAATGCTTTTGTAAAAGCAGTGTATGGTTTGGCTATTTATCTTAAATGGAGTTACCAACAGTTATTAAATTTATGTTACAATAAACAAGATATGAACTTTTCTACTTTCTTATCTTCGTTTAACGACGCAGTTGAACCCTATTGGGCTGCTGATACCTTTGCAGATTTTAAAGAGGGTTTGCATAACAGCTTGGTAACTGATTCAACTATTCGAAATATCCCTGATACTAGCAAAGATGCGCGACATCCGAGACCAGAAGATTTCTCTTTGCACATTTATCAGGATAGTGAAGTTGCGGATATTGTAACTTTAGGAGCTTCCGAATATAAGTCTATATATCATCTTTTCAATAGTATAATTGGACAGATTCCTAGAGAGAAGCGAAAATATAAAGCACTATTACACATGATAGACTATTACATACCTCCAGTGTACAGTATAAGTGAAAAAGCCGGGGAAAGTGTTCCGAAGAAGATTGACTCTTTGGATTTAGAGATAAAAGAATTGAAACTTAAAATAAAGATAAAGTATCCGCTACCAACGCCCATTAACGTTAATGATTTAGTCGGGCTTTTTGTCGCGAATATACAGTATGATAACGAAACTATAGCTGTTCTACCTCGGAGGAGAAAATCAGATCAAATTAGGAAAAAAAATATTCAAACTCTAACTGACCTGGGGAAAGAGGCATCTACCTTTGAGATACCGCACAAGCGCACAATTACGGATAAAAGTATAATATTAAAAGTTTTTTATAAAAAACTACCCGATGGTACCCTGTTAACGACAGGTGTGCCTATAGATTTGAAGAAGAAAGACTTATCAGGATTCATTACCGATATATTCTTTCAAACGCCTGTGAAGGAGCTTGATGCTAGTGTCCTTGCCGAGGAGGTGGACAAGTCGTTTGAAAAAGCCTCAGTAGAAGAGGAGAAGAAGAAGGGTACTTTAGACAGAATCGCCGTATTAGAAGATTCCATTATCGAAATAAAGAGCAGATTTCCCCGAGAACTAGCAACTGTAGCTGGAATAGAATGCAAGGATGTAGGAATAATACACGTTTACACTGATATCATTCGCCCCCAAATAGTAGCAAATAAATTAGTGAGGAATCTGCGTATGATTCCGTTGAAAGAATGTGATAACATCTTCAGGTTTGAGCATGTAGAATACTACCCTCTGGAAAAGACCTACATTGAAAGTGTCTCCATGAAGATAACCGATGATCAAGGCGAACTAATCGATTTCATCCCCGGCTATATCCCGACATATGTGATGCTTCACTTCAAAAGACAATAAAGTATAAATATTCAGACGCGTATAAGGGATCTTCATAGTGCACATTCAAATGGAAAATCGAAAAAGGAAAATCGAAAATCGAAAAAGGAAAATCGAAAATCAAAATTGGAAAATTGAAAATCAAAAATCGAAAAACGAAAATGGAAAATGGAAAATCGAAAATCGAAAATTGAAATTCGAAAATCGAAAATGGAAAATGGAAAATGAAAATGGAAAATGGAAAATGGAAAATCGAAAATCGAAAATCAAAAATCAAAAATCGAAAAAGGAAAGTCGAAAATCGAAAAAGGAAAATCGAAAATCAAAAATCAAAAATCAAAAATCAAAAATCGAAAATCGAAAAAGGAAAAACGAAAGTCAAAAATCAAAATTGGAAAATCGAAAATCAAAAATCGAAAATCGAAAAGAGAAAATGGAAAATGAAATTACGTTTCTCGCTGCATGTTTTTATTTGGATCGCGTAACCCATCATATGTTTTGATCAATATATAAACTATATTTAAAATTGTATATAATTATTGTTCAGAGTGCCGATAGATGCGAAAACCAGAGAAATTTTTGATACTACAATTAATTTGAAAATGCAAATACAAAAACGCTTTAATTTCATAGTTTCAAGTTTTCACTTCTGTCGGCAGTCCTAATGACTGCACTGTTTTTTTTTTTTGCTTTTTTCGTGTCTACTAGTCATGAAACGTGGACAAAAAAATTTGAGGGCAGCAAATTTTTTTTTTTTTTAAATCAATAACAATACTGTATTATTACTAATAAAGTTAAAAAGGTTATCAAAAGTAAAATTTTTGAGGGGGGTAGGGGAGCATAGAAGTGGAGGGGGTAAGAATTTTTCAAAAATATCACTTTTATTATCTCAATCACAGTGTAAGATAGATGCTTCAAATTTTTACCAGAAGTAGGCCTAATAGAACCCTAGTAAAGAAAAAAAAATCTTCCAGCAGTCTGGGCGCAATTTTATTATTTTTCCGGCAGAAGTTCAGAACGCGTTCAATTCGAGGATGCGGTGTATGTTACTATGTGACTGAAAACCTAACAAAAACTTCGGGAAGCTATTAGAAAAGGGTGTAACATACGAATTAAATAATTGGGTCATATTCCGGGATGCGGTCTAGAGGTTGAAAAAAACAAAACTTAAAAATAGGTGATTATTGAACAAGCCTGGGGAAGTGAAAAGATATTCGATATCTGATCAGACCTGATCCTTAGGGGTCGAATTTCAAAAAATCTTGAAAACACATTCTAGGTATTCATATGAAGAATCCGTAGAATAAAAATGAATTCAATATTTCGAAAGACCTAGTAGATATGACGAAAATCGTGAAAATACATGCATTTTATATTAACTGATACTTTTTTTTAACCCCCCCTTCTGAACGCCAATGAATATTCGATTTTTTTTATCAGAACTACTTTTCTAATTAATTTACATATACGTACTGTAAAAATTTGCTGCCCTCAAAGTTTTTTTTGTGAACATTTCATGACTAGTAGACACGAAAAAAGTAGTAAAAATTTTCACTCCGTCTGTCCGCCGTACGCCGAACGTCGACCGCCCAAAACCCTTTGTAGGCTCGTAGCTCTCAAACCAGTTGAGCTATCAAATTAAAAAATTTTCTAAGGATAGACTGGGTAGAATCGTTGAATTGTCATTATTTTCAGGGGTGGGGTGTGAGTGGGATGGTGGGGTAATCGTTTTAGACCAAAAATTTTGGTTTCTAGATCTCAGCAACTGAAACTTGGAATTTCTATAAAGCTTTGATAGTGGACCGATTTGCAAAAAAATTTATGATATGGGTGAAGGGGGGAGTGGAGGGGGAAGCAATGCGTCCGAAACGCAAAAAAGTCGAGATCGACACATTCTAAAATCTATATCTCCTAAACCGTTAATAGCAAGTAATTTAAACTTAACAAATATCTGTAGTTATACTAGGAGAGTAGATTGAAACAAAATTTTTGGGTGGGCGTAGTGGCGTACGGGGGTGGGTGTTGAAATACTTAACATTACGATATCTCCCAAACCAGAGGCACCAGAAAAACAAAATTCGGTTTGGATATAAAGCTTGATAAATAAAGATTGCACAAAGTAAAATCTTTGAAGGGGGAGGGGGAGTACGTAAGTGGAAGGGATAAAATTTTTTCAAAAATATCACGTTTCATATCTCAATAACAGTGTAAGATGGATGCTTTTACGTCTCAAATCTCTCAAAACCCCCTTTCCGCCAAAGGGGCGAACGACGACGAGCCGGCTAACCCGTCGAGACGGGATGGGCGCCACACGACTGCGATTTTCGTCGCCGTTCTCTCACACCCGAATCAGCCGTGAATTTCGGATGGATGAAAATTTCCAAATTACTACTTTCGCTACTTACTACGCGGAAATTGTTATCTCTTTAACATAACAGTGCGCCGAAATGGGAGGACCTTTCATGCTTCACAAGATCAACCAGTTGATTGAACAAGTGATTACTGATTAGATTTCAATATTTTAATTCAAATAAATAATCTGGATTCTGCCTACATGAAATTAAAATTTACAATCAAGATGAACTTATATCTAGGGTACCACTGGTGTCCTTGTTGATCACCACTACGTTACGCTTGCAGATCGTACGTTCTAGTTCCACATCCGCTACCTCCTCTCGCTTGACACAGATATATCTGCGTCCCGTGTTGCGCGACAACTCCTCCGTAGTCGATAGACGCTCTTTAAACAATAACGCGGTTGATTAGCATGACTCTTTTCTGAAGGCAAATTGTTGTACTTGGCGGTATTTTCGCGTCTCAAGTTCGTCGACAATTTGATGACCTTAGCGATATTCGCGCGCCGAGTTGCGCGCCACACTAACCGACGGCGATTCGTTACGTTCGAGATTCACAATTTACTTTTTTTTTCGGGTCACTTGGATTCGTTCGTTCGAGATTCACAATTTCCTTTTCTTTTCGAGTCACTTGGATTCGTTACGTTCGAGATTCACAATTTACTTTCCTTTTCGAGTCACTTGGTTTTCCGTTCCGGAATTTCCGATCCCAGAAATTGAATTTCAACACAGTTCAGGAGAAAATTAACGTAGTGCCCCGCGCACCTTCTTTTACCACAAACTCACTCTCAAGATACCCAGTAAAGTCTTAAACAATCTCCGTCGCAAATTCTTCCGTTCAAAACCGTCGCTCAACTTTTCCTCGTTCCGACACCGTACTTGACTTCACCACCGCCCAAATTCAATAAGCCACGATCACCAGTTTTTCGCGTTCTCGAGCACACCCAACGGTCATCCCAATCCGTTAGGGCCTCTGAACTTCTCCTTCGGTCAAGCACCTCTTTGGTCTCTTAAAATTGTCCCCACAGCTGTTCCCGATGCGCATTGGAACACGTCATTAATTTTTTTTCCCGAAGTTATAAATTCTCGTGTGAAGTGAAGTGTTGTAAGAAGATTTTGTCCGGCGTACTTGGGGTAAGTTTAGTTCAATTGCGTATTTTATCAGTTCAGACGGCACTCGCGTGTGTCGGATGACTCCGATCATCGTTTCGACCACCTAAGTTTACGGATATTCGCGCACTTGAGTTTTTGAGCCGCGCATATGTTCCCGACTTTGCATTCTTACTTCGGTATAATTTCATTGTTTTGCACTTCATGTTCGACTTAATCCTAAAACTATCTTATCCTAAAACTATCCTATCTTATCTCTATCAAAATTCATTTAAGTTTTATTCATATTAATTTCGATTTTCTTTCCTTTTGTTGCTTTAACTCATGACTTATTTGAACCGGTCCTTCCATTTCCGGATTATTATTTCTGTTTGGTTTACCTAGTTCTCATCCGTAATTCGTTATTTTAGGTTGGCAGTGCCTGGATGCGGAGGCGAAGCTGCAATTATGCGATTTGTGCGGTAAGTCCGTAGACTTGTGATTTCTTATCCTATATTCTAATTCTAACCTTTTGCATACTTTCCTTAGATTCTGGATATGAGAGGAGGTAAACGTTCTTCGCAACGGAAAGGAGAAAGAAAGGTATACCATAAGTATCTTATTTTTTTTTAATATTAACGTTCTTCTTTTCCAGACGTAATATTTCCCCCCTTACCTCAAGAGGATTTCCCTGAAATGCTCTATACCCGTCCCATTCTATGTATCTGGTTTTTCCCTACACGTTGTGGGGTTTCAGATCTTTTACGAGCCAAATTCCTGCGTCCTTGCCATCTCTATCCACCAAGAGATATGTCCATGCTGACACTTTCTTTTGTACCGTGTACGGTCCCAAAAATTTAGGGGCTAGCTTAGCCGAAAAATAGCGCGCCGCGTCGGATAGGGCAAAGTTCCTCCTCCATACGAGATCGTTTGGCAAGTATGACACATCGCGTCTACGCAAATTATAGTGCGTCTTGCTTGTTTCGGCCGCCTCCCTCATCTTAGTCCTAATTTCTTCTCGTAACACCTTGAATGCTTCCGAACGTTCCCGAATTCTATCCGGACTAATCGGGTCACTTCGGTGGGGTATTCATTTGGTTCGTCGTTACTCAAAATCATCTCCCTACCAAAATTTGCGTAATAAGGAGTTATCCCCATTACTTCGTGCGTAGCCGTCCGTAACGCACCCTATTGCCGACAGATGAGTGTCCCATAACCTGTGATTGTCGGAGGCATAGGCCCGAAGCATTGTCTTGATATTTTGATTAGTTCTTTCTGCCGGGTTTGCTTGCGGGTGATAGAATGCAGTGAACTTAATTTTTGTCCCATAACCCTCGGTCATTTTTTTGAAGTCTCGACTCTTGAATTGCACCCCGTTATCACAGACAACCCACCGAAGTACCCCGAACAACAAAAAGACCTGTTCCTCAACAATCCTACTCACAGCGACAGCAGTCGCTGTCCTTAAAGGAAACACCAGAGGACATTTAGTGAAGTAATCCACCACCGTGAGAATATATCAGTTTCCCTTCAATGATCGTGGGAGGGGCCCGACCAGGTCGACACAGATCATCTCCCACGGTTTGGTTACTTCCGTTCTTGACGTCATCAACCCCGCTGTCAATCTTCTTTCGGGCTTGATTGCCTGACAAGTTTTGCAACTAGCCACGTATCGCTGAATGTCGGCTCGCATCTTCGGCCAGTAATGCGTTCGTGCTACGCGAGTAAACGTCCGAAAACAGCCCGGATGTCCAGCCGTTGGATGGTCATGACTCTGTTTAATAATTCCAGCATGCATTTCCTTGGGAGGCACAAATTTCCAGACTTCTTCCTCTGATAATCCCGGGTGTAGTGCAGCCACGTGCTTGTATAATTGGTTACCCTCAATTCGCCAGGACGAAAATTCGTCCGGATCATTTTCCACCCGTTCCAGCATCTTGCGGTACCATTTATCCGAGATTTCTTCTCGTACGGCCAATAAACACACTGGAACTGACCGGGATAGTGCGTCAGGAACCAAGTTTTCCTTCCCTTTGCGATGTACAATATCGAAGTCGAACTGTTGCAGCCTCACGGCCCACCGTGCCAATCTCCCACACGGATCCTTTAATTGGTTCAGCCACACCAGCGAGTAATGGTCCGTTACGACAACGAATTTGGTTCCCTCCACATATGGTCTGAGTTTCTCCACTGCCCACACTACAGCCAGGCATTCACGCTCGGTCGTAGAAAATTTCCGCTCCGCAGCGGTAAGCGATCTACTCAAGTAGCAGATCACCTTTTCACCTCCTTCGTGTTTTTGAGTAAGGACAGCCCCCAGTCCATAACCTGAAGCGTCGGTCTGTATACTGAACGGCAGGGTATAGTCGGGACACGTCAGTATCGGTGCAGTTGAAAGCTTGACTTTAGCTGAAGCAAAGGCTTTGTCGCATTCCTCATTCCAGGCGAACTTCCGGTTCTTCTTTAGCAACGTCGTGAGGGGTGCCACCAGAGTTGCGAAATCTGGTATAAATCGCCGATACCATGACGCCATTCCCAAAAATTGGCGGACTTCCTTCACATTTGTTGGCTTCGGTATTTTCACCAGACATTCGACCTTTTCTGGGTCCACGTGCAATCCCTGTTCGTCCACCACGTAACCCAGATAGCGCAATTCTGATCTGCAGAATTGACATTTGTTCCGCGAAACCCTTAATCCCGCCGCCCTAAGTCTTTGGAAAATTCCCTTCAACACCTCCAGGTGTTTTTCAAACGTCTGCGTCACTATTATGATGTCGTCCAAGTAAACAAACACGTGCTGCTCTAGTTCCCCACCCAGCACGCGATCAATAAGGCGTTGCCACGTAGCCGGCGCATTATGCAGACCGAAATGCATTCGTCGAAACTGGAACAGACCCCGTCCCGGCACCGTAAAGGCGGTATATGGTTGAGATTCCTCCGCCACCGGAACCTGCCAATATGCCGACTTAATATCTAGTGAAGACAGAAATTTCGCGGCTCTCAATTTGTCCAGTGTAGCTGAAACATAAGGCAAAGGGTACGCATCACGCTCTGAAACTTGATTCAGCCTCCGGTAGTTCACACAAAACCGGAACGAACCATCCTTCTTCTGAACCCGTAAAATCGGAGAAGCCCAGGGACTACATGATGGTTCGACTATTCCCGCCTCGAGCATCTCGTCTAGCTCCTTATCGATATCCTTCTGAACCGCGGGTGATACTGGGTAGTATCTTTGTTTGATGGGTTCCGCTTTGGTCCTAATTATGTGCTCCACCATATTGGTGCAACCAATTCCGTCACCCATTAAACCCAATTCTACTTCAATTACTTCCGCCAGCCGTTCACTTTCCTCCTCTGACAGCTTCGTCTTTGGCTGAAGAAATTCCACAAACGTCACTTCCGGGTTTTCGCGAAATTCCCAGCAACTTTCTCGCAGATCCGCTACAATTCCTGCAGCCGCCCAATAATCCGCCCCAAGTATCAACCTGAGTGGAGTTTCCGGCACAACCAACACTTCCATCCACTTCCTCTTTCCAACCAACTCGATCGGAACCCAAATGGTCCCCAACACCCCGCACTTCATACCACTGACTGCGAACCTTGAGTTTGCACTGAAACTCCAATTCCCCGAAGGAGGTCCCAACCAATACCACCCAGAATCGTCCTTGAAGCACCCGAATCTAGTAACCCCAGCATTTCACAATCAAACATTTTTACTTTCAGGTAGGGACGGGTATCTCCCACTATTTTGGTGAAAATGTAGTCAACTTCCGGACTACACTGCTCCACTACCTGATTAACTTCTTCCTTACTGGCGGCTAACACATTCACTTCACCCATTACGCCGCTCGCTAATGGGTAGAAGGGAAGTTTTCCGGCTGGATACTGTTTACGTTCGCAGCACCGCTGCCGTTTGTTGCCTGAGATCTACTCCCTCCGCTCGTGTCGGCCGTTCGATTGCATTTTGAGCAAAATTTTCGTATCACTCCCGTTTTCCCGCACCCATAGCAAGCTAGAATACTTGCGTTGCTGCCACATATAATATTTATGAATTACAAAATTGGGTCGTACTCCGGACGAGGTCTATGGTATGGTATGGTATAAGGGGTGGTGATGCAGTTATCCTCCTTCACTTACACGTTATTGTTCGTCCATTGTGCTCCCCGTGGTAGGAGGTATGCAAGCCGTAGTATAATATCAGTTATTAATTTTTTCTGATGTTACTGGTTTTACTGGTTCCTGGGACATCGCAATGAAATGTTTTTTACCATCTTGCCCACGCCACTAACAACTCTCAAAAAACTATTTTCGATCTATTCGTCTAGTTTCTAGTCTATAAGCAAATATCAAGTTACAATTTTGTGACATTAACCATTTAGTAGATATGGATTTTTAAATGTGAACACATTTTTTTGTCTCCGAACTTTCGAACCTCTTAAATCATATAAAATTTGTTATTGCAAATGGATACAATATCATGTAAGTTCCGAGTTTCAGCTTCCTAGCGTGAGCGGTGCCTGAAATATAGAAAACAAAGCTTTTCGTCTAAAACGCCACCGCTCCCCCCCCCCCTTCCTCGTAGCAATCTTTCGCTACGAAAAAGTCTTCACTTGAAGAGGTCCATTTAATCTACACTACAAATAAATTTAAATTAAATAGCTGCAAGAGTTCGGGAGTTGAAATTCTTCAATCGACTGAACGCACAGTAAAATCCAATAACCTGAAAGCACACACTCAGAAAACTATAGGAATCGAATGATTCTTGTTGAACGTGTAACCTGCGCATCATACACATAGTTTGTACTGCCCCTAGCTTGCCAACCATGACAAAATCCCAGGCAGGAATGATAATTTTTCCTGAAATACAAATTAAAATCTTCACAGAAAAGAAAAATGTCACATTCTGTAAATAATTAATAAATGTTTGACATTTGAATGGAAAAATGGAAAACCACCCGCTTAGATAAACCGACCTATGAGGGAAATAATACGCATTTACACCCAGAGAAAGTAACTAATGATCAAAGCTAATATTCCAGATAAGCTAATAGCTGGTTCAGGCGAAAATAACCTGAGGTAAATAATACGGGCCTTAAATTTAAATTCTATGCAAACTGCCATTTAAATTCCATCGGAAATTTTCAACAGTAGATTGGAACGATGAGAACTATCATAATCGTTCTCATGTGCGATTACAGAAACGGTTTTAATTTCCAGGTGAGAAGTACGTGTGAGAATTTCGTACTACGTCATAGCCGATTCACTTCTCACTAAAAATTACAGAACTGAGCTACAGACCTGAGAAACATTGTGGAATTCATGAGAAAGTATACAACCAGTTTACACCCTCTTAGGGGTCGAATTTCAAAAAATTTTGAAAACTTATTCTAGGTATTTATATGAAGAATCCGTAGAATAAAAATGAATTCAATATTTCGAAAGACCTAGTAGATATGACGAAAATCGTGAAAATATATGCATTTTATATATACTGATAAATTTTTTTGCCCCCCTTTCTGAACGCCAATGAACATTCAATTTTTTTTTTATCAGAATTACTTTTCTTGTTGATTTACATATACGAACTGAGTTTCAACTCCTTGGCATAAGCCGTTCTAAAGTTAGGAAAAAGACCACCCACCACCGTTCCATACTACCCCTAAAAAAATTTTTATTTTTCCACCATGCCACAACTATAGCTCTATCTAAATACCAAGTTTCAGCATCCTATCACTTTAGATTCTTAAGATAAAAGCGTTGGAATTTTTTCTTTCGCACCCTTCCCCACCCTCACCCTCTACACCCACACCCCCAAACTTTTTTTCCCTACTAGGGTTCTATTAGGTCTACTTCTGGTAAAAATTTGAAGCATCCATCTTATATTGTTTTATGAAACGTGTTATTTTTGAAAAATTCTTATCCCCTCCACTTACGTACTCCCCCGCCCCTTCAAAGATTTTACTTTGAGCAATCTTAATTTATCAAGCTTTATAACCAAACCAAATTTGGTTTTTCTGGTGCCATTGGTTTGGGAGATATCGTAATGTTAAGTATTTCAACCCCCACCCCCGTACGTCACTACGCCTACCCAAAAATTTTGTTTCAATCTACTCTCCTAGTATAACTACAGATATTTGTTAAGTTTTAATTGCTTTATTAACGGCTTAGGAGATTTAGGCCGCTATTCACAGTCGTCATAAAGTTGGCTTTAAGTTAGAGCTGACTTTAGTGTCATATAAATTATACGACACTAAAGTCAGCTCTAACCCAAAGCCAACTTTATGACGACTGTGAATAGCGGCCAGATTTTAGAATGTGTCGATTTCGACTTTTGGGTCCACTATCAAAGCTTTATAGTAATTCCAAGTTTCAGTATCCTAACATGAGTGCTTGCTGAGATCTAGAAACCAAAATTTTTCGTCTAAAACGCTTCCCACACCTTCCCCCTCACAACCCCACCCCTGAAAATAATGACAATTCAAGGGGTCTACCCAGTCTATTCCTAGAAAAAACTTTAATTTAATAGCTCCACTGGTTTGAGAGCTACGAGCCTTCAAGGAATTTTGGCGGTCGACGTACGGCGTACGGCGTGCGGCGGACAGACTGAGTGAAAATTTTTGAAGTGAAAACTTCTTTAGGCGCGTTGAGCGGATTTTGTATGGGGTAAAATTCATAAATTCGCGACACCGATGAAACGACAGTGAAGGGATTGTTAGATGGAAAATGGAAAATCGAAAATCGAAAATCGAAAATGAAAAATGGAAAATGGATGATGGATGATGGATAATGGAAAATGGAAAATGGAAAATGGAAAATCGAAAATCGAAAATCGAAAATCGAAAATGGAAAATCGAAAATTGAAAATCGAAAATGGAAAATGGAAAATGGAAAATGGATAATGGAAAATGGAAAATGGAAAATGAAAAATCGAAAATCGAAAATCGAAAATTGAAAATGGAAAATCGAAAATCGAAAATCGAAAATCGAAAATCGAAAAAAGAAAATCGAAAATCGAAAATCGAAAAAGGAAAAACGAAAATCGAAAAAGGAAAATCGAAAATCAAAATTGGAAAATTGAAAATCAAAAATCGAAAATGGAAAATCGAAAAACGAAAATGGAAAATGGAAAATCGAAAATCGAAAATTGAAATTCGAAAATCGAAAATGGAAAATGGAAAATGAAAATGGAAAATGGAAAATCGAAAATCAAAAATCAAAAATCGAAAAAGGAAAATCGTAAATCGAAAAAGGAAAATCGAAAATCAAAAAACAAAAATCAAAAATCGAAAAAGGAAAAACGAAAATCAAAAATCAAAAATCAAAATTGGAAAATCGAAAATCAAAAATCGAAAATCGAAAAGAGAAAATGGAAAATGAAATTAAGTTTCTCGCTGCATGTTTTTATTTGGATCGCGTAACCCATCATATGTTTTGATCAATAAATAAACTATATTTAAAATTGTATATAATTATTGTTCAGAGTGCCGATAGATGCGAAAACCAGAGAAATTTTTGATACTACAATTAATTTGAAAATGCAAATACAAAAACGCTTTAATTTCATAGTTTCAAGTTTTCACTTCTGTCGGCAGTCCTAATGACTGCACTGTTTTTTTTTATTGCTTTTTTCGTGTCTACTAGTCATGAAACGTGGACAAAAAAAATTTGAGGGCAGCAAATTTTTTTTTTTTTTTAAATCAATAACAATACTGTATTATTACTAATAAGCATAGAAGTGGAGGGGATAAGAATTTTTCAAAAATATCACTTTTATTATCTCAATCACAGTGTAAGATAGATGCTTCAAATTTTTACCAGAAGTAGGCCTAATAGAACCCTAGTAAAGAAAAAAAAATCTTTCAGCAGTCTGGGCGCAATTTTATTATTTTTCCGGCAGAAGTTCAGAACGCGTTCAATTCGGGGATGCGGTGTTACTATGTGACTGAAAACCTAACAAAAACTTCGGGAAGCGGTTAGAAAAGGGTGTAACATACGAATTAAATAATTGGGTCATATTCCGGGATGCGGTCTAGAGGTTGAAAAAAGCAAAACTTAAAAATAGGTGATTATTGAACAAGCCTGGGGAAGTGAAAAGATATTCGATATCTGATCAGACCTGATCCTTAGGGGTCGAATTTCAAAAAATCTTGAAAACACATTCTAGGTATTCATATTAAGAATCCGTAGAATAAAAATGAATTCAATATTTCGAAAGACCTAGTAGATATGACGAAAATCGTGAAAATACAAGCATTTTATATTAACTGATACTTTTTTTTAACCCCCCCTTCTGAACGCCAATGAATATTCGATTTTTTTTTATCAGAACTACTTTTCTAATTAATTTACATATACGTACTGTAAAAATTTGCTGCCCTCAAAATTTTTTTGTGAACATTTCATGACTAGTAGACACGAAAAAAGCAGTAAAAATGTTCACTCCGTCTGTCCGCCGTACGCCGTACGCCGTACGCCGAACGTCGACCGCCCAAAACCCTTTGTAGGCTCGTAGCTCTCAAACCAGTTGAGCTATCAAATTAAAAAATTTTCTAAGGATAGACTGGGTAGAATCGTTGAATTGTCATTATTTTCAGGGGTGGGGTGTGAGTGGGATGGTGGGGTAATCGTTTTAGACCAAAAATTTTGGTTTCTAGATCTCAGCAACTGAAACTTGGAATTTCTATAAAGCTTTGATAGTGGACCGATTTGCAAAAAAATTTATGATATGGGTGAAGGGGGGAGTGGAGGGGGAAGCAATGCGTCCGAAACGCAAAAAAGTCGAGATCGACACATTCTAAAATCTATATCTCCTAAACCGTTAATAGCAAGTAATTTAAACTTAACAAATATCTGTAGTTATACTAGGAGAGTAGATTGAAACAAAATTTTTGGGTGGGGGTAGTGGCGTACGGGGGTGGGTGTTGAAATACTTAACATTACGATATCTCCCAAACCAGAGGCACCAGAAAAACAAAATTCGGTTTGGATATAAAGCTTGATAAATAAAGATTGCACAAAGTAAAATCTTTGAAGGGGGCGGGGGAGTACGTAAGTGGAAGGGATAAAATTTTTTCAAAAATATCACGTTTCATATCTCAATAACAGTGTAAGATGGATGCTTTTACGTCTCAAATCTCTCAAAACCCCCTTTCCGCCAAAGGGGCGAACGACGACGAGCCGGCTAACCCGTCGAGACGGGGTGGGCGCCACACGACTGCGATTTTCGTCGCCGTTCTCTCACACCCGAATCAGCCGTGAATTTCGGATGGATGAAAATTTCCAAATTACTACTTTCGCTACTTACTACGCGGAAATTGTTATCTCTTTAACACAACAGTGCGCCGAAATGGGAGGACCTTTCATGCTTCACAAGATCAACCAGTTAGAACAAGTGATTACTGATTAGATTTCAATATTTTAATTCAAATAAATAATCTGGATTCTGCCTACATGAAATTAAAATTTACAATCAAGATGAACTTATATCTAGGGTACCACTGGTGTCCTTGTTGATCGCCACTAGGTTACGCTTGCAGATCGTACGTTCTAGTTCCACATCCTCTACCTATTCTCGCTTGACACAGATATATCTGCGTCCCGTGTTGAGCGACAACTCCTCCGTAGTCGATAGACGCTATTTAAACAATAACGCGGTTGATTAGCACGACTCTTTTCCGAAGGCAAATTGTTGTACTTGGCGGTATTTGCGCGTCTCAAGTTCGTCGACAATTTGATGACCTTAGCGATATTCGCGCGCCGAGTTGCGCGTCACACTAACCGACGGCGATTCGTTACGTTCGAGATTCACAATTTACTTTTCTTTTCGGGTCACTTGGATTCGTTCGTTCGAGATTCACAATTTCCTTTTCTTTTCGAGTCACTTGGATTCGTTACGTTCGAGATTCACAATTTACTTTCCTTTTCGAGTCACTTGGTTTTCCGTTCCGGAATTTCCGATCCCAGAAATTGAATTTCAACACAGTTCAGGAGAAAATTAACGTAGTGCCCCGCGCACCTTCTTTTACCACAAACTCACTCTCAAGATACCCAGTAAAGTCTTAAACAATCTCCGTCGCAAATTCTTCCGTTCAAAACCGTCGCTCAACTTTTCCTCGTTCCGACACCGTACTTGACTTCACCACCGCCCAAATTCAATAAGCCACGATCACCAGTTTTTCGCGTTCTCGAGCACACCCAACGGTCATCCCAATCCGTTCGGGCCTCTGAACTTCTCCTTCGGTCAAGCACCTCTTTGGTCTCTTAAAATTGTCCCCACAGCTGTTCCCGATGCGCATTGGAACACGTCATTAATTTTTTTTCCCGAAGTTATAAATCCCGTCGAAAGGGCTATTTAATTTAATATGGCTGCGCCCATTGTTATTGTTTATGTTAACTAAATGTGAAATTCGCGTGTGAAGTGAAGTGTTGTAAGAAGATTTTGTCCGGCGTACTTGGGGTAAGTTTAGTTCAATTGCGTATTTTATCAGTTCAGACGGCACTCGCGTGTGTCGGATGACTCCGATCATCGTTTCGACCACCTAAGTTTACGGATATTCGCGCACTTGAGTTTTTGAGCCGCGCATATGTTCCCGACTTTGCATTCATACTTCGGTATAATTTCATTGTTTTGCACTTCATGTTCGACTTAATTCTAAAACTATCTTATCCTAAAACTATCCTATCTTATCTCTATCAAAATTCATTTAAGTTTTATTCATATTAATTTCGATTTTCTTTCCTTTTGTTGCTTTAACTCATGACTTATTTGAACCGGTCCTTCCATTTCCGGATTATTATTTCTGTTTGGTTTACCTAGTTCTCATCCGTAATTCGTTATTTTAGGTAGGCAGTGCCTGGATGCGGAGGCGAAGCTGCAATTATGCGATTTGTGCGGTAAGTCCTTTCGCATACTTTCCTTAGATTCTGGATATGAAAGGAGGTCAACGTTCTTCGCAACGGAAAGGAGAAAGAAAGGTATACCATAAGTATCTAATTTTTTTTTTAATATTAACGTTCTTCTTTTCCAGACGTAATATTTCCCCCCTTACCTCAAGAGGATTTCCCTGAAATGCTCTATACCCGTCCCATTCTATGTATCTGGTTTTTCCCTACACGTTGTAGGGTTTCAGATCTTTTACGAGCCAAATTCCTGCGTCTTTGCCATCTCTATCCACCAAGAGATATGTCCATGCTGACACTTTCTTTTGTACCGTGTACGGTCCCAAAAATTTAGGGGCTAGCTTAGCCGAAAAATAGCGCGCCGCGTCGGATAGGGCAAAGTTCCTCCTCCATACGAGATCGTTTGGCAAGTATGACACATCGCGTCTACGCAAATTATAGTGCGTCTTGCTTGTTTCGGCCGCCTTCCTCATCTTAGTCCTAATTTCTTCTCGTAACACCTTGAATGCTTCCGAACGTTCCCGAATTCTATCCGGACTAATCGGGTTCACTTCGGTGGGGTATTCATTTGGTTCGTCGTTACTCAAAATCATCTCCCTACCAAAATTTGCGTAATAAGGAGTTATCCCCATTACTTCGTGCGTAGCCGTCCGTAACGCACACCCTATTGTCGACAGATGAGTGTCCCATAACCTGTGATTGTCGGAGGCATAGGCCCGAAGCATTGTCTTGATATTTTGATTAGTTCTTTCTGCCGGGTTTGCTTGCGGGTGATAGAATGCAGTGAACTTAATTTTTGTCCCATAACCGTCGGTCATTTTTTTGAAGCCTCGACTCTTGAATTGCACCCCGTTATCACAGACAACCCACCGAAGTACCCCGAACAACAAAAAGACCTGTTTCTCAACAATCCTACTCACAGCGACAGCAGTCGCTGTCCTTAAAGGAAACACCAGAGGACATTTAGTGAAGTAATCCACCACCGTGAGAATATAGCAGTTTCCCTTCAATGATCGTGGGAGGGGCCCGACCAGGTCGACACAGATCATCTCTCACGGTTTGGTTACTTCCGTTCTTGACGTCATCAACCCCGCTGTCAATCTTCTTTCGGGCTTGATTGCCTGACAAGTTTTGCAACTAGCCACGTATCGCTGAATGTCGGCTCGCATCTTCGGCCAGTAATACGTTCGTGCTACGCGAGTAAACGTCCGAAAACAGCCCGGATGTCCAGCCGTTGGATGGTCATGACTCTGTTTAATAATTCCAGCACGCATTTCCTTGGGAGGCACAAATTTCCAGACTTCTTCCTCTGATAATTCCGGGTGTAGTGCAGCCACGTGCTTGTATAATTGGTTACCCTCAATTCGCCAGGACGAAAATTCGTCCGGATCATTTTCCACCCGTTCCAGCATCTTGCGGTACCATTTATCCGAGATTTCTTCTCGTACGGCCAATAAACACACTGGAACTGACCGGGATAGTGCGTCAGGAACCAAGTTTTCCTTCCCTTTGCGATGTACAATATCGAAGTCGAACTGTTGCAGCCTCACGGCCCACCGTGCCAATCTCCCACACGGATCCTTTAATTGGTTCAGCCACACCAGCGAGTAATGGTCCGTTACGACAACGAATTTGGTTCCCTCCACATATGGTCTGAGTTTCTCCACTGCCCACACTACAGCCAGGCATTCACGCTCGGTCGTAGAAAATTTCCGCTCCGCAGCGGTAAGCGATCTACTCAAGTAGCAGATCACCTTTTCACCTCCTTCGTGTTTTTGAGTAAGGACAGCCCCCAGTCCATAACCTGAAGCGTCGGTCTGTATACTGAACGGCAGGGTATAGTCGGGACACGTCAGTATCGGTGCAGTTGAAAGCTTGACTTTAGCTGAAGCAAAGGCTTTGTCGCATTCCTCATTCCAGGCGAACTTCCGGTTCTTCTTTAGCAACGTCGTGAGGGGTGCCACCAGAGTTGCGAAATCTGGTATAAATCGCCGATACCATGACGCCATTCCCAAAAATTGGCGGACTTCCTTCACATTTGTTGGCTTCGGTATTTTCACCAGACATTCGACCTTTTCTGGGTCCACGTGCAATCCCTGTTCGTCCACCACGTAACCCAGATAGCGCAATTCTGATCTGCAGAATTGACATTTGTTCCGCGAAACCCTTAATCCCGCCGCCCTAAGTCTTTGGAAAATTCCCTTCAACACCTCCAGGTGTTTTTCAAACGTCTGCGTCACTATTATGATGTCGTCCAAGTAAACAAACACGTGCTGCTCTAGTTCCCCACCCAGCACGCGATCAATAAGGCGTTGCCACGTAGCCGGCGCATTATGCAGACCGAAATGCATTCGTCGAAACTGGAACAGACCCCGTCCCGGCACCGTAAAGGCGGTATATGGTTGAGATTCCTCCGCCACCGGAACCTGCCAATATGCCGACTTAATATCTAGTGAAGACAGAAATTTCGCGGCTCTCAATTTGTCCAGTGTAGCTGAAACATAAGGCAAAGGGTACGCATCACGCTCTGAAACTTGATTCAGCCTCCGGTAGTTCACACAAAACCGGAACGAACCATCCTTCTTCTGAACCCGTAAAATCGGAGAAGCCCAGGGACTACATGATGGTTCGACTATTCCCGCCTCGAGCATCTCGTCTAGCTCCTTATCGATATCCTTCTGAACCGCGGGTGATACTGGGTAGTATCTTTGTTTGATGGGTTCCGCTTTGGTCCTAATTATGTGCTCCACCATATTGGTGCAACCAATTCCGTCACCCATTAAACCCAATTCTACTTCAATTACTTCCGCCAGCCGTTCACTTTCCTCCTCTGACAGCTTCGTCTTTGGCTGAAGAAATTCCACAAACGTCACTTCCGGGTTTTCGCGAAATTCCCAGCAACTTTCTCGCAGATCCGCTACAATTCCTGCAGCCGCCCAATAATCCGCCCCAAGTATCAACCTGAGTGGAGTTTCCGGCACAACCAACACTTCCATCCACTTTCTCTTTCCAACCAACTCGATCGGAACCCAAATGGTCCCCAACACCCCGCACTTCATACCATTCGCCGTGACCACTGACTGCGAACCTTGAGTTTGCACTGAAACTCCAATTCCCCGAAGGAGGTCCCAACCAATACCACCCAGAATCGTCCTTGAAGCACCCGAATCTAGTAACCCCAGCATTTTACAATCAAACATTTTTACTTTCAGGTAGGGACGGGTATCTCCCACTATTTTGGTGAAAATGTAGTCAACTTCCGGACTACACTGCTCCACTACCTGATTAACTTCTTCCTTACTGGCGGCTAACACATTCACTTCACCCATTACGCCGCTCGCTAATGGGTAGAAGGGAAGTTTTCCGGCTGGATACTGTTTACGTTCGCAGCACCGCTGCCGTTTGTTGCCTGAGATCTACTCCCTCCGCTCATGTCGGCCGTTTGATTGCATTTTGAGCAAAATTTCGTATCACTCCCGTTTTCCCGCACCCATAGCAAGCTCGGGGCTTCTGGCATTCGCGGGAGTTGTGTCCCATCTCCCGACAATTCCAGCACACGATTGCCCGCTTCTCCCCCATCACAGGACAGACCCCTGGAGCCTCAACGTATGCCAAATCGGGCTCGAGCTCGGCCCAGGCGTACCAGCTCGGCAATTGTTCTCACCTTCCGCAGCCCGAGGTGCATCTGATAAAACGGCGTGATGTTACGGCGCAGCAGTTTTAATTGCGCCACTTCCGGCCATGGAGATGTCAATCGGCGGAAGAGACCCTGCATCAGTGCCACGTATAAACCAATTGATTCATCTGCACCTTGTGTTCTTCGCCGAATCTCTTCCTCCAAACGCTCATCGTAGTCCGGAGGTAAGAACTCTTGCCTGAGTTCCCCACCAATTCATCCCATGTATCTAGTGCTGGCCTTACTGCGCGCAACCATATCAGCGCCTTCCCCTCAAAAAGGTCCACCGCCGAACGGAAAAGTTGGAATTTAGATACTCCCCGCGCCTCTCTCAATTCCTCCACTCTCTCTAAAAACGCACTTATGGATTGGTTGCCGTCCCCCACGAATTTTAAATTCCACTTTGCTACCGCCAAGGAAGGCCGTGAAATGGAAATGCCTGTCGTCATTGGCGTTGTACGATCGGCTAAATCCTCTTCATCGCTCGTCTGATCCAGCTCCGTCGCGGCCTCTAACCTATCGCTAAATGTTATTGCGGCTGGAGTTGCCGCGTGCCCCCTCCTAGTGCCTTTTCTCGAGGTTCGCGCCAAGTCGGCATTTGTTCCGGTCGACTATTGAATTGGGCCGGTTCCCTCGTCTGACGCAGACCCATCTTCCTCAGCCGCCTTCTCCAACAGGTCGCTCATTAAATCCACGAGCTTCCCTCTCAACGCCGTTACTTCGGTCTTTTCATCCCCAGATCCCGTCTGAACTCGGGCTGTCCGACGTACCCCCCAATCTATCTTTGCCAGAATTTTATGGTACTCGGAGCATCGTATGCTTCCTGTAAATTTAGCCATCATCTTCTCGATCTCCGAGATTTTTGCCCTCAGGGCCACCATGTCCTCCCCGATAGTGAAGGGATAGTTCTCAATCACGAGACTATGCCCTGACCCAACTTCCCGTTTCAACGAAGCCCTCAGCTCCTTCCTCATTGTGTCCACCGTCTCAGTCGGAAGACCACGTATGGCCATTTCGTATGCCAGCTCTTCCTGACTTAGCCGTTCTACGACATATGGTAGTGGGACACGTCTAGCCATTTTTTTCCCGAAACTCTTCACAGAACCCACAAGTATGCAGAAAGTATCACTCGACTACGATAATTGTTCTTGCTCTACCGACCCGATTCAAATCTACTTTAGTTAGCCAATTGAATTTCCGTTATGCACGTTTTCGCCACCCTCTAACGCTTGCAGTTACACCTACTAAAATAACACGTTGGGCGCCAATTTTACGTCTCAAATCTCTCAAAACCCCCTTTCCGCCAAAGGGGCGAACGACGACGAGCCGGCTAACCCGTCGAGACGGGGTGGGCGCCACACGACTGCGATTTTCGTCGCCGTTCTCTCACACCCGAATCAGCCGTGAATTTCGGATGGATGAAAATTTCCAAATTACTACTTTCGCTACTTACTACGCGGAAATTGTTATCTCTTTAACACAACAGTGCGCCGAAATGGGAGGACCTTTCATGCTTCACAAGATCAACCAGTTAGAACAAGTGATTACTGATTAGATTTCAATATTTTAATTCAAATAAATAATCTGGATTCTGCCTACATGAAATTAAAATTTACAATCAAGATGAACTTATATCTAGGGTACCACTGATGTCCTTGTTGATCGCCACTAGGTTACGCTTGCAGATCGTACGTTCTAGTTCCACATCCGCTACCTCCTCTCGCTTGACACAGATATATCTGCGTCCCGTGTTGCGCGACAACTCCTTCGTAGTAGATAGACGCTCTTTAAACAATAACGCGGTTGATTAGCACGACTCTTTTCCGAAGGCAAATTGTTGTACTTGGCGGTATTTGCGCGTCTCAAGTTCGTCGACCATTTGATGACCTTAGCGATATTCGCGCGCCGAGTTGTGCGTCACACTAACCGACGGCGATTCGTTACGTTCGAGATTCACAATTTACTTTTCTTTTCGGGTCACTTGGATTCGTTCGTTCGAGATTCACAATTTCCTTTTCTTTTCGAGTCACTTGGATTCGTTACGTTCGAGATTCACAATTTACTTTTCTTTTCGAGTCACTTGGATTCGTTACGTTTGAGATTCACAATTTACTTTCCTTTTCGAGTCACTTGGTTTTCCGTTCCGGATTTTTCGATCCCAGAAATTGAATTTCAACACAGTTCAGGAGAAAATTAACGTAGTGCCCCGCGCACCTTCTTTTACCACAAACTCACTCTCAAGATACCCGGTAAAGTCTTAAACAATCTCCGTCGCAAATTCTTCCGTTCAAAATCGTCGCTCAACTTTTCCTCGTTCCGACACCGTACTTGACTACGTAGTGCCCCGCGCACCTTCTTTTACCACAAACTCACTCTCAAGATACCCGGTAAAGTCTTAAACAATCTCCGTCGCAAATTCTTCCGTTCAAAACCGTCGCTCAACTTTTCCTCGTTCCGACACCGTACTTGACTTCACAAACGCCCAAATTCAATAAGCCACGATCACCAGTTTTTCGCGTTCTCGAGCACACCCAACGGTCATCCCAATCCGTTAGGGCCTCTGAACTTCTCCTTCGGTCAAGCACCTCTTTGGTCTCTTAAAATTGTCCCCACAGCTGTTCCCGATGCGCATTGGAACACGTCATTAATTTTTTTTCCCGAAGTTATAAATCCCGTCGAAAGGGCTATTTAATTTAATATGGCTGCGCCCATTGTTATTGTTTATGTTAACTAAATGTGAAATTCGCGTGTGAAGTGAAGTGTTGTAAGAAGATTTTGTCCGGCGTACTTGGGGTAAGTTTAGTTCAATTGCGTATTTTATCAGTTCAGACGGCACTCGCGTGTGTCGGATGACTCCGATCATCGTTTCGACCACCTAAGTTTACGGATATTCGCGCACTTGAGTTTTTGAGCCGGGTATATGTTCCCGACTTTGCATTCATACTTCGGTATAATATCATTGTTTTGCACTTCATGTTCGACTTAATCCTAAAACTATCTTATCCTAAAACTATCCTATCTTATCTCTATCAAAATTCATTTAAGTTTTATTCATATTAATTTCGATTTTCTTTCCTTTTGTTGCTTTAACTCATGACTTATTTGAACCGGTCCTTCCATTTCCGGATTATTATTTCTGTTCGGTTTACCTAGTTCTCATCCGTAATTCGTTATTTTAGGTAGGCAGTGCCTGGATGCGGAGGCGAAGCTGCAATTATGCGATTTATGCGGTAAGTCCGTAGACTTGTGATTTCTTATCCTATATTCTAATTCTAACCTTTTGCATACTTTCCTTAGATTCTGGATATGAGAGGAGGTCAACGTTCTTCGCAACGGAAAGGAGAAAGAAAGGTATACCATAAGTATCTTATTTTTTTTAATATTAACGTTCTTCTTTTCCAGACGTAATAATGCTTCAAATTTTTACCAGAAGTAGGCCTAATAGAACCCTAGTAGTGAAAAAAAGGTTGGGAGTTAGGGTGTAGAGGGTGAGGGTGGGGAAGGGTGAGAAAGAAAAGTTCCGATGCTTATATCTTAAGAATCTATAATGATAGAAAGCTGAAACTTGGTATTTAGATAGAGCTATAGTAGTGGCATGGGGGAAAAAAAATTTTTTTTAGAGGTAGTATGGTACGATGGTGGGGGGTGTTTTTCCTAACCTTAGGACGGGCTTATGCTAGGAAGTTGAAACTCGGTACGTATATGTAAATTAACTAAAAAAGTAATTCTGATAAAAAACATTCGAATATTCATTGGTGTTCAGAAGGGGGGGGGGGGCAAAAAACAATATCAGTTAATATAAAATGTGTATATTTTCGTCGTATTTCTACTAGGTCTTTCGAAATATTGAATTCATTTTTATTCTACGGATCCTTCATATGGATACCTAATATGTATTTTCAAGATTTTTTGAAATTCGACCCCTAAGAGGGTGTAAACTGGTTGTATACTTTTTCATGAATTCCACCATGTTTCTCAAGTCTGATCAGATATCGAATATCTCTTCACTTCCCCAGGCTTGTTTTAATAATCACCTATTTTTAAGTTTTGTTTTTTCAACCTCTAGACCGCATTCCGGAATATGACCCAATTATTTAATTCATATGGTACACCCTTTTCCAGCCGCTTCCCGAACTTTTTGTTAGGTTTTCAGTCACATAGTAACATACACCGCATCCCCGAATTGAACGCGTTCTGAACTTCTGCCGGAAAAATAATAAAGTTGCGCCCAGACTGTTGGCAGATTTTTCTTTTTGCGTGGCTTTTATGTGAATTATTTATATATTATTTTGTTTCCAAGTCTTGCTTTAGTGTATTATTATTTTTGTTGTTCTAACAGTTTATCTTAGTTTTTTTGCATGGTTATGTGGGACTATGTACTTACTACCTTATTTATTAGTACTTATAATTGTATTTATATTTATTAATATAGTATATACAATTTTTTAGAAATTATTGTATTCCACATAGTATTTTTTTTTTTTTTTTGTTAATTTTATAGTAGTTTTCGTAGTTTAATTTTTTAGATTTAGGTGTTGATTTTTTTTTGTTACTTTATTTTTTTTTGTATTGAATTTTTCGTTTATTTATTATTATTTATATATATTTTGAAGGATAATTATTTTGATTTAGTTTCCTATTTATATTCAGTTTAAATATTTCTTATACATATTTTTTTTCTCGGTGAAACAATATGCCACTACCACGAACACCAGAATTGACGGAGGGTATTCTGTGTCTCATATGCCAAGATTAGGTGAGACCAGTTAATGAGGTGAGCACTAAATGTGGACACCGTTTCCACGAGCGGTGCATAGAGGAGTGGTTGAAGAAAAAAGAGATTTGTCCCACTTGTCGTAAGGATCTGGACAAGCTACTGGTCTGTCCGGGGAGTAGAGGGAGCGATAGCCGCCCCTGGACCGTTCACAAGAAGCAGGGCTCAGTTAACGGTCCCACAGCTTCAAAAAGATGAGGTTTCTCTCCTTAGGGAGTTAAATTTTTATCCTCCACAAGTGCTGGGCGGATGTCAAGCCCTCTATGCTCCGGGCGGAATAGTGGTCACCGACCATGGGAGGGAGTTACCACCACCTTCAAAATCCGACATCTGCTGGCATTTGAATAATAAAGAATGCGTAGGTGCCTGCCTAATAGACATGGAGAAGGCCTTCGACACAGTTTGGCTCAACGTTCTAATCTTTAAATTAATCCAAAAAAAATTCCCCAAACACTTGATAAATATCCTTGAACACATGATATACAACAAAAACTTTGTGCTAACAAACGGGAAAACTGTTACCACACAGACCTTAAATGTTAGGGAAGGGCTCCAACAAGGAACAGTAACTGCACCCACTTTATTCGCGATTTACATTAGCGATCTTTTGGAAGCATTTGATTATAATAAATCACCCAAGAGATCTATTGTAGCCTTCGCAGACGACCTTATTATATACACACCCCATTCTAAAGCGACTAAAGCCCAAGAGGAACTTCAGAAAATGTTTAATGATCTTCAATTCTACACGAACTCTTGGAAGATGAAAACTAATTCACAGAATTGTGACACTATCCCATTCCGCACCACTTTAGCCCATTCCAATAGAGATTTGAAGCGCAATTGGAAGAAATTCCATTTTGTAGCTGGGGAGGGAAGCCACGGAAAAATTCCGCACAAAACTTGTGTTAAATATCTAGGAGTAAACTTAGATCAACACTTGTACTTCAACCAACACTCTAATATTCAGATTGTAAAGGCGCGTAACGCATTCATGGCTCTAAAACGGCTTTTTTACGCGAAACATTTATAACCTCGCGTTAAAATCATTTGTTACCAAGCTTTGGTGAGACCTATTCTCACTTATGGCAGCTAAATCTGGTTCAATATTAGTCTACCTTATATGGAAAAATTTAGACTGTTCGAAAGAAAATGTCTACACGCGTGTACTGGCATCTATAGAAAGGCAGAGACAGACTTCCTACATCATATATCGAAGGAAGAAATATATGAAACGGCAGAAATTCCCCGGGTTGATACGACAATCATACGATTAATTGGGAACCATGTAGCTAGAAGCACCTCAGATCAGGACCTTAACCCCTGGATTTACCAACCCTTCTTCCCAAACCCACAATATATCGAAAAAACCATGTCAACTGGTTTTATTCCAGCTTATCAGAACTGAAACGCATTAATCGGAGTAGAAGAATTAAGAAGCAAGACTTAACATCAGTTCTTCTCAGGACTAAAGCGCATACGCGCTAGTAGAAAAACACAACGGCTCTTCTCAGAGCCGCCGCAGACATACCGCCCCCGGACGCAGGAGACCTCAGACCCTTTGCCCCCGGACGCAGGCATTCTTAAGACCGTCGCAAGCTCCCGCCGCCCCAGGACGCAGGCGACATCAGACATATCGCCCCCGTACGTAGGCGACCTCAGACATTTTGCCCCCGGACGCAGGCATACTCAAGACCACCGCCACTGCAGACACTCGCCCCTGGACGCAGGCAATTTAGTGTCGTGACGCAGCACTCATCCCGGCACACGGACAAATTGTGTCCCATTGTGTTGCGCAACGCTCGCCCCCGGACGCTGGCGACCGTCTTGCCGCGACTTTCACCGTCGCCGCTAACCGTGTGGCGCACCCAAGAGTGGTGCCGCTACATAATTGGTGACCCCGACGTCGGTGTCACATACTTGTCGACCCCGACACACCTCCTCAAGAGGAGTCAGCAGCAACTCATCAGAAAAATGAACGTAATCATCTTCATCACTTTCAACATAAGCTGTATTATCATCAACAAATTGCACCATCAAGTCAACATCATGAAACCTTCAGCAGCATCATCATAGAAAGAACTCATCATCATCAACAATCATCTCGTCATCTCCAACATCTTCATAAAATTTAAAATCACGTATGTTAAAAATTTTTTTATTCTTTTCTTTTGCAAAAAACAAAATTTTTATCTATCACATAAACCTTGATGTAATTACATCGGAATTCGATTTGGTGCGCGAAGTTTATTTTTTTACTCAGTGACGTATCCGCGAACAAAGTCTCATTTTTGCTCGTTTCGCAAAGTTTAAAAAGTGTACAATCGATCCTAATCGACATTACAGTGATATATATATATCACTTGCATGTTTTTCTATTTTCTCAAACCTTAGTTTGAAACACATCCAATTTACGTGCACTCTTCAAGCCTTTCTGTCTTTTCGATCGAAGATGACGGAGGAAGAAGTAGAAGTCACATATGTGAAACTCCCAACATTTTGGGACAAGGCTCCCTCTGCATGGTTTATCGCAGCAGAGGCTCAATTTGCCGCAAAGGAGATTAGGAGAGATGAAAGCAAATACGCGTATGTTTTAGCTTCATTGCCGGTCGAAGCCATTAATTCAGTGATTGATTTGTTAAACACTCCTCCCGCGTCGGAAAAGTATGAGAGTTTAAAACTGACATTAATTAAGCGCCATAGCGCATCGGAAGAAAAAAGGTTAGAGCAGTAAGTAAGCTCGGAGGACCTAGGCGATCGCAAACCTTCGGAATTGTTCCGACACATGACAAATTTGGCCGGAAATATTACCGCCATCGGGGATACGCTTATCCGAACCCTTTGGGAACGCAAATTACCGGCCACAGTGTCTATTCCTTTAGCAGTAGCTAAAGATCAAAAATTCGAGCAACAACTTGATCTCGCAGATAAAATGTGGGAAGTGACGCAAAAACCAAATATAAGTGCGATCGTTTCGACCCGTGATAGCGAATTGGAATTCTTGAAAAAAGAAATTAGCGAATTGTGAAAAGAAATTCGCGGCTTTAATCGCAATCAGGGTTCGAACCGCAGTCGCAGCCGCACGCGAAATGATAAGAAAAACAACAAAAATCAACGAAACACGTCTGCGCAGTCGGGTGACACTAGTTGCTGGTATCATGCGCGTTTCGCCGAAAAAGCAACCAAATGCGTAAGCCCATGTAACTTTAAACCAAAGCTCACTACCGATAAAAAAAACTAATCAACCCGACTGTCGCTACAACAGACAGTCGGATTAAACCTGCACACCGTTTGTTTGCACGCTGTTCTGAGAACAAGAGCAATTTTCTAATCGACACGGGCGCGGAGGTGTCGGTTATTCCAAAAAACCTATTTCCCAAAGAAAAATTTAATAAAACGGAAACGAATCTCACTGCCGCCAACGGATACGCGATCAAAACTTTCGGTATCAAATTATTGAAGCTCGACATTGGTTTACGGCGACCTTTCACTTTTCCTTTCGTTGTTGCCGACGTTCAAAAACCAATCATTGACGTAGATTTGTTAAACAAATTCGATATAATTATTGACATGAAAAAAAGAAAACTGATCGATTCAGCAACAAAGCTATCGGTTGACGGGATTAGGTGCAAAGGGTTTTCGGACCCACCGAAATTAAGCAAAAGCAATGGAGATTATGGAGCAATCGTTGAAGAGTTTCCTGCTCTAACTACAGCACCCGATTATTCTCTACCAGCAAACCTCAAGGTCGTACATCACATTGTTACGAATGCGCACCTTCCTTTTTCAAAACCCCGTCGATTGAAATCTGAAAAACTTAGGCCAGCTAAGACAGAATTCAATCACATGCTACAATTGGGTATATGTCGTTCATCGTCTTCACCTGTCTCTTCACCACTGCATCTTGTGCCAAAAAGGGACCCCAACGATTGGCGCCCAAGTGGCGACTATCGGCGTTTAAACGCAATCACTACACCCGATCGGTATCCGATTCCACACATCCATAATTTTTCACTCCAACTCCAAGGGTGCGCCGTCTTTTCAAAAGTGGATTTAGTGCGAGCGTATCATCATATTTCGGTAGCTGAAGAGGACATATGCAAGACAGCAATCACAACGCCGTTCGGACTTTTTGAGTTCACCCGAATGCCGTTTGGTTTGCGCAACGCAGCCCAGACTTTTCAAAGGTTTATGAACGAAGTAACTCGAGAGCTACCTTTCGTTTTCGTCTATATTGACGACATACTCGTAGCAAGCAGATCCCATGCAGAGCATGCAGATCACCTACGAAAATTATTCGCGCAACTTGCATCTTACGATCTTAAAATCAACAACACCAAGTGCGTATTTGGAGTTGAAGAAATCGATTTCTTAAGTCATAAGATTAACAAAAACGGAATTCTTCCTTCAGACGTGCGCATCCAAGCTATTAAAAATTTTGCAAGTCCAAACTCTCTTCGGCTCACTCAACGCTTTGTGGGAATGGTAAATTATAACCACAGATTCATTTCCAAACTCGCAGAATTTTTGGCACCAATTCACACTCTTGTCGCACAACTCTCTAGCAAAAAGCAGAAAACTAAAACTTTTACTTGGCCGGAAGAGTGTGAGGATGCAGTGAATAAAATTAAAGAAGCGATAGTTAATGCAACACTTCTCGTTCACCCTTTGAACGACGCAAAACTACGACTCACTGTAGATGCTTCAAACATCGCAGTCGGCGCGGTTCTAGACCAACTAAGCGAAGACAACCTCTGGGAGCCTTTGGGGTTTTTCTCAAAAAAACTCAGTACCGCCGAATGCAAGTATTCCGCTTTCGATCGCGAACTTCTATCCATTTATCTAGCGATTAAACATTTTTCGCATTTTTTGGAAGGTCGTTATTTCACCGTGTATACGGATCACAAACCTTTAACAACTGCATTACATACCAAAGCAGATCGAAGCCCTAGACAAACACGACACTTGGATTTTATCGCCCAACATACAAGCGATATACGGCAAATCAAAGGTCGCGACAACGTAGGTGCTGACTTACTGTCTCGCACAGAAGATATTTCACTATGTTCTGTAGATAGTGAAAAATTAACCCTGGAAAACCTTATCAAATTCCAAGAAATCGATCAGGTATTAAAGGAACTTCAGTCGGCACCTAAATCAAAAACTTTCACTTTCAAACTGGAAAAACGAGTGTTTCCTTTAGTCAACTTTTCAGTGTGGTGTGAAGTTTCAACCGCTCAAATACGCCCTTTTGTACCTCAGAAACTTCGTTCAGCAGTTTTCAGGTCACTTCATGACATGACTCACCCCGGAATCCGTGGCTCAAGAAAGCTAATAAGTGAGCGATATTTTTGGCCCAAAATGAACGCAGATATCAATCGCTGGGCGAAGAACTGCATTAGTTGTCAACGCTCCAAAGTAACTCGGCACACCAGGGCGCCTCTTGGCAAGTTTACGCTACCAAATGGTCGTTTCAAGCACATTCATATGGATCTAGTCGGTCCCTTGAAGCCTTCGAACGGTTTTAGTTACCTTTTAACCATAGTTGACCGCTTCACCCGTTGGCCAGAGGCATACCCACTCCGAGATATTACAGCAAACACGGTCGCAAAAACCTTTTTCCGGGAATATATCTCTCGTTTCGGCGTTCCCTCCAGAATCACAACTGACCAAGGCACACAATTCGAGTCAAAATTATTTTTCGAATTAAGCAAATGTCTAGGAAGCCATAGAATTCACACGACGGCGTACCATCCACAAGCAAACGGGATGGTCGAACGTTTTCACCGCCAGTTAAAAACAGCCCTGAAATGTCGCGAGAACCAAATAAATTGGACAGAAGAACTCCCGATAATCCTTCTAGGACTACGAGCGGCTTTCAAATCGGATTTGAACTGTTCGCCGGCAGAATTAGTTTTCGGTCAAACACAGGCGATTTTGAGCCTGCAACCTTCGTCACCCAGCTGCGCAGCAATATGTCGAAGTTGAAACCAACAAACGCGAAAAATACCAACACCCCAGTCTACATCCCAAAGGATTTAGAGAATTGTGAGCAAGTTTTTGTTCGAGCCGGGGGAATTAAACCAGGTTTGCAACCGCCATACGAAGGTCCATACGCGATAGTACGTAGATTTGGAAAACATTACGTAATAAATATAAATGAGAAAAATTCGTCCGTAAGCATCGACCGTTTAAAACCAGCGTTTGTCTTAGAATCGAATTCCGAAAGTAAAAAGAAAGTTAAATTTAAAGTAAAGTAATTTTCTTTCACAATAATAAAAACTCATTACGCCTTCGTCTGGAAGGGGGGTGATGTGGGCTATTTATACGGACTCCACTGTGTCCGGGTAAATTACCCACAATAGCAAAAAAAATAAAATTGTACGATGCACTTAGCATCAACCAAATTTAAAATGTACCGTTAGGTCACCTTTTGTTTCAGCTTCGAAATATTCGAAGTATTAGAAATAAATTTAGAGTGGGACCTAACCAGAATTGAATGTTATAACTATTTATAGGCTAGTTAGGAAAATAAATTTTAGAGTATTGAATTATAACCAAAGGCGACCAGGCGTTTTATTAGTCCAGCAGTAGCAGACCAAAGTTTCAGTTCTTATCAGAACTGAAACGCATTAATCGGAGTAGAAGAATTAAGAAGCAAGACTTAACATCAGTTCTTCTCAGGACTAAAGCGCATACGCGCTAGTAGAAAAACACAACGGCTCTTCTCAGAGCCGCCGCAGACATACCGCCCCCGGACGCAGGCGACCTCAGATACTTTGCCCCCGGACGCAGGCATTCTTAAGACCGTCGCAAGCTCCCGCCGCCCCCGGACGCAGGCGACATCAGACATATCGCCCCCGTACGTAGGCGACCTCAGACATTTTGCACCCGGACGCAGGCATACTCAAGACCACCGCCGCTGCCGACACTCGCCCCTGGACGCAGGCAATTTAGTGTCGTGACGCAGCACTCATCCCGGCACACGGACAAATTGTGTCCCATTGTGTTGCGCAACGCTCGCCCCCGGACGCTGGCGACCGTCTTGCCGCGACTTTCACCGTCGCCGCTAACCGTGTGGCGCACCCAAGAGTGGTGCCGCTACATGCCATTATGGCGATACTCAGCCGCGAACTTTGTTGACATTGACAGACATGAGCGTGAGGCTACGAGATACTGGTGGCTAAATCAATAAGACGTTTAGTTAGTTTTTCAAGTATAAGTTAATTAAGTAATTAAGCTAACCCAAAAAATAAATGAAACTAGAATAAGTACTAACCTTGTTAGCAGCTTCCCTAGTTATAAGGCATGCCGAACCTAGACATTCGCTACAGGAACTGATATCCTTTAGCTATCGGTTTTAGTTTCCAGGTGAGAAGTACTTGTGAGAATTTCGTACTACGTCATAGCCGATTCACTTCTCACTAAAAATTACAGAACTGAGCTACAGACCTGAGAAACATTGTGGAATTCATGAGAAAGTATACAACCAGTTTACACCCTCTTAGGGGTCGAATTTCAAAAAATTTTGAAAACACATTCTAGGTATTTATATGAAGAATCCGTAGAATAAAAATGAATTCAATATTTCGAAAGACCTAGTAGATATGACGAAAATCGTGAAAATATATGCATTTTATATATACTGATAAATTTTTTTGCCCCCCCTTTCTGAACGCCAATGAACATTCAATTTTTTTTTTATCAGAATTACTTTTCTTGTTGATTTACATATACGAACTGAGTTTCAACTCCTTGGCATAAGCCGTTCTAAAGTTAGGAAAAAGACCCCCCACCACCGTACCATACTGCCCCTAAAAAAAATTTTTCCACCATGCCACTACTATAGCTCTATCTAAATACCAAGTTTCAGCTTCCTATCACTATAGATTCTTAAGATAAAAGCGTTAGAATTTTTTCTTTCGCACCCTTCCCCACCCTCACCCTCTACACCCACACCCCCAAACTTTTTTTCCCTACTAGGGTTCTATTAGGTCTACTTCTGGTAAAAATTTGAAGCATCCATCTTATATTGTTTTATGAAACGTGTTATTTTTGAAAAATTCTTATCCCCTCCACTTACGTACTCCCCCGCCCCCTTCAAAGATTTTACTTTGAGCAATCTTAATTTATCAAGCTTTATAACCAAACCAAATTTGGTTTTTCTGGTGCCATTGGTTTGGGAGATATCGTAATGTTAAGTATTTCAACCCCCACCCCCGTACGTCACTACGCCTACCCAAAAATTTTGTTTCAATCTACTCTCCTAGTATAACTACAGATATTTGTTAAGTTTTAATTGCTTTATTAATGGTTTAGGAGATATAGGCCGCTATTCACAGTCGTCATAAAGTTGGCTTTAAGTTAGAGCTGACTTAAGTGTCATATAAATTATACGACACTAAAGTCAGCTCTAACCCAAAGCCAACTTTATGACGACTGTGAATAGCGGCCAGATTTTAGAATGTGTCGATTTAGACTTTTTTGCGTTTCGGAGACATTGCTTCCCCCTCCACTCCCATACCCCTTCACCCATATCATAAATTTTCTTGCAAATGGGTCCACTATCAAAGCTTTATAGTAATTCCAAGTTTCAGTATCCTAACATGAGTGCTTGCTGAGATCTAGAAACCAAAATTTTTCGTCTAAAACGCTTCCCACACCTTCCCCCTCACAACCCCACCCCTGAAAATAATGACAATTCAAGGGGTCTACCCAGTCTATTCCTAGAAAAAACTTTAATTTAATAGCTCCACTGGTTTGAGAGCTACGAGCCTTCAAGGAATTTTGGCGGTCGACGTACGGCGTACGGCGTGCGGCGGACAGACGGAGTGAAAATTTTTGAAGTGAAAACTTCTTTAGGCGCGTTGAGCGGATTTTGTATGGGGTAAAATTCATAAATTCGCGACACCGATGAAACGACAGTGAAGGGATTGTAAGATGAAAAATGGAAAATGGAAAATCGAAAATCGAAAATGAAAAATGGAAAATGGATAATGGATAATGGAAAATGGAAAATCGAGAATCGAGAATCGAAAATCGAAAATCGAAAATAGAAAATTGAAAATCGAAAATGGAAAATCGAAAATGGAAAATGGATAATGTAAAATGGAAAATGGAAAATGGATAATAATGGAAAATGGAAAATCGAAAATCGAAAATCGAAAATCGAAAATCGAAAATCGAAGATCGAAAATGGAAAATCGAAAATGGAAAATCGAAAATTGAAAATCGAAAATGGAAAATGGAAAATCGAAAATGGAAATTCGAAAATGGAAAATCGAAAATGGAAAATCGAAAATCGAAAATTGAAAACGGAAAATCGAAAATCGAAAATCGAAAATGGAAAATCGAAAATCGAAACCGAAAATCGAAAATCGAAAAAGGAAAATCGAAAATCGAAAAAGGAAAATCGAAAATCGAAAATCAAAATTGGAAAATTGAAAATGGAAAATCGAAAATGGAAAATCGAAAAACGAAAATGGCAAATGGAAAATGGAAAATGGAAAATCGAAAATTGAAATTCGAAAATCGAAAATGGAAAATGGAAAATGGAAAATGGAAAATCGAAAATCAAAAATCGAAAAACGAAAATCGAAAATCGAAAAAGGAAAATCGAAAATCGAAAATCAAAAATCGAAAATCGAAAAAGGAAAATCGAAAATCGAAAATCAAAATTGGAAAATCGAAAATCAAAAATCGAAAATCGAAAAGAGAAAATGGAAAATGAAATTACGTTTCTCGCTGCATGTTTTTATTTGGATCGCGTAACCCATCATATGTTTTGATCAATATATAAACTATATTTAAAATTGTATATAATTATTGTTCAGAGTGCCGATAGATGCGAAAACCAGAGAAATTTTTGATACTACAATTAATTTGAAAATGCAAATACAAAAACGCTTTAATTTCATAGTTTCAAGTTTTCACTTCTGTCGGCAGTCCTAATGACTGCACTGTTTTTTTTTTATTGCTTTTTTCGTGTCTACTAGTCATGAAACGTGGACAAAAAAATTTTGAGAGCATTAAATTTTTTTTTTTTTAAATCAATAACAATACTGTATTATTACTAATAAAGTTAAAAAGGTTATCAAAAGTAAAATTTTTGAGAGGGGTAGGAGAGCATAGAAGTTAAGGGGATAAGAATTTTTCAAAAATATCACTTTTCATATCTCAATAACAGTGTAAGATAGATGCTTCAAATTTTTACCAGAAGTAGGCCTAATAGAACCCTAGTAAAAAAAAAAAAATCTTCCAGCAGTCTGGGCGCAACTTTATTATTTTTCCGGCAGAAGTTCAGAACGCGTTCAATTCGGGGATGCGGTGTATGTTACTATGTGACTGAAAACCTAACAAAAACTTCGGGAAGCGGTTAGAAAAGGGTGTAACATACGAATTAAATAATTGGGTAATATTCCGGGATGCGGTCTAGAGGTTGAAAAAAACAAAACTTAAAAATAGGTGATTATTGAACAAGCCTGGGGAAGTGAAAAGATATTCGATATCTGATCAGACCTGATCCTTAGGGGTCGAATTTCAAAAAATCTTGAAAACACATTCTAGGTATTCATATTAAGAATCCGTAGAATAAAAATGAATTCAATATTTCGAAAGACCTAGTAGATATGACGAAAATCGTGAAAATACAAGCATTTTATATTAACTGATACTTTTTTTTAACCCCCCCTTCTGAACGCCAATGAATATTCGATTTTTTTTTTATCAGAACTACTTTTCTAACTAATTTACATATACGTACTGTAAAAATTTGCTGCCCTCAAAAATTTTTTGTGTACATTTCATGACTAGTAGACACGAAAAAAGCAGTAAAAATTTTCACTCCGTCTGTCCGCCGTACGCCGTACGCCGAACGCCGAACGTCGACCGCCCAAAACCCTTTGTAGGCTCGTAGCTCTCAAACCAGTAGAGCTATCAAATTAAAAATTTTTCTAAGGATAGACTGGGTAGAATCCTTGAATTGTCATTATTTTCAGGGGTGGGGTGTGAGTGGGATGGTGGGGTAATCGTTTTAGACCAAAAATTTTGGTTTCTAGATCTCAGCAACTGAAACTTGGAATTTCTATAAAGCTTTGATAGTGGACCGATTTGCAAAAAAATTTATGATATGGGTGAAGGGGTGTGGGAGTTGAGGGGGAAGCAATGCGTCCGAAACGCAAAAAAGTCGAGATCGACACATTCTAAAATCTATATCTCCTAAACCGTTAATAGCAAGTAACTTAAACTTAACAAATATCTGTAGTTATACTAGGAGAATAGATTGAAACAAAATTTTTGGGTGGGGGTAGTGGCGTACGGGGGTGGGTGTTGAAATACTTAACATTACGATATCTCCCAAACCAGAGGCACCAGAAAAACAAAACTCGGTTTGGATATAAAGCTTGATAAATTAAAATTGCTCAAAGTAAAATCTTTGAAGGGGGCGGGGGAGTACGTAAGTGGAAGGGATAAAATTTTTTCAAAAATATCACGTTTCATATCTCAATAACAGTGTAAGATGGATGCTTCAAATTTTTACCAGAAGTAGGCCTAATAGAACCCTAGTACTGAAAAAAAGTTTGGGAGTGTGGGTGTTGCGGGTGAGGGTGGGGAAGGGTGAGAAAGAAAAAGTTCCGATGCTTATATCTTTAGAATCTATAATGATAGGAAGCTGAAACTTGGTATTTAGATAGAGCTATAGTAGTGGCATGGTGGAAAAATAAATTTTTTTTAGAGGTAGTATGGTACGTTGGTGGGGGGTGTTTTTCCTAACCTTAGGACGGGCTTATGCTAGGAAGTTGAAACTCGGTACGTATATGTAAATTAACTAAAAAAGTAATTCTGGTAAAAAAACATTCGAATATTCATTGGCGTTCAGAAAGGGGGGGGGGGCAAAAAACAATATCAGTTAATATAAAATGCGTATATTTTCGTCATATCTAATAGGTCTTTCGAAATATTGAATTCATTTTTATTCTACGGATTCTTCATATGGATACCTAATATGTATTTTCAAGATTTTTTGAAATTCGACCCCTAAGAGGGTGTAAACTGGTTGTATACTTTTTCATGAATTCCACCATGTTTCTCAAGTCTGATCAGATATCGAATATCTCTTCACTTCCCCAGGCTTGTTTTAATAATCACCTATTTTTAAGTTTTGTTTTTTCAACCTCTAGACCGCATCCCGGAATATGACCCAATTATTTAATTCATATGGTACACCCTTTTCCAGCCGCTTCCCGAACTTTTTGTTAGGTTTTCAGTCACATAGTAACATACACCGCATCCCCGAATTGAACGCGTTCTGAACTTTTGCCGGAAAAATAATAAAGTTGCGCCCAGACTGTTGGCACATTTTTCTTTTTGCGTGGCTTTAATGTGAATTATTTATATTATTTTTTTTCCAAGTCTTGCTTTAGTGTATTATTATTTTTGTTGTTCTAACAGTTTATCTTAGTTTTTTTGCATGGTTATGTGGGACTAGGTAGTTACTACCTTATTTATTAGTACTTATAATTGTATTTATATTTATTATTATAGTATATACAATTTTTTAGAAATTATTGTATTCCACATAGTATTTTTTTTTTTTTTTTTTGTTAATTTTATAGTAGTTTTCGTAGTTTAGTTTTTTAGATTTAGGTGTTGATTTTTTTTTGTTACTTTATTTTTTTTTGTATTGAATTTTTCGTTTATTTATTATTATTTATATATATTTTGAAGGATAATTATTTTGATTTAGTTTCCTATTTGTATTCAGTTTAAATATTTCTTATACATATTTTTTTTCTCGGTGAAACAATATGCCACTACCACGAACACCAGAATTGACGGAGGGTATTCTGTGTCTCATATACCAAGATTAGGTGAGACCAGTTAATGAGGTGATCACTAAATGTGGACACCGTTTCCACGAGCGGTGCATAGAGGAGTGGTTGAAGAAAAAAGAGATTTGTCCCACTTGTCGTAAGGATCTGGACAAGCTACTGGTCTGTCCGGGGAGTAGAGGGAGCGATAGCCGCCCCTGGACCGTTCACAAGAAGCAGGGCTCAGTTAACGGTCCCACAGCTTCAAAAAGATGGGGTTTCTCTCCTTAGGGAGTTATATTTTTATCCTCCACAAGTGCTGGGCGGATGTCAAGCTCTCTTTGCTCCGGGCGGAATAGTGGTCACCGACCATGGGACGGAGTTACCACCACCTTCAAAATCCGACATCTGCTGGCATTTAAATAATAAAGAATGCGTAGGTGCCTGTCTAATAGACATGGAGAAGGCCTTCGACACAGTTTGGCTCAACGGTCTAATCTTTAAATTAATCTAAAAAAAATTCCCCAAACACTTGATAAATATCCTTGAACACATGATATACAACAAAAACTTTGTGCTAACAAACGAGAAAACTGTTACCACACAGACCTTAAATGTTAGGGAAGGGCTCCAACAAGGAACAGTAACTGCACCCACTTTATTCGCGATTTACATTAGCGATCTTTTGGAAGCATTTGATTATAATAAATCACCCAAGAGATCTATTGTAGCCTTCGCAGACGACCTTATTATATACACACCCCATTCTAAAGCGACTAAAGCCCAAGAGGAACTTCAGAAAATGTTTAATGATCTTCAATTCTACACGAACTCTTGGAAGATGAAAATTAATTCACAGAATTGTGACACTATCCCATTCCGCACCACTTTAGCCCATTCCAATAGAGATTTGAAGCGCAATTGGAAGAAATTCCATTTTGTAGCTGGGGAGGGAAGCCACGGAAAAATTCCGCACAAAACTTGTGTTAAATATCTAGGAGTAAACTTAGATCAACACTTGTACTTCAACCAACACTCTAATATTTAGATTGTAAAGGTAAAACGACTTTTTTACGCGAAACATTTATACCCTCGCGTTAAAATCATTTGTTACCAAGCTTTGGTGAGACCTATTCTCACTTATGGCAGCTAAATCTGGTTAAATATTAGTCTATCTTATATGGAAAAATTTAGACTTCTCGAAAGTAAATGTCTACACGCGTGTACTGGCATCTATAGAAAGGCAGAGACAGACTTCCTACATCATATATCGAAGGAAGAAATATATGAAACGGCAGAAATCCCCCGGGTTGATACGACAATCATACGATTAATTGGGAACCATGTAGCTAGAAGCACCTCAGATCAGGACCTTAACCCCTGGATCCACCAACCCTTCTTCCCAAACCCACAATATATCGAAAAAACCATGTCAACTGGTTTTATTCCAGCTGAAGCCTTCGTCTACCTGGACGAAAACGGCTACATCTTAGATTCCAACTACGAACCAAACATTTATCAGGCATATGGGTGCGCGACCGATAAAAAAATTGAGTACCCACTGCCCTTATGGCGATACTCAGCCGCGAACTTTGTTGACATTGACAGACATGAGCGTGAGGCTACGAGATACTGGTGGCTAAATCAATAAGACGTTTAGTTAGTTTTTCAAGTATAAGTTAATTAAGTAATTAAGCTAACCCAAAAAATAAATGAAACTAGAATAAGTACTAACCTTGTTAGCAGCTTCCCTAGTTATAAGGCATGCCGAACCTAGACATTCGCTACAGGAACTGATATCCTTCAGCTATCGGTACATGTGACGAATGGCTCGGCCCGGAATAGTTATAAGAAAAATTTATGTATGAAAAATTGTTAAGTTTAAGAAACATTGTTATAAATTAAATAAAATGATTCTTATCCCACCTAAATAATTCCTTCTCGATGCATTAATAAATGCAAATATTGTATGCTGGACAGGGCTGTCCGCGGCTGAGAACGGTGGTTTCTGCTCTACTATTCTCGAATAGTGGAGCATGATGCTGCTGTCCCCGGCTGCGGAGAGTTGGGCTTAAGCCTGAGTTTTAAGTTAGTATGTAAGAATTGTATATAGTATTTAAGTAAAGTAGAATGAAATTGATGTAATATTGGTTTTTTTTTTGCCATTTTGCCCAATAGTGTATTTTAATGATAAGTATACATTAACATTATAATTAAATAAAGAGACTCTGATCCCCCCCCCCCCAAAAAACACCCCCCGATAAAATGTATATCTTAGAGTGCCCATTGAGGCCATTACGAACGATGCTTAGATATAGAATAATTTTAGCCTTAGGATTAAGATTGAAAAACTGTTAGCATTAAGAATTTTCGGCAAATAAAGCACTTTTAAAACTAAACCACCACCTTCGAATTTGCCACTACCACCGTCGAATCGACCACTACCACAACCACCGATGACGACAGTGGAGGCACGTGTGAATCTTGGAGTTGATGAGATCGCTCAACTGATTCACACGTTGCGGAGGGAGGAGCGATCTCATCAATTTAAAGATTCGCACAGTGATCGTTCTCGATTGACGGATCGCACCTCCAGAACAAGAAGTACTGCTTGAACACTTGACAGGGCTCAGCCACCGCATTATCTGGTTGCTGAGCCACTACAAAATCCGGTGGCTCAGCTCCCATATTATCCGGCTGCTCAGTTTGCTGATCGAAGGAGCACCGGACCAAATTATAGACGCCACAACACTACAAGTCCCATACGGATATGGCATTTAAAATTTAATGGAGATGCTAATGTGTTGCGCGCGGAAGAATTGATCTATCGCACCGAGGCTCTTGCAACCAGCGAGCTGAGCGCAGATATGGACTTGCTCGCACGAAATTTTTATATGCTGCTAGATGGCCGCCCGAATAGTTGGTACTGGACCTGTCACAGGTCCAATCCAAGACCAACTTGGGTGGTTCTGAACCTGCATTTTTGCAGACGTGGGGTGTGCGAGCGAGTGACTGGGACAAATCTGCTCTCGACCTTTTCTCGGGAGTTGCTTTTATTTAGTTTCGCTCTATTAGGGCCAACGTATCGCATTGGGACGAGCTTGTACAAGAAGTTCGAGATCAATTATTGCCGGCCGATTATGATGACCGCCTAGTGGAGGAAATCAAACGTCGGACCCAAGGCGAGCATGAACCCATTTGACTATTTATTGCAGCCGTGAGAGCGTTGTTCGCGTGACTATCCGAACTTAAGATTCTCTCGAGAGCAAGCCACCAATTGTTGCAGTCACCGCCCCACAGTCGGGTCAAGATAAACGCGGAAACGCCTGCTGGAATTGCAACCGTTCGGGTCACCTAATGACGGCATGCACGCTTCCGATAAGTTGCTACAACTGTGGAAAAGAAGGGGTGATTGCCCTAAGTGCACAGCCCAGTCGGGAAACGACTGCGGGGTTTTGCTAAGGCACTGCCCAGCAACCCCCAAACAAGACGCCGCGAGCGAAAAGTCTTCCCAAGAAATGCTCCGATGGATTGATTCAGTTCTCCATAACTCTGGAGCAAAGATAGAAAATCTCTGTCTCGGCACGATCTATTGCCAACTCATGAACATACTTTATCCTGACCTTATCCCATTGACTTAGGTGAAATTCAACGCAGAGGCGGATCATGACTTTACCAGTAATTGGAAGTTACTTCAGGGTGCTCTGAGCGTGGCCAGAGTGGGGACGACGGTTTCGATTGCGAGGTTAGTTAGAGGTAGATCGATGGACAATCTTTGGTTCTTGCGGTGGTTCAAATCATTTTTCGGCAGCCATGAGTTAGGAACAGAGTTAAAGGATGGGACAGTAATAGGGAATAAATCCCAGGTTGGGTTCATTGCAGCGTATCACCAGACGCACAAGTTCAAAAAGAAAATGAGGTCGAAGAGAACCTCAAAAGTTATTAATCGCAGGCATGTGCAATCCGTGGCGTAACCACGCCACTCATTCCGAAGCAAAATTTCGGAAACCCGACAAAGCTAGAAGAAGCAGCATTACGACCCAGTTTGGCCAATAAATCTCACGAGCGGATTGTATCGATAAACCCTACCCCAATGGTAGATTATCTATGGAACGTACTGGCGAGGATGAGCGACCATACATTCGGGTATCAATCCTGGGAGCTGGTCTAATGGGTCAATTGAACTCAGGAGCCACTCGAACTATCCTGGGAGCTAAAGGTTGGGAACTGGTCCAGAAACTAGATTTCACGACGATGATGTCCAGTTCGACTCAGGTTGCAATATCCGATGGTAAGAGAGTTGGGGTGAATGGCTCCATAGAGGTGCCCATCGCGCTAATCGTTAAGTTAAATATAACCGGACCTTTACTTGACTGGCTTAAGTCATATCTTAGTAAAAGAGCTCAATGTGTTAAGTTCCAAGGCTTCATTTCCAAAGAAATAGTAGTGTCTTCTGATGTACCCCAAGGACGTAACTTAGGTCCTTTATTGTTCAATATCTTCATTTCAGATCTCTCACAAGTATTGGATAGTGTTTCACATCTTTTATAAATCGATGATCTGAAAAGATTCATTCCATTAGCTCCTCGGCATATGCTGTATTCCTGCAATCCAAGCTCTTGGCACTAGATGGTTGGTGCTGTCAAAATAAATTAAAGCCTTAAAGGATTTAAATCGAGTGGAGCATATTGAAGACCTCGGCGTGCTACTTGACAATAAGCTATGCTTTAAATCTCACTACAACAGAATAATCTCAAAGGCCAACAAACTTTTAGGTTTCATTAAAAGAAGGGCTAAAGAGTTCAAAAATTTATGGGTCACTAAATCATTATTCTGTTCCCTTCTCCGCCCTCTCCTGGAATATGCATGTCCCATTTGGGATCCCTTTTTTGACATATACAGCTGCTCACATAATTATTGGGTCGAGACCAAAAACAATGTTTCGGGCAAAATTATGACCAAAACGAGGAGAAAATAAAAAAAAAAAATTTTCTTTTGTTATTGTCTTTACTATATACTCATGGAAATAAGTGTTTTTTCAAAATATGTGTTACGCAAATATATGAAATAAATAAAAACAGTTCTAATAAACGAAATCTAGTATCAAATAATTATTAGGTCAAACGAATTTTTGGTACTCTTATAAATTTAAACTGCTAAATTAATATTTGGTGGGATCTCCTTTTTTATTCAGGATCCACTTGCATCTATTTCGCATTGATTCTACAAGTTTCCGGTTAGCTGATTCGAAGATTACTGTCCATTGATCTTATAGAAACCTTTTCAACTCCGGTGTACTGCTAATTGGGTGCATCCTGCTTCTTCCATTAAGCTGCTTCCAAAGATGGTCATCTGGGAGCTGGTTGATGGAAAGTGGAATAGTGGTGTTCGGTTTTTTCTTTTTTAGGACACTTGTAGGGTAGAAATTCTCGAATGATATGTGCCGTATGCTTAGAATCTTATCTTGATAGAATTGATGTTGATTTTAGAATTCCCATTTCCTCTCAAGAAGTTTCCAATTTTTATATTGAAAATGTGTAACAATACATTTTTGGTCATAATGCCATCAATAAAAAACATGTTTTCAACTGCTGAGAATGATATACAGCCCAATTAGTCAATCGAGAAGCAATATATATTATTTTAGGTGGAATAACAGTCGGATTGGCGATTATATTTTGTCATACTAGGAAAACAGCCGGTTGGCTGGCCGGAAAAATGACGCAAGATGATCATTCGGTGTCAGTATTTTCCGGTGATCTAACAGTCGATCAACGTCTCGCAGTACTCGATCGATTCCGATCCGGACTTGAAAAGGTTCTGATAACAACGAACGTCCTATCTAGAGAACAACATAAGTCCACCAATGTTATGTTAAGACGTAAACGCAACTTTTAATTTAATATGAATTCCGAATGGAAACAGTGCTTGCCAGTTGCTAAATATTTTAACGCCGATAGCTCAAAAAGTTGAAAATATGACTAATGCAGTTCTGCCATATGACCACAGATTTGGTGTCCAATGTGCGCACGTATAGTTTCATGTTTCGGTTCGTTCTTTTTTTGTTATCTCCACTTTGCGCCCACTTAATCTCGGCATTGCAAGATAGCTGAAGTTTTTGTTATCCCGAAGCAAGGCAAACCGCTCACAGAAGTAACAACATATCGGCCAATATCTCATTTACCTGTGATGTGAAAAATATTTGAAAAACTGCTTTTGAAAAGACTCAATTGTATTACAGATAATATAAGACTAATTCCAAACCATCAATTCGGATTTAGACACAAACATTTTACGAGAGATCAGGGTTTTTTTTAAAAAAAAGTGCCATTCGTCACCTGGACTGATAGCTGAAGGCTATCAGTTCCTGTAGCGATTGTGTCGGTCCGGTATGCCTTATAACTAGTAAAGCTGCTAACAAGGTTAGTACATTTTTAAGTTTCGTTTATTTTTTTGGGTTAGCCAAATTACTTAATTAACTTATTTTAAAAAAACTAACTAAACGTCTTATTGATTGAGCCACCAGTATCTCGTAGCCTCACGCTCATGTCTGCCAATGTCAACATAGTTCGCGGTGGAGTATCGCCATAAGGGCAGTGGGTCACCAGTTTCAAGATTGGGAGCGTATTAAATTTTTTTTATCGGTCGCGCGCCTATATGCGTGATAAATGATTGGTACGTAGTCGGAATCTAAGATGTAACCGTTTTCGTCAAGGTAGGCGAAGGCTTCAGGTGGAATAAAACCAGTTGACATGGTTTTTTTTCAATATATTGTGGGTTTGGGAAGAAGGGTTGGTGGATCCAAGGGTTAAGGTCTTGATCTGTGGTGGTTCTAGCTAGGTATATGGTTCCTAATTAATTTTATGATTGTCGTATCAACCCAGATGATTTCTGCCGTTTCATATATCTCCTCGTTCGATATGTAATGCAGAAAATATTTAGCATATTCACTTAACTTTCCTAAATTGTGAACTAGATATTCTTAAACAGTTGAAATTTTAAAGTCAAAGAAATAAGTTATATTACATATAAACACATTTTCAAAGCAACCAAAATTTTTTTTTTCTTAAATAAAGTTAACGAAGTAACTTTAACTGGCGCAGTCGTGCAGCTAGGGCGGTTTGGTCATTAGTTTTTTTAATCGATCTAAGATCGACGGATTATCAATTTGTGACATTAGAGAAACTAGTGTTGTGCTCTTCAATCCTGCACCAACGACGGATCATCATAAGAAGCGACCAACGAAATGACCATACAATAACTGGAAGAAAAAAGGGGAAAAATCAAAGTCGACCGATAAAGCGGTACTGTGGAAAATCTTCATTATTATTTGCATGTAAGTCACTATTTAGGATTTCCTTCCATGAGCCATCCTAAAAAGAAAAGCCCATTCAAATCCAGGCCCTACCCTACACCCCAATTTACTAGAATTAAGTACCTTAGTCCCTACCCTACATCCCAACTTACTAGAATTAAGTACCTTAGGCCCAATTAAAGTGAAAAAATCTGCCAACAGTCTGGGTGCAACTCTACTATTTTTCCGCCAGTAGTTCGGAACGCGTGCAATTCGGGGATGCGGTGTATGTTACTATGTGACTGATCAAAAAGTTTGGGAAGCAGTTAGAATAGGGTGTAACATATGAATTACATAATTGGGTCATATGCCAGGATGCGATCTAGAAGTTGAAAACGAAATAAACATAAAATTAAGTGATTGTTAAAAAAGTTCATGGAAGTGAAAAGATATTCGATACCTGATCAGAGCTAAGAGATATTCCGGAATTCATGTAAAAGTATACAACCACTTAACACCCCAAAGGGGTCGAATTTCCAAAAATCTTGATAACACTTTCTAGGTATTCACATGAAGAATCCGTTAAATTAAAAGTAATTCAATATTTGGAAAGACCTAGTAAATATGATGAAAATCATGAAAATATAGGCATTTTATTTTCACTGATCATTTTTTTTTATCCCGCTTCCCAATGCCAATGGATGTTCGAATTTTTTTTAAGCAGAATTACTTTTCCAGTTAATTTACATATACGTGCCGAGTTTCAACTTTCTATCATAAGCCGTTCTAAAGTTAGGAAAAACACTCCCCACCACTGTACCATACTACCCCAAAAAAAAATATTTTTCCACCATGCCACTACTATCTATGTAAATACCAAGGTTCAGCTTTCTTTTATTATAGGTTCTAAAGATATAAACAATAGAACTTTTGATTTCTCACCCTTCCCCACCGTCACCCTCTACACTCACACCGCAAATTTTCTCTACTAGGGTTCTATTAGGCCTACTTCTAGTAAAAATTTTAAGCATCTACCTTACACTGTTATTGAGATATGAAACGTGTTATTTTTGAAAGAAAAAATTATCCCCTCCACTTCCGTGCTCCCCCGTCACCTTCAAGATTTATACTCAAACCGAATTTTGTTTTTCTGGTGCAATTGGTTTGTGAGATATCGTACTCTAAAGTTTTTCACTCCCCACCCCCATACGCCACTAACCCCACCCAAAAATTTTGTTTGAATCTACTCTCCTAGTATAACTTCAGATATTTGTTAAGTTTTAATTGCTTGCCGGTAACGGTTTAGGAGATATGGATTTTAGAATGTGTCGACTTTTTTGCGTTTCGGACGCATTATTTCTCCCTTCACTCCTACAAACATTCACCCATATCATCAATTTTTTAGCAAATGGGTCCACTATCAAAGCTCTATAGAAATTTTTAGTTTCAGCCTTCTAACATAAGTGGTTACTGAGATCTAGAAATTAAAATTTTTCATCTAGACGCTTCCCCCCACCTTCCCCCTCACACCCCCTCTTTCCCCTCACACCCCCACCTTCCACCTTCCCCCTCACACCGCCACCCCTGAAAATAATGTCAATTCAAGGGGTCTACCCAGTCTATTAATAGAAACATTTTAATAGCTCCACTGGTTTGAGAGCTACTAGCCGTCAACGATTTTGCGTGTGGTTGGTCGACGTACGGCGTACGGCGGACAGACGAACTGAAAATTCTACTAGTCTACTAGTCATGATACGTGGAAAAAAAATTTTAAGGGCAACAACTTTTTTTTTTATCGATAACAATACTGTATTCTAAATTATAAAGTAATAAAGAATTAAGAAATTATAGTGAAAGTGAGCAAATTTCAAATAGTTCCGACCAAGAATATTGTGCGCGAAGTGTATCTGATTTTTTTTTGTGTAGAAGTTTCCAATAGCATCCAAAGTATAACAAAGGCTTTTAGAAGTCGTGACAAAAATTTAGACAAAACCGAAAACAAAAGTGAAAGCGTTTAGATTTAACCTTCTGCCCGCCCTAGGCCCCAGAAAATTTTGCCGCCCCTTTGGTTGTTTTTTTTTCTGGAATCTTGAATTCCGTAATATATTATAAGTTCTATTAATGCAAGGTATCAGTTCTCGACGAAAAAAAAATGCTTTGTTCTTTTTCTTTTTAATTTTCATCCTTAACATATTGAGATTACGTGGACAAAACGATATTTCGATATCAAATGTATATCACGAGTTACAGATCGACTCGTTGAACGGTAAGCCGATATTCAATACGATTTTTTTATAATGTCAAACCTTAAATGCGTTTTTCTCAAAACCACTTCTTCCGGAGCGCGCTGCGATCTACAGCTTTAACGAATAAACCGATTTTAATAAATAAAAGCTTAAAAGAAAGTAGACTGAATTCGGGAGGCCCCAAAGTTGAGTTTTATTTATTTTTTATTCCACTTTTTTTTCTATTTGAGTTTTTAGGCCAAAAAAGAGTGAAAAAAGTGATTTTTTTTTTTCATATAGCTGCTATTTTAGTCTCAGGGCGTTTTTTCAAAATCGGAAAACGTTGGTGCCCCGCAAATTTGATGTAGTTTCATAATCTTTTTGAATTTTTGATCTTAGATCACTTGGCAAGGCTGTAAGAGGTACCGCGTGCATCAACTCACGCCAATCGTGGCCGTACGTCATAGGAGCTGGAGCCGCCATTTTGTAATATATTTTCTTAAAAAAAAATTAACAATTATTCTTCACTTGTACCTCTATATAACCCATTAATAGTATTATTCATATATATTTTCCTGAAATTGAGTCATTTTGGGGCCTTTTAACATTTTGGGGCCTTAAGAATAAAACACATTTAAAAATAACTTTAGAAACTTTGTTTAATTCCGCAACCTTTGTAATACTTAACTATATCACTCATCCCTCACGTCTTACATTTTACTTCTTGCTTTCAAAGTCACGAAGGTTTCAATCAAGTCATCGTAAGCAATAGAGCGCAACAACTGAGACTCGATGCTGAGAGTAGCGAGAGAGTTGAGTCCATCTTCAGTCATTTTGGAGCGCAGATAATTTTTAACTGGACGTAACCACGAGAAGCTCCGTTATCCAGAGCAGTTGGTTACCGGTGTACAGACATATATGCGTAGCCCGTAAGTCACAACGGCAACGCAAGCCGTCGCGGCCTAGGTGTCAAAAAGTTGAGCACAGTGTATTTCCACTGTGGTAGTCACAATGAACGTACACTTAAACATCATAACGCAATCATCAAGAAATGTTCGCCAACTTTGAACTTTTTCGTTGCCCATAGTTAACCTTAAAATCGAGAAGTGACTTTTTTATCTTTACAACATCGAATGGTTACTTGATCTGACCGGAGTGAATTAAAATTAGTTTAAAAAGCTTTTTTAGTTGTTCGCTGCGTCGTATGCACGAATACGAACGCTTTTTGGAAAATTTGAAATTTATTTAAAACTCAAACTAACGCAGAGAGTGAAAAGTTATGTGACTTGATGTTTTACTGACTGCGTAAGGATGCGCCGTGCTGCCTGATTCTACTTTGTATGTGACTCAAGCATAATGCGATGTCGATGTTGGGCTAGGGATAAACGGTTTGAAGATCATCCTCTCGAAGCGATTTCAACACTGATAACGCCGTTGTACGATCTTCCGAGTTCGACATGCAGTGTGCTCGGAAATGAATGCACTCATCGGCAAAGCTTTCTTCGAGGTCAAAACTATAGAGCGTCTGTAAACCCTCTGCTTTCGTCCTAACATCAGCTGGACTCATGGCACTAATGCCGGTTTTTAAAATAGTTAATTCCCCCAGTGACTGTCATATTATTCAAAATAATCTGGACTCTCTTTTTGATTGGTGTGTGAATAATCGATTGCTCTGAGTGGAGCTTAAGCTTGGGTTTAGGAACATCTTCGATTTCACAGTAATGGCTTAAGTCTTAAGCTAAGTCAAGTGCGAGCTTAACTTAAGCCATCAATTTTGCGAGCTTCAGCTCCGTTCATAGAATAAGCCTGCGAACTGTCAAAGTTGTGCGCATACAATCTCCAGGTTTTTATTGAAAATATATTTATTGCAAGATTCGAAGCATTTACATATGCATAAAAATAATTCAATTTTAGCGTCATCGAATGATGAGCTATTTAGGAACAGACCATAACATAACATTTGCTGTTTAAATAATGATCTAGAACCACCAGAACTAGATCATACCATGGCAACCTTAGTTACTGAAACAAACAATGCGGATTGCTCGCCAGCCGCAAATGAAAAAAATTTTTATATGAGAAGTATTTTATTTATTGATTATTTTAAGAATATAATAAATTAAATTAAGAAGATAAAAAAATAATACAAAAATGTGTGTAATAATAAATCGATTACGTTTCAGAATCATGACATTTTTTCTTTAATATTTTAACTCTTAATTCCGATAGTTGTTTCATTTCGGATTCGTGCTTTTGCTGTATACATTCCATTTCAAGTTTACTCTTCTCTATTTGTGCTTCCACAAGTTTTTTTTTTAGTGGCAAGAGTTTTCCATTTGTCGACTGTGTTGGCCTGTTGTGAAATACGCAGGAAATTGTTTTTCTTCCTACCGACGAATATTTTTTCTGAAATGACTCAAGACATAAGTTATTATGGAACACAATTTTTAACTCGCAATATTTCTCACCTTGGAATTTTTTTACAAGGACTTCAGTTTTAATATTTCGTTACACTTCACGTTTGTTCGAATGTTCCCAGTTGATCGCTTGTCTTTTAAGAGACATAATCTCGATGGTTTGAGCCTAGGAATCATATTGCTTATCTTTCTTCATCACTAGATAGAAAGAAATAGCAATAAGAACATGTGCTCCCACCACGATCTGTTTGTAATGCAAAAAACAGGCGCAACTTTCCGAGCGCTGCAAATGTCATCCGCGACTTAACCGATTCAAATTATATACGCCAAAAGTTATAGTTCAAGTGCGGTTACAATAAAATGGCACAAGTGTGATGTGAAGTGATTGGAAATCATGGAATGTGTAACTACGTTATTACCCAGTTGGTCGCTTGTCTCTTAAGAGACACAATCTCGATGGTTTGAGCCTAGGAATCATGTTGCTTATCTTTCTTCATCACTAGATAGAAAGAAATAGCAATAAAAACATGGAGCTCTCACCACGATCTATTTGTGATGCCAAAACATCCGCATTTGCGAGACGAATGCTCACTGGAAATGTCATCCGCGACTTACAAGATGAAAATTATATACGCGAAAAGTTACAGTTCAAGTGCGGTTACAATAAAACGACACAAGTGCGATGTGAAGTGATTGGAGATCATGGAATGTTTTACTACGTTATTAGTGTTTTATATTTATTATATTGCAATAAGGTTCGCCCCTGCCTGCACGTTTCATTTTATAACCCCCTTTCTTATTTCCAGCCGATGTCAATCTCCGAGTACGAGCTTTTATCACAACACGCTATCATTAAACAGATGGCGCTGCGGTAAGCAAAAATTTGATATCGAAACATTTGCAGACATGTCTTCGAGATGTCGGGAACATTTATCTCGATACCGTGTATTTTGTCCATAAGCCGTCTCGAAGAATCTCGCACCCAGTTGGTCGCGTCTGCGAGAATCTCGCAGATATCTCGAAGACTATGGCGGCCTGGATTCTTCGAGACGTCTTATGGGAAAAATACACGGTATCGAGACAAATGCTCCCCGAATCTCGAAGACATGTCTGCGAATGTCTCGATAGAAAAATGGCTTTGGCAATAGCGCCATCTGTTCGATGATAGCGTTTTAAGATAAAAGCTCGTACTCGTATGAATATTTCGCGGAGACTGCCATCGGCTGGAAATAAGAAAGGGGCTATGAAATGAAACGTGCAGGCAGGGGCGAAGTTACCTTACTGCAATAAATATAAAAAACTAATAACGTAGTCACACATTTCCAATCACTTCACATCGCACTTGTGTCGTTTTATTGTAACCGCACTTGAACTGTAACTTTTCGCGTATTTAATTGTTATCGTGTAAGTCGCGAATAACATTTGCTGCGCTCGGAGTGATGCGGCTATTTTTTGCCTTACAAATAGATGATGGTGAGAGCACATGTTCTATTGCTATTTCTTTCTATCTAGTGATGAAGAAAGATAAGCAATATGATTCCTAGGCTCAAGCCATCGAGATTATGTCTCTTAAGAGACAAGCGACCAACTGGGCAGACAAGTCGAAATGTCTCCGAGAAATCGGCGAGATTCTCCAGACGCGACCAACTGCCCAGTTGGTCGCGTCTGCGAGAATCTCGCAGATATTTTGAAGACATGGCGGCCTGTCTGCGAGATTCTTCGAGACGTCTTATGAGAAAAATACACGGTATCGAGACAAATGCTCCCCGAATCTCGAAGACATGTATGCGAATGTCTCGATAGAAAAATAGCATTGGCAATAGCGCCATCTGTTTGATGATAGCGTGTTGTGATAAAAGCTCGTACTCGTATGAGTATTTCGCGGAGATTGCCATCGTGCAGGCAAGGGCGAAGTTACCTTACTGCAATATAATAAATATAAAAAACTAATAACTTAGTCACACATTTCCAATCACTTCACATCGCACTTGTGTCGTTTTATTGTAACCGCACTTGAACTGTAACTTTTCGCGTATTTAATTTTTATTGTGTAAGTCGCGGATGACATTTGCTGCGCTCGGAGTGATGCGGCTGTTTTTTGCCTTACAAATAGATCGTGGCGGGAGCACATGTTTATACTGCTATTTCATTCTATCTAGTGATGAAGAAAGATAAGCAATATGATTCCTAGGCTCAAGCCATCGAGATTATGTCTCTTAAGAGACAAGCGACCAACTGGGTGGGTTTGTTAAAACTGTCATATCCTCAGATGAATTTAGTTTCATGTAGTATACATCAGATGGCACTATCCGTTTCAAAAGCTTCCCAGCTGGTAAAATCTGCGAGAATCTCGCAGATTTCTCGGAGATATGGAACTCTGCCTGCGAGAATCTCCGAGGCGTTGTATGAAAAAAATACACGCACCGATTCTCGGAGACATTTCGGCGAAATTCGCGATAGCTAAAATTTTGTTGCTCCGCGCCATCTGTTGTAATAGAGTTTTAACTATCGCGACTTTCGCCGAAATGTCTCCAAGAATCGGTGCCCATATTTCTTGATACGTATATTTTTTTCACTTAATACCCTAAATACACTGTTTGTATACAAATCATGTTATTGAAATCATGATATGCGATACAAGGTACCCATGATACACAGCCCATACATGTTATACTTTGACATTTAGCAAAGACAAAATTTCAAGTGTCTATCAATCGTAGCTCTGACTGCTAGATATTCGTGCCTATGATGTTCCGGCGAAATGCACTTTCATTGCTAATAAAGATATGTACAAAGTGGACCATTACACCACACAAAAAAGTTAAAAAACTATCAAAAAAAATTAATTTTGGAAGAATATAAAAATCCGCAACTGTCATTCATTCAAATTTCAGTTGATTTTAGTAACAGATGGCGCTGATGGCAGTTACAAGTAGGCTTTATCAGCTCGAATTATCGAATTTGTAATCCAAGAAAGACTTTTGATATTACGTTAATATTAGCTCGTTGATGTACTATATGCGCTTTATTGGGTGATACACTGGTGATATTGACGATATCATGATTTGTATACAAGCAGTGTATCTAGGATATAACGTCTCGGAGATTCTCGCAGACTGAGCGACATGTCTCCGAGAAGTCTACGAGTTTCTCGCAGATTGTAATAATAATATACTTCTAGCCAGAAATTTACCTGCTCTCAGCTCTTGCAGAAAGAGACGCACTGTAAAAAAAAAATATGCCAACAGTCTGGGCGCAACTTTACTATTTTTCCGGCAGAATTTCGGAACGCGCTCAATTCTGAGATGCGGCGTAAGCTACTAAGTGAGTTTTAATGCTCTCCAGAATAGAGCACCTAATTGGCAGGCGAAAAAAAACGATCCAGGGTGTTATCTGGAGTACATTTTATTGTTAAGATTTGGCAACCCTGCGCTGTCAAGTTTGAAATTAAGTGACATTTCCGTTTCGGTATTACATTCAATTTGAAAAATATTTTTGAGTAGTAAGTACGACAAGATCTCTTAAAGATAGTCAAAATGTTAAGTTTTGTTTAAGTTCCTTCTCATGTAGAGTAAATAAACGGCAATTCGAGAGACACACTTTTTCCACTTCTCACATCTTATTATGGACGAAATTTTATTCAAACAATGCAATCACTTACCTTTTCTTTTCTTGCTTATCCATTTCACTTTAATTTCTATTGTTCCTTTCTTTGCTACAAAACTTATGGCAATATAATTGTCACTGGATTTGATTTTATTGCAGCTCTGTTACATTTCTGTTGAGTAAACAAAAATGCTGCCAACCATAAAAATCGAATCGAGTAAAGCGAATTAAAGCGAATTAAAGCGAATTAAAGCAAATTCATCCTAGGCTCACACTATTCATTCTCTCCGGAGTAGGATATAAAACCTAGTAAAATTAGTGGGTTTACTATCCTGGATGTTGTTGTTGTTTCACGTATACTTATGCTGTACTATCCTACTCTGGAGAGCATTAAAACATAAAACACGCCTACCAAGGGCGCCCATAGAACTTCTTTCAAGGGGGGGGGGGGGGGGCAAGGCAAAAAGTTTATAAAATAACCACCCACTCTATTTAGAATCTGAACTTATGGTTGAAATTTGAACGTAAGTTCGAGAACGGACACAATCGTTTTACTCTTTCGGGTCCATACAAAGGCCTTAAAACATGCGTTCAAGAAAACTTGCCGATAACTTCGGAACGCTTAAATCGCTCAAATCCCAGTCGTAGAGGTGCTTATACATAAGCAATTTTTCAAACAATTAATTGTCCGATGACTATTACCAAAATTAGTGGAGCGATTAATGAATGGCGGCAATATTTCGACAATGTGGATATGTTTTCATAGATTGCTGATATTTCTCGCCATATACTCGTAGTTTCTGTATTTCCAAGAAAAATTTATCTCTTCCACTTCCATGCTTCATCACCTCCTTAAAAAAATTTACTTCATTTATCAAACTTTATACAGAAACCGAATTTAATTTCAAAATTGCAGTTGGTTCGTAAGATATTGTAATCAAAAGTTGTTCATCTCCTCTGGAGGTGTTTTTCCTAGCTATATAGAACGCCTTCTGCTACAAAGTTGAAACTCGGTATGTATGTATATGTAAATCAACCAGAAAAGTAGATAAAAAAAATCTTAAATATTCATTAATGTTTGGAAGGAGGTCGAAAAATATTATCAGGGAAAATGAAATGCACATATTTTCAGGATTTTCGTCATATCTATTAGGTCTCCCCAAATATTGAATTCATTTTTATTCTACGGCTTTTTCATATACATACTCGTAAATATGTAGAAAGCGTTTTCATGATTTTCTTAAATTGCTTTTTCATGAATTCTGCCATATCCCCCAGCCCTGATATGATATCGACTATATCTCCACTTTCATGGGGTTGCGTAATAATCGCTTAAAACTATCACAGTTTTTAAGATTTTGCCTTTTTTAACCCTAAGAGGGTATAAAAGGGTTGAACACGTTTTTACGAATTCCGTAATTTTCGTGCTGTCTTTATATTTATCTGTTATGTATTTTCAGGGTTTTTGGATATTTCACCCCCAAGTGGGTGTAAGTAGGTTGCATATATTTTTACAGATTCTTACAGATTACTTAAATCTGATGATATATCGAATTCCTATATAATTACAATGGTTTCCTATACCATATAAGCGCAAAAAAGTCAATTTCATGTATGCTTTTTAAATCTTTGACTTCAACTTCTTCGGATCGATGAGATATTTGATCACTTTTCACTTCCACAGACTTTTTATATAATCGCCTTCAAACTCATTTCACAATTTTTAGATATTCAACTTCCTAGGGTTTCACAATTTTTGCCATCCTTTAGTTCTAATGAGATATGAAATTGGTTGTTTCTATTTTAACTACTTTTATTTTTAGAACAAAATTAATTTTCCAAGAAAAGTCATAATCTCGAAACAACTGATGATATACTCCGATTTTGATCGCTCCCGAACTTTGACCCGAAAAATAATAAAGTTTCGCCCAGAGTATTGGCAGATTTTTAAATCAATAACATTTCTTTATTGCTAAAATAATAAAGTAAAATATACTTGAAAACAGTGGCAGATCTTACTGTCAGATTTTTTTTTTTAATTTGGCTATTTCGTTTGATAAAGTTCTGTGTGAATTTAGCTACATCGACAGCACTTAGCAAAAAAAGGGTCATCTGAAGAAGGGATCATATTGTTTTCACCTTATTATGGGTCATTCCATCAAAAATCGCCAAAGTTGTGACCTTATCATTTCTGATTATTTTAAAAATTTTGTAATTGAAGAACAAGTGAAAAAATAATTGAAATTCAAGGATTTGTTTCTATCTCATTTTTTAACTAACAAAAATAATAACAATCTTTAAAATAAGCTCTACTTTATTATTCAAGGATAAAAACTACCAGAGATATGAATTTTCAAAGAGGATTCGGATATCGTTTTGGGGAAATTTTTAACTAACAAAAAATAATGAGATAGAAACAAAAAATTGAAATCATATTTTTTTCACTAATTCTCCGAGTACACAAAATTTCAAAAGAATCGGCGATGATAAGGCCACACTTTTGGCGGTTCTTGATTAAATTACCTTTTTTCCATAAAATTAATTGCGAATTCTCTTCGATTTTTTTAACCATTGAGATTCCAAGCTAATTTTTTGATATGTTTTGAAAAACAGTATAACCCATAAAATATAAAAAAATTAAAAAAAAAAAAAAAGTATTGTGAGATAGGTATTTACGGATAAATGACAAAATCGTTATCATTGAAAAAAAAATGCCAAGGATAGTTTTGCGACAACCTCACCCTTTAAAATAAGCCCTATTTTATTATTCCAGGATAGAAATTAACAGAGATAAAGATTTTCAAAGAGGACTCGGACACCATTTTCGCAAAAACTAACAAAAAAATTAGAGAGAATCAAAAAGTTGAGTTTCAATTCTTTTTTCATTAAAGTACAAAAACGTTACAAAATAGTAACGAAAAATCTTGTAAAACACACGCTTGGTCGTTCGATTTGGAAATAAACTGCAGTCTGATGAGTTGTGGTGCCTGATCTGATTCTTCTGCAGTACGCGGTCTTGGTCAATTCCGGAAAAGGGCTAATTATCTAAGTCTATAGCTTGATTTGATATTAATTTTAGTGTCATTACTGAGAACTAAAGTCGAGGCATGAAAGATGTGTACAATAATTGTACAGTGAATGAATGGTACCTATGTAAAAGTAGATGCAACATAGTTTGGTATATAAAGTATGATTTTTCTCAACTCTTAGCGATGGTCAAATCCAGGGGGGCCAAGTGCCCCTTCTTGCCCTCCCTGTGAGTTCAGGGGGGCAAGTGCCCCCTCTTGCCTCCCCCCTGTGGACGCCCATGATTTCAGATTCTTGTTAGAAGGTCGAAATTTTACGATTTTTACTGTTCACAAACCTCTTATTTTCGCTTTTCACCAAAATGCTGACAAAGCCTCTCCGAGGCAGCTTAGACAATTAGATTTTATAGGTCAGTTTTCTACTGATTTACGACACATTTCTGGTTAAGACAATTTAGAATATGCAAAATCGATTTACCTTCATCAATCGACTATTCTAAAATTGCAAAAGCTCAATTATCTGATGAACATTTTGAAAAAATTAGATTGTTACCAAGTTTGAAAATGATTCAAGTTCCTAGAGAGGGACCAACCTAATGTTATGGTGTGAGAAGTCAAAAGGTTCAAAGACCTTACATACCAAATCAATTTCGTGAGCTGTTATTTAAAACTGTTCATAATATTACCAATCCAGGAATTAAAGCTACTGTTAAATTATTATCATCAAAATTCATTTGGCCAGCTATCAATAAGGATGTAAGTCTTTGGACTAAACAATGTTCTGATTGTCAGAAATCAGAAATTACTAGATTCGTTAAAAGTCCTTTTGGTAGTTTCCAACCAGTTTCGAGTAAATTTGAAACAATTCATTTAGATTTAGTAGGTCCGCTTCCTTCATCAAATAACTTTCGTTACTGTTTGACAGTTATTGATAGATTTTCAAGATGGCCGGAAGCATTTCCTATAATTGATAGCACAGCAAAAACCATAGCTTCGACTTTAATTAAAAAGTACTTTTCGCGTTATGGTATTCCACTTTCAATTATTACTGATCAGGGGGCTCAGTTTGAATCAAAACTATTTTCGGAACTAAGTTCATTTTTCGGATTTAAACGTTGTAGAACCAATGCTTATAACCCTAAAGCCAATGGCATGCTGGAGCGTTGGCATCATGTATTAAAAGAAGCATTACTGTGTAAGGCCATTACTAATTGGTCAGAACAATTACCTTTCATTTTACTCGGCTTGAGAACTATTTTGCGTGAAGATGCTGAAGCAACTCCAGCGGAGTTGGTGTATGGACAAAATATTCGGTTGCCGTTCGAATTCATTCACAACACAAGAGATAATAAATCAGTACTAGTTCATGAATACATACTTAGACTTAGGGAGTTTATGTCCTCAGTTAAACCTAAGCCAGCGGTTCACCATTCAGTACAAAATATTTTTATGTTTAAAGAATTAGAAACTTGTTCTCATGTATTCGTAAGTAGAGAACCAACTAATTTATCACTAAAGACTCCTTACGAAGGACCTTATCAAGTTTTGATTCGTGAGGATAAGTTTTTCACTATTTTGGTAAATCAAAATCATCGAAAGGTTTCTGTGGAACCTTGTTACATTCAGTCAGATTTTTCACGTCCCAATGCCCACAAACATGTTCATTACAAAATCGCCTAATTCTGTGCCCTCTCTAGGAGGGGAGTGTGTGGAAGGAAGTTTCACTGTAAATATCTTACATAAAATTACTGACATTGCAATGAGAAGTTTTACTACTTTGATAAAATTTATTTTTTATCCAATTTATCGGAATTTCCAAAAATAAAAATGAGTTACTTTTTCTAGTCAGTCTTGAACATTATTTCTCAACGATCATGTCGAAAACTAATTAATTAAATAACGAAATATTATTTCTCAACGATCGCATCGAAAACTAATTATAATAAATAAATAACGAAATACTATTTCTCAACGATCATATCGATTTAATTTAATTTAATTTAATAATATATTATAAAAAAATATCAATTTATCTAATCGTTAATAAACAAAAATATTGTATAAATTTTATTATTTATAAAAAATTTTAATGTTTGAATAATATTAATAAGTGAAGTGATTAATAAATATAACTTGTAATTTTCTCATAAGAATAATTTAATTACAACAAAAAAATAAATTAAGGATCGAATGAAGATATTCCCTCAATACTACCCCTAAAAAAAATTATATTTTTCCAACATGCCACTACTATAGCTCTACCTAAGTACCAAGTTTAAGGTTTATATCATTTCAGGTTCTCCAGATATAAACATCGGAACTTTTAATTTTTCACCCTCCCCCACCGTCGTCCCAATTTTTTTTCCCTATTAGGGTTCAATTAGAGCTACTTCTGGTAAAATTTTGAGCATCTGTCTTACACTGTTTTTGAGATATGAAACGTGTGTTTTTTTTTAAATTCTTATCCCCTCCACTTCTATGCTCTACCTCCTACTTAAGTTTTTTTACTTTGATCAGTTTTTATTTGTCAACCTTTATACCCAAACCGAATTTTATTTGTCTAGAGCAATTGGTTCATAAGATATCGTAATCTTAAGTTTTTCACCCCCCACCCCATTCGCAACTGCCCCACCCAAAAATTATAATATTAAGAGATAATAATCTGTTCTCCTAGTATAACTACAAATATTTCTTAAGTTTGAATAGAGTGCCATTAATAGTTTAGGAGATATGGATTTTAGAATGTGTCTATTTCGGCTATTTTGGGTTTCGGACGCATTATATTTCCCCCCACTCCCACACGCCTTGATCAATATAAACAATTCTTATGCAAATGGGTCTTCTATCAGAGCTCTATAGAAATTCCAAGTTTCAGCTTCTTATCATAAGCGGTAACTGAGATCTGGAAACCAAAATTTTCCGTCTAAAACGCTTCCCCCTCCTTCCCCCTCCTTCCCCCTCCTTCCCCCTCCTTCCCCCTCCTTCCCCCTCCTTCCCCCTCCTTCCCCCTCCTTCCCCCTCCTTCCCCCTCCTTCCCCCCTCCTTCCCCCTCCTTCCCCCTGACACCCCCACCCCTAAAAATTTGGTCACTTTAAGAAGCGTACCCCGTCTATTTGTAAAAAAAATTTGGGAGCTACGAGCCACCAAACGATTTTACGGGCGGCGTACGGGCGGCGTACGGCGAACAGACGGACTGAAAATGTTTATTGCTTTTTTCGTGTCTACTAGTTATGAAACGTGAAAATAAAAATGTTTAGGGTAGCAAATTTTATTTTTTTAAAAATCGATCACATAATACAGCATTATTAAAATAATAAAGTAAAACATTGCATCAATCAATGCCGTCAGACTCAAAAAATCTGGGTGCTGGACGGCAAAACCGTACGGACATTGCAACATCCTGGGACAGTTGTCAAAGAAATTGGTCACGTCACCGACTGACTACATCACCCCTAAACTGGGCTTTACGAAAGGCTTTTCTGTTGGTTATAATATACCGACGGCTCAAAAATGGACTGCGGGGTCGGGGCAGGAGTATTCTCTATCACACACAATGTCACTAAGTCCTATCGCCTACGCTAGCGTCATCCAGGTGGAGATACTGGGGATCCGTGAGGCTTGTCGGACATTGAGGCAAAAGCTTATCGCCAAAACGCAACATCGTTACCGATAGCCAAGCCGCAATCAAGGCACTAGATTCGGCTTACATCTCCTCTAAACTGGTACAGCAATGTCGTAGCGAACTAGTAGGTTTAGCGGAGCGAACCAAAGTTTCCTTGCGTTGGGTCCCGTGGCATAGAGACATAGAGGGAAATGAACAGACTGATGAGCTGGCCAGGATGGGAAGGAAGATATGGTCATCTTACAACAGAGCCAAGCCAGACGAACTTTTAAATAAGACCTGCGCAGACATCTCCAGAATCACGGCGATTAGGACGTGCCACTGGCCAATTGGGGATCATGCGGCCAAATTGGGCATTCCATTTAACACACACTACTGCAGCTGTCAGGAAACAAACGAGCGAGAGTCACTCGTTCATTTCCTTTGCGACTGCCTGGCTTTAGCTAGAGCACGAGAACGAGCACTAGCCAAGCTCTTCTACGTGGACCTGAGGGAGATTTCGCCCAAGAAGATCGGAGAGTTATTACTCTTCCTGGCCTGTACAGGATGGTTAAAATCGGATCAATTTATCCCCGCACTCACTCATACTCTTAATTTCACAGTCACAACAACCCCTATTATCTAGGCTAACGAGTTTGTGGTATCAAAATGGCCTTTGAGCTAATTGTGCTCTGTCTAGGGACAGAGCTGCCACCCAAACCAACCAAACATACCCACAGCTGTTCATTAAATTTTATTCTCGTGATGTTAACCGATTAGGAGATATGGATTTCTGAATGTTTCGATCTAGGCTTTCGAGTGTTTCGGACGCATTATTATCATTCTAGTCCCACACCCCTTTACCTATATAATACTTTTTTCTGCAAGTGGGTCTCTATATAAATTCCAAGTTTCAGCCTCCTAGCCTAAGCGGTTACTGAGATCTAGAATCAAAAATTTTCCGTCTAAAACGCTTCCCCGACCACCAAAAGGTGGTCGGCTCAGTCTACCAACAAAAAAAAATTAGCTTATTATCTCAAAGAGCTTCAGAGATATAAGCTTTTTGCGTACTGAAATCTTTTTTTGCTTTTTTCGTGTCTATTAGTCATAAAACGTGTAAAAAAATGTTTATAGTAGTAAATTTTTTTTTTTAAATCGATAACAATACTTTATTATTAAAATAATAAAGTAAAATTGAAAGAAAAAAAAAGTTGCTGTTGACAGGATTCGATGAAATCTTTTTTTGCTTTCTTCGTGTCTATTAGTCTTAAAACGTGTAAAAAAAATTTTATGTAGCAAATTTTTTTTTAAGAATCGATATCAATACTTTATTATTAAAATAATAAAGTAAAGTTGGAAGAAAAAAAAATTGCAGTTGACAGGATTCGATGCAGCGCTTTTAGCGTTGAATTTTATTTATCCTAGCGAACAGCCAAAAATTAGTAGCCTACACTGCAGCTCAGCAAATTGTGAAATTTTTTTTTTTATTTCATGTTTTATTTTTATTTTCATGTTGATGTTATGATCCGGCCCAAATCTAGTCCATGTCCGGTTCAAATCCAGGTCAAGTCAGGCCCAGGTCTGGCCAGAAGTCCGGCGTACGTCAGGCGCCATGTCCGGCCTAGGTCTACATGAGCGTTACATCCTAACATGGCCCATATCACGTTCCCTGATCTAGCCCGGACTTATCTTACGGCACGCCTGATCTGGACCAGATCAAATTTTTACTCGGGATAGTAACATACACCGCATCTCCGAATTGAACTCGTTCCGAAGTTCTACCGGAAAAATAATAAAGTTGCGCCCAGACTGTTGGAAGATTTTTTATATAGCATTAAAACTGTAGAAACACATTCAAACTCTTCGGGTTGAACATCCAAAAATTAAGAAATGGATTTGTAGGCGATTATATAAAAAAGTTTGTGGAAGTGAAATGAAAAGAGAAAAAAAATTAAATCGCGTTTTAGGCGACTATTACGCAAGCCCATGAAAGTGAAAAGATACTCGATACTTGATCTGATCGAGAAATTGTGAAAAAGTATACACCATTTTTACACCCCTTAGGGGTCGAATAAATAAACCCTGAAAACACTTTCTAAGTATTTATATGAAAAAGCCGTAGAATAAAAAGTAATTAAATATTTGGGAGAACCTAATAGATATGACGAAAATCGTGACAATGTAAGCATTCCATTTGAATTAATAGTTTGTTTCACCCCCCCCCCCTCCTTCCGAACGCCTATGAATAATTGACATTTTATTTTATATAAATTACATACTTTCCTAGAAGATTTACATACACATACTGAGTTTCACCTTTGTAGCAAAAGCCGCTCTATACATATAAATAGGAAAATATCTTCCACCGCCATACCATACTACGCCTTCAAGAAATTATATATTTTCCAACAAAATAATCAATGGCGCAACAGCCCAAATTGGGCTTAAGCTTTGAAGGCTTTGTGACGAATTTATTTTTCTTGTCTATTTTTTAATTTTTTTCTATTGTTTTTTTTTATAAGCCCATATGTATGTATATATATATATATATATATATATATATATTTTTTTATTGTCTATACTTTTTTTATTATAACTCCGTCCGTCGCCCTGTTATTTTAAGTTATATTTTTATTCATAGTTCCGTATTTAGTTTTCTTTCCTCAAACCAGAATGCCATGAAAGTTCTTTTTCATAGTTTTTACCAGTGTAACACATAACTAAATTAAAGAATTTTTTTTTGATAATAAATAAACCGCTGTACTGACATTAGTGACCTCTGGGAGAACAATTTAAAAACAATAAAAAGCACGCCAAAACTCGTGAGGTGAATTTAAAAAAAAAAAAAAAAAAAATTACGAGAGACTTAGGGGTCTTTTTTCCGAGGTCGAGGGGAGATTGGGTTTGGATGTTGAAGAAAGCAGTTGGTGAATTGACTTTGTTAAAGTTCGGGAATTAAAAATGTCGATATAAGAAGTCATAAAACAAAACAAAAGTAAAGGAAAAAGTGAATTAGAATACGAATACTCAAACATAACTAAATACAAGAAAAAAAAACTAATAAATAGTGTGTACGAACAAGTTGAATGAAGGAAAAAGGACAGTGAACAAAGTGTGCACGAACAAGCTGAATTAAGAACAAAAGGACAGTGAACAAAGTGCGTATGAACCCGAAATTAAGGAAAAAAAAAAAAGTCAATTAAGAATTAAGGAGAAGAATTAACCATTGAACATTGTGCGTGAGAACAAAACGCGAAAGAAAACGGACTAGTCTCACGGTATCGGAAGAAATTAGGAATTTGGGAAAACCGATAATAGAAAACTTGAAGAAAGCAGCAAGGGCCCCAACGTTATTAAGGTACCATAGCTTTAAGTCCGATCAAAAAAAAAAAAAAAAAATTTTAATGCCATCCAAATTGGTTTTTTTTTTAAAGACATTTGATTTTTATAAATATATACATACATACTAGTTTGTGATGTGATAAGTTTTTTCTATTTATTTAATGTGTGTGAAGATATGTGTTAAATTTCAGGTGATTTTAGTTTCAGAGCGGTGCCTTTATTTTTTTCAGTTTTTTTGATTTAGGTAAATAAGAGAGCAAGGATGACGATTGGCTAGAGGATATTAAGGAGATCCTGGAGGATTGGTCGTTTCGGGGCTGGCCTCATTTCCTTCTAGCAGTGCGATTACAGGTGCAGCGTACAGTCCCGCACTTTAGCGGTATGACTAAGCGGATTGATTAAGCGAAGCGTTAGATGAGCGAGCGCTGTAGGGTCATTCCCGGTCTCGCAATGACCTTTCCCTATCCACCTCAATTTTTTTTCTCTTTGTCTTACATTTGTGCAATTTATATGTATTTTAGACAGCACTCTCAAGGACGGTGACTCCCTCTGGATCGTATTCTTTTTTCACCCACTCCCACGTTCCTGACTAGCCGGCAAAATGTGCTGTAAGGACCCAGAGGGACCCGTTAATTCTGAAGACGGGACGAAATTCGTCTAGCACGAAAGCGTTCCGTTACAGTGGCGCCCAACCGTAATATCGGCTTTACGGATTCCTTAAGGATTTATAATAATTTTAAATTTTGTTAAAAGAAGTATTCCCAATTTTGCAGTCAGTGTGAGGTTTTGACGACTCGGAATGTTCGTTTAGTAAATTTCAGACAAGTACCTAAGAATGGTTCTGTTCGGCTCTGCAGTGCCGACCATATTTCGAAGACGTTGTGTTCTAATCATTGGGTCTTTTACAATTCGCTTCGTTAAGAAAAAGGAAAATTTTTCATGTTTTACTCAAGATGATACAAGAAAAGCATTATGTTTTCTCGAGAAATGTTATTTCTACGTTAACAGGAGCGCATAAATCAGTGGGCGAATAAAGCAATTTATTTCTGACCAGCTGATAGTACCGATTGGAGTATGCGCTTAGTAATGCACACACACATTGATAGGAATTGAATTCGTTTGTAGGTCATCAAACTTTATTAGCTGCTATAATTTTGCATGATTGTGATTTTTTTTTCTAAGTGGCACGCGCCTGCGTTAGCTCATCTGCTGTTAATAACAGCCTGTTACACAGAGGCTGTTAGTAGCCAGTGAAAATTTTATTAACAGCTTGACAAAATGAATTGTGCGATGCATCTTTGATCTCTCCATCATGATATCAAGTGAATGGATTACTTTCTTTGTCAATTTCGAATGAGACACCAGAGAAATGCACATTACGCGGATTAGTTGTCAAAATTTTAAGTTTTCGCGTTAGCCATATGACTGTTAGAAACAGAAAGTTTGCAGTGAACGATTTTAGTTGCTTATAACTACATTTAGTCGGTAATGAGTGCAACAACAATTTCATAAGGGTTGCATATGGCAAGGCGAATAATAAATTATAGCCTATTATTTGAAGAATGGCTTAGAGAATATGTACGTATTTGCGTTATAACAAAAATCTCTATTAGTAGTTTCATTGCAGACCGTACCGTTTAGGTTCTTGAGTTTTTTTTATCAAACGTAATATTTAACTTGTCTGTAAATGAGGGAAAACTGCGGCATTCATTTTTTTTTTCATTTGCTTATCCTGTAACTAGCAAGTATCAGAGAATTGCATTTTTATTGTATGTCGTGCGTTTTTTTGTTTAAAGAGGTTTGCTAGTGCATCTTAAATGCAGATTCGTTTTTGGAATGTAACTAGCTGGGATAAAACGAAGCCTCACTTACCTCAGAATAGTTGATCTTATTTGTTCGCGACGAACAAATAAGCTAAGTGGCGTCGATGAATAATGTTATCATCTCTCGAAGGTCGTTGTTTGAGACGTTCTGATTCAGCTCTGCGTATAAGAACTCGGTTTAGTCTCTCGCGAAATTTTATCCGGATTAATTCCGTCGGCAATGATTGTTGGTCAAGGCCTCCTGAATAATTTTGTTTGTTAAAAGGGATCACCCTGAAGCGTCTCTCGTGTAATTGTATGAAGAAACATACTTTAAGAATTTCAATTCTCATACTTTCCTTTCTTCCTAATTCCCTGACTCTGCAGAGCTCGCTCAACAACAACCGTACTCGAAAATAAGCCTACGCAGTCTGATAATCTGTAAGAAATTTGTGCGCAAGGAAATGATAGCGTATATGCCTGCCTTAGGTGCATCGAGACTTCAGGATTCTCCGAATTTTACGTTTTATTTATTTTGGTTTTTTTTTTCTCTTCAGCATCGGTATATTCATTATTTTTTTATTATCTTATTATTATTCTTTATTTAATTATTTTATATATGCATACATACATATGTATATACATACATACATATACCAGGTATACAAGTATGAAACCGGAATTTTTTTATGAAAAATAGACGTTTATTCTACAAAAGTGTTACAACATATTTCATTCAAAGTATTGCCCATCGCTAGCTATACATTTTGCCGATCTCTCTGACAATTTATGTATGCCACGCCAAAAAAAATGTTGTTCTTTTGAGGCAAACCAGTCATCGAGCCATTTTTGGACATTTTCGTAGGAAGTGAAGCGCTGCTCAGCAAGTGCGTGTCCCATCGATGCAAACAAATGGTAATCAGACGGAGCCAAGTCTGGTGAGTAAGCCGCATAGGAAAGAATTTCCCAACTGAACGACTCTATCATTTCCTTGACCAGTCTTGCTGTGTGTGATGGTGCATTATCATGCAGCAAAATCACTCTGTGTTGCCTGTTTCCATATTCTGGCCGTTTTTCAAGCAAAGCTTGCTGCAGATCGATCAGTTGTTGTCGGTAGTGTTCTGTTTTAACGGTTTCGCTAGGTTTCAGCAGCTCGTAATAGATCACGCCCTTGTTCGGTGGTTTTCCACGTTCCTTGTTTCCGATGTCGAAATCACCACTTGTAAATTTTTTGAATCACTCAAAGCACTGTGATTTCCCAAGTGCATGATCCCCGTAAGCTTCAACAAGCATTCGATGCGATTCTGCAGCCGTTTTTTTTTTAATGGTAACAGAAAATCAATGCTGTCCGCATATCGTCGTTCCCAGTCACAAAAGTTGACATGTTCAACGCTCGTCAAAACTACACTGTTGTATGAAACCGGTATTGCTGGCTATTTTATATCTTTATCAGATATCCAAACAACAAAATGGCGTCCATGGTTCGGTTTGATAGTTACTACTTTGACAGCTAGAGCCATCTATGAGTGAATTCCGGTTTCATACTTGTATACCTGGTATATAACACGAGTAATAGGTACATAAGTATACATTTTATCGGAAATTTCTTTTTGTGGTTCTTTTGAAGAATATAAGGAAGGAAAACAAAAAAAAAATTTCAAGCTTCCTGATTGATCATCTGGAACCGGATGAGTTTGAAATGGAATGTTTGATACGGAAAATTAGTGGGGATGCACCGACTCAATATGATAAGCTGGAGGCTAGGCTTAAATTAGAGGAGAATCGGCCCGTTCTTCGACCCTCTTCGACTTTGCCGGAGTAAGTACGACAGAATCTCCCAAAAGAACTCGATTCCTGCTGCGAAGGTCTTGGGGAAATATCAACACTTTTACTGGGGGTCAAAGATGCAAATGAGGAGGAGATAGCCAAATGTTCCACCCGTTTAGAGCATTATCACGGGCGGTTATGTCTTCTAGGGAAATGTGCAACCCCCACGTTGAAAGTCTTAGGAAAAGTCTGTATAGATAAAGTAATCCAATTGCAAATAATGATTTCTGAAATTCGCAAAATAGACGGTACCGATATGGAGCCCTTCTACCAAAAATTGGCGGAAATAAATTTTACTTCCACCTCAGCGGTAAGTCAAAATCAAAATGTTCCTCTGGACCAATTAGAACAGGAGGCCCCAGGTAATGGGGATCCAATCAATTCTCCTTCGAATGTATATCCTGAGAGGAACGCATTATTCCAGGGGCAGTCACAAAGATGGTGTCCAAGTAGTACCCGACACGAATTGCCACCACCACCACCAGCACCACCATCGCGACAAACAGATAATGTAACTTCGACAGGCAATGGGAATCGAAAAGGTTTCATTCCAGTTTCTAAATGGGGAGTTCATTTTGATGGATCTAGTTCTGGTATAAATGTCGGACGTTTTATCTTCAGGGTTGAAACCTTGGCAAAGGCTAACGAGATTGGGGGAGAAAACCTCTTAGCAGAAATATTTCTTTTGTTACGTGGGGCTGCGGATGAATGGTATTGGACGTATCACGAAACCACACCTGACCTCACGTGGTCTAAATTTTGTGGTGCTTTACGGAAACGGTTTGAGACGCAAACAACCGATTTGGATGTGCGTAGGCAGATTGATGCCCGATATCAAAAACACAGGGAAGCTTTTTGTCATTTTGCTGACGAGATTGATAAACTCACCTTGCAACTGAGGTCGCCGCTAACCGATGAATATCATCAGCAAATCTTGTTTCGGAACATGCGACCCGGTTTGCGAGCTCATCTCGCTGGAATTGATTTTATTTCCGTTCAGCATCTGAAAAGAAAATGCGTATCGGTGGAAACTACTTGGCGCAGGATCGGATATGACTCCGACATAAACTACTCTAATCGCCGCCAAGTGAACGAAATTGAAGTTGATTTAAGGCAATTTCACAACGAAGTTGCAGCCTTGCGGTCAAACCCGGCACAGCACAATCCAATACGGACTGCCAGTAAAATGTTAATTTGTTGAAACTGTTCAGACCTAGGACATAGTTTCACGAACTGTCCTAGGTCAATCGATGGCATTTTCTGTTTCGGTTGTGGGACCAAGAATATAATAAAGCGGAACTGAACAAATTGTCAAAGTCGCGTTACGGGAAACGGTGTGCAGAGTGTGGTTCAATCAGGGACAAATCGCACTCCTTCCAGCAGTCCCTCACAGAGTACCAATTTGACAGCAGTGAAGACGAACTCCGATCAGTAACGTCTCCCTCCCATAGTGATTCTTCGGATCAATTTAGTACACCTATGCGATTCAAAAAAACTCGTGTATCTCGCGCAGATCGTTACTGGAGAATACGGCATCAACTGAAAAACACGGTTCTGTCGGAAATTATTCAAGCTTCGGGAGATAAGCGTCCATTTGCACAAATTTTTATTGGGGGATTTTGTTTACAGGGGCTATTGGATAGCGGAGCTAGCACCAGCATATTGGGAGCGAACACACAAATATCGACAGCTTCTGGCCAGAAATGCGACGTGTTAGGATATGTTAGGACTTTGGTTTCTTTCTCCGGTAAAACCAATATGATGCGTTTTCTAGTAGCACCTTCCCTTAAGAATGCAATTTATCTGGGTATCGATTTTTGGGACACCTTTGGTTTGGCACCCGTTCTAGTAAACGAGTTAGACGATATGATTTCACCTCTTAAATCACTAGAACACCAATTGGATGAAAAGGAAGGGCAGGAGTTAAACGAAATCATGGGAAACTTTTCATCATTTAATCGGTTAGGACTGGGAAAGACTTCTTTTCCTGAACATCATATTGATGTAGGATCCACTGCGCCGATTAAACAATGACACTATTCAGTATCACCGGTCGTGCAGGAGCAATTATACAAAGAATTAGATCGGATGTTGAATTTGTGTGTGATCGAAGAAAGTTCTAGTTCGTGGAGCTCTCCCGTAAAGATTGTCCGCAAACCCGCAGGTTAAATGAAGCTACTGTCAAAGACGCTTATCCCTTACCTTTGATAGATGGTTTGCTATCTCGTCTACAATCCACAAGATTCATTTCGAGTTTAGACTTGAAGGATGCCTTTTGGCAAACTCCACTTGACATTGCTTCACGGGACAAAACCGCGTTTTCGGTACTAGGTCATCCGTTGTATCAATTTATAATAATTTATTGATAGACAATTAAAGTCCATTTAACAAATACAAATGTTCTTAATACTAAACTCTTAACAATAAAAACATACTTATACATACTTATGGAAACCAAACATTTATATACTTATATATTAACAAAAAAAAAGAAGCAAAAATTACCAAATTAAACCTAAGAATTTTAATAATATCTTTATATATATTATATTATTTATATTATATTACAAATAATTATATTACATTACAAATTATATTATATTACAAATAATTTCTTAAATTTAGTCATAATTTTGTCTTTATAAGTATTTCTGCTAACTTTTTTTTATGGCACAAACAATAGCGTCATTCATCATGAAGTTTGATGAATGATTCTCTATTTTCAGGATTCTGCCGTTTCGAAGGTTAATCCTGTGATCAACAAAAATGATGCGGGAAAGGAGCTCGTTCGAAACTAAATTGGAGTTAATTAAATCGAAGGCAAGAGTTGCCGAAGCAAGCTCTCTTCTTCTCTCAAGCGTGGTCATATTCAGCAAAAGTAGGCTCCACTTGTAAGATGGCAGACGGTAGCTACTAAACTGAATGCTTCGCAAAGCAAACAGCAAAAATTGAACTTGTACTCTTTCAACCTTGTACGAGTCAACCTGAGTGGATGGAGACCAGACAACACTTGCATACTCGAGCAAAGGCAACAACAACGTACAGAAAGGGTCTTACACAAATGTGGGTCATTGAATTCTTTGACTCTCCTTTTTAAGAAACCTAACATAGCCATTCCCTTATTCGAAATTTTGTCTATGTGAGACTTGAACGTCAACTTTGAGTCAAATATTACCCCTAGATCTTTGATCTGTGAGACACGTTTTAGCTTTTCATTGTTGATATTGTAGTCGAACTGCATAGAACCGGCTTTTTTTCGGGAGAAGGTTATTGCTGCACATTTTCTTACGTTTAATTGCATAGCGTTATTTAAACACCAATCAGATAAAGTGTCAATATTGTTTTGCAATATAAGACAATCCTGTTTTGAGTCAATTGTTTGGAAAATTTTTAGGTCATCAGCGTAAAAGGATGCTTTACAATCGGTCAGAAGTAATAGAACATCATTAATAAAAATTATAAATAAGAGTGGTCCCAATATGCTACCTTGAGGAACACCCGAGGAAACTAAAGCTGTTTTGGATAGATGGGATAAAAATTTTACTTTTTGCGTACGATCGGATAAGTAACACTTTAACCAATTTAGAAGTACACCTCTTATACCATATCGCTCCAGCTTAAATAGTAGCAGATCGTGATCCACTACATCAAAAGCACTGGAAAAATCCGTGTACACTGAATCTACCTGTTTACCTTTGCCCAATTCGTGCCTGATAAACGTGGAATATTCCAGAAGATTAGAAAAGTAGACTTTCCCTTTAAAAAGCCATGCTGGCATGGATGAATAATAGGAGTTATAGCCTCTGCTAGTACTTCAGCTACCAGTTTTTCGAAGACCTTACTAATAGCTGATAAAATGCTAATTCCTCTGTAATTGTGAATGTCAGATCTATCTCCAGACTTAAAAATTGGTGTTACATGTGCCAATTTGAAACACGTAGGGAAAATGGAGTTTTGAAGAGACTGATTAAACAGAGGCAGCAATAATCCAGATAAAGTATAGGCTGTTTTTTAAATAAATTGGGGGAATGAGATCCGGACCAGCACCTTTTTTAACGTCAAGATCAAGCAGTGCAGTTATTACTTGATCATTAGTCAAAATCACATCAGTTAATTTTGAGAAGAGTATTGTTGAGAAGAGTAAATTCCTGCTCAAGGAGGTGAAGTATCTTGGATATGTAGTTGGTGACGGAATACTCAAAACAGATCCGGAAAAACTATCCGCTATAACTTCTTACCCGGTTCCAAAATCTGTGCGAGATGTGCGACGATTTTTAGGCATGGCTGGCTGGTATTGGCGGATCATTCCTAACTTTGCATCAGTAGCGTCTCCCATAACTGATTTATTAATAAGAAATAAGAAATTTCTGTGGAACGAACAGGCTGAGGTTGCATTTGTACTTCTTAAAGATTTGTTAGCTTCAGCACCAGTCTTGGTCAACCCCAATTTTGAAAAACCATTCTTTATTCAATGCGATGCGAGCGCTACCGGCATTGGCAGCGTACTATTTCAATGATCTGAGACAGGTGAGGAGAACCCAATAGCATTTATGTCAGCCAAACTAAACGCTGCGCAACGCAATTACACGGTGACTGAATTAGAGTGTTTAGCAGCCGTACAAAGTGTTAAGAGATTTCGGGCATATATTGAAGGTCTGGAATTCACTGTTATAACTGACCATGCGAGTTTGAAATGGCTTATGAGTCAAAAAGATTTGTCCGGCTGGTTAGCAACGTGGAGCCTTAAATTACAAGGTTTCAATTTCAGCATTGAGCATCGCAAGGGCACATTAAATGCAGTTCCTGATGCGTTATCATGCGTTTTTTGCTCCGAAATTGACACCATCGATCCGGAATTACCTATCCTAGATTTAAACTCCAAAGAATTTAAAGACGAAGAGTATGTAGATCGAATCAATCTGATAAAGGAGACCCCGGATCGCTTCAACAATTTAAAAGTTATTCAGGGAAAAATATACATAAATATACATAAATATTCCAGTATGGAAATTGTGGGTTCCTGTGTCCCTTACAGATTCTCTTGTTCAGAGCAGACATAATAACCCTCTATCCTCTCATTGCGGCATAGCAAAGACTGTGGAGTTGCTCCAAAGATACTATTATTGGCCAGGTCTTCGGCAACAGGTTATTCAGTATATCTCCAATTGCGTTACATGCAAACAATGCAAGCCACCGAATTACAATATGAGACCGCTCATGGGTAATCAAATTGAAGTAGACAAACCATTACAGAGGCTGTACATAGATTTCCTAGGGCCCTACCCACGTTCTCGGCATGGCAACCGTTTTATATTCGTTGTGCTCGATCAGTTTTCAAAATTTGTGTGGCTGAAGCCTTTTCCAAATGCTACGGCGGAAAATGTTGTCAAATTTTTGGAGCACGATATATTTTTAAATTATGAGGTACCAGAATATATCCATTCGGACAATGGCGTACAGTTTATCTCCAAGTTGTTTGAAAATCTCGTGAAAACCTTTGGAATACATCATACACGATCACCTTACTATGCTCCCCAGGCTAACGCGTCGGAACCAGTAAATCGCTCTATTTTGGTAGGAATTCGAGCTTATTTGGGAACGGATCATAAACATTGGGACGATCATTTACACGAAATATGCTCTGCCATACGGAATGTCGTACATGATTCCACTGGATTTTCGCCACATTACTTAATGTTCGGATCCCATAGAATTAATCATGGTTCCGATTATAAACTTTTGCGATCTTTGACTACTCTTTCCGAAAGAGAGTTGGAATTAAACCCGCACATAGAGCGTTTACGTGTAGCTCAAAATCATGTAAAGGCGCGTTTGGCTGAGGCTTATAAAAGATCTGCCCATACGTACAATTTACGGAGTAGGGATCAGGAATATGCACCAGGCCAGACTGTATTTGTAAGGAACTTCGTCCAAAGCAATGCAATTGATAGGTTTGCTGCTAAATTAGCACCTTAATTTGTAAAAGCCATAAAGCGTATGAAAGTCGGTAGCGTCTCATATGAACTTGAGGATGAACTGGGAAATAAATTAGGTATCTACCATGGCTACCATTACGAAATATGTTCCGGAGCCGAGCTGCAATACGGACGTGTACGCGCGTTCTTCCAAAAAAAAAAAAAAAAAAAAATTTTTCTATCGTCGGCCGCGGCTTAGTAATTTTCTCGTCGTTACTAATTTCTGATTGAAAATTGTGTTAACACGCGAATGGTTTTCTTGTGTAAAAATTGCGCAAATTTCGTCTTTGAGAAGTATTCTCATCCAAGTATTCTTTCTCCTTGGTGCGTGTATTGACCCTTTTTAACTGTACCAAATGGCTGAATGTTGTGGACTGGACTGTAACGATAAGTTCAACAAACTTAACAAAACTTTAATTTGCTGTTCCGGTTACTGTGGTATGATTTTTCATACTAAATGTGCGGGCCTTTCTGCTGCCGTTGGAGATTACATCCTAAGATCTAACAGTGGTCTTTATTGGTTCTGTGTATCGTGCAGATCATTGTGTTCTTCAGCATATGTATCCAAAGTTCTGCAGGCCCAATCTGCGATACAATCGCTGCAGACTGAATTCCTGTCACTTCAGCGGAAATTTGATATGACCACCGAACATCTAAATCAGATCTGCTTCCCGAATGTTGTAGCGGTCTCTAGTCCGTCGGCATCTGCTGCAACTACTGTGTCTGTGTCAAACTCACCAGTTTCAGCAGCTACTAATGTACTGGTATCTGCTAAACCTTCACGCAGACAGCTGCGTCCTAGGTTAGTAAACACAATTGCTGCTAACACCGTCTCGTCAAAGCCAACACCTGTTTCAACTTGCACCTCTACTGCTCATCTGCTAAATGCCGCTTTGAATTCGTCTAACGGCAATTCTCCGTCAGTCGCCCGTACTCGTATGGGAACCGATGCTGAGTTATCTTCATCAGCTGATAATGCTTTCTCATCGCCTAATGTAAACAAAATCGATCAGCTGACTGCTATATCGACTGATAACTGCGCAAGTATTTCACTGCATCCTCAGAGTAAGCGGAGTGGGCAATCCGTTGCTGATGGGTCAACTGTGGCTGTTTCTATTAAAAAGAAATCAGCTCCAAAGAGAAAAATTCTTGGTAATGCTGATGTTGTGAATAATTTTAAAGTTGTACCAAGTCTTAAATGGATGCATATATCGCGTTTCGATTCCGGTACCGATGAAAATGTATAGTCGATTACATTGCTGCTAAGTTCAAACTTTCCTCGGATAATATAATATGCGCGAGATTAGTGAAGAAGGATGTGGACCCTAAATCTTTACGTTTCGTCAATTTTAAAGTTGGCGTTCCTGAGAACTATTTTGCGAGCTGTTTTACTGCAGAAGCATGGCCTACTGGGGTGCAGATCAGGCCATTTAAAAATGTTCCAAAAAACGATCAACAGGCTCTCGAACTAGCCCCGATTTGATCTCGTCACCGATATTTGATCTATCTTCTGCTCTCGCATGTATGAACATCAGTGCACTAAGTGTCTACTATCAGAATGTCCGTGGTATGCGTACCAAACTTATTGACTTCAGGAGGAACATTCTTCACATTACCTATGATGTAATAGTCCTAACAGAAACCTGGCTTGATGACTGCATCACCTCCAACGAATTGGGTCTATCACAATATCATGTGTTCAGAATTGACCGTTCCGTATCTACAAGCATCAAAACTAGAGGTGGTGGGTGTATTATCGCCGTTAAAAATACACTCCGATCTAGCCAAATTGAAATTCATAATTCTGAAGTAGAGGAACTTTTTGTAATCATTAATGATAAATTGATCATTGGCGCTGTGTACCTACCTCCTTCATCTTGTTTGAAGGATTATAAGTCTCATACCTTAAGAAGTATTGTTGATGCGTATCCAGTTGCTGACGTCGTTATTGCTGGTGATTATAACTTGCCTCAAATTTCCTTCGGTGATAATTATTGGGTGGCTCCTGATAACTGTGAAGCAAGTAAGGAAATTGTTGATACTCCGAACTGATCTTTCAACAAACCAATAAAACTTTTAATGCCAACGGTAAGATGCTTGATCTTGTATTTTCAACCATGGAGTCATCTGCTGTTCATCGATCATCGTTTAATATCTTACCACTTGATGCTCTTTACCACCCGGCATTAGATGTGCAAATCTTTTTAAGCGATAACAATGTATTAATTTCTGATATTTCCTTTAAAACTTATAATTTTAAACATGCTAACTATGATTCTATTCGTTATCATATCTCATTAGTTAACTGGGACTCTATATTGGGCGGTTTAGATATTGAGCAGTCAGTGAACACTTTCTACAATACTTTAGTTAATATTATAACAACTCACGTTCCTACCACTGTAATTCATGGCTCTACTTATCCTCACTGGTTCAGTAGTGATCTGAAGAAATTGTTGTTAGATAAAAAGGTTGCTCACTGTTTGTATAAATCCTCAGGGCTTATTGAGGACTACCTTGTTTTCTCTAGACTTCGAGCAGAGTGTAAGGCTTTTAAACTGCGCTGCTATGACGATTTTATTACGAACATTCAGAATCAGATACCTTATAATATAAATGTATTCTGGAAATATGTCAATTCACTCAGAAAGAATAATCTACTGCCATCAAAAATGTTCCTAAATGATGAAGTTGCAAACGACACAAAAGGTATAGCGGATCCGTTCGCTAAACATTTCTCATCTGTTTATGAGGAATGTACTGTTTCTAGTAGTAATACTGAGTTTACTAGTACCCATCATAAACACAATGTTCACGTTAATGTAACCAAAATCGAATTATCTGAGGTTCTGTATAGGTTGCAAAATCTTGATATTTCTAAGGGATCCGGTCCTGACAATATACCACCTATCTTTTTGCAAATGTGTTCTGACGTTCTCGTTTATTCTATTTATAAGATTTATAATTTATCTTTAAGCTCGGGTTCTTTTCCCTCTGCTTGGAAATCCAGTTATCTTATTCCTGTTTTTAAATCTGGTAATAGAAATGATATAAAAAACTATAGACCGATTTGTATCCAGTCAACGCTAGCTAAAATTATAGATAGTTTTGTGACTGACAGTATTACACCACTTTGTAAACATGTTATATCATCGCATCAGCATGGTTTTTTTAAGTCTAGGTCCGCGCTCACAAATCTGTCTGTTTACACTTCATTTATAGCTTCAACTTTAAATAACCGTAATCAGACACATTCAATTTATACTGACTTTACTAAAGCCTTTGATAAAGTTAATCATTCGTTACTTTTAGTTAAACTCAGTTACATTGGCTTCTCTAATTCACTGCTAAATAGGGTCACGAATTATCTTGTAAGTCGTTCGTGCTCTGTCAAAATTAAATCTGTGCTCTCTGAATCATTCGTTGTTACATCCGGTGTTCCTCAGGGTTCTCATCTGGGTCCACTACTATTTTTACTATTCATCAATGATCTTTGTGAAGTATTTCATGATGTTGAATACCTTCTCTTTGCAGATGACCTAAAAATCTATAAATGCGTTAGATCGATGTATGACTGCTTGGTGTTACAAGATAATCTAGATAAATTATTAACTTGGTGTGATGCTAATTTTTTGTATCTCAATGTGACTAAGTGCAATTTCATTATCTTTCATAAATCCTGTTCTGTTATTAGTTATTACTACAATTTAAACGGTTTGCCCTTATCTAACGTTAATGTTATTAAAGATCTCGGTGTTTGGTTTGATGGCTCCTTCTTATTTAAGCATCATTATGCAAGTATTTGTAGTTCTGCTCGTCGTATGTTCGGTTTCTTGTCGCGTGTCACAAAAAATTTTTCCAATATTTTCACGCTCAAGTATCTTTATTGCAGCCTAGTCCGTTCTCAACTTGAATATCTGTCACCAATCTGGAATCCATATTTTGAAGTTCATATTGGTCGAATTGAAACCATTCAGCATAAGTTTTTAAGACTCATTGCCTTCAAACTTAGCATCAATGTTGAGAATATCAATTATGTCGAGCTATTATCTACTCTACGACTTTCAACCCTGTCTCAACGTAGAGAACAAAGCGAACTAATTTTTCTTTTCAATATTCTTGGAAGTAACGTTGACTGTCCTCAAATTCTAAATCAGTTAAACTTTCGCGTGCCTAACTTTAGAACTCGGTCTCAGGATATGTTTGTTATTGAAGCCCACCGTACATTATATGGGTTGTATGGTCTTCCAGAACGACTGATGAGAGTTGGTAACAAATATTGCAATTCTATTGATCTATTTAATACTAGTATTGTTTCCATTAAACAAATAATTGAATTTTAATTTTAATATTGAATAGAATTGTACTGTATTTATTTTATATGTATCATTTTAAAAGGACTTGTCCGTATATGAATAAAGAATACGAATAAGAATGGCAAAGACATCAAACACCAATAACTTTAGACATGACCCGGCTAAGAACATGAGACTCTTCTCCTGGGTCTGGGTCGTCCCCACGATTGTGACGAATTTATTTTTCTTGTCTATTTTTTATTTTTTTTTTTTCTATTTTTTTTTTATAAGCCTATATGTATGTATATATATATATATATATATATATATATTTTTTTATTGTCTATACTTTTTACCTTATTATTTTAATAATTAAGTATTGTGATTGATTTTTAAAAAAAAAAATTTGCTACCCTCAAAATTTTTATTTTCACGTTTCATAACTAGTAGACGCGAAAAAAGCAATAAAAATTTTCAGTCCGTTTGTACGCCGTTCGCCGTACGCAAGATCGTTTGGAGGCTCGTAGCTGCCAAACGATTTGAGATATTAAATTGAAATTTTTTTAACGAATAGACGGGGTAGTCTCCTTGAAGTGACCAAATTTTTAGGGGTTGGGGTGTGAGGAGGAAGGAGGGGGAAGTGTTTTAGACGGAAAATCTTGGTTTCTAGATCTCAGTAACCCCTAATGATAGGAAGCTGAAACTTGGAATTTCTATAGAGTTTTGATAGTAGACCCATTTGCAGAAAAATTGTCAATATTGATCAAGGGGTGTGGGAGTGGGGGAAATGTAATGCGTCCGAAACCCAAAAAAGGCGAGATAGACACATTCTAAAATCCATATCTCCTAAACCGTTAATGGCACAATATTCAAACTTATACTACAAGAACAGAATCAAGAAAAATTTTGGGTGGGGGAAGTTGTGTATGGGGGTGGGGGGTGAAAAACTTTAGATTACGATATCTCATGAACCAATTGCTCTAGAAAAATAAAATTCGGTTTGGGTATAATCGACAATTAAAGATTGATCAAAGTAAAATTTTTTAAGTTGGAGGTGGAGCATAGAAGTGGAGGGGATGAAAATTTTTCAAATCAAACACATTTCATATCTCAAGAACAGTATAAGATAGATGCTTAGAATTTTTACCAGAAGTAGCGCTAATTAAACTCTAGTAGGGAAAAAAGTTTTGTCGTTAAGGGTGTAGAGGGGGAGGGTGAAAAGGAAAAAGTCCCGATGCTTATATCTTGAGAACCTGTAATGATATAACCCTTAAACTTGGTATTTAGATAGAGCTATAGTAGCGGAATGTTGGAAAAATATAATTTTTTTTAGGGGTAGTATGCTTCTGGGGTAGGGGGTGTTTTTCCTAACTATTAAACGGTTCATGCTAGAAAGTTGAAACTCGGTGTGTATATGTAAATCAACTAGAAAAGTAATTGTGATAAAAAAAATTTGAATATTCATTGGCGTTCAGAAAGGGGGGCAAAAAAAAATTGCTTGTGTATATAATAGATATAAAATGCATATATTTTCACGATTTTCACCATATCTACTAGGTCTTTCCAAATATTGAATTCTTTTTTATTCTACGGATTCTTCATATGAATACCTAGAAAGTGTTTTCAAGTTTTTTTGAAATTCGACCCCTGAGGGTGGTGTGGTACAAGTGGGGGTGTTTTTCCTATATATGGAACGGCTTAAGCTACAATGCTGAAACTCGGTGTGTATATGTTAATCAACTAGAAAAGCAATTGTCATAAGAAAAAATTGGAATATTCATTGGCGTTCAGAAAGGGGGGCAAAAAAAAATTATTTGTATATATAATAAATATAAAATGCATACATTTTCACGATTTTCGTCATATCTACTAGGTCTTTCCAAATATTGAATTCATTTTTATTCTACGGATTCTTCGTATGAATACCTAGAAAGTGTTTTCAAGGTTTTTTGAAATTTTACCCCTAAGGGTAGTGTGGTACAAGTGGGGAGTGTTTTTCCAATATATAGAACGGCTTAAGAAGCTACAATGTTGAAACTCGGTGTGTATATCTAAATCAACTAGAAAAATAATTTTTAATAAAAAAAAACGGATATCTATAGGCGTTCAGAAGGGGGGCAAAAAACATATCTTTGAAAATAGAATGCATATTTTCCCACGATTTTCGACATATCTACTACCTCGTCCCAAATATTGAATTTAATTTTATTCTATGTACTCTCCATAATTGACCCCTAAGGGGGTGTAAAGTGATTGTGTACTTTTTCATAAATTATTCCGTATCTCTCAGATCCAATCAGATTTTCACTTCCACGATCTTGTTCTTTTTGATAGGTTTTCAGTCACATAGTAGCCTCCACCGCATTTCAGAATTGAACGCGTTCCTAACTTCTACCGGAAAAATAATAAAGTTACGCCCAGATTGTTGGCAGATTTTTTTATTATAACTCCGTCCGTCGCCCTGTTATTTTAAGTTAAATTTTTATTCATTGTTTCGTATTTAGTTTTCTTTCCTCAAACCAGAATGCCCTGAAAGTTCTTTTTCATAGTTTTTACCAGTGTAACACATAACTAAATTAAAGAATTTTTTTTGATAATAAATAAACCGCTGTACTGGCATTAGTGACCTCTGGGAGAACAATTTAAAAACAATGAAAAGCGCGCCAAAACTCGTGAGGTGAATTTAAAAAAAAAAAAAAAAAAAATATCGAGGGACTTAGGGGTTTTTTTCCGAGGTCGAGGGGAGATTGGGTTTGGATGTTGAAGAAAGCAGTTGGTGAATTGACTTTGTTAAAGTTCGGGAATTAAAAATGTCGATATAAGAAGTCATAAAACAAAACAAAAGTAAAGGAAAAAGTGAATTAGAATACGAATACTCAAACATAACTACAAGAAAAAAAACTAATAAATAGTGTGTACGAACAAGTTGAATGAAGGAAAAAGGACAGTGAACAAAGTGTGCACGAACAAGCTGAATTAAGAACAAAAGGACAGTGAACAAAGTTCGTATGAACCCGAAATTAAGGAAAAAAAAAAAATGAATTAAGAATTAAGGAGAAGAATTAACCATTGAACATTGTGCGTGAGAACAAAACGCGAAAGAAAACGGACTAGTCTCACGGTATCGGAAGAAATTAGGAATTTGGGAAAACCGATAATAGAAAACTTGAAGAAAGCAGCAAGGGCCCCAACGTTATTAAGGTACCATAGCTTTAAGTCCGATCAAAAAAAAAAAAAAAAAATTTTAATGCCATCCGAATTGGTTTTTTTTTTAAAGACATTTGATTTTTATAAATATATACATACATACTAGTTTGTGATGTGATAAGTTTTTTCTATTTATTTAATGTGTGTGAAGATATGTGTTAAATTTCAGGTGATTTTAGTTTCAGAGCGGTGCCTTTATTTTTTTCAGTTTTTTTGATTTAGGTAAATAAGAGAGCAAGGATGACGATTGGCTAGAGGATATTAAGGAGATCCTGGAGGATTGGTCGTTTCGGGGCTGGCCTCATTTCCTTCTAGCAGTGCGATTACAGGTGCAGCGTACAGTCCCGCACTTTAGCGGTATGACTAAGCGGATTGATTAAGCGAAGCGTTAGATGAGCGAGCGCTGTAGGGTCATTCCCGGTCTCGCAATGACCTTTCCCTATCCACCTCAATTTTTTTTCTCTTTGTCTTACATTTGTGCAATTTATATGTATTTTAGACAGCACTCTCAAGGACGGTGACTCCCTCTGGATCGTATTCTTTTTTCACCCACTCCCACGTTCCTGACTAGCCGGCAAAATGTGCTGTAAGGACCCAGAGGGACCCGTTAATTCTGAAGACGGGACGAAATTCGTCTAGCACGAAAGCGTTCCGTTACATAATGCTAGAGTTACTTCATTACGAGACCAACGGAACACTAGGAGGTGAAGTGGCCAACAACACGCTCGTCCGTGATTATTACCCCGATTTAAACTCAGGCCTACTCATTTACAGCTGAGTGAACTGGTAGTCCGGCACCCAATCCCATTCTCGAAAATTACTTATAACCAAGAAGATTCGAACCTGGTACCAGGTGCACCGAAGCCAAGTGCTCGAGCCACTATGCCACCCAGACTACCTAAGCCACCCAGACGACTATATTTTTCAACATGTTCCTACTATAACATCTAAATACCAAGTTTCAGTTTTATATCACTATAGTTTCTGTTTCGTAAGATCACAAATTTCGTCATGGAATGACTCTATCAACTTCACTGCACTTCAGTCTATCAGCATACAAATTTTCTTCGATAACATGATTGAAAACTTTGTTCATAGGGAATTGGGTTGGGCTTTTCCACTAGTATATTGTATAAGTTCATTACGCTAATCATGAGTAAATACATTTAAATCATTATTTATTATAAATATACTTTTTTGAGAAAGTGGGCCAAGAAATACAATACCAATACGTTTTCAATTACATCAGTTTCAATTTATTTATCTGCAGACAAATTGCTAAGAAGCTTTCCTTAGGGAAATGGGAAATTTCTGGATTGCATTTTCTTTTGTTGTGTTTGCAATAGAAAGATATGACTGACTGGTAACATTAATTCTTTCCCTTTTGAAGCAATACTTCAAACCACTTGCACTACTAAATGAAGGAAAATACATTCCTTATAAATATTATATGTATTTCATAAAAGAGTCAACTTACCCGACGCATTTGTGAAACAAGCCAAAGAGACTAAAAACAAAACACTAAACTGCTTCAACATCTTTGCTGAATTTATTTGTGCTATGTAAATGTTAATGACACAAAATTCTACACAAATCTTTCCGCCTTTTTATTCTATTTGACAGCATCGACCAACGAAATGAAAATAAAGTGCCAGTTAAATCGATATTACAGCGCAAGTCATATAATCCAAGAGATTGCAGGACAGAGTTGCCGCACCACATTGAATAAGAGGACAACATTTTCACAGAAAAGGTCTAATATGCAAAATAAAGACCATCGATTTTATTCAAAAAGTATATTTTTAATTTAAAAATAAATGGCCATTATTCTGAAACAGGTCATCGGAGTAAACTGTCATTTCCCAATTTTAAATTATTGAAATCGTATAAACTATTCGATTTCTAGAAAAATTTACAACTAAAATCAGCAATGAAGTGGTCAATTTTTTTAAAAAGTATAATTGGCATGGACAAAGTCACCGATAATTCCAAGCCTGCTACCATCGGAATCATTAAGAACTTACGGCAAATATAGCACTTTTTAAAACTGAAAAAACCATCGGAATCTCGTCGCACACTTAAAAAGCAAAATGAAGAGAGTTGTGTTTTTCGCTGTGATTGCTGGCCATTTCAAACAATTTGTTCACAGTTTTTGAATTTATTAAGCGAAATATTAAAAAAATAGCCTCCGAATTTAAATAAGCGTATAAAAAGGTAAGCATTTGAATATTTAGTATAATAAATATTTTCATTTATGTATGTAACTTCTCGGACATAAAATTCTTGCAAAATCGGAATTGTTAAAATTCTTTCTCAAAGTAAGAAACCAAAACTTCGTAAGTACATAAATAATACTATATCATAAATAAAAAAACTAGAACAGTCTGGGCGCAACTTTATTATTTTTCGGCAGAAGTTTGGAACGTCATGGTATTATACCATGGATACATCGCTGGAATACGTACCATGGTATCGTGAATACCATAAATGTATCGCTTTTACTAGATAAATAACCAAGTTTAATCGTGGTTTTGACGTCACTTCGTAGTATACAGATGCGATAATTTTATCTGGTATACCACGTAAGCAGCGCCACTTTCCAGCCTGTGGATGTTCTGCTAAATAAAGCTTCCAACAAATGAAATGACATTTGATGAACATAACCACCAGAATGACAGATAAACAGCTGATGTCAATGCATACTACCTACTGTTGATGTATCACCATATCTAGTTTCCTATATTATGATCATACCACACTGAAAAGTATACCACCAGTCTATCAATGGAATTATGCATTATGTGCGTAGTGGTTATCCCCAATAGACTCCCCCTGCGTGAAACCTGTTTTCGTATAGGCTAAATGTGGACCAAAGTTGTACCCTTTGAAGGGTGTGGTGATGGGAGCAGTAGTGAAGGCAAAAGTCTGTGGTGTGAGGGGGTCGGTAATAGCGATAATTTGCTCACTCTGTTCTGATGGAATGTGTTGACTTCGATGAAAATCTGAAACTTGCGTGAACTGAAGTTACCTTTGAAGAAAGTAAGTACGATTAGATGATGATGCTGATATATTCATGCATGCATCAAGTGGGTATTATGGAAGGGGTCTAGTTAATTCGGTGAAAAAAGGGATGTTTTCAAGGATTTTTTTTCATTACAAACGTAATTCTGGTTTTACTGTATTATTAATAATACAGTATTGTTATCGATTTTTAAAAAAAAAAAATTTGCTGACCTCAAAATTTTTTTTTCCACGTTTCATGACTAGTAGACGCGAAAAAAGCAATAAAAATTTTCACTCCGTCTGTACGCCGTACCCCGTACGCCGTACGCCGTACGTCGACCGCCCCAAAATCTTTGAAGGCTCGTAGCTCTCAAACCAGTGGAGCTATTAAATTAAAATTTTTTCTAAGAATAAACTTGGTGGACTCCTTGAATTGACATTATTTTCAGGGGAGGAGGTGTAAGGGGGAAGGCGGGGTAAGCGTTTTAGACGAAAAATTTAGGTTTCTAGATCTCAGGAACCGCTTGTGTTAGGAGGCTGAAACTTAGAATTTCTATAGAGCTTTGATAATGGACCCATTTGCAAAAAAAAAAACAGATATGGGTGAAGGGGTGTGGGAGTGGAGGGGGAAATAATGCGTCCGAAACGCAAAAATGCCGAGATCGACAAATTCTAAAATCCATATCTCCTAAACCATTAATAGCAAGCAATTAAAACTTAACAAATATCTGTAGTTATACTAGGAGAGTAGATTGAAACAAAATTTTTGGGTGGGGGTAGTGGCGTACGGGGGTGGGGGGTGAATAACTTTAGATTACGATATCTCACAAACTAATTGGACCAGAAAAACAAAATTCGGTCTTATTATAAAGATTGATAAATAAAGATTGCTCAAAGTAAAATATTTGAAGGGGGTGGAAGAGCACGGAAGTGGGAGGGATTAGAATTTTTCAAAAATAACACGATTCATATCTCAATAACAGTGTAAGATGGATGTTTCAAATTTTTACCAAAAGTAGGCCTAATAGAACCCTAGTAGGGAAAAAAAGTTTGGGGGTGTGGGAGTAGAGGGTGAGGGTGGGGAAGGGTGAGAAAGAAAAAGTTCCGATGCTTATATCTTAAGAATCTATAATGATAGGAAGCTGAAACTTGGTACTAAGATAAAGCTATAGTAGTGGCATGGTGGAAAAATAATTTTTTTTTAGGGGTAGTATGGTACGGTGGTGGGGGGTGTTTTCCCTAACTTCAGAACGGCTTATGCTAGGAAGTTGAAACTCGGTACGTATATGTAAATTAACTAGAAAAGTAGTTCTGATAAAAAAAAATTCAAACATTCACTGGCGTTCAGAAGAGGGGGCAAAAAAAAATATCGGTTAATATAAAATACATATATTTTCACGATTTTCGTCATATCTATTAGGTCTTTCGAAATATTGAATTCTTTTTTTTTCTACGGATTCTTCATGTGAATACCTAGAATGTGTTTTCAAAATTTTTTGAAATTCGACCCCTAAGAGGGTGTATACTGGTTGTATACTTTTTCATGAATTCCACCATGTTCCTCAGGTCTGATCTGATATCGAATATCTTTTCACTTCCCCAGGTTTGTTTAATAATCACCTATTTTTAAGTTTTGTTTTTTTCAACCTCTTGACCGCATCCCGGAATATGACCCAATTATTTAATTCATATGTTACACCCTTTTCTAACCGCTTCCCGAACTTTTTGTTAGGTTTTCAGTCACATAGTAACATACACCGCATCCCCGAATTGAACGCGTTCTGAACTTCTGCCGGAAAAATAATACAGTTGCGCCCAGACTGTTGGCAGATTTTTTTTCTTTTCATTTTACTTTATTATTTTAATAATTAAGTATTGTGATTGATTTTTTAAAAAAAAAAATTTGCTACCCTCAAAATTTTTATTTTCACGTTTCATAACTAGTAGACGCGAAAAAAGCAATAAAAATTTTCAGTCCGTCTGTCCGCCGTACGCCGTACGGCGTCCGCCGTACGCAAGATCGTTTAGAGGCTCGTAGCTGCCAAACGCTTTGAGATATTAAATTGAAATTTTTTTAACGAATAGATGGGGTAGGCGCCTTGAAGTGACCAAATTTTTAGGGGTGGGGGTGTGAGGGGGAAGGAGGGGGAAGTGTTTTAGACCGAAAATTTTGGTTTTCAGATCTCAGTAACCCCTAATGTTAGGAAGCTGAAACTTGGAATTTGTATAGAGCTCTGATAGTAGACCCATTTGCAGAAAAATTGTCAATATTGATCAAGGGGTGTGGGAGTGGGGGGAAATGTAATGCGTCCGAAACCCAAAAAAGGCGAGATAGACACCTTCTAAAATCCATATCTCCTAAACCGTTAATGGCACACTATTCAAACTTGAAAAATATTTGTAGTTATACGAGGAGAACAGAATCAAGAAAAATTTTGGGTGGGGGAAGTTGTGTATGGGGGTGGGGGGTGAAAAACTTAAGATTACGATATCTCATGAACCAATTGCTCTAGAAAAATAAAATTTGGTTTGGGTATAAAGGTTGACAAATAAAGATTGATCAAAGTAAAATTTTTTAAGTGGGAGGTGGAGCATAGAAGTGGAGGGGATGAGAATTTTTCAAATCAAACACATTTCATATCTCAAAAACAGTTTAAAATAGATGCTTAGAATTTTTACCAGAAGTAGCGCTAATTAAACCCTAGTAGGGAAAAAAGTTTTGGGGTTGAGGGTGTAGAAGGGGAGGGTGGGGGAGGGTGAAAAGGAAAAAGTTCCGATGCTTATATCTTAAGAACCTGTAATGATATAAGCCTTAAACTTGGTATTTAGATAGAGCTATAGTAGCGGAATGTTGGAACAATAAATTTTTTTTTAGGGGTAGTATGCTACGGGGGTAGGGGGTGTTTTTCCTAACTATTAAACGGTTCATGCTAGAAAGTTGAAACTCGGTGTGTGTATGTAAATCAACTAGAAAAGTAATTGTGATAAAAAAAAAATTGAATATTCATTGGCGTTCAGAAAGGGGGGCAAAAAAAATTATTTGTAAATATAATAAATATAAAATGCATATATTTTCACGATTTTCGTCATATCTACTAGGTCTTTCCAAATATTGAATTCATTTTTATTCTACGAATTCTTCGTATGAATACCTAGAATGCGTTTTCAAGATTTTTTGAAATTCGACCCCTAAGGGTAGTTTGGTACAAGTGGGGGTGTTTTTCCTATATATGGAACGGCTTAAGCTACAATGTTGAAACTCGGTGTGTATATGTAAATCAACTAGAAAAGTAATTGTGATAAAAAAAATTTGAATATTCATTGGCGTTCAGAAGGGGGGGCAAAAAAAATTATTTGTAAATATAATAAATATAAAATGCATATATTTTCACGATTTTCGTCATATCTACTAGGTCTTTCCAAATATTGAATTCATTTTTATTCTACGAATTCTTCGTATGAATACCTAGAAAGTGTTTTCAAGGTTTTTTGAAATTCGACAATTAAGGGTAGTGTGGTACAAGTGGGCGGTGTTTTTCCTATCTATATCTATTGGCGTTCAGAAAGGGGGCAAAAAATATTATCTGTGAAAATAGAATGCATATTTTCCCACGATTTTCGACATATCTACTACCTCGTCCCAAATAATGAATTTAATTTTATTCTATGTATTCTCCATATGAATACCAAGAAAGTTTTTTCAAGATTTTCTGAAAATCGACCTCTAAGGGGGTGTAAAGTGATTGTGTACTTTTTCATAAACTATTCCATATCTCTCAGATCCAATCAGATTTTCACTTCCATGATCTTGTTCTTTTTGATAGGTTTTCAGTCACATAGTAGCCTACACCGCATTTCAGAATTGAACGCGTTCCTAACTTCTGCCGGAAAAATAATAAAGTTACGCCCAGATTGTTGGCAGATTTTTATATATAAATACAACATCTGAACTATAATTAAATAAAAATTCATTTCAAAATATTTATAAATAAGCCGTTGGCAACAAATCACAGTAAGCGCCTCAAAAAAAAGTTGTTTTGCATTGTGCGCTACAACTCAAGACTAGATCATCCGAAACAAAAAAATCAAAATGCGTTTATTAGAAAAGATGTTTCTCGAGGTAACGCGGCCGAGCTTTTTTTTTTTTTTTTTTGTTTTATTGATTTTTTTTTTCATTTTTGGTAGCATTTTGAGGTCGCTGATTTTCGCTAAAAAATTTGGTAAGAAAAAAAAAAACTCGACGGCATAACCTGCTGATTTATGTGTAGAAGTATTGTAAAAAATTTCAAAAGAATCGGTGCATTATATTTTGAGTTTCAGCGCACACCGACTTCAAAAATGACAAGTTTCAGAAAAACGCTTTAAAGTTTTGCACACTAGGCGTCACATATGATAACGTACACCTCTAAACTGCTCATAACTCTGTTAATTTTGCTCCGATTGACTTGAAATTTTGACACAACATTCTTGCAACGTTATACAACCATTTCGTTGTGAACAGAGGCCTTGGAGTGAATATTTCGACTTGAAAAAGTCAAAATATTCGAAGGGAAAGGTAAGGTACGGGAAACAATGGGCCAATTCCGCCTATGTCCTAATTGGTGGCTGACGTTAGAGCTAGAGCGACGCGCTTGCTGGCGGCTGGGACCAGCTGCGGCAGTGGGGGGGTACTTCCTCTCACGTTAGGCCATTCACCCTAGGCCTGTACAACAAAAATGAATCACGTCGACTTATCCAGGGGGTTAAAATTTGGAATATCTTTCCCAATAGCTCATGAGAGACCGAGAAGCGGTAGATGGCGCGACTTCGTGACTTGTCAGGGCGCTCTGGTGCTGTAGCGCCCTGTCTGCTTCCGCCACGACTTTCCTAAAAATGTTCGCGTCGTGGCCCCATATAGAGGTTCAGGGTCAGGAAAACCTACTCGCGAGAGTTCATTTTATATAATGGCCTTTAGCTTTTCGTCTTCCTTGCATCAACATTTTCCATGCTATTCAAAGTGGACACAATAAAAAAAAAACATAGTAAAACAAAATATCAACAAAAAAGAATATGCAAGTAAACTGAAAATAGAAGAAAAACATAACGGTGTCACGATCGGCTGCAAGCCAATCGTATGATACTCTAGATGAAATACTGAACTCCGATTTATATTTTAGTTGGAAATATATCAAAAGAATGAGGAGTGCACAAGCAATTATTACATGACCTTTTACTTACAGGTAGTAACTTTTGTGTAGTGGTCGATTTTTTGATTTATAGTGAGTTCCATAAAGTAAGTTAGGACATTTTACAGAATTTTTGTATGGCAACTACATGAAGGACTTATGGGATATTTTTCATATTAATAGTTTCAGCTGCGACTATTATAAAATTAATGTTTGTAAAATTTCAAAGTCGTAAATGAAAGCTTTCTAAACTTATCGTGCAATATTGGTGAATATGTTTATTAAGGACTTTTGTATGACAGCTACCCGAAGGAGTCAACCGATGGCGCTAATAATTGAACTCCGTCTTGGTTTTGGTATAAAACTAATTCCTGTAAAATTTTAAATTCCTGCTCTAACTCGTTCTGGAGTTATAGTGAATTCAGTAAAAAGCATACGTTTTTGAAGGACTTTTCTAGGCTGCTACACGAAGAACTCATTCGATTTGCATCATATTCGGAACATTCAATTCAAACATTTTAAACCATCCGTATGCAAAATTTCAAGTTCCTAACTTGAAGCATTCGAGCAATAACTGGGAAAACGTGTTTCAAGGACTCTTGTATGGGAGGTACCCGAAGGAGTGGAAGGATATCGCCCATTAACGAACTTAGCCTTACTTTTTCCATTTTACAAGTTGTGACAAAATTTCAACTTCCTAGGTCAACGCGTTCTTGAGTTATCGTGCTAACGGACGGACGGACGGACGGACGGACGGACGGACGGACGGACAGCAAACGGATTTGGGGGTTTTGGCCAAAAATAAACACAAAATACTATATAACTTTTTTTCGTCCGAGGCTCGGTTCTATGCGTTACAAACTTTTCGGGCTGGATTAAACTTATAATACTCTATATGTTCATCTAGAGTATAAAAATTACAAACTCACCACTTTACATTTTCGGCATTTGATTTCGTATCATTATTTTATGTATGAATTTTATTTAAATTTTTAAATTCCGTCCCGTCCTGTCTTTGTCTGTCATTTTAATAATTACTTTTTTAATTCCAAATTTATTTGTTTTTTTTGATTTTAATTTAAATTCATTTTCTTATTTTTAAAATACAGTGTAAAATTTGATCACGGTATTTCCGAATCGGACATATTTCTCTTTGAGTCTCGATGACCCACGAGTGTTGCGAAACATTTGTTTCACACACCAAAAAAAAATCTGCTTTCAACGTCTAGACGAAAGTAAAAGTCGGACGATTAACGAATAAAATGTAAACTTTGTCGCACTCGTTATCCCCGATTTTTTTAAATTTGTGCATTTACGCGGAACCATGAAATTCAAAATGGCGTATCGCGAGCTACCAAGCACATTACGAATCCTGCACTTGATGAACTTCTTCGCCAGCTTAGCACTATAATTCTGCGCCGCTGTGGACACAGAAAAGTTTCTTCTGAATATTTCCTGTCCTACACAAAAATGTGTTTGAGTCGAGTGCAGATTATAACGCCTGCTACTGTTGTCATGTGCGGCCATTATTTTCGCCTGTGCCAACTGTCACACGATAGGAATTCCTTCCCCAGGTCATAACTGTACATCTGACGCTCCCAACGCTTGCAAAAGCTTCAGCAGTTCACAGTCCTTCCCGTGCAACATCATGTGATTGCTAAACAAAACCTGATAAGGAGAAAACCCAGTGGCTTGATGGATTGAGCTCCGAAGTGCACAACCAATTCTGCTTAGGCTTTCATCCCATCGTGTCTGGTCATCATTAATGAAAGCTCGTAGTCCGGTCAGGATGGACTGATTGACCCGTTCCAAAGCATTTGCTTGCGGTGAATAGCTCGGGGTGTACAAGTGTCTCACTCCATATTTGGATAACATGGAGTTAAACATATTTGACCTGAATTGAAAGCCATTATCGGAGAGAATCGTCTCTGGTGTTTCAAACGTATGGAAACTTGCCTCTCTAAGTAAGTGGTGATTTCTTCAGCCGTTATTCGCTCTAATGGATGTAGAAGTGGAAATTTGGAATGATGGTCCAGAATAGTTAAGATCGCGATTTTACCTCGCTTCGTTCGAGGACAGGGTACCAGTACGTCGATATAGAGGTGTTGAAAAGGCTACTCTGTTGGAAACGGTTTAACCATAGGTGCTCGTAAAGGTCGGTTCGGGGACTTTATTTCTATACAAGTGTCGCATGCCAGAACGTAGGTGCGTACCTGTGTAGCCATCCCTGGCCAATACAGAAATCGCCTGACTCGCTCTAGCGTTTTGGCATAACCACCATGGACCGTGGTATCTGCCTCGTGCGCCTGAGCAATCGCAGCTGACGTAAGACTCGATGGGATCCATAACTTCCAAGCCCTGTCCTCAGCAAAAGATCACCATTATAAAGCTCTGTGCGCTTATATACGTAGCCATCCCTCACGCATACATCAGGAAGCCGATTGGCGTTTGCATCGACAGTAGACACTAACTCTTTTTATTCGTTGTTAAGGAATTCTGGAGAATCCATGTCCACCATCGGTGCCACGTCAATCAACGCATTAAATCCTTCTTCGTACACGCGAGAAAGTGCGTCGGGTACATCGCTCAGGCTCCCTCGTCGATGTTTGATTGTGAAATCGAAGCCTTGAAGTTTCAAACTCCATCGGGCTAACCGTCCTTGCAGGTCTTTCTGTGACATTAGCCATTTGAGACTTGCGTGATCCGTGATAACTTTAAACGCAGTCCCTTCAACATAAGCTCTACATTTTTTTACACTCAACACAGCTGCGTAACACTCAAGTTCAGTCACGCTATAGTTCCGCTGAGCGGAAGTCCGGAGATACCGTTCCATCGTCGTTCTCCTGAAAAAGAACACTACCCACACCTGATTTACTGGCATCGCACTGAATCACGAAAGACCTCCGAAAATCGGGATTGATCAATACTGGAGCTTCTGTCAGCAAGTCTTTCACAGCTTGGAATGCTGTTTCTGCCTCATCAGTCCAAGCATACTGGTTGGACTTTTTAAGGGTGTCTGAGATCGGTGACACGATATCAGCAAAATTGCGTACGAATCATCGATACCAGCCCGCCATGCCAAGAAAACAGTGTATTCTCTGGATCTGTTCTCAAGACGAGTCTGCCAAAAGGCGTCTTTCAAGTCAAGGCTAGTGATAAAATTGGCTCTCGGCGTTGGTCACACCCAGTCCGTGAACATCGTAAGATAGAAATCTGGTCTTTACCAGTTCTAACCTCTCTACATCGGGGGACGTTAAATTGTGGGCGTTCGGAGCAATCAGTTGCGTTGCAGTTTCGGCAGTTTTGACCGAACTGATGATGCTGGGAGCCAGATTAAACGATCGCCAGAAATCTACCCCTAGGTACAATTCCTGCGATAAGCTCGGTACTATATATAAAGTAATGGCCTTGGTGATGCCGCGAAAAGTAATATCACCGATCACCGTACCCACTACCTTCTGCGCAACACCATCAGCTGTTTTCACCTCCTGACATACTGGTCGATACTTCACCTGTGCATCTTGTAGGCGTTGTAGGGAATTTACCCCCAGGCAACTGATGCTCGCCCTACTGTCGAGGAGTCCTTTAACGTCCACTCCGTACAATGACGCACGTCGAACGGCTCGGTTATGATCGTAGAAACAATCGCTTTTTTCTCTTCTCTTACCATCATCCAGAATCTACGCAGGCGTAAGATAGACTTCCTGCAGCCTATTGCATTCGTCAGTGCGGATACCTCATCAACACTGCCGTCTGAAACATGTGCAAAAATTCGCTCTCGCGCCTCCATATATTCCTTCAACCAAAGGTGATATGGTTTGTGAGGATGGGGAGTGTTGAGTCTCGAACTATTATTACTTAACCCTCCAGGCTGAGAAGTAGATGGTTTGGCATCACCGTCTGTTCTCTCCTGCAGAATCATGAGGCGAGGGTTAAAAGAGGTTAAAATTTTATGTGATGTCAAAATTGTGAGGGGTCTTTAAAGGGGTAGCAAAATAGGGTGTAATGTTTTTATTGGGGAGATCAGGATCAAATGGGCTAATTATTTTAAATCAAATTTGTAAACGTTATCCTAATAAAATACCATAATAATATTGAATCAAAAATGTTAGTGGCTCTTTAAATATTAAAAAATTTTGTAAATTTTAACTTTTGGCTCTTTGGTCTCAAAAAGCTACCGACCCCTGATGACCCCGACCCCTGATGAATAAACGAATGCGTGTCTGAACAAAAATAAATAAACAGAATGAATCGAGTGAACATGCGAAGAAAAAATATCAACGATTGATTAGCGAGTAATTGTATGCGTGTATTAATTGAACGAATGAATGTATAAGATCAAAAAAAAAAATTCGGATAATTAACGAACGAGTAAAAAAATTAAATGAACGATAATACTAGAGTATATGATTGTACTTGAATATCACAAAAAAAATTAACCCCCACAAGCAACTCGCCTTTCCCATCCCCTCCATTCCAGACAAGTCACGAAGCCGATCCCTGTCTTCTCAGACCCATCGTGAAAATTTAACAACAAAAAAAAATTCAAAATAAACAGTAAGAAAAAAAAATCAAAGTTCTAAATTTCGTCCGAAGACTTATCCAAGAAAATGTAATTACGCAAAAAAAAAAACTTTACTTTATATCAAAAAAATGTAATCTACTTTAAAAGGGAACTCTAAAAGAAAGGACAAGGAATTTAGGAACTCTTCTGAAAATTCGTCAAAATTTTTCACCATCAAACTCATAAATATCTCACAAGTATTGTTCCCAATTGTCTGACGACAGCCCGCCAAGACAAGGCATGCCCATACTTGCGACATATAAATGGAATGAGCCTCCAAATTACCGACTGATCCCACATAAAATCACATCACTCTCACATAAAGACGATATTTCCCCATCCTATGGAATCGAGTTGGCGCCTAAAGGTTGCCAAAACGATTCGTCAATATGACAGTTCGACATTGCCTCCGTGTAAGTCCGATATCATGTTTCGCTGTGGAAAAAAAACAGAAAAGCGTGTACACTTGGACTTTTGGTACCATTTAGGTGGAAATTTCTGTCGCCGAACAATTAAGTTGAGTCCTTTTGCTCATTAGCTTTGTGCGCGGAATTTTTCAAATCTCACGCGTGTCAATGAGCTACGCTTTGTGCACGTCGCGTAGTTGCGTCTAGCCCCACGGTGGGCGCCATATTGTTGTGAACGGAGGCCTTGGAGTGAATATTTCGACTTGAAAAAGTTAAAATATTCGAAGGGAAAGGTAAGGTACGGGAAACAATGGAACAATTCCGCCTACGTCCGAATTGGTGGCTGCCGTTAGAGCTGGAGCGACGCGCTTGCTGGCGGCTGGGACTAGCTACGGCAGTGTGGGGGGTACTTCCTCTCACGTCAGGCCATTCACCCTAGGCCTGTACAATAAAAATTAATCACGTCGACCAGGGGGTTAAAATTTGGGATATCTTTCCCAATAGGTCATGAGAGACCGAGAAGCGTTGGATGGCGTGACTTCGTGACTTGTCAGGGTGCTCTGGTGCTGTAGCGCCCCGTCTGCCCACCCTGCCTCAGCCACGGCTTTCCTAAAAATGCTCGCGTCGTGGCCCCATAGAGAGGTTCAGGGTCAGGAAAACTTACTCGCGAGAGTTCATTTTATATAATGGCCTTTAGCCTTTCATCTTCATTGCATCAACATTTTCCATGCTATTCAAAGTGGACACAATAAAAAAAAAAGAAGGAAAAAAAAAATATCAACAAAAAAGAATATGCAAGTAAACTGAAAATAGAAGAAAAAAATTAAAAACTCACCCCTTTAAATTTTCGGCATATGAATTTTATTTAAATTTTTAAATTCCGTCCCGTCCTGTCTTAATAATTACTTTTTTAACTCCAAATTTATTTCTTTTTTTGATTTTAATTTAAATTCATTTTCTTATTTTTAAAATATAGTGTAAAAGTTGATCACGATATTTCCGAATCGGACAAATTTCTCTTTGAGTCTCGATGGCCCACGAGTGTTGCAAAATATTTGTTTCACACACCAAAACAAATCTGCTTTCAACGTCTAGACGAAAGTAAGAGTCGGACGTTTAACGAATAAAATGTAAACTTTGTCGCGCTCGTTATCCCCGATTTTTTTAAATTTGCGAATTTACGCGAAACCATGAAATTCAAAATGGCTGAATTCAAAAAAAATTCTCCACTCCTCACAGTATCAATACTGGACAGCCTACTCATTCAGTTTTAAAATTCAAAATCCCTAACACTAACACGGGCGACCCAACACATTTAAAAAAATATATGCCAAAAAAAATGTATAACGTACCACTTCCTTAGGTCAGGCCCTATTGTGGTGGGGATAAGTCGCAATCGAGTGGGCTTGTAGAGATTTTGATCGGGCTCAGCGTGTTGGGGGTATTTGCAAGTCTTGTTGATTGCAGCCTCGGCTCCAAGTGATTAGTTGTAAGATGCATTTTGATTCTTCTTTTCGCCATGCGGTGGCTTAGGATGTTTTCTAGATAACTAGAACCTCGGTTCCAGGTAGATAATTTTCGGAAAGCCGGTTCTTGTGTGTTGTTTCATGTTTACCTTTTGTCGGTAGAATGTAGATCGGGTGTGGTGTTTTGCTTCAAGTTGTAACGACGGAAATTTACGCATTAAATTTTCACACACAAACAAACCCAAGTCAACGTAGAATAACGTAGCAAAACGTAGTAGCAGTAAAAAGGACGAAGTCACGCAGAGAGTGCAGGAACAACGTAGCAGAGACGTAGCAGGAGCAGAAAGCAAGAGGATTCAATGACGAGTCACATCAGGCCGAGCAGCAACGAACCTAGCAGTGAAGCAAAACAAGCAGTGAAAAACCATGCAACGTTGAGCCAGGCAGCGACAAGCCGAGCTACGGAGCAAACCGAGCAGCGAAACAAACCGAGCAATGCCAAACAGCGGACACCCATAATGTTGAGCCAAGCAGCGAGGAACCGAGCAACGACGAGCAAAGTTAAGCCGCAGCTAGCCATGACATTATGTACAGGAAGAGGATCAAGGAAGGCAAGAAGATTTGTGCAATGGGTCGAGCTACAACCTGCCACGACAAGCACAACGAACGACGCCAGAACCGCAGAATTAAGCCAATCGACATAGTTGCCCCAGAAAGAGACAGTTGTCACAGAGAGAGAGACGAAGACAGGAGGTACCAAGGGCACACAGAGAGATGAAGAGATAACACAATCGACACAGTTGCCACAGAGAGAGACGAAGACAGGAGGAACCAAGTTCATACAGAGAGACGAAGACAGGAAGTGCCAAGGCGACACAGAGAGACGTAGACAGGAGATGCCGAGGCCACACAGAGAAACGAAGAAAGGCAGAGCGAAGAAAGTCGAGGCGAGCGCGCATATCGGATATATGGAACAAGGACGATGGCCAGGAACTTGCTAAGAAGAAGCAGAGACCATGGAGAAAACCAAAGGAAATCGGATATCAAATAACGTATAACTTTAATGTATGTCATCTATTAATAATAAAGTGAAGTCATAATATCAATAAATATTTTGTGACGAAACTCGAACCCGATGAGTCCCGGGATTTCCAGTATGAAGAATCAACTTACTTTCGACTGGATTTCAGTGCAAATACATCGAAAGTGAGATAAAATGTCCGGTCTGAACAGGCTATTAATTTGTTATTATTTTCATATTTTTTTTAGTATCTAGGAGGACAGTAGTTTGTCTAGAATTTGTGTGTCTCAGGCAGTGGTCTTTTCCATGGTTTTTAATAGGAAAGATGTCAGGCAGAAAGGTCTAAATGATTTTGGATCTGAGCGTGATCTTTTGCCTATCTTTGGATATAGCCCAGAGCAAAGCTCCCTCTGAAGATTTCAAGTGGATAGGGGAGCAGTTCTGCGACTCCCTTTTGAAACAGAGTGGGAAGTAATCCGTCAGTTCCTGGTGATTTGAAGGAATGGAAGGACTTTATGGCTCATTGGATTTTGCCATAGGTGAACAGATTAGAGGGTCGGTGCCAGTCTGTGGTATTGGAGCGCAATGCTCCAGGGATTACCGGTGATGCCTCGTTTTCTGTGTTAATTATGCGGCATCCTGGGAAGTGCGTATCTAGTAGCACCTTTGCTGTTTCTTGCTCCTCCTCGGTGAAGTGTCCGTTGGGCTTTTTCAGTGTTCCCATATCAGCCTTGCTGCCCGTGATACTTCCTCGACTCCATTGCAAAAGTCTCTTCGTGTTCTCGGTTTAGAGGCCCTTACCTCTTTATTGTACTCTGTTAGGGTGGACTTGTATGTTGCCCAGTCCCCAGTACGTTTTGCCTTGTTAAAGAACTTCCGAACTTTTGCTCTCAGCCTTTCCAGTTCCCCGTTTCACTAGGGCACACTTCTGCTGTTATGTCGAGTTCGGAGTGGGCAACTTTCTTCGAATGAAGCGATGATTGCCTTTGTTACTTCTGCAGCTGTGTTTTCCAGACTGCCGACTCCACGGACCACTTTATCCACAGATGCCAGCCGTTCACTTAGATTGGTCCTATAACTGCCCCAGTCTCTTAGTTTCTGGATTCTGTATACCTCTGGATTGTTGTGTGAAGTTCTGATGTCGAATCTTATAAGTATGTCTATGATCCGACATGGAAGGTTCGTTTGACAAATGCCAATATATAATTTATGCGCCAATTAATTGGCTGCTAGTTTTTAAGTCTAGAACCCTCCTTCTTACCCTAGTCACAAAGGTGTGGCAGTTCCCCGTATTCATGACATATAGGTTTTCCTGACAAAGAAACTGTAGTAGTTAATCACCTCTTAAGTTGGTATCGGTACATGACATGCTGAGTGTGTTGTGTTTGAGGCCTTGGAAAAATTATTTTGACTTGAAAAAGTCAAAATAATTAAAGGATGGGTAAAGGTTGGGACAGAATTGGACAATTCCTCCTACGTCTGAACTTGTGGCTGACCTGGAGCGGAAGCGACACGCTTGCTGGCGGCCGGGACTAGCTACGGTAGTGTGGGGTGGTTCTTGTTCCGACTCAGGCCATAAACCCTAGGCCTAGACAACAAAAATTTCGTGTCGGCTTACTCCAGGGTATTTAAAATGGGACTATTTTCCCAATAGGACGTGAAAGACCAAGAAGCGGTGGAGTTGCGTGACTTCACGACTTTTTAGGGCACTCTGGTGTGGTTGGCACTCTGCTTTGCCCACCCTACCTCAGCCACGACTGTCCTTAAAACATTTTAGCGTCGTGGCCCCTTATAGAGGTTCTAACCGCTCGGGTTCATTTATCGGGCTCTACTAGCATTTCAACATTTCTAAATCAAGAAAAAAGATTCAACCCAAAAAAAAACTATACGAGCCAAAAGCAAGATAAGAATTCTAAAGAAAAAACATCACCAAAACATGTAAACAATATGTAAAAATGGAGAAAAATTATAAAATAAAAGAAAGACTCACCCCATCAATATAGCTTCATGTTATCTGTTGTTTAGTTTTCTTTGTTCGTTTCAGTTACTTTTAAATATAATTGTTAATTTATTATAGTTATATTGCGCACCCTACTGTCCTGTCGTCGGTCATTTTAATTATAGTTTTACAGTTCTTATCTTATTAAATTGCGATTAATTCATCATTTTTTTTCTTGATTGTGTAGTTTCTTTCCTAATAATTTTATCCTAATTCATGTATTTTTCCGTACAGTTTTTCTCCTAATATATTTATCCTAATTCATGTACTTTTCCGTATAGTTTTTCTCCTAATATAATTTATTCTGATTCATTTTCTTTTCCGTATAGTTTTTCTCCTAATATATTTATCCTAATTCATGTACTTCTCCGAATAGTTTTTCTCCTAATATATTTTATTCTGATTCATTTTCTTTTCCGTATAGTTTTACTCCTAAGGTTTTTTTATTTTTTTTCTCGAATTCATTTTTCTTTGGGGAGGAAGACCGATCACACGCGTAACTCAATTCCTTAAGCACCGCAGCACTTCATTTTATCGCCAAATATTACTATTTTTCAACTTTCTCAAAATTTTATTTCCGCCATTTTTAAAATTTTCACTTCCATGAAATCATGCCTTTTGATATTAAAACATTTTACTAATTTAATTTCTTTTTTCTAGAAGCACTCTTCTCGCACTTTGCACAGCATTTTAATTTTGGACACTTTTTCCAAGATCACGGGACTTTTCTTTTCCTTTTCTAAAACTCTCCTATCACACCTCTCGAAACTTCACAGCCCTTTTTTAATTTTTCGACACTTTTTAAAGGTATTTCTAGCAACTACACAGCTTTTTTTAATTTTGAGACACATTTTCCAAGATCACGGGACTTTTCTTTTCCTTTTCTAAAACTCTCTTATCCCATTTCTAGCAAACTTCACAGCCGTTTTAATTTTTCGACCTAATTTTCATTTCCGCATGTCTCCGCGCTTCGTCTTTGCTTGGTCGCCGAGAATTATCATATAGCGCAATGTTGTGAATTCTTCACTGCACTCGTCGATCGCTTTGTAATTTCCATGTAGCCACTTAACAATTCTCTTTTCCGCGCCACACACAAATCGGAAATTACGGAATTCGCACTCTTCCTTTCGAACAAACCGGATTTTTCACTAATAGAACCTTACTGCCATTGTATTACAAGGGCAATCCCCAGAACTGCAGCAATGAAACGCACGTCTATCGAAAACAGATCTCGGCTTTTCGTTCTTTGTGAATTTAAGAACAACGAGCACACTCTAATCAATTTTGTGTGATCGACTAGTAGCAGAAACGGCGAAAATGGATTTAATCGATAGTATTAGGTTTTGACCAAAAGATCAATAAATATGGCAAATTTCTCTTCAGACCTTTGGTGTTCCCGTTTGATTCTCTCATCCGAGTTGTGCTTGTCGGTGTATTGAGGCCATCGCAGTGGCTTATTATGCACTCATTTATGTGCACACAACCACTATGGCGACACGCAACTGAGACAGCTGTTTCGCTTGATGCCGCCGTGGCCGTGACCCACTTACTCTTTTTCGGTGTATTCAGGGTACAGCCACATCTTACCACCTGTTTCGCTCGATCGGGTGACTGCAGTGGCGAACGCGAAATTTTTAGTTGTGCTCGAAGACAACCCAACACCATTAGTCGGTTCGCCGTTGTTTTCCCAGCGCCGAACAGACTAAAAAAAGGTTGTCGCTCCAGAATCTCGTGCGCACGACTGAGTGCCGGGCAATCGGTGACGTACCCCTCGGATCACTGCCTCAGATCTTTTAAGTGGTAAATCCCCACACGCTTGCCTCCTTGATCCTCCAATTCATATCGTGAGTTGCCTAGCACACGACGAGTCCTGCGCTTGAGGAACTTCTTTGCCAGCTAGGCGTTATAATTCTGTGCGGCTGTGGACAAGGAAAAATTTCTTCGGAATACCTTTTCTCCTACACAAAATTGTGTTTGAGCAGCACGCAGATTATAACGCCTGCTGCTGTCCTCATGTGCGACCCTTATTTTCGCCTGCGCCAGTTGTCTCACGATAGGAACTCCCTCGCGAGGTCGAAGCTGTACATTTGACTCTCCCAACGCTCGCAAATGCTTCAGCAGTTCATAGTCCTTCCAGTGCAACATCATGTGATTTCCAAACAAAACCTGATAAGGAGAAAATCCAGTGGCTTGGTGGAGTGAGCCCCGAAGTGCACATCCAATTCTGCTAAGACTTTCATCCCATCGTGTTTGGTTATCAGTGATGAATGCGCGAATTCCGGCCAGGATAGACTGATTGACATGTTCCGAAGCATTCGCTTGCGGTGAGAGCTCGGGGTGTACAGCTGTTTAACTCCGTATTTGGTCAGCATGGAATTAAACACAATCGACCTAAATTGAGAGCCGTTACCGGAGAGGATGGTCTCGGGTGTTACAAACGTATGGAAGACATGCCCCTCAAAATAGTTGGTGATCTCTTCGGCAGTAATCCGCCCCAAAGGATGTAACAGTGGAAATTTTGTGAAATAATCCAAGACGATCAAGATAGCGATCTCACCCCGTTTGGTACGCGGATATGTTCCAAGTACGTCGATGCAAAGATGTTGGAATGGCTGATCCATCTGGAAAGGTTCTCCTATTGGCGCTCGTAGAGGTCTGTTCGGGGACTTTGTCTCTTTACAAGTGTCGCACGCCAGAACGTAGGTGCGTACTTGTGTAGCCATTCCGGGCCAGTACAAGAATCGCCTGACTCGCTCTAGCGTTTTGGCATAACCACCATGGACCATGGTGTCTGCCTCGTGCGCCTGAGCGATCGCAGCTGACGTAAGACTCGATGGAATCCATAACTTCCAGGCTCTGTCTTCAGCAATCGGGTCACCGTTGTGAGGCCCTGTGCGCTTGTACACGAAACCATCGCATCGAAACCATCGCATACGCATACGTCAGGAAGCCGATCAGCGTTCGCATCGACAGGGGACACTAATTCCTTATATTCATTGCCAGAGAATTCTGGAGAAACCATGTCCACCATCGGTGCCAAGTCGATCGGCGCGTTTAGTCCCTCTTCGTTTACACCAGAGAGAGCGTCGGGTACAACGTTCAGGCTCCCTCGTTGGTGCTCGATTGTAAAGTCGTAACCCTGAAGTTTCAAATTCCATCTTGCCAACCGTCCTTGTAGGTCTTTCTGCGACATGAGCCATTTGAGACTTGAGTGATCCGTAGTGACTCTGAACGCAGTCCCTTCCACATATGCTCGAAATTTTTTCACGCTCAACACAGCTGCATAACACTCGAGTTCGGTTACGCTGTAGTTGCGTTGAGCGGAAGTGAGCTTCTGTGATATATACGCCACTGGAGACTACGATCCGTCGTCGTTTTCCTGAAAGAGAACGCTACCCACACCTGATTTACTGGCGTCACATTGGATTACAAAAGACCTGTTAAAGGCTGGATTGATCAATAAGGGGGCTTTTGCCAACAAGTCTTTCACTAACAGGAATGAGATTTGTGCCTCTGTATTCCAAGCAAACTGGTTGGACTTCTTTAGAGTGTCTGAAATTGGTGAAACAGTAGCAGCAAAGTTGGAAACGAATCGTCGATACCAGCCTGCCATACCATGGAAGCGTCGAACTTGACGTGCGGACTTAGGCGAAGGGTAATCGACGATCGCTGAAACTTTGTTGGGATCTGTTTTTAAACCTCCTTCTCCAACGATGTATCCGAGATATTTCACCTCTCTCAAACAAAACTTGCTTTTGTTGACGTTAATTGTTAGGCCAGCCTTTCGCAAACAGTCTGCGACTTCAGCCAATAACATCAAATGTGAGTCGAAATCTTCAGAAATTTACAGCAGATCGTCCAAATATACGAATACCTGCTCCTTCAGCTCGGGTAGGATGACACATCCTTTGCGGCGCGTTGCATAACCCAAAAGGCATGCGAGTGTAGTGGTATAGAGGCCTGCCAGGAATAGTAAACGCTGTATACTCCCTGGATTTGTTCTCGAGAGGAATCTGCCAAAAGGCGTCTTTGAGGTCCAGGCTGGTAATAAAATTGGCTCGCGGCAAACGACTTAAGATACCGTCAATATGTGTTTTTGACCTTCCGCGAGTCCAAACGTAAAATGACCTTGCCTGGCTTCCTCACGAGAACCACAGGCGAGCTCCATGCACTCTGGCTGGTCTCTATAACACCAAGTGTTCTCATGCGATCGATCTCGTCATATAAGAGTTTTTGGATCGCAGGAGACACAGGGTAATGTCGCTGTTGGATGGGACTTGCATCACCAACGTCTATACTATGGTGTTCGACGTTGGTCACACCGAGTCCGTATACTTCGTATGATGGAAATTTGGACTTTAGCATTTCCCATCTGTGGGCGTTAAATGGTGGGCATCCGGAGCTATCAGTTGCGATGCAGTATCGGGACTATCGACCGCGCTGATGATGCCAGGAGCTAGTTGGAATGATCGCCAGAAATCTACCCCCAGGTACAATTTCTGCGACAGGCTCGGCACTATGTATAGCGTGATAGGCTTGATAATACCGCGAAAAGTGATATCGGTGGTTACTGTGCCCAATACCTTTTGTGCTGCACCATCAGCGGTCTTCACCTCTTGACAGACCGGTCGATAATTCACCTGTGCATCATGGAGACGTTGTAGAGCGTTTGCCCCCAGGCAACTGATGCTCGCTTCACTATCTAGGAGTCCTTCAACGTCCACTCCGTACAAGGATACCATGGCGTATGGACGTATATCAAACGGATTCGTAATGATGGTTGACAGAATCGCTTATTTTCACGCACCATCCTCCAGAACATACGAAGACGCAAGATAGACTTTCTGCGACCGGATCCACTCGTTAGTGCTGATACTTGATCACCACTTGCGACTGGAGTAGGTGAAAAAATTCACTCTCGAGCCTTCATATATTCTTTTAGCCGAAGATAGTATGGCTTGAGAGGATGGCGGGAATGTCGTCTTGAATCATCATTTATTATAGGGTCTTTTTCAGATCTAGAAACAGCCGGCTCTGTAGTAGCGTTTTCTCTCGCCAATATCGTGACATGCGATGTGTTTGCTGTCGGAAATATAGGGGAGGATGATATTACGCTAAAAGGATGGGAGTTAGAGTCGGAATAGGTTGGTGATGAAAATGTTGTAAAATTTGGAGGGGTTATTAAGGGGGTAGTAACAAGAGATAAAATGTTTTTATTGGGAGTATCAAAATGAAAGTGGGATTGGGAATCGCTGACATCCTGCTTCGAACCGTCTATGATGGTTGGGCCGGTGGATTGTCCGTCACTGGGCGAGAAGGCCCTGGATCCTTTCATCCTTCGGTCCGTTTTTTGTTTGGCATCGAGTACACTTTGGCTTGATTACGTCGGCCTTCCCGCAACCATAGCAGAAGATGTTTCTTGGCGTCTCTTCGCAGTCTCGGTAACTATGGCCCTCCCTTCGGCAGTTCCAACATTTAAGAGGAGTGAATATGCCAGCTTCGTCGGCGGTTTCTTCGACGTCTTCGGTAGCAGCCAACGGCGGTTCCAGCTCGTTCACACGAGGCTCTTGCCAGGTTGCCACACGATTAGCCTTCTTTACTTCCTCGAATCGAGACACTAACGAGTGAAGATGCGCGAGGTCTCGTATCTCATGGAAGCAGATTAGCTGCCGTATACTGCCCAAGAGATTGCCGCTGACCAGCTCGAGAAATTCTGCGTCGGATATTGGTACGCGCAACTGAGTACGAAATCGGGTCATCTCCTGATCGAATACCAAATACGGTTCATTAGGTGCTTGCCGTCTGGTAATCATCTTTTTCTGCACCTCGAAGTCGGTACTACGGTCGCCCCAGTATTGCAGGAAGGTGGTTTTAAGCGAATACCACGTCGAATCTGGGTTAGTTCACCTCCATAGCCAGTACCACTGGTTTGGCAGGCCATCCAACAGCAAATGAAAGTTCGCGACCAACAAATCCATGCGCCCGCCCAAATCAGACAACGCCAATGATTCCGCTCGAAAAATTAGCTCTTCAGCGCGCAAAGACTGGCCATCTCCATTAAATCGTAATCGCCAATGGCGAATCGGACTGCCAGCATTGTGAGGTACGAAATTCGGGCCGTTGTTGTAAAGGCCGCCCATTTGAGCGTTCGCATGGATCGGTTGGTCCCGAACTTGGTATGGTATGGTATGGTATAAGGGGTGGTGATGCTATCATCCTCCTTCACTTAGACGTTATAATTCGTCCATTGTGCTCCCCGTTTGAGTTTGAAGAACTCATGGAACCTAAAACCATTTTGTGGATTTTATAAAGTTTGCTATGTTACATAGCTTTCCTGTATCGATATTAGCGAGGTCATCGAGGAAATAAGCGCCGAGGTTCCGTCTTCTCGTTTTCGATAGGCCCGGACACTCACATAGGACGTGAAAGATTGACTCCTCCACTTCTGGGTCACCGCAGCTACGACAAAGATCATTTGCGTCGGCTCCCAGTCGTCTAGCATGTCTACCGATCAGGCAGTGCCCTGTGAGCACTCCGACTAGTGTGCTAGCATCTTTCCTGCTCAGACTCAGGATATACTTGCTTTTCCCGTTATCGTATTCGGGCCAAAGAGTTCTTGATATTGAGCATGTAGTTAGGTTTGACCATCTATTGCCTGCCCGCTGCAAGTATAGTGAGTCGATAGACTGATTTATGGATCCGATGGGAATAGCAATGAGCTGGTCCATCACTTGTGAGCTTAGGCTAGAGCCTGCTCGAGCGAGTTCATCAGCTTGCACATTCCCCTGGATTCCACAGTGGCCTGGCACCCAGCAGAGGGTAATATTATGCCGTGTGCCGATGGTGTTAAGAAAACCACGACACTGTCTAACTAGTTTTGATCGTGTTGAGTTCGAGCTAAGGGCCTTAATGGCTGCTTGGCTGTCAATGCAAATAGTGATGTCTTCTGTAGCATTCACCTTTGCTTCAATAATTTTGCAGGCTTGAAATATTGCAAAGATTTCCGCTTGAAATACACTGGCATTGTCCGGTAGCTTGAAGGACTCATTAATATCGAGTTCCTGTGAGAGCACCCCCGCGCCTGTACCAGATCTCATTTTCGAACCGTCGGTAAATACCATTATGGTCCTGTTGACTAGGTTGCGTTCTACATTCCAGTCGACCCTGTGTGGGATTTTAACAGAAAATTCCCTACTGAAATCTAATTCTGGCACAATGTAGTCCATTTCCCTGTTTGTATCACACTCCAAGAAGTCATTGAGTATGGTACTGTGACCAGCAGGTCTAGTTCTCCAGTAACCTAACTCTTTGAGTCTAAGAGCGCCTTTTGCAGCCATGCTTTTGATGTGCATGTCCATTGGCAGCAGGTGGAGGATAGTTTCCAGTGCTGCCGTGGGTGTGGTTCTGAGGGCGCTAGTGACCCCAATGCATGCCAAGCCCTGTACTTTTGTCAGCTTGCTAAGATACGTGGACTTCCTAGTCGCCTCCCACCACACTATCGCACCATAGCTTAGGATTGGTCTTACTATGGCTGTGTACATCCAATGTACTAATTTTGGTTCTAGACCCCACTTATAACCGAACAGCTTTCTGCAGGCGTAAAATGCGTTATGCGCTTTTTTAACGCGTTCTTCCAGATTAAGTTTCCAGCTAAGTTTCTTGTCTAGAACAACCCCAAGATATTTAGCGCTGTCGGAAAGATGAAGCTCGTCGCTTCCCATCTTTGGTAACGCAAAAACTGGGATTTTGTACTTCTTCGTGAAGAGGACCAGCACTGTTTTAGAGGGATTAACCCCTAGATCGCAGTTGCCGGCCCATTCTCGTAGTTTTTTAAGTGCTGTCTCCATCAAATCACTAATTGTCGGTAAATGTTGAGACAAGTATGACCACGTCATCGGCGTATGCACATGCCTTGATTCCGAGGCTCTCAAGTTCCATAAGGATCTCGTTGACTACGAGAAGCCAGAGTAATGGCGAGATCACTCCTCCTTGCGGAGTGCCTCTGGAGACTGACTTTGTAATAAGACATTGCCCCAGTTCGGATTCAATGATTCTATTATGTAGCATTTGGTCAAGCCAATTGCAAATCTCGGGTTCCACTTCCATCGTTAGTAGTGCGCTTTTAATAGTCGAAAGACGAACATTATTGAAGGCGCCTTCTATATCAAGGAATGCGGCGAGAGTATATTCCTTGTATGAGAGTGATTTTTCGATTGTTAGCACTACCTCATGTAAGGCTGTATCCACAGACTTGCCCTTTGTATAGGCATGTTGTGACTGTGACAGTAGATTGCGCGGAATTTGTTGCGAACGTGGTTCTCCAGAATCCTTTCAAAGGTTTTGAGGATGAAGGACGTGAGACTTATCGGTCTAAAGTCTTTCGCAGTCGTGTGACTAGGTTTACCCACCTTGGGTATATAAACTACTCGTACCCTGTTCCATTGCGATGGAACATGGTTGAGTCTAATGCAGCTTGTGAAAATCACCAGTAGCCGAGGGATTACCGAATCTGTCGCGTGTTGCAGCATTACAGGTATAATTCCGTCAGGTCCTGGCGATTTGTACAAAGAGAAGGATCCGATTGCCCAGCTTATTTTGTCAGTATCAATTATTGAGTTGGACAAGTCTTGGTTTCCTTCTTCTCGACTATGTTCGTAGCTGACAGAGTCAGTGTTGCTAGCTGGTGAACAGTCAGGGAAATGAGTGGTCATCAGAAGCTCTAAAGTTTCCTCGGGAGATTCTGTCCAGTTCCCTCCGCCATCCTGGATGAAGGTATTCATGGGTGGAGTTTTAGAAAGAACCTTCCTCAATCTTGCCGATTCGTTTGTTGATTCTATTGACTCGAGGAAGTTCATCCAGGACGACTTCTTTGCTTGCCTAATAGTCTTCTTGAGGCATTTAAGACCCTGTTTGTAGCGCTGCCAGTCTTCTGCAGAATCGCTAAATTTAGCTCTGTTGAAGAGTTTTCTAGCTTCTGCACGTCGGGTCTTAACCTCGGCATTCCACCAGACGGGTAGTCTTTTCGTAGAAGGTCTGCTGATTGGACAAGTTTTCTGGAATGCGTCACGCAGCACAGAGGTCAGTTCCTCCACCGCAGTGTCTAGTTCTGCTCTGTCTTGGACTGTGTCCTTGCTTCGTGTGCTCAGTTGTCCATTAACTAAATTCGTAAATTTTTTCCAATCTGTTTTCTTGGGGTTTCTGAATGGTTAAGGGGGAGTTACTTGATATTCTACGTTGAAGGTTATCAGACAGTGATCCGAAAGGGATGGCTTGTCCGATACCCTCCAATTCTCGACCCTTAGTCACTCTGAGTCAGATACCAGGGTTAGGTCAAGAACTTCTCTTCTAATACTATTCATAAAAGTTGGGGTATTACCCCGATTACAGATTAACAGAGAGGAAAATAAAATAAATTGAAAAAGGGACTCACCTCTATCGTTTGTATTACTACTACCCCATTGGGTGTGATGCGCATTCGCATCAGATCCCACTATGAGGTCGAGTTTCTTTTCGGTAGCCATATCTACCAGTTTAACCAATTCTTCCGGTGGTGCGTCCTTGTCGTGGGACAAGTATGCAGAAGTCAGAATGAATGGTTCCAGGCAGCTATACCTTTCGCATCTGGTGACCGTAAGATCGCCAGAGCTATATGACGAGACAAAGAAAAAGTGGAAGCACTTCCTTGCAAGAATGCAGGAGCGAATTTTACCGTTGTCCTTGCTGTAGTATATATTGAGATCACGCCTCCTGAGTCCCTGGATCTGGTTACAGTGTATCCATGGTTCCTGAATTAGCGCGATGTCAATATGCTCTTCGTCGAAAAGCGCTAAGAGATTGGCCGAGGCCGCTTTGCTATGGTGGAGATTTATTTGAGCTATCTTCATCACCATGCTGCTAATTGGGGGTTTGTTCGGTATCTATTTCTGGATCCCCGATGGGCCAGGATTCCGTTTCGCGATGTCCTCGCCGTCCTGTGTTCCAGGGGCGTCATCGTTAGTCCTCTCCTCCTTAGTCCGCTCCTTCCGATCAAGGATTTTTACTTTGACGGTTCCGAGGCTAAAAGACACTCGGTCCGAGTTGTCCTTGATATATCGGACTGCAGCGGGGCCAAGGTGGAGGATGAAAGTTTGGCCCGTCTGTCCAGCTTTCTCCGCTTTGGCAACGCATATCTCGTCAGACGGGATGTTCGCGTTTTGCCTCCGCAGAGCAACTTGCACCAGATCGGGCTGAATAGGAGGTCCAGGAATAAAAACCCGGCCTATTGTCGCTTCCGGGAACTGATCGCCCTGGAGGACTTCGAGCTTAGCTCCTTCTCAAAGCTCCCCCATTGTAGCGATTGCGGCCCTCAGGAAGGCCAGCGCATGCTGGTCTTGGCAGCGAATGATTCGCATTCCCCGTATCCGACCGCTGTCGCTGTATACCGGAGCCTTCGCGTTAGGATCCTCACAGATACCTATAACCCGCTTGAAGAACTCCGTAGATACTATCGTCCAACGGTCGTCGTGGATTTTTAGTTCCGGGTTTCCCCGGTCAACTACTGCCGCCTTCAGGTTATCCGCTACAGCGTCACGATATGTGGCTGGGATCTTCTGACTGACGGAAGTTTCTTTATGTTTTTTGGAGGGACCCTGATTGTCGTCATCCTCCGACCTCATCCTTTTCGGGATTGGTCCAGTTGTAGCCTTCTGCCTAGTAACAGGGGTCGCCTTTTGGCTGATTCTCGTCTTGTCCGCTTTGTGGCTAGGTTTGGGCGTACCGCCGCTCTTCATTGTCGAGCTTGACGGTGCTGTTGTGATTCCCTTCGGAATCGTTGGTTGTGGGATCATTGGTGATTCCGACGAAGAGGAGGCCGATGTTCCTGGCTTCTCCTTATTCTTCTGGAATTCCTCCGCATCCCGAACGACTTTCGTCGCCCACGAGTGCCTCTCCCGCTCTTTGGCATTGAAGTCGTTTGGGTTCTTGCTAACAAGTTTCCCCAGTACGAATCTTGCGTGCCGAAGGTGCTGAAGTGCTAGTTGGGCCGGCGACTTGTGTTTTTTACCCAAGCCAGGCTTCGTGCGAAGTGGATGCTTCCCTCGAGTTCCTGCCTCAGGTAGTCTGGTCTCCTGCCCTACCGTTGTAGCCTGGGTCTCCCGATGACCCCCTTGTGAATCCGGTGTCTCGGCATCATATTCCACTACGGATATGGCCGTTGACAGATCGGTCACTGGGATGTCCTCGAGACTGAGGCTACCGACATCGACATCAATGTCAATGTCCTCTACTTTATCGTCTGTTTTTGTGTTTTTTGTGTTTTTTTATCTTTTGTGTTTTTTGTTGTTGTTGTATCGCTCATTGGTCCCACGAGTAAGCTCGGAAAAACGGTCCACCCCGACAGAGCCGGCATGTCCGGGTAAGGCTAAGATACTGTGGGTATTCGCCTGGTCACCCACAGGACGCCGTTCGCGACTGCTCGATACTCAGCAGCCAACTGGTCCCTCGGCACGGCACGTCATGACACCACTGGATTAAGTGGGTTGGTCCACGAGGTTTTATTCATGAGCAAGCTCACTATTCAACCTTAACCACCAGAGCTAAAGAAGCTATCCGAGGCCGTTCCCCTATCCGCCACCTGGGGACGCGCTCGATAGGGATCCCACCCCACGAGGGTCCCGAACTTGCTCACGTTGTTGTTGACGGACTGGCGGATTGAATTGATACGCATTTGATGCATTCTGCCTAGATACAAATTGCGACGGTGGCACGAGATGATAAACAGGCGGTGGTTGAGGAGTGTTTGCCACAGTGGGCCCTTGCTCTCGTTCTTCTCGGATGACCGAACGAATTATGTGAGTCAGATCATTCACCCCCAAATTAGACAACGCCCCCCCCCCCCCGGAAACTGCTGGTGTTGCTTCGGGTGTTTGTGCATCGTGTATTTCCGCCCACCTAACCCTGTTCTGCTGATCGGTTTCCAGAACATCCGATGGTCTATTGCGTAGCACTTGCGTGCCTCGTTCCTGGATGATTGTCCCATCCGAAGTGTAGAGAGCGCGTCCACCCGCAGTCTCTAGAGCAGAATCCAAATTTAACCTTTCAGGAGAAACTACATCACTTCGAGACCTAGCACTATCCGCTTGAGTCTGTCTTCTGGTTCTCACGCCGGATCTAGCGGACGCACCCCCCACACTCCGAGTGGGCCAATAATCTTCTGTACCTAAATGACCACGGCAGTTCGGACAGTTGTGGTTATCCACAATCCATCGTTCCAAACAGTCTCTGTGGAACTGGTGACCACATTTGGAGTTCGTACCCTGATCCGGATCTACCTTGCTCAGACACGGCGTACAGATCACCTCCGCATCAATAGTTGGAGAGTGTTCTAAAGGCATATTGACAAAATGTGGGCGCGATGAACGAATGAATGAAGAGTGATCAATTAATTGGGTACCTGAGTAAGTGACCAAATTAAGACGGTATGTAAGAATGCGTGAAGACAAGAAAATGAATGATCGATAAGAAAAATGACTGACTGTGTGAATCGATGAATGAATGCGTCAAAAAAAAACCAATGACCTGAATGTACGATAGATTGAATGACAGTTTGTATGCGGTAAAATGGAATGAACGAGTGCTCGCAATTAACGAATGTAGTGCGAAAGAGGAAAAAAAAATTGAATGACCAAAAAAAAAACCAATGCGAATGGTCGTGTGCATGCAGAACGAATGTGAAAATCAACCGTATGAATGTATATAGATGAATGATTGAATGAACCGATGTATAATGAATGGTGCTTGTGTGAATATGCAAACCAATCCACCAAATCAAAACGAATGAGTGATATTATGAATGATCGAAATGAATATGTTTGTATAATATAAATATAATATTTAAATGTCTGAATGAACGATGACATGAATTGTAATTATATGAATAATGCTTGTGTGAATATTCGAACGAATTTATAGAAAAACGAATAAATGATAATATGAATGAATGATTGAATGCAAGAATGAATAAACGAATTAAAAAAAAAATTAATCACAATGAATGATTGTGAGTATATGTGTAAAAATTAAATTTATAAAAAAAATGAACCCTCATGTCGTCGCAACCTTTCCCCTCCCCTCATATGCAGAACAAATCGCAAAGCCGATCATGTTCTTTCCCGACTCACTGGGAAAATCTGGAACGCGATAAAATTTGCAAAAGAAAAAAAAATTGGGGAAAAATAGCAACATAAAATAAAACAAAAATCAGCAAAAAAACTAATATAAGATTTGTCATCAAAAGACTTAGAAAAATTTTAATTACAAAAAAAAACTATACGTTTGTTCTACAAAAAAAATTAATCTACGTTAAAAAGGTACTCTATAAGGAAGGATAAGGAAATAAGGTACTTTCCAAATTTTCGACGATACCTTCTATCACCAAACTCACCAATTTTTCGCAAGTATGGTTCCCAACTGTCTGACGACACGCCCGCTAAGTCAGGGCATGCCCAGCTCTCAGTTGGGTACTCACGAACCAAAAGTGGAATGGTTCAAGAAAATACAGTCGCAGAACGACGAAATTTAAGACCTTTTTGCCCACCAACTTTTTGCACGGAATTTCTCAGAGCTCGCGCGTGTTGATGGGCTACGCTTTGTGCACTTAGCGTAGCTGAGGCTAGCCCCATGTTGGGCGCGATTTGTTGTGTTTGAGGCCTTGAAAAAATTAAAATAATTGAAGGATGGGTAAAGGTTCGGGACAGAATGGGCTAATTCCCCCTACGTCTGAATTGGTGGCTGAGCCGGAGCGGAAGCGACACGCTTGCTTGCGGCCGGGACTAGCTACGGCAGTGTGGGGTGGTTCTTGTTCCGACTCAGGCCATAAACCCTAGGCCTAGTCAACAAAAATTTCGTGTCGGCTTACTCCAGGGTATTTAAAATGGGACTTTTTTCCCACCCTACCTCAGCCACGACTGTCCTTAAAATATTTTAGCGTCGTGGCGAAGGAGCTAACCGCTCGGGTTCATTTATCGGGCTCTACTAGCCTTTCAACATTTCTAAATCAAGAAAAGAGATTCAACCCAAAAAAAAACTTACGAGCCAAAAGCAAGATAAGAATTCTAAAGAAAAAACATCACCAAAACATGTAAACAATATGTAAAAATGGAGAAAAATTATAAAATAAAAGAAAGACTCACCCCATCAATACAGCTTCATGTTATCTATTGTTAAGTTTTCTTTGTTCGTTTTAGTTATTTTTAAATATAATGGTTAATTTATTATAGTTATATTGCGCACCCTACTGTCCTGTCGTCGGTCATTTTAATTATAGTTTTACAGTTCTTTCTTATTAAATTGCGATTAATTCATCATTTTTTTTCTTGTTCGTGTAGTTTCTTTCCTAATAATTTTATCCTAATTCATGTATTTTTCCGTACAGTTTTTCTCCTAATATATTTATCCTAATTCATGTACTTTTCTGTATAGTTTTTCTCCTAATATATTTATCCTAATTCATGTACTTTTCCGTATAGTTTTTCTCCTAATATTTTGTTACTCTTTTTCTCGCATTCATTTTTCTTTAGGGGGGAAGACCGATCACACGTGAAACTCAATTCCTTAAACACAGCAACACTTCATTTTATCGCCATATATTACTATTTTTCTACTTTTTCAAAATTTTTCGCTTCACTTTGCTAGAAAAATCCGGTCATAGTTTTTCGGACGAAGAGGAGGACACGGTACCAACGTGAACAGCGCCTGCAGCAAATGGGATAGTGAGTAAAAATGTAGCAGATGCTGGGAATACGGCGGTGTATAAGTGAAACATTAAGTTCTCAGGTGAGCCGAACACACTATGTTCGTTCCTAGAGCGGGTCGAGGAGTTGAGGGAGGCTCGAGAAGTGCCAAAATTAGTGCTTTTCCGATCGGCGATAGATTTATTTGAGGGGAAAGGTTTGATTTGATTCAGAGCACATAAAGGGCGGTGCAACTCTTGGGATGAGTTAGTGGTGGAACTAAGGGAGGAGCTTTTGCCACCAGATTACGACGACTGTTTAAAGAAGGAGATTCTTCGTCACACTCAGGGCAGTGGTGAATCAATTGGGGTATACACAGCCATTATGGAAAGTTTTTTCCGTCGTCTGTCGGTTACTCCTCCAGAGTCGGAGACGTCAAGATTTTGCGCAGGAACACATCACCTTTTTACCAGACGCAGTTGGGTCTGACCACGGTAAAATCGGTTCAGGAGTTAGTGAACCTAGGTCGTACTTTAGATGCCACGAGACTGTCTGTGGAAAACTTTGTACCACCCACGAAGCGGTCAAATTTGTTGGAGCCAGATATGGCTTATGTTTCCGCGATCGACAATAGTAGACCAAACGAATGGCGTGAGAGCGTTAATACACAGTATAGGGAGCAAGATCGTAAACGCACTGTGACGTGCTACAATTGTAAAAAACCTGGCCATATAGCCAGTGAGTGTAGCGAATCTCGTCGTTGTTTCGGTTGCGGAAAGGGGGGAGTATATCGGTCGAACTGCCCGGTGCGCAAACCGGAGGCGGGTATTAATGAGGGAAGCACTTCTACGTCCCAGTCGGGAAACGAACCAAGTGCTCACTAGAATGCGGGGTAGTGAGTGCGGAGGTCAAAGCGACAAAACCCGTACATCTGGACTTTGCTTTGACTCCGATGTGCGGCGACAATCGCCCACATCTACTAGTAGATGTTTTTGGAGTAGATTTTATGGGTTTGTTGGAAAAACAATATGGGGAGGTAAAAGGTGGGATATTCTGAAGAGATTGGGGATTGAACTGCAGCCATCATCCGCGCAAGAAATTCGCCTGGCGAATAATGATGTCTGTGGGGTGGATGGATTGGTATGTATACCTTTCGGAGTCGATAGTTGTACTCGCTGGATGCAGTGCTTAGTAGTAAAGAAACTTCCACATACGATCATTTTGGGTGCCGATTTTTGGAGGGAATTCGGTATAGTTCTGGATCTGAGATTGGGACAGGTGGACCTAACCAAATTGGGAGAGGTGGAATTGAAGGAATTGAAGATTCTACTAGAAGAAGAATTTGCGAGTATGGGAGACGGTCTCGGCAGGACATCGGAGGTAGAGCATACCATCAAAACAAACTCTCCTCCGATCAAACAGCGTAATTATCCGGTGTCTCCAGTAAGGCAAAAGGATATTGACCAAGAATTGAAAGATATGCTAGACGCAGAGATAGTACAACCGTCAAAAAGTCCGTGGTCATCGCCCATTTTACTTGTTCGAAAGAAAAATGGATCTTTTCGCTTTTGTGTAGATTTTCGTAAGGTCAACAAAGTATCAGAGCGCTATGCATACCCCATTCCTTACGTGTCGGCGACACTAGATAAACTGTGGGATGCCAAGTACCTGTCTTCTTTGGATATTAAATCCGCGTACTGGCAAGTTCCAATGGCCTAAGACTCAAAAAAATATACGGCTTTCACAGTTCCGAGTAGAGGTTTGTTCGAATTCAACCGGATGCCTTTCGGGCTACAGAATGCCCCAGCTACTCGGCAACGGTTGATTGACCAAGTGTTGGGTGCTGATTTGGAACCATATGTGTTTGTATACCTTGACGACATAGTCCTGGTGACTCAAACTTTCGAGAAACATACGGAAGTCCTGCGTGAAGTGTTCCGCCAGCTTAGAGAGGCTGGTTTGAAAGTGTCAAAGGAAAAGTGGGAGTTTTGTAGGTTGGAACTACGCTACCTAGGCTATGTCGTCGATGAGTGGAAAGTTTTGTTCGATTCCCGGCGCCTAAAAACATAAAGGAAGTTCGACAATTCTTGGGAATGGTATCGTTGTATAGACGCTTCATACTGGATTTTGCAACATTAATTGCACCTTTGACTTCGCTGTTGAGGAAGGGTCGCAAATTCGCGTGGGAGGCAGATTGCGAGAGGGCCTTCTCGGAAGCGAAAGTTAAACTATCCACGGTACCCATATTAACCTGTCCTGATTATGATCTGCCATTTACGATCCAGACCGACGCTTCCAATTTCGGGTTGGGAGCAGTGCTCACGCAACAACAGTCAGATGGGGAGAAAGTGATCTGCTATCTGAGTCGTTCGCTGACAAAGTCGGAACGTAAATTCTCCCCGACAGAGAAAGAATGTTTAGCCATCCTGTGGGCAGTGGAGAAGTTGAGGCCTTATATTGAGGGGACACGGTTTACCGTGATAACGGATCACCATTCTCTTATCTGGTTGGATAACTTGAAGGATCCTACAGGTAGACTAGTGCGTTGGGCTGTTTGACTACAACAATACGATTATGTAATTATACACCGAAAAGGTAAGGAGCACTTTGTTCCGGATGCTTTGTCAAGGTCTGTGCCATTGATGGAGTCGTTGTTTGCAATCACACAGTCCTACAGGTAGACTAGCGCTTTGGGCTGTTCGACTACAACAATACGATTATGAAATTATACACCAAAAAGGTAAGGAGCACTTTGTTCCGGATGCTTTGTCAAGGTCTGTGCCATTGATGGAGTCGTTGTTTGCAATCACACAGTGGTATAACAGCATGTTGGATAAAGTACAAAATCAGTCTGCTAAATATCCGTCGTGGCGAGTAGAGGGTGGAGTATTGTGGAAGCACGTCTCACCGAGATATCCGGCACTCGAAGACGAGACTGCATGGAAAAGGGTTCCATCGAAAGGGGAACGGGGGGAAATCTTGCGACAGTGTCATGACGACCCAAAGTCGGGTCATTGCGGGTTTCGCGAAATTTTTATTGGTCAAAAATGCAGGGGGACATAAAGAAGTATGTTCAAGCATGTAAGACTTGCCAAGCAGTTAAACCTGAGCGCAGATTGCCATCGTGTTTGATGGCTTCGAGTAGTGAAGAGGCAAAACAACCGTGGGAGATGGTGTGTGTGAATCTGGTAGGACCCCTTCCACGCTCAACGCGAGGGTTTACGTTCATCCTTACGGTTGTGGACTATTCTTCGAAATTTTCGCTTTTGTTTCCGTTGAGGGCGGCTACAGCAAACGCAGTAACGCGGGCTTTAGAAAACGAAGTATTCCTACTTTTCGGTGTTCCAAAATGAGTTGTGTGTGACAATGGCGTTCAGTTTCGATCGAAGGAGTTCCAGGGTATGGTAGAGTCGTATGGGACTCAAATTAAATTCACGGCTTCTTACCACCCTCAAGCGAATCCGGCAGAGCGGATAAACCAATCTATCAAGACTATGCTGAGAGCATATGTTGCCGAAAATCACCGGAAGTAGGACGACCACCTCCCTAAGATAGCGTGTGCCCTGCGAACCGCCAAGCACGAAGTAATGCAGGTATCTCCGTACTTCGTGAATTTCGGAAGAAATATGTCCTTTGGGATAGAACCTCTAGAGAGACCGGGCGAAATGTCGATAACCTGCCAGAACCCTTTGGAGCGAGCCAAAGCTCTGGAGGGCGTGCGAGAGGATATTAAGAAGCGTTTTGAACACGCAACAAATCAAACTAAAAATCGATTTGACCTTTGACGACGAGACACGAGCTACTATCCAAACAATCGCGTTTGGAGAAAGAATTATGTCCTGTCAGATGCGGCTAAGTATTTCCCCGCGAATCTAGCACCGAAGTATTTTGGGCCGTTTGTAGTGCGGAAACGAGTGTCGCCATGGACCTACGAGTTGGAGGGCGAAGGGGGGAAGCGCGGTGGTGTGGCATGCAATAGATCTAAAACCCTATATAGGAGCTCAAGAAGAAACGTGAGTGAGCTACTTCGATAGGACTTCACAGGGCGACCCAGAATTTTTTTAATAACACAATGAAAATATTCACCTAATCTTACTCCTGGTCCGAGTTTCTTTCATCCGACTCCACCCACTAAGAATTTCGTAAAATTCTTTTCCTCGTAAGGGGGGAGTATTATGAGTTTGACTCGTAATGTGTCTATTTCCTGTAAAGACAAGAGAGAATAATCGTTAATTTCGGGATTGATAGGAATCAAATCGTAGAAAGAATTACCTTTTATGCACAGTAAATTCCTCCGATGCGCTGGCGACGCCTGGTTACGCTTTCCTAAAAGTAAACGTAAAGTAATGCATTAGTAAGTATCACTAGATTGGAAGAAAGGCTGAAAATGCGATAATAGCATTGTTTATCTATATGTACTACGTTAGTTAGTTTTTGCTAGCTAGTATGCAGGTTTAGTATAAGAATTAACGTTAGCATTTGAATTATAGAGTAGCTTAGGTTATTATTAAAGTTAGGATTATTTGTATTGAAATACGAAGATTTGATTATCATCGAAAACTGTGGGCAATGTACCTGAAAACATTGTCACGTCGTGGGGACAGCGCGAGCGAATCGCACTTACCGACATCAGCGCATTTACCCCGTCCGGTTATTCCGTCCTGCCAGACGGGCTACTCCAACCTGCAGACGTCCGGGTGGTGTGGCAAAATCGAGCTGAAAAATGAAACACATCACTTACTGATCACTACGCTCCCGCACGTATAGCACCACAAACCGCTTGGACAACACTTACGAAGCGAAAGTCTCCCGAACGGAAACATCACGGAATGCGCACTCGGGATCACAACACCAAAACAAATACTCGTAAATCCAAACGTAAGCAAACGAACTTTCATTTGGCGATCAGACACTGAGCGAGCGAATTCAATACGACGGCGAACTGTGGAATATGAGAAATGTTATGAATCTCGGCTAGATACCCAAATGGAATGCTGGAAGTCTGTACGAAGCTATCATGCGAGTAGGAAAAATGTCGTGCGAGTTTAAGTCCGTTGAACTCAAAATTAAGTTTGAAAAGCTGGTTGAAGCTAACCGTGGATAAAAAGAACCGCTGGAAGTTTTCGTCGAGTTTTCGTCTAAAAAGTCAAACGGTCTCTTTTTGGATTGGCAGCGAAGCGAGTGAGTTTGAGGTCCCGAGTCTACGCGACGAATTTCTGAGTCACACAGGAAGATAACGCTGTAATGGGAAAACGGAAAAATAATTGCCGAGGCAGTCAACCATATAGAAGGCGAGAAGAACGAGAGAAATCAAGCGATTGTCGTGGGAAGATTAAGATTGCACCAGTGGCGCCCTAATTGTTAAGTAGACTTGATTACGTTAGGGACCAATTGGTGTAAGTTTTTTTGAATTGCGCATGACCGTTACATATATTTCATTTACTTGAGTGCCAACTTTTGTGCCGTGTTCTCAGCAATTCCTCCAGTGTGTCGCGAGTTTTGTATCGTAGTGTCGCGGCGGACGTTATTTTTAGTAAGAAAACTTCTCTAGATCAGTGATCCGGTCTAGGGAAGGAGTGCAGACCTTTCGAAAAGGATCGCTGGCGCCCACGACCCGTCTCTGGGTTTTAGTCGGACAAAGGTCTCTTCGCCCCAGTGTCGCTACGGGGGTTTTATTGCGTTTTTTTTGTTTTACCGGGTAGTTGCGGTACTGAGACCGTCGACGTGAATTGAAACCGTAATAAATGTCTACTGCCATTGTATTACAAGTGCAATCCCCAGAATTGTAGCAATGAAACGCACGTCTATCGAAAACAGATCTCGGCTTTTCGTTCTTTGTGCATTCAAGAACAACGAGCACACTCTAATCAACTTTGTGTGATCGAATAGCAGTAGAAACGGCCGAAAATGGATTTAATCGATAGTATTAGGTTTTGACCAAAAGATCAATAAATATGGCAAATTTCCCTTCAGACCTTTGGTGTTCCCTTTTGATTCTCTCATCCGAGTTGTGCTTGTCGGTGTATTGAGGCCATCGCAGTGGCTTATTATGCACTCATTTATGTGCACACAACCACTACGGCGACACGCAACTGGGACAGCTGGCTTGCTTGATGCCGCCGTGGCCGCGACCCACTTACTCTTTTTCGGTGTATTCAGGGTACAGCCACATTATACCACCTGTTTCGCTCGATCGGGTGACTGCAGTGGCGAACGCAAAATTTGTAGTTGTGCTCGAAGACAACCGAACAAGTGGAGCGCATTCGCGTCACAGCCGATTATGAGCTGTTTTCCATTCTCCCTGCAATATACCACTAATCTTTGCGTTTCCGCTGTCGGGGTCTCGTCACTGTCTCCTGGGAAGTAGGCGGAGTCTATCACTGCCTCCTGGTGACCCCTGCCTGTAGGAATGTTGATGACTATTGACACCAGGTCCCTCGTATTGAATTCTGTAAGTGAAATAAAATTAATATTTGCCTAATACACGCTCTCGGAGTGTTGTATTGCGTGTTATATACTACCTTTCAATTTTTAGCTGTGAGCCACTAGATAGCACCGTTGTGTATCCACGGTTCTTGAAACTGTGCTAGACCCAATTGTTCATGGGTGAATCTCTTGCAAAGGATGTCAGAGACCGCTTTCGCATGATGGAGAATCACCTGTATGATCCCGATGTTGCTAGACATTGGTAGAGGGTGGAGATTTGGGTGGTGTACTCTCGGTAGGGCAGCTTAGTTGTGGCGCGTGGGGACTTTTGTCGAGCGCTGGGTCCCCTTCATCCACCTCTGTTACTGCGGCATCATGCGTCTTGGTCCGTACTGGCTCGTCTTCTAAGTATTCGAAGCGGGTTTGCTCCGGTACGGGGTGCTTTTCTGCCGAGAGAGTCTGTTCCTTTCTTCGCGGCCTATCTTTCGAGCGGATGTCAATTCGCCCAAATCTGAAACTCAGGCTGTACTTCACCTCCATTATTCGGGGGTCGCTATCTTTATCTTCCAGTCCTTGGTACGGAGACCGGTGTTTTGCCTCTACATGAACTTTTTTGTCCCCTTCACGAATTTCAAAAGCTCAGGTAGGGACGAAAATGAAATTCCACCATCCTTATAACATCGACACCACATACATGCATCCTTGCAAAAGAGTAAGCTGGACACTCGAGGAGAAAATGTTCCGTCGTGTCGTCGCTCTCGTCGCAAGCCGTGCACATGGGGTCGTCAATGATTCTCAATCTGACCATATGTAGGCCACACGAGCTATGCCCTGTGAGAACACTAACCACACTAATACATTCATTTCTGCTCAATTTGAGAAGAAAAGCAGAGGTTAGTCCACTTGGTCCCTCAACAAGGTTTCTGGTCTGCCGCATTCCCGGAAAAAGCCGCCATCTCTCAATGTGTGATTTACTCACCCACTCATCAACGGCAGCCCTAACAGAGGCAACCGGCACACTGAAATAAAGCTTTGGTCCAACCATGGCTGACTCTGATCCAGCTTTGGCTAATGCATCCACTATTTCATTGCCATTTATACCTTGGTGATCCGGAACCCATATGAGCATTAAGTCATTGAATCTGCCAACAGAGTTCAACCGTTCTTAACACTCACGTACCATCTTCGAAAAGACGATTGGATTATCTAAGGATTGTAGATCGGCCTCATTGTCGCTGCCAATGCAGATCATCCTGACTCTCCATCTTCTCTCTATAATACATTCTACTGCCTTAAGGATCGCATATACCTCAGCCTGAAATACCGAAGAATGTTTTCCTAGGGCAAAAGAGCTCCAGACCCTTTCTCAGTCATTGAGCCGTCCGTATAGAATATATCAGTGAATCCGCTTGGCAGAGCCACTCCTCCCTGCTCGGGATCTCTACCTGATATCTCCTTTTGAGCATACATGTCGAAGCAATAGCATCCGAGGGCATATCGAAGATGGGGTTCTCAGACAACCTTCGGGCCATTTCTCCATGACTCTTGCAAAGCTCTTTTCCCCACAGGCCCAGTCTCATCAGTCTGTGAGTAGCTCTCATTGCTTCTGCCTAAACAATAATATCAAGCGATGGCAAATTGAGCAGCGCATCGAGTACCGCACCCGGTGTGGTATGCAAGGCACTTGTTACACCGATGGAGATGGTCCTCTGTAGTTAAGCGAGACTAGCTCGGATGTATGCACAGTCGGACTTAATCCACCAAACCACTGATACATAGATTAGGATGGGTCTTATAATGGCTGTATAGCCAATATACCATTGAAGGCCCAAGACCCCATGTTCGTCCAAAAGCTCTCCGGCACTGCCAGAAAGTTGCTAGCGCACGGTTCACGTTTGTATCAACATGTTCCCTCCAGAGAAGCTTGCTATCCAAGATTACTCCAAAATATATAACTTTCTCCGAGAGCTGAATGGGTTCACCCTTCAGCATTGGTAGCACTAGACCTTCAGTTTTTCTTTTCCGAGTAGACAAAACTAGAGCGGCTTAGCTTGGACTAACAGAAAGTCCGTGTCGTTCGCTCCAACCATCGATTACCCTAAGGACACTCTGCATTCTATTGCAGACGTCTCTAAGCGATAGTTCGACTGCTAGTGCAGCCACGTCATCAGCGTAAGCTTGTACGTGAATATTCAGAGCCTGCAGTTCGAGGAGCAGTGAGTCGATGAGCATACTCGACAACAAAGGCGAAAGGACCCCACCTTGAGCACAGCCCTTACTGCCCCCGTCGTATTACACTGCCCGTCCCCAGTCCCCGCGAATAGCATTCTCTGTGTGAGCATGGAGTGAATCCACTTAACTAAAGTGCCGTCCATACCATGTCTATTGGCAGCATCACACACTGAATCAAAAAGCGCACTATCAAACGCGCTCTCAATGTCCACAAAAAGGCCCAGCGCGTACTTTTTTCGGTCCAGCACCTCTTCTATTCTGGATACCAGGGAGTGGAGCGCTGAATCACATGACTTTCCGCTCTGATACGCATGTTGTTGCGAACAAAGTCCTTGAGAGCTACTTCCCTAATGTGTTGCTCTACCAGTCGTTCCAGACTTTTCAGAACAAACGATGTTATGCTGATTGGCCTAAAACTTTTGGGCAAAGTATAGTCGTCTCTCCCTGGTTTCGGGATGAATACTACTCTGACCGGTTGCCAAGAAGATGGGACGAATCCATGCACCAAGCAGGCGGAAAATATCTTTCTGAGGCTAGACACTAGAACATCTGCCCCCTCTTTTAGCATTATCAGATATACACCGTCCACTCCTGGTGACTTGTAGCTGTCAAATGATAAAATAGCGAGTTCCACCCACTCACATATCACTACAGCAGACGCCATATACCAGCTACCCCTGGGCACTCTGTCTTTAGTCGGGCAGAGTGTCTTCCCCAATAATTGATGGCCTTCGATCACCTGATTTCCAGGAAAATGGGCCTCAAAGAGGGTTCTTAGTGACTCCATTCTCGAAATGGTATATGTACCATCAGGTTTTAGCAGGGAATCAAGCCTAGCCGTGTTGTCTTTCTGAAAGACTTTGTGCAGCCCAGCCGTTTCCCTGGTTCCTTCCAAACTCTCACAGTAGTTCCTAAAAGAGGCTAGTTTAGATGTCTTAACCAGCTTCTTGTTTTCCCTCCACGCTGTTCGGTAGTGGTCCCAATTGGCCTCTGAGCCACTATTAAGTGCGCGATTCAGAAGCATCCTGGAGCTTTTTCTGAGCTTCTAAAGGTCCGCAGTCCATCAAGGAACAGGTGGGACATCGGCTCGAATGGCTTCGTCCACATCATCTTCCTCGTCCTGCCAGAAGTAGAAGGACGGAATTCGCTATCAACCGCAAGATTTGTCCTGCCCAGATCGATTGCGCTTAACAACGTTTTCACAGGCAGGCTTTTCCACGACTTTACCACTGACCGCTATGAAACCTGTCGTAACAGCCCCAGCTCTGGCCTTGGCTCTGGCCCACCTTCTTCTTTTTTTCTGGACTTTGATCAACTTATCCTCAAGAGGATAGGAGCATGCCGGTTTCAGATTAACCACCGCTGATTTCCGCAATCAACGATTTCAGATTGACAATGCCAGAAGCACATTTACTGTCCTCAATCATCGATGTCGGATCACCCACGCCACGAGCACAGGTACTCTCCGCAACCATCGAACTCGGATTAAACACATCAGAGGTACTGGTACTTTCCTTGTTAATGGGCCGATTCTTTCCTCCTCAGACCTTGGAGTCAAAATTACTACCACCGAATTGGTAGCAACACATTCCTTCTCCATGGGCCGTAGTGGATTAACCGCCCCACGCAAAATCCTTCGAGGGCTCGTAGCTCTCAAACCAGTAGAGCTTTTAAATTAAATTTTATTCTATGAATAGACTGGGTGGACCCCTTGAATTGACATTATTTCCAGGGTGGGGGGTGGGAGGGGGAAGGTGGGGGAAGCGTTTTAGACGAAAAATTTTGGTTTCTAGATCTCAGCAACCGCTTATGGTAGGAGGCTGAAAATTTAAATTTTTTATAGAGCTTTGATAATGGACCCATTTGCAAAAAAGTTGATGATATGGGTGAAGGGGTGTGGGTGTGCAGGGGGAAACAATGCGTCCAAAATGCAAAAAAGTCGAGATCGACACATTTTAAAATCCATATCTCCTAAACCGTTAATGGCAAGCAATTAAAACTTAACAAAGATCTGTCGTTATACTGGGAGAGCAGATTGATACAAAATTTTTGGGTGGGGGTAGTGGTGCACGGGGGTGGGGGGTAAAAAACTTTAGAGTTCGATATCTCAAAAACCGATTGCACCAGAAAAACCAAATTCATTTTGAGTATAAGGCTTGATAGATTAAGATTGCTCAAAGTAAAATCTTTGAAGGGGGTGGGGGAGCACTGAAGTGAAGGGGATAAGAATTTTTCAGAAATAACACGTTCTATATCTCAATAACAGTGTAAAGTGGATGCTTCAAATTTTTACCAGAAGTAGGCCTAATAAAACCTTAGTGGGGAAAAATTTTGGGGGTGTGGGTGCAGAGGGTGAGGGTGGGGAAGGGTGAAATGGAAAAAGTTCCGATGCTTATATCTTAAGAATCTATAACGATAGGATGCTGAAACTTGGTATTTAGATAGAGCTATAGTAGTGGCATGGAGAAAAAATAAATTTTTATTTAAGGGTTGTATGGTACGGGGGTGGAGGGTGTTTTTCCTAACTTAAGATCGGCTTATGCTAGGAAGTTGAAACTCGGTACGTATATGTAAATCAACTAGAAAAGTAATTCTGATAAAACAAAATTTGAATATTTATTGGCGTTCAGAAGGGGGGGGGGGGCAAAAAGAAATATCAGTTAATATCAAATGCATATATTTTCACGATTTTCGTCATATCTACTAGGTCTTTCGAAATATTGAATTCAATTTTATTCTACGAATTCTTCATATGAATACCTAGAATGAGTTTTCAAGATTTTTTGAAATTCGACCCCTAAGAGGGTGTAAACTGGTTGTATACTTTTTCATGAATTCCACCATGTTTCTCAGGTCTGATCAGATATCGAATATATTTTCACTTCCCCAGGCTTGTTTAATAATCACCTATTTTTAAGTTTTGTTTTTTTCAACCTCTAGACCGCATCCTGGAATAGGACTCAATTATTTAATTCATATATTACACCCTATTCTAACCGCATCCCGAACTTTTTGTTAGTTTTTCAGTCACATAGTAACATACACCGCATTCCTGAATTGAACGCGTTCTGAACTTTTACCAGAAAAATAAAACAGTTGCGCCCAGACTGTTGGCAGATTTCTTAGTTCGTCGTTTGCATCTTCTCGTCTTTAATGATTAAGCGTCTTTAGTGGTTTAGTTTCGTTGTTATCATCTTCATCAAGGCCGTCATCTCTGTTCCGCTCAAGTTTTCTGCATACGTTGTCCACAGCTTCCTAATGTCGCAACTGCTCATGGTTGTCTTGGGTCCTTCGTGTGTGCCAACTTTGGTAGCCTCGTAACAGTTGTTAGGAAGCTACTTGAAAATTCTGTATGGACCCAAATACTTACAATATAATTTAATAGCGTTACCGAATTATGTCCTTTTGATCGTCACTATTTCTCCCAAATTGTAGATGTGTGCCGCCTTTCGTCGCTTATTGAAATTCATTCGATTTTCGTCCTGGACCTTTTGAACATTCTTCTTTGCTTGGGATCGAACGTTATCTCTCTCTTCATCAAATAAATTGTAAAGTTCCTCATTTACCAACTCAGCTAGTCGATGATCTTTTGGATGGAGCATTCTTACCCCGAACCTAATTTCAAACGGCGTTCGTCCCATGCTTATTTGAAAGATTGAGTTTAGGAATCGTTGTAGTTGCGGCGTATTCTTGTACCATTCTTCTAGGTTGTCAATGCTGAGCTTCGTAAGAACCGATATTATAGTACGGTTGACCCTCTCTACTTGGCCATTATCACGTGGAACACCCGTTGTTACTAGAGTGTGCCCGATTGTTTCTGCATTGCAGTAATCCGAAAACCCGTTAGATGTGAACGCGGTCCCTCGGTCAGACAATAAATGTTTGGGATTACCAAAAATATTTTTTTGCAGTTCAAGCTGCGAAATTACTTCTGCCGTGCTTAATGTTTTCGTCGCGTAGATCCAGACGAATTTGCTAAGTCCATCTACTACGCCAAATAGGTACTTGTACTTCTTTAGCGTTGTGGTCAGTGGTCCAAGGTGATCAATATGTTAAGTTGTTAATAGAAACTCCCCTTTCGGAAGAGGATTCAAATTACCCTCTTTTTGTCCTTCCTTGCGATCGCCCAATATGCATATTATGCAGTTCCTGCGCACTCGCTCGATTTCTTCACGTAGCTTGGGTAAGGAGTATTCTTGGCTCAGAATTTCTTTCATTTTTCTCGTGCTAAAATGTCCTTGGTCTTGAACGGTTTTTATAATCTCAGAAACCATACCACGATGAACACACAACAGCTTACTATCATTCTTGATTTGGTATAGTTTTTCTCTCTCAAGCACATAGCCTTCGTAAGTGCTATGTTCTAACAGCTTCATTATCGATTTCAAACGGTCGTCTTTTATTTGGGCAGCCTGTAATCTCGTAAGCAGATCTGAACCGACCAACATCGCATACGGATTTCTGCTAAGTGCGCCAACGTTTAACCCGATCGGTGCTCCACATAGGCGCGCCAGGAGGGGCCAGGACCCCCCCAGGCTCCAGCTCGGACCCTCCCAGAAAAATAATTCGGGCCCCTTTCAGACAAATAATTCTTTCCTATCCTACTGCAAGCACTTTCCTTGCAAATTTTTACAGAGATCGACTTGGTTTTCGTTAGATACTTTCATTCAAATAAATACTTGATTCGAAAATAAAGGTAGATGTCGAATCGAAACAATTATGAGCGGAAACCATGAAAAGCTTGGCGATCTCTTCATTTAATTTGTCGACAACAGATATCAAAAGGCGAAAAATCCATATCTATTGTGTGTGTGACTGTTTCGCATCTCTTTCCTCATTGCTGCAAAGATACGGCCGATATACCACCTTGATCAAAAATTTCCCGGAATAACTACCGTGTGGCGCTTTTATTTTTTCGATTTGAGTTTTGTTTTTTTGGTAAGTTCGTACATCTGTTGTTGACATTCCCTCTAAATCTTAGCGTCATAGCTTGACATTTGCAAATGTTACGTAGCCTAGAGTACATCTATCTCTGTGTGTGTTGGCGATTTTTTATAATTTTAGAAATGGATTTTCGCAACATCGCGAACTTGTATTAAATTTTGTGTAAGAACGGATTTAATGGTGCGCGAACGTTGGAAACGTTGGAAAAGTGTTTCGGCAACGATTCTCTAAAGAAAACGGTTGTTTGCCAGAGGCACGAGTGGTTTAAAAGTGGGCGTAAGTCAAGTCGTGAGTCAAAGAAGGCAATGCTCACGGTTTTCATGGATTACAACGGTGTAGTGCATCATGACTTTTTGCCAGAAGGCCATACAGTAAACAAAGAGTATTATTTGGGCGTTATGAGACATTTGCGTGAAGCAATTCGCCTAAAGAGACCAGAACTGTAACCAGAAAACTCGTGGATGTTGCACCATGACAACGCACCGTCGCACAGTGCCATCATTATTCGTAATTTTTTGACGAAAAAAGCAACAAATATCATCCAACAGCCACCGAATTCACCTGATTTGGCTCCCTGTGACTTTTTTCTGTTCAATCGAGTTTAAAAACTACTACGGGGAACGCGATTCAGCAGCCGAGAGGAAGTAATGGAAAAATCGCAGGGACACACAGAGATAGATGTACTCTTGGCTACGTTACTTTTGCAAATGTTTAGCTATGACGCCAAGATTAAGAAGGAATGTCAACGACAGATGTACCAACGTAACAAAAAAAAACAGAACTCAAATCGGAACAATAAAAGCGCCACACAGTGGTTATTCCGGGTACTTTTAGATATGTTAGAAATGACAATGAGTGATTCGATTTAAACATGACGACCAACGCCTAAAACGTCTGATTTTCGGGGAATCCCTCTTTACTGAAATGGTCGAATTGTGCTTGCTAATAAAGAAAGTCAAAATAGGTTTTACATGTGCACTTGGCCGTGTCAAATTCTATGCGCTTACACGTATTAGTGTACTTAACCGCGTTGCACTTATAAAAATAAAGATATACGAAAATTTTCGTGCACATAAGCGCCTCCAATATAACAATTTCAGATAATGTGCTGGTAATACGGTTCCCTTGGAGTCATAATAAAAGTAAGATGTCAAACATTTTTTAAACAACTTCGCTATTAAATCCATGGTCACAAGCATACGAGTATGATGTTCCCATCGGTTTTCTTACAGACAATTTATCCTTATGCATGTTAAGAAATTGATCAAATCAAATCACGATTACGATTACTACGCCATTCGGGTTGCACGTACTCCAATTTATGACGTTCGGACTTCAAAATGCTGCGCAAACGCTACAGTGCCTTATCCATCAAGTTTAACGCGAACCTGGCTTCGTATTTCCATACATGGACGACCTGTGTATCGCCTCCGCATCAATGGAACAGCATCGCGATCACCTACGACAGGTTTTCCAGCGATTCAAGGACAACCACTTCGCCATCAACATTGCACCGCTTCCGGAAAAACTAAGCGCAATTCGAGACTTCAAACAGGCTGTCGTAGCGAAGGACTTAAAAAGTGACTATACGAATTTGAATCACTACTCTCGATCTGGATAGATCGCAAAAAAACACACCTATTCCAACGGGCACCAAGAACACGTTTCCAAATTTTTTTTGAGCACTTTATTTGTTGATATGCTAAAACCAAAACATAGTTTATATATAGTATAATTAAAACGAAATATATAATTAAAACAAGAATTCAAGTTGAAAAGAAATCTTACATTAAATCTAGTTTTTTCTGGATTTGCGTCCGTTGGTGTTGAGGTCGAAACGTGGAAAGAGAGAAGTTGACGACGAAGTGTCATGACGGGCAGATTTTTACATCGATCGCCGCGACATGCGATTTGATTTGGGGCACGTTCGCTTCGCAACATCCTCCCCCCTAGTTAACGATCCTCAATGGTCGTTTACTATAGATCTTCTCTCGTCTTGATGTCGAGCATGGCGATCTTCACCACCGGCCTATGATATTCGCCTCTTGCTGTCTTCACAACCACCGATCGAACTTGGCCTCCTTTACCCTTCATGACGCTTGTCACTATTCCACGCGTCCAGCTGTTGGGCAGAGTGTCTTCCCACATTATTACGATGTCGTCTACTTGAATCTTCTTTTTTGCGTCGTGCCACTTCGTCCTCTTTGCAATAAATGGCAAATACTCGGTCATCCATCTGTTGTGCCCAGCACAAACCACACGTTTGGATTTACTCTCGGCAATCCCTAATTTAAGCTAGACCAGTCGTTCCGCCCCGGACGCATCAAAATTATTATCATTCATTAAAATTTCTAAGTAACAACAACTTACCAGCTCGACCATAAACAGATCAAATTACAATTCTCGGCCGAGGTACTACCTTGTGACGACACAGTTGCGGGAATCCCGACTCAACTGCTGAGTCATAACAAGTCGCGTGCCATAGGTACTGGAAATGGTCGAGCTGATACTTTGTTCGTTTTGTTTTTGCTTCATAGTATATTTTTCTTTGCGCGATCAAATTACAATTTCATAAATTTATCGCGGCCCACAAATGAGCGCATTGCACTTTCAGTGGACTGCCCCATTTGTGGGTCACTAAAAACTGCCGATTGTCTTGATCGGCATCTTTTCGACTTTGCGTACTTTGTGCCGGGTTGAACGACTGGCCTATTTACGTTTACTTAAGTTAGCATTAAAATAGTATTTAAGTTAGCGTAAGTGATTAAGAAACGAGCAGTATCTTTTAAACAAATCAAGCAGAAGAAATAAACGAGACGAATATTTTTTAAAAACATAAACCATAAAAGTCTTTTTACTTTTGTTCCAGGTGAGAAGACCAAACAGTTAACAAATATTACTTTTTCAGGAATTTTACCAAGAACCTGGCTAGTCGCTTCACGTTGGTATCCGTAGGTGCCATAGACTAGCCAGGCATACTTTACACATCGGCACTTAGGTGCCATGAGTAAAACAATCCTTCTCTTCGAAGTAAACAGGCGCTGCTCGAAGGACAAGACCTCGAGCATGCGTTGACCACATCACATCTCTTCCAGAACACTTCCGTCACACGCTGTGAAATTCGCCAGTTTCGCCTCAAGATCAGATCATCGTTGCTAAATTTCCCTATTGGCTTTGCTGCAATGATAAATTTTTATAGGAAATTTATCCCAAAGGCGATAGAGTCACAAGACCCTCTATTGAGCATGATCATAGGAAACATAAAAAACGACCGAACACCGCTCAACTGAACCGAAACGACATCCGAGGCCTTCGAAATATGCAAACAGACTCTTGCCGATGCGACAATCCTGGCTCATCCGGAAAAAGCGGCCGAATTGTCACTTTGCGTCGACGCGTCCGATAACGGTGTAGGAGCTGCTCTTCACCAAATCGTTGACGGTGGAATGCAACCTCTCGGATTTTTCTCTAAGAAGCAGACCGAAACGCAACGACGATATAGTACGTACGATCGTGAGTTGATTGCGATGTTTTTTGGAGTCAAACACTTTCGTTATATGCTCGAAGGTCGTCTGTGCCACATCTTTACAGACCACAAACCATTGACGTTCACCTTCAGTCAAAAGTTGGACAAAGCCGCGCCGCGCCAAGCTCCTCAACACGACTTAATAAGTCAATTTACCACGGATATCCACCATATATCCGGTTCCGCAAACATCACTTCTTTCGAGGATTCAGTCAGTCAACGCACCGCTAGACTATGCTAGCTTAGCTCGAGACCAGCAAACGGATATCGAACTCAAAGACGCGATATCGAAAGCAGCATCTGCAGCCAGTAATCTTTCATTAAAAAAGTTTTTCGTTCCAGGCAGTAAAATTACGCTTCTTTGTGATACTTCGACCGATCGAATACGGCCATTCATTACCAAGCCGTTTAGGAAGAACCTCATCTTAACGACGCATAGTCTCGCACACTCCAGTGCTCGAATCACGACCAAGCTGATGACTGACAGATTCGTTTTGCCAGGAATCCGGAAAGACTGTGCGTCCTTAGTAAAAAATTGCAGTGTCAAGGAACCAAAGTATCTCGACACACGAAATCGCAACTATCAAAGTTCATTCCGCCAAGTGAGCGCTTTGCGCACGTCAAAATCGATATCGTGGGACCATTCCCGCTATGCAATGGTTTTCGCTATTGCCTGACCATCATCGACCGTTTTACCAGATGGCCCGAGGCGATTCCGATACCTGATATGCAGGCGGAAACGGTCGCCAAAGCTTTCGTCACGGGATGGATTTCTCGTTTTGGTGTTCCAAAGAATATTACGAGCGACCAAGGTCGCTAATTCGAGTCCGGGTTCTTCCAAGAACTACTGCGAATGCTTGGTACGACACACCTTCGAACTACGCCATACCACCCGCAATCCAACGGTATGATTAAGCGTTTTCACCGAACAATGAAGGCAGCTATCCTCTGTCATGAACCCTCCGGTTGGGTGGACTACATGCCAACGATTCTTCTCGGCCTACGAACGGCCATCAAGGATGATAACGCCGCATCAGCAGCCGAACTTGTTTTTGGCTCGACCCTTCGAATTCCAGGAGAACTTTTCAGCAATGACACGAATTGACAAAACACAGACGAACTCATCTCGCAGCTACGCGAATCGATGAGGAAATTGCGACCAACCGGTAGCGCTTGGTATTCAAGCTCGACTTCGTCAACATTCGTTCACAAGTCGTTAGTCTCCTGCACGCACGTCTTCATGCAAATCGACTCAATTCGACCGTCATTATCTCGTCCATACAACGGACCATTTATCGTGTTAAAGCGAAGCCCGAAATTTTACACCATCCGTGTAAACCAGCGAGTCGTAAACGTCTCAATCGACCGACTCAAGCCGGCCTTCGTGAACCCCACAGACTGACATCGACCAGCTGACTGCTACACCGCTAACGCCAACTCTGAAACCATCGACACCGAAGAAAGTTACGCATCGCGGCCGACACATTGTCATACCGCAACGATACGAATGACCGACTTTCATCTAGCGGGGGAGAATTTATTATTAAAATTAAAAAAAAAAAAACCGTTTTTGCGCGACAGATGTCGCTAGTTGTGTCAAGTAGAATCTCTTTATTATGTATACACATATTTGTTAGCGTTTGAGAAATACATGGTGACGCACGCCATTTTTGTTACAAAATTAAAAGAATCGTTTAAATAGCAAGCAAGATTGAACGGAGTAGAAAAACGCTCCTACACATATACTATAGGATGTTCATCGTTTCGTATTAAGAAATATGGTTGATATATGACTGTATACGTGAATTTTTCATACGTTCAAGCAATATATCAAACCACGTCTAAAGTATATTTCCCACAAAGCTATTTAGCTGTACGTTCCGACCATTTCAAGTTATTAATTACAGGGAAACTGTTGTAAGGAACTGAAAAGGTGTATATATCCTCTTAGTCGTACTTTGAAATATCTACTAGTTAAACTTTATTATAAGCTGTACCCAAGCATTAAAAGGTAACCTCCTAAGGTTTTTCCAGGATCGTAAAAGAATTAGATTAACAATCCTCTAACATTCAAAGCATCGCCTCGATTGATGGGCTAAATTCACTGAGCTAAAATGACTTAGCTGCTGACGAGCGAAGTTTTTCAGCCTAATGCTGTTGTCATACTGGCTATTTTTTGGCTATTTCTTAAGTGCAATAAAAGTACAATAACTGCCCGATCGTGCGACAAGGCGAACAACATTAAAAGAATGAGATACCACACTTTCCGACGCTAGCGGCATCTAGTAAACGAAATTAACAACTGAATTGTTAAAAAAAATACCGGTTTAGCGCGTTTTATAACATAACTTTACACTTTCCACAATTTATACGTACCGAACTATTAAACACAAGTCTGAAGCAGGTCAAATATCCACTTGTAGAAAGATTTTCCTAGGATTAAGTGCTAGAATGTTGCAAAACACTGCTCGAATGTTGCGAAACACTGCTGGAATGCGCTATTTTGCGGCTATGTTGCCGGCTATGTTGCGGCTAGTTTTTGACAGTACAGGATTTATACTACTCGGACTGTCTCTCTCACACCAAAGTCTAAATTATATGTTACATCTTTTATCCCTCTCCATTTGGATTTAGTAGCCGCTTTAAAGCCGCAAAAATAGCCAGTGTCATAACTGCATGACAGCTACATTTCATATATAATAACATACTCCCGAGTTGCTCTCATCTTTTATAAAAAAAATTACTATAAGAAGTGCTGCTTTTGATGTATAAATAATTAGTACGATGCAGTTGTAAAAAAGGTTCTCCAATGAACTGGTACATTTTCTGGTTTCAATCCGTGACGTCACTCAGGCAAAATCGAGGCATTTTCACCTCTGTGAACTTAGCACCCCACTTTAACAAAATTCATAAAAAAAATTGTTTTCGGGTGGAGCTTTGTTTGTACTTGATTTTACCGAAAAAATGTTTGTTTGTACCTTCAAGGGAACGGAGAAAGTATTGCTCCGTGTGAACTTAGCACCCGACTTGCACCAAATTAACTGAAATTTTTTATTCAGATCGTACCCCGTCTGTAAATGATTGTACCAAAAATGATTTTTTTTTAATTCAATAGAAAAAAAAATTACGGCAAACGCGTGCTATGAACTTTCGTTGTATTGTGGTCTCAATAATATGGAATATGGCTCTAAATCGATCTTAAGATCTGAAGTTACTTTTTTTACGGAAAGGCAGCTAATTAGACATTTTGATAACGCAGTTTCTTCAACATGAAGTTAATTTTTCCGTGGTTAAATCGGTTTTACATTGACTCTGTGACCTCCTGCCTAGCGCGCGTATAAACGAAAAATATACCCTACAATATGCACGATTCCCGGTGAACATTTTACATAACCGGGAATGCGGGAATTCATCGGGTATTGTCGGTGCTAAGCCGGCAATGGTTTCGATTTTTATAACCTCACTTTTTATCTCGGAGTAAAATTCCTGATTCGGAGTATTTGTTTATTTCCGTATAAATGGCGTGGTTATAAAAGTTCCTTAAATATATAATGACATTGCTAAATATGATTTCAATTGCTAATTTTCTATTTGACTTACTTTTCTCCGTATTATTCTAGCCTGGTTGACAGCTAAGACTCGTGCCACGTCAGCAGCGATACGTTCTCTTGTGGTATCACTACTTTCAAAGCCACGTCAGCAGCGTTACGTTCTCTTGTGGTATCACTACTTTCAAAGCTGCCAACACTCCCCCCCCCCCAGTATACCGAGAATTTGGTCTAATTTTTAGTGCGGACGTCAAGAACGGCGATCCTTACGGCGGGCCTTTCGTAAACGCCAGAAGCGGTTTGCACTGTGGCCCATCTTACTTGTCCGTCTTTCCCAGCGTGAGTGGCGATCACCCTTTCCTTGGGCCAACAGTTTCGTGGGTTGTTGGAGTCGACTAGTACAACTATGTCACCTACTTCTATTGGTTTCACCTGGTTGAACCATTTCATACGCCTGGTTAGGGTAGGAAGGTACTCTCTGATCCAACGTTTCCAGAAGAGGTCTGCATACTGTTGTGCGGTGTGCCAGTTTCTTCTGAGTAATGCTCCTTCGTCGCGAAATTCTGCTGGTGGTTTCGAACCATTTGAAGACCCGAGGAGGAAGTGGTTTGGCGTTAGAGCTTCGGAATCTTCATCATCGACTGGGACGTACGTTAGGGGGCGTGAGTTAATTACATTCTCAACTTCTGTCAGCATATTGCGAAGCACCTCATCCGTTGGATTTCGGCTGGGCATGATTTGATAAAGGATCTTTTTTACGGACTGTACCAGTCTTTCCCAGCTGCCGCCCATGTGTGGGGATACGGGTGGGATGAATACCCATTTCGTATCTTCGGTGGTAAATTCTTGTATGAGCTGGTTTTGATTTACTCCCTGAAGGGCTTCCCGAAGTTCTCTACTCGCACCCTTGAAGTTTGTGCCGTTGTCGCTGTAGACTTGTATCGGGGTGCCCCGCCGAGCGATGAAATTTCGGAGCGCCATAATACAGGAGTCCGTCGAGAGCGCGTGTGCTATCTCCAGATGAATAACCCGGATGGTTAGGCATGTTACTAAAACTCCCCATCTTTTCTCAGTCCGTCTTCCAACTGTTACAGAAAGCTGGCCGAAATAGTCGATTCCGACGAACGAGAAGGGCCGAGTAAAAGTTGAGAGTCTTCCAGGAGGAAGATCTCCCATCATCGGAGCTTGTGGATAAGCGATCCGATTTTTGCAGAGTTGACAGTTCTTTCTTGCTGTCTTTATGGCCACTCTCAGTCGGGCGATGTAGTACTTCTGGCGAAGCTCGTTGATGACGGTTTCGTGGTTGCAGTGATGATACTTGCGGTGCTCGGCCATTATTATCAGCGTGGTTATGGCGTGTTCCCTTGGGAGAATAATGGGACGTTTCGTGTCTCTGTTTACTTCAGCAGTTGCATCGATCCTTCCTTTAACGCGCAAAATACCGTCTTCGTCAAGATAAGGCGACAGACGGAAAAGTGAACTTGATCGTTTGATGACATTTGGCTTGCCATCGTTAGATTCTAGAGTGGCTATTTCGTCTCGGTAGGCCTCCCTCTGTGCTTGTCGGCAGAGAATTCCTTTTGCTTTAATGACTGCCTCTTGGGTGATAGTACCAGATGCTTTTGGTGTTTTGTTCACCTTTGCCTTTAGGTTATGTACGTATGTTATTACTAGCGCTGTCACTCGCAATAGTCGGTTCCAGTCGGAATACCGCTCCACTTCGATTAGCGTTGCGGGAGCTGATTGATGAAACATGTGCAGCCTTATCTCTTCGTTCGTTGTATTTTGAGCTATATGAGGGTCGCACTTTTCCCATTCGTCTTCGGGGTCCCATAGAAATTGTGGACCCTTAAACCATCTGCTGTTCGATGAAAAGTCGGGATATCTTTGCCATTTCGTTGCTTCGTCGGCAACGTTTGCCTTTGTTGAGATCCAGTGCCAGTCGGCAATATCCATCGACTCCAGGATCTCGCTTACCCGGAACGCTACGAACTGACTATATCTCCGGTGATCTGATCGTATCCAGCAAAGAACATTCCGTGAGTCGGACCAGAAATAACGCTTGGATATAGTGATGGAATGTGATTGCATGAAAGTAGCTGATTGCCTTGCACCTAGTACGGCTGCCTGGAGCTCGAGCCGCGGTATAGAGAGCAGTTTTAGAGGTGCGACTCGTGTTTTCGCGCCAACTAGAGTACACTTTATATCCGTTCCGGTATGGAATCTGAAGTACGAAACTGCGGCGTAGCCGTTCTCGCTGGCGTCCACGAACGTATGAAGTTGAATCTTGGTCTGTTCGTTGTATTGAGTTGCGCTTTGGTAGCATCTCGGTATCCGAATCTTCCCGGTAAGATTCTTAACCAGTTTGTCCACTTCTCGTATTGGTTATAAGCTATTTCTTCATCCCAGCCGATTCCTGAACGCCAAACTTCTTGTAGCAGTACCTTGAGGTACATAAGGAGGTTCGCCACGAGGCCCAACGGGTCAAAGGTTGACATCAAGACTCTGAGAAGTTCGCGCTTTGTAGGGCGTTGATCGTCGGGAGCCTTGTTTATGACGGTTCCTGCCTTAAACGTAAATTCGTCGGTCGAGGTGCACCGAAACATACCTAAAACCTTTTCGATATCGCGTTCGGGTCCAATGCTTAGATTTTTTTCCTTCACTTGATCTTCATTAAGTGCCTTGAGCACCTTCGGGGAGTTCGAGATCCAGGAACGTATTTCAAACTCGGCCTGAGCATGTACGAATTTGACATCCCTGGCGAGCTTAATCGCTTCCTCTTCGGTTTCGACGCTGTCGAGTAGGTCGTCAACGTAGTGATTCTCGATTATTGATTGTGCTGCTCTGGGAAACCGGTCACTAAACTCTTGCGCGTTTGTGTTTTTTACATATTGGGCGCTACTCGGGGAACAAGTTGCTCCGAAGGTCATAACTCGCATCACGTATACATCTGGTTCCCTGCTCGCGTCTCCATCACGCCACAGGAATCTTTGGGCGTGTTGGTCGTCTTCGTTGATCTGAACCTGATGGAACATCTCCCTAATGTCGCCGCAAATGGCTACTTTCTTTTCCCGGAACTTGTATATCACTGATATTAGTGAAGCCGTTTGATCGGGCCCTGTTAATAGGACGGAGTTCAGTGAGACACCGCGTACTTTCGCTGCAGCGTCCCAGACGATTCTCACCTTCCCGGGCTTGTTCGAATTTATTACAGGGAATGTCGGTAAATACCATGTGCGCGAATTTCTATGATGGATTTCCTCTTCAGATAACTTACGAATGTATCCCTTTTTTAGGTAGTCCTTAATTTGAGAATTCAGGATTTCTTTAAGTTCAGGATTTCGGTTCATTTTCTTTTCCAGACAAATCAATCGTTTTGTCGCCATTTCTCTGCTATCCGGTAGGTTGATTTCGTTATATTTCCATAGCAGACCGGTTTCGAACCGACTGCCCTTCCGAAGAGTAGAGCATTGGAGTATGTCGCGTGCTCGTTGATCATCGTTGGAGATGTGGATATGGTCCGGCTTGGAGACTCCTGCGGCTTCCAAGGAGAAATAACGCTTGACCATTCTATCGAGTTCATTGTCGACATTATTGCTACATTCACAAAGGTGGGGGCTATGGTGAAACGTATATTTAGTGGTCTCTGCATGTGTTTTCTCGGAGTAGGCGCCGTAGGCCATCCAGCCAAGTCGAGTCTTTGAAGCTATAGGCTGTTGTATGTTTCCTTCTCTGGACTTAAGAGGGAGTCCAAGCCGCCAGTTGTCTAGACCAATTAGTATGCGCGGGGTGATCATATCGTATGATTCGATAGGCAGTCCTTTCAGATGAGGGTATCTTTCGACCATCTCCTGCATCTTGATTGACTGAGACGGAAGCTGTAGTGACTTCACCGTGTGAACATTTTTTAACCGGTACTTCTTTGTTGTAGGTTGGGTTCCATAGATGTCGACGTCAATTCTCCTGGAGGTTTCTTCGAAGCGGGAGGTGTTGGCGGTCCAATTAAGGCACAGTGGCTCCAATACGCCTGATAATTTTAATTCGGCTGCGATTTCTTCATCGACTAAGGTGAGCGAAGATCCATCGTCTAGAAAGGCGTACGTATTTATCTTGGTACCATTACCATGGAGGACGACAGACACGATGCGAAATAGTATGGTTTGCGCGTGGTTCTGGTGATCATGATGTTCAACTCCCACTACTTTTGGCTGCAGGGGAGCTTCCTTCTCCGCGTTGTGTTGTTTAGGAATATTTGGCTTCGAGGGGGCTGTTGTCACGTCCTTCTCCACATTGTGCAGCAGACGGTGATGCTTTAGGGTGCAACAATTCACTCCGCAGAACCTTTTCGATCTACATCGAAGGGCTCCGTGTGCCTTGAGGCACTTGCGGCAGAGTCCATGCTCCCTAATCACTGCCCATTTTGAGCTATGACTAAGATCTTGGAACATTTCACAGGTCGCGGCGGAAGAACATGTCTTTTTGCAAATGCGGCATACCTTAACTGGTTCTTTGCAATTAGTTTCTGCTTGTTCAGGTTGACCTAGGTGATTTCCTGAGTGGGTGTGAAGAAAGTTTTTCTTTTCTGTGTCGCCTGTAGATGTAGGCCATGTGACGGAACTAGCTGCCTCAGCCATCGTGTATAGCCATGCACTGAATTCGGATAGGGTTTCGGCAGGTAGCTTTTGTTTGTGCAAAGCCCAATTCAGTCTGATTGAAGGAGGAAGTTTATCCACCAACTCTTTTAGGAGGGAAGGATTGTACGCATTCGTCGCAAGGCTGCATACTTCCATTGAGGCACACAAGTTCTGCACGGCTAGTGCGTAATCGATTATCGTGTTGAGCTTTTCGGCTTCAGGTGCTGGTGCGCTTCTAATTTTTTCCATTAGAGTGTGTATAATGATCTCTGGTCTTCCGTAAAGCATCTTTAGTGTTGAGATCACTCCCGCGACGCATGAAGGTAAGAGTAATCTACTCTTTACGGCGTCAAGGGCTCTACCTTTTAGGCAGCGTTTGAGTCGTATCATGTTCTCCTCGTTGGATAAACCACACATGCGAGTTGTCCCGTCAAAGGTTGAGATAAAAAGCGGCCACTCGTCGGGGTTGCCGCTAAAATTCGGTAACTCTTTCGGCGTTGCTTGTCGAGCAGCTAGTTGGCTTTTGGTTAGTTGTGGAAACTCGCCTGGAATTTCGACGATTGTTTGGTTATCGACTGCAAAATAATATAATAATATAATAAAAATTTAAATTTCTTTTTTATTATAGATGCCTAATATATAGATGCGCCATTCCACGCTGCAATGGACATAGCAAAACTATGTTTCGTTTGCCACAGAATCCCAAACTGCGCAAGAAGTGGATGCGAGCCATTCCCAGGAAGTCTTGGGTGCCAACCAATTGGACACGTGTGTACCAGGAGCACTTCTTAGCTACGGACATAATAGAACAAGGGGAGTATGAATGTTGGGATAAGCTCCGATATAAAAAAAGAAAAGTTTACGTGATGGTGCTATACCTTCAGTATTTCCACACAGGCCTTCGTGTTTATCCCAACTGAATACTTTTGTCCATCCAAGTCCGAGTGATAGGCGAAAGTCTCGTTTACAACGGCAAGGAATAAGTAGCATCAATGAAATGTCCCAAGAAGACATACAAATTGGATCCTTTACCAATTTGAAGGATCATTTTAATTCCAAAATAATACTTAACGGTAAACAAAGAAGATAAAGTAATTTTTTATTATGTAAGCGGTAATCCAATTGAAATTCATAGCTCAGTCGCAATTTTTACTGATTTATCAGTTTAAGATTTTTTCAAAGACTGTGAAGTTAATTTACGTAATTTTTCTACGATTTTCTCTTTCGGCTCAACTAAGTTGAAGATATGGTCTGATCTTCAATCATTATTAAATACTTTTTGTAAGGTTAAATTGCCAACTGCTAACGGATTAATTGCTATGGTAAAGATCACGTTTAAAGCGCGAAAAGTAGTTGGATTCGCGGATAATGTAATACTAATATTTTTAATATTTCTGTATTTTATTAATTTTCTTTAATTTTTTTTTTTGTCAGAAGCCTTCTTGTTATGTTTGTTATATTTTTAAACTAATATTTTCATTATTTCTTGGCTAGAAGCTATTATTTTTGTGTTATTTTTCAACTAACATTTTTATTATATCAGTATTTGATTGGTTTTCTTTAATTACTTTATTTTTTGGCAAAAAGCCATCTTGTTATGTTTGTGATATTTTTTCAACTAATATTTTTATTATTTCTGTTTTTTCTTTTGATTTTCTCTAATAATTTTTTTTTTGCCTAGATATTTGTTTCAATGGAATTGATGATTAATTTTTCTTAGTTTAATTTTCTATCTTTTTATATAAATCGTTTTTTATATGATTGTCATTTCCAAATCAGTAGAGGAACACTCATAAATTGGATTTGAGTGAACTTCCTGGTTTGGAATCCAATTATAAAATATTTTACTTAATATCTCTTGTTTTATTTTTTTATACATATGTAGCAGCACAGCACCTATTAAAATTAAAAAAAATCCGTTTTTGCGCGACAGATGTCGCTAGTTGTGTCAAGTAGAATCTCTTTATTTTGTATACACATATTTGTTAGCGTTTGAGAAATACACGGCGACGCACGCCATTTTTGTTACAAAATTAAAAAAAATCGTTTAAATAGCAAGCAAGATTGGACTGAGTAGAAAAACGCTCCTACAATGTGGTGATTCCGACGTGATCCGTCCAACCACGAGTTTTGTTCTGTTAAAACCCTTTCGGACTACGCGAATTTTTATCGATTGAAAATTGCCGCGCGTTCGAACCCCTGATAAATCGGCGTCCTCGCGCTAAACAATCCATTTCGATTGGTTCTCGGTTTCAAGGATACGAGTCCGCATCTCAGTTTCGCACAGACACAGGCCGAAATGTCGGACAACGAGCTATCGGATCAAGTTCCGACCGCAAACTTAAACTCGAATCGAATCTGGAGCCCGATGCGCCAGAGCTCGCAAGCGATTCTCGATTTGTGATTGGTGCTACGACGTACCCGCGCCTTCCGATCCCAACCATGCGGGAAAATTCGATCGACTCGTATTTCCTCAGCCTCGACTACTGGTTCTTCGCCTCGGGCATCACCAGCGACGCTCGAAAATTTTACACAGTGATGGCCCAGGTACCGCCAGCGAAATTGCCTGAGTTGCGAGCCATTATAGACGGCGTGCCAGCGACAAACGCAAAATATGAGTACATCAAAACGCGGCTTATTATGCACTTTGCTGACAGCCAACAGCGTCGTTTGAACCGACTCCTTTCCGACATGACGTTAGGAGATTTGCGACCCAGCCAGCTTTATCACGAAATGAAACAAACCGCCGGCGACACAGTTAGCGAGACGGTTGTACGCGATCTTTAGGCGTCTCGACAGCCCAACTACGCCCAGGCTGCTGTTGTAGCATCCAGCGGACCACCCGAGGAGGTCATGCGAATCGCAGACGCTATTGTTGAGTCCATGGGTCTCAAATCAATTCGTGCCGCCACCGCCCCCTCTCTTTAGACACCCGACTGCGTTCGCGCCGCTCAATGTGCTCCGCCTTTATCCGGTGCGGACCCTACGGTCACGTTCGACCGACTGCAAACGGTGCAGGACCAGATCGCACAACTTTCAGCGCGTTTCGACAAGTTCCTAGCGAAGCAGAACGCCAATTCGTTCAGCCGTTTGACTACGAGAAACGCGCTGACTACCCGACAAACGACACCGTCCAGCAGTCGCATAAACGAATGCTGGTACCACGCCACGTTCGGCGACCAAGCGAAGAAGTGCCGCAGCCCGTGCCGACGAAAGTCGGGCACCGATCTGCGCAACAAGAGGTTGTGATTCCAGGGTGCAGCGACACGATTCGAAGCTGGCGAGCCCACGAACCCACCTGTCGACGACGACAACAAAGTTTCTAATCGACACCGGAGCTGATGTTTCCGTCACCCGCAAATCAACGCAACCTCAAACAATCAACGACGCAGCTTTATACCGCCAACGGCACTTCGATCAAGGTGTTTGGTCAGACAACGATTAAACTCGACCTCGGTCTTCGATGCGAGTTCGGTTGGACGTTCATCACAGCGGATGTTACGGCTCCCATAAACGGTGCTGATTTTATACGCCACTTTGATCTCTTAATCGACCTAAAACGAAATCGGATCATAGACTACTTTACGAAACTTGAGTCTTCGTGTTCTATCAGCTCGTCAGTTGACATATCTGCCATCAAAACATTCGACCAAACAAACGTGTTCGCTGACCTTCTAGCCAAGTGCTCGTTGATCATCGTTGGAGATGTGGATATGGTCCGGCTTGGAGACTCCTGCGGCTTCCAAGGAGAAATAACGCTTGACCATTCTATCGAGTTCATTGTCGACATTATTGCTACATTCACAAAGGTGGGGGCTATGGTGAAACGTATATTTAGTGGTCTCTGCATGTGTTTTCTCGGAGTAGGCGCCGTAGGCCATCCAGCCAAGTCGAGTCTTTGAAGCTATAGGCTGTTGTATGTTTCCTTCTCTGGACTTAAGAGGGAGTCCAAGCCGCCAGTTGTCTAGACCAATTAGTATGCGCGGGGTGATCATATCGTATGATTCGATAGGCAGTCCTTTCAGATGAGGGTATCTTTCGACCATCTCCTGCATCTTGATTGACTGAGACGGAAGCTGTAGTGACTTCACCGTGTGAACATTTTTTAACCGGTACTTCTTTGTTGTAGGTTGGGTTCCATAGATGTCGACGTCAATTCTCCTGGAGGTTTCTTCGAAGCGGGAGGTGTTGGCGGTCCAATTAAGGCACAGTGGCTCCAATACGCCTGATAATTTTAATTCGGCTGCGATTTCTTCATCGACTAAGGTGAGCGAAGATCCATCGTCTAGAAAGGCGTACGTATTTATCTTGGTACCATTACCATGGAGGACGACAGGCACGATGCGAAATAGTATGGTTTGCGCGTGGTTCTGGTGATCATGATGTTCAACTCCCACTACTTTTGGCTGCAGGGGAGCTTCCTTCTCCGCGTTGTGTTGTTTAGGAATATTTGGCTTCGAGGGGGCTGTTGTCACGTCCTTCTCCACATTGTGCAGCAGACGGTGATGCTTTAGGGTGCAACAATTCACTCCGCAGAACCTTTTCGATCTACATCGAAGGGCTCCGTGTGCCTTGAGGCACTTGCGGCAGAGTCCATGCTCCCTAATCACTGCCCATTTTGAGCTATGACTAAGATCTTGGAACATTTCACAGGTCGCGGCGGAAGAACATGTCTTTTTGCAAATGCGGCATACCTTAACTGGTTCTTTGCAATTAGTTTCTGCTTGTTCAGGTTGACCTAGGTGATTTCCTGAGTGGGTGTGAAGAAAGTTTTTCTTTTCTGTGTCGCCTGTAGATGTAGGCCATGTGACGGAACTAGCTGCCTCAGCCATCGTGTATAGCCATGCACTGAATTCGGATAGGGTTTCGGCAGGTAGCTTTTGTTTGTGCAAAGCCCAATTCAGTCTGATTGAAGGAGGAAGTTTATCCACCAACTCTTTTAGGAGGGAAGGATTGTACGCATTCGTCGCAAGGCTGCATACTTCCATTGAGGCACACAAGTTCTGCACGGCTAGTGCGTAATCGATTATCGTGTTGAGCTTTTCGGCTTTAGGTGCTGGTGCGCTTCTAATTTTTTCCATTAGAGTGTGTATAATGATCTCTGGTCTTCCGTAAAGCATCTTTAGTGTTGAGATCACTCCCGCGACGCATGAAGGTAAGAGTAATCTACTCTTTACGGCGTCAAGGGCTCTACCTTTTAGGCAGCGTTTGAGTCGTATCATGTTCTCCTCGTTGGATAAACCACACATGCGAGTTGTCCCGTCAAAGGTTGAGATAAAAAGCGGCCACTCGTCGGGGTTGCCGCTAAAATTCGGTAACTCTTTCGGCGTTGCTTGTCGAGCAGCTAGTTGGCTTTTGGTTAGTTGTGGAAACTCGCCTGGAATTTCGACGATTGTTTGGTTATCGACTGCAAAATAATATAATAATATAATAAAAATTTAAATTTCTTTTTTATTATAGATGCCTAATATATAGATGCGCCATTCCACGCTGCAATGGACATAGCAAAACTATGTTTCGTTTGCCACAGAATCCCAAACTGCGCAAGAAGTGGATGCGAGCCATTCCCAGGAAGTCTTGGGTGCCAACCAATTGGACACGTGTGTACCAGGAGCACTTCTTAGCTACGGACATAATAGAACAAGGGGAGTATGAATGTTGGGATAAGCTCTGATATAAAAAAAGAAAAGTTTACGTGATGGTGCTATACCTTCAGTATTTCCACACAGGCCTTCGTGTTTATCCCAACTGAATACTTTTGTCCATCCAAGTCCGAGTGATAGGCGAAAGTCTCGTTTACAACGGCAAGGAATAAGTAGCATCAATGAAATGTCCCAAGAAGACATACAAATTGGATCCTTTACCAATTTGAAGGATCATTTTAATTCCAAAATAATACTTAACGGTAAACAAAGAAGATAAAGTAATTTTTTATTATGTAAGCGGTAATCCAATTGAAATTCATAGCTCAGTCGCAATTTTTACTGATTTATCAGTTTAAGATTTTTTCAAAGACTGTGAAGTTAATTTACGTAATTTTTCTACGATTTTCTCTTTCGGCTCAACTAAGTTGAAGATATGGTCTGATCTTCAATCATTATTAAATACTTTTTGTAAGGTTAAATTGCCAACTGCTAACGGATTAATTGCTATGGTAAAGATCACGTTTAAAGCGCGAAAAGTAGTTGGATTCGCGGATAATGTAATACTAATATTTTTAATATTTCTGTATTTTATTAATTTTCTTTAATTTTTTTTTTGTCAGAAGCCTTCTTGTTATGTTTGTTATATTTTTAAACTAATATTTTCATTATTTCTTGGCTAGAAGCTATTATTTTTGTGTTATTTTTCAACTAACATTTTTATTATATCAGTATTTGATTGGTTTTCTTTAATTACTTTATTTTTTGGCAAAAAGCCATCTTGTTATGTTTGTGATATTTTTTCAACTAATATTTTTATTATTTCTGTTTTTTCTTTTGATTTTCTCTAATAATTTTTTTTTTTGCCTAGATATTTGTTTCAATGGAATTGATGATTAATTTTTCTTAGTTTAATTTTCTATCTTTTTATATAAATCGTTTTTTATATGATTGTCATTTCCAAATCAGTAGAGGAACACTCATAAATTGGATTTGAGTGAACTTCCTGGTTTGGAATCCAATTATAAAATATTTTACTTAATATCTCTTGTTTTATTTTTTTTATACATATGTAGCAGCACAGCACCTATTAAAATTAAAAAAAATCCGTTTTTGCGCGACAGATGTCGCTAGTTGTGTCAAGTAGAATCTCTTTATTTTGTATACACATATTTGTTAGCGTTTGAGAAATACACGGCGACGCACGCCATTTTTGTTACAAAATTAAAAAAAATCGTTTAAATAGCAAGCAAGATTGGACTGAGTAGAAAAACGCTCCTACAATGTGGTGATTCCGACGTGATCCGTCCAACCACGAGTTTTGTTCTGTTAAAACCCTTTCGGACTACGCGAATTTTTATCGATTGAAAATTGCCGCGCGTTCGAACCCCTGATAAATCGGCGTCCTCGCGCTAAACAATCCATTTCGATTGGTTCTCGGTTTCAAGGATACGAGTCCGCATCTCAGTTTCGCACAGACACAGGCCGAAATGTCGGACAACGAGCTATCGGATCAAGTTCCGACCGCAAACTTAAACTCGAATCGAATCTGGAGCCCGATGCGCCAGAGCTCGCAAGCGATTCTCGATTTGTGATTGGTGCTACGACGTACCCGCGCCTTCCGATCCCAACCATGCGGGAAAATTCGATCGACTCGTATTTCCTCAGCCTCGACTACTGGTTCTTCGCCTCGGGCATCACCAGCGACGCTCGAAAATTTTACACAGTGATGGCCCAGGTACCGCCAGCGAAATTGCCTGAGTTGCGAGCCATTATAGACGGCGTGCCAGCGACAAACGCAAAATATGAGTACATCAAAACGCGGCTTATTATGCACTTTGCTGACAGCCAACAGCGTCGTTTGAACCGACTCCTTTCCGACATGACGTTAGGAGATTTGCGACCCAGCCAGCTTTATCACGAAATGAAACAAACCGCCGGCGACACAGTTAGCGAGACGGTTGTACGCGATCTTTAGGCGTCTCGACAGCCCAACTACGCCCAGGCTGCTGTTGTAGCATCCAGCGGACCACCCGAGGAGGTCATGCGAATCGCAGACGCTATTGTTGAGTCCATGGGTCTCAAATCAATTCGTGCCGCCACCGCCCCCTCTCTTTAGACACCCGACTGCGTTCGCGCCGCTCAATGTGCTCCGCCTTTATCCGGTGCGGACCCTACGGTCACGTTCGACCGACTGCAAACGGTGCAGGACCAGATCGCACAACTTTCAGCGCGTTTCGACAAGTTCCTAGCGAAGCAGAACGCCAATTCGTTCAGCCGTTTGACTACGAGAAACGCGCTGACTACCCGACAAACGACACCGTCCAGCAGTCGCATAAACGAATGCTGGTACCACGCCACGTTCGGCGACCAAGCGAAGAAGTGCCGCAGCCCGTGCCGACGAAAGTCGGGCACCGATCTGCGCAACAAGAGGTTGTGATTCCAGGGTGCAGCGACACGATTCGAAGCTGGCGAGCCCACGAACCCACCTGTCGACGACGACAACAAAGTTTCTAATCGACACCGGAGCTGATGTTTCCGTCACCCGCAAATCAACGCAACCTCAAACAATCAACGACGCAGCTTTATACCGCCAACGGCACTTCGATCAAGGTGTTTGGTCAGACAACGATTAAACTCGACCTCGGTCTTCGATGCGAGTTCGGTTGGACGTTCATCACAGCGGATGTTACGGCTCCCATAATCGGTGCTGATTTTATACGCCACTTTGATCTCTTAATCGACCTAAAACGAAATCGGATCATAGACTACTTTACGAAACTTGAGTCTTCGTGTTCTATCAGCTCGTCAGTTGACATATCTGCCATCAAAACATTCGACCAAACAAACGTGTTCGCTGACCTTCTAGCCAAGTTCGCGGAAATCACTCGGTTACCTCTTCCAGGTACACCAACGAACTCGACAATCAGCCATCGGATTGAAACAACTGGCCAGCCTGTCTTCGCTCGTCCGAGGCGTCTCGATGCCGAAAAATTTAACGCTGCTAGAACCGAATTCGAGTTCCTGATTAAGCAAGGAATTTGTCGCCCGTCATCCAGCAATTGGGCTAGCCCTCTGCACATGGTTAAAAAGCGAGACGGAACGTGGCGACCATGTGGAGACTACAGGGAGCTCAACGCGAAAACAATTCCGGATCGCTATTTGCTACCTTACCTTCAAGACTGCGCCAACATTCTTCGAGGTAAGACTTACTTTCTAAAAATAGACTTGCAGCGAGCTTTCAATCAAGTGCCCGTACACCCCGACGATATCGTGATATCGTGATATCGTACGATTACTACGCCATTCGGGTTGTACGTATTCCAATTTGTGACGTTCGGACTTCAAAATGCTGCGCAAACGCTACAGTGCCTTATCCATCAAGTTTAACGCGAACCTGGCTTCGTATTTCCATACATGGACGACCTGTGTATCACCTCCGCATCAATAGAACAGCATCGCGATCACCTACGACAGGTTTTCCAGCGATTCAAGGACAACCACTTCGCCATCAACATTGCACCGCTTCCGGAAAAACTAAGCGCAATTCGAGACTTCAAAAAGCCTGTCGTAGCGAAGGACTTAAAAAGTGTCCCTGCAATGATAAATTTTTATCGAAAATTTATCCCAAAGGCGATAGAGTCACAAGACCCTCTATTGAGCATGATCATAGGAAACATAAAAAACGACCGAACACCGCTCAACTGGACCGAAACGACATCCGAGGCCTTCGAAATATGCAAACAGACTCTTGTCGATGCGACAATCCTGGCTCATCCAGAAAAAGCGGCCGAATTGTCACTTTGCGTCGACGCGTCCGATAACGGTGTAGGAGCTGCTCTTCACCAAATCGTTGACGGTGGAATGCAACCTCTCGGATTTTTCTCTAAGAAGCAGACCGAAACGCAACGACGATATAGTACGTACGATCGTGAGTTGATTGCGATGTTTTTTGGAGTAAAACACTTTCGTTATATGCTCGAAGGTCGTCTGTGCCACATCTATACAGACCACAAACCATTGACGTTCACCTTCAGTCAAAAGTTGGACAAAGCCGCGCCGCGCCAAGCTCGTCAACACGACTTAATAGGTCAATTTACCACGGATATCCACCATATATCCGGTTCCGCAAACATCACTTCTTTCGAGGATTCAGTCAGTCAACGCACCGCTAGACTATGCTAGCTTAGCTCGAGACCAGCAAACGGATATCGAACTCAAAGACGCGATATCGAAAGCAGCATCTGCAGCCAGTAATCTTTCATTAAAAAAGTTTTTCGTTCCAGGCAGTAAAATTACGCTTCTTTGTGATACTTCGACCGATCGAATACGGCCATTCATTACCAAGCCGTTTAGGAAGAACCTCATCCTAACGACGCATAGTCTCGCACACTCCAGTGCTCGAATCACGACCAAGCTGATGACTGACAGATTCGTTTGGCCAGGAATCTGGAAAGACTGTCCGTCCTTAGTAAAAAATTGCAGTGTCAAGGAACCGAAGTATCTCGACACACGAAATCGCAACTATCGAAGTTCATTTCGCCAAGTGAGCGCTTTGCGCACGTCAAAATCGATATCGTGGGACCATTCCCGCTATGCAATGGTTTTCGCTATTGCCTGACCATCATCGACCGTTTTACCAGATGGCCCGAAGCGATTCCGATACCTGATATGCAGGCGGAAACGGTCGCCAAAGCTTTCGTCACGGGATGGATTTCTCGTTTTGGTGTTCCAAAGAATATTACGAGCGACCAAGGTCGTTAATTCGAGTCCGGGTTCTTCCAAGAACTACTGCGAATGCTTGGTACGACACACCTTCAAACTACGCCATACCACCCGCAATCCAACGGTATGATTAAGCGTTTTCACCGAACAATGAAGGCAGCTATCCTCTGTCATGAACCCTCCGGTTGGGTGGACTACATGCCAACGATTCTTCTCGGCCTACGAACGGCCATCAAGGATGATAACGCCGCATCAGCAGCCGAACTTGTTTTTGGCTCGACCCTTCGAATTCCAGGAGAACTTTTCAGCAATGACACGAATTGACAAAACACAGACGAACTCATCTCGCAGCTACGCGAATCGATGAGGAAATTGCGACCAACCGGTAGCGCTTGGCATTAAAGCTCGACTTCGTCAACATTCGTTTACAAGTCGTTAGTCTCCTGCACGCACGTCTTCATGCAAATCGACTCAATTCGACCGTCATTATCTCGTCCATACGACGGACCATTTATCGTGTTAAAGCGAAGCCCGAAATTTTACACCATCCGTGTAAACCAGCGAGTCGTAAACGTCTCAATCGGCCGACTCAAGCCGGCCTTCGTGAACCCCACAGACTGACATCGACCAGCTGACTGCTACACCGCTAACGCCAACTCCGAAACCATCGACACCGAAGAAAGTTACGCATCGCGGCCGACACATTGTCATACCGCAACGATACGAATGACCGACTTTCATCTAGCGGGGGAGAATTTATTATTAAAATTAAAAAAAAAATCCGTTTTTGCGCGACAGATGTCGCTAGTTGTGTCAAGTAGAATCTCTTTATTATGTATACACATATTTGTTAGCGTTTGAGAAATACATGGCGACGCACGCCATTTTTGTTACAAAATTAAAAGAATCGTTTAAATAGCAAGCAAGATTGAACGGAGTAGAAAAACGCTCCTACACATATACTATAGGATGTTCATCATTTCGTATTAAGAAATGTGGTTGATATATGACTGTATACGTGAATTTTTCATACGTTCAAGCAATATATCAAACCACGTCTAAAGTATATTTCCCACAAAGCTATTTAGCTGTGCGTTCCGACCATTTCAAGTTATTAATTACAGGGAAACTGTTGTAAGGAACTGAAAAGGTGTATATATCCTCTTAGTCGTACTTTGAAATATCTACTAGTTAAACTTTAGTATAAGCTGTACCCAAGCATTAAAAGGTAACCTCCTAAGGTTTTTCCAGGATCGTAAAAGAATTAGATTAACAATCCTCTAACATTCAAAGCATCGCCTCGATTGATGGGCTAAATTCACTGAGCTAAAATGACTTAGCTGCTGACGAGCGACGTTTTTCAGCCTAATGCTGTTGTCATACTGGCTATTTTTTGGCTATTTCTTAAGTGCAATAAAAGTACAATAACTGCCCGATCGTGCGACAAGGCGAACAACATTAAAAGAATGAGATACCACAATTTCCGACGCTAGCGGCATCTAGTAAACGAAATTAACAACTGAATTGTTAAAAAAATACTGGTTTAGCGCGTTTTATAACATAACTTTACACTTTCCACAATTTATACGTACCGAACTATTAAACAAAAGTCTGAAGCAGGTCAAATATCCACTTGTAGAAAGATTTTCCTAGGATTAAGTGCTAGAATGTTGCAAAACACTGCTCGAATGTTGCGAAACACTGCTGGAATGCGCTATTTTGCGGCTATGTTGCCGGCTATGTTGCGGCTAGTTTTTGACAGTACAGGATTTATACTACTCGGACTGTCTCTCTCACACCAAAGTCTAAATTATATGTTACATCTTTTATCCCTCTCCATTTGGATTTAGTAGCCGCTTTAAAGCCGCAAAAATAGCCAGTGTCATAACTGCATGACAGCTACATTTCATATATAATAACATACTCCCGAGTTGCTCTCATCTTTTATAAAAAAAATTACTATAAGAAGTGCTGCTTTTGAAGTATAAATAATTAGTACGATGCAGTTGTAAAAAAGGTTCTCCAATGAACTGGTACATTTTCTGGTTTCAATCCGTGACGTCACTCAGGCAAAATCGAGGCATTTTCACCTCTGTGAACTTAGCACCCCACTTTAACAAAATTCATAAAAAAAATTGTTTTCGGGTGGAGCTTTGTTTGTACTTGATTTTACCGAAAAAATGTTTGTTTGTACCTTCAAGGGAACGGAGAAAGTATTGCTCCGTGTGAACTTAGCACCCGACTTGCACCAAATTAACTGAAATTTTTTATTCAGATCGTACCCCGTCTGTAAATGATTGTACCAAAAATGATTTTTTTTTAATTCAATAGAAAAAAAAATTACGGCAAACGCGTGCTATGAACTTTCGTTGTATTGTGGTCTCAATAATATGGAATATGGCTCTAAATCGATCTTAAGATCTGAAGTTACTTTTTTTAAAGGCAGCTAATTAGACATTTTGATAACGCAGTTTCTTCAACATGAAGTTAATTTTTCCGTGGTTAAATCGGTTTTACATTGACTCTGTGACCTCCTGCCTAGCGCGCGTATAAACGAAAAATATACCCTACAATATGCACGATTCCCGGTGAACATTTTACATAACCGGGAATGCGGGAATTCATCGGGTATTGTCGGTGCTAAGCCGGCAATGGTTTCGATTTTTATAACCTCACTTTTTATCTCGGAGTAAAATTCCTGATTCGGAGTATTTGTTTATTTCCGTATGAATGGCATGGTTATAAAAGTTCCTTAAATATATAATGACATTGCTAAATATGATTTCAATTGTTAATTTTCTATTTGACTTACTTTTCTCCGTGTTATTCTAGCCTGGTTGACAGCTAAGACTCGTGCCACGTCAGCAGCGATACGTTCTCTTGTAGTATCACTACTTTCAAAGCCACGTCAGCAGCGTTACGTTCTCTTGTGGTATCACTACTTTCAAGGCTGCCAACACTCCCCCCCAGTATACCGAGAATTTGGTCTAATTTTTAGTGCGGACGTAAGAACGGCGATCCTTACGGCGGGCCTTTCGTAAACGCCAGAAGCGGTATGCACTGTGACCCATCTTACTTGTCCGTCTTTCCCAGCGTGAGTGGCGATCACCCTTCCCTTGGGCCAGCAGTTTCGTGGGTTGTTGGAGTCGACTAGTACAACTATGTCACCTACTTCTATTGGTTTCACCTGGTTGAACCATTTCATACGCCTGGTTAGGGTAGGAAGGTACTCTCTGATCCAACGTTTCCAGAAGAGGTCTGCATACTGTTGTGCGGTGTGCCAGTTTCTTCTGAGTAATGCTCCTTCGTCGCGAAATTCTGCTGGTGGTTTCGAACCATTTGAAGACCCGAGGAGGAAGTGGTTTGGCGTTAGAGCTTCGGAATCTTCATCATCGACTGGGACGTACGTTAGGGGGCGTGAGTTAATTACATTCTCAACTTCTGTCAGCATATTGCGAAGCACCTCATCCGTTGGATTTCGGCTGGGCATGATTTGATAAAGGATCTTTTTTACGGACTGTACCAGTCTTTCCCAGCTGCCGCCCATGTGTGGGGATACGGGTGGGATGAATACCCATTTCGTATCTTCGGTGGTAAATTTTTGTATGAGCTGGTTTTGATTTACTCCCTGAAGGGCTTCCCGAAGTTCTCTACTCGCACCCTTGAAGTTTGTGCCGTTGTCGCTGTAGACTTGTATCGGGGTGCCCCGCCGAGCGATGAAATTTCGGAGCGCCATAATACAGGAGTCCGTCGAGAGCGCGTGTGCTATCTCCAGATGAATAGCCCGGATGGTTAGGCATGTTACTAAAACTCCCCATCTTTTCTCAGTCCGTCTTCCAACTGTTACAGAAAGCTGGCTGAAATAGTCGATTCCGACGAACGAGAAGGGCCGAGTAAAAGTTGAGAGTCTTCCAGGAGGAAGATCTCCCATCATCGGAGCTTGTGGATAAGCGATCCGTTTTTTGCAGAGTTGACAGTTCTTTCTTGCTGTCTTTATGGCCACTCTCAGTCGGGCGATGTAGTACTTCTGGCGAAGCTCGTTGATGACGGTTTCGTGGTTGCAGTGATGATACTTGCGGTGCTCGGCCATTATTATCAGCGTGGTTATGGCGTGTTCCCTTGGGAGAATAATGGGACGTTTCGTGTCTCTGTTTACTTCAGCAGTTGCATCGATCCTTCCTTTAACGCGCAAAATACCGTCTTCGTCAAGATAAGGCGACAGACGGAAAAGTGAACTTGATCGTTTGATGACATTTGGCTTGCCATCGTTAGATTCTAGAGTGGCTATTTCGTCTCGGTAGGCCTCCCTCTGTGCTTGTCGGCAGAGAATTCCTTTTGCTTTAATGACTGCCTCTTGGGTGATAGTACCAGATGCTTTTGGTGTTTTGTTCACCTTTGCCTTTAGGTTATGTACGTATGTTATTACTAGCGCTGTCACTCGCAATAGTCGGTTCCAGTCGGAATACCGCTCCACTTCGATTAGCGTTGCGGGAGCTGATTGATGAAACATGTGCAGCCTTATCTCTTCGTTCGTTGTATTTTGAGCTATATGAGGGTCGCACTTTTCCCATTCGTCTTCGGGGTCCCATAGAAATTGTGGACCCTTAAACCATCTGCTGTTCGATGAAAAGTCGGGATATCTTTGCCATTTCGTTGCTTCGTCGGCAACGTTTGCCTTTTTTGAGATCCAGTGCCAGTCGGCAATATCCGCCGACTCCAGGATCTCGCTTACCCGGAACGCTACGAACTGACTATATCTCCGGTGATCTGATCGTATCCAGCAAAGAACATTCCGTGAGTCGGACCAGAAATAACGCTTGGATATAGTGATGGAATGTGATTGCATGAAAGTAGCTGATTGCCTTGCACCTAGTACGGCTGCCTGGAGCTCGAGCCGCGGTATAGAGAGCAGTTTTAGAGGTGCGACTCGTGTTTTCGCGCCAACTAGAGTACACTTTATATCCGTTCCGGTATGGAATCTGAAGTACGAAACTGCGGCGTAGCCGTTCTCGCTGGCGTCCACGAACGTATGAAGTTGAATCTTGGTCTGTTCGTTGTATTGAGTTGCGCTTTGGTAGCATCTCGGTATCCGAATCTTGTGGATTCCCGGTAAGATTCTTAACCAGTTTGTCCACTTCTCGTATTGGTTATCAGCTATTTCTTCATCCCAGCCGATTCCTGAACGCCAAACTTCTTGTAGCAGTACCTTGAGGTACATTAGGAGGTTCGCCACGAGGCCCAACGGGTCAAAGGTTGACATCAAGACTCTGAGAAGTTCGCGCTTTGTAGGGCGTTGATCGTCGGGAGCCTTGTTTATGACGGTTCCTGCCTTAAACGTAAATTCGTCGGTCGAGGTGCACCGAAACATACCTAAAACCTTTTCGATATCGCGTTCGGGTCCAATGCTTAGATTTTTCTCCTTCACTTGATCTTCATTAAGTGCCTTGAGCACCTTCGGGGAGTTCGAGATCCAGGAACGTATTTCAAACCCGGCCTGAGCATGTACGAATTTGACATCCCTGGCGAGCTTAATCGCCTCCTCTTCGGTTTCGACTCTGTCGAGTAGGTTGTCAACGTAGTGATTCTCGATTATTGATTGTGCTGCTCTGGGAAACCGGTCACTAAACTCTTGCGCGTTTGTGTTTTTTACATATTGGGCGCTACTCGGGGAACAAGTTGCTCCGAAGGTCATAACTCGCATCACGTATACATCTGGTTCCCTGCTCGCGTCTCCATCACGCCACAGGAATCTTTGGGCGTGTTGGTCGTCTTCGTTGATCTGAACCTGATGGAACATCTCCCTAATGTCGCCGCAAATGGCTACTTTCTTTTCCCGGAACTTGTATATCACTGATATTAGTGAAGCCGTTTGATCGGGCCCTGTTAATAGGACGGAGTTCAGTGAGACACCGCGTACTTTCGCTGCAGCGTCCCAGACGATTCTCACCTTCCCGGGCTTGTTCGAATTTATTACAGGGAATGTCGGTAAATACCATGTGCGCGAATTTCTATGATGGATTTCCTCTTCAGATAACTTACGAATGTATCCCTTTTTTAGGTAGTCCTTAATTTGAGAATTCAGGATTTCTTTAAGTTCAGGATTTCGGTTCATTTTCTTTTCCAGACAAATCAATCGTTTTGTCGCCATTTCTCTGCTATCCGGTAGGTTGATTTCGTTATATTTCCATAGCAGACCGGTTTCGAACCGACTGCCCTTCCGAAGAGTAGAGCATTGGAGTATGTCGCGTGCTCGTTGATCATCGTTGGAGATGTGGATATGGTCCGGCTTGGAGACTCCTGCGGCTTCCAAGGAGAAATTACGCTTGACCATTCTATCGAGTTCATTGTCGACATTATTGCTACATTCACAAAGGTGGGGGCTATGGTGAAACGTATATTTAGTGGTCTCTGCATGTGTTTTCTCGGAGTAGGCGCCGTAGGCCATCCAGCCAAGTCGAGTCTTTGAAGCTGTTGAGAACGCACTCCAACTTCACCACGACGTTTCGCTAATATCCAACTTCTCCACGGCGTGTCGATACAAGAAGAACGCAGGACAGTCACAAGCGTCATGGCGGACATGAAGGATACGACAACGAAGTATTGTGACGCTAATAGTACTGTTTGAATTAATAAATACACATAGTTACGTTGAACGAGGCCTTTTATTCTACATACTGGCGACGAGGATTCGGAGAAACCTACGGTGCGAAAATCAAGTGTTGAAACTATAAGATAAGAAAAAAAGCAGACAAAATGGACGCCGAGCAATTTGCAGAATTCTTGAAAGTGCAAAGAGAGCTCGTCACAAATCTAATTGGCTCGAGACCTCCAAGCGGGGATACTAGCAACAATCAAGAGTTGGAAAATATAGTGCGGAGCTTTAAATGTGAAACGTTCGACATGAACATTCCGGCGGAAACCTTCGTCGATTGTTTTGAGGCCAGGTGCCGTATGTTCGGTTTGAATAAGAAGCCGGAGGACACCGGATACTTGGACGCAAAAAAGGAACTTTTCCTATCCACACTCAAGCCCGAAACGTTCAAAGAATTGAAGGTGGCTTTCGCTGACTCCAATATAAAATTTGAACAACAGCTGTACGAACAGATCAAGCTGAAATTCATCCGTCTATACCAGACAAAGGTCACGCGGTTCAAAGCGCTCACCAACTTTTGGAACTGTGTGAGAGAAAAGACACAAACGTTCGAGGCTTACGCCAACCGGCTAAAAGAGATAAGCCGGGATTGCGGCTATGACGGTAACCTGCTGGATCGACAGCTGCGGGACCGTTTCGCAACAGGTCTGCAACACAAACGACTTGAAGTGGAGTTAAAACAACGGTGGCCAGATCTTAAAACAATGGACAAAACTGTTGAGCGAGAAGTCACATTCGCAGAAGTACTCACAATCGCGCAGTCGAGGGAAGCAGCCGAGAAAGACATAGACATAGACAGTGATACAGAGACTGTCAAACGCGTAAGTAAAGGCAATAAACGAAACACAAATAAGTGTTCAAACCCCGGGAGTGAAAAGTACAATAAAAACGTTCGCATACTTAAACGAAATCAATGTAAGCGTTGCGGATACAAAGAAATACATCCACTAAATGAGTGTCGCGCACGTAACCACACATGTGAAGCTTGTGGCAAAATCGGACACTACGGGTCGTGCTGTTTTAACAAAGGCCGCGCGAAAATGGATAATGCCAGGGAAAACAAAAAACAAACAAACCGCGTTAGTGAACAAAGTGACAGTTCGGATATTGACAGTGACAGTGACTTATTCCACATATCTCACGTGCACGGAGGCAAAAAAATAGACATTATAATAAACGCAGTGAAGTGTACACTAGACTGGGATCCCGGCGCAGCGTTTTCCACAATAAGCACAGAATTCTGGAAGCGAATTGGATCGCCACCATTACGAAAAGGTCCCACACTAAAAGCATATGGCAATTTCAAACTGAAATCAAGAGGAAAAACCGACGTTACATTAGTGCTAGAGCATAGAAAAAAAAAACGTTACCCGTTGTAGTGGTAGATAACGCGAAGCCAATGTTGTGGGGTCTACCGTGGTGCGAAGCATTTGAAATGGAATTTCCGGCAGCAGTTTACGCGGTGAATTCTACAGACGGCGGGAAGGAGGCGGATGAATCATTGGAAAGGCTGCTCAACAAAAACGCGACGCTGTTTGAAGATTCGAGCGGGCTAATAAAAAATTTCCAAGTAAACATACACGTAAAGAGTGATGCCGAGCCAGTACACAGTCCAGCCAGACCAGTAAAGTTTGGCATTCAGCGTAATGTGGAACGCGAGATCACCAGACTCGTCACAGATGGCATAATTTCACCAGTCGACCCAAATCAAACACCTGTGGAGTGGGCCACACCAACAGTGAACGTTCCAAAGAAAAATGGAAACATCAGAATTTGCGGTGATTTTAGAACAACGATAAATCCAGTACTGATCGCAGACACACATCCAGTTCCATTGTTTGATCAACTTAGACGACATCTCGCGGGTGGAAAAAAATTTTCGAAGATCGACCTCAAGGACGCATACCTGCAATTTGAAATTGCACCGAATTCGAGGAAATACTTGGTGATTTCGACCCACATGGGTTACTTCAGGTACAATAGATTGCCGTTTGGATTGGCAAACGCCCCGGCAATCTTCCAAAGGTTCTTAGAAACACTATTACAAGGCATTCCACACACAGCAGTCTATTTTGACGATATCGCAGTTACAGGCGCTAGCGACAAGGAACATCTTGACAACTTAGAGAAAATTTTCAAGCGGCTGAAGGAAGCAGGGTTCTTCATTAAACGCAGTAAATGTGTGTTTCTCGCTAAATCTATTAGCTATCTGGGACACAGGATAAGCAAAGCGGGCATAAGTCCATGTGAAGAGAAACTCTGCGCTATTAAAAATGCGGCGACCCCAACTAACAAGACAGAGCTGCGCTCATTTTTGGGACTTGTCAATTTTTATGAGAAGTTCATCCCGAACTTGCACGGAATATGCGCTGACTTGCATGCAGCGACCAGGGATAAGATCAAATGGAAGTGGAATGAACGAGAACAGCGAGCATTCAATAATGTCAAACATGAGTTACTGCAAGTGCCATCACTAGTAGCATTTGATGCATCGAAAAAATTGTTTCTAGCGTGCGACGCATCGGAGAAGGGACTCGGAGCAGTTCTTTTTCATAAAGACAAGCAAGGGAACGAGTTACCAATTGCATTCGCGTCACGAAAACTCTCGGAAGCGGAGCAAAAATATTCGGTTATCGACAGGGAAGCGATGGCAATATTTTTTGCAGTTCAAAAATTTGACCAGTACCTCAGAGGGACGCATTTCATACTACAGACGGATCACAAGCCGTTGCAGCATTTGCTAGGAAGGAAACGGAATCTTCCAAAGCTTGTCAACAACAGATTAACACGTTGGGCGCTGTATGTGGGACAGTACAGCTATGACATTGAATACAGAAAAGGGTCTACGAACTCGGTAGCAGACTGCCTTTCGCGACTTCCTAATACAAAGGAACCACCAACGAAGGGGGAAGAGCGAGTGCACTGGATAGCAAATAATCAGCACTACGAGAAACTGAATGACATTCGATTATTGGAAACCAATATAAAGCGCGCAACGAAAGAAGACAATACGTTGAAACAAGTTCTGTGGCATATAAGAGCAAATTGGAAAACAACTGTGACAACAGAAGTGAAGCCGTATTACGACAAACGAGACGAGATATCGGTAGAAAATAGCATACTTATGTGGCAAGGACGAATCATAATCCCGGAGGGACTTCGCCAAAAAGTTCTAGCACAGCTCCACGAGGGGCATCCAGGAATAGTTGCTATGCGAGCGTTAGCACGATACTATGTTTGGTGGACGAAAATCGACGCAGACATCGAAAAATTTGTGAAGAGCTGTCGCAGCTGTCAGGAGAACCGACCGAATTTACCAGATCTTCCTTTGTATTCTTGGGCAGTACCGGAACGTGCCTGGGAACGTTTACATGTGGACTTCGCAGGACCATTCCTAGACAAGTCATGGCTCATTGTCGTGGACGCCTTTTCAAAGTGGGTGGAAGTCAAGCCTTTGAGGAAGATGACGGCCGACAACTTGTGTGACGCCCTGGATGAGATTTTCACCACTTTTGGACTACCAGCTGTTATCGTATCAGACAACGGAGCACAATTCACGTCTGACAGATTCAAGAACTTTTGCGAGGTGCGAGCTATCAAACATATTACGGCGTCTCCATACCATCCAAAAACTAATGGATTGGCAGAAAGATTCGTGAAAACATTCAAGAATAGAATGGCAGATAGCAACATCGATAAAGGAGGACATAAACAGCAACTCCGAAGTTTCTTAGCGTCATATAGAAATACGCCGCACGCAACTACAGGCAAACCGCCAGCAGAAATGATGTTCGGGAGACGTACATCATGTATTTTTGACAACATCAAACCCAACACTAGAGCCGCGCTGCAGTTTAAGAATGTTAAGTACCAACTCCAACATGGTGAAACCAGACTGAGCGAGTTCAAACCAGAGCAAATGGTTTTTTGCAAAACAAAATTGGAAGACAAATGGAGTCCGGCAAAGATAGTTGAACGCACCAACAAATATTCGTATATCGTGGAAACACCCGACGGAACACGTAGGAGAAGACATGCAGAACACATCCGTGACAGAGTTGTGGCGGACTCGTCCCATGAAGGCAGCGCCTTAACCCAAAACGTCGAACCGACTACAAACTACAATGGGAAAGTAAGGCACAACGACAACGATAGTATGACCGAAACTGAACAACATCATCAAGATCAAGCAACGACAGTTCCAGTGGCAACACTGGCATTTCCAGTGGCAACACCGGCAGTTCCAGTGGCAACACCGGCAGTATTAGAAGGAACGGATGACGATAAAGGGTGCAGCGGTACAGACACCAACCAGCAGGGAACGTCTCCAGAAGTAATTGTACGGCGAAGTGCGAGACAACGTAGAGCACCCCAACGGTTCGGAATCTCGACCTTAGTGTAGGTGGGGAGGAATGTTGAGAACGCACTCCAACTTCACCACGACGTTTCGCTAATATCCAACTTCACCACGGCGTGTCGATACAAGAAGAACGCTGGACAGACACAAGCGTCATGGCGGACATGAAGGATACGACAACGAAGTATTGTGACGCTAATAGTACTGTTTGAATTAATAAATACACATAGTTACGTTGAACGAGGCCTTTTATTCTACAGAAGCTATAGGCTGTTGTATGTTTCCTTCTCTGGACTTAAGAGGGAGTCCAAGCCGCCAGTTGTCTAGACCAATTAGTATGCGCGGGGTGATCATATCGTATGATTCGATAGGCAGTCCTTTCAGATGAGGGTATCTTTCGACCATCTCCTGCATCTTGATTGACTGAGACGGAAGCTGTAGTGACTTCACCGTGTGAACATTTTTTAACCGGTACTTCTTTGTTGTAGGTTGGGTTCCATAGATGTCGACGTCAATTCTCCTGGAGGTTTCTTCGAAGCGGGAGGTGTTGGCGGTCCAATTAAGGCACAGTGGCTCCAATACGCCTGATAATTTTAATTCGGCTGCGATTTCTTCATCGACTAAGGTGAGCGAAGATCCATCGTCTAGAAAGGCGTACGTATTTATCTTGGTACCATTACCATGGAGGACGACAGGCACGATGCGAAATAGTATGGTTTGCGCGTGGTTCTGGTGATCATGATGTTCAACTCCCACTACTTTTGGCTGCAGGGGAGCTTCCTTCTCCACGTTGTGTTGTTTAGGAATATTTGGCTTCGAGGGGGCTGTTGTCACGTCCTTCTCCACATTGTGCAGCAGACGGTGATGCTTTAGGGTGCAACAATTCACTCCGCAGAACCTTTTCGATCTACATCGAAGGGCTCCGTGTGCCTTGAGGCACTTGCGGCAGAGTCCATGCTCCCTAATCACTGCCCATTTTGAGCTATGACTAAGATCTTGGAACATTTCACAGGTCGCGGCGGAAGAACATGTCTTTTTGCAAATGCGGCATACCTTAACTGGTTCTTTGCAATTAGTTTCTGCTTGTTCAGGTTGACCTAGGTGATTTCCTGAGTGGGTGTGAAGAAAGTTTTTCTTTTCTGTGTCGCCTGTAGATGTAGGCCATGTGACGGAACTAGCTGCCTCAGCCATCGTGTATAGCCATGCACTGAATTCGGATAGGGTTTCGGCAGGTAGCTTTTGTTTGTGCAAAGCCCAATTCAGTCTGATTGAAGGAGGAAGTTTATCCACCAACTCTTTTAGGAGGGAAGGATTGTACGCATTCGTCGCAAGGCTGCATACTTCCATTGAGGCACACAAGTTCTGCACGGCTAGTGCGTAATCGATTATCGTGTTGAGTTTTTCGGCTTTAGGTGCTGGTGTGCTTCTAATTTTTTCCATTAGAGTGTGTATAATGATCTCTGGTCTTCCGTAAAGCATCTTTAGTGTTGAGATCACTCCCGCGACGCATGAAGGTAAGAGTAATCTACTCTTTACGGCGTCAAGGGCTCTACCTTTTAGGTAGCGTTGGAGTCGTATCATGTTCTCCTCGTTGGATAAACCACACATGCGAGTTGTCCCGTCGAAGGTTGAGATAAAAAGCGGCCACTCGTCGGGGTTGCCGCTAAAATTCGGTAACTCTTTCGGCGTTGCTTGTCGAGCAGCTAGTTGGCTTTTGGTTAGTTGTGGAAACTCGCCTGGAATTTCGACGATTGTTTGGTTATCGACTGCATGAGCTGTTTTCACCGGATTGACAGTCTCTCGGCAAACGGGTTGACTGTCTGCAATCTTTACGGTAGCGGCGGTATTGGTGAGTTGGTTTACCTGAGACAAGTTGGTTAGAGTCTTCGACATCATTACACGAGACGGTTGACTTTGACCTTGGCACACCGGGTGCGTGTCCCCTCCATTTGTATGAGGATGGTTCGCGATCTTCTCGGTGTCGAGGAGCCAGTGTTTGACCTTTGACTGTAGATGAGCTTCGTGGTCATTGACGACTGATGATTTCTCGCTGGCCAGATCATTGAGTAGCCGGTACTTTTTGTCCAGATATTCCTTGTCCCCTTGTTCTTGCAGTTCCTTCGCAGCGCGTTCTTCTTGGTTGCGCTTCGTTTGCAAGTCACGTTGATGACGATATCTAGCCTCCCTCGCAACGCGTTCCTCTTGGTCGTGTTTGGACTTTAGGGCCCGTTCCTCCTCCAACTTTTGAAGGTCCAGCTCCTTGCGTTTGACAGATGAAGCCTTAGAAGCTTCCGATCGGGTATTTTGCTTCGATTTCAGTTCCGGTGTTGAATTCCTGCAGATTTGGCAGGTCCAGTCCTGGTCTTGAACATCGTCGGTAACGCCGGCGCACGCATAATGGTACCAACGGTCACATTCGTCACATTGGACCATTTCATCATTGTCTCCTTGAGTGCAGACTTGGCAATGTTGTCCCTCGGACATTGGTGGCGTACGCTGAAGTTGCGTGGATTTGCTAAAGACGTCTCGGCGTGTAGTCATACTGTCTTGGTAGCAGGGCGCAGAAGAACTTTTATAATTTGTCGGTGCTAAGCCGGCAATGGTTTCGATTTTTATAACCTCACTTTTTATCTCGGAGTAAAATTCCTGATTCGGAGTATTTGTTTATTTCCGTATGAATGGCGTGGTTATAAAAGTTCCTTAAATATATAATGACATTGCTAAATATGATTTCAATTGTTAATTTTCTATTTGACTTACTTTTCTCCGTGTTATTCTAGCCTGGTTGACAGCTGAGACTCGTGCCACGTCAGCAGCGATACGTTCTCTTGTGGTATCACTACTTTCAAAGCCACGTCAGCAGCGTTACGTTCTCTTGTGATATCACTACTTTCAAGGCTGCCAACAGGTATATTTTGTAGTGTTGTATCATCGTTTTTGTTTTATGGGCTCCGAAAAATAATATTATAATATAATAAAAATTTAAATTTCTTTTTTATTATAGATGCCTAATATATAGATGCGCCATTCCACGCTGCAATGGACATAGCAAAACTATGTTTCGTTTGCCACAGAATCCCAAACTGCGCAAGAAGTGGATGCGAGCCATTCCCAGGAAGTCTTGGGTGCCAACCAATTGGACACGTGTGTACCAGGAGCACTTCTTAGCTACGGACATAATAGAACAAGGGGAGTATGAATGTTGGGATAAGCTCCGATATAAAAAAAGAAAAGTTTACGTGATGGTGCTATACCTTCAGTATTTCCACACAGGCCTTCGTGTTTATCCCAACTGAATACTTTTGTCCATCCAAGTCCGAGTGATAGGCGAAAGTCTCGTTTACAACGGCAAGGAATAAGTAGCATCAATGAAATGTCCCAAGAAGACATACAAATTGGATCCTTTACCAATTTGAAGGATCATTTTAATTCCAAAATAATACTTAACGGTAAACAAAGAAGATAAAGTAATTTTTTATTATGTAAGCGGTAATCCAATTGAAATTCATAGCTCAGTCGCAATTTTTACTGATTTATCAGTTTAAGATTTTTTCAAAGACTGTGAAGTTAATTTACGTGATTTTTCTACGATTTTCTCTTCCGGCTCAACTAAGTTGAAGATATGGTCTGATCTTCAATCATTATTAAATACTTTTTGTAAGGTTAAATTGCCAACTGCTAACGGATTAATTGCTATGGTAAAGATCACGTTTAAAGCGCGAAAAGTAGTTGGATTCGCGGATAATGTAATACTAATATTTTTAATATTTCTGTATTTTATTGACTTTCTTTAATTTTTTTTTTGTCAGAAGCCTTCTTGTTATGTTTGTTATATTTTTAAACTAATATTTTCATTATTTCTTGGCTAGAAGCTATTATTATCAGTATTTGATTGATTTTCTTTAATTACTTTATTTTTTGGCAAAAAGCCATCTTGTTATGTTTGTGATATTTTTTCAACTAATATTTTTATTATTTCTGTTTTTTCTTTTGATTTTCTCTAATAATTTTTTTTTTTGCCTAGATATTTGTTTCAATGGAATTGATGATTAATTTTTCTTAGTTTAATTTTCTATCTTTTTATATAAATCGCTTTTTATATGATTGTCATTTCCAAATCAGTAGAGGAACACTCATAAATTGGATTTGAGTGAACTTCCTGGTTTGGAATCCAATTATAAAATATTTTACTTAATATCTCTTGTTTTATTTTTTTATACATATGTAGCAGCACAGCACCTATTAAAAATAAAAAAAAATCCGTTTTTGCGCGACAGATGTCGCTAGTTGTGTCAAGTAGAATCTCTTTATTTTGTATACACATATTTGTTAGCGTTTAAGAAATACACGGCGACGCACGCCATTTCGCAGACGCTATTGTTGAGTCCATGGGTCTCAAATCAATTCGTGCCGCCACCGCCCCCTCTCTTTAGACACCCGACTGCGTTCGCGCCGCTCAATGTGCTCCGCCTTTATCCGGTGCGGACCCTACGGTCACGTTCGACCCACTGCAAACGGTGCAGGACCAGATCGCACAACTTTCAGCGCGTTTCGACAAGTTCCTAGCGAAGCAGAACGCCAATTCGTTCAGCCGTTTGACTACGAGAAACGCGCTGACTACCCGACAAACGACACCGTCCAGCAGTCGCATAGACGAATGCTGGTACCACGCCACGTTCGGCGACCAAGCGAAGAAGTGCCGCAGCCCGTGCCGACGAAAGTCGGGCACCGATCTGCGCAACAAGAGGTTGTGATTCCAGGGTGCAGCGACACGATTCGAAGCTGGCGAGCCCACGAACCCACCTGTCGACGACGACAACAAAGTTTCTAATCGACACCGGAGCTGATGTTTCCGTCACCCGCAAATCAACGCAACCTCAAACAATCAACGACGCAGCTTTATACCGCCAACGGCACTTCGATCAAGGTGTTTGGTCAGACAACGATTAAACTCGACCTCGGTCTTCGATGCGAGTTCGGTTGGACGTTCATCACAGCGGATGTTACGGCTCCCATAATCGGTGCTGATTTTATACGCCACTTTGATCTCTTAATCGACCTAAAACGAAATCGGATCATAGACTACTTTACGAAACTTGAGTCTTCGTGTTCTATCAGCTCGTCAGTTGACATATCTGCCATCAAAACATTCGACCAAACAAACGTGTTCGCTGACCTTCTAGCCAAGTTCGCGGAAATCACTCGGTTACCTCTTCCAGGTACACCAACGAACTCGACAATCAGCCATCGGATTGAAACAACTGGCCAGCCTGTCTTCGCTCGTCCGAGGCGTCTCGATGCCGAAAAATTTAACGCTGCTAGAACCGAATTCGAGTTCCTGATTAAGCAAGGAATTTGTCGCCCGTCATCCAGCAATTGGGCTAGCCCTCTGCACATGGTTAAAAAGCGAGACGGAACGTGGCGACCATGTGGAGACTACAGGGAGCTCAACGCGAAAACAATTCCGGATCGCTATCCGCTACCTTACCTTCAAGACTGCGCCAACATTCTTCGAGGTAAGACTTACTTTCTAAAAATAGACTTGCAGTGAGCTTTCCATCAAGTGCCCGTACACCCCGACGATATCGTGAAAACTACGATTACTACGCCATTCGGGTTGTACGTATTCCAATTTGTGACGTTCGGACTTCAAAATGCTGCGCAAACGCTACAGTGCCTTATCCATCAAGTTTAACGCGAACCTGGCTTCGTATTTCCATACATGGACGACCTGTGTATCACCTCCGCATCAATAGAACAGCATCGCGATCACCTACGACAGGTTTTCCAGCGATTCAAGGACAACCACTTCGCCATCAACATTGCACCGCTTCCGGAAAAACTAAGCGCAATTCGAGACTTCAAAAAGCCTGTCGTAGCGAAGGACTTAAAAAGTGTCCCTGCAATGATAAATTTTTATCGGAAATTTATCCCAAAGGCGATAGAGTCACAAGACCCTCTATTGAGCATGATCATAGGAAACATAAAAAACGACCGAACACCGCTCAACTGGACCGAAACGACATCCGAGGCCTTCGAAATATGCAAACAGACTCTTGTCGATGCGACAATCCTGGCTCATCCAGAAAAAGCGGCCGAATTGTCACTTTGCGTCGACGCGTCCGATAACGGTGTAGGAGCTGCTCTTCACCAAATCGTTGACGGTGGAATGCAACCTCTCGGATTTTTCTCTAAGAAGCAGACCGAAACGCAACGACGATATAGTACGTACGATCGTGAGTTGATTGCGATGTTTTTTGGAGTAAAACACTTTCGTTATATGCTCGAAGGTCGTCTGTGCCACATCTATACAGACCACAAACCATTGACGTTCACCTTCAGTCAAAAGTTGGACAAAGCCGCGCCGCGCCAAGCTCGTCAACACGACTTAATAGGTCAATTTACCACGGATATCCACCATATATCCGGTTCCGCAAACATCACTTTTTTCGAGGATTCAGTCAGTCAACGCACCGCTAGACTATGCTAGCTTAGCTCGAGACCAGCAAACGGATATCGAACTCAAAGACGCGATATCGAAAGCAGCATCTGCAGCCAGTAATCTTTCATTAAAAAAGTTTTTCGTTCCAGGCAGTAAAATTACGCTTCTTTGTGATACTTCGACCGATCGAATACGGCCATTCATTACCAAGCCGTTTAGGAAGAACCTCATCCTAACGACGCGTAGTCTCGCACACTCCAGTGCTCGAATCACGACCAAGCTGATGACTGACAGATTCGTTTTGCCAGGAATCCGGAAAGACTGTGCGTCCTTAGTAAAAAATTGCAGTGTCAAGGAACCAAAGTATCTCGACACACGAAATCGCAACTATCGAAGTTCATTCCGCCAAGTGAGCGCTTTGCGCACGTCAACATCGATATCGTGGGACCATTCCCGCTATGCAATGGTTTTCGCTATTGCCTGACCATCATCGACCGTTTTACCAGATGGCCCGAGGCGATTCCGATACCTGATATGCAGGCGGAAACGGTCGCCAAAGCTTTCGTCACGGGATGGATTTCTCGTTTTGGTGTTCCAAAGAATATTACGAGCGACCAAGGTCGTTAATTCGAGTCCGGGTTCTTCCAAGAACTACTGCGAATGCTTGGTACGACACACCTTCGAACTACGCCATACCACCCGCAATCCAACGGTATGATTAAGCGTTTCCACCGAACAATGAAGGCAGCTATCCTTTGTCATGAACCCTCCTGTTGGGTAGACTACATGCCAACGATTCTTCTCGGCCTACGAACGGCCATCAAGGATGATAACGCCGCATCAGCAGCCGAACTTGTTTTTGGCTCGACCCTTCGAATTCCAGGAGAACTTTTCAGCAATGACACGAATTGACAAAACACAGACGAACTCATCTCGCAGCTACGCGAATCGATGAGGAAATTGCGACCGACCGGTAGCGCTTGGCATTCAAGCTCGACTTCGTCAACATTCGTTCACAAGTCGTTAGTCTCCTGCACGCACGTTTTCATGCAAATCGACTCAATTCGACCGTCATTATCTCGTCCATACGACGGACCATTTATCGTGTTAAAGCGAAGCCCGAAATTTTACACCATCCGTGTAAACCAGCGAGTCGTAAACGTCTCAATCGGCCGACTCAAGCCGGCCTTCGTGAACCCCACAGACTGACATCGACCAGCTGACTGCTACACCGCTAACGCCAACTCCGAAACCATCGACACCGAAGAAAGTTACGCATCGCGGCCGACACATTGTCATACCGCAACGATACGAATGACCGACTTTCATCTAGCGGGGGAGAATTTATTATTAAAATTAAAAAAAAAAAAATCCGTTTTTGCGCGACAGATGTCGCTAGTTGTGTCAAGTAGAATCTCTTTATTTTGTATACACATATTTGTTAGCGTTTGAGAAATACATGGTGACGCACGCCATTTTTGTTACAAAATTAAAAGAATCGTTTAAATAGCAAGCAAGATTGGACGGAGTAGAAAAACGCTCCTACACATATACTATAGGATGTTCATCATTTCGTATTAAGAAATGTGGTTGATATATGACTGTATACGTGAATTTTTCATACGTTCAAGCAATATATCAAACCACGTCTAAAGTATATTTCCCACAAAGCTATTGAGCTGTGCGTTCCGACCATTTCAAGTTATTAATTACAGGAAAACTGTTGTAAGGAACTGAAAAGGTGTATATATCCTCTTAGTCGTACTTTGAAATATCTACTAGTTAAACTTTAGTATAAGCTGTACCCAAGCATTAAAAGGTAATCTCCTAAGGTTTTTCCAGGATCGTAAAAGAATTAGATTAACAATCCTCTAGCATTCAAAGCATCGCCTCGATTGATGGGCAAAATTCACTGAGCTAAAATGACTTAGCTGCTGACGAGCGAAGTTTTTCAGCCTAATGCTGTTGTCATACTGGCTATTTTTTGGCTATTTCTTAAGTGCAATAAAAGTACAATAACTGCCCGATTGTGCAACAAGGCGAACAACATTAAAAGAATGAGATACCACACTTTCCGACGCTAGCGGCATCTAGTAAACGAAATTAACAACTGAATTGTTAAAAAAAATACTGGTTTAGCTTGTTTTATAACATAACTTTACACTTTCCACAATTTATACGTACCGAACTATTAAACACAAGTCTGAAGCAGGTCAAATATCCACTGGTAGAAAGATTTTCCTAGGATTAAGTGCTAGAATGTTGCAAAACACTGCTCGAATGTTGCGAAACACTGCTGGAATGCGCTATTTTGCGGCTATGTTGCCGGCTATGTTGCGGCTAGTTTTTGACAGTACTGGATTTATACTACTCGGACTGTCTTTCTCACACCAAGGTCTAAATTATATGTTACATCTTCTATCCCTCTCCATTTGGATTTAGTAGCCGCTTTAAAGCCGCAAAAATAGCCAGTGTTATAACGGCATGACAGCTACATTTCATATATAATAACATACTCCCGAGTTGCTCTCATCTTTTATAAAAAAAATTACTATAAGAAGTGCTGCTTTTGAAGTATAAATAATTAGTACGATGCAGTTGTAAAAAAGGTTCTCCAATGAACTGGTACATTTTCTGGTTTCAATCCGTGACGTCACTCAGGCATAATCGAGGCATTTTCAACTCTGTGAACTTAGCACCCCACTTTAACAAAATTGAATAAAAAAACTGTTTTCGGGTGGAGCTTTGTTTGTACTTGATTGTACCGAAAAAATGTTTGTTTGTACCTTCAAGGGAACGGAGAAAATATTGCTCCGTGTGAACTTAGCACCCGACTTGCACCAAATTAACTGAAATTTTTTATTCAGATAGTACCCCGTCTGTAAATGATTGTACCAAAAATGATTTTTTTTTAATTCAATAGAAAAACAAATTACGGCAAACTATTGTAAATTAGTTTTATTTGATTGTACCTTCAATCGATTTTAAGATACTTTAAAATTTTCATCAGAGACTTGCTATCTAAGCCAACCAATCCTTCATACAACGAGAACGACAACACTTTATAAATTGATGACCGGAGTATGATCGGTTTTCAAAATTCGAAAAACCAAAGATGCTTACATATACTATAGATACCGCTCACAATTAATTCAGATGGTTCCTCAGAAAGTCGATACTTACTATCACGGTTAAGAGATAACAGAATTTTCGAAAATGTGCGGCTATACCTCGCCTATCTGCACAACAAATCTGACACGACCTGTATCAATGGGAAAACAAAGACTAGTACGATTCTTTCCATTCGACAAGAAGGATTTCCAACGGATTTGAAGAGGTTGCGTGAAATTTACACACGCTTTCTCGAGCTATTTAATTTCTCTCCTGAACAGGTTCAAAAAGATCTTGATGCCTATGGCTCTCATGTGTCTTCGAGGCACATTTCTGATCTTCAAAGAGCGCGTGAAGATCATAACAGGTTTTTTCGTTAATGGCCTTGCTCCTAATGAACCGAATACTGTTAGTACTAGTAACTCGGTTCATAATTTTGACAGACATTTGCGCTGCCTAATGCAAGTAAGAACAAGTCCAGATCAACACAATATTGCTAATGAATTGAATTTTTACTTTCATAATATGTCAGGAATGAGATGCTCCCTGCCCCAGTTTCGCAACGATTTAGCAAACTGTCCTTATGACATAGCAATGATCACTGAAACCTGGCTCCTCGCAACGCACTTAGATGCGGAAATCATCCCGTCAGGATGGTCCATTTTTCGGATAGACAAATTTAAACCAGCTCTTTTGGTTGATCAGCGTGGAGGTGGTGTCTTTATTGTAGTAAACAATAAGCTCTCTAGCTTTCCCATATCGGTTCAGTTACCGGTTAATGCAATTTTTCAAATTTGTGCATGTAAAATTCAAATGCTAGATAGAAATCTGGTATTAGTCTGTTTTTACATACCACCAGATTCTAATGAGCAGCACTATGCTGATCTCGCAGCAGCCATAACATTGATTCATTCATCAATCCTTCCTGGTGACGATTTCTTATTGTATGGCGACGCGAACCTAAGTGGTATAAAATGGGAGGCTAGTGAAATTTTTAATTCTGTGTTTGACCCGCTTAATGTAGGTGATCATCAAATTTCTTTTTTAACTGAAATTCACTCGCTTGGTTTGTTCCAACTTTCTGACAAAATTAATGATTTCGGAAATGTATTGGATCTTGTTTTCACCAGCTTTGCTTCAAACTTTTCATTATCTGAAGCAACTTCCACTTTGACTAAAAAGACGAGTATTTTTCCCAAAATACTCACATTAAATTATTTTTCTTCTCATTATGGTTTTCGTGTTGACTCTAACAAGACTATAACTTATGATTTTCATAATGCTGACTATGAAATGATTAATTTCGAAATTTCCAATTTAAAATTTGCAGACAACATTACAGATGTGAATGTAATAGCTGAAAACCTCATTGCCTCTTTAATACATATAATGGATAAGCACACTCCTAAGCGCATTAGTACAAAGTTATCTTGTCCCCCCCATATGGATAAAGGCCTTAGAGTACTTCGTAACAAAAGAAATAAAGCCTACAGGAAATGGTGTAAGTCTCAATCGGTAGAGGATCACACCGTATTTCTGCACCTTCGCGAGCTTTTCAATAGTAGTGAAATGGAAGCCATAGCACTGTATAACCGCAAAATCTTAAACAGCCTAATAGATCGTCCTAAAAAATTTTGGCAACACATTAACGACAAACGTGGAACTAAAGGCTATCCAGCTTCTATGAAGCTTAATGATAGCTCATCTTCTGATCCCGTTAAAATTTCAAACTTATTCGCTAAACACTTTGAATCTAAGTTTGCCAATTCCTATAATTTTGATCCCGTTAATTTTTCACATATACCTTTCCACGATCCAAAGTTAAGTAATATGATCATTACAAATGATCAAATAATTACTGCATTGCTTGATCTCAACACTAAGAAAGGTGCCGGTCCTGATCTCATTCCCCCAATCTTTTTGAACAAAACCGCCCTTACATTATCTCGATTATTGCTTCCTCTGTTTAATATGTCTCTTCAGAATTCCATTTTTCCTGAGTGTTTTAAATTGGCACATATAACACCCATTTTTAAATCCGGAGATAGATCGGACATTAACAATTACAGAGGAATAAGCATTTTATCTTCTATTAGTAAGGTTTTCGAAAAACTGGTTGCTGAAGTAGTAGTAGAGTTTGTAAGTCCTATTATTCATCCATGTCAGCATGGTTTTTTAAAGGGAAAATCTACTGTTTCTAATCTTTTGGAATACTCAACGTTCATCAGAAATAGATTGGGTAATGGTAAACAGGTAGATTCGGTGTACACGGATTTTTCTAGTGCTTTTGATGTAGTGGACCACGGTTTGCTACTATTTAAGCTGGAACGATATGGTATAGGAGGTGCTTTTTTGAACTGGTTGAAGTCCTACTTATCCAATCGTACACAAAAAGTAAAATTTTTATCGCATCTATCCAAAACAACTTCAGTTTCCTCGGGTGTTCCTCAAGGTAGCATATTGGGGCCACTTTTATTCACAATTTTCATTAATGACGTGCCATTACTATTGAATGATCAGCATCCTTTTACGCTGATGACCTAAAAATCTTCAGAACAATTGACTCCACTCGGGATTGTCTTATATTGCAAAACAATATTGACATTTTATCTGTTTGGTGCTTAAATAACGCTATGCAATTAAACGTTAAAAAATGTGCAGCAATAACCTTCTCTAGGAAAACAGCCGGCTCATTGCAATTTGACTACAATATAAGCAATGAAAGGTTAAAACGTGTCACACAAATCAAAGATCTGGGGGTAATATTTGACACTAAGTTGACTTTCAAGTCGCACATTGACAAAATTTCAAATAGTGGTATGGCTATGTTAGGATTCCTAAAAAGGAGAGTCAAAGAATTCGATGACCCATATTTGTGTAAGACTCTTTTCTGTACTTTGTTGTTGCCTCTGCTCGAGTATGCAAGCGTTGTCTGGTCACCCTCCACTCAAATTGACTCGTACAGGGTTGAAAGAGTACAAGTTCAATTTTTGCTGTTTGCTTTACGAAGCCTCCAGTTTAGTAGCTACCGTTTGCCCTCTTATAAGTGTAGGCTACTTTTGCTGGATATGACCACGCTTGAGAGGAGAAGAGAGCTAGCTTCGGCAACACTAGCTTTCGATTTAATTAAAATAAATTAAAATAATTCGAAAGACGATCCTCCGACAACAATTTGTAAATCGGTGACCGGATCGACTTTCAAAATTCGAAAAACCAAAGATGCAAATATATTCTATGGAAACTGAAATTAATTGTACCTCCAAGAAATTTTAGGATATATTAATTTTTCCATCAAAACATAACAATCTAAGTCAGCCAATAACTCACCCTCAGAGAAAAATAATTCGAAAGCCGATCCTTCGACAACACATTATTAATCGATAAACGGAGTACAGACGCTTTCAAAATTCGAAAAATCCCTTAAATACTCTTGGTTTCAGATTTTTTGGTTTTTCCCTTATTTTTACCTATGAATGAATATTTTACTTAAATTCTTCTAGGAATCATTCCCGAGTGTCATGAATAGAATATGTACCTTCTGACCGTATTTATTTATTTTAATTATTCCCTTTTTAAAAAGGGTACCTCTCATTTCTTAAATATTAGCTTTTTTCCAAAAAACTTTGTTGGTTCCACTGTTCAGCTCTCGGTAATAAGTTTGGTAAATGTTGGATCTGAAAATCGAATCCTATTCAGAAAATATGTACCTCTTTCATGAAAGTTTAGAGGCAAATATTTGAGACGGTACCTGTGTGGATATTTCGTCCCGTCTACAAAAGTTGCAGAGTATATTTTGATATCTCGAGAGAAATTTGGCTGAAGTGAAATTGCAGCCTAACTCTTTTAGCATAAAGGCTTACTTTCCATTTGCAAATACGAAACAAATTTCCATCAAATATAACATGAATACTTCCGCCTGGTTCGCATAATTGGAAGTACCAGCAAGTAGATTATGATTTTATGGTTTATTGCTATACCTACTGATCTCATAAATTTTCATGGAATGCGTATGATTTGTTCTTAATTTTCCAACACAACTTATCATTCTGAAAATATTATAATTTTTATATAAGGATATCAATTATCGATTTACAAAGTGTTGTCTGAGGATCGTCTTTCGAATTATTTTCCTCTGAGGGTGAATTATTTGCTGATTTAGATTGTTATTTTTATAGAAAAATTAATATATCCTAAAATTTCTTGGAGGTACAATCAATTTCGGTTCCTATAGAATATATTTGCATCTTTGGTTTTTCGAGTTTTGAAATCGCATGTACTCCGCGTATCGATTAAAAATGTGTTGTCGAAGGATCGGCTTTCGAATTATTTTTCTCTGAGGGTGAATTATTGGCTGATTTAGATTGTTATGTTTTGATGGAAAAATTAATATTTCCTAAAAATTCTTGGAGGTTCAGTCAATCTCGGTTCTTATAGAGGGTACTATCTGAATAAAAAATTTCAGTTAATTTGATGCAAGTCGGGTGATAAGTGCACACGGAACAATTTTTTCTCCTTTCTCTTGGAGGTACAAAGAAAAATTTTTTTCGGTACGATCAAGTACAAACAAAGCTCCACCCGAAAACAGTTTTTTTATTCAATTTTGTTAAAGTGGGGTGCTAAGTTCACAGAGGTACGATTGAAAGCTTTTTCTAACTTTTTTCATAACGTTTTTTGCAACGCTAGAAAATGAGTATCGTATCTGGCATAACCGCTCTTCAATGATTCTATCAATAGTTATACTTTTCATGTCTAAAATTTCTTGTACTGTCAGAATTTTCAATTAAATAATTTTCTCCTGAGCGTCTTGTGGGGGCCCCTACGATGTACCGCGGCCCGTACGTTAATCCGGTGATATTGCCAATATCATGATTTATATACAAGCAGTGTATCAATGGTATTATAGCAAAATTATTATTACAAAATTAAATTTGTTTGAGTGCTTTTTAACTTTTTTGTGTGGTGTGATGGTCCACTTTGTACATATCTTTATTAGCAATGAAAGTGCTTTTCGCCGGACAGGCGCGAACGCAAAAAAATATTTCGCGGGGGGGGGGGGGGGGGTGGTTCATACAAATTTACTCGTTGAGTGCTAGTTACATTTAGTTTTGCGTATGTAGCTACATCATTTCGGGTTGAACCCCCAAAACCACCCCCTGCGTTCGCGCCTGTCGCCGGAACATCATAGGGACGAAGAGCTAGCAATCGAAGCTACGATTGATAGACACTTGAAATATTGTCTTTGCAAAATGTCAAAGTATAACATGTATGGGCTGTGTATCATGCTACCTTGTATCGCATATCATGATTTCAATAACATGATTTGTATACAGCCCAGTTGGTCGCTTGTCTCTTAAGAGACATAATCTCGATGGTTTGAGCCTAGGAATCATATTGCTTATCTTTCTTCATCACTAGATAGAAAGAAATAGCAATACAAACATGTGCTCCCACCACGATCTATTTGTAAGGCAAAAAACAGCCGCATCACTCCGAGCGCAGCAAATGTCATCCACGACTAACACGATTAAAATTAAATACGCGGAAAGTTACAGTTCAAGTGCGGTTACAATAAAACGACACAAGTGCGATGTGAAGTGATTGGAAATGTGTCACTACGTTATTAGTTTTTTATTTTTTTTATATTGCAGTAAGGTAACTTCGCCCCTGCCTGTATGTTTCATTTCATAACCCCCTTTCTTATTTCCAGCCGATGGCAATCTCCGCGAAATATTCATACGAGTACGAGCTTTTATCACAACACGCTATCATCAAACAGATGGCGCTATTGCCAATGCCATTTTTCTATCGAGACATTTGCAGACATTTCTTCGAAATTCGGGGAGCATTTGCCTCGATACCGTGTAATTTTCCCATAAGACGTCTCGAAGAATCTCGCAGACAGGCCACCATGACTTCGAGATATCTGCGGGATTCTCGCAGACGCGACCAACTGGGAAGCAGTGTAACCCATGGCTCACATTTCTTTCGTAGACAATACTAAACTTCGTCTGCTGGGTAGAGGTGGAAAAATATCGATAGTCGTCTCAATCAATATGAGGCGATATTTTCCCACAATTTATCGATAGTTATCGATATTCAGGTTCTGAAGTTTTCATCTAAAGCCTAGTACGGACATCGATGAAAATTTTCATTCCCATACCAAATGCATTTAAAAAAAACGGATGAAAATTTTCATCGCAAATTTTTGAGTTGGGTTTCTGTTTGCGGTACGGGGTTCGATTGAAAATTTTCATTCGTTCTGACAGTTCTTGTATTCACCACCAGATGGCGCTGACTATAGCGTTATCGCTATGTTGCTAATAATTAAAGATAAAAACGAATTTTTAGCACCGATTTATTTAATCTTTAACTCTACAAAATAGTTGCTTTTTTGTTAACAATACCCAGTTGGTCGCGTCTGCGAGAATCTCGCAGATATCTCGAAGACTATCCCAGTTGGTCGCTTGTCTCTTAAGAGACATAATCTCGATGGTTTGAGCCTAGAAATCATATTGCTTATCTTTCTTCATCACTAGGTAGAATGAAATAGCAATAGAAACATGTGCTCCCACCACGATCTATTTGTAAGGCAAAAAATAGCCGCATCACTCCGAGCGCAGCAAATACCATCCGCGACTTACACGATACAAATTAAATACGCGAAAAGTTACAGTTCAAGTGCGGTTTCAGTAAAACGACACAAGTGCGATGTGAAGTGATTGGAAATGTGTCAATTCGTTATTAGTTTTTTATATATATTATATTGCAGTAAGGTAACTTCGCCCCTGCCTGCACGTTTCATTTCATAACCCCCTTTCTTATTTCCAGCCGATGTCAATCTCCGCGAAATATTCATACGAGTACAAGCTTTTATCACAAAACGCTATCATCAAACAGATGGCGCTATTTCCAAAGACATTTTTCTATCGAGACATTCGCAGACATGTCTTCGAGATTCGGGGAGCATTTCTCTCGAAACCGTGTATTTTTCCCATAAGACGTCTCGAAGAATCTCGCAGACAGGCTGCCATAGTCTTCAAAATATCTGCGAGATTCTCGCAGACGCGACCAACTGGGATGGTGGCCTGTCTGCGAGATTCTTCGAGACGTCTTATGAGAAAAATACACGGTATCGAGACAAATGCTCCCCGAATCTCGAAGACATGTCTGCGAATGTCTCAATAGAAAAATGGCTTTGGCAATAGCGCCATCTGTTTCATGATAGCGTTTTGTGATAAAAGCTCGTACTCGTATGAATATTTCGCGGAGATTGCCATCGTCTGGAAATAAGAAAGGGGGCTATGAAATGAAACGTGCAGGCAGGGGCGAAGTTACCTTACTGCAATATAATAAATATAAAAAACTAATAACGTAGTGACACATTTCCAATCACTTCACATCGCACTTGTGTCGTTTTATTGTAACCGCACTTCAACTGTAACTTTTCGCGTATATAATTTTTATCGTGTAAGTCGCGGATGACATTTTCTGCGCTCGGAGTGATGCGGCTATATTTTGCCTTACAAATAGATCATGGTGGGAGCACATTTTGCTATTGCTATTTCTTTCTATCTAGTGATGAAGAAGGATAAGCAATATGATTCCTAGGCTCAAACCATCGAGATTATGTCTCTTAAGAGACAAGCGACCAACTCGGTATGGGGTGAAGTGACAGCGCGATGATCAAAAAATCTCTTCGTCGATGGTGGCGCTTCCATTTGCCTGCGCCGTTGGATAGTGGAACTAAGTGTATTTGACCGCTAGCATTTGTATCCCAGTTGGTCGCTTGTCTCTTAAGAGACAGAATCTCGATGGTTTGAGCCTAGGGATCATATTGCTTATCTTTCTTCATCACTAGATAGAATGAAATAGCAATAGAAACATGTGCTCTCACCATGATCTATTTGTACGGCAAAAAATAGCCGCATCACTCCGAGCGCAGCAAATGCCGTCCGCGACTTACACGATCAAAATTAAATACGCGAAAAGTTACAGTTGAAGTGCGGTTACAATAAAACGACACAAGTGCGATGTGAAGTGATTGGAAATGTGTCACTACGTTATTAGTTTTTTATATTTATTATATTGCAGTAAGGTAACTTCGCCCCTGCCTGCACGTTTCATTTCATAGCCCCCTTTCTTATTTCCAGACGATGGCAATCTCCGCGAAATATTCATACGAGTACGAGCTTTTATCACAAAACGCTATCATGAAACAGATGGCGCTATTGCCAAAGCCATTTTTCTATTGAGACATTCGCAGACATGTCTTCGAGATTCGGGGAGCATTTGTCTCGATACCGTGTATTTTTCTCATAAGACGTCTCGAAGAATCTCGCAGACAGGCCGCCATCCCAGTTGGTCGCGTCTGCGAGAATCTCGCAGATATTTTGAAGACTATGGCAGCCTGTCTGCGAGATTCTTCGAGACGTCTTATGGGAAAAACGTCTTAGTCTTCGAGATATCTGCGAGATTCTCGCAGACGCGACCAACTGGGATCGCTACAAGACCATATTTTTCCGTCCAATTAAATGTGCCGCTATATAATTTTTCATTGCCGGGATGAAAGTTTTGACATCTGTAGCTCAGTTCTGTAACTTAAGCCTAGTACTGTGTTCAGCGAAACGAACACGAACGAAAAAGTCACCTTCGAAGTGGAGTGAAATATTCTACACACTTCGCTACTAGATGTCATTGATAAAAAAACGCGCGAAATTTGAAAATATAAAAATAATGTAAAGGAATTACTATTCCGGCACATAACACAACAAAATATTGATCACGCAAAATTTCCCGAGCACAAACTCACTGAATTGACAGCGAACTATTTGAAAATTTTGAGTTGTCAATTATTTCGCTTGTTAAAAAGCCTCCGGTACCATTAAAAACGAAACGAAATCGACACGAGCGCCATCTATTAGTGACTACGGCAAATGTCTATTCCGTCCACGAACACAGTACTGCAAAACGAACGAAATATTTCGTCGGTGAGATGTCAACGAAAATTTAATTTTTTTTATATGAACTTTGACAGTTCGTTTCGTTTCGCTCGGAGCACAGTACTAGGCTTTATGAGTGAAAAATTTCTCACCAAAAAGTCAAAATAAGGACGAATTAATGCAGTTTTCTCTGTGTATTCTCACCAAATGAGAAATGAAGGATGGCCACTGAGCTACAGATGTCATTCGTTTGAATTTATTTGTCAGTTTCTTTTTTAAACCGACTAAAGAGTGTGCTTTGTCGGAAGTGGATATTTTTGAAGTCGGAAGTGGATATTTTGAGTTGTGCTCTAATTTTAAGATTTGTCTTGTGATTTCAATTTAATTTTTATGTTAAAAAGGGCCCATATGTCCATGATACTACATTTTCAAAAAACCGTCACTTTGACAATTGTAAGAGTCAAACAGAAGATTAATGCAGCTCGAGTTCGTTTGCATTATTAAACTGACCCACCGGCAACAGGGATATGAGGGGAAATCCAAGCATCTGGAGGAGATACAGGAATTGGGATGCTGCTACCGTGCTAGGCACAACATCCCTCCCCACCCAAAGAGCTTGGATTTACCGTCCTATATTTACATAATATTTAGCTTATTCTACATAAAATAGATATATATATATAAAATAGATAGTGCCAAAATGTGTCATTTATTTATAAAATATGAAATTTAATTCGTAAAAAATTTAGTTCTTATTTGCTTGCTCTTTGTTGTTATGCTGGGTGTACTTGACCACAGGCTGATGTTATGTTGTTGGGGTTGAGTATGTAGTATGAATGAACGGATCGTAGTTTATATCGTTGTTGACAATGGAAATTTTCTTTATCGTCAAGAATTTGATTCTAGTTCGGCTCTCCGGGATCCGACAATGAGCGAGATGATCGTGAATACTTGTGGAGCTTGTACATTTCTCGGAAAAACGCAAAGATGTCGTTGAGATTGATGCAAGACTACCTTTTTCGTTGTTCGTTCAGTTTTCGGGGGTCGTAGTTGCTTAAAGTGCGTATTTCCAGAACACTTGCCGTCTTTAATAACTATTTGCCAGAGGGTTTAAAAAATCCAACATTCTAAAAATTTAATTTTTATCAGTCGTCTCGTAGCCAGTGGTACTTCGAATAAATATGTTCACTTGTGCAACTTGTTGGCCATTTTCGTCGAAACTGAAGGTGTTTTGCCTGTAGGGTAAATTGACTGGTCTAGTAAGTTGCGATAATTTGACTACCGGTGTTTGCTTGAATGTTCAGGACTGCGCTACAGTTGTATACGAGTAAAACATACATGTATCGTCGCTGTATCGTTGTAGCACAATTCCTTCTATCTTTGCGTTCTCTGTATAGCGTATAATGAAAACTACCCGAGTAGAAAAATTTTCAGGCTAGCCTGATTTCCGGCGCCCTGATCAGGGCCATGTCAGGTGTCAGTACGGCAGCCTGATCAGGCTCGCCGGACTTGCGCCGGATCAGGGCCATGTCCGGCACAAGTACGGCAGCCTGATCAGGTCGCCGTACTTGCGCCGGATCAGGGCCATGTCCGACACAAGTACGGCAGCCTGATCAGGCTCTCCGGACTTGCGCCGGATCAGGGCCATGTCCGGCATAAGTACGGCAGCCTGATCAGGTCGCCGTGCTTGTGCCGGATCAGGGCCATGTCCGGCACAAGTACGGCAGCCTGATCAGGTCGCCAGACTTGCGCCGGATCAGGGCCATGTCTGGTATAAGTAATACGACCATAGCTAGCCTCTGATCAAAGTCGCCAACTTAGCGCCGGATCATAGGGCCATAATCTGCTGTATGAGTATAAAAGGCATAAAACGTAAGTTCAGAGTCTCGTCGCACTTTTAAACCGGACTGGGCTACGTTTGGTGTAATTTTTGTAAAGAGAGAGGTGTATTAAATTGTGCATATTCATTATTTGACACCGGCTTCCGTACAAGATGGCTGCAATATTCACGAATTGCAACAGCAATTTTTTAGCTTCATCTTTGTGCCGCAACGCCAAGCTTGCACTGCACAATATACGGCATGCAACATGGAAAAGCATAAAATGGCGATACAATCGCCTGTTTAAAACCATTTTCAACAGAATTGGACCGAAATATAAGAGAAAAAATCGAAATTCAGTTGCTTTCCATTTCGCAATATCATGCAATGACCTAGTTGTGCGTTGAAACTCGTCTGGAATTTGTGATTGCATCAAAATCAAGGCATTCGACAAATTCTGTCTACTAGATAGACTCAGCTGCGTTGCCGCTTTCTTATTCAACCAAAAATCCACAAGCATTTTCTTCATGACTCCGAGACAACAAAGGTGCATGAAGTCAAGCGAGAATTGAGTCACCATGTTAATCGACGGTTCAATGCGAAGCAAAGGCGATATTCCGGTGTGATGTTCGGGATTGTCTTGCGTTCGAAATGTCTCTCCAGTTCGTTGTTTAAATAAATTTTTATGAGAATCAACTGCAGGATAGACAGTCCGATTTTCAACTCTCTCTCCTTTGACAATGCAGCGCTCGCATGCATAATATCCTCCGTGATTGATTAAACATTTAAGCAAAGATCGAGCAGGCCTATCGCAAATGAAAGATTTGATCCTGATCTGGAGCAACGTGTTGTCGATCATAATACCATTCTGTAATATCTGGTTTAATTCTAAGATAAAATCTTTAAAATACTCCTCCAAATTTAATGGCTTTTGATCTCCTGCATATATTGCGACCGGAAATACTTTGTATAAATCGGGTTCAGAGTAAACTTTGCACAGTATTGGCCAGAATTGTTTCGAGCTTGATTTAAACAAAGGCAAACCGTCTACATTGAAAAGTAAATAAATGATATGTTCTCTATGTAAGGATACGTTCACCGTTCTTTGAAGAATGTTAGTCATACCGAAGTATACAAATTCACCGCCATCTCTGTTTGGTGTGTCAAGCTTTTGAATTGTGTATTCGATGAATGCTGTTCCGAGAAATGTTTTCGATGATTTGGGTAGTTGAGTAAGTAACCTCCTTCGTAAAATACCGAGAAGATCGTCGAGTTGTTTCTGAGGTATTTTTGATCGGTGCACCCACTGACGAAGTTCTTCCACTTCATCATACTCGGCTTCACTATCCTCATCATCGAAATCAGTACCGCTAATATTTCCTGATTCATCTCCGCTAACTCCTTCAGATAATATACTTGCTTCTGCTTCTATGTTATTTACCGAGCCCTCGAAAGTGTTATTATCACACGGTGATGCATTCTCCAGTACAAAAGATTTTGAGCACGAAGGGTGTTGCAAATATCCCTCATCGGTATTAGCCTTGACGTCATCCGTTTTGCGTCGTTTTGTTTCACGATGTCTTTCGACGCGTAAGCGGGTGAGCATACGTTTTTTTTTCGTTGATTCTCATCCATAATTCTGTTATTGCAAAAGAGTATGCCACCTTGTGCACTAATATTTTACTGTTTTCCACGAATGGCGATAACTCTATTGTTTTTACAAGAAGCACTTGAACCTTGTTTGCGACTATGCAAACTCCTAATTAAAGATAAATCAACCAATGGAGAGTTCGATACACGACTGGGAGTTTTAGAAAAAAGGATCTCGCAAGAAACATGTAAAAGACAGGTATGTATAGAAAAAGAAGATGCGAAATTATCGGAAAAGGGTGTTAGGAACAAACGAGTCTAAAACTTATGACGACCAGATGTCGACGCACTAAAGACAGTCCGTGTTGCAAAGGACGATTTTACAACACGGAAAAACCCGGGGCAATAAACTTTATGGTAAGACCGAGGCGCATCGCGGAAAAACCCGAATGTATTTTTTAGGTAATAAACTTACTCGATAGTGCGGCGCCTCTGCGACATGCGGGTCAACAAACTTTTTAACAAGGATTTAAACGTTCGAAAAAAATACTAAGGGCAATTGCTACCTGCCGGGCATCGGCCCTACTCGCCTGGCCTAAAACTTTCTTGCAACTACCCGTTTCATGTTGCGGCGGAAGAATTGAAAACTCTTCGACAAGCAATTAAAATATCACAGTCATCCGATAGTTCTCATATTGACAAGATCGATTATCGCGACGACTTTCAAGTGTATTTCAAGTGTTTTTCAGGATTTTGTTTCCTATTCACAAGTTCTGTACGCGTGTGCGTGTGTGGTGTCGAGTGGACATTGAGTTCGTGCCGAAGAGTACTGGACGTCGAAAACACGGTGTCTTTTGTTATACGAGTAAAGCTTCAGTTACAATGGTTCCGATCCGATCCGGCAACTTCGGAGGAGAAAATTTTCTAGTCACAATGATTCCGTTCCGACATCCATCAAAGTGACATTATCGAGGTGTAATAGTGATTTCTAGTGTGGGGAAGGATGTGGTAAAATTCAATAATTCACCTCTTACCGTCGGAACGGATATAAGTTGAAAGTTGGTCAACTTTACCCATCCGTTTTGTGTCTCGGCTAATTACCGGAATGATTGTGACTAGGGTTTCCGAATTTCCCTTTAAATGTGTGTCGGATGGAGAAACTCAATACTCTCCGTTTTCCGGATCGGATCGGAGCCATTGTAACTAAACCCTAACCATTGAAGACTAAATAAGCCGCTTGCGCTTCAGAGTACTTTCGGCAATAAGTTCAATTTTGACTGGGCTTTTTTCCTTGTCATTGAGATGGCTCGTGACACAAAATTTATGTTGGTGGTCTTCGTCGATGATCCCGAAGAAAGGTTGCGTGTGGATTTCGTCCGAGTCAACTGGATCTATTTCGATACCAACAAAAAGCATCTCGTCACGCCCTATATTCCAACCGCAGCGAAGATCAATTTAAAATTATTAACTAAGTTGGTGAAGTCTGAAAAGAAGGCACCAGACACATGGCCAACTTTTCGAGTTGAGATTCGAGGATCCGCAAGTAAAGTCCCTCCAGTGTTTTAAACAATATTTTCGAGATATGTATATGGTTTATATGAGTTTTTCTCGTGTCTATCACTCAGGAACGTTCGAAGAAGCCAAGAAGATGTTGGTAAAACTCGAAACGGCAACGAATGAAAAGAATAAAGTAATAACCCGAAGCATAGTAAAGAATCCTAAAAGACCGCGTGACGAAGCACCTGTGGACAAAATGTTGAGTGACGCTGCATTCAATTTTGATATACCATCGTCTGTTAAGGAACCTCCAAAATGTGATCGAAAAATTTCATCGACAAATATAAGTGCGCGAAAGATTAGAGGTATTGATATTGTGAAGCTACCAAATGAATTCAGTGAGTAGTCACAATTTCATTTTGTACAAAAAAAAAAACTTTCTTTACGACAAATTTGTCTGCGTTAATTTTATAATGATTCTGATATTATTTTATGCGCAGTTATGACGCCGAGAGGAAAATTAAGAAAAACCGACCCAGCACAACCTTCTACGTCAAAAGAACAAGGAATTGATACCGATTCCAGTTATGAAGCTTTTGACGAGGGCAAACTCTGTACAGACGATGAAACATTGCCTGAAATGTCCGATATCATGCCATCGGAGCGCGAAGGCAATTCTAAATTGCAACCCAAGGATTTGGGTGTCACCTCGACAATTTAGCATGTACAGCAAGTTTCACTTCCGAGCCAGTCGAGTGAAAATGAAATTGGCCTGGATATTAATGGTGAGTACGAAATTTTTTAGTTTGACAATTTTTCTTACTCTTAGGCTTATGACACATCTATTTATTAACTTAATTTTAATATTTCAGATTCAGACGACGTCAAAACCGTTGTATTGAGGTGCCACCGCAGTGTGTGTATGCAATTAACACAAATTCGAGCACAGCTTACTGACGCAAGGATTCGCCAGAATCAATTAGAAGCGATGATTCTGAGTAGTAGCTCGAAACCGCGAAATGTACAAAGCACGATTGAAATTTGCATGGCAAAATATCGCATGGGGCAGTTGCCATTTGAAAGTATGAGCGAGTTATTTATTTATTTATTTACTGACGTCTATTGTACAGATAAACTTATCCAATTACACAATAGAAAATACAGAAAAAAAAAAAGGAAACATCAAATAAAAAGAAATATAAATGATAAATAAATGCAAAATTAAAGAGAGAGAATATAAGAAATAATAAAAGAAAAATGAAAAAGTAATAACAAAATTTAGTTTAAGAAAAATAGTAATTTAAGCTTTGACTTGAAAAGATGATACGATGTGTTCAGAGGACCAATCTTGAGGTCATCATGATTTCTTTGTAAGCGAATAATCGGTGAAAAGAAGTATACATTTGTACGCGCCAAAGGAGGGGCAAATATGGAGTCTGACCTGCTAGGACGCAATGGTTGACGTAGCACCAAGTCTAAACTTAAGGCTGAGTCCCCATCACCGTTGTAGATTTTGAAAAGCACACATTCGTCTATGTACAGCCTGCGTTGTTCAAGGGATGGGAGCCCGAGGAGTAAAAGACGTTCACTGTAGGGACAATAGGGAATCCTATATTTGTAAAGGAGAGAACGAGTAAACTTACGTTGAACAGATTCAAGAGCAATAATATGACAATTGTAGTGAGGGGACCAAATAGCAGAGCAATATTCCAAGCCACTCCGCACTAGAGTCACGAAAAGCTTGATGCAAGTTTGAATGTTAGAGAACATGTATGATGATCTCAGGATTAGGCCTGATAATTTCGATGCAGTACTTATTAGATTTCGAAAGTGAAGGTCAAACTTTAGTCTAGTGTCAAAGGTAACACCCAGGTCTCGAATGTGGGAGACTTGAAGAAGTACTTCAGAGTTGATATCATAATCCACAGAGATCATGGTTCTCTTAAGTGCAAAGGACATTTTACGACATTTAGAGACGTTAAGTGGAAGACAGTTACTAGAGCACCATAAAGCAAGAGCATTAAGATCTGATTGTAGTATTCTGCAATCGTGCAAAGAACAGATCTCCCTGTAAATTTTTACGTCATCCGCATAGAGGAGACAAGGAGATTGAATAACTAGTGGTAAATCATTAATAAATATAACGAACAAAAGTGGGCCCAGAATAGAGCCCTGGGGAACACCAGAGAGAGAAACGAATTCCGATGACGTTGAACCATTAAAACGAACACGCGATTTACGATTGACCAGATAAGAAGCAAACCATTGAAACAGTGATCCCGAAATTCCACAGCCTTTAAGTTTTGAGAGTAATAAGCAGTGATTTACTGAGTCAAACGCTTTGGAGAAGTCAGTATAAATTACATCAACTTGTTTATTATTGTCCAAAGCTTTGGAAACAGAATTTGTAAATTCCAAGAGATTTGATGAAGTTGATCTACCTTTAAAGAAGCCATGTTGGTCTCGAGGCTTTCGACGAGCAACTGAAGTCGGTCCCATCATTTCGATCGGAGATCGTAAGTTTTACTACATTGGCATGATTAGATTGTTGCAGTATGCTGATTTTTGCATTTCTTCCTTTTCAGATAAGTGGAATGTCATTTTTGGTCAACTCAGATCCGAAGCTTATGCCAAGAACAGTCCGTGACATTATTCAAAAGTTCATGGGAAGAAAAGTAACTATGCAATTTACGGCGGTAAAGCGATCCAGCAATAAAAAAGTGATACGGTGTTTTACACTAGTATACGAGGTAGGTATCTAAATCTTTATATATTTATTATTAATCACAATTAAATTCATCAAATTACAGATGCGGTACTGTCGGGAATCCCTGGGGGTCATCACAACTCATAACCGAAAAAAGCATCACCGATGCAATTGGCCACGTCATCAACAACGCTCTTGATTGGGACGGATATCGCGAGATCCGCAAAAAAAGACACCAAGAATAATAATAAGTTTTATTATATAAAAAATGTATGAATTAATGAAATGTGTTCATCGTTATGAATGTAATTAATGTGTTCTGAAATGTAATTTTTTCTTAATCTAAAACATTTTTTTCCTTGGAAACACATTTCTTTTTTATCACCATCTGGGTTAGTTCTGGCTCACGTTTGGGCTTGATCACACTCAAGTTCGGCTCAGAATTATAAGCTAAATCCGGTTTCTATCAGGCGTCATGTCGGGCCCATAAAAATTCTTATCCCCTCCACTTTTATGCTCCCCTGACCCCTTAAAAGATTTTACTTTGAGCAATCTTTACTTGTCAAGGTTTATACTCTAACCGAATTTTATTTTTCCAGTGCAATTGGTTCGTGAGATATCGTAGTCTAAAGACTTTCAACTCCCACCCCCGTACGCCACTGCCCCACTCAAAAGTTTGTTTCCGATGTATTCTTCTAGTATACCCACTACTATTCATAAAGTTCTAATTTCGTGACATTAACCGATTAGAATGTTTCGATCTCGGCTTGCGAGTGTTTCGGACGCATGATTATTCCGCCCAGTCCCACACCCCTTTACCTATATCATTTTTTTTTTTTTAAATGGGTCGACAGACGATGCTCTATATAACTTCCAAGTTTCAGCCTCCTAGCCTAAGCGGTTACTGAGATCTAGAATCTAAAATTATAGCTCAAAGAGTTTCAGAGCTATAAGCGGCTTTAGCATTAAATTTCATAAATCCCGCCAAAAATTTGTTCGGTTCGGACTTCTAGCTTCTACCCATAAAATAATAAAGTTGCACCCAGACTGTTGATCAATTTTTTCTATTGCGACAACATTCCTCTTTAAAAAAAGCCCTATTTTATTGTTCTAGGATGAAAATTACCAGAGATATGAATTTTCAAAACTTCTAAAAGTACCAAAATTTTCAAGAGAATCCAAGTGTCTCAAATTACGTCATTCTTGGCTATTCTTCATGAAATCTAAGCATGCTCCAGCAGTTACAACTTTGGCCGAGTGGTTAGCGTGTCGGACTTATGTGCGAGGGGTCCATGGTTCGAATCCGAGAGTGTGCAAAATTCTTGTAAGAAAAAATCCGTTCGCATTTGTCAAAAAAAAAATATCAAAAAAAAATCGTAGTAAGAAAAAAAAAAAAATTGTTAAAAGAAAAAAAAAAAAAAATTGTTAAAATTTTTTTTTTTTTTCAACTTGTGAAATTTTGTTTTTTTTTTCAACTTGTGAAATTTTTTTTTTTTTAATAATTCATGTTTGAGCTTCCGGCTCAAGTGTGGGGAAGGATGTGGTAAAATTCAATAGTTCACCTCTTACCGTCGGAACGGATATAAGTTGAAAGTTGGTCAACTTTACCCATCCGTTTTATGTCTCGGCTAATTACCGGAATGATTGTGACTAGGGTTTCCGAATTTCCCTTTAAATGTGTGTCGGATGGAGAAACTCAATACTCTCCGTTTTCCGGATCGGATCGGAGCCATTGTAACTAAACCCTAACCATTGAAGACTAAATAAGCCGCTTGCGCTTCAGAGTACTTTCGGTAATAAGTTCAATTTTGACTGGGCTTTTTTCCTTGTCATTGAGATGGCTCGTGACACAAAATTTATGTTGGTGGTCTTCGTCGATGATCCCGAAGAAAGGTTGCGTGTGGATTTCGTCCGAGTCAACTGGATCTATTTCGATACCAACAAAAAGCATCTCGTCACGCCCTATATTCCAACCGCAGCGAAGATCAATTTAAAATTATTAACTAAGTTGGTGAAGTCTGAAAAGAAGGCACCAGACACATGGCCAACTTTTCGAGTTGAGATTCGAGGATCCGCAAGTAAAGTCCCTCCAGTGTTTTAAACAATATTTTCGAGATATGTATATGGTTTATATGAGTTTTTCTCGTGTCTATCACTCAGGAACGTTCGAAGAAGCCAAGAAGATGTTGGTAAAACTCGAAACGGCAACGAATGAAAAGAATAAAGCAATAACCCGAAGCATAGTAAAGAATCCTAAAAGACCGCGTGACGAAGCACCTGTGGACAAAATGTTGAGTGACGCTGCATTCAATTTTGATATACCATCGTCTGTTAAGGAACCTCCAAAATGTGATCGAAAAATTTCATCGACAAATATAAGTGCGCGAAAGATTAGAGGTATTGATACTGTAACGACTCGAATTGCTGGGGTAGGCTCATCGGGCGCCAGGGTTCGTTACAAACATTTCTTGTTTTGACTTCAACTATTTTATTATATTAAAGGTTATAATTCATTATGTAATTCGGTAAATTCAAATAAGTATTTGGTATTATCTGTCTAATACGCTTCGGTTTCCTCGGTCCTATAACGTCTCTGACTTCGTTTTCTTCTCGTTGCTGCTCGACTCGGTACTTCTCGGGTGCCTTGCGTTGTTCAGCGTGTTCGTTGCTCGGTGCGTTGCTCTATTCGTTGCGTTGTTCTATTCGTTGCGTCGCTCTGTGCGTAGCATCGCTCTGGGTATCGTTGCTCGGTGCGTTGCGTTGCTTTGGGTGCGCGTTGCTCGGTGCGTTGCTTTGCTTTGTGCGCGCGTTGCTCGGTGCGTTGCTTTATTCGTTGTGTTCCTCTGCGTTTTGCGATACTTGGTGTCTCGTTGCGTTGCGTCGCTCTGGGTGCTGCGTTGCTCTGTACCAGGTTTGCTTCGCTCTGTTGCGTCGTTCGGGGCGTTGCGTTGCTCTGTGCAAGGTGTCGCTCGGTGTGTCGTAGCTCTGCGTTGCGTTGCGTTACGAGGTGTGTCGTAGCTGGGTGCGTTGCGTTGCTCTGGATGTTGCGCGGCTCTGTGCGCGCTTTGCTCTGTGTGTTGCTTCTGTTGTGTCGTTCTGCGTTGTTCTGCGTGTCGTCGCTCCGTGCGTGTCGTTGCTCTCTGTGTCGTTGCTCGGTGTGTCGCGTTGTGCTGCGTTGCTCTGTGTTGCTCTGTGCGTTGCGTCTTCTTCGTCGTTGTCTCCTCTGGTCTTGCTGCGCCGTCTGGTTCTCCGTGTCGCCTGGTTGCACGTCTTAGCTCTTCATCCTCTGCTCCGCGGTCCTCGTCTTCGTCTCGGGTGGTCCTAGCATTGGCTTCCGTGGGAACCACGTAGACTGCTTGGCTGTCTCCAAGTTTAAGCGAACTCACAAGAGCCACAGACCTTAAATTGGAGTTAGCATGGACAGTAAATAGCCGCTGCTTCAGTCTTTCGATTTACTTCGAGATAGTGTTTTGGCGAACTCACAAGAGCCACAGACCCGTAACACGATCCGAATTCCTCGAATACAACGTCAGATTGCCTTGGGAGAAGTGTAGGTTACTCCGCGTTCAGCTACTGAGCGTTGCCGACTGCTTGCCTTCTGGTCGATTGTTTTGGGTTATATACGGACCAGAACATGCACTGGCTGCGAATTATATCGCATATGTAAAAAAATACATGAAGTTCATATTATACCATGCTTTTCGGTATTTTCGGTTTCTTAACATGGTCGTTGTTGTAAGCGGAAATTTACCCTAAGATTTCCGTCCTTACACTCCCCTCCTACTTGGAAGTAGAAGGGCTCGGCGCTTCCGGTATGCTTGCGGTCTCGTCCGTGGTGTGGTACGCCTTCAACTCGCTAATGTGGGCAGTCCGGGTGCTAGTGTCGTCTTCTTTCTGGACCTGCACAATCACGGGTGAGATGAAATTTATAACCTTGTACGGGCCGTCGAACTTCGGGGCCAGTTTTGCGGTGAAACCCTCGATAGCTTTCGAGAGCGGGTGCTGCTTTATAAGAACTTGTTGTCCTATCGCGGGGGTCCACTGACGTCTTCTTAGGTTATAGTGTCGTCCTTGGTCCTGGGCTGCTCGTTCTTGGTTTCTGCGTACGATTTGGAAAACCTCCTGTAGCCTTGAGGCCCTTTCGACTGGTGTCTGTGGCGGGTTGCCGGTCCCAAAGGTCTGTTCGTCGTATACGGTTCGAGGTAACCGGAGCTCTCGTCCTTGCGTCAGGAATGCTGGGCTGTACCCGGTGGTTTCGGAAATGGCGGAGTTTATGGCCAAGGAGATTTCTGGGAGCAGATCATCCCAAGAGTTATGCTTCTCGCCGGTCAGCTGTGCTATGATCGTCTTTATGGTCCGGTTGGCTCGTTCCGTGGGATTCTCTTGGGGGGTATATGGGGCTGTGAACTGGTGTCTGACCCCCATATCTTGCATGAACCGCTGGAATATTCTGCTGGTGAACTGGGTTCCATTGTCGGAGACCAGAACTTTCGGGACCCCGAATTTGGCCAAGATGTGTTCTCGGAAAGCCTTTATTACTCCCTCGCTTGTCGCTTTTCGTAGGGGAATTAATTCTGTCCATTTTGAAAATTTATCGAAGAATACCAGAAGCATGGTGTGACCATGCTTCGAACGCGGTAGCGGTCCCACGAAGTCAGTGCATAGGATTGTGCACGGCTCTTCCGCGATCTGAGTGAGCATTTTTCCCGCTACTTTCTGCTGGCTCTGCTTATATCTTTGACAAGACTCGCACGATCGAACATACTGGCTGACTTCTCTGAACATTCCTGGCCAGTAATAATGGTTCGCGATGCGGCCGATGGTTTTCCGGATGCCGAGATGACCAGCGCAGGGACTATCATGGTTTTCCTCCAGTATTCGGTTTCGCAATGGTGTGGGGACGCAGAGCTTCCATGGTGCGCAGTCCTCGTCGTTTGACTGATGTGGAATGTGCCGGTATACCTTTCCGTCCTCGATGACGTAGTCGGGGTATTTGTCTGGATTGTTCTTGATTTCCGATATCCTTTTCTTTAGCCAGTTACAATTTCGTTCGTTGGGTGCTTCGCTAGTAATTTTGTAGAGTGTGTCGGACGGTTGTCGTGAGAGCGCATCAGCGACCACGTTTAGCTTTCCACGGCGATATTGGACATCGAAGGTATATTGTTGGAGTTCCAATGCCCATCTCGCAATTCGTCCTGAGGGGCTCTCGATAGAGTTTAGCCATTTTAACGCCATGTGGTCCGTGATGACGGTGAACTGGTATCCTTCCAAGTATGGTCGCATCTTACGAACTCCCCAGACGATAGCTAAGCATTCCTTTTCCGTCGGCGAGTAGTTTCGTTCGGCCGGGTTCAAATGGCGGCTGGCGTAGGCTATCACGTGTTCCTTACCATCGATCTCCTGGGTTAGCACCCCTCCCAATCCATAATCGCTAGCATCCGTTTGCAGTGTGAACTTCCGATTGAAATCTGGGCACGCTAATACCGGGGCCTCGCAGAGTTTTTGTTTCAGCGTGTCGAACGCGTCCTGTTGTTCGGCTTGCCACTTCCAATGTCTTCCCTTTTTTAGGAGGGTGGTGAGTGGGTGTACTAAAGTAGCGAAGTCGGGCACGAAACGGCGGTACCAGGATGCTACCCCAAGGCTGCTACGTAATTCTCGAAGGTTCGTCGGGGGTTGTAGCGCTTTGATTGCGGCTATCTTATCTGGGTCGGTGTGGATTCCTTGTTCGCTCACGATGTGTCCCAGGTATTTCGTCTCCTTCTTGAAAAATCTACATTTTTCGACGTTTATCTTCAGGTTGGCCGCTCTCAGTCGCCGGAATACCTCGCGTAAGTTCTTCATGTGTTCTTCGAACGAAGCCCCCGTGACGATGATGTCATCTAGATAGGCGAAAGCATATGGTTCCATCTCGGGTCCGATTACTTGATCCAAAGCCCTCTGGAATGTAGCTGGCGCTGAGTGTAACCCGAAAGGCATGACTCGCCACTGAAATAGTCCGCGGCCAGGTACGGTGAACGCTGTGTATTGTTTACTATTCTCGTCCATGGGGATTTGCCAATATCCGGTTTTCAGATCCAAGCTACTGATGAATTTAGCGTTCCGTAGACGATCCAAGATGTATTGTATTCGTGGTATTGGATATGCGTCTGGTGTTGAGCGAGCGTTGAGTTGTCGGAAGTCCAGGCAGAGTCGCCAGCTACCGTTTTTCTTCTGAACTAAGATCACTGAGGAGCTATAGGGGCTATGCGATGGTTCGATGCATCCTTTGTTGAGTAGCTCATCCACTTCGGTGTTTATGAGGGCCTGAGTGACGGGGTTGCTCGTAGTGTATCGGTGTTTGAACGGTCGGTCATCCTGCATGATGATCTTGTGCTTGGTGATGTTCGAGACTCCGCTAAGTTGCTCGAAGGCATCCAATTCCTGGCTCAAGAATGCGTTGATGCTATCCAGCTGCTCTGTCATTTCATCCTGTATCACGGTGCACGTGCTAATGTTGCTCTGTTTTGGGGCGACGTCTCTGCTTCGTAGCGTGACGGTTTGGCCCCCACAACTGAGTGTTGTCCCGATGTGATGTAGGAAATCCATTCCGAGTATTATATCTTCGATGATTCCTGGAAGAATCAGCAAGGGAATTTCGCACGTACTCTGGCCTAACTGGATGGTCGTGAACAGAGCTTTTGACACTTCGCGTGTGGCGCCGTCGGCCATCTTGACGGTTACTTCTTGGTGGATGATTCGTCCGGCGGCCCGGAACTTGAGTGCGACTGCTTCGCTCATGAAACTTCTTGTTGCACCGGTGTCTATGGTGGCTTTTATCACCTCTTTGCCGAGGTTAATGGTGGCAAAAAGGTGGTTGTCCTCTTGGTAGAGGAGGCTTATGCGTTGCGAGGATCGTCTGGCCGAGGCACCGGCGTTCCCCGCGACTGGCCGGCTCCTGGTTCGTTTCCCGATCGGCGTCTGCAGCAGTCAATCGTCCTGGTGTTCCGACGACCACAATCCCAACAGTAATATACACGGGGGTTCTGGCACTGACGCGCCAGGTGACCATCTTGGCTACAACGATGACACGCGGTTCTGGTGTTGATTGGTGTTTCCATGGCTTGGGCTACAGCGCATCGGCGCTCTTCCCTGTTTCGGGGCTGGGGCTCTTTTTCTCCCTGGATGCTTTCGAAGTCGTCTGCAAGCGCAATCAGCTCCTCCAAGGTATCGAAATCTTTCCGCCGAATATACAGTTGATATTTGGTTTGGCAATTTCGGAAAATTCTCTCCAGTTGCTTTTTTCCGGAGTAACCCGCTAGGCGCATGAGATTTTGCAGCTCCAAGACATAGTCTTTGAATAATTCCCCCGGCTGTTGTTTTTTCTGCCGGATCTTGTCGTCCAAGTTTTCCAGATACCGGCCTGGAAGGAAGAATTTAAGAAAATCCTCTTTGAACTCAGTCCAACGTTTCCATGCCCGGTGGTTGTTTCGGAACCAAGTTAGTGCCTTGTCCCGGAGTAGTTCCGGCATCGTCCTCGGTAAGTAGTCCTTCGGGATGTCGTAAACCTCGGCTAGTTCCTCGGCTCGTTCGAGGAAGTTCAGTGGCTCTTTTCCACCGTCATACTTGAGTGACCACTTTCGGATCTGGTCGGCGATGGTAGCATACGTCCGGGACGCACTCCGGTTTGCGTCAGAGGCGGCTGTAGTGGTTCCCTCTACCTCCTGCTGTTTTATCTGTGTCTCTCCCTCCGTGGTCTCTTCGTCCTGATTCCCTTCCTCGGGTATACCTGGTAGTTTTGATGGCCCATCCTTGTCATGCTGTAGTTCAAGTTCCTTAAGTCTTTGCTCGTGTACGATGCCTCCCTTGTCCTTGATCCACAAGGCGAAGCGTTTCCGTAGTTCCTCTACGGTTCCGGTACCATCCACGCCGAACTCCGCCATACAGCTGAGAAGATCTTCTTTCCGCAGCCCATAAATCCAGTTGGTCCTCACCATGTTTGTGTCTTCCGTTACTTCACTATTGGTTTACTGATAGTTCACTTGTACCGTTCACTGATTGTTTCTTGTCTTTGATTGTTTCACTGTTCTTTCACTGAGTGTTCACCGCCTGTTTACTTTGTCTTTATTTGTAATTCCACTGTTTTCCGGTGGCGGATAATTTAATAGTTAGTTCACTGTGTTTTCACTGTTCACTGTACTGCTAGTTTTCCTAGGTTGTTGTTTGATGAAGTCCTTGTCCATCCTACTGATTGTTCACTGCCAGTTTTCCTTGGTTTCCTTTTATTTGTGAAGTCCCTGCTCGGGCGCCATTGTAACGACTCGAATTGCTGGGGTAGGCTCATCGGGCGCCAGGGTTCGTTACAAACATTTCTTGTTTTGACTTCAACTATTTTATTATATTAAAGGTTATAATTCATTATGTAATTCGGTAAATTCAAATAAGTATTTGGTATTATCTGTCTAGTACGCTTCGGTTTCCTCGGTCCTATAACGTCTCTGACTTCGTTTTCTTCTCGTTGCTGCTCGACTCGGTACTTCTCGGGTGCCTTGCGTTGTTCAGCGTGTTCGTTGCTCGGTGCGTTGCTCTATTCGTTGCGTTGTTCTATTCGTTGCGTCGCTCTGTGCGTAGCATCGCTCTGGGTATCGTTGCTCGGTGCGTTGCGTTGCTTTGGGTGCGCGTTGCTCGGTGCGTTGCTTTGCTTTGTGCGCGCGTTGCTCGGTGCGTTGCTTTATTCGTTGTGTTCCTCTGCGTTTTGCGATACTTGGTGTCTCGTTGCGTTGCGTCGCTCTGGGTGCTGCGTTGCTCTGTACCAGGTTTGCTTCGCTCTGTTGCGTCGTTCGGGGCGTTGCGTTGCTCTGTGCAAGGTGTCGCTCGGTGTGTCGTAGCTCTGCGTTGCGTTGCGTTACGAGGTGTGTCGTAGCTGGGTGCGTTGCGTTGCTCTGGATGTTGCGCGGCTCTGTGCGCGCTTTGCTCTGTGTGTTGCTTCTGTTGTGTCGTTCTGCGTTGTTCTGCGTGTCGTCGCTCCGTGCGTGTCGTTGCTCTCTGTGTCGTTGCTCTCTGTGTCGTTGCTCGGTGTGTCGCGTTGTGCTGCGTTGCTCTGTGTTGCTCTGTGCGTTGCGTCTTCTTCGTCGTTGTCTCCTCTGGTCTTGCTGCGCCGTCTGGTTCTCCGTGTCGCCTGGTTGCACGTCTTAGCTCTTCATCCTCTGCTCCGCGGTCCTCGTCTTCGTCTCGGGTGGTCCTAGCATTGGCTTCCGTGGGAACCACGTAGACTGCTTGGCTGTCTCCAAGTTTAAGCGAACTCACAAGAGCCACAGACCTTAAATTGGAGTTAGCATGGACAGTAAATAGCCGCTGCTTCAGTCTTTCGATTTACTTCGAGATAGTGTTTTGGCGAACTCACAAGAGCCACAGACCCGTAACACGATCCGAATTCCTCGAATACAACGTCAGATTGCCTTGGGAGAAGTGTAGGTTACTCCGCGTTCAGCTACTGAGCGTTGCCGACTGCTTGCCTTCTGGTCGATTGTTTTGGGTTATATACGGACCAGAACATGCACTGGCTGCGAATTATATCGCATATGTAAAAAAATACATGAAGTTCATATTATACCATGCTTTTCGGTATTTTCGGTTTCTTAACATGGTCGTTGTTGTAAGCGGAAATTTACCCTAAGATTTCCGTCCTTACAATACTGTGAAGCTACCAAATGAATTCAGTGAGTAGTCACAATTTCATTTTGTACAAAAAAAAAACTTTCTTTACGACAAATTTGTCTGCGTTAATTTTATAATGATTCTGATATTATTTTATGCGCAGTTATGACGCCGAGAGGAAAATTAAGAAAAACCGACCCAGCACAACCTTCTACGTCAAAAGAACAAGGAATTGATACCGATTCCAGTTATGAAGCTTTTGACGAGGGCAAACTCTGTACAGACGATGAAACTTTGCTTGAAATGTCCGATATCATGCCATCGGAGCGCGAAGGCAATTCTAAATTGCAACCCAAGGATTTGGGTGTCACCTCGACAATTTAGCATGTACAGCAAGTTTCACTTCCGAACCAGTCGAGTGAAAATGAAATTGGCCTGGATATTAATGGTGAGTACGAAATTTTTTAGTTTGACAATTTTTCTTACTCTTATGCTTATGACACATCTATTTATTAACTTAATTTTAATATTTCAGATTCAGACGACGTCAAAACCGTTGTATTGAGGTGCCACCGCAGTGTGTGTATGCAATTAACACAAATTCGAGCATAGCTTACTGACGCAAGGATTCGCCAGAATCAATTAGAAGCGATGATTCTGAGTAGTAGCTCGAAACCGCGAAATGTACAAAGCACGATTGAAATTTGCATGGCAAAATATCGCATGGGGCAGTTGCCATTTGAAAGTATGAGCGAGTTATTTATTTATTTATTTACTGACGTCTATTGTACAGATAAACTTATCCAATTACACAATAGAAAATACAGAAAAAAAAAAGGAAACATCAAATAAAAAGAAATATAAATGATAAATAAATGCAAAATTAAAGAGAGAGAATATAAGAAATAATAAAAGAAAAATGAAAAAGTAATAACAAAATTTAGTTTAAGAAAAATAGTAATTTAAGCTTTGACTTGAAAAGATGATACGATGTGTTCAGAGGACCAATCTTGAGGTCATCATGATTTCTTTGTAAGCGAATAATCGGTGAAAAGAAGTATACATTTGTACGCGCCAAAGGAGGGGCAAATATGGAGTCTGACCTGCTAGGACGCAATGGTTGACGTAGCACCAAGTCTAAACTTAAGGCTGAGTCCCCATCACCGTTGTAGATTTTGAAAAGCACACATTCGTCTATGTACAGCCTGCGTTGTTCAAGGGATGGGAGCCCGAGGAGTAAAAGACGTTCACTGTAGGGACAATAGGGAATCCTATATTTGTAAAGGAGAGAACGAGTAAACTTACGTTGAACAGATTCAAGAGCAATAATATGACAATTGTAGTGAGGGGACCAAATAGCAGAGCAATATTCCAAGCCACTCCGCACTAGAGTCACGAAAAGCTTGATGCAAGTTTGAATGTTAGAGAACATGTATGATGATCTCAGGATTAGGCCTGATAATTTCGATGCAGTACTTATTAGATTTCGAAAGTGAAGGTCAAACTTTAGTCTAGTGTCAAAGGTAACACCCAGGTCTCGAATGTGGGAGACTTGAAGAAGTACTTCAGAGTTGATATCATAATCCACAGAGATCATGGTTCTCTTAAGTGCAAAGGACATTTTACGACATTTAGAGACGTTAAGTGGAAGACAGTTACTAGAGCACCATAAAGCAAGAGCATTAAGATCTGATTGTAGTATTCTGCAATCGTGCAAAGAACAGATCTCCCTGTAAATTTTTACGTCATCCGCATAGAGGAGACAAGGAGATTGAATAACTAGTGGTAAATCATTAATAAATATAACGAACAAAAGTGGGCCCAGAATAGAGCCCTGGGGAACACCAGAGAGAGAAACGAATTCCGATGACGTTGAACCATTAAAACGAACACGCGATTTACGATTGACCAGATAAGAAGCAAACCATTGAAACAGTGATCCCGAAATTCCACAGCCTTTAAGTTTTGAGAGTAATAAGCAGTGATTTACTGAGTCAAACGCTTTGGAGAAGTCAGTATAAATTACATCAACTTGTTTATTATTGTCCAAAGCTTTGGAAACAGAATTTGTAAATTCCAAGAGATTTGATGAAGTTGATCTACCTTTAAAGAAGCCATGTTGGTCTCGAGGCTTTCGACGAGCAACTGAAGTCGGTCCCATCATTTCGATCGGAGATCGTAAGTTTTACTACATTGGCATGATTAGATTGTTGCAGTATGCTGATTTTTGCATTTCTTCCTTTTCAGATAAGTGGAATGTCATTTTTGGTCAACTCAGATCCGAAGCTTATGCCAAGAACAGTCCGTGACATTATTCAAAAGTTCATGGGAAGAAAAGTAACTATGCAATTTACGGCGGTAAAGCGATCCAGCAATAAAAAAGTGATACGGTGTTTTACACTAGTATACGAGGTAGGTATCTAAATCTTTATATATTTATTATTAATCACAATTAAATTCATCAAATTACAGATGCGGTACTGTCGGGAATCCCTGGGGGTCATCACAACTCATAACCGAAAAAAGCATCACCGATGCAATTGGCCACGTCATCAACAACGCTCTTGATTGGGACGGATATCGCGAGATCCGCAAAAAAAGACACCAAGAATAATAATAAGTTTTATTATATAAAAAATGTATGAATTAATGAAATGTGTTCATCGTTATGAATGTAATTAATGTGTTCTGAAATGTAATTTTTTCTTAATCTAAAAAATTTTTTTCCTTGGAAACACATTTCTTTTTTATCACCATCTGGGTTAGTTCTGGCTCACGTTTGGGCTTGATCACACTCAAGTTCGGCTCAGAATTATAAGCTAAATCCGGTTTCTATCAGGCGTCATGTCGGGCCCATAAAAATTCTTATCCCCTCCACTTTTATGCTCCCCTGACCCCTTAAAAGATTTTGCTTTGAGCAATCTTTACTTGTCAAGGTTTATACTCTAACCGAATTTTATTTTTCCAGTGCAATTGGTTCGTGAGATATCGTAGTCTAAAGACTTTCAACTCCCACCCCCGTACGCCACTGCCCCACTCAAAAGTTTGTTTCCGATGTATTCTTCTAGTATACCCACTACTATTCATAAAGTTCTAATTTCGTGACATTAACCGATTAGAATGTTTCGATCTCGGCTTGCGAGTGTTTCGGACGCATGATTATTCCGCCCAGTCCCACACCCCTTTACCTATATCATTTTTTTTTTTTTAAATGGGTCGACAGACGATGCTCTATATAACTTCCAAGTTTCAGCCTCCTAGCCTAAGCGGTTACTGAGATCTAGAATCTAAAATTATAGCTCAAAGAGTTTCAGAGCTATAAGCGGCTTTAGCATTAAATTTCATAAATCCCGCCAAAAATTTGTTCGGTTCGGACTTCTAGCTTCTACCCATAAAATAATAAAGTTGCACCCAGACTGTTGATCAATTTTTTCTATTGCGACAACATTCCTCTTTAAAAAAAGCCCTATTTTATTGTTCTAGGATGAAAATTACCAGAGATATGAATTTTCAAAACTTCTAAAAGTACCAAAATTTTCAAGAGAATCCAAGTGTCTCAAATTACGTCATTCTTGGCTATTCTTCATGAAATCTAAGCATGCTCCAGCAGTTACAACTTTGGCCGAGTGGTTAGCGTGTCGGACTTATGTGCGAGGGGTCCATGGTTCGAATCCGAGAGTGTGCAAAATTCTTGTAAGAAAAAATCCGTTCGCATTTGTCAAAAAAAAAATATCAAAAAAAAATCGAAGTAAGAAAAAAAAAAAAATTGTTAAAAGAAAAAAAAAAAAAATTGTTAAAATTTTTTTTTTTTTTCAACTTGTGAAATTTTGTTTTTTTTCAACTTGTGAAATTTTTTTTTTTTTTAATAATTCATGTTTGAGCTTCCGGCTCAAGTCCAGCCCATGTCCGGCTCAAGTCCGGCCCAAGTCCGGCCCATGTCCGGCCCAAGTCCGGCCCACATCCGGCCCAGATCCGGCCCAGAAGTCCGGCGTACGTCAGGCGCCATGTCCGGCCCAGATCTGCGAGAGCGTCCCGAATAGAAAAATTTTCAGGCTAGCCTGATTTCCGGCGCCCTGATCAGGGCCATGTCAGGTGTCAGTACGGCAGCCTGATCAGGCTCGCCGGACTTGCGCTGGATCAGGGCCATGTCCGGCATAAGTACGGCAGCCTGATCAGGTCGCCGTTCTTGCGCTGGATCAGGGCCATGTCCGGCACAAGTACGGCAGCCTGATCAGGTCGCCGTACTTGTGCCGGATCAGGGCCATGTCCGGCACAAGTACGGCAGCCTGATCAGGTCGCCAGACTTGCGCCGGATCAGGGCCTTGTCCGGCATAAGTACGGCAGCCTGATCAGGTCGCCAGACTTGCGCCGGATCAGGGCCATGTCTGGTATAAGTAATACGACCATAGCTAGCCTCTGATCAAAGTCGCCAACTTTGCGCCGGATCATAGGGCCATAATCTGCTGTATGAGTATAAAAGGCATAAAACGTAAGTTCAGAGTCTCGTCGCACTTTTAAACCAGACTGGACTACGTTTGGTGTAATTTTTGTAAAAGAATTACATTTCACAAATGACATTCAATTTATTATGTAGTCGCTGTAAAATAACAGTACTGCAGATATAGTATATGGGTTGTGTATTTGTTTTATACCTAATAAATAATTAAATAAAAATAAATACTAATAAATAAAAATAAATACTAATAAATAATTAAATAAAAATAAATACTAATAAATAAATAACTTGAAATAATTAAATAATCATATATTTTAAAATAATATTCATTTATTCGGTATAATGCAACAAAATATACTTAAAAAATAATTTTTTTTAAACAAAAAATTTCGATATAAACATATAGATATTATTATATTTTAGAAATAAATATTTTTTCTCTGCGTTATATACTGTTATTACTTATAATATTATTACTTTATTAAAAAAAGCATACATATATTATTATATATGTAAATATATTATTTATTATTATTACTACGTTACGGTACAGCCAATATTTTTAGTGAAGAAGGGAAATAGCATATATTTTTTCTTCTGCGCCAGTCGTTATCGTAAGCATTACGAGTTTTACATAGATTGATGTTATTGAACGCGTTTTCGAAATTTTAGTTTTTTTTACTTGCCACATCTTGAGCATTTCTGAGTCACATGGATACTTGAAGAATGATTCAATTGTGTGCAAAATCTTTCCTGAGAATGTTATATCGTCTGACTCTGGTCTTTTGTATAGATGGGAGATTTCAATAATAGTTCTATCGGACAGAAGAACCGTATTATTAGGAGGACTATTCGAGATGATGAAGTCTTTATAACTTACTTTCTTGATTTTTAGTGAGCCATCTTTATTTCGATTTGTTTTTTTCAATATCATAATGTCCGGTGACAATATCGCTTGTGCGTATTCTGAATCGCGGATTTCGAATAACCGCCTACAGACCTGTGCTAATGGTCGATTACCGCTACGAGTAATTTTTTTGAGTTTCCCAAGCATACTTTCAAAAGGGAACGCTGTCAGGTGACTTAGAGAACAATTCATGTTTATTACGTCGTCAGAGAGGTGTATTAAATTGTGCATATTCATTATTTGACACCGGCTTCCGTACAAGATGGCTGCAATATTCACGAATTGCAACAGCAATTTTTAAGCTTCATCTTTGTGCCGTAACGCCAAGCTTGCACTGCTCAATATACGGCATGCAACTTGGAAAAGCATAAAATGGCGATACAATCGCCTGTTTAAAACCATTTTCAACAGAATTGGACCGGAATATAAGAGAAAAAAATCTGCCAACAATCTGGGCGTAACTTTATTATTTTTCCGGTAGAAGTTAGGAACGCGTTCAATTCTGAAATGCTGTGGTGGCTACTATGTGACTGAAAACCTATCAAAAAGAACAAGATCGTGGAAGTGAAAATCTGATTGGATCTGAGAGATATGGAATAATTTATGAAAGAGTACACAATCACTTTACACCCCCTCCGGGGTCAATTATGGAGTATACATAGAATAAAATTAAATTCAATATTTGGGACGAGGTAGTAGATATGTCGAAAAGCGTGGGAAAATATGCTTTCTATTTTCACAGATATTTTCTTTGCCCTCCTTCTGAACGCCAATAGATATTCGTTTTTTTTTTATTCAAAATTATTTTTCTAGTTGATTTAGATATACACACCGAGTGTCAACATTGTAGCTTAAGCCGTTCTATATATAGGAAAAACACCCCCCACTTGTACCACACTACCCTTAGGGGTCGAATTTCAAAAACCTTGAAAACGCTTTCTAGGTATTCATACGAAGAATCCGTAGAATAAAAATGAATTCAATATTTGGAAAGACCTAGTAGATATGACAAAAATCGTGAAAATATATGCATTTTATATTTATTATATTTACAAATAATTTTGTTTGCCCCCCTTTCTGAACGCCAATGAATATTCAAATTTTTTTATCACAATTACTTTTCTAGTTGATTTACATATACACACCGAGTTTCAACATTGAAGCTAAAGCCGTTCCACATATAGGAAAATACACCCACTTGTACCACACTACCCTTAGGGGTCGAATTTCAAAAAATCTTGAAAACACTTTCTAGGTATTCATACGAAGAATCCGTAGAATAAAAATGAGTTCAATATTTGGAAAGACCTAGTCGATATGACGAAAATCGTGAAAAAATATGCATTCTATTTTCACAGATAATTTTTTTTGCCCCCCTTTCTGAACGCCAATGAATATTCAAATTTTTTTTTATCACAATTACTTTTCTAGTTGATTTACATATACACACCGAGTTTCAACTTTCTAGCATGAACCGTTTAATAGTTAGGAAAAACACACCCTACCCCCGTAGTAACAACCCCTAAAAAAAACTATATTTTTCCAACATTTCGCTACTATAGCTCTATGTAAAAACCAAGTTTAAGGCTTATATCATTACAGGTTCCCAAGTTATAAGCATCGGAACTTTTTCCTTTTCATCCTCCCCCACCCTCCCCATCTACACCCACAACCCCAAAACTTTTTTTCCTACTAGAGTTTAATTAGCGCTACTTCTGGTAAAAATTCTAAGCATCTATCTTACACTGTTCTTGAGATATGAAATGTGTTTGATTTGAAAAGTTCTCATCCCCTCCACTTCTATGCTCCACCTCCCACTTAAAAAATTTTACTTTGATCAATCTTTATTTGTTGACCTTTATACCCAAACCGAATTTTATTTTTCTAGAGCAATTGGTTCATGAGATATCGTAATCTAAAATTTTTCACCCCCCACCCCCATACACAACTTCCCCCACTCAAAATTTTTCTTTGATTCTGTTCTTCTAGTACAAATACAAATATTTTTTAAGTTTGAATAGTGTGCCATTAACGGTTTAGGAGATATGGATTTTAGAATGTGTCTATCTCGCCTTTTTTGGGTTTCGGACGCATTACATTTCCCCCCACTCCCACACCCCTTGATCAATATTGACAATTTTTCTGCAAATGGGTCTACTATCAGAGTTCTATAGAAATTCCAAGTTTCAGCTTCCTATCATTAGGGGTTACTGAGATCTAGAAACCAAAATTTTCGGTCTAAAACACTTTCCCCTCCTTCCCCCTCATACCCCCACCCCTAAAAATTTGGTCACTTTAAGGAGTTTACCCTGTCTATTCGTTAAAAAAATTTCAATTTAATATCTCAAATCGTTTGGCAGCTACGAGCCTCCAAACGATCTTGCGTACGGCGGACAGACGGACTGAAAATTTTTATTGCTTTTTTCGCGTCTACTAGTTATGAAACGTGAAAATAAAAATTTTGAGGGTAGCAAATTTTTTTTTTTTAAAAATCAAACACAATACTTAATTATTAAAATAATAAAGTAAAACCGAAATTCAGTTGCTTTCCATTTCGCAATATCATGCAATGATTTGCACAGTATTGGCCAGAATTGTTTCGAGCTTGATTTAAACAAAGGCAAACCGTCTACATTGAAAAGTAAATAAATGATATGTTCTCTATGTAAGGATACGTTCACCGTTCTTTGAAGAATGTTAGTCATACCGAAGTATACAAATTCACCGCCATCTCTGTTTGGTGTGTCAAGCTTTTGAATTGTGTATTCGATGAATGCTGTTCCGAGAAATGTTTTCGATGATTTGGGTAGTTGAGTAAGTAACCTCCTTCGTAAAATACCGAGAAGATCGTCGAGTTGTTTCTGAGGTATTTTTGATCGGTGCACCCACTGACGAAGTTCTTCCACTTCATCATACTCGGCTTCACTATCCTCATCATCGAAATCAGTACCGCTAATATTTCCTGATTCATCGCCGCTAACTCCTTCAGATGATATACTTGCTTCTGCTTCTATGTTATTTACCGAGCCCTCGAAAGTGTTATTATCACACGGTGATGCATTCTCCAGTACAAAAGATTTTGAGCACGAAGGGTGTTGCAAATATCCCTCATCGGTATTAGCCTTGACGTCATCCGTTTTGCGTCGTTTTGTTTCACGATGTCTTTCGACGCGTAAGCGGGTGAGCATACGTTTTTTTTTCGTTGATTCTCATCCATAATTCTGTTATTGCAAAAGAGTATGCCACCTTGTGCACTAATATTTTACTGTTTTCCACGAATGGCGATAACTCTATTGTTTTTACAAGAAGCACTTGAACCTTGTTTGCGACTATGCAAACTCCTAATTAAAGATAAATCAACCAACGGAGAGTTCGATACACGACTGGGAGTTTTAGAAAAAAGGATCTCGCAAGAAACATGTAAAAGACAGGTATGTATAGAAAAAGAAGATGCGAAATTATCGGAAAAGGGTGTTAGGAACAAACGAGTCTAAAACTTATGACGACCAGATGTCCGGAAAAACCCGAATGTATTTTTTAGGTAATAAACTTACTCGATAGTGCGGCGCCTCTGCGACATGCGGGTCAACAAACTTTTTAACAAGGATTTAAACGTTGGAAAAAAAATACTAAGGGCAATTGCTACCTGCCGGGCATCGGCCCTACTCGCCTGGCCTAAAACTTTCTTGCAACTACCCGTTTCATGTTGCGGCGGAAGAATTGAAAACTCTTCGACAAGCAATTAAAATATCACAGTCATCCGGTAGTTCTCATATTGACAAGATCGATTATCGCAACGACTTTCAAGTGTATTTCAAGTGTTTTTCAGGATTTTGTTTCCTATTCACAAGTTCTGTACGCGTGTGCGTGTGTGGTGTCGAGTGGACATTGAGTTCGTGCCGAAGAGTACTGGACGTCGAAAACGCTGTGTCTTTTGTTATACGAGTAAAGCCTCAGTTACAATGGATTCGGAGGAGAAAATTTTCTAGTCACAATGATTCCGTTCCGACATCCATCAAAGTGACATTATCGAGGTGTAATAGTGATTTCTAGTGTGGGGAAGGATGTGGTAAAATTCAATAATTCACCTCTTACCGTCGGAACGGATATAAGTTGAAAGTTGGTCAACTTTACCCATCCGTTTTGTGTCTCGGCTAATTACCGGAATGATTGTGACTAGGGTTTCCGAATTTCCCTTTAAATGTGTGTCGGATGGAGAAACTCAATACTCTCCGTTTTCCGGATCGGATCGGAGCCATTGTAACTAAACCCTAACCATTGAAGACTAAATAAGCCGCTTGCGCTTCAGAGTACTTTCGGTAATAAGTTCAATTTTGACTGGGCTTTTTTCCTTGTCATTGAGATGGCTCGTGACACAAAATTTATGTTGGTGGTCTTCGTCGATGATCCCGAAGAAAGGTTGCGTGTGGATTTCGTCCGAGTCAACTGGATCTATTTCGATACCAACAAAAAGCATCTCGTCACGCCCTATATTCCGACCGCAGCGAAGTTCAATTTAAAATTATTAACTAAGTTGGTGAAGTCTGAAAAGAAGGCACCAGACACATGGCCAACTTTTCGAGTTGAGATTCGAGGATCCGCAAGTAAAGTCCCTCCAGTATTTTAAACAATATTTTCGAGATATGTATATGGTTTATATGAGTTTTTCTCGTGTCTATCACTCAGGAACGTTCGAAGAAGCCAAGAAGATGTTGGTAAAACTCGGAACGGCAACGAATGAAAAGAATAAAGTAATAACCCGAAGCATAGTAAAGAATCCTAAAAGACCGCGTGACGAAGCACCTGTGGACAAAATGTTGAGTGACGCTGCATTCAATTTTGATATACCATCGTCTGTTAAGGAACCTCCAAAATGTGATCGAAAAATTTCATCGACAAATATAAGTGCGCGAAAGATTAGAGGTATTGATACTGTGAAGCTACCAAATGAAGTGAGTTCAGTGAGTAGTCACAATTTCATTTTGTACAAAAAAAAAAAAAACTTTCTTTACGACAAATTTGTCTGCTTTTATAATAATTCTGATATTATTTTATGCGCAGTTATGACGCCGAGAGGAAAATTAAGAAAAACCGACCCAGCACAACCTTCTACGTCAAAAGAACAAGGAATTGATACCGATTCCAGTTATGAAGCTTTTGACGAGGGCAAACTCTGTACAGACGATGAAACATTGCCCGAAATGTCCGATATCATGCCATCGGAGCGCGAAGGCAATTCTAAATTGCAACCCAAGGATTTGGGTGTCACCTCGACAATGTACAGCAAGTTTCACTTCCGAACCAGTCGAGTGAAAATGAAATTGGCCTGGATATTAATGGTGAGTACGAAATTTTTTAGTTTGACAATTTTTCTTACTCTTATGCTTATGACACATCTATTTATTAACTTAATTTTAATATTTCAGATTCAGACGACGTCAAAACCGTTGTATTGAGGTGCCACCGCAGTGTGTGTATGCAATTAACACAAATTCGAGCACAGCTTACTGACGCAAGGATTCGCCAGAATCAATTAGAAGCGATGATTCTGAGTAGTAGCTCGAAACCGCGAAATGTACAAAGCACGATTGAAATTTGCATGGCAAAATATCGCATGGGGCAGTTGCCATTTGAAAGTATGAGCGAGTTATTTATTTATTTATTTACTGACGTCTATTGTACAGATAAACTTATCCAATTACACAATAGAAAATACAGAAAAAAAAAGGAAACATCAAATAAAAAGAAATATAAATGATAAATAAATGCAAAATTAAAGAGAGAGAATATAAGAAATAATAAAAGAAAAATGAAAAAGTAATAACAAAATTTAGTTTAAGAAAAATAGTAATTTAAGCTTTGACTTGAAAAGATGATACGATGTGTTCAGAGGACCAATCTTGAGGTCATCATGATTTCTTTGTAAGCGAATAATCGGTGAAAAGAAGTATACATTTGTACGCGCCAAAGGAGGGGCAAATATGGAGTCTGACCTGCTAGGACGCAATGGTTGACGTAGCACCAAGTCTAAACTTAAGGCTGAGTCCCCATCACCGTTGTAGATTTTGAAAAGCACACATTCGTCTATGTACAGCCTGCGTTGTTCAAGGGATGGGAGCCCGAGGAGTAAAAGACGTTCACTGTAGGGACAATAGGGAATCCTATATTTGTAAAGGAGAGAACGAGTAAACTTACGTTGAACAGATTCAAGAGCAATAATATGACAATTGTAGTGAGGGGACCAAATAGCAGAGCAATATTCCAAGCCACTCCGCACTAGAGTCACGAAAAGCTTGATGCAAGTTTGAATGTTAGAGAACATGTATGATGATCTCAGGATTAGGCCTGATAATTTCGATGCAGTACTTATTAGATTTCGAAAGTGAAGGTCAAACTTTAGTCTAGTGTCAAAGGTAACACCCAGGTCTCGAATGTGGGAGACTTGAAGAAGTACTTCAGAGTTGATATCATAATCCACAGAGATCATGGTTCTCTTAAGTGCAAAGGACATTTTACGACATTTAGAGACGTTAAGTGGAAGACAGTTACTAGAGCACCATAAAGCAAGAGCATTAAGATCTGATTGTAGTATTCTGCAATCGTGCAAAGAACAGATCTCCCTGTAAATTTTTACGTCATCCGCATAGAGGAGACAAGGAGATTGAATAACTAGTGGTAAATCATTAATAAATATAACGAACAAAAGTGGGCCCAGAATAGAGCCCTGGGGAACACCAGAGAGAGAAACGAATTCCGATGACGTTGAACCATTAAAACGAACACGCGATTTACGATTGACCAGATAAGAAGCAAACCATTGAAACAGTGATCCCGAAATTCCACAGCCTTTAAGTTTTGAGAGTAATAAGCAGTGATTTACTGAGTCAAACGCTTTGGAGAAGTCAGTATAAATTACATCAACTTGTTTATTATTGTCCAAAGCTTTGGAAACAGAATTTGTAAATTCCAAGAGATTTGATGAAGTTGATCTACCTTTAAAGAAGCCATGTTGGTCTCGAGGCTTTCGACGAGCAACTGAAGTCGGTCCCATCATTTCGATCGGAGATCGTAAGTTTTACTACATTGGCATGATTAGATTGTTGCAGTATGCTGATTTTTGCATTTCTTCCTTTTCAGATAAGTGGAATGTCATTTTTGGTCAACTCAGATCCGAAGCTTATGCCAAGAACAGTCCGTGACATTATTCAAAAGTTCATGGGAAGAAAAGTAATTATGCAATTTACGGCGGTAAAGCGATCCAGCAATAAAAAAGTGCTGAAAAGTGATACGGTGTTTTACACTTGTATACGAGGTAGGTATCTAAATCTTTAAATATTTATTATTAATCACAATTAAATTCATCAAATTACAGATGCGGTACTGTCAGGAATCCCTGGGGGGTCATCACAACTCATAACCGAAAAAAGCATCACCGATGCAATTGGCCACGTCATCAACAACGCTCTTGATTGGGACGGATATCGCGAGATCCGCAAAAAAAGACACCAAGAATAATAATAAGTTTTATTATATAAAAAATGTATGAATTAATGAAATGTGTTCATCGTTATGAATTTAATTAATGTGTTCTGAAATTAAATTTTTTTTTAATCTAAAAAATTTTTTTTCTTGGAAACACATTTCTTTTTTATCACCATCTGGGTTAGTTCTGGCTCACGTTTGGGCTTGATCACACTCAAGTTCGGCTCAGAATTATGAGCTAAATCCGGTTTCCATCAGGAGTCATGTCGGGCCCATAAAAATTCTTATCCCCTCCACTTTTATGCTCCCCTGCCCCCTTAAAAGATTTTACTTTGAGCAATCTTTACTTGTCAAGGTTTATACTCTAACCGAATTTTATTTCTCCAGTGCAATTTGTTTGTGAGATATCGTAGTCTAAAGACTTTCAACTCCCATCCCCGTACGCCACTGCCCCACTCAAAAGTTTGTTTCCGATGTATTCTTCTAGTATACCCACTACTATTCATAAAGTTCTAATTTCGTGACATTAACCGATTAGAATGTTTCGATCTCGGCTTGCGAGTGTTTCGGACGCATGATTATTCCGCCCAGTCCCACACCCCTTTACCTATATCATCTATTTTTTTTTAAATGGGTCGACAGACGATGCTCTATATAACTTCCAAGTTTCAGGCTCCTAGCCTAAGCGGTTACTGAGATCTAGAATCCAAAATTTTCCGTCTAAAACGCTTCCCCACCTCACTCCCCCCTTACACCTACACCAGCTAAAAGGTGGCCACATAAAGATGTTTGCTCAGTCTACCAACAAAAAAAAAATTAGCTTAATAGCTTAAAGAGTTTCAGAGCTATAAGCGGCTTTAGCATTAAATTTCATAAATCCAGCCAAAAATTTGTTCGGTTCGGACTTCTATCTTCTACCCATAAAATAATAAAGTTGCACCCAGACTGTTGATCAATTTTTTCTATTGCGACAACATTCCTCTTTAAAATAAGCCCTATTTTATTGTTCTAGGATGAAAATTACCAGAGATATGAATTTTCAAAACTTCTTAAAGTACCAAAATTTTCAAAAGAATCCGAGTGTCTCAAATTACGTTATTTTTGGCTATTCTTCATGAAATCTAAGCATGCTCCAGCAGTTACATCTTTGGCCGAGTGGTTAGCGTGTCGGACTTATGTGCGAGGGGTCCATGGTTCGAATCCGAGAGTGTGCAAAATTCTTGTAACAAAAAATCCATTCGCATTTGTCAAAAAAAAAAATATCAAAATAAACTCGTAGTAAGAAAAAAAAAAATTGTTAAATTTTTTTTTTTTTTCAACTTGTGAAATTTTTTTTTTTTTTTAATAATTCATGTTTGAGCTTCCGGCTCAAGTTCGGCCCATGTCCGGCTCAAGTCCGGCCCAAGTCCGGCCCATGTCCGGCCCAAGTCCGGCCCACATCCGGCCCAGATCCGGCCCAGAAGTCCGGCGTACGTCAGGCGCCATGTCCGGCCCAGATCTGCGAGAGACATCCTACATCCAGACATGGCCCAGATCAGGTTGCCTGATCTGGGCCGGATTTATCTTACGGCGACCTGATCTGGGCCGGATCTGGGCCGGATAAAATTTCTACTCGGGTAAGGGCGTCTCCCTCTCCCTCCGTTAAATATTCTTCTCGATCTCGAAAAAGTAAGTCCCATTGATCATTTTGGATTGTTGGTAAGTAGTAAGTTTTCTGGATCGAATAAATGATAGGATCAGGTAGTGGAATCTTGATTTTGACTAGAAGATTCCCTTGATCGTTGTTATTCGCGCGGTGTTTTTACGTTATTTTCATTATTATGTAATCTTGTATGTGCTCTTGACACCCGAAGTTTTTGTTCTTGTTTTTTTTTACAAATTGTTTATGAATAAATCCTTAATTAACTACTACCTCCTACATAAATTTATTTTTAAATTTTCTATATTTGGATATCTATTTACTTGATACTTTAACATTAATTTCATTTACATATTTCTTTCCTTATTTATTTCTGACTTAGTTTTGACATCTCGTTTTATATATTCTACATAATTTTTTTTTTATGTCTTTTCTTTATTTGTCACAAATTTTATATTTATTTTCGTGGTATTTAATATACATATATGTCGTTATAGCAGCGTTATTAAAAATTTGCTATTTATTTATTGCTTACATGTATTGTTGTTATTATTTTTTTTTTTTAATTATTTAACGATTGTGGATTACTATAAAATTTGTTCAACGCTGAAGTTTTAGTGATAAATGTCATAATTAATTAATTTTTTTTTTATATTGGACAATATTTATTTATTTAACAATGTCTTATTTATTTAAAGCATAATGTAATTTGATCTACTTAAATTTTTCTTTATTAACAATGTATGTTTCTTTTTTAATAAACATTTTATGGACTATTAGGTATTTCCATGTGATTTTCGTGTATTAGTTAAGATTATAGTAGTGTTTTTGTAATTTAGCTTAATTTTGATTTGTGTGTAGTGGTTAAATGTCGTGGCCATATGATTCTACTTTATTTAGATAATATGTCGTTTAACTTTACTTAGATTTATGTGCAGTAGTTAAATGTAAATGTTATGTGATATAACTTTGAATGAATGAAATATTATGTTTACCTAAAAATAAAAATAAAAACAAAATAGAATCAAATGACATTCGATTAAACTTGGAGATGATCTCTACCAGTGCTGAATTAAGTTTTGAATTTGTCTACCGGTTCTACAAGATCGAGGTGATAGCCGCTGGCTTGGTTAAGGGTACGAAAGTTGCGACAGTGGCCTAACTGGTCCGGAATATCTATGATTCCGGGCAGTGGAATCGAGCGCTTTATGGTGGTTCCATTTAATTTATGTGATCTCACCATTCCCTTTTCCATCGGCCGTTTTCTGGGCACTGCAACGAGTGAAGAATTCCAGAGTGACATACCTTTTAGTAAACTACCATGCGAAGGTATATTGGTATGGTTTTTAATCTCGACTTTATGCTTTACGCACTGTTTGGGACTAATGGTACCCGCCGAGTTCTTAGTTTTCCTATGCTTTAAATTATGTAAGACTGGAATAAGATCAGCATTAAGCGAATCATCAGGAGAGAAGTTTAAAGTGGGTATCAATACTCTATTTGGTTTCACTTTTGCGAAAGTGTCCTCAATCTGATTACCTGAACTAATTTCCTGAGATTTTTTTAATACATCACGCTTTCGGACTGGTACTCTGGGCTGCGTAACTTTTTGTGTACGAGCTTGAATACAGAGAAGTCTGCAATGGTTATCCAATTGCGCCAGTCTCTTTAGCGGAAATGTCTCTGCTGCTTCATGTCCATCACTAAGGAGTGTTAAGGTTTTGGCACTGGTGTCGATTTTGGATCGGTTCCATAAGATATCCCGACCTAAAATTCCATCTGCTGGAATTTCTTTTATATCGTCTACCAAGTGCCATTTCGCCCTAAAATTGAGTTTAGGGTGAATTCCTATTAGCATGGTGCCTAGAGTTCTACCTAAACCCCCAAATACTCCACTTAGGTGCCTTCTTTCGCGCTTATCCATATTTCGAAGGTTCTTCATTGCCGATTGTCGTAAAAGACTTGTATCGGCCCCTGTGTATACTTGCACTAGAATCTTGCCAGATTTTGCTAGGGAACAGGGGAACTCGATGAATACATCGTCATCGATGTCCTTCGTTAACGTATCCTGGGCGGATTTTTTGAAGCAATCCATGCCTTTCCGTTTATTGGACACGCTTTTTAATTGCCTACGCTTAGGAGATACTTTTGTTTTCATTTTAACTCCGAGTAAGTTTGTTCGGATGAAAAGATAGATGAAATGCAGAAACTGTAAGAAGCTTGTACCCAGAGTTGAGTCTGTACTCTTCTGGGGATTGATTTGCTCCCTTTTTGTATCGCGTTTAGATTTGCAATTTCTATGCTTCGTGTTTGTTCGGAGGCTGTTGTAACCTCGTGTAGTCGTGGCGGCGGTGGTTGTAACCTCGTGTCGTTGTGACGGATATGGTTGTAACCTCGTGTCGTTGTGACGGATGTGGTTGTAACCTCGTGTCGTTGTGACGGATGTGGTTGTAACCTCGTGTCGTTGTGACGGAGGTGGTTGTAACCTCGTGTCGTTGTGACGGAGGTGGTTGTAACCTCGTGTGGTCGTGACGGAGGTGGTTTTAACCTCGTGTTGCTGCAATGACTTCTTCTAGTTGACGGAAGCTGCAATGACTTCTTCTAGTTGACGGAGGTTGTCTGTGTAACCTCGTGTAGTCGTTGACGGAAGCTGCAATGTCTTCGTGTAGTCGTGACGGAGGTTATCTGTGTAACCTCGTGTAGTCGATGACCGAAGTTGCAGTGTCTTCTTGTAGTCGTTGACGGAAGCTGCAATGTCTTCATGTAGTCGTGACGGAGGTTATCTGTGTAACCTCGTGTAGTCGATGACCGAAGTTGCAGTGTCTTCTTGTAGTCGTTGATGGAAGCTGCAATGTCTTCGTGTAGTCATGACGGAGGTTGTCTATGTAACCTCGTGTAGTCAATGACCGAAGTTGCAGTGTCTTCTTGTAGTCGTTGACGGAAGTTGCAGTGTCTTCTTGTAGTCGTTGACGGAAGTTGCAGTGTCTTCTTCTAGTCGGTTGACAGAAGTTGCAGAGGCTTCTTGTAATCACGGCGAATCTGCAGGGCCTCGTGTAATCGCGACGGAAACAGACTTGTTTCCGTGCAGTCGCAATGGTTGCTGCTTTGACTTCGTGTTGTCGTGACGAACGGACTGTTCGTCTAGTCAAGGTGGAAGCAGCGGTGGCTTCCCGCATTTAGCAGCATTTAGCAGCATCCCAATTCCTGTATCTCATCCAGATGCTTGGATTTCCTCTCATATCCCTGTTGCCGGTGGGTCAGTTTCATAATGCAAACGAACTCGAGCTGCATTAAATGCATGAATGTAAATAGCTCGGTTTTTTTACTGACCTACCGGGAATGCCGGTAGTATTAAGTAGTACTAAGAAATATTGCTGACTTGCGGATTTGGACTTAAGCTCCGCTTCATATTGCTTGTTCGGGGTCGAAGCTAAAAACAAAAATACGATTGTTTGGAACTTCAGGTCTCGATATGCAATATGTGGCCGAGGCCAAGACCTACATCCGGATTTCGTCAATATTGGCCGGTTGACATTGAACTGAGTATTTTCCCAATTCCGTGTCAGTCAGCACTTTTTTAATATATAAGTCTAGTTGTAATTAGTAATAGGGCTCAGTATTTTTGATAACCAAGATGTAACGCTGTAGAAAAAGATCATTAATGTATTTTTAAAATCGTCGATCGAATCTTTAATTAAATAAATCCACTGGGTATTAAACTCGATAATCATTTTCCTTTTTCAGCACAAAAAAAACCTCAAGGGTAACTTGCGTCTCTCATTGAGGCGCTTGTACCCTTTTGACGGTTCCACCTGAGGCGTTCTTACGAGCGCCGGAACCAATTTTTCAGGTACTACATTTATATAAACTGTCCGGAATATCACAGGGATATGAGGGGAAATCCAAGCATCTGGATGAGAAACAGGAATTGGGATGCTGCTACCGTGCTAAGCACAACAAGTGTAATAAAAGTACAATAACTGCCCGATCGTGCGACAAGGCGAACAACATTAAAAGAATAAGATACCACACTTTCCGACGCTAGCGGCATCTAGTAAACGAAATTAACAACTGAATTGTTAAAAAAAATACCCATTTTAGCGCGTTTTATAACATAACTTGACACTTTCCACAATTTATACGTACCGAACTATTAAACACAAGTCTGAAGCAGGTCAAATATCCACTGGTAGAAAGATTTTCCTAGGATTAAGTGCTAGAATGTTGCAAAACACTGCTCGAATGTTGCGAAACACTGCTCGAATGCGCTATTTTGCGGCTATGTTGCCGGCTATGTTGCGGCTAGTTTTTGACAGTACTGGATTTATACTACTCGGACTGTCTCTCTCACACCAAAGTCTAAATTATATGTTACATCTTCTATCCCTCTCCATTTGGATTTAGTAGCCGCTTTAAAGCCGCAAAAATAGCCAGTGTCATGACAGCTACATTTCATATATAATAACATACTCCCGAGTTGCTCTCATCTTTTATAAAAAAAATTACTATAAGAAGTGCTACTTTTAAAGTATAAATAATTAATTTTTGATTTTCACCTCTGTGAACTTAGCACCCCACTTTAACAAAATTGAATAAAAAAATTGTTTTCGGGTGGAGCTTTGTTTGTACTTGATTGTACCGAAAAAATGTTGTTTGTACCTTCAAGAGAACGGAGAAAAAATTGCTCCGTGTGAACTTAGCACCCGACTTGCACCAAATTAACTGAAATTTTTTATTCAGATAGTACCCCGTCTGTAAATGATTGTACCAAAAATGATTTTTTTTAATTCAATAGAAAAAAAAATTACGGCAAACTATTGTAAATTAGTTTTATTTGATTGTACCTTCAATCGATTTTAAGATACTTTGAAATTTTCATCAGAGACTTGCTATCTAAGCCAACCAATCCATCACACAAAGAGTAAAATAATTAGAACGACAACACTTTATAAATTGATGACCGGAGTATGATCGATTTTCAAAATTCGAAAAACCAAAGATGCTTACATATACTATAGATACCGAAATTGATTGTAAATCCAAGTAATTTTAAGAAATATTAATTTTTCCATCAAAAAATAATAATCTAAATCAGCCAATAACTCACCCTCAGAGAAAAATAATTCAAAAGCCGATTCTTCGACAACACATTATTAATTGATAAGCAGAGTATATGCGATTTCTAAATTCGAAAAACCAAAGATGCAAATATATTCTATAGGAACCGAAATTGACTGTACCTTCAAGAAATTTAAGGAAATATTAATTTTTCCATCAAAAAATAACAATCTAAAGTACATGCGCTTTCTAAATTCTAAAAACCAAAGATGCAAATATATTCTATAGAAACCGAAATTGATTGTACCTCCACGAAATTTTAGGAAATATTAATTTTTCCATCAAAACATAACAATCTTAATCAGCCAATAATTCACCCTCAGAGAAAAATAATTCCGGAGCCGATCCTTCGACAACACATTATAAGTCGATAAGCGGAGTATGGGCTGATTTTCAAAATTCGAAAAATCCTTAAATACTCTTGGCTGCCGATATTTTGGTTTTTCCCTTAAATTTACCTATGAATGAATATTTTACTTAAATTCTTCTAGGAATCATTCCCGAGTTTCATTAATAGAATATGAACCTTCTGACCGTATCTATTTATTTTAATTAGTCCCTTTTTAAAAAGGGTACCTCTCATTTCTTATATATAAGCTTCTTTCCAAAAAACTTTGTTGGTTCCACTGTTCAGCTCTCGGTAATAAGTTTGATAAATGTCGGATCTGAAAATCGAATCCTATTAAGAAAATATGTACCTCTTTCATGAAAGCTTAGAGGCAAATATTTGAGACGTTACCTGTGTAGATATTTCGTCCCATCTACACTTGTTTTATGGGCTGTCAAAAAGTTGAAGAGCATATTTTGACATTTCGTGAGAAATTAGGCTAAAGTAAAATTGTATAGGGGCTTACTTTTCGTTTGCATAAAAAATACGACGCAAATTTAGTTCAAATATGAACTATTTTTCTCTGAGTGTGAATTAATGGCTTTGCCAACACAATATAAATCGATAAGCATTATTAATCGATAAGCAGAGTATTACTTACTTACTTACGATGGCGCTACAGTCCAAATCGGACCTTGGCCTCCTGGATGTGCCGCCTCCAGCCTTCTCGGTTCAGTGACCGCGTCCTCCAGTTTCTACATCTTAGAAGAGATTTGCTGTCTGCGTCAATAGAGTCCTCCCAGCGCTTTCGTGGTTTCCCAACTGGTCTTTGTCCATAGACTTTTCCCTTTAGTGTGCGTTTGGGGATTCTTCCGTCATCCATACGCTCCACATGACCAGCCCATTGTAGCTTTTTAAATTTGATGAGGATCGATACTTCTGGATTGTCGAAGATGGCATACAATTCTCTATTGTATCGTATTCTCCAGATCGAGTCTTCCCTCACAGGTCCGAGGATTCTTCTGAGGACTTTTCTTTCAAAGGCGTTTACTAATTTTTCGGACGCCTGAGTCAATGTCCACGTTTCGCTGCCATAGCATAGCACAGGTCTTATTATTTTTTTGTACAGTTTAAGCTTTGTTTTTCTGTGCACATTTTTGTTTTTAATTATTGGAAGTACCGAATAATACGTCTTGTTTGCCATCATTATTCTTCTTTTAATTTCGATGGGTTCGCTTCCATCCTTCGATATGTTTGCCCCGAGATATACAAAGTTGTCTACGTTTTCTAGGTTGAAGTCTCCTATTGTAATATTTTGTCTGATTGGCATGTTTTTCCTAGTTTGTGTCATAACTTTGGTTTTGTTTTCGTTAATACGTAGTCCAACTTCCCTTGCTACCGAATCAAGGTTAACAAATATTTCTTTGGCACTCTCCAGGGATCTTGCAAGTATATTTATGTCGTCGGCATATGCTACTAGTTGTGTGGATTTGAAGCATAGTGTTCCGTTGGTGTCAACGGGCAGTTTCCGAACAACATATTCGAGTGTCAAATTGAAAAGCATTGGTGCCAGGCCATCACCTTGTTTAAGCCCGTTGTCAGTTCTAAAGCTGGAAGTCAGATCATTTTCCACTCTGACTTGTGACAGAGAATCGGTCATTGTCATTTTTGTAAGCCGAACTAGTTTCGGTGGAACTCCAAAATCTATCATTATTTTATACAGTACGCGCCTGTCGATACTGTCATATGCCTGCTTGAAGTCCACAAATATCTGGTGCACATCAATGTTAAATTCCCAGCACTTTTCAAGCACCTGTCTAACTGAGAATATTTGGTCCGTGGTCGATCGCCCAGCTCTAAATCCGCCCTGGTATTCACCAATTACTTTGTCCGCAAAGGGCTTTATTCTCTTTTCTAGAATTTTCGTCAAGATCTTATAAGACGTACACAACAGGGATATTCCTCGGTAGTTGTCACAGCAGAGTTTGTCACCTTTTTTATAAATTGGGTATATGATACTCCTGCGCCAATCTTCAGGAAGTGTTTCTTGCATCCATATGTCCGAGATCAATCTGTGTAGGAGATGTGGTATGCAGGTGTCGCCTGTTTTCATGAGTTCAGCTGGAATTTGATCAGTGCCCGGCGCTTTGTTGTTTGGGTGGTTCCTCAGGGCTGTTTTTACTTCTTCGAGTGTGGGAGGACTCGAAGAGGATCCTTCCTCAGCTGTTACCTCGGCTGTTGTTATGTCTGCTGCTGCTGTTCGTGCGGATGATGGGCTCGGGTTGAGAAGGTGTTCAAAATATTGTGCCCATCTTAGTTTTATCTCTTCCGCATTACTTATAATGTTGCCTTCTGCATCCTTGCAGAGGCTCGTTTTCGGTTTGTATCCCTCTTTCATCCTTTTAACTAGGGAGTATGCGGCTCTTGTGTTGTATAATTTAAATTGTTCGTCCATGTTTTTAATTTCGTCATTATTGTACTTCCGTTTTTTCTGTCTGCAGATTTTGTTTGCAAATCGTCTAAGATCATTATATTTGTCCTGTTTGGCTCGTGTCGGCCGTTCCGTTAATATTTTGTAAGCTTCGTCTTTTCTCTTTAATGCATCTTGGCATTCGTTGTCGAACCACTCATTTCTTTTGCGCCGGAGTTGATGTCCTACCACCTCCTCTGCGACGGATGTTATGCCATCTTTGATGTTTTGCCACATTTCACCGATTGGTATGCTGGTGTTGTTTAGCATTGTCGCGAAATGCCTCTCCAAGGCTGAAGTGTATTTCGCAACTATTTTCTCATCTTTGAGCTTTCCAATATCGAATTTAGGGACCGGTTGTGTTCTTGGGTGTCCTCGATTTGCTATTCGACATCGGAACTTGGTCTTGACTAAGTAGTGGTCTGTGTCACAATTAGCACCTCGAAAGGTACGTACGTCAAGAATGCTGGAGGCCGCCCTTTTTTCTATTAGAACGTGGTCTATTTGGTTGAATGTTCGTCCGTCGGGAGACGCCCACGTTCTCTTATGAATGTTACGATGCGGGAAGCATGTCGAGCTTACAACTAGGTTTTTGCTGCTGGCGAAATCAGTCAGCCGTTGGCCGTTGTCGTTACTTATATCATGAAGACTGTGCCTTCCAATTGTCCCTATATAGGTTTCCTCTTTGCCCACTTTCGCGTTAAAGTCACCTAATACTATTTTTATATCGTTCGACGGGAAGGAGTCGAATGTTGATTCTAAGGTGCTGTAGAAATCATCTTTAACTTCGTCGTCTTTGTCTTCCGTTGGGGCGTGGACATTAACAAGCCAAACATTAAAGAATTTTGTCTTAATGCGGATTGCACACAATCGTTCATTAACGGGTTTGAAGTTGGTAACTTGATGTTTAAATTTGTTGTCGACGATGAACGCAACTCCAAACTCGCGGCTTCCCGAAGATTTCCCACTTTTGAAAATTGTGTGCGATCTAATGTCGGTAATCTCGCTACCTAACAATTTAGTTTCTTGGAGTGCGATGATGTTTATCTTGTATTTGTTCGCCTGTTCCAGGAGCGCTCTCACTGCTCCAGTTCTGTACAGGGAACGCACGTTCCAAGTTCCGAAAGAATAGTCAGTTTTTCGTTTGCGTGGTCGTTGCCGTTGAAACAATTCAGTCCGAGGCGGTGGATCAGGTTTCGAAACTAGATTGTTTTTCCAAGGATGAGTAGTTAACACATCGCTCAACCCCCTAGCCTAGAGGGCCGGTCCTACTTCTTTATTACACCCTGGTAGGCAAAGGGCGGGAGTTTTCAGCTGGATATGGTATATTGGAGTTCTCGCAGCTATGCTGCGAGTCCAACTATATCATACATACTTATCCCTACTTCCTGAGACGCACTGGTGTTCCTAGCCATTCAGGATAACTCCATACCCCTCCTCCTTTCTCAACCGGGCTTGGGACCGTCTATGGCGGAGTTAAGCAGAGTATAGGCGCTTTAAAAATTCGAAAAACCAAAGATACATATATTTTCTATAGGAAACGAAATTGATTGTACCTCCAAGAAATTTTAGGATATATTAATTTTTTTCAATAATTCACCCTCAGAGAAAAATAATTCGGAAGACGATCCTCCGACAACAATTTGTAAATCGGTGACCGGAGTATAGATCGATTTTCAAAATTCAAAAAACCAAAGATGCTAACATATGCTATAGATACCGAAATTGATTGTACCTCCAAGAAATTTTTAGAAATATTAATTTTTCCATCAAAAAAAAATAACAATCTAAGTCAGCCAATAATTCACCCTCAGAGAAAAATACTTCGAAAGCCGATCCTTCGACAACACGTTATAAATCGATAAGCGGAGTACATGCGCTTTCTAAATTCGAAAAACCAAAGATGCAAATATATTCTATAGGAACCGAAATTGATTGTACTTCCAAGAAATTTTAGGAAATTTTAATTTTTCCATCAAAAAATAACAATCGAAATCAGCCAATAATTCACCCTCAAAGAAAAATAATTCGAAAGACGATCCTCCGACAACAATTTGTAAATCGATGACCGTGGTGTAGATCGATTTTAAAAATTCGAAAAACCAAAGATGCCAACATATGCTATAGATACCAAAATTGATTGTACCTCCAAGAAATTTTAAGAAATTTTAATTTTTCCATCAAAAAACAACAATCTAAATCAGCCAATAATTCACCCTCAGAGAAAAGTAATTCGAAAGCCGATCCTCCGACAACACATTATTAATCGATAAGCGGAGTACATGCGATTGCAAAATTCGAAAAACCATAGATGCAAATATATTCTATGGAAACCGAAATTGGTTGTACCTCCAAGAAATTTTTGGATATATTAATTTTTTCAATAATTCACACTCAGAGAAAAATAATTCGAGAGACGATCCCCCGACAACAATTTGTAAATCGATGACCGTGGTATAGATCGATTTTCAAAATTCGAAAAACCAAAGATGCTAACATATGCTATAGATACCGGAATTGATTGTACCTCCAAGAAATTTTAAGAAATTCTAATTTTTCCATCAAGAAATAACAATCTAAATCAGCCAATAATTCACCCTCAGAGAAAATTAATTCGAAAGCCGATCCTCCGACAACACATTATTAATCGATAAGCGGAGTACATGCGATTTCAAAATTCGAAAAACCAAAGATGCAAATATATTCTATGGAAACCGAAATTGATTGTACCTCCAAGAAATTTTAGGAAATATTAATTTTTCCATCAAAACATAACAATCTAAATCAGCAAATAATTCACCCTCAGAGAAAAAATATTCCGAAGCCGAACCTTCGACAACACATTATAAGTCGATAAGCGGAGTATAGGCTGATTTTCAAAATTCGGAAAATCCCTTAAATACTCTTGAGTAGTAAGGACCATGCTTTCCTATCATTTTAGCATTACGCCAGTACAGAACAGCAATACTGTAGTGTGGTCAAAATAAATGGAAAAATTGTTGTTGTTCCACGGCAGTTTGGACCAGCTGGTATGGTCTTTTTAAAGTAGGTCAGTAATCTGTTTCTTTCTGATTGGTTCTTTCGGAATGGGGCTATTTGCTTGTTTTTTAGAGGGATGGGAGTGTAAGTGGGATAGCTATGGGTTGGGGTTAGTTGAAGTGAATATGCATCTCGTTTCAGAACGATCTGGTCATCATGGCGGGTAGTTTGTTTACCACAGCCGGGATGGGAGTGTAAGTGGGATAGCTATGGGTTGGGGTTAGTTGAAGGGAATATGCATCTCGCTTCAGAACGATCTGGTCATCATGGCGGATAGTTTGTTTACTACGGCCGGTGGTCTTTTTCTTTGCGATGATTATATGTGCTTTGAATGGCTTTAATTGTGTCACGATCGTTCGGTCTTTTTCTCTGTTCGTTGTACCACGAAGTGAATATGCATCTCGCTTCAGAACGATCTGGTAATCATGGCGGATAGTTTGTTTACTACGGCCGGTGGTTTTTTTTCTTTGCGATGATTACATGTGCTTTGAATGGCTTTAATTCGGTCGTTCGGTCTTTTTCTCTGTTCGTTGTACCACGAAACTTGTTCTGGCGGGAAGTTTGTTATTACCATGTGATCAATGAAGTGAATGGTTTTCATTGCCATGGTCGTTTGGGTCTATGTGCCTGCTTTGGCGGGAAGTATGTTATTACCATGAGATCAAATGTTTTGAACTTACGATGATCTCATATGCTTCGTACTTGTTCTTGTTGTAGTTAACCGTTGATGGATATTTTCTGCAGTATGACAAGAAAAAGTATGCTGTAAAAGAAAACCAGGAATATTTTAGCTCGATATGATTTCGTATGTCGGATTATAATGATGTGTAGGCTTTAGGCAGGGATCTCGTGAATGTGTTTTATGATGATTCTTATATGGGTGAATTACCGTGGGAGTATTAAAGACAAGTTCCCAGCTTGCTGTCGATCGTTCTGCTTTGTGATTATTATTGTGAATACGGGTAAGGTGATGACAATGATGCGAATGAAAGTACAAGTTTTCATTTTGTATATTTTATTCAAAGCGATATAGAACTTTAACAATGTGCACAATTTGGTCCAATTATTCTACAAGAGCTTAACATTATTATGGTCACTAAATTAATTATATTTCTTAAGTAAAAAAGGTTTTAGTATTTCTTCCATTTGAAGACACCGACGTTGAAACCTTAATCAGGCGCGAACGCAGAAAAATATTTCGGGGGGGAGGGGGGGGGATTGGGTTTCAGACAAATAATTATTTCGGGGGGGGGGGGGGGGGGGGGGTTCATACAAATTTACTCGTTGAGTGCAAGTTACATTTAGTTTTGCGTATGTAACTACATCATTTCGGTGGGGGGGCGGGGGGGTTTGAACCCCAAAACCACCCCCTGCGTTCGCGCCTGACCTTAATCGATCTAATGCGTTGATGTGCCAATTACCTTTTCTACTGGATCTATATGCATACCCCCAGACAATCATCTATTTAATCAAAACATGATCTGAAAAGCAAACATGCTTATAATCTGCAGATGACATCGTAGACGTTGAGGAATTCAATCACCAGAAAAAATATCAGAAATATCAGAATAACAAACTTCAGCACGGTAGATAATGATGGTAGGTAATATCTGTATGATTTTCTAAGTGGCTTTTCATATGGCCCGCAAACGTCCCTGCCGCTGGCAAACACACAGTCTGGAGATAAACGTAAATGTTGGGCTTCCACATCAGATGGTGCAGACAATGCACTCATAGTCAGGGCACAGAAGAAGCACTTGACGAAATCCTTTAAGTTTGTGTAAAATAATCCGCTTTTGACCAGCTTAAGAACCTTCCTGTCCTCCAGATCCAAATTTTTGAATGTCTTTAGACGGTCGTATTCGTGTCTTAAGTTCAACATATTGACTAAAATTCGAATGTTATAAAACGTCTTTTATACTAATCCAGGAATTATGAGCTGATGGAAAACCGAGCCATTTCACATAAACCTGACTCCCCCTCCTTTTTAAAATCTTTTCCACAAGGTATACATCAGGTTGTTTTACCCTTATTAACTCTAGTTCGGAGAACCCTCCTTGTATTATGTTCCCCTGATAGTCTTCGAGCATGTAAGTACGTGGTTTTGTATTCTTTACTTCGTTTATCTGAAATATTTCGGTGGACCAGTTTGAGGTATATCCTTTCTCGAATACATGCTTGTACTTACTTATACGTACATGATCTCCTTTTCTGTATTTTGGAGGGGACGAGACCTTTACCTTACGGTAGATATCTCCAAAAATTTGAGTCTCATTCGATGGACCAACATCTATATGGCGCATTTTTATGGTGCGATGCTTTGTCCTATTGTATTTGTTTATTAGCCCTTTTAGTAAACCAGTCCACTTATAGTTGCCGTTCATGCTAAACTCTTTCCACATCAGGTTTTTTAGAGTTCGATTGAATCGTTCTACAATTGAGGCTTTTAATTGACTAAAGGTGGAGTAGTGATTGATTTCATGTTTTTTCATCAAATTGTGAAATGCCTTATTGAAAAACTCTTTTCCATCATCTGTTTGTAAATTTCTTGGGAAACGACGCTCATTAAAAATTGTCTGTATTACTTTAATAATCTCCCCAGCACTTTTATTTTTAAGTGGTAAGGCCCACGCATATTTGGAGAATGTATCTATTACTGTTAGAAGAAAATTAAAGCCCTTATTCTTAGCTGAATAAGAGCTCATATCTACTAAATCCGCCTGCCATAAGTCATCTATCCCGCGAATAGTCACCGGGCGACGTCTAAAATTTCTACGAGCTGTCTTATGTAGCTCGTTAATAACCTGTCTTCTGCTCATTTCATCATGTGTATAAATAGAGGACTTGATTGCTCATGTTTTATATAGAATCCAGTATAGGAAATGATACGTTTTGATCATCCTTTTACCATGATGGTGGCGGGTCCGTCAGGAAGCGGTAAGACGACGTTTATTGAAACGTTACTGGAAAACACATCACTCATTAGCACTCCGATAAAAAAGATTATGTGGTGTAATACCGAGTGAGGCGCCATTCCTTCACAATTATCATCTCAAAATATTGAGTATTTAGATTCTATACCGGAAGATTTTATAAACGAGACCAATGAGCCGACATTAATCGTACTAGATGATATGATGCTAAATGCATTTTCAAAGCAGGTTTGTGAACTCTTTACAAAAGGGTCGCACCATAGGAATTTTTCAGTAATACTTGTAACACAGAATGTCTTCCATCAGGGTAAGTTTTGTCGAGATATTTCACTTAACTGTAAATATATGGTCGTTTTCAAAAACCCCTGCGATAAAAGTCAGTTCCTTCATCTGGCCAGACAGATTTACCCTGAAAATAGTGCAGAGCTAGTGAGAATATATAAAGAAATTACTCAGGCTCCACATGGGTATTTGCTAATTGATCTGACTCAGTCTACCAACGATTTATTTAGATTCAGAACAGATATCTTTAATAAAAGATTTGTAACGTGTTATTGTTCAGGGACTGATTTAAACAGTAAAAATGGTGTCGCGAATGAAACGCTTGAAGGACAACAAACATATACTATATGTTCTCAAAAATGCTAGTCCATGTTTAAGGAAGGCTATCATGAAAAAGGCAGATCCTGAAGTGATCAAGACTATTTGTGAAATTGCATTAAACACGTTGAAGGGGAGTCATGTGCCATGTCGTAAAATATTTAACAGTCTATTCAAGTATAAAAAGACCATGCGAAGGTTAGTTGATGCTAGACGATCTGTACCCAGACAGCGTAAAATCTTAGTACAACAAGGAGGCTTTCTAGCAATCCTGATAGGGAGTGTACTTTCAAGTGTTATTGGATCGCTGATTGAGAAATATGCATAGAAAGAGCGTTCTTAATAAGATGTTTCTTCTTTCGCCAGAAGTGTATGAACAGTTAAGGGGACAGATAGAAGATGGAGTCGGCCTGTCCATCTTCGATAAGACTATACATGGCATATTGAGAAATAAAAAACTGTCTGACGAGGCTAAATGGTATAATTATAGGAACACGCTGATAAAGTTTCTTAATGCAAAGCGTAAAGGAAGACAGATTCGCGAAGAAAAATCTCTCGCGTTTGCGCCAGAAGTAAAGTTAGGAAATCATAAAAATTTACGAGATAATGCGACACAGTCAAGGTTTGCTTTCAAAGAGGAAATGTCAACACAAACTTCTCCAATTAAGAATCCCGATCCGTTTTACAGTATGGCTGAAGATATCTTTGAAGCAGGCGACATGACTTCACCAAAGTATAATAACTCTAGTGCGGAAGATATAAGCCCGCCAAGGCGATCACTATCGCCTCGGTTCAAAAGACGATTATCTGCTAGCGGTATAGCTAAAAGTTTAAAACCGGCTTCAAAGTTTCGTAAGACTACTCCCGAAGTCAAGAGCGTGGACAAAGAATATAGAGTTATAACAGCTGATGACGGAATAACGCAGTATACTATACCGAGTGAAATGGAGGTTGATGAAGCCGCCCGACTTATAGACGAACTAGAGCAGAAAGAGGAAGCAGAAAAACCAGAACAGAGAACGCCTGCCAAACAGCTTTTATTAAGGCCTTCACGACTAGAAAATGCTTCATTAAGTACAGAGGAACAGTACCCTGTAGCTGGGCGTTTAAGAAGAAGAACTGAACGAATCGGAAGTGCACCAAATATTTTCTGGGAAAGACTTTAAAAATGCCTGTAAGCATAAGAGAAAACGAATTTTACATAGGCCTTCTATGTAATAATTCTATGGGCATATACAATGAAAATACTTTGTCGGCCTTCACAAATATACTCCCTAATACTTGTAAGTTAGACGGTGGATGGACTGTCGGAATGACAGAAATTGCATTAGCAAATCGTAAATCGAGATCTGTTGAAAAGCGAGATGGAAAACGGTTCATAGATGATAAAAAAGCAAAAGGTACTAGTAAAAAGGTGAAGAGAGCTGCTACAGATGCACTAAAGATTAATGCTTTTGTAAAAGCAGTGCATGGTTTCCCTATTTATCTTAAATGGAGTTACCAACAGTTATTAAATTTATGTTGCAATAAACAAGATATGAACTTTTCTACTTTCTTATCTTCGTTTAACGACGCAGTTGAACCCTATTGGGCTGCTGATACCTTTGCCGATTTTAAAGAGGGTTTGTATGACAGCTTGGTAGGTGATATAACTATTGGAGATATCCCTGATACTAGCATAGATGCGCGACATCCGAGACCAGAAGATTTCTCTTTGCACATTTATCAGGATAGTGAAGTTGCGGATATTGTAACTTTAGGAGCTTCCGAATATAAGTCTATATATCATCTTTTCAATAGTATAATTGGACAGATTCCTAGAGAGAAGCGAAAATATAAAGCACTATTACACATGATAGACTATTACATACCTCCAGTGCTCAGTATAAGTGAAAAGCTCGGGGAAAGTGTCCCAAAGAAGCTTGACTCTTTAGGTTTAGAGATAAAAGACTTGAAACTTAAAATAAAGATAAAGTATCCTCTACCAATGCCCATTAATGTTAATGATTCAGTCGGGCTTTTTGTCGCGAATATACAGTATGATGACGAAACTATAGCTGTTGCGCCTCGGAGGAGAAAATCAGATCAAATTAGGAAAAAAATTATTCAAACTCTAACTGACCTGGGGGGAAAGGCATCTACCTTTGAGATACCACACAAGCGCACAATTACGGATAAAAGTATAATATTGAAAGTCCCCTATAAAAAAATATCCAGTGGTACCCTGTTAACGACAGGTGTGCCTATAGATTTGAAAAAGAAAGACTTATCAGGATTCATTACCGATATATTCTTTCAAACGCCTGTGAAGGAGCGTGATGCTAGTGTCCTTGCCGAGGAGGTGGGCAAGTCGTTTGAAAAAATCTCAGTAGAAGAGGAGAAGAAGAAGGGTACTTTAGACAGAATTGCCGCATTAGAAGATACCATTATCGAAATAAAGAGCCGTTTTCTCCGAGAACTACCAACTGTAGCTGCAGTAGAATGCAAGGATGTAGGGATAATACACGTTTACGCTGATATCATTCGCCTCCAAATAGTAGGAAATAAATTAGTGAGAAATCTGCGTATGATTCCATTGAAAGAATGTGACAATATCTTCAGGTTGGAGCATTTAGAATACTACCCTCTGGAAAAGACCTACATTGAAAGTATCTCCATAAAGATAACCGATGATCAAGGTGAATTAATCGACTTCATCCCCGGCTATACCCCGACATATGTGATGCTTCACTTCAAAAGACAGTAAAGTATAAATATTCAGTCGCGCATAAGGGATCTTCATAACTAGTGCACATTTAAATCAGAATGAATTCATCTTATACAAGGTATTATTTAATTCAAAGCGGCGCTGGTTTGTCGGATATAGGTGATGTTTATCGATCTCCACTGATATTCCAGCATGGAAGAGGTATCGGTAGCTTCTTCAGCGGATTACTACGTTATTTACGACCTTTAGTTTCCTCAGGTGTAAAAACTATAAAGGAGCAAGCTGTTAAGACTGGAAAAACAATATTATCAGAAGTGGGAAGTAAGCCTCTCAAGAACATTTTGAAAGAACAAGGACAAGCCGCTACTCAAGAACTGATGCAAAAGGGTGTGAAAAAACTCTTTGACAGTATGGGTGGAGAGGGAATGAAAAGGCGTACGGCTATAAAAAGGGCTAATCCGTTTTCGATAGCACAGTTAAATACAGCTCTGAAACGTAGAAAACCTACCAAGTCCAAGAAAAAATCAATTAAGAAAAGACCGGCAACCAGTAAAAATAAAAAAGTTAAAAATAGAAAACGCTAGCGCGTATTGGATATATTCGATAAATAAGGAGAATGACCTCGTACAGAGAATGTATGAAATCTGAATTAGATTTATTCAAGGCGCCACCGATACAAGCTAATATTTTAAAAACCGAAGAAGTTTCATACAAGCCAATAGCATCTCTTGATAACTCCTCAGTTCTGGAATTCGTCTCGCTAGGACATGGGGATACGTACCGTGATTTATCCAGTATCTACCTTCGCTTAAAAGTTCAGCTTATTAAGACAAAAGGCGGGAAAGAAGAATTGTACACTGGAAAAGAAAAAACAAAAGTTAAGGATTCAAAGGGTGCTGAGCATGAAGAGCCAAGTGACCCAATCGGTGTAGTTAACAACCTAATGCATTCGCTTTTTAGGCAATGCACAATACAATTAAATGGTAGACCTATTGCGCAAACTGACAACAACTATTATTACAGAGCATACATCGAGAACTTATTGAATTATGGTAGAGATGCATCAACAACACATTTAGAATCTGTAGGATAATACCTCGATCAAGATGGTATGGAAATGATTGAAGATGGAAGCAAAAGCGGTGCTCCTAGTAAATTTAATGAAGGATATCTCAAACGATCTGATTTGCTTTCGAAAAGTAATGTGGTGGAGTTTATGGGAAAGATTCACGGCGATTTATTCAATCAAGATAAGTTACTTTTGAATGGGGTGGATTTCAGACTTTCACTTTCTATGGAAAAACCCGAATTTTACCTCTACTCAAAAGATGACGGACACTCTCCGCAAATTAAAATTATTGATGCCACAATGTATATGAACCATGTAACTGTCAACCCCAATATTTTAATGGCACATGAAACAATTCTTCAACGCTCAAACGTGATATACCCTTGTTAATTTTCGGTATGATAGATAATGATGCCTACAGCGGTAAACAGACGAAGAACCCATTCAACTTTAAACACAATAATATCACACGATTCAATTTATCCGTCAATGGAGCCCAAGTTCCGAACCAGGCTTTAGAGTTTGATTATTCTCAGGAGAAACCTATAATTACACGAGGGTACCTCTCGCTATTTAAGGGTACAGGTATTCATTATTTCGACAAAGGTAATCAAATCTCGAAGAAATTCTTCGATAACGGGTGCTTTCTAATGGCGTTCGATTTAACTGCAGACAATTAATACGGGTCATCTTGTGGCGGCTTATTAAATCAAGGAACAGTGAGGATCGAGCGAAGGTTTAAGAAAGCGTTGGAGAAAAGTGTAACTTGTATAGTTTATGCTGAGTATGACGGAAGTCTTGAAATAGACAAACTTCGTGGGATTCATACTGATTTTTGAAAAGTATAAATATAACCTCGTAATCTCGTGCTCTTCATTTTACTCGGCAGACGGAGGAGAATAACAGAGATGGCCTATTGTGTTGTAAATGTCGAATATTTTAATGAAGGTAATCTAACCTTCTTTTAAAACGTTTCGTTTGCCGGTTTCTCATCGCAAAATAAATTATTCTCGAAGGAAATAACGTATAAATATCCCACATCATCGGCTAGCACAGCAGATCAGACAGGTGTATCTGGAAATTTGGAACTTAAACGTCTGGATGAAAATCTTATTATGACATTAGCGAAATTTGCAACCGTTTTTGTCTATAGCGCAACAACAAAGGAATTCTTAGAAAGTTACACCACCAGTCACACTAAGATCATTGACATTGAAGCTGTCGTATCCAAAGAGCAAGTATGAACACGATCGAACTTGTTAATGACTTAAGGAAAAACGCAACCACAAGAAGACTATTCAAAGGTGTATTCCCCTGCGATCGTCTACCTTATAAAATTAAAAAGCCAGCATGTGTTATTGCAAATACCGATTCCGCAGACAAAAAAGGTACTCATTGGGTAGCTTTTTATTTTCCGAGGACAGGTCCTGCTGAACTTTTTGACTCTTTCGGCAGATACCCCAACAATAAAAATTTTAAAAGGTTTCTGCATACCAACTCCAAGATTTTTATAAATAACAAAAAACGATTACAAAGGGTATACTCCTCGACTTGCGGAAATTACTGCTGTGTATACATATATTCGCGTTGCAGGGGAAAGGAGCTAAAGTTTTTTCCTGAAGCAGTTTTCATCAAAAGATTTTACAGACAATGACATCAAGGTGGTTAACTTATACCATCATATATTTTCATTGGGTGCCAACCAGAATGGTGGGGTTTCTCGTAACCAGTATTGCAAATCGGAGACTGAGAGTATAAAAGCATCAGCTTAAGCCACTCGACTTTCAGTTTTTCAGACATTATGGATTCACCTATTACAAAAGTGGAGAATGACAAGAAGAGACGTGTCGCTAACAAAAGAAAAAAGTTAGTCCCGGCGGATGAATCAGCAGTTAAGAAACCATGCAAGCAGAGAAGGTCCGAGGTTCCTGGTGAAGGTGCTCTACTGAACTACACCTATTATTTGGACGGCTGTCAGAACCGAAAGGTTGTATTAGGATTTGACCCTTTCACATTTGAGGCGAAAATAATCTTCAGCTACCCTGGACGCTTTCCTGTGTCAACGAATTACTCCGGATGGGGGGCGCTGTACAATCATCTGATCATGCTAAAACATGAAAATAACGAAGCTACTCAAGCGGTTCAATCGGGGGTAAAAAAGGAATTCGTGATACCGGTCGAGAAAGGCAGTATCAGACTATCATCACAGAACCTTTTAAATTTGTTCGAAAAGATGGATTTCTTCAATATCGTCATGTTTCACAACAACAACGCTGCTGAAAGTGTTGGGGATTATTTCAACCAATACGCAACTAAATGCAAGGAAAAGGATGTGTTACAATTATCAAGTTAAAAATTTTTTTATACCATCACGCACTTCATATGTGCATATTAACTATTCTCGACTTTTTTACGAAATACCGTGGCTTTGTAGCGCAAGAATTATTTTTAATATAACGATTTGCTAATAAAAAATATTTTACTCAAGTATTTGTTTTTCTTTATAAATAAACTTTATTCATTAGCATATATAAATACATGATTACACAGTTTTGTACAGCACAGCGACTAGGCGACGTTTGACTGTGGCTTTTACAGAATATCTGGAAGTTTTGAAGATCAGCTCATTTAGGCATTTCAAGTTGTATTATTTCGGCTTCAGGTAAATATCTTCTGATGAAGTTCTCTTTCGCAAGTCCTTTTACATGTATACTGCACTTGGTAAATTCATCCAGAATATCAGGTAGACTGCTGTAACTGGTATCGCCATCATGCCAATTCAAACCATTGATTTTTTCACGCTGGTACTTATGCTGACGATAAGCTTTTATGTTTAGCTCCTGATAGGGATAAGGAGGTAGCAACAAATAAAACGTTGGACATATTGACCCGAAAGGTAGTATAGCAATCTCCTTAGCAAAATACTGGAAGTAATTTCCTGTAACGAACTGGACATCAATTATAACTTTACTCATGCTTTCGGTAGGGTGTAGTTTAATAATGTGAAAAACGATTTAGTACTGCGTATTTATATATTTTCAAACATGTTTTAGTAAATACTCAAAGATTTTAAAGAAAGAAGCTTACATAGCTTTACTTAACAAGTAAATACCTAATAGGTTATCATCTAATAATCAATTCTAGGTTTTTTGTATCCATATGGAAATGAAAAATTTTCTTCCGCTATTACCCTTCTATCAAAAGTGAATTGTAGACGTCAAAATTAAGAGTAATACCTTTACATTTAATTATGTGCTCAACGCCACTCTTAGTTTCCACTTTAAGGCCGTAGGTTTTCGGACCTGTACTTACAAATTCCGAAATAAATGCCTCAGGACCAAAACTTTCAATTTCATTCGTTAAATCCCCTAAAAAGTTAGATATTGGCAGTGAAATAGGATTATTTTTGTTATCGATGAAAATCAATCTATCCGTGTCACAATAGAGAATTGCCTTTCCGACCTTTTGTAAAGCTGCGTAAAGTTTAATTCTGGCAAAGGCTGTTGTGTAGGCCGCGATAGGTATGTTAACATGCGGTAACAAATTGTCATCTCCCTCTAGATATTTCCATGTTACCCATATAGTATCATCATTGATGGGGTATAAGGAACAAATTTCTATGCCAGGGGACTGTATAAAGTCATAAAATTCCTTGGGATTGTCTATGATCTTGGTTTGAGTTCTATCCTCCCTTTGTGCAAATTTTCCCCAGAAGGAATTAAGACAAATTTTAGCGGTATTTCGTCTACCGGGATTCTTCTGGATCTGAGTTTTATCTAGAAGGATGTCTTCTCTCATCTTTAAACTCTTTAGGAAGGCATCTTTGTCCTCCTCGGTTATGTATTCACCCCTCCATCCACTAGCTTCCTGTTTGATTTTCAAGAATGTGCTTACATATTCGGTGAATAGTCCACCCTTTTTGGTTTCCGGATCGTATTTGGTGTGATTATATTTCCAAACCTCGAAAACTTTTATTATCCTATACCTATTCTGCACTGCTTAAGCTACTTCAGGTATAACCCATGTACCAATAATCATTCTTCCATCCTCTGTATGAATACATGTGGAAACTCTATTCAACTCCGCACATTTACGACACAGTGTAAAGTACAACTTCGAATTATTTCTGAAAGGTAAAACAGGCGTGAATAAGCTAGTAGGCGCAACAATTGAGCAAGTGATAAAACCATGCATTGAAAGTATCTCTGGTAGAGAAGGTATATGCTCACTGCGAAAAATTTCAGGATGACCGATAGGGTATAGTGAATATTTGTTAATATACGGGTACAGACTAGTAAAGTCTAGATATCGTATAACTTCATTCTCACCGAATAGTATTTTTTGTATATATGTGATAAAGTTTCATGTGTTTTGTTAATGATTTGGTTTGAATCTTTTACTTTAAAGCAATCTCTACAGCCATGATAAAAGCATCCGAAAAATTCATTTACTGTATTTGTTTTGGAATTAAATCCATCTACTCTAAATGTGCTTTTTTCCAACTTCACCTCCCCTTCATTATTTGAAGAAACTATATTTTCATTTATTTGGGAGCTTCGCCACATAAGCCACTTGCTGGCAATAAGTGACTGGTTTCGTCCTTTATAGTATCTATGTTTAGGCATTATGCCCAAAGTATTTTTCTGCGGAAAGCGAGCATACATGCTGATGCAATTGTTATAGATTCTACTAAAGGGTTAACTTTAGCTATATCGAGGAATTCCCGCATAAATTGTATGCACCCTAATCGTAATATCGTAATAAGCATTTCGCTTCTATTATGAAAAACTCCAAAAGAGACTGAATTATACCACTTTAAAAACTCATCACGTTCTCTTATTTTCATAGTATTATATCCATACATATCTGGGGATGGATATTTTCCAACATAATTGATATTCTCTAGTGTGTTAAAGTAGTAAGGATAGAACCCTTCGTATGATCTTTTATACCGAATACGGTTGGGAATTTGGAGAGCGGAAATGCTAGAAAACTTAGAGAGTCTATGAAAGTCACATGCTCGCATCTTAATTTCATTACTTTAGTCCCATTCATTATAGGTTCAAGCTTTAGTTTCCTCGTGAATAATTCAGAAATTATAAACTGACCGTCGTATCCCTGAAAGTTATGTGCTATGCAGTATACGTTCGAAATATAAGAACGAGCCTTTAAACAAGAATCCACAAAACCTCCCACAACGCTCGTCATATTGTCACATTCAAAGACATACTCCCTTTCTCCACAGACATCACAATTATTTTTGATATCGGAATCCTTGTAACAGTTATTACACACCTGATGTGCAACAATTAAGTTGACAATATGTTTGTAAGATGTGCTATTCGCTAAAAGAGTATTCTGGGTGCTCTCACAATCAAAGAAGATTAATAAATATTTCTTTTCAATGAAACACTTTTGCGGTTTGATGAAGCAAATTTTTCGGCATCAAACTTGAATTCCGTTTTCGCCGTATTTCCGTGACTCCGGAAACGCGTATTGGAAACACGTATTGGAAACGCATAATTTTCACCGATGAAAGCAAAATTTAATGTTGTAATGTGGGACGGAGTCACGGAGAACTGGTGAAAATGGAATTCAAGTTTGATGCCGAAAAATATTGAGCCCACGGTAAAATATGGTGGAGGATCGGTGATGGTGTGGGGGTGTATTTCAGCTGCTGGAACTGGAAGATTACACTTTATTGATAGCATCATGAATGCTGATAAATATATTAGTATTCTAAAAACAAATTAACATTTTAGCGCTGAACAGTTAGAAATAAGGAATAACTCCGTTTTCTACCAGGACAATAATCCGAAGAACACGGCTATAAATTCCAGACTCTGGCTACTATCTAACTCCCTAAAAATTTTGAAAACACCTCCACAATCACCAGATATTAATCCTATAGAAAACTTATGGGCAAAAGTTAAGTGGGAGTTGAAGGCACATCAGATCAGGAACATTACAGATCTTAAGACTGCACTTCCGGAGGAATGGCAAAAAATGCCTAGTTCTTATTCAGAAAACCTAGTGAAATTCATGCCAAATCGTTTAAAAGAGTAATAACCTCTTTTAAACGATTTGGAGAAGAAGTATCCAACAAAATACAACCCTTCAATTTTTTTTTTATATTTTTATACAAAATGCTTCATATGTCTAGTGTACGAATACGAATAGCACATTCAATTTCAGTTCATTTTCATTACTTTATTTTTTGGTGATTTCAAATTGCGATAAATGGATTTGTTTAAGTTATTATAATATTCATATATATGCACGATATGTTATTATATTTTTATTTTAAGAAAATATTATGAAAATTAAGGTCTTTTTTAATGTCTTATCAAGAATATGCAGGTGTTCGAATACGAATGGCGCATACTGTACATATCTTAAAAGTTTCACACATAGTCTTCTTACCAATTTTATTTGAAAAATGACTTGTAAAACAACTTTCCCCTCTAAATGAGCGGTTACATTTTTCACAGCTTACCATTTCCGTAACGAAATGACATGGGGGAGAAGAATTGCAATAGGTACACTTCCACGCAAAACATGCAAAACTCTTATTAAAAAAACCTTTCAACGACTTAATCACGTAGAAATGTTTGAAATCCTTGGAGTAATAGAGGTGTATTTTATTCGGCCAATCATTTCTGTTAGGTAATTTGAAAAGGATTGAATTAGAATCCTTCGTATCATCAAACACAATTATTTGATAGTCATTTAATACTTTCTGAAACTTGTAAAGATCCGTCAATACACATCCGTCAGCATTAATAGTCACCCTTGCATTTTTACACATCCTTTTCACCATACGATCTAAAGACCGGATAGTTGAAGAATGATATCGCATACTAAAATTTTTCGAGGTCATCTCCATAGCATAACATATAGATCGTGGGAGACAGCTAGTATCACCATTTTTCCCGACGTCTATTCCGTTGTAAGAAAACGCTTTCTTCGACACCTTGGATATTGAACCGCGCACCACCCGTTGGAAAATTCACAACCTCAGCATTTAGCTGCATGATTTCATCAGAGAGGAAAGCAGTGTTGGATTGATTCACATTCGAAATTAAACCAAGAATATAACGTCCATTTACGACTTCAATAGATCTTAGACTGGACCAAATTGCTTTTATATGAGGTGAATTCGGTAGTGTAATGGTGAAGCTGATTTTACTCCCTTTCCCCGAATTCGACCCAGCTTGTTTGATCACATCATCAAAGATTTTATCTATTATTATATTATTATATCTTCATCTACTGTATCTAGAGAATTTATCCTGAATGTAATTTTTTTAACCTCTACGTTAAATTTTTTAAAAAGCCTCGCCTGTCTGGATAACACTTCGAACCTTCCACGTAACCCGCTTCCACTTTGAATCGACTCACCCTGTGTAAAAATATCATTACCGCCATGAACAAACTCATTGTTTACAAAAGTCTGTCGTAGCAGACTATTAGGTTGGGTTTTATCAGGCACTCTACGACTATCAAGTACATCTTAAAGTTTTTCTTCACTTAGAAAATCATCTCCATCACTGTAGATTAAAAATTCTAGAGCTTCTTTCATAACATCAGTTGAATTACACTGAATTGAAAGCTTTGCAAATTTTTCCAGAAGAAAGTTTTTCTCCTTACAAGAAAACTTAACTTTTTTTTCTTCCACTATTCTAACTAAATTACTTAAACTAGAAATAAACATCTTATAATCTAGACTTAACGCAATTTCTAAATTTAAAATAATATTTTTCACGTCCATCTTTACAAAACTTTAGTAAATCTAATAAATTTAGCACTATCTCGAAAAATTCTTTTTAAATTTTACAGCATCTATTTTCCGCTTCAGCTTGACAGCATCTAATGTCCGCTTAAATTTTACAGCATCTATTTTCCGCTTCAGCTGGACAGCATCTAATTTCCGCTTCAGCTCGATGTTAGATGTGTTGAACCACGTCTCTCCAATCGGGAGAATTTTCACCTTTTTCCTTTTAATTGTTGTCCTCACAGAAAGTAGTGGTTGGCTCTTACTCCCGGTAGCAGTACTATCCTTTACATATTTCTCGGCTCTGCTACTGTTGTTGAGGGTACCTAGCACAGCACTGTGGTTTTTACCACCACGAACACTGCTTCCGCTCCTTTTAAATATGACCCTCGCTGGAAGTACTATCTGACTGTTGCACCTGGTAACAGCACTATCCTTCGTATATAATTCAACTCTGCTACTATTGCTGGGAGTACCTAGCACAGCACTGTGGTTTTCACTACCACCAACGCTGCTTCCGCTGCTGATCGCTTTTGACACACCTTCTTCTGTCTCTCTGGCACCACTGCAATTTCTAAAGGCGTCAGGATTTAGCAGGTTATCCACGAGTTCAAGGAGTAACCCTGCTAGTTCAATTTTCTTTATGAAGTTCATGCGAATTTATAATTTATACTAGTTGAAATCGGTGTTCTTTTCCTTTTACATATCATATACACGTATATTGAACACAAATGTGCAAAAAAAAAAAAAAAAAAAAAAAAAAAAAAAAAAAAAAAAAAAAAAAAAAAAAAAAAAAAAAAAAAAAAAAAAAAAAAAAAAAAAAAAAAAAACTGAAGGAAGAAATGGTTGAAGAAAAAAAAATAATTGCCACCGAAATAAAAGTACTTCGATGACACGCCGGGGTTCGCAGAATTATTTTTCTTTTTGAAAGTGGCAATTACGGGATGCCAGACCGTTCAACCAGCTTGGCTGGTACAAAATAATAAATACAATGCGTATTTCAATATCGCTAATGAATTTATTTTAAATCTCAACGACGACTTATGTCTGCTTTAATATACATTGTAGCAAATATGTAGACAAGACAAATCTTATAATATCACTTGCAGGTCGTTAATCTATCATATTAATTACTCTCAATTGATCCAGACTTTGAGACATACAATGTAGTAAATAAAATTCTCTACATCTCAAAGAAGACTTGTACTTAACTTGTCCATGCATGATAGGAGATGACTATCATCTACATCTAGAGGATGTGACTGATAATGTTAATTCATCTTGATTAATCTAACACATATATGAATTACTTCTGCTGTGGCGAATTGCATCTTTTGCATATCGCATCCTTTTACATATCATATACACGTATATCATACATCATAATTGTGACAATCAATATCGCTAATGAATTTATTTTAAATCTCAACGACGACTTATGTCTGCTTTAATGTACATTGTACCAAATATGTAGACAAGACAAATCTTATAATATCACTTGCAGGTCGTTAATCTATCATATTAATTACTCTCAATTGATCCAGACTTTGAGACATACAATGTAGTAAATAAAATTCTCTACATCTCAAAGAAGACTTGTACTTAACTTGTCCATGCATGATAGGAGATGACTATCATCTACATCTAGACGATGTGACTTATAATTTTAATTCATCTTGATTAATCTAACACTTATATGAATCACTTCTGCTGTGGCGAATTGCATCTTTTGCATATCGCATTGCATTGTATAGAGGAAAATTTCTATAGAAAAAGAGCAAGAAACTTTGATCTAGAGATTGTATATAAATCGGTCGAAGGCACGGATAGAATCATATCAATCTCAACTTTCACACCGTCGGGAAATCCTAAGCAATGGTAAGTCAGACTTTTGTTCAAATTATAATTATACTCTAGACAGTATTTCATCTAGAGTATCATACGGTTGGCTTGGAGCCGATCGTGACTGCGATATGTTTTTTAATTCCAATTTTAACTTTGAATCTTCCAACAGAATTCCTGCCCTTTGAACGCGATTGCCCAGGGGAACACCGGAACCCTCACATCATGGGGTTCATTGGTTGAAGGTGCGGAGTACAAAATCTCCACCTTCAAGCTAATGAAGACGAAATATGGAACCCGTTTGGCAGTCTTTCTTGAAGATGGAAAGTTTTGCTTCCTGCCACCGTGATTTACAGAAAAAATAAAAACGCAGCGTCATGTAGAGGACCTAAACCAGACCCCGAATCATTACTTCATATATGACGGTAAAGATGATTCCCGTGGTGGGTTCATTAAACTAAGATTTGTCCAAAAAAATAACGACACTCAGTAGAGCTTAATTTTTCAATAAAAGATTTTTTAGTCTGAAAGAAATTGTTTTATTTCCAAAATCATTCACGACTTCCCAACATACTTCCCGCCAAAGCAGGCACATAGACCCAAACGACCATGGCAATGAAATCTATTCACTTCATTGATCACATGGTAATAACAAACTTCCCGCCAGAACAAGTGTCGTGGTACAACGAACAGTGTAGAATAATTGAACCAAATTGTGCACAATAACAAACTTCTCGCCAAAACAAATACGAAGATCATCGCAAAGAAAAAAGTCTAAGCGGCCACTCCATTCAAAGTACTTACTTGATCACATGGTAATAACAAACTTCCCGCCAAAGCAAGTACAAGCACATAGGCCCAAACGATCGTGATACAACTTCCCGCCACGAAACATATCAGATCATCGCAAAGAGAACAAGTTCGAAGCACTTGTAAACATGATCACATGGTTACTTCCCGCAAAGCAAGTACAAGCACATAGGGCCTAACGACCGAGGTACAACGCGCCAAGGCAAGTGTACAAGCACATATAATCATCGCAAAGAAAAAGACCTAACGACCGTAGTAAACAAACTATCCGCCATGATGACCAGATCGTTCTGAAGCGAGATGCATATTCACTTCAACTAACCCCAACCCATAGCTATCCCACTTACACTCCCATCCCGGCTGTGGTAAACAAACTACCCACCATGATGACCAGATCGTTCAATTTTTCCATTTATTTTGACCACACTACAGTATTGCTGTTCTGTACTGGCGTAATGCTAAAATGATAGGAAAGCATGGTCCTTACTACTCTCTTGGCTTAAAATTTTTTGGTTTCTCCCTTATTTTTACCTATGAATGAATGTTTTACTTAAATTCTTCTAGGAATCATTCCCGAGTTTCATGAATAGCATATGTACCTTCTGACCGTATCTATTTATTTTAATTAGTCCCTTTTTAAAAAGGGTACCTCTCATTTCTTAAATATTAGCTTATTTCTAAAAAACTTTGTTGGTTCCACTGTTCAGCTCTCGGTAATAAGTTAGGTAAATGTTGGATCTAAAAATCGAATCCTATTCAGAAAATATGTACCTCTTTCATGAAAGTTTAGAGGCAAATATTTGAGACGGTACCTGTGTGGATATTTCGTCCCGTCTACAAAAGTTGCAGAGTATATTTTGATATTTCGCGAGAAATTTGGCTGAAGTGAAACTGCAGCCTAACTCTTTTAGCATAAAGGCATACTTTCCATTTGCAAATAAGAAACAAATTTCCATCAAATATAACATGAATACTTCCGCCTGGTTCGCATAATTGGAAGTACCAGCAAGTAGATTATGATTTTATGGTTTATTGCTATACCTACTGATCTCATAAATTTTCATGGAATTGGTATCATTTGTTCTTAATTTTCCAACAGAACTTATCATTCTGAAAATATTATAATTTTTAAATAATGATATCAATTATCGATTTACAAAGTGTTGTCTGAGGATCGTCTTTCGAATTATTTTTCTCTGAGGGTGAATTATTGTCTGATTTAGATTGTTATTTTTTATGGAAAAATTAATATATCCTAAAATTTCTTGAAGGTACAATCAATTTCGGTTCCTATAGAATATATTTGCATCTTTGGTTTTTCGAATTTTGAAAGCGTCTGTACTCCGTTTATCGATTAATAATGTGTTGTCGAAGGATCGGCTTTCGAATTATTTTTCTCTTAGGGTGAGTTATTGGCTGACTTAGATTGTTATGTTTTGATGGAAAAATTAATATTTCCTAAAATTTCTTGGAGGTTCAGTCAATCTCGGTTCCTATAGAATATGTTTGCATCTTTGGTTTTTCGAATTTTGAAATCGCATACACTCCGCTTATCGATTTATAATGTGTGTTCGAAGGATCGTCTTTCCAACTATTTTTCTCTGAGGGTGAATTATTGGCTGACTTATATTGTTATGTTTTGATGGAAAAATTAGTATTTCTTAAAATTTCTTGGAAGTACAACCAATTTCGGTATCAATAGCATATTTTAGCATCTTTGGTTTTTTTAATTTTGAAAATCGATGATAGTCCGGTCATCGATTTATAAAGTGTTGTCGTTCTAATTAGTTTACTCTTTTTGCGAAGGATTGATTGGTTTAGATAGCTAGTCTTTGATGAAAATTTCAAAGTATTTTTAAAAGGATTGAAGGTACAATCAAATAGAACCAATTTACAATACTTTGCCGGACTTTTTTTTTTATTTAACTAAAAAAAAATCATTTTCGGTATAATCATTTACAGACGGGGTACTATCTGAATAAAAAATTTCAGTTAATTTGTTGCAAGTCGGGTGCTAAGTGCACACGGAAAAATTTTTCTCCTTTTCCTTGGAGGTACAAACAAAAATTTTTTTCGGTACAATCAAGTACAACCAAAGCTCCACCCGAAAACAGTTTTTTTATTCAATTTTGTTAAAGTGGGGTGCTAAGTTCACAGAGGTACGATTGAAAGCTTTTTCTAACTTTTTTCATAACGTTTTTTGCAACGCTAGAAAATGAGTATCGTATCTGGCATAACCGCTCTTCAAGGATTCTATCAATAGTTATACTTTTCATGTCTAAAATTTCTTGTACTGTCAGAATTTTCAATTAAATAATTTTCTCCTGAGCGTCTTGTGGGGGCCCCTACGATGTACCGCGGCCCGTACGTTAATCCGGTGATATTGCCGATATCATGATTTGTATACAAGCAGTGTATCAATGGTATTATAGCAAAATTATTATTACAAAATTAAATTTGTTTGAGTGCTTTTTAACTTTTTTGTGTGGTGTGATGGTCCACTTTGTACATATCTTTATTAGCAATGAAAGTGCTTTTCGCCGGACAGGCGCGAACGCAGAAAAAAATTTGGGGGGGGGGGGGGGTCATACAAATTTACTCGTTGAGTGCTAGTTACATTTAGTTTTGCGTATGTAGCTACATCATTTCGGGTTGAACCCCAAAACCACCCCCTGGGTTCGCGCCTGTCGCCGGAATATCATAGGGACGAAGAGCTAGCAATCGAAGCTACGATTGATAGACACTTGAAATATTGTCTTTGCAAAATGTCAAAGTATAACATGTATGGGCTGTGTATCATGCTACCTTGTATCGCATATCATGATTTCAATAACATGATTTGTATACAGCCCAGTTGGTCGCTTGTCTCTTAAGAGACATAATCTCGATGGTTTGAGCCTAGGAATCATATTGCTTATCTTTCTTCATCACTAGATAGAAAGAAATAGCAATACAAACATGTGCTCCCACCACGATCTATTTGTAAGGCAAAAAACAGCCGCATCACTCCGAGCGCAGCAAATGTGATCCACGACTTACACGATTAAAATTAAATACGCGGAAAGTTACAGTTCAAGTGCGGTTACAATAAAACGACACAAGTGCGATGTGAAGTGATTGGAAATGTGTCACTACGTTATTAGTTTTTTATTTTTTTTATATTGCAGTAAGGTAACTTCGCCCCTGCCTGTATGTTTCATTTCATAACCCCCTTTCTTATTTCCAGCCGATGGCAATCTCCGCGAAATATTCATACGAGTACGAGCTTTTATCACAACACGCTATCATCAAACAGATGGCGCTATTGCCAATGCCATTTTTCTATCAAGACATTTGCAGACATTTCTTCGAAATTCGGGGAGCATTTGCCTCGATACCGTGTATTTTTCCCATAAGACGTCTCGAAGAATCTCGCAGACAGGCCGCCATGACTTCGAGATATCTGCGAGATTCTCGCAGACGCGACCAACTGGTAAGCAGTGTATCCCATGGTTCACATTTCTTTCGTAGACAATACTAAACTTCGTCTGCTGGGTAGAGGTAGAAAAATATCGATAGTCGTCTCAATCAATATGAGGCGATATTTTCCCACAATTTATCGATAGTTATCGATATTCAGGTTCTGAAGTTTTCATCTAAAGCCTAGTACGGACCTCGATGAAAATTTTCATTCCCATACCAAATGCATGTAAAAAAAATCTGCCAACAATCTGGGCGTAACTTTATTATTTTTCCGGCAGAAGTAAGGAACGCGTTCAATTCTGAAATGCGGTGTAGGCTACTATGTGACTGAAAACCTATCAAAAAGAACAAGATCATGGAAGTGAAAATCTGATTGGATCTGAGAGATATGGAATAGTTTATGAAAAAGTACACAATCACTTTACACCCCTTTAGGGGTCAATTTTCAGAAAATCTTGAAAACACTGTCTTGGTATTCATATGGAGAATACATAGAATACTAAATTCATTATTTGGGACGAGGTAGTAGATTTGTCGAAAAAGGTGGGAAAATATGCATTCTATTTTCACAGATAATTTTTTTTGCCCCCCTTCTGAACGGCAATAGATATTCGTTTTTTTTATTCAAAATTATTTTATTAGTTGATTTAGATATACACACCGAGTTTCAACATTGTAGCTTAAGCCGTTCTATATATAGGAAAAACACCTACCACTTGTACCACACTACCCTTAGGGGTCGAATTTCAAAAAACCTTGAAAACACTTTCTAGGTATTCATACGAAGAATCCGTAGAATAAAAATGAATTCAATGTTTGGAAAGCCTAGTAGATATGACGAAAATCGTGAAAATATATGCATTTTATATATATTATATTTCCAAATATTTTTTTTTGCCCCCCCCCCTTCTAAACGCCAATGAATATTCAAATTTTTTTTTATCACTATTACTTTTCTAGTTGATTTACATATACACACCGAGTTTCAACATTGTAGCTTAAGCCGTTCCATACATAGGAAAAACACCCGCACTTGTACCACACTACCCTTAGGGGTCGAATTTCAAAAAACCTTGAAAACTCATTCTAGGTATTCATACGAAGAATCCGTAGAATAAAAATGAATTCAATATTTGGAAAGACCTAGTAGATATGACGAAAATCGTGAAAATATATGCATTTTTTATTTATTATTTTTACAAATATTTTTTTTTGCCCCCCCCCCCCCCCTTCTTAACGCCAATGAATATTCAAATTTTTTTTATCACAATTATTTTTCTAGTTGATTTACATATACACACCAAGTTTCAACATTGTAGCTTAAGCCGTTCCATATATAAGAAAAACACCCCCACTTGTACCACACTACCCTTAGGGGTCGAATTTCAAAAAACCTTGAAAACGCTTTCTAGGTATTCATACGAAGAATCCGTAGAATAAAAATGAATTCAATATTTGGAAAGACCTAGTAGATATGACGAAAATCGTGAAAATATATGCATTTTATATTTATTATTTTTACAAATATTTTTTTTTGCCCCCCCCCCTTCTTAACGCCAATGAATATACAATTTTTTTTTATCACAATTACTTTTCTAGTTGATTTACATATACACACCGAGTTTCAACATTGTAGCTTAAGCCGTTCCATATATAAGAAAAACACCCCCACTTGTACCACACTACCCTTAGGGGTCGAATTTCAAAAAACCTTGAAAACGCTTTCTAGGTATTCATACGAAGAATCCGTAGAATAAAAATGAATTCAATATTTGGAAAGACCTAGTAGATATGACGAAAATCGTGAAAATATATGCATTTTACATTTATTATATTTACCAATATTTTTTTTTGCCCCCCCCCCCCCTTCTGAACGCCAATGAATATTCAAATTTTTTTTTATCACAATTAGTTTTCTAGTTGATTGACATATACACACCGAGTTTCAACATTGTAGCTTAAGCCGTCCCATGTATAGGAAAAACACCTTCACTTGTACCACACTACCCTTAGGGGTCGAATTTCAAAAAACCGTGAAAACTCATTCTAGGTATTCAAACGAAGAATCCGTAGAATAAAAATGAATTCAATATTTGGAAAGACCTAGTAGATATGACGAAAATCGTGAAAATATATGAATTTTATATCTATAATATTTACAAATAATTTTTTTTGCCCCCCTTTCTAAACGCCAATGAATATTCAAATTTTTTTTTATCACAATTACTTTTCTAGTTGATTTACATATACACACCGAGTTTCAACTTTCTAGCATAAACCGTTTAATAGTTAGGAAAAACACCCCCTACCCCCGTAGCATACTACCCCTAAAAAAAATTTTATTTTTCCAGCATTCCGCTACTATAGCTCTATCTAAATACCAAGTTAAAGGCTTATATCATTACAGGTTCTCAAGATATAAGCATCGGAACTTTTTCCTTTTCACCCTCCCCCACCCTCCCCCTCTTCACCCTCAACCCCAAAACTTTTTTCTCTACTAGGGTTTAATTAGCGCTACTTCTGGTAAAAATTCTAAGCATCTATCTTAAACTGTTCTTGAGATATGAAATGTGTTTGATTTGAAAAATTCTCATCCCCTCCACTTCTATGCTCCACCTCCCACTTAAAAAATTTTACTTTGATCAATCTTTTTTTGTCAACCTTTACACCCAAACCAAATTTTATTTTTCTAGAGCAATTGGTTCATGAGATATCGTAATCTTAAGTTTTTCACCCCCCACCCCCATATACAACTTCCCCTACCCAAAATTTTTCTTCATTCTGTTCTCCTAGTATAACTACAAATATGTTTAAAGTTTGAATAGTGTGCCATTAACGGTTTAGGAGATATGGATTTTAGAATGTGCCTATCTCACCTTTTTTGAGTTTCGGACGCATTACATTTCCCCCCACTCCCACACCCCTTGATCAATATTGACAATTTTTCTGCAAATGGGTCTTCTATCAGAGCTCTATAGAAATTCCAAGTTTCAGCTTCCTAACATAAGGGGTTACTGAGATCTGGAAACCAAAATTTTCGGTCTAAAACACTTCCCCCTCCTTCCCCCTCACACCCCCACCCCTAAAAATTTGGTCACTTCAAGGCGCCTACCCCGTCTATTCGTTAAAAAAATTTCAATTTAATATCTAAAAGCGTTTGGCAGCTACGAGCCTCCAAACGATCTTGCGTACGGACTGAAAATTTTTATTGCTTTTTTCGCGTCTACTAGTTATGAAACGTGAAAATAAAAATTTTGAGGGTGGCAAATTTTTTTTTTTAAAAAATCAATCACAATACTTAATTATTAAAATAATAAAGTAAAACGGATGAAAATTTTCATCGCAAATTTTTGCGTTGGGTTTCTGTTTGCGGTACGGGGTTCGATTGAAAATTTTCATTCGTTCTGACAGTTCACGTATTCACCACCAGATGGCGCTGACTATAGCGTTATCGCTATGTTGCTAATAATTAAAGATAAAAACGATTTTTTAACACTGTTTTATTTAATCTTTAACTCTACAATATAGTTGCTTTTTCGTTAACAATATGGGGTGAAGTGACAGCGCGATGATCAAAAAATCTGTTCGTCAATGGTGGCGCTTCTATTTGCGTGCGCCGTTGGATAGCGAAACTAAATCTATTTGACCGCTAGCATTTGTATCGCTACAAGACCATATTTTTCCGTCCAATTAAATGTGCCGCTATATAATTTTTCATTGCCTGGATGAAAGTTTTGACATCTGTAGCTCAGTTCTGTAACTTATGAGTGAGAAATTTCTCACCAAAAAGTCAAAATAAGGACGAATTAATGCAGTTTTCTCTGTGTATTCTCACCAAATGAGAAATGAAGGATTGCCACTGAGCTACAGATGTCATTCGTTTGAATTTATTTGTCAGTTTCTTTTTCAAACCGACTAAAGAGTGTGCTTTGTCGGAAGTGGATATTTTTGAAGTCGGAAGTGGATATTTTGAGTTGTGCTTTTTTCTAGTGTTCTTTTAGATTTGTCTTGTGAATTCAATTTAATTTTTATATTAAAAAGGGCCCATATATTAATGTCCATGATACTACATTTTTAAAAAACCGTCACTTTGACAATTGTAAAAGTCAAACAGAAGATCAGCTGAAATGAAAATTTTCATTCGCAAATTTACTATAAATCTCTCCCATCTCCACAATTAAAAAATCGTTGTGTAGAATAATGTGGAGAAGTAAACGCTGATCTTCTGTTTGACTTTTACAATTGTCAAAGTGATGGTTTTTTGAAAATGTAGTATCATGGACATTAATATATGGGCCCTTTTTTAACATAAAAATTAAATTGAAATCACAAGACAAATCTTAAAATAAAAGCACAACTCAAAATATCCACTTCCGACTTCAAAACTATCCACTTCCGACAAAACACACTCTTTAGTCGGTTTGAAAAAAGAAACTGACAAATAAATTCAAACGAATGACATAAGATGTCAAAATTTTCATCCCGGCAATGAAAAATTAAATAGCGGCACATTTAATTGGACTTAAAAGTATGGTCTCCATGCCTTCAGCGCCATCTGGTGGTGAATACGTGATCTGTCAGAACGAATGAAAATTTTCATTCGAACTCCGTACCGCAAACAGAAACCCAACGCAAAAGTTTGCGATGAAAATTTTCATCCTTTTATTTTACATGCATTTGGTACGGGAATGAAAATTTTCATCGAGGTCCGTACTAGGCTTTAACAATTAAACTTATTGAAACCGAATTTTGTCCAGCTAGATTGGGAAAATACTCCACTGTGCGAAGAAAGATTAATTGCGAGTATTTGATGACGACGCTACGCCAAACAAAAACAGCGAGAAGCACGATACCAGGAGTCTGTCCAATGTTCAGCTATAGCTGCTTAGATAGCAGCTATAGCTTTTCCTGTCCAATGCAACAAAAAGCTGCTTTCTCGTGCTTGCTATTTGACAGTTATTCCGTCCAGTACATTCAAATAGCTGCTATCATAGCTGCTTTTCACTGCTTACAGTACAGACTATAAGCAAGAAAGCAGCTATGCGTTGCGTTAGTATGTGTAATGTGTGACATTTTCGTTCCTCCAAATGGAGAAATGTCATTTAAAATGTTTAACATATTGTGTATTTTGTGTGTGGCCGTGAATAAAGTAAATTGTGGGCGAAAACAGTGAAAAATAGCAAACGAGCTTCTGAAATTTTTGCAGAGGATATAGGCGAGGATGTGAATAGTTGAAAGCGGACGAGCTCGTCAAGAAGCACACCCTGGACTCGGACGAAGAAGACAGCGGCGACGATGAGCGGTGGGCTGCATTTATATTTACCCTATTTTTTTTAACTGATAATTCGTGATTTCGGCTTTCAGCTACAATATTATGAACGAAAATGATTTCGAGGGCGAAGTGGATGGATTCTCAGGAATGGACGGCGAGGTCAAAATCGCCCCATTCAACATGAAAGAAAAACTCGAGGAAGGACACTTCGACAAGGAGGACCACTTTCACTGGGACAAGTCGATGGAAATCAAAGACTGGATTAAGGTAGGGAATGCTTGGGACTTAAACGCATTGTTTCGGCAGCTTTTAGAGAGAGAAGGCCATAGGCGCGCCATGGCCTAAAATCTGGCAGGGGCCAGGGGCCGAATGGCTCAGAACATACGACTTTTTCCGAAAGGCACACTTGTTTTTCATACAAGTTCGTCCTTTTTGTGTTTACAGATTGGGTAATCGTACGAATAATTAGTCTTATGCCATGTTTCCACTGCCTCGTAATCTCGCGATTAAGAGAACGAGATTAAGCACTCAGGGACGTCATTTGTGTGGGGAGGGGGGAATTTGGTATTTTCATATATTATATATAACAAATGTGGCAAATTCCCTGCCTGTCGCCCCCTCACCCTACAAATAACGTCCCTGCGTGATTAATTTAGTTCTCTTAATCGCGAGATTAAGATGTAGTGGAAACGTGGTATTAGGCTACGACTTTGAAATGTTTGTAATGTCTCGGTACGACCCCGTATACCAGTGAGTTGCACTGACTGAGGAGTACCTTTGGGTTACGGTAATTTGATTGAACTCTGAGCCTAATGTAAGCATACATGCATGAGTATGTTGATACGGTGAAAATTTTTCCAGTTCATTGAGCTGAGTGACAGCATTTTCACCAGTTCTCTTAGCTGAGAAAGTGCGCCCAAATGGGGACTCTCGAGTTGGGAAGGAACCGCCCATTTTGCATGAAGGGACTAAATCTATTATTATTATTATTATTATTATTATTATTATTATTAATACGCTGGTTTTCCAATGATGATTTGATTTGATGTTTTTCTTAACTGGTACAAGGATAAATTGTCTTTAAGAAAACCGATGGGAACATCATACTCGTATGCTTGTGACCATGGATTTAATAGCGAAGTAGTTGAAAAAATGTTTGACATCTTACTTTTATTATGGCCCCCAGGGGACCATATTACCAACACATTATATGTACATATATGAGAACGATTTATTTCTTATATTAAGATAATTGTATTTTACCAGTTAATAAATTGTATTGCCGCGAAATATGTCTTTGAAATCTACTTTTTCCCGGACAAGAAAGCAGCTCATAATTATTATGGATCAACTATAGTCCAGAAAACTGAAGAATTGAATCCAGGGCGTTTCATGTGTTCCAACCGTTCCTAACAAGCCTTACGAGTGAACATTTGAAAGGCAATAAGTTTCGCAGATTGATGAAATGGAATGCATGCTAATTATTCGGTTATTACAGTAGAGAGCAGCTCTAATCGTTTTTTTTTAATAATTTCGGGATTATTCACGAGCATCGACTACAAGAACGTTTAAGTCTCTCTTTTGATGGACAATACAGGAGAAGAATTGAAAATAAAGATTGCAGACAGTTATAATTTATAAACCGCATTTTATTCTAAATATAATTATAATTATGTAAGCTCGATTGATTTCTTTTTAAGGACCGTCTTAACCGGCACTGGTTGTTCAATATTCAGTTCTCTTGGAGATATCGTTTCAGCACTTGTGTCTGTTGCTGATGGCAGTTTGGAATCACTATCTTGAGGCTTTTCTATCCGATCCTGATATTGGTAATTTCTTGGAAGGAATTCTTTTATATTGTAAGGCGGATAATCATAAGGCCAGCATTTGAGCCTTATATATTATATTGTTCAATGCGAATGTTTTTGTAGCAATTTAAAAAAACTCGATTCCAAATTATTTATTGCAACTCAATTCACTCTCGGTCGGGTCTAAAACGTTCTTTAAACTATTCGCTGTTTTAAGCTATTGAAGCTGCTTTTTGCTGTCCAATACGCGCCAGTGCTTTTTCGTGCTATGGTTGAACTTGACAGTTCAAATCGTGAAGCTATGCTATGCTACGATAGCTGCTATCGAAGCAGCTATAGCTGAACATTGGACAGACTTCCGCATACCTTTCATTCTTATGCTGTTATGACATTCGCTATTTAGCGGCTATTTCTTAAGTGCAATAAAAGTACAATAACTGCCACATCGTGCGACCAGGTGAACCACATTAAAAGAAAGAGATAACACTCTTTTCGACGCGAGCGGCATCTAGTAACCGAAATTAACAACTGCATTGTTAAGGCAAAGGACATTAAAAGAAAGGGATACCACTCTTTCTGACGCTAGCGGCATCTAGTAAACGAAATTAACAACTGCATTGTTAAGAAAAATACCGATTTTAGCGCGTTTCATAGCATAACATGGCACTTTCCACTATTTGTACGTACCGAACTGTTAAAAACAAGTCTGTAGCAGTTCAAAAATCCAAAGGTAGAAGGATTTTTCTTGGATTAAGTGCTAGAATGTTGCGAAACACTGCTCGAATGCGCTATGTTGCGGCTATGTTGTGGCTAGTTTTTGACAGTACTCACTTTAAACTACTCGGACTGTCTCTCTCACCAAAGTCTAAATTGTATGTTACATCTTCTATCCCTCTCCATTTGGATCTACTAGCCGCTTTAAAGCCGCAAAAATAGCCAGTGTCATAACTCGTAACCCCCGGAATACTAACACAACTCGTGAAGCAGAAAGTTGTAAATATGTGCTAGCCGACCGGACAGTTGTGTACATCTGTCAGATTTTTTTCAGCAAAGTGTTCCGATTAGCATTGCTAAAATTCGGTTTCCTACTTAACTAAACCATCTGCGAAAAACACGAAGATAAAAGGGGAAAAGTCAATATTTTTAACTTTTTTTTTTTAATTTTGATAACTATATTCTCTATCCGGTACGACCATTTTTTGTCCCTCTTTGATTTTTCTTTCTTGAGATGATTTTAATCGTTTGAAATCGTTTTTCGTTCGTGTAATTTAGCGTGGACAATACGCCTGCATCTTTCGCTATCTATCAGCGAACTAATTTTGATTTTAGAGAAAAAAATAGTGTTATATGTTTTCAAATTATTTGAAAGGCATAACTATTAAAAATAAATAATTTTTTCATTGATTTATCTTCTAGGAATACCAATTAATTATACTACCTATGATACTTTTCAATGAAATGTGGTCTTCATATGTAATTCTTGCCAAGAAAATCGTGAAAAGTTGCTTCAGTTTGACTTTAAAATTTTCTTTATGGAAGGCCTTCTTTAAGATTTTTTCTAGCATTATATTAGTGAAAATGACATGTTAATTATTCAAGAAATAGGAAATATCTGTTTAAAAAACTCGAATTTACGTGAAATATTTGTAAGAAAACAGTCATAAATCATCATAATTGGTCGTACCGGACTCATGGCGTCTTAACAAAGTCTTGTACTGCAATATTTTATAAGATTGATAATACAGTAGGTACCGCTTATTGTAATCACTTTGGGACCAGCCAAAAACAATAACATTACACGGTTTATAACAATAGAGGAACGAAAAACGAACGTTTGTGGAGAATGGCACCCAACTGTTTTGATAACAAAATCCGGGTTATGTCATTATCCCGGATTAAAATAAGCGGTATCTATAGAGAATTTTCTCGATTTTCGGCGCAATTGTCACTTTTGCAATATCTGTTTTGCACTTGTTGCCGCCGAGAATATTTTTTCCGCCACACCTACACAATTTTAGTTTGAAAAAATCTGCCAACAATCTCGGCGTAACTTTATTATTTTTCCGGCAGTAGTTAGGAACGCGTTCAATTCTGAGATGCGGTGTAGGTTGCTATGTGACAGAAAACCTATTAAAAATAACAAGCCCGTGGAAGTGAAAATCTGATCGGATCTGAGAGATATGGAATAATTTATGAAAAAGTACACAATCACTTTACACCCCCTTAGGGGTCAATTTTCAAAAAATTTTGAAAAGACTTTCTAGGTATTCATATGAAGAATTCGTAGAATAAAAGTGAATTCAATATTTTGGAAGACCTAGAAGATATGACGAAAATCGTGAAAATATATGCATTCCATTTTGACTGAACATTCTTTTGCCCCCACTTCCGAACTCCAATGGACAGTCGTATTTTTTTTTAATCCAAATTACTTTTTAAGTTGTTCTACATATACACACTGAGTTTCAACTTTCTAGCACTCCCGTACCATACTACCCCTATACAAAATTATATTTTTCCAATATGCCACTACTATAGTTCTATCTAAATATTAAGTTTCAGCTTTTTATCATTATAGGTTCTTAAGATATATCCATCGGAACCTTTTCCTTTACACCCTCCCCCACCCTCACCCTCTACACCCACACCCCGAAATTTTTTTTCTCTCATAGGGTTCTATTGGGCCTACGTTTGGTAAGAAATTTGTGCATCTATCTTATACTGTTCTTGAGATATGAAACGTAATTTTTTTGAATATTTCTTATCCCCCCACTTCCATGTTCCGCCACCCCCTTAAAAAAATTTTACTTTGAGCAATCTTTATTTGTTGACCTTTCTACTCAAACCGAATTCCATTTTTCTAGAGCAATTGGTTTGTGAGATATCATAGTCTAAAGTTTTTCACCCCCACCCCCGTACGCCACTACCCCTACTCAAAATTATTTTTTCAATCCTTTGTCCTAACATTGGTACAGTTATCTGTTAAGTTTGAATTTTGTATCATCAACGGTTTAGGAGATATGGATTTTCGAATGTGTCGATCTCGGCATTTTTGCTTTTCGGACGAATTATTTTCCCCCCACTCCCACACCCTTTCACCCATTTCAATAATTTTTTTTTGCAAATGAGTCCACTATCTAAGTTCTATAGAAATTTCAAGTTTCAGCTTCCTAACGTAAGCGGTTGCTGAGATTTAGAAACCAAAATTTTTCCTCTAAAACCCTCTCCACTCCTCCCCCCTCTTACCCACACCCTTCTAAAATATACCAGTCGTAGAGGTTCACCCAACCTACCCACCATAAAAATTTCATGATAATACCTTCAAACTATTTTTGCGTACGGCATACGGCGTACGGCGTACAGACGGACATTTTTTTTTATTGCTTTTTTGGGGTCTACTAGTCCTAAAACGTGAAAATACAAAATTTCAGGGTAGCAAATTTCTTCGAAATTTCAGGTTGATCACAATACTTTATTATTAAATAATAATAAAGTAAAATATGTAGGTACTTACGTTATATATTATAATAGAACGAATATTCCAATTTTAGAATTTAATTCCGATGATCTACGGTGTAGATATTCCTTCTTTTCCGTACGTTCTTGATCTTCCTTGATTATTGTGAATAATTTCTTTAAATATTTATTTACTTCGATTAAAAATCACGAAAAATCTTTCTTGTTCTTTCTATGAAATCGTAAAAACAACTGATTTTCATTTCATATCTTTTCTAACCGACCAAAGCTGTAATAAGTTCATTCCAGACACCCCTTCTAACTTTTCTAACCGAATGTGCAACAGGTGCAGATACACACACACTCCCTCTTTCAGAGTAAATCATAAGCACATAAGCATGTTTTCTTATGTGTGCACGATGGCCTTCCATTACTCCAAAGTACACTCATACCTCGATATACGGCCTAGATATGACGTATAAAGAGCGGTTGTATAGCGAGGCATGAGTGTATTTTGCAATGTAAGGCATAGTGTACACATAAGAAAACTCTCGCTATGCGGCCGCTCTTTATACGGCATATCTAGGCAGTATATCGAGGTATGAGTGTGGGACTATTCCAGAATTCATTAAAAAGTAAAAAACCACTTCACATCCACTTACGGGTCAAATTTCGAAAAATCTTGAAAACACTTTCTGGGAAAGGAAGGAAAGAATTATTTTTCTGGAAGGGGTCTGGGGGGGGGGGGTCGCATATTGCTTATAACGACTATTGGATGTAGCGACGGTCCCTTCAATGTCGTTATATCCGGTTTTGGCTGTAATTCGCAGCCTGATCGGAAGAAAACCACCAAAAAATTGTACGTTCTACAGAAGGATCTGCACGAAATCGTGGACAAAAAGGAACAGTTACAGCGCAAATTGGACACGAGAAAAAATTATTTTCTTGTATTGATGCGATCGATTACGGAGTTACCGAGTAATTTGGATGATAGTTCGGACGATGAAGAAGCAACCGATTAAAAAATTGCGCTCGACAAAGACGAAAAGGAGTACGATTTATTTCTTATATTAAGATAATTGTATTTTACCAGCTAATAAATTGTATTGCCGCGAAATATGTCTTTGAAATCTACTTTTTTCCGGACAAGAAAGCAGCTCATAATTATTATGGAGCAACTATAGTCCAGAAAACTGAAGAATTGAATCCAGGGCGTTTCATGTGTTCCAACCGTTCCTAACAAGCCTTACGAGTGAACATTTGAAAGGCAATAAGTTTCGCAGATTGATGAAATGGTATGCATGCTAATTATTCGGTTATTACAGTAGAGAGCAGCTCTAATCGTTTTTTTTTAACAATTTCGGGATTATTCACGAGCATCGACTATAAGAACGTTTAAGTCTCTCTTTTGATGGACAATACAGGAGAAGAATTGAAAATAAAGATTGCAGACAGTTATAATTTATAAACCGCATTTTATTCTAAATATAATTATAATTATGTAAGCTCGATTGATTTCTTTTTAAGGACCGTCTTAACCGGCACTGGTTGTTCAATATTCAGTTCTCTTGGAGATATCGTTTCAGCACTTGTGTCTGTTGCTGGTGGCAGTTTGGAATCACTATCTTGAGGCTTTTCTATCCGATCCTGATATTGGTAATTTCTTGGAAGGAATTCTTTTATATTGTAAGGCGGATAATCATAAGGCCAGCATTTGAGCCTTATATATTATATTGTTCAATGCGAATGTTTTTGTAGCAATTTAAAAAAACTCGATTCCAAATTATTTATTGCAACTCAATTCACTCTCGGTCGGGTCTAAAACGTTCCTTAAACTATTCGCTGTTTTAAGCTATTGAAGCTGCTTTTTGCTGTCCAATACGCGCCAGTGCTTTTTCGTGCTATGGTTGAACTTGACAGTTCAAATCGTGAAGCTATGCTATGCTACGATAGCTGCTATCGAAGCAGCTATAGCTGAACATTGGACAGACTTCCGCATACCTTTCATTCTTATGCTGTTATGACATTCGCTATTTAGCGGCTATTTCTTAAGTGCAATAAAAGTACAATAACTGCCACATCGTGCGACCAGGTGAACCACATTAAAAGAAAGAGATAACACTCTTTTCGACGCGAGCGGCATCTAGTAACCAAAATTAACAACTGCATTGTTAAGACAAAGGACATTAAAAGAAAGGGATACCACTCTTTCTGACGCTAGCGGCATCTAGTAAACGAAATTAACAACTGCATTGTTAAGAAAAATACCGATTTTAGCGCGTTTCATAGCATAACATGGCACTTTCCACTATTTATACGTACCGAACTGTTAAAAACCAGTCTGTAGCAGTTCAAAAATCCAATGGTAGAAGGATTTTTATTGGATTAAGTGCTAGAATGTTGCGAAACACTGCTCGAATGCGCTATGTTGCGGCTATGTTGTGGCTAGTTTTTGACAGTACTCACTTTAAACTACTCGGACTGTCTCTCTCACCAAAGTCTAAATTGTATGTTACATCTTCTATCCCTCTCCATTTGGATCTACTAGCCGCTTTAAAGCCGCAAAAATATCCAGTGTCATAACTCGTAACCCCCGGAATACTAACACAACTCGTGAAGCAGAAAGTTGTGAATGTGTGCTAGCCGACCGGACAGTTGAGTACATCTGTCAGATTTTGGTGCTAAATAATTATTCGCCGGAGCAAAGTGTTCCGACTAGCATTGCTAAAATTCGGTTTCCTACTTAACTAAACATTAAAAGGTGAGTAAATTTGAATACAGTAAGTCCAAGTTATACAAATTATGTGCAAAATGTTTATTTTACAGGAATTTTGCGACTAGGAGGAAAGGAAATTCATGTCGATGGACATCACAGAAATTGACCTTGATATGACAACAAACTCGATAATTTAAAGTAATTTTTTTATGATTAGATGAATTGCTTTTAATTTTAGGATAGTGGCCAGAATCATCAGCGCTAAAAGAAACGACGTTGGACAAAAGGATGTTCCGATATCGGCGCCGCTGGTTAAATCGCCAGGTAGTACAAGAAGCTGGTTAAGTGTTGGCGAGGAAAGTGATGTCGATGTTGGGGATGATGACGGTGATGCTGCTGCTTCGACCGGAAGACGGTCACAAGCGATGGCCGCACAAGTTGTACGCGGCGCGTTTCTTGATGCTGCCAGTTCAATTTTCGACCGGTGTACCGCTAACCGATCGGAATCTGAACCGGAATGGCAACGCAATCTTGTTAGCCGAGCCGCTAACGAGGTCGTCCGGCAAATATCGCTGCTCAACGACGAGCCGCAACCGATCGATTCTGCCAGTGCTGCTACTGATACCGTTAATGGTAGCAACGACGAGCCACCGGTAGTCAATTCAATTCCAACCGCCGATCTCGGTAATTGCATTGAATTACATTCGACGATGGTAATGTTATCGACGACATTCCGATCGCTCAATCGCCAGAAGAGAAAGATCTTCTGTTGGCTTTTCGTCAACGAAAGAAAATGTGTAGTGGTTCATGGAAACATCCAAAATAAATTAACGAAGACTACGAATTTGTTATTTGTATTTTCAAGTTATTCCTTTCCAATAAATTGAAGTATGTCTTAAGAAGATGTTGTGTTTTTATTTGGCTAGGGTGTGAGTGGACTAGGGGCACCGGATGGTGCGCTATGATCTCCCCAGAGTGAAACTGTTACCGCCTCTAGAGTGGAGTACTGTAATCTCTAGAGTGGAGCTGTACTCTCCTCCAGAGTGGAGCTGTAATCTCCTCCAGAGTGAAGCGCTGTAATCTCATCCAAAATGGTATGGTTTATATCATACATGTCCAGCGAACGTCATAGATTGCGTTTTGGGCCTATCCATAAACCGAAATCAGGTCTGATTTTGGTATTATATAAATAAGCCTTCCACGAGGACCTGAAGGGATCGCAATGGGCCCGTATGGCACCTAGTGAGCGCGGTGCTCTTCTACAGGCTCTTCTACAGGGATCCAGCAAAACATAACAAATTACAGGACAGGCAAAAACATTTATCGGGCAACTTAACAAGCACACAAAAAAGACACGAACACAAAATACGGTAATTGATAAGGTCAACACGGTATCCGACACGAATTCATTGCCCTAATTTTATTTTACAATATTTAAAATGTGCATTCCACACCAAAAAATGACAGCCATTGTCATTTTTCAATCAGCCGGACGGCCGACTAATGGCTTTGAATGTGTTGAGCACAAGCATTCCGGGAGTTACGCATAACTGCATTATACCATGGCATTTGGTTTGTTCTTTTTGTCGGCTTAGTGTACACCGAGTACACTTTTTCCACTAGCTCTCGGGCCAGTGCAGAAAAGTGTAAAAGGGAGTGGCGGGGAAAGAACAAGCACACTATTTGAGTTTGAGTTTGTGTCATTGATTTGACGTCAAATGTTGTTTAGAAAATCTAGTGCAAAAAAGTGCAGAAATTTCATGCAAGAAAAACAGACTTATTAATACCTCGTTCACGTGGTAGCTCAGAGTAGTGTAGCGTATTATAAAATCCTGAGGTTCAAACAAAAATGGGAAATAGAGGAACTTGTCCTGAGTAGAAAATCGTTCTACACATACTCCCGTTTTTGCACCGTTAAGGAGATAACGCGATTTTAAGGATGAAGGATTTTCATCGTACCTGTGATCACTGTTTGGTCTCTAACTACTGATGTACTTAGCGTAACGTAAAAATTCTGGGCTCGTTGGAAAGGACACAAATTCTTCTTTCTAATTGCTATCAACTGTGTCAATCAGTGTTATACTTTTTGGGAAAAATTCATATAAATGACACAAACGTATAGTGAAATTTTATGGGCTTTCCGAAAATGTGATAAAATTTGGTGGTTAATCAGATCCTTCTTGGTGAAAACAGGACTTTTTTTGTATTTTTTTTTTAATTTTCTATTATTTATGTGTCATTTAAATGAATTTTTTCCCAAAAAGTATAACACTGATTGACACAGTTGATAGCTATTACAAAGAAAAATTTGTGTCCTCTCCAACGAGCCCAGAATTTTTACGTTACGCTGAGTACAGCAGAATTTAAGACCAAACAGTGATCACAGGTACGATGAAAATCCTTCGTCCTTAAAATCGCGCTATCTCCTTAACGGTTTTGTTAGTGGGATTTTCCATTATTATAAGGGCTTTACAAAGAGAGCAACTAATTTTTTTTGATACAGAGTGAGAAGCGTATCCAGCAGCGTATAAATTGGCTGACAAGTCCACGTCGACTTGAGCTAAATAATCAGATGAAAAAATTATTGAATATTCTGAAAAATCTATTTCTTGCGAAACATTAGTTTCAAAATTTTTTAAGTCTTTGAAGTCTTCACAGTGATGCTTGAAAACATTATGGACTCTAATTTTTTTCTCACATTCTAATAGTTGTGAATACGAGATCCGATAACTGCAACCCGCTAAAGAACGATAGAGTCTGAATCGATGCTCTAAGTCATCAGTTTGAAGTTTACCTGTCAGAACATAGCTTATTTTAAAAATTGAAAGGGAATATTCTATAAATTGTGTCAATGAAGATGTGCTGAAAAATATGGCATTATAGGTATCTCTAGTCAATGTTCCGTTATTGTTCGGTGACGAATTCCATATGTTTAGCCATTCCAAAAATTTGCGCAGAAAAATGAAACGCTCATCAGAAATATCTGAAAAAAGATGGCATTGATCATCTCGTTTATGGAGTCCTTTGAAAGGTGTTTTTATGTTAACAATCTTCCACCATCTTCGAATAATTTCGAGAAATTGTGCAGTTTGATAACACTATTCAAAGATTGTTTCAAAGCTGATATGGTTGATTCGTGAAAAATGTTATCTGCTAGTAAAACGTTTTGGCGTTCTAGGTTGTTCGGATTTATGGTTTTATAATTTAATATATAAGCTTGCTTCACTAACAAATTGGATTCAAATTGATATTGAGCAGTAATATGATTAAAAGAGGCTTGCTTCATCTCAAAAGTTTCAAAATCGGGATAGACAAAAGTTCGTTTAAAGTTTTTTAGGCCTAACCAATTGTTACGTATGTTTTTTAATATGTGGACAAAATCAAATAATAAGAAAATTTTATGATTTGCATAAAGAGGATTTGAAAAAAATTGGTCATTCTTGGGTGAAAAAATTTTAAACATGTTTTGGTTTACGCGATTATTATCTGTGATTATTGCTAAGACTTGAAAATCAAGACTTTGCACAAGATTAATTACATCTTTGGTTAATGAATGCAAGTCTTCTCCTGTAGATCGAAGTACAGGTATAAGATGAACAATTTCTTTGAAAGGCCCAAAACACGACTTTATCATGAAACACTGAACTGTTCTTGATGCTTTGTTGTGTCGTCGTTGCGCACGGCAGAATTCCCACTGGGCAGCAACAAGTGCGATGAATACCGAAAGGTATATGTAGGTCACGGCAGCATCACACAACAGCTGCAAAAGATAGCAATTTCGATACCATAATTGGTAATACGACGTGCGAGTTGTGTCTGCGGCCCGGTGGAGAAATTTGAACCGGGGGTCAGTCGTTGAACGAACTTCAAAGTGTGTGCTCGCTTGCATTTCTTCTGTTTGATTCAATTATTTTAAATTTCGTCAACAATTTTCATATATTCGAAACTGTGAAAATTCGCGAATATTTTCTGCAAGTGAAAAAGTGCCATTGACAGTTGGTAAAACATCGGTAAAGTTGCGTTTTCGAGGTGTTTTAATTGTCGCCGAGTGTCTTGAAAAGAGTTTTTTTGTACTTTCCGGAGTCCAAGCGCGCGAAGTGGAAATCGAGATTTTTTTCGACTTGTGATCGAAAAGATGGTGGCAAATATCTTTGGACCCGAGTGGTTTTTCTGATGCTTAGTGATTTGGCTGGAGAAGTCGAGATTTTCGGATGAGTTTGAGTGGTTCATTGTCGGTAATACGGTGTCTAGTTTGCTTTCTGTGAAATGCGAAATTATTGAGTGTCGAAGAGTTGTGTGTCGTCGAGCAAAAAGGTCAACAAAAAAAATAGAAAATTTGCGCGTCTCGTCGGGTCGTATGTTTTTTTTCTCGGAGTCGTCGTTTTCAAACGTCGAGTTTTTTTTTACTTCGGAAAATTTTCGAAATGGGTTCTTTTGCTGTTTTGTGATTTTTTTTTCATTGGAAAATAAGAAATTAATTCTTGTATTGTGCAACCAGTGAAGCAATTAAAGGAATGATTCGGATTATGACGTCAAATAAAACAGCGGCATATGATTCAAGCGATAAATTATAATTCAAGGGCAGTTCTGTTACAGTAACTCCTTCCATAGCTGCCAACGCGCCCAAAACCATTTGAGTGGTGTCTTTCACGTCGTTGTATTTATGGAGAAGTTCCATTATTTCCTTTTCTGTGTACCGTCATCCTTAACGGTTTTTCGCACGGTTCGAAAACTTTCTCGACCAAATTTACCTCGGCTGCCAAACTAATCGAATTCGATGTTGCGACCTCTTTCATTTACATGACGTTTGACAGCAAAACGAGTTTGTGTTATAAACAAATATTATTGTCTTGCGCTTTCGATTGAAGAAGCCAGGCCGCGGACACGCTCCGCGTCGATGAACAGCTATTAGCGAAACATTTAAGATGATCTTCGTTCCGCCTCATTGTCGTGAAATCGTTTAATCGCCTGGAAATCGAAAAGTTGTCTAAAAGAAAAAAAAAAGAAAAAAAGGAAACAAAATTCGAATTAAATAAACAAATGAATGAATTGGGAAACTAAATAAAATTATATATAAAAACCAACAAAAACAAAAGCTTAAATGAATTAAAATTTAAAACCTGAAACAAAAAAAAAATAAAAATACAACGAATTAAAAAAAAAAAAAAAATTGAAAATAATTATTAAATGACAGACGGACAGGACGAAACGAAGACGAAGTAAAAATTTAAATTAAAATAAATAACATAAAATAAAAAGTTCAACACCACATCGGGAGAATTAAATATCGGGTGAGTGCAATTTTTTTTTATTTTTTTGCTTTTGTATTATCCTTTTGTTTGGTTTTCCTAAAATTTTTTTGAGATCTTGTCTTTAGTTTTTTTTTGTTTCCGCGCTTATTCTGGACATGGTTTTTTTTTCGTATTAAAAAAAATTATTAAGTGCTAAGTAGAGCCCTTATAAAATGAACCCGAGCGTCTAGCTCCTTTTCCCTGAACCTCAAAAAGGGGCCACGACGAAAATGTATGAAGGACAGTCGTGGCTGAGGTAGGGTGGGCAGAACAGGGCGCTAACAACACCAGAGCGCCCTGACAAATCGCGAAGCCGCGCCAATCCAACCGCTTCTTGGTCTTTCACGACCTGTTGGGAAAATAATCCCAATTTTGACAATTCCCTTGGATAAGTTGGCGCTGTCAATTTTTGTTGTACAGACCAAGGGTTTATGGTCTGAGTCGGAGCAAGTACCCCCCCACACACTGCCGTAGCTAGTCCCGGCCGCCAGCAAGAGCGTCGCACCAGCAAAGACTCAGCCACCAATTCGGACTTAGGTGGAATTGGCCCTTCTGTCCCGAACCTCTCTTTTCCTTTCGACTATTTTGACTTTTTCAAGTCGAAATAGTCCTTCCAAGGCCTCAAACACAACAAATGGCGCCCAACGTGGGGCTATCCTAAGCTACGCTTCGAGCACAAAGCGTAGCCCATCAACACGCGCGAGTACAGAAAAATTCCGTGCAAAAATTTGGTGGGCAAAAGGACTAAATTTCGTCGTTATTCGACATCATTTTCGCCTGAACGGCAACAGTCCAAGTGGTGGGCGGAAATCCATGACGTTCAGACCCCCGTCGATACACCAGCAGCTTCCGGGGGGGCGTTGTCTAATTTGGGAGTGAATGATTTGATCAACATAATTCGTTCGGTCATCCGAGAAGAACGAGATCAAGGGCCCCCTATGTCAAACACTCCTCAACCACCGCCTGTTACTCATCCAGCACAACCGCCACAATTCTTGTCTAGACCCAGCGTATCGACTGCGTACCAATTTCCGCCACCACTGTATCCGCATATTCGACAACCACAACGTGAGCAAGTTCAGGATCGACAGACCCATGCGAACGCCCAAATGCCCATTCGCAATAACAACGGCTCGAATTATATTCACCACAACGCTGGCAGTTCGATTCGCCATTGGCGACTACGATTTAATGGAGATGGCCAGTCACTACGCGCCGAAGAGCTAATTTTCCGAGCGGAAGCATTGGCCTTGTCGGATTTGGGCGGGCGCATGGATTTGTTGGTCGCGAACTTCCATTTGTTGCTGGATAATTTGCCAAACCAGTGGTACTGGTTATGGAGGCGAACCAACCCAGATTCGACGTGGTATTCGCTTAAAACCATCTTCCTGCAATACTGGGGCGACCGTAGCACCGATTTCGAAGTTCGGAAAAAAATGATTACCAGACGGCAAGCACCTAACGAGCCGCACCTGGTATTCGAGCAGGAAATGACCAGATTTCGGACTCAATTACGCACCCCGATTCCGGATTCACAATTTTTTGAGCTGGTCAGCGGCAATCTCTTGGGCAGTATTCAACAGCTGATCTGCTTTCATGAGATCCGAGATCTGGCTCATATTCGTGCTTTGGTGTCGAGATACGAAGAGGTCAGGAAGGCTAATCGTGTAGCAACCTGGCAACAGCCTCGTGTTCACGAACTGGAACCGCCGTTGGTTGCTACCGAAGACGTCGAAGAAACCGCCGACGTAGCTGGCATATCAACTCCACTGGTATGTTGGAATTGCCGGAAGGAGGGTCACGGATATCGAGACTGCTAAGAGACCCATAAAAAGGTCTTCTGCTATTATTGCGGGAAGGCAGACGTGATCAAGCCAAAATGTACTCGATGTCAAACAAAAAACGGACCGAAGGACGAAAGGTTTCCGGGGCCTTCTCGCCCAGTGACAGACAATCCACCGGGCCGGTGGATTGTCTGTCACTGGACCATCTTAGAAGGTTCGAAGCAGGATGTCAGCGATTCCCAATCCCCCTTTCATTTTGTTACTTCCAATAAAAACATTTTACCCCTTGTTAATACCCCCTTAATAACCCCTCCAAATTTTACAACACCTTTATCATCCCTTTCTGAACCTAACTCCCATCCTTTCAGCGTAAAATCATCCTCCCCTAATTTTCCAACAACAAACACATCGCATGTCACGATATTGGCGAGAGAAAACGCTACGACAGAGCCGGCTGGTTCTAGATCTGAAGAAGACCCTATAATGAATGAAAATCCAAGACGACATTCCCGCCATCCTCTCAAGCCATACCATCTTCGGCTAAAAGAATATATGAGGGCTCGAGAGCGAATTTTTTCACCTACTCCAGTCGCCAGTGGTGATCAAGTATCGGCACTATCGAGTGGATCCGGTCGCAGAAAGTCAACCTTGCGTCTTCGTATGTTCTGGAGGATGGTGCGCGAAAAAAAGAAAGCGATTCTGTCAACCATCATTACCAATCCGTTGGACATCCGTCCGTACGCCATGGGATCCTTGTTCGGAGTGGACGTTGAAGGACTCCTAGATAGTGGGCGAGCATCAGTTGCCTGGGGGCCAACGCTCTACGACGTCTTTATGATGCACAGGTGAATTATCGACCGGTCTGTCAAGAGGTGAAGACCGCTGATGGTGCAGCACAAAAGGTATTAGGTACAGTAACCACCGATATTACTTTTCTCGGTATTACCAAACCTATCACGCTATATATAGTGCCGAGCCTGTCGCAGAAATTGTACCTGGGGGTAGATTTCTGGCGATCGTTCCAACTAGCTCCTAGAATTATCAGCGAGGTCGATACTCCCGATACTGCATCGCAACTGATAGCTCCGGATGCCCACCATTTAACGCCCACAGATGTAAAGAGGTTGGAAATGGTAAAGTCCAAATTTCCATCCTACGAAGTATACGGACTCGGTGTGACCAACATCGAACAACACAGTATAGACGTTGGTGATGCAAGTCCCATCAAACAGCGACATTATCCTGTGTCTCCTGCGATCCAAAAACTCTTATATGACGAGATCGATCGCATGAGAGCACTTGGCGTTATAGAGACCAGCCAGAGTGCATGGAGCTCGCCTGTGGTTCTCGTGAGGAAGCCAGGCAAGGTCAGGCTATGTTTGGACTCGCGCAAGGTCAATAGTGTGACGAAGAAGGATGCATATCCATTACCACACATTGATGGTATCTTAAGTCGTTTGCCGCGAGCCAATTTTATTACTAGCCTGGACCTCAAAGACGCCTTTTGGCAGATTCCTCTCGAGAACAAATCCAGGGAGTATACAGCGTTTACCATTCCTGGCCGGCCTCTGTACCACTACACTCGCATGCCGTTTGGGTTATGCAACGCGCCGCAAAGGATGTGTCGTTTGATGGACAAAGTCATCCTACCCGAGCTGAAGGAGCAGGTATTCGTATACTTGGACGATCTGCTGTTAATTTCTGAAGATTTCGATTCACATCTGGTTTTATTGGCGGAAGTCGCAGAATGTTTGCGAAAGGCTGGCTTGACTATCAACGTCAACAAGAGTAAGTTTTGTCTGAGAGAGGTGAAATATCTCGGATACATTATCGGAGAAGGAGGCTTGAAAACTGATCCCAACAAAGTTTCAGCCATCGTCGATTACCCTTCGCCTAAGTCCGCACGTCAAGTACGACGCTTCCTTGGTATGGCAGGCTGGTATCGACGATTCGTTCCCAACTTTGCCGCTACTTTTTCACCAATTTCAGACACTCTAAAGAAGTCCAACCAGTTTGCTTGGACTACAGAGGCACAAACTTCCTTCCTATTAGTAAAAGACTTGTTGACGAAAGCCCCCTTATTAATCAATCCTGATTTTAAGAGGTCTTTCGTAATACAATGCGACGCCAGTAAATCAGGGGTGGATAGCGTTCTCTTTCAGGAAAACGACGATGGATCGGAATCTCCAGTGGCGTATATGTCACAGAAGCTCACTTCCGCTCAACGCAACTACAGCGTAACCGAACTCGAGTGTTATGCAGCTGTGTTGAGCGTGAAAAAATTTCGAGCCTATGTAGAAGGGACTGCGTTCAAAATCATTACGGATCACGCAAGTCTCAAATGGCTCATGTCGCAGAAAGACCTACAAGGACGGTTGGCAAGATGGAGTTTAAAACTCCAAGGTTACGACTTCAGAATCGAGCACCGACGAGGGAGCCTGAACGTTGTACCCGACGCTCTCTCTCGTGTATACGAAGAGGGATTAAATGCGCTGATCGACGTAGCACCGATGGTGGACATGGATTCTCCAGAATTCTCTGGCAAAGAATATAAAGAGTTAGTGTCCACTGTCGATGCGAACGCCGATCGGCTTCCTGACGTATGCGTGAGGGATGGTTTCGTGTACTAGCGCACAGAGCCTCACAACGGTGACCCGATTGCTGAAGACAGAGCTTGGAAATTATGGATTCCATCAAGTCTTACGTCAGCTGCGATTGTTCTGGCGCACGAGGCAGACACCACGGTCCATGGTGGTTATGCCAAAACACTAGAGCGAGTCAGGCGATTTTTGTACTGGCCCGGAAGTACGCACCTACGTTCTGGCGTGCGACACTTGTAAAGAAACAAAGTCCCCGAACAGACCTCTACGAGCGCCAATGGGAGAACCGTTCCAGACGGATCAGCCATTCCAACATCTGTACATCGACGTACTTGGACCATATCCGCGTACCAAACGGGGTAAGATCGCAATCTTGATCGTCTTGGATCATTTCACTAAATTTCCCCTGTTACATCCTTTGGGGCGGATCACTGCTGAAGAGATCACCAACTTTTTGGAGGGGCAGGTTTTCCACACGTTTGGAACACCCGAGACGATCCTCTCCGATAACGGCTCTCAATTTAGGTCGAATGTGTTTAACACCATGCTGAACAAATACGGAGTTAAACACCTGAACACCCCGAGCTACTCACCGCAAGCGAATGCTTCGGAGCGTGTGAATCAATCCATCCTGGCCGGAATTCGAGCATTCATCACTGATGACCAAACACGATGGGATGAGAGTCTAAGCAAAATTGGATGTGCTCTCCGAAGCTCACTCCACCAAGCCACTGGATTTTCTCCTTATCAGGTTTTGTTTGGGAATCACATGATGTTGCACGGGAAGGACTACGAACTGCTGAAGCAGTTGCGAGCGTTGGGAGAGTCAAATGTACAGCTCCGACCTCGAGAGGGAATCCCTATCGTAAGGCAACTGGCGCAGACGAAAATAAGGGTCGCACATGAGGACAGCAGCAGGCGTTATAATCTGCGTGCTGCTAAAACACATTTTTGTGTAGGTCAAGAAGTATTCCGAAGAAATTTTTCCTTGTCCACAGCCGCACAGAATTATAACGCCAAGCTGGCAAAGAAGTTCCTCAAGTTCAGAATTTGTCGTGTGCTAGGTAACTCACGATACGAATTGGAGGATTTAGGAGGCAAACGTCTGGGGACTTACCACTCCAAGGATCTGAGGCAGTGATCCGAGGAGTATGTCACCGATTGCCCGGCACTCAGTCGTGCGCACGAGACTTATGAGCGCGACGACCTTTGTAGTCGTTTCGGCGTTGAAAATCAACGGCGAACCGCCTATGTTGTTGTGTCGTCGTTGCGCACGGCAGAATTCCCACTGGGCAGCAACAAGTGCGATGAATACCGAAAGGTATATGTAGGTCACGGCAGCATCACACAACAGCTGCAAAAGATAGCAATTTCGATACCATAATTGGTAATACGACGGGCGAGTTGTGTCTGCGGCCCGGTGGAGAAATTTGAACCGGGGGTCAGTCGTTGAACGAACTTCAAAGTGTGTGCTCGCTTGCATTTCTTCTGTTTGATTCGATTATTTTAAATTTCGTCAACAATTTTCATATATTCGAAACTGTGAAAATTCGCGAATATTTTCTGCAAGTGAAAAAGTGCCATTGACAGTTGGTCAAACATCGGTAAAGTTGCGTTTTCGAGGTGTTTTAATTGTCGCCGAGTGTCTTGAAAAGAGTTTTTTTGTACTTTCCGGAGTCCAAGCGCGCGAAGTGGAAATCGAGATTTTTTTCGACTTGTGATCGAAAAGATGGTGGCAAATATCTTTGGACCCGAGTGGTTTTTCTGATGCTTAGTGATTTGGCTGGAGAAGTCGAGATTTTCGGATGAGTTTGAGTGGTTCATTATCAGTAATACGGTGTCTAGTTTGCTTTCTGTGAAATGCGAAATTATTGAGTGTCGAAGAGTTGTGTGTCGTCGAGCAAAAAGGTCAACAAAAAAAATAGAAAATTTGCGCGTCTCGTCGGGTTGTATGTTTTTTTTCTCGGAGTCGTCGTTTTCAAACGTCGAGTTTTTTTTTACTTCGGAAAATTTTCGAAATGGGTTCTTTTGCTGTTTTGTGATTTTTTTTTCATTGGAAAATAAGAAATTAATTCTTGAATTGTGCAACCAGTGAAGCAATTAAAGGAATGATTCGGATTATGACATCAAATAAAACAGCGGCATATGATTCAAGCGATAAATTATAATTCAAGGGCAGTTCTGTTACAGTAACTCCTTCCATAGCTGCCAACGCGCCCAAAACCATTTGAGTGGCGTCTTTCACGTCGTTGTATTTATGGAGAAGTTCCATTATATCCTTTTCTGTGTACCGTCATCCTTAACGGTTTTTCGCACGGTTCGGGAACTTTCTCGACCAAATTTACCTCGGCTGTCAAACTGATCGAATTCGATGTTGCGACCTCTTTCATTTACATGACGTTTGACAGCAAAACGAGTTTGTGTTATAAACAAATATTATTGTCTTGCGCTTTCGATTGAAGAAGCCAGGCTGCGGCAACGCTCCGCTTCGATGAACAGCTATTAGCGAAACATTTAAGATGATCTTCGTTCCGCCTCATTGTCGTGAAATCGTTTAATCGCCTGGAAATCGAAAAGTTGTCTAAAAGAAAAAAAAAAGAAAAAAAGGAAACAAAATTCGAATTAAATAAACAAATGAATGAATTGGGAAACTAAATAAAATTATATATAAAAACCAACAAAAACAAAAGCTTAAATGAATTAAAATTTAAAACCTGAAACAAAAAAAAAATAAAAATACAATGAATTAAAAAAAAAAAAATTGAAAATAATTATTAAATGACAGACGGACAGGACGAAACGAAGACGAAGTAAAAATTTAAATTAAAATAAATAACATAAAATAAAAAGTTCAACACCACATCGGGAGAATTAAATATCGGGTGAGTGCAATTTTTTTTTATTTTTTTGCTTTTGTATTATCCTTTTGTTTGGTTTTCCTAAAATTTTTTTGAGATCTTGTCTTTAGTTTTTTTTGTTTCCGCGCTTATTCTGGACATGGTTTTTTTTTCGTATTAAAAAAAAATGATTAAAGGCTAAGTAGAGCCCTTATAAAATGAACCCGAGCGTCTAGCTCCATTTCCCTGAACCTCAAAAAGGGGCCACGACGAAAATGTATGAAGGACAGTCGTGGCTGAGGTAGGGTGGGCAGAACAGGGCGCTAACAACACCAGAGCGCCCTGACAAATCGCGAAGCCGCGCCAATCCAACCGCTTCTTGGTCTTTCATGACCTGTTGGGAAAATAATCCCAATTTTGACAATTCCCTTGGATAAGTCGGCGCTGACAATTTTTGTTGTACAGACCAAGGGTTTATGGTCTGAGTCGGAGCAAGTACCCCCCCCCCACACTGCCGTAGCTAGTCCCGGCCGCCAGCAAGAGCGTCGCACTAGCAAAGACTCAGCCACCAATTCGGACTTAGGTGGAATTGGCCCTTCTGTCCCGAACCTTCCTTTTCCTTTCGACTATTTTGACTTTTTCAAGTCGAAATAGTCCTTCCAAGGCCTCAAACACAACAGCTTCAGATGAATTGTTGTCAGCAAAACCAACAACTTTCTTTGATTTATATTCCAACATTTTATTAATATAAATCTCATCTATTAATATTGCAACAAACTTCTGATGGTCTGTTAAAGATTTTGAAGCTTGTGCCAAATAACGTTCGTCATTTTCTTTCTTTAAAGGAGATATATTTAAGGAAGAACTTATTTGACGAAGATAATTTTTGTGTGGCAATATTAAAAATCGTTTAAGCTCTTCATATGTGGAAGCAGAATGAGAATAGATGATAAAAGCCATAATTATGGTTTGAACATTAAATCGATGTCTATTTGAAGTTATGAGCTTCAATTGATTAATAGTTATTTGGATTTCATTGTCATGGGTAAACTCTTCATCCTCTTTACAAATCTGTTCCAAACATGAAATGGATTTCGCAATATAATATTGAGCATCGAAAGTGCTAGTCGCACGCTCGTTTTTATATCGACTTAGAAGATTCTCAAGTTGAGACCATAAAGTTAATTTTGAATCCGCGGGCAAAATCCATTTCAAATCTTTACTATTAATCTCATTATTGAACACAAAAATTTTTAATTTCATATTTTGAGAAACAATAATGCGGACTGAAAATTCAATTGCGTAGTCCTCATTACTGTTTTCAATCAAATAAAAAATTAATTTTGTTTCGGACTTCAAAAATTTCCAGTCTAGCAAAATTAATTTTTTATCAAAGCCGCTCAAAAGATCTTCAAAGTTTAAAATACGGTCGGATAAAAGTGCATCGGAATTTTGATGTTCCAATCTCGCAAAATAGGCCTCACGTCTTTCCTGGGGAGGTTTTCTTTTGGGCACTTCCACCGTCGACAAGTAGGATGGCAGATTCGGAAAAATTCCCGGAACAGCGCCCTCGTGCAGTCTGAAAAATTTGAACGGGAGACCGAGGTCTCGACCGTTGACATGACGCGTTTTAATTATATCCGAATCTGCAAAATGCAAAATGCATAGGTACGTGAATTTGGTCGGACTCCAATTCTCACGTGGGATCGATCTGATCCATGCATCCTTTTCAGCACCATTGCTGGGAAAAGAAAATGTTACTACATTTTTTTCGCCAGCCACCAAAGTGTTCCTGTAGTTGGACGTGCAGCCCGGGACACAGCACTTTCTTGGCATGATTAATTTCCGTAACAAATAAACGATGTTTTAATTCTTTGATCAAAACACATTTTAAAAAATAAATAAAATTACTTACTTCTTTGAAGATTTTCGTAGGTTGGAATTTCGGGATTGCCGTTGAAGATGTAGGTCAGAGACCGCGCTCCTTTCTATAAATTATCACAAGTTACTATTATTTTTTTATAAATTTAATTCAACGCCGTTTTGCGAATTTTTAAATTATTTTAATTAATATGGTTGTTATTTCCGTAATCAATTATCAAATTAATAGATTTAAAAAAAAGACAACGAGAAGGCAACGAGCATAAAATAACTATAAACAATTTTACTTAAATTCTGCTTAATTGGTTTACCATAAAGTAATCAGTTTACACAAAACTACCGTTGTTATAAAGTAATAAGATGATTTGTAAAAAAAAATTGGAGGATAATTAAATTTATTATTAAGCGTAAATTTAAAATTATTTCTCCGGACCGAGGATTGAGCTTAGAAACATAATTTTCCGTCCTTTGATCAAATAGAAATCACTTAATTTTAACTTGTCACACCCGAACACCTTCCCGTTGTATTTTTTTTTTTTCATTACAAAAATGAATAAATTTTTCGTAAAATCTAAATTCACAACTAAAACAAGTTTGAAATACATAATGAAAAAATATTTGTACACAAAATAAATATTCGGAATGATCCATAACCAAACTTCTAGGCTTTGATTTTTTCCGCTTTGATTTACACCAAATTATTTGCGCAATTGCAAATATTTTGGTTCTAAACCGAAGCGAACATTCCAAATATTGATTATGGACTAAATATTTGTAGAAAAATAACACAAATTATCAAGATTTTTAACTAAATAACTCACACGAAACTTTTACGCGCTCGATTCCCGGCAAAAAACACACGAAACTGACAGGCGGCCACAGTAAACACACACAGATCATCGTCGTACGTAGGCCGTCCTCGAATACTTGCTCAACACTTATGCGACGGCTTTCATATATAGGTGGTTCTGGTTCTGCCGTAACCCCCGGAATACTTACACAAGCCGTGAAGCAGAAAGTTGTGAATATGTGCCAGCCGTCCGGACAGTTGTGTATATCTGTCAGATTTTGGTGGAAAATAACTATTCGCCGGAGCGAAGTGTTCCAATTGCATTGCTAAAATTCAGTTTCTTAATTAACTAAACATCAAAAGGTGAGTAAATTTGAATACAGTAAGTCCAAGTTATACAAATTATGTGCAAAATGTTTATTTTACAGGAATCTTGCGACTAGGAGGAAAGGAAATTCATGGCGATGAACATCACAGAAATTGATCTCGATATGACAACAAATTTGGTAATATAAAGTAAATTTTTTGTGAATGGATAAATTGCTTTTAATATTAGGATAGTGTCCAGAATCATCAGGGCTAAAAAAAACGACGTTGGACAATATTGCACCATCATTTTCCGTGAATAGAGCCAATGAAACAACGTTTTTCTCTCTTGGTAACCTGTCTGTCCCGTCTCGTCACAGGACTCCGATCCCGAAGGAACCGCCGAAGCCAGTCGTGGTGGATCCGATCGAGGATCCCGATCCCAGCACCGCGGTTATAACACACGAGAACTTAATGACGGCCCTGGCACAAATCAATTGTATTTTTTCGGGTTTGCGAAAAGATGTTTCAAAAGCGGCGCCGCTGGTTAATTCGCAGGCTAGTACAAGTGTTGGCGAGGAAAGTGATGTCGATGTTGGTGATGATGGTGTTACAGCTGCTTCGACCGGAAGACGGTAGCAAGCGATGGCCGCAGAAGTTGTACGCGGCGCGTTTCTTAATGCTGCCAATTCACGTTCGACCGGTGTATCGCTAACCGATCGGAATCTAATCGTGCCACAATTGGCCACCAAATATCTACCGGAATGGCAACACAATCTTGTTAGCCGGGCCGCTAACGAGGTCGTCCGGCAAAGATCGCTGCTCAATGACGAGCCGGAACCGATCGATTCGTCCGGTGCTCCTGCTGCTACCGCTGGTGGTAGCAACGATGAGCCACCGGTAGTCAACTTAATTCCAACCGCCGATCTCGGTAACTATAGTACATTGAATTTACGTTCGACGATCGCAATGATATCGGCGACGAGAAAATGATGACCGACGGTGGTCAGCGGGCTGTTGCACGAAAACGTCCAAAATAAGTTAACGAAGCCTACGAATTTGTATAAATGTATTTTCAAGTTATTCCTTAAAATTGTTTTTTTGCCAATAAATTGAAGTATGTCTTGAGATGTTGAGTTTTTATTTGGCTAGGGTGTGCTGGACTAGGAGCACCGGATGGTGCGCTGTGATCTCTCCAGATCCAGTGTGAAGCTGTAATCGCCTCCAGAGTGGTGGGCTGTAATCTCCAGAGTGGAGCTGTAATCTGTTGGGTCGTCGTTGCGAATCTTAAGACTAAAATTCAACTCACTTACCAATGATACAAACTCCAATTTTGAGTTGTTGTTTGGGTGATCGAAGAATGGTTTCATCCCGTGCACGGCTAAATGATGATCGGTGAGATTGTCGGAGAGCACCTGATTTGGAACCGTACGGGTCACGGAAAGCGAAACGTCTGACGCTAGTATTGTCGGCAGGATTTAATCTTTACGTTAATCACATTTAAGTTCACTTCCAACGTTGAAACGTAATCGGAATTATTTATAAACAAAAATCCTTCGCTTGACGTTTCAGTCAGGGTTCGAGCAAACAACACACAAATTTTGACAGCAGGGTTGGCATTAAAATTGTCGAACTTCGTTCGGGTGCATTTCTTGGTAAATTGGCATAATTTCGTTGAGTTGAGAGTGAAGTTGGTGGTAAATGAACTTTTGAGTGCTCGCTCGACTCCAATTGTTGTATTCGAGAAAAGCTAAATATTAACAATAATTTTGTGCGGTAATGTCATGTACAATTCCGGAAATTTCGTGGCACAATCGTGACCCAGAGTGGTGTCGCCGCTGTTAAAAAGCTAAAAGGTCTATATGGAGCTGTTGCGATTGCAGTTCAACCCTGCAATGAATTGTGATCGTGGCAGCTCGACTGCGACCAACTTCACGCGGGAGAGATGGATTTTCGTTGGTGTGGGTGCGGTTCGGATTTTTGGCGGGAAAAAGCGCGTCGTTCGAGGTTGACAGAAAAGATCGAGGAGGAAGTAATTCGAAGATGGCTGTAAACTGAGTTCGGGTTCTGCATTCCAAAACCTTTCGTGCGTGTTTTATCGGTTGTGATATCGCTCGGGGCTGTAAAACGATGATTTTGGGTGTGGCGATAAAGCTAATCGGAAATAATATTGGTTAATGCTGCTCATGTGATTGGTGCGCTTAAAAAAACTCATAAAACCTGTTTTCCGATTAACTCGGAAGTTTCCTTAACCGCGCCAGATTTTTCGGAAACCGATCGACTGCGCTGTTTTTTTAATGAGAGGTTTCTTTGTTGTAACAACTTGTTGAACTTATGCACATATCCGTGGACTTTAACCAAAAATGGATAAATCTTCACGAATCAGCGCAGAATGCCGAGCCTCCAGTTATCAAGGCCAATTAGTATTCGGGGGACCGCATCTTGATAAGGTTCGAGAGGTAATTCTTGAAGAAAAGGAAAACAAAAATTAATAATAAACGAGGAAAAAAAATAGTGTGTTAGAAAGCAAACCTAAATGAATTTTAAAGTAAAATTTTTAATGGAATAGAAAAGGAAAACCAAAATTAATAATAAACGAGGAAACAAATAGAGTGTTAGAAAGCAAAGTACAGTTAAATGTTGAAAATATCACGTTCAGTTTAAAATTCATATTTTATTTCAACAACTCCAAATAACTTTTAATGTTTATTCACTACTACTTATTCAGTAATTATGTTATTTCTGAAAAGATTCTGTCTTCTTATTTCACAAAATGTGATGGGCATTAATGTCGGGCAATTAAGAATTAAGAGTGTTGCTTCCGAGCTGAGTGCGGTATTCGCGTCGATGAACAACTGTTCGCGAAACATTTAAGATGATCTTCGTTCTGCCTCATTGTCGTGAAATCGTTTAATCGCCTGGAAATCGAAAAGTTGTCAAAAAAAAAAGAATTACGAATTAAATAAAGTTAATTATGAAAACTAATAAGAAAACAAAATGAATTGAGAATTAAAACCATTTTTTTTTACTAAAACTCTTAAATAATATAAAAAAAGCAATTACGAATTTGATTAAATTAATAAAAGACATGACATGACAAGGACGGGACGGAATGTAATTAATTATAAATAAATACCCCTTAAAAAAAAAAATATATAATTAAAACGATAACAATAAAAAAAAAAGAAAAAATGAACGTACTAGAAGTCAAAACCAAAATCAAAGGGGTGAGTTTCTATTATATATGTTTTTTTTTGGATTTTCTTGCATGATTTTTTTTTGAATTTAGGTTTTAGTATGTTTTCTCGTTGTTGGTTTTTTTTTCCTCTTTGATTTGATGATGATAGGCTAAAGGCCAATTTATGAAGATGAACCCGAGCGTTTAGCTCCTCCGCCCCGAACCTCAATAAGGGGCCACGACGCTAAAATGTTTTGAGGACAGTCGTGGCTGAGGTAGGGTGGGCAGAACAGGGCGCTACTTACACCTAAGCGCCCTAACAAATCGTGAAGTCGCGCAACTCCACCGCTTCTTGGTCTTTCACGACCTATTGGGAAGATATTCCAATTTTAAATACCCTGGAGTAAGCCGACACGAAATTTTTGTTGTCTAGGTCTAGGGTTTATGGTCTGAGGTAGAACAAGAACCACCCCACACTGCCGTAGCTAGTCCCGGCCGCCAGCAAGCGTGTCGCTTCCGTTCTACTTCAGCCACCAGTTCAGACGTTGGAGGAACTGGCCCATTCTGTCCCGAACCTTTACCCATCCTTCGACTATTTTGACTTTCTCAAGTCAAAATAGTTTTTCCAATGCCTCAAACACAACAAATCTCCTCCAGGGTGGAGCTGTAATCTCCTCCAGAGTGGAGCACTGTGATCTCATCCAAAATGATATGATTTATATCATACATGCAAAACAACAAATGACAGGACAGGCAAAAACATTTTTCGGGCAACTTAAAAAGCACACAAAAAAGACACGAACACAAAATACGGTAAATGATGTTTTTTCTGGTAACGCGGTTCACGACATGAATTCTAAAATATATAATTATCTAACTAAAATACGCGAAGTGTTTACATTCAACACCAAAAAATGACAGCCATCGTCATTTTTCAATCAGCCGGACGGACGGCTAATGGCTTTGTAAGTATTGAGCACAAGTTCAGCTTCACGGCTTTTATAAGCATTCCGGGGGTTACGGTTCTGCTCCTGCTCTCTCGATAAATTCGGTTTCTTCTGTGTGGAATACGTGTGAAATACCTTCTTCAATTTTATGTGTACGTATACTGCATTGCACCCGCCTGTACAAGAGGTATTTATTTTATTAGAAAAAACTGTTACATTCGTCGTTTTATTTCTAGATATGTATATATTTTTTTCTTTTATTATTCAGCGAAATGGAATCATTATAGGGGCTACAAGTAAAATCGTTGAGAAAATCCAATCTAGTTTTCTGATATTTGACAAGGAAAGTGATACGAAGCGTAACGACAAGTGTTCTCGTGGGAGGATTAGCTAATCAACTATACTAAACCACGCGGTTTTGCAACATTGTAGAAAAACCACTTACCGTGTTTACATGGAGAATCCAAATATCGAAAGATCGACACATGAAATTAACGACATAACCGGTTTCGATTCGATCCGATCTGAGTTATATGCTATTTTAGAGGATTGAATCCGGATTAACACCTCCATGTAAAATTTTAAACGCGGTAAAGCCTCAGTTACAATGGTTCCGATCCGATCCGATCCGGAAAACGGAGAGTGTTGAGTTTCTCCATCCGACACACATCTAAAGGGAATTTCGGAAAGCCCAGTCACAATCATTCCGGTAATTAGCCGAGACACAAAACGGATGGGTAAAGTTGACCAACTTTCAACTTCTATCCGTTCCGACGCTAAGAGGTGAATTATTGAATTTCACCACCTGCTTCGCCACACTAAAATTCAAAATTACACCTCGATAGTGTCATTCTGATGCAAGTCGGAACGGAATCATTGTGACTAGAAATGTTTCCCTTCCGACGTTGCCGGATCGGATCGGAACCATTGTAACTGAGACATAACTCCGTAGCAAAATTTCGTGTGTTCACCTGGTACAACTAAGTGCTCCGTAGCGATACGTCGTTCACCACGTGAACTTGGTATTAGAGAACAATCAGTTCTGAGAACACTGATTGATGACGTGTATAGGGTGAATTCTGACTTGATTGCGTACTTTAATTCCAATTCAGAATTAGATTTTTTAATATTATTTCCAATTATTTTGAAATCGCGGTGATTCAAATCCTAGTTGAGAATATCATGGCAAAATTACTTGCGATACCTGTGAAAAAACCTACAGAAGTAGATGTTCTGAAACCTTTAAAAAATTTAATACAAAGTGCGTATAGCAATTCGTCATCGGGCAGCGATTACTCAGAGGCTGTATCCGAATTTAGTAAATTGAGAAATACGGCAATATGGAAATTTTTCGAGAATAATGAGAGTTCTCTGGAAGTCGTTTATGGGTAATAAAATATTTTACGTCAGTCATTCCTTATGTGAAATCTCTTTTCACTTTTATTCCTAGGTACTACGACCAGCTCTGCTCGCTTGAAGCAAAAGTACCAGTAAATGAACTACAAATTCCGTTCAAATGGAAAGATGCTTTTGACAAAGGCTCTATTTTTGGTGGTCGCATTAGTCTAAGTAAGAATGAATAATTTTTCGCAGTTACCTATTGTTAAGGCCCGGACTCGTGTTTATATGTAACTAGTAGATCGGTAGTAACCCAGCAAACAAAATTACCGCGTTTACATGGAGAATCCAAAGATCGAAGCATGAAATGGCATTATAATGAATGATAAAACCGGTTTCGATCCGATCTCCGTTTACATGCAATTTTAGAGGATTGAATGCGGTAGTGTAGCGTTTTATGAAATCCCGGGCTCTGTTCAAGATTTCTGCTATAGCTGCTTCGAAAGCATAGCATAGCAAGACTGTAGCAGCTGTCAATTTCAGCCATAGCATGAAATAGCTTCTTCGGGTCTTGAACAGCCAAAAGCAGCGTGTATAGCTAATAACAGCTGTTCGACAAGCACATACGCAAGTTGGCGTGGCATATAAGATATTTGTTTGAATGGCTTTGAATACTTACCGCATTAACTGCTTCTAATGTTTCCTTAAATTTTTCGTTAATTTCTAATGCTAATGATAGAGTTTCTTCCATTTTTAAAGACTGAAAATAACGTTTCGACGAAAGTGACAGCTACGCACACATATAAATATTGCAATAGCCGCTTTCTAGCTACACTCGGGAGTGCGAGCAAGAAAAAGCAGCTTTTTAAAAATCTTGAACGGATCTAGTGTCAAATAGCAAGCACGAGAAAGCAGCTTTTTGGTTGCATTGAACACAAAAAAGCAGCTAATAGCAGCTAAAAGCAGCTATAGCAGAAATCTTGAACACACCTCCGTTGATATTTGAGTGTTCGCGTGAAGTGAATTGACGTTTCGCACTCTTATTTTTTGTTTACAAACTGCCACAAGAGGTATTTATTGTATTAGAAAAAAACTTACATTCGTCGTTTTATGTCTAAAATATAATTTTTACTTTATTATTTTAATAGTAAAGTATTGTGATTGACCTGAAATTTCAAAAAAATTTGCTACCCTGAAATTTTGTATTTTCACGTTTTAGGACTAGTAGACCCCAAAAAAGCAAAAAAAAAAAAAAATGTCCGTCTGTACGCCGCACAGTGGGGCGTTTGCCCGATCCAAGTATCTCGATCCAAGTAGCCCGATCCAAGTAGCCCGATCTAGCTGGCCTAAATTCGGTTTTCCAAACATGCAAATGTTAACCAGCATTTTATGTCCGAATTATCTCTTAACCAATTAGGGAGTTTCAAGAAGGTTTTTTTTACCTACATTTACTATGAAAGCCGTGGGCTCAGTTCAAAGTATCCATTTGTAACGGAAGAATTTATCTTAAAAACTAAGTGTGATCACATAACTTTTTCGTGATTTTAAAGGAAAATTAAGAAATTTTGAAAAATGGATATTGGCAGGTATGTACTTGATTTTTACCATATATGGTTTTTCAAGGATATATGGTTTTTGAACTAGATAGTTTTAAATTTTGGTATTATTTGAGATCTATTTTTTGGAAAAGTTACATTTTCAAAATTGAAAAATATGAAGGTCAAATATTCATTTTTAAGTAGTAAAAAAAATTTCCTGCTCATATCTGCTCATCGAAATTTTATAACAGTTTATGTTGATAACGGAAATTCGAAATATTTGTATTTTGAATATTCCTTTAGCAAGGATAAAGGACTCAATCCTTGGTCCGAAATGTTACAAAAAAAAAAAAATAAATCAAATGGTATCTTACCCGGAAAACTATTATATAATAGTATTTTCGGTTAAAAATATGATGTGAAAACATTCACCAAAAAAATTATATATTCATATATCACAAATTCTTCCGAAACGCAAAAATGCCGAGATCGATACATTCTAAAATCCATATCTCCTAAACCGTTGATGGCACGAAATTCAAACTTAAGAAATATCTGTAGGAGAAAGGATTGAAATATTTGAGTGGGGGTAGTGGCGTACGGGGGTGGGGGCAGGGTTGCCAGGTTTTCAAGAGAGTGAGTAGCCAATTCTCAAACGCCGAGTAGCCCAAAATCGCCAATTTTAAATGAAATAAAAATATCTTATTTTCATGAACATCAATAAAATTATGGTGAAAATTCAATAAGGACGTCCAAATACAGCTTGTCCGTGAGTAAGATCCACTTACATTTTTAGTAAATGAGTGAACCGTGGTTCGCTGTAATTGACTTCATGTAGTGGAACGAGGCTTTCTTTAGGTCTATCCTCTGTTTGCTCTTGGAGTGGGTCTTCCCAACCACGTCCTTTCTCATTCATATTAGACAGATACTACGTTACCTGTCGAGGCATCACCTAAGGTCTTCCATGTTTTCCCGGTGGGCCGAGAATAAACATCGATGCAATTTTAAAGTCGGCCATGGACGCATTTAATTTTTCAATTTTATCACGTCCTGACGTTTCATCTCCGGTTGTTCCACAGTGTTTCCGCTCCAGTCAAGTCATAGTTAGTTTTTCCCTTTATGGTTGAGCTAAGTGTCGCCTGCCTTTCTGGCTGGGTCGTGACGAGGACAGAATCTTATCCTCTGGAACTGTTCTACCTCTGATAACCCAAATTGGCTGGCTGGCAACATCTTTCAAAGTCGATAGTAATATGAAATTTAATTTTTTCTTACTATAACATCCTTGCAGGTTCCATGGTTCCCTGCGAGCTTAGGATAAATGTCGATGCATTTTATAAAATCGACCATGGCCGCAATTAAATTCACCCTGTTAATGTATTGGGCTTCACCTAATCATTAATTATCATTGGTAAAGTTATTCGTTACCACACAATTCAGAAAAACATTTAAAATCAATTGAGATGTAGGGCTCAGCACCACGGGCGTGACTCATTAGATATGTCGTCTAAGCCTCCTTCGGTATTAGCCAGCAGCATGAGATAAAGGACGCTCTATTTTTAAATGCAAATATAATAAGTTGTGTGAGACATATCTACCCAATTCTTTTTTATTTGAAAAAAAAATTTATGGGATTAATGATGCCCCCAAATCATTGGCATAATATCTATTGTGACATGCGCTGTGAGGCACGTAGCGCCGTCCTGTTGGAACCATATATCGTTGGTATCTACATATATCATCCGTTTTAGGACACAAGAAGTTGCTTATTATCGATCGTCATGGCAATGCCAGTTTCATTTTGGGAGAAGCATTGACCGATGATTTCTCCAGACCAAAATCCGCACCAAACAGTGACTTTCCCGGAACGTATTTGGTGCTGGTATACTTCGTGTGGATTGGTATCTTCCCGAAACCGACAATTTTGGTTGTTCACGCATCAATAATTCGCAATATAAAATACAAAGCAGACCAAAATTGATCGAATTCAAAATTCGCCGATTCAAATAAGAAATAGCCCAAGTTAGATAAATCAAAACCTTGATTTTTTTGTAGCGACAACATGATCTGTGTAGCCCAATTGGCGATAAATAGCCTGACCTGGCAACCCTGGGTGGGGGTGAAAAACTTAAGATATCTCACGATATCTCACGAACCAATTGCTCTAGAATAATGAAATTCGGTTTGAGTAGAAAGGCCGACAAAGAAAGATTGTTTAAAGTAAAATTTTTGTAGGGGGTGGTGGAACATAGATAAGAAATTTAAAAAAAAATCACGTTTCATATCTCAAGAACAGTATAAGATAGATGCTCAAATTTTTTACCAGACGTAGGCCCAATAGAACCCTAGCAGAGAAAAAATTGGAGGATGTGGTTGTAGAGGGTGAGGGTGGGGGAGGGTGCAAAGGAAAAAGTTCCGATGTTTATATTTTAAGAACCCATAATGATAAAAGGCTTGAACTTGGTATTTAGATAGAGCTACAATAGTGGCATGTCGGAAAAATATAATTGTTTTAGGGGTAGAATGGTCCCAGGGGGTGGGGGGAGGGGGGTTTCCTAAGTTTTGAGCGGCTTATGTTAGAATGTTGAAACTCGGTGTGTATATGTAAATCAACTAGAAAAGTAAAAGTTTGAATTAAAAAAAATGTCCAGTCAAAAAAGCATGCATATATTTTCACGATATTCGTCATATCTACTAGGTCTTTTAAAACATTGAATTCACTTTTATTCTACGGATTCCTCACATGAATACCTAGAAAGATTTTTCAAGATTTTTGGAAAATTTACCCCTAAGGGGGTGTAAAGTGGTTGTATGCTTTTTTATAAATTCTTCCATATTTCAGCTCTGATCAGATATCGAATATCATTTCACTTCCACGGGCTGGTTTAATAATCATATATATAAGTTTTATCATTTTTCAACCCCTAGACCACATCCCGGAGTATGACCCAATCGTATTCATATATTACGTCCTACTCTAACCGCTTCCGAACTTTTTGTTAGTTTTTCAGTCACATAGTAACCTAAACCGCATCTTAGAATTGAACGCGTTCCGAACTTCTGCCGGAAAAATAATAAAGTTGCGCCCAGACCATTGGCAGATTTTTCTCGTATTATTGAGCGAAATGGAATCATTAAAGGGGCTACAAGTAAAATCGTTGAAAAAACCCAATCTAGTTTTTTGACAGTTGACAAGAAAAGTGCTACAGAGCGCAACGACAAGTGTTCTCGTGGGAGGATTAGCTAATCCACTGCACTACACTACGCGGTTTTAAAACGTTGTAGAAAAACCACTCCGTAGCAAAATTTCGTGTGTTCACCTGGTACAACGAAGTGCTTCGTAGCCATTTGAGTAGAAAAAGTGACTGAAATAGCACAGGCTTCGCGAACGAAATTGAACTGCACGTGACCTTACAAACCCTATACCATTTGAGTCACAGGCGACACCAAGTGTGGTGTAACTGTCTTCGATTAGGTTTTGTTGGTGCGTAAATGTGCTTACAAGCTGTAATCGAATATACTCAAAAAAAGTGCGTATGTTTCGGTTTGTTGATGGTCGTTTGAAAACCCTATGCCATTTGAATCAAGGTCATGAAAATCTTCGATTCGGCTTTGTATGCAGAAAAACTGTTGTAGAATAAACTTTGTCCTGCTCGCATATAGGGTCTTGGGTTAGCTTCTTATATGGCCGTCACGTCGATAGCATGTTTAATGTCCTCTATGGGCCTCCTCACTGGAAGAGCTAGCGATTGATTAAGCGGCAAACTTCTCCTTGCGAGTTCCTCTGCGGCATCGTTGCCCGGAATCCTGATGTAACCCGGAACTCAACAAAGTGCAATGTTCAAAAGGGTGCACAAAGCACTAATCGGGATTTAATACAGTGTGAGTCAAGCGCCTTCATCGCCGCCAGGCTGTCTGTTAGTATGACGATTTTCAAGATTACCTTACAACAGCAAGCTGACCTACTAAATATAAGATAGTTTTTCCATAGATTTCAATATCCATAAAAAGATGAGATCAAATAGCCCAGTAGCTAAGATGCCTTTAGACTTGTTGCCTGCGAAATTTATTTCCAGGCAGCAGTAACAATAGATAAATAAAAGTATTTCGGTACTCCCAATAATTAAAAACAAAAATGTGCACAGAAAAACAAAGCTTAAACTATACAAAACAATACCAACACCTGTGCTATGTGGACATTGACTCAGGCGATGAAAAGTCCTCAAAAGAATCCTCGGACCTGTGAGGAAAGACGCGACCTGGAGAATACTATGCAATAGAGAATTGTATGCCATTTTCGATAATCGAAAGTATCGATCCTCCTAACATGCAAGAAGCTACAATGGGCTGGTCATGTGGAAGATTTAGGAGACTCGCAATTTCAAACAATAACTGTTGTAAATTGGGAGTCTCCTAAATCTTCCCCTTCGCAATAACAATCAGAAACGTTAGATTCGTAAGTGAAAAATGAATAGTGAAAAGTAGATTCTGATTGTTAGTATGAATACTAACAAGTCACTATCCGGCTGCGCCAATGTTTAGTCTGCAGTATCTACAGATACTACAGTCGAATTTTCTGAAATTTGGTTCCAGCATTCGTAATAACGACGCAAATTATCTTTGAGAATTTTTTTTGAAAGAAAGAACGAATGTTATTTTGTAAACAGTTTAATTATTGCCTGCGTATCTGAAAACGAAAAGAATCTTGTAAGTTTTAAAAATACTTTACTTCGACGTTATCGATAGAAATTAAGAAAAAGACTGAGACTTAACATTCTTAACATTCAATAACTTAAATACTAAATTATTTCTAACTATACTTAGTGTGCCAGTCGTTCAACTTCAAGCTAGCTTTTTTTGCTTACCAATTAATCGACACTTTTCTATCAACCCACAAATAGTGCAAAGACCTTGAGTGCAGTGCGCCCATTTGTGAGTCGCAAACATTGCAGAAAAATTGCAATTGCATATCGCATGCATAAACAAAACAATAACCCAACCATTATCGTTACCTTTACCTGTAGCACTTATTTCGCCATTCCACTCGAAAATCAAAGCATGTGGATTCCCCTGAAATTCGAGTAACACGACGTCACGTTGCCACAGGCCAGACCGAGCATTGACTTACCCTGATATGGCTGAGTCACTATAATAGCATCTTGAACGACAGGCATGAGGATTATTTTATAATAGTTGACGTGAGGAAAACCAGGTAAATATGGGCACAACACTACACTATACGAAAGTACAATTCGAAGTAAGTGTATACGTAGAGTTTTGAAGAGCCCCACTAGGAAATTTGAGGAGAACTCCGTAAGGGAGCATATAACGAGGTATCTACCATCCCTCACAATGGAGCATAAAAGGAGATTAATAACCAAATAATGCAGAAAACCGTCACTTCTCTTTTTTTGATCTGAATGGATGAAAATGGGACTATATGTGTTACACAGTTTAATTAAAAGCAAATAAAAGGAAAACACGGCTTGTTAAGATAAGAAAAATAGTTTTATTATACTACGACTATAAAAAGAGCGCGTGCTTCGCGATCGAATACTGGCTGACGACTGACGTTCAACTTCAGTAGTTATGTGTATGTGTGTGTAAGTATGCAAACGTGAGGCGCGTAAATTTGAAAGTTGGACAATTCTCCAACATTCCCACTCGCTGAACAGTTCGCTTATTTAGTCCTAAATTGTGTCGATTTTCCAGGAATTTATCTTTCGTTAGAGCCTTAGTGAGAATATCTGCAAGCTGCTTTAAGCTTTCGATATGTTTAACCTCAATCGCGCCGTTTTGAACTGGTTCCCTAGTGTAGTGGAACTTGACGTCGATATGCTTCGTTCAACGATGGAAGACCGGATTTCCGATCAATTTCTCCGCTGCTGCATTGTCACAGAACAATGTAGTTGGTCCTAACTGACAACATCCAATTTGATTTAGGAGTCGTCGTGTCCATACTACCTCCTTTGCTGCATCATGAACTGCTATGTACTCCGCGTCTGTTGTTGATGTCGCCACCACTCCCTGCTGTCGGGGTGACCATAGGATGGGGCCACCATTTAGTAGAAGAATTACTCCGCTGACACTCTTCGGATTTTCGATGCACATTGTCCAATCAGCGTCAGAATACGCCAACAATGCTTTTTCACATCCGTAAGTTATGTCGATTTCTGTAGTCCCGGCGAGATATCTCAAAACTCTCTTGCCAGCATTCCAGTGTTTTTGCGTAGGAACATCAAAAAATCTAGATAGTTGCGAAACTGCAAATGCTGGATAAGGTCGTGTACCGATTGTCAAGTACATCAAGCTACCGACCAGTTGACGATACGGTACATCAACCACATCATCTTTCGCCACGTTAAGTTTACCAGCCACTTCTGCTGGGGTTGATATTGGATTGCAATTTTCCATCGTAAATTTGGGAAGAACTGCCTTTACATATGCTGTTTGTACCAAACGAATCGTTCTTTCCTTCCGATTACGAACGACTTCAATGCCTAAATAGCATGATACTTCGGAGCTTGTTATTTCAAATTGTTGTCGCATTGCCTCTAGTAGCTTGTTAATCTTTTGTTTTGATTTTCCGATCACCAGGCCATCATCGACGTAGAGTGCGACCATCAACTCACCACCGTTGGTTGTGTATACGCACGGATCAGCATCAGTAGGTTTCATATCGAGTAACTTCATAAAAGTATCAAACTTTGAATGCCACTGCCGCGGGGCCTGCTCTAAACCGTAAAGGCTCCTTTTGAGTCGGCATACACGTCCGCTGCCATTGTTGAAACCGTCAGGCTGCTCCATGAAAATAGTCTCGTTGAGATCACCATACAAAAACGCCGTCTTCACGTCCAGCTGATAAATCTCAAAGTCTTTAGCTGCTGCTACTGCTAGTAGCGTACGCACCGAATCAAATCTCGCAACTGGCGAGAACGTTTCAGTATAGTCCACGCCGAACTTCTGTGAACATCCTTTTATGACCAACCGCGCTTTGTAGCGGTTAATGGATCCATCAGAGTTAGTTTTTAACCGGAGAATCCACTTGTTTTTAATTGGTTTTCGGTCTACCGGTTTATCCACAAGCGTCCAGGTTTCGTTTTGGTTTAACGAATTCAATTCATCGTCCATAGCCGCTTCCCAATGCCTAGCATCCTTTGATGATTTAGCTTCTTCGAGGGTTGTCGGTAAATTTGCATTTGCGATAAACGCACACGCATTTAGAATATGTAGATTAGCAGTTGACTGCGACCTTGGACTATTTGCAATGTTCTCTTTTTTCTTCAAATTTCTTTTTGCAATACTGTCACACTCGCTATCAGTCGAAGCACCGATATAAGTTTCGTCTTTGTTTGAAACTGCTTCAACATCTTGATTCAAGTTACTAGTTTTTCATGGTGAAAGCTACCATTGAAGCTATTAATGTTAAGGGTTAGTTGTTCTTTCCGGTGTCAGTGGAGTGAAACTCCAATACGAAATCCCCGACTGTTGATTATCGCCGTCCCTAAGGACATGACAAATTTGGAAAGAACCTTCACTGGAGAGGCCAGTTTATCATAAGATTGTGTTGGACTAGGTCCGAAGGAGCTGTTTCGTCATCGGAGGGCATAGACTCGTCAGAAGGTGTATTCTTGCCTACTATCCGAAACACCTTGACAGCTGGTGGAATTGCTGAGGAAATTTCTATGGTATTTCTATGGTGTCTTGCCATCCAATCGCTTCAATGGAATGACATTCCGTAATTTCGCAGCTGTTACCACTGCTTCAGCCCACAGACCTTTGGGCAAATCCGCGCCTGTCAACATTGCGCGAGCCATCTCTTGAACTGTACGATTTTGCCGTTCAATACGCCCATTTTGTTGCGGCGTGTACGGCGCTGAAAACTCCTGTACGATGGAGTGTTTTCGCATTAATTTGCGCATATCGGCGCTCTGAAATTTCAACGCATTATCCTACCTCATGCGTCGAACTTCATGTCCTACTGCTGCTTTTATCTCGGCCATAACATCTTGTACCGCTTCAATGATTTGCGACTTGAACTTGAGTGGTTTAACGAATAACATGCCGGAATAGTCGTCGACAAAGACTGCCATAACTTTCGCACCACCATACGATTCGACTGACATTGGGCCGCAGATATCGAAATGCATCAGTTCCCCTGGATGTGTTGCTCGAGAATCGCTTTCGTAGAAAGGTTTTCGACATTGCTTTGCATAAACGCATGCTCCGCAGAAACAATCATCACTCCCACTGATAGTAGACTTAATCAGCTTCATTCCTGTTACACAGGATCCGTTGGCTAGCTCTCGAACCGATTTATAATTGACATGACCTAGCCGGTCGTGCCAAGTTTGTAGCGTTACATCCTTCGAGATCACATTTGCCGAGCCGTCAACTTCTTGTGAACCGCCAACTTGAATGAAATCTATTTTATACAAATTATTGGGCAACTTATTACCTGTCGCCATTCGCCGTCCTTCCTCAAACATTTCGATTTTGTCCATACGGAACGTTATGTTCACCTTTTTAGATGTTGCTGCTCCAAGTGACAGCAAATTTCGGCCGAGTTTTGGAACGTAAAGAACATCTGTCAAAGTGATATCTCCACCTGATGATGAATTCATGTCAATCGAGCCACGGCCTTGAGCAATTATCACCGCATTGCTGACCTCTGTGAACTTAGCACCCCACTTTAACCAAATTGAATAAAAAAATTGTTTTCGGGTAGAGCTTTGTTTGTACTTGATTGTACCGAAAAAAATTTCGTTTGTACCTCCAAGGGTACGGAGAAAAAAATGCTCCGTGTGAACTAAGCACCCGACTTGCACCAAATTAACTGAAATTTTTTATTCAGATAGTACCCCGTCTAAAAATGATTGTACCGAAAATGATTTTTTTTTTTTTTTCAATAAAAAAAAAAAATAATTAAAAATTTTTTTTTACAAAAAAAAAAAAGTACGGCAAACTATTGTAAATTGGTTCTATTTGATTGTACCTTCAATCGATTTTAAAATACTTTAAAATTTACATCAAAAACTAGCTATCTAAACCAATCCAAAGAGTAAAATAATTAAAACGACAACACTTTATAAATCGATGACCGGAGTATGATCAATTTTCAAAATTCGAAAAACCAAAGATGCTAACATATGCTATAGAAACCGTTATTGATTGTACCTCCAAGAAATTTTAAGAAATATTTATTTTTCCATCAAAAAATAACAATCTAAATCAGCCAATAATTCACACTCAGAGAAAAATAATTCGAAAGACGATCCTCCGACAACACATTATAAATCGATAAGCGGAGTATTCTCGATTTCAAAATTGGAAAAACTAAAGATGCTAACATATTCTATAGGAACCAAATTTGATTGTACCTTCAAGAAATTGTAGGAAATATTAGTTTTTCGGTCAAAACATAACAATATAAATCATCCAATTATTCACCCTCAGAGAAAAATAATTCGAAAGACGATCCTTCGACAACACATTATAAATTGATGAGGGATATCATTATTTAAAAACTGTAATATTTTCAGAATAATAATCCGAAATTGGAACATAAAATTTTTGGTTTTCCACATTTTTACCTATGAATGAATTCCATTTGACTTTCTAAAGGAGTAATTCCTGAGTTTCAAGAATGAAATGTGTACCTACGGACCGTGTCTATTTATTTTAATTATACCCTTTTTTAAACATGGTATTGTTCATTTCTTAAATATAAGTTTCTGTGAATGGAAATGTCGGATCTTAAAATCGAATCCTATGCAGAAAATATATACCTCTTTCAAGAAAGTTTAAGGGCCCACATTTTAGACGGTACCTGAATGGAATACGTTTTTGTTATTTCGTCCCGACTACACTTGCTTTATTGGGGGTCAAAAAAATGCAGAGTAAATTTTGATATTTCGCAAGAAATTAGGCTGAAGTGAAATTGCAGCCTAACTCTTTAAGCATAGGGGTTTACTTTTCGTTTGCATAAAATATGATTCAAATTTCATACAGATATGAATGATTTTTCTCTGAGGGCTAATTATTGGCTTCGACAACACATTATTAATCGATAAGCGGAGTACATGCGATTTCAAAATTCAAAAAACCAAAGATGCAAATATATGCTATAGATACCGCAATTGATTGTACCTCCAAGAAATTTTCAGAAATATTAATTTTTCCGCCAAAAAAGAACAATCTAAATCATCCAATAATTCACACTCAGAGGAAAATAATTCGAAAGACGATCCTCCGACAACAATTTGTGAATCGATGGCCGGACTATAGGTTGATTTTCAAAATTCGAAAAACCAAAGATGCAAATATATGCTATAGTTACCGCAATTGATTGTACCTCCAAGAAATTTTAAGATATATTCATTTTTCCGCCAAAAAGTAACAATCTAAATCATCCAATAATTCACACTCAGAGAAAAATAATTCGAAAGACGATCCTTCGACAACACATTATTAATCGATAAGCGGAGTACATGCGATTTCAAAATTCGAAAAACCAAAGATGCAAATATATGCTATATTGATTGTACCTCCAAGAAATTTTAAGAAATATTAATTTTTCCGCCAAAAAATAACAATCTAAATCATCCAATAATTCACACTCAGAGGAAAATAATTCGAAAGACGATCCTCCGACAACAATTTGTGAATCGATGCCCGGACTATAGGTCGATTTTCAAAATTCGAAAAACCAAAGATGCAAATATATGCTATAGATACCGGAATTGATTGTACCTCCAAGAAATTTTAAGAAATATTCATTTTTCCGCCAAAAAATAACAATCTAAATCATCCAATAATTCACACTCAGAGGAAAATAATTCGAAAGACGATCCTCCGACAACAATTTGTGAATCGATGGCCGGACTATAGGTCGATTTTCAAAATTCGAAAAACCAAAGATGCAAATATATGCTATAGATACCGGAATTGATTGTACCTCCAAGAAATTTTAAGAAATATTAATTTTTCCATCAAAACATAATAATCTAAATCAGCCAATAATTCACCCTCAGAGGAAAATAGTTCGAAAGACGATCCTCCGACAACAATTTGTGAATCGATGGCCGGACTATAGGTCGATTTTCAAAATTCGAAAAACCAAAGATGCAAATATATGCTATAGATACCGCAATTGATTGTACCTCCAAGAAATTTTAAGAAATATTCATTTTTCCGCCAAAAAATAACAATCTAAATCATCCAATAATTCACACTCAGACGAAAATAATTCGAAAGACGATCCTCCGACAACAATTTGTGAATCGATGGCCGGACTATAGGTCGATTTTCAAAATTCGAAAAACCAAAGATGCAAACATATGCTATAGATACCGGAATTGATTGTACCTCCAAGAAATTTTAAGAAATATTAAATTTTCCGCCAAAAAATAACAATCTAAATCATCCAATAATTCACACTCAGAGGAAAATAATTCGAAAGACGATCCTCCGACAACAATTTGTGAATCGATGGCCGGACTATAGGTCGATTTTCCAAATTCGAAAAACCAAAGATGCAAATATATGCTATAGATACCGCAATTGATTGTACCTCCAAGAAATTTTAAGAAATATTAATTTTTCCGCCAAAAAATAACAATCTAAATCATCCAATAATTCACACTCAGAGGGAAATAATTCGAAAGACGATCCTTCGACAACACATTATTAATCGATAAGCGGAGTACATGCGATTTCAAAATTCGAAAAACCAAAGATGCAAATATATGCTATATTGATTGTACCTCCAAGAAATTTTAAGAAATATTAATTTTTCCGCCAAAAAATAACAATCTAAATCATCCAATAATTCACACTCAGAGGAAAATAATTCGAAAGACGATCCTCCGACAACAATTTGTGAATCGATGGCCGGACTATAGGTCGATTTTCCAAATTCGAAAAACCAAAGATGCAAATATATGCTATAGATACCGCAATTGATTGTACCTCCAAGAAATTTTAAGAAATATTAATTTTTCCGCCAAAAAATAACAATCTAAATCATCCAATAATTCACACTCAGAGGAAAATAATTCGAAAGACGATCCTTCGACAACACATTATTAATCGATAAGCGGAGTACATGCGATTTCAAAATTCGAAAAACCAAAGATGCAAATATATGCTATATTGATTGTACCTCCAAGAAATTTTAAGAAATATTAATTTTTCCGCCAAAAAATAACAATCTAAATCATCCAATAATTCACACTGAGAGGAAAATAATTCGAAAGACGATCCTCCGACAACAATTTGTGAATCGATGGCCGGACTATAGGTCGATTTTCAAAATTCGAAAAACCAAAGATGCAAATATATGCTATAGATACCGCAATTGATTGTACCTCCAAGAAATTTTAAGAAATATTAATTTTTCCGCCAAAAAATAACAATCTAAATCATCCAATAATTCACACTCAGAGGAAAATAATTCGAAAGACGATCCTTCGACAACACATTATTAATCGATAAGCGGAGTACATGCGATTTCAAAATTCGAAAAACCAAAGATGCAAATATATGCTATATTGATTGTACCTCCAAGAAATTTTAAGAAATATTAATTTTTCCGCCAAAAAATAACAATCTAAATCATCCAATAATTCACACTCAGAGGAAAATAATTCGAAAGACGATCCTCCGACAACAATTTGTGAATCGATGGCCGGACTATAGGTCGATTTTCAAAATTCGAAAAACCAAAGATGCAAATATATGCTATAGATACCGGAATTGATTGTACCTCCAAGAAATTTTAAGAAATATTCATTTTTCCGCCAAAAAATAACAATCTAAATCATCCAATAATTCACACTCAGAGGAAAATAATTCGAAAGACGATCCTCCGACAACAATTTGTGAATCGATGCCCGGACTATAGGTCGATTTTCAAAATTCGAAAAACCAAAGATGCAAATATATGCTATAGTTACCGCAATTGATTGTACCTCCAAGAAATTTTAAGAAATATTAATTTTTCCGCCAAAAAGTAACAATCTAAATCATCCAATAATTCACACTCAGAGAAAAATAATTCGAAAGACGATCCTTCGACAACACATTATCGATAAGCGGAGTACATGCGATTTCAAAATTCGAAAAACCAAAGATGCAAATATATGCTATAGATACTGCAATTGATTGTACCTCCAAGAAATTTTAAGAAATATTAATTTTTCCATCAAAACATAATAATCTAAATCAGCCAATAATTCACCCTCAGAGGAAAATAATTCGAAAGACGATCCTTCGACAACACATTATAAATCAATAAGCGGAGTATAGACCGATTTTTAAAAATCTTTGTTCTGTATACGAAATGCCAGTATTGCCAATAATAGCAGTTGGAATATTTTGTGGTGAAGGTAAACGACAATTTAAACCATTTTTGCAACCTTTTGTGGCAGAAATGTCATCACTTTTAAGGAAAAGTCTGTATGTTAATAACAAAAAATACTAAATCGTGATTATTACAAGAGCATTCTAATCAATTTGTATTTTACCTTTAATTCATACGGCTTGACTTACTTTCAACAAAACTGATTTTATTATTATAATAATAAAATATTTGAAATACACTTAACATTACATGAACAAAATAACTTTTCATTAAATTAATATGAAAAAGTAAACAAAGTTTTCATTTATTAAATTCTCAAAATGAACCCAATTTAAAAATTAATAAGTTTTGTTAAAGTCCATCACGTATTTTATTTCTTCTGATACATCGTTTATTATAGTTCCATTTTGATTTTTCCTGCAATAATGTTTATACCTATTAATAAAAATATGAATTTAAATATACAATTATGTGTATTTTAATTAGTTTACCTTTTCCTCTGAAGTTGTTGCCTTGTATGTTTAAGAATCTTATCCTTTAAAAATTCTTAATTTCTTAAAATTTCTTAAAATTTCTTAAAATTTCTTGGAGGTACAATCAATTGCGGTATCTATAGCATACATATTTGCATCTTTGGTTTTTCGAATTTTGAAAATCGACCTATAGTCCGGCCATCGATTCACAAATTGTTGTCGGAGGATCGTCTTTCGAATTATTTTCCTCTGAGTGTGAATTATTGGATGATTTAGATTGTTATTTTTTGGCGGAAAAATGAATATTTCTTAAAATTTCTTGGAGGTACAATCAATATAGCATACATTTAAATCTTTGGTGTTTCGAATTTTGAAATCGCATGTACTCCGCTTATCGATTAATAATGTGTTGTCGAAGGATCGTCTTTCGAATTATTTTCCTCTGAGTGTGAATTATTGGATTATTTAGATTGTTATTTTTTGGCGGAAAAATTAATATTTCTTAAAATTTCTTGGAGGTACAATCAATTCCGGTATCTATAGCATATATTTGCATCTTTGGTTTTTCGAATTTGGAAAATCGACCTATAGTCCGGCCATCGATTCACAAATTGTTGTCGGAGGATCGTCTTTCGAATTATTTTCCTCTGAGTGTGAATTATTGGATGATTTAGATTGTTATTTTTTGGCGGAAAAATTAATATTTCTTAAAATTTCTTGGAGGTACAAACAATTCCGGTATCTATAGCATATATTTGCATCTTTGGTTTTTCGAATTTTGAAAATCGACCTATAGTCCGGCCATCGATTCACAAATTGTTGTCGGAGGATCGTCTTTCGAATTATTTTCCTCTGAGTGTGAATTATTGGATGATTTAGATTGTTATTTTTTGGCGGAAAAATTAATATATCTTAAAATTTCTTGGAGGTACAATCAATTGCGGTATCTATAGCATATGTTTTGCATCTTTGGTTTTTCGAATTTTGAAAATCGACCTATAGTCCGGCCATCGATTCACAAATTGTTGTCGGAGGATCGTCTTTCGAATTATTTTCCTCTGAGTGTGAATTATTGGATGATTTAGATTGTTATTTTTTGGCGGAAAAATGAATATTTCTTAAAATTTCTTGGAGGTACAATCAATTGCGGTATCTACAGCCTATATTTGCATCTTTGGTTTTTCGAATTTGGAAAATCGACCTATAGTCCGGCCATCGATTCACAAATTGTTGTCGGAGGATCGTCTTTCGAATTATTTTCCTCTGAGTGTGAATTATTGGATGATTTAGATTGTTATTTTTTGGCGGAAAAATGAATATTTCTTAAAATTTCTTGGAGGTACAATCAATTCCGGTATCTATAGCATATATTTGCATCTTTGGTTTTTCGAATTTTGAAAATCGACCTATAGTCCGGCCATCGATTCACAAATTGTTGTCGGAGGATCGTCTTTCGAATTATTTTCCTCTGAGTGTGAATTATTGGATGATTTAGATTGTTATTTTTTGGCGGAAAATTTAATATTTCTTAAAATTTCTTGGAGGTACAATCAATTCCGGTATCTATAGCATATGTTTGCATCTTTGGTTTTTCGAATTTTGAAAATCGACCTATAGTCCGGCCATCGATTCACAAATTGTTGTCGGAGGATCGTCTTTCGAATTATTTTCCTCTGAGTGTGAATTATTGGATGATTTAGATTGTTATTTTTTGGCGGAAAAATGAATATTTCTTAAAATTTCTTGGAGGTACAATCAATTGCGGTATCTATAGCATATATTTGCATCTTTGGTTTTTCGAATTTTGAAAATCGACCTATAGTCCGGCCATCGATTCACAAATTGTTGTCGGAGGATCGTCTTTCGAACTATTTTCCTCTGAGGGTGAATTATTGGCTGATTTAGATTATTATGTTTTGATGGAAAAATTAATATTTCTTAAAATTTCTTGGAGGTACAATCAATTCCGGTATTCATTTTTCCGCCAAAAAATAACAATCTAAATCATCCAATAATTCACACTCAGAGGAAAATAATTCGAAAGACGATCCTCCGACAACAATTTGTGAATCGATGGCCGGACTATAGGTCGATTTTCAAAATTCGAAAAACCAAAGATGCAAATATATAGCATATATAGCATATATTTGCATCTTTGGTTTTTCGAATTTTGAAAATCGACCTATAGTCCGGGCATCGATTCACAAATTGTTGTCGGAGGATCGTCTTTCGAATTATTTTCCTCTGAGTGTGAATTATTGGATGATTTAGATTGTTATTTTTTGGCGGAAAAATGAATATTTCTTAAAATTTCTTGGAGGTACAATCAATTCCGGTATCTATAGCATATATTTGCATCTTTGGTTTTTCGAATTTTGAAAATCGACCTATAGTCCGGCCATCGATTCACAAATTGTTGTCGGAGGATCGTCTTTCGAATTATTTTCCTCTGAGTGTGAATTATTGGATGATTTAGATTGTTATTTTTTGGCGGAAAAATGAATATTTCTTAAAATTTCTTGGAGGTACAATCAATATAGCATATATTTGCATCTTTGGTTTTTCGAATTTTGAAATCGCATGTACTCCGCTTATCGATTAATAATGTGTTGTCGAAGGATCGTCTTTCGAATTATTTTTCTCTGAGTGTGAATTATTTGATGATTTAGATTGTTATTTTTTGGCGGAAAAATGAATATATCTTAAAATTTCTTGGAGGTACAATCAATTGCGGTAACTATAGCATATATTTGCATCTTTGGTTTTTCGAATTTTGAAAATCAACCTATAGTCCGGCCATCGATTCACAAATTGTTGTCGGAGGATCGTCTTTCGAATTATTTTCCTCTGAGTGTGAATTATTGGATGATTTAGATTGTTCTTTTTTGGCGGAAAAATTAATATTTCTGAAAATTTCTTGGAGGTACAATCAATTGCGGTATCTATAGCATATATTTGCATCTTTGGTTTTTTGAATTTTGAAATCGCATGTACTCCGCTTATCGATTAATAATGTGTTGTCGAAGCCAATAATTAGCCCTCAGAGAAAAATCATTCATATCTGTATGAAATTTGAATCATATTTTATGCAAACGAAAAGTAAACCCCTATGCTTAAAGAGTTAGGCTGCAATTTCACTTCAGCCTAATTTCTTGCGAAATATCAAAATTTACTCTGCATTTTTTTGACCCCCAATAAAGCAAGTGTAGTCGGGACGAAATAACAAAAACGTATTCCATTCAGGTACCGTCTAAAATGTGGGCCCTTAAACTTTCTTGAAAGAGGTATATATTTTCTGCATAGGATTCGATTTTAAGATCCGACATTTCCATTCACAGAAACTTATATTTAAGAAATGAAGAATACCATGTTTAAAAAAGGGTATAATTAAAATAGATAGACACGGTCCGTAGGTACACATTTCATTCTTGAAACTCAGGAATTACTCCTTTAGAAAGTCAAATGGAATTCATTCATAGGTAAAAATGTGGAAAACCAAAAATTTTATGTTCCAATTTCGGATTACTATTCTGAAAATATTACAGTTTTTAAATAATGATATCCCTCATCGATTTATAATGTGTTGTCGAAGGATCGTCTTTCGAATTATTTTTCTCTGAGGGTGAATAATTGGATGATTTATATTGTTATGTTTTGACCGAAAAACTAATATTTCCTACAATTTCTTGAAGGTACAATCAAATTTGGTTCCTATAGAATATGTTAGCATCTTTAGTTTTTCCAATTTTGAAATCGAGAATACTCCGCTTATCGATTTATAATGTGTTGTCGGAGGATCGTCTTTCGAATTATAATGTGTTGTCGGAGGATCGTCTTTCGAATTATTTTTCTCTGAGTGTGAATTATTGGCTGATTTAGATTGTTATTTTTTGATGGAAAAATAAATATTTCTTAAAATTTCTTGGAGGTACAATCAATAACGGTTTCTATAGCATATGTTAGCATCTTTGGTTTTTCGAATTTTGAAAATTGATCATACTCCGGTCATCGATTTATAAAGTGTTGTCGTTTTAATTATTTTACTCTTTGTGTGAAGGATTGGTTGGTTTAGATAGCTAGTTTTTGATGTAAATTTTAAAGTATTTTAAAATCGATTGAAGGTACAATCAAATAGAACCAATTTACAATAGTTTGCCGTACTTTTTTTTTTTTTGTAAAAAAAATTTGTAATAATTTTTTTTTTTTTTATTGAAAAAAAAAAAAAAAAAAAAAATCATTTCGGTACAATCATTTTTAGACGGGGTACTATCTGAATAAAAAATTTCAGTTAATTTGGTGCAAGTCGGGTGCTAAGTTCACACGGAGCCTTTTTTTCTTCGTACCCTTGGAGGTAGAAACGAAATTTTTTTCGGTACAATCAAGTACAAACAAAGCTCCACTTGAAAACAATTTTTTTATTCAATTTGGTTAAAGTGGGGTGCTAAGTTCACAGAGGTGCATTGCTGCCAACTGTAATCGGTGTTGTCCCGTCCTCAATTTCCTCGAACGTTCGAAAAATATCTCTTTGGTACGTCATGTGATGCGACCCGCCACTGACACCGATCCACGAGTCGTCACCGCTGATCGTTGAATGAATATACTGCTTGGCTCACAAATAATGTAGATAAGCAGTGAGTTTGATTGGCTTCAGCCTTAGGTTGATTTTTCCCTTGATCACGTTTGAACTTGTGACAATCACGTTTAAAGTGGCCAGGCTTTTCACAATAAACGTGTAGCGCTTCTCCCGTATCACCGACATCACCGCGAGTTGTCTCAATGAGCAACAGCTGTTTTCTGAGTCCATCGAATGTTAGAGATGTGCCTGAAGCTGCTTGAGTATAGTACGTCTCACGAAATGAATTGAATTTAGACGGTAGATCATTGATCAACTTGGCAACTTGTGCAGCTTCACTAATTTCCTCACCTGTTGTTTTCAGCTGATGGACAATGACCGACATTTCAGCACAATAACTGGTGACGGATTGTGTGTCTGTCATTTTCATTGAATGCCACTGTTGATTTAGCAAATACTTGTTCGCCTTTATTTTTGTCCACATAGCATTCGATGTTTCGCAATCTCTAATCGCTGCGTGATCATCGTCACATAGTCCTCCGGATAATATTCGCATCGCTTTTGCGTCTTGTTTACTCCATATTTTCACCTCCTCCGCCCTATCAGCAGCTGGATGGGCTTCGGTTCCGTTGAAAATTTCATGGCATCCGACACTCTTGAAACATGCTATGACCTCGAATTTCCACCTTTGGTAGTTAGCTTTCGTCAAGACGGGTACGCGTAGATCTTCGTTGCTTCTATGCATTTTCCAAGCAAAATACTGGCTGACGACTGACGTTCAACTTCAGTAGCTATGTGTATGTGTATGTAAGTATGCGAACGTGAGGCGCGTAAATTTGAAAGTTGGACAATTCTCCAACAATATGAAGACAATTTTTGAGTTTTACTGCAGAACTAGTCCCATTAGAGATCTCGTTTTAAGCTCCCTTACAAGTTTTTTAGAATGCTTACTTTTGAGGTATATTGGAGATCTGATTTTAGCGGACATGCTCTTGCAAAAAGGATGCCAAATGGAGGAGAAAACGAGGTCTCCAAACCTCCCTAAGGAGTAGTCCTGGATTAATCATGGGATGCTCCCATTTCCTACTGGGGCACTACACCTTTTCAACATGTATTTCAGATTAGGTAAATTGTATTTCAGAATAGTGAATTGTATTTCAGACAGATTAGGTAAATTGTATTTCAGAATAGTGAGTTGAATTTCAGATTTGGTTAATGTAAAAAGTACTTGAAATGTGACTTCAAAAATACGATGCCAAATCGAAACCTTCGTCACTTGTGCCCTGAAGCTGAAAAAAAGAGAACACGAGTGCAGCTCGTCAAACCTTAGGGCCTAAACAGAATACGGACTTGAAGATCGACCGCGCAGTCCCTGTCTTTTCGAATACACAGGATATGGATATGGTGATGCCCACAAAACCGACTTCGCCTGTGATTTCGGTGAAGTAGGCAAATGGCCTGCGACCGCCGCAAGGTAGGCAATATCGAAGTCAAAGTCGAAGTCCGTGTTCTGCTTAGGCGCTAAGGATCGCGTCTGGCAGCAAAACTTCTGATGGCCATAATACAGGAGTCAGTAGTGAGAGTGTGGACTATTTCGAGATGAATCGCTCGCACTGTTAAACACGTAAATAGCACTCGTGTTTTTCGAGTTAAAGAAGACGTTTGTATGCCATTTGAAAGCTATCTGGAAGGTGCAACTCATCCGATCTCCATAATAGACTAGTTTCATACCAGTCGCCTTTGAAAATGGTCGTCGAGCGCGAGCGTATAATTTCACTAGCTCTCTTGTCATCTGTTGACCCGCGTATTGAATTGGGTACTTCGAGGCCGAGATTCTCTATGGTGAAAAAATCTTTGACCAGCATGTGGAGATCGTCGTTATTATTCAATCGCATGCGTGAATTCCGCAATGCAGGAAACTCTCTTCTTGCTTTTCAGTTCCTTCTCGTATTTCGAGCGGTATGCCCACCCTCTAGTTGTCTATCCCGATAAGAATCCTAGGTGCTGCTCTTCGATAAGAGTGTACTGGCACTCCGCCTAAGTGTTTGTGCGACTTGTCAAAGGTCGATGGTGATACAAATTGTTCGGGTAGACTCAGACTTTTCACCGTTCGCACGTCGACGATCTTGTGTGTAGAGGCGCTTTGGTACGTTCCGGATATTTTAAATGAAACTCTTCTTGAGTCTGGTTCGATCCGAGTTGTGCTGGCAGTCCACTCCAAAAGAAAGGCGCTCATGAGTACCTGTTGAATTCAGCCAGAGCCTCCTATATATAAAAGCCGTCGGGTAGAATCTCGCACTCACACATTCATAGGCCAAGGGTGGCCGACTATTTCACTGCTATAGCAGGCACTTTGTTCTAAAAAGGGTTATGTTCAGTACGATAAAGTTACCAATAAATGAATTTTTTTATCGGTATTAAGTAATATGATCAGATAATGTTAATACATACCTTGGAGACATAATAGAAGAGCAGTTTTTAGATTCCTTTCAGTATTCCCATACAGATTTTCACTCAAAGACTGGAAGATGGCACCAAGATAGTTAATGAATTAATATATTTTATGAATTTAGTAAGTAGTTCTGGCTATGGAAAAGAAAAAGCTACCCAATTTCCTTTGAAAGCAGGCAACCATTGAACCTAGTAGTCTCTATTGGTTGGGGCCACACTAATTTTAACTATTGGCCGAGACTAGTTTAATGCACATTTCTGTAGAAATACTCAATTAATCCTCCCAAAGGTGGTCTCTAATAAGTTTTAGGATTTATTCCAAAACGCTTAAATATATATATATATATATATGAAAGAAAGTAACAGTCGTAAGTTGTAGTATACTTTCGAAAAAGCTAATAGTTTCCATGCACTTATTCAGAAATGAAAAATCGGAATATGTCGTAAAGAGATTACTTAACTTATGTAACTTCCCAAAAGTTATCACTGGATTCTGGAAAGGGAAAAAAAACTTATGCGTGGAATAATATAAAAGAAAAGCTTCCATTAAAAAATATTTTTAATACTTTAAAATAAATTATTTATTAGTTTATCAATAAGTTTATTATTATAATAACAAAAATACTGTTTCTAATTTAAATTACCGTATATTAAATGAAATGAACCGAAAATAAAACTAGTAAAACAATTTTAAATATTAAAAATATCACATAACATTGAATAGTAACCAATAGTGTCGTAATAATTTGAACGACATCCCGGAGCGCAACACTTCCACGCCGTGATGATCTTTGAAATGAGAACACATTAAACTATTATACATTGGTAGTTTTGGATAGTTGAATAACTCATTCTTACTTCACCTAAAGATAATGAAAAGTCGTTTCCATTTCGTGTGTGCCTTATAATGATCCCAGGGAGTCCTGTTTGAGACAAACAATGTTTCATTTCATCTTATTTGAACTATGGGTTACAAGTCCGAAATAAAGAAAAGTTATTTCATTGCATTTAATTATTAAGTGACATTAAATGGTGCAACAATTTAAAAATATAGAAAGCAATTAGAACCACGTATTCACCTCTCAATTTTATGTAAAAAAGAAACCAACTCAAACAAAAAATGTTGTTGAGTGAAAATACTAATTTTAACCGAATGTGTACGAGTATGTACAAAGTTGCAAAAATTTATTCACAGCTTTCTAGCCAGTATATGAATCGAATCACATCACGTACTTTTAAACACATTATTTAATAATAAATAACAACTTTATATGAATAATGTCACTTAAAAGTTAAATAAATAATGCAAAATATTCAACTTTGTAAAAAGTTCTAGTCTAACCACACTTTTTGGCCGCAAAACATTTGCGTCAGTTTTCTCTAAACCAATTGCGAATTCACAAAAGTTTTAAAGCGCAATACAGACCTGAAATATTTACAGTTTCAACCATTTTCACTTAAACTTATCAATAAATTAAGATAATTCCACAAAACCTACACACGATATTGAATGCGCACTTGTCAGCTAGCACATGAAAACCGAAACTGTCAAACATCGAATGGTCACCCACGCACACTATCTTACAACCTACCCGACGGCTTTCATATATAAGAGGCTCTGATTCAGCTCGTTTGCAAGATCTTCTTCGATGAGTGAGATAGAAGATCCCTCGTCAAAGAATGCTAGTAGGTCTGTACTTTTTGCATAAAATTTCTGCACTTTTTTGCACTAACTTTTCTAAACAACATTTGACGTCAAATCAATGACACAAACTCAAACGGTATGCTGGTGATTTGATTGTGTGGACTTACAACCTACCCGACGGCTTTCATATATAAGAGGCTCTGATTCAGCTCGTTTGCAAGTTCTTCTTCGATGAGTGAGATAGAAGATCCCTCGTCAAAGAATGCTAGTAGGTCTGTACTTTTTGCATAAAATTTCTGCACTTTTTTGCACTAACTTTTCTAAACAACATTTGACGTCAAATCAATGACACAAACTCAAACGGTATGCTGGTGATTTGATTGTGTGGACTTTCTAGCGTTGATGTATGATCTTTCGTGCTATTGTGCAGCAAGGGATGGTGTCTGAAAGAACAACCATTCGTTCCGCACGCCTGTCTGCATCTGCAAATATTTTCATGGCGAGGCACTTACGGCACAGATCATGTTTTTTGACTTCATTCCATCTGCTGGTTTAATGTTTTGAACGCGTTGCAGTCTGCAAATGGGTGTAAATCTTTCAAGCACACAATACAGTTCGCTTTGTCCTCCTGCGGAAGGTGCTTGTGATATCCCTAAGGACGTGTTGTGATTGGCATCGGTATCGGTTGTGTGTGTGTGTCAAAGTGGCCACGGCTTCTCATCATCAAAGGCGCGACAGCCCAAATTGGGCCAGGGACTGCAGGATACATTGTCTGAAGTCATCTCGGTTCAGCGCCCGCGTCCTCCAATTTGTGCATCTAAGAAGCGATTTGCAATCTGCGTCAACTGAGTCCTCGTATCTTTTTCGCGGGTTTCCCACCGGTCGCTTGCCATGAGCTCTACCTTTCAATGTGCGCTTGGGAATTCTTTCGTCAGCCATTCGCTCCACATGACCTGCTCATTGTAGCTTACGGAATTTTATAATAGTCGATGCGGCTGGATCGTCATAGATGTTATACAACTCGTTGTTGTACCGAATACGCCATTCAGTACCTTTTCTTACTGGTCCCAAAATTCTTCGAAGAAGAATTGGTTTATGCGAAGTTTATATGCTAGTGTGATCCGTTGATTTACTTCGTCCTATTCGTTGCCGTCGCTTACAAGGTGTGATCCCAAGTATGAGAAATGATCCACATTCTCCAGGTTGTAGTCCCCCACGGTCATATTTTGTCTAGCTGGCACGTTTTTTCTTGTTTGGTTCATGAACTTGGTCTTACTCTCATTGACCCTTAGCCCGTGATACGAAATAGCCGATATAAGGCGGATATTGCCCCGTCTTCAAAATTAACGGGTCCCTCTTGAGTCCTTACTGCACATTTTCGCCCAGAGGGAATCACCGTTCTTGCTGGTGCTGTCTATATAAAAAAATTCGGAAAGGTCATTATACGACCGGGAATGAGCTTGCAGCGCTCACGCAACCGCCGCTTTAACTTTTCAGCGTAAACCTACCGCTAATGTACGGGACCACACACTGCACCTGTAAAGGGGCCAAAGACAACGAAACGAGACCAGCCATACCCTCGTTGCGGCGATTCTCCAGGATTTCCTCGAATTTATCACACGGCCATCATCTTCGTCCACTTATTTCTTCCAAGAAATGCGAAGTACTATACGTACTTCCTTCGGTATTTACCAACACGCAAACTAAAACTCTGAAACACTTACACAAACTTACACAATCTTAATAGAGAGAAAAGCTGGTATAATTCATTAATTGAACTTATTAGTTAAGATTTATTATTAAAAAAAAGAAATTCAAATGTGTTGACTTAAACCTATGGTACCTGATGAACGTTGAGGCCCTTGCTGTTGATTCTTGGTTCCATTTTTTTTTTTTAAAATGATTATAATGATTAATGTAATAATTATAATGATTAATGTAATGATTATTAGGATTGGTTACAGGGGCAATTCTATTATTCGCGTCTTTATTAATTTTTAAAGTTTCGTATGGTTTTTTTGTATACTTTTTTTGTTCACTCCACAGGGGCAATTCTTCGTTGATTGTTAAATTTTCGTATGGTTTTTAGTTATATCTATATATTAGTCTAGTAATCAGAGACAAAATTTCACTAAATAAATGAAAAAAATAGAACACGAAATGTTGTGACGTAGTTAGGTTCCAATGATGGAGTAGAACAGGGAATCACAGTTTTACACCAAAATTTGATATGGCGTGTGCCCGAAATTTTGACTTTTTCTGTTTTTTCGATTTTTAGCCGTATTTTGCAATTTCTCGCTAAAAATGGTAGGAACCTAATTTATAGAGAATTAAATTCTCTATCTTTCTCATCTGAACAACTTTTTTCTAAAATCATTATTTATTGCAAATAATAAGCGTAAAATGTAAAAAATTAGGAGATTGTCTCAGCTTTTTAAACTTTTCGTCTATATTTATTAAAAATAGGTGACATATTTACATGGCAAAGTTGTAGAGGACTGAATTCCCTACAAGTTTCGTATACACCAGTTTTTCGTACGACGAACGGATCACGAGCGGGAGCACGATAAATAGTTCGATAAGCAGAGAAAAATATTCGGAACTTTCGATTCAAACATTGTAAACCTTAAGTATGAAAAATTTCAAGTTCCTAACTTGAAGCATTCGAGCAATAATTGTGAAAACGTGTTTTAAGGACTCTTGTATGGGAGGTACCCGAAGGAGTGGAAGGATATCGCCCATTAACGAACTTAGCCTTACTTTTTCCATTTTACAAGTTGTGACAAAATTTCAACTTCTTAGGTCAACGCGTTCTTGAGTTATCGTGCTAACGGACGGACGGACGGACGGACAGCAAACGGATTTGGGGGTTTTGGCTAAAAATAAACACAAAATAATATATAACTTTTTTTCGTCCGAGGCTCGGTTCTATGCGTTACAAACTTTTCGGGCTGGATTAAACTTATAATACTCTATATGTTCATCTAGAGTATAAAAATTCAAACTACGCATACAGTTTTTCATCCATTCATTTTTCTATTCGCAACATACGTTCATCCACACATTCACTCATCGAATCGCACAGTTTTTTTATATACCGCATCCAATCATCGGATTCATAATTTTTTTTTCCACACAGTTCACAACTTTAATTATCACTCATTCGACTTTCACCAAGGCGGTTAAATCTAGATTTTCCGCTGGAAACGGTCGGCGGTGGGGTCTTTTACGCCCCTGACGGTTCAATTGGTCAAGAGCAGGGGGTGAACCAGCTCGCGAATCCAATCCCACAATCACCAGAAAGGGTAGTAGGCGAACGACCTCGTTGGTCCGATATACACGACACAGGTATCCCGGCTACGGCGAATCCAGCGCCAGGGCGTACACGTTCACCAGTGGTACGAACTGAACTCTGAGTGGAACAACTAATAGAGTTGATGAGAAGGGTTTTTCGGGAAGAGCAGGCGTCTCAGAGACCGGTGGGGGCCCATTATTCGGCGGCAGAGGGAGACTCGCGTGCTGGGAGGGCAGATCAGCGGACCGGAGCGGCCGCGTCGGTCAGCGATCGCGTTAGCCACGGCCCTAATCATCGAACAAGAAATTCCTACAGCCCATTAAGGCATTGCCGTCTGCGTTTTAACGGGGATAGCCAACTCCTACGCGCAGAGGAGCTGATTTTTCGGGCCGAGACTCTCGCGATGAGCGACTTGCGCGGCAATTTAGATCTGCTGACGCAGGGCTTCCATCTGCTGCTGGATGGTAGGCTCAACAAGTGGTATTGGTTGTGGCGTCGGTCCAATAACAACTCGTCTTGGAATGCCCTGAAGGTAGCATTCTTGCAGGTCTGGGGAGAGCGCAGCACGGAATGGGAGTTGCGGAAGCAGATGCTTGGTAGACGACAAGCGCCACACGAGCCCTTCATGTCCTTCGAACAAGACATGACGGAGCTTCGTTCACTGCTGAGCGCTCCCATGATTGAGTTAGAATTTGTGGCTCTGGTGCGCGGAAATCTGGTGGGTAGCACACAGCAACAATTGTGTTTCTACTCAGTAGTTACTATGGACGAACTACGTCGACTTGTAGTGCAAATGGAAGACACGCGGAAAGCCACCAGACCATCCCCTTGGAACCAGGCCAGAGTCCACGAAATACAGGAGCCAGTCGTGGAAGAACATCCGGATACTTCTTCCGTCGACTTGGCCGGACTATCGAACCCCTGGATCTGCTGGAATTGCAAGGAAGAAGGACATGGGTATCGTGAGTGCGCGGAACCTGCGAAGGGCATCTTCTGCTTTGGATGTGGGCGGGTTGACGTTCTAAAGCCCAACTGCAGCCATTGCATGGCGGGAAACGGCCGAAGGGACGGAAGGACAGCGGGTCCCTCCCGTCCGAACACTGCATCCCGACAGCAGTAGGAAAATTTGTTCACCACCCCAATTACACGTCCCAATTTCATTTAGACCTCCCAAATAAAACAACTTTACCAAATTTTTCAACCCCTTCAAATACCCCTCCAAATTTTAATACCCTACCTACAACATTTTCAGAACCCAATCCCCATCCTTTTAACGTAAAATCATCTAAACCCATTTCCCCGACGATCAACACTCCGCACGTCAAAATTTTAACAAGACCAAGCGATGAGGTGGAGCCGTCTGTTTCCCGGCTTGAAGATGAACTCATCGCAGATCAAAGTCCAAGACGACATTCCCACCATCCTCTCAAGCCATACCATCTTCGGCTAAAGGAGTATATGGAGGCGCGGGAGCGAATTTTCGGACCTACTCCAGTCGCAAGTGTTAATCAGGTATCAGCACTAACGAGTGGATCCGGTCGCAGGAAATTAATCGCGCGCCTTCGTATATTCTGGAGGATGGTGCGTGAAAAAAAGAAAGCGATTCTCTCTACCATCATTACCAATCCGTTGGACATACGTCCGTACGCCATGGTATCCTTGTACGGAGTGGACGTTGAAGGACTCCTAGATAGTGGGGCGAGCATCAGTTGCCTGGGGGCTAACGCTCTACAACGTCTCCATGATGCACAGGTGAATTATCGACCGGTCTGTCAAGAGGTGAAGACCGCTGATGGTGCAGCATCGGTGCAAAAGGTATTGGGCACAGTAACTACCGATGTTACCTTTCGTGGTATTACCAAACCCATTACGCTATACATAGTGCCGAGCTTATCGCAGAAATTGTACCTGGGGGTAGATTTCTGGCGAGCATTTCAACTAGCTCCTAGCATCATCAGCGCGGTCGATACTCCCGATACTGCATCGCAACTGATAGCTCCGGATGCCCACCATTTAACGCCCACAGATGTAAAGAGGTTGGAAATGGTAAAGTCCAAATTTCCATCATACGAAGTATACGGACTCGGTGTGACCAACGTCGAACAACATAGTATAGACGTTGGTGATGCAAGTCCCATCAAACAGCGACATTATCCTGTGTCTCCTGCGATCCAAAAACTCTTGTATGACGAGATCGATCGCATGAGAGCACTTGGCGTTATAGAGACCAGCCAGAGTGCATGGAGCTCGCCTGTGGTTCTCGTGAGGAAGCCAGGCAAGGTCAGGCAATGTTTGGACTCGCGCAAAGTCAATAGTGTGACGAAGAAGGATGCATATCCATTACCACACATTGATGGTATCTTAAGTCGTTTGCCGTGAGCCAATTTTATTACTAGCCTGGGCCTCAAAGACGCCTTTTGGCAGATTCCTCTCGAGAACAAATCCAGGGAGTATACAGCTTTTACCATTCCTGGCCGGCCTCTGTACCACTACACTCGCATGCCTTTTGGGTTATGCAACGCGCCGCAACGGATGTGTCGTTTGATGGACAAAGTCATCCTACCCGAGCTCAAGGAGCAGGTATTCGTATATTTGGACGGTCTGCTGTTAATTTCTGAAGATTTCGATTCACATCTGGTTTTATTGGCTGAAGTCGCAGAATGTTTGCGAAAAGCTGGCTTGACTATTAACGTCAACAAGTGTAAGTTTTGTCTGAGAGAGGTGAAATATCTCGGATACATTGTTGGAGAAGGAGGCTTGAAAACTGATCCCAACAAAGTTTCAGCCATCGTCGATTACCCTTCGCCTAAGCCCGCACGTCAAGTACGACGCTTCCTTGGTATGGCAGGCTGGTATCGACGATTCGTTCCCAACTTTGCTGCTACTGTTTCACCAATTTCAGACACTCTAAAGAAGTCCAACCAGTTTGCTTGGACTACAGAGGCACAAACTTCCTTCCTGTTAGTGAAAGACTTGTTGACGAAAGCCGCCTTATTAATCAATCCTGATTTTAAGATGCCTTTCGTAATTCAATGCGACGCCAGTAAATCAGGGGTGGGTAGCGTTCTCTTCCAAGAAAACGACGACGGATCGGAATCTCCAGTGGCGTATATGTCACAGAAGCTCACTTCCGCTCAACGCAACTACAGCGTAACCGAACTCGAGTGTTATGCAGCTGTGTTGAGCGTGAAAAAATTTCGAGCCTATGTAGAAGGGACTGCGTTCAAAGTCATTAAGGATCACGAAAGTCTCAAATGGCTCATGTCGCAGAAAGACCTACAAGGACGGTTGGCAAGATGGAGTTTAAATCTCCAAGGTTACGACTTCACAATCGAGCACCGACGAGGGAGCCTGAACGTTGTACCCGACGCTCTCTCTCGTGTACACGAAGAGGGATTAAATGCGCTGATCGACGTAGCACCGATGGTGGACATGGACTCTCCAGAATTCTCTAGCAAAGAATATAAAGAGTTAGTGTCCACTGTCGATGCGAACGCCGAGCGGCTTCCTGACGTATGCGTGAGGGATGGTTTCGTATACAAGCGCACAGAGCCTCACAACGGTGACCCGATTGCTGAAGACAGGGCCTGGAAATTATGGATTCCATCGAGTCTTACGTCAGCTGCGATCGCTCAGGCGCACGAGGCAGACACCACGGTCCATGGTGGTTATGCCAAAACGCTAGAGCGAGTCAGGCGATTCTTGTACTGGCCCGGAATGGCTACACAAGTACGCACCTACGTTCTGGCGTGCGACACTTGTAAAGAGACAAAGTCCCCGAACAGACCTCTACGAGCGCCTATGGGAGAACCGTTCCAGACTGATCAGCCATTCCAACATCTTTATATCGACGTACTTGGACCATATCCGCGTACCAAACAAGGTAAGATCGCTATTTTGATCGTCTTGGATCACTTCACAAAATTTCCCCTGTTACATCCTTTGGGGCGGATCACTGCTGAAGAGATCACCAACTTTTTGAAGGGGCAGGTTTTCCATACGTTTGAAACACCCGAGACGATCCTCTCCGATAACGGCTCTCAATTTAGGTCGAATGTGTTTAACACCATGCTGAACAAATACGGAGTTAAACACCTGTACACCCCGAGCTACTCACCGCAAGCGAATGCTTCGGAGCGTGTCAATCAGTCCGTCCTGGCCGGAATTCGAGCATTCATCACTGATGACCAAACACGATGGGATGAGAGTCTAAGCAAAATTGGATGTGCTCTTCGTAGCTCACTCCACCAAGCCACTGGATTTTCTCCTTATCAGGTTTTGTTTGGGAATCACATGATGTTGCACGGGAAGGACTACGAACTGCTGAAGCATTTGCGAGCGTTGGGAGAGTCAAATGTACAGCTTCGACCTCGAGAGGGAATTCCTATCGTGAGGCAACTGGCGCAGACGAAAATAAGGGTCGCACATGAGGAAAGTAGCAGGCGTTATAATCTGCGTGCTGCTAAAACACAATTTTGTGTAGGTCAAGAAGTATTCCGAAGAAATTTTTCCTTGTCCACAGCCGCGCAGAACTATAACGCCAAGCTGGCAAAGAAGTTCCTCAAGTGCAGGATTCGTCGTGTGCTGGGAAACTCACGATATGAATTGGAGGATCTAGGAGGCAAACGTCTGGGAACTTACCACTTCAAGGATCTGCGGCAGTGATCCGAGGGGTCACAACTCCTATTGCCCGGCACTCAGTCGTGCGCACGAGACTCATGAGCGCGACGACCTTTGTAGTCGTTTCGGCGTTGAAAATCAACGGCGAACCGCCTATGTTGTTGTGTCGCCGCTGTCAGCAATCTTATGACTAATTTCGGCTCATTTACCAATGATACAAACTCCAATTTTTAGCTATTGGTTAAATGATCGAGGAATTGATTGATCCCGTACACGGCTAAATGATGATAGGTGAGATTGTCGGGGAGCACCTGATTTGGAACCGTACGGGTCATGGAAAGCGAAACGTCTAATGCTAGTATTGTCGGCATGATTTGAGCTTTACTTTAATTACATCTAAGTTCACTTCCAACGTTGAAACGTAATCGGAATTTTTTTTAAAAACAAAAAATCCTTCGCTTGATTTTTCAGTCAGGGTTCGAGCAAACAACACACAAATTTTGACAGCCGGTTGGCATTAAAATTTTCGAACTTCGTTCGGGTGCAGTGATGGGATTTCTTGGTAAATTGGCATAATTTCGTTGATTTGATAGTGAAATTGGCGGTAAATAAACTTTTAAGTGCTCGCTCGACTCCAATTGTTGTATTCTTTAAAAACTAAATTTTAACAATAATTTTGTGTGGTAATGAAGTGTACGATTCCGGAAATTTCGTGGCACAATCGTGACCCAGTGTTGTGTCGCCGCTGTCAGAACGTTAAAAGGTCCATGTGGAGCTGCTGCGATTACAATTCAACTTTGCGATGAATTGTGATCGCATCAGCTCGACTGCGACCAACTTCACGGGAAGAGAGATCGTTTTTGAGTTGGTGTGCGTGTGGTTAAGGTTTTTGGCTCAAAAAGCGCGTCGTTCTGGGTGGAAAAAGACGGAGAGAGAAAAGAGAATGGATGACAGCGGGAATTCTTGGTGGTAAAGATTCGCGATCGCGGCTTCTAAATTTTCGTCAAGTGTTCTTTTAAATAATTTACGGAAAAAAAAACGTGCCTCATGGTGTCCGATTTATTTTGTGACGATCGTAGAAGTGATTTCCAGTGATTTTACGGTCGAAAAACGTGTTGAAAATTGTTTGTTCGGTGCAAGCAAAATGGCTCCAAGCCTAGAAGAAATATGCGCTTCGTCTTGAGGACTTTCAAAGGCGGAATTTTAGAAGTCAAAAGAAATATATAAAAGTTTAAAGTAAACATAAAATCAAATGAATTAAGAGTGTTGCTTCCGAGCTTAGTGGTTTCTCCAAATAAACCAATATAAATAAAATTAAAAATAAAACCAAATCTGAAATGAATTAATATTAACTAAAATAAGGGTTGAATTAAAATTGACTTAATAAGAGTAATTAAAAAAAAAAAAAAAAAAAAAAAAATTAAAATTAATATAATGACATGACAGGACTGACGAGGACAGAAATAATTTAAATAATTAAAATTTAAAATGAACCGTAAAAACTAGCAGAAGCGAATCATGGGGTAAGTTTTTTTGTTAACTTTTGTAGGTACTTTACGCATTTTGATATTTTTCTTGGTATTTTATTCCTTTTTGGGTTATTTGTTTTGGGTTAAATTTTTTTAATTATGCTAAGCTAACGGCCATACAGTTATCGAAAAAAAAAAATGCTGCAAGGCTAGAAGAGCCATACTAAAATGAACCCGAGCGTTTAGCTCCTTCGCCCGAACCTCAATAAGGGGCCACGACGCTAAAATGTTTTGAGGACAGTCGTGGCTGAGGTAGGGTGGGCAGAACAGGGCGCTACTTACACCTAAGCGCCCTGACGAATCGTGAAGTCGCGCAACTCCACCGCTTCTTAGTCTTTCACGACCTATTGGGAAGATATTCCAATTTTAAATATCCTGGAGTAAGCCGACACGAAATTTTTGTTGTCTAGGTCTAGGGTTTATGGTCTGAGGTAGAACAAGAACAAGAACCACCCCACACTGCCGTAGCTAGTCCCGGCCGCCAGCAAGCGTGTCGCTTCCGTTTTACTTCAGCCACCAGTTCAGACGTAGGAGGAATTGGCCCATTCTGTCCCGAACCTTTACCCATCCTTCGACTATTTTGACTTTCTCAAGTCAAAATAGTTTTTCCAATGCCTCAAACACAACAAAGGTACCGTGCCATCATGAATAAGATTCAGTCATACAAAAACTAAATCTTCAACACCATTTTCATTATTTAAATTCGGAAAAAGCAACATTAATTCAGTTATCATATCAGTCTATCATATCTTAAGGGGTGATTCCTGATTTTCGACAGAGTGGGTCAGGTTTCAATATCCTCAGGGTGGTAAAGAAAAGTCTTTCAGTCATGAACCCTCATTTACATAATATGTAATATTTCCAAAACTAATAATCACAAATTAACATGTTAAGGCCTGTTTTTTGGGGATTTAAACTACCTTTCACTCCATGTTAGCGTCAATATTGTAGCTGTACCCATCTATGAGAAATTACTTAAAAATTTAATTTTCAGATTGTAAGAGAAGAAAATTGTGGGCTTAAAAGTTGTGCAAATAGAAATGGGAGTATATAACGAAAAGGAGTAGTACCGGAGTATAAAAGAAAAATCGGAGTACAAATACTCCGATCGGAGGAATACGACAGCACTGGTCGCAATCGAAATTTTTATTTTACTTGTTTGGCTTTGTTGGTGATAACCCTTTCTTACAAATTGTTATAAATGTGTGTAGAAAGTCGATTGAATTGTTCTTACATTTTTTACGGAATTTTTTGAGTATATGCGATCTCTATCGTACATATGAACTTAAACATACTATGTCTGAAGATGTGTAGAAATTTCACGACTATTCGATGATCACTGGTGGCTGTGTGTGCAGAATTTGAATTAGTTTTCTACAAAAACTAAATCTGTGTGTGCAGAATTTGAATTAGTTTTCTACTGGTATGATCTGCCTGTTGGGTAAGGCCCGGACTACATGGTCCGTTTTTTTTCGACTCCGGAGAAAGTAGGCTCCGCCTTTCTGAATGAATAAAAACCATGTCTCATAGAAATGTTTGCGATTTTAGCTCGTCGACTACATGACTCCGGCAAACCGTGTGTGCGGAAAAAACCTGAGCATGAACAGGTTTCTCCGGACGGTTGATCAGGAATTTTTCGGCCGATCCGGAATTACATATCAAAAGCATATAGAGTTGTATGAGCTCGACTACAAGTGGGTGTCCGAAATTTTTCCGTATGGTTTTGTCACTCGAGTAGCAGTGCTCAATTGACATGGCCGGTTCAGAGTCGTGTAGTCGAAACTGTCCGGAATCGGGTTTTTCCGGAGTCGAAAAAAACGGACCATGTAGTCCGGGCCTAACTCGGTTGGATCTTCAACTTGAGCCGGTTCATTGAGCCGGTACAGATCTGAGCCTCTATCTCTAATTTGAACAGACTCATGGAATTGAATTCGTAAAACATGTTAAAATTAGTAATATATTAAATAAGAATTAAGTACTTTATCTAGAGTACCTCATGCATATGTGTCTGCAGTATGTTGTAAGGATTACTTCTTAACATTTATACATTGAAACAAAAGTTGATCTTTTGTATGATAATTTATTATTATAACAATTTGAATAAGATTTCGTTGTAAATATTTATTTTATATTGATCGGACAATAACGTATTTTTATGAAACATTAAAAATTAATTTGATTATTATATAAATATAATGTTGACTAATTTGTTGTGTTGCCGCCGGAAATCGGCAGTTCCGACCGGTAACTGTGAATGCTTTCGGTGCGCGAAGATCTGTTGGGCATCGGATGCATTCACAATTACCTGCACCGCTCAAAAAAACACTGGAACGACCGAAACCGGCTTGGCTGGAAGAAAAGTTCCGCTACTCGGTAGATGCCGGCTCGATTACGGAACGGCTTGGTACTCAGGAGTAGCAGCGTGACGACGACAAAGTTGTGTTTTAAAATTCGTAATTCGGACGCAGATCAAAAAAATACCGACTAAGAATCGACGATGTGTACGTTCGCGCAACATTTTATCGCTAACAAGTGACACGAATTAAAAAATCAGAATTGGTTTTCTTCGTGGAAAACTGCTGGCTCGTCATTTTGGTGACCATTTGTTTTGGTTTTCGTCGGTGACACGTCTCGTTCAAGTTCAAGGGCTCGCGCGTTGAGTGCATTTTTTTTGGTACCGCGGAAATGTCGTTTGTGTCCTGATCGACGATCAATTGAATTGATTGGCTGTGCAAAAGTAGCGCGGAGAGCTTCTGTTCGAAAACTGTCTATGGTTTTGTCAGGCGATAAAAATAATCGGTAAAAAATCGCATATTCAAGATTTTATTATAATTTAATTGCGGAAAGTGCGAGTGAACTTGACAAAAGATTATAACAGAATTACACTTCATAAGCGGCGAAATAGTGGAATCTGTTTTAACTTCTAGGCTTTTACAAGCAACACAAACCATGCGAACCATATGACGACGATGTGTTGAGGATCTTGGAACGTCATTTTACAAGAAATACAAAATAATTTACGGAAAGACGTAACATAAATCAAAGACGAACCGAGGCAATTTGCCGAAATTTAGCTTTCTGCATTCTTTTCTATTTTGGGCCGTTTCGAATTAGCTATCTATTTATAATATTGTGAGATACAGTGTTTTCGTTTTTTTTCTGAATTTTTATGATCTAAACCGTACCTTTATAAAAATGTTTTGGCGCCGATCGCTTCTAAAATGCGGACTAGTATTCGCTGCGATTATGGCTGTATCATGATTTGAGTTGAGTTTAAGAAAGCTCTTCAAAAATTAAATCATCTTCGCGCAATCGACGAGCGTATTTAAAAAGGAGAGTGCTGAATCATTCGACTTGGTCGATCGAAATCGGAATATGTGATCGTTGTGTGGACAAAAGTTTAAGCAACTATCATGCGTGGTCGTACCGATAATGGGTTCTAGAACGTGCTCCACAATTGTTCCGATCCGAGATATTGCATATAACAAAGTTCCTCAAGGAACATATGTTGGGTTTGAGGCCTTGGAAGGACTATTCCGTCTTGAAAAAGTCAAAATAGTCGAAAGGAAAAGGCAGGTTCGGGACAGAAGGGCCAATTCCACCTACGTCCGAATTGGTGGCTGAGTTTTCGCTGGTGCGACGCTCTTGCTGGCGGTCGGGACTAGCTACGGCAGTGTGTGGGGGGGGGGGGGGGGGGGTACTTGCTCCAACTCAAACCATTAAACTTGGCCTGTACAACAAAAAAAATTATCAGCGCCGACTTATCCAAGGGAATCAAAAAAAATGGGATTATTTTCCCAACAGGTCGTGAAAGACCAAGAAGCGGTTGGATTGGCGCGGCTTCGCGATTTGTCAGGGCGCTTAGGTGTAAGTAGCGCCCTGCTCTGCCCACCCTACCCCAGCCACGACTGTCCTTCAAACATTTTTCGTCGTGACCCCTTTCTGAGGTTCGGGGCCAAGGAGCTAAACGCTCGGTTCATTTTGTATGGCTCAACTAGCCTAGCATCGTTTCAAAAAAAAGAAAAAAATATATACACGTCCAAGAAAAAGAAAACTGAAACCCAGAAGAAAACAATAAAAAGAAAAATAATAACGAAAAAAAATAGTAAATAAAGAGAGACTCACCCCATAATTTCGTTTGTTTAATTTTCGCATTAACCCTTATTATAATTAGCTTTAGATTTTTATGTTTATTTTTAGAAATTCAGTACTCGTCGGTCCTGTCATGTCGTTTTATAATTATTTTAAATTTTTAATTTGTATATTAATTTTTTAATTCATATATATTCCGATTTTAAAATTCATGTTATCTTATCTTAAGATTCGGGTAATAATTTACTTATTGTTGAAAAAAAATATTCAATATCTCTTTGACTGGTTTGATTCATTTTTAATTTTATTTCAAATTCAAAATTTCTTCCATTCCTTGCATTTTTTTACGATTTTTGATTTTAATTGCCACTTTCCTTTGCACAGGCACTATACCTAATTTCTTCTTTCCGACAAAACCCGCTCGATAATTTGATCATGTTGTACTTTTGAATTTAGGCAATAAATTCTTCCACCCGATCGCGTATAGCTCAAAAAAATTAAGTTATTGGAATAAATTTACATAAAACGTCGTTAGGAGTCGCAAAAAAAAATTTTATTTAGTAAGCTAAACGCGCCAAATCACGAGTTTCGAACTACAGCACGCGAAATTCAGGGGTTCAATTGAATTCAACACATCCATTTTTCAATAGGGAGCTATTCCACACATAATCCGTGCGCGGATGTTCGTCATATCGGTTCACTCAAATCCACGATGATTAAACTTCTCGACGCGAACAGAAGGTAGCAATTCGTACATTTAGGAATGCACCATTTTTTCTTTTTTCTTTTCGCATTGGTATACACTCGACTAAGCTAAAAAATCGCGCCAGGAAGACTTCCCTTTCTTTGTGTTTTTCAACTCCCCAGTTAACTGTCTCTTCTCTGCCCGCAGCCCTCCTCTAATTCAAAAAATGGCCCTTAGGCATTGCGTACGCTAGTGTGGGTGTGCACCAAAAAAATGCGCCGCTTAGAAAAATGGCGTATGCGTCTGACACTTGTTGAGTGCCGCCAGAATGTTTCCAGAATGTTTCATTTAAAATTTATAAAAATAACAATAATTTATTATTTCCACTAAATAATCGCACTATACTGGCAAGGCCTCTCGATTTTATATACTACTCGATTAATGCTCGATTACTGCTACCAATCTAAGTTTAAATTTAAATTTAAACTTATTTGTTTAAAATGAAATATGTATTAGAATTTTACTCAATAAGAAATTGAATCGGTAAATGTTGGAATACAACATGTGTTGAGTGCCGCCAGAAAGTCGTTTCCGGTGCTTACAAGTGTTTTCGATATTTAACAAAATATCGAATGCATTTGTGAGCACTGGAACGAACGACTGGAAACCAGCTTGGCTGGCTGGGAAGGGTACCGCTACTTTGTAGATGCCGGCTCGATTTTAAAACGGAGAGGGAAATTTTTTTTTACCGGACGTGTGTGCACCACGAATTGGACAATCGCGCAAATAACCGTGCATTAATAAGCAAGTTCAATCAAAATCTAGTGTCGAACAACTCTCATTAGCGGAAAGCCGAAATTTTGTACTTCAAATGCCAAAGCCTATAGAAAAAGTGTCAGAACGCAAAATATCCGTTTCCTACATTCGAGAAGTTTGTTTTCAACTGAATTCTTCAATTTTATCCGAAAGTTAGTAACGTGCAGTGTTCCATCGTCACGAGGCGAAAAAAATTGACACCGCAAACAGAAGAATTATCATTATTAGGCGTACAATTAGCTTCACAATTTCTATTCCATTCTGGATTCCGAACAAAGAAATCTCTACGCGGTCCGACTATAGATTGGTACGATACGTTGTCGCATCATATTCGGCATTCAGCTGTTGTGCGAAGATGGTTCGCACATAATGCACTATTAAATCCACCTTCACGTCTCGGTGAATAGGTGTTGGTTGCTCCGTCGCCCGAAGTACGAACTGAGTTTGTAAAATTAGTGGTTTTCTTCCATCATTTCGCGAATAACGATGATCCATTGCCGGGCTTCGATGGAAGTAATTTAAGCGAACAAATTTTAATATGCGTGCTGCAACTATTGAAGAGCGAAGTACCGGATCATGGCAAACATTTACCACACTATTTCGGATTATTTAGTATGTTCGAGGGACTAGGAATACAAGAAAAACATCAGCTGTTGAAGTTGAACGTCCCCGCGATACTCATGCAAGTAGCATTGGATGAAGGCCCAGGTCCTCCAATTAAATACCAATATCCAGAGCTTTGATCCAAACGTACCAGGTGATAGTTTAATTCCGTTATCAGCAGAAGCCACAGAATATCTGTTTGGTAGAACTAGTTATGTGAAAAAAGGTGATAGAGGATACAAATGTCGGTCAGTCGAAGGCACTTTTTGACCTGTTGAGGGGCTTCTTATCGAATTTCCTGTTGAATAAATTCAAATGCGAAGCACATAGAAAAATAACGAAAAATTGAGTGAATTGTGAATTGGCAAATTTTTTTTTGATATATGATTATTATAAACAAATAAATGAAACGCATTAATTAAAATATACAACCCAAATTAAAAGAAACGAATTATACAAATAAATCTAAAATATGAATTAAAAAAAAAAAAAAAAAAAAAAAATATTATTAAAAATGACATGACGAAGACAAGGACGGGACGAAATAATTAAAAAAAAAAGATAAATAGTAATATAACAAAAAAAAAAGTGAATTAAAAAGAAATCGAGAAAGATGCGTTTATATATAAATGGGGTGAGTTTACATTTATTTTAGTTTTTTTATATTTTATTACTTTTCCTATTGGTTCCTTTTGCTATTTCGTTTTGTTTCCTTTTTAGTTTTTTTTTTATAGATTTTCCTTCTAGTAGTGTGGGTTTTGCGTTTAATTTTGTTGAGTAAAATGTTGAGAGGCTAGAAAAGCCATACTTAAAATGAACCCGAGCGCTTAGCTCCTTTTGCCCCGAACCTCAATAAGGGGCCACGACGAAAAATGTTTGAAGGACAGTCGTGGCTGAGGTAGAGTGGGCAGAACAGGGGCCAACAACACCAGAGCGCCCTGACAAATCGCGGAGCCGCGCCATCCAACCGCTTCTTGGTCTTTCACGACCTGTTGGGAAAATAATCCCAATTTTCCCTTGGATAAGTCGGCGCTGATAATTTTTGTTGTATAGGCCAAGGGTTAATGATCTGAGTTGGAGCAAGTACCCCCCACACTGCCGTAGCTAGTCCCGGCCGCCAGCAAGAGCGTCGCACCAGCGAAAACTCAGCCACCAATTCGGACGTAGGTGGAATTGGCCCTTCTGTCCCGAACCTTCCTTTTCCTTTTGACTATTTGGACTTTTTCAAGTCGAAATAGTCCTTCCAAGGCCTCAAACATAACACACTGCTTCCGGTTACGATATTTTTTCTTTATCCGTCATTTCATTGCATTCGCCGTAAACCAGGGATTTTTCTTTTTATTTCGCCACACAAAAAAAACTCGATCGTGTTGCATGCGCAGGAGATTGTAACCGCAGCGGAGCCGCACGATTTTCGCGAGTCGGAGCACCACTTCAAAACTTTACGTTAATTCCAACGTTTGCCGGTTGCACGACTCGCCTTTGCTAGTGGACCGAGAAACTCTCCGGACTGGCACTTGACGATTTATATACTGCGCGGAGTTCTTTTAGTTGCTCGGATCAAAAAAACTCGCACGTATTTCCTTCGAAAACTTCACTCACGACAATTGGTCAGAGTGTTCTCCCACAAGTTCTGTTGGGCTCTCGTTTACGTCGCGTTTTCGGCTTTCGAACCCGTTTTCTCTTTTCTCCTACCGATCAAGACCAGCTCCAAAGCAAAACCCTCCAACCGAAATTACCATTTAGAAATTCGTTCTGGTCCGGTGCTGGTGTGTGTGTCGTTGCAGCAGTTGTTGGCACCGTATTGCGAACCCAACTGTGTTGCCAGCGGCTCGCGGAGACTCAACACATATTAGCGATTACAGTTGCTATAATTTTTTTTTTGGTACCGAAAAACTAAAATCATTTCAATGTTGTTGCGTTTTGAGAGAAGGGGTTTCTTTGCTGAAAATCTTATAAAAATAAACGAAAAACGAATGAATAAACAAATGAAGTACAAAAATTAAAAAACAAATATAAATAAAAATAATATCGACGGTAAAATGAATTTTAAGTACAATTAATGAAATAAATAAATTCAAAAAAAAATAATAACCAAATAAAATAATTTAACATGAATTTTAAAACCGGAACAAATGAATTTTAAAATTAAAATTTAAATTAAATTAATAAATGACAAGACATGACAAAGACGGGACGAAACAAAAATATATAATAAATAATAATTTAAACATCGATGAAATCGATGAAAGCCCACCAGAAGTTTTAATGTAGTAAAAGTCAATATGTTTTTTTTATAATTTTTTGTTTTATTACCTCCTTTATTTTTTTTTTTTTTGACTTAGGTTGTTTTCAGGATTTGTTTTCTTTTGTTTTGGACTCTTAAGTTGGGTTTTTTTTAAGATGATTAAAGGCTAAAGGCCATATTAATGTGAACCCGAGCGTGTAAGCTCCTTCGCCCTGAACCTCAATAAGGGGCCACGACGCAGAATTCGTTTTAAGGACTGTCGTAGCTGAGGTAGGGTGGGCAGAGCAGGGCGCTACTTACACCTAAGCGCCCTGATAAATCGCGAAGTCGCGCAACTTCACCGCTTCCTGGTCTTTCAAGACCTATTGGTAAAATAGTCCCAATTTTAAATACCCTGGAGTAAGCCGACACGAAATTTTTGTTGTCCAGGCCTAGGGTTTATGGTCTGAAGTTACAACAAGAACCACCCCCACACTGCCGTAGCTAGTCCCTGCCGCCAGCAAGCGTGTCGCTTCCGTTCAACTTCAGCCACCAATTCAGACGTAGGAGGAATTGGCCCTTCTGACCCGAACCTTACCTTCGACTATTTTGACTTTTTCAAGTCGAAATAGCTCTTCCAAGGCCTCAAACACAACAAATTCACAATTCTCATTGAACTAATTATTTTCACCTCTCAAATATTTTTCTATTATTTTTCGGTTAATTTAAGTAATAGTTACAGTTACAGTGACGAAAAATTATACATAGTACCACTCTCGCCACAATGTATTGCTGAAAAATTAAATCAGAGTCGATTGTATTGTAGATGAAACCCAGTAAAAGAACATAGCAAGTGCTTGGGGGTGAACCCGACAAGAACTTACGACTGTATGTTCTGATATGTAAAAAGAGGTTATATATTAATTCTTTTTTACAGCTCATACTTCACTGGGTTATGAAAAGGTTTGTGTTCTCTTTAACATAGCCGCGCTTCAGAGTGCTGTTTCTATCTCACAGTCATTTGAAACCGACGAGGGGCTTAAATTAGCCACAAAGCTATTTCAGCAAGCAGCTGGCATATTTCAATATTTAAAGGGAGTAGTACCAGCAGTTATTCCTTCCGAACCCACTCCAGATTTGAATCCAGAAACTCTACAAGTGCTTTCTAATCTAATGGTTGCTCAGGCACAAGAAGTATTTATTACAAAAGCTATTAGAGGTATGCATGTCATATATCATTCATGTTGATATTCCTTTTAAAATTGACTTAAATTGCAGATAGCATGGGTGATGCAATTATAGCAAAGTTATGCTGTCAATGTGAAGAGTTATACTCCGACGTCTTGCGTGGAATGCAAAAAGAATCATTACGATCACTATGGGAGAAGGATTGGATTCCTTGTGTAAACAGTTTTACTATATCCTCTAAAACTAAAACATATAAGTTATTTGAATTTTTTAGATTGCCGGAAAACAAGCAGGTTTCCATGCTATGACACAATTTTATCAAAGCTTGGTTTGTCGTTCTAGTAAAAAAGTCGGAGAGGAAATATCTCGTTTACAAGATGCTGTTGAGCTATTTAAAGCCGCTCAGTCGCGTTCGGGAAACCCAAATCTCTTAGAAGAGTATTTGAATCGCGCTAAAAAAAACCTTACTGAGTCTAAAAAAGACAATGATTTTATTTATAATGAAATGATACCGGACGTAAAAACACTGTCGTCACCGGGAAAGGCTCAGCTCGGAAAGGCCCTGCAAATTACTATACCAATGAGTCAGAAATTTAAGGATTTGTTCAGTGAATTGATACCAGTCGTTCTTCATCAGGCGATTTCTGCTTGTGAGTCAAGAAAGAATGAAATAGTAAATAGCGAAATTATGCGACTACGAGAAGCTACTCAAACATTGAATGGTGTGTTAGCATCGTTAAATTTACCAGCAGCTATAGAGACAGCAGACTCTGGATCGGGTCTACCTCCTTCTTTACTAGAAAAGTCTTCAGACTTACAACGAAAAGGTGGAATGAATGTCATTAATTCTCTTATTACCGAATTACCAGAGCTGTTAAATCGAAATCGAGAAATTTTGGATGAATCGGAGCGAATGTTGGATGAAGAGCAAAGCTCAGATATGCAACTACGAAGTCAATTCAAGGAGCGATGGACTCGAGTGGCTTCGGAAAAACTTACGGAAATGTTCCGTTCTAATGGAAAGAAATATCGTGAAATTATCAATAACGCAGTTGAGGCAGACAAAATAGTTCGTCATAAGTTTGAACAAAATTCTAAAGTAATCGTGTTATTTAATGGTGTCATTCTAACCAATTCTTATATATAAAATTTCTTTCTTATAGGGAATCGAGCTACTATCGAAATCTCCTAGTGAAATTCAGCACTCCTTGCCATCTTCACAGGGGACCACGGTATCCAACAGCGCTACAGTTCAGTGCTTAAAACAGCTCATGGAATCTGTAAATATATTACTTAACACCTCCTCATTATTATAATGTATTCTCAATTAGGTTGATACTATTAAAGCGGAACGAGATGTAATGGAATCGGAGTTAAAACTAGCTACAGTAGATATCAAGGATCAATTTCTTCAAGCCTTAGCACAGGATGGGGCTATCAATGAACCGGCTCTCTCTGTTGTACAAATCGGAAAAACCCTAAACCCTTTGCAGTCTCAAATATTCGGAAGCATTCAACGTCAAGAGGCTCTGATCTGTGAAATTCAATCAGCTCACACCATATTTGCTGTCGAGGCTGGTGACACAAATAAATCATTTAATGGATTTTTAAGTGAACTAGCTAGTGCATATGACAGTTTCATTGAACTCCAAAACAACTTGAAAGAAGGAACCAAGTTTTATAATGATCTTACACAGGTACGAATAATATTTTCTTGGAAAAGTCAATCGAAAACTGGTCAAAATTTTATTATTTTCGGATGAAATTCCAATTAACGGTTAAAGTCGAGATGTTGTAGTTTCAAATCCGAGGCTTTATTCAAAGCAGCAAATCAGTGCATCTTTAGCAATCAGTCCAATTACTCGAGCACGATTTTTTTTTTTTATCCTACTCACGAATTGCAAGTGCTGAAGTAGGTAGCAAGACCGGTGCTCCTACATTCTCATAACATTAACGCCATATATGTGCATTCTCTTTAAGTTTGTTAGTTCGTGGGCTTTGATTGGATTGGAGTGGAATATGTGTGATTCTTACTCAGAGTTCTATTCAATCTTGGTCATATCTATTTAACAGTTCCCAAACTGCAATCACAAATCCTGATCATATCCAACCCGCAGTTCAGATCTTGAACATATCAGTTTAAAAGTACGCGAACAACAATGAATTGAAACGAACCACGGACGGTACTGACTATAAACTGGTTTGCTCATTATGCTTACGTTCTTGCGAACTTCTTCGTTCGCGAAATACAGAAGCCTAGTTTCTAATCTATCGATTTCCGGAAGAAACCACCATCTCTCAATGTGTGATATACTGACCCATTCAGCAATGGCAGCCCTAATATAGGCAACACGCAAACCGAAAACTGGTTCTGGTCCGACCAAAGCTGAATCCATCCAGTCTTTGCTAATGCATCAGCTATTTTATTGTCATTTATACTTTGGCAGCCTGGAATCCATAAGAGCTTTGAGTCGTTGAGTCTGCCAACAGAATTTAATCGTTCTTAACTCTCACTACCTGATATTTGATCATACAAAGTGGAAGTCATCGCATCCGAAGGCAGCGAAGACTAAGTTTCTAATCATCATCATCATCGTCGTGCAATGATCTTTTCTCTCAGTGTTATGTGTGTATCTCTCATTGTTTTCACCTGAACAATAATGTCAAGCGGTGCCAGATTGAACTGTGCATCGAGTGCCGCACCTGATGTGATACGCAAAGCAATACTCCGATGCAGACTGTTCTCTGTAATTTAACGAGACTTTTATTGATTTTACGGGTACATGATCCTTGAAGGAAAAATACAAGCATATAGATATAAATGTATAAAAGAATGAAATAAAGTATGTGTATATAGGTAAATGTATTAAATAATAAGAATGAAAAGTAAATAGAAATAATTGTATAAAAGACTAAAGAACAGAATGAACGCAATCGGAGTCGGATCGAAATGTCAAAGTGTCGCAACGAGATGCAATGGATCGCTGTAAGCCCAAGTAAACGCTACATGAACACAATGCTCGGATTGAGTCGCAGTTCTATTAGTGTCAATAATAAAAGCGAAATTGATATAATCGCGAAAATCAGTGAATTATTTTTTGAATCGCCGCGAAAAGCGATGTTCAAGTTTTGCGTGGTGTTGTGGTTTTGGTTATGTACCTAACTAGGTACATAAACAGAACCACGGTGCCCTTGACCTTCAATTGTTCTTGCCTTGGCTGCGAGAAATGTACGATGCCATCAACTACAACGACCAGCACGGCTCGGTGCCGATCGAGTAGAGAACTGCAGCCGCGACTCTGAACCAATTCCATTGCGGAACAATTTTGTATCAAAGGATGTAAGTGTGAAAAGCTACCAAACCGCAGAAACAGTAGGATTACGCCTAAATATTCAAATTTTAAACTATATATGCCCATGGAATATGACTGGCTCTTCTTCAATACTAAATCCGAATTCTTCAAATGGAACAACATGGAAATCCGACACTGGAAGACGGATTTCAAACGAACCAATAAGAATAATAGTAAGACTAGTAATAGTAAAATTAGATTTAAAACTAACAAAGCTAAAACTTCTCCCAACTACAAACCTCGTGAAGCTCCCATTAATATTTCATCTAAACTAATTAGCACTGGTAACAATCCTTTGCCTAAAGCGACTAACACTCTTACTTCGAAACCTGTTACAGTTCCTAATCCTTACAAAAATTTCGTTCGCGGCGAAACTATCAATCCTTACCCTTCGTCTTCAGTACACACCACATCAGAAACCAATAATCATGACGACACTGATGCGCTTATTGCTGATAAAAATAACCCCCCTTTCCTTGATCCACTTCTCCCCCCGGTCGTAAAGAACTCAATAAATTCTGCGAAATCCGAAGAGAATAGATATCTCCTATCGCGGTTGAGAGAACATAGAATATTTGACAATGTGCGGCTGTATCTTGCTTACATGCACAATAAACCTGACTCAACCTGTATCAATGGGAAAACAAAAACCAGTCTGATACTATCTATCCAGCAAGAAGGGCTGTTCTACATTCGATTCCATGAACAATTTAACCTCACGCCCGACCAAGTTCGAAAGGATCTCGCTACATTCGGTTCCCATGTTTCGTCGATGCATATTTCTCATATGCAGAAAAGCCGTGAAGATCACAACAGGTTTTTTCGTTCCTAACGTGAACGTTAGCTCTAGAAATAACCTACGATTCTATTATCACAACGGCGGCGGTATTAGGGGGAAACTTAATAATCTTTTTATCAACGCTAAATCATGTCACTTCAACGTTTTGGTTATAACGGAAACATGGCTTAACGACTCCTTTAAAGATGAAGAAATACTGGATAACAACTGGACCATTTACAGGAATGATAGGAATTATAGCGCTACTGGTCTAGCATTAGGAGGGGGTGTCCTTATCGCAGTTCACAGATCTTTATCCAGCGAGATTGTAAGCACAAACCCCACACTGCTTTTCGAACATAAGTTTATCAGAATTAAGTTGATCAATAACTATGTTTATATTGGTGTTGTTTATATCCCTCCTAACTCAGAAGACCAGAAATACCATGACATTCTTGATATTTTACATGGTGTCAACAGCTCCTTAAATGAGAATGATAATCTTTTCCTCCTTGGCGACTTTAATCGTCCAAGCATTTCTTTCATCACTAATCATTCAGATGACACTGTCATACCTGGGAATCTTACGTCTGTTATTGACACCACTATCATAGACACGATGTATTGTAATGATATACATCAGGTAGTGCACTTTCCAAATAGAAACGGGAGATGGCTTGATATGATTTTTACAGACGCATATGATGAAGTGATTGTTAGCCCTGCATCTGACGCTGAGAATCTTTTCTCAAATACCCAACATCACTCTGCCATCATAGTAGACCTACCTTGTGACAATATGAATTTTGTTAACTCTTACAACAATAATGTTGTATTTGACTTCCGTAATGCCGATTTCATTAGTATTAATAATGAATTGTCTTCAATTGACTGGACATTCCTTTTCTCATGTAATAATCTGGACAATGCTGTATCATCGTTTTACGAAGTGATTTTTGGGATTGTCATCAAATATGTGCCTGTAATCGAGCTGAAGGATAAAGTATCAGAACCATGGCTGGATAAAAGTCTCAGATCACTGCGGAACCAGAGAAATAAGTTCTTCAAAAAACTTAAGACAACGCGTACGACTACTCCTGATCTTCAGAAAAAATATGACAAGCTGGCCTCGGAATTCTCTTCAAAATCCCGAGCAGCGTATGAGTCTTATGTAAACAAAATTGGCGAAGATATTATTACTGATCCAAAAAGATTTTTCGATTTTGTGAATACTAAACGTAAAAGTTCAGGTTATCCCGTAACCATGTCCAATGGAATCAAGCAAACATCATGCAGGCGCGATATCTGCGATATATTTGCCGACCGTTTTCGAGAAGTTTTTAGTCCCCAGTCGGAATCAACCGTCAGCGATCCTGACGATTCGGTCTCTTCACTTGCTGACAATATTGAATTGTCCGCAGAGGAGGTGTTTGATGCCCTTACTAATATCGACGTCAAAAAAGGTCCTGGCCCAGATTTTATTCCTTCCTTATTTCTATCAAAGTGTGCCATTCAACTTTCAACACCTCTACACTTTCTATTCAACAAGTCACTGTCAGTAGGGATTTTCCCTTCGGCCTGGAAATCATCGCATCTCACGCCCATTCACAAGAATGGTGACAAACGAAACGTTGAGAACTACCGAGGTATTGCAATACTATCAGCCATACCGAAATTATTTGAAAAAATTATGTGCAATAAACTCACTAATGTCATCAACCCCATTCTTAATGACCAGCAGCACGGTTTCAGAAAAGGGCGCTCAACCACAACTAACCTAATGATTCTTGTATCTGATACACTCTGCGCACTGGACAATATACACTGACTTCAGCAAAGCCTTCGACCAAGTAGATCACAATATTCTCATCTCTAAGTTAAAAAAGATCGGTATAACAGGACCCTTACTTGACTGGCTTAAGTCATATCTTAGTAATAGAACTCAATGTGTTAAGTTCCAAGGCTTCATTTCCAACGAAATATCAGTGTCCTCTGGTGTACCCCAAGGAAGTCATTTGGGACCTCTTTTGTTAAATATCTTCATTTCAGATCTCTCAGAGGTATTAGAAGGTGTTCCGCATCTTTTATACGCCGATGATCTGAAAATATATTATTCCATTAGCTCCCCTGCGGATGCTGTATTCCTGCAATCCACGCTCTTGGCACTAGATGGATGGTGTAGTCAAAATAAACTAAAGCTTAATGTCGGTAAATGTCACGTGATAAGATTCATACGTAAAGAATCCACTTATCACCATAACTATACCCTAAGTGGAAATGATTTAAATCGAGTTGAGCATATTGAAGACCTCGGCGTGCTGCTTGATAACAAACTATGCTTTAAATCTCACTACAACAGAATAATCTCAAAGGCCAACAAACTTCTAGGTTTTATTAAGAGAAGGGCTAAAGAGTTCAAAAATGTTTGGGTCACTAAATCATTATTCTGTTCCCTTGTTCGCCCTCTCCTGGAATATGCATGTCCTATTTGGTATCCCTTTTTCCAGATATATAGCAGCAGAATAGAGTCAATCCAGAAGCAATTTCTTCTTTTTGTTCTAAGGGACTTGTATGACCCTAGAGACTTTGATAACCTTCCACACTACACAGTTAGACTACAATTGTTAAATCTTCTACCGCTTAGCTCTAGAAGAACTATGCTAACATCCTGCTTCACCTTAGATGTTTTGAATGGTGATGTTAAGGTTGATCACCTTACAAACAAAATTCGACTTAATGACACTGTCAGGCTGACGAGACATTCAAAACCTCTTAAGGAATATCCCCATCGTACTGATTACGGTCAAAATGAACCCATCAATAGATGCTGTAGAACATTTAACAATCTCAGCGTACACTTCACGCCTCCAATAAGCAAGACAACATACAAACAGAAACTTCGTTCGATTTTATCAGCGCCTCCTCCCCAAGTTTAAGCCATCAACCAGTGCCTCTAATTAATTTATACTATTCTAACTAAATTAAGTTAAATTAAGTTATAGTATATTGTATTAATTTTAAATTAATTTATGTTAATATTGAATCTGTATTTAGGTATATCTTGTTTGATAAATAAATAAATAAACAATTTTCACTACCATAATTGGCCATGAAAAAGGCGAATCGTGTCGGAGTGCATGTATTGGTGTGATTGGTGTGCACGGATTGGGTTCTTTTTTGAGTTTTTTGTTTTTTTTTTTTGGTTTGGAAGTGGTCCGGGTTGAGGTTGTGAATTCTCACACACGCATAAATAGCTCCGTACACACTCATTTCCCTTGGGCTTTGAGACGTTTGAATCCTTGTACATCGTGCGAAATCGTTCAGATTTAAATTTCCCATGCTCACGAATAATTTCTTACGCTCTCGAAAAAAAATCAAAGCAAACTAGGTGAAATTTTCGATTTTGGTTTGCCACTCACGGGCCCTTAAGAGGTTTTGAAAGTCTCGTCAGCCTGACAGTGTCATTAAGTCGAATTTTATTTGTAAGGTGATCAACCTTAATATCACCATTCAAGACATCTAAGGTGAAACAGGATGTGAGCATAGTTCTCCTAGAGCTGAGCGGTAAAAGATTTAACAAATGTAGCCTAACTGTGTAGTGTGGAAGGTTATCATAGTCTCTAGGGTCATACAAGTCCCTCAGAACAAAAAGAAGAAATTGCTTCTGGATTGACTCTATTCTGCTGCTATATATCTGAAAAAGGGATCCCAAATGGGACATACATATTCCAGGAGAGGGCGAACAAGGGAACAGAATAATGATTTAGTCACCCATACATTTTTGAACTCTTTAGCCCTTCTTTTAATGAAACCTAGAAGTTTGTTGGCCTTTAAGATTATTCTGTTGTAGTGAGATTTACAGCATAGTTTATTGTCAAGTAGCACGACGAGGTCTTCAATATGCTCCACTCGATTTAAATCATTTCCACTTAGGGTATAGTTATGGTGATAAGTGGATTCTTTACGTGAGAAGCTTATCACGTGACATTTACCGCTTAGTGAACTGGTAAGCCGGCACCCAATCTCATTATCGAAAATTACTTGTCGCCAAGCAGATTCGAACCTGGTACCAGGTGCACCGAAGTCAAGTGATCTAGCCACTAAGCCACCCAGATTGATCTTGCGTGTAATCATAAAGACGAGTCATCCCACTGAGCAGGTCTTTTTAGAGCTTCCAGAGAACCAATTCCAGCACGCTCGAGGATTCATTTTCAGCTTTTGTTAACAAAAATAATGAATTTAATGAGGCGCCAACGAGAATACGATTATTATCGGAATATCCTAGAATGGTGTCAATGGTGCGATGTTTTTTTCTGTAGAACAGCATTGGGAGTGAGGCTGAACTTCAGATATTAGGTTTGTTTTAATGCTCTCCAGAACGGAGTACGTAATCGGCAGGCGAAAAAAACGATCTAGGGTATTATGTGGAGTAAATTTCGTTAAAAAAATTTGCCAGCCATGCGCTGTCAAGTTTGAAGCTATATCACATTTCCGTATCAATGCAATTATATAATTTTTAATTATGTAATTCTTTTTCCTATACCTTTGTTTTAAAACAAACTGCAACAGAGCTGTCACAGGTTTGGATTTATTACAGTTCGGTTTAATTTTTGTTGAGATAAACATAAATCCTACCAATCATGCAAATTGAAATGAGTAAAGCGAATTAAAGCAAATTCATCGTAGACGCACACCATTTCATTCTATCTGGTATAGAATTTATAACCCAGTAAAGGTTGACTATTCTGGATGTTGTTGTTGTTTCACGTATACTTATGCTTTCCTATTGTAGTTTTTCGATGCCCGTAAGCACTTGATGTTTTTCGACAAGAGCAGAAAATAGATCTCGGAAGTGTATCCTGTCAGAATAGTTCCCACTGAAAACCGAGTACAAACTTGCGATAGAAATTGGCTAACCCTAGAAAAGATTATACCTCTCGAATCTTTTTCGTCCGAGGAAAGTTTCTAACGGCATCGGTTAGCCTAGGGTTAGGTTTTATTGCTTCTTCTGAACAGACGTGGCCCAAATATGAGAGTCTTTAGCAAGAAATTTACATTTTGAGGGTTGTAATTTCAGATTACTTTCTCTAAATTTGCAAAATGAGCAGTCGATGAATCAGTCCATAGATGAACTAAAGAAAGCTCAAAAAATTGAGCTATTCGCGTATGAACATTTCTCTTCGTATATTGTGCTGGCTCGGAATTTAGAGAATTAAAAAAAAAATCTGCCAGTCTGGGCGCAACTTTATTATTTTCCCGGTAGTAGTTCGGAACCAATTCAATTTTGAGATGCGGTGTAGGTTACTATGTGACTGAAAACCAAATAAATTCGGGGAGCGGTTAGAATAGGGTCGTGGTTGAATACTTACGTCAGTGCCACAAATAACATGAATTACATAATTGGGTCATATTGCGGGATGCGGTTAGGGGTTGAAAAATGAAAAAACTGCGCACACCGTCTGTGCGAACATATTTTTTGCTTTTTTGGTGTTTATTAGTCATAAGACGTGTAAAAAAAAATTTTCAAGGTAGCAATTTTTTTTTATTATGGATTAAAAGTGATGTGTTGCAGATTGCCAAAGTAAGCCAAGAGTTCGGTGTAGTGGCCCATCTGGGATTGTTTTACATAAAAACTTTTTCTTTGCATCATCAGGAAACCATTCAAGAAGTTCGTAGCCCGTTCGCAGTTAGAAGCCCTAAAGCGCTTGAATTTTATTTATAATTTTTAATTTGTTTTTATTTTTCGTACACGTAACATACCTTCTTATGGTTAAAATACATCTCCCTTCCTGACTGACTTGCATTACAATTTATAGGGTGTTCTTATCAGTTTGCATTTCGGTCAGGCTTGTACTTTGATCCGTTTCATGATCATCAATACATATCTTGAATAATTAAAATATGTGTACATACATTGATTCTTATGTTATCTTATTCTTCATGATAATATATATTTGCTTATGTCTTATTCTTGTGTTATTCTATGATAATATATATTTGCTTATTTTTATTAGTCATGGTAGATAATAGTTATGTTTTAGTCTTATCTTATACTATGATAATGTATGCATATGTAACTCCCCTCTCCTTAAGCTTTTTCGTCCTCAAAAATTTAAAATTATTTATTACTAACGGAATTTTCGACAGGTGGAAACACAACTCGATTAAATGATTCTGAGATAGGAGTTCTTTTAAAAACTGAGGGTTGGTATTCAACACTTGGTTCTGCTTTAATATTGATTTCGGTTTTGTTACTCTTTTCACGTTTTGTATACATGTAACAGAAGGCCATTATACATATTCCAATAATTATCATAATTGTAGTAAAATCTATCCATGAATTCATTTTGTTTTGCAATTTAATTACTGTAATTTCATTAATATGTTCGATTATTTGTTTTTTCATGTCTATTTCTTCAAATTGGATTTCTGTCGTCATGTTATTATTTTGAGAGTGTATAATGAAGTTCTTATATTGTGGTGCTCCATTGAATTTAAAGTTATTAATTTCTATACTGCAATTATAAAATTTGATTACATTACTACCTAATATTCTTTCCTTATGTCTATTGTTACAATCGTGATATATTTTTGTGTTTATTAAATTTTCGGTAATAATCATATTCTCATTAATTGATTCTACTAATGCGTTAGTGTCTTTTACAAAACTGCATTTACCATTTACATTTTGAATTATACTTAGAATACATTTATCTTTGATATTCTTCAAGTTTTTCTCGTTGTCAGTCTTATAAAATATATCCTTATTTCTAACCAAATTCTGTGTTGAAGTTATATTGAGTTTAATATTTTCCTTGTTGCTTACGGGTATAATGTTTACAATATAATAATTTTTTTCGGAATATATGAGGATTCTCAGAATGTAATGAATTATATTTTGTTTTACAAATGTTCCTACTTTGATATTAACAAATTGTTTTAAAGTTATATTTGTGGCTATATAGAATTTGCCTCAGCAATTCCCCAACTGTCAGGGTGTTTCGGAAGTTGGCTAGAATACACCCTCTGAAGAGTCTTCTGCATTCCGATGACGAAACAGCTCCTTCGGACCTAGTCCAACACAAAAATCTTATGATAAACTGGCCTCTCCAGTGAAAGTTCTTTCCAAAATTTGTCAAGTACTACGGTCAATCAACAGTCGGGGATTTCGTATTGGAGCTTCACTCCACTGACACCGGAAAGAACAACAAACTCTTAACAAAGTTATATTTGATTCTGAGATTATTCTACTATCGGGTATTCCTTGTTTTGAAAGAATGATTGCTTGTTTCAATTCAGTTACTTGATTTTCAATTTCGTTAAGATGTTGCTTGAAATCATTCTGCATAATTATTTGGTTAAAATTATTTAATTTTGAATTGGTGGTTTGAACTATATTTTTTAAATTATTACTTTGAACATTTAGTGCGTCTGTTATGTTTCTAATTTCGTTATTTAATATGTCTGAGATTTTGCCAAATTTATTACTTTCTTTAATTATATTTCCCTGATTTTCATGTAGATTTTCTAATTCTGACATTATTTCAATTCTATCATCTTCATCTAAAGTTCCATATAAATATTTTAGTCCTTTTCCCACAATGTTGATAAGCCCTCTTCTATTTCTATTATTTAGATGAGTTATCATATTTTCTAACTTGAGTAATTTTTTATATGTGAATTTATTTTGGTAGTAGTTATTGTTCTTGTATATTTTTTTTAATACCTCGATATTCATTAGATAGTCGGTAATGTTGAAGATGTATATTTTCTGCTCATATGCATTTATCAATTCTTGCTTTTCCCCTTGTGTTACTATATACCCTGGTCCGTTATTTATATCTACAATTTCGATAACTTGTCCATTTATCTTGCTCATTAGCATAATTACGATGAATACTGAAAGAGAAGAATATTTATATTTTATTCTTTTTCCTAAAATTTCCTTAATTGTATATTCTTGTTCCTTTTTTATTCTGTACTAAAATTCTCCTATCGTTTTCCTTTAAAGTTTTTCCTACTCTACGATATCTTTTCCCGAGTTTTTTCTTTTTATCTTTAATGTACCTTTCGTCAATTTCGTCGTCTTTTCTATTTTCTTTATTATTTCTGTACTTTGTCCATTTGTTTTTGTTTGCCTTGTTATCCGTATCATTTTCGTTTTGCAAATGTAAGTCAATTGGTCTTTGTTTTGTGCTACTATGAAGAGTGTAATGATAATGTTTAAGTGCTTCAACCACTTCATCAATATTTTCTTTATCTTCTTTTACTCTCAGAATTCTAATATGTTCGTTTATTGTCCCGTGGAATCGTTCGACATCTGCTAAACCTGTCTTTGAACTAACAATGTGTAATTTTACATTTTCTCTAGTTAAAAAGTTCTTAAAGCATTCAGCCGTAAGACATGGGTCTTGGTCGACAATTAGCTTTTTTGGTTTTCCCATAATGTTCATTATATAATACATTGCTTCTTTGGCAGAGAGCCATGATCTGTCTTTAATTTTAACAAGGGTAGCATATTTACTAAATCTATCTATACATGATATATAATTTAGTCCCATGGTAGGCAACCAAATGTCCATGCTGAAAATTTCCCTTGGTCCATTACATGTTTCAGTCTCTTTAAATGGTAATTTAACTGGATTCCTCTCATGTTTAGCTAGTTTACAGATGTCGCATTGATTTATAGTTTCTGCAATTAAATGTTCTAATTTTGGCATATTGTATTTTTTCTTTATCGTCTGGTAGACGCAATTGATTCCACGGTTATTCTCTACATGCTCCTTTAAAATTAACTCTTGCATTTCATCCCATAATCTTACATCTTCCAGCAAAGTATTGCATTTGAGTAATTTCACTTTTAAGTCTTGGTTAATAAAGGTTAAATACGTATTTTGAAATGTGTTTCAATCTTCTATATTGTCTATTTTGACTCCTATGATTCCTTCACTATGTATATTCTTCAGTATATCTTTGCATTTTACTTTATTATTTTAATAATTAAGTATTTTGATTGATTTTTTAAAAAAAAAAATTTGCTACCCTCAATATTTTTATTTTCACGTTTCATAACTAGTAGACGCGAGAAACGCAATAAAAATTTTCAGTATGTCTGTCCGCCGTACGCCGTACGCAAGATCTTTTGGAGGCTCGTAGCTGCCAAACGCTTTGAGATATTAAATTGAAATTTTCTTAACGAATAGACGGGGTAGGCGCCTTGAAGTGACCAAATTTTTAGGGGTGAGGGGGAAGGAGGGGGAAGTGTTTTAGACCGAAAATTTTGGTTTCCAGATCTCAGTAACCCCTAATGTTAGGAAACTGAAACTTGGAATTTCTATAGAGCTCTGATAGTAGACCCATTTGCAGAAAAATTGTCAATATTGATCAAGGGGTGTGGGAGTGGGGGGAAATATAATGCGTCCGAAACCCAAAAAAAGCGAGATAGACACATTCTAAAATCCATATCTCCTGAACCGTTAATGGCACACTATTCAAACTTAAGAAATATTTGTAGTTATACTAAGAGAACAGAATGAAGAAAAATTTTGGGTGGGGGAAGTTGTGTATGGGGGTGGGGGGTGAAAAACTTAAGATTGCGATATCTCATGAACCAATTGCTCTAGAAAAATAAAATTTGGTTTGGGTATAAAGGTTGACAAATAAAGATTGATCAAAGTAAAATTTTTTAAGTGGGAGGTGGAGCATAGAAGTGGAGGGGATGAGAATTTTTCAAATCAAACACATTTCATATCTCAAGAACAGTTTAAGATAGATGCTTAGAATTACCAGAAGTAGCGCTAATTAAACCCTTGAAGGGAAAAAAGTTTTAGGGTTGAGGGTGTAGAGGGGGAGGGTGAAAAGGAAAAAGTTCCGATGCTTATATCTTGAGAACCTGTAATGATATAAGCCTTAAACTTGGTATTTAGATAGAGCTATAGTAGCGGAATGTTGGGAAAATATAATTTTTTTTAGGGGTAGTATGCTACGAGGGTAGGGGGTGTTTTTCCTAACTATTAAACGGTTCATGCTAGAAAGTTGAAACTCGGTGTGTATATGTAAATCAACTAGAAAAGTAATTCTGATAAAAAAAAATTTGAATATTCATTGGCGTTCAGAAAGGGGGGCAAAAAAAATTATTTGTAAATATAATAAATATAAAATGCATATATTTTCACGATTTTCGTCATATATACTAGGTCTTTCCAAATATTGAATTCATTTTTATTCTACGGATTCTTCGTATGAATACCTAGAATGTGCTTTCAAGGTTTTTTGAAATTCGACCCCTAAGGGTAGTGTGGTACAAGTGGGGGTGTTTTTCCTATATATGGAACGGCTTAAGCTACAATGTTGAAACTCGGTGTGTATATGTAAATCAACTAGAACAGTAATTGTGATAAAAAAAAATTTGAATATTCATTGGCGTTCAGAAGGGGGGGGGGGCAAAAAAAAAATATTTTTAAATAAAGGGTTTTCCAATAAGGACTTGACAACTTTGAATTCAATTTGTGAACGCACCCTTTCACTAATCATCGAACTGTCACTGTCAATTTATTCAGTAAACTAAACATTTTTATCATGGTAAAGTACACGAAGGAACAACGTCTGCAAATTAAATTATATTATTTTGAAAAAAAGTTGTCAAGTCCTTATTGGATAACCCTGGGTTTTCCAATACGGACTTGACAACTTTGAATTTAATTTGTGAACGCACCCTTTCACTAATCATCGAACTGTCACTGTCAATTTATTCAGTAAACTTAACATTTTTATCATGGTAATGTACACGAAGGAACAACGTCTGCAAATTAAATTATATTATTTTGAAAAAAAGTTGTCAAGTCCTTATTGGAAAACCCTTTATAATAAATATGAAATGCATATATTTTCACGATTTTCGTCATATCTACTAGGTCTTTCCAAATATTGAATTCATTTTTATTCTACGGGTTCTTCGTATGAATACCTAGAAAGTGTTTTCAAGGTTTTTTGAAATTCGACCCCTAAGGGTAGTGTGGTACAAGTGGGAGGTGTTTTTCCTATATATAGAACGGCTTAAGCTACAATGTTGAAACTCGGTGTGTATATCTAAATCAACTATAAAAATAATTTTGAATAAAAAAAACGAATATCTATTGGCGTTCAGAAGGGGGGCAAAAAAAATTATCTGTGAAAATAGAATGCATATTTTCCCACGATTTTGGACATATCGACATACTACCTCGTCCCAAATAATGAATTTAATTTTATTCTATGCATTCTCCATATGAATACCAAGAAAGTGTTTTCAAGATTTTCTGAAAATTGACCCCTAAGGGGGTGTAAAGTGATTGTGTACTTTTTCATAAACTATTCCATATCTCTCAGATCCAATCAAATTTTCACTTCCATGATCTTGTTCTTTTTGATAGGTTTTCAGTCACATAGTAGCCTACACCGCATTTCAGAATTGAACGCGTTCCTAACTTCTGCCGGAAAAATAATAAAGTTACGCCCAGATTGTTGGCAGATTTTTTCTTCCTATAATTTATCTTTGACTACCCACATATGCCGTTTTTTTGTATTAAATATTTTTTCGAATATATGAGTTCCTAATCTTCCCCTTTTTATAATCCATTGTGTCCCATATATATTAATAGGTTTCTCTGAGATCTGAATGTAGTTTCTATTATCTTCTTCAGCACTGTGTTGAGTGGCTAAACTTTCATTTTCATCTTGTTGTTCCTGTTCTTCTATATGCATGTTAGTTTCTTTAATTCGAGATAAAGCATCTGCCACATAATTTTCTTTCCCTTTAAGATATTCTACCTTATAGTCAAATTCGGATAATCTGACTTTCCATCGAACAAATTTACTATATGATTCGTCTAGATTATTGATCCATTGAAGCGGGCGATGGTCACATTTTATTGTGAATTTTCTTCCATATAAATATGGGCGGAAGTATTTTGTAGCCCATATTATGGCTAAGAATTCCTTTTCAATTACACTGTAGTTAATTTCATGTTGGTTTAGAGTTCTGCTGGCAAAGCAGACTGGATGTCCTTGTTGCGACAAGACTGCTCCGATTGCGTAATTACTCGCATCAGTGGTCAACATGAATTCTTTCGAGAAATCCGGGTATTTTAGTATCGGATCATTAATTAGTAAAGTCTTAAATTTATTATATGCACTGATGTACTCGGTATCTGTGATATTTATTTTAGTTCCCTTTTTTAAATATTTCGTCATTGGCTTTGCGATCCTTGCAAAATCTTGGATGAATTTCCGATAATAGCCTACTAATCCTAAAAATGATTTAATTTCCTTCTCAGTTCGTGGTATAGGGTACTTTTTGATTGCTTCGATCTTTTTTGGGTTAGGTTTTATACCATCTGTTGTGATGATATGTCCTAGGTATTCTGTTTCTCTCTTCATAAATTCGCATTTGTCAAGTGATAATTTCAAATTGGCTTTTCTCAAAGTTTCGAATATTTTGTTAAGTGAAACTAAGTGTTCTTCTAGTGATGTGCTGAATATAATAATGTCATCGAGATAAACGAAACATAATTTACCTATATATTCTTTCAATACGATATTCATTAAGCGTTGGAAAGTGGCGGGTGCATTTTTCAACCCAAATGGCATCCTTAGAAATTCATAATGTCCACTAGAAGTAGAGAAGGCGGTTTCTCTATATCCTTCTCTTACTTCCTTATGTTTCCCTGTGGTGCGGTATACTCGTGTATATATTGATTCATTTGTTTTGGTACGAATATGGTGTTTAATGTGATGAGTGAAACTCAAATTATCAGTTTCCTCATTGAACATTAAGTCATTATATTTACCCAAAATTTTTTCTATGTTCCTTTTTTCTTCGCTATTTAAGTGATTTAACCTAAACCTGACGTTTTTTTCCTCAACTAAATTACATAGTTCGTTTATGTCTGATTCCTTAGGTTCTGATAATTCATTTCCAGGTGTTATAAGCTTATGGGTTCTACCATTAAAGATGATTTCTTGTGTTTCGTAATTAATATTTGTACTTAATTTTTCTAATATGTCTGTTCCTAACAACATATCAAATGTATCCGAAAAGTTATGTATAAAAAATGAGAATTTTTCTTTTGAATTGAATTCTTTAAATGCATCTCTAGTAATAATTGTGTCTAATACAGTCCCACCGTTTATTGTATTAATTATTCTTTTGTTAGTTCTGATGTACCCTTTGGGGTCTGTTATTTTAGTATTAGTGAAAGATATTGTAGAACCTGTGTCTATCATAGCTTTAATATTTCTCAATGGGTGGTGAAGCTCTATGTAAGGTAATTTAATCCCGAGGATGTTAGCCGAAAATTTTGCTCAGTAATCATGTTAGTATCCATGGGAGTATGTTCTCTTCTTTGGTTGAAGGATTTTGATATGTATTATTATTTCCCCAATTTCTATTTTGTCTTGTTTGCCCAGAATTTTGTCTATTTTGTTCTGAATTTTGTCCCCAAGTCTGATTTTGTTGTGTGTAATTCTGTTTAGTTCTTCCTGAAGTTTGATCATAATCCTGGTTTTGTTGTATATAATTTTGGTTATGTTGGTAATGTTGATTCCTATGTGGCTTAAAATTTTCGTTCTTATGGAAATTGTTTTTACGTTCGGGAGCGTAGTTTTGTCTCGTGTCTACATCATTATCCCAATAGTTTTCTTCTTTCATTTGCTGTATTAAATCTTCTAAAGTTTTAGGTTTGGCTGACTTTAATATACCAATAATACTCCTATCCTGATTTTGAATGGCTAATTTTATTACTTTTTCTTCAAAGTGCTTTTTTGTTTCCTCTTGTCTAGTGGTTTCCCTAATGTCTATCATAAGTTTTATTTCATCTAATTTATCTTGAAGAATATCAAAGTATTCAGATGTCTTCCTAACTTTTATTAATTTAATTTCATCTAACATCGTATCGTAAGTTTTGCCATTGTCTAGTTGTTTTTCTGTTTTCTCTTTAATTGCATCTCACGTTAATGAAAAATCGTAACGGTTTCTCAAAATACTAATTTTATGTATCATTGTTATTAAGACTGGAGTTTGTTCCACAGTAGGAAGAAATTGCGCTAAATAGCTAATCTGATTGCCCTTATCTTTAAACTCGTAGTAATCCTTACTTGTTTTAACCGTTGGGAGTTGGTCAAATAATCCTCGAATTGCTGATCTTTCAGATGGTAGGTCAATGCTGTCCTGTGAATTTGTAGCCATCTCGTTGTTCTGTTTTTTTCTTCCGTTTGCGTCACTGTGTTGTTTGCGTATCCCTCTTTGTTAAATCTTATCCTAGTTCCTTGGATGATTGCTGATGTCCACATTTATTTTTCACTTCTTCTTATGGTAACCATTTAACAAACAGTGGTTTACTGTTTCGAATTTCTACTTCAAATTTTCAAGTAGAACGCGTTGACTATTTGACCAACAGTCTACTGTTTCACAAAATTTAAAATTTCACAAAATTTACTTATGTTATAATTAATATTTTGTGCGGAGTATATGTTTTAATGTTGTGCCGATTTATTAAAATTTTAAAATGTCCACTTATCACTGGATAAATTTCCTTATCGCGAAATATATATCCATTAGTAAAAGCTACTAAGTTGCAGTCAAAGTGATATACGCTCACTTTGCTCAGTTATTTAAGGACGAATCGCTGCCCTTTTATTCGATGCAAAAAGAAAAGTCTTTTAGTAACGCGCTTTCGATGATAACCTACGATAGGTTTGTCTATTACTTACTTACTTACGATGGCGCTACAGTCCAAATCGGACCTTGGCCTCCTGGATGTGCCGCCTCCAGCCTTCTCGGTTCAGTGACCGCGTCCTCCAGTTTCTACATCTTAGAAGAGATTTGCTGTCTGCGTCAATAGAGTCCTCCCAGCGCTTTCGTGGTTTCCCAACTGGTCTTTGTCCATAGACTTTTCCCTTTAGTGTGCGTTTGGGGATTCTTCCGTCATCCATACGCTCCACATGACCAGCCCATTGTAGCTTTTTAAATTTGATGAGGATCGATACTTCTGGATTGTCGAAGATGGCATACAATTCTCTATTGTATCGTATTCTCCAGATCGAGTCTTCCCTCACAGGTCCGAGGATTCTTCTGAGGACTTTTCTTTCAAAGGCGCTTACTAATTTTTCGGACGCCTGAGTCAATGTCCACGTTTCGCTGCCATAGCATAGCACAGGTCTTATTATTGTTTTGTACAGTTTAAGCTTTGTTTTTCTGTGCACATTTTTGTTTTTAATTATTGGAAGTACCGAATAATACGTCTTGTTTGCCATCATTATTCTTCTTTTAATTTCGATGGGTTCGCTTCCATCCTTCGATATGTTTGCCCCGAGATATACAAAGTTGTCTACGTTTTCTAGGTTGAAGTCTCCTATTGTAATATTTTGTCTGATTGGCATGTTTTTGTCTATTACACTGCACGGTGATCTACACTCACATTTACTTTAACTTTTTTCGAAACTCGTAAAAAATTTTATCTTTCACTTTTGGGTAGCAATCCTACCGACTGCGCCAATTTTATTTATAATTTTTAATTCGTTTTTATTTTTCGTACACGTAACATACCTTCTTATGGTTAAAATACATCTCCATTCCTGACTGACTTGCATTACAATTTATAGGGTGTTCTTATCAGTTTGCATTTCGGTCAGGCTTGTACTTTGATTCGTTTCATGATCATCATATCTTGAATAATTAAAATATGTGTACATACATTGATTCTTATGTTATCTTATTCTTCATGATAATATATATTTGCTTATGTCTTATTCTTGTGTTATTCTATGATAATATATATTTGCTTATTTTTATTAGTCATGGTAGATAATAGTTATTATTTAGTCTTATCTTATACTATGATAATGTATGCATATGTAACTCTTGATGTATTTCGACAAAAGAAGAAAATAGTTGTCGAAAGTTTATCCAGTCAGAATAGTTTCCCCTGAATTTCGGCTGATCGAAGTGCGGCAGCCGTAAGTTCGAGAGACCCCAAAATTAGAGGTGTGTGTTGACACATTAGACGGTACGATGCTGATTTTGTCACAGGCTTTCGTCCTTCTTTCGTACAATATGATTTGCATGTACTCGACTGCGTCCAAATATGACTCGTCACACGCTCCATAAATGTTGTTAATGCGTTCTTACGAGACTAGGCTGTTAATCATTGTCTAGCTCGGACCTACCAACGCCAATCCGGTCGTGACTGGCTTTGAATTTATACCAGTTATTCATTAATCGCCGTGTTTGGCGTGATATTTGCGACTCCACGGTTTTTGAGGTTATCTGTAGCCCGAAAAATTAGTATGAATATTACGAGCTGTTGCACGATAAGGAAAGCGACACTCATTTTAAGATTCGGCTCGACGGACCAGAATGTTGAGAATTTTACGGATTTTAAATATTAAACACATTCCTTTTAATTTTATTAAGAGTTTTATTATCGAGATGATGATCAAAACGAGAGAGATGTGAAAACGAAAGAATAAAATCTGCCAACATACAATACAATATATTGGAAGACCTAGTAGATATGACGAAAATTGTGAAAATATATGCATTAAATTTTCACTGATATTTTTTTTGCCCCCCGTTCCGAACGCCTATGGATATTCGATTTTTTTTCATCAGAACTCCTTCTCTAGTTGATTTGCATATACATACCAAGTTTCAACTTTCTAGCATAAGCCGTTCTATAGCTTGGAAAAATACCGCCCACCCCCGTACCATACTACCCCTAAAAAAAATTATATTTTCCAACATTCCTCTATCATATCTCTATCTAAGTACTAAGTCTCAGCTCTATATAGTTATCGATGTTGTAAGCTAAATATTTTCACCTCCCACCCCGTACGTCACTGCCACCACTCAAAAATGTTATTCCCATCTATTCTCCTAGTGTATCTACAGATACTCACTAAGTTTCAATTTTGTGGTATTAACTGTTTAATTTAATAGCTTAAAGGGTTTTGGAGCTAGGAGCCTTCAAATGATGTTGCGTACACCGGTAGACGTACAGTGTACGGCGGACAAACGAACTGCAATTTTTTATTGCTTTTTTCGTGTCTGTCTAGTCATAAAACGTGTAAAAAAAATTCAGGGTAGCAAATTTTTTTTTTTATTAATCGATAACAATACTGTGTTAAAAATACAAGGTTTTCCGGTGAATACAGTTAAATTTATTTTGTGTGACGTTTCGGACTTGACTGAGTCCTTTATCAAACAAAAAAAAACTCAGTCGAGTCCGAAACGTCACACAAAATAAATTTGACAGTATTCACCGGAAAACCTTGTATTTTCAATTCGAAATGTACTGTGAAAACATTCATCAAAAATTAAAATACTGTGTTATTAAAATAATAAAGTAAAACGTGCTTCTTTTTTGACAACTATTCACTGCATAATTTAGTGAGTTTTTTCTGAACGTTTAGTCACGGCATAATTTAGTGAATTTGTTTTGAAAAAAAAAAAAAAATTATTTATAACAATTTTTTAGTTGCTATTGACTTTGAAATTATTAATATAAATAATGAACAGTGCAGAATGTTTAATAGGATCACTACTAAAGGATTTAACACTGAGCAGATGAGTTCTGTTTACATTCTTATCAGATTCACTAACACCATCGGAGATACCAGACAGTAGTTGATTTGTTATAGGCAACATTGCTGTTCTGGTAGATCACATCATAGCCAAAACAGCACTCAAAAATTGTTAACACCACTATTTCTGACCTCCCATCCCTAAGCTGACTGGATTGTACACGACAGTGTATTAAAGGCTAACCACCTAAGTCCAGTTCAGTATCCTACCAATATACAAGGTGTTTGGCACTCCGTCCGCAACCTTGTAAGGCGTTGTTCCTTGTGATTATTCGTTTTCGAGATATAACGTTTTAAGTGAGTGAGGGTATCGGTCAAAACACTTCTTAACCACCCTAAAAATTGACCCACTCTGTAGCACAATATTCTCCAAATATTTCAAAGAATAACTCCTTACAAGGTGGCGGACGGAGTACCAAACACCTTGGTTGATAAAGTTGATCCCAGACTGCCTATTAGCTTTTCTAAAAAAAGTGTTATGTGGTAAATTATTCTCTAGCTTCTAAGTTTATTTCAAATATGTAATACTTCAATAAGTATATTTTTGTATCACACGCAGCTGCTCGTTGTGTTCCAAAATAAAATATCCGATTTTTGCTTTGCTCGAAAAACTGAAAAGGATGAATTATTGAAGGACTTGACGCAAGAATCGAGCCGACAATCTCCAGGACCTACGCCTCTGATGCCAACACGTTATGTTTCGACAATTCCAGGTATTTGAAATAATATACCTATGAATTAACAATATTAAATTAAATACATATAATTTACTTTTAGAGTCTGGAGTTCCCAGAATGCCTACTCCAGCACCTTCAACGTTAATTGAACCGCAAGGTGCAGCTGTTCCGTATCCATCTCAAATTCAGGGAATGCCAGTACCTTATGGTGCAACGACATCTGTACCTTATCCAGCTTATGTGACACCACCAATACCACAAAGCTTCAACCCTTACGCAACATTACCTTATCCATCAAGTAAGAAATACATAAGAGAATTCATTACTTTACTAATGTTTTTTTGCAGCTGTATTTAACTATTCGGGATTCCCACAAGGACCACAACCGAATCAACAATATGGTACTTATCCTGGCAGTTATGCTACTCAACAACAAGCAAACTACCCCTATCAACAAAAGCCACCAGGTTGGTAAATTTAAAGTCATCATTCCATATATTGCTGGCTGTACATATTTCACAACGAACAAGTTTTCAATATCTGTAATGCAATAATTGTTACTCTGTATTTTCTAAACATTATATTTTAAAATATGCAATGTTAACAAGTTTGTATTTTATTTATTTATTTATTTATTATAAGTCAGAGAATAAATTTAGATGGGAACGTAAAAGAAAGCATTCGAACTACACACAATATTGGATGCTGTCGAAATACATTTTAGTTTGGTTGAATTTTATGTGTACTTGATGGTTAGACTATATACATAAAAATATTATTCTTAAAAGAAAGATTGTGCTCTAGATGCAATCATATTGAGTATTATAACGGACGAAAAAAAAAAAAATATTATATTTTTATTATTTGTGACCAAAAACCTCAAATCCGCTTGACGTCCGTCCGTCTGTCTGTCCATTAGCACGATAACTCAAGAACGCCTTGACCTAGGATCTTGAAATTTTGAATCTGGATGTTTGGTTGAATTTGTAAGACTAAGTTCGTTAACGGGGAAAAAAACGTCCCACTCCTTCGGGTAGCTGCCATACAAAATGTCCTTAAAACACGTGTTCAAGAACATTGGCTACGAAGCTGCGAATTGGAAATTTTGTATGTGTTAATTTTTCAATAGTTGGAGCTAAATGTACGATTGTGAAGAAAATCCTACTAGTCCTTCGTATAGCTGCAATGCAAACATCCAAATTCTTTAATATTTGGAGCTAAATGTATGATTATGAAGAAAATCCTATTAGTCTTTCGAGGGGCTGCCATACAAATATCCTGTTAGGATATCTTCATTCAATTCACGAAACTTACAATAACTCAAGTAATCGTTTAGCTATGAATTCAGAATTTTGTACAAATTAGTTTTGAGTGACAAAAAATTTCGAGTTTACTATTCAGCGAACTCCTTTTACTCCTTCTGGTACCTTCAACAATATTTTCCGATAACTTTTGAACGCTTACAGCGACGATTTTTAAATTTTGTACACATTAATTTTGTAATGGTTCCAAGGAAAATGATGAATATGTAAGTAATCTAGTGTGTCCTTGCTCCACCTCCCATATGAAAGCCCTTCAAAAAGTATTTTTTTTTTCGTTCAAGATATAAAAAATCTGCCAACAGTCTGGGCGCAACTTTATTATTTTTCCGGCAGAAGTTCGGAACGTGTTTTATTCGGGGATGCGGCATATGTTACTATGTGACTGAAAACCTAACAAAAAGTTCGGGAAGCGGTTAGAATAGAGTGTAACATATGAATTATATAATTGGGCCATATTCCGGGATGCGGTCTAGAGGTTGAAAAAAAAAATACTTAAAAATAGGTGATTATTAAAGACGCCCGTGGAAGTGAAAAGATATTTGATATCTGATCAGACCTGAGAGATATGGTGGAATTTATGAAAAAGTATACAACCGCTTTACACCCCCTTAGGGGTCGAAATTCAAAATATCTTGAAAACACTTTCTAGGAATTCATATGAAGAATCCGTAGAATAAAAATGAATTCAATATTTGGAAAGACCTAGTAAATATGACGAAAATCGTGAAAATATATGCATTTTATTTTTACTGATAATTTTTTTTGCCCCACCTTCCGAACCCCAATGACTATTCGAATTTTTTCTTATTAGATTTACTTTTCTAGTTGATTTACATATACGTACCGAGTTCCAGCTTTCTAGCATAAGCCGTTCAAAAGTTAGGAAAACCACCCCCCACCCCCGTACCATACTGCCTCTACAAAAAAAAAAATTTTTCCACCATGCCACTACAATAGCTCTATCTAAACACCAAGTTTCAGCTTTCTATCATTATAGGTTCTTAAGATATAAACATTGGAACTTTTTCTTTCTCACCCTTCCCCACCCTCAACCTCTCCGCTCCACACTCCAAATTTTTTTCCCTACTAGGGTTCTATTAGGCCTACTTTTGGTAAAAATTTGAAGCATCTATCTTACACTGTTATTGAGATATGAAACGTGCAATTTTTGAAAAATTCTTATCCCCTCCACTTCTATGCTCTCCTACCCCCTCAAAAATTTTACTTTAAACAACCTTTTTTTATTAAGGTTTATACTCAAACCGAATTTTGTTTTTGTTGTGCAATTGGTTTGTGAGATATCGTAATCTAAAGTTTTTCACCCCCCACCCCCGTACGCCTTTACCCCCACCAAAAAATTTTGTTTCAATCTACTCTCCTAGTATAACTACAGATATTTGTTAAGTTTTCATTACTTGCCATTACCGGTTTAGGAGATATGGATTTTAGAATGTGGCGATTTCCACTTTTTTGCGTTTCGGACTCATTATTTCCCCCTCCACTCCCACACCCCTTCACCCATATCAGCAATTTTTTTGCAGATGGGTCCACTATCAAAGCTCTATAGGAATTCCAAGTTTCAGCCTCCTACCATAAGCGGTTGCTGAGATCTAGAAACCAAAATTTTTCGTCTAAAACGCTTCCCCTACCTTCCCCCTCACACCCTCACCCCTCAAAAAAATCTGACTTCAAGGGGTCTATCCTGTCTATCCACAAAAAAAAAAAAAGTTTAATAGCTCATAGGGTTTGGGAACTATAATTCCTCAAATGAGTTTGCGTACGGCGCACAGACGGACTGAAAATTTTTATTGCTTGTTTTGTGTTTATTAGTAATAAAACGTGTAAAAAAAAATTTCAGGGTAGCAAATTTTTTTTTAAAAAAAAGTCGATAACAATAAAACGCTTTCTCTACCTTCCCCCTCACACCCTAACCCCTCAAAAAAATCTGACTTCAAGGGGTCTATCATGTCTATCCAAAAAAAATAAAAAATTTAATAGCTCATAGGGTTTGGGAACTATAATTCCTCAAATGAGTTTGCGTACGGCGCACAGACGGACTGAACATTTTTATTGCTTTTTTTGTGTTTATTAGTAATAAAACGTGTAAAAAAAAAATTTCAGTGTAGCAAATTTTTTTTAAAAAAAAGTCGATAACAATACTTTATTAAAATAATAAAGTAAAATGGAAGAAATACTGACGCAAGAATTCTACATTCCTGGATTGAAATCAAAAATAGAAAAATGTATTTCTGGTTGTGTGCAATGCATTTTGGCAGAACGTAAAACTGGAAAGGCAGAAGGTTTTCTATATCCTCTCCCAAAAGGGGACCAGCCGCTGGAGACATTACATTTAGACCATCTAGGACCGATGACGTCAACCAGTAAAAATTATCGATATATCTTGACCGTTGTAGACGGTTTCAGTAAGTTTGTGTGGATATTTCCTACGAAAACCGTCAACGCAAAGGAAACAATCAGCAAACTTGAAGTCATCGCAGCTATATTCGGGTATCCTGAAAGTGTTATAACGGATAAGGGAGGAGCGTTTGTCTCGGAGCACAGGTAGAACGAGTTCATCGAGTTGTCATTGCCGTTCTTACTAAACTATCATTAGATCAACCTGAGAAGTGGTACACTCATGTGCCAAGTACACAGCGAATGTTGAACAGTACATATCATCGATCTTTGAAAAGGTCACCATTCGAAATTCTAGTTGGAGTACGCATGAAAACTGAAAATGACTTGAAAGTTCTTGAATTAGTTGAGGGGAATCATTGAAACAATACATGGAATCTAGAGATGAAATACGAATACAAGCTAAACAGGATATAATGTCAGCACAGGAAACATTTAAAGGGTAGTACGATAAGAAAAGGAAGCAATCTACAAAATATTGCAAAGGAGACATAGTTGCCATCGAAAAGACACAGTTTGGTGTTGGACTCAAAATTCTTCAAAAGAACTTGGGGCCGTACCAGGTTACCGCAACAAAAGGATTCGACAGATACGAAGTGCAAAAGCTACGAGATCACGAGGGTCCAGCAATAACGGCGACTAGTACCGATAAGATGAAGAAATGGTCATCGAAAGATAACGCAGAAGATGAATTCTACTACGAAGAGAAGGACAAATCCTATTCACCTGAGGCAGTTGAATCCGTCAGTCTGGCCGAATGTGGAAGCCAAGCGCAGCCAAGTTAATTCTTAAAAGAATCAACAACGGTGCTAACATAATGGGCATACTGTTTTTCTCGTTCTCTTTCATCATTCGACGACTGAAGCGCGTGGACGTAGATCCAAGAATTCGCAACGTGGAGTGCATTTAAAGTAAACCAGTTAAACGTTATTACCTTTATCATTTTAATAACTAATCTTTTCTTTCCCATTGAATTAACTAAACTTTTATATCTTTAATTGATCTCTGTATTAAATTGTGTTAAATCAAATTCAATAGACGTTTTTTCTTGCATACATATAGGGAAGAATGGGTAACCCTGCACCATAGGTAGAAATGCATTGGCGCTCGTCCGTAAGTAAAATCTACAAAGCAAAAGAAGTATTTGATGAAAAACTTTAGATATCGATATCTCACAAACCAATTTCACCAGAAAAACAAAATTCGGTTTGAGTATAAAGCTTGATAAATAAAGATTGCTCAAAGTACAATCTATGAAGGGGCGGGGGAGCACGAAAGTGGAGGGAATAAGAATTTTTCAAAAATAATACGTTCTATATCTCAATAAAAGTGTAAGGTGGATGCTTCAAATTTTTACCAAAAGTAGACCTATTAAAACCCTAGTAGGGAAAAAAAATTTGCGGGTGTGGGTGTAGAGGGTGAGGGTGGGGAAGAGTGAAAAGGAAAAAGCTCCGATGCTTATATCTTAAGAATCTATAATGATAAAATGCTGAAACTTGGTATTTAGATAGAGCTATAGTAGTGGCATGGTGGAAAAATAATTTTTTTTTTAGGAGTAGTATGGTACGGGGTTGTGGTGTTTTTTCTAACTTTATGCTTGAAAGTTGAAACTCGGTACGAATATGTAAATCAACTACCCTGAATTTTTTTTTCACGTTTTATTACTAATGAACACCAAAAAAGCAAAAAAAAATGTCTGATAAAAATAAATTCGAATATTCATTGGCGTTCAGAAGGGGGGGGGGGGGGCAAAAAAAATTTCAGTAAATAAAAAATTCATATTTTCACGATTTTCGTCATATCTACTAGGTGTTTCGAAATATTGAATTCGTTTTTATTCTACGGATTCTTCATAAAATGTGTTTTCAAGTTTTTTTGGAGTTCGACCCCTAAGAGGGTGTGAAGTGGTTGTATACTTTTTCATGAATTCCACCATATCTCTCAAGTCTGTTCAGATATCGAATATATTTTCACTTCCCCAGGCTTGCTTAATAATTACCTATTTTTAAGTTTTGTTTTTTTCGACCTCTAGACCGCATCCCGGAATATGACCCAATTATATAATTCACTAGCCTCGTATCGCGGCTTCGCTCGCTATGCTCACGTTGTTCTATCATCCCTGTTACTCCCGTTGATCCCGTTTCTCCGGTTGATCCATTGGTCCTGTTCCTTCCGTTGCTCCCGTTTCTCTCGTTGATCCATTGGTCCTGATTCTCCCGTTGCTCCTGTTTATCTTAATGCTCCTGTTACTCCCGTTGCTCCCATTTCTCCCGTTGCTTCTGTTACTCCATCCTTTATCAACAATCTTCTATCCAACCCCCTCCAACCCTACTTCATCCATTATCATCTATTCATCATCTACCATCCTATATCTACCATCCACCATCCCTTTTCCACCATTCTCTATCAACCATCCACCATTCATCATTCTCCATCCTCCATCTTCCACCCTCTATCCACCATTCACCATCCCATATGTAACATCCACCATCCTCCATCATTTATCTTCATCCACCATCCTCAAAACCACCGTAAATTACAAGCCTCTCGCACGCACACTTCGAAAGCAAAGGAGGCCGACGTTCGAGTTGTAAAATAGTGTATTTCGCTGTGATTGCTGGCCATTTCAAAGAATTTCTTTACAGTTTTCGTATTTATTAAACGAAATATATAAAAAATAGGTTCTTATATGAAATAAGCGGATAAAAAATTAAACATTTGAATATTCAGTATAATAAATATTGTCATTTATGTAGCTTCTCGGACATAAAATTCGGGCAAAATCACAGATTTCAGATTAGTTAAAAGCCTTCATCGAAACAAGAAACGAAAACAATGGTAATAAGAAACTATAACATAAAATAATTGATAGCATATAACATCAATAAATAAATGAAGTAAAGTGCACTTCGCAAGGATATAAATAATACTATAAATAAGATATAACAATGTATCACTTGATTCAAATTGTAAAATAAAAAAAAAAGATTTCATCGCAGATATTTATAATTATAATAATTTTGTGTCGAATTTACAGATTTATTTACAGATTTGACATAATTATTTAATAATATATTGGCTTGGCAAGGGGATTACAAATTTGTTCATAGAAATTCGAGGTATTCCACAGCAACATTCATAGATATTTACTTTTACTAGCTGAAACCATATGCCCTCTGGGCCTGGCCGTAAATTTGATGGGGCCGGATTTTTAACCGGGATCCATACTTAATAAATAAATAAATAAATGAAACCAAAGACAAAAGATACTAGTATCTATTGTCAAAAGATACTAGTATCTATTGTCTTTGCTGAATCGTATTAGATTTAAGGCTTTCAATAGTTAGATGACAAATAATTTTGTGTGATCTTTTCGCAAATCATGTAAATGTTTTTCTTTCTTTACTCGATTTTTCATTAAATCGCAATGTTTCTCTGCACTAAACTTCTAAAATTTATCATGATCAATTAGCAAAAACATTTCTGTGAAAGACATTTCCATTTATTTTTAAAAAAATACAATTTTTAATAGTTTAAGTACGTTTAAAACGTTCGTGGAACCTTAACCGCCATAGTATTTCACTTGTGCAGCCAACTGATGGCCCCCTACGCACACTTGCACACAGCCTAGTTGCAGGCTTGTAGTTTACGGTGGTTTTGCCATCCACCATCTAAAATTCTCCATTCCCCATCCACGTTCGTTCTGCTCGAACTTGTGAAATATGTATGCGTCTGTGCTGAGCATCTCGTGCGCGCTCTTCAACAGTTTGAGTCGCACGAATATTCGCAACTCTTTTTGCATTACGACTCCGTTGTGCAATGTTTGGATTCACTGTTTCACTTATTACCCCTCCAAATTCGGGTACATGATTTACATGGACTTGACCACAAGAAAAGGAAATAAACAAAAAAAAACCGCTCCAGCGAAGTCTTGAACCTGGACCCCCCGGATTCGAGACTTCTACTTTCGCCACTCGTCTGCGGCTCTTATTGACTTCCCTTATCTTTTTGCCATCCAGTCCTATTTGCACCGACCGCGCTCAGCCGAAGACGGAACTGTCCGGAAACTACTTTCTTCTTACCGGGCGCCACCCAATTTATACGTTGAGGAAAAATTGGGAAACCTCTTCACTAAATAAAACTCGATCGAACTGGTACATAAGAAAAATCCAGGAGAAATATATATTGGAAAATTGTGAAATGTGTAAATGATCTTAAGATAAAATAAAAGATGAAGTGAAATATTATAGAATAAACTCTGGGTAATTAAAACAATTATACATATATAAAAAAAATCAAGGAGTTCATTAATACGACAACCACCGATCAGCAGGCTCTCCTCCGATGCGAACCTCTATGTTTCGGCTTTGGCGACAAAATTCTCTAAATCGGGAAAACCTAGCGAAGGAAGGGAACAGTACCTGTTTCTAGCTATTTCGTAACGTTACTTGCGCGCACTCCGATGCCACTGGTTACACCTCCTCAGAATAATCGTACCTTTCCTTTTCCAACGACCTTTTCCTTCCTCTATGACTTCCAGAAGCCTCCGCAATACAGGTCGTTTGTTCTTTTTTCCTTCCGAACGCACGGAAATTATCCGCCGTTCCAACGCACAAACGGATAACTTAATTTTTCGTAAAGAAACTCCCGGTTCCACTCCGTTCTTCACCGCCAAACGGACACCTCCAACAAAACTCCACCGCTTCAGAAAAAAAACCAACTTCCAACGGAAAAACGTTCTCACCGGTAACTTTTTAAAAAAAACCCAATTTTCAACCAAGTGCCCACGACAGGTATCTCACTCCAAGCCAGGAAAAAAAAAGCCCCGGACTGCCCAAGGTCCCTCCTTAAGTAGGTTGCGACTCGGAGCTTTGTCGGTTTCGTTTTCGGCGTTCCCACTATTCTCTGGGCTGTCAAGTATTGACAGCTTTATTTTGTGTTTGAAACAAATCGGCATATCTTTTGGCGTTGAATTTCAGTCGGCTAATGTTTCTTCCTTCAAATGGCGATCCTTTTTACCACTCCTCAGCCGCCGGAATTCACATACGGCCGCTGAGTCTGTGGGATTTTATCATATTATGATATCGGCAACGTTCGCGTAATGTGATCTTGTGGCATGTGTTCTTATTTTAAGTAGGTGACCGGCGGTGGCGGAAGTTTGGGGGTACATGTGGCATCGCTCGCGAATTGCAGTTTCCGTTTCCCCACCAGGTTTTCCTAACAGCTTGGAAGCCTCATCCAGTTCGCGGAAAACGCAGAGGAACCCAATTCCCATCACAACATTGGGGCTGGGATCCAACTGATCGGTATCCAATTCAATTTTTCAAATCTTATTTACAATTCTAGTACTAATTAAAGCTCTAATTCTAGTTCTTAATCTACTGCAACAAAATCCGGCCGCACTCCATAATTTCCGCTAAGGTCCGGATCTGGAAAAGAAACAGTGTGTACCAAAAACGATCAGGGCTTGCCCGGGAATCGACACGTAACAACTCCACCGTCACCTCCTGGAAAATTTCTTCAGCAAGAAATTTTCCATTAATGCAAATCATGACCGGTTAACATGACAGTGACTAGTTTCTTCAAATTCAGGACCATTCCCGCCACTCAGGCAAATTACTAACACAAACCACCACCCTTACGACACCACCAAACGAACATCGAACGCACGGATAACCCGACACCAATATCTAACACAAAATATGGGACTTAAACATCTGATACTATACGTTCTCTCCTGCGTGATATGGCTTCAAATCCTTCACATACCAGGTTCCCTTCTCGACGTCCTTCTCATCCACCAATACGTACGTATGAGATGACGTACATCTTTTTATCCGGAACGGTCCGACATATTTGGGGCCTAGACTTGCAGCATAAAATTTGGACGCATTAGATAGCGCGAAATTCCGGCGCCATACCAACTCGTTTGGTAGAAATTCTACGTCTCGACGACGCACGTTGTACGAATCCTTCGCCTTACTGGAGGCCATGGTCATTCTACGTTTAACATCGTCCCGCAGGGTTTCCAAAAACTTCATACGGTACAAGTACCCCTCCACTGCGGGCCCTGACACCTCTTCCAGACCTTCCAGTGCCAGCGTCGTATTCCCACCATGAACCACCATCTCTCTGCCAAAATTTATCAAATAGGGCGTTGCTCCAAGGACTTCGTGTTCCGACGTGCGAATGGCACACGCAACCTTGCCAAAATGGGAATCCCATGTACGGTGATTTTCAGATACATACGATCTAAGGGTCGTCTTGATGACTTGGTTCATCCGTTCAGCAGGGATGGCCTGGGGATGATAATGGGCAGAATAATATACAGTGGTTCCATATGAATTAAGAAGTGTCCGAAAATTCTTGCTAACGAACTACGACCCATTGTCGCATATCAGAATTTTCGGAACTCCGAACATTAAAAACACGTCTTGTTCAATCGCTCGACAAATACCAGGGGTAGTGGCCGACCGCAGAGCAAACAACAAAGGAAATTTACTAAAATAATCCACCACCGTCAAAATATAAGTACATCCACTAGTCGAGCGTGGTAGAGGTCCGATTAGATCGACCGATATCATTTCCCAAGGCCGGCTAGCACCTTTTCGTTCGGTCATTAGGCCGGCTAGCACCTTTTCGTTCGGTCATTAGGCCAGCTGGTTTCATACGCTCTGGTTTCACCCTCTGACATACCTGACACATGCGAACATACTTAGCAGTGTCCGCCTTCATCTTAGGCCAATATACTTTCGCAGCCAAACGCGCAAATGTTTTATGCACGCCCATATGACCCGCTAAGGCGTTATCATGGCATTGTACCAACAAATCCTTCCTTGCACTCTTCGGTACCACCCATTTCCATTCGTCGCCCTCCTCACTAAGGCCGGGATAACGCTGTTTCACCCGTTTGAACAACTTCTCGCCTTCGACTCGCCAATCCGGAAAAGTTAAAGGGTCTTTTTGCACATTTTCCCTCATCTTGTCCACCCACGAGTCAATCGTTACGACACTTAGTGCAGACAACTGTGGAACCGTACGCGACAACATATCGGGAACGACATGGTCCTTACCTTTACGATGGATGATCTCCATATCGTACTGCTGCATACGAACTGCCCACCTTGCCAACCGTCCACACGGGTCCTTCAGATTCGATAACCATAACAATGAGTGATGATCGGTAACCACAGTAAACTTTGCTCCTTCCAGATACGGACAAAGCTTTTCAACTGCCCATACTACAGCCAGGCATTCCTTTTCTGTGGTTGAATAGTTGCGCTCCGATTTAGTCAGAGACCGACTCAAATACGCCACAACTTTTTCTCCCTCCTCGTAACTCTGCGTCAACACAGCTCCAATTCCGAAATCAGAGGCGTCTGTCTGCACCTGGAACGATCGGTCGAAATCCGGGCATGATAAGATTGGGGCCGAAATCAAACATTCTTTAGCTGCACGGAACGCTAGCTCACATTCTTCCGACCAAATGAACTTACGATTTTTCTTTAAGAGTTCGTTTAGTGGTTTGGTAAGTTCCGCGAAGTTTATTACAAAACGTCGATACCAGGATATTGTTCCCACGAAACTACGCACTTCTTTTACGCATTTCGGCGCCGGTATGTGAACGATGCTCTCCACCTTATCTGGATCTACATGTAGTCCATGCGCATCCACCACGTATCCCAGATACTTCAACTGGGTTCGTCCAAACTTACATTTTTCTGGGCTCACCCGGAGATCTACCTTCGCCAAACGATTGAGTACCTCATCTAGGACCTCCAGGTGTTTCTCAAAAGTTTGAGTCACAATAATAATATCGTCTAAATAAACGAAAACGTGTGGCTCCAGATCTGCACCCAAAACGCGATCGATAAGTCTTTGCCACGTCGCAGGGGCATTACGAAGACCAAAAGGCATCCTTGTGAACTGGAACAAACCTCGGCATGGCACGGTGAAAGCCGTAATCGGTTTCGATTTCTCCTCCACCGGAATCTGCCAATAGGCAGACTTAATGTCCAGAGACGAAAGGAACTTCGCGTTACGAAGCTTGTCCAGCGTGGCAGATACAAAAGGCAACGGATACGCATCCCGTTCGGTGACTTTATTTACCTTCCTAAAATCGACACAGAAGCGAAACTTCCCATCCTTCTTCCGAACTAACACGATAGGCGATGCCCACGGACTCTGGGAGGGCTCAATCACACCTTCCCCCAACATACTCTTTAGCTCCGTATCAACCTGTTGCTGCACGGCTGGCGAGATACTGTAGTGCCTTTGTTTAATGGGTTCCGAGCTAGTTCTGATCTTATGTTCCACCAAGTGCGTACAGCCCAACCCACTTGACATCGTACCAAAAAGCTTGGTTGTTAAATCGTTTAGAAGTTGGTTTTGTTGAGGTGTTAGATCCGATGGATGGACCAAAGGTTCAACAGCGGCTAAGCTTTCTGCGTGGGTGGAAAATTCCCAACAGTTACCACTAAGATCGGGAACAATTCCAAATTTCGCCCAGAAGTCCGCCCCCAAGATAAGCGTTTGTGGTAATGAGGGAATGACCAGCACGTCCATCAAACCCACCTTCCCTTTTACGCAAAACGGAACCACTACTGTACCCAAAACGACTACCCCAGATCCATCTGCTAACGCTACCGAGGCCACTGCCGTCTTCACCACCTTAAACCCCAAACCTTGCAGAATCCGCCAACCTTCCTTTCCCACAATCGTCCGTGATGCATCTGAGTCCAACAGGCCCAGCATCTTAACCCCATACACTGTCACCAGTAAGTACGGCCGATTGTCACCCGAGCCGCGCGCTAGAGCGTAATCCACGTGTATTCGATCTACGTTTCCACCTATATTAAGGGCAGATCCGTCACTACTCACCGCCTCTACTAACGAATGCTTACGGGTATCCAGACCACACTCATCCATACCGACATCCTTCCGATCTTTACTAATATTGTGATCGCCTCCACCCAAGTAATCACCCTCGACTACCGGGCCACCTCCAGACTTGAGCACACGGTCCTCAATAACACTGTCCTCGTCAGAACAAGTACCCATATCGAACCCACAGTCCACAATAACATCATTCCGATCAGCAGAGCTGCTTCCATTATTGAGCCCAATCTCATCAATACTATTTTTTTCAGCGGGAAAACTCATATTGAGCCCACACTCATCAATACCCTGATTCCCAACTGAAACATTCATACCAATACTGAGGCCACACTCATCAATATTGGTACCCCCTTTTTTTCCTCCATCTGAGGCAGGAGAAATTACCTGGGAATTCATTGCTCTGCCGCGCCCTGAATTCCCTGGTCTTTTCCCGCACAATTTGAGCAATTCTTGCGTATAACGTTTTCTAACCCACACCCATAGCAACGCCTAGGCTGACGACAACGATTCGCCAAATGCCCCTCACCATTGCAATTGAAACATTTGTACGTCCTGCCCGGTATCCCGGATTGATTGTTATGGTCCGAATGAATATTATTCAGTCCACTAGTTGCTCCTAACGTAAGGATGGATTGTTGACAATCCTGTTGGTTAAATTGCGTCATAGCAACCTCAACGTAAGCCAGATCAGGTTCTAACAGGTTCGTTTGTTTCTTCGACGGCGGTGGTACGTAGCTCTCAACATTATACCGAGTTGCCTCTAATTTCCTTCCCACCTTCACCAGGTGTGCGATGGAGTCGATCTCAAGGAAAGCTAACTGGGTTGAATAAAATGGAGCTAAATTCTTACGAATGAAGGCCAGCTGCATTCCTTCGTTACAAGGCACATCTAATCTTCCAAAAAGCCTCAGCATGACGCTCACAAACATGCCAATGCTTTCATTTTCACCTTGAGTCCGGCGGCGAATTTCTTCTAGCAACCTATCATTATAGCCGGGCGGTCGGAATTCCTGCTTCAAGCTGTGAACTAAGTTCGACCAATTCTTAACAAAAGGCTTATTCGCACGCAGCCAAATCAGCGCATTTCCCTCAAATAGATCGACAGCCGAGTTATATAAGTTCGAGAAGGAACACCCTCTCGCCTCCCTTAACTCTTCCACTCTCTCCAGAAAGCAACTAAGCGACTCCCCTGCATTACCCGAAAATTTCACACCCCATTTGTACACCTGAACCGACGACGTTCCACCCTTCTTTTCCGTTTTCGATTCACCCCCTTCTTCCGCACCAACTTCAGATCCCAACTGCCCTACTTTTCCTGCCGAATCTATGTTCGGAAAGCCATCTGACAACCCTGATGAACCCGGATTCACATGCATTGGTACGACTGGTGTCTTCGGAGATGAAACATGCTTTGGCCCGATTACTTTTTCAAACATATCGCTGATTCCTGCGACATCATCAACTTCCTTTGTGGCCTTGTCGTCCAGTTTCACAAGGATATCGGCAATCCTAAGTCGCACTTCCGCCACATAATCCTCGCAGTCTGAATTAAAATCTAAGCCATTCGTAATCCTCCTCGCCACCCAACACGTCTTCGAGGCAATTTTTTTAAATTCTGACGAGTTTTCGTCCCCTACAAATTTCGCCAACAGTTCGGAAATCTCTTTCAATTTCCCATCTATCGCTTCTTTGTCCTCGTCCACTGAGAATTTATATTCTGGACGTGAAAAGCTCGCAGTACGTTTCAACGTCGATCGGAGTTTTTTCCGCATCTCATCAACGGTCTTGCCCTCAAAACCCCACACCGCCAACTCATACTTTAGCTCCTCCGAAGATAGCCTATTTATGTCCATCATATTACAATATATAAGAAATAAAGATAAAAACAATTATTCAATTCCAAATTGGTATTCTGTTTATTTGTCGAATAATCTTAAAATCCACAACAATCAAGATTCTCATTAAAACTGCATCACAGGTAATTCATTTACTATGCAATTCCTATAATTTCCGCCAGCCGTTGTAATCCGTCGCACTGATTGCCTCGAAATTATAGTTAAAATAATTTATTATCCGATAATCGTCTTCTACAAAAAAAAAAAAAATATGTATACGTATGTGTATGTTCAAAACACTTACGTGTGGCTCGAATAGAAAAACATATTTAATAAAAGAGAAACAAAAAAAAAATTAATTAACTGAGAAAAAAAAAAAATATATATTATACAGGAATTGAACCGGCTTCCACACCTACCGTATACACCAGTAGCCAGACACTCTAACCACTCAGCTATTGAAGCACACGAAAAATTGTTTCTATTATAAAATAATGCGTAAGAGAATCCGGTGTAAAACTATACAAAAAAACAAAAGGTGACGAGGTCAACGAATTCGCGCCGCGAAACCAACGGATTCTACTTTTGAATTTAGTGCTTTTGCACTATCACCACTGTGTGTTCCCGCTAGTACGCTGACCGTTATAACACCCGCAATATCAAAATTCCGCAATTAACTGAAAAATATTCAAATCTCGCGCAAAAACTTGGAATTTACAAAAAAACCGAACTAAAGATCACTTCACTTCACACTTACATTACGAAGAAAGTAGCTTAGACACGTTGGGCGCCAATTATTACCCCTCCAAATTCGGGTACATGATTTACATGGACTTGACCACAAGGAAAAGGAAATAAACAAAAAAAACCCGCTCCAGCGAAGTCTTGAACCTGGACCCCCCGGATTCGAGACTTCTACTTTCGCCACTCGTCTGCGGCTCTTATTGACTTCCCTTATCTTTTTGCCATCCAGTCCTATTTGCACCGACCGCGCTCAGCCGAAGACGGAACTGTCCGGAAACTACTTTCTTCTTACCGGGCGCCACCCAATTTATACGTTGAGGAAAAATTGGGAAACCTCTTCACTAAATAAAACTCGATCGAACTGGTACATAAGAAAAATCCAGGAGAAATATATATTGGAAAATTGTGAAATGTGTAAATGATCTTAAGATAAAATAAAAGATGAAGTGAAATATTATAGAATAAACTCTGGGTAATTAAAACAATTATACATATATAAAAAAAATCAAGGAGTTCATTAATACGACAACCACCGATCAGCAGGCTCTCCTCCGATGCGAACCTCTATGTTTCGGCTTTGGCGACAAAATTCTCTAAATCGGGAAAACCTAGCGAAGGAAGGGAACAGTACCTGTTTCTAGCTATTTCGTAACGTTACTTGCGCGCACTCCGATGCCACTGGTTACACCTCCTCAGAATAATCGTACCTTTCCTTTTCCAACGACCTTTTCCTTCCTCTATGACTTCCAGAAGCCTCCGCAATACAGGTCGTTTGTTCTTTTTTCCTTCCGAACGCACGGAAATTATCCGCCGTTCCAACGCACGGAAATTATCCGCCGTTCCAACGCACAAACGGATAACTTAATTTTTCGTAAAGAAACTCCCGGTTCCACTCCGTTCTTCACCGCCAAACGGACACCTCCAACAAAACTCCACCGCTTCAGAAAAAAAACCAACTTCCAACGGAAAAACGTTCTCACCGGTAACTTTTTAAAAAAAACCCAATTTTCAACCAAGTGCCCACGACAGGTATCTCACTCCAAGCCAGGAAAAAAAAAGCCCCGGACTGCCCAAGGTCCCTCCTTAAGTAGGTTGCGACTCGGAGCTTTGTCGGTTTCGTTTTCGGCGTTCCCACTATTCTCTGGGTTATCAAGTATTGACTGCTTTATTTTGTGTTTGAAACAAATCGGCATATCTTTTGGCGTTGAATTTCAGTCGGCTAATGTTTCTTCCTTCAAATGGCGATCCTTTTTACCACTCCTCAGCCGCCGGAATTCACATACGGCCGCTGAGTCTGGGATTTTATCATATTATGATATCGGCAACGTTCGCGTAATGTGATCTTGTGGCATGTGTTCTTATTTTAAGTAGGTGACCGGCGGTGGCGGAAGTTTGGGGGTACATGTGGCATCGCTCGCGAATTGCAGTTTCCGTTTCCCCACCAGGTTTTCCTAACAGCTTGGAAGCCTCATCCAGTTCGCGGAAAACGCAGAGGAACCCAATTCCCATCACAACATTGGGGCTGGGATCCAACTGATCGGTATCCAATTCAATTTTTCAAATCTTATTTACAATTCTAGTACTAATTAAAGCTCTAATTCTAGTTCTTAATCTACTGCAACAAAATCCGGCCGCACTCCATAATTTCCGCTAAGGTCCGGATCTGGAAAAGAAACAGTGTGTACCAAAAACGATCAGGGCTTGCCCGGGAATCGACACGTAACACACTGTTGTTGTTTTCACTGTTTTACAAATCACCGAAAAATTGAATTACAAACGAACTCGATCAACTCAACAATGGCGTGCTTCTCGCACGGACAATTGTACCTCGCCTGTAGGAAAACACATGGCCACATGGTCATACATATCCATATACATCCATATCTTTATACATAAAAAAAAATTCCGGACGATCGGAAATCAAAACACATGGCACATGCAAAACCACCGTTAACTACAAGCCTGCAACTAGGGGATCTCGCACGCACACTTCGAAAGCAAAGGAGGCCGATGGTCGAGAAGTGAAATGTCATTTTTGCTTTGATTGCTGGCTATTTCAAAGAGTTTGTAAATAGTTTTTGTGTTAATTTAAGTAAATATTTAAAAAATAATTACGGACTTGAAGCAAGGTGATAGAAAAGAAAACATTTGATTGTTTTGTATAATAAATATTTATATTTATGTAGCTTCTCGGACTTATAAAATTCGTGCAAAATCACAGATCAATTTTGTTAAGATTCTTCATCGAAGCAAAAAACTAAAACAATGGTAATTCAAAGCAATAACAAAAAATATCATAAATAAATAAATGATGTAAAATTCACTTCGTAATAACATAAATAATACTATAAATAAAATATTACATAGGTAATTCAAATTGCAAAATAAAAATAAACTTCAATATAAAACAAAAAGATTGCCATCAGTTATTTAAAATTTAAATATTTTCGTGTCGAATGAGGTATTTCACTACGAATGTTGTTATTTACAGATTTGACATAATTATTTAATAAAATATTGGCAAGAGGACTACAAATTTGTTCATATACAGAAATGCTATGTACTCCACAGAAATAGTCATCATAGAAATTTACTACTTGAAACGTATCAGACTTAATGCTTTCAATAGTTAGGTGACAAATAATTTTATGTTGATTTTTTTGCTGAAAAAACATTATTTTGAAATTGTTATCCCGTAAAATTTCTTGGAATATAGCAGACATATAAAAAAATATTACTTTCACATTATCTGTTGGAACGGATAAGCCTCCTCTCTGCATGTATTCAAAATATTCGGTATCGGTTTCTGTTCTTTTTTCTTTTTTAATAAAGGAAATACATAATACACAAAATCTGCCGACAGTCTGTGGCACAACTTTATTATTTTTCCGGCAGAAGTTCGGAAAGTGTTTAATTCGGGGATGCGGTGTATGTTACTATGTGACTGAAAACCTAACAAAAAGTTCGGGAAACGGTTAGAATAGAGTGTTATATATGAATTATATAATTGGGTAATTTTCCGGGATGCGGTCTAGAGGTTGGAAAAGAAAAAAACTTAAAAATAGGTGATTATTAAAGAAGCCCGTGGAAGTGAAAAGATTTTCGATATCTGATCAGACCTGAGAGATATGGTGGAATTTATGAAAAAGTATACAAACACTTTACACCCCCTTAGGGGTCGAATTTCAAAAAATCTTGAAAACCCATTCTAGGAATTCATATGAAGAATCCGTAGAATAAAAATGAATTCAATATTTCGAAAGACCTAGTAGATATGACGAAAATCGTGAATATATATGCATTTTATATACTGAAATTTTTTTCTGCCCCCCCCCCCTTCTGAACCCCAAAAAATATTGAAATTATTTTTATCGGAATTACTTTTCTAGTTGATTTACATATATGTACCGAGTTTCAACTTTCTAGCATAAGCCGTTCAAAAGATAGGAAAAACACCCCCAACCCTCGCACTATGCTACCCCTAAAAAAATTTATTTTTTCACTATGCCACTAATATAGTTCTATCTAAATACGAAGTTTAAGGTTTATATCATTACAAGTTCTTAAGAGCATCGGAACTTTTTCCTTCTCACCCTTCCCCACCCTCACCCTCTACACCCCCACCTTTAAATTTATTTTTCCCTACTAGGGTTTTATTGGGCCTAGTTCTAGTTCAAATTTGAACCATCTATCTTACACTGTTATTGAGATATGAAAAGTGATATTTCGGAAAAAATTCTTATCCCCCCACTTCTATGCTCTCCCGCCCCCTTCAATGATTTTACTTTGAGCAATCTTTATTTATCAAGCTTTATACCCAAACCGAATTTTGTTTTTCTGGTGCAAATGGTTTGTGAGATATCGTAATCTTTACTATTTCAACCCCCACCCCCGCACGCCACCACCCCCACCAAAAAATTTTGTTTCAATCTACTCTCCTAGTATAACTACAGATATTTGTTAAGTTTAAATTGCTTGCCGTTAACGGTTTTAGAGATACGGATTTTAGAATGTGTCGATATCGGGACTTTTACGTTTCGGACGCATCCACTCTCACACCCCTTGCAAATGGGTCCACTATCAAAGCTCTATAGAAATTCTCAGTTTCAGCTTCCTACCATTTGCGGTTGCTGAGATCTAGAAACCAAAATTTTTCGTCTAAAACGCTTCCTCCACCTTCCCCTCGCACCCTCACCTCTGAAAAAATTCTCACTTCAAGAGGTCTACCATGTCTATTCAGAAAAAAAAAATCAATATAATAGCTCATAGGGTTTGGGAACTATAATTCCTCAAACGAGTTTGCGTACGTCGTAAGGCGTACGGAGCAGAGACGGACTAAAAATTTTTATTGCTTTTTCGGCGTTTATTAGTCATAAAACGTATAAAAAAAAATTTTCAGGGTAGCAAATTTTTTTTTTTTAGAAGTCGATAACAATACTTTATTATTAAAATAATAAAGTAAAATTAAACACTGAATATAATACTGTCTTTTAGTTTTGAGTAGCAATCTAATGGGACTCTTTAATGAAGGACATACAACATGCACACACGTAATACTACTTCATCCCTAACTACAATGTAAATCGGAGGTTTGTATCATCTAGAGTATTTTCGATTGGCTTGCAGCCGATAGTGACTGCCAATATATGAGATCATATAGAGTATTATAAGTTTGGTTCTGCCAAAAAATATGTAACGCATAGTGTACAAATTTGTGTCTAAATTTGTTCTATTGTTAGTGTTCATAAATTAGTTATATACACAATTTATTTATTCTGTAACAGTTTAATTAACACCAATTTAAATTCTTAAATTTTACATAACAATATTAATTATGAATGAATTATTAAAATATTTTATTGAACATTATTTAAATAAAATTTTATTATTAAAAGATCTCAAAAGATCTATATTTATGATTAATTAAAATACAATCATTTTCAATTGAAAGTATTATGTAGACTGCTAATAAAAATTATTTTATTTTCCATGTTATATTCGCGATTACTAGATCGATACAAAAATTATTGATTTTTTAATAAATTCAAAGTTACGGCTTACAAGTGCCGAGACGTGCACTACACTATGTTTTTGCTACTCTTTTTTCTTTTTTCTTTTTTCTTTTGCCTTATGCATTTTTTAACTGCTGAGATTGATATTAATTTACCACATTAAAAGCAAAGTTTTTTCTTTCAATCATATTTCACGTAAAGTCAATTCCCATTGTTACGTGTTGTTTTCAGATGGTCTACAGCCTGTAAAGAAAAGAAGAGAAATGTTAGTTGAATTATGTGGGACGCGATTAACAATTATACAACTTACCTACTGCTTCATCACCGGTTCCTTGTGATGTCATTGCTGCACACGTATTGGACTTCAGCCTCATCTAAAACGACACCAGCACAAAGGAGGGAATTAGTGAAATAAATTTATCATTCGTACACACACGGAAGTCGAGCTGAACTCGAAAATAGTCCAACGTAAATTGGAGAATTAAAAGTTAGGTTAGTTAGTTTGGAAAATATGAACAGTATTATTGGAAAATGTCAACAAAGATAGGAATAGGAGTATTAGGTAGGACGCGTCGACCAACATCATCGAGATGGCGATTAACTTCGTGCACTTGGCCGAACCGTCGCGATCGGTTCCTTGACCCCTTAACATCAAGCTCAAGGAAGGTGTTCAACAATCAGGACACCGGTGGTGTCCATTACTGAAAAGTTCTACCCACCTGTGATCCGGCATACGTACCCAGCAAGCGCGAGCGATAGCCCGGATGTGCTCGCAACCGACGAGACACCACACGAAACACAATACGAAACACAACGCGAAACACAACACGAAAGCAAGCGCGATCGATAGCCCGGATGTGCTCGCAACCGAGGGACACAACACGTAAAACACGCGCCACGAATCGAAACATCACTTAACAACAATCGCACCGAAGTAAACATGCGAAATGTAAATATTGCCGATCGCGAGATGTCAAGTGACGTGCGAATCGGGACAACTATGGCGGCCTTATACTGCGCGAATTAGAGTTCGTGGGATCACCGCCAGAGCAGGTCGCTGGTTTGCGCCCATGATAAACGGTCTTATTGTGCAAATTTCAAATAAGCTTCACCAGGAAGAAAGTATTGCACCCAAGAGAGGAAGCGGGAGAAATGACCTCGAGCGATCGAACATTGACCGACGGAACGGGGATTAACCGTAGAGAAAGCTGACCCGAGGCTTCGAGGGAACTACGGCAGCGGAAAAACGGCCTCTTGGATCTGGTGTGCGGAGTGAAAACGACGGTTAACGATTGAAATTCGATACTAATTTCGATTATTTTGTTTGGGATTGATCGGTGACGGAACGTTAAAGGAGTAACGAGTGGTTCCAGAGGTGAGCCGTGTTGAGCATCGCGACGGGAAGATTCGACGTCGCGGAGCGACACAAGAAAGGAGCGTCTTCCGTATAAGGAAAATCCTGGAGAGAATCTTCGAGGGACAACGCACCCGAGGCGCCCTAATTTTTAAGATCTACGTAGACAGAGTCAGGTAGAGTAGGGTATTGATTTCAAAGAGGAGGTTTACGAGGTAGGATTTTCTTTAATAAATTCATTGTTCAAACGAGATCCAATTTGTTTGTTGGTTACGTGTAATTTCTTTCTTGTGACGTGTTGCAGCTCGCCTTCTGTGCGTTTAATTTAAATCTTTGCTTACTCGAAACCTTTTCCCCGAATTGTGATTCAGACGGGGAAAAGTATAGGACGGAAGCCTTAGAACAAGGAATCACTGGCGCCCACAACCCTTCTCTGGGTTGGCCGGACAAGGCCCATTCACCCCCTCGGTGCTGGGGTTTCAAACGGCTTCTCCACGGGGAAAAACCGTAACACCATGCATGCGAAGAATTCATGTGCATGCATGGAGTCCTATTACATTTAATTTTTTTGGATCCCATTGCAGTTAATTGTTTTTGTTTGTTTAATATAAATTTTCTTTGTCCCAGACATTAGGTCAGCATTATTCGCAATTGTGGCGAGCCATAAACTTTTCTTAAAGTATAAGTAGCTTTCAGACGAAATAAAGACACGATTAAGTGAATAACTAATTATTGCTTTCAAGAGTTGCATTGGTTTTGTACCAAGGCAAAGTTTTACAGCCAACATTAACTACCTCGGTAGATATTGTATCTAACGATAAGAAAGTTAAGTTAAACCTCTCGGTAGATATTGTATTTAACGAAAGGAAAGTGAACAAAAAGGTGATATTCTAGCGGTGGATCCAAAGAGGTCCATCGCCTTATAAACATATTTTGGTGACCCAGACTTGATATTGTGAAAGTGATCTTTATTTCGTCTCTCAAAAGCTAGCTAGCGTAATCTGCGGCTAGAGATGGGAAATTCGGATCTTTTCAGTGAACCGGCTCACCGGATCTCGCTCTTTGCAAAGATCCGGCTCTTTGAGCCGGTTCAAAAGATCCAGGTGGATCTTTTGCACTGCTGTGACAAAAAAAAAAAAAAAACGACTGGATTTCAAAGAACTGCGTTAGTGTGAGTAGCTCTTCACAAGGCGACTGGGAAATTCCTTCCGTCGTACGAAAAACTGGTTTATACCAAACTGCCACATAAATTTGTCACCTAATTTTAATAAACAATTTTTATCATTTTTATGGTCTTTTAACATTTCTATCATTTTTCATCATTCTTTATAATTTTTTATCATTCTTTACAATTTTTTTTCCATTTCGTGTCATATTTTATAATTTTTTATCGTTTTGTATCATTTTTTATTACTTCTAATCATTTTGTAACATTTCTATAATTTTTTATCATTCTTTATAATTTTTTTCCATTCTTTACAATTTTTTATCATTTTTTACCATTTCTTATCATTTTCTATTATTTTTAATAATTTTTTTTATCACTTTTTAACATTTCTATCATTTTTTATTATTTTTACAATTTTTTATAATTTTTTACCATTTGTTATCATTTTTTATTATTTTTAATCATTTTTTAACATGATCCTTACAATTTTTTACCATTTTTTATCATTTTTTACTATTTATTTAAGAAAGGAGAGAAATATTGAATCTTATGTTTTGTCGATTTGTAGCCGTATTTTGCATTCCTCGCTATAAATGGTAAGAACCAATTTATGGAGAATTAAATTAGAGTTTGTTCCAGTTTTTTAAACATTTGAACCATTTTTGTTAAAAATAGGTGACAAATTTAAATGGCAAACCTGTAGAGGACTAAACTCCCTACACGTTTCGTATAAATCAGTTTTTAGTACGACGAATGTATAACGGCCGGGAGCACGCTAAACACAGAGGCCGGGGAACTCGCAGGTATGACTACCTGCGGTCGGGACAATAGAAGGAATTTCTCGGTCGGCCTTGTGAACAGCTATTCGCACTAACGGAATTCTTTGAAATTCAGCATTCGTCCAGAAATTTTGTTTTTTTACCATTCTTAGCGAGAAATGCAAAATACGGCTACAAATCGACAAAACAAAAAATTCAAAATTTCGGGCACATGCCATATCAAATTTATGTCTGAAACTGTGATTCCATATTCTGCTCCATCATTGGATCCTAACCACGTCAAAACATTTCGCCTTCCATTTAACTGCGAAATTTACTGAAATTTTGTCTCTGGTGACCGGGCCAACCGTCGAGATCCGTGAACCGAAAAGATCCGTGGAGAAGATCTGGCTCAGTTGGATCTTTTGCTTGAGCTGGTTCATTGAGCCGGCTCAGATCTGAGTTACCCATCTCTAATCTGGGCTACAAAACAGATTGTTAGGCAAGAAAATGGATCAGGTTGAAACTAGTGAATACATTAAAATGAAGTTCACCGATTACATCAAGGATCGAGTGGCCGCTTTGGAGCGAGAGTGGCAAACGTTCAGCACTTGTCATGCAGCGGCTGAAAGACTTTTCGAGCAGCACGCTGATCACCTCTACTTCAAGGAAAATCTATTCAGAGCCGGTTGTGCAACCTATCCACCGAATGTGGCGCAACAAAAGCAAATTCGGCAGCAGGAGTCTCTAAAAACATTTTGGAGCCAGCTGAGGCTAACATGGAGCAAAGGCAATCTTCAGCATACTATTAACGGAAGACTGCCAGCATTCAGGATTACTGGCATAAAATATCCGATTTCCACTTGGAAATAATGGGTGAAAGCAGCTGTCCAGATTATCAACCCAAGCAAATTGTCCACACAGAGAGGCAAGTGCAACAAGTGTTGATAAAGTTGCAAGAACGGCTGGATCTACAATCTTCAAATTCAGTCCGACCAGAAGGACCTCCCAGTTCATCGAGCTCTCCTTTTAATACACAAATCAAATTGCCGGAAATAAAATTACCCTCATTTAGTGGTAATTATCTACAATGGAAGCAATTTCGTGACCTATATGTAGAACTCATCCATAACCAGCAATTGCTCAAGGCCAAGAAGATGTTCTACCTGATGAGCAATCTGACTGGAGAAGCCAAGGCCCTTGTACAGCATCTATCGATTTGTGATACTGGTTACGAAGCCGCCTGGAACATCTTGGCGAATAGATGCGCGAACAAGCGTTCGTTAATAAACTCTTATCAACAAATTGCTTTTCCAACCATCTTGTACTAGCGAAAATGCAAGCGCAATTAGAGCTCTGCATGACATTACAAACGGGTGCTGCCAGGCTCTAGCGAACTTGGATGTTCCGTTACATGAATGGGATGCCAATCTCGTGTTCATCCTACTGCAGCGGCTGAACCCGGCAACACGCACTCAATTTGAGCACCAACTGCTTACGCACCTCAGAGAAGTAGGAGTCGATCTTCGACGTTCAAAGTGGTTAGACGTGTTTTAAACGTGCTCCTAGTTTAAAATAAATTTATAGAAATACGGATACTCTGCACCAGCAGGTACTTAAGACTATATCTTAAATAGGATACAACCTATTTAAAACGCAGCGCGCGGAGTGTGTGCAATAGTATTCGTGCTAGTGCCTAGAAGGACCGAGTACAGGTACCTGTGAAATTGAGGACAAAAGGAAAAAACCGTGATAGTGTGAGAGTGTTAACGCTCGCAATGGGGCGGAACGTGAAAGGGGTGCGGTCCACAGTCCGACCCCTCACAAATAGCGACACGGTTAGTGACTGCACTGTCGCAAGGAAAAAGGAGAAGGTAGCGAAGAGCTGCGATAAGGGCGGAGCTTTCAGCGTCTTAGCAGAAAGCGAATACGTGAGCGAGCCAGAACTGGAACCAACAAACGGCGGGCTCACGATATGGGAGGCTGGACTAGTCAGCCAAATTACGAAAAAAAACAGCATCATCGAAAGTCTGCAAGCGCAAATGCAGGAAGCACTTGCTGCGCTTCAGGCAAACGAAAAAAAGAGAGCACCTGATGTTGAAATGGTCGCCAAGGAAACGAGCGAGACGGACTACGTCGAATTTGTCCGAAAAAACCGGGAAAAATCGGCCATGACTTCCAAAAAACGCGTGATGCCAAAAATGCACAGCTCAACAATAACAAAAAAAAATTTACCGCCACGAAAAACTCGACAACACAGCAACCCAAGAAAAACGCGATGCTTCCTATCAAAATGTATAACCAGAACCGCTTGTTCGCGCATCTATTCTCCAAGATGTTCCAGGCCGCTTCGTTACCAGTATCACAAATCGATAGATGCTGTACAAGGGCCTTGGCTTCTCCAGTCAGATTGCTCATCAGGTAGAAGATCTTCTTGGCCTTGGGCAATTGCTAGTTATGGATGAGTTCTACATATAGGTCACGAAATTGCTTCCATTGTAGATAATTACCACTAAATGAGGGTAATTTTATTTCCGGCAATTTGATTTGTGTATTAAAAGGAGAGCTCGATGAACTGGGAGGTCCTTCTGGTCGGACTGAATTTGAAGATTGTAGATCCAGCCGTTCTTGCAACTTTATCAACACTTGTTGCACTTGCCTCTCTGTGTGGACAATTTGCTCGGGTTGATAATCTGGACAGCTGCTTTCACCCATTATTTCCATGTGGAGATCGGATATTTTATGCCAGTAATCCTGAATGCTGGCAGTCTTCCGTTAATAGTATGCTGAAGATTGCCTTTGCTCCATGTTAGCCTTAGCTGGCTACAAAATGTTTTGTGTTGTGCCACATTCGGTGGATAGGTTACACAACCGGCTGTACTGCTTAATTTAGCTACAGACGTCGCATCCTTGGTGGCTGCTAATGCCTTGCTGTACTCCTTGTAAAGCTGCTCGACTTGTCCGAATAGATTTTCCTTGAAGTAGAGGTGATCAGCGTGCTGCTCGAAAAGTCTTTCAGCCGCTGCATGACGAGTGCTGAACGTTTGCCACTCTCGCTCCAAAGCGGCCACCCGATCCTTGATGTAATCGGTGAACTTCATTTTAATGTATTCACAAGTTTCAACCTGCTCCGCTGCAAGCTGATCCATTTTCTTGCCTAACAATCTGTTTTGTAGCCCACATTAGAGATGGGTAACTCAGATCTGAGCTGGCTCAATGAACCAGCTCAAGCAAAAGATCCAACTGAGCCAGATCTTCTCCACGGATCTTTTCGGTTCACGGATCTCGACGGTTAGCCCGGTCACCAGAGACAAAATTTCAGTAAATTTCGGAGTTAAATGGAAGGCGAAATGTTTTGACGTGGTTAGGATCCAATGATGGAGCAGAATATGGAATCACAGTTTCAGACAAAAATTTGATATGGCATGTGCCCGAGATTTTGAATTTTTTGTTTTGTCGATTTGTAGCCGTATCTTGCATTTCTCGCTAAGAATGGTAAAAAAACAAAATTTTTGGACGAATGCTGAATTTCAAAGAATTCCGTTAGTGCGAATAGCTGTTCACAAGGATGTAGTGAAACTACTGCAGAAAAGTGCCGGCATAGCTGATTTTGGGATAAAAATATCAGCAACTGAAAAATCGCGATTAAAACGACCAGCATCGAAGACTTTAAAAAAGCAAAGGAAGTACTTGGAAAGTCTTAGTCAAACTTCTTCACATACACTCCCCGTGAAGAAAAGACCACGACCTTCCTATTGAAAGCTCTGAGCAGGCACGCGGCCCCATCCGAAATTATGGCTGAAATAAAAGTTAAGCTACCGGCGATAGAAGTTTTGTCAGTCTCGCGCTTCTCGACTAGAAGATCATCGCAGGAAAACAGAATCCTGCCGATCCTTATGGTTCAAATCGGACACAACAGCAGCTCAGCGGACCTGCACCAAATTCGTTACCTAAATTACCAAATGGTGCGATTTGAGAAGTTGAAAAAGACGGAAATCACACAATGACGTCGGTGTCAAAGGTATGGCCACTCAGCGGTTAACTGCAGTATGAAGTTCCGTTGCGTGAAATGGGACCAATCCCACTAACCAGGCGAGTGCAAGTTGGAGTCTACAGGGGAGAAGACAAAGACGTTTTGCGTAAATTGCAAAACACACGGACACCCAGCATCGTACAAAGGATGCCCATCGCATAAAGCAGCGAAATCCAGGAGGATCACAGCCCAGCAGGAAGCAGCGACAACGAAGGCAGCAACAACAAATCGACAGTACCAGCGTAGTTCGACCTGGAGTGAACTTCGCAGATGCAGTGAAGGGAAAAAATCAAAACACGAAAGCTCTACTAATCCAGGATTGACTACGAGAGCACACTGGTAAGGACAATAATACTAATCAAAATTCCTTTAAATCTTTCCAGGACAACCTCATTAAGTTATTAAATAACAAGTTTAAGCGTTTCGAACAAGCCATTGCCGCTCACGCTCAATAACTTAACTATATAAGTAACGTTCTCAACTTGTCCAATGTCTGTTGATGGCCAGGTAACACAAAGCCTTCAGATGACCGAGCTCAGACTCATCTCTGTCAATGTCAGCTCCATTGTGTACCTAAATAGAAGGAAGAATTTAGACGATCTCCTAAAAAAAGAAAAACCCGTTCTCCTCCTTTTAAACGAAACAAAATTTAAACCACACCATACCCGCAATTCACTAATTACGACTTTACAAGAACGGACCGACCGAACTCCGGAGGTGGAGGCGGCACGGGTATTCTTATAAAAAAACCTTTAAACTTCTCTGCAATAAACCGGCCGGAATTCGCACTTTTTGAATGTTTAGAAATGACCTGTATAAAAATCTCCCTGCGGAATAATGATAATCGTTTCGTTATTAGCCCCCCGTGGATCCCTACCTTGTCGTGGTGCGGGGGGCTTGTGTCGCGAACCTAGAGCTAGTTAGGAGTGGCTCTGACTACTCTAGAGGAGCGGTGAACAAAAAGGGATCCACACTGAAGCCAAGGTGTGTAAGCATTCGTGCCGAGGGCTGCATGGTATCAGGTGACTAAAAGTGATACCTTGAACGATCTCCTGGGGGCACCGGGCGAAACCCCCTTGTAATGTAGCCTTACATCCGTATTGGGAGCTCTGCGGATGTGGACCGTCCTTTCTCGCCATACTCGTGGAATCAAAATAGACATAGTATCCAAAACCGACGAAGTGTCTTCTGGTATTAGCACCCCAGTCGACGTGGAACTCGCTGTGAGCATTGATGTCGAGGATGTAGAGTGTGAAGACACTCTACTACTCACAGCGGCAGACCATCATGAAGAGGGGAACCTGCTCACCCCATCTCTGTGCAGAGGAGTGGTAGTAAGCACGAACGACGCCAGTATTCAGGAGCCAATGGTTCCAAATGCAGTAGTTGTTCCTGTGGACTTACCACAAATCGAATCAGAGAGGCAACATGAATATTTCTCCGGAGCCTCTAGGAGACGTATCAGGGCCGAAATTGCCAGTGGCGTGGATCCAGAAGAAGCGCGGAGACAAGTCAGGGAACTTGTAGCCAAATGCGTCTCGGAAGGTGCCAAAACACACATTGGCAAAAGAGGCAGATCTGATGGTAACACACCAGAATAGATCTTGAAAAAGGTGCAGAAAACTGAAAAATCTGCGGCAGTCGTCGGCACGGTTTAGGTTAGCAAAACCAAACCAGTCGTCGATGACAAGGTTCAGGTCTCTTCGACAAAGACCAAACCAGCCGCTGCAGTGAGTGCAAAAATAGCCAAAGGAAAGCCGGTGGAAGGACAGAGCTCGCTCAACCCAACACCGTGCACTTCCAAGTTTTTATACAGAGACGTAGCGTCTCAAATGAAAGTAGCTATTACGCTTTCTATGCACCCTGTGGGGACTCTCACCGAAGACCAAATGAGAGACGTCAAGCGATCGATCATGGACGAAGTGGACAAGATTGAAGTTAGCGGACCACATCCGCAATTCATTGCACAAAGTCAGACTAGTGGCTGGCTTAGTATTACGTGCAATAATAAACCGACCAGGGACTGGATCATCAGGATCACCCCAAGGCTAAAGCCCTGGAAGGATGCGCGGCTAGTTGCGGTAGATAGGTCTGAACTACCAAAGGCAACTCCCTGCGTAACTTATGTCCCACCAGGATTCGAATTGACGGGTGATAAGTTCAAGCTCCGTCTAGGCAAACAAAACCCAAGCCTCAGGACTGAATCATGGCGGGTTCTCCGCATTGCGAAGGAAAAGAATGGCGGCCATCCTTTGTCTTCTCTGTAGATGACGCTTCAATAGCTGAGCTAGAATCACTTAAGTATCGTCTATTCCTGAACTTTTCAGACATCCAAGTGAGAATTAAAAAGGAAGGGACAGAGAAAGTCAACACCAACAAGGCAACCACAAGTTTCAGGACGGAAACTGCGAAGTGTAAGGATGCCCAGGCCAGAGAGATTAGCCCTCAACCAGAACCGTCCAAACCAGCAGGTAAAGCAGATGTTCAGGGCAGAGAAATAAATTCTCAACCTGCAACGTCACAAGCTCCTATACCCATAGATGTAGAGTCTAAAACGGACAAAAACCAAAATGTTCAGGACACCTACAACAAGCCCCAACCCAGACCGTCACAATGTCCCTAGGAGTGGACTAGAGTCCAGCACAGAGCTAAACCTCACGCAGGCTCCTCCACAGGCCCAACAACTGGTCCACTAGCCTCCAACAAAAAGCAGCGCAATACTCCCAAAGGTCTAAAAGCCGGATGGAAGAAGGCGGATAAAGGCTCAGAGTCTGTGAGAACACCAGTGCCGTCGGCATTGCAGAGGCGGATTCAGCACATCAGAGATGCTGCTCATGCAGCTAACTCTGACAGGGCCAACTCGACGGCGATCAATGACCTTCAGGTGCCTTCAAGTGAACCTGCAACTTGTGAAAGCATCGTCAGCAGTCCTTTCTCACAGGTTCACTGAAGCTCACCTTGAAGTCGCTCTAATCCAGGAGCCATATCTAACGGAGGACCAAGTAAGAGGCTTGACTGTGGGTGAGCTCTTGTATGACTCTACCAATATCGGTAGACCCAGGGCATGTTTAATTTTCAAAAAGAATACTAAATATGTTCCAATTCCAGGTTACTGTACGAAGGACGTTGTTGCGGCCTTTGTAGAGCTGCAGTTTCCCGAGGGCAGGACAGAAATCATCATATGCTCAGTCTACCTTCCCGGAGACAGCACTGAACCAGCGTCGCCTGTCATCAGGGACATCGTTGACCTATGCCGGAGGACAAGCAAGCAGCTGGTACTTGGCTGTGATGCAAACGCACATCACACTATGTGGTCAAGTTCTAACATCAATGAACGGGGTGAGTTGCTTCTAGATTTTATTTATACTAACAACCTATATATTCTTAATAGAGGTAACAAACCCACTTTCATAAACAGAGTCAGGCAGGAGGTTTTAGATCTTACGATTTGTACTCAATCCTGAGCACAAAAATCTGCAACTGGCACGTCTCTAATGAGACTTCTATGTCAGATCATAGGCATATCCTATTCAACATAGAATCTAACATTATCTTTTCCGAAACGTACAGGAAGCCACAAACGACAAACTGGGAACTATACGACCAGAAATTGTTGGAATGCATGGCTGGCACCATACGGAATATTAAGGACATTGATAGCATAGAGATAGCATCAGAACGAATACACAATGCTATTGAAACTGCTTTCAACTCATCCTGCCCGGAAAGGTCCAGAGCAAGTAACAGGAAAGTAGTTTGGTGGAGCCCAGCACTATCTAATCTCAGATCTCAAACAAGAAAGCTGTTCAATAGGGCCAATAGAACGGGTGAGTAGGAATCGTACAATAGGGCTCTAACAGAGTACAACTACGAAATTCGACGTGCAAAGAGAAATTCGTGGAAATTGTTTTGCCAGGGTATAAATGATTTACCCAGCAGCGCAAGAGTACACAAAATACTTTCTAAAGCACATTCAAACAAAATGGGCTTATTAGAGAAACCTGATGGCACGATAACCGAAAATGGGAAACAGACGTTAGAACTTCTAGCTCAAACTCATTTCCCAGGTTCCTCAACCACAGAACCAAGCAATGAAGTACGATACACCACCCCAAAGCCGAGTAAACCTACCATATTGGACTGGAAAAACTCAGCCAAGATCTTCACTGCTAACAAGGTTAAATGGTCTGTACGTAGTTTCAAACCATTTAAATCCCCTGGAGAAGACAGGATATTTCCCGCTTTACTGCAAAGAGGAATGGACCATCTTCTACCAACACTATTACCCATATTTAGAGCAAGCGACGCATGGAGCTATATACCCATATCCTGGCGTGGCGTTAGGGTGATATACATACCAAAAACAGGGCGCCGTCCGAGCAATGATCCTAAGTCGTATCGTCCTATCAGCTTAACGTCATTTCTCTTAAAAACTATGGAAAAGATTATTGATAGGCATATCAGAGATGGGGCTTTGAAATCTCAACCCCTACACTCCAATCAATATGCATATCAACCAGGGAAGTCTACAACCCACGCCTTACAAAACCTAGTCACGAAAATCGAGAAATCGATTACGGACAAGGAAATAGCGGTGGGTTGCTTCTAAGATATCGAAGGGGCTTTTGACAACACTGCCTACGAAAGTATCTACTCTGCTGCACAAAAGCGTCGTTTTGATCGTTTTGCTAGAACGCAGGAAAATAACTTCGACACTAGCTGACTCAACAGTCACTGTGACAGCTGCGAAAGGCTGTCCACAGGGTGGGGTACTATCACCCATCCTCTGGTGCTTAGTAGTGGACGATCTTCTTCAAGATCTAACAAGTTCTTAAGTAACGGTACAGGGTTATGCTGACGACCTTGCTATCCTTGTTAGAGGTAAGTTTGAAGAGACGGTGACAAATCTAGTTCAGAACACCCTTAACCAGGTAGCAACCTGGTGCACTAAAGCAGGATTGGGTATCAACCCAAAGAAAAGCACAATTGTTGCATTCACCAAAAGGAGGTGTAAGGACAAACTATCTAAGCCTACTCTTTTTGGAGAATCCATAGAGTATGCCAGAGAGGTGAAATTCCTGGGAATCATCCTAGATGAAAAGCTCACTTGGAATGCTCATTTGGACAAAGTTCTTGAAAGCGCCAGGATCTCTCTCTGGACCTGCAGGAGCCTTCTCGGCAAAAACTGGGGACTGAGTCCAAAACTCACCTACTGGATGTATACCGTCGTTGCTAGGCCTATTATAACTTACGCGGCATCCGTCTGGTGGAAGAAAACAAAGCAGAAAACTGCTCAGCTTAAGCTGACTAAACTACAGAGACTAGCATGCCTGGGTGTTACTGGGGCGATGCGCACCACTCCCACAGCTGCCTTAGAGGTGCTTCTCAACTTAGCACCTCTACACTTAGAAATACAAAAAGAAGCTAGGTTCACCACATACAATCTTTTGAGCTCGGAGGACGAGTCAGAGCGCAAAATAGCTTGCCCAACTCTTTCCGCAGAACTTAACAAGGACCCCATACTAGCGATACCTCTTTCTGATTCTATGGTACCGAAATTTTCACAAGGCCATTCAAAATTGTCCTACCTGGAAGGGAGGATTGGGCCACAAACAAACCCACTCCTAAACCAGGATCCATAATCTGGTACACAGATGGATCTAAAACAGATCAAGGCGTAGGAGCAGGTGTTTATGGTGTGCGCCCAAATGTTAAATTCTATTGTAGCATGCACACAACATCCACTGTGTTTCAGGCAAAGACTCATGCTATTGAACTCTGCATTAGAGAAAATATCAGACGGGGCTACAAAAACCAACAAATCGCAAAGTGCCATTTACTGGGACTTGGCACCGGGCAATAGGCACTCAAAGCTCTTTATGCCAAAGCATTCGGAAAAAAGAACATCTGACTATCTAAAACTAAGCAGATATCAGACCCGAACCCTAGTGGGAGCTCTGACTGGGCATTGTCACATGAGGAAGCATCTCAATAGGATTGGTCTCTCTGAGACCAAAATCTGTAGAATATGCAATAACGAAGACGAAACACCGGAGCATATCCTCTGCGAATGTGAGGGTTTAGCTCACAAAAGACTTCGTCACTTCGGTCAGGGTTTCTTGCAACCATCGGAATTCCTGTCCATTCCTCTTCGCAAAATACTAAGCTTCATTGAAAGCGCAGGGATTGAAGAGGAATCATAACCAATCTGAGGGACGTCACAATAAGCCCAACTGTGGCTTCAGTGACAGAGGTTAACCACACCGACCCCTATCTCCAATCTATCTATCTATCTTCGTTATAAGCACCTATGCCTCAAAAAAAAATTCCAAAAAATTCAATGACGAATTTCATTCACTATTCCAGACCCTTGAATTAAAAAGCCTAAGAAACTACTATGTAATAGCAGGGGAAAATCAATCTTAAAAAATGTTAAAACTCTGATTCGACAAAATTTCGCGAACGAAAGTAATAGGCAATGAAGGGAAAAAATTCAATCTGTTAGGCCCAGCGACTCGCCCGGGATGTTTGCCCAAATAAATTCTATATTCAGGAAAAAGAATAGTGCAAGCGTACCCACGATAAAGGTACCGGCCGACTCCCAAAAACTCCTGGAAGACGCGAATATCGATATAAAAGTGCAAGCCGTGATACAAACGGCTACTTCGTGATAACCGACGAACCCCAAAAGCTGGAATAGGGACCCACTTAGATGGATGCCAAAACACACATTGGCAAAAGAGGCAGATCTGATGGTAACACACCAGAATAGATCTTGAAAAAGGTGCAGAAAACTGAAAAATCTGCGGCAGTCGTCGGCACGGTTCAGGTTAGCAAAACCAAACCAGTCGTCGATGACAAGGTTCAGGTCTCTTCGACAAAGACCAAACCAGCCGCTGCAGTGAGTGCAAAAATAGCCAAAGGAAAGCCGGTGGAAGGACAGAGCTCGCTCAACCCAACACCGTGCACTTCCAAGTTTTTATACAGAGACGTAGCGTCTCAAATGAAAGTAGCTATTACGCTTTCTATGCACCCTGTGGGGACTCTCACCGAAGACCAAATGAGAGACGTCAAGCGATCGATCATGGACGAAGTGGACAAGATTGAAGTTAGCGGACCACATCCGCAATTCATTGCACAAAGTCAGACTAGTGGCTGGCTTAGTATTACGTGCAATAATAAACCGACCAGGGACTGGATCATCAGGATCACCCCAAGGCTAAAGCCCTGGAAGGATGCGCGGCTAGTTGCGGTAGATAGGTCTGAACTACCAAAGGCAACTCCCTGCGTAACTTATGTCCCACCAGGATTCGAATTGACGGGTGATAAGTTCAAGCTCCGTCTAGGCAAACAAAACCCAAGCCTCAGGACTGAATCATGGCGGGTTCTCCGCATTGCGAAGGAAAAGAATGGCGGCCATCCTTTGTCTTCTCTGTAGATGACGCTTCAATAGCTGAGCTAGAATCACTTAAGTGTCGTCTATTCCTGAACTTTTCAGACATCCAAGTGAGAATTAAAAAGGAAGGGACAGAGAAAGTCAACACCAACAAGGCAACCACAAGTTTCAGGACGGAAACTGCGAAGTGTAAGGATGCCCAGGCCAGAGAGATTAGCCCTCAACCAGAACCGTCCAAACCAGCAGGTAAAGCAGATGTTCAGGGCAGAGAAATCAATTCTCAACCTGCAACGTCACAAGCTCCTATACCCATAGATGTAGAGTCTAAAACGGACAAAAACCAAAATGTTCAGGACACCTACAACAAGCCCCAACCCAGACCGTCACAATGTCCCTAGGAGTGGACTAGAGTCCAGCACAGAGCTAAACCTCACGCAGGCTCCTCCACAGGCCCAACAACTGGTGCACTAGCCTCCAACAAAAAGCAGCGCAATACTCCCAAAGGTCTAAAAGCCGGATGGAAGAAGGCGGATAAAGGCTCAGAGTCTGTGAGAACACCAGTGCCGTCGGCATTGCAGAGGCGGATTCAGCACATCAGAGATGCTGCTCATGCAGCTAACTCTGACAGGGCCAACTCGACGGCGATCAATGACCTTCAGGTGCCTTCAAGTGAACCTGCAACATGTGAAAGCATCGTCAGCAGTCCTTTCTCACAGGTTCACTGAAGCTCACCTTGAAGTCGCTCTAATCCAGGAGCCATATCTAACGGAGGACCAGGTAAGAGGCTTGACTGTGGGTGAGCTCTTGTATGACTCTACCAATATCGGTAGACCCAGGGCATGTTTAATTTTCAAAAAGAATACTAAATATGTTCCAATTCCAGGTTACTGTACGAAGGACGTTGTTGCGGCCTTTGTAGAGCTGCAGTTTCCCGAGGGCAGGACAGAAATCATCATATGCTCAGTCTACCTTCCCGGAGACTGCACTGAACCAGCGTCGCCTGTCATCAGGGACATCGTTGACCTATGCCGGAGGACAAGCAAGCAGCTGGTACTTGGCTGTGATGCAAACGCACATCACACTATGTGGTCAAGTTCTAACATCAATGAACGGGGTGAGTTGCTTCTAGATTTTATTTATACTAACAACCTATATATTCTTAATAGAGGTAACAAACCCACTTTCATAAACAGAGTCAGGCAGGAGGTTTTAGATCTTACGATTTGTACTCAATCCTGAGCACAAAAATCTGCAACTGGCACGTCTCTAATGAGACTTCTATGTCAGATCATAGGCATATCCTATTCAACATAGAATCTAACATTATCTTGTCCGAAACGTACAGGAAGCCACAAACGACAAACTGGGAACTATATGACCAGAAATTGTTGGAATGCATGGCTGGCACCATACGGAATATTAAGGACATTGATAGCATAGAGATAGCATCAGAACGAATACACAATGCTATTGAAACTGCTTTCAACTCATCCTGCCCGGAAAGGTCCAGAGCAAGTAACAGGAAAGTAGCTTGGTGGAGCCCAGCACTATCTAATCTCAGATCTCAAACAAGAAAGCTGTTCAATAGGGCCAATAGAACGGGTGAGTGGGAATCGTACAATAGGGCTCTAACAGAGTACAACTACGAAATTCGACGTGCAAAGAGAAATTCGTGGAAATTGTTTTGCCAGGGTATAAATGATTTACCCAGCAGCGCAAGAGTACACAAAATACTTTCTAAAGCACATTCAAACAAAATGGGCTTATTAGAGAAACCTGATGGCACGATAACCGAAAATGGGAAACAGACGTTAGAACTTCTAGCTCAAACTCATTTCCCAGGTTCCTCAACCACAGAACCAAGCAATGAAGTACGATACACCACCCCAAAGCCGAGTAAACCTACCATATTGGACTGGAAAAACTCAGCCAAGATCTTCACTGCTAACAAGGTTAAATGGTCTGTACGTAGTTTCAAACCATTTAAATCCCCTGGAGAAGACAGGATATTTCCCGCTTTACTGCAAAGAGGAATGGACCATCTTCTACCAACACTATTACCCATATTTAGAGCAAGCGACGCATGGAGCTATATACCCATATCCTGGCGTGGCGTTAGGGTGATATACATACCAAAAACAGGGCGCCGTCCGAGCAATGATCCTAAGTCGTATCGTCCTATCAGCTTAACGTCATTTCTCTTAAAAACTATGGAAAAGATTATTGATAGGCATATCAGAGATGGGGCTTTGAAATCTCAACCCCTACACTCCAATCAATATGCATATCAACCAGGGAAGTCTACAACCCACGCCTTACAAAACCTAGTCACGAAAATCGAGAAATCGATTACGGACAAGGAAATAGCGGTGGGTTGCTTCTAAGATATCGAAGGGGCTTTTGACAACACTGCCTACGAAAGTATCTACTCTGCTGCACAAAAGCGTCGTTTTGATCGTTTTGCTAGAACGCAGGAAAATAACTTCGACACTAGCTGACTCAACAGTCACTGTGACAGCTGCGAAAGGCTGTCCCCAGGGTGGGGTACTATCACCCATCCTCTGGTGCTTAGTAGTGGACGATCTTCTTCAAGATCTAACAAGTTCTTAAGTAACGGTACAGGGTTATGCTGACGACCTTGCTATCCTTGTTAGAGGTAAGTTTGAAGAGACGGTGACAAATCTAGTTCAGAACACCCTTAACCAGGTAGCAACCTGGTGCACTAAAGCAGGATTGGGTATCAACCCAAAGAAAAGCACAATTGTTGCATTCACCAAAAGGAGGTGTAAGGACAAACTATCTAAGCCTACTCTTTTTGGAGAATCCATAGAGTATGCCAGAGAGGTGAAATTCCTGGGAATCATCCTAGATGAAAAGCTCACTTGGAATGCTCATTTGGACAAAGTTCTTGAAAGCGCCAGGATCTCTCTCTGGACCTGCAGGAGCCTTCTCGGCAAAAACTGGGGACTGAGTCCAAAACTCACCTACTGGATGTATACCGTCGTTGCTAGGCCTATTATAACTTACGCGGCATCCGTCTGGTGGAAGAAAACAAAGCAGAAAACTGCTCAGCTTAAGCTGACTAAACTACAGAGACTAGCATGCCTGGGTGTTACTGGGGCGATGCGCACCACTCCCACAGCTGCCTTAGAGGCGCTTCTCAACTTAGCACCTCTACACTTAGAAATACAAAAAGAAGCTAGGTTCACCACATACAATCTTTTGAGCTCGGAGGACGAGTCAGAGCGCAAAATAGCTTGCCCAACTCTTTCCGCAGAACTTAACAAGGACCCCATACTAGCGATACCTCTTTCTGATTCTATGGTACCGAAATTTAATTTCACAAGGCCATTCAAAATTGTCCTACCTGGAAGGGAGGATTGGGCCACAAACCAACCCACTCCTAAACCAGGATCCATAATCTGGTACACAGATGGATCTAAAACAGATCAAGGCGTAGGAGCAGGTGTTTATGGTGTGCGCCCAAATGTTAAATTCTATTGTAGCATGCACACAACATCCACTGTGTTTCAGGCAAAGACTCATGCTATTGAACTCTGCATTAGAGAAAATATCAGACGGGGCTACAAAAACCAACAAATAAATATTCTCTCGGACAGCAAGGCTGCAATAATGGCACTCCAGTCCGATCAAATACACTCCAAACTTGTTTGGAATTGCTTTCAATACCTAACTGAACTCGGAAATAAGAACAGAGTTACTCTCATTTGGATTCCGGGTCACAGCGGCTATGAAGGTAACGAAATGGCCGACTCAATGGCTAGAAAAGGTTCAGAAGCCGACTTCATGGGATGCGGGATACCATTAAGCACAGCTAGAATGAACATCCGAATGTGGCAAAAATCGCAAAGTGCCATTTACTGGGACTTGGCACCGGGCAATAGGCACTCAAAGCTCTTTATGCCAAAGCATTCGGAAAAAAGAACATCTGACTATCTAAAACTAAGCAGATATCAGACCCGAACCCTAGTGGGAGCTCTGACTGGGCATTGTCACATGAGGAAGCATCTCAATAGGATTGGTCTCTCTGAGACCAAAATCTGTAGAATATGCAATAACGAAGACGAAACACCGGAGCATATCCTCTGCGAATGTGAGGGTTTAGCTCACAAAAGACTTCGTCACTTCGGTCAGGGTTTCTTGCAACCATCGGAATTCCTGTCCATTCCTCTTCGCAAAATACTAAGCTTCATTGAAAGCGCAGGGATTGAAGAGGAATCATAACCAATCTGAGGGACGTCACAATAAGCCCAACTGTGGCTTCAGTGACAGAGGTTAACCACACCGACCCCTATCTCCAATCTATCTATCTATCTTCGTTATAAGCACCTATGCCTCAAAAAGAAATTCCAAAAAATTCAATGACGAATTTCATTCACTATTCCAGACCCTTGAATTAAAAAGCCTAAGAAACTACTATGTAATAGCAGGGGAAAATCAATCTTAAAAAATGTTAAAACTCTGATTCGACAAAATTTCGCGAACGAAAGTAATAGGCAATGAAGGGAAAAAATTCAATCTGTTAGGCCCAGCGACTCGCCCGGGATGTTTGCCCAAATAAATTCTATATTCAGGAAAAAGAATAGTGCAAGCGTACCCACGATAAAGGTACCGGCCGACTCCCAAAAACTCCTGGAAGACGCGAATATCGATATAAAAGTGCAAGCCGTGATACAAACGGCTACTTCGTGATAACCGACGAACCCCAAAAGCTGGAATAGGGACCCACTTAGATGGAATCCCTATACAGAACTCCAACTTGGGAAGGGAAAGACTAAATCAATTAGTTACGCAAAAAGCCACAGAATTCAAAAATGAGAGCGAAGGCAATGAGCCTTTACTCATTCTTAGCGAAAATCTGATGGCCAATCAAATTCCAGACTACTTTGTTTCATTTGAAACACTCCAATTTTTATTCAAACACCTCAATAAAAAATCATCCGGCTTGGATGGAATTCCAAATTAAGTATCTGAATCTGCTGGATGTAATTATTCAGGAATATTGCACCCTTTTTAGTAACCTATTAAACAACTCTCACTACCCCGAAAAATGAAAACGCGCGAAAACATTCTCGATCCTTAAAAAAGGGAAAGATCCTTCAGATCCAAAAAGTTACAGACCCATTAGTCTTCTACCCAACATAAGCTAAGTCTTTGAATCCATCCTCAATGACTCCCTGAATTCCCACATTCGGCAGAATGATCTGATACCGAATCGCAAATTTGTCTTTCGAAATAGACATTCTACCATACACGCCATAACGAAGGTTACATCCGACATCTGCTGGCATTTGAATAATAAAGAATGCGTAGGTGTCTGTCTAATAGACATGGAGAAGGCCTTCAACACAGTTTGGCTTGACGGTCTGATCTTTTAATTAATCCGAAAAAAACTCCCCAAACACTTGATAAATATCCTTGTACACATGATATACAACAAAAACTTTGTGCTAACAAACGGGCACACAGACTTTAAATGTTAGGGAAGGGCTCCAACAGGGAACAGTAACTGCACCCACTTTATTCGCGATCTACATTAGCTTTTTTTTGGAAGCATTTGATTTTAATAAATCACCCAAGAGATCTATTATAGCCTTCGCAGACGACCTTATTATATACACACCCCATTCTTAAGCGACTAAGGCCCAAGAGGAACTTCAGAAAATGTTTAATGATGTTCAGTTCTACACGAACTCTTGGAAGATGAAAATTAATTCCCAGAAATGTGAGACTATCCTATTCCGCACCACCTTACCCCATGCCAATAGAGATTTGAAGCGCAATTGGAAGAAATTCCATATTGTAGCTGGGGAGGGAAGCTACGATAAAATTCCGCACAAAAAAAAAATATCTAGGAGAAAACTTAGATCAACACTTGTACTTCAACCAACACTCTAATATCCAGATTGTAAAGGCGCGTAACGCATTCATGGCTCTAAAACGATTTTTTTACGCGAAACATCTATACCCTCGCGTTAAAATCATTTGTTACCAAGCAGGTGAGACCTATTCTCACTTATGGCTGCCCCATCTGGTTCAATATTAGTCCATCTTATATGGACAAATTTAGACTTTTCTACGCGCGTGTACTGGCATCTACAGAAAGGCAGAGACAGATTTTCTGCATTACATATCGAACGAGGAAATATATGAAACGGCAGAGATCTCCCGGATTGATACGACAATCATAAAATTAATTAGGAACCATATAGCTAGAACCACCTCAGATCAAGACCTTAACCTCTGGATCCACCAACCCTTCTTCCCAAACTCACAATATATTATAAAACATAACGCAGTCACGATCGGCTGCAAGCCAATCGTATGATACTCTAGATGAAATTCTGAATTCCGATTTAAATTTTAGTTGGAAATATATCAAAAGAATGAGGAGAGCACAAGCAATTATAACTTGACCTTTTACTTACAGGTAGATATTGTTGTATAGTGGCTACTCGATTTTTTGATGTCTAGTGAGTTCCATAAAGTAAGTTAGGACATTTTACAGAATTTTTGTATGGCAACTACATGAAAGACTTATGGGATATTTTTGATATTAATAGTTTCAGCTGGGACTATTATAAAATTAATGTGTATAAAATTTCCAAGTCGTAACTTAAAGTGTTCTAAAGTTATCGTTCAATATTGGTGAACATGTTTATTAAGGACTTTTGTATGACAGCTACTCGAAGGAGTCAACAGATGGCGCTAATTAATGAACTCCGTCTTGGTTTTGGTATAAAACTAATTCCTGTAAAATTTTAAATTCCTGCTTTAATTCGTTCTGGAGTTATAGTGGATTCAGTAACATGCATACATTTTTGAAGGACTTTTCTAGGCTGCTACACGAAGGACTTATTCGATTTGTATCATGCTCTCAACTTTCGATTCAAACATTGTAAACCTTAAGTATGCAAAATTTCAAGTTCCTAACTTGAAGCATTCGAGCAATAATTGTGAAAACGTGTTTCAAGGACTCTTGTATGGGAGGTACCCGAAGAAGTGGAAGGATATCGCCCATTAACGAACTTAGCCTTACTTTTTCCATTTTACAAGTTGTGATAAAATTTCAATTTCCTAGGTCAACGCGTTCTTGAGTTATCATGCTAACGGACGGACGGACGGGTGGACGGACGGACAGCAAACGGATTTGGAGGTTTTGGCCAAAAATAAAGACAAAATACTATATAACTTTTCTTCGTGCGAGGCTCGGTTCTATGCGTTACAAACTTTTCGGGCTGGATTAAACTTATAATACTCTATATGTTCATCTAGAGTATAAAAACATGTCAACTGGTTTTATTCCACCTGAAGCCTTCGTCTACCTTGACGAAAACGGCTACATCTTAGATTCCGACTACGTACCAATCATTTATCACGCATATAGGCGCGCGACTGATAAAAAAATAGAATACGACCCCAATCTCGAAACCAGCGACCCCCAGCCATTATGGCGTTACTTCACCGCGAATCATGTTGACATTGACAGACATGAGCGTGAGGCTACGATATACTAGTGGCTTAATCAACAAGACATTTAGTTAGTCTTCTAGAATAAGTTAACTAAGGAATTAAGCTAACCCAAAAAAATAAACGAAACTAGAATAAGTACGAACCTTGTTAGCAGTTTTCCTAGTTATAAGGCATGCCGGACCGGACAATCGCTACAGGAACTGATGGCCTTCAGGTGACGAATGGCTCAGCCCGGAAGTTATGAGGAAAAATTATTTATGATAAACTGTTATATTTAAGGAACATTGTAATAAATTAAATAAAGTGATTCGTATCCCACCTAAATATTCCCTTCTCGACGCATTCTTAAATGCAATTATTGTATGCTGGACTGAGCTGTCCGCGGCCGGGAACGGTGGTTTCTACTCTATTATTCTCGAATAGTGGAGCATGATGCTGCTGACCCCGGCGGCGGAGCTTTCGGCTCAAACCCTAGTTTTAAGTTTGTATGTTAGAATTATATATACGAGGGGCGTTCGAAAAGTAACTTAAGTCGGCAAGAAAACACTTGATTTTTGGAAAAGTTTTTATATATTTTTCAACATAGTCTCATTGTAACTCAATACACTTTTCCCTACGATGCTCCAGCTTCTTTAACCCTTCCGTATAATACGTTTTTAAAAACTTCTCAAAATGGGCCTCTGTGGCAGCGATGACCCATATCTTTTTCCTGCCAATGATTTTTTCAAATTCGGAAACTAGAGAAAGTCGCAGGGGGCGTAGCGTAGCGTAATTCAATAATTTTTGAAGTAACGGCACGATTTCGCGTTTGGTCCGGAGTCAGCAAACGCGGCACCCATCTCGCCGATAGCTTTGACATACCCAAATGCTCTTGTAGGATTGTCCAGACGCTGTTGGCTGAGATGCCCACAGGCTCTGCTATCTCAACCACCTTCAGTCGTCAATCGGCTAATACGATATCATGTACCAAATTGATCATTTTTGGTTTGTGGCCGTTTTTGGACGTCCAGGGCGGGGTTCGTCATCGATGCCAGTACGGCCACATTTAAATTCGTTTACCCTGAAACTGATAGTTGGTAACGAAGGAGTAGATGTGCTGTAGCGTACTCAAGTTCATTTCCAAGAACATGAAATAATTAGACTGGACCGATATTTTGAATCGGTAAATTGTAAAATCCAAAAATCGAAAAATAGAAATGAATACTCACCGATGTATTGAATCGGTAAATCGCGAAATATAAAATTTAAAATTGAAAACGAGTACGCCCAAAATGTTGCAAACAATATAAAGTCGAATTTAAAATTGTTCGCCTATTGTTCAAAATAGGATTTAAATTTGTTCGTCGATTGCTGGACAATAGAGCGACCCTTAACGGTAAATGTATGGTGCGCGGCATCGGATGTAAAAGTGCACTTAGTATATAATCGTTATATAAACAGATGAAATATTATTTACCCGTAGTTTAGCTAGGAGTAAGTTTTAGTTTTTACGTTAGTTGTTAATAAACGTTTTAGTAGAAAACATCTCTCTCTAATTTAATTAATACTCCCCAGTATTCCCAGTTTTACCCGAGATCCTACAGTGGTGACCCCTATCACATTAAAAATTACACGCAGTTTAAAAAAAATCGTGTTAAAAAAATCGAATACATTAATTATTCGTACAAAGTTAACGAAGGGGATAAAATTGGGCGATAAAAATTATAATTGGCAAACCTATGGATATCAGTATCAAAGTATTGATCCGCAAATAAAATACCTATAATTTACAACGAAAAAATACATCACATCATATTGAAAGTATTATCAGCAACACCGAACACTCGACATTCTCGACATCAACTAAAACAAAGGTATACATCGCAGTTATCTATATCGGCACCCAACATTGGAAACACCAACAACAATCAACTCGCAGCATCAAAAGCAGCAATCGTCCAATATCTCGGCAACCAACACGCGAACAACAACAACACAGCACAAATTAAAATACAGGTGAAAACTAAGAATTTGATACATATTATCAGAATTAGTAGGATTTCAAAAATTTGCAAAATGAAATAATCAAGTATATCATATACATTTCGCAATAGTTGTTTTTTTTTTTTAAAAAAAGTAACATATTTAAAAGAAAATACGTATTGCATGATTTCTATTTCCTTTTTTTCGTGCGTTATTTTAAAATTACACAAAATTTTTATGTAAATATCAAGTCTTAAGCACTCTCATATTCAATGTCGAGCGGAATAATTGCACGGAAGTTAGGTGCAAGGTGCAGTGCAAAGGTACATAACATAAAGTGCAACATTTCGAGCTACGGTTCGGGCTAGCGCGATTATTTTTAATCAATAATTAAAAAACACACGAATGCAAAAATACCGGTCCATTATCAGCTACATTTGCCGAAAGTTTTAATGAGGATTGATTTATGTTTTTTTTTTAGAGTTTGAAACACGCTACAAACTCCTGCTTCCAAAGATCCGTATCGCGAGTTGGGTTGTAAGTGAATATATGTAAATCCTCATTTCTTTTCTTCTTTGAAGATTTGAGCGAGTTTCTTTCAGAATATTACTTATTTTTGGAACTAATAAAGTTTTAAAAAAATTTACGCAAATCACCGCGTTTAAAAATTCGGAACATATCATCGTTACCTCTGTTAACAGGTGCCACATAGTTTCAAGTGTCCACAATTATGACTAGTGAGGACTCAGATATGAATTCTACCAAGGAAGCACTGAAGTCAGGTGGAACTACCAATAAGGACGCGAAGGTGGATGATATGTCGTCGTTTTCTGTTAAGCTTCCGACCTTTTGGTCTAACTCTCCTTCTGTTTGGTTCGTTCAAACGTAAGCGCAGTTTGTTATTGGGAAAATTAGGAAAGACACAACTAAATACAATTACGTCTTATCGGCTCTTCCGCAAGATGTAATCGAAACCGTTCTTGACGCAATATAAAACCCGCCAAATGAAGGCGAGCGTTATGAACATTTGAAGTCTATTCTCATTAATCGGCACTCTTTAAGTGAAGAAAGGAGAATAGAGTAATTCTTAGGAAGTGTAGAACTGGGTGATAGAAAACCGTCGAATTTTTTTAGATCCTTAACCATCATCGCTGGTTCCAGTGACGCGATTAACGACAAGTTAACTCGCAAAATTGTGGATGAGACTACCACAACCTATCAGTATACCACAACCTATCAGTATAGCTAGTATATTATCTTTGGCCGATAAGATCTGGGCCGATAAGATCTGCCGAGTGTAAATTCAGTACGTGCGGTTGAACCAGATTCGGACATTTCATTCCTACGCAAAGAAATTTTAGAGCTGAAACAACAGATTCAAAATCTTTGCCGTCAGGGACAGAATAAAAAAATCTGCCAACAATCTGGGCGTAGCTTTATTATATTTCCGGCAGAAGTTAGGAACGCGTTCAATTCTGAAATGCGGTGTAGGCTACTATGTGACTGAAAACCTATCAAAAAGAACAAGATCATGGAAGTGAAAATCTGATTGGATCTGAGAGATATGGAATAGTTTATGAAAAAGTACACAATCACTTTACACCCCCTTAGGGGTCAATTTTCAGAAAATCTTGAAAACACTTTCTTGGTATTCAAATGGAGAATACATGGAATAAAATTAAATTCATTATTTGGGACGAGGTAGTAGATATGTCGAAAATCGTGGGAAAATATGCATTCTATTTTCACAGATAATTTTTTTTGCCCCCCTTCTGAACGCCAATAGATAATCGTTTTTTTTATTCAAATTATTTTTGTAGTTGATTTAGATATACACACCGAGTTTCAACATTGTAGCTTAAGCCGTTCTATATATAGGAAAAACACCTCCCACTTGTACCACACTACCCTTAGGGGTCGAATTTCAAAAAACCTTGAAAACACTTTCTAGGTATTCATACGAAGAATCCGTAGAATAAAAATGAATTCAATATTTGGAAAGACCTAGTAGATATGACAAAAATCGTGAAAATATATGCATTTTATATTTATTATATTTACACATAATTTTTTTTGCCCCCCTTTCTAAACGCCAATGAATATTCAAATTTTTTTTTATCACAATTACTTTTCTAGTTGATTTACATATACACACCGAGTTTCAACTTTCTAGCATGAACCGTTTAATAGTTAGAAAAAACACCCCCTACCCCCGTAGCATAATACCCCAAAAAAAAATTATATTTTTCCAACATTCCGCTACTATAACTCTATCTAAATACCAAGTTTAAGGCTTATATCATTACAGGTTCTCAAGATATAAGCATCGGAACTTTTTCCTTTTCACCCTCCCCCACCCTCCCCCTCTACACCACAAACCTCAAAACTTTTTTCCCTACTAGAGTTTAACTAGCGCTACTTCTGGTAAAAATTCTAAGCATCTATCTTAAACTGTTCTTGAGATATGAAATGTGTTTGATTTGAAAAATTCTCATCCCCTCCACTTCTATGCTCCACCTCCCACTTAAAAAATTTTACTTTGATCAATCTTTATTTGTCAACCCAAACCAAATTTTATTTTTCTAGAGCAATTGGTTCATGAGATATCGTAATGTTAAGTTTTTCACCCCCCACCCCCATACACAGCTTCCCCCACCCAAAATTTTTCTTTATTCTGTTCTCCTAGTAAACCTACAAATATTTTTCAAGTTTGAATAGTGTGCCATTAACGGTTTAGGAGATCTGGATTTTAGAATGTGTCTATCTCGCCTTTTTTGGGTTTCGGACGCATTACATTTCCCCCCACTCCCACACCCCTTGATCAATATTGACAACTTCTCTGCAAATGCGTCTACTATCAGAGCTCTATAGAAATTCCAAGTTTCAGCTTCCTAACATTAGGGGTTACTGAGATCTGGAAACCAAAACTTTCGGTCTAAAACACTTCCCCCTCCTTCCCCCTTACACTCCCACCCCTAAAAATTTGGTCACTTCAAGGCGCCTACCCCGTTTATTTGTTTAAAAAATTTCAATTTAATATCTCAAATCGTTTGGCAGCTATGAGCCTCCAAACGATCTTGCGTACGGCGGACAGACGGACTGAACATTTTTATTGCTTTTTTCGCGTCTACTAGTTATGAAACGTGAAAATAAAAATTTTGAGGGTAGCAAATTTTTTTTTTTTAAAAATCAATCACAATACTTAATTATTAAAATAATAAAGTAATATTAAAATAATAAAGTAAAACAACCAAATCGTAGTCGTTCTCGCAGTAGAGAACAGAAAGTTAATAAAAATCAAGATGAAATGTGCTGGTACCATCGGAAATATGGTCCGAAAGCTAGCAAATGCGATAAACCTTGTAATTACGAGGAAACATAGGTGAATACCGCATCTACATCAAAAAACTAGATGAGACTTCTGGTTTAGCGGAAAACAGAAGTTTGCAAACTTAATCACGCCGCTTAGATGTCATTGACCGAAATAATAACATTAATTTTTTAATAGATACGGGGGCGGATGTATCGATAGTACCTCATCACCTTTTTAGTTCGACAGCCAAAGAAAGTAATTACTCTCTAACTGCGGCTAATGGGTCTCGAATTAAGGTTTATGGGTCAAAATTATTGAAACTTAACATCGCCGCGATTTCGTACACACATTCTTAATCGCTTCCATTAACAAGCCAATAATCGGCGCAGATTTCCTGGAAAAATTTTATATTTTGGTCTACTTAAGAAATAAAAAACTTATCGACTCAACCACCAAATTAATTTGAATTATCAACTCAACTAAAGCTGATACCCCGACTCCACTAAATTTCAGTATTGATAATGAATTTGGGGCTATATTAAAGAAATTTTCAGCGCTATAACAACCAGCTAATTTTAATTTTGCTATCGTCCAAGAAAGCTCAACCCTCCGAGGCATAAAATTGCCAAATTCGAGTTCGAACACATGTTTGAAATTGAAATTTGCAGACCCTCAGCTTCACCGGCTTCATCACCATTACATATGGTACCAAAATCGGATGGTAAAGATTGGCGTCCGTGTGGGGACTACCGTCGACTTAACTCAATTACAGTACCAGACAGGTATCCGGTCCCTCATATTCAAAATTTCTCCATGTTTTTAGGGGGTTGCCGGATCTTCTGTAAAATTGATTTGTTGCGTGCTTACCACCACATACCGGTGGCTCCAGAGGACATTCATAAGACGGCCATAACCACACCGTTCGTTCTTTTTGAGTTTACGCGTATGCCGTTTGAAGTTCATAAACCAGGTAACCAACTGCTTGAATTTCGTTTTTGTCTACATAGACGACATCCTTGTTGCTAGCCGCGATGAGGAAGAGCACTAAATCCATCTCGAAACACTTTTTCAGAGATTAATTAAATATAATTTAAATATTAAACCAGCAAAATGCGTACTTGGAGTGCCAGAGCTAAACTTTCTAAGCCATACCGTGTCTAGTAAAGGTGTGGTGCCAATGCAAGAGAAGGTGGAGGCTATTACTAACTTACCTGTACCTTCATCCATTAAACAAATTCAGCGATTCGTGGGTATATAAACTACTATAACCGTTTTATACCCGACTTAGCCAAACTTTTAGCTCCAATTCACGGTCATGTCGCTGAACTTCAGAAACAAAAACGCTCGAAAAAGCCATTTGCCTGGACAGAAGAATGTCAAGAAAGTTTTGAGCAAGTCAAATCCGCTCTTGCCAAGGCAACTCTCTTAACGCATCCCATCGAAGACGCATCGTACAGCCTCACTACGGACGCATCAAATGTAGCCGTTGGGGCAGTTCTTCAACAATATCACTCGGGGAACTGGCAACCCCTCTCATTCTTCTCAAAAAAACTTTCGCCAACAGAAGTTAAGTATTCTGCCTTTGATAGAGAACTTCTTGCAATCTACCTGTCTATCAAACATCTCCGCTATTTTGTGGAAGGCCGGAATTTCACAGTCTTTACGGACCACAAGCCGTTGGTGATGGCAACACCATCAAAAACGGAACGCTCTCCCCGTCAAACATGCCATTTGGATCTTAAAAATTATGCAATTTACGACCGATATAAAGCACATCAGTGGCAAATTAAGCCATGTAGCGGATGTTCTATCCCGTATTGACAATACGACATATCGATAGGCAAACGACGGACGAAGAACTAAAGTCAATTTCAGACAACATTAACTCGTCTCAATCGAACTACAAATTGGAACTAATTACTCTTCCTTTTTGTCAAAACAAGGTCTGGTGCGAAACTAGTACTTGTATAAACCGACCTTGTGTTCCAAAAGAACTTCGAAAAAAAGTTTTCGAGTTGATCCACAATTTGTCACACCCTGGGATCAGAGCAACTCGTAAAGTCCTTACTGAGAAATATTTTTGGCCATCGATGAACAAGGATTCGAATAATTGGGCCAAATCTTGTATTGGATGCCAAAAGTCTAAAGTCCATCGCCACACTCGAACACAGTTTGGGCACATCCCATTGCCTTCACAGAGATTCGAGCATGTACATTAGGGATGTGCAATGCGATTACTTTTAAGTAACGAATAATTACTGAATGCTTCAATTTAGTATTCGTTACTTAGTATTCGTTACTTTATTGAGTACTTCGTGGTGAAAAACATCCACAATGTGAGAAGCTAAACATAAAAAAAGGTCATCAACTTAGACCCGGGAATTTTTTTCGGCGAAAGAATGCCGTCGGATACAACGTGAGAAGTTAAAAAAAAAAAAATCTGCTTAGACCCTGGAATTTTTTTCTTCGGGTCAGTATCGAATACTTTTGAATAGTAGTGTTCGGTACTCGGTACTCGTTTCAAGTAACGAATATTTAGTATGGAATAATTACTTTTTGCACACCACTAATGTACATATTGACATTGTCGGACCATTTCCTCCATCCAACGGTCATTTATACATATTAACACTAATATACCGATTTACCAGATGGCCGGAAGCATACGCTATGAGAGACATGTCTACCTTAACAATCGCCAAGACGTTGGTACAGCAATACATACCACGTTTTGGCGTACCAAAAGAGATCACAATGGACCAGGGAAGTCAATTTAGATCAAAACTCTTTTCGGATTTGACAAACTTGCTAGGATCTCACCGTATCCACACAACTGCTTAAGGCAATCAATGCAAAAAATCAGACCAACTGATACGCGCATCAATTTGCAGAAAAATGTCCTTTTTCCAAAAGACTTAGACACCTGTGAATTCGTTTTCGTGAGAGTCGATTAAGTTAAACCAGGGTTAAGCACTCCTTACGAAGGACCATACCAGGTAATTCGACGATTTCGAAAGCAATTCGTTCTAAATGTGAATGGAAAGAACTCAACAATCTCCATTGACAGGTTGAAACCCGCATATGTCCTTACCGAACCTTTAAAACAAACATAATGTGAACCTTGAACTTGTAGCACCCTCTTTATTAATATCGCTTCGCTTGAAGGGGAGTGTGTAGCGTACTCAAGTTCATTTCCAAGAACATGAAATAATTACACTGGACCGATATTTTGAATCGGTAAATCCAAAAATCGAAAAATAGAAATGAATACGCACTGATATTTTGAATCGGTAGATCGCGAAATATAAAATTTAAAATTGAAAACGAGTACGCCCAAAATGTTGCAAACAATATAAAGTCGAATTTAAAATTGTTCGCCTGTTATTCAAAATAGGATTTAAATTTGTTCGTCGATTGCTTAACAATAGAGCGATCCTTTACGGTAAATGTATGGCGTGCGGCATCGGATGTAAAAGTGCACTTAGTATATAATTGTTATATAAACAGATACAATATTATTTACCCGTAGTTTAGCTAGGAGTAAGTTTTAGTTTTTAAGTTGGTTGTTAATAAACGTTTTAGTAGAAAACATCTTTTTCGAATTTTATTAATACTCCCCAGTATTCCCAGTTTTACCCAAGATCCTACAGTGCCATGAACTTCTTGCAAAATCTGATGAATTTCGGTCTCTTTCATCCCTGCCAAATAAAAATGTTTTATCACTGAACGAAATTTTTTTTTCCCATTTTTAAAAAACACTAAACACGTCGTATTCAATTAACCACCAAAACAAAACTAAGCATCCAAAATGGCTAAAATTTTGACAGCACTCATACAAAAGACTGAACTCTACAGCCATCAGACACTTTATGATGTACGCGTGCTCTGTGTGTGTGACTTAAGTTATTCTTCGAACGGCACTCGTAGTTTAAGTAGAGTAGAGTGGAATTGATGTAATATTGGGTTTTTTTTTGCCATTTTCCCAATAGTTTATTTTAATGATAAGTATACATTAAGAATGTAATTAAATAAAGAGACTCTGATCCCCTTTCCCCCCCCCCCCCCCCCCAAAAAACATCTTGGAGTGCCCATTGAGGCCATTAAGAACGGTAGCAGCTTAGATATAGACTAATTTTAACTTTAGGACTAAGATAGAAAACCTGTTAGCATTAAGAACTTACGGCAAATAATAAAGCACTTTTTAAACCTAAACCACCCCAGAGAGGTGCCAACATGAACGCAGTTAAAAGAGTTCCTGGAGCTGCGTTTTCAAGCTCTCGATGCCTTCGCCACTGCGACCAAACCACGTGGGGCAAAGGAATAGGATCAAACACAAGATCCACATTATTTTCTACCGATAAAGACACAAGCTGTATTTTGTGCCAGCAGACTCATCAGCTGTTCTCATGTGCTAAATTCCTTTCTCTGACTCCAACTGCAAGATACCAAACGGCAAAGAAAGAAAAATTATGCTTAAATTGTCTGAAAAAGGGCCACACTACGTCAACATGTCTTACAAGGAGTTGCAAACAGTGCCAAAAGAAACACAGCACACTACTGCACAGGGATGACAAAGTGGTAACGTCCAAACCGAATCAACCAACTCCTAGCAACAACACAGCATCCATAGCAGATTTAGATCAGCGTCAACAGGATCAAGCAGTAGCACAGCATATGTATCAATAACACAGGAACCATAGATTCGCAACAGGCGAGTGTGTGGACTGGATTCGATTCAGGGAGGCCGGATCTTTTATGATGAAGGATCTGAAAGACCGCGTGCCTGTCTATTCATATCAAATATGATAGAGGTGACGAGGTTGAGACAGTTCACTTGTCAAGATGTTGTAGCGGTCAAAATGTCTAACGTTTTGGAGGGTAGAAGACAAGACATAATAGTAGTGTCGGCTTACCTTCCCTATGACTCGTTATTACCTCCCCCATCCAGGGAGCTGACTGGGCTCGTTAGATTCACGGACACCAATAATTTACAGCTTGTCATTGGATGTGATGCTAATGCTCAACACACTGTTTGGGGCAGCAGTAAATGCAATCCTAGAGGTGAGCGATTATTGGAGTTCATTATGTCGTCGTGCCTCGTAGTAAACAACAGAGGCAACAAGCCGACGTTTGTTACGAGCAAGCGGACGGAAGTGATAGATATGACGAAGTCTTCTTCTAGGATTGCAGAATCAATAAGAAATTGGCGCGTCCCGGAAGAGGAAACTCTGTCGGATCACAGATATCTGGAATTCCGACTGGCGGCTGACAAACCTGTCATACCGGCTATACGGAATCCAAGGAATGCTGACTGGAATTTGTTCAGATTTCACTTACAGGAGAGATCTCAAATACCACGAAAAATGAGGAAGTGACTTCTCGTCTAAGTCTAACTTTAGGTCAGTGTTTTGCGGAATCGTGTCCAGTCAGCAAGAGCCGATGTGGCACCACAGTTCCTTGGTGGACTGCGGACCTGCAGAAGCTCAGAAAAAGCTCCAGGAGGCTTCTGAATCGCGCACTTAAGAGTGGCTCAGAGGCCGTCTGGGATCACTACCGAACAGCGTAGAGGGAATACAAGAAGCTGGTTAAGACATCTAAGCTAGCCTCTTTTCGGAACTACTGTGAGAGTTTGTAAGGAACCAGGGAAACGGCTAGGCTGCACAAAGTCTTTCAGAAAGACAACACGGCTAGGCTTGATTCCCTGCTAAAACCTGATGGTACATATACCACTTCGAGAATGGAGTCACTAAGAACCCTCTTTGAGGCCTATTTTCCTGGAAATCAGGTGATCGAAAGCAATGCTTAAGACACTCTGCCCGACTAAAGACAGAGTGCCCAGGCGTAGCTGGTATATGGCGTCTGCTGTAGTGACAGTTGAGGCGGTGAAATTTGCTATTTCATCATTTGACAGCTATAAGTCACCAGGAGTGGACGGTGTATATCCGATAATGCTAAGAGAGGGGGCAGATGTTCTAGTGCCTATCCTCAGAAAGATATTTTCTGCATGCTTGGCGCATGGATACGTCCCATCTTCGTGGCAACCGGTCAGAGTAGCGTTCATCCCGCAGCCAGGGAGAGACGACTATACTTTGCCCAAAAGTTTTAGGCCAATCAGCATAACATCGTTTGTTCTGAAAAGTCTGGAACGACTGGTAGAGAAACACATTAGGGAAGTGGCTCTCAAGGAGCATCCTCTTTGTTCGCAACAACATGCGTATTAGAGCGGAAAGTCTTGTGATTCATTCTCTGGTATCCAGAATAGAAGAGGCGCTGGACCGGAAAAAGTACGCGCTGGGCCTTTTTGTGGACATTGAGGGTGCGTTTGATAGTGCGCTCTTTGATTCACTGTGTGATGCATCCAATAGACATGGTGTGGATGTAACTTTAGTCAAGTGGATTCACTCCATGCTCACACAGAGAATACTATTCGCGGAGACAGGAGATGGGCAGTATGCTACGACGGGGGTCAGTAAGGGCTGTGCTCAGGGCGGGGTTTTTTCGCCTTTGTTGTGGAGTATGCTAATCGACTCACTGCTCCTCGAACTGCAGGATCTGAATATTCACGTACAAGCTTACGCTGATGACGTGGCTGCACTAGCTGTCGGGCTATCACTAAGGGACGTTTGCAATAAAATGCAGAGAGTCTTCTGGATAATCGATGGCTGGTGCCAACGACACGGACTTTCTGTTAGTCCTAGCAAAACTGCTCTAGTTTTGTTTACTAGGAAAAGAAGAACTGAAGGTCTAGTGTTACCAATGCTGAAGGGAGAAACCATTCAGCTCTCGGAGAAAGTTAAATATCTTGGAGTGATCCTGGATAGCAAGCTTCTCTGGAGGGAACATGTTGATACAAAGGTGAACCGTGCGCTAGTAACTTTCTGGCAGTGCCGGAGAGCTTTTGGGCGGACATGGGGTCTTAGGCCTTCAATGGTATATTGGCTATATACAGCCATTATAAGACCCATCCTAATCTATGCATCAGTGGTTTGGTGGACTAAGTCCGAATGTGCATTCATCCGAGGTAGTCTCGCTAAACTACAGAGGACCGTTTGCATCGGTGTTACAGGAGCCTTGAGTACCACACCGGGTGCGGCACTCGATGCGCTGCTCAATTTGCCACCGCTTGATATTATTGTTCAGGCAGAAGTAATGAAAGCTACCCACAGACTGATGAGACTGGGCCTGTGGAGAAAAGGGTATTGCAAGGGTCATGGAGAAATGGCCCAAAGGTTGTCTGAGAACCCCATCTTCGATATGCCTTCGGATGCTATGACTTCGACATGTATGCTCCAAAAGGAGATATCAGGTAGAGATCCCGAGCAGGGAGGAGTGGGTAAACCAGTCCGCTCTGCCTAGCGGATTCACTGATATATTCTATACGGACGACTCAATGACTGAAAAAGGGTCTGGAGCTGGAATGTACCTGCAACCTGATGATCTCAGGTACTCTTTCGCCCTAGAAAAACATTCTTCGGTATTTCAGGCTGAAGTATATGCGATCCTTAAGGCAGTAGAATGGATTATAGAGTGAAGATGGAGAGGCAGGATGATCTGCATTTGCAGCGACAGTCAGGCCGCTCTACAATCTTTAGATAGTCCAATCGTCTTTTTGAAGATGGTACGTGATTGTAAGGAGCGGTTGAACTCTGTTGGCAGATTCAATGACTTAACGCTCATATGGGTTCCGGGTCACCAAGGTATAAATGGCAATGAAATAGCGGATGCATTAGCATAAGGCGGATCGGAGTCAGCCTTGGTTGGACCAGAGTCAGTTTTCGGTGTGCCTGTTGCCTCTGATAGGGCTGCCGTTGATGAGTGGGTGAGTAAATCTCACATTGAGAGATGGCAGCTTTTTCCGGGAATGCGGCAGACCAGAAACCTTGTTGAGGGACCAAGTGGACGAACCTCTGCTTTTCTTCTCAAATTGAGCAGAAAGGAATGTAGTAGTATGGTTGGTGTTCTCACAGGGCATAACTCGTGTGGCCTACACATGGTCAGATTGAGAATCATTGACGACCCCATGTGCACTGCTTGTGACAAGAGTGACGACACGACGGAACATTTTCTTCTCGAGTGTCCTGCTTACTCTTTTGCAAGAATGCATGTATACGGCGTCGATGTTATGAGGATGGAGGAACTCCGTTCTCGCTCGCTACCTGAGCTTTTGAAATTCGTGAGGAGGACGAAAAAGTTCGAGTAGAGACTGGGGATTCGAGTATAAGTGGCCAGGTGGCCTGAATGCTCAAGACTCGCCTTTTAGTGTGTCTTCCCCACACCAAACAACAACAACAACAGCACAGCATCGTTAGCAGCAGAAACTTCAACATCGCAAGTACTGCTAAGTACTGCCATTCTAAATGTGTCGGACAGAAATGGATACCCAATGAAACTCCGGGCTATCTTGGATAGCGGTTCGCAGGTGAACTTGATTACGAAATTGGCTGCTAAGAAACTTTCTCTACAACCGATGTTATTGAAAATCAGCATTCGAAGCGTAGGAGGAACTGCTCAGAATGTACGTTGTGAAGTAGAGCTTGCAATCCAGTCCAGGATTAATAACTTTTCAACCAAGATAGAGGCATAAATTCTATATCTAATAACATATCCGCAACCATTACATGGTTTCGACAAGTCAAATTGGTCGATACCTAGCAACATAAAACTCGTAGATCCGAGCTTCTACCAACCAGGTCCAATCGATATTCTGATCGGAGCAGAATTATACTTCCAGTTGATGTCGATAGGACAAATAAGACTTGGAAAAGGATTACCGACATTACAATTGGATGGGTCGTGGTTGGTAAGATAAATACCGTTAGAACGTCAAGAAAACCCTTAACAATGGGAAACAATAGCATTGAGGATGCTCAGTTATCCGAACAAATGGAAAAATTCTGGAAGATGAAAGACAAGGACCCAGCAAACATACAAGTGACCACTCAGGAGATGAAATGCGAGGCGCATTTTCAGCAACACGTTTAGAGAACCCTTGAAGGACGTTTTGAAGTGCGTCTACCCTTCTCACACCAGACTAGAACGCTCGGCGATTCTAAGGACATCGCTCATAAACGATTTCTTCAACTAGAAAAAAGGCTTGCAAAAACTTCCGAATTGAAAACTATGTATAGTGCCTTCATGGAAGAGTATATGGATTTGGAACATATGAGCAAGGTAAGCATCCGAGACATTCTATTGTCGCACTAATTCTTACAACACCATTGTGTAGTTCGGCCCGATGTGTTTGATGCATCAGCTAAAACTACATCCAATACAAGTCTTAACCAAATTATGCACAATGGACCAACCATTCAAAGCGAATTATTTACGATTCGGCTGCGTTTTGCCTCGTTTCGTTTTTACCGCGGACTTCGAAAAAATGTACCGTCAAATCGTGGTAACCAAAGACGATCGAAAGTATCAGTTAATACTTTGGAGAATGGTGGTCCAGCAGATTAAATATTATCAATTAAACACTGTCACATATGGAATGACATCAGCACCTGTAGCAACAAAGTGTTTGCAGCAATTAGCCATACAATCAGCTGACAAATATGAGCTAGGATCCCAAGAAATCAAAGAAAACTTCTACATGGGTGACTTGGTGACTGGCTCTAATAACCTTCGAGAAGCTATTTGTAAAAAGGGAATAAATAAATCATATACTACAGGCAGCCGGATTTAAATTGCGCAAGTGGTGTGCCAATCACAGTGATCTTGAAAAAGATATCCCCAATGAAGATGTCGCTCTACAATTAGATTTCGAAGATGACCAAGTGAGCCAAATAAAGACGTTGTGACTAACCTGGCTGGCTACCGGAAACCGATGTTTGCAGCATTAGTACAGCTTGTAGTGATTCCTCTAAGATCACAAAAAGGACCGCCTTATCGGACATCGCTCATGTCTTCGACCTGTTACGATTATTGAGTCCAGTCACCATCACAGCAAAGATATTCATTCAGCGGTTATGGAGCCTTAAGCTGGATTGAAATGCTGTTCTCCCGATGGAACTTTATTCTACATGGATAAAATACCGCCAAGAACTGGGAAAAACTAAGCAACATAAAAATTTCCCGCCACGTGTTTAACGGTAAAGTACCCAGAAGTCATCAGTTACACGCCTTCGCCGACGCATCCGAGAAGGCTTATGGAGTCGCGATATATTTTCGTGCCATACATCAGGATTAAGCTAGAATTGTACAACTTGTATGTGCAAAAGCAAGAGTTGCACCGTTAAAACTACTACAATCACTCGTTTAGAGCTGTGTGCGACTAAGTTAGCCGCAGAGTTTATGCATCGTCTTCGTAAGGACCTTAAGTTTACCAGTCAATCATGCTTCTTCTGCACCGACTCTAAAATTGTTCTTCATTGGTTGCATGCAGAATCTTCATCATCATAGCCAACAGAATCGCATCAATACAAGAAGTTTCGGCAGCAGAACAGTGGCGGCATGTAGGATCAAAAGAAAATCCAGCTGATTTGCTATCCAGAGGAATTACACCAGAGAAGCTGTAAAGCTGTTCTTTGTGGTTCTATTGACCCTTCTTCCTGCATGGTAGTGAAAGTATGTGGCCGGAAAAACATATTCCCGAAAACACCATAATGGAAAAACGACAATCCAAAATTGTGTTATCCATTACACAAAACTCATCTTATTTCATCCACGCAATCGATCACAAAAATTCATTCCGGCATCTGCAAAGAGGTGTGGTCTACGTTACTCGATTCACACGGCTAGTTGGTCGTCGGAAGGAAACTACTAAAACTGGTCAGTCCTTGTCAATGCTAGAAATGGACGAAGCCTTGACCACAATTATACGAGAAATGCAACGAACAGAATTTGGCGAAGAAATTCAGATCCTAAATTCTGGTATATCACCATATCAGCAGTTTTTGGATCAAGCGCATATTCTACGAGTCGGTGGACGTTTGGAACATTCTAATCTTTCTTATGGTAGCAAGCACCCTATCTTGCTGCCGTATGGTCACCAAACTCATCATCACCCAAATCCGCAACGACAATTTGTACAGGACCACAAGCTCTTCGTGCAACAGTACGTGATCAATAATGGTCAATAAAGGGAATGACTATTGCTAGATCCGTGATGCAGAACTGTGTTCAATGTTCTAAGGCGAAACCCAAAATGCTTACACAGATATCATCATAATCATAATGGGAAACTTGCCGGCTGACCGAGTTCAACCAGCGCGGCCTTTCATTATTTAGCGGTATTTTGCTGCTTTGCCACCAATGCCGTTCATTTGGAACTGGTGACGGATTTAACTATAGAAGGCTTCATGTGCTTAAAAGTCTCATCGGTCGACGTGGACATTGTGAAAAAATAATTTGCGATAATGCGACAAATTTCGTTGGAGCGCGGCGCCAATTAGAGGAACTGAGTAAAACAATATAAGCCAATCCGGCAGCGCAGCATATAACAAATGGATTTTTGGTTTATCCCTCCAAGAATTCCACACTTGGGAGGACGTTGGGAGGCAGCTGTGAAGTCTTCGAAACAGCTGTTGCTAAAAAATGTAGGATCAAGGTCTTTGACATACGAAGAGCTGGAAACTATAGTAATCGAAACAGAAGCGATTCTCAATTCAAGGCCGTTAACTCCACTATCATCCAACCCAAATGATCTAAATGCTCTGACACCAGGACATTTCTTGATAGGCGAACCGCTTACCAGCATTATCGACGTACACGCACAAGCAAGGGGATCGAGTCTCTCTCTCTGGAAACTAGTATGCGCAATCAAACACCAAATTCGGCAAAGGTGGTCGATTGAATACTTGAATGAATTACAGCATCGATACACGTGGAAACAGCGAATGGAGAATGTGAAACCCGGAAATATGGTCGTTATAAAAGAGGATAATCTACCTGTTGCCACGATTGTTGGAGATCGAACGCACCCCAAAACCCTATTAGACGACCCATCGCGATTTAGAACTAAAACGAGGTATAAAATATCCCTAACCTCTTTTCTGCCTTTCCTGAATCACCAGTGGACGAGTGCAGACGTAAATTTATAAGGTAAATTTATAACTTAACTTTATATTCATTTCATATTCATTTTATATCAATTTTTGTTACAACCTTTACTGTAATAAAGTAATAATTAGTATAGTAATATAAGTAAATACCATTGTTGCAGAACATGAAAATAAATTTGTAGACAAGCAGAAAGAAAACGTAATTTCCATTCGCTGTCTCACAAATATTTTAACAAACCTACAAATTTACAAACTCATCGCGATGGACCCAACACCGTTTGGAGCCTCATCAAATCTCATTCGCACACCACCAGGAAAGCAAGTATCCTGAAGCTGCGGATTATGCACCGAATCAGACGACGGGTCTATGGTACAGTGCGACTTATGTAACGCCTGGTACCACTTCACTTGCGTCGGAGTCAATGATCCGATCGCGGATATTTGTGGATTTACTTGTCTGAAGCGCGGCTCAGACGAGACGCAAAGAAGCTCTATCACCGCTGTAGACACCACAATCAAGCATCCTTCCGCAAACTCGCATAAGAGTTCGCGTTGTTCATCAAGAAAACAATCTCTTCAACTACTTCGGTTAGAAGAAGAGCGAAAGCTGGAGATGGAGTTCCTGGCACGTAAGTACCAAATTCTCAGTACAATCGATACCGATGACGACGATGGGGAGGTAGCTGCAACCAGAACGCCGTTCATTCCGACCCATCAACCCATTAGTACAAAACAGGCGGTAATGAATTGGATGTCGAATTCGATCGCCAGTAAATTTACCGAGGCACCCACCAATAACCTGGTTTACCCAACTACAACAACAACGTCTTTTGCAGTGAAGAACCTACAGTTCGTAACCTCTACACCGCCAGAAAAACTGCTTCCAACAACATCAACAATAACAATAGTAAGTCAGTCGAATCTAACCAATAACACAACATTATACAATAAGCCTGTATCCTCTGTCATAAATATGTGTGCTCCGAAATACTCTGTGTCAAATCTGTGTACACTCCCACCGGTTATTCAGAACACATCATTATATACAGTGCCTACTTCTAGTGCGAATAATAATATTCACGAAAACATATTGAGTGCGTCTTATGGTGGTAATGATTTAAGTAAAGTGTTAAATCAAAGTCAATTAGCCGCGAGACAAGTTGTATCAAAAGATCTGCCAACCTTCAATGGCGACCCTTTCGAGTGGCCATTATTCATCAGCGCTTATGAGGGAAGAACTCTCGCATGTGGATACTCCGACCAGGAGAACCTAATGAGGCTTCAAAGATGCTTAAAAGGTAGGGCTTTAGAAGCGGTAAGAAGTCGTCTACTTCTACCCCATACAGTCTCGAACGTAATCGAAACCCTTAGACTTCTATATGGCCGATCTGAAGTGATTATCAACTCCATTTTGAACCAAATCAAGGGTCAACCTTCACCCAAAGCTGAGCGCTTAGACACTCTAACTACCTTCGCACTATCCGTGCAAAATCTTTGCGCTACGGTCGAAGCATCCGGTTTACCAGATCGTTTATGCAATCCAATGCTTATCCAAGAGATAGTTGACAAGCTTCAAGCCCAAATCAAACTTTCGTGGACCCTACATAATCAAACTTTGACTGTTGTTAATTTATCAACACTAGGCAACTGGCTATTTCAAATGGTCCAAGCCGCTAGCCAAGTTACGTTTACCATGCCATTAAGTGAAAGTAAGGAGTCAGGACCAAAAAGAAACCGAAACTCGACGGATGGAAAGAGTTACCTTCACTTACACGAACAGAACCAAAATAAGTCGTCCCTCTCAATCCCTTCAAAGGAATCTGCAAGTCCAAAGGTGGAAAACTGTGTCATATGTGGTAAGGGAAGACATAGTGTAGAAAATTGCTATAAATTCAAAGATTTGAAAGTTTTTGAAAAGTGGGATAAAGTTAAAGGGCATCGGTTGTGTCGGAAGTATCTAAAGTGCCACGATCAGTTTGAATGTAGAGTGTTCCGTATGTGTGGAGTAAGTGGTTGTCAATTTAAACACCACTAATTGCTACATAATACGAATAGGGACAGCACTACTCCTCCCAACTCTAACGTTCCAACAACAATTTCAACGACTCACTCTGATAGTAATACACATCATAAAGCAAGTGAAACCAATCTTTTTCGGATTATTCCCGTAACATTATATGGCTCTGGTACCTCTTTAAATACCTACGCTTTTCTTGATGAAGGTTCGTCTGTGACACTAGTAGAAGATGAGACTGCAGATGAACTAGGCCTGAGTGGTTCAAGAGACAGTCTATGTTTCAAGTGGACTGGCGATACTATCCGTTACGAGCATAATTCGCGTCGAGTTTCAGTTAAAATTTCCGGAACACATGAAAATGCCCAAATACATAAAATATCAAACGTGAGAACAGTACTAAATGCACCATAGTCTCCATATGAGTAACTGCCAAAATGGGCAGGAGTTACACGAGCTAGTCAAGCATTTTTTTAGTTTAGAAAATATCGGGGCTAAGATACTGGACAGTGCTCTGGACTCCAGGGATAACATCAGAGCGAAACAGATTATGCTGTCTACTACCAGCAAAATAGGCGAACGATTCGAAACAGGCCTACTCTGGAAGTACGACAAAGTGGTTCTTCCGGATAGCTACCAAATGGCCTATAATCGTTTTATGTGTTTAGAAAAACAAATGTTAAGAAACCCGGAACTTGGAAAGAGTATTCGGGAGACAATTCGCGATTATGAAAAGAAATGCTATATTCGGAAATTGTCATCCGATGATCTCAAGGTTTCGTACCCCAGAACGTGGTATCTACCGCTATTTACAGTCACTAATCCAAACAAACCAGGGAAAACAAGAATTGTGTGGGACGCAGCCGCCAAGGTTAATGGCTTATCCCTTATCTCCGTACTACTACCTGGTCTGGATCAAGTAGCCCCCCTACTGCAAGTTATATACAAGTTTCGTGAACGACCAATAGCAGTTACAGCTGATATCAGGGAAATGTTTCACCTAGTCGTGGTTCGTAAGGAAGACCAGCAGTCCCAAAGATTTTTGTAGAAAGCAGACCCCAAGAGTGACAAACCCGATGTATATATCATGCAAGTCATGACCTTTGGAGCGGCTTGTTCCCCAAGCTCTGCTCAATTCGTTAAAAATCTTAACGCTAATCATTACAAAGATGAATTTCCTTTGGCTACAAAAGCCATCATTGAAAATCACTTCGTTGACGACATGCTAATTAGCGTAAACACTGAAGAAGAAGCGATTAAGCTATCCAAAGAAATCAAATTAGTGCACATACGGGGTGGTTTTGAAATTCGTAAATGGACATCTAACTCACCTTAGGTCGTAAAGGCCCTTGGGGAAACAATAATCCAGGACTCGAAATCCTTGACAAATAAATCTGAACCTTGCACTGAAAAGACGCTTGGAATGCTGTGGATCACATCGAGAGATACGTTCACGTACTCCCTTAAGCTGTCGAAGCTGGATCCCGACAATATCTCCGGAGTCCGACGAACAACAAAACGGGAGTTCTTTAGGACGCTAATGTCTATCTTCGATCCGCTCGGTTTAATATCTACCTTTGTAGTTTGCGGCAAAATATTGCTAAAAGACGTCTGGAGAGCGTCCATAGAATGGGACGAAGAGCTCACCAACAGGCATTCTGAAATTATTTTTTAAATTCTATTGATACCTTCTTCTTTCGGAAACGTAAGTAAAACTGATAAAAATATTAAAGTAGTTTTGCTTTTACAGCTTTTGATTTTTTAAGGTACCCCATTAAAAAAGGCAAAGTACCGCACCCTGTATTACCTACCACATCTGGCATCAATTATGTTGAAACTCACTTACATTTCATTGATTTCCTCCATACTTCAAATAATAATAAATGGACATAAAAATACTTCAGTACTACCGACAATTTAAACAGTTTTTTAAACGTGGTTCACTTTATGACACTGATTTTTTTAAACATTTAATGTATGTATTTTTACTTATTACTTCCAAAATGTTATTCGTAGCTCACACATATGTATGCAGCTATTGTAGGTAATAACAGGGTTAATAAAAAAACAAAATTAAAATATCATTTTTATAATGGGTTTTTCTGAGAAAAACTACATTGATCACTGAATTTTTAAGATTGACGAAGCAAAAATCTGTGTTTTCGACTAAATATTTCAAGATTGGGTGCAGTTACAATTTATATTTTTACACCAAATGAAAGGTAATTCGATTGCCTAAAAAACGAGTTATAACACTTTGCCTTGTGATTATTCGTTTTCAAGATATAACGTTTTAAGTGAGTAAGGGTACCGGTCAAAAACACTTTTCTTTACCACCCTGTATCTACATTGTTATTGAAAATTGACCCACCCTATGGAACAATTTTTTTCTCCAAATATATCAAGGAATAACCCCTTACAAGGTCGTGGACGGAGTACCAAACACCCTGTATAGATGATTCTGAAGTTCTACGGGCTAGAGGTCGTATTGACGTAGCTCCAGGTATTGCATCTTGCAATCTTATTGCCAAGACAGCACATAGTTACCAAGTTTTTGGTTGATCAATATCACAGAAAAAATTTCACCACTATAACCATGAAACGGTGATTAACGATATAAGACAAAAATACAATATTCCGACCCTCCGATCTATTCTAAAGAAGACGGTAAAGCTTTGCCAAAGGTGTAAAATTTTTCGAGCCGTGCCGAAAGCTCCCGAAATGGGAAGCCTGCCATATGCGCGACTTGCATCCTTCACTCGACCATTTACCTATATTGGGGTCGATTACTTTGGTCCTATGCAAGTGACACTGGGCCGTAGAACAGAAAAAAGATGGTGAGTAATATTTACTTGCCTGTCCGTAAGAGCAATCCGTATAGAGATCGCTAATACTCTATCAACGGATTCATGTATACTCGCTTTGAGAAATTTCGCAGCCAGAAGAGGAATGCCAAAAGAAGTCTGTAGCGACAATGGTACTAATTTTCGAGGCGCTGACGTAAAATAAATGTACTTGAACTTCAGGATCAAACCTTTCCATGGAAACCTTTGCGATGGAAGTTTAATCCACCCGCATCACCTCCTATGGGAGGGAGTTGGGAAAGGCTGATACGATCGATCAAACATACGCTCAAACAAATAATGCCGGCGCGTAGTATAAATGAAGAACTTCTCAGATCTCTACTGCTGGAAGTGGAGATGATCATAAATAGCAGACCACTAATCTATATCCCCCTTGATTCGTCGGACCAAGAGGCTCTGACCCCAAATCATTTCTTGTTAGGAAATTCTAACGGCGATAAGCCTTTGGGAATATTTAGTGACCACCCATTAGTGCTTCGAAAAAACTGGAAGCTTTCACAGCAGATAGCTGATTCATTCTGGAAGCGTTTGGTTCGCGAATATCTTCCACAACTAACTCAACGCTCGAAATGGTTTGATAAAGTAGATCCAATTAAAAAGGGTGACTTGGTAGTAATCGTAGACGAAAATCAACCAAGAAATGTATGGAAAAGGGGAATTGTACTTGATGCTAGCTATAGCAGATCTGGGCAGGTAAGACAGGCAGCAGTTCAGACGTCTAGTGGTGTTCTAACTAGACCAGCTGTGAGATTAGCGGTCATAGACGTACAAAGGGATGGTAAGCCCAATTCAATCGAACAGGAGGTAGGCCGACCGGCAAGCGACCTGCATACCGGGAGGGAGGATGTTGCCACGATTGTTGGAGATCGAACGCGCCCCAAAACCCCATTAGACGCACCCATCGCGGTTTAGAACTAAAACGAGTTAAAAAATATCCCTCTCTTTTTCTCCTCTTTTCTGCCTTTCCTGAACCACCAGTGGACGAGTGCAGACGTAAACTTATAAGGTAAATCTATAACTTAACCTTATATTCATTTTATATCAATTTTTGTTACAACCTTTATTGTAATAAAGTAATAATAAGTAGAGTAATATAAGTAAATTCCATTGTTGCAGAAAAGGAAAATAAATTCGTAGACAAGCAGAAAGAAAACGTAATTTCCATTCGCCGTCTCACAAATATTTTAACACAACGTACTAAGATGGTAATTAGGTAGAATCATTCGAACGATCAAAAGAAAAGACGATTCGGTTCGAGTTGCCGAAGTCAGAACCACCTCTGGAGTCTTAAAACGGCCCATCCACAAGCTGGCACCTCTACCAGTAGAAACCGAAGCAGAAGAAAATACAGCCTCCATGATGGAACATAACGACCCGCCTCATCAATCTCGCGAAAACAAGAGAAGTAGAGGATAAATTGACCGCAAATTTATCCAGTACGTCAAAAAGCAGAAACTTAGTTCCATAGCTTCGGTTATAAACTCGATGCTACTCACCAGCCTTGTATTATCAATTTTTGGAACACCAATCAAGATTACTCCATTTACTTCAGCACCCGGCCTGTACTCCGAAAGAATTCGGTCTGCTGACCTCATTTTGGACAGCTAGAATCTGTTCGTTTATTACGACATGATACCGTACTGGAGAGAGTTCGAGAAAGTAAAACCAGTCTTCCAATACTTAACTTCCATCTGTCAGCATTCCAAAGATTCTTCATGTATCCCTACCATATTGCAGTTTGAAGGTGTTACTTCCAAAAACGAAAACAACAACGAACTTCTGAAGCCAAACAATCGCAGAAACAGGAGGGGTGCTCTAAACATTGTAGGAAATATCGCCAACTCATTGTTTAAAATATTAGATGTCGAATATTCAGATAAAATCTCCAGTATCATTAGCCAAGTAGAGGGAAACGAAGAACATTTACGTCAACTAATAAAAAAACCAAACCTCTATCATTGATTCCACGGTTAACATAATGATACAGTCTCGAGAAGTCATGGATCACCATTTTAGATCTCGAACGCGCCATCAACAGTAGCGCTAGCCAACTTAATAAGTTAACCAACGAATTTTACTCGCACAAGATCATCCAAATATTTACTCCCCGTCCAGTGATGAGGTCACGTAAAAATTTTAATCTGGGGCTTGTTGTGTTTGAGGCCTTGGAAAAACTATTTTGACTTGAGAAAATCAAAATAGTCGAAGGTTGGGTAAAGGTTCGGGACAGAATGGGCCAATTCCTCCTACGTCTGAACTGGTGGCTGAAGTAGAACGGGAGCGACACGCTTGCTGGCGGCCGGGACTAGCTATGGCAGTGTGGGGTGGTTCTTGTTCTACCTCAGACCATAAACCCTAGACCTAGACAACAAAAATTTCGTGTCGGCTTACTCCAGGGTATTTAAAATTGGAATATCTTCCCAATAGGTCGTGAAACACCAAGAAGCGGTGGAGTTGCGCGACTTCACGATTTGTCAGGGCGCTTAGGTGTAAGTAGCGCCCTGTTCTGCCCACCCTACCTCAGCCACGACTGTCCTCAAAACATTTTAGCGTCGTAGCCTCTTATTGAGGTTCGGGGCAAAAGGAGCTAAACGCTCGGGTTCATTTTAAGTATGGCTTTTCTAGCCTCTCAACATTTTTTTTTTTTTTTTTTTAATAACTGTCTGGCCGTTAACTTAGCATAAAAAAAAATTAACCAAAAAAAAACCTAAGAAAAAATATGCAAAGGAAAGAAGACCAAAAGAAAATGTAAAAAAAAAAATAGAGAAAACCAAACTCACCCCATTTATGTAATCGCGTTCACCTTTTTAATTTGATTTATTGTTAATTAGTTTTAGTTATTTTTTTGATTCTGTACGTCTGTCCTGTCGTCTTGTCATAATTATTATATTTTAATTCATGTGGTTTTAATTTAGCTTCAAATTAATTCATTTTCAAAATTTTAAGTAGATTTCAAGTTTTAATTTGTTTTAGTTTTTTTTTTTTTTCATTCATTTAATATTTGGTTTGGTATTTATTATGTATTCATGTTATTTTTATTTTTGTATTTCCAATTTCGAATTGAATTCTGCACAACCGTTTGCTAATATCTCACGGTTTGACTTTGTGTACTTAGCACATTTTAATGGTAGAAAAAATTGGCATGTTCCAGGAAACTTTTTCGCCAACGCAAATTTACGCGTTTATCGTTCGATTGAAACCCGGACTTTTACAAAAACTCTCTCCCCTCACACGACACCACAGCCGACAACCGAAAAAACTTTTTTTTCTTTTTTTTTCCAGAACTCCCACGAAACAACGGACACCACCACTACGGCCACGAAAACCGAAATCCAAACGGCGAAGACGCCCAACTCACACAACCCCAACGACACCGAATTCACCGATAGAAAAAAATGGTGGCGTATTTTTTTTTTTCTCTTTGCACTTTCGACAGATTAAAATCGGTCGTGGGCTTCCGTACAACTTGAATTCTAGGCAAAACAAAGAACAGGTTCACTTGCGGTTAATGCACGGCAATTTTGCGCAATTTTACAATTTCGTGGTGCACACACGTCAGGTAAAAAAAATTCGGGATATTTGACGCTATTTTTGGATTTCGTTCGCGGATCTTTTCTTTCAACATCCCTCGAACGACGCGCTTTTTGCCGCCAAAAACCCCAACTGCACGCACACCAACTCAAAACGATCTCTCTTCCCGTGAAGTTAGTCGCAGTCGAGCTGATGCGATCACAATTCATCGGAAAGTTGAATTGTAGTCGCAACAGCTCCACAAAGACCTTTTAACGTTCTGACAGCGCTGACACAACAACCCAGACGGTTCGCAACGACGACCCAACACCATTAGTCGGTTCGCCGCTGGGTTCCCAGCGCCGAACAGACTAAAAAGGTCGTCGTGTTCTAGAGTCTCGTGCGCACGACTGAGTGCCGGGCAATAGGTGTTATAGTCCCTCGGATCACTGCCTAAGATTTTTGGAGTGGTAAGTTCCCAGACGTTTGCCTCATAGATCCTCCAATTCATATCTTGAGTTTCCCAGCACACGACGAATCCTGCACTTGAGGAACTTCTTTGCCAGCTTGGCATTATAGTTCTGCGCGGGAAGGAAAAATTTCTTCGGAATACTTCTTGACCTACACAAAATTGTGTTTTAGCAGCACGCAGATTATAACGCCTGCTACTGTCCTCATGTGCGACCCTTATTTTCGTCTGCGCCAGTTGCCTCACGATAGGAATTCCCTCGCGAGGTCGAAGCTGTACACTTGACTCTCCCAACGCCCGCAAATGCTCCAGCAGTTCGTAGTCCTTCCCGTGCAACATCATGTGATTCCCAAACAAAACCTGATAAGGAGAAAATCCAGTGGCTTGGTGGAGTGAGCTACGAAGAGCACATCCAATTTTGCGGCATATGCATTCGTAGCAGGGTGCGCAAAACCGTCAAATCCTGCTCAAAGGATAGATACGATTCGTTGGGAGCTTGCCTCCTCGCCAACATCTGTTTTCGTACCTCCCAATCGGAGCTACGTTCGCCCCAAGCCTGCAGGAACGTCGCCTTCAATGATTCCCAAAAGGTTTCCACGTTCGACCTCCTCCACAACCAAAACCATTGTTTTGGTCTTCCGTCTAACAGTAGATGGAAGTTCTGGGCCAACAGATCCATGCGTCCGCTCAGATCCCCCCTAAAGCTTCGGCCCTAAAAACTAACTCTTCTGCTCGCAATGCTTGGCTGTCGCCATTAAATCTCAAACGCCAATGGCGAATGGGACTTCCAAGATTGCGAGTTCTCATATTTAGGCCGTTGCCATTGCGATCGCCCATCTGAACTTGCACGGATGCATTCCAGGCACTACGACTTGCTGGTGGTGGTGGAGGTGGCAAACCTGCGTTGGGCGGTTGTTGTTGTGACTGCAGTGTCAACTCCTCCCTCAATAATGTGCGTATCAATCGCCTTAGGTCGTCTACTCCCGGTTCAGTGCATACCAAAGGTTGATTCGAGCGCGCTGGCGCCGGATTTATTGCAGCCGGAATACCTGCGTCATGTACGTCAGACCAACGTGGCCGTTCGCCTACTATCCTTTCTGGTGATTGCAGAATTGGATTCGCGAGCTGATCCACCCCTTGCTCTTGACCAATTGAACCGTCAGGGGCGTAGAAGACACCACCCCCGACTGTTTCCAGCGGAAAATCTTAATTTAACAGTCTTGGTGGAAGTCCGCCGGCCGCTGACTTAGTTCTGCTGCGTGTCACGACTCCGGTTCTAGCGGTGGCGCCCTCCACCTCCCTAACCGACCATTAGTTCTGCGGTTAAAGTGCTTGACGACAATTGGGACACGTTTTGTGGCTCAATACCCACTCTTCCACACAATGTAAATGAAAGATGTGCCCAGATTTTGTTCGCGCTTCGTCTTCGCCCCCCCACGATATCTTGGCACATCGTACATATTTCTTCATTCGCCCCAACGGCGATCGTGGCAGTGGCATAGCTGGTGAATGCAGGTGAGTGACGAGTGATTGGTTAGAGAAATGAGTGAACAGAGGTAAGTGCAGCAGTTATGACCAAAAAAATTGCCACAATGTACGACAGAATTAAAATGAATGTACCAGGTACCTCGTTGAATGACTGCCTCGATGAGTGAATGAGCGATTGAATGAACTGTGAGTGTAGTAATGAGTGAATCGGATAGTATGATTGAATGCGATTGATTGAGTGATTGAGTGCACGAACTATTGTACGAATGAATTATGAATAAATGCCGTATGACTAATAGAATGTATAGATTACTGAAGGTATGGGCAAAAAAAAATTTAAATTAATTGTGCGATTGAGAATTGAATGACTGTTTACGTGACTATTTAATTCCGACTGTAAATAATTTGAACAAGTGGTTGACTAAAAAAAATTTAATGAGTGGTTCTATGAATATATGCGTTGAATAAATATTTGAGTTATTGTTTAATTTAACAAGCGATTGTTATTGAATCCAAAATTGAGCGAATATATGCACGGAAAACGGCCGAATGAATGAATACTTGTATTTATTTCGCGTAATTTGAATTCTTGATTGAATGTTCGAACGATTGTAAGCTGTGTGAGAAAAAAAATATAACGACTGAATGCTTGAATATGTACAGGTATATGCGTAATTTTTTTTTCCCAAATCCTAATGAGCGATAGAATAAACGATTGTAAATATATGTATTTTGACTTAAAAAAAAATTAATAAAATGAACCCTTACGTTTCGCTCTTTTTCCCCTCCCCTCTTATGCAGATCAAATCGCGAAGCCGATCTTGTTCTTTCCCGACTCATAAAGAAAATCTGGAACGCGATAAAATTTCAACAAAAAAAAAATGGGAAAATTTAGCAAAACAAAATATATCAAAACTCAGCAAAACAAAATCTACGTTAAAAGTTCGTCAAAAAACTTAGAAAAAAAAACTCTAATTACCAAAAAAAATATACTACGTTAGTTCAAAAAAAAGTAATCTTCTTTAAAAGGTACTCTAAAGAAGGGATAAGGATTTAGGGTACTTACTGAAGTTTCGGCGATATTTTCCATCACCAAACTCACCAATACTTTGCAAGTATTGTTCCCAATGTATGACGACACGCCCAGCTCTCATTGGGTACTTACGAAACAAAGATGGAAAGGCTCAGGCAGACAATACCTGTCCAACTTACATTACATCCGTCTCGTATGCAGACAATGCTTCCCTTTCTATGGAACCGAATTGGCGCCTAAAGGTTGCCAAAACGGTTCGTCAATAGACCAGTTTCGCATTGCCTCCACCCAAGTCGAACGCAATGTTAAGCTGTGGAAAAATCGAATAAGCTTGAGCACGTGGACTGTTGCCGTTCAGGCGAAAAATACTGTAGCAGAACGACGAAAATTGAGTCCTTTTGCCCATCAACATTTTGCAGGAAATTTTTCCGAACTCGCGCGTTGATGGGCTAAGCTTTGCGCTCGCAGCGCAGGTTAGGCTAGCCCCACGTTGGGCGCCATTTGGAAGGTCTATTTCGACTTGAAAAAGTCAAAATAGTCGAAAGGAAAAGGAAGGTTTGGAGCAGAAGGGCCAATTCCACCTACGTCCGAGTTGGTGGCTGAGTTTTCGCTGGTGCGACGCTCTTGCTGGTGGCCGGGCCTAGCTACGGCAGTGTGGGGGGGTACTTGCTCCAACTCAGACCATAAATCCTTGGCCTGTACAACAAAATTATCAGCGCCGACTTATCCACGGGAATTGTACAAAATTGGGATTATTTTCCCAACAGGTCGTGAAAGACCAAGAAGCGGTTGGATGGCGCGGCTCCGCGATTTGTCAGGTCGCCCTGGTATTGTTGGCGCCTGTTCTGCCCACCCTACCTCAGCCATATCTGTCCTAAAACAAATCTCACGATATGGCCCCTTGTTGAGGTTCGGGGATCGGAGCTTATACGCTCGGGTTCATTTTCAAAACTTGGACTTAAGTCGTTAATCAGAACTTTCGATAGAAAGTGATTGTCGCGTTCACTCCCAAGCACTTGCTATGTTCTTTTACTGGGCACAACTCACGTGGACACGGCGTCTTTTTCTGTCTGCTGTGTACATGAGAGCTTCCCATACGATTTTCAGTGTGTTCAGATGTGTGTGCGTGAAAAGCTCGGATCAAAATTTCAAGTCAGTCACAGTTTGAGAATCGCAGATTCATTCTGCGGTAGCGTTTCAAATATTCCCGCCAGAGGCACTGCGGTACTAGCTGGATCAGCTGACTCGAATGTCAGTATTTATGTCATAACTCGAACCGTTCGCAACTAGTCTTAAGTTATAAAGTGATCGTTTCTTAGTGAATTGTTTCTGTTTTGTGTGCGTTTTATCGTTGATTGGCGGCCACGAAAGTCTCCCGTGAAGAAGGGAAAAAACGGAGTAAAAGCGAGAGCGAAGAAAAGTACAGCGGCCGGCTTCTGTCAAACAAACGCGTCCGAAGTGAAATTGAAAGTTCTCCGCTCGTTTTTGTGTGTTTAAGGTTTCACCGAAAGCGTGGAGGTTGATATGGAAGGCGCTCCGCTACCATCACATCAGGGCCCGCCGCCGCCTTTGGCAAGGGAACTCAATTGATACATATGTGCCACGGCGGGTATATTTTGTATGGAGCAGATGTCGAAAAATTATGCCGATTTTGCACATTTGCATGCCGTACAGTGGTATTTTCCATCGGATTTATATATATTATATATATATTTATACCCGTCGTGGCACATATCAAAAAATCAAAATCCGATCGAAAATACTGATGTACGGCATGCAACTGTGCAAAATCGGTATCATTTTTCACATTTTATTCCAATTTTATGTGAAAAAAACCGTTTCCTGAAGAGACATATCCTCAGATTTTCACGTGTTGCATGTGAGACTACCATCTACTCGCAAAATCAACAGAATCGAAATTCCGTTAAAATTGACTGGGCACGGCATGCAAACGTGAAAAATCCGACTCATTTTTCGACGTCTGCTCCATACAAAATATACCCGCCGTGGCACATATCAAAACGAGAGTGCATTAAAGTGCTTGTGGATGGGCGGGTGCTTATCTCCACCCCTAATCCAACCAATCACGTAGCGCTCATTGAAAAAAAACATTCGAATCCGGGCCAACATCCGAATCCAGTCCTCCATCCAAGTACTGCGCTGCTTTCTTAGCTGCTTCACTTAGCTCTTTGATAATCAGCCGGAAAACGCGCCGTTCACTACTTTTCAACAGTACGTTCACATCGAGCGATAGCTGCCAAGCGCTGAAAATCTGAAATCTTCTATCAGCCGGAGAAAGATTTCTGGATGGTCATGGCAAGCTTGGGAAAGGTTGTCCTTTCGTTCTAATTCTCCTTTTTGATCGTCCGCAGACGCTGAATGTGCCCTGCGAAACTAAAGTGCGCGATGGAACCGAACAATTGGAGTATCAGGGCGGTGATATCCACGGCACAATTTACAGAGATTTACACTCAATTTACGAGTATCTGACCGGTAAACTGTTTCAAAAGGCAAAGAAACTGAACTGCAGGGCGGTTCCTTGACGCGAAGCTATTCCATGGACGGTGGTCCGCTTTACGGCGTTTCATTACTGGCCCGGAACCACATGAAAATTCAACCAAGGCTCCGAAGGTTTTCATATACAACGGAATGGAGATGCGGTCTTATGTTATGGTAGTTTATAGGGCGTTGACTGCATCCATCTGCTTACGGTAAGTTCATTGAAATTTTGGATCCTACTGGACTTGATTTCGATTCCACTGTAGGTGAGAGCCAGTCGACAGAGGACTTTTATGGCGAACTGCACTCCTTCATGGGTCCGCAATTATCGAGTATCGCCTCGAAAATTGGCGAATCTTTTACGGAATCGCTGACGACGAATAATGGTGCTTTTACACGAGCGATTAAAATCGCTCAATTTGCAGCAATTCCAGAAAATTTTGACGTCACGAAAACATACAACAACATTCAGCAATTGAAGATATGGAACAGTTCGTTGTTAACTCGTTGATCAACTGTGACTAGCGATATAGAGCAATACTACGCAATTTGGCAATGACACACACGGACAACTCAGCATACTATACAACAAAAAGAAGTGATATATATATATATATATATAAAAAACATTTTAGAAAATGTAAAAAAAGGTGTCGGGTTCAACAAAAAGGTATGATATTCACAGAGTTGGCTTTCTTCCGATTGAATATTTCCACTTACGCCATACAAATTTGTGATATTTTCATTTTTCAAAAATTTACCAGAGATAACCAGACGGCAAGCTCCTGGTGAACCGTATTTGGTATTCGAGCAAGAGATGACCAGGTTTCGAACGCAATTGCGAGTCCCAATGACAGACGCAGAATTCTTTGAGCTGGTCAACGGAAATCTACTAGACAGTATTCAGCAGCTAATCGGCTTCCATGAGATACGATACCTCGCACATATTCGCGCTCTAGTGTCTCGCTACGAAGAAGTTAAAAAGGCGAATCGTGTAGCAACCTGGCAACAGCCTCGGGTTCACGAGCTGGAACCGCCGTTGGTTGCTACCGAAGAAGTCGAAGATAACGTAGATGTGGCCGGCTTATCCACTCCTCTTAAATGTTGGAATTGCCGTAAAAGGGGTCACGGATATCGAGACTGCGAAGCTGACAGCAAAAACATCTTCTGTTACGGATGCGGGAAGGCCGACGTGATCAAGCCGAAGTGTACTCGGTGTTATTCAAAAAATGGACCGAAGGACGAAAGTGTCGTGGGCCGGTTTGGCCCCGACTCTTCCTACGCGCACCTCGTATCGGAAATAAGGTTCTATATTCGAACTACCTATGTATGTCACAATTTCCGATACGAGGTGATAAACTTGAATAAGGTCGGATACCTTTGCTCGACGGTCAGCAAGAAATGTGCAACATCGACTATCGATCAACTCAGGTCAACCGCCAAGAGTTGATCGATGGTCGATGAAGATCAGCAATTATCGGGCTGATGTAAAATAATCGGGTAAGCGATAATTGCTGATCGATTTCTCCAAGTCCGGGAAACGGGCAGTCTTGTGACAATAACCGAAACGGCAAGTGACCTCCGGGTTCTTTTGTAAAAAGCGTGTTGTAGAGTAGGTAGATTGTGAGTCTCTTAATAAAATATTGTTAACTATGTAAAAAAGTGTTGTTATTGTGGAGTGTAGAGTGTTTTTTTCAGAGAGTTTTGGAAGGAGATGCGGCCAACGATATTTGGCTACGACATTTTGGCGCAGCCGGTAGGAGAAAAAAAAAAAGAAAAGTGAAAGTAAATTAAGTGACAGTTATGTGAACATTAAAAGCCGAAAAACTGTGCAGTGTACTTGGGCTGGACCAATAATTTTGAATAGAGAATACGCGGCATTTGAAGATAATCCATATCTAGGTGAAAGTAAATTAAGTGACAGTGATGTGAACATTAAAAGCCGAAAAACTGTGCAGTGTACTTGGGCTGGACCAATAGTTTTGAATAGAGAATACGCGGTAGTTGAATGTAAACCATATCTTGGTGAAGATGCATACATTAAGACTCTGAAAGTGAAAGGAAATAAAGAAGAGAAAGATAAGACGACTCAAAAAGAAGCACAAAGGGAAAAGGAAATAAGAGAAGAAGTAGAAGAGAAACGAGATGACAATGCAAAGGAAATAAATGCACAAGGAAACGGAAAGCAAGAAAAGGAGTAAGAAAACCCGAAAGGAGGTAAAGAGTTAGAAACAAACAAAAACGAGAAAATCGGAATAGAATATACGAATTTGGAGAAGAAAAAAGTGAACAATACTACTACCGAAGCGAGTGCAGATATAAAAATAAAAGAGAGCAATAATGAAGAAGAAATTGTGAGAGCAAAAGAACGAGAGGAAAAGGAAAAAGAAAATGGCAATGGTAAGGAAATTGTGGCAGGAAACATACAAGAGAGCACGGAAAAAGAGGTCAAGAAAGAAAAAGAACAAAATAATCCCAAAACGGAAGAAATATCAGATAAGAATGATAAAATGGAAAATGTCAATATAAAGAATATGGAATTAGGGGCAGAAAACAAACCAAAAGGAGATAAGGAGGATGGTGGTAAGGAGAAAGAAGAAAACTCTATTATAAATACAAACGTGGTGAGAGAGGAAAATAAAAAGAAGAAGGAAGATGAGATTAAATATATCGAGAAGGAAAAGGATACAGGCAGTGAAAACAAGAACGAGAATGACGGTAAGATAACCGAAAAATATAAGGCAGTAAAGAATACTGACCAGGAGAGAATAAAAAAGAAAGTGAAAAATCCGAAATAGAACCAGAAAAAAATTTTACACCCGAGACAAATATACAACACGAAGAGGAGAAGGAAAACAATATCCGAGATCTGGAAACGGGCGATCAGAAGCTGAAAAATGGTGTTAATCAAGAAGTGAATGACAGCAAAAGCAAGAACGAAAAGGATAATAAAGTGCAGAATGTGGACCAGAAAGGAAGTGATTTAAAGAAAAAAGATGGAGAAGGCGAAAGACAACACCCAAATGAATTTGTATAAATTAAGGTAGAAAGGTAAAAACTTAACATGTAAGTACAAGAAGTATATTTTTTTTTTAACATTGGAAAATTTTAAATTTGTTGTGCATACCTTCGAGTGAAATGACTATGAAACTCTGACCTACCTCAACGGTAATTACGAGTGTGAGCCGTAACTGGTATCCAATAGGAAGGAGGGGATGGTGAAGGAAGAGAATCGATAGCCACCTGTATAGCGAAGCTACAGGTAGGGGGATGAGTGTTTTTATCATTGTGGAAGAGATGGGGGCCAGAAATGAGGAAGAAAGGAGGAAGACGTAGATATTGCCTGTTACGGAAACGCAAACCACCAACGAGAGGCCCCGAGGGAACGAGTTGGGTTTGTGAACTCCAATAACGGCGATATTGCGACTTTTGACAAGAGGAAGTGGAGAGAAACAGCAATGGGAAAGAGGAGAAATAGGAAAGAACGTAGAAGCTTGGAGTGAGGAATTGACGAAAAGAAGAGGAGAAGGTACGGATAGTGTGGAAGAAAAATAAAAAAATAAAAAATGGAAAAAAAATGAGAGTTAACAAAGAGCACCCGCATAGTGCCAGTTACAGGATCACATACCACAAACGAGAGGCCCCGAGGGAACGAGTTGGGTTTGTAAGATCCAGTAACGGCGCTTATGTGACTTTTGACGACCCACTGGGAAAAAATGTTGGGTTGAAGAGAGTAGAAACCACTGGGAAAAAATGTGGGGTAGAAGGAAGTAGAAACCACTGGGAAAAAATGTGGGGTAAAAGGAAGTAGAAACCACTGTGAAAAAATGTGGGGTAGAAGGAAGTAGAAACCACTGTGAAAAAATGTGGGGTAGAAGGAAGTAGAAACCACTGGGAAAAAATGTGGGGTAGAAGGAAGTAAAAACCACTGGGAAAAAATGTGGGGTAGAAGGAAGTAGAAACCACTGGGAAAAAATGTGGGGTAAAAGGAAGTAGAAAACACTGGGAAAAAATGTGGGGTAGAAGGAAGTAGAAACCACTGGGAAAAAATGAGGGGTAGAAGGAAGTAGAAACAGTCAACAGAAAGTGGAGAAAAACATCAATGGGAAAGATAGGAAATAAACAAACCAGAAATGAGGAAGACGTAGATATTGCCTGTTACGGAAACGCAGACCACAGACGAGAGGCCCCGAGGGAACGAGTTGGGTTTGTGAAACTCCAATAACGGCGATATTGCGAAAAAACTAAAACTTAGCTAATCTACTACACGAGCGAATAATTCAACAGAAAAAAAAGAAAAAAAAAGAAACTTGTTTAACAGTACTTTTATAGTAAAAATTATAAATCAAACGAGAGAAAAAATCAAAAATCAATTATATCACATTTAACACATTTAATTAAAGTTCGTAAACTAAAGCAGTTCGAAGCACACAATTCTTTATAGCAGACAGTAGAGACTTGATGCATGTAATGCAACAAGGAAAAAATATTTATTTCACTGTTTTTATTTATTTCAATTAGCTTTGCACACAAAAACAGACAAAAACACTCGAAAACGACTGAGTTCAATAAAAAAAAAAATATAAAGTAAAGAAAAGCTTTAAAAGTAAGTAAAGTAAATAAAGTCAGTAAATAATCAGAAAAAATATAGAGTAAAGAAAAGTTTTAAAAAAAAGTAAAGTAAATAAAGTAATTAAATAATCAGAAAAAATATAAAGTAAGGAAAAGTTTTTTTTTTAAAAAAAAAGTAAGTAAAGTAATTTAAGTATAAATAGAGAATTAAATAATCAGAAAAAGCATACAAAGTAAGTGAAGCATAAATTGAGCAAGAAAAATATAATTGTCTAAAAGTCAAGTACCACGAAGATGGATACACATATGTATATTCCAAATTTAAATGTTCAGTTCAAATTCCCTTCAAAATCCCTTTTGGGACTCTAAATTAAAAAGACTTTTATACGAAAACATATTACTATAAAAATTTTTTGTATTAGGATGTAAATAATCGGGAAAAAACACGTAAAAAATGACTGGAATTATTTTTCGATCCTTTTGACTTCGATTTATAATTATGGATATTAAAAAAAAAAAAAACAACAACAGTAATTGTAATGGCGAACATTTAAATTAATTTAATTAAAACTAAAAATAATAATGATTATCCGCGAAAATATGATTGTATATCGAATGTTACCAATGTTAATTTCGTTTCATTTTCTTAATAAAATTTCGATAGATATTTTATAAAAATATAAAAAAAAAATATAAAAGGTAGATCGCACCCTAATAAATTAAACTTTTTTTTTGTTATATTAATGTTTGGTTAATGTTTGAAAACTAAAAAAAAAAAAAATATTGCGTTTCATAATAAGAAAAAAAAAAACCATTTTGAAAAATTTATTATGTATGTTGTCGCTACGAATTATCGATTTTTTAAAAAAGAAAGTAATATTTTCTCTCACACAAACGAAATAAATTGTTAAATAATTTTTTATAATATATTATTTTTATATATAATTTCTAAATACTTATATAATACATAAATACAAAATAACTTGCACGATGGCATGTACTACCGAACAACGTGGCCCGGACTGGGAAACTCTAAAGCCGTTGAGCATCGGTTCTTTTTTCCAGGGGGGAGGAATGTCGTGGGCCGGTTTGGCCCCGACTCTTCCTACGCGCACCTCGTATCGGAAATAAGGTTCTATATTAGAACTACCTATGTATGTCACAATTTCCGATACGAGGTGATAAACTTGAATAAGGTCGGATACCTTTGCTCGACGGTCAGCAAGAAATGTGCAACATCGACTATCGATCAACTCAGGTCAACCGCCAAGAGTTGATCGATGGTCGATGAAGATCAGCAATTATCGGGCTGATGTAAAATAATCGGGTAAGCGATAATTGCTGATCGATTTCTCCAAGTCCGGGAAACGGGCATTCTTGTGACAATAACCGAAACGGCAAGTGACCTCCGGGTTCTTTTGTAAAAAGCGTGTTGTAGAGTAGGTAGATTGTGAGTCTCTTAATAAAATATTGTTAACTATGTAAAAAAGTGTTGTTATTGTGGAGTGTAGAGTGTTTTTTTCAGAGAGTTTTGGAAGGAGATGCGGCCAACGATATTTGGCTACGACAAAAGATTACCGGGGCCTTCTCGCCCAGTGACGGACAATCCACCGGCCCGAACATCTTAAATGGTTCGGAGCAGGATGTCAGCGATTCCCAATCCCAATTTCAATTTGATACTCCCAACGAAAACATTTTACCCATTGCTAACACTCCCGTAGAACCCCCTCCCAATTTTACAAAATTTTCTTCATCAACCTTTTCCGATCCTAACTCCCATCCTTTTAGCGTAAAATCATCCTCCCCAATTTTCCCGACAACAAACACATCGCAAGTCACGATATTGGCGAGAGAAACCGCTACTACAGAGCCGGCTGCTTCTCAGCCTGAAGATGGCCCTATATCTGAAGAAAATCCAAGACGACCTTCCCTTCATCCTCACAAGCCATACCATATTAGGCTGAAGGAATATATGGAGGCTCGATAGCGAATTTTCTCACCTACTCCAGTCGCAAGTGTTGATCAGGTGTCAGCACTAACGAGCGGATCCGGTCGCAGAAAATCAATCGCGCGCCTTCGTATATTCTGGAGGATGGTGCGTGAAAAAAGAGAGCGATCTTATCCACCATTATCAACGAGCCGTTCGATAAACGTCCATACGCAGAGGTATCCTTGTACGGAGTGGTCGTTAAAGGACTCCTCGATAGTGGGGCGAGCATCAGTTGCCTAGGGGCAAACTCCCTACAATACCTCCAATATGCACAGGTGAAGTATCGACCGGTCTGTCAAGAGGTGAAGACCGCTGATGGTGCAGCACAAAAGGTATTGGGCACGGTAACCACCGATATTACTTTTCGCGGTATTACCAAGCCTATTACGCTATACATCGTGCCAAGCCTGTCGCAGAAATTGTACCTGGGGGTAGATTTCTGGCGAGCATTTCAACTAGCTCCTAGCATCATCAGCGCGGTCGATACTCCTGATACTGCATCGCAACTAATAGCTCCGGATGCCTACCATTTAACGCCCACAGATGTAAAGAGGTTGGAAATGGTAAAGTCCAAATTTCCATCATACGAAGTATACGGACTCGGTGTGACCAACGTCGAACAACACAGTATAGACGTTGGTGATGCAAGTCCCATCAAACAGCGACATTATCCTGTGTCTCCTGCGATCCAAAAACTCTTGTATGACGAGATCGATCGCATGAGAGCACTTGGCGTTATAGAGACCAGCCAGAGTGCATGGAGCTCGCCTGTGGTTCTCGTGAGGAAGCCAGGCAAGGTCAGGCTATGTTTGGACTCGCGCAAAGTCAATAGTGTGACGAGGAAGGATGCATATCCATTACCACACATTGATCGTATCTTAAGTCGTTTGCCGCGAGCCAATTTTATTACTAGCCTGGACCTCAAAGACGCCTTTTGGCAGATTCCTCTCGAGAACAAATCCAGGGAGTATACAGCGTTTACCATTCCTGGCCGGCCTCTATATCACTACACTCGCATGCCTTTTGGGTTATGCAACGCGCCGCAACGGATGTGTCGTTTGATGGACAAAGTCATCCTACCCGAGCTGAAGGAGCAGGTATTCGTATATTTGGACGATCTGCTGTTAATTTCTGAAGATTTCGATTCACATTCATATTGGCTGAAGTCGCAGAATGTTTGCGAAAGGCTGGCTTGACTATTAACGTCAACAAGTGTAAGTTTTGTCTGAGAGAGGTGAAATATCTCGGATACATTGTTGGAGAAGGAGGCTTGAAAACTGATCCCAACAAAGTTTCAGCCATCGTCGATTACCCTTCGCCTAAGTCCGCACGTCAAGTACGACGCTTCCTTGGTATGGCTGGCTGGTATCGACGATTCGTTCCCAACTTTGCTGCTACTGTTTCACCAATTTCAAAAAACCCTAAAGAAGTCCAACCAGTTTACTTGGACTACAGGCACAAACTTCCTTCCTGTTAGTGAAAGACTTGTTGACGAAAGCCCCCTTATTAATCAATCCTGATTTTAAGAGGCCTTTCATAATTCAATGCGACGCCAGTAAGTCAGGTGTGGGTAGCGTTCTCTTTCAGGAAAACGACGACGGATCGAAATTTCCAGTGGCGTATATGTCACAGAAGCTCACCTCCGCTCAACGCAACTACAGCGTAATCGAACTCGAGTGTTATGCAGCTGTGTTGAGCGTGAAAAAATTTCGAGCCTATGTAGAAGGGACTGCGTTCAAAGTCATTACGGATCACTCAAGTCTCAAATGGCTCATGTCGCAGAAAGACCTACAAGGACGGTTGGCAAGATGGAGTTTAAAACTCCAAGGTTAAGACTTCACAATCGAGCACCGACGAGGGAGCCTGAACGTTGTACCCGACGCTCTCTCTCGTGTATACGAAGAGGGATTAATTGCGCTGATCGACGTAGCACCGATGGTGGACATGGACTCTCCAGAATTCTCTAGCAAATAATATAAAGAGTTAGTGTCCACTGTCGATGCGAACGCCGAGCGGCTTCCTGACGTATTTGTGAGGGATGGTTTCCTTTACAAGCGCACAGAGCCTCACAACGGTGACCCGATTGCTGAAGACAGGGCCTGGAAATTATGGATTCCATCGAGTCTTACGTCAGCTGCGATCGCTCAGGCGCACGAGGCAGACACCACGGTCCATGGTGGTTATGCCAAAACGCTAGAGCGAGTCAGGCGATTCTTGTACTGGCCCGAAATGGCTACACAAGTACGCACCTACGTTCTGGCGTGCGACACTTGTAAAGAGACAAAGTCCCCGAACAGACCTCTACGAGCGCCTATGGGAGAACCGTTCCAGACTGATCAGCCATTTCAACATCTGTACAGCGACGTACTTGGACCATATCGCGTACCAAACGGGGTAAGATCGCTATCTTGATCGTCTTGGATCATTTCACGAAATTTCTCCTGTTACATCCTTTGGGGCGGATCACTGCTGAAGAGATCACCAACTTTTTGGAGGGGCAGGTTTTCCATACGTTTGGAACACCCGAGACGATCCTCTCCGATAACGGCTCTCAATTTAGGTCGAATGTGTTTAACACCATGCTGAACAAATACGGAGTTAAACACCTGTACACCCCGAGCTACTCACCGCAAGCGAATGCTTCGGAGCATGTCAATCAGTCCATCCTGGCCGGAATTCGAGCATTCATCACTGATGACCAAACACGATGGGATGAGAGTCTAAGCAAAATTGGATGTGCTCTTCGTAGCTCACTCCACCAAGCCACTGGATTTTCTCCTTATCAGGTTTTGTTTGGGAATCACATGATGTTGCACGGGAAGGACTACGAACTGCTGGAGCATTTGCGGGCGTTGGGAGAGTCAAGTGTACAGCTTCGACCTCGCGAGGGAATTCCTATCGTGAGGCAACTGGCGCAGACGAAAATAAGGGTCGCACATGAGGACAGTAGCAGGCGTTATAATCTGCGTGCTGCTAAAACACAGTTTTGTGTAGGTCAAGAAGTATTCCGAAGAAATTTTTCCTTCCCGCGCAGAACTATACCGCCAACCTGGCAAAGAAGTTCCTCAAGTGCAGGATTCGTCGTGTGCTGGGAAACTCAAGATCCTCCAATTCATATCTTCAGTTTCCCAGCACACGGGCCAACATCCGAATCCAGTCCTCCATCCAAGTACTGCGCTGCTTTCTTAGCTGCTTCACTTAGCTCTTTGATAATCAGCCGGAAAACGCGCCGTTCACTACTTTTCAACAGTACGTTCACATCGAGCGATAGCTGCCAAGCGCTGAAAATCTGAAATCTTCTATCAGCCGGAGAAAGATTTCTGGATGGTCATGGCAAGCTTGGGAAAGGTTGTCCTTTCGTTCTAATTCTCCTTTTTGATCGTCCGCAGACGCTGAATGTGCCCTGCGAAACTAAAGTGCGCGATGGAACCGAACAATTGGAGTATCAGGGCGGTGATATCCACGGCACAATTTACAGAGATTTACACTCAATTTACGAGTATCTGACCGGTAAGCTGTTTCAAAAGGCAAAGCAACTGAACTGCAGGGCGGTTCCTTGACGCGAAGCTATTCCATGGACGGTGGTCCGCTTTACGGCGTTTCATTACTGGCCCGGAACCACATGAAAATTCAACCAAGGCTCCGAAGGTTTTCATATACAACGGAATGGAGATGCGGTCTTATGTTATGGTAGTTTATAGGGCGTTGACTGCATCCATCTGCTTACGGTAAGTTCATTGAAATTTTGGATCCTACTGGACTTGATTTCGATTCCACTGTAGGTGAGAGCCAGTCGACAGAGGACTTTTATGGCGAACTGCACTCCTTCATGGGTCCGCAATTATCGAGTATCGCCTCGAAAATTGGCGAATCTTTTACGGAATCGCTGACGACGAATAATGGTGCTTTTACACGAGCGATTAAAATCGCTCAATTTGCAGCAATTCCAGAAAATTTTGACGTCACGAAAACATACAACAACATTCAGCAATTGAAGATATGGACCAGTTCGTTGTTAACTCGTTGATCAACTGTGACTAGCGATATAGAGCAATACTACGCAATTTGGCAATGACACACACGGACAACTCAGCATACTATACAACAAAAAGAAGTGATATATATATATATATATATAAAAAACATTTTAGAAAATGTAAAAAAAGGTGTCGGGTTCAACAAAAAGGTATGATATTCACAGAGTTGGCTTTCTTCCGATTGAATATTTCCACTTACGCCATACAAATTTGTGATATTTTCATTTTTCAAAAATTTACCAGAGATAACCGGACGGCAAGCTCCTGGTGAACCGTATTTGGTATTCGAGCAAGAGAGAGTCTTGGATCATTTCACGAAATTTCTCCTGTTACATCCTTTGGGGCGGATAACTGCTGAAGAGATCACCAACTTTTTGGAGGGGCAGGTTTTCCATACGTTTGGAACACCCGAGACGATCCTCTCCGATAACGGCTCTCAATTTAGGTCGAATGTGTTTAACACCATGCTGAACAAATACGGAGTTAAACACCTGTACACCCCGAGCTACTCACCGCAAGCGAATGCTTCGGAGCATGTCAATCAGTCCATCCTGGCCGGAATTCGAGCATTCATCACTGATGACCAAACATGATGGGATGAGAGTCTAAGCAAAATTGGATGTGCTCTTCGTAGCTCACTCCACCAAGCCACTGGATTTTCTCCTTATCAGGTTTTGTTTGGGAATCACATGATGTTGCACGGGAAGGACTACGAACTGCTGGAGCATTTGCGGGCGTTGGGAGAGTCAAGTGTACAGCTTCGACCTCGCGAGGGAATTCCTATCGTGAGGCAACTGGCGCAGACGAAAATAAGGGTCGCACATGAGGACAGTAGCAGGCGTTATAATCTGCGTGCTGCTAAAACACAATTTTGTGTAGGTCAAGAAGTATTCCGAAGAAATTTTTCCTTCCCGCGCAGAACTATACCGCCAAGCTGGCAAAGAAGTTCCTCAAGTGCAGGATTCGTCGTGTGCTGGGAAACTCAAGATATGAATTGGAGGATCTTGAGTTTCCCAGCACACGACGAATCCTGCACTTGAGGAACTTCTTTGCCAGCTTGGCGGTATAGTTCTGCGCGGGAAGGAAAAATTTCTTCGGAATACTTCTTGACCTACACAAAACTGTGTTTTAGCAGCACGCAGATTATAACGCCTGCTACTGTCCTCATGTGCGACCCTTATTTTCGTCTGCGCCAGTTGCCTCACGATAGGAATTCCCTCGCGAGGTCGAAGCTGTACACTTGACTCTCCCAACGCCCGCAAATGCTCCAGCAGTTCGTAGTCCTTCCCGTGCAACATCATGTGATTCCCAAACAAAACATGATAAGGAGAAAATCCAGTGGCTTGGTGGAGTGAGCTACGAAGAGCACATCCAATTGCACATCCAATTGCTTAGACTCTCATCCCATCGTGTTTGGTCATCAGTGATGAATGCTCGAATTCCGGCCAGGATGGACTGATTGACATGCTCCGAAGCATTCGCTTGCGGTGAGTAGCTCGGGGTGTACAGGTGTTTAACTCCGTATTTGTTCAGCATGGTGTTAAACACATTCGACCTAAATTGAGAGCCGTTATCGGAGAGGATCGTCTCGGGTGTTCCAAACGTATGGAAAACCTGCCCCTCCAAAAAGTTGGTGATCTCTTCAGCAGTGATCCGCCCCAAAGGATGTAACAGGAGAAATTTCGTGAAATGATCCAAGACGATCAAGATAGCGATCTTACCCCGTTTGGTACGCGATATGGTCCAAGTACGTCGCTGTACAGATGTTGAAATGGCTGATCAGTCTGGAACGGTTCTCCCATAGGCGCTCGTAGAGGTCTGTTCGGGGACTTTGTCTCTCTACAAGTGTCGCACGCCAGAACGTAGGTGCGTACTTGTGTAGCCATTCCGGGCCAGTACAAAAATCGCCTGACTCGCTCTAGCGTTTTGGCATAACCACCATGGACCGTGGTGTCTGCCTCGTGCGCCTGAGCGATCGCAGCTGACGTAAGACTCGATGGAATCCATAATTTCCAGGCCCTGTCTTCAGCAATCGGGTCACCGTTGTGAGGCTCTGTGCGCTTGTAAAGGAAACCATCCCTCACAAATACGTCAGGAAGCCGCTCGGCGTTCGCATCGACAGTGGACACTAACTCTTTATATTATTTGCTAGAGAATTCTGGAGAGTCCATGTCCACCATCGGTGCTACGTCGATCAGCGCAATTAATCCCTCTTCGTATACACGAGAGAGAGCGTCGGGTACAACGTTCAGGCTCCCTCGTCGGTGCTCGATTGTGAAGTCTTAACCTTGGAGTTTTAAACTCCATCTTGCCAACCGTCCTTGTAGGTCTTTCTGCGACATGAGCCATTTGAGACTTGAGTGATCCGTAATGACTTTGAACGCAGTCCCTTCTACATAGGCTCGAAATTTTTTCACGCTCAACACAGCTGCATAACACTCGAGTTCGATTACGCTGTAGTTGCGTTGAGCGGAGGTGAGCTTCTATGACATATACGCCACTGGAGATTTCGATCCGTCGTCGTTTTCCTGAAAGAGAACGCTACCCACACCTGACTTACTGGCGTCGCATTGAATTATGAAAGGCCTCTTAAAATCAGGATTGATTAATAAGGGGGCTTTCGTCAACAAGTCTTTCACTAACAGGAAGGAAGTTTGTGCCTGTAGTCCAAGTAAACTGGTTGGACTTCTTTAGGGTTTTTTGAAATTGGTGAAACAGTAGCAGCAAAGTTGGGAACGAATCGTCGATACCAGCCAGCCATACCAAGGAAGCGTCGTACTTGACGTGCGGACTTAGGCGAAGGGTAATCGACGATGGCTGAAACTTTGTTGGGATCAGTTTTCAAGCCTCCTTCTCCAACAATGTATCCGAGATATTTCACCTCTCTCAGACAAAACTTACACTTGTTGACGTTAATAGTCAAGCCAGCCTTTCGCAAACATTCTGCGACTTCAGCCAATATGAATGTGAATCGAAATCTTCAGAAATTAACAGCAGATCGTCCATATATACGAATACCTGCTCCTTCAGCTCGGGTAGGATGACTTTGTCCATCAAACGACACATCCGTTGCGGCGCGTTGCATAACCCAAAAGGCATGCGAGTGTAGTGATATAGAGGCCGGCCAGGAATGGTAAACGCTGTATACTCCCTGGATTTGTTCTCGAGAGGAATCTGCCAAAAGGCGTCTTTGAGGTCCAGGCTAGTAATAAAATTGGCTCGCGGCAAACGACTTAAGATACGATCAATGTGTGGTAATGGATATGCATCCTTCCTCGTCACACTATTGACTTTGCGCGAGTCCAAACATAGCCTGACCTTGCCTGGCTTCCTCACGAGAACCACAGGCGAGCTCCATGCACTCTGGCTGGTCTCTATAACGCCAAGTGCTCTCATGCGATCGATCTCGTCATACAAGAGTTTTTGGATCGCAGGAGACACAGGATAATGTCGCTGTTTGACTTGCATCACCAACGTCTATACTGTATTGTTCGACGTTGGTCACACCGAGTCCGTATACTTCGTATGATGGAAATTTGGACTTTACCATTTCCAACCTCTTTACATCTGTGGGCGTTAAATGGTAGGCATCCGGAGCTATCAGTTGCGATGCAGTATCAGGAGTATCGACCGCGCTGATGATGCTAGGAGCTAGTTGAAATGCTCGCCAGAAATCTACCCCCAGGTACAATTTCTGCGACAGGCTTGGCACGATGTATAGCGTAATAGGCTTGGTAATACCGCGAAAAGTAATATCGGTGGTTACCGTGCCCAATACCTTTTGTGCTGCACCATCAGCGGTCTTCACCTCTTGACAGACCGGTCGATACTTCACCTGTGCATCTTGGAGGTATTGTAGGGAGTTTGCCCCTAGGCAACTGATGCTCGCCCCACTATCGAGAAGTCCTTTAACGACCACTCCGTACAAGGATACCTCTGCGTATGGACGTTTATCGAACGGCTCGTTGATAATGGTGGATAAGATCGCTCTCTTTTTTCACGCACCATCCTCCAGAATATACGAAGGCGCGCGATTGATTTTCTGCGACCGGATCCACTCGTTAGTGCTGACACCTGATCAACACTTGCGACTGGAGTAGGTGAGAAAATTCGCTATCGAGCCTCCATATATTCCTTCAGCCTAATATGGTATGGCTTGTGAGGATGAAGGGAAGGTCGTCTTGGATTTTCTTCAGATATAGGGCCATCTTCAGGCTGAGAAGCAGCCGGCTCTGTAGTAGCGGTTTCTCTCGCCAATATCGTGACTTGCGATGTGTTTGTTGTCGGGAAAATTGGGGAGGATGATTTTACGCTAAAAGGATGGGAGTTAGGATCGGAAAAGGTTGATGAAGAAAATTTTGTAAAATTGGGAGGGGGTTCTACGGGAGTATTAGCAATGGGTAAAATGTTTTCGTTGGGAGTATCAAATTGAAATTGGGATTGGGAATCGCTGACATCCTGCTTCGAACCATTTAAGATGTTCGGGCCGGTGGATTGTCCGTCACTGGGCGAGAAGGCCCCGGTAACCTTTCGTCCTTCGGTCCATTTTTTGAATAACACCGAGTACACTTCGGCTTGATCACGTCGGCCTTCCCGCAACCGTAACAGAAGATGTTTTTGCTGTCAGCTTCGCAGTCTCGATATCCGTGACCCCTTTTACGGCAATTCCAACATTTAAGAGGAGTGGATAAGCCAGCCACATCTACGTTATCTTCGACTTCTTCGGTAGCAGCCAACGGCGGTTCCAGCTCGTGAACCCGAGGCTGTTGCCAGGTTGCTACACGATTCGCCTTTTTAACTTCTTCGTAGCGAGACACTAGAGCGCGAATATGTGCGAGGTATCGTATCTCATGGAAGCCGATTAGCTGCTGAATACTGCCTAGTAGATTTCCGTTGACCAGCTCAAAGAATTCTGCGTCTGTCATTGGGACTCGCAATTGCGTTCGAAACCTGGTCATCTCTTGCTCGAATACCAAATACGGTTCACCAGGAGCTTGCCGTCCGGTTATCTCTGGTAAATTTTTGAAAAATGAAAATATCACAAATTTGTATGGCGTAAGTGGAAATATTCAATCGGAAGAAAGCCAACTCTGTGAATATCATACCTTTTTGTTGAACCCGACACCTTTTTTTACATTTTCTAAAATGTTTTTTATATATATATATATATATCACTTCTTTTTGTTGTATAGTATGCTGAGTTGTCCGTGTGTGTCATTGCCAAATTGCGTAGTATTGCTCTATATCGCTAGTCACAGTTGATCAACGAGTTAACAACGAACTGTTCCATATCTTCAATTGCTGAATGTTGTTGTATGTTTTCGTGACGTCAAAATTTTCTGGAATTGCTGCAAATTGAGCGATTTTAATCGCTCGTGTAAAAGCACCATTATTCGTCGTCAGCGATTCCGTAAAAGATTCGCCAATTTTCGAGGCGATACTTGATAATTGCGGACCCATGAAGGAGTGCAGTTCGCCATAAAAGTCCTCTGTCGACTGGCTCTCACCTACAGTGGAATCGAAATCAAGTCCAGTAGGATACAAAATTTCAATGAACTTACCGTAAGCAGATGGATGCAGTCAACGCCCTATAAACTACCATAACATAAGACCGCATCTCCATTCCGTTGTATATGAAAACCTTCGGAGCCTTGGTTGAATTTTCATGTGGTTTCGGGCCAGTAATGAAACGCCGTAAAGCGGACCACCGTCCATGGAATAGCTTCGCGTCAAGGAACCGCCCTGCAGTTCAGTTTCTTTGCCTTTTGAAACAGCTTACCGGTCAGATACTCGTAAATTGAGTGTAAATCTCTGTAAATTGTGCCGTGGATATCACCGCCCTGATACTCCAATTGTTCGGTTCCATCGCGCACTTTAGTTTCGCAGGGCACATTCAGCGTCTGCGGACGATCAAAAAGGAGAATTAGAACGAAAGGACAACCTTTCCCAAGCTTGCCATGACCATCCAGAAATCTTTCTCCGGCTGATAGAAGATTTCAGATTTTCAGCGCTTGGCAGCTATCGCTCGATGTGAACGTACTGTTGAAAAGTAGTGAACGGCGCGTTTTCCGGCTGATTATCAAAGAGCTAAGTGAAGCAGCTAAGAAAGGAGCGCAGTACTTGGATGGAGGACTGGATTCGGATGTTGGCCCGGATTCGAATGTTTTTTTTCAATGAGCGCTACGTGATTGGTTGGATTAGGGGTGGAGATAATCACCCGCCCATCCACAAGCACTTTAATGCACTCTCGTTTTGATATGTGCCACGGCGGGTATATTTTGTATGGAGCAGACGTCGAAAAATGAGTCGGATTTTTCATGTTTGCATGCCGTGCCCAGTCAATTTTAACGGAATTTCGATTCTGTTGATTTTGCGAGTAGATGGTAGTCTCACATGCAACACGTGAAAATCTGAGGATATGTCTCTTCAGGAAACGGTTTTTTTCACATAAAATTGGAATAAAATGTGAAAAATGATACCGATTTTGCACAGTTGCATGCCGTACAGCAGTATTTTCGATCGGATTTTGATTTGGTTTTTTTTGTTTTGATATGTGTCACGACGGGTATAAATATATATATAATATATATAAATCCGATGGAAAATACCACTGTACGGCATGCAAATGTGCAAAATCGGCATAATTTTTCGACGTCTGCTCCATACAAAATATACCCGCCGTGGCACATATGTATCAATTGAGTTCCCTTGCCAAAGGCGGCGGCGGGCCCTGATGTGATGGTAGCGGAGCGCCTTCCATATCAACCTCCACGCTTTCGGTGAAACCTTAAACACACAAAAACGAGCGGAGAACTTTCAATTTCACTTCGGACGCGTTTGTTTGACAGAAGCCGGCCGCTGTACTTTTCTTCGCTCTCGCTTTTACTCCGTTTTTTCCCTTCTTCACGGGAGACTTTCGTGGCCGCCAATCAACGATAAAACGCACACAAAACAGAAACAATTCACTAAGAAACGATCACTTTATAACTTAAGACTAGTTGCGAACGGTTCGAGTTATGACATAAATACTGACATTCGAGTCAGCTGATCCAGCTAGTACCGCAGTGCCTCTGGCGGGAATATTTGAAACGCTACCGCAGAATGAATCTGCGATTCTCAAACTGTGACTGACTTGAAATTTTGATCCGAGCTTTTCACGCACACACATCTGAACACACTGAAAATCGTATGGGAAGCTCTCATGTACACAGCAGACAGAAAAAGACGCCGTGTTCACGTGAGTTGTGCCCAGTAAAAGAACATAGTAAGTGCTTGGGAGTGAACCCGACAATCACTTTCTATCGAAAGTTCTGATTAACGACTTAAGTCCAAGTTTTGAAAATGAACCCGAGCGTATAAGCTCCGATCCCCGAACCTCAACAAGGGGCCATATCGTGAGATTTGTTTTAGGACAGATATGGCTGAGGTAGGGTGGGCAGAACAGGCGCCAACAATACCAGGGCGACCTGACAAATCGCGGAGCCGCGCCATCCAACCGCTTCTTGGTCTTTCACGACCTGTTGGGAAAATAATCCCAATTTTGTACAATTCCCGTGGATAAGTCGGCGCTGATAATTTTGTTGTACAGGCCAAGGATTTATGGTCTGAGTTGGAGCAAGTACCCCCCCACACTGCCGTAGCTAGGCCCGGCCACCAGCAAGAGCGTCGCACCAGCGAAAACTCAGCCACCAACTCGGACGTAGGTGGAATTGGCCCTTCTGTTCCAAACCTTCCTTTTCCTTTCGACTATTTTGACTTTTTCAAGTCGAAATAGACCTTCCAAGGCCTCAAACACAACAAATGGCGCCCAACGTGGGGCTAGCCTAACCTGCGCTGCGAGCGCAAAGCTTAGCCCATCAACGCGCGAGTTCGGAAAAATTTCCTGCAAAATGTTGATGGGCAAAAGGACTCAATTTTCGTCGTTCTGCTACAGTATTTTTCGCCTGAACGGCAACAGTCCACGTGCTCAAGCTTATTCGATTTTTCCACAGCTTAACATTGCGTTCGACTTGGGTGGAGGCAATGCGAAACTGGTCTATTGACGAACCGTTTTGGCAACCTTTAGGCGCCAATTCGGTTCCATAGAAAGGGAAGCATTGTCTGCATACGAGACGGATGTAATGTAAGTTGGACAGGTTTTGTCTGCCTGAGCCTTTCCATCTTTGTTTCGTAAGTACCCAATGAGAGCTGGGCGTGTCGTCATACATTGGGAACAATACTTGCAAAGTATTGGTGAGTTTGGTGATGGAAAATATCGCCGAAACTTCAGTGAGTACCCTAAATCCTTATCCTTCCTTTAGAGTACCTTTTAAAGAAGATTACTTTTTTTTGAACTAACGTAGTATATTTTTTTGGTAATTAGATTTTTTTTTTCTAAGTTTTTTGACGAACTTTTAACGTAGATTTTGTTTTGCTGAATTTTGATATATTTTGTTTTGCTAAATTTTCCCATTTTTTTTTTGTTGAAATTTTATCGCGTTCCAGATTTTCTTGATGAGTCGGGAAAGAACAAGATCGGCTTCGCGATTTGATCTGCATAAGAGGGGAGGGGAAAAAGAGCGAAACGTAAGGGTTCATTTTATTAATTTTTTTTTAAGTCAAAATACATATATTTACAATCGTTTATTCTATCGCTCATTAGGATTTGGGAAAAAAAAATTACGCATATACCTGTACATATTCAAGCATTCAGTCGTTATATTTTTTTTCTCACACAGCTTACAATCGTTCGAACATTCAATCAAGAATTCAAATTACGCGAAATAAATACAAGTATTCATTCATTCGGCCGTTTTCCGTGCATATATTCGCTCAATTTTGGATTCAATAACAATCGCTTGTTAAATTAAACAATAACTCAAATATTTATTCAACGCATATATTCATAGAACCACTCATTAAATTTTTTTTAGTCAACCACTTGTTCAAATTATTTACAGTCGGAATTAAATAGTCACGTAAACAGTCATTCAATTCTCAATCGCACAATTAATTTAAATTTTTTTTTGCCCATACCTTCAGTAATCTATACATTCTATTAGTCATACGGCATTTATTCATAATTCATTCGTACAATAGTTCGTGCACTCAATCACTCAATCAATCGCATTCAATCATACTATCCGATTCACTCATTACTACACTCACAGTTCATTCAATCGCTCATTCACTCATCGAGGCAGTCATTCAACGAGGTACCTGGTACATTCATTTTAATTCTGTCGTACATTGTGGCAATTTTTTTGGTCATAACTGCTGCACTTACCTCTGTTCACTCATTTCTCTAACCAATCACTCGTCACTCACCTGCATTCACCAGCTATGCCACTGCCACGATCGCCGTTGGGGCGAATGAAGAAATATGTACGATGTGCCAAGATATCGTGGGGGGGCGAAGACGAAGCGCGAACAAAATCTGGGCACATCTTTCATTTACATTGTGTGGAAGAGTGGGTATTGAGCCACAAAACGTGTCCCAATTGTCGTCAAGCACTTTAACCGCAGAACTAATGGTCGGTTAGGGAGGTGGAGGGCGCCACCGCTAGAACCGGAGTCGTGACACGCAGCAGAACTAAGTCAGCGGCCGGCGGACTTCCACCAAGACTGTTAAATTAAGATTTTCCGCTGGAAACAGTCGGGGGTGGTGTCTTCTACGCCCCTGACGGTTCAATTGGTCAAGAGCAAGGGGTGGATCAGCTCGCGAATCCAATTCTGCAATCACCAGAAAGGATAGTAGGCGAACGGCCACGTTGGTCTGACGTACATGACGCAGGTATTCCGGCTGCAATAAATCCGGCGCCAGCGCGCTCGAATCAACCTTTGGTATGCACTGAACCGGGAGTAGACGACCTAAGGCGATTGATACGCACATTATTGAGGGAGGAGTTGACACTGCAGTCACAACAACAACCGCCCAACGCAGGTTTGCCACCTCCACCACCACCAGCAAGTCGTAGTGCCTGGAATGCATCCGTGCAAGTTCAGGGCCGACCGACCCATGCGTCAGCTCAGATGGGCGATCGCAATGGCAACGGCCTAAATATGAGAACTCGCAATCTTGGAAGTCCCATTCACCATTGGCGTTTGAGATTTAATGGCGACAGCCAAGCATTGCGAGCAGAAGAGTTAGTTTTTAGGGCCGAAGCTTTAGAGGGGATCTGAGCGGACGCATGGATCTGTTGGCCCAGAACTTCCATCTACTGTTAGACGGAAGACCAAAACAATGGTTTTGGTTGTGGAGGAGGTCGAACGTGGAAACCTTTTGGGAATCATTGAAGGCGACGTTCCTGCAGGCTTGGGGCGAACGTAGCTCCGATTGGGAGGTACGAAAACAGATGTTGGCGAGGAGGCAAGCTCCCAACGAATCGTATCTATCCTTTGAGCAGGATTTGACGGTTTTACGCACCCTGCTACGAATGCATATGCCGGAACCAGAATTTGTCGACTTAATTCGCGGTAATCTTTTGGGGCACACTCAGCAGCAAATTTGTTTTCACGAAACTCGAAATTTGTCCGAACATCGATCGCTGGTGACCAGGTTCGAAGTAGTCAGGAGGGCTACTCGCTCGACAGCTTGGCAACAGTCTCGAGTCCACGAGCTGGATCAGCCGTTGGTTGTCGAAGCGGAAAACGACGTGAGCGCAGATTTGGCTGCAGTGTCAACTCTCTCCTGCTGGAATTGCAGACAGGAAGGGGATGGTTGTAGGGATTGCGAGGTAACACCAAGAACGATCTTTTGCTACGGGTGCGGGAAGGCTGATGTAATTAAGCCAAAATGCACTCGCTGCGTGACAAAAAACGGGTCGAGGGACGAGAAGTTAGCGGGACCGCATCGCCCGTCAACGTCAAATCGTTAAGCCCGACCGCAGTAAACGATTTGAGTAGAAAGAGAACTTTTTTCCCAATCCCCATTGGACTTAGGTATCCCAAATAAAAACATTTTACCACTTTTGAATACCCCTTTAGAGTCCTCTCCAAATTTCAACATACCTACCCAAACATTTTCACCCAATTTAGTACACCCTAGTAGAGTAAAATCATCCCCATTATATATTTCAAAACAATTAATACCACCTACCACGATTCTGCTGAAGAGAACAGACGTGGATAAGGTACCGGATCATTTACAGCCTGTCGCATTAGAAGAACTAACTGATTCAAGACGAAGTGCTCCCCATCCTCATAAACCATACCGTCAAAGGTTGAAGGAGTATGCGGAGGCGCGAAGGCGAATTTTTGACACTGTTTCAAGCGCTCGTACGAACGAATTATCCGATTAAGCAAGCGAAACAAGTCGGAAAAAATCAGCCCTGCGCATGCGCGTATTCTGGAGGATGGTGAGGGCCAAGAAGAAAGCGATTATATCCACCATTATTACCAATCCGTTGAACATACGTCCGTACGCCGTGGTATCCTTGTACGAAGTGGACGTTGAAGGACTCCTCGATAGTGGGGCGAGCATCAGTTGCCTGGGGGCAAACGCTCTACAACGTCTCCATGGTGCACAGGTGAGTTATTGACCAGTCTGCCAAGAGGTGAAGACCGCTGATGGTGCAGCGCAAAAGGTATTGGGTACACCACCAATATTACTTTTCGCGGTATTACCAAGCCTATCACGCTATACATACTGCCGAGCCTGTCGCAGAAATTGTACTTGGGGGTAGATTTCTGGCGATCATTCCAACTAGCTCCTAGCATCATCAGCGCGGTCGATACTCCTGATACTGCATCGCAACTGATAGCTCCGGATGCCCACCATTTAACACCCACAGATGTAAAGAGGTTGGAAATGGTAAAGTCCAAATTTCCATCATACGATGTATACGGACTCGGTGTGACCAACGTCGAGCAACACAGTATAGACGTTGGTGATGCAAGTCCCATCAAACAGCGTCACTATCCCGTGTCTCCTGCGATCCAAAAACTCTTATATGACGAGATCGATCGCATGAGGGCACTAGGCGTTATAGAGACCAGCCAGTGCTTGGAGTTCTTCTGTGGTTCTCGTGAGGAAGCCAGGCAAGGTTAGGCTATGTTTGGACTCGCGCAAAGTCAATAGTGTGACGAAGAAAGACGCATATCCATCACTACACATTGATGGTATATCAAGTCGTTTGCCGCCAGCCAATTTTATTACCAGCCTGGATCTCAAAGACGCCTTTTGGCAGATTCCCCTCGAGAACAAATCCAGGGAGTACACTGCGTTTACTATTCCTGGCCGGCCTCTATACCACTACACTCGAATGCCTTTTGGGTTATGCAATGCGCCGCAAAGGATGTGTCGTTTGATGGACAAAGTCATCCCACCCAAGCTAAAGGAGCAGGTGCTCGTATATTTGGATGATCTGCTGTTAATTTCTGAGGATTTCGATTCACATCTGATTTTAATGACTGAAGTCGCAGATTGTTTGCGAAATGCTGGCCTAACAATTAACGTCAACAAGAGCCCGTTTTGTCTGAGAGAGGTGAAAGAGAGAAGGAGGCTTGAAAACTGATCCCAACAAAGTTTCAGCCATCGTCGATTACCCTTCGCCTAAGTCCGCACGTCAAGTTCGACGCTTCCTTGGTATGACGGGCTGGTATCGACGATTCGTTCCCAACTTTGCTGCTACTGTTTCACCAATTTCAGACACTCTAAAGAAGTCCAACCAGTTTGCTTGGACTACAGAAGCACAAATTTCCTTCCTGTTAGTGAAAGACTTGTTGACGAACGCTCTCTTACTAATCAATCCAGATTTTAAGAGGTCTTTCGTAATTCAATGCGATGCCAGTAAGTCAGGTGTGGGTAGCGTTCTCTTCCAGGAAAACGACGACGGATCGGAATCTCCGGTAGCGTATATGTCACAGAAGCTCACTTCCGCTCAACGCTAGAGCGAGTCAGGCGATTTTTGTACTGGCCCGGAATGGCTACACAAGTACGCACCTACATTCTGGCGTGCGACACTTGTAAAGAGACAAAGTCCCCAAACAGACCTCTACGAGCACCAATGGCAGAACCTTTCTAGACGGATCAGCCATTCCAACACCTTTATATCGACGTACTTGAACCACATCCACGTACCAAACGGGGTAAGATCGCAATCTTGATCGTCTGGATCACTTCACAAAATTTCCCCTGTTACATCCTTTGGGGCGGATCACTGCTGAAGAGATCACCAACTATTTGGAGGGGCAGGTCTTCCATACTTTTGGAACACCTGAGACAATCCTCTCCGATAACGGCTCTCAAATCGAGCTGCTCACCGCAAGCGAATGCTTCGGAACGTGCCAATCAGTCTATCTTGGCCAGAATTCGAGCATTCATCACTGATGACAAAACACGATGGGATGGGAGTTTAAGCAAAATTGGATGTGTTCTTCGGAGCTCACTCCACCAAGCCACTGGATTTTCTCCTTATCAGGGAATCACATGATGTTGCACGGGAAGGACTACGAACTGCTGAAGCGTTTGCGAGCTTTGGGAGAGTCAAATGTACAGCTTCGACCTCGCGAAGGAATTCCTATCGTGAGGCAACTGGCGCAGATGAAAATAAGGGTCGCACACGACGACAGCAGCAGGCGGTATAATCTGCGTGCTGCTCAAACACAATTTTGTGTAGGTCAAGAAGTATTCCGAAGAAATTTTTGCCGCGCAGAATTATAAAGCCAAGCTGGCTAAGAAGTTCCTCAAGTGCAGGATTCGTCATGTGCTAGGCAACTCACGATATGAATTGGAGGATTTAGGAGGCAAACGTGTAGGGATTTATCACTCCAAGGATCTTATGCAGTGATCCGAGGGGTACAACACCTATTGCCCGGCACTCAGTCGTGCGCAGGAGACTCTACAGCACGGCAACTTTCTTTAGTCGGTTCGGCGCTGGAAACCTCCGGCGAATCGCCTATGTTGTTGAGTCGCCGTGCAGGCGACCAAAAACTTTTACGATGCACTGTAGACGTTGTTCTAGGTACAGGAAATTGGGTCAATGGAACGGATCTACAGCTGCAAATGACCTTCAACGGCTAGGTGGTCGTGTGCTATGTACATAGAATACAGCCATGTAAATAGAGCCCGACAATAGCGGTACGATCAGCTGCAGCGATTTTAAAGATTGCATTACCATTTTTGGTAATGAACGCGGATCGTGTCGGGGCGGGGGTATTAGGGCGAGCAGTGCACGGATCGGGGTTTTTCTTTGGGTGCAGGGGAGAGAGTCGGTCGACGGGTCGTTGAGCGGTGCTGGGGAAGAAAAAAGAGGAGTTTTTTTCGGGGGAAAGGAGAAAAAATGATGGTGACGGGATTCGGTTGTTATCGAGGTCTTGGTAGTTATCTTCTGAATTTTTCCCAACTCGAAAAGGAAAAACGGATCTCAAATTCGTTCGTTGAGGATTTGGTTCGTTGGCGAGTGTGGCGCGAAATTCTTGGAAAAAAATATCGGATTGTTGTGGAGAGGAGTGGTCGTTTTGCTGGGTACGAAAGTGGCGAAATTGAGTGAAGTCTGTTAAATGACAAATTATTGTTTAAAAATCGGCTAAAAATTAAAAAAATTAGAGTGGCGAAATTTGGTAAATTCTGTTATATGGCGAAATTTTGTTTAAAATCAGCTAAATTCTAAAAAAATGAAAGTGGCGAAATTGAGTGAAGTCTGTTAAATGGCGAAATATTGTTTCAAATCGGAAAAATTCTAAAAAAATTAAAGTGGCGAAATTCAGTGAATTTTGTTATATGGCGAAATTTTGGTTTAAATCGGCTAAATTCTAAAAAAATCTGCCAACTGTAACTTTATTATTTTTCCGGCTGAAGTTAGGAACGCGTTCAATTCTGAGGGCTACTATGTGACTGAAAACCTATCAAAAAGAACAAGATCATGGAAGTAAAAATCTGATTGGATCTGAGAGATATGGAATAGTTTATGAAAAAGTACACAATCACTTTACACCCCCTTAGGGGTCAATTTTTAGAAAATCTTAAAAACACTTTCTTGGTATTCATATGGAGAATACATAGAATAAAATTAAATTCATTATTTGGGACGAGGTAGTAGATATGTCGAAAATCGTAGGAAAATATGCATTCTGTTATCACAGATAATTTTTTTTGCCCCCCTTCTGAACGCCAATAGATATTCGTTTTTTTATTCAAAATTATCTTTCTAGTTGATTTAGATATACACACCGAGTTTCAACATTGTAGCTTAAGCCGTTCTATATATAGGAAAAACACCTCCCACTTGTACCACACTACCCTTAGGGGTCGAATTTCAAAAAACCTTGAAAACTCATTCTAGGTATTCATACGAAGAATCCGTAGAATAAAAATGAATTCAATATTTGGAAAGACCTAGTAGATATGACGAAAATCGTGAAAATATATGCATTTTATATTTATTATATTTACAAATATTTTATTTGCCCCCCCTTCTGAACGCCAATGAATATTCAAATTTTTTTTCTTTCACAATTACTTTTCTAGTTGATTTACATATACACACCGAGTTTCAACTTTCTAACATGAACCGTTTAATAGTTAGGAAAAACACCTCCTACCCCCGTAGCATACTACCCCTAAAAAAAAAATATATTTTTCCAACATTCCGCTACTATAGCTCTATCTAAATACCAAGTTTATGGCTTATATCATTACAGGTTCTCAAGATATAAGCATCGGAACTTTTTCCTTTTCACCCTTCCCCACCCACCCCCTCTACACCCATAACCATAAAACTTTTTTTTCTACTAGGGTTTAATTAGCGCTATTTCTGGTAAGAATTCTAAGCATCTATCTTAAACTGTTCTTGAGATATGAAATGTGTTTGATTTGAAAAATTCTCATCCCCTCCACTTCTATGCTCCACCTCCCACTTAAAAAATTTTACTTTGATCAATCTTTATTTGTCAACCTTTATACCCAAACCAAATTTTATTTTTCTAGAGCAATTGGTTCATGAGATATCGTTATCTTAAGTTTTTTTTAATTTTTCTTCATTCTGTTCTCCTAGTATAACTACAAATATTTTTCAAGTTTGAATAGTGTGCCATTAACGGTTTAGGAGATATGGATTTTAGAATGTGTCTATCTCGCCTTTTTTGGGTTTCGGACGCATTACATTTCCCCCCACTCCCACACCCCTTGATCAGTATTGATAATTTTTCTGCAAATGGGTCTACTATCAGAGCTCTATAGAAATTCCAAGTTTCAGCTTCCTAGCACTAGGGGTTACTGAGATCTAGAAACCAAAATTTCCGGTCTAAAACACTTCCCCTCCCTCCCCCTCACACCCCTCACCACTAAAAATTTGGTCACTTCAAGGAGCCTACCCCGTCTGTTCGTTAAAAAAATTTCAATTTAATATTTAAACCCTCTGTGGAAAGCGATGCGATTATTAAGCTAATTTCCACCAAACTTAATGTTCCGGCTGATCAACTCGCGTGTCACAGGCTAACAAAGAATAGTGTTGATGCCAATACTCTGCGGTTTGTCAATTTCAAGTTGGGCATCCCATCCCAACTGTTAAATGATGCCCTAAAGTCTTCAAACTGGCCGTTAGGTGTTCAGGTGAGGACATTCGTGCATCGGCCAAAAAACTTAGATGCGGAATCCATTCCAACAACATTGTAACTAATGGGAGTGGAGGTACTTTTTCCTGTTATTATCAAAATGCTGGTGGATTGAGGACAAAAACAGAACATTTTTTTAAAGTTTCATCGAGTCATGATTATGATATTATAGCCCTCACTGAGACATGGCTGCATGATCATATTTATTCTTCGGAACTCTTTGACGGGTTCTATCATGTTTATCGGAAAGATCGTGCAATATCCGGTCTTCATCAGAGAGGAGGTGGTGTACTGCTTGCAATAAACTCGACGCTCGCGAGTAAGGAAATCGTGCTGCCATCCTTGGAAATGAATCAAACGAAAATTGAACAACTTTGTGTCCTTGTTCGATTTGACGATTTAAATGAACTTTACTTCTTCATCAGCTATATTCCACCCGGTAGCTCCTTCGAAGTATATATGCTCCACGTTGTAAATATAAATTTCATTGCCGGGAACTTATCCGACGTTCAGCGTATTTGTGTGCTTGGCGACTTCAACCTTGGCAACGTTTCATGGACCTGGTGCCCAGATAGTAAAATGCTTATCCCTTATCATGCCAAAACGGATATTGAAACAAACTTTCTGGACTCAATTTTTTGCTTAGATTTAATTCAAGTCAATCATGTAGTAAATTCGTTAGAACGCATTTTAGACCTTATTTTTCTGGACAAAAATATTAAAGTCTTGAATGTTGGCGAAGCAATTTTTAATCTTTTAAGTAACTCCATTCATCACAAAGCAATTGTAATCAATTTCCAATTTTATAGTTTTAGCTCCAATAACAGTACTAAGATTGTCGATTGTGAACTAGTGTATAATTTTGCACTTGCAAATTTTTGTGATATTGATAACTATTTCAATTCAGTTGAGTGGGTTGAATTATTTAAAGATCTGAATCTCAACGCTGCTTATATTAAATTTAATTCATTATTGATTGTATCGCGCTATTTGTTCCCAAAAGAACTATCAAGAGTAACAAGCTTCCCTGGCACAACGTTCGTCTTTCAAAACTTAAAAATGCGAGAAATAAAGCACATGATAAATTTAAGGGTACGAAGTCGGCAGTGGATCTTGAACGGTTTATGGGTTTGCGCAGAGACTATGATTGTCTAAACAAGTTCCTCTATAAACAATACCTACTGTCTACAGAGTCAAAAATAAAAACGGATAGTAAAATCTTCTGGTCTTTTCTGAACTCAAAGAGAAAACATTTGTCCATCCCTTCTGTGATGGAATTTAGAGGGTGTTCCTCCACTGATTTAACATCGTCTTGTGACTTATTTGCCAATTTCTTTGAATCTGTTTATAACAATAGTGTTCACCCGCATGATCCTAATATGTTCAGTCATCTAACCCCGATTACAGATATCGGCTCATTGGTATTTTCTGTTGCAGATGTCTCTACTGCAATGGCATGTCTTAAAAAAAATTTTAGCCCGGGCCCGGATGGAATACCTCCTGGTTTCTTGAAATCTTGTCAGGACTCTTGATGTACTCCTTTAAGTATAATTTTTAATATGTCGTTATCGTCTGGTATTTTTTTTAGATGATTGGAAGATATCTTATATAACGCCAATTCATAAGTCTGGGCCTAAGCACTTGGTTGAGAACTACAGACCGATTTCTAAGTTATCTGCAATACCAAAGTTATTTGAAAGTATTGTAAAAACTAAACTCGTTTTTGAAGTAAAGGAGCATATATCTACTTCACAACATGGTTTTGTGTCTGGAAGATCAACCGAGACTAATCTTGCGGTTTTCACCCATTATTGCTTGGAAGCGCTAGAGTCAGGCTTTCAGGTGGACGTTTTGTATACGGAATTCGTAAAAGCGTTTGATAGAATTCATATAAACCTGCTGCTTTCAAAATTGGGTGCTCTTGGTTTTCATTCTAATCTTTTGCTATGGATTGGCTCTTATTTGGATAATAGGAAACAGTATGTTCGTTTATCGTCTTTCTTGTCACGTTGTATCTCAGTTCCCTCTGGTGTTCCTCAGGGTAGTCACCTCGGTCCTCTTCTTTTCCTCATTTTTATTAATGATGTTTTTGATCTGTTCCAACATGCGTCATGTTTGGGGTTCGCCGATGATCTGAAAATATACACTCGTCTGAATAGTCAAATCGAATCCTTTAGGTTTCAATCTGAGACTACTCTATTCTGGGAATGGTGTGAATTCAATTCTCTGCTATTAAATCCCAATAAATGTAAAATTTTTACTATAGAGCGGAGTAATTCTCCAGTTCATTTTAATTATAATTTTCCTGGTATCACTCTGACTCGATCTGAGGTAGTATTGGACCTAGGCGTGTTAATGGATAGCAAACTCAGTTTCAATATGCATGTTGATCGAATGATATCTAAAGCTAATTCTAAGTTGGGATTTGTGATGAGAAATTCTATGGAATTTACTGATCCTTATACCCTAAAAACCCTGTTCTGCTCTCTTGTGAGATCCATTTTGGAATACTGCTCAGTTGTGTGGAATCCTTTTTATTACACTCATATCAAAAGACTGGAATGTGTTCAGAAAAGGTTTACGAGGTTCGCTGTTAGAAGACTTCATTGGTCCGATGGATTACCTTCTTATGTAAGTAGGTGCAAACTAATTGATCTGCTACCCTTGCAGAATCGTAGACAGATTCGTGATATAATGTTTGCACGTGACGTATTATGCTCCAAAATAATTTCGCCGGAACTTCTCGCGTCTTTTCATATTTATGCACCTGAAAGACCACTGCGGGTTCGTACCTTTCTTCAAATCAATCCACATAGAGTAAACTATGGCATGAATGAGCCACTCACGCGTTGTGCTTCGCGTTTCAACGAGGTTAGTTCTCTTGTTGATTTAAGTTCGGGTAGATTCCCTTTCAAATCGATTTTAATCAACGTTTGGAGACTTAATTGAAATTGGAAATGAACTTATTCTTTTTTGTCTTTTTAATAAAATTCTCTTTGATACTATTATGTAATTGCTCTTGCCCACTTATCGGTATTTATTGTTAATTTTACTTTCTTATTTTAAATTCGTAGTCTGTATATATAAACATATGGTAGACCGAAATAAATAAATAAATAAATATCTCAAATCGTTTGGCAGCTACGAGCCTCCAAACGATCTTGCGTACGGCGGACAGACGGACTGAATTTTTATTGCTTTTTTCGCGTCTACTAGTTATGAAACGTGAAAATAAAAATTTTGAGGGTAGCAAATTTTTTTTTTTAAAAAATCAATCACAATACTTAAAAATCTGCCAACAATCTGGGCGTAACTTTATTATTTTTCCGGCAGAAGATAGGAACGCGTTCAATTCTGAAATGCGGTGTAGGCTACTATGTGACTGAAAGCCTATCAAAAAGAACAAGATCATGGAAGTGAAAATCTGATTGGATCTGAGAGATATGGAATAGTTTATGAAAAAGTACACAATCACTTTACACCCCCTTAGGGGTCAATTTTCAGAAAATCTTGAAAACACTTTCTTGGTATTCATATGGAGAATACATAGAATAAAATTAAATTCATTATTTGGGACGAGGTAGTAGATATGTCGAAAATCGTGGAAAAATATGCATTCTATTTTCACAGATAGTTTTTTTTGCCCCACTTCTGAACGCCAATAGATATTCGTTTTTTTTATTCAAAATTATTTTTCTAGTTGATTTCGATATACACACCGAGTTTCAACATTGTAGCTTAAGCCGTTCTATATATATAGAAAAAACACCCCCACTTGTACCTCACTACCCTTAGGGGTCGAATTTCAAAAAACCTTGAAAACGCTTTCTAGGTATTTATACGAAGAATCCGTAGAATAAAAATGAATTCATTATTTGGAAAGACCTAGTAGATATGACGAAAATTGTGAAAATATATGCATTTTATATTTATTATATTTACAAATATTTTTTTTTGCCCCCCCCCTTCTGAACGCCAATGAATATTCAAATTTTTTTTTATCACAATTACTTTTCTAGTTGATTTACATATACACACCGGGTTTCAACATTGTAGCTTAAGCCGTTCCATATATAGGAAAAACACCCCCACTTGTACCACACTACCCTTAGGGGTCGAATTTCAAAAAACCTTGAAAACACATTCTAGGTATTTATACGAAGAATCCGTAGAATAAAAAATAATTCCATATTTGGAAAGACCTAGTAGATATGAAGAAAATCGTGAAAATATATGCATTTTATATTTATTATACATACAAATAATTTTTTTTGCCCCCCTTTTTAAACGCCAATGAATATTCAAATTTTTTTTTATCACAATTACTTTTCTAGTTGATTTACATATACACACCGAGTTTCAACTTTCTAACATGAACCGTTTAATAGTTAGGAAAAACACCCCCTACCCCTACAAAAAAAAATATTTTTCCAACCCCAAAACTTTTTTCCCTACTAGGGTTTAATTAGCGCTACTTCTGGTAAAAATTCTAAGCATCTATCTTAAACTGGTCTTGAGATACGAAATGTGTTTGATTTGAAAAATTCTCATCCCCTCCACTTCTATGCTCCACCTCCCACTTAAAAAATTTAACTTTGATCAATCCTTATTTGTCAACCTTTATACCCAAACCAAATTTTATTTTTCTAGACCAATTGGTTTATAAGATATCGTAATCTAAAGTTGTTCACAACCCACCCCCATACACAACTTCATCCACCCAAAATTTTTCTTCATTCTGTTCTCCTAGTATAACTACAAATATTTGTTAAGTTTGAATAGTGTGCCATTAACGGTTTAGGAGATATGGATTTTAGAATGTGTCTATCTCGCCTTTTTTGGGTTTCGGACGCATTACATTTCCCCCCACTCCCACACCCGTTGATCAATATTGACAATTTTTCTGCAAATGGGTCTACTATCAGAGCTCTATAGAAATTCCAAGTTTCAGCTTCCTAACATTAGGGGTTACTGAGATCTGGAAACCGAAATTTCCGGTCTAAAACACTTCTCCCTCCTTCCCCCTCACACCCCCACCCCTAAAAATTTGGTCACTTCAAGGCGCTTACTCCGTCTATTCGTTAAAAAAACTTCAATTTAATATCTCAAAGCGTTTGGCAGCTACAAGCCTCCAAACGATCTTGCGTACGGCGTACGGCGTACGGCGGATAGACGGACTGAAAATTTTTATTGCTTTTTTCGCATCTACTAGTTATGAAACGTGAAAATAAAAATTTTGAGGGTATCAAATTTTTTTTTTTTTAAAAAATCAATCACAATACTTAATTATTAAAATAATAAAGTAATTATTAAAATAATAAAGTAAAATTGAGAGTGGCGAAATTGAGTGAAGTCTGTTAAATGTCAAATTATTGTTTAAAAATCGGCCAAAAATTAAAAAAATTGAAGTGGCGAAATTTAGTGAATTCTGTTATATGGCGAAATTTAGTGAATTCTGTTAAATGGCGAAATATTGTTTCAAATCGGAAAAATTCTAAGAAAATGAAACTGGCGAAATTTAGTGAATTCTGTAAAATGAAGATTAACATAAATGAGTAAATAAAATTAAAATCTAAAATATGACAAGACGACTAGGACGAACGGAAAAAATATAATATATATAATTATAAAAACATTAAAAAAAAAAATTTGAATTAAATATGGTAATGATATAAAAACAAAATAAAAGGATAATTCAAAATCAAAGGTTGCTGAAAAAAAAGAATGGAGTGAGTCTAATTCTCTGTTGTTATATATTTTGACCATTAATATTTTTTCAAATACAATTTATTTTTGGGTTTTTTTTTGTTCTTTATTGTAAAGATGATTAACGGCTAAAGGCCGAGTTTTGAAAATGAACCCGAGCGTATAAGCTCCAATCCCCGAACCTTAACAAGGGGCCATATCGCGAGATTTGTTTTAGGACAGATATGGCTGAGGTAGGGTGGGCAGAACAGGGCGCCAACAATACCAGGGCGCCCTGACAAATCGCGAAGCCGCGCCATCCAACCGCTTCTTGGTCTTTCACGACCTGTTGGAAAAATAATCCCAATTTTGACAATTCCCTTGGATAAGTCGGCGCTGATAATTTTATTGTACAGGCCAAGGGTTTATGGTCTGAGTTGGAGCAAGTACCCCCACACTGCCGTAGCTAGTCCCGGCCACCAGCAAGAGCGGTAGGTATTGGGATCCCTGTTTGATCCCGATCTAAAAATTGGCTTGATTAGCAAAGTCCTTAAACAGTGTGGAAATGGGCCGTCAGTCAAGTGAACATTTATTGCGTTAGAAAGAGGTCCCGATATAACTGTTTTAATGATTTTTAAGTCATTCGTCGTTATTCCATCAATACCTGGAGCTATATTGTTTTTCAAACCCGAAATAATTGATTCAATTTCCGTTTTATTAGTCGGAAATATGAACAACGACTCTGTCGTTCGAACATGTTTGCCTACAAAAGTTATGCGACTTGGCATTGTTTTTTAAGTCATCGGCCAAAATCGTCCCAATAGTTGTAAAATGTTTGTTCAATGTGTTTGCGATTAAGGCATAATCAGTAATTGACCCAGTATCTGTATCTAGCACATGTATTCCGTTTGAATGCTTCGATTCATTTCTCCCCAAAGAATCCTTAATAATATTCCAAAATTTTCGTTGGTTCCCTTCTGAAGTTGCAAATCGGTGTTTGTAGTATTTTTCCTTAACTAATCTTATCATTATTGTCGTCATATTCTTAATTTGTTTATATTCATATTTTAAGTTCGCATTATGTGGTTCTTAATTTTTTTTATATCTTCTTTTTTTTAGTTATTTGGTTCAGAATATCATTTGTGATCCAAGTATTGTTTCTTGTTCGTCTAGTTTTTGTTCTTGTCGAAATCTTTTTGGCAGAATTTATTGCTGTTATTAATGCCTCAATTGAGTTTTCTGATATGCTTCGAATATTTTGATCCGTTGCCTTTATGAAGTTATCAATATTCATAATTTGGACCGAGGTTCTTACCATTTTTGTTTTTTTTAAGTAGTGCGCTACTAATTGTTAAGGCTTATGATCCAGGTCAGGCCAGTCATTCAAATTCGTCTGGGTCGATTTTTTAAGTGGATAGTTGTTGGTACATACATGGTCTTTAAGAGTTGCAGAATGAGATAGCATCTTGTTGGAATATTTTTATTAAGAATTTCAAAATTATTAGTCATAAGCATTTCACAGTAGTTTTGCGTCGTCAAACTGTCTTGCCGTATATCCATATTTGTGTCAGCTATTGATACAAGACTATTATATTTTGCGTAAATTGAGTCCAAGTGTTCAATAAAGATGCCGTCTGGTTCACCAGGTGATTTATAGAATGTTGCAATTTTGGAGAGAACATTGTTAATCTCTATCTAAATTAAAGTAGTAGTATAGGCCTTGTCAACGTGAATTGTGCTGAATTTTTCACCGTCCCTTATATAAATTGCTGTACCTACTCCACGCCTTGAGTCTCTGCAGTTCTGTAAGGCGCTAAAGCCGTTGATATTAAAAAACCGTACCTCATTATCATAAAGCCAAGTTTCAACCAAGATAACAATCTGAATGTCAGCATTTTGTAGAAGGTGTGCTTCTAGGGTTGTCATCTTTTTTCGTAGACTTCTTAGACTAGCATAAACAATTTTGAATTTGTCCATTATTTGTGTAAATTTAATTCAAATGTAAGATTTATTTGGTTACCTACTTTACTAAGTCACGTAGCATGTCTAAATCCTTTATTATTATTGTTTGTTCATGCTCATCTGTCCTAGTGTATACCTGGTTGTCTTTGGTCCATATGTACTTGAAGTTTTTTGATCGTAACAATGTTTTCGCTTCTTTCAAAAGCATAGCTGTATACGGCGTAAGCTGTTCGGAAATAAATATTCTCTCATCTCTATTTATTTTTTTAGAGATTATTCCCGGTCTGCTGTGCTGTCAATAAACAATTTCTTTGTATGCCTGCGTAAAGCTGTTTCGAGTTGACCGTGTCGTGTGAATCTCGCTATGATGGTGTTAGAAGGTTTTGTTCCGTCGCGTTGTCTGTAAACATTTTGCAAATCGAGTTCGGTGACCGCAGTACCAATTTCGTTTGCAATGTCCTGAACTATACCGTAGACATTCTCGTTCGCTCTTTCTGATATGCCGTTGATCATAATGTTGTCGCGTCGCAATTCACGCTGAATGTTGTTTACATGTGACGTTAGCTGTGTTACCTCTTGTTTTAATGCTATATTTTCGGCTTTTAATTGTTTCATGTCGGTAATAGTAGAAATAATCTGCGCAGAGAATTCATGGAACTTATCAGACATGCATTGCATAAAAGTCTCGAGAGCACCCATAGCGGTTTTTATTTGTATACCGATTTCCTTTTTAGTTTTAAGTAGAAATCGTTTAAGTTTAAGTTTAAGTTATTAGAAACACCATTAGAGCAGGGAGTTCCCAACTTCCCTTTTTGGGTTTTACATGAATTACACAGCCACTGATCACGTTGACTACGGAGCTTTCTTAGGTTTTCTACAGTCTTTAAACTTGAGCACTTTGAATGAAAGAAACTGCCACAGCCGGTACGCATTATTATGTCTTTTGGATCTTCGAAAAGCTCTTTGCAACCGGCACACTTAGATTCTATTATTTCACTTTAAAAAAAATTATTATCGCACTTAATGAAGAGAAGACACCTGTTCGCGTTCACGTTCGGTTTGTTCACTTGGAAACATTAACTACTCAGCCAGAAAAATGGACTTTTGGTATTTTATTAAATACTATTAAAACATTTAATATATTATTGCAAAGCAGAAATCATTTATAGGGAAATGTAGTGTAACCAAATAGCAGCAAAATATGCCATCTTAAGTTTTGCCGCGAAGCTCTTATTAACAGGTGTCACTGCTAGCTCCACTGTTAAGACAACAGTGTATCGGTTTCCAGGAATAGGAGTAGAGCAACAAAATATTTTATTTCAGAAATGCAGAGCAACAAAATATGCCATCAATAGTTTTCCCGCGAAGCTCTTATTTACTAGTGTCACTGCTAGCTCCACTGTTAAGATATCAGTGTATCGGTTTCCAGGAAAGGGAGTTGAGCAACAAAATTATTTTTTTTTGATTAATGGGTCATTCCATGAAAAATCGGAAAAAAAAAAACAAATTTTGTGACCGATTGTCGATTCTTTTGAAAATTTTTTGCTCGAAGAACTAGTAAAAAAAAAAAATATATTTTCAATTTTTTTTTTCTATCTTATTTTTTTTGTAAGTTATAGTATATTAAAGATTTCGCAAAAATGGTGTCAAAGCCCTATTTGAAAATTCATATTATATAATTCATTCTCTGTTAATTTTTATCATAGAATAATAAAATAGGACTTATTTTAAAGGGCAAGGTTGTCGCAAAATAAGAAATATACCAATAAAACTTATCCACGATTTTTTTTTCAGGGATAACGGTTTTGTCCTTTATTCTTGAATATATCAAACTACCAACCTTTTTTTTGCTTATTTTTTTATATTTTGTGTATTATACTTGTTGCCCACCGCTGTAACATCCAGCACGGCATAATATAGTTCGGCCGAAAATGGAAACAAAAAAACATGGCCGACCTCGAGAACATCCGGGACCACGAGTTCTTTTGGGTCTCCTCGTCTCTTTACGTGCGCTAGCACCAACATAAAATTTAAATTTATTTATTTGAAGCTGTTTAAAATTGAAATTGAATTGAAAATTGAGTTGAAAGTGAAATTAAAGTCTAGTTAAAAGTATTGAATTGGAACACTAAGGGCCGTATTATTCACTTCGGATTATGTATAACTGCTGGTTAATTTCGGTTTTTCCTGAGAAAAATCGGTTTTTAATCAGAAGTTATAAATAACCCGAAGTGAATAATACGGCCCTAAGCCTGACAAGTAAGAAAAATAATGTAAATATTGTAAATTCTAAAATGCTATTTGTAAATCTACTAGTATTTTTCTGCCACTGAACAAAAGGAATTAAATAAATAAAACCGTGCGCTACAAGATTTGTCCGTCCCCAAAAATTCTGAAAAATCTTTGGTTAGAATGCCAACGATAGCTCGTTCCCCACAAACGATAGTGAAGCCGCATGAAGCCTCCGCTGCCAGAGCTTCTAGCTGTCAGCTTTGCGTCAGACCCGATAGCGATGATATGGTGCAATACGACAAATGCGATTTGTGGTACCACTTTATATGCGTCAATGTAACCGCAGGCGTAGAAGAAATTGAATGGTCATGTGAGAGGTGCATAACCTCGAAAAATCTCGACACATCCAAAGCAGCTCCACCAAGCACTCACCGTTCAAAAACGTCAAAATCGTCATCTACCCGACTTAAACAGCTCGAACTTCAAAAGTTGGAGGAAGAGCGCTCCCTACAGAAAGTACGTGACCGTCAATATCTGGATAAGAAGTACGAGATTCTACAAGCCGCTAGTACCGATACAGATAGCATTGACAGCATCGATGGAGACGGCGAAAGGAGAAGAAGGACTGGAAATTGGGTGTCTGGTAAGTGTCTTCCCGAACATAATTCAACAGCTTTTCACAACTTGATGCTACAACCCACAACAAACGCCTCTGCAGAAGCAACTCGACCTTCAATATCATTTGCTCCAACTGCTAACCAGACGCATAGTAAACATGCGATGCAGTTCGTCTCACAGTTTCCACGCATAAGCTCGAAAATTGCTAGTACTGCACCGGCTAATAACGCTGGAAATACCGATACTTGTTTTGGAGCCCCTAGACATATCACGTCGCAGATACCCAGTTCACAACCAACATAAACAGCCTTCATTCTGCAAGCAGGAAACTTACAACCAGCACCTACCACACCTATTGCTAATCAACAGCAGATTCCAACTACGACGATTAACTCACAAATTCAGGATTTGAACCCTTAGATGTCAAACCAGAACGAGCCATTACGTCAATATGCTACAAATCTGCGAACTACTAGCTACCTAAGGGCAGATCAGCTGGCGGCTAGGCACGTAGTTTCTAGAGAACTGCCAACCTTTACTGGCAAACCTGAGGAGTGGCCGCTATTCTTTGGGAGCTACGAGACAACGACAAGAATTTGTGGATACACTAATGAGGAGAACTTGCTGCGCCTACAATGCTGTCTAAAAGGTCGAGCTCTTGAAGCCGTCCAATGTAGACTGCTCCTTCCCGATACAGTTCCAGACGTTATTAAAACTCTTAGAACTCTTTTCGGCCGTCCCGAAATAATCGTTTACACAATGTTGGTAAAAATAAGAAGTGAGCCGCCTCCAAAAGCAGATCGTCTAAGCCACTTAATTAACTTTGCATTGTCAGTTGCAAAACCTTTGTGCAACGATGGAAACAACTGGATTACTCGCTCATCTGAATAATCCGACATTGCAACAAGAACTGGTAGACAGATTGCCAACACAAATTAAGTTGAATTGGTCTCTCTACAAACGAACCTTAACTGAGACAAATTTGACCACCTTCAGCAACTGGCTTTTCGAGATCGCCCAGGCTGCTAACGACGTTACCGTTCCTTTGAGCACTTCTCAATACGAAGTCAAGGCAGAACGACGAAGACAAAAGGATGAAAGATTTCTTCATGCACATTCTGAGAATTCCGCAGATCAACGCGAAAGTAATATTGCAACGAGTTCTGCGGATAATCAGTCAGCATCACTGAATGCCAGTCAGAAGCGTATAGCCTGTGCTAAGCACTGTCACAGATTGTCAGACTGCGATCAGTTTAGAGATCCTAGCATCGACCTAAGGTGGGATATGGTGAAAACACATAAGCTATGTCGTAAATGTCTCGGACAACATAACCAGTTTAGCTGCAAAACTAATAAGGCATGTGGCAAGGACAAATGTGAAGCTAAACATCACCCTTTACTCCACAACGAGAAGAAGACTAACATCGGTGGCAGCCAAATTTAACCAGATGCGGCAAATATTCTCACAACAACCTCTAGCTGCAATGCACATCAGGTGCCCGGCCCAGCGATTCTTTTCCGAATAATACCAGTAGAACTACACGGAAAGAATACTGCCATTAAGACTTTCGCCTTCCTCGATGAGGGATCTTCCTTAACGCTGCTGGAAGAAGGAGTTGCAAATGAGCTGGAATTAAACAGCACATCAGAAAATCTCTGTCTTAAGTGGAACGCAGACACGGTACGAACTGAAAGAAATTCTAAACGGGTATCTTTTGAAATCTCCGGTCAAGAACTTAACAGTGGCAGGTATAGGCTATCTGACGTTCGCACAGTAAAAAGCTTAAACCTACCTCTGCAATCCTTATCAACCGAAGAACTCGCCAATAAATATCCGCACCTACAAGATATTCCATTTGAACACTACAAAGACGCTATTCCACGAATACTTATTGGCACTGATAATTGGAAATTAGGTCTTCCTCTCGAAGTCCGCGAGGGTAGGTGGAAGCAGCCAGTGGCATGTAGGACTCGTCCCGGATGGACATTGCACAGCTACAGTTTCCAACATCTTGACGTGAGTCAATTTCATAGCCACCATCAAGAAATTGCTGTATGCATATGCAGTGCGAACGATAAGCTTCATCAGATCGTCAAGGACTTCTTCTCACTTGAAAGCTTCGGAATCGAAACACCCGATGCTATTCTGGAATCAGCCAATGACAAAAGGGCTCGGGAAGTTCTCGATAAAACGACCATACGCAAAGAAGGAAGATTCGAGACCGGCCTATTGTGGGAATTTGACAACATTAAATTTCCGGATAGTTTCTCCATGGCTCGAAGACGGTTCATCTGTCTGCAGAAAAAAATGTCTACGGACAGGGAACTAACAGCGACCTTTTAGAATAGATTCGCGAATATCTAGTTAACGGATATGCTCGTAAGATGTCGACGGTAGAACAGCAGGAAATCTCGCCACGCACTTGGTATCTTCCTATCTTGGCGGTTACTAACCCTAACAAACCAGGGAAAGTTCGAATTGTTTGGGATGCCGCTGCAACAGTTAATGACGTGTCTCTGAGCTCAATGCTCCTTAAGGGACCCGACCAACTGACCTCACTTCCAGCTGTGATATACAGGTTCCGAGAAAGGAAAGTGGCCATACGTGGGGACATCAAAGAGATGTTCCATCAAATACTTATACGAGAAGAAGACCAAAACTCTCTGCGTTTTCTATGGCAAGAAGACGATTCTCAACAAGAACCTGATGTATATGTCATGCAAGCCATGACATTTGGAGCCACTTGTTCTCCAAGCGCTGCACAGTATGCTAAAAATAAAAACACGCTGAAATTTTCCGAAAGATATCCCAGAGCAGTGAAGGCAATTACCAAAAATCACTACTTCGACGATTTGTTGGAAAGCGTGGATAATACTGAACAAGGTATTCAACTAGCGGAGGAAGTAAGATTCATGCACATAAAAGCTGTTTTTTTTATTAGGAACTAGATGTCCAACTCCGTCGCAGTGATAAACGCATTAGGCAAACGGAGTGATGATACCAGAAAGAGCCCTTGCATCAGTTCGGAACCTGGAATGAAAAAGGTGCTCGGCATGTGGTGGTGCACAACTCTAGACGCGTTTACTTATTCATTGAAATACAACAAGGTGAATAACGACGTACTATGTGGTAAGCGAAGGCCGACCAAACGAGAGGTACTCCGAACACTGATGTCGATCTTTGATCCGCTCGGATTATTAGTCTTCTTCATGGTTCAGGTCAAAATACTGCTTCTAGAAATTTGGAGATCGTCAATGGACTGGGATGATCAGCTTACCGACAACCAGCACGAGAAGTGGCTAGTGTGGATCCATCTACTGCCATTAGTCGAAGAGCTAAAAATTCCACGCTGTTATCCTCACAAGCTATCTGAAAGTAAGAAACACACAGTACAACTACATGTGTTCGTTGATGCCAGCGAGAATACATATGCGGCCGCAGCATATTTCAGAATCCAAGACAAGGAAGGCGTTAAATGTATCCTAGTTGGAGCAAAAACTAGAGTCGCACCACAGAAACTAATATCAATTCCAAGACTCGAGCTACAAGCAGCCGTGCTTGCAAGTCAATTGACGAATAGTATCAGCACTGGCCGTTCTATTCAAATTTCACAGCGATTTATATGGTCAGACTCGAAAACAGTCTTTGCCTGGATTAACTCTGACCAACGGAAGTACCGTCAAGCCTTGTAGTTATGTGAATGGCTCTGGGCTCCAACCAAACTAAACGTTGCCGATGAGGCTACTAAAGGGAAAGACACAATCCCGGGCAAGAATGGACAAGTGCGTCAAGCGATCGTTCGTACTTCAGCTGGAGTCTATACCCGACCTTCAGCTAAACTTTCCATGCTGGACGTCAGACACGATGATGAGATTTGTAAGTCGACCGAGAAATCGTTCATCATACCGGGAGGGAGTATGTTGGCCACCGCTGTAACATTCAGCACGGCATAATATAGTTCGGCCGAAAATGGAAAAAACAAAACTTGGCCGACCTCGAGAACATCCGGGACCACGAGTTCTTTTGGGTCTCCTCGCCTCTCTACGTGCGCTAGCACCAACATAAAATTTAAATTTATTTATTTGAAGCTGTTTAAAATTGAAATTGAATTGAAAATTGAGTTGAAAGTGAAATTAAAGTCTAGTTAAAAGTATTGAATTGGAACACTAAGGGCCGTATTATTCACTTCGGATTATGTATAACTGCTGGTTAATTTCGGTTTTTCCTGAGAAAAAACCGGTTTTTAATCAGAAGTTATAAATAACCCGAGGTGAATAATACGGCCCTAAGGCTGACAAGTAAGAAAAATAATGTAAATATTGTAGATTCTAAAATGCTATTTGTAAATCTACTAGGATTTTTGAGCCACTGAATAAAAGGAATTAAATAAACAAAACCGTGCGCTACAAGATTTGTCTGTCCCCAACAATACTGTTCTTCAAAACATATCAAAAAATCAACTTGGGATCGCAATGGGATCGGGGTAAAAAAAATAGAGGAACGTCAATGGTTCTCAATTAGTTCATAGAAAAGTTACAATTATTTTGATTAGTTACTCGTATGTTAAGAGGACTTAATTTTATGAGACTAGATTTATGGTCAGCTGTTAAAATCATAAATTTAAGATAGTTTAGTTCAATAATAATTTAATTGAGCAACTAATTAAAAATAACAAAAATTATCTCATTTGGAATGTCTTACTAACCAGAAAATAAAGGTAGGCAGGTAAGGCAACAAAAAAATTGATATCAATTAAATGTTCTTTTTTGATCGGTATGTATATAAATATGGGCTTACCTCAAATACAATTCAGTCGTGCTTGCAGTATTAAGAAGACAAAATCTAATTTATTATTTTACAAATCATGAAAAAAAACCTAATTAACTGTTGGTGAAAATCGCGTTGCTGTAATCCTTTTGGAGAATCAATACATTGGCCAAAAACATCGGATTTACGACCTGTGCAATCATGGATGATTTCTAGAGTACCAGCGATGACTTTAGCAGGAAAAATTTGCTCTTCCTGTAGAAAACGGGTTAAAATGCTACCAGGAACATCAACGGAGATTACTGATGATGATATGTTCGACCAGGAAGAAGTTCCTTTCTTTTTGGATACAGATGACGAGCCCAGCGACGATGAAGCGCTACATCAAAGTTCATCAGTAAGGAAGCCGCATTAAACTCATTAAATGAATGTCTTCAATATTTAGGAGAAGAACCTTTCGACAAAAGACGATTTACCAGAGAAAACTACATCCGGAAAAAGCTTGAAGATGTGAAAAGAATCGTTGTAAAAAAAATTTGAGTAGAAGATCAAAAGGACCAACCACGAGAGGACGAGATGATTGACAGAGTGAGGACTGAATATTCAACCGCCAGTGAGAAGAACATCAAGGAATTTATTTTATCTGTAAGTCCTGATAAATGGAATTGAAAAACAACAACTGAGGAATTTCCCGAAAACATCTTCGTATGCAGCTCGAAAGTACAAACGGACATTAGATTCTGAAGGAGATGTACATATCCCGCACTGGGGAAGCCTTACTTCCGATATTATCAAGACAGTGGAAGACTTCTACAGTAAGGATAATATCAGTCGAGTCATGCCTGGTAAAAAGAATCTTATTGCAATTAAAATAGACGGCAAAAAAAATCACGTCCAAAAACGTTTGGTTTTGGCGAATTTAAAGGAAGTGCACCACCACTTTAAGGAAACTTATCCTGAACTGAAGATAGGATTTTCCAAATTTGCTTCCCTACGAACCAAATACTGTGTTTTGGCTGGATCTCCTGGAACACATTCGGTGTGTGTGTGTGTCATCCATCAAAATTTAAGGCTTATGCTGGAAGGTTGCCGTATTAAATATTTTACTGCCAATGAAGATACTCGAATTTACGACTACCGGTTTTGCCTTGTTGTTGGAGTATGCAATCCTCCTAATATTGGTTGCTTTTTAAACCAATGTATCGAATGTCCAGGATATGAAAAAGTAAAAGAACTTTTTCAGAATGCTTTCAGTAACAATAACGTAGAAAGTGATACTTACAACCAATGGACGTCAACAGACCGGTCAACGCTAGAGACGAAGATACAATCTTCAGATGAGTTTAAAGATTGCTTTGTTCAACGACTTCCTTCTTTACGCACGCATTCTTCACTGAACAACAAGCCAAATAGTTTGAAGAGAAAAGGAATAAGTAACCAGTAAATGAGGTTGTTGTGGTTATGGATTTTTCAGAAAAGTATTCCTTGGTTGTACAATATGCGGTCCAAGTGTTTCACTGAAATAACTCTCAAGCCACAATCCATCCGTTAGGGATTTATTATAGGGTTGAGGGACAACAGGACGATCAAACCACAAATTTTGTAATTATTAGCGATTGTTTGCAGCATAATACTATAGCCGTTCATCTATTTGAACGCTATTTAATGAAATTCTTTACAGATAAGTGTTTTAATGTTAAGAAAATACATTATTTTTCGGATGGTTCAGCAGCTCAATATAAAAACCGGAAAAATTTCTTTAATTTGAGCAAACATACTGAGAAATTCGAAATTGGTGCAGAATGGAATTTTTTGCCACCGCCCATGGTAAAAATATCTGCTATCCAATGGTGGTACAATAAAGCGACTTGCAGCAAGAGCCAGTTTACACAGCGGCCAAAAGAAGACCAAATAGAAAACTCCACAAAAACTTTTCGAATGGGCTAAGGTTAATGTATGCAATATTAATTTCCAATTAATCGACTGCAAACAAAATAAAAATGAAGAAAATTTATTGAGTAAAGAATACAATCTTATACAAGCAATTTCTTCAACTCAAACAGTACATTGCATTATACCTGTGAGGAAAGGATGCGTGAAAATTAAAAAGTTTTCTCTATCTTCTGAAAAATATGAACATATTGGCCGCTATTCACAGTCGTCATAAAGTTGGCTTTAAGTTAAAGCTGACTTTAGTGTCGTATTATTAATAAGACACTAAAGTCAGCTTTAACTTAAAGCCAACTTTATGACGACTGTGAATAGCGACCATTTTGTTTAAATAGATTATGTAACTAGCATGTAAAAATAAAAAAAAATTGAATGTAAATCGTGTTTTAATTTTTTTTTTAAGTTTGTGTTATGTATACCATAATAGAATACCATATATACATACATACATACTATTTATTCAATTATTACAGTAATTCTATGAACATATTTACAGTTAAATAATTTTTTTTAGAGATCAGACGGGAGAAAATTATTGTCTTTAGAATACCATATATGTATGTACATTTTGTTGAATCTATTATTGATTTTTTATGTTTCTACTTGTTCAAATATTATTATTCAATGTCAAATCATTTAAATTTAGTTACTGTTACCTGGAATGAAAAGCACTAATAAAATATTACGTAGAAATTGCAATTTTCTAAACCAAATTTAATTTCTTTAATGTAATATAAAACATTAATAATAATGAAATAGTTGCTCAATTAAATTACTATTGAACTAAGCTATCTTTAATTTATGATTTTAACAACTGGCCATAAATCTAGTATCATAAAATTAAATCCTCCTTACATACGAGTAAGTAATCAAAATAATTGTAACTTTTCTATGAAATAATTGAGAACCACTGATGTTGTTCTTTTTTTTTTACCCCGATCCCATTGCGATCCCAAGTTGATTTTTTGATATGTTTTGAAGAACAGTATAATACACAAAGTATAAGAAATAAAATAAAATAAAGTTGGTAGTTTAAGATATTCAAGGATAAAGGACAAAATCGTTATCCTTGGAAAAAAAAAATCAAGAATAAATTATATTGGTATTTTTCTTATTTTGCGACAACCTTGCCCTTTAAAATAAGTCCTATTTTATTATTCTATGATAAAAATTAACAGAGATATGAATTTTCAAAGAGGGCTTTGACACCATTTTTGCGAAATCTTTAATATACTTTAACTAACAAAACAAATGAGATAGAAAAATAAATTGAAATCATATTTTTTTATAACTAGTTCTTCAAGCAAAAAAATTTTCAAAAGAATCGGCGAGGGTAAGGTCACAACTTTTGCGATTATTCATGGAATGACCCAAATGCAGTGCAACAAAATATCAACAAAATATGCCAGCAATAGTCTTGCCGCGAAGCTCTTATTTACAGGTGTCATTGCTAGCTCCACTGTTAAGATAATAGTGTACCGGTTTCCAGGAAAAGGAGTTGAGCAACAAAATATTTTCTTTCAGAAATGCAGAGCAACAAAATAGCACCAAAATATGCCATCAATATTTTTCCCGCGAAACTCTTATTAACAGATGTCAATGCTAGCTCCACTGTTAAGAGAACAGTGTATCGGTTTCCAGGAAAAGGAGTTGAGCAACAAAATTTTTTTTTCAGAAATGCAGAGCAACAAAATAGCAACAAAATATGCCATCAATAGTTTTCCCGCGAAGCTCCTATATACAGATGTCACTGCTAGCTCCACTGTTAAGATAACAGTGTACCGGTTTCCAGGAAAAGGAGTTGAGCAACAAAATATTTTATTTAAAAAATGCAGAGTAACAAAATAGCAACAAAATATGCCATCAAAAGTTTTCCCGCGAAGCTCTTATTTACAGGTGTCACTGCTACCTCCACTGTTAAGATAACAGTGTATCGGTTTCCAGGAAAAGGAGTTGAGCAACAAAATATTTTTTTTGATTAATGCAGAGCAACACAATATGCAATCAATAGTTTTCCCGCGAAGCTCTTATTTACAGGTGTCACTGCTAGCTCCACTGTTAAGATAACAGTGTATCGGTTTCCAGGAAAAGGAGTTGAGCAACAAAATATTTTATTTCAGAAATGCAGAGCAACAAAATATGCCATCAATAGTTTTCCCGCGAAACTCTTATTTACAGGTGTCACTGCTAGCTCCACTGTTAAGGTATTAGTGTATCGGTTTTCAGGAAAAGGAGATGAGCAACAAAATATTTTATTTCAGAAAAGCAGAGCAACAAAATATGCCATCAATAGTTTTCCCGCGAAACCCTTATTTACAGATGTCACTGCTAGCTTAACAGTTAAGCTAGCAGTGTTCTGTTTCTAGGAAAACGGGATGAGCGGCAAAACTAATTTTTGTGAAACATAATAGCAACAAATTAAGGTAAATTTTTTTTTTAATTTTGCTAGCTTAACAGAGGTAATAAAACGACCCCAAATACATGATTCGCTACTAAAAACAGTTGACGGTAAATGGATTGGAAATCCAAAGCAGAAAGCTCTTTTCGCGGCACACCTATCGAATGTCTTTAAGACGTTTCCGCAGAACACGGAACTAAAGGAACTAAAAAGACATCTGTTAAGCTGGCAGTGAAACACCCTCAAAATTAAAAAAAAATTTACCTGGATTTGTTGCTATTTTGTTCCACAAAAATTAATTTTGTTTCTCAACCCGTTTTCCTAGAAACGGAACACTGCTAGCTCATAGGCGCGCCGTATGGGGGGCCAGGAGGGGCCAGGCCCCCCCAGACTCCAGCTTGGACCCCCCCCCCCCCCCCCAAATAATTCTGGCCCCTTCTAGACAAATAATTCTTTCCAATCCTACTGCTTGCAAATTTTTACAGAGATCGACTTAGTTTTCGTTCGATACTTTCATTCAAATAAATGCTAGATATCGGAAATAAGGGTAGATGTCGAATCGAAACAATTATGAGCGGAAACCATGGAAAGCTTGGCGATCTCTTCATTTAATTTGTCGACAACAGATATCAAAAGGCAAAAAATCCATAAGGTTATCTATTGTGTGCGTGACTGTTTCGCATCTATTTCCTCATTGTTGAAAAGATACGGCCGATATACATCCTTGATCAAAAAGTTCCCGGAATAACTACCGTGTGGCGTTTTTATTTTTCCGATTTGAGTTGTTTTTTTTTTTGGTAAGTTGGTACATCTGCTGTTGACATTCCCTCTAAATCTTAGCGTCATAGCTTGACATTTACAAAAGTTAGGTAGCCAAGAGTACATCTATCTCTGTGTGTATTGGCAATTTTTTACAATTTTAGAAATGGATTTAAATTTGCAACAACGCGAACTTGTATTAAATTTTGCGTAAAAAACGGATTTAATGGTGCGCGAACGTTGGAAATGTTGGAAAAGTGTTTCGGCAACGATTCTCTAAAGAAAACGGTCGTTTACCAGTGGCACGAGCGGTTCAAAAGTGGTCGTGAGTCTCACGGTTTTCATGGACTACAACGGTGTAGTGTATCATGAATTTTTACCAGAAGGCCAGACAGTAAACAAAGAGCATTATTTGGGCGTTATGAGACGTTTGCGTGAAGCAATTCGCCTAAAGAGACCAGAATTGTAGGCAGAAAACTCGTGGATTTTGCACCATGATAACGCACCGTCGCAAAGTGCCATCGTTATTCGTAATTTTTTAACGAAAAAAGCAACAAATACCATCCAATAGATGTACTCTTGGCTACGTAACTTTTGCAAATGTCTAGCTATGACGCTAAGATTTAGAAGGAATGTCAACGACAGATGTACCAACTTAATAACAAAAACAGAACCTAAATCGAAACAATAAAAGCGCCACACAGTGGTTATTCCGGGAACTTTTTGATCAAGGCAGATTTTCGTCGTGCATGTCCCGGTGTGTGTCTAAAGTCCAGCAGAAACGAAACGAAATACGAACATTTTTGGTTTTTCGTTCTTGAGACAAAGTGCTAAGTAAAGTGCTGACAACTCTCAGTGTATTAATTCAAGTGTGTTGTAAATGTGCCCTATGTGAGCTAGGCCTCTATGGTTTCAAGCCTTATAAAACACATATTATCTATTTCTTTTGATCCTCGGGTACAGGAAATTCAATGATTTTCTCTTCGTTATCATGGAATTCCTGCAAAGGTTTGTAAGTAAATCCAGCTTTGCGAAAGCAATTTTTAATTATTGTTGGTGAAACTAACTACCAAGATCTCTCTCGTCAGTTAAATTCTAACCGGAACTTTAACTGGAAGTTTTGCATGAAAATCTGTCAGTTAAAGTTCCAGTTAAAACGCAACTGGCGATCGTAGGAACGGTCGTTAGACGTCTAAAGGTTTTCCAAAGCATTGGAGAAATCCTTATTCCAGTGCCAGAATTGTTTGAGAGCATTAAAACACGCCTAACATCTGTGCTTTAAAAGTGCAAATATTATAATACCATCGTCCAATGGTTGTTTAAGGGCTATCGTATTAGCCGGAAAAAATACAATTTTCTCATTTCGCAAACGGACATAAACTCACATGTGTTAGAAATGACAACGAGTGATTCGATTTAAACATGACGACCCACGCCTAAAACGTCTGATTTTCGGGGAATCCCTATTTACTGAAATGGTTAGTGGGTCGAATTGTGCTTGCTATAAAAGAAAGTAAAAATAGGTTTTACATGTGCACTTGGCCGTGTCAAATTGTATGCGCTTACACGTACTAGTGTACTTAACCGCGTTGCACTTGAAACTAAGATATATGAAAATTTTCGTGCACATAAGCGCCTCCAATATAACAATTTCAGATAATAGGTTTGTTCTATTTGCCTGCACTATCTACACCTTTTACACCTTTTGCACCTTTTCCGTTCTTTTTATCGGTGTAGCGTCACCCGTGGCTGTTCTTTTTGCAGAGTGTAGTGCAAAGGTGTACACTTTGCTGCACTCGGTCGGGAGCTGGTGCAAGTTCTTCTTCTTTACAATCTGTCAAATTTGAAAACTGTATGCAGATAACATTGACTTTTTGAATTTAAGAATTCACTGTTTTGACTGAAAACATGCAAGAATATTGAATGGCAATAAAGTTTCTTTGATAGAAGTGAAAAAATTAAGCAAATAAAAAAGTTCTGAATTTTATCTGTCACTTTCATACACTAAGCCGTTCTATTTGCGCGACCTGCACTCTACACTTTGAGTGTATTTTGACGTGCAATTAAGGTGCAAGGTACACTAAAGTGTAACTTACACCGGGCAAAAGAAACAAACCTAAAGTGTTGGTAATATGGTCCCCTGGGAGCCATAATAAAAGTAAGATGTCAAAAATTTTTTAAACTACTTCGCTATTAAATCCATGGTCACAAGCATGCGAGTATGATGTTCCCATCGGTTTTCTTAAAGACAATTTATCCTTATGCCTGTTAAGAAATTGATCAAATCAAATCATCATTGGAAAAACAGCGTATTAACATTTCAAAGTCGTAGCCTAATGCCATGTTTCCACTGCCTCGTCATTTGTGGGGGGAATTTGGTATTTTTCTATATTATGTATAACAAATGTGGCAAATGCCCCCTCACCCCGCAAATAACGTCCCTGCGTGCTTAATCTAGTTCTCTTAATCACGAGATTAAGGTGTAGTGGAAACGTGGTATAAGACTAATCATTTGTACGATTACCCAATCTGTAAACACAAAAAGGACGAACTTGAATGAAAAGCATGTGAGCCTTTCGGAAAAAGTCATATGTTCTGAGCCATTCGGGCCCTGGCCCCTGCCAGATTTTAGGCCACTGCGCGCCTATGTGCTAGCTTAACAGTTAAGCTAGCAGTGACATCTGTAAATAAGAGCTTCGCGGGAAAACTATTGATAGCATATTTTGTTACTATTTTGTTGCTCTGCATTTATCAAAAAAAATATTTTTGTTACTCAACCCGTTTTCCTAGAAACGGAACACTGTTATCTTAACAGTGGAGCTTGCAGTGAAATCTGTAAACAAGAGCTTCGCGGCAAAACTATTGATGGCATATTTTGTTACTGTTATGTTTCTGCATGACTCACAACAAGTCAATATACCATCAACATTAAAATAACATTTTTATCTTCCCAATTGTGTATCATAAAGATAAGATAGCATTTTGTAGAGCATACAATCTGTAAGATAAGACAATCAATGCAACTTCCTTCAGATTGGCATGACTCATTTTAAAGTCATTAGCATGTAAAGTCATTAGCATGTAAACTAATTAGTGTGTAAGTTTACATTATTATTACTTAGTCATAAGCCAACTAGTGATAAGGAAAATGTATAAAATAAGCAAAATTTGTAAAATAAATTCAGTTCATTACGACCAGTGTTTAAAAGACCAGATACTCTCTTCTTCCAAAAACATCGCCAAAGACAAAATTCTAACGGTTTATGTGCCCTTAGAATTGCGTGAAAAATAATATATATTTTTAAACGGTTTATGTGCCCTTTATAATATAATTATTTAAATTCAAAACAAAAGAGTTTTGAACATTTTTGGAGGCCCCGGCAAGATTCAATCAACTTATCAACTTATTATCACATCCTGATCCAGAGTAGCAGTACATCGATTGATTCACCATGCAATCATTAGACGAGCTAACTGGAGCACAAGGAAAGATTGGAGAGAAGATCAAGCACCTTTTTAAAAACTATACAAAAGACTCACCATGGAGAAAAACTCTAACGTATTTAGAGTTGAAGAGGTCAGCATTGGAACAACAATGGGATCTCTTCGAAGTCAACGACAGCAACATCCGCATTCATCATGGCACGCAATTACAACATGCTTACTTCGTCAAATCATATTATGATGCAGTACATCAAGGCTACGAACAGATGATGCAGAATATTGAAGCAAGAAAATCCAGTTTTCGCATCAAATTGCACACAGGCGATGACAGTGAAGAATTATCATCTACTGGTTCTTCCGAACATGAAGATACAGACGAAGCGAAAGCAAGTGCTGTCGATATTCTTGAGGAATCGGGTCTTAGTCGTCCACCTGTCATACATACAGTGACAGCACTTGACCCGAGGTCTACAGCAGGACCAACCTTAAGGAAACAACATGCTATCCTGCTTCAACTGGTTAAGATGCATTAGACGAGACGAATTATAATTCCGAAGAATTTTTTGCTGTTGAAGAACAAGTTCAGAGCAAGATTATTGATCTCCATCAAGGATTGAATAGTAACGTCCGTAATTCAAACCCGCAAGTGGGATACGAGGAGGAACACGCATTAAGCAATATTTCTCCTCTAATGAAATTGCCAAAGATAGTGCTGCCTACTTTTGATGGTAATTACCTACAATGGAGGCAATTCCACGACTTATTCCACGAATTGGTTGATAAGCAACGGATTGCGAATTGCCAAAAAGTGTGGTACTTGAAGACAAGTCTTACAGGAGAGGCGGAAAAGCTAATTCGTCATCTCACCACATCTGATGCGAGTTACTCCGCAGCCTGGAAGTTAATCAAGGATCGGTTTGAAAATACGAGGCTCTTGACAACAGCTTTTATCACAACCGAGTACTACTGCTGAAAGTGCTGTATCGATAAAAAATCTACATGATACGACACAAGAATGTCTTTTTGGATTACAGAATCTTGGAGTAGACATTGAGAATTGGGACCCGATCATCATCCATGTCATGTTGAAGAAACTAGATAGAGTTACACACACACTCTATGAACAATCCATAGATCAACCCAGAAAGTTGCAACCAATGAAGCAGTTCTTGGCCTTTCTGGAAATGCGCTTCCAGTCATTGGAAGCGCTTGGTCACAAGAATCGTCCCATAGATCAACAGCGAAAATCATCATACCAGCATAGAACTTCAACTTCAACAATTATAGCAGAAACTAATTGTAGTCCCTGTAAAGGCAGTCATAAACTATTCTCGTGCGCTAAGTTTCTAGCTCTCGCAATTACAAAACGTTTCAAGCATGCAAAAAAGGCAAAATTATGCATCAATTGCCTTGGTTCAGGACACAATACATCCCAGAGTCTATCCAGAGCATGTACAAAATGTGGTAAGAAGCAAAACACGTTACTTCACATGGGCGAACAGCAAACAGCTGTTGAGGTCAATTCGTCTAATGATAAGCAACACAGTCAATCTTCATCATCTCATGGTACTCTAGCAATAACACTGCAGGATCCGGCAGCATCGTTATCAGCACGCCCCTGGATGAAACAAAAATCGTACACATTATTAAGCACAGTTCTTATCAACATCAGTGATCGTGCAGGGAACCAGGTTCAATGCAGAGCTATACTAGACTCGGGATCTCAGCTGAATCTAATCACAGACAGATTGGTTAAAAAAATCTGCCAACAGTCTGGGCGCAACTGTATTATTTTTCCGGCAGAAGTTCAGAACGCGTTCAATTCGGGGATGCGATGTATGTTACTATGTGACTGAAAACCTAACAAAAAGTTCGGAAAGCGTTGAGAAAAGGGTGTAACATATGAATTAAATAATTGGGTCATATTCCGGGATGCGGTCTAGAGGTTGAAAAAAACAAAACTTAAAAATAGGTGATTATTAAACAAGCCTGGGGAAGTGAAAAGATATTCGATATCTGATCAGACCTGAGAAACATGGTGGAATTCATGAAAAAGTATACAACCAGTTTACACCCTCTTAGGGGTCGAATTTCAAAAAATCTTGAAAACACTTTCTAGGTATTCACATGAAGAATCCGTAGAAAAAAAATGAACTCAATATTTCGAAAGACCTAGTAGATATGACGAAAATCGTGAAAATATATGCATTTTATACTAACCGATATTTTTTTTTGCCCCCCCCCCTTTCTGAACGCCAATGAATATTCAAATTTTTTTTATCAGAATTACTTTTCTAGTTAATTTACATATACGTACCGAGTTTCAACTTCTTAGCATAAGCCGTTCTAAAGTTAGGAAAAACACCCCCCACCACCGTACCATACTACCCCTAAAAAAAATTTTATTTTTCCACCATGCCACTACTATAGCTCTATCTAAATACCAAATTTCAGCTTCCTATCATTATAGATTCTTAAGATATAAGCATCGAAACTTTTTCTTTCTCACCCTTCCCCACCCTCACCCTCTACACCCACACCCCCAAACTTTTTTTCCCTACTAGGGTTCTATTAGGCCTACTTCTGGTAAAAATTTGAAGCAACCATCTTACACTGTTATTGAGATATGAAACGTGTTATTTTTGAAAAATTCTTATCCCCTCCACTTACGTACTCCCCCGCCCCCTTCAAATATTTTACTTTGAGCAATCTTTATTTATCAAGCTTTGTATCCAAACCGAATTTTGTTTTTCTGGTGCCACTGGTTTGGGAGATATTGTAATGTTAAGTATTTCAACCCCCATCCCCGTACGTCACTACCCCCACCCAAAAATTTTGTATCAATCTATTCTCCTAGTATAACTACAGATATCTGTTAAGTTTAAATTGCTTGCTATTAACGGTTTAGGAGATATGGATTTTAGAATGTGTCGATCTCGACTTTTTTGCGTTTCGGACGCATTGCTTCCCCTTCCACTCCCACACCCCTTCACCCATATCTGTTTTTTTTTTGCAAATGGGTCCATTATCAAAGCTCTATAGAAATTCTAAGTTTCAGCCTCCTAACACAAGCGGTTCCTGAGATCTAGAAACCTAAATTTTTCGTCTAAAACGCTTACCCCGCCTTCCCCCTTACACCTCCTCCCCTGAAAATAATGTCAATTCAAGGCGTCCACCAAGTCTATTCTTAGAAAAAATTTTAATTTAATAGCTCCACTGGTTTGAGAGCTACGAGCCTTCAAAGATTTTGGGGCGGTCGACGTACGGCGTACGGCGTACAGACGGAGTGAATATTTTTATTGCTTTTTTCGCGTCTACTAGTCATGAAACGTGGACAAAAAAATTTTGAGGGCAGCAAATTTTTTTTTTTAAAAATCGATAACAATACTGTATTATTAATAATACAGTAAAATTGCAACTAGTGGAATACTCCGATCATATTTCCATTGAAGGAATCGGAGAAAAACGCCAATTATCTCGAAAGAGAGTCAACATATCATTACAGTCTCGCATCAATGGCTTCACAACACGCCTGGAGGCTTACACGCTCCAGGATATCATATCTCCACAACCAACGCAACTTATTGACATCAGTTCCTGGCAGTTACCCAACAATATCGTATTGGCCGATCCAAAGTTTAATCAACCCGCGAAAATAGATCTGTTGATTGGAGCAGAATTATATTTTTCGCTGCTAGCTGTTGGTCAAATTAAATTAGGCAATATATTGCCAATACTGCAAAACACAACCTTCGGTTGGATAGTTGCTGGTCGGACTAATCAAACATCCGAAGCATTGCATCATGTGGCGTTGGAGTACGTAATAAAGCCCTCGAAGAGCAGATTAAAAAATTCTGGCATATTGAAGAAAAAACAAGTTCCGGAAACAATATGACAACAATGGAACGACAATGTAAAAATTTCTTCACTCAAACAACCACAAAAGCCAAGAATGGCCATTACATTGTGCGATTACCTTTTGGCATCGAACCTTCGAAATTAGGGGAATCGAAAGACATAGCCTATCAAAGATTTCTATCGTTGGAAAGAAAGCTCGGCAAAAGCCCTGAACTAAGAGTTCAATATAAGCAGTTCACGGACGAGTTCGTCAGGCTTGGTCATATTGAAGGGATTCTACTTATTTGGAAGGATCCAATTTCCTAATAAACTCAATGTTGATTAGATAAGTTCGATAATTATTATTATTTATAAATCGTTATAAATTCATTTTTAAAAATCACAGAATTAATAATTATTATTATTATTTATAAATTAAATCATAATCTTTTTAATTAATCATAGATATATAAGTTGATATCTTTATTTAATTTATTTTATGAAGAATTAGAATTCTATTTAATTATTTATTTAATTCTTTAATTTTTTTATGTGATCGTAATGAAAAATATTCTTCAACTGACAAAAAAAAAATAATTCATTTTATTTTATTTGAAATTCCGATAACTTGGATAATACAAAATAAATATTTTTATTCAAGTAACAAAAATTCCCATTGCAAAGTCAGTATTTTAATAAGGAAAATTTACAGTGGAAACTGTCCTCCACAATATGAAGGAGATTCCCGCACATGAAATTGAGAAGCCATATGACTTTCTACCACACCACTGTGTACTTAAACCAGAAAGTTCTACAACAAAGTTACGAGTAGTATTTGACGCATCAGCCAAAACCTCTACCAATCTCTCGCTGAATGATGTTCTAAACACCGGTCCAACAATTCAACATGACGTTTTCTTTATTTTGTTGAGATTCAGGATGCCAAGATTCGTGTTCACAACCGATATCGAAAAAATGTATCGGCAAGTCTGGGTAGACGAATCTGATAGAAAATATCAGTTGCTTTGGTGGAGAGATAACGCAGAAGAACAAATGAAGTGTTTCCAGCTGTGCACAGTTACCTATGGTACTACATCTGCCCCATATTTGGCCACTAAATGTCTTCAATACCTCGCGGACAAACAAGCTGACGTAAATTCAACAGTTTCGAAGGTCTTAAAGCACGATTTCTACGTAGATGACGTTCTCACAGGAACTAATAGTCTCTCCGCAGCTCTTGAATTGCAACAACAGCTTCGAGACACTCTTAAGACAGCGGGCTTCAAACTAAGAAAATGATGCGCTAATCATCCACGGCTACTACAAACCATTCCACCAGAAGATAGGGAAATCGAGCTACACTTCGAAAACAAAAACGAAGAACACGTAAAAACCATTGGACTTACGTGGCTACCTAAATCCGATGAATTCTCTGTCAGAACATCTTAGAACGAACAGCACAAAGTTACCAAACGCACAGTTTGCTATGATATAGCTCATCTGTTTGATCCATTGGGTATAATGGCACCTGTGATTGAATTATGGAAATTAAAATTAGAATGGGATGCAGCACTTCCTCAAGGCAAATATACAACATGGATCAACTTTCGAGAAGGACTAAAGTCACTGAACGACATCAAAATTCAACGGCATATATACGCTCATCGAAGTCCAAAAACGATGCAGGTTCATATATTTGCTGACGCCTCAGAAAAGGCATATGGAGCTGTTGCATATATCAGGTCAGTGGATAAAGATAATTTAATCATCGTACGATTATTATGTTCAAAATCTAGAGTTGCCCCGACAAACAAGACTACGCTGCTATAATGTACACAAGCGTGTTTTTGAAGCCGTAATGCTGTAGAGAGTTGGGGCGCTATACTAGGACCTACATCCCAGCATAGTATCCGTCCATCCAAATCATCACTCAACATCACGACCCCAATTAATCCTCTTAGCCGTCAGCATACGTGTATATGCCCATTACCCTGCCCCAGAACAATCGATTGGAGTAAGTCTGCATCTAGCTCTAGCACGTGCTTAGCTCGTCGGAAGGGGCGTGAGTGGCTACCTTTAACCGTGGACCAAACGTATTATGCACGGTTGGGCTGTAAGTTCGAATTGAGGAGTTCGAACTCTATCAAGAGCGGGCTGGAGAGTGAAGGATAAAGGTGTAAGGAGATTACAGCCTGAGGAAGGTGGATAGAATAGAAAGGAAATAAAGGTGGAAAGCACAAAAGTGTCAAACTTCGCCGGGAAGGCCGATGCCTTCTCAGTATTAATTAATTTCAGATGGTCTTAATTCGAACTCCGAAGAGTATAGGTCTCTGAAAGCTAAGCGACTCATGGAATGGGCGTAGATTGCCGGTATTCCTGGTAGACTATGTGTTACTTTGAAAATAAAAAGGGTTCGTTCAAGTAGGGTGCCATATAACGTGTGGAATCCTACCATGAATATCGTGGGCGCCATATAATGTGTACAACGTGGTTGACTCCGCATCCTGACATATCTTCGTTGGGCGGCAATATAACGTGTTGCACCGATCCTTTTCATACCGCACCGGCCGGTGTATATCTCGCCCTCAACACACCATCAAAATCAGCCAAAGAAGCTAACAGAAGCTACGGCTCGCAGCTTTTTTTCCGAACGATAATGCATTCGGGAATCAATGATCTGCCGAAAGTCTTATCCCGCAACGTATCCATACGTTCCCTCCAGGTAAAATAAAATAAAAAACAAGAAAAAAAAAAGAAACGAAAAACGGATATATGACGACAGATGGTGGAGTAAAAAGGTTCTTCATTCCCAAAACAAAATTAAAACCACCATGGTCCGGCACGTGCTGGGACATAACCTGCAATTCTTTTGCACAAGCTACAAAAATATTGGTCTAACTCTTTCTGGTTCCCCAAGGAATGCAGTACTCAAAATGGCGGATTGGTATAGTGTTTTTCTTATAAAAAACCAGAAGTAGGTGTATCTGTATATAATCAAGTACATAAATATCTATTTTTGTATATGGATATCTATATATATGTATATCCCTTCCGATCTCGTTCCATCCATTCGGGACTGTGAGTCTTTCTTCCTTACATGACCGTCGGTATTCCAGGCTAAATACACAAAAGGAATGCACCAACAGAGACCATCGGAGCACCTGTCCTGACCAAGCATGAAAACAAAAAAAAAACAAAAAACGTATAATGCAGGTGGCTAATTGTTGATCCAGCCGTTGAAAGTTTGTTCCCTTCTGGACCACTTCGCCTACAAAAACCTTGAGTCTGTCCGAAAAATAAAATGTTGTCACAAAATCAACTCACAAGGACAACTAAAGGCTCGCATAACCTGGGCTTACAAGGTACCAGTTGAATTTATAAAAATAAAATAATGGGCTCGACAGCGCACCCAAGATTTGAATAACTTCCCATACTGTCGGTCGTTTTGTGATGATTTAGAGAAAGAGAATAATTCGGTTTGGCCACCAGTTAGAATTTCGGAAACTAACCATTTAATTGGTATCGGAAAAGACGATTCAAAAGCACTTCTAAAACGGGCTATTTCCAACGCACGCGGTTGGGCGTCACTTAACGGTAGTTTCGAAGTAGATAACGGCATTGTACGAAATACCGTGTTCGCATTGAAGAGACGAACCGTTATTGAACCATGCGCTTTGCGTGCTGCATGTTACGGAAAAATCCCGGAAAATGGATCAAAATCAAAGGACTTTTGGAATCCGATACTACTTCAACGGAGGAAAAGAAAAGAATTGCACTAGATTTCACTAATCACATGTCCGATAGAATCGCCTCGGGGTTTCGATTGGGGCTTTGGGGCCTACAATACGAAGGAGGAGAAGCCTTACTACTCGGCTACGCGCGCCAAGAACACTTATTGCACTTGCGTATACGGAATTCCGATTATAAGGTACATCAAAACAAACAGCAACCGAAAATTCAAGAAAAGTTCTCCCTCATGGCCTGTTGGAGCTCCATGGGGCTACCAACACAACACGGTCTCAGAACAATCCGCGATTGAACGAAATAAAAAAAAAACACATACTACAAAAATAAAATGAACTCGATCAGGAATAATTCCATCATGTTTTTACGACATCAAACAAAGCAAAAGAAAATTCTTTGAACATGAAATCCCCCTCACAAGTCGGCATCAAGCTTTCTCCTTGCATTCGCCCGAAAATAAAATAAATGAAATTTCAATAGACAAAAAGGTTCTTACATTTTTATTTTCTTTTCCAATTCTCGTCCACTAGATCGCAGCGGGCGTATTAGCCTGGCTGGAGTCAAGAAAAGGTGATAAATCCGTTCGGCCGCAGCTGGAACGTCCCTTGACTTTCAATTTCCGCACACCGGGTTCTTATTTCCTTATATTTTGTACTTGCACTTTACTTCGACAGACTACTTTTCGTGGTGGCAAAACTAAAACTTTTTCAACCGACTCGGGCGGTGGTTTTTACCAGACTCCTCGTCGCCAACTCCTTTTGGTTTCTTTTCGCCTCTGATTTTCTTCCCTTCTTTTCTTTCGCTCATTCCAGGCAACGACTTTTCCAATTACAATAACGCGTCGTCGCTTGACGTTTACGCATGTGCTTAACGTGCCCAGCAGGCAATTCGCCTTCGTGCAAGTGTCACTTATTTTAGTGTCGCTTATGACACGGATTCCAATAAATGCCTGCCGTAGCGTGCCATTACAAGGCAGGTTGCTGAACTAGGTCATCCGACGTTCAGGAAGCTGAAAAAAGGAACGCATTTGGTGCTGCCGTTCATTTCACTGCCTCGATTAGAGTTATGTGCTGCCAAAGTAGCTGCAGAATTAGCACAACGAATAAGAATTGATCTAAATCTATCTAAGGAAATGATTTATTTATGGACTGACTCCGAAATAGTCCTGGCTTGGATAAATTCAACTATTTACATCGTCATTTCACACTTTTGTAGCCAACAGATTTTCCCAGATTCAAGAAATTACAATTCCATCACAATGGAGACATGTAAGGTCAGAAGATAACCCTGCAGACATTCTATCCAGAGCTATAGTTCCAGAAAAATTAGCACAGTGCAACATTTGGTTTTACGGACCTAGATTTCTAAATGGATCTGAATCAATTTGGCCAGCACCATATTTGAATAGCCGAAGTGACTACAAAGAGGAAAGGAAAAGAACTGCTGCTACAGCATTGCTATCGAAGCCTCAATGCCATTTTATAGATAGCATCAATCACAAAAATTCTTTCCGCAAGCTACAGCGCATTGTAGCCTTTGTGCTGAGATTTGTACACAAATGTCGAAATCCATCTCAGCAAATCAATAAGTCAATAACTCCCAACGTGCATGAGCTGGAAGAATCTCGTATTGTTATCATCAAGACAATACAGAACGAGAAATTTGCATCATAGCTACATCAACTTCAGCATTTCGGGGAAATGAATAAAAATAGTGCTCTTATCACTCTGAGTCCATTTCTAGATGAGCAAAACGTACTCGGGGTCGGAGGAAGATTAGAAGCATCTAATCTAACGCAAGAAGCAAAACATCCAGCCATATTACCATACCATCATCGAGTCACAGAATTTGTTATGGCTGGAATTCATAAAGATAACCATCATGTACCACCACAAGCACTTCTTTACATAACAAGAGAACGATACTGGCCTCTTAAAGGCAAAACACTTGCCCGATCCATCATTCAACATTGTATCAAATGCGTTAAAACGAACCCTCAGTTGTTAACACAAAAAATGGGTAACTTACCGGCTCATCGCGTTCAACCATCTCGTCCATTCATTAATACGGGAGTTGATTTTTGTGGACCGATCATGACTCATTACAAACTTCGTGGAAAAAGGCCACAAAAGAGTTACATTGCAGTTTTTTGTTGCTTTGCGCCAAAGGCTGTGCATTTAGAAGTCGTTACAGACCTCACAACACAAGGATTTCTCGGTGCATTAAAACGATTTAAGACGCGGACATTGCAGAAATATTTATTGTGACAACGCCACGAACTTTGTTGGCGATAAGGCTCAACTTCAAAAGCTAAAATTAATATTCGAAACAAAACAATGTCGAGAACATATCATTTCAACGTGTAGCGCCAATAGCATCGATTTCCATTTCATCCCACCTAGAGCTCCACATTTTGGCGGCTTATGGGAAGCAGCAGTAAAAGCAGCCAAGCACCGATTACGTCATACATTAGCTTCAGCGTCCTTATCTTATGAGGAATTAGAAACTGTAGCTATAGAAGTTGAGGCACTTCTAAATTCACGGCCACTTACACCAATGTCGTCAGATCCAAATGATTTAATGGCATTAACTCCGGGACATTTCCTTATCGTAGAACCACTCACCAACTCCATTGATCCTCATGCGACATCGCAACAATGGTTTGATTTCAAAGTCCCGCCGTGGCACATATGTATCAATTGAGTTCCCTTGCCAAAGGCGGCGGCGGGCCCTGATGTGATGGGAGCGGAGCGCCTTCCATATCAACCTCCACGCTTTCGGTCAAACCTTAAACACACAACAACGAGCGGAGAACTTTCAATTTCACTTCGGACGCGTTTTTTTGACAGAAGCCGGCCGCTGTACTTTTCTTCGCTCTCGCTATTACTCCGTTTTTTCCCTTCTTCACGGGAGACTTTCGTGGCCGCCAATCAACGATAAAACGCACACAAAACAGAAACAATTCACTAAGAAACGATCACTTTATAACTTAAGACTAGTTGCGAACGGTTCGAGTTATGACATAAATACTGACATTCGAGTCAGCTGATCCAGCTAGTACCGCAGTGCCTCTGGCGGGAATATTTGAAACGCTACCGCAGAATGAATCTGCGATTCTCAAACTGTGACTGACTTGAAATTTTGATCCGAGCTTTTCACGCACACACATCTGAACACACTGAAAATCGTATGAGAAGCTCTCATGTACACAGCAGACAGATTTTTTGTCGGCGAAAAAGATCGTATAACACATTCCAGGTATAATCTCCCCTACGCTGATTTTACAATTTAATAAGTAGGAGTCATCAGGCTGACGTTGAGTCGAAACCATGCTGCACATTATTTCTGTGCGAGTTTTGTAAGAAGATGCTTTTACACCCCCTTCAAATACCGCAAATGCTAAATTGGACAGGGGATTTTTATTTTGAGTATTCTTAATCTGGAAATTATACGAAATATTAGGTGTGTTTTAATGCTCTCCAGAATAGAGCACCTAATCGGCAGGCGAAAAAAAACGATTCAGGGTATTATCTGGAGTACATTTTATTATAAAGATTTGGCAGCCCTGCGCTGTCAAGTTTGAAATTAAGTGACATTTCCGTTTCAGTGTAGTACATTTAATTTGAAAAATATTTTTGAAAGTACGACGAGATCTGTTAAAGATAGTCAAAATGTTAGGTTTTGTTTAAGTTCCTTCTCATGTAAAGTAAGTAAACGGCGATTCGAGAGAAACATTTTTTCCACTTCTCACATCTAATTACGGACGAAATTTTATTCAAACAATGAAATTACACACCTTTCCTTTTCTTGCTTATCCATTTCACTTTAATTTCTATTTTTTCTTTCTTTGCTGCAAAAGTTATGGTAATATAACTGTCACCGGATTTGATTTTATTGCACTTCGGTTGGTTGTGTAAACAAAAATGCTGCCAACCATTAAAATCGAATCGAGTAAGGCGAATTAAAGCGAATTCATCCTAGGCTCACACCATTCATTCTCTCCGGAGTAGGATATATAACCTAGTAAAATTAGTGGGTTTACTATCCTGGATGTTGTTGTTATTTTACGTATACTTATGCTGTACTATCCTACTCTGGGGAGCATTAAAACACGCCTATTATAGATCCAGTAATCGTCATAAAATATATACCCACGTAAGCTAAAATGTTTTGTTGATCGCATATTATCGCGAGAATAACCTGAAATACGCATCAAATGCGCATGTCAATATAGCGTTCACATCTCCCATTTATTGGTACTGGCCGCAACGATTGATGACTACCATTTCTCAAAATTTGTAGTTTTTTACTATACCCTAGTCCCAGTTTTTCATTAATTAAGTAGCCCTTACTACCGATGCTCGCTTTCGCTTGGATACAACCTTTTGAATAGGTTCCGAATTCTCCTGAGTTCTTTTGTGAGGAGAGCTTATTACTAAGCTACCCCAATTTTCTATTTCTTTTGAACCTACGATTATGTTTAAATTGTCTAGATTTTCACATGTGTGACACACTCGTTTTTGGCGGTATCCTTCTTCGGAATCTAGTGCAGTTGAACAGGTATCCAAGTTATGTACTGGTGTCTGACATACAAAGCATTTACGTCCACCAGTTAGTACTTCATGATTATGACAGGCAGAACATGTAGTTAAATTGAAATTCAAATGATTTTCTATAAGAACATTTTTTATGGAAGAAGCCTCAATTGACGTGATTGATGGTTCCCCTCCATTTACGGTAGATGGATCTGCCTCCTTAAAATATACCAGATCAGTTTGCGACATTTGTTCCGAACAATTACTGCTGCTATGAATTTTTGGCTCCACAATTTTCATTCGACCGCTAAGATAGCCTGCATGTTTTTGCAGAAAAACATCAGATCTCATTGGAGCTACTTCTTCCTTTAGGAAAAGATTTTTCAATTTATTGAATTCACTTTCTACACTGGCATTGGATGCTGGTACTCGACCATAGCCAAATTTGTCGCGCACAATGCTTGACCATAACGGTAATGTAGAAATATCGTGCAATAATTTCTGGGAAAAATTTGGGCATATAGTGAGCATTGTCCCTATCACCAGTGCTGTCACTTTTTTTTAAGAATGGCTTCGATTTCAGTTACTATATTTTTGCCAAATCTAGACCATTGGTTATATGACCGTAATATTTTTTTTTTAGAAATTTTTTGTTTTTTGGCGTTTACGTGAGTAGAGTCACTATCGTCAGTATCCGAAATTCATGGGAAACTATTGTCTGGTCTGGATTTAATATCGGTGATATACTCATCAACCTATAAAGATAGAATAAATGTACTAAAAAACCAATGATTCAATAAATCGAAATGAAAAAAATTGTTTTATTCAAATTCAAATTCTTTTTATTTTTGCCTAATATGTATGTATAAAATCCAGTGTTTCTTAAAGTTACTTTAAGAAACACTGGATTTTATACATACCAAAAATTGGTTTAGATTATATAAACTATAACAAATAAATGTTCTTGATATTTCAATTGTAAATGAAACTTTTTCTTATTATGCTTTATATACTGATTTTCTTTGTAACTAGTGCTTAAGTATAACTGTGTATATTTACATGCCGTTTATTAAAATATAATAATAATAATAATACTTCATCAAGGAGGAAACGAATTAGGCTGATATTAGTGTGTAGAACTGAAGAAGGTTTACTCCTTACAGTTATATAACATAATAGTTACTGATAGCACAACGGATAAACAGTTATCAAATCATAAGCCAGTCACGATCGACTGCAAGCCCATCGTATGATACTATAGATAAAATACTGAACTCCAATATATATTTTAGTTATGAATTCATTAGCGTAATATTAATTTGTGCAAAATTTTGAATTTGTGGTTTAAACGGTTTCTTGAGTTCCATAAATTATGTTAGGACATTTTAACAGATTTTATGTATTTATTTGCTTTTGATATAAAAACAATTCCCTTAAAATTTTTAATACCTTCTTTAACTCGTACCAAAGTTACAGTTTTGAAGGACTTTTGTAGGCTGCTACACGAAGAACTCATTTACAATTTTATTCATATTCTGAACTTTCGCTTCAAAAATTGTAAACATTTATAAAATATTGCTAAAAAATACTCACATTTACATCAGTAATCAATTTTCTGAAATACTGATTCGCCTTTTCTGCTTCAGTTGCTTCTCCAGTGGTTGAGTGACCTTCAGTGTCACTTCGCGATACCAAAAGAACGGCTTTAATAATGCACCACGCTTTATCTATATTTCTAGCCATAACTAACTGGCCAATTACTGCTAAATACAAAACGCGAACTCTTTCCAAGGTGTGTTTTAGAAAGGACACATACGTTTTCAAAAAGTGTGCATTATCCATCCGTATGAAACATCCTGGCAACTTTGTTTCATTGTAAAAGTCCTAACTGTGGTCGTTAATAAAGCACGTGATCAGTAACCACTTCTTTCGGATGTGGTGTTCCACACTTGGCCCACTCCATTATTCAGAACTGTATGGAACTAGTATCATGACTTTCGCTTAGCATTTGGGTTACTAAAAATTGCGCCTCTTTCAAACATATCACTCCAATAGATAAAAATATAGCTTTGGAATACGTGTCGTCTTATTTGTGAATTTTTTTAACAATGGATCCTGTTGTATCTATGTACAGCGTACTTTGTTCTCTCTCCGCATATTTACGAAAAACGTGTATTTTGGTGACGACTCCAGTAATGCACGTAAAATGGATCTAATCCTATGTTTCTTATTATTTGCGCACCAGATTCATGCTTAAAAATTTGTATCGCCTTGACTGGATCTTTATCCAGGAACTGTCTTTTTTGAAACTGGTGCTTAGCAGTTCTTAACACTGCTGTCGAATTTAAAGTTGCAGGTTCATCGCCACCTGACTGCATTTCAATATCAGCTTTTTCAGTACGATATACCACACATGCACAGATTTATTTGCAATATCTGCTGTAACTTGTTCTCCTCTGTTAATACGCAACCTGTGTTACCAGAAAAAAAAATTATGATTCTGCTAAAATTAGAAGACTTAACAGAATGCTTTTCATCCAATTTCTGCTAAAAATTCTGCTAACAATAATTTTCAAAAATTATTCTGCTAAAAATTCCGCTGACTATCATTTACTAAAATGATTAATTACAACGGTAAAAATGCTGTATAACGCACAAGCGAAGAAGAAATGTAAGAAATTTTCTCTATTTTTAAATTACTTTATAAACTAAACTTTGAAATGTTTTGATTTAAAAATTTTACCTCACTCAGTACAGTTCGAACTGCCATGACGGTTCCATTCGACATTTTTCTTACATATAAACGTGAAAAAGGGTTTTTAAATCCCCTTAGTCTCGTAGAGATGAGCAATAAGTAGTTGGAACGTAGCGTGCGTCAGCAAAACATAAACGCGAAAAGAGAGTTTAAATCCATTTAGCACCGCTGGGTCGCGCAAAAGGTAGTTTGCGCAAAGCGCCCATTTGCTGAACATGACATAATCGCGGCTCGAACTGGGCGAATAAACAGGACTATTCAGGATCGAGTCACAAGTCACAAAGTAGGTCGATACTCACAATTTTGTATTAATTTTGAATAAATTGTGACTTTTCACCTACTTTGTGACTTGTGACTCTTGTCCTGAATAGGCCTGAAAGTCAACAATTTTAAATCGGTTTTACTGTATTATTTATAATACAGTATTGTTATCGATTTTTTTAAAAAAAAATTTGCTGCCCTCAAAATTTTTTTTTCCACGTTTCATGACTAGTAGACGCGAAAAAAGCAATAAATAAATTTTCACTACGTCTGTACGCCGTACCCCGTACGCCGTACGTCGACCGCCCCAAAATCTTTGAAGGCTCGTAGCTCTCAAACCAGTGGAGCTATTAAATTAAAATGATATAAAAAATAAGTCAAAGAGAAAGAAGTAGGAACAAATTTTGTCTTAAGAAGCATTTAGTAAAATAAATCGAAAAGAATAAGATTGAAAAAATGGAAGAGAAAAATGAATTCTACCACATTAAAAGTATGAACTTTTAGATCTGATGACTTGTAGAAGACTGCTTAATAGTACTCTGTAAACGAACTGAAATGAAATCCCTCATCAATAGAGGTGTAGTACAAGAAAACCACAACAAAATATTAACAAACAGGCTATATGTGTTCAAATTCAAGTGTAGCGCGTATTTTTATAGAAGTTGTAAATCTAATAAAGGCGTTTCTGTTAAAAGATATATATAAAAAAACATTTTAAAAAATGTAAAAAAACGAAAAGGTGTGATATTCACAGAGTCGGCTTTCTTACGATTGAATATTTCCACTTACGCTATACAAATTTCTGATATTTTCATTTTTCAAAGAAACTCGACAATCGCTCGGAGAAATATCAACCCACCCCCCCCAAAAATTTTTCCACATTAAAAGCAACCAAAAAGTAAACTTTGCAAATCATCTCTTTTGCCACGACGGGATCGGATCATTTCGTCCTAAGTAGTAGGAAGAATCTGTCGATCTCAACCGACTATAAAAGATAACCGACGTCTAAGGTTACCATCCAGTTTCCGTTGCTAAGGGCCGTATTATTCACGTCGGGTTATTTATAAAGTCTGGGTAATTCCAGTTTTCCCCGAGATTTGGTATTATTCACGTCGGGTTATAGTTTTTCGCTGAGTTTATAATCAAGTGATCACAGTTACTCAGGGAAAAATTTAACTTGTCAACAACTTCCAGTTTTCTACGATATCCAGGGATTTAAGCGACGATTTGACAAATTTTGTATTATTCAAGATTGAAGTTATGGCAAAAACTCATTTGTGTGAAAATTGGATTGATTCTGAGGAAGATTACGACAAAATAGAAAATGGAACAACGAATCGACATCGACATATGGGACGACAAATACAGTTGCTGTTGTTTCCAATGTACAAAGCCAATTGAATTGTTTCCTTTACACCATTTTACACCCTCACCCCTTACACACGCTCCCAACAATTTTCAGCTAGGTACTTAGCAGGTCAAACTCTCGTATTAATTGTAAAACCCTATCTTACACAGTTCTTGAGATATGAGATATGATTTTTAGGAGAAAAATGGTTATCCATTGTCTTGCTGAAAAATACTTTCAGTCAAGTCCTATTGTCCATCTTTAAACATAAAACACATTTCCTGTTTCTGGTTCAATTAGTTTGTGAGACATTGCAATGCAAAGTTTTTTACGCATAGTTCCTAGTCTAGCATGCTTCAAGTTACAACTTTGTAATATTACCCGCTCAGGAGATATGATTCTAGAATTTTTCGACCTAAGCTTTCAAGCGTTTCGAACACATTGTTTTTCTCAGAACTTCCAAATCATTTAATTTGTAAAAATATTAAGCGAGCAAGTGGATACATTATCATAGATCTATGTAAGTTCCGAATTTCAGGTATCCAGCATAAGTGGTTCCTGAAATATTAAAACCAAAGTTCTTATTCTAACATTCATTTCACCCAGCCCCTTCACCACTCCATTAAAAACTTATCAGTTGAAGGGGTCCACTCAATCTACCATACCAATAAACTTAAATGCAATAGCTCTAAGGATTTGGGAGATGCAAGCCTTCAATCGACTGTTCGAACTGCCGAAATCCAATCACTCGGTAGCACACAATCAGAAAACTATCAGGATCTAATGGGATGGTTCTCGTTGAACGTGTAAATCGTGCACCACACAAAACGTTTGTACTGCTCCCAGGTCCGCAACCACGAAAAAACTGCAGCCAATAATTGATATTTTTCCTGAAATACACAAATTTTTATATTCAAAAAAAGAAATTTGTCACATTCTGTAAATAATTAATACAATTTTTGACGTTTGATTGGAAAAATAATGGAAAAATGGAAAACCAGCCGATAAAATTAACCGGCCTACTAAATTGCTAACTAGAGGTGAATAATACAATTTTTCAACCAGAGAAATTAATCAGTGATTAAATTTAATACCCCAGATAAGTTATCAGCTAGATAAGGCGAAAATAACCCGAGGTGAATAATACGGCCCTTAGTGTTTCTCTCCAATACTTTAATCATCAGTTAAACTGTGTGCTGCAAAGACTCACCAGGATGACCTTAAACGAGAAGAACGCTGTGATTACAGGCGGTGCTAGTGGAATTGGCTACGAAGTTTGTAAGCGTTTGCTGGAAAACGATATTAAGGTAAAGTCAGATCGGTGATCCCCTCGAAAGTCTTTAATATTCCTGTGTCAATCTCCACCAATGTTTAGAATCTTGCTATTATTGATATTCAAGAAAATGTCGATTCTCTTGCGACATTGAGAGCTGATCATCTGATCATCCCGGGATCGGATAAATAACACCCCCCCCCCCCCCAAATTTTCCACATTAAAAGCTACAAAAAAGTAAACTTAGCACATCATCTTTTTGCCACGACGAGCGATTGTCGAGTTTCTTTGAAAAATAAAAATATCACAAATTTGTATAGCGTTAGTGGAAATATTCAACCGGAAGAAAGCCGACTCTGTGAATATCATACCTTTTTGATGAACCCGACACCTTTTTTTACATTTTTTAAAATGTTTTTTTATATATATATCACTTCTTTTTGTTGTATAGCTGAGGGATTATCAAAGAGCTAAGTGAAGCAGCTAAGAAAGCAGCGCAGTATGTACTTGGATGGAGGACCGGATTCGGATGTTGGCCCGGATTCGAATGTTTTTTTTCAATGAGCGCTACGTGATTGGTTGGATTAGGGGTGGAGATAAGCACCCGCCCATCCACAAGCACTTTAATGCACTCTCGTTTTGATATGTGCCACGGCGGGTATATTTTGTATGGAGCAGACGTCGAAAAATGAGTCGGATTTTTCACGTTTGCATGCCGTGCCCAGTCAATTTTAACGGAATTTCGATTCTGTTGATTTTGCGAGTAGATGGTAGTCTCACATGCGACACGTGAAAATCTGAGGATATGTCTCTTCAGGAAACGGTTTTTTTCACATAAAATCGGAATAAAATGTGAAAAATGATGCCGATTTTGCTCAGTTGCATGCTGAACAGCGGTATTTTCGATCAGATTTTGATTTGGTTTCTTTTGTTTTGATATGTGCCACGACGGGTATAAATATATATATATAATATATATAAATCCGATGGAAATGTGCAAAATCGGCATAATTTTTCGACGTCTGCTCCATACAAAATATACCCGCCGTGGCACATATGTATCAATTGAGTTCCCTTGCCAAAGGCGGCGGCGGGCCCTGATGTGATGGGAGCGGAGCGCCTTCCATATCAACCTCCACGCTTTCGGTCAAACCTTAAACACACAAAAACGAGCGGAGAACTTTCAATTTCACTTCGGACGCGTTTTTTTGACTGAAGCCGGCCGCTGTACTTTTCTTCGCTCTCGCTATTACTCCGTTTTTTCCCTTCTTCACGGGAGACTTTCGTGGCCGCCAATCAACGATAAAACGCACACAAAACAGAAACAATTCACTAAGAAACGATCACTTTATAACTTAAGACTAGTTGCGAACGGTTATGACATAAATACTGACATTCGAGTCAGCTGATCCAGCCAGTACTGCAGTGCCTCTGGCGGAAATATTTGAAACGCTACCGCAGAATGAATCTGCCATTCTCAAACTGTGACTGACTTGAAATTTTCATCCGAGCTTTTCACGCACACACATCTGAACACACTGAAAATCGTATGGGAAGCTCTCATGTACACAGCAGACAGATAAAGACGCCGTGTCCATGTGAGTTGTGCCCAGTAAAAGAACATAGCAAGTGCTCGGGGTGAACCCGACAATCACTTTCTATCGAAAGTTCTGATAAATATTGCGTGTTCTTTTTGTCGGCGAAAAAGATCGTATAACACATTCCAGGTATAATCTCCCCTACGCTGATTTCACAATTTAATAAGTAGGAGTCATCAGGCTGACGTTGAGTCGAAACCATGCTGCACATTATTTCTGTGCGAGTTTTGTAAGAAGATGCTTTTACACCCCCTTCAAATACCGCAAATGCTAAATTGGACAGGGGATTTTTATTTTGAGTATTCTTAATCTGGAAATTATACGAAATATTAGGTGTGTTTTAATGCTCTCCAGAATAGAGCACCTAATCGGCAGGCGAAAAAAAACGATTCAGGGTATTATCTGGAGTACATTTTATTATAAAGATTTGGCAGCCCTGCGCTGTCAAGTTTGAAATTAAGTGACATTTCCGTTTGAGTGTAGTACATTTAATTTGAAAAATATTTTTGAAAGTACGACGAGATCTGTTAAAGATAGTCAAAATGTTAGGTTTTGTTTAAGTTCCTTCTCTTGTAAAGTAAGTAAACGGCGATTCGAGAGAAACATTTTTTCCACTTCTCACATCTTATTACGGACGAAATTTTATTCAAACAATGAAATTACACACCTTTCCTTTTCTTGCTTATCCATTTCACTTTAATTTCTATTTTTTCTTTCTTTGCTGCAAAAGTTATGGCAATATAACTGTCACCGGATTTGATTTTATTGCACTTCGGTTGGTTGTGTAAACAAAAATGCTGCCAACCATTAAAATCGAATCGAGTAAGGCGAATTAAAGCGAATTCATCCTAGGCTCACACCATTCATTCTCTCCGGAGTAGGATATATAACCTAGTAAAATTAGTGGGTTTACTATCCTGGATGTTGTTGTTATTTTACGTATACTTATGCTGTACTATCCTACTCTGGGGAGCATTAAAACACGCCTATTATAGATCCAGTAATCGTCATAAAATATATACCCACGTAAGCTAAAATGTTTTGTCGATCACATATTATCGCGAGAATAACCTGAAATACGCATCAAATGCGCATGTCAATATAGCGTTCACATCTCCCATTTATTGGTACTGGCCGCAACGATTGATGACTACCATTTCTCAAAATTTGTAGTTTTTTACAATACCCTAGTCCCAGTTTTTCATTAATTAAGTAGCCCTTACTACCGATGCTCGCTTTCGCTTGGATACAACCTTTTGAATAGGTTCCGAATTCTCCAGAGTTCTTTTGTGAGGAGAGCTTATTACTAAGCTTCCCCAATTTTCTATTTCTTTTGAACCTCCGATTATGTTTAAATTGTCTAGATTTTCACATGTGTGACACACTCGTTTTTGGCGGTATCCTTCTTCGGAATCTAGTGCAGTTGAACAGGTATCCAAGTTATGTACTGGTGTCTGACATACAAAGCATTTACGTCCACCAGTTAGTACTTCATGATTATGACAGGCAGAACATGTAGTTAAATTGAAATTCAAATGATTTTCTATAAGAACATTTCTTATGGAAGAAGCCTCAATTGACGTGATTGATGGTTCCCCTCCATTTACGGTAGATGGATCTGCCTCCTTAAAATATACCAGATCAGTTTGCGACATTTGTTCCGAACAATTACTGCTGCTATGAATTTTTGGCTCCACAATTTTCATTCGACCGCTAAGATAGCCTGCATGTTTTTGCAGAAAAACATCAGATCTCATTGGAGCTACGTCTTCCTTTAGGAAAAGATTTTTCAATTTATTGAATTCACTTTCTACACTGGCATTGGATGCTGGTACTCGACCATAGCCAAATTTGTCGCGCACAATGCTTGACCATAACGGTAATGTAGAAATATCGTGCAATAATTTCTGGGAAAATTTGGGCATATAGTGAGCATTGTCCCTATCACCAGTGCTGTCACTTTTTTTAAAAAATGGCTTCGGTTTCAGTTACTATATTTTTGCCAAATCTAGACCATTGGTTATATGACCGTAATATTTTTTTTTTAGAAATTTTTTGTTTTTTGGCGTTTACGTGAGTAGAGTCACTATCGTCAGTATCCGAAATTCATGGGAAACTATTGTCTGGTTTGGATTTAATATCGGTGATATACTCATCAACCTATAAAGATAGAATAAATGTACTATAAAACCAATGATTCAATAAATCGAAATGAAAAAAATTGGTTTATTCAAATTCAAATTCTTTTTATTTTTGCCTAATATGTATGTATAAAACCCAGTGTTTCTTAAAGTTACTTTAAGAAACACTGGATTTTATACATTCCAAAAATTGGTTTAGATTATATAAACTATAACAAATAAATGTTCTTGATATTTCAATTGTAAATGAAACTTTTTCTTATTATGCTTTATATACTGATTTTCTTTGTAACTAGTGCTTAAGTATAACTGTGTATATTTACATGCCGTTTATTAAAATATAATAATAATAATAATACTTCATCAAGGAGGAAACGAATTAGGCTGATATTAGTGTGTAGAACTGAAGAAGGTTTACTCCTTACAGTTATATAACATAATAGTTACTGATAGCACAACGGATAAACAGTTATCAAATCATAAGCCAGTCACGATCGACTGCAAGCCCATCGTATGATACTATAGATAAAATACTGAACTCCAATATATATTTTAGTTATGAATTCATTAGCGTAATATTAATTTGTGCAAAATTTTGAATTTGTGGCTTAAACGGTTTCTTGAGTTCCATAAATTATGTTAGGACATTTTAACAGATTTTATGTATTTATTTGCTTTTGATATAAAAACAATTCCCTTAAAATTTTTAATACCTTCTTTAACTCGTACCAAAGTTACAGTTTTGAAGGACTTTTGTAGGCTGCTACACGAAGAACTCATTTACAATTTTATTCATATTCTGAACTTTCGCTTCAAAAATTGTAAACATTTATAAAATATTGCTAAAAACTACTCACATTTACATCAGTAATCAATTTTCTTAAATACTGATTCGCCTTTTCTGCTTCAGTTGCTTCTCCAGTTATAGCAGAGCTATACAATTCGCCCAATTCGCTACCGCAGAGAAGGAAGGATTTTTCTCGATTTTCGGCTTTCACGACTTTAATAGCCTAAATTCATAAATACAATAAACTTTACAATTTGTAATTTCGATAGTTAAATTTACTTACTTTAGTGTCTTTTGACGAATTGCAAAGCAAAGATTTAAAGGATATAATTAATAACGATTTATAATTAATAACGCGAGAACTTTAATAAATTATCCGCTTTCCGTGGTGCACGCGGTCGTGGTTCTCCCGGAAAGAGCTGGCGTAGCGGTCGTGCCGTTCGGCACTCTTTTTTTCGTGCAGTTCGCCGGGTTGAGTTCGGTGTTGCCAATACTCCTCCCCGGTACGCCGATCTCCTGCATCGGCTTACCAGCTTCGGCGGCAGCACGGACGTCAAGTACTGCGAGTTTTACCACTGGTCGTACATAGACTCCTGACAATGTTTGTACGACGGCTTGTCGGATGTTTCCATCCTTGCCTGCGTGGGTCGCGATTACTATTCCTTTCGGCCAGCAATTCCTGGGATGGTTTTCGTCTACAATGATGACGATGTCGCCTGTTTCTATGGGTTTGACCGCTTGAAACCACTTAGTACGTCTTGTAAGCGTTGGTAAATATTCTCACTCCACTGACACCGGAAAGAATAACTAACTCTTAATCATAATAGCTTCTTTGGTAGCTTACCACGAAAAATCTAATAACAACAAATATTGGTTAAAAAAATAAGTTGCGGCGGACGGGATTTGTTCTTCGTAGATCAGATCCAAGGTTACAACCATTTGTAAATTTCACAGCCATAAAAACGCTGACCATATCCAGGGTTACAACCAGAGAATAGCCGAAATCAAGAGTAAAGCTTCTCAAAGTACACGCCTTTAGTCTAAGGTAGAGGACGCCTTTCTTGACCATTAAATTCTTCTCGGTAATAAATTTGGAATGGGATGTGGCTATATAGAATTTACCTCAGCAATCCCACCAGCTGTCAAGGTGTTTCGGTTAGTAGGCAAGAATACACCTTCTGAAGAGTCTATGCCCTCCGATGACGAAACAGCTCCTTCGGACCTAGTCCAACACAATCTTATGATGAACTGGCTTCTCCAGTGAAGTTTCTTTCCAAATTTGTCATATCCTCAGGGATGGCGGTTAGTCCACAGTCGGGGACTCCGTGTTGGAGTTTCACTCCACTGACACCGGAAAGAATAACTAACTCTTAATCATTTATAAAATATTGCTAAAAAATACTCACATTTACATCAGTAATCAATTTTCTTAAATACTGATTCGCCTTTTCTGCTTCAGTTGCTTCTCCAGTGGTTGAGTGACCTTCAGTGTCACTTCGCGATACCAAAAGAACGGCTTTAATAATGCACCACGCTTTATCTATATTTCTAGCCATAACTAACTGGCCAATTACTGCTAAATAAAAAACGCGAACTCTTTCCAAGGTGTGTTTTAGAAAGGACACATACGTTTTCAAAAAGTGTGCATTATCCATCCGTATGAAACATCCTGGCAACTTTGTTTCATTGTAAAAGTCCTAACTGTGGTCGTTAATAAAGCACGTGATCAGTAACCACTTCTTTCGGATGTGGTGTTCCACACTTGGCCCACTCCATTATTCAGAACTGTATGGAACTAGTATCATGACTTTCGCTTAGCATTTGGGTTACTAAAAATTGCGCCTCTTTCAAACATATCACTCCAATAGATAAAAATATAGCTTTGGAATACGTGTCGTCTTATTTGTGAATTTTTTTAACAATGGATCCTGTTGTATCTATGTACAGCGTACTTTGTTCTCTCTCCGCATATTTACGAAAAACGTGTATTTTGGTGACGACTCCAGTAATGCACGTAAAATGGATCTAATCCTATGTTTCTTATTATTTGCGCACCAGATTCATGCTTAAAAATTTGTATCGCCTTGACTGGATCTTTATCCAGGAACTGTCTTTTTTGAAACTGGTGCTTAGCAGTTCTTAACACTGCTGTCGAATTTAAAGTTGCAGGTTCATCGCCACCTGACTGCATTTCAATATCAGCTTTTTCAGTACGATATACCACACATGCACAGATTTATTTGCAATATCTGCTGTAACTTGTTCTCCTCTGTTAATACGCAACCAGTGTTACCAGAAAAAAAAATTATGATTCTGCTAAAATTAGAAGACTTAACAGAATGCTTTTCATCCAATTTCTGCTAAAAATTCTGCTAACAATAATTTTCAAAAATTATTCTGCTAAAAATTCCGCTGACTATCATTTACTAAAATGATTAATTACAACGGTAAAAATGCTGTATAACGCACAAGCGAAGAAGAAATGTAAGAAATTTTCTCTATTTTTAAATTACTTTATAAACTAAACTTTGAAATGTTTTGATTTAAAAATTTTACCTCACTCAGTACAGTTCGAACTGCCATGACGGTTCCATTCGACATTTTTCTTACATATAAACGTGAAAAAGGGTTTTTAAATCCCCTTAGTCTCGTAGAGATGAGCAATAAGTAGTTGGAACGTAGCGTGCGTCAGCAAAACATAAACGCGAAAAGAGAGTTTAAATCCATTTAGCACCGCTGGGTCGCGCAAAAGGTAGTTTGCGCAAAGCGCCCATTTGCTGAACATGACATAATCGCGGCTCGAACTGGGCGAATAAACAGGACTATTCAGGATCGAGTCACAAGTCACAAAGTAGGTCGATACTCACAATTTTGTATTAATTTTGAATAAATTGTGACTTTTCACCTACTTTGTGACTTGTGACTCTTGTCCTGAATAGGCCTGAAAGTCAACAATTTTAAATCGGTTTTACTGTATTATTTATAATACAGTATTGTTATCGATTTTTTTAAAAAAAAATTTGCTGCCCTCAAAATTTTTTTTCCACGTTTCATGACTAGTAGACGCGAAAAAAGCAATACAAATTTTCACTCCGTCTGTACGCCGTACCCCGTACGCCGTACGTCGACCGCCCCAAAATCTTTGAAGGCTCGTAGCTCTCAAACCAGTGGAGCTATTAAATTAAAATGATATAAAAAATAAGTCAAAGAGAAAGAAGTAGGAACAAATTTTGTCTTAAGAAGCATTTAGTAAAATAAATCGAAAAGAATAAGATTGAAAAAATGGAAGAGAAAAATGAATTCTACCACATTAAAAGTATGAATTTTTAGATCTGATGACTTGTAGAAGACTGCTTAATAGTACTCTGTAAACGAACTGAAATGAAATCCCTCATCAATAGAGGTGTAGTACAAGAAAACCACAACAAAATATTAACAAACAGGCTATATGTGTTCAAATTCAAGTGTAGCGCGTATTTTTATAGAAGTTGTAAATCTAATAAAGGCGTTTCTGTTAAAAGATATATATAAAAAAACATTTTAAAAAATGTAAAAAAACAAAAAGGTATGATATTCACAGAGTCGGCTTTCTTACGATTGAATATTTCCACTTACGCTATATAAATTTCTGATATTTTAATTTTTCAAAGAAACTCGACAATCGCTCGGAGAAATATCAACCCGCCCCCCCCCCCCAAAAATTTGTCCACATTAAAAGCAACCAAAAAGTAAACTTTGCAAATCATCTCTTTCGCCACGACGGGATCGGATCATTTCGTCCTAAGTAGTAGGAAGAATCTGTCGATCTCAACCGACTATGAAAGATAACCGACGTCTAAGGTTACCATTCAGTTTCCGTTGCTTAGTGTTTCTCTCCAATACTTTAATCATCAGTTAAACTGTGTGCTGCAAAGACTCACCAGGATGACCTTAAACGAGAAGAACGCTGTGATTACAGGCGGTGCTAGTGGAATTGGCTACGAAGTTTGTAAGCGTTTGCTGGAAAACGATATTAAGGTAAAGTCAGATCGGTGATCCCCTCGAAATTCTTTAATATTCCTGTGTCAATCTCCACCAATGTTTAGAATCTTGCTATTATTGATATTCAAGAAAATGTCGATTCTCTTGCGACATTGAGAGCTGATCATCTGATCATCCCGGGATCGGATGAATATCACCCCCCCCCCCAAATTTTCCACATTAAAAGCTACCAAAAAGTGAACTTAGCACATCATCTTTTTGCCACGACGAGCGATTGTCGAGTTTCTTTGAAAAATAAAAATATCACAAATTTGTATAGCGTTAGTGGAAATATTCAACCAGAAGAAAGCCGACTCTGTGAATATCATACCTTTTTGTTGAACCCGACACCTTTTTTTACATTTTTTAAAATGTTTTTTTTTATATATATATAGCACTTCTTTTTGTTATATAGCTGAGGGATTATCAAAGAGCAAAGTGAAGCAGCTAAGAAAGCAGCGCAGTATGTACTTGGATGGAGGACCGGATTCGGATGTTGGCCCGGATTCGAATGTTTTTTTTCAATGAGCGCTACGTGATTGGTTGGATTAGGGGTGGAGATAAGCACCCGCCCATCCACAAGCACTTTAATGCACTCTCGTTTTGATATGTGCCACGGCGGGTATATTTTGTATGGAGCAGACGTCGAAAAATGAGTCGGATTTTTCACGTTTGCATGCCGTGCCCAGTCAATTTTAACGGAATTTCGATTCTGTTAATTTTACGAGTAGAAGGTAGTCTCACATGCGACACGTGAAAATCTGAGGATATGTCTCTTCAGGAAACGGTTTTTTTCACATAAAATCGGAATAAAATGTGAAAAATGATGCCGATTTTGCTCAGTTGCATGCCGAACAGCGGTATTTTCGATCAGATTTTGATTTGGTTTCTTTTGTTTTGATATGTGCCACGACGGATATAAATATATATATAATATATATAAATCCGATGGAAATGTGCAAAATCGGCATAATTTTTCGACGTCTGCTCCATACAAAATATACCCGCCGTGGCACATATGTATCAATTGAGTTCCCTTGCCAAAGGCGGCGGCGGGCCCTGATGTGATGGGAGCGGAGCGCCTTCCATATCAACCTCCACGCTTTCGGTCAAACCTTAAACACACAACAACGAGCGGAGAACTTTCAATTTCACTTCGGACGCGTTTTTTTGACAGAAGCCGGCCGCTGTACTTTTCTTCGCTCTCGCTATTACTCCGTTTTTTCCCTTCTTCACGGGAGACTTTCGTGGCCGCCAATCAACGATAAAACGCACACAAAACAGAAACAATTCACTAAGAAACGATCACTTTATAACTTAAGACTAGTTGCGAACGGTTCGAGTTATGACATAAATACTGACATTCGAGTCAGCTGATCCAGCTAGTACCGCAGTGCCTCTGGTGGGAATATTTGAAACGCTACCGCAGAATGAATCTGCGATTCTCAAACTGTGACTGACTTGAAATTTTGATCCGAGCTTTTCACGCACACACATCTGAACACACTGAAAATCGTATGGGAAGCTCTCATGTACACAGCAGACAGATAAAGACGCCGTGTCCATGTGAGTTGTGCCCAGTAAAAGAACATAGCAAGTGCTCGGGGTGAACCCGACAATCACTTTCTATCGAAAGTTCTGATAAATATTGCGTGTTCTTTTTGTCGGCGAAAAAGATCGTATAACACATTCCAGGTATAATCTCCCCTACGCTGATTTTACAATTTAATAAGTAGGAGTCATCAGGCTGACGTTGAGTCGAAACCATGCTGCACATTATTTCTGTGCGAGTTTTGTAAGAAGATGCTTTTACACCCCCTTCAAATACCGCAAATGCTAAATTGGACAGGGGATTTTTATTTTGAGTATTCTTAATCTGGAAATTATACGAAATATTAGGTGTGTTTTAATGCTCTCCAGAATAGAGCACCTAATCGGCAGGCGAAAAAAAACGATTCAGGGTATTATCTGGAGTACATTTTATTATAAAGATTTGGCAGCCCTGCGCTGTCAAGTTTGAAATTAGGTGACATTTCCGTTTCAGTGTAGTACATTTAATTTGAAAAATGTTTTTGAAAGTACGACGAGATCTGTTAAAGATAGTCAAAATGTTAGGTTTTGTTTAAGTTCCTTCTCATGTAAAGTAAGTAAACGGCGATTCGAGAGAAACATTTTTTCCACTTCTCACATCCAATTACGGACGAAATTTTATTCAAACAATGAAATTACACACTTTTCCTTTTCTTGCTTATCCATTTCACTTTAATTTCTATTTTTTCTTTCTTTGCTGCAAAAGTTATGGCAATATAACTGTCACCGGATTTGATTTTATTGCACTTCGGTTGGTTGTGTAAACAAAAATGCTGCCAACCATTAAAATCGAATCGAGTAAGGCGAATTAAAGCGAATTCATCCTAGGCTCACACCATTCATTCTCTCCGGAGTAGGATACATAACCTAGTAAAATTAGTCAGTTTACTATCCTGGATGTTGTTGTTATTTTACGTATACTTATGCTGTACTATCCTACTCTGGGGAGCATTAAAACACGCCTATTATAGATCCAGTAATCGTCATAAAATATATACCCACGTAAGCTAAAATGTTTTGTCGATCACATATTATCGCGAGAATAACCTGAAATACGCATCAAATGCGCATGTCAATATAGCGTTCACATCTCCCATTTATTGGTACTGGCCGCAACGATTGATGACTACCATTTCTCAAAATTTGTAGTTTTTTACAATACCCTAGTCCCAGTTTTTCATTAATTAAGTAGCCCTTACTACCGATGCTCGCTTTCGCTTGGATACAACCTTTTGAATAGGTTCCGAATTCTCCAGAGTTCTTTTGTGAGGAGAGCTTATTACTAAGCTTCCCCAATTTTCTATTTCTTTTGAACCTCCGATTATGTTTAAATTGTCTAGATTTTCACATGTGTGACACACTCGTTTTTGGCGGTATCCTTCTTCGGAATCTAGTGCAGTTGAACAGGTATCCAAGTTATGTACTGGTGTCTGACATACAAAGCATTTACGTCCACCAGTTAGTACTTCATGATTATGACAGGCAGAACATGAAGTTAAATTGAAATTCAAATGATTTTCTATAAGAACATTTCTTATGGAAGAAGCCTCAATTGACGTGATTGATGGTTCCCCTCCATTTACGGTAGATGGATCTGCCTCCTTAAAATATACCAGATCAGTTTGCGACATTTGTTCCGAACAATTACTGCTGCTATGAATTTTTGGCTCCACAATTTTCATTCGACCGCTAAGATAGCCTGCATGTTTTTGCAGAAAAACATCAGATCTCATTGGAGCTACTTCTTCCTTTAGGAAAAGATTTTTCAATTTATTGAATTCACTTTCTACACTGGCATTGGATGCTGGTACTCGACCATAGCCAAATTTGTCGCGCACAATGCTTGACCATAACGGTAATGTAGAAATATCGTGCAATAATTTCTGGGAAAATTTGGGCATATAGTGAGCATTGTCCCTATCACCAGTGCTGTCACTTTTTTTTAAAAATGGCTTCGATTTCAGTTACTATATTTTTGCCAAATCTAGACCATTGGTTATATGACCGTAATATTTTTTTTTTAGAAATTTTTTGTTTTTTGGCGTTTACGTGAGTAGAGTCACTATCGTCAGTATCCGAAATTCATGGGAAACTATTGTCTGGTCTGGATTTAATATCGGTGATATACTCATCAACCTATAAAGATAGAATAAATGTACTAAAAAACCAATGATTCAATAAATCGAAATGAAAAAAATTGGTTTATTCAAATTCAAATTCTTTTTATTTTTGCCTAATATGTATGTATAAAATCCAGTGTTTCTTAAAGTTACTTTAAGAAACACTGGATTTTATACATACCAAAAATTGGTTTAGATTATATAAATTATAACAAATAAATGTTCTTGATATTTCAATTGTAAATGAAACTTTTTCTTATTATGCTTTATATACTGATTTTCTTTGTAACTAGTGCTTAAGTATAACTGTGTATATTTACATGCCGTTTATTAAAATATAATAATAATAATAATACTTCATCAAGGAGGAAACGAATTAGGCTGATATTAGTGTGTAGAACTGAAGAAGGTTTACTCCTTACAGTTATATAACATAATAGTTACTGATAGCACAACGGATAAACAGTTATCAAATCATAAGCCAGTCACGATCGACTGCAAGCCCATCGTATGATACTATAGATAAAATACTGAACTCCAATATATATTTTAGTTATGAATTCATTAGCGTAATATTAATTTGTGCAAAATTTTGAATTTGTGGTTTAAACGGTTTCTTGAGTTCCATAAATTATGTTAGGACATTTTAACAGATTTTATGTATTTATTTGCTTTTGATATAAAAACAATTCCCTTAAAATTTTTAATACCTTCTTTAACTCGTACCAAAGTTACAGTTTTGAAGGACTTTTGTAGGCTGCTACACGAAGAACTCATTTACAATTTTATTCATATTCTGAACTTTCGCTTCAAAAATTGTAAACATTTATAAAATATTGCTAAAAACTACTCACATTTACATCAGTAATCAATTTTCTTAAATACTGATTCGCCTTTTCTGCTTCAGTTGCTTCTCCAGTTATAGCAGAGCTATACAATTCGCCCAATTCGCTACCGCAGAGAAGGAAGGATTTTTCTCGATTTTCGGCTTTCACGACTTTAATAGCCTAAATTCATAAATACAATAAACTTTACAATTTGTAATTTCGATAGTTAAATTTACTTACTTTAGTGTCTTTTGACGAATTGCAAAGCAAAGATTTAAAGGATATAATTAATAACGATTTATAATTAATAACGCGAGAACTTTAATAAATTATCCGCTTTCCGTGGTGCACGCGGTCGTGGTTCTCCCGGAAAGAGCTGGCGTAGCGGTCGTGCCGTTCGGCACTCTTTTTTTCGTGCAGTTCGCCGGGTTGAGTTCGGTGTTGCCAATACTCCTCCCCGGTACGCCGATCTCCTGCATCGGCTTACCAGCTTCGGCGGCAGCACGGACGTCAAGTACTGCGAGTTTTACCACTGGTCGTACATAGACTCCTGACAATGTTTGTACGACGGCTTGTCGGATGTTTCCATCCTTGCCTGCGTGGGTCGCGATTACTTTTCCTTTCGGCCAGCAATTCCTGGGATGGTTTTCGTCTACAATGATGACGATGTCGCCTGTTTCTATGGGTTTGACCGCTTGAAACCACTTAGTACGTCTTGTAAGCGTTGGTAAATATTCTCGGGTCCATCGTTTCCAGAATAGGTTTGCGAATAACTGGGCATTCATCCAATTTTTCTTCAGTACGAGTGCGTCGTCGGAAAATTCTCCCGCGGGCTTTACACCGTTTGATGATCCAATTAAGAAGTGATTCGGCGTGAGCGTCTCCTCGCTTTCGTCATCGACTTGGACGTAAGTTAGTGGGCGCGAGTTTATGGTAATTTCGACTTCTAGCAGCATACTTTGCAGGAGCTCGTCCGAGGGATTTTTCGCCATCGTAATGTGGGATAGCGTGTTCTTAATAGACCGAACTAGTCTCTCCCAGCTTCCTCCCATGTGTGGAGAGGCAGGTGGGATAAAGCTCCACTTGGTGATTGAGTTGGTAAATTTTTCAGCGAGTTCGTTCTGGTCAACTCGTTCCCAGGCTTCACGAAGTTCACGATCCGCGCCATGAAAATTGGTGCCGTTATCGGAAAATATTTCGATAGGAATTCCGCGCCGGGCCGTGAATCTTTGAATGCTTAGTATACATGAGTCTGCGGAAAGGTAAGACGCCACCTCTATGTGGACGGCTCGTACCGTTAGACACGTAAAGAGAACTCCCCATCTTTTCTCTGATCTCCTTCCTATCGTGACCTTCATAGGTCCGAAATAGTCTACGCCGACGTAGGAGAATGGACGAGTATACGACGCCAACCTACACTGCGGAAGTTCGGCCATCTCTGGCGGTTGCGGTTCTGCCGAGCGATTTTTACAAACTTGGCATCTTTTTCTTTCGGATTTTACCGAGATTCTCAATCGTGGAATAATAAATTGTTGTTTCAGCTCGTTAAGAACCGTGTCGAAGTTATGGTGATGATATTTACGATGGTACTAATTTATAATAAGTTTCGTAATAGGGTGATCTCCCGGAAGTAGAACGGGTCTCTTTGTATTGTCTTCTACACAAGTGCCATATCGATACGTCCACGCGCGCGTAGGACTCGATTCGAGTCGAGATATGGTGTCATCTTGTAAATGGTGCTACTCTTTTTTAACATTAGCTTATCCTCCGATGGCAGACTTTTATTTCTTTCGAGTATGGCGATCTCCTCGGCAAAACGTTCAGCTTGAGCTTGTTGATATAATCGTGTGTAGCATATGATGTCTCAACTCCTCATTGGTAGAGTCGACTACATCTGGGCGAGCGGGCCAGTGCTCTCGCGACAAGTATAGGAAGTCGGGGCAGGCGGATCCCTAGTACTGCCGCTTCCAATTCTAGTCTGGGTATAGACATAACTTTAAGTGGTGCTACACGAGTTTTAGCTGCAGTTAGCGAGCATTCGACGGTACCATCCCTCTCAAGTCTGAGATAAGCGGCGGCGCCATAAGCGTTCTCGCTTGCATCCATGAAGACATGAAGCTGGACATTATCGCCGTAATTAAGCTCACAAGAAAGATAACACCGTGGAATTTTAAGTTTTTCCACTTGAGGAAGTAGGCGAAGCCAATGGAGCCATTTGAGGTTTAACTTATCATCGATCTTGTCATCCCATTGCATTGTAGTTCTCCAGATTTCTTGTAGTAGAATTTTAACATGTATCAGGAAATGCGCCAACAAGCCGAGTGGGTCGTAAATTGTCATCAGGATTTGTAGTACTTCCCTTTTGGTGGGATGTCTGTTGCCGTTCAACACTTCTCGGTTCTTGTTGTTGTGGATTATCCGATAGTTAAGGGTGTCGGATGTCGTACACCACCATAATCCTAAGACTTTGTCAGCTCCGCATTCCTGCGATGACAAGCTTAAGTTTTTGTTGCGATCAACAGCGCTTCCGGTAATGGATTCACAGACTGCCGAGGAGTTTGAAATCCAGTTTCGTATTTCGAATCCGCCCTGGGCGTGAATATGGCGAACCTCCCTGGCGAGCTTAATGGCCTCGAGTTCCGTGTCGACGCTGTCTAATAGATCATCGACGTAATGATTTTTTATTATGGATTGGACTGCCCTCGGAAAGTTGTTTGCGAATCTCGATGCGTTCTTGTTTTTCACGTATTGTGCGCAGCTCGGCGAGCATGTCGCTCCGAAGGTCATTACGTCGGGATCTTCTTTTGACATATCACTTCGCCAAAGAAATCGCTGCGGGTGTTGGTCTTCCTGTCTTATTTCCACCTGATGAAACATTTCTTTAATGTCGCCACAGATGGCCACACGCCTCTCCCTAAATTTAAATAAAATTGCTAACAATGACGTTAGCTGATCTGGGCCTGTCAGTAGCATCGAGTTAAGCGAGACACCATGAACCTTTGCGGCCGCGTCCCAGACGATCCGAACCTTTCCAGGTTTATTAGGATTGTACACGGGAAAGATAGGCAGATACCATGTACGAAGATGTTTCTGAGAAAGCTCGTCGTTCGTTAGCTTACGAATATATCGCTTCGAGATATAGTCGTTGATCTGTCGCTGTAGAGTCGCAGCTAATTCAGGATCACGATCCATTCTCTTCTCCAAGCAATCTAATCGTCGCTTTGCCATTTCGTAGCTGGAGGGGAGGTTCACTTCATCATACCTCCAAAGCAAGCCAATTTCATAGGGTGCTTCCTTTTGTAGAACAGTTGAGTTCATTATACTCAAGGCCTTTTGGTCATCCTTTGACATGAGGCAGATGTCCGTCTGCCGTATGCCGATACTGTCGATAGAGAAGAATTCTTTGACTGCCGCATGCATATCGTCGTCGCGTGTTCGCTCGCATTCGCAGATGTGGAAGCTATGTTCAGGACATTCCGGATCTGATGAGTCTTTCCTGCGATTCATTTGTATTATAGGCCCATACACTGCCCAACCGAGACGTGTTTTCGACGCGACTGGTTGACTACTTCTACCCTCTCTGGACTTGAGCGGTAAGCCTAAGCTCCAGTTGTCGAGGCCTATTAGGATGCGAGGTGTAGCGTTATTGTATGACTCAATTGGAATTCCTTTCAAGTGCGGAAATTCTTTAGTTAGATCACATACTCGAATTGACTGTGTAGGTAAGTCAAGACTTCTGACCGTACGCACATTTGAGAGATGAAATGATTTTTCTGTATTGGCCTTGCTTGATATCGAAAGTGAGACTCTCCTTGAGGATGTCTCCATGCGCTGCTTGTTCGCTGTCCACCTCAGACAAAGTGGTTCCAGATTGCCATGTAAACCTAGTTCGTCTGCTAGGGCGTCTTCCATCAATGTTAATGAGGATCCGTCGTCTAGAAAGGCGTACGTTGTTATAGTAACGTCGTTGTGGCGTAGGACTACTGGTACAACGCGGAAGAGTATGCTTTGGCTTTGCATCTGATGAGCGTTGCAATGTTGGTTGACAGATGTCTGATCAGTTTGCGTAGAACTACTCGTAACTGACGAAGTAGGTTTCTCATGTCGCTGACTCACATTGGGAGCGGGGCTGATTAATTCCTGTGTCGAGGCAGGGCTTGAATGCTGACTGTGCAAAGAACGATGATGTCTCAACGTGCAGTTGTCGACGCCGCAAAGACTATTTATTCGACATCGTTGCTGTCCATGTGGCACGTGCGACATAAGTTATATTTTCGAACCATATTCCATCTTTGGTTGATGGATAAATTTTCAAATTGTCTACAGTTTCTAATGCCGGCGCAGTCCTTTTGACAGATAAGGCACTTGACGCTTGATGTATCTTGGTTGTTGCCAGGTGCGAACTTACCGTCGTCTTCTAAGTGAGCATTTAGAAAACCCTTCCCTTTGGAGGATTGGTTATCTGATCTCTTATCATCACCGCGGAGATTATTCGGAATAGTAACGTCACTCGCTGCTCGTGCAATCTCAAAGAGCCAATTGCTGAAGGTTGATATGGTCGCTACAACTAACGTTTGTTTAAACATAGCCCAATTAAGACGTATGGGCGGGGGCAATTTCTCCACTAGTTCCTGAAGTAGGTTCGGGTTACATAAGTGAGCTGTTAGTCCGGCGGTCTCCATGGTGGCGCAAATATTCTGAACCGACAGGGCGAAAGTCACTACAGTTTCCAGACGTTCCATTCGCGGTGGTGGTTCCCGCCGCACCTTTTTCAGCAACGAGTCAATTATAAGCTCCGGTCGGCCATACAGCATCTTTAAGGTTTGAATAACCTCAGGAACTCTCGATGGTTGCAGCAGTCTAAATCTAACCGCGTCTAGCGCCGCGCCTTTTAAGCATTTCTGCAGACGAATGAGATTTTCGGCGTTTGAATATCCGCAGGTGTGTGTTGAAGTTTCGACATCCCGAAGAATAGTGGCCATTCTTCGGGATGTCCAGTAAATGTGGGTAGTTCCTTAGGAATAACCTGTCTCGCAGCTACTTGTTGCGCGTCGATCAAGTAGTTAACCGGAGCATTATAGTTTGGTGGTAAGTTTGATTGACTTACCATGGTAGCCGGATAGTTTCCTGTGATGTCGTGTGTACAAGTGACGGTGTTTGCGTGAGCAGACGTCCTTGTAGTAACGGCTACGGTAGGAACAGCTGGTGTGGTACCGGGCCACGGTACGGGGTAACTGGTCTGGTATGACGTGGCCATAGTGGAGATTCCGTGGTTAACATTACCGTTGTTAGTCGAGACGAAGTCGTACGTCCGAGGTAGAGTCGCTTTGGGAGCGACAGGAGGTTCAGCGTTGCCTAAGTAAGGGGCGCGTGCGCCGGATAAGACACCCGTTGGATCCTGCTGGGTGGTAGCATCCTTAGCTGAGGCAAGGCTGTATGCCCCCGTTGTGGGCAAATCTGCAGTAAAATGGTTCCGCGTGGTGAAGTCGTACACCCGAGATGCTGTGTTTACCAACGAGTTTGCCGGGACGGAGTCGTACGTCCGGGGTAGGGCCGCTTTGGAATCGACAGGAAATTCAGCGCTGCCTGAATAAGGGGCGCATGCGCCGGATGCAGCAACCGTTGAGACCTGCTGGGTTGCATCATCCTTAGCTGGGGCAAGGTCGTATGCCCGCGTTGTAGCCAAACCTGCTGGAAGCTGGTTTCTGGGGGCGAAGTCGTACGCCCTGGCTGCTGTTTTTACCACCAAACCTGTCTGGTTCGTATGGTCGGTTGAGGTTGTCTCCTTTTGTAGCCACTCGCCGACTCGTTCCACTTGACCGATCGTGTCGGCTTCTGTTTCGCACTCAGAATCGTTGTCGCGGCGCATCAGGAGTTCGTACTTTTTCTCAAGGTACATTTTCTCCAGCTGCCTCTCTTCGTTCAGCTTTTGAAGACCGAGTTCGATTGAATTCTTGGACGATCTTGATCTCGATTTACTTTTCGACTTGACTTTTGACGTATTCATGTTAAACTGACACGTGTCGCAGCTCCACTCGCGATCCGCGACATCCGACGTCACACCAACACAGACGAAGTGAGACCATTTATCGCACTTATCGCACTGCACCATCTCATTCGTGTCCACTGTAGAGCACTCTTGACAGCTGAACGTTGAAAACACCTGATCTTCGGGTTTTTTAGGCCCGGGGTGCTCCGGTGGCTCCCTACTGCTGTTGATTGTTTGCCTGCGACTTCGATTCGACATGACGCAGGGCACAAGAATAGAGCTGAGTTGCGAACCAACGTAAAGCTATTAAAGAATATAGCAAAGCTATACAATTCGCCCAATTCGCTACCGCAGAGAAGGAAAGATTTTTCTCGATTTTCGGCTTTCACGACTTTAATAGCCTAAATTCATAAATACAATAAACTTTACAATTTGTAATTTCGATAGTTAAATTTACTTACTTTAGTGTCTTTTAACGAATTGCAAAGCAAAGATTTAAAGGATATAATTAATAACGATTTATAATTAATAACGCGAGAACTTTAATAAATTATCCGCTTTCCGTGGTGCACGCGGTCGTGGTTCTCCCGGAAAGAGCTGGCGTAGCGGTCGTGCCGTACGGCACTCTTTTTTTCGTGCAGTTCGCCGGGTTGAGTTCGGTGTTGCCAATACCAGTGGTTGAGTGTCCTTCAGTGTCACTTCGCGATACCAAAAGAACGGCTTTAATAATGCACCACGCTTTATCTATATTTCTAGCCATAACTAACTGGCCAATTACTGCTAAATAAAAAACGCGAACTCTTTCCAAGGTGTGTTTTAGAAAGGACACATACGTTTTCAAAAAGTGTGCATTATCCATCCGTATGAAACATCCTGGCAACTTTGTTTCATTGTAAAAGTCCTAACTGTGGTCGTTAATAAAGCACGTGATCAGTAACCACTTCTTTCGGATGTGGTGTTCCACACTTGGCCCACTCCATTATTCAGAACTGTATGGAACTAGTATCATGACTTTCGCTTAGCATTTGGGTTACTAAAAATTGCGCCTCATTCAAACATATCACTCCAATAGATAAAAATATAGCTTTGGAATACGTGTCGTCTTATTTCTGAATTTTTTTAACAATGGATCCTGTTGTATCTATGTACAGCGTACTTTGTTCTCTCTCCGCATATTTACGAAAAACGTGTATTTTGGTGACGACTCCAGTAATGCACGTAAAATGGATCTAATCCTATGTTTCTTATTATTTGCGCACCAGATTCATGCTTAAAAATTTGTATCGCCTTGACTGGATCTTTATCCAGGAACTGTCTTTTTTGAAACTGGTGCTTAGCAGTTCTTAACACTGCTGTCGAATTTAAAGTTGCAGGTTCATCGCCACCTGACTGCATTTCAATATCAGCTTTTTCAGTACGATATACCACACATGCACAGATTTATTTGCAATATCTGCTGTAACTTGTTCTCTTCTGTTAATACGCAACCAGTGTTACCAGAAAAAAAAATTATGATTCTGCTAAAATTAGAAGACTTAACAGAATGCTTTTCATCCAATTTCTGCTAAAAATTCTGCTAACAATAATTTTCAAAAATTATTCTGCTAAGAATTCCGCTGACTATCATTTACTAAAATGATTAATTACAACGGTAAAAATGCTGTATAACGCACAAGCGAAGAAGTAATGTAAGAAATTTTCTCTATTTTTAAATTACTTTATAAACTAAACTTTGAAATGTTTTGATTTAAAAATTTTACCTCACTCAGTACAGTTCGAACTGCCATGACGGTTCCATTCGACATTTTTCTTACATATAAACGTGAAAAAGGGTTTTTAAATCCCCTTAGTCTCGTAGAGATGAGCAATAAGTAGTTGGAACGTAGCGTGCGTCAGCAAAACATAAACGCGAAAAGAGAGTTTAAATCCATTTAGCACCGCTGGGTCGCGCAAAAGGTAGTTTGCGCAAAGCGCCCATTTGCTGAACATGACATAATCGCGGCTCGAACTGGGCGAATAAACAGGACTATTCAGGATCGAGTCACAAGTCACAAAGTAGGTCGATACTCACAGTTTTGTATTAATTTTGAATAAATTGTGACTTTTCACCTACTTTGTGACTTGTGACTCTAGTCCTGAATAGGCCTGAAAGTCAACAATTTTAAATCGGTTTTACTGTATATTTATAATTCTATAGAGCTTTGATAATGGACCCATTTGCAAAAAAAAAACAGATATGGGTGAAGGGGTGTGGGAGTGGAAGGGGAAATAATGCGTCCGAAACGCAAAAATGCCGAGATCGACAAATTCTAAAATCCATATCTTCTAAACCATTAGTGACAAGCAATTCAAACTTGACAAATATCTGTAGTTATACTAGGAGAGTAGATTGAAACAAAATTTTTGTTTGGGGGTAGTGGCGTACGGGGGTGGGGGGTGAAAAACTTTAGATTACGATATCTCCCAAACCAGAGGCACCAGAAAAACAAAATTCGGTTTTATTATAAAGATTGATAAATAAGGATTGCTCAAAGTAAAATATTTGAAGGGGGTGGAGGAGCACGGAAGTGGAAGGGACTAGAATTTTTCAAAAATAACACGATTCATATCTCAATAACAGTGTAAGATTGATGTTTCAAATTTTTACCAGAAGTAGGCCTAATAGAACCCTTGTAGGGAAAAAAAGTTTGGGGGTGTGGGTGTAGAGGGTGAGGGTGGGGAAGGGTGAGAAAGAAAAAGTTCCGATGCTTATATCTTAAGAATTTATATTGATAGGAAGCTGAAACTTGGTATTTAGATAGAGCTATTGTAGTGGCATGGTGAAAAAATATTTTTTTTTAGGGGTAGTATGGTACGGTGGTGGGGGGTGTTTTCCCTAACTTCAGAACGGCTTATTCTAGGAAGTTGAAACTCGGTACGTATATGTAAATTAACTAGAAAAGTAATTCTGATAAAAAGAAATCAAATATTCATTGGCGTTCAGAAGGGGGGGCAAAAAAAAATATCGGTTCATATAAAATGCATATATTTTCACGATTTTCGTCATATCTACTAGGTCTTTCGAAATATTGAATTAATTTTTTTTCTACGGATTCTTCATGTAAATACCTAGAATGTGTTTTCAAGATTTTTTGAAATTCGACCCCTAAGAGGGTGTAAACTGGTTGTATACTTTTTCATGAATTCCACCATGTTTCTCAGGTCTGATCAGATATCGAATATTTTTTTACTTCCCCAGGTTTGCTTAATAATCACCTATTTTTAAGTTTTGTTTTTTTCAACCTCTAGACCGCATCCCGGAATATGACCCAATTATTTAATTCATATGTTACACCCTTTTCTAACCACTTCCCGAACTTTTTGTTAGGTTTTCAGTCACATAGTAACATACACCGCATCCCCGAATTGAACGCGTTCTGAACTTCTGCCGGAAAAATAATAAAGTTGCGCCCAGACTGTTGGCAGATTTTTTTTTATAGTTTTACGTTCCGAGTGTCAAAAATTTTGGTTGACCACATACTACAACATATCAAAGTTTAGTTTATAAAGTAATATAAAAATAGTGAAAATTTTTTTACATAACAGCAATTTTTTCCTAATATTTATTTATGAAAAATTAAAATCTTTTTCGTTTTCGGAAAAGTTTCAAATTAATGTACTAAGTACATACATATATGTATATGAATGAAAAAGAAAAACTATTATTTCCTCTCTTTCAAGGTTGTTTTTTTACGTCAGAGGAGTTTCTAGTGCGAAACTATAACACGAAAGCCCGACAACGATAGATCACTGTTCTAGCTATAGTACTGCCAATGTTGAGTCAATATCATCCGATGACAAAACAGCGCCTTCAATTCTAGTCCAACACATTGTTAAACTTGCTTCTTCAGTGAAGGATTTTCAACTCTCATGTCTTCATTGACAGTAGTCATGACATCGATTGATCCCATCCGAACTTTCATGTTGCTGTTTCGAACCAAAAACTTCTCTGGCGGCGAAAATTAACCAAAAAATTCTTAATAAAAACAACGGTTTTAGCGGAATCGGCAGAATAGGTTTGCTTTCAATTCTGCTAAAAGTTCTGCTAAGTTTTTGCCGAAAATTTCCTCTGCAAAAAAATATTTTTCTCTGCTAAATTTAGCAGAATTTCTCCTAAAATGGCAACACTGCACGCAACCACCTTTTACCCTTAGACATGGAGAAGGCCTTCGACACAGTCAGGCTTGACGGTCTGATCTTTAAATTAATCCGAAAAAAATTTCCCAAACACTTAATAAAAATCCTTGTACATATGATATACAACAAAAACTTTGTGCTAACAAACGGGAAAATTGTTACCACACAGACCTTTAATGTTAGGGAAGGGCTCCAACCGGGAACAGTAACTGCACCCACTTTATTCGCGATCTACATTAGCGATCTTTTGGGAGCATTTGATTTTAATAAATCACCCAAGAGATCTATTGTAGCCTTCGCAGACGACCTTATTATATACACACCCCATTCTAAAGCGACTAAAGCCCAAGAGGAACTTCAGAAAATGTTTAATGATGTTCAGTTCTACACGAACTCTTGAAAATTAATTCACAGAAATGTGAGACTATCCTATTCCGCACCACTTTAGCACATGCCAATAGAGATTTGAAGCGCAATTGGAAGAAATTCCATATTGTAGCTGGGGAGGGAAGCCACGATAAAATTCTGCACAAAACTTGTGTTAAATATCTAGGAGTAAACTTAGATCAACACTTATTCTTCAACCAACACTCTAATATCCAGATTGTAAAGGCGCGTAACGCATTCATGGCTCTTAAACGACTTTTTTACGCGAAACATTTATACCCTCGCGTTAAAATCATTTGTTACCAAGCTTTGGTGAGACCTATTCTCACTTATGGCTGCTCCATCTGGTTCAATATTAGTCCATCTTATATGGAAAAATTTAGACTGTTCGAAAGAAAATGTCTACGCGCGTGTACTGGCATCTATAGAAAGGCAGAGACAGATTTTCTGCATTACATATCGAACGAGGAAATATATGAAACGGCAGCAATCTCCCGGGTTGATACGACAATCATAAAATTAATTAGGAACCATATAGCTGAAACCACCTCAGATCAAGACCTTAACCTCTGGATCCACCAACCCTTCTTCCCAAACCCACAATATATTGAAAAAACCATGTCAACTGGTTTTATTCCACCTGAAGCCTTCGTCTACCTTGACGAAAACGGCTACATTTTAGATTCCGACTACGTACCAATCATTTATCACGCATATAGGCGCGCGACCGATAAAAAAATAGAATACGACCCCAATCTCGAAACCAGCGACCCCCTGCACTTATGGCGTTACTCCACCGCGAACTATGTTGACATTGACAGACATGAGCGTGAGGCTACGTGATACTGGTGGATTAATCAACAAGACATTTAGTTAGTTTTTCAAGTATAGGTTAATTAAGTAATTAAGCTAACCAAAAAAAAAATATATACGAAACTAGAATAAGTACTAACCTTGTTAGCAGCTTCCCTAGTTATAAGGCATGCCGGACCGAGACAATTGCTATAGGAACTGATGGCCTTCAGCTATCGGTCCAGGTGACGAATGGCTCGGCCCGGAATAGTTATAAGGAAAAATTATGTATGATAAACTGTTATTTTTAAGGAACATTGTAATAAATTAAATAAAGTGATTCGTATCCCACCTAAATATTCCCTTCTCGATGCATTCTTAAATGCAATTATTGTATACTGGACTGAGCTGTCCGCGGCCGGGAACGGTGGTTTCTGCTCTACTATTCTCGAATAGTGGAGCATGATGCTGCTGGTCCCGGCGGCGGAGAGTTCGGCTCAAACCCTAGTTTTAAGTTAGTATGTAAGAATTGTATATAGTTTAAGTAGAGTAGAGTGAAATTGATGTAATATTGGGTTTTTTTTTGCCATTTCCCAATAGTTTATTTTATTTAATGATAAGTATACATTAAGAATGTATTTAAATAAAGAGACTCTGATCCCCCCCCAAAAAAACATCCCCCCATAAAATGTATATCTTAGAGTGCCCATTGAGGCCATTAAGAACGGTAGCAGCTTAGATATAGACTAATCTTAGCTTTAGGATTAAGATAGAAAACCTGTTAGCATTAAGAACTTACGGCAAATAAAACACCTTTTAAAACCAAAAAAAACACCTTTTACCACATTTTCCGCTTCCTTTTTTGATAGTACATATTATCTGCACATTATTATTGTTTAAATCGTGGTAGTGTTACTTGACATTTGCAGTGAGCTTTTTAATAAAAATAAAAAGACTAAAAATATGTACATTCATTTCTCGTGGGATAAGAGAAAGTGAAGTTAATGCAAAGAATTTTAGTAATTTTGCGTTCTTTCCACTAAAAGTAGGTATGATAAATGTGGGTGACTGTAACGTCGTAAATATTAAACATTCCACTTGATTGTCGAGTTTCTTTGAAAAATGAAAATATCACAAATTTGTATAGCGTAAGTGGAAATATTCAATCGTAAGAAAGCCGACTCTGTGAATATCATACCTTTTTGTTGAACCCGACACCTTTTTTACATTTTTTAAAATGTTTTTTTATATATATCACTTCTTTTTGTTGTATAGTATACTGAGTTGTCCGTGTGTGTCATTGCCAAATTGCGTAGTATTGCTCCATATTGCTAGTCACAGTTGATCAACGAGTTAACAACGAATTGCTCCATATCTTCAATTGCTGAATGTTGTTGTATGTTTCCGTGACGTCAAAATTTTCTGGAATTGCTGCAAATTGAGCAATTTAATCGCTCGTGTAAAAGCACCATTATTCGTCGTCAGCGATTCCGTAAAAGATTCGCCAATTTTCGAGGCGATACTCGATAATTGCGGACCCATGAAGGAGTGCAGTTCGCCATAAAAGTCCTCTGTCGACTGGCTCTCACCTACAGTGGAATCGAAATCAAGTCCAGTAGGATACAAAATTTCAATGAACTTACCGTAAGCAGATGGATGCAGTCAACGCCCTATAAACTACCATAACATAAGACCGCATCTCCATTCCGTTGTATATCAAAACCTTCGGAGCCTTGGTTGAATTTTCATGTGGTTCCGGGCCAGTAATGAAACGCCGTAAAGCGGACCACCATCCATGGAATAGCTTCGCGTCAAGGAACCGCCCTGCAGTTCAGTTTCTTTGCCTTTTGAAACAGCTTACCGGTCAGATACTCGTAAATTGAGTGTAAATCTCTGTAAATTGTGCCGTGGATATCACCGCCATGATACTCCAATTGTTCGGTTCCATAGCGCACTTTAGTTTCGCAGGGCACATTCAGCGTCTGCGGACGATCAAAAAGGAGAATTAGAACGAAAGGACAACCTTTCCCAAGCTTGCCATGACCATCCAGAAATCTTTCTCCGGCTGATAGAAGATTTCAGATTTTCAGCGCTTGGCAGCTATCGCTCGATGTGAACGTACTGTTGAAAAGTAGTGAACGGAGCGTTTTCCGGCTGATTATCAAAGAGCTAAGTGAAGCAGCTAAGAAAGCAGCGCAGTATGTACTTGGATGGAGGACCGGATTCGGATGTTGGCCCGGATTCGAATGTTTTTTTTCAATGAGCGCTACGTGATTGGTTGGATTAGGGGTGGAGATAAGCACCCGCCCATCCACAAGCACTTTAATGCACTCTCGTTTTGATATGTGCCACGGCGGGTATATTTTGTATGGAGCAGACGTCGAAAAATGAGTCGGATTTTTCACGTTTGCATGCCGTGCCCAGTCAATTTTAACGGAATTTCGATTCTGTTGATTTTGCGAGTAGATGGTAGTCTCACATGCGACACGTGAAAATCTGAGGATATGTCTCTTCAGGAAACGGTTTTTTTCACATAAAATCGGAATAAAATGTGAAAAATGATGCCGATTTTGCTCAGTTGCATGCCGAACAGCGGTATTTTCGATCAGATTTTGATTTGGTTTCTTTTGTTTTGATATGTGCCACGACGGGTATAAATATATATATAATATATATAAATCCGATGGAAATGTGCAAAATTGGCATAATTTTTCGACGTCTGCTCCATACAAAATATACCCGCCGTGGCACATATGTATCAATTGAGTTCCCTTGCCAAAGGCGGCGGCGGGCCCTGATGTGATGGGAGCGGAGCGCCTTCCATATCAACCTCCACGCTTTCGGTCAAACCTTAAACACACAACAACGAGCGGAGAACTTTCAATTTCACTTCGGACGCGTTTTTTTGACAGAAGCCGGCCGCTGTACTTTTCTTCGCTCTCGCTATTACTCCGTTTTTTCCCTTCTTCACGGGAGACTTTCGTGGCCGCCAATCAACGATAAAACGCACACAAAACAGAAACAATTCACTAAGAAACGATCACTTTATAACTTAAGACTAGTTGCGAACGGTTATGACATAAATACTGACATTCGAGTCAGCTGATCCAGCTAGTACTGCAGTGCCTCTGGCGGAAATATTTGAAACGCTACCGCAGAATGAATCTGCCATTCTCAAACTGTGACTGACTTGAAATTTTCATCCGAGCTTTTCACGCACACACATCTGAACACACTGAAAATCGTATGGGAAGCTCTCATGTACACAGCAGACAGATAAAGACGCCGTGTCCATGTGAGTTGTGCCCAGTAAAAGAACATAGCAAGTGCTCGGGGTGAACCCGACAATCACTTTCTATCGAAAGTTCTGATAAATATTGCGTGTTCTTTTTGTCGGCGAAAAAGATCGTATAACACATTCCAGGTATAATCTCCCCTACGCTGATTTCACAATTTAATAAGTAGGAGTCATCAGGCTGACGTTGAGTCGAAACCATGCTGCACATTATTTCTGTGCGAGTTTTGTAAGAAGATGCTTTTACACCCCCTTCAAATACCGCAAATGCTAAATTGGACAGGGGATTTTTATTTTGAGTATTCTTAATCTGGAAATTATACGAAATATTAGGTGTGTTTTAATGCTCTCCAGAATAGAGCACCTAATCGGCAGGCGAAAAAAAACGATTCAGGGTATTATCTGGAGTACATTTTATTATAAAGATTTGGCAGCCCTGCGCTGTCAAGTTTGAAATTAAGTGACATTTCCGTTTCAGTGTAGTACATTTAATTTGAAAAATATTTTTGAAAGTACGACGAGATCTGTTAAAGATAGTCAAAATGTTAGGTTTTGTTTAAGTTCCTTCTCATGTAAAGTAAGTAAACGGCGATTCGAGAGAAACATTTTTTCCACTTCTCACATCTTATTACGGACGAAATTTTATTCAAACAATGAAATTACACACCTTTCCTTTTCTTGCTTATCCATTTCACTTTAATTTCTATTTTTTCTTTCTTTGCTGCAAAAGTTATGGCAATATAACTGTCACCGGATTTGATTTTATTGCACTTCGGTTGGTTGTGTAAACAAAAATGCTGCCAACCATTAAAATCGAATCGAGTAAGGCGAATTAAAGCGAATTCATCCTAGGCTCACACCATTCATTCTCTCCGGAGTAGGATATATAACCTAGTAAAATTAGTGGGTTTACTATCTTGGATGTTGTTGTTATTTTACGTATACTTATGCTGTACTATCCTACTCTGGGGAGCATTAAAACACGCCTATTATAGATCCAGTAATCGTCATAAAATACCCACGTAAGCTAAAATGTTTTGTCGATCGCATATTATCGCGAGAATAACCTGAAATACGCATCAAATGCGCATGTCAATATAGCGTTCACATCTCCCATTTATTGGTACTGGCCGCAACGATTGATGACTACCATTTCTCAAAATTTGTAGTTTTTTACTATACCCTAGTCCCAGTTTTTCATTAATTAAGTAGCCCTTACTACCGATGCTCGCTTTCGCTTGGATACAACCTTTTGAATAGGTTCCGAATTCTCCAGAGTTCTTTTGTGAGGAGAGCTTATTACTAAGCTACCCCAATTTTCTATTTCTTTTGAACCTCCGATTATGTTTAAATTGTCTAGATTTTCACATGTGTGACACACTCGTTTTTGGCGGTATCCTTCTTCGGAATCTAGTGCAGTTGAACAGGTATCCAAGTTATGTACTGGTGTCTGACATACAAAGCATTTACGTCCACCAGTTAGTACTTCATGATTATGACAGGCAGAACATGTAGTTAAATTGAAATTCAAATGATTTTCTATAAGAACATTTCTTATGGAAGAAGCCTCAATTGACGTGATTGATGGTTCCCCTCCATTTACGGTAGATGGATCTGCCTCCTTAAATCTTAGATCAGTTTGCGACATTTGTTCCGAACAATTACTGCTGCTATGAATTTTTGGCTCCACAATTTTCATTCGACCGCTAAGATAGCCTGCATGTTTTTGCAGAAAAACATCAGATCTCATTGGAGCTACTTCTTCCTTTAGGAAAAGATTTTTCAATTTATTGAATTCACTTTCTACACTGGCATTGGATGCTGGTACTCGACCATAGCCAAATTTGTCGCGCACAATGCTTGACCATAACGGTAATGTAGAAATATCGTGCAATAATTTCTGGGAAAATTTGGGCATATAGTGAGCATTGTCCCTATCACCAGTGCTGTCACTTTTTTTAAAAAATGGCTTCGGTTTCAGTTACTATATTTTTGCCAAATCTAGACCATTGGTTATATGACCGTAATATTTTTTTTTTTTAGAAATTTTTTGTTTTTTGGCGTTTACGTGAGTAGAGTCACTATCGTCAGTATCCGAAATTCATGGGAAACTATTGTCTGGTCTGGATTTAATATCGGTGATATACTCATCAACCTATAAAGATAGAATAAATGTACTAAAAAACCAATGATTCAATAAATCGAAATGAAAAAAATTGGTTTATTCAAATTCAAATTCTTTTTATTTTTGCCTAATATGTATGTATAAAATCCAGTGTTTCTTAAAGTTACTTTAAGAAACACTGGATTTTATACATTCCAAAAATTGGTTTAGATTATATAAACTATAACAAATAAATGTTCTTGATATTTCAATTGTAAATGAAACTTTTTCTTATTATGCTTTATATACTGATTTTCTTTGTAACTAGTGCTTAAGTATAACTGTGTATATTTACATGCCGTTTATTAAAATATAATAATAATAATAATACTTCATCAAGGAGGAAACGAATTAGGCTGATATTAGTGTGTAGAACTGAAGAAGGTTTACTCCTTACAGTTATATAACATAATAGTTACTGATAGCACAACGGATAAACAGTTATCAAATCATAAGCCAGTCACGATCGACTGCAAGCCCATCGTATGATAATATAGATAAAATACTGAACTCCAATATATATTTTAGTTATGAATTCATTAGCGTAATATTAATTTGTGCAAAATTTTGAATTTGTGGTTTAAACGGTTTCTTGAGTTCCATAAATTATGTTAGGACATTTTAACAGATTTTATGTATTTATTTGCTTTTGATATAAAAACAATTCCCTTAAAATTTTTAATACCTTCTTTAACTCGTACCAAAGTTACAGTTTTGAAGGACTTTTGTAGGCTGCTACACGAAGAACTCATTTACAATTTTATTCATATTCTGAACTTTCGCTTCAAAAATTGTAAACATTTATAAAATATTGCTAAAAACTACTCACATTTACATCAGTAATCAATTTTCTTAAATACTGATTCGCCTTTTCTGCTTCAGTTGCTTCTCCAGTGGTTGAGTGACCTTCAGTGTCACTTCGCGATACCAAAAGAACGGCTTTAATAATGCACCACGCTTTATCTATATTTCTAGCCATAACTAACTGGCCAATTACTGCTAAATAAAAAACGCGAACTCTTTCCAAGGTGTGTTTTAGAAAGGACACATACGTTTTCAAAAAGTGTGCATTATCCATCCGTATGAAACATCCTGGCAACTTTGTTTCATTGTAAAAGTCCTAACTGTGGTCGTTAATAAAGCACGTGATCAGTAACCACTTCTTTCGGATGTGGTGTTCCACACTTGGCCCACTCCATTATTCAGAACTGTATGGAACTAGTATCATGACTTTCGCTTAGCATTTGGGTTACTAAAAATTGCGCCTCTTTCAAACATATCACTCCAATAGATAAAAATATAGCTTTGGAATACGTGTCGTCTTATTTCTGAATTTTTTTAACAATGGATCCTGTTGTATCTATGTACAGCGTACTTTGTTCTCTCTCCGCATATTTACGAAAAACGTGTATTTTGGTGACGACTCCAGTAATGCACGTAAAATGGATCTAATCCTATGTTTCTTATTATTTGCGCACCAGATTCATGCTTAAAAATTTGTATCGCCTTGACTGGATCTTTATCCAGGAACTGTCTTTTTTGAAACTGGTGCTTAGCAGTTCTTAACACTGCTGTCGAATTTAAAGTTGCAGGTTCATCGCCACCTGACTGCATTTCAATATCAGCTTTTTCAGTACGATATACCACACATGCACAGATTTATTTGCAATATCTGCTGTAACTTGTTCTCCTCTGTTAATACGCAACCAGTGTTACCAGAAAAAAAAATTATGATTCTGCTAAAATTAGAAGACTTAACAGAATGCTTTTCATCCAATTTCTGCTAAAAATTCTGCTAACAATAATTTTCAAAAATTATTCTGCTAAAAATTCCGCTGACTATCATTTACTAAAATGATTAATTACAACGGTAAAAATGCTGTATAACGCACAAGCGAAGAAGAAATGTAAGAAATTTTCTCTATTTTTAAATTACTTTATAAACTAAACTTTGAAATGTTTTGATTTAAAAATTTTACCTCACTCAGTACAGTTCGAACTGCCATGACGGTTCCATTCGACATTTTTCTTACATATAAACGTGAAAAAGGGTTTTTAAATCCCCTTAGTCTCGTAGAGATGAGCAATAAGTAGTTGGAACGTAGCGTGCGTCAGCAAAACATAAACGCGAAAAGAGAGTTTAAATCCATTTAGCACCGCTGGGTCGCGCAAAAGGTAGTTTGCGCAAAGCGCCCATTTGCTGAACATGACATAATCGCGGCTCGAACTGGGCGAATAAACAGGACTATTCAGGATCGAGTCACAAGTCACAAAGTAGGTCGATACTCACAATTTTGTATTAATTTTGAATAAATTGTGACTTTTCACCTACTTTGTGACTTGTGACTATTGTCCTGAATAGGCCTGAAAGTCAACAATTTTAAATCGGTTTTACTGTATTATTTATAATACAGTATTGTTATCGATTTTTTTAAAAAAAAATTTGCTGCCCTCAAAATTTTTTTTTCCACGTTTCATGACTAGTAGACGCGAAAAAAGCAATAAATAAATTTTCACTCCGTCTGTACGCCGTACCCCGTACGCTGTACGTCGACCGCCCCAAAATCTTTGAAGGCTCGTAGCACTCAAACCAGTGGAGCTATTAAATTAAAATGATATAAAAAATAAGTCAAAGAGAAAGAAGTAGGAACAAATTTTGTCTTAAGAAGCATTTAGTAAAATAAATCGAAAAGAATAAGATTGAAAAAATGGAAGAGAAAAATGAATTCTACCACATTAAAAGTATGAATTTTTAGATCTGATGACTTGTAGAAGACTGCTTAATAGTACTCTGTAAACGAACTGAAATGAAATCCCTCATCAATAGAGGTGTAGTACAAGAAAACCACAACAAAATATTAACAAACAGGCTATATGTGTTCAAATTCAAGTGTAGCGCGTATTTTTATAGAAGTTGTAAATCTAATAAAGGCGTTTCTGTTAAAAGATATATTTAAAAAAACATTTTAAAAAATGTAAAAAAACAAAAAGGTATGATATTCACAGAGTCGGCTTTCTTACGATTGAATATTTCCACTTACGCTATACAAATTTCTGATATTTTCATTTTTTAAAGAAACTCGACAATCGCTCGGAGAAATATCAACCCGCCCCCCCCCCCCCAAAAAATTTTCCACATTAAAAGCAACCAAAAAGTAAACTTTGCAAATCATCTCTTTCGCCACGACGGGATCGGATCATTTCGTCCTAAGTAGTAGGAAGAATCTGTCGATCTCAACCGACTATAAAAGATAACCGACGTCTAAGGTTACCATTCAGTTTCTGTTGCTTAGTGTTTCTCTCCAATACTTTAATCATCAGTTAAACTGTGTGCTGCAAAGACTCACCATGATGACCTTAAACGAGAAGAACGCTGTGATTACAGGCGGTGCTAGTGGAATTGGCTACGAAGTTTGTAAGCGTTTGCTGGAAAACGATATTAAGGTAAAGTCAGATCGGTGATCCCCTCGAAAGTCCTTAATATTCCTGTGTCAATCTCCACCAATGTTTAGAATCTTGCTATTATTGATATTCAAGAAAATGTCGATTCTCTTGCGACATTGAGAGCTGATCATCTGATCATCCCGGGATCGGATGAATATCACCCCCCCCCCCCCAAATTTTCCACATTAAAAGCTACCAAAAAGTAAACTTAGCACATCATCTTTTTGCCACGACGAGCGATTGTCGAGTTTCTTTGAAAAATAAAAATATCACAAATTTGTATAGCGTTAGTGGAAATATTCAACCGGAAGAAAGCCGACTCTGTGAATATCATACCTTTTAGTTGAACCCGACACCTTTTTTTACATTTTTTAAAATGTTTTTTTATATATATATCACTTCTTTTTGTTGTATAGCTGAGGGATTATCAAAGAGCTAAGTGAAGCAGCTAAGAAAGCAGCGCAGTATGTACTTGGATGGAGGACCGGATTCGGATGTTGGCCCGGATTCGAATGTTTTTTTTCAATGAGCGCTACGTGATTGGTTGGATTAGGGGTGGAGATAAGCACCCGCCCATCCACAAGCACTTTAATGCACTCTCGTTTTGATATGTGCCACGGCGGGTATATTTTGTATGGAGCAGACGTCGAAAAATGAGTCGGATTTTTCACGTTTGCATGCCGTGCCCAGTCAATTTTAACGGAATTTAGATTCTGTTAATTTTACGAGTAGATGGTAGTCTCACATGCGACACGTGAAAATCTGAGGATATGTCTCTTCAGGAAACGGTTTTTTTCACATAAAATCGGAATAAAATGTGAAAAATGATGCCGATTTTGCTCAGTTGCATGCCGAACAGCGGTATTTTCGATCAGATTTTGATTTGGTTTCTTTTGTTTTGATATGTGCCACGACGGGTATAAATATATATATATAATATATATAAATCCGATGGAAATGTGCAAAATCGGCATAATTTTTCGACGTCTGCTCCATACAAAATATACCCGCCGTGGCACATATGTATCAATTGAGTTCCCTTGCCAAAGGCGGCGGCGGGCCCTGATGTGATGGGAGCGGAGCGCCTTCCATATCAACCTCCACGCTTTCGGTCAAACCTTAAACACACAACAACGAGCGGAGAACTTTCAATTTCACTTCGGACGCGTTTTTTTGACTGAAGCCGGCCGCTGTACTTTTCTTCGCTCTCGCTATTACTCCGTTTTTTCCCTTCTTCACGGGAGACTTTCGTGGCCGCCAATCAACGATAAAACGCACACAAAACAGAAACAATTCACTAAGAAACGATCACTTTATAACTTAAGACTAGTTGCGAACGGTTATGACATAAATACTGACATTCGAGTCAGCTGATCCAGCTAGTACTGCAGTGCCTCTGGCGGAAATATTTGAAACGCTACCGCAGAATGAATCTGCCATTCTCAAACTGTGACTGACTTGAAATTTTCATCCGAGCTTTTCACGCACACACATCTGAACACACTGAAAATCGTATGGGAAGCTCTCATGTACACAGCAGACAGATAAAGACGCCGTGTCCATGTGAGTTGTGCCCAGTAAAAGAACATAGCAAGTGCTCGGGGTGAACCCGACAATCACTTTCTATCGAAAGTTCTGATAAATATTGCGTGTTCTTTTTGTCGGCGAAAAAGATCGTATAACACATTCCAGGTATAATCTCCCCTACGCTGATTTCACAATTTAATAAGTAGGAGTCATCAGGCTGACGTTGAGTCGAAACCATGCTGCACATTATTTCTGTGCGAGTTTTGTAAGAAGATGCTTTTACACCCCCTTCAAATACCGCAAATGCTAAATTGGACAGGGGATTTTTATTTTGAGTATTCTTAATCTGGAAATTATACGAAATATTAGGTGTGTTTTAATGCTCTCCAGAATAGAGCACCTAATCGGCAGGCGAAAAAAAACGATTCAGGGTATTATCTGGAGTACATTTTATTATAAAGATTTGGCAGCCCTGCGCTGTCAAGTTTGAAATTAAGTGACATTTCCGTTTCAGTGTAGTACATTTAATTTGAAAAATATTTTTGAAAGTACGACGAGATCTGTTAAAGATAGTCAAAATGTTAGGTTTTGTTTAAGTTCCTTCTCATGTAAAGTAAGTAAACGGCGATTCGAGAGAAACATTTTTTCCACTTCTCACATCTTATTACGGACGAAATTTTATTCAAACAATGAAATTACACACCTTTCCTTTTCTTGCTTATCCATTTCACTTTAATTTCTATTTTTTCTTTCTTTGCTGCAAAAGTTATGGCAATATAACTGTCACCGGATTTGATTTTATTGCACTTCGGTTGGTTGTGTAAACAAAAATGCTGCCAACCATTAAAATCGAATCGAGTAAGGCGAATTAAAGCGAATTCATCCTAGGCTCACACCATTCATTCTCTCCGGAGTAGGATATATAACCTAGTAAAATTAGTGGGTTTACTATCCTGGATGTTGTTGTTATTTTACGTATACTTATGCTGTACTATCCTACTCTGGGGAGCATTAAAACACGCCTATTATAGATCCAGTAATCGTCATAAAATACCCACGTAAGCTAAAATGTTTTGTCGATCGCATATTATCGCGAGAATAACCTGAAATACGCATCAAATGCGCATGTCAATATAGCGTTCACATCTCCCATTTATTGGTACTGGCCGCAACGATTGATGACTACCATTTCTCAAAATTTGTAGTTTTTTACTATACCCTAGTCCCAGTTTTTCATTAATTAAGTAGCCCTTACTACCGATGCTCGCTTTCGCTTGGATACAACCTTTTGAATAGGTTCCGAATTCTCCAGAGTTCTTTTGTGAGGAGAGCTTATTTTTAAGCTATCCCAATTTTCTATTTCTTTTGAACCTCCGATTATGTTTAAATTGTCTAGATTTTCACATGTGTGACACACTCGTTTTTGGCGGTATCCTTCTTCGGAATCTAGTGCAGTTGAACAGGTATCCAAGTTATGTACTGGTGTCTGACATACAAAGCATTTACGTCCACCAGTTAGTACTTCATGATTATGACAGGCAGAACATGTAGTTAAATTGAAATTCAAATGATTTTCTATAAGAACATTTCTTATGGAAGAAGCCTCAATTGACGTGATTGATGGTTCCCCTCCATTTACGGTAGATGGATCTGCCTCCTTAAATCTTAGATCAGTTTGCGACATTTGTTCCGAACAATTACTGCTGCTATGAATTTTTGGCTCCACAATTTTCATTCGACCGCTAAGATAGCCTGCATGTTTTTGCAGAAAAACATCAGATCTCATTGGAGCTACTTCTTCCTTTAGGAAAAGATTTTTCAATTTATTGAATTCACTTTCTACACTGGCATTGGATGCTGGTACTCGACCATAGCCAAATTTGTCGCGCACAATGCTTGACCATAACGGTAATGTAGAAATATCGTGCAATAATTTCTGGGAAAATTTGGGCATATAGTGAGCATTGTCCCTATCACCAGTGCTGTCACTTTTTTTAAAAAATGGCTTCGATTTCAGTTACTATATTTTTGCCAAATCTAGACCATTGGTTATATGACCGTAATATTTTTTTTTTTTAGAAATTTTTTGTTTTTTGGCGTTTACGTGAGTAGAGTCACTATCGTCAGTATCCGAAATTCATGGGAAACTATTGTCTGGTCTGGATTTAATATCGGTGATATACTCATCAACCTATAAAGATAGAATAAATGTACTAAAAAACCAATGATTCAATAAATCGAAATGAAAAAAATTGGTTTATTCAAATTCAAATTCTTTTTATTTTTGCCTAATATGTATGTATAAAATCCAGTGTTTCTTAAAGTTACTTTAAGAAACACTGGATTTTATACATACCAAAAATTGGTTTAGATTATATAAACTATAACAAATAAATGTTCTTGATATTTCAATTGTAAATGAAACTTTTTCTTATTATGCTTTATATACTGATTTTCTTTGTAACTAGTGCTTAAGTATAACTGTGTATATTTACATGCCGTTTATTAAAATATAATAATAATAATAATACTTCATCAAGGAGGAAACGAATTAGGCTGATATTAGTGTGTAGAACTGAAGAAGGTTTACTCCTTACAGTTATATAACATAATAGTTACTGATAGCACAACGGATAAACAGTTATCAAATCATAAGCCAGTCACGATCGACTGCAAGCCCATCGTATGATACTATAGATAAAATACTGAACTCCAATATATATTTTAGTTATGAATTCATTAGCGTAATATTAATTTGTGCAAAATTTTGAATTTGTGGTTTAAACGGTTTCTTGAGTTCCATAAATTATGTTAGGACATTTTAACAGATTTTATGTATTTATTTGCTTTTGATATAAAAACAATTCCCTTAAAATTTTTAATACCTTCTTTAACTCGTACCAAAGTTACAGTTTTGAAGGACTTTTGTAGGCTGCTACACGAAGAACTCATTTACAATTTTATTCATATTCTGAACTTTCGCTTCAAAAATTGTAAACATTTATAAAATATTGCTAAAAAATACTCACATTTACATCAGTAATCAATTTTCTTAAATACTGATTCGCCTTTTCTGCTTCAGTTGCTTCTCCAGTGGTTGAGTGACCTTCAGTGTCACTTCGCGATACCAAAAGAACGGCTTTAATAATGCACCACGCTTTATCTATATTTCTAGCCATAACTAACTGGCCAATTACTGCTAAATAAAAAACGCGAACTCTTTCCAAGGTGTGTTTTAGAAAGGACACATACGTTTTCAAAAAGTGTGCATTATCCATCCGTATGAAACATCCTGGCAACTTTGTTTCATTGTAAAAGTCCTAACTGTGGTCGTTAATAAAGCACGTGATCAGTAACCACTTCTTTCGGATGTGGTGTTCCACACTTGGCCCACTCCATTATTCAGAACTGTATGGAACTAGTATCATGACTTTCGCTTAGCATTTGGGTTACTAAAAATTGCGCCTCTTTCAAACATATCACTCCAATAGATAAAAATATAGCTTTGGAATACGTGTCGTCTTATTTCTGAATTTTTTTAACAATGGATCCTGTTGTATCTATGTACAGCGTACTTTGTTCTCTCTCCGCATATTTACGAAAAACGTGTATTTTGGTGACGACTCCAGTAATGCACGTAAAATGGATCTAATCCTATGTTTCTTATTATTTGCGCACCAGATTCATGCTTAAAAATTTGTATCGCCTTGACTGGATCTTTATCCAGGAACTGTCTTTTTTGAAACTGGTGCTTAGCAGTTCTTAACACTGCTGTCGAATTTAAAGTTGCAGGTTCATCGCCACCTGACTGCATTTCAATATCAGCTTTTTCAGTACGATATACCACACATGCACAGATTTATTTGCAATATCTGCTGTAACTTGTTCTCCTCTGTTAATACGCAACCAGTGTTACCAGAAAAAAAAATTATGATTCTGCTAAAATTAGAAGACTTAACAGAATGCTTTTCATCCAATTTCTGCTAAAAATTCTGCTAACAATAATTTTCAAAAATTATTCTGCTAAAAATTCCGCTGACTATCATTTACTAAAATGATTAATTACAACGGTAAAAATGCTGTATAACGCACAAGCGAAGAAGAAATGTAAGAAATTTTCTCTATTTTTAAATTACTTTATAAACTAAACTTTGAAATGTTTTGATTTAAAAATTTTACCTCACTCAGTACAGTTCGAACTGCCATGACGGTTCCATTCGACATTTTTCTTACATATAAACGTGAAAAAGGGTTTTTAAATCCCCTTAGTCTCGTAGAGATGAGCAATAAGTAGTTGGAACGTAGCGTGCGTCAGCAAAACATAAACGCGAAAAGAGAGTTTAAATCCATTTAGCACCGCTGGGTCGCGCAAAAGGTAGTTTGCGCAAAGCGCCCATTTGCTGAACATGACATAATCGCGGCTCGAACTGGGCGAATAAACAGGACTATTCAGGATCGAGTCACAAGTCACAAAGTAGGTCGATACTCACAATTTTGTATTAATTTTGAATAAATTGTGACTTTTCACCTACTTTGTGACTTGTGACTATTGTCCTGAATAGGCCTGAAAGTCAACAATTTTAAATCAAAAAAAAGTCAACAATTGTTATCGATTTTTTAAAAAAAAAAATTTGCTGCCCTCAAAATTTTTTTTTCCACGTTTCATGACTAGTAGACGCGAAAAAAGCAATAAATAAATTTTCACTCCGTCTGTACGCCGTACCCCGTACGCCGTACGTCGACCGCCCCAAAATCTTTGAAGGCTCGTAGCACTCAAACCAGTGGAGCTATTAAATTAAAATGATATAAAAAATAAGTCAAAGAGAAAGAAGTAGGAACAAATTTTGTCTTAAGAAGCATTTAGTAAAATAAATCGAAAAGAATAAGATTGAAAAAATGGAAGAGAAAAATGAATTCTACCACATTAAAAGTATGAATTTTTAGATCTGATGACTTGTAGAAGACTGCTTAATAGTACTCTGTAAACGAACTGAAATGAAATCCCTCATCAATAGAGGTGTAGTACAAGAAAACCACAACAAAATATTAACAAACAGGCTATATGTGTTCAAATTCAAGTGTAGCGCGTATTTTTATAGAAGTTGTAAATCTAATAAAGGCGTTTCTGTTAAAAGATATATATAAAAAAACATTTTAAAAAATGTAAAAAAACAAAAAGGTATGATATTCACAGAGTCGGCTTTCTTACGATTGAATATTTCCACTTACGCTATACAAATTTCTGATATTTTCATTTTTCAAAGAAACTCGACAATCGCTCGGAGAAATATCAACCCGCCCCCCCCCCCCAAAAATTTTTCCACATTAAAAGCAACCAAAAAGTAAACTTTGCAAATCATCTCTTTCGCCACGACGGGATCGGATCATTTCGTCCTAAGTAGTAGGAAGAATCTGTCGATCTCAACCGACTATGAAAGATAACCGACGTCTAAGGTTACCATTCAGTTTCCGTTGCTTAGTGTTTCTCTCCAATACTTTAATCATCAGTTAAACTGTGTGCTGCAAAGACTCACCAGGATGACCTTAAACGAGAAGAACGCTGTGATTACAGGCGGTGCTAGTGGAATTGGCTACGAAGTTTGTAAGCGTTTGCTGGAAAACGATATTAAGGTAAAGTCAGATCGGTGATCCCCTCGAAATTCTTTAATATTCCTGTGTCAATCTCCACCAATGTTTAGAATCTTGCTATTATTGATATTCAAGAAAATGTCGATTCTCTTGCGACATTGAGAGCTGATCATCTGATCATCCCGGGATCGGATGAATATCACCCCACCCCAAATTTTCCACATTAAAAGCTACCAAAAAGTGAACTTAGCACATCATCTTTTTGCCACGACGAGCGATTGTCGAGTTTCTTTGAAAAATAAAAATATCACAAATTTGTATAGCGTTAGTGGAAATATTCAACCAGAAGAAAGCCGACTCTGTGAATATCATACCTTTTTGTTGAACCCGACACCTTTTTTTACATTTTTTAAAATGTTTTTTTTTATATATATATAGCACTTCTTTTTGTTATATAGCTGAGGGATTATCAAAGAGCAAAGTGAAGCAGCTAAGAAAGCAGCGCAGTATGTACTTGGATGGAGGACCGGATTCGGATGTTGGCCCGGATTCGAATGTTTTTTTTCAATGAGCGCTACGTGATTGGTTGGATTAGGGGTGGAGATAAGCACCCGCCCATCCACAAGCACTTTAATGCACTCTCGTTTTGATATGTGCCACGGCGGGTATATTTTGTATGGAGCAGACGTCGAAAAATGAGTCGGATTTTTCACGTTTGCATGCCGTGCCCAGTCAATTTTAACGGAATTTCGATTCTGTTGATTTTGCGAGTAGATGGTAGTCTCACATGCGACACGTGAAAATCTGAGGATATGTCTCTTCAGGAAACGGTTTTTTTCACATAAAATCGGAATAAAATGTGAAAAATGATGCCGATTTTGCTCAGTTGCATGCTGAACAGCGGTATTTTCGATCAGATTTTGATTTGGTTTCTTTTGTTTTGATATGTGCCACGACGGGTATAAATATATATATATAATATATATAAATCCGATGGAAATGTGCAAAATCGGCATAATTTTTCGACGTCTGCTCCATACAAAATATACCCGCCGTGGCACATATGTATCAATTGAGTTCCCTTGCCAAAGGCGGCGGCGGGCCCTGATGTGATGGGAGCGGAGCGCCTTCCATATCAACCTCCACGCTTTCGGTCAAACCTTAAACACACAAAAACGAGCGGAGAACTTTCAATTTCACTTCGGACGCGTTTTTTTGACTGAAGCCGGCCGCTGTACTTTTCTTCGCTCTCGCTATTACTCCGTTTTTTCCCTTCTTCACGGGAGACTTTCGTGGCCGCCAATCAACGATAAAACGCACACAAAACAGAAACAATTCACTAAGAAACGATCACTTTATAACTTAAGACTAGTTGCGAACGGTTATGACATAAATACTGACATTCGAGTCAGCTGATCCAGCTAGTACTGCAGTGCCTCTGGCGGAAATATTTGAAACGCTACCGCAGAATGAATCTGCCATTCTCAAACTGTGACTGACTTGAAATTTTCATCCGAGCTTTTCACGCACACACATCTGAACACACTGAAAATCGTATGGGAAGCTCTCATGTACACAGCAGACAGATAAAGACGCCGTGTCCATGTGAGTTGTGCCCAGTAAAAGAACATAGCAAGTGCTCGGGGTGAACCCGACAATCACTTTCTATCGAAAGTTCTGATAAATATTGCGTGTTCTTTTTGTCGGCGAAAAAGATCGTATAACACATTCCAGGTATAATCTCCCCTACGCTGATTTCACAATTTAATAAGTAGGAGTCATCAGGCTGACGTTGAGTCGAAACCATGCTGCACATTATTTCTGTGCGAGTTTTGTAAGAAGATGCTTTTACACCCCCTTCAAATACCGCAAATGCTAAATTGGACAGGGGATTTTTATTTTGAGTATTCTTAATCTGGAAATTATACGAAATATTAGGTGTGTTTTAATGCTCTCCAGAATAGAGCACCTAATCGGCAGGCGAAAAAAACCGATTCAGGGTATTATCTGGAGTACATTTTATTATAAAGATTTGGCAGCCCTGCGCTGTCAAGTTTGAAATTAAGTGACATTTCCGTTTCAGTGTAGTACATTTAATTTGAAAAATATTTTTGAAAGTACGACGAGATCTGTTAAAGATAGTCAAAATGTTAGGTTTTGTTTAAGTTCCTTCTCATGTAAAGTAAGTAAACGGCGATTCGAGAGAAACATTTTTTCCACTTCTCACATCTTATTACGGACGAAATTTTATTCAAACAATGAAATTACACACCTTTCCTTTTCTTGCTTATCCATTTCACTTTAATTTCTATTTTTTCTTTCTTTGCTGCAAAAGTTATGGCAATATAACTGTCACCGGATTTGATTTTATTGCACTTCGGTTGGTTGTGTAAACAAAAATGCTGCCAACCATTAAAATCGAATCGAGTAAGGCGAATTAAAGCGAATTCATCCTAGGCTCACACCATTCATTCTCTCCGGAGTAGGATATATAACCTAGTAAAATTAGTGGGTTTACTATCCTGGATGTTGTTGTTATTTTACGTATACTTATGCTGTACTATCCTACTCTGGGGAGCATTAAAACACGCCTATTATAGATCCAGTAATCGTCATAAAATATATACCCACGTAAGCTAAAATGTTTTGTCGATCACATATTATCGCGAGAATAACCTGAAATACGCATCAAATGCGCATGTCAATATAGCGTTCACATCTCCCATTTATTGGTACTGGCCGCAACGATTGATGACTACCATTTCTCAAAATTTGTAGTTTTTTACAATACCCTAGTCCCAGTTTTTCATTAATTAAGTAGCCCTTACTACCGATGCTCGCTTTCGCTTGGATACAACCTTTTGAATAGGTTCCGAATTCTCCAGAGTTCTTTTGTGAGGAGAGCTTATTACTAAGCTTCCCCAATTTTCTATTTCTTTTGAACCTCCAATTATGTTTAAATTGTCTAGATTTTCACATGTGTGACACACTCGTTTTTGGCGGTATCCTTCTTCGGAATCTAGTGCAGTTGAACAGGTATCCAAGTTATGTACTGGTGTCTGACATACAAAGCATTTACGTCCACCAGTTAGTACTTCATGATTATGACAGGCAGAACATGTAGTTAAATTGAAATTCAAATGATTTTCTATAAGAACATTTCTTATGGAAGAAGCCTCAATTGACGTGATTGATGGTTCCCCTCCATTTACGGTAGATGGATCTGCCTCCTTAAAATATACCAGATCAGTTTGCGACATTTGTTCCGAACAATTACTGCTGCTATGAATTTTTGGCTCCACAATTTTCATTCGACCGCTAAGATAGCCTGCATGTTTTTGCAGAAAAACATCAGATCTCATTGGAGCTACTTCTTCCTTTAGGAAAAGATTTTTCAATTTATTGAATTCACTTTCTACACTGGCATTGGATGCTGGTACTCGACCATAGCCAAATTTGTCGCGCACAATGCTTGACCATAACGGTAATGTAGAAATATCGTGCAATAATTTCTGGGAAAATTTGGGCATATAGTGAGCATTGTCCCTATCACCAGTGCTGTCACTTTTTTTTAAAAATGGCTTCGATTTCAGTTACTATATTTTTGCCAAATCTAGACCATTGGTTATATGACCGTAATATTTTTTTTTTAGAAATTTTTTGTTTTTTGGCGTTTACGTGAGTAGAGTCACTATCGTCAGTATCCGAAATTCATGGGAAACTATTGTCTGGTCTGGATTTAATATCGGTGATATACTCATCAACCTATAAAGATAGAATAAATGTACTAAAAAACCAATGATTCAATAAATCGAAATGAAAAAAATTAGTATATTCAAATTCAAATTCTTTTTATTTTTGCCTAATATGTATGTATAAAATCCAGTGTTTCTTAAAGTTACTTTAAGAAACACTGGATTTTATACATACCAAAAATTGGTTTAGATTATATAAATTATAACAAATAAATGTTCTTGATATTTCAATTGTAAATGAAACTTTTTCTTATTATGCTTTATATACTGATTTTCTTTGTAACTAGTGCTTAAGTATAACTGTGTATATTTACATGCCGTTTATTAAAATATAATAATAATAATAATACTTCATCAAGGAGGAAACGAATTAGGCTGATATTAGTGTGTAGAACTGAAGAAGGTTTACTCCTTACAGTTATATAACATAATAGTTACTGATAGCACAACGGATAAACAGTTATCAAATCATAAGCCAGTCACGATCGACTGCAAGCCCATCGTATGATAATATAGATAAAATACTGAACTCCAATATATATTTTAGTTATGAATTCATTAGCGTAATATTAATTTGTGCAAAATTTTGAATTTGTGGTTTAAACGGTTTCTTGAGTTCCATAAATTATGTTAGGACATTTTAACAGATTTTATGTATTTATTTGCTTTTGATATAAAAACAATTCCCTTAAAATTTTTAATACCTTCTTTAACTCGTACCGAAGTTACAGTTTTGAAGGACTTTTGTAGGCTGCTACACGAAGAACTCATTTACAATTTTATTCATATTCTGAACTTTCGCTTCAAAAATTGTAAACATTTATAAAATATTGCTAAAAACTACTCACATTTACATCAGTAATCAATTTTCTTAAATACTGATTCGCCTTTTCTGCTTCAGTTGCTTCTCCAGTGGTTGAGTGACCTTCAGTGTCACTTCGCGATACCAAAAGAACGGCTTTAATAATGCACCACGCTTTATCTATATTTCTAGCCATAACTAACTGGCCAATTACTGCTAAATAAAAAACGCGAACTCTTTCCAAGGTGTGTTTTAGAAAGGACACATACGTTTTCAAAAAGTGTGCATTATCCATCCGTATGAAACATCCTGGCAACTTTGTTTCATTGTAAAAGTCCTAACTGTGGTCGTTAATAAAGCACGTGATCAGTAACCACTTCTTTCGGATGTGGTGTTCCACACTTGGCCCACTCCATTATTCAGAACTGTATGGAACTAGTATCATGACTTTCGCCTAGCATTTGGGTTACTAAAAATTGCGCCTCTTTCAAACATATCACTCCAATAGATAAAAATATAGCTTTGGAATACGTGTCGTCTTATTTCTGAATTTTTTTAACAATGGATCCTGTTGTATCTATGTACAGCGTACTTTGTTCTCTCTCCGCATATTTACGAAAAACGTGTATTTTGGTGACGACTCCAGTAATGCACGTAAAATGGATCTAATCCTATGTTTCTTATTATTTGCGCACCAGATTCATGCTTAAAAATTTGTATCGCCTTGACTGGATCTTTATCCAGGAACTGTCTTTTTTGAAACTGGTGCTTAGCAGTTCTTAACACTGCTGTCGAATTTAAAGTTGCAGGTTCATCGCCACCTGACTGCATTTCAATATCAGCTTTTTCAGTACGATATACCACACATGCACAGATTTATTTGCAATATCTGCTGTAACTTGTTCTCTTCTGTTAATACGCAACCAGTGTTACCAGAAAAAAAAATTATGATTCTGCTAAAATTAGAAGACTTAACAGAATGCTTTTCATCCAATTTCTGCTAAAAATTCTGCTAAAAATTCTGCTAACAATAATTTTCAAAAATTATTCTGCTAAAAATTCCGCTGACTATCATTTACTAAAATGATTAATTACAACGGTAAAAATGCTGTATAACGCACAAGCGAAGAAGTAATGTAAGAAATTTTCTCTATTTTTAAATTACTTTATAAACTAAACTTTGAAATGTTTTGATTTAAAAATTTTACCTCACTCAGTACAGTTCGAACTGCCATGACGGTTCCATTCGACATTTTTCTTACATATAAACGTGAAAAAGGGTTTTTAAATCCCCTTAGTCTCGTAGAGATGAGCAATAAGTAGTTGGAACGTAGCGTGCGTCAGCAAAACATAAACGCGAAAAGAGAGTTTAAATCCATATAGCACCGCTGGGTCGCGCAAAAGGTAGTTTGCGCAAAGCGCCCATTTGCTGAACATGACATAATCGCGGCTCGAACTGGGCGAATAAACAGGACTATTCAGGATCGAGTCACAAGTCACTAAGTAGGTCGATACTCACAATTTTGTATTAATTTCGAATAAATTGTGAGTTTTCACCTACTTTGTGACTTGTGACTCTAGTCCTGAATAGGCCTGAAAGTCAACAATTTTAAATCGGTTTTACTGTATTATTTATAATACAGTATTGTTATCGATTTTTTTAAAAAAAAATTTGCTGCCCTCAAAATTTTTTTTCCACGTTTCATGACTAGTAGACGCGAAAAAAGCAATAAAAATTTTCACTCCGTCTGTACGCCGTACCCCGTACGCCGTACGTCGACCGCCCCAAAATCTTTGAAGGCTCGTAGCTCTCAAACCAGTGGAGCTATTAAATTAAAATTTTTTCTAAGAATAGACTTGGTGGACCCCTTGAATTGACATAATTTTCAGGGGAGGAGGTGTAAGGGGAAGGCAGGGTAAGCGTTTAAGCCGAAAAATTTTGGTTTCAAGATCTCAGGAACTGCTGGTGTTAGGAGGCTGAAACTTAGAATTTCTATAGAGCTTTGATAATGGACCCATTTGCAAAAAAAACAGATATGGGTGAAGGGGTGTGGGAGTGGAGGGGGAAATAATGCGTCCGAAACGCAAAAATGCCGAGATCGACAAATTCTAAAATCCATATCTTCTAAACCATTAATGACAAGCAATTAAAACTTGACAAATATCTGTAGTTATACTAGGAGAGTAGATTAAAACAAAATTTTTGGGTGGGGGTAGTGGCGTACGGGGGTGGGGGGTGAAAAACTTTAGATTACGATATCTCCCAAACCAGAGGCACCAGAAAAACAAGATTCGGTTTATTTATAAAGCTTGATAAATAAAGATTGCTCAAAGTAAAATATTTGAAGGGGGTGGAGGAGCACGGAAGTGGAAGGGATTAGAATTTTTCAAAAATAACACGATTCATATCTCAATAACAGTGTAAGATGGATGTTTCAAATTTTTACCAGAAGTAGGCCTAATAGAACCCTAGTAGGGAAAAAAAGTTTGGTGGTGAGGGTGTAGAGGGTGAGGGTGGGGAAGGGTGAGAAAGAAAAAGTTCCGATGCTTATATCTTAAGAATTTATATTGATAGGAAGCTGAAACTTGGTATTTAGATAGAGCTATAGTAGTGGCATGGTGAAAAAATATTTTTTTTTAGGGGTAGTATGGTACGGTGGTGGGGGGTGTTTTCCCTAACTTCAGAACGGCTTATTCTAGGAAGTTGAAACTCGGTACGTATATGTAAATTAACTAGAAAAGTAATTCTGATAAAAAGAAATCAAATATTCATTGGCGTTCAGAAGGGGGGCAAAAAAAAAATATCAGTTAATATAAAATGCATATATTTTCACGATTTTCGTCATATCTACTAGGTCTTTCGATATATTGAATTAATTTTTATTCTACGGATTCTTCATGTAAATACCTAGAATGTGTTTTAAAGATTTTTTGAAATTCGACCCCTAAGAGGGTGTAAACTGGTTGTATACTTTTTCATGAATTCCACCATGTTTCTCAGGTCTGATCAGATATCGAATATTTTTTTACTTCCCCAGGTTTGTTTAATAATCACCTATTTTTAAGTTTTGTTTTTTTCAACCTCTAGACCGCATCCCGGAATATGACCCAATTATTTAATTCATATGTTACACCCTTTTCTAACCACTTCCCGAACTTTTTGTTAGGTTTTCAGTCACAACTTTGAAATGTTTCGATTTAAAAATTTTACCTCATTCAGTACAGTTCGAACTGCCATGACGGTTCCATTCGACATTTTTCTTACATATAAACGTGAAAAAGGGTTTTTAAATCCCCTTAGTCTCGTAGGGATGAGCAATAAGTAGTTGGAACGTAGCGTGCGTCAGCAAAACATAAACGCGAAAAGAGAGTTTAAATCCATTTAGCACCGCTGGGTCGCGCAAAAGGTAGTCAATAGTAGAATGTCAAAAATTTTGGTTGACCACATACTACAACATATCAAAGTTTAGTTTATAAAGTAATTTAAAAATAGTGAAATTTTTTTTACATAACATCAATTTTTTCCTAATTTTTATTTATGAAAAATTAAAATCTTTTTCGTTTTCGGAAAAGTTTCAAATTAATGTACTAAGTACATACATATATGTATTCGAATGAAGAAGAAAAACTATTTTTTCCTCTCTTTCATGGTTGTTTTTTGACGTCAAAGGAGTTTCTAGTTCGAAACTATAACACGAAAGCCCGACAACGATAGATCGCTGTTCTAGCTATAGTACTGCCAATGTTGAGTCAATATCATCCGATGACAAAACAGTGCCTTCAATTCTAGTTCAACTTAGTGTTAAACTCGCTTCTTCAGTGAAGGATTTTCAACTCTCATGTCTTCATTGACAGTAGTCATGACATCGATTGATCCCATCCGAACTTTCATGTTGCTGTTTCGAACCAAAAACTTCTCTGGCGGCGAAAATTAACCAAAAAATTCTTAATAAAAACAACGATTTTAGCGGAATCGGCAGAATGGGTTTGCTTTCAATTCTGCTAAAAGCTCTGCTAAGTTTTTGCCGAAAATTTCCTCTGCAAAAAAACATTTTTCTCTGCTAAGTTTAGCAGAATTTCTCCTAAAATGGCAACACTGCACGCAACCACCTTTTACCACATTTTCCGCTTCCTTTTTTGATAGTACATATTATCTGCACATTATTATTGTTTAAATCTTGGTCCTGTATAACTCCCCGTAGTGTTACTTGACATTTGCAGTGAGCTTTTTAATAAAAATAAAAACGTTAGACTAAAAATATGTACATTCATTTCTCGTGGGATAAGAGAAAGTGAAGTTAATGCAAAGAATTTTAGTAATTTTGCGTTCTTTCCACTAAAAGTAGGTATGATAAATGTGGGTGACTGTAACGTCGTAAATATTAAACATTTTAAAAAATGTATAAAAAGGTGTCGGGTTCAACAAAAAGGTATGATATTCACAGAGTCGGCTTTCTTACGATTGAATATTTCCACTTGATTGTCGAGTTTCTTTGAAAAATGAAAATATCACAAATTTGTATAGCGTAAGTGGAAATATTCAATCGTAAGAAAGCCGACTCTGTGAATATCATACCTTTTTGTTGAACCCGACACCTTTTTTACATTTTTTAAAATGTTTTTTTATATATATCACTTCTTTTTGTTGTATAGTATACTGAGTTGTCCGTGAGTGTCATTGCCAAATTGCTTAGTATTGCTCCATATTGCTAGTCACAGTTGATCAACGAGTTAACAACGAATTGCTCCATATCTTCAATTGCTGAATGTTGTTGTATGTTTCCGTGACGTCAAAATTTTCTGGAATTGCTGCAAATTGAGCAATTTTAATCACTCGTGTAAAAGCACCATTATTCGTCGTCAGCAATTCCGTAAAAGATTCGCCAATTTTCGAGGCGATACTCGATAATTGCGGACCCATGAAGGAGTGTAGTTCGTCATAAAAGTCCTCTGTCGACTGGCTCTCACCTACAGTGGAATCGAAATCAAGTCCAGTAGGATACAAAATTTCAATGAACTTACCGTAAGCAGATGGATGCAGTCAACGCCCTATAAACTACCATAACATAAGACCGCATCTCCATTCCGTTGTATATCAAAACCTTCGGAGCCTTGGTTGAATTTTCATGTGGTTCCGGGCCAGTAATGAAACGCCGTAAAGCGGACCACCGTCCATGGAATAGCTTCGCGTCAAGGAACCGCCCTGCAGTTCAGTTTCTTTGCCTTTTGAAACAGCTTACCGGTCAGATACTCGTAAATCAGACCAAAGCAGCGGATATCAGAGGAGAGCAGCGACGAGGCGTAATTCAGACCAAAGCAGTGTATATCAGAGGAGAGCAGCGACGAACCAAGCGACAGAAGAGGCAGAGCAGACGAGAACATCGTCATTCCATACGAAGGCAGCAAAGGACGAGAGCAGAGGAGCTCAGCGACGAATCAGTGGGAGCAGTCGAGAGCAGCGACGCGAGCTAAGTGTAATACCAGACGGACAACGTAGACAAGCAACGACGAATAGCACGAAAGCAGAAGGCGTACCACCACGGACAGGACCATCCGAGGCAGCAGCAACGCACAGGACGACGACGGAGACAGAATAACAGTGGAATTAATTATTGAATTTTATATGTTGGATTAAAATGAAACTGAATAGAATGAGAATTATAATAACATCTAGCAAATAAAGTGAAGTCTATTTTAAAACAAATTTTTGTAACGGACTCTGGAATCCGACGAGCTAACCCCTGGAAATTTGAATCGTTACAATGGCGCCCGAGCAGGGACTTCACAAAATAACAGACTAAGAAAACTGGCAGAGCAGCAGCAAAACAGTGAACAGTGAACAGTGAAAACTCAGAGAGGACAAACAGTGAAGAAACAGTGAAAGAACAGTGAAAATCATTAAAGACAAAGAAAGCAAGCAGGGAACGAAACATTGAGAAAACAGTGAAATAACCAACAGTGCAGAACAAACAGTGAGTTATCAGTCAGCCAGAAAGTGCAATAACAAAGCAGCCGCGAGTGTAACAAAGTAATCAACTAATACTAGTGAACTTACGAACAGTGAAAAGACACCAAACATGGTAAAGACAAATTGGGTCTACGGACTGCGAAGAGAGGAGCTCACCAACTATATAGAGGAGTTCGGCCTGGATGATTCCGGAACCGTAGACGAACTACGGAAACGCCTCACCACGTGGATCAAGGACGTGGGGGGCAGTGAGCATGAGAAGAGACTTAGCGAACTGGAGATCCTGCACAGTAAGAGCGGTCCACCTGGGCTAAAATTACCAGTAATACCGGAGGGACAAGAAAACAGCGAATCCACCGAACCAGCCACCAACGTTGGGCTCACCTTTACGGCCGTGGCTGATCAAATTCGGAAGTGGTCCGTCAAATACGAAGGCGGAAAGGACCCTCTCGACTTCATCGAACGCGTGGAAGAGTTGGCTGACGTCAATGGCATCCACCGAAATCTTCTGCCCAGAACTATGCCAGAATTACTTCGAGCCAAGGCGTTAACGTGGTACCGCAACAACCACCAGGCGTGGGCTAAGTGGGCAGATTTCAGAGGGGACTTTTTGAAGTTCTTCCTCCCTGCCCGTTATCTGGAGGACTTAGACGACAAAATACGGCAAAGATTACAGTCGTCTGGAGAAAACTTCAAGGACTATGTACTAGGCCTACAGAACCTCATGCGTCCGATGAATTACTCCGACGAAGAAAAACTTGAACGGATCTTCCGGAACTGTCAGGCAAAGTACCAGCTCTACATCCGGCGAAAGGATTTCTCAACACTACCAGAGTTGATCTCACTAGCGGACGACTACGAGAGTATCAGGGGAGGGAGCAACACAACCCGACCCCCCTCAAGAGGAAAGACGATGTGCCATCGCACAAACCACAGAAACCCAGATTAACACAAGGACAGCGTGCTACAACTGCAGTCAGGACGGTCATAACGCCCGGTCTTGTCAGAACCCCCGAGTCTACTTCTGTTGGGACTGCGGACGCCGCAACACCAGGACTATCGATTGCTGTAGACGCCGACCGGGAAACGAACCAGGAGCCCGCCAGGCGCGAGGAATGGCGGCGCCCCAGGAAAACGTTCCTCCACCAGCTTAAAACTCCTATATCAAGAAAACAGCCATATCTTCGCTACTGTTGCCCTCGGCGAAGAATTGGTGCGCGCTACAGTGGACACGGGGGCAACGAGAAGTTTTATTAGCGGTTCTCTTGCCGGTAAGCTCACAAAGATAGGCCAGATAATCAACCAAGAAGTAACAGTAAAAATAGCGGACGGCTCGAACCATGACGTTGTACAGGCCCTTTCTATACACGTCCGGTTGGGCGACCGTCAGTGCAGAATGCCACTAATAATCCTCCCAAGCCTCATAGAAGATCTGATACTTGGGATGGATTTCCTTCAGAACATCGGCACAAGTCTTACTTGTGGTAATCAGACCATCGTCCTGCATAGGAACACAGCTGCATTTCAACCAGCCCACATCAATACCTGCACCGTGATGCAAGACGAGGTGACCGACCAACTGGAGAGAACCAGCGATTTCTTAAGCAAAGAACTTCTTGCTTTCGAACAGCTCAAAGACGTCTCAAACATCACGAAGCATAAGATTATTATGCGAGACGACCGCCCGTTCAAACACCGATACGCAACCAGCAATCCTATTACTCAAGCAACCCTCATCACGGAGGTAGACGAGTTGATCAGGAAGGGTTGCATCGAGCCATCATACAGTCCGTACAGTTCACCAGTGGTCCTGGTCAAAAAGAAAAATGATACCTGGAGACTCTGCATGGATTTTCGTCAACTCAACGCACGATCGATACCCGACGCCTACCCACTACCAAGAATACAGTACATCCTCGACAGACTACGGAACGCGAAATTTATTAGTAGCCTAGATTTAAAGAATGGGTACTGGCAGATTCCTATGGACGAGACAAGTAAACAATATACCGCTTTCACAGTTCCCGGCCGCGGACTGTTTCAATGGCGGGTGATGCCCTTTGGTCTACACTCAGCACCGGCAACTTTTCAACGAGCACTGGACCAAGTGATCGGTCATGAGCTAGAACCATTTGCTTTTGCTTATCTGGACGATATAATCATCACGGGAACGACCTTCGAAGAACACATGAAGAACCTAGGAGAAGTCTTCCGCCGACTACGGGCCGCGAATCTCAAAATCAACGTGGACAAATGTAAATTCTTCAAGAAGGAGACTAAATATCTGGGACATGTCGTTAGTGAAAAGGGAATCCACACAGACCCCAACAAAATCGCCGCCATCGAAGCATTGCAGCCACCAACAAACCTCCGAGAGCTACGACGGTTTCTTGGAATCGCGTCCTGGTACCGACGTTTCGTACCCGAGTTTGCCACCGTCGTACACCCACTGACTTTTCTTTTGAAGAAAGGAAAGCATTTTAAGTGGCAAGAGGATCAACAAGCAGCGTTCGACACCATCAAGTTAAGATTAGCAGAAGCACCGGTGCTAACATGTCCGGACTTTAGCCAGAGGTTTACCCTGCAGACCGACACCAGCGACTACGGACTGGGAGCCGTACTTACACAAGAGGTTGATGGAGCCGAACACGTGATAGCTTACGCAAGTCGACATTTAAACGCAGCAGAGCGGAATTACTCACCAACTGAAAGGGAATGTCTAGCCATCGTCTGGGGAATCCGTAAGATGCGGCCCTACGTGGAAGGGTACTCCTTTACCGTCATTACGGACCATTTGGCACTCAAGTGGCTAAGCTCCATAGACAATCCTACGGGGCGAATAGCAAGGTGGGCGCTCGAGCTTCAACAATTTACGTTCGACATCCAATACAGACGAGGCAAGCTGAACGTAGTCGCCGACGCTCTCTCTCGACAACCTACGGAGACACTGTGTATGGCCAACACCGATGACACTAACGATTCGGGGTGCAGATGGTTAGAAAGGAGAAAGGTAGAGGTGAGAGGAAATCCTGAGAAGTTTCCGGACTACGTCTTCGAAAATCAACACCTGTATCGACACATTCCACACCGGTCAAACGACGAGGACTGCGCACCATGGAAACTCTGCGTGCCTACACCATTACGAAGCCGAATCCTGAGGGAGAACCATGACGAACCAAGCGCAGGACACCTGGGTATCCGGAAAACCATCGGTCGCATCGCCAATCGGTACTATTGGCCCGGTATGTTCCGGGAAATCAGCAAATATGTGCAGCGATGCGAGTCATGTCAGAAGTTCAAACCCAGCCAACAGAAGGCCGCAGGGAAAATGTTCTCTCAAATCGCGGAAGAACCATGGAGTATCTTGTGTGCCGACTTCGTAGGGCCACTGCCACGTTCGAAACATGGAAACACCATGTTACTCGTATACTTCGATAAGTTCTCCAAATGGACCGAACTGATACCACTCCGAAAAGCAACCAGTGATGCATTACGCAAAGCATTCCGTGAACGTATCCTAGCCAGATTCGCCATTCCCAAGGTACTGGTTACCGACAATGGGTCCCAATTCACTAGTAGGGCGTTCCAGAAATTCATAACGGAACTAGGAATAAAACATCAGTTCACCGCCCCATATACACCGCAGGAAAACCCCACCGAGCGGGTTAACAAGACCGTGAAAACAATAATCGCGCAGCTGACTGGTGACAACCAACGTGACTGGGACAACCTCCTTCCGGAGATTTCGCTGGCCATTAACTCCGCTATATCAGAAACTACGGGGTACAGCCCAGCGTTTCTGACGCAAGGACGCGAACCACGCCTGCCCCGAACGCTCTACGACGAGGTCACCTTTGGAACTGGTAACACCCCCCAATCTCCCGCCGAGAAAGCCACCAGGTTACAAGAAGCGTTCCGCATCACACGACGCAATCTAGAACGCACCGCCCAAGATCAAGCACGCCACTATAATCTGAGACGACGGCACTGGACTCCCACGATCGGTCAACAAGTAATGGTGAAAGAGCACCCACTCTCGAAGGCCATTGACGGATTTGCGGCAAAACTAGCCCCGAAATTTGACGGACCCTATAAGGTGGTTAACTTCACTGCACCCGTAATAGTACAGTTACAAAAGAACGGTGATTCCCACATACGGACTGCGCACATCAGTGAACTGAAGAGCTATCACTCCGCGGACCCAGACCCCGTCCATCAGGATAGCCCCACAAAGTAAAAAAAAAAAAAAAAAATATATTCAAATTTCGCGCCAAACCATCAGACTAAAGTCCATCCGATAACACCAAACAAGGCCTAGGTATAAAAAGGGCACGAAGTCGAGTACGAAAATCAGTTTTTTCCTGAACCACCGACAAGTGAAGTGAAAGTTTATTCCAAAACAAAGTACCATGGACCAAACGAAGAACGCTACGGAGCTACTATACCGCAGTATCGTGACCACGGGCGGAAGGGAACAGCAGCAATCACCGCCAACAACAGCTACACTCACACAGCAGAAGGGCCAGGGATCACCAGATGAGGTGGTCATAACCATCAACCGGTTACAGATCACACAAAGCGACCTATCAACGTTGTCAAATGGTCGCTGGCTCAACGACAATATCATCAATGGGTACTTGGAACTATTGGAGAAACGGAGCCGGAAACAACCGAACCTACCGCGACTGTCCGTAGTCAACACCTTCTTCTTACCGTGTCTGGTCAAGCGAGGGCCATCAGGACTTCAGCGCTGGAAACAACCAGACTACAATCAAGGCGGCAAGGTGCTCGTACCTCTACACGTGAACGGCAACCATTGGTGTCTGGCCATAATACACCTGGACGAGCGGTGGCTAAAGTACTACGACCCGGCAGGCGCACCTTTCCCAGCGGAGCTAAATTTGTTGAGCAGCTTCTTACAGAACGTCACCGAAACCGAGAGCCCGGATTTCCAGCCACAAAACGCCCAAGGACTCCCACGCCAGACCAACGACTACGACTGCGGCGTTTTCTGCTGCACCCTCGCCGAGATTCAGGGTCAGACAGCGGCCGCGACATTCACACAAGCGGAAATGCCCGAACGTCGAAGGAAAATACGGGAGGAGATAATTCAAGGAGAGGTACTGGAACCTCGAGGCAGGATACACAGCAGAAGTATTACCAGCAGCAGCGACGGAGAAGAGGAACACGTTGACACACTAAGTTTACAACCACCCGTTACGATTACGACTGAAGATACACCTGAGGCAGAAAACATCGAGACATCCACCGAAGTACCACCCGAAGTAATGGAAGAGATCGCGATAACATACGCCAAATACCCGGATAGGCGAAGGCGGATCAAATGGCGCAAACGGGTCGGCAACAACATCTACATAGTTTCCTTCGGACGCCGAGGAGATTGCACTTGCACGATCAAGCAAGCCACTTAATAGGAGAAAGGAGGAAGTGTAAGGATGGAAATTCTGCTAATTTCCATCCACACCAGGTCGTCATATAAAAAATGTATCACAAAACATTGTACTACGAATACAACATAAACTGATAAATTAAAAATGTATCACAAAACATTGTACTACGAATACAACATAAACTGATAAATTAAAACATTGAATTACGAACACAAACGAATCAAGACGTATTTATTAAAAGGCAACACAACTTAAAGCTAAGACGATTCACAAAGAAATACGTCACGAAACACAAAGAAACATGAAAAAGAGCAACACACAACACTAACTTACAAGCTAAGACGGTTCACGAAGAATCTCGTCACACAAAAGGCATGAAATAAAACAACACAACACTAACTTATGGGCTAAGACGGTTCACGAAGAATCTCGTCACACAAAGAGCTTAAAATAAGACAACACAACTTATAAGATAAGACGGTTCACGAAGAATCTCGTCACGAACTACAAGAAACACGAAATAAAGACAAACACAACAGTGGCTGAAAAGGAGAATTTGGCATAAAACCTGGAAAATGGTCGACGGGATCATAAAACGTACCAGATTACGCATTACGACTGAAAAACCCGCCGACAAAATATTCAAAACCCAAAAGTGACTATATACTCCGCATGACATACATCAGCTACGAATTATAAAGAAGGAAAATCTCAAAGTTCGAAAATTCTACCTGAGTATAATTCATGGTGGCGGAATGTTTGGTACGATATATAAGCCAAAATATCTTGCCAGGAAAGGTATCTCGGTCAGCAGTACAAATCTACCTAGAAGGCCAGTGGGGTTACACTCCCTCTTCGAAGTAAATAAATACTCTGATCGGACGGTAGACCTCAAGGATTCTCCGACCGCATAAGGCCAGTGGGGTTACACTCCCTCTTATAAAGTCACGAGTTGAATTAGGCCGAGTCCATGAGATAGTGTCGAGACGGAAGAACGACAAAACAAAGTCGAGACGCAAGCAGCCAGGGAAGAAAACGTAGTGACGTCATACCAAGGCAAGACGGTGGCGTAAATCAGACCAAAGCAGCGGATATCAGAGGAGAGCAGCGACGAGGCGTAATTCAGACCAAAGCAGTGTATATCAGAGGAGAGCAGCGACGAACCAAGCGACAGAAGAGGCAGAGCAGACGAGAACATCGTCATTCCATACGAAGGCAGCAAAGGACGAGAGCAGAGGAGCTCAGCGACGAATCAGTGGGAGCAGTCGAGAGCAGCGACGCGAGCTAAGTGTAATACCAGACGGACAACGTAGACAAGCAACGACGAATAGCACGAAAGCAGAAGGCGTACCACCACGGACAGGACCATCCGAGGCAGCAGCAACGCACAGGACGACGACGGAGACAGAATAACAGTGGAATTAATTACTGAATTTTATATGTTGGATTAAAATGAAACTGAATAGAATGAGAATTATAATAACATCTAGCAAATAAAGTGAAGTCTATTTTAAAACAAATTTTTGTAACGGACTCTGGAATCCGACGAGCTAACCCCTGGAAATTTGAATCGTTACAATTGAGTGTAAATCTCTGTAAATTGTGCCGTGGATATCACCGCCATGATACTCCAATTGTTCGGTTCCATAGCGCACTTTAGTTTCGCAGGGCACATTCAGCGTCTGCGGACGATCAAAAAGGAGAATTAGAACGAAAGGACAACCTTTCCCAAGCTTGCCATGACCATCCAGAAATCTTTCTCCGGCTGATAGAAGATTTCAGATTTTCAGCGCTTGGCAGCTATCGCTCGATGTGAACGTACTGTTAAAAAGTAGTGAACGGCGCGTTTTCCGGCTGATTATCAAAGAGCTAAGTGAAGCAGCTAAGAAAGCAGCGCAGTATGTACTTGGATGGAGGACCGGATTCGGATGTTGGCCCGGATTCGAATTTTTTTTTTCAATGAGCGCTACGTGATTGGTTGGATTAGGGGTGGAGATAAGCACCCGCCCATCCACAAGCACTTTAATGTACTCTCGTTTTGATATGTGCCACGGCGGGTATATTTTGTATGGAGCAGACGTCGAAAAATGAGTCGGATTTTTCACGTTTGCATGCCGTGCCCAGTCAATTTTAACGGAATTTCGATTCTGTTAATTTTGCGAGTAGATGGTAGTCTCACATGCGACACGTGAAAATCTGAGGATATGTCTCTTCAGGAAACGGGTTTTTTCACATAAAATCGGAATAAAATGTGAAAAATGATGCATACAGCGGTATTTTCGATCGGATTTTGATTTGGTTTTTTTTGTTTTGATATGTGCCACGACGGGTATACATATATACTATATATATAAATCCGATGGAAAATACCGCTGTACGGCATGCAAATGTGCAAAATCGGCTTTATTTTTCGACGTCTGCTCCATACAAAATATACCCGCCGTGGCACATATGTATCAATTGAGTTCCCTTGCCAAAGGCGGTGGAGGGCCCTGATGTGATGGTAGCGGAGCGCCTTCCATATCAACCTCCACGCTTTCGGTCAAACCTTAAACACACAAAAACGAGCGGAGAACTTTCAATTTCAATTCGGACGCGTTTGTTTGACAGAAGCCGGCCGCTGTACTTTTCTTCGCTCTCGCTATTACTCCGTTTTTTCCCTTCTTCACGGGAGACTTTCGAGGCCGCCAATCAACGATAAAACGCACACAAAACAGAAACAATTCACTAAGAAACGATCACTTTATAACTTAAGACTAGTTGCGAACGGTTATGACATAAATACTGACATTCGAGTCAGCTGATCCAGTTAGTACCACAGTGCCTCTGGCGGGAATATTTGAAACGCTACCGCAGAATGAATCTGCGATTCTCAAACTGTGACTGACTTGAAATTTTCATCCGAGCTTTTCACGCACACACATCTGAACACACTGAAAATCGTATGGGAAGCTCTCATGTACACAGCAGACAGATAAAGACGCCGTGTCCATGTGAGTTGTGCCCAGTAAAAGAACATAGCAAGTGCTTGGGGGTGAACCCGACAATCACTTGCTATCGAAAGTTCTGATATAAATAACAAAATATTTTTTTTTATAAATGCAGAGCAACAAAATATGCCATCAATAGTTTTGCCGCGAAGCTCTTATTTACACATGTCACTGCTACCTTAACTGTTAAGATAACAGTGTACCGGTTTCCAGGAAAAGGAGTTGTGCAACAAAATATTTTTTTTTTTATAAATGCAGAGCAATAAAATAGTAACAAAATATGCCATCAATAGTTTTGCCGCGAAGCTCTTGTTTACAGATGTCACTGCTAGCTCCACTGTTAAGATAACAGTGTTCCGTTTCTAGGAAAACGGGTTGAGCAACAAAATATTTGTTTAAGTAAATGCAGAGCAACAAAATAGCAACAAAATAGCAACAAAATATGCCATCAATAGTTTTGCCGCGAAGCTCTTGCTTACAGATGTCACAGCTAGCGCAACAGTTAAGATAACAGTGTTTTGTTTCTAGGAAAACGGGTTGAGCAACAAAATATTGTTTTCATAAATGCAGAGCAACAAAATAGCAACAAAATATGCCATCAATAGTTTTACCGCGAAGCTCTTATTTACAGATGTCACTTTTTCAACTGTTAAGCTAGAGCTATGAAGTCTTGAGTTTCGTAACGAAATTTAAATAAAACTTCATGCAGTTCGTGGTTATAAGTCTGTCCGTGTGGATCTGCGTTCTCGTTGTCGTGTAGGCTATTCCGCCTCAGTTGCTGTTGGATACAGGCAACAATTCACCAGTCAATCACGGGAAACCACTGCACTTTAACTTCTAAACACTTTTTACCTATTTGGCAGCTTTGCACGTTACAGTTTTTAAAGTTCACTTTACTTTCGTGAAGTTTAAATTTTCACTTTACTACGTGAATTGTTTTTATGTTGGGAAGTAGAATTCCGTTTCGGCTGCGCCAGTTATAAAGTCTTGAGTTTCGTAACGAAATTTAAATAAAACTTCATGCAGTTCGTGGTTATAAGTGATTATTATTAGTTTGAAATTAAAACGTAGAATGCCGATTGGGTTTCACTTAACTCTAAAAGAAACCTCGGCTTCTCACATTCCTTATCTTTATCTTATTTTATCTCGAGTAGACGGCTGGTCAAAAGGTCGTCTTATTTTTATCTCGAGTAGACGGTTGGTCAAAAGGTCGTCACTCATATCTTAATGTGCCAGACGGGCTTATCTGTATACGCCAGAAGGGCTTACTTATAACTCCTCCCTCCTTAAGTTGAGGCTCCTGACTCAAAGGATTACATTTTTCTTTCATTTCCAAAATTTCGTCATCTTTATGTTTTTGTTCAGGTGATTGTAATTGGTTAATTATCTTTACAATATTTTGGTTTCTTAATTTTATATAAAGGAAAATTATTACAATGATTAATAATACTACACATATTGGTGAGATTATTGATATAGCTAGGCCATGCCTGCCGTGTTGTACTTTAATTAGTTCTAACTCTTTTTGATGTTCAATATTTATTAAATCCAGATCTTCTAAATGAACTTAAGTTTTGCTATTGTTAAATAAAAAAATCTGCCAACAATCTGGGCGTAACTTTATTATTTTTCCGATAGAAGTTAGGAACGCATTCCATTCTGAAATGCGGTGGAGGCTACTATGTGACTGAAAACCTATCAAAAAATCTGCCAACAGTCTGGGCGCAACTTTATTATTTTTCCGGCAGAAGTTCGAAACGTGGTTTATTCGGGAATGCGGCATATGTTACTATGTGACTGAAAACCTAACAAAGAGCGGTTAGAAAAGGGTGTAACATATGAATTAAATAATTGGGTCATATTCCGGAATGCGGTCTAGAGGTTGAAAAATAAAAAACTTAAAAACAGGTGATTATTAAACAAGCCTGAGGAAGTGAAAAGATATTCGATATCTGATCAGACCTGAGAAACATGGTGGAATTCATGAAAAAGTATACAACCAGTTTACACCCTCTTAGGGGTCGAATTTCCAAAAATCTTTAAAACACATTCTAGGTATTCATATGAAGAATCCGTAGAATAAAAATGAACTCAATATTTGGAAAGACCTAGTAGATATGACGAAAATCGTAAAAATCTATGCATTTTATATATACTAATAATGTTTTTTTGCCCATTTCTGAACGCCAATGAATATTCGAATTCGAGTTACTTGTCTGGTTAATTTACATATACGTACTGAGTTTCAACTTCTCAGCATAAGCCGTTCTAAAGTTAGGAAAAACACCTCCCACCACCGTACCATACTACCCCTAAAAAAAAATTTATTTTTCCACCATGCCACTACTATAGCTTTATCTAGATACCTACTAGTTTCAGCTTCCTATCATTATAGATTCTTAAGATATAAGCATCGGAACTTTTTCTTTCTCACCCTTCCCCACCCTCACCCTCTACACTCACACCCCCAAATTTTTTTTTCCCTACTAGGGTTCTATTAGGCCTACTTCTGGTAAAAATTTGAAGCTTCCATCTTACACTGTTATTGAGATATGAAACGTGTTATTTTTGAAAAATTCTTATCCCGTCCACTTACGTACTCCCCCGCCCCCTTCAAAGATTTTAATTTGAGCAATCTTAATTTATCAAGCTTTATATCCAAACCGAATTTTGTTTTTCTGGTGCCTCTGGTTTGGGATATATCGTAATGTTAAATATTTCACCTCCCACCCCCGTACGCCACTACCCCACCCAAAAATTTTGTTTCAATCTACTCTCCTAGTATAACTACAGATATTTGTTAAGTTTTAATTGCTTGCTATTAACGGTTTAGGAGATATGGATTTTAGAATGTGTAGATCTCTCTTTTTTGCGTTTCGGACGCATTGCTTCTCCCTCCACTCCCATACCCCTTCCCCCATATCATCAATTTTTTTGCAAATGGGTCCACTGTCATAGCTTTATAGAAATTCCAAGTTTCAGTCTCCTAACATAAGCGGTTGCTGAGATCTAGAAACCAAAATTTTTCGTCTAAAACGCTTCCCCCACCTTCCCCCTCACACCCCCACCCCTGAAAATAATGTCAATTCAAAGGGTCTACCCAGTCTATTCCAAGAAAAAATTTGAATTTAAAAGCTCCACTGGTTTGAGAGCTATGAGCCTTCAAAGGATTTTGGCGGTCGACATACGGCGTACGGCGGACGGCGTACGGCGGACGGCGTACGGCGGACAGACGGAGTGAAAATTTTTATTGCCTTTTTCGTGTCTACTAGTCATAAAATGTACACAAAAAAATTTTGAGGGCAGCAAATTTTTTTTTTTTGAAAATCAATAACAATACTGTATTATTACTAATAAAGTAAAATGTACTTGTGTGTATGATAAGTAATCGTGTTTCAATATTTTGTTAGAATATGTCTTATTGTTTAATGTAATGGTACAATTGGAAAATGTTATGATCGAGTTATGGGGTAGAGTCACCTCATCTTCCTTACGATCTTGAGTAATTACAGTGTTATTCGATTTTTCATTTGTTACTAATAATGTCCCATTTTGTATTTCGTTAATATTCACATCAGGTGAAATTTTAATTATTTGACATTCATATTCGCTATTGATTTCTTGCTTTAATTTACGTAGCTACTTTGTATATGGATATATTTTTCCTTCTAATTTAATTACTTTTTCGTGAGTATTTTCAATTATTTTGTTATCTCTGGTTGGTATAGCTTTCATTACATAAGATTTTGCTGTCATATTGGAAAACTCAGGAAAAGTAATGAAAATTATGAATTTTAATGTATTCTGTTTCCCTAGTATGTCAATCGACAAGTCTTGTATATGTCTTACTCCAAACCCATACTCCAAAATTTCGTCTAAATCTAATATCAGTTTTAACATTGTGTCCGTTTTAGCTGAAAAAGCCGTTTTATGGCAACTCTGCTTATCTATCTCTATTTGATGGAAGTACATTGACTTACCCAATTTTCTCAATATGTCATCGATATTCGGGATAGGATATTTGTCCGTAACGGTGTTTTCGTTAAGTTTCCTGAAGTTTATTATAATTCTCCAATTCTTACTTCCGTCTTTAGAATCTTTCTTCGGCTCTACGCAAAGTGGTGCATTATAAGGAGAGTTCGATTCTTTAATTATTCCTTGTTCCAACATTGTTTGAATTCCCTCCTCGTAAAATTGTGCATACTTATAATATGGTCTGATTCTCGTTTACTGTTTTAAACTCGTGCTTCGCTACGTGTGTCAAACTTAGTTTTTTCCCTGTTCCGAAATCATCATCATGTTGCAGTTTAATTCTATCTAATTCCCTCGATTCTTCTGTGTTCAGTTTTTTTCTTATAATATCTTCTTCGGGCTCGTCTTCAATCCCCAATTCCGCCTCTATATTATGTATTTGGTGCATGTATATTTCTTCTTCTTTTTCTTCTGTTAACGTTAAATAGATCCTATTTTCTTTGTCCCCCAATTTTACTGTTCGTTTCCTAAAGTTTATTATCGCGTCTAAAGGTCCCAAGATATCCGTTCCTATAATACCATCGTAGAAATTATGTACGTCCTTTAATATATAAAATTTTACTTCTTTATCCCCCAATTCTGGAAATGTGTTAACTATTGTGTAACGATCAATTGTTACTGTTCCACTGATCGTAGCAATTTTTATAGGATTTTCAAGTGTTTTTTGCTTTCTCGGGTCACAAATCTTTTCATTTACCAAACTGGTAGTTGCTCCTGAATCGATCAAAAACCTGAGATGTGCCCTTGCTGCTAATTCTTATATATGGTAATTGTCTCACGAGGGTGTTTGCCGAAAATTCGTGTGGCTCCTCCTGATTATGCAGTGACACGTTTGACTGTATCGTTCGCATCGAGACATCGTCATTAGTTAGTCTTCCTGCATTATTTCCCAGCCCATTGCCATCCTGATACTGGCTATTCTGACCATTAAGATTCTTGTAACCCGGTCTATTAGCCTGATAGTTCTGACCGTTGTAGTTATTATTCCCCCCGTAATTTCGTGCGTTATTATTTTCTTGATAGTTTTGTTTATTGTAATTGTTTCCTTGATTATAATTGTTACTCCCCTGATATCCTTTACATCTCTCTTGGTAATTATTTCTAACGCTAAAATTATTTCCTTGATAACTATTCTGATTTGAACTCTGAAAATTTCTATTCTCATTAAAAATTTGGTTGTCTGACGAATTTTGTCATTCCATTTCATAATTGCTATCACTGTTTCCATTGCTATATGAATTATTTTGAAAATTATTTTTGAATTTAGGACTAAAATTTCCGTTATTTTTAAATGTAGATTCGTTATAATTGCTCATGTATGAATTATCATCTGCTTTGTCATACAACAAGTTATTAATTGATAAAAGACTAAGAGCTTGTGTCATTGAGGCAACACTTTGTGCTCGTAGGATACATGATTTAGTCAATGGTATAATTTCTAAAAATAAATTTAAAACTAAGCGTTCGTTCCTTTGTGGTGTATATTCATCATGTAACGCTCGATCTTCTTCCGAATGATATTTGGTGTTTAATTTTGTTAGCCCGTTTGATAGTTTGTCGTAAATGCTAATTGTGGACTCGTTTCGGTTTGTAGCGTGCATTTCGGATATAATATTGAAATAGGATTGTGTCACGCCGAACCATATCCGTAAAGCTCTCTTCAAGTCCTGCTATGAACATCCCTGAATTTTGTTGTATTCCTCTCTGGCCCTTCCTGTCAATTTCTTGGTAAGTATCCTCGAAATGTGCATCCACTGGGGTCCGTTTGGTACCAGTGCAAGTGTGTCGTTACACTCCTCGATCCATGATTCTAATACAGTAGCTGAGTTTGGACCACCGTCGTATGTCGAAACGTGCCGTGCAGTTCTTATAACTTCATCGAATGTTATAAGTAATATGTTGTCCTCTCCCTGCGCCATATTTGAGTAACAACTTATTAATTCCTTTACCTTAAGTGCCTTAGAGTCAGCCTTGCGCGGCTTCGTCTGTCCGTGTGGATCTGCGTTCTCGTTGTCGTGTAGGCTATTCCGCCTCAGTTGCTGTTGGATACAGGCAACAATTCACCAGTCAATCACGGGAAACCACTGCACTTTAACTTCTAAACACTTTTTACCTATTTGGCAACTTTGGACGTTACAGTTTTTAAAGTTCACTTTACTTTCGTGAAGTTTAAATTTTCACTTTACTACGTGAATTGTTTTTATGTTGGGAAGTAGAATTCCGTTTCGGCTGCGCCAGTTATGAAGTCTTGAGTTTCGTAACGAAATTTAAATAAAACTTCATGCAGTTCGTGGTTATAAGTGATTATTATTAGTTTGAAATTAAAACGTAGAATGCCGATTGGGTTTCACTTAACTCTAAAAGAAACCTCGGCTTCTCACATTCCTTATCTTTATCTTATTTTATCTCGAGTAGACGGCTGATCAAAAGGTCGTCTTATTTTTATCTCGAGTAGACGACTGGTCAAAAGGTCGTCACTCATATCTTAATGTGCCAGACGGGCTTATCTGTATACGCCAGAAGGGCTTACTTATAACTCTAGCAGTGTTCCGTTTCTAGGAAAACGGGCTGAGCAACAAAATTAATTTTTGTGGAACAAAATAGCAACAAATTAAGGTAAAATTTTTTTTTAATTTTGAGGGTGTGTCACTGCTAGCTTAATAGAGGTGAGTAGATTCCTGTTACGACTACGATACCGGCCGATTTCCATACGACGAAGTTAATAGGAATTTTCTTTTCTACTTGTATTTTTAGTTCAATGTTTAGTTTAAGCTAGAATTAGGACTCTTGTAATAATCATTTTTATACGTTACAATAAGTTCGTCTAAACTTAGAAATGATGTCGTTTGTTTAATTTACTGGAACCGCGCGCGATTAATCTCAGTTTTATTTGGGATATGAAGTTAATGCCATGTTTTCACTGCCCGGTAATCACGCGATTAAGTATATCTTCACGCTAATCTAGTAGATTACCCATACGAGACTGAGATTACCAAACCGCGATATTAAAAAATAATCTAGTTTCTAACCTCATAATTTTTTAGTGTCAACCCAGTAAATTGCAATTCAGCCAAAGGCAGAGAAATTCAGCAAACCATATGTTCACAAATGGAGATGTCAAATGTAAAATGTCAGTTATAAAGAAAGAAAATTGTTAAGCGTTAGTATGTTTTTTACTTAACATTTGTCATTTACAGTATTTAATTGTTGAACGGAAACATTTTTGCACATAGACTCCATTTCGAACTGTCGTCGACTAATAAAAATATTGAGAGTACACAACAGATGTTTCGTTTCAACTGTCAAATTTAATCTAGGAATGCAATGTAAACAGTTTTTAATCCAGTACTCTTACTCGCGAAATTACGGGGCAGTGGAAACATAGCATAAGACCGCCACAATTCTGAACTTGGTTACCGTCGACCTATTGACGAAGATCTTTTGCGTGAAAATTCCCGAGGAATTTACCAAGACGATCCTCTATGGCATACATAGAGTTGCCTAATTTCCGGATAACACGGCTTTTTAAGAATTTCTTCGCTAGTTTCGCGTTGAAACCTTTCGACGCATCGCTCAGGGCAAAGTTTCGTCGAAAGATTTCTTGTCCGGGTACGAAATTAGTTTCACGGGATTTTAAATAATAACGCGACGCGTATTTCCAGTGTGTTTCAACTAATTTAATTCGAACATCCTCTCTTACTAAATGTATGGTCACTCCATGTACACAAGACACTCGCTAACATGGTCTGACCGTTGATTACATTCGGCGTTTTTGCAATTCGAAATCGAATTCGAAATTAGCAGCCGATAAGTATGTGCGTGTGCAAATATGTGAACCTCGTATGTGGACATGAACAGCTGTTATATGACAGTTTATTTACAAATTGTCAATGACAGTTTGTTTATTTATTTACGAACTCCTAGTGAGCCTGCATTCCCACTTTGGTCACGATAATTTCAAAAGTAAGCGGCAAAGGGACGCAGTGAGGAAAAGGAAATTGGAACGTAAGATCTAGCAGTTTCTTTCTTATCAAAAATTTTATTTAACTGTACTTTCAACTAACAGGAAAAAACGATGTTTACATTACAATGCCGACTGGTGCCGGAAAGTCACTATGCTCCCAATTACCCGGTGTACATCAAGAAAACCAAGTAACACTCGTCTTCTCGCTGCTCCTCGCTTTAATCAAGGATCAAATCGATCACTTGGCCAAACTGAAGATTGCTGCGAATTCGATCAATTCAAAAATCGGTAAGCGTGAACGAGATCGAATTCTGAACGATTTGAAAAGTATTCGACCGACTATAAAGTTTCTATACATTACACCGAAACAAGCCAACACGGAATCGTGTAAAGCCTTGATATGTTTACTTGTAAAGCAAAAGAAATTGTCGTATATAGTTGTGGAGGAAGCGCATTGTGTGAGTCAGTGGGGTCACGACTTTCGTCCTGATTTCTTAAAGCTCGGTACTTTGCGTACACTTTATCCGGAAATTCCATGGATCGCTCTAACTGCAACCGCTTCCAAGCAAGTATTGGACGATATACACGACCAATTAAAGCTGAAGAGACCAACATCACAGTTCAAGACACCGTCCTTTCGAGAAAACCTCTTCTACGATGTTGTTTTTAAGAATACTATTCAGGACGACTTTATGCATTTACAGTTGTACATTGAGGGTTGCTTGGGCCAAATCGATCCGAGTCTGAAAGGTAGCGACAAACCGTGCGGCATTGTGTACTGTCGGAAAAGGGAAAGTTTCGAAAGTTTGGCTTACGGCTTGACCAAATTAGGAATACCGGCTGTTGCCTATCATGCAGGTCTGAGTACATCAGATCGGACACAAGTTCAGGAAGATTGGATGTTCTGGAAGAGTCCGGTTATTTGTGCTACAGTCAGTTTTGGAATAGGTGTCGATAAAGCGCCGGTACGGTTTGTCGTTCACTGGAATGTTCCTCAAATATGGCTAACTATTATCAGGTGCGATTTGAATTTGAATTTTTGTCATTATTCACTTTAATTGTTGTCTGTTGCAGGAGTCGGGAAGAGCTGAACGCTATAGATTGTTTTCATACTGTCAAATATATTATTGTCGTGACGATGTAAAGTTTAAAAGTTTTCTGCTACAAGCTGATATTAACAAGAACAGCAAGCAAACACGCATTGAACAAGCGAAGTTAGCACAAAAGAACTTTGATACGGTCATTGATTATTGCGAGGGTTTTCGATGTCGCCATAAACTCTTTTCCGACTTCTTTGGTGATCCGCCTCCGCTCTGCCGGGATAGATGCAATATTTGTAAAACTCCGAAAATCGTTTCGAAAGCTATCGATATGTTCCACAAGTTATCTATGGAGGGAGTCTATAAGTGCGACATAGCTATGGACGACTGTTCCGATTTATATGAAGGTAAGCTTTCTTTGGTAAACTATTTCCTTTGCTAATGAAAAACGAAAAACAAATGAAGGAGCACCTATGTTGGAATAATAATTAAATACTATTCAATTACGATTTTTTCTAACAAAATATAATTTTTTAACGTAAGTTGTTATCTTCAACTAATGCGTACTACATTTTATTTTTATTAGGCGGAAGAGCTGCAGTCCGAAAGAGTGAATTGGAAGACTATAACGAGGATGACGATAATAGCCAAGAAGAAGATCAAGCAAGATTAAAGAAAGAATCAAAATTTTTCATACAGAAACAGTTTGCGTTGCGTAAATCAATTCACGCAGAAAATGAGTTAGAAATGCAACCCTCAGCTCATATATCCAAAGCGAAATGTGCATTGTCTACCACTGCCTTTGTTGTAATATAATTTAATAAAGCTGGAAAAATTGCATTTTATTGTTTTACTTGAAAGTAGCAGCAGACGATAATAAATTTAAAATATAATTTTAATATAATAAAAATACAATTTAACGTCTACAAGAAGGTTAAATTGATGGTGAAGACGTTTTGGAAAACGACGGGAACCAACCATTACTTGGATTTAAAAATTGGAAGACGTGGTCGTTCGATCGACACACAAATATAGAACAGTCTTTTACGTCAGGCCGATGTTTGAGCTGTGCAATATGGGATCGGAGACAAGAGCGAAAGCTCTTCAATTTTGTCTTGAAGTACATCCTCTGGATCTTATTCGTTGTGATTTGATTCGTGCACTGAGATTATGCCATATGAAATCCTGACATTTAGGAAATGTACCAAATTTAATGTTGAGGACCGGTCCATGAGTGGATCTGTTTTATTGAAGAATTAATTAAGTTAGTACTATCAAAACAATTTCATTGCAACTTACTTGTGTATTATGTCGGCTGAATGCAACACTGGGTTGGTTCGGACAAGAATCAATAGGGTAGGTTTTGATTGGTTGTTAGCCCAGTGTTGTAACTGTTGCATTCCTAGTCAATTGTTAACAGCTGGAGAGCACTCTCCATTACCACAATAATGGTCGATTTCACTGGCTGCAGAAATCCAGTTGCAAGCACATAAAACTTCCAAAATCGACGTATTCATCAAAGAACCTGGGCATCTCCGGACGGCCATACATTCAACCAGATAGACCACGTCCTTATCCAAAGGAGATGGGCGTCCTTAATATTAGATGTACCCTTAGATCGGGGCGCTAATTGTGACTTCGATCACTATCTCGTAAAAGCAACCTATCGATGCTGCATATCCGCAGTTTATCATCATAAATCTGCAAATTCCACATCGATAAACTGCAAGATCTCTTCACTCTAGCTCTTGAATACGCCGTAAGAAATATATCGTTTGAAGCAACAGGGATGCTCACTACTTATTAAACCCACCTGAATTGTACTTAATGCCGATGATATCAACATCATGGCGCGATATTTTCTCTTGGCAAAAGAGACACTGGTGAGTTTCGAGGAAGCTTTAAACGCAATTGGACTGCGTATTAACGAAGAAAATACAAAAACTATGACCCAAACAAGAAAAAGGACGCTAAATGGACAAAATATCACGGACAAAATATCACAACATCGGTTTACTCGTCTACCGTAATACTTGGCGGAGCGGAATGCAAAAATGCAGATTAATTAAGGAACTCTACAGGAAGGGAATGAAGAAAGATGAATGCGTTAAATTTGTAAAGGTAAAAAAATTCATTAATCTTGTTTTACAGTTATATGAGAATTTTATATCCAATTTCAGCTGTTCAACGACGGCAGTTCCGGAGGAGTTTGTCGTATCTGAACGGTATGTCTTATCGGAAGATGATAGCACTGCAGTTCAAGCTGGATCTCAAGTTGTGCAACAAAATATTTATTTTTTTAATGTACCCGAGTTGTAATATAGCCTTCCGGGACGTGTAGATGAATATAACTATAAACGATCAAAGTTCTGTGGTTTATCGTTCAAAAATTTTGCGCAATTAAAAGCTCTTACCTTGCTTCCAGAAATGTATTTTCGTCTGCAACATTTTTGATGAAATTACGAGCCACTGTTAATGCAATTTGTGCCGAATCTTTCATAACATCGCCTAAATGACCGGTTATATGCAGGGAACCGTCTCCACGGTCATCCTTTTTTGTCGCGATCAGTTTCCGTTTTGCTGTTTCTATGAATAGAGTTTAACCGCCCATTGCCTGCATCCATGCTAAGCCCATTACAACACCGGGCGGTGTTTCTTGATAAATTCGATCTTGCGTGAATATCGCTTTGCCTGGGAATGAGTTTAAGTTTTGTTCGGTTATTTCAAGGTGTTCGGCTTCGTTTTTCACAATTTTGAATGCTGTTTTTCGAATTATCTGAAATTGGAGTTTGGTTAGTGTCGGTCAAAAGATCAGAACTATTTCGACAACAAACCTTTTCGATGTTTCTGTAAATTTCTTACACCAGACTCACAGCAGTAATTCTTAATTAGCATGGTCAACGATTCGTCCTTAATCGTGATGTGTTTATCTTCCAAGCCACAATCGTTCATTGCTTGCGGTATTGGAAATTGCTTGGCAATTGCAATTTTCTCTTCAGCCACGTAGCCTTCAAAAGAAATCGGTAAATTTAACTAAACTAAAGAAACTAATAGAATATATTACCTGACATTTCAATCATTTCCATTCGATCTCTCAACGGCTCCGGTATACCATCAATTACATTGGCCGTGCAGATAAACAAAACATGTGAAAGATCAACAGCGACGTCCAGGTAATGATCAAGAAAATTGGCATTTTGTTCTGGGTGTAAAAGCTCTAACAGCGCCGAACTGGGGTCACCTTGGTATCCTCTAGAATAGCAAATATTATTTGTAACAACGAATTTAATTTTGTCTTTAATTTCGCTCGTACTTTCCGATTTTGTCAACTTCGTCGATTAAAACAAGCGGGTTTTCAGTTTTCGTTTTCTTCAAACACTGAATCAGTTTGCCCGGCATGGCTCCGACATAGGTACGTCGATGTCCCTTAATTTCCGCCACATCCATCATACCGCCTACACTGAACCGAAAATATTCCCGATTTAAGGCACGCGCAATCGATCTTGCTATACCAGTTTTACCGACTCCCGGTGGACCATGGAAGCAAAGAATTTTTTCTTCAATTGACTAACAGCGATAAATTCTAAAATTCGTTTCTTAATGTCTTCCATGCCATAATGGTCTTTTTCTAATATCGTAACAGCTTCGTCGATGCTGAGATTTTCTTTGCTCATAACACCCCACGGCAATGATGTCAGCCAGTCCAAATAGTTCCGAGTAGCACTTTAATTAAAAAGCAACCCCAAATATAACCTTAACTCGATCACCAATTACAGGAACTCACTTGAACTCCGAACTGCTGACAGCGATGCTCCTAAATCGCATAATAAATGGGATTGGCGACCACTCTTTGATTCTGATGGAGCATCTGCTGCAGACTTTCTCTGTCCGAAAAAAAGAATGTTGTTACAAAAATTCTACAAAGAACGCAAAACTGATTCTAGCTATACAACGGATTCATGGTGCTTATATCGCGAATTGTTTTGATCACTTCCTGCGTTAGACGTACCAGGTCCCTGGTTTACTTGTCAATTTGACATTGTAAAGTGTCAATTCTCAATTTCGAAAGCAAGAAGAAGAAGAAGTTCGAAAGTTTTCTTTCAATGTGTATGTGAACTTTTTATTAGATTTCTTTTTAAGATTTCTAATATTCATTTGAAATATTGTACTTAAAATAAATTTTTTTCGTAGCTTTCCAGTGCCTATAAATCTATTAAAAGCATTGGTTTTTTATTATAGTGTTTCTGAAAAAACGTCGGCGGTTTTTCGAATTTAACGTTTTTTGACGGTCTCGCGGAGGCCGGACCATATTAGTAGGGTGTCTTGTGTACATGGAGTGACCATAACTAAATGTAAATGATCTGGCATGAACAGGCAGGCAAGTGGCATTTTCAAATTGGAGGCTTTGAAACTTCTCCAAGAGTATATATGCTGTTCCATGCTGGATCATATTCTCGCCAAAATTTAAATAATAAGGCGAGTGTCGGGCTGCTTCGTGAGTCTTAGTCCGAAGGGCACAAGTGATTTCACTGATATATAAATCCCACTCGTTATGTTTATTTCCCAAATAGGATCGAATGGCTGCCAAGATCGATCGATTTACTCGTTCTGAGGCATTTGCCTGAGGAGAATATACTGCTGTAGTGGTATGTATGACTCCGAACGTGGACATAAGTGATGCAAAATCACGAGAGTTAAACTGCACACCGTTGTCGGTAAAGATATGTTCGGGTACGCCATAAACATGGAATACCTCCGACTTCAAATAATTTATAATGGGACGAGTGGTTGCATTTCGGATGGGTTTTCGTAGAACGTATTTCGTAAATTGGTCCAATATGATCAACAAATTCGTATTTCCTGATTTCGAACGTGGATACGGTCCCATAAGATCCGTACAAATCCGTTGCCTAGGCCTACAAGGAGTTATTTGTGATTTCATTGGTGGTCGTAATACCATGTTAGGTGCTTTGGATTGTTTACAGACATCACATTTTCCGATGTATTCCTTAACTTGTATAGCCATGCGTGGCCAATAACATTTTGGGCGTAACCGATCCAAAGTTTTATTAATTTCACCATGAGCGGCTAAATGCAGATCATGTGCATTGACAATGAGATTAGCGGTCAATTCTTCCGGTACCCATAATTTCCAGGAAGAAGTGTGAAGATTATTTGCATTCTGAACCGTAATCTGTTTGAAAATATACCCATCAACACACTTTACGTTAGGTAAATTACTCAAATTATAATTTACAGTTTTTCTAAGTGATTATATTTTTTAGAGTTAAACCAAGATGAAGAGAGGTCAATTTCTGAGAAGGTCTCACAGGATATTTCATTTTCATTCGGTTGGGTAGTGGCTTTAGAGTCGGACTTTAAGGGCAAACCATTAAGAGTGACACGCGGCTTAGGCTTATCTTCCGAGAAGGCTCGAAACAAAGCGTCAGGAACAACATTTTGACTACCTTTACGATGTTCAATGGTAAAATCGAACGCTTGTAGTTTTAGAGACCAGCGTGTGAGTCGACCACTTAAGTCTTTTTGTTGCATAAGCCATTTTAGGCTTGCGTGATCCGTGACAATGGTGAATGGTAAACCTTCAACATAAGCACGAAACTTCTTCACACAAATGATGGCTGCTAAGCACTCTAATTTAGTGATACTATAATTCTTTTGAGCATCATTTAATTTTTGTGAAACATAAGCAATGGCACAGACAATATAATAACCAGATGACGAATGCCATGTTAGAAATATGTACCCATTTTCAAAAAATAGCTGTCGTTTAAACGCTTCATTATCGTGGTTTGAATCTAGAGTAAAACTTTCTTCCCTGTAAACATAAATATAAAAAAACATTTTAAAAAATGTAAAAAAAAATCTGCCAACAATCTGGGCGTAACTTTATTATTTTTCCGGTAGAAGTTAGGAACGCGTTCAATTCTGAAATGCGGTGGAGGCTACTATGTGACTGAAAACCTATCAAAAAGAACAAGATCGTGGAAGTGAAAATCTGATTGGATCTGAGAGATATGAAATAATTTATGAAAAAGTACACAATCACTTTACACCCCCTTAGGGGTCAATTACGGAGAATACATAGAATAAAATAAAATTCAATATTTGGGACGAGGTAGTAGATATGTCGAAAATCGTGGGAAAATATGCATTCTATTTTCACAGATATTTTTTTTGCCCCCTTCTGAACGCCAAAAGATATTCGCTTTTTTTATACAAAATTATTTTTCTAGTTGATTAAGATATACACACCGAGTTTCAACATTGTAGGTTCTTAAGCCGTTCTATATATAGGAAAAACACCCCCCACTTGTACCACACTACCCTTAGGGGTCGAATTTCAAAAAACCTTGAAAAAAATTTCTAGGTATTCGTACGAAGAATCCGTAGAATAAAAATGAATTCAATATTTGGGACGAGCTAGTATATATGACGAAAATCGTGAAAAAAATATGCATTCTATTTTCACAGATAATTTTTTTTGCCCCCCTTTCTAAACGCCAATGAATATTCAAATTTTTTTTTATCACAATTACTTTTCTAGTTGATTTACATATACACACCGAGTTTCAACATTGTAGCTTAAGCCGTTCCATATAAAGGAAAAACACCCCCACTTGTACCACACTACCCTTAGGGGTCGAATTTCAAAAAACCTTGAAAACACTTTCTAGGTATTCATACGAAGAATCCGTAGAATAAAAATGAATTCAATATTTGGAAAGACCTAGTAGATATGACGAAAATCATGAAAATATATGCATTTTATATATGTTATATTTACAAATAATTTTTTTTGCCCCCCTTTCTGAACGCCAATGAATATTCAAATTTTTTTTTATCACAATTACTTTTCTAGTTGATATACATATACACACCAAGTTTCAACTTTGTAGCATGAACCATTTAATAGTTAGGAAAAACACCCCCTACCCCCGTAGCATACTACTCCTAAAAAAAATTATATTTTTCCAACATTCCGCTACTATAGCTCTATCTAAATACCAAGCTTAAGGCTTATATCATTACAGGTTCTCAAGATATAAGCATCGGAACTTTTTCCTTTTCACCCTCCCCCACCCTCCCCCTCTACACCCTCAACCCCAAAACTTTTTTCCCTACTAGAGTTAAACTAGCGCTACTTCTGGTAAAAATTCCAAGCATCTATCTTACACTGTTCTTGAGATATGAAATGTGGTTGATTTATAAAATTCTCATCCCCTCCACTTCTATGCTCCACCTCCCACTTAAAAAATTTTACTTTGATCAATCTTTATTTGTCGACCTCCATACCCAAACCGAATTTTATTTTTCTAGTGCAATTGGTTCATGAGATATCGTAATCTAAAGTTTCTCACCCCCCCCCCCCCCCACCACAATACACAACTTCCCCCACCCAAAATTTTTCTTCATTCTGTTCTCCTAGTATAACTACAAATATTTGTTAAGTTTGAATAGTGTGCCATTAACGGTTTAGGAGATATGGATTTTAGAATGTGTCTATCTCGCCTTTTTTGGGTTTCGGACGCATTACATTTCCCCCCACTCCCACACGCCTTGATCAATATTGACAATTTTTCTGCAAATAGGTCTACTATCAGAGCTCTATAGAAATTCCAAGTTTCAGCTTCCTATCATTAGGGGTTACTTAGATCTAGAAACCAAAATTTTCGGTCTAAAACACTTTCCCCTCCTTCCCCCTCACACCTCCACCCCTAAAAATTTTGTCACTTCAAGGAGCCTACCCCGTCTATTCGTTAAAAAAATTTCAATTTAATATCTCAAATCGTTTGGCAGCTACGAGCCTCCAAACGATCTTGCGTACGGCGTACGGCGGACAGTCGGACTGAATATTTTTAATTGCTTTTTTCACGTCTACTAGTTATAAAACGTGAAAATAAAAATTTTGAGGGTAGCAAATTTTTTTTTTAAAAAAATCAATAACAATACTTAATTATTAAAATAATAAAGTAAAAGTGTCGGGTTCAACAAAAAGGTATGATATTCACAGAGTCGGCTTTCTTACTATTGAATATTTCCACTTACGCTATACAAATTTGTGATATTTTCATTTTTCAAAAAAACTCGACAATCGGTCAAACCTTAAACACACAAAAACGAGCGGAATTTCACTTCGGACGCGTTTGTTTGACAGAAGCCGGCCGCTGTACTTTTCTTCGCTCTCGCTATTACTCCGTTTTTTCCCTTCTTCACGGGAGACTTTCCTGGCCGCCAATCAACGATAAAACGCACACAAAACAGAAACAATTCACTAAGAAACGATCACTTTATAACTTAAGGCTAGTTGCGAACGGTTCGAGTTATGACATAAATACTGACATTCGAGTCAGCTGATCCAGCTAGTACCGCAGTGCCTCTGGCGCAGAATGAATCTGCGATTCTCAAACTGTGACTGACTTGAAATTTTCATCCGAGCTTTTCACGCACACACATCTGAACACACTGAAAATTGTATGGGAAGCTCTTATGTACACAGCAGACAGATAAAGACGCCGTGTTCATGTGAGTTGTGCTCAGTAAAAGAACATAGCAAGTGCTTGGGGGTGAACCCGACAATCACTTTTTATCGAAAGTTCTGATGATTTAGAAAAGGCTTACCTGAAAGCTCACCGAGAAAACAAAAAAAAAGAACAACAAGCAACGCTTATATATATTTGCGTTGCTTATTGACCATATACATATGTATATGGTATGTTTATATACGGTATAAATACAAACATAATGACATAAAGGTATGCAATATACCTGATTGTACTGAGATATTTTCAAATGGAATCAGGTTTTAATGATTCTACACGAAGAGGTGAAATAAGTCCTATGAGTCGGGTCAGAAATAAAAATGGTTTTTTAACTAAATTACTTTTAAATTAATCCTAGGATATGTATGTAGGTAAAAGGATTTTTCCGAATTCGAAGTCGTTATAAAGTAACAGCCGTATAATAGAGCAATTGTTCGAAGCTCGCCCAGCCCACCACCGATCTAAAAACTCATAGAAAAATTATTGAAAAAAACTACTAAGCGGATTGCACTGAAATTTTAATAACATATTTAGAGGATACCTAGTCAAAAATGGTAACAAAATCTTAGCGATATTTGTTAAACTCTTTTCATCGAATACAAATTTTCAAAGTTAGGTCTATTTATTTATTTATATATTTTTTTTTTTTAATTACTTTATTATCGTTTTAATAAGAGATTGCTATCAATTTAAAAAAAATACAGTCAAATAGTAACCTACACATTCCAACCTACGCATCTCATAATTGAACACGTTCCGAACTTTCCGAAAAATAATAAAGTTGTGACCAGACTGTTGGCAGTTTTTTTTTACTTAATTCTGGTTCCAGTTATAGCCACAGGCCTATAGATGAGGTTTCAGGTAAGGATGATAAATAAAGTGTAAGACTCTGGTCAGAAATGACCTGCTATAGCTAGTTTTCTTGCTATCGAATGAAAAATATTTGGAAGGGAAAATCTATATAAATAAAAATAAGTGGTCTGTGTATGTACACGTATAACTCAGCAACCGTTCGTCCGATTTGGCTCAAATTTATATGATGTCTTCGTTAGGGCCCAACTTAGATACTAACGGAGCCAAAAATTGCAAATTTTCCCAGAAAATCGAAACTTTGGAAAATTTCATTTTCAGTACATTTTGTATGGAAATTTTTTTTCGTTCGTCCGATTTGGATCAAATTGATATGATGTGTTCGTTAGGGCCCAACTTAGATACTAACGGAGCCAAGAATTGCAAATTTTCCCGAAAAATGGAAAATTTGGAAAATTTAATTTTCAGTACATTTTGTATGGAGAAATTTTTTCGTTCTTCCGATTTGGCTCAAATTTATATGATGTGTTCGTTAGGGCCCAACTTAGATACTAACGGAGCCAAAAATTTTTGCAAATTTTCCCGGAAAATGGAAAATTTGGAAAATTTCATTTTCAGTACATTTTGTAGGGAGAAATTTTTTCGTTTGTTGTTCGCAACTATTCAAACGGTTTCCATGGATTTTTTTTTTTTACGAAATAGTCTCTGCTATCTTTATACATAAAAAAAAATTCCGGACGAACGGAAATCAAAACACATGGAAAATTTGGAAAATTTCATTTTCAGTACATTTTGTATGGAACAATTTTTTCGTTTGTTGTTCGCAACTATTTTCGGAATAGTCTCTGCTATCTCTACACATAAAAAACAAATTTCGGACGAACGCAAATCAAAACACACGGCCAAATCGTCATACATATACATACATATATACAAAAATATGTAAATGTTTATGTATGCCATGTGTCCATGTGTTTTGATTTCCGTTCGTACAGAATTTTTTTGTATGTATAAAGATATGGATGTTTATGGATATGTATGACTATGTGGCCATGTGTTTTCCTACAGGCGAGGTACAATTGATCAAGGAGATCAAACATTGCAAGCGGTCTTCGGATTGATTGATTGGCAATATGCCGCCAATCAGGAGATCAAACATTGCACAACGGAGTCGTAATGCAAAAAGAGTTGCGAATATTCGTGCGAGTCAAACTGTTGAAGAGCGCGCACGAGATGCTCAGCACAGACGCATACATATTTCACAAGTTCGGGCAGAACGAACGTGGATGGGGAATGGAGAATTTTAGATGGAGGATGGTGGATGAAGATAAATGATGAAGGATGGTGGACGGTGGATGTTGGATATGGGGTGGTGAATGGTGGATAGAGGGTGGAAGATGGAGGATGGAGAATGATGAATGGTGGATGGAGGATGGTTGATAGGGGATGATGGAAAAGGGATGGTGGATGGTAGATATAGGATGGTAGATGATGGATAGAAGATAAAGGATGAAGTAGGGTTGGTGGGTGTTGGATAGAAGATTGTTGATAAAGGATGGAGTAACAGAAGCAACGGGAGAAATGGGAGCAACGGGAGTAACAGGAGCATTGGGAGAAACAGGAGCAACGGGAGAATCAGGACCAATGGATCAACTAGAGAAACCGGAGCAACGGGAGGAACAGGACCAATGGATTAGCCAGAGAAACTGGGTCAACGGAATCAACGGGAAAGACGGGAGTAACAGGGATGATAGAACAACTTGAGCGCAGCGATCGAAGCCGCGGTACGCGTCTAGTTTATTTTAAAATTAAATGAGAATAGGGAAAATACCTTTAAAACTTCCATTCATAAGTTACTACACCCAAAAAATTTTAAGAATGAACATGAAATCGTTTAAATCTCTTAGGAAAAACCTAAGGACTACTAAATGTTACCTTCGACCAACTAGAAATACCCGACAGTTTTTAGAGAAAGGACAGAACTGACCTGCTATAGCTTACTGTTGAATGAAAAATATTTCGAAGGGAAAATTTATTTTGAAATTAAATGAGAATATGAAAAATACCATAAAGAAGGTTTACCTACCTCTCATAAGTTACTAGTTGAGACTTTAAAACGAAGCTGACCAAGTCACATCAAAATTTATGCGAATTTTTTATGGGTGGAAGAAAATTACTCTTTGGTAGCTGTGATACTACGTATAGTGAAAGTGTCTTTATAAATTTTAATTATACTGAAAGTTTTACAAAATTTTATAAAGCTTAACGATACAATTCAGTGGTAAGTTCATTTTAAATTGTTTTAGATTTAATTATTTAATATTTCAAATAACTTTGGGTTTAAAAAATTGAACTTTTAATAATTTTTGTAGAAGTCTTTCATTGATCTATGTTAACAGGTTTTATTTTATTTTTAGGTTTTCAGGTATCACCACATCCCAGAATTAAACAGGTTTCTGAATACTACTCTGTTAGTAGATTTTTTAGTTTTGTAGCCCGTGTGCTGAAACTTATAATTTTAAATTTCAGTGATTTTTAAGTTTAAATACTATATAAATACTACAATGAGCAAGTTTAATGTTAAATGCTCAATAATATGCTGTGCATCCACAGTTTAAAAAAATCCGAAGAGAAGGTTTCTTGTCTTTCCCAAACGCGATTCCATGAAATGGAAGTCGTGGATTGAAGCATGTCATGAATCCACAACGGAAATTTTTGAGAAGAAAAAACCATATATTTGTAGTGCCCATTTTTCAGCATCTGATTTCGGGAAAAAAAAATTGACACTGGATGCCATTCCTTCCTTGCTTCTGACGACAAAAACTGATACGTAGGGGTTACCACACTCTCGCTCACCTTCGCCACATGTAAACACTTCCTTGCTTACAAAAACTTATAAAAGAAAACGATATATAAGTACGGATTTAACTTTTGAGGATTTAAACTTATTACCGGTTTCTGTGAATAATAATAGAACTGCTGATAATAAGGACTTTTGCGACAGTTGTCTTAGTTTTCAAAAAACTATTGGCTTATACCAGAAAAGAGTTTCTCAGTTAAGCTATGCATAGAAGAAAAAAGATATATTAATCTCAAAATTAATAAATGCATTTAAGAAAAAATCAAAAATATATTTACGCAAGATTTCAAACCTGCAAAATAAAGAGCAAAATTATAAAATACCGACGAAACCCGGTTTGAAAATTGCGATGATCATTGAGCAAGAATCGAAAACAGGTCCTAATTCCAAGACATTTGCTTCTATGTTGCTTTAAAGTGGTAGTACTTACTCTCCTGATGAGAAATGGGTTTCACAATCTCTATATTTTCGAAATACGAAATACGAAATATATCTATTTATGAGTGATGTATTGGGATTTCGAATGCCCCATCCAAGTTCTATCCATAAATGGTCAATTATAAAGAGTTTATCACCTGGATATAATGAAAACATTTTGGCCCAAATGAAAATTCAAGTTGATAAATTAGATAATAAAAGTAAGGAAGTTGTTCTTGTTTTTGATGAAATGGCCATTCCAGAAAACTTAACATATAATGTTGTCCACGATCGAATTGATGGCTTTGTCGATTATGGAAATGGCAACCGAAAAAATGAGAAAGCGAAGCATGTATGTGTCCTTATGATTCGTGCTATATGTGGTAAATTTAAGCAAGGTTTGGGTTACGCAGTATGTGGTGCTTCTATTCCCTCCGAAACCCTGAAATATTATATTTACCACAGTATAGATATTTGTTCTAATTTAGGCTTAAATGTAAAGTTAATAACTTGTGATCAGGATTCTACAAATAGATCTCTTTACAAAAAGTTAGATATTACAATCGACAAAAATTATTTTGAATATAATGAGAAGAAAATATATTGTTCAGCGTAAGTGGAAATATTCAATCATAAGAAAGCCGACTCTGTGAATATCATACCTTTTTGTTGAACCCGACACTTTTACTTTATTATTTTAATAATTTAGTATTGTGATTGATTTTTAAAAAAAAAAAATTTGCTACCCTCAAAATTTTAGTAGACGCGAAAAAAGCAATAAAAAATTTCAGTCCGTCTGTCCGCCGTACGCCGTACGCAAGATCGTTTGGAGGCTCTTAGCTGCCAGACGATTTGAGATATTAAATTGAAATTTTTTTAACGAATAGACGGGGTAGGCTCCTTGCAGTGACCAAATTTTTAGGGGTGGAGGTGTGAGGGGGAAGGAGGGGAAAGTGTTTTAGACCAAAAATTTTGGTTTCTAGATCTAAGTAACCCCTAATGATAGGAAGCTGAAACTTGGAATTTCTATAGAGCTCTGATAGTAGACCTATTTGCAGAAAAATTGTCAATATTGATCAAGGGGTGTGGGAGTGGGGGGAAATGTAATGTGCGAAAAGGAAAAAGTTCCGATGCTTATATCTTGAGAACCTGTAATGATATAAGCCTTAAGCTTGGTATTTAGATAGAGCTATAGTAGCGGAATGTTGGAAAAATATATTTTTTTTAGGGGTAGTATACTACGGGGGTAGGGGGTGTTTTTCCTAACTATTAAATGTTTCATGCTACAAAGTTGAAACTCGGTGTGTATATGTATATCAACTAGAAAAGTAATTGTGATAAAAAAAAATTTGAATATTCATTGGCGTTCAGAAAGGGGGGCAAACAAAATTATTTGTAAATATAACAAATATAAAATGCATATATTTTCATGATTTTCGTCATACCATCTTTTTAAATCAGTAAGAAATAATATGTTACACAAGGACCTTCAAACAGAAGATGGTATTGTTAGTATGGATGTTGTAAGAGAAGTGTATAGTATGGAAAAAAAAATAATGTGACGAAATTCTGTCCCAAATTAACATATATGCACATTAACCCCACAAACTTCAAAAAAATGAGCGTCCGATATGCAGTACAGGTCTTACGTCACACTATATCTGCTGCTGTCCAAACTTTAGCAGCTCTTAGCAAGTTTTCAGAAAAGGTGTTTCATACAGCAATCCCCACGGCATTCTTTATTGAGAAAATGAATAAACTTTTCGATATATTAAATGGCCGACCTGCTCTTATTCGAAATTCGAAAGCATTTTAATTTTTAAATGATATGAAATCATATATTTCTCATATAAAACTAATTAATTCTACTTCTACTACCTACTGTTTGAAAGGTCTTATTTTAACAATTGATTCCATATTATCTGTATCTGCTGACTTATTTCAAAGATATGATGATCTATTTTATTTCTATTCTTCAAAAGTTAATCAAGATCCTTTCGAATTTTTTTTTTCCCATATACGTGCACGTAATGCGAGTAAAAGAAACCCAAGTGTTTATGAGTTCAGCGCGATAATTGCAAAAATCCTGTCCATAAAACTTATATTTTCTTCGAAATACACGAATTGCGAAAAAGATGATGACGAGATTTTAGATATCGACTGGTCATCAATTCTTCAGGATCCTAATTCTGGCAATCAAATTTCTCAATCTACTATAATCAATGGCTATGAAGAAATTGAAATGGAGGAAGAAACCCTAAACGAAGTTGACGATGTTGATCACCAAGTACTTTCGGAAGAGGAAAAAGAAATGCCAACTGACAATATATCCTCTAGATATTTTGCGGGATACTGTTGTTATAAATTAATGAATCAAATTGGAAACCCTTGCGAAAATTGTTTTCGGACTATGGTAAAACCGCGTAATGAATCCTTAGTGACAGCTTCTGAACTATTTCTTAAATTTAAAAATTTCAACGATGGAACAGATTTTGGAAAGTTTGTTCCTCCTACTGATAATTTTTTTGAAATTTGCCTTTTACAAATTGATGTTTTTAAACGTCTTTTTAGTACCCAACCTGAAGTAGATAAGATTAAATAAGTAATTGTGGATAAGTGTGTCGAAGTCACAAATAAAAAATTTCCCATTTGGTTCGACTGCTACGAGCATCGCATTCAGTGTTTAAACTTCATGATACTAGTCCTTATTAGAAAGCATTGCATTTGGGAAGGTGATCAACTAAATTTGAGGAAAACGGATACTAACCGAATCCAAAAACTAAGGTAGCTAACCCACAAATAAAATATACCAACAGCGTTGCCACATTTCTACTTTTGTAGCAAAAATATAACTTTTGCAACAAGATTTCGGCTACACTGCATACCAATCGTACGACACTCGATCTGAAACACACGAATTGACGAAGTTAAAAGGTATGTATACATGTACGTACATAGCAGGCGCGTAACCGGATTTTTCGTAAAGTAGCGCAACAATACGATCATGAAATTCAACCAATTTAAGAACCATAAAAACAAAGTTTCATTCATTCATAAAATTATGTGTAACGAATTCGTAGAAGTTTTCATATAGTTCGGTCAAATTTGAAGATCGTATTGTATTTTAAGGGACGACCCTGTACCAAATATACAATATGGTCAGTACATAATTCGATTATCGAGCTAACAGTTTGAAGCTTGCAGGGTTCGTGCATTAGATAAAATTCTATTGCAAATGCTTACTTCGTCATCTTCAATGTAGAGGGACGACAAATTTGGGCATGTCACAAGATTTCCTATGTCGATTCGTCATCTGGTATTGTCTGTGGCAATGGGCTGCTCTTCATTTTCGTCATTTAATTGATATAACACTCCACCAATTCCAGTAGTGCAATTGAATGACGAATGGCTTACTGAAATCGGGATTGCTAGAGAGGACATTAGAGTGTTCTTTAATTTGGCGAAGTCTTGGGCTTCGTCAGACCAGTGGAATCCTTGCGTTGGGATTTTCAGACAATCTGTGATAGGAGCTGCGATCGTTGTATAGCTAGGTATAAAGCGACGATACCAACCAGACATACCCAAAAGCCTGCAATTGAATGACGAATGGCTTACTGAAATCGGGAATGCTGGAGAGGACATTAGAGTGTTCTTTAATTTGGCGAAAGCGTCTTGGGCTTCGTCAGACCAGTGGAATCCTTGCGTTAGGCTTTTCAGACAATCTGTGATAGGAGCTGCGATCGTTGCATAGCTAAGTATAAAGCGACGATACCAACTAGACATACCCAAAAGCCTACGGATTTGTTTACATATTGTGGGAGTAGGAAAGTTTGAAATAGCTGAGACTTTATCATCGTCTACTTTTAGAGCACCGTCTCCAACTACGTATCCAAGATATTTTACTTGAGTCATACAAAAATGACTTTTTGCTACGTCAATAGTTACATTAGAAGAAGAAATAAATCGAGTGTCTTGTAATCGGCTAAGCAGGCCGTCTATGTGGTGCAAAGAGTATGTGTCTTTTACCGTGACCTGATTCAATTTCCGCGAATCTAGGCACAGACGAACTTCACCTGGTTTTCGCACTAAGACAATTGGTAAACTCCATGCACTTGTGCTTTTTTCTATGACTCGTAATGAGAGCATACGAACTAGTTCGTCGTACATATACTTTTGTATTACTGGTGACACTGGATAATGTCTTTGCTTAATGGGTTCGTTTTTACCAACATCAATCACATTTTGTTCTAGATGTGTTTTGCCCAACCCATATATGGAACATGATGGAAATTTTTCCATGACATCATCAAGTATTACCTGTTTTTGATACGATAATTTATGTTATTAGGGTTTAATACAGTGGACAAAGAGTCAACTGATAAGGCTTCCGGACATGACGGAGTGAGATTGAAGAGCCTCCAAAACTCTATACTCAGATACAATTCCTGTTCAAGGTCAGGAATAACATGTATATGAAGAGTTTTTGTTATGCCATTAAATTCAACGCGCGAGCGAAAATATCCTAAAATAGGGTGACTTACACCTCCTGCAGTTCGTACCTCTGATTATAAAGGTAAGTATTTAATACCAAGGCGCTTTAGAAGGTTTAAAGCTCCAGCGCCTAGACAGCTAACACTAGCACCACTATCCAATAAACCTACTATAGGATGTCTACCTATAGAAACTTGAGCGTACGTCCTAGCATCGCCTAGTTTCGATTGTATTGAAGAAATGGATATTGCATTAATGCGTCTCTGTCGTTGCAACTGAAATATACGTCGACTCATAGATTTTTTTTATGTTTGGGCTTAAAGTAAGATAGTCTGGAGTGTCTGATGACTCAAAAATTCGGTGTCTCACATTGGCGTAATTGGCTTGACGCAGAATTAGACTCTGTTTATATAATGGCAAGGATTTTCCGGGCTCAAATTTGCCGTACAAATCAACAAAATTTTGGTGGGTGGGCACCTTGTTCACAGGCTTAACATCGACATTTACTAATGAATTTTGAGGAGTACAGCGAGTGGGTGCGACTGACAGAGTTTGGTTTGAACTTATTGAGGGGTTGACGGAAAAGGCGTAGATGGATTCAGACACCGGAACGGATTCTCGGTCTTCGGTGTTTTTCTAAATTCTCTGGCTTCAGATCGGCCAAAAATAATTTCGGCTGACCCTTTGCAAAGTTTTTTTCTTTGCAGCGTGGGCAATTCAGGCAAGTTTTGTCTTTTTCCCCGCAACGATAACAGAAAAGACGGCGCGAGGTGGAAGGACAATCTGTAATGTACTCGCGTCGTTTTTCAAATTACATTGCTGTAATCGAAGTAATTATCGTCGCCACGAGTGTATATGAACTGGTATTCTGTCCTGAAACAAATAGAGGGAGTTCGTCTCCATCACCATTTGCTCAAGACGGTCCAAGTCATATAGACCGGCTAGGATAATTGTCGACAAGTGACAAAGTCACAATTGGGTGACTTATGCCCTATGGATTGCCTGAAGGTAGCGTGCATCTAGCATATAGCACGTGCGTAGCTCGTCGGAAGGGGCGTGGGGTGCTACCTGTATCCATAGACATCGTATATATATTATGCACGATATGGGCTGAGAAGTACGGTTTGAGAAGTCCGTACTCTATCCTCAGCGGGCTGAGTAGGTATAGGAAGAAGGAAAGTAGGAAGTCAGACTAGGAAAAGGATTGGTAGAGATGGTAAAGGAAATGTAGGCGGAGAGTACAAAGATGTAGACTTTCGGCGGGAAGGCCGAGGCAGTAACCATATAGATGTTATTTTATTTTGTTGGTTTGGACATATATATGTATATATAATTATCTATATATATATATATGTATATACCTATTTACAACTCTTTTGTGGTAGAGCGGCAGACGAAGTGCGTTCTCCACTTGTTATGCATAGTAGCATACTGAACATGCAAAGCATAGATATTGTTTCATCGGCAAAGGATGTTATAGTACCCCATTTCCACGCGGTAAAAAAAAACTAAGTCTTCTCGAAGACTAAGTTCGACCCAAAAGTATTTCAAAATCAAAATCCAGGAAGTTCTCTAAGTGGATTTAATCATAAGTCGATAATTTCGACCAACGGGAACACCAGATGGTTTCAGAGTCAAAACAAACCAATAATCGGGAGATAGGGCGCCCCTCTAATAGGACTACCTATTCGTACAAAAAAAAGCACATGAGCACTGATTATATTTTCCACGTAAATTCGTAACCGAAGAAAAAAACAAAACTTCTATAGGTCGAATTTTCTGGAAACCGAAAATTTCTGTGTGCGATGTGACCACTCTTCAAATTTCATGATCGCTGCCAAAATGTACCCAGACATCGATAAAACAAGTAAAAAGAAATTTGTCGAAGAAGTTTTACCCACGCGGTTACGCGTCACCCACGCCGCGTGGAAAATCAAACGGTACCTGTGGGTAAGAACCCGTTTCTTTTCATACCGAATACCGATAAGGTAACGGTATGAACACTTTGCGACACCGCGTGTTCTTAGAATTTTCTATTCGAAAGATGACTTTTAAAGGTCCTTTTTGGCGCACAAATTCGAACTTTCACCGAAAAGGGGACGTTCCATAATCAACCTTACCACTTGATTTCACTTTCTACCCAAATAAAAGGCCTTTTAAGGCTCCGTGGTCGAAGCACGGAACTCATACATGCTTTGCATGTGAAAATCGAAAATTTGGTTTTATCCGGCCAAAATCCATTTGGGGCACACCAAAGTATTCGCGGAAAATGTCCTAAAATCTAACACTCACGGAAAAGAACATAAATGCATCCCGTCAAGGCGATTCCTGCCAACAAAATATACTTAATGGCCATGCCTGAGCAAAGAAGGGGGCTCTCGGATGCCTCCGATCGCCACTTTCACTGACACGTGCTAATATCGGCAAGAGAGGTGCTAAAAGGGGCCTTCGGGACTCCGTGGACGTAGCACGGAACCGGCAGCACAATCTTAATGGGCTTTCTTAGCCAAGAATTCAAAATTACTTTTACAAAGAACAGAGCACCCGCGGAAAAGAAACACATGTTACGGCACAGGATACGTCACAAGACACAGAAAAAAAATCATTTAATTTAACAAAGTAAAAACTTCCTGTATTTTTTTTCCATCTTAAATTTGGCTACTCGGCCTTTACTAGTTAAAATTTTAAAGGTAATGAAAGAAAAAAAACAAACCAGCGCATACCAAAAATTTATCCTGTACACGTCTCAGTGCAATTCGCCTCCGTATAATTCTTCGGACCGGGCCTCCTTGCAGGCGGGAGTTGATGTATCCAAATCAGCTACAAAAACTTCAGGATCCTCCCAGCGCGCACGTCCGGTATATCCCCGCACTACTTGGGGTGGAAAAAAAAAAAAATGTCAAGACGAGGTTGACTTGTTCTTTTCGCTGCTTCAAAAAAACGACTCTTCGATTTCTGCTTGTCGCTTTCCTTGTCACCTATCCTAAACGGATATCCACCTTTTGATCTTCGATTTCGCGGTGAGTATCGATATCAGTCTGGTGGTGGCGTGATGACAGTCTGTGCAAAAAGTATTTACCAGCAGATAAATCGTTGTTAATTTTTGGTGGCCTTCCATTACAAGGCAGGTAGCTGGTCCAGGGCTTCCCGCAGCACCAGAAAGCTGAGAAAGGAAGTGCCAGAACTAAGTGGTTGCTTCCTGAAGAATGTTGAAAACAATATATAGTGCGCCTACAACGTGTGGCTCGACCCATGACCTTGAAGATGAGTCTCAATAAATTCAGCTACGCCGGGCATTAGTAGATACAGCGCTTCTGCTGGGAGGATTTGATGTTCTGCCGCAGATGGGTTTTCGAAGTCATTAATTTTAGTGGTATTAGAGTTCTGCATCCGTGGAGTTATAATTCAATTTTTTTTTCTTTAACGTTGTTTAATTACTAGAATTATTATAAATGCTGCTTTCGTCGATTTATAATCGTAGGTTTAAAGGGTTTTCTTTTAGACATATAAATTTCTTAAAACTAACAATATTTCCTTACATATTTTTCATTTTAATGAGCATTTCCTACGAATGCTTACACATATAGGTTTCCGTTAATTCAATTTACTTTTAATTGACCAGAAAGAAAATATTTCTTAATTTTGTTCGACTTCAAAATGCAGTTCATTTAATATTAATTAATTACTATTAACTATTTATTATTTCCATTCAATATAAATTAAGTGAATTTAGTAATCTACTTCTTAATTTATTCCAAATTATGTCATCCAGGTGTGACAACAAGCAAAAATTCCAAATTAATTTTTTTTCAAAATGAATTGTAAGTTTTTTTTTTTTCATTTAAAGTAACTTACAAATATTGTATTAATATTATCTAGATATAAGTAGACATATTAGTAATAGACGTTGATTTTTATTCTAGTTCTTCAAAGTATTAATAGACATAAAACAAAAAAAGCAAAAAGATCACATTTAAATAAATTTATAGTGTGATTGGTTGGCGTATTCGAGCTGGCAAAAAAAAAAAAAAATGTAAAAATATTTATAATACTTTATTAGCGATATGGCAATAAGGAGTACTTCGTTTATTTCCGTCTCGTTTACGTTACTTGACTGCTGTACTTATTTAATTCTATTCGGTTTACGTTAATTTGTTATTATAGTTTGGCCATTGTATATCCAGTTAAATATCAGAACTCAATTGTAAGAATTTTGCTTCATTACTTTAATTGTTAATCAATCCGTTTAGCCATTTTATGTTTAAAATTTAATCGCGACCGCAAAACAAAAAAACAATTATTTGCCTCATCATCGGAAGCTATTGTCACCTCCAATTCATTTTATACTCTCAGGTCACTAATGATCGTGGTGTATATAACATGAACCGTCACAGTGACTTTTGTTTGACAATTAACCAAAACAATAAACAACCAATTCGCATCTTGCCTGTTTATTGTTTATTCCTTTCGTTTACATCTCTTTTACCACCAATTGTGCGGTTTCTAAGGAAAGTGTCGAGCTTCCAACCAAATTTGCTTAGCTTTCTATCGGATTTATCCGATTTTTATAGCCGATTTGGTTGAAAGTCAGCATTACTTGCAATTTATTTCCGCCGCGAAAGTTAAAGTCCGAGCGCGCGTTAATGTTACGACCGTGTCCAAGGCGGCCTGGACGGAACGGATGACGGTCCCGGTGACTGACGGACCATTCCGAAAAGGGGAATTCGGAACATCCGGTACGTGTAATTTGTATTACTTTTAGGAACAATCTTCTTTGCAAATAAACTTCTTTTACAGATCAGCGGCACGAGCCTCTTCAGGATACGACGAGGGTATCGGACAGTATATTTTAAATCGTTTCCGGTTTTCCTTTAGATTTTTAAGATTAGCATGGTATGATATATTAAGTCCTTGATAGTTTTAATATGTATATTGTCGTAACGATTATGTGATAATAAAGTGATTTTCGTTAGATATATCCTCGAATTCGTTTGTTATGCTTGCAGGAGCCGCGCGCGGTTATTTTAATTTTACAGAAACGCGTAATTAATCTCTGTGTTGTTTAGTGTATAAAGTTAAGACCGACACAATTCTGGACTTGGTTATCGTCAATTTATTCACGGAGATCTTTTGCGTGAAAGTTCCCGAGGAATTTACCCGAAGGATCCTCTATGGCATACATAGAGTTGCCTAATTTCCGGATAACACGGCATTTTAAGAATTTCTTCGCTAGTTTCGCGTTGAAATTTTTCGATGCATCGCTCTGGGCAAAGTTTCGTCGAAAGATTTCTTGTCCGGGTACGAAATTAGTTTCGCGAGACTTCAAATTATAGCGCGACGCGTATTTCCGATGCGTTTCGACTAATTTATTACGAACATCCTCCCTCACTAACTGTAAATGATCTGGCATGGCCAAACAATGGGCATGTTCAGCTTGGAGGCTTTGTAGCTTCTCCAAGAGTGGATATGCTGATCCGTGCTGGATCATATTCTCGCCAAAATTTAAATAATATGGCGAGTGTCCGGTTGCTTCGTGAGTCGTAGTCCGAAGGGCACAAGCGATTTCACTGATATATACGTCCCATTCATTGTGTTTGTTTCCCAAATATGACCGGATTGCTGCCAAGATGGAGCGATTCACTCGTTCTGAGGCATTTGCCTGAGGAGAATATACTGCCGTAATGGTATGTATGATACCGCACGTAGCCATAAGTGTTGCAAAATCACATGAAGTAAATTGAACGACATTGTCGGTGAAGATGTGTTCGGGTACTACATAAACGTGGAACATCCACGAGCTCAAAATAATTTATTATGGATTTGAAGACGCAGAGTTTAGTTGGAAGAACTTGCAGTAAGTTAAATCGGTGAAATAAAGTGCTTACTAATAGGAAAAAAAGACAAAAATCTCTTTCAAAGAAAACGTTGAGATTTTCAATTCTGTGTTTGATCGTAATTGACAAAAGAGTCTTATATCATTACCAAAGTTCATGTGGTGAAATTTATTCCGAGCTAGGTGTAAAAACTATTCATGCAGGAATATTGGAAGGATATCAAGTGTGCGAGGTTTATTATAATTAGACGGGTTGATAGAACGTATGAGAATTGCCTCAATTTCCACAAATTTACTAAAACAATATAATGGGAAGTTGCTCCACAAACTGACAAAGCTACTAGTGAATTCTGAACTTTCAGTTCTTTAGAAAAAGAGAGCGAGTTGGTCGAAGAAGGGGCGAACAACTAATGAGACGAATTGCCGGACCAAATGATGGATGATCTTAATGATCAAATCAATTATATTAATTTTATTATTGATCCCGATGTGTATCATGATATAATTTTTGGTAAAGATGATTACCGAGACGGTTCAGAAAAGTTTGACACAGGTTTACTTTATGTGGTCAAGTAGGTACTCAATAGCATGTGATATTGGCTGAGAAAAAAAAATGTGATACCTCACACTTAGTTCGTGCCATAATTAAACAAAACTCGATGGTTCAGAGCTCCAACAAAATTTACAGCTTTTCGGACTTTTACAAATATTGAAAAGGATTTTCCCAAATCGAAAAGGAATGAGCATGTTTAAACTTCAAGCTTTGGCATATGATTTTTTTTTTAAAAATCACATATTGAAACTGGTCAATTTCATAAGGCAATCAATTCAATATACGACGTGAAAATGCTCGAAAGACTTCGACTAAATTTATTACACGAACTGACTTGATCGAAAATTGCAAATCTTACCAGGATTAGGTTGAGCACTAATACAACTAACGATACTCTAAAGAACTTTTCATGAAACATGTTCTGAATTAAAAATATAATTTTTTCCTAACTTTACTTTGCTTTGGTACAGAAAAGGGAATTAATGCTTCTTTTTAGATTGCAATATTGATTGTAATAACAATATCATATGGAATTTGTTTAAGCAACGATTGAGTAGGGTTTCCAGATAAGTTAGTAGGAGTACCAGCACTCTGTTTTATAACGAGGAGTTGTAGCTGATGAGGTCAGACTCTTGTGCTCCTATATGTTTCTAAACTTTTCTTGCAGTCAACGAGAACCATTTAAATCTGACTACCACTTTAAAATATCACACAAAAGCGAATAAGGCCGTAGACATGACTAGTGTGAATAATTACCTGAAACCTCAATTTGCATACGACAAAGTAAAACAATTAGAAGTAACCTGTTATATTTGTATGTTTACGTGTCCTTTTTTTAAAATTATCCGCACCTCTGCCAGCTTTGGACAATAGCAATCAACAAATCGGTCCACGCTAATTACTGACAGCTGCTCATAAAACAGGGTCTGTCACAATCCAATCCTTCTTGACTTATTTAACTGAAAAGAAAAGAAAACTTCCAGTCCTCCATGACGTATTAATAAGGGTGCTATGATCGAGTAACTTTTTACGGATGATCCATACATTTCACTCATATGGTATTTCTGCCACTGTCATCAGAATTAAATCAACCAACACCTCCAACATGCACTTTGATTTGATCATGAATTGATTCACCAGACAAATTTCACGAATAATTAATACCACGAACATTCGCACCATCTTATATCAATGTTTCCATTGTATAAATAAAACCTAACGGATAATATTTGATTATACATTGAAATCTACTTGAACGAAAAGAAATTCAATGAGTAATTATCATATTAATGCTTCTTTCGACCAACCAACCACGAGTTAAAATTTTACAGACTATATCATTTATTAGTTCAACATTTAATTCAAACATACAACAAAAACAAAACTAATTCCGTGAATGGGGTGGAACAAGGGTTTGTACAGATAACATAACCTGCTACAACCTTGTTCAAAACAAATTCGCGATTTCTTATGATGGAATTTTTGGTGTGCCACCTATTTTGGTAATCGCTAATTACATCTGCATCATTTCTAAGTTTCACAAAAGAATATGTATCATGACATATGGTTTTTATAGAGTACTTATATTTTTCGGGATACTCTATTAACAAATAATGACTCACATCATTATTTCAAGTGATCGTTTAGCATACGATCGTTTGGCCATATACTTGACGAGACCTGTACTTCGAGATTCTGACAAGGTTGGATGATATCAACCTCCTGATATATGTGTCTTATCCACTTATACCAAAAGCGACAACTCAAATCCAACCGCAAGTATCGCGATCGTCCAGTGACTGCAAGCTCCCGATCGAAAGGTTAGTTTACGGAGGGGTTTTATCGAACACGACTACGCTATTGACTTGATTCGCTTAACGAAGCTCGCAATTCTTGTTAATCAGGGGAGCCAGGGGTTGAACTTGCACTACGTGCTCAAGCTCGCCCAGTCAAATGTCAATCCGTCTGATTAACAAAACCATCTTACCTCCAGCGCATGGCCTCGAAATCGTGCACGCCCACAGCTGAAATAACCCGCACCTGGGGCAACGGTAAAGACCGCTGGTCGCAGACGTACTAATTACTTCCCGTACTATATCTACCCCCGAAGAGACTTTAGAGGATGAGCCATGAGAGTCCGTGCAATAGGGTTCTCTTTTTCCTTAGCATGCACTCATCATATGCTTCAACGGTGGCATCTCATCTTGGTACTTGGAAAGGAACTAACAAATAATTAAACTTTTTGCCTTAGGAAGCCACTATGGCTAGGAAGAGGACAACATTTTAGAGCTAAATAAAAACTAAGGACTTTTTTTTCTAAGTATTGCTTGATAGCAATAGAACAAAGTGAGTATATCAGACTGATATACCAAACACGAATTTCGGGCTTTAACAAATTCCGTCCATCCTTCATCCGTTAAGGAGCGATGTGCTGATGATCATGAAATCATCAGCTAGAACTTGCTTACCCGTTGGGCGCCATGTAATGTACTCGCGTCGTTTTTCAAATTACATTGCTGTAATCGAAGTAATTATCGTCGCCACGAGTGTATATGAACTGGTATTCTGTCCTGAAACAAATAGAGGGAGTTCGTCTCCATCACCATTTGCTCAAGACGGTCCAAGTCATATAGACCGGCTAGGATAATTGTCGACAAGTGACAAAGTCACAATTGGGTGACTTATGCCCTATGGATTGCCTGAAGGTAGCGTGCATCTAGCATATAGCACGTGCGTAGCTCGTCGGAAGGGGCGTGGGGTGCTACCTGTATCCATAGACATCGTATATATATTATGCACGATATGGGCTGAGAAGTACGGTTTGAGAAGTCCGTACTCTATCCTCAGCGGGCTGAGTAGGTATAGGAAGAAGGAAAGTAGGAAGTCAGACTAGGAAAAGGATTGGTAGAGATGGTAAAGGAAATGTAGGCGGAGAGTACAAAGATGTAGACTTTCGGCGGGAAGGCCGAGGCAGTAACCATATAGATGTTATTTTATTTTGTTGGTTTGGACATATATATGTATATATAATTATCTATATATATATATATATGTATATACCTATTTACAACTCTTTTGTGGTAGAGCGGCAGACGAAGTGCGTTCTCCACTTGTTATGCATAGTAGCATACTGAACATGCAAAGCATAGATATTGTTTCATCGGCAAAGGATGTTATAGTACCCCATTTCCACGCGGTAAAAAAAAACTAAGTCTTCTCGAAGACTAAGTTCGACCCAAAAGTATTTCAAAATCAAAATCCAGGAAGTTCTCTAAGTGGATTTAATCATAAGTCGATAATTTCGACCAACGGGAACACCAGATGGTTTCAGAGTCAAAACAAACCAATAATCGGGAGATAGGGCGCCCCTCTAATAGGACTACCTATTCGTACAAAAAAAAGCACATGAGCACTGATTATATTTTCCACGTAAATTCGTAACCGAAGAAAAAAACAAAACTTCTATAGGTCGAATTTTCTGGAAACCGAAAATTTCTGTGTGCGATGTGACCACTCTTCAAATTTCATGATCGCTGCCAAAATGTACCCAGACATCGATAAAACAAGTAAAAAGAAATTTGTCGAAGAAGTTTTACCCACGCGGTTACGCGTCACCCACGCCGCGTGGAAAATCAAACGGTACCTGTGGGTAAGAACCCGTTTCTTTTCATACCGAATACCGATAAGGTAACGGTATGAACACTTTGCGACACCGCGTGTTCTTAGAATTTTCTATTCGAAAGATGACTTTTAAAGGTCCTTTTTGGCGCACAAATTCGAACTTTCACCGAAAAGGGGACGTTCCATAATCAACCTTACCACTTGATTTCACTTTCTACCCAAATAAAAGGCCTTTTAAGGCTCCGTGGTCGAAGCACGGAACTCATACATGCTTTGCATGTGAAAATCGAAAATTTGGTTTTATCCGGCCAAAATCCATTTGGGGCACACCAAAGTATTCGCGGAAAATGTCCTAAAATCTAACACTCACGGAAAAGAACATAAATGCATCCCGTCAAGGCGATTCCTGCCAACAAAATATACTTAATGGCCATGCCTGAGCAAAGAAGGGGGCTCTCGGATGCCTCCGATCGCCACTTTCACTGACACGTGCTAATATCGGCAAGAGAGGTGCTAAAAGGGGCCTTCGGGACTCCGTGGACGTAGCACGGAACCGGCAGCACAATCTTAATGGGCTTTCTTAGCCAAGAATTCAAAATTACTTTTACAAAGAACAGAGCACCCGCGGAAAAGAAACACATGTTACGGCACAGGATACGTCACAAGACACAGAAAAAAAATCATTTAATTTAACAAAGTAAAAACTTCCTGTATTTTTTTTCCATCTTAAATTTGGCTACTCGGCCTTTACTAGTTAAAATTTTAAAGGTAATGAAAGAAAAAAAACAAACCAGCGCATACCAAAAATTTATCCTGTACACGTCTCAGTGCAATTCGCCTCCGTATAATTCTTCGGACCGGGCCTCCTTGCAGGCGGGAGTTGATGTATCCAAATCAGCTACAAAAACTTCAGGATCCTCCCAGCGCGCACGTCCGGTATATCCCCGCACTACTTGGGGTGGAAAAAAAAAAAAAATGTCAAGACGAGGTTGACTTGTTCTTTTCGCTGCTTCAAAAAAACGACTCTTCGATTTCTGCTTGTCGCTTTCCTTGTCACCTATCCTAAACGGATATCCACCTTTTGATCTTCGATTTCGTGGTGAGTATCGATATCAGTCTGGTGGTGGCGTGATGACAGTCTGTGCAAAAAGTATTTACCAGCAGATAAATCGTTGTTAATTTTTGGTGGCCTTCCATTACAAATCGCGAAAACCATGTCCAGTAGTCTCGTAATTCCAACAGGACAGTCATGATACGTCATCAACTACAGCCTCACTACGTTCTTTTTCAGCAGCAGGTTCGAGCTGATTTTGTTCCAGTTCTGCAACTGGGTAATTTTTCATAGGGTTAAATGGTTGTGCGCGATGGTCCGTAACAGGTCTTTCACGCAAGAACACTTCTGCCTTACGTTATTCCTCACGGAAGTTGTCTAATGAGTTCAAAGTCATTGCATATACTAACTGAGCAACTAGCGGATTAATATTGGGCAACATGAGGCGTTTAAGTTCTTCATCTCTCATGAGGATTATACGCTGAGAATTTAATGCAACAATTGCTGAAACGTAGTCCTCTACAGATTCACGCCGCTCCTGTTTACGTCGTTCCATTGCTCGCGGTATTTCTGCATCGGAACTCTATATTTTGAAACATTTAGTAAGGGCTTGCTTTAGTTCGTTTCAGCTTGGATCTAGACTCGCTCGCAGAAATTGCCAGTACCATGAATCCGCGGCTCCGCTCACACATCTCTGGAACTGATTCACCCAATAATTTTCAGAGGCTTGGCTCTAACTTTTAACCCGGTCTATTTGAAATAAAAACTTGTTAACTGGCATATTGTTGGCATTACCATTGAATTTAATAGACCATCTCTTCAAAGGACTATCTGATTTAGTGCGATTATTATTGTCTGCCGATTGCGGACGTCTCGTTGGTTGCTGGTCAGAGTATTGATTAGGAGGAACCGGAGGAGGATAATTGGTTATCTGAGAACGATATGCAGTCTCTAAATGTTGGTAAGGGGCCCTGTATTCTTGTTGAGATTATAACCGATTTAAAGCATTTTGCAGTTCTCTAATCTGATTCTTGTATGCTCTGTTTTGACCTTGAACTACAGACCAATCAACGGGTGGTCTACAGCGGCCGAACGAAGAAGGTGCATTGCCCACAATTTTATTGGCACTATGATCCCATTGTAAGTCCGAAGGCGGAGGATTGTTTAGTACATTAGGTCGAGGCCGAACTCTAGGTTCAACGGGGGACAATAGCCCAACTCCTGATGTATTAAGACCGGGAGGGTCTGGTATTAGGTAATTCCGATGGAATTTGAGTTAATAAAGATTGATTGCGGTTTCCAGGTAGGTTCGTAGGAGTACCAGCACGTGACGAGTTCAGTGATATGGCATGACTATTACTTAGATGTTGACCATAATGAATCGTTTCATTGGTCACATCTTTGGAAGTTTTGTCCGCAGACGCTAAAGTTTGAATCCGTCTGGTCGCGACTCCATCTTTTGGGATTGCACCCGCTGTTATGGGGGTTTATTGAGGACATAATTAGGGAATATCGCTGATGAAATCAAAATCTTGTGTTTCCTACTTATTCTTAAATTTTACTCTGGCTAACAACGAAAACTATTTAAATCGGATTGCTAACCCAAAATGAACAGCACGAGTGAATAAGGCCGTATATATGACGAGTGTGAAAAATTAACTGAAAAATAATGTACACACGACAGGATCAAATAATTATAAGTAACCTGTTGTAGTTGTATGTTTACGTGTCTTCGTCTACAAAAATTAATGAATCTTTCGACCAACCAACCACGAGTTATATTTTGGATTCTAAGATTTATTAGTTATACATTGAACACAGACAAAAAAACTAGTTCCGTGAGTGGTGTGAAACAAGAGTTTGTACAGATAACATAACCTGCAACAACGTTGTTCAGAACAAATTCGCGATTTCTTTGGATAAAAATTTTTTGTTTGCCTCTAATTTTGGTGATCGCTATGTCTATCTGCTCCTTCTCTAAACTTTACAAAAGAATATGTATTAAGATATAAAGTTTCATAGAGTACATATTTTTTCCGGTTATTCTATTAACAAATAATGACTCACATCATTATTTCAAGTGATCGTTTTAGCATAACGATCGTTTGGCCATTTACTTGACGAGACCTGTCCTTCAGCATTCTGACAAGCTCGGATGATATCAACCTTCTGATATATTTGTCTTATCCACTTATATCAAAAGTGACAACTCAAATCTAACCGCAAGTATCTCGATCGTCTAGTGACTGGAAGCTTCCGATCGAAAGGTTACTTTCCGCAGGGGTTTTATCGAGCACAACTACGCTATTGACTTGATTCGCTTAACGAAGCTCGCAAGTCCTGTTAATCAGGGGAGCCAGGGGTTGAACTTGCACCAAGTGCTCAAGCTTGCCCAGACAAATGTCAATCCGTCTGATTAACAAAATTCTCTTACCTCCAGCGCATGGCCTAGAAATCGTGCCCGCCGACAGCTGAAATAATCCCTCACCTGGGGCAACGGTAAAGACCGCTGGTCGCAGACGTACTAGTTATTTCCCGTACTTTATCTTCCCCGAAGAGACTCTAGAGTATGAGCCATGAGAGTCCGTACAATTAGTTTCTCTTTTTCCTTAGCATGCTCTCATCATATGCTTCAACGGTTGGCCTCTCATCCTTGTACTTGGAATCAATTAACTTGAACTTATTTTGCCTTAGTAAGCCATTAAGGCTAGAAAGAGGACAAATTTTTTAGAGCTAAAAAATATCTAAGGACTTTCTTTTGCTAAGTATTGCTCGATAGCAATAGAACCAAAGTGAGTATATCAGACTGATATACCAAACATATATTTCGGGCTTTAACAAATTCCTTCCATCCTTCATCCGTTAAGGAGCGATGTGCTGATAATCTTGAAATCATCAGCTAGAACTTGCTAACCATTTGGGCGTCATGTAATGTTCGCAGAGCGTTTTCAAACTACAATGCTGCAATCAGTTTGGGGCGCCATGACTAGACATGGTATCCGTCCAACCAAACCAAAATGTTACAACACTGTAGCCTAAGTAATTGTCATCGCCACGAGTGGATATTAACTGGTGTTCCGTCTTGAAACAAATAGAGGGAGTTAATCTCCATCACCCCTTGTTCAAGATGGCCAGGATCATATAGACCGGCGAAGACAATTGTCGACTGGTGACAAAGCCACAATTGGGTGACTTATGCCCTATGGATTGCCTGAAGGTAGTGTGCATCTAGCATATAGCAAGTGCGTAGCTCGTCGGAAGGGGCGTGGGGTGCTACCTGTAACCATAGACATCATATTTGTTATTATGCACGATATGGTCTGAGAAGTACGGTTTGAGAAGTCCGTACTCTATCCTCAGCGGGCTGGGTAGGTATTGTAAGATGAAAAGTAGGAAGTCAGACTACAGGATATCAACTTCAAGTCGGCTACGGTGTGTAAATTTGGGATTCTGTTGATAAGAATCTTTTCGTACAGACTACCGATAACGTAACGGTAAGAACACTTTTCGACACCGCGTGTTCGTAGAATTATTCATCAGACACACAAAGGCAAAAGAACTCTGAAAAGGGCTTAAAATATCGTTCATCTATCGCACCAGTTGTACACGCACCGCAAAAAGGGGACTTTCAGTATTTAGCCCAGCCACTAGATTTCACTTTCATAAAAAGAAAAGGCATTATAAGGCTCCGTGGAAGTACGGAACTCATACATGCCTTGCATGTGGAAATAAACGTATTTTATCCGACCAAATGCACTTGGACACACCAAAGTACTCGCGGAAAACTTATCAAAATGGACCACTCACGAAAGGGGTGGACATCTAGTTCTGGCGACTCATGCCTACACAAATATCGGGCTTTGCCCTTCGGCGGCAAGAAGGGGGCATTCGGACGCCAGCGGTCCTCACTTCGCCTGACACGCGCTAAAGCCGACAGGGAAAATTCAAAAGATGGCCTAGGGGGCTCCATGGACGTAGCATGGACACGGCAAGGCAAAACTGCCGGGGCTCTCTTAGCCTAACATTCAAATAAAAAAAAATTGCACTCACGGAAAAACACATGGTACAGCACACAAAAAAAAAAAAAAAAAAAAACAGTGCAGTCATTAGGACTGCCGACAGAAGTGAAAACTTGAAACTATGAAATTAAAGCGTTTTTGTATTTGCATTTTCAAATTAATTGTAGTATCAAAAATTTCTCTGGTTTTCGCATCTATCGGCACTCTGAACAATAATTATATACAATTTTAAATATAGTTTATTTATTGATCAAGACATATGATGGGTTACGCGATCCAAATAAAAACATGCAGCGAGAAACGTAATTTCATTTTCCATTTTCGATTTTCGATTTTCCATTTTTGATTTTCGATTTTCCTTTTTCGATTTTTGATTTTCGATTTTCCATTTTCGATTTTCCTTTTTCGATTTTCTATTTTCCTTTTTCGATTTTCCATTTGCCATTTTCGATTTTTGATTTTTAATTTTCGATTTTACATTTTCCATTTTCGATTTTCCATTTTCGATTTTCGATTTTCGATTTTACATTTTCGATTTTGGACTTTCCATTTTCCATTTTCCATTTTTCATCTTACAATCCCTTCACTGTTTCCTGATGCTTTTTCGTTTCATCGGTGTCGCGAATTTATGAATTTTACTCCATACAAAATCCGCTCAACGCGCCTAAAGAAGTTTTCACTTCAAAAAATCAAGTTTTCATATATAGAAAAGCAACGTTATAATTTTCATCAACATTTTTTTTCTTCCTTTTTTTCTTATTCGGACTCATGTCCCTCCTTCAATTAATTTTACAAAAGCCCTATCAAAATCTTCAATAATAAATTTATAAGAAAAATACCGTGTTTCCCTTAATAATGATCCGGCGTAGGGAGTTCAATCAAGCTGTCGCAATCAATATTTCGTATATTTTTTCGATCCGGCGTAGGGATTTATAGATTATATAGAGTTCAAACTTTTCCTTTTCCGGCCTTCCTGGCGAGCGCGCAAAAGCAAGAAAACAAAACCTTCTAGATACCACTGTTTAGTTTAAAACAAAACTTAATTTCTTTTTTTGACCGTCTCGGTCCGAAGGTTAAAACACGACTCGATCACTTCTCGAATGTTACTTCCCTTGTCACTTCTGACGGTTCCTTTATTCACCACCTTGCATGTGTGGTGAAAACAAATTCTTTAGGTGATCCATTCACAATGGCGTAGATGGCTAGATTATTTGCCCAGTAGGCAAATCTTGTAGCGTAAATTTGGCATTCCATTACAGTTTGTCAAAGAAACTTAAGAGCCTAAACGGTACAGTCGATGGATTATCACAATCGATGCAATGATATTACTAATTGAGGTTTTTTTTGTGTAACGCAAATTCGTACATATTCTCTATACTTAAGCAATTCATCAATTAATAGGCTGTAATTTATTATTCGCCTTGCCATATGCAACCCTAATGCCTTACGAAATTGTTGTTGCATTCACTACCGACTAAATGTAGTTATGAGAAACTAAAATCGTTCGCTGTAAACTTTCTGTCTCTAACAGTCATATGCCGAACGCGAAAGCTTACAATTTTGACAAATAGTCCGCGTAATGTGCATATCTCTGGTTTCTCATTTGAAATTGACAAAGAAATTAATCCATTAACTTGGTATCATGATAGAGAGATCAAATTACAGAGATGCATCGCACAATTGTTATTGTCAAACGCTGTTAATAAAATTTCCACTGTCTACTAGCAGCCTCTGTTTATCAGGATGAGCTTACGCAGGCGCGCGCCACTAAGAAAAAAAAATCACAATCATGCAAAATTGTAGCCGCTAATAAAATTTAATGACCTGCAAACGAATTCAATTCCCATCAATGCAACAATGTGTGTGTGCATTACTAAGCGCATACTCCAATCGGTACTATAAACTGTTCAGAAATAACTTGCTTTATTCGACCTACTGATTTATGCGCTCCTGTTAACGTAGAAATAATATTTCTCGAGAAAACATAATTCTTTTCTTGTATCATCTTGAGTAAAGCATGAAAATTGTTCCGTTTTTCACAAATCGAATTAAAAAAAAGACTCAATGACTCATTCGAACACAATGTCTTCGAAATATGTTCGGCACTGCAGAACAGAACCATTCTTAAGCCTCAGTTACAATGGTTCCGATCCGATCCGATCCGGAAAACGGAGAGTGTTGAGTTTCTCCATCCGACACACATCTAAAGGGAATTTCGGAAAGCCCAGTCACAATCATTCCGGTAATTAGCCGAGACACAAAACGGATGGGTAAAGTTGACCAACTTTCAACTTCTATCCGTTCCGACGCTAAGAGGTGAATTATTGAATTTCACCACCTGCTTCGCCACACTAAAAATCAAAATTACACCTCGACAGTGTCATTCTGATGCAAGTCGGAACGGAATCATTGTGACTAGAAATTTTTCCCTTCCGACGTTACCGGATCGGATCGGAACCATTGTAGCTGAGGCTTTACTTGTCTGAAATTTACTAATCATTCCAAGTCGTCAAAACCTCACACTGACTGCAAAATTGGGAATACTTCGTTTAACGAAATTTTGAATTACCATAAATCTTTAAGGAATCCGTAAAGCTGATATTACGTTTGGACGCCACTGTAACGGAACGAATTAACAAGAATTAACCCTCTTGGTCCTTACAGCACATTTTTGCCGGCTAATCAGGATCGTGGGTGATAACAAATTTATGACCCAGAGGGAGACACCGTCCTAGAGTGTGCTGTCTGAAATACCTATAAATTGATCAAATATGGGATTAAGAAAAAAATGTGATGAATAGTTAAAAGTCATTGCAATGTGAAGGTTTCCTTATGGTATTAGCTTCACTACTTAAAAAAATTAAGTTTTTCCATTTCAACCTTTCTGTAGTCCAGAGATTAGAATCGAATGGGTTTAGTAAATTAATTACTTTAAATCAAATCATTAATTATTCTTTTACAAATTATTGATTAACATTGTTATTTGAATGCTTTAAAAAAATTAACTATATTCGAACAACTGATATCTTATAACTAGTTCATATTTTCTTATTATGACATTTTTTAATTTTTTTTTTTTTTTTGTGTGTACTTTGTAAGTGCTAGGTGTTTTTTTGTAAGTGTAGTGTTTTAATGAAATGTGTTGTGTAACTACGCCACATTACTCCCCCTCCAGTAATGAGGTTACGAAAAATGTTTAATTTTGGGCTGTAGTTCAAAATTTTTTGTTTTTTATGATTTTTATTCGATATTACTAATTTTTTGTTGAAAATAGATTTAAGTCCGGTTTCAACAAGTAAATTATTATTATTGGAAACCCTTAAGTTTAAATTATTGTTCGAAAAATTATGTGAATCTACTTGTGAATTAAAATCGTCGTGTTCAACGAAAACCGCCTTAATGCGATCAATCGCAACTTCCTGACTTTTTCCTCGAATTTCAATAACGAACGTTGAGGGTTTCCTCTTTAAAACAATTTAAGGACCGCTTTAAGGTGGTGTTAAAAGTGGTGAAACCGCATCGATACGGAGAAAAACATGGGAACACGTTTCGAGATCTTTTTGAACGAAATCTTTCCAACAGGAATTATGATTGGAAGTGTTTACCGGCTTAAAGTCAGCTAAGATAGATTTGAGATTTTTGACGCAATCGGTTTGAGGAACCTCTTTAGTTGATTCGTCAAAAAATTTTCCCGGTAACCGTAAGGTGGTACCGTAAACTAACTCAGAAGGAGTTTCGTTTAAATCTTCCTGAATGGTCGAGCGATGACCTAAAAGTATTGTCGGTAAACAGTCTACCCAGTCGTTTGCATTGTTGCACTTGAGTGCGGATTTAATAGTTCTATGCAAACGTTCAATCATTCCGTTACTTTGTGGATGGTAGTGTTGTGTGACTGCAATATCCCCGGATACTACAGTCGAATTAAAAAAAGAAAAGATTTAGAAATTATGTTTTCGGTTTCGGTGTTCGTTAGAACACCACAAGTTCTTATAAGGGCAATCGCCACCAAGAAAGGAGGCAGATTTACCCAGTTTGAATTTGCTGAGAGAAAACAGATTAATTGTTAAATTTATACCTGGACTTAGAAAAAGATTGATTAATGAAAAGAAGAACTCGGCTGCTTTTAAGAAAACTTATATTATCGTGGATTCTCCGTTGAGTGATTGAAAATAGCTGGTGTTTATTGTGATGCTTGTTTTAAAATAAAACTGAGCATTGTTTAATTACTTACGATAACTTAAATACTATTTTTATGCTAACTTAACTAATTGGTATTTGGGCCAGTCGTTCAACTCATAAGTAAATGGTTATGATCAATCGGCACTTTTTTGGCGGCCCACAAACAGTTCAATTCGTATCGGTGCAATACACTTATTTGTGGGTCGAATCGATTGCACAATTCTTACGGTACAATGTGCGCAAAACAAACAGCAATCCCACCATTCCGGGTACCTTGGACCGTAGCACATTTTACGGCATGATACTATAAAGCAAAGCGGACGGAAAGCAATTGCTTCACTTGCAATTTGAGTATCATGACGTCAAAACTACCACGGGCCAGGTAGAGTATCGGATTACCCGGCATGATCGACTCGCTACATTGTTTGTGTCGCGAAAAAATGCCGATTGAGTCATGACTGAATGACTGGCATGACTTACTATTAGTTGTGAGGCACAACAGTAGGAAGTCATTCGATAGTGTTTAATGCCTAAGATCTTGGTCAACTCTTTAAATCAAATGCCGATTGAGTCATGACTGAATGACTGGCATGACTTACTATTAGTTGTGAGGCACAACAGTAGAAAGTCATTCGATAGTGTTAATGCCTAAGATCTTGGTCAACTCTTTAAATAAAATAGACTCAAATTGTCTGCCGCGATCAGTCGTAATGCTATCCAACCAGACATTAGTGCTTTAACAACTGTTTCAGCGGTAATGTCGTTGATGGGGATTATTTCCGGCCATCTTTTGAATCGATCAATGCAGGTGAGGCAGTAATTAAGACCTCAAGATGTTGGAAGAGGCCCAACAAGATCGACACCAAATTTGGCGAATGTGGTCGATTGAATACTTGATTAAATTACAGCATCGATTCAAGTGGAAACAGCGAATGGAGAGTGTGAAACCTGGAATGATGGTCGTTATAAAAGAGGATAATGTACCCGTACTAAGATGGCTGTTACGTAGAATCATCCGAACGATCAAAGAAAAAGACGATTCGGTTCGAGTCGCCGTCAGAACCACCTCTTTAGTTGTAAAACGGCCAATCCACAAGCTGGCACCTCTACCAGTAGAAACCGAAGCAGAAGAAAATACAGCCTCCATGATGGAACATAACGACCCGCCTCATCAATCGCTCGAAAACAAGAGAGGTAGAAGATAAGTTGACTGCAAATTCTTCCAGTACTGCTACCACAAGTACGTCAAAAAAGAAGAAACCTAGTTTCATGCCATTGGTTATAAACTTAATGCTACTCACCAGCCTTGTATTACCAATTTCTGGAACACCAATCAAGATTATTCCATTTACTTCAGCACCCGGCCTGTACTCCGAAAGAATTGTGTCTGCTGACCTCATTTTGGGCAGCTGGAATCTGGCTGGTTAATTACGACATGATACTGTACTGGAGAGAGTTGGAGACAGTAAAAACAGGCGTCCAATACTTAAGTTCCATCTGTTAGCATTCCAAAGAAGATTCTTCATGTATCCCTACCATAACGCAGTTTGAAGGTGTAATTACCAAAATCGAAAACAACAACGAACTTCAGAAGCCAAACAATCGAAAACACAGGGGGGGGGGGGGTGGGAGGTGGTGCTCTAAACATTGTAGGAAATATCGCCAACTCATTGTGTGGAATATTAGATGCCGAATATGCAGATAAAATCTCCAGCATCATTAGCCAAGTAGAGGGAAACGAAGAACTTTTAAGTCAACTAATAAAAAACCAACCCTCTATCATTGATTCCACGGTTAACATAATGATACAGTCTCGAGAAGCCATAGATTACCACATTTTAGGTCTCAAACGCGCCATCAACAGTAGCGCTAGCCAACTTAATAAGTTAACCAACGAATTATAATCGCACAAGATCATCCAAATATTCTCTTCACTTGCAGTTAGAGACATGCTAACTATGAACAGCTACCAGCGACTCCAAGCTGCTTTCCTAGATGTGTTGATGGATACACATCATGGCAAGATAAATCCTCTATTGTTGACGCCGCCGCAACTACAAGCTGAGATATCAAGAATCAAGGAGCATCTAAAGCCTTCAGTTCAACTACCAATCCAACACGGGGATCTATCGATGGTGTATCGGCTCATGAAGGTCGAAGGTCAAATAACAGGCAACCAAATGATCTTCAGGGTACAGCTGCCGTCGCTTATCAACGCTTTGAACTTCTTCATCTGGTGGCCGTACCAACTTCTATCAATGACACTGTAGTCACAGTTATACTAGAAGCCAACTATTTACTGATAAAAATTCATCGAGATCAATACTATCCTCTCTCCAACGAGAAGCTAACCATTGTACTCGAATTGGGGACGCTACTTACTTGCTTGCTTACACAGATACAATTGCATCCATTGTACAGAAGAAGATCTAACACTGCAGCTTGCGAATTCAGTTTCCTAAACCAGCTGGTTGAACCCAAGAAATGTCAGTTAAGAGAATGGAAACAACCTCCACGCTATATTCAATTACTCAACTCCAACCAATGGATATATTTTATTGAGAACAGCACCATCATAAACATCGTCTGTGAAAATGATAAATCAGAAATTAGTTTAAAGGGAACCGGCATCCTCGAGCTACAGGAAGATTGTGCTCTAAACGAAGCATCCACCACGATTCATGCTAATAAGCTGCATCATTCTTCCATAAGAACTGCCGCACTATCTACAAGAAATTTCACAGAATTGAAGTTTCCCGCCCACTCAACAGAACTTTGCGGTGTCAGCCGTTCCCAAAAGTCTTTTAAGAAGATTTTTCAGGAGCTCCAGCTTTCCATTCAGGATTTTAAAAACTAAGACGGATCTTCCAGTCTCATCTGTTCAGAGCCATGACACTCACCAATTTCTACTAAGTTATGGTGGACTATTGCTGATCTTACTGACCATGACATTATCTCATATAGACTCATATGAAGCAGCGATGTAAAACCAGGTCTCAAGGAGGTCCGATCCCATTATCCAGACAACTGCCAGCTGAAGCCTTCCACCTAAATACATCATCAGAGGAAGAGTTAAACAAACCTTTAACGCGGGGAGCATGTACAAATTCGTGCCTGAATTTGTTCTTTGTTTTTACTACTCTTCTTTCTTTTCTTTTTTTTTGCCTTATGCATTTTTTAACTGCTGAGATTGATATCAACTTACCACATTAACGTAAAGTTTTTTCTTTCAACTATATTTCACGTAAAGTCAGTTTCCATGCATGCAAAGAATTTATGTGCATGCATCGAATCCCATTACATTTAATTTTTTGGAATCCCATTGTTTTGTCGATTTGTAGCCGTATTTTGCATTTCTCGCAAAAAATGTTGAGAACCAAATTTATAGACATGAAAATCGACCAAGATGATTTGTTATAATCACCAAATAATTAACTACATTATTCACATATATAAAAGACCTTAGCTAGCCTCTCTATCCCTTATTGCCCATACTATATCCTAAACTTCAATTTACCACGCCCTAAACTCAAGATTTATAAAACATGAGTTATGCCAGTACACATCACAATCATGCAATGGAACATACAGGGCTTTTTAAATAACAAAGCTTCACTGGAACGACTCGTAGCAACATACAATCCCGACATCATTGCACTACAAGAGACCCATATCACCCAACGCTTCGTCCCACTTTTCAAGCTCCCTAAATATAATCCGTATCACTACAATAAGCCTTACACTTATGCTAAAGGCGGAATAGGCTTTCTAATAAGAAATACGCTAAGTATTTCTCACTAGCATTCCTCATCTGAACTCCTCCATCAGACAATTACCTTAAATACTTTTTCACCAATTTCGATTACCAACCTTTATAAAGAGCATCATGTACCTCTCTCTCTACAGCTACTCGATGAAATTCCGCTCGAAGCCCATCAGCATAAGCTCATTGTGGGTGATTTCAATGCAGCTCACACATTATGGGGATCCCGACAGACCTCAAAACCTGGCTTGATCGTTGAAGAATTCTCCAACGACAACCAACTAATCATCCTCAACGATGTCCATTTCTTATAGGAAATCCCAGGCTAAGCTCCGTCGAGAGACAAAACTAGCAAAAAAGGAATCATGGAAATCTTTCGTAAGCTCCCTGAACCCTAGCCTGGAACCTCGGATCCGCTGAAACAAAATCAGAAGCGTTAGGGGAAACAAGACCATGCCATCGTTTCCAACTATCAATACCGGCTCTTCATTACATGATAATCCGGCCGATATCGCCACTCTTGTTGCTATCAAATGGAGTGATTACAGCTCCAACTCCTCTTTTCCAGCGTGTGCGATTCAAGAAAAAAATCAGTTAAACATCCAAGCTCTTCCGCCTCCTGCAACCGAATACGGCTACATGGAGCAACCATTCCTTATGACTGAACTGGAGTTCATTCTTAGGTCAGCTAAGAACACAACACCCGGAGCAGATTGTTTTGTTTTAATTAAATAATTAAAACCCGTCTGCTCGCTTAGACTGTTCGTATTGGAAGGGTTTATTTTAGGTTCAATTATAACTGTAACATCCCCCTTTTTTTACAATTGATTAACTTTATATAATTCAAATTTTTTAACATAATTCAGTTTCTCGTAATAAATTCAGGTTAACAATATTTTTTTTTTTATGAAATCTTTTTTTTTAAAACTTTTTTTTTTTTGATTGATTAAATAGATTTTGATGGAAAGAAAGAAAGTAAATGGTTTTCGTATCTGCTAGTAGTATAGTGGATTGCCATAACGATCTGGCTTTCTTGTGATTCGTCCTTGTTTACTGCTAACTGGATCTGGTTCATTTATGTTTTGACCGTCGTTTGTTGTTGGTGTATTGTTGTTTTGAGATGGCCTTTCAGTTGCAGTATCTTCCTTGAGAACGGCTGCAACTCGGATGTGTTGTCTGTTTCGAATCGCTTCGTTACCTTCCACATCAGATATGAGGTACTTACGATTGGAAAGCCGATTTTTAACAACTGATTTTGAGGCTTCACTTTTTTTTTTGGACGCATTTTGACGTAAACATCGGTTCCTACTTCTAATGCTGGTAAGTAGTGAGCGGATTTGTCGTGGTGTTTTTTGGTGACTTGACGGCGTTCGATAATTTTGTCTTTCACTTTTAGTTGAATCTCTGGAACCAGTAGGCTTGCTTTTTGTGGTAAGATAGAACGACCGATGGCATTTGGTGTGTTACGCCATTCCCACAACGCTATCCAACGATCCTGGATACTTTTATCGGCGCGACGAAACAATCTCTTGACGATTTTAACTCTTGATTCAGCTTTACCGTTGCCTTGATGATGATACGGCGATGACATTGTTAATTTGATTGACAATTTTTTAGTGAAGACCAAAAATTCTTGACTGTTGAATTGTGATCCTGAATCCGCAACGATCACTTTTGGAATTCCATGACGTAAGAAATTTTTTTTGCAGACTTCAATCACAGCGAAAGTAGTCAAAGAAGGTAATTTGGCCACTTCAATAAAATCTGAGAAATAGTCAGTAATTATTAGATAATTTGACTTTGTGTTACCCGATTTGCTTTTTATTTCACAGATGTCCAAAACAATTCTTTCTAATGGTAAATCCGGGATCGGTGTAGATTGTAATGGCAGTTTTTGTTGTGTGCTGGCAGTTGCCAAACAGACATCACATTTTTTAATTTTGTTTTTTATTTGTTCGTTGATTTGCGGCCAATACACTGTTTCACGTGCTCGTTTCAAGCAAGACTCAATTCCGAGATGTCTATAGTGAATTTTTTCGATTATTTCATTTCTTAGTCTTGTTGGTACGATGATTCTATTTCCTTTAAACAGCACGTTGTTAGCTGTGACGATTTCCGACCTATGTTTCCAAAACAGTTTGATTTCGGGATTTAAATCCTTTTTGTCGTTTGGCCATCCGTTGATACAAACGTTTTGTAGTTCGATCAATATTGAATCTCTAGAAGTCTGTTCTTGTATTACACGAATGTTATCGTCATCAATATCGATATTTTCAAGAACATATATTTCCGCAATTTCGTCGAATATTTTGTTTACCATGAAAACTTCATTGCATTCAATATCTTTTGTTTTGGTAATTTCATTTGTGTTGATAATACGAGATAGAGCATCTGCGAGTAACATATCTTTACCCTTTTTGTATTTGACTATTAAGTTGTACCTTTGTAGTTTTAAAACCATTCGTTGAATACGCTTTGGTGCGTTTACTAATGGTCTGTTGAATATGTTAATTAGCGGTTGGTGGTCAGTTTCAATAACAACGTTGCTTCTTCCGCAAACGTATTGGTCAAATCTGATGCACGCATGGACGATGGATAAACATTCCTTTTCGATCTGAGCGTACTTCCTTTCTGTGTCTGTTAGTGCGCGAGATACAAACATGATTGGTCTGTCTTCCTGAAGTAAAGCTGCACCTAAGCCAATGCTGCTGGCATCTGTTTCTATTTTTAGCGGCTTTGACGTATCGTAGTACTTTAGGGTTGGCGTTGATGTGACTAGTTGTTTGATGGTTTCATACGCTTGTTGTTGATCTTTAGTCCACTCGAATTCAACCTCTTTTCTTGTTAGTCGACGCAATGGTTCGCTGAATTCCGACAGCTTGGGTGTGAATTTTGATAAGTAAGTAATCATCCCAATTATGCACTGCACTTCTTTTGTATATGACGGTGTTGGCATTTCAAGAATGGCCTTGATTTTTTCAGGGTCTGCTCTCAGCCCTTCGGCCGATAAAATATGACCGTAATATCTAACACTTTTTAAGCTTATTTTTTATTTATTTCGATTCAATTTAAGCTTCGTCTCGTGTACTCTTTGCAAAAGCAGTCTTAAATTTTTATCATGATCCATTTGGGCCTCCGCAGCTGTATCCCCTTTTCCGTAGACCAGAATGTCATCTGCCATAACGAGAAGTCCCGGTAGACCTTCTAATAATTCCATTTGTCGCTTTTGGTATATTTCTGGCGCTGGAGAAATTCCAAATGGCATCACGAGCCATTTGTACCTTCCAAATGGAGTCCAAAACGTTGTTAGTTTGCTGGAGTCCTCATCCAATGGCAATTGCCAAAATCCATTTCTTGCATCAAGTGTTGAAAAAACTTTTGCTTTGCTTAGTTCGGGTAAAATTTCTTCAATTGTTGGAATTTGATATTTGGGACGAAGGAGAGCTTTATTTAGTTCGAATGGATCGATGCATAAACGTAGTTTATTGTTTCTTTTTACAATTAAGCAGTTGCTGGTCCAGTCTGTGTGATCGTTGATTTTTTCGACAATCATTCGTCGCGGTAGTCTTCTAAGAAATTTTTCATTTTCATAATTTTGACAGTATTTAACTTTACTAATTTGAATGTGAAAGACGTATTTAATGATAAAAGTGGCGGTTGTTGCTCTTTTACGACCAAAAATCTGATTTTTCGACGAATATTATTTACCTCGCCTTTGATCGCTATCGAACCAATGGACTTGGCGTGACCATTTCCGAAACCTTTCATGACTGTGTCTGCCTTAAAGTTATCCAAATTAATATTTGTTGTCCGAAATATTTTTTTTTAATTTGGTAGACCTACTACATTGCAGCTTGAACACGTATCGACATAAACCGTTTCGATTTGTTTTGTTTGATGCGTCGTAAACAACACAACACAAATATCTTTACTTGTTCCACCGATTGTACTGAGTAGCATTCTTCACTGGACTTGTCTTCGTCGTTCTCGCTACTGTCCGATTTCGTTTCAAATGTTTTGATTTGTCGGTTCTTTCTGTTTTTTTTTTTTTTGATCGAGTGTGGGAGTATTTGTTTGTCTATGCATGTTTCTTTTTGCAGACGCTTGCAAAGTGATTCTTTCCCTTGCACTTAGCACATAACTTGCCGTACGCTGGGCATTTTTCCAATTCGTAGCTTCGTAATTTTTTGTGTTCATATCCACAAAAGTCGCATCTTGGCAAATTTATTTGTAATTTTTTAATTTCTTCTCCGTTTTCTTCGTTCATTTCTCTTATATGTTTGTCGGCTTGTTCTTCCACTTGACACGTTTTGATTACATCACTTAATTTCAGATCACATTGTACCAATAATTTTACTTTATTAGTAATAAATAATACAGTATTGTTATTGATTTTCAAAAAAAAAAATTTGCTGCCCTCAAAATTTTTTTGTGTACATTTCATGACCAGTAGACACGAAAAAAGCAATAAAAATTTTCACTCCGTCTGTCCGCCGTACGCCGTACGTCAACCGCCAAAATCCTTTGAAGGCTCGTAGCTCTCAAACCAGTAGAGCTATTAAATTAAAATTTTTTCTAGGAATAAACTGGGCGGACCCCTTGAATTGACATTATTTTCAGGGGTGGGGGTGTGAGGGGGAAGGTGGGGGAAGCGTTTTAGACGAAAAATTTTGGTTTCTAGATCTCAGCAACCGCTTATGTTAGGAGACTGAAACTTGAAATTTCTATAAAGCTTTGATAGTGGACCCATTTGCAAAAAAATTGATGATATGGGTGAAGGGGTGTGGGAGTGGAGGGGGAAGCAATGCGTACGAAACGCAAAAAAGTGGAGATCGACACATTCTAAAATCTATATCTCCTAAACCGTTAATAGCAAGCAATTAAAACTTAACAAATATCTGTAGTTATACTAGGAGAGTAGATTTAAACAAAATTTTTGGGTAGGGGTAGTGGCGTACGGGGGTGAGGGGTGAAATACTTAACATTACAATATCTCCCAAACCAGAGGCACCAGAAAAAAAAAATCGGTTTGGCTATAAATCTTGATAAATAAAGATTGCTGAAAGTAAAATCTATGAAGGGGGCGGGGGAGTACGTAAGTGGAGAGGATAAGAATTTTTCAAAAATAACACGTTTCATATCTCAGTAACAGTGTAAGATGGATGCTTCAAATTTTTACCAGAAGTAGGCCCAATAGAACCTTAGTAGGGAAAATTTGGGGGTGTGGGTGTAGAGGGTGAGGGTGGGGAAGGGTGAGAAAGAAAAAGTTCCGCTGCTTATATCTTAAGAATCTGTAATGATAGGAAGCTGAAACTTGGTATTTAGATAGAGCTATAGTAGTGGCACGGTGAAAAAATAAATTTTTCTTTAGGGGTAGTATGGTACGGTGGTGGGGGGTGTTTTTCCTAACTTTAGAACGGCTTATGCTAGGAAATTGAAACTCGGTACGTATTTGTAAATTAACCAGAAAAGAAATTCTGATAAAAAAAAATTCGAATATTCATTGGCGTTCAGAAGAGGGGGCAAAAAAAAGTATTAGTATATATAAAATGCATATATTTTCACGATTTTCGTCATATCTACTAGGACATTCCAAATATTGAATTCATTTTTATTCTACGGATTTTTCATATGAATACCTAGAATGTGTTTTCAAGATTTTTTGAAATTCGACCCCTAAGAGGGTGTAAACTGGTTGTATACTTTTTCATAAATTCCACCATGTTTCTCAGGTCTGATCAGATATCGAATTTCTTTTCACTTCCCCAGGCTTGTTTAATAATCACCTATTTTTAAGTTTTTTATTTTTCAACCTCTAGACCGCATTCCGGAATATGACCGAATTATTTAATTCATATGTTACACCCTTTTCTAACCGCTTTTTGTTAGGTTTTCATTCACATAGTAACATATGCCGCATCCCCGAATAAACCACGTTCCGAACTTCTGCCGGAAAAATAATAAAGTTGCGCCTAGACTGTTGGCAGACTTTTTTTCTTGTTGTGCCGGATTTTATTCCGACGACAATTTGGTTTGATAGCAAGCCGTACTCGCATGTGTCCACCATCTTTCGCAAACGAAACAAATATTGTTCGAACGTCTCGTCCGATTTTTGCTCTTTCTAAAATATGTATCTCTCATAGATTACATTTTTCACCGGAATAATATGCTTCTTGAGCACATTCACCATTGACGGTACACTTTTCAATAATCGAAAACCTTTTGCGCCGATAATTGATTTAAGCGTCGCAGTTCTCACTTGAATAGTTTTGCTATTTAAACCCGACGCGATTTAAAAATTCTCATATGCCGCCCGAAAAAATCGCCATTCGTCCGCTGGATTTTCCCTGGACGCGGAAAATAGCGGTTCTGGAACCAGTACGCGCACGTTCTTCATATTGCATATGAAGAATTTGATTTACACTGCGATAAATCGCGAACACTTAAACACTTAAACTGATTCCAATATTTACGTATTTTAGTTCGTTTTTTATTTGTTCTTTTTCTTAGAACGAAACCACACCTGACACCATGTTTTGTTTTAATTAAAACGCGTCTGCTCGCTTATACCCTAGGCAGACGACGCATTTGCATGAATGAGCAATTTTTGGGAATTACCATTTCGGAATCGTAATTCGTCGAATGATGGAATGAATGATCAATTCAACAATTTAATTGTGACAGACGTGATGCGGAATGATCATTCGACTAGGAATGATCATTCGATTGCGTCGTCTGCCTAGAGTATTAGACTGTTCGTATTGAAATGGTTTATTTTAGGTTCAATTATAACTGTAACACAGATAAAATTTCTTATAGCATGCTGAAACAATCCTCTACAAAATTTAAATACCTACTTTTGTCTCTCTATAACGAAATTCTCACTACCGGTATCCTCCCTCATACCGGGAAACTTGCTATCCTTAAACCAATCCCGCAAAGTGGCTAAGACCCCCAATCTCTTGAAAGCTATCGACCTATATCGCTCTTACCTGTCCTTTCTAAAATCTTCGAAAAGATGTTAGGTAAAAGGATCACAAAGGTCTCAGAATTATATCTTGAGCCCGAGCAACATGGATTCAGATCTAACCGAGGAGTCCACACCCTTGTCCACCTTCTTGAACACCAGATGGCCCAAGACTTACTTGGTGTAAAACATAGTGTCCTGCTTTCCATAGACCTTGAAACATCATTTGACCGCGTTCTGCTTACCCCGACAATCCTTCAACTCAACTCCTGAGGTGTCCCAAGAAAATGTCTCTCAGAAATTCACTCCTACCTCTCTCACAGAAGAGTGCAAGTGAGTGTCGATGGTCATCTCTTAGCCTGCCTACCAACACAAAATGGAGTACCCCAGGGATCTTCCTTGTCGATAGTTCTCTACAACGCTTATGTGAACTCACTCTTTCAAGACCTATCTAAACATGCTGACAATATATATACATCCAAGCTTCCGGATCTCCATCTCATGTGAATAGTACCATGAAACAAGCCTTCACTGTTATTGAAGACTGGGCGGAACAGTGTGGTACCAGAGTCCCTGCACCCAAAATAAAAACCCTTCATGTCTGCCGCAAAACCAGCTATACCTCACACTCGATTGTCCTCTCAGGCACGTCCATACCTTTACTACGGAAATTGCCGATTCTCGGGATCACCTTTTCATTCAACCTTTCCTGGAACTCACATTTTACCAGTTTGATTGAGTGACTAAAATCTATCACCAATCTCCTAACCACACATAGAAACTGCAATTTGCATTGCCAAAACTCTAGTCGACGGGACTCTGCAGCACGGCATTACCGCCTTCGGCTGGACCACCAATAATAACTTGGAGAAATTAAACATTGCCATTAACCAGTGCTATCGCACTGCAGTTGGTGCACTCCGAACCACTCCTATCACCGCTCTACGCATCGAAGCCAAATACGGTGAAGTAGAAAACCTTCTTCTTAGTAGATCGCTGAAACTTGCCAGTAAAGCACTATGTTACCATTCTCACCCCCTCCATAATCTTATTAGCGAACTGTGTACAAATATCCCTGTTGATTCTGAACCTATTAGTAGGCGGAGACTTGCGTCATCCATTAGCCGATTCGCCAACCATCTTCGCTTCAACAATGACCCACTACCAACGCCTATTAGTTACTTTCCTCGACTTACTCTCCAATCCTCTTCCAATATCCCTTTTCCTTCACGCATAGATGTATCGCTATACAAATACGCTAAGGATACTACAACACCGCATATCTACAAAACCCTCCACAATCATGTTATCGAGTCCAACTTCGGAAATCTTTTCCTTTATACCGATGGATCTTTCTCGAAGTACACAACTTCCTACGCAGTAGTTAAATACAAACCTCCCGAACCTCTCAAAGTTATCCAACAAGCTCACCTTCCAAATTACTCAGGCAGTTATGTTACTGAGATGGCTGCGTTGCTATCCGCTATCGGAAATGCAAAGGAAGAAAGTTCCCCTACTACAATATTCACAGATAACCTTAGTGTTCTCCTCGCTCTCTCCAACCCCTTCAATAAATGTCCTTCTATTGACGTGATTCAAAATGCCATGTCTTGTAACCACCCGATAACCCTTTCTTGAGTACCAGCCCACATAGGGATTCCTGGCAATGAAGCAGCAGACGTTGCTGCAAAAGAAGCATACTTCCTCCCTCTCACTATAGAGGTGCCCCTTTCACCAAATTATCTCCCTTGTACTTCAACATAATTTACTTACACAAACCCAAGACAGCTAGGAAACCAGCTCATCTTTCCTTCAGCAACACAATCCTTCCATTACAAGACCTGCATACCATCCCGACCTAAGTAGAGATGACTGCATCAGACTGCTACGAGTCAGACTAGGGAAGACTAAATTCAGCTGTCAGCACTATTTTGACAAAAAAGACCCTGACTTGTGCCCTTTCTGCAATTCAACCCTAAACGTCAAACACATCCTCCTAGAATGTACTTTCTCCCGTATCACTAGAGATCCCAACCTCGACCCAATGATCCAACTTTCCTGTATCCTAGACCCAAGTAACAGTTCTTCTATACGTAAGATTAAACGCGCTATTGATAAACACGGATTATGGAACCGCATTTGATATCCAAATATTACTCTAATTTTTACCTACTTATATTAAATACGGTGTCACATGGCCTCTGAAGCCCCGATACCTTTCTTTTTTTATGCAAATTAATTTGTACATTAATCTTTTATAAATAAAGAAAAAAAATAATGTAATTTATAAAAACAATTTCCAGGGTAATATTCTACGTTTTCCTAACTTAACCTAAGGTACCTTGATGGGGCCCGATCGTCGTTCCGGCTGCCGCATTCGGGTCGCATGTGCTACGATGATCTTCACGAGAGCAATTATCTTAGAGAGTTTTTTTTTTGATTTTTTTCTTTTATGGGAACGGCACGTTATGAGAAATTTTCCGTGAATCGTTATCTTATATGCGCTGATTTTTTTATGATTATACTAGATAGAAGGTTTTTTTTTGTTTTGTTTATCACTTATGTTTCACTAGTCCCATTCAGGTTATTCCACTATCCGTTTCACTTGTAAGGGTTCCCGATATTGTCGTGTCGACCACTTATGGATTGATTGTTTTCTAAAAAATATTTTTTTCCTCACTGTTCGTAATAAAATTTCGTCGATCACTCCCAATCTTCAAGTCCCCCAACTGGTCTCTTCCTCGTTCAAAACTTTTCTGCCTCTTTCCGTCCCAGCGTTTCTTCACAGCGAAAAAAAAAATACAATCCTTATTCTTATTGAACCCAGAAAACCCCAAGGAAAAATTGAGGAGAAAAATGAATAGGTACTGCCAGAATACACAAAAAAAATTTATATATTTTCAACACGTAATCGTAGTTTGTTGATCATAGTTGGTTTCGAGACAGATCTATGCTAAAAAATTGTATATGTACTGATTTTGTCACAATCGTGGGGACGACCCGGACCCAGGAGAAGAGTCTCATGTTCTCAGCCGGGCAAGAACACCAACAAGATGTTATACGTATGCTAAATTTGTTTCCTCTGATTAATAAACTACGGCTTGATATCCTTTCCGTGATAAACTCCCATCTTGTTTCCTCTTTCATCTTTCAGCTGGTAAGAGACATTGGCGATCTTTTTTCCGCACAATAGCTGTCACAAATTTTGGTGCTAATTTAGCGGCAAAATTTTCTACCGCATTGCTTTGCACAAAATTCCTTACATACGACCTGGCCTGGAGCAAAATTCTTGTCTCTACTCCATAAATAATATGTATGCGCCGATCTCTTGTAGACCTCTTCTAGGCGCGCCTTAACTTGAGCTTGTGCCACACCTAAACGTTTTATATGAGCTATTAACTGAATTTCCGTTTCACTAAGCGCGCTCAGGGAACGTAAAAGTTTGTAATCGGACCCATGCAATATAGAATGGAATCCGAACATTAAGTAGTGAGGCGAAAACACTGTGGAACCGTGTACGACATATATTTATATATATGACGACATCTTGACGGAGTCCCGGCCAATAATAGTATCGCTGTAATAACTCTACTGTCTTCGCCACGCCACAATGAGAGGATAAAGGACTGCAGTGGGTACTCTCAATAAGTTCACCCGTAAGAGAAGTTGGAACCCATAATTTTCACGCCGGGATATCTGAACACTGTGAAGACATAGAGGGCTGATTTATAAATATTTTGGCATGCTTAACCTTTAAGCTGTTGAAACGATTCGGATTTCTTGTACGTGCTAGATCCGTTCCTGATACTCTTCATCTAAAACCCCTTCCTTCAAATTTAGCAAAGATGTTAAAGGATTTATTGTGTCAAGTTCGGAGCAATACACACATGAAAACGCATCCGGGACAGCATTCAAAGAACCCTTTCGATGTTCAATACTAAAATTGAATCCCTGAAGTTTAAGGCTCTACCTAGCTAAACGTCCGGAAAGATCCTTTTGACACATAAGCCATTTTAAACTTGAATGGTCAGTGATGATAGTGAACTCCAATCCCTCATTATATGCTCGAAATCTGCCAAGCACTCTGATTCTGTCACGCTGTAATTGCGTGGAGCAGCATTAAGTTTGGCGGACATGAACGCTATTGGATTTTCGGCACCTTCATCAGAGCGCTGGAACATGCGCTACCAATGCCGGTCGTGCTCGCGTCGCATTGAATGAAAAATGGCTGGTCAAAATTGGGATTCACCAAAACTGGCGCTGACGTTAGCAAACTTTTGAGACGTTCAAATGCTTCCTCAGCAATTTCCGACCATACAAATTTCATATTTCTTTTTAGCAAGTCCGTTATTGGCGCAGCTACCAAGGCAAAATTTGGTATGAACCGGCGATACCAACCAGCCATGCCTAAAAACCGTCGCACATCTCTTACCGATTTGGGAACAGGGTACGATGTAATGGCCGATAGCTTCTCCGGATCGGTCTTCAGAATGCCATCGCCAACCACATAACCGAGATATTTAACCTCACGAAGCAGGAACTTACTCTTTTCCACATTTATTGTTAACTTGGCCACTCTTAGAAGACGTGCATTTTCTCGAAGAAGATCAAAGTTTTCCTCTTGAGTACTGGAAGTTACCAAAAGGTCATCCAGATATACAAATATTTTGTCATGCAATTGGTGAGGAATGACCTTATGCATTAGTCGACACATAGTCTGAGGCGCGTTATATAGGCCAAAAGGCATGACCGTAAATTGGTACAAAGGTCGCCCTGGCACAGAAAATGCGTTTTTGTCTCGTGAAGCGACGTCTAATGGTATTTGCCAAAAGGCATCCTTCAAGTCTAAGCTGGAAATAAACTTCGTGGATTGAAGGCGTGAAAGTAATCCATCAATTAAAGCACCGAAGTCCGACAATCTTCATCAGCTTATCAACTTCGCCATTTCGATTCGGAATCTTGTAGCAACGATTGAGTCAACGGGCCTACTTGAACATATGGCCAATCCAACACTTCTATATGAAATGGTTAAGAAACTTCGCAGCTCTCTTAAACTCGATTGGGCGCGATTTAAAATAGCGAAAGCTTCTGTCAACCTTTCCACGTTTGGAAGCTGGATATTTGAAATTGCTGAAGCAGCGTGACGTTATCACAATTATGCCAGTGAAACAAAAAGATCCTGAGCTACGAACATCGAAAGGTTGGGCCTTTGTCAATACACACAACGATGAAGAACTGGAAAATCGCAAGGAAAACGGTAAGTCGAATTGAATCTCACTCCGTTTCAGACTGCCAGAAGCTTAAAGACATGTCCAGATCAGCCGGTTGGTCGCTTGTGATGGAAAAACGCCTCTGCTCAGTGTGCTTCGGTTACCATCATACATCTCGCTGCACCTCTTCAAGACCTTGCGGCCTGGAGAATTGTGCTAAGCTACACCATCCGTTGCTTCATCGTCCACAAAAGGTAACAGCACCCGCGCCAACGGCCGAGATACAGGAACTGGCCCAAGTCGTAAACGCTCACCAGAGTGATGGTAGTAGGCCTGTTCTGTTTCGGATTGTGCCTGTGACGATACATACTGCAGTCAAATCGATCGGCACGTATGCATTCCTCGACGACAGATCATCCCTTTCACTGATTGAGACCAGCTTGGCAACGTCATTAGGGCTGAGTGGTCCAAAAGAAAAGCTGTGCATAAGTTGGACTGGAGGCGTATCATGAGGCGACGCTGAATCGCAGCGCTTGAAGCTGGATATTTCGCCAAGAGGGCAGTGTGCAAAGATTACATTGTTTGGTGTAAGAACGATTGCAGAGCTCAAACTGCCTGGACAAAGCATTAACGCCGAAAGCATGAAATCTCGGTTCCGGCATCTGAAAGATGTCCCATTAGCGTCGTACGAACACGCCAAACCGCAACTGCTAATCGGTCTCGACAATTTGAAAGTGTGTCTTCCACTAGAAGTGAAAGAAGGTGGCTGGCGAGAACCGTATGCAACGAGAACGCGACTTGGATGGGTTATAGGTGGCCCAACTGTGAGACCAAACTCGAATCCGTCGCTTAACCTCAACTTTCATATGTGTGATTAACCAACTTGTCAAAGACTTCTTTGCTGTCGAGAGCTATGGACTAGCAAAGGAAATGACTACTACGGAGTCATGCGACGAGAAGAGAGCGAAATTCATCCTCCAGTCTACAACAAAGAAAACTGGAGATCGTTACGAGACTCCTCGCTCTCTCCAACCCCTTCAATAAATGTCCTTCTATTGACGTGATTCGAAATGCCATGTCTTGTAACCACCCGATAACCCTTTCTTGAGTACCAGCCCACATAGGGATTCCTGGCAATGAAGCAGCAGACGTTGCTGCAAAAGAAGCATACTTCCTCCCTCTCACTATAGAGGTGCCCCTTTCACCAAATTATCTCCCTTGTACTTCAACATAATTTACTTACACAAGCCCAAGACAGCTAGGAAACCAGCTCATCTTTCCTTCAGCAACACAATCCTTCCATTACAAGACCTGCATACCATCCCGACCTAAGTAGAGATGACTGCATCAGACTGCTACGAGTCAGACTAGGGAAGACTAAATTCAGCTGTCAGCACTATTTTGACAAAAAAGACCCTGACTTGTGCCCTTTCTGCAATTCAACCCTAAACGTCAAACACATCCTCCTAGAATGTACTTTCTCCCGTATCACTAGAGATCCCAACCTCGACCCAATGATCCAACTTTCCTGTATCCTAGACCCAAGTAACAGTTCTTCTATACGTAAGATTAAACGCGCTATTGATAAACACGGATTATGGAACCGCATTTGATATCCAAATATTACTCTAATTTTTACCTACTTATATTAAATACGGTGTCACATGGCCTCTGAAGCCCCGATGCCTTTCTTTTTTTATGCAAATTAATTTGTACATTAATCTTTTATAAATAAATAAAAAAAATAATGTAATTTATAAAAAAAAATTTCCAGGGTATTATTCAACGTTTTCCTAACTTAACCTAAGGTACCTTGATGGGGCCCGATCGTCGTTCCGGCTGCCGCATTCGGGTCGCATGTGCTACGATGATCTTCACGAGAGCAATTATCTTAGAGAGTTTTTTTTTTGATTTTTTTCTTTTATGGGAACGGCACGTTATGAGAAATTTTTCGTGAATCGTTATCTTATATGCGCTGATTTTTTTCTCTGTTTACGGGGGTAGCACTTTATGGATTATACTAGATAGAAGGATTTTTTTTGTTTTGTTTATCACTTATGTTTCACTAGTCCCATTCAGGTTATTCCACTATCCGTTTCACTTGTAAGGGTTCCCGATATTGTCGTGTCGACCACTTATGGATTGATTGTTTTCTAAAAAATATTTTTTTTCTCACTGTTCGTAATAAAATTTCGTCGATCACTCCCAATCTTCAAGTCCCCCAACTGGTCTCTTCCTCGTTCAAAACTTTTCTGCCTCTTTCCGTCCCAGCGTTTCTTCACAGCGAAAAAAAAAAATACAATCCTTATTCTTATTGAACCCAGAAAACCCCAAGGAAAAATTGAGGAGAAAAATGAATAGGTACTGCCAGAATACACAAAAAAAATTTATATATTTTCAACACGTAATCGTAGTTTGTTGATCATAGTTGGTTTCGAGACAGATCTATGCTAAAAAATTGTATATGTACTGATTTTGTCACAATCGTGGGGACGACCCGGACCCAGGAGAAGAGTCTCATGTTCTCAGCCGGGCAAGAACACCAACAAGATGTTATACGTATGCTAAATTTGTTTCCTCTGATTAATAAACTACGGCTTGATATCCTTTCCGTGATAAACTCCCATCTTGTTTCCTCTTTCATCTTTCAGCTCGTAAGAGACATTGGCGATCTTTTTTCCGCACAATAGCTGTCACAAATTTTGGTGCTAATTTAGCGGCAAAATTTTCTACCGCATTGCTTTGCACAAAATTCCTTACATACGACCTGGCCTGGAGCAAAATTCTTGTCTCTACTCCATAAATAATATGTATGCGCCGATCTCTTGTAGACCTCTTCTAGGCGCGCCTTAACTTGAGCTTGTGCCACACCTAAACGTTTTATATGAGCTATTAACTGAATTTCCGTTTCACTAAGCGCGCTCAGGGAACGTAAAAGTTTGTAATCGGACCCATGCAATATAGAATGGAATCCGAACATTAAGTAGTGAGGCGAAAACACTGTGGAACCGTGTACGACATATATTTATATATATGACGACATCTTGACGGAGTCCCGGCCAATAATAGTATCGCTGTAATAACTCTACTGTCTTCGCCACGCCACAATGAGAGGATAAAGGACTGCAGTGGGTACTCTCAATAAGTTCACCCGTAAGAGAAGTTGGAACCCATAATTTTCACGCCGGGATATCTGAACACTGTGAAGACATAGAGGGCTGATTTATAAATATTTTGGCATGCTTAACCTTTAAGTTGTTGAAACGATTCGGATTTCTTGTACGTGCTAGATCCGTTCCTGATACTCTTCATCTAAAACCCCTTCCTTCAAATTTAGTAAAGATGTTAAAGGATTTATTGTGTCAAGTTCGGAGCAATACACACATGAAAACGCATCCGGGACAGCATTCAAAGAACCCTTTCGATGTTCAATACTAAAATTGAATCCCTGAAGTTTAAGGCTCTACCTAGCTAAACGTCCGGAAAGATCCTTTTGACACATAAGCCATTTTAAACTTGAATGGTCAGTGATGATAGTGAACTCCAATCCCTCATTATATGCTCGAAATCTGCCAAGCACTCTGATTCTGTCACGCTGTAATTGCGTGGAGCAGCATTAAGTTTGGCGGACATGAACGCTATTGGATTTTCGGCACCTTCATCAGAGCGCTGGAACATGCGCTACCAATGCCGGTCGTGCTCGCGTCGCATTGAATGAAAAATGGCTGGTCAAAATTGGGATTCACCAAAACTGGCGCTGACGTTAGCAAACTTTTGAGACGTTCAAATGCTTCCTCAGCAATTTCCGACCATACAAATTTCATATTTCTTTTTAGCAAGTCCGTTATTGGCGCAGCTACCAAGGCAAAATTTGGTATGAACCGGCGATACCAACCAGCCATGCCTAAAAACCGTCGCACATCTCTTACCGATTTGGGAACAGGGTACGATGTAATGGCCGATAGCTTCTCCGGATCGGTCTTCAGAATGCCATCGCCAACCACATAACCGAGATATTTAACCTCACGAAGCAGGAACTTACTCTTTTCCATATTTATTGTTAACTTGGCCACTCTTAGAAGACGTGCATTTTCTCGAAGAAGATCAAAGTTTTCCTCTTGAGTACTGGAAGTTACCAAAAGGTCATCCAGATATACAAATATTTTGTCATGCAATTGGTGAGGAATGACCTTATGCATTAGTCGACACATAGTCTGAGGCGCGTTATATAGGCCAAAAGGCATGACCGTAAATTGGTACAAAGGTCGCCCTGGCACAGAAAATGCGTTTTTGTCTCGTGAAGCGACGTCTAATGGTATTTGCCAAAAGGCATCCTTCAAGTCTAAGCTGGAAATAAACTTTGTGGATTGAAGGCGTGAAAGTAATCCATCAATTAAAGCACCGAAGTCCGACAATCTTCATCAGCTTATCAACTTCGCCATTTCGATTCGGAATCTTGTAGCAACGATTGAGTCAACGGGCCTACTTGAACATATGGCCAATCCAACACTTCTATATGAAATGGTTAAGAAACTTCCCAGCTCTCTTAAACTCGATTGGGCGCGATTTAAAATAGCGAAAGCTTCTGTCAACCTTTCCACGTTTGGAAGCTGGATATTTGAAATTGCTGAAGCAGCGTGACGTTATCACAATTATGCCAGTGAAACAAAAAGATCCTGAGCTACGAACATCGAAAGGTTGGGCCTTTGTCAATACACACAACGATGAAGAACTGGAAAATCGCAAGGAAAACGGTAAGTCGAATTGAATCTCACTCCGTTTCAGACTGCCAGAAGCTTAAAGACATGTCCAGATCAGCCGGTTGGTCGCTTGTGATGGAAAAACGCCTCTGCTCAGTGTGCTTCGGTTACCATCATACATCTCGCTGCACCTCTTCAAGACCTTGCGGCCTGGAGAATTGTGCTAAGCTACACCATCCGTTGCTTCATCGTCCACAAAAGGTAACAGCACCCGCGCCAACGGCCGAGATACAGGAACTGGCCCAAGTCGTAAACGCTCACCAGAGTGATGGTAGTAGGCCTGTTCTGTTTCGGATTGTGCCTGTGACGATACATACTGCAGTCAAATCGATCGGCACGTATGCATTCCTCGACGACAGATCATCCCTTTCACTGATTGAGACCAGCTTGGCAACGTCATTAGGGCTGAGTGGTCCAAAAGAAAAGCTGTGCATAAGTTGGACTGGAGGCGTATCATGAGGCGACGCTGAATCGCAGCGCTTGAAGCTGGATATTTCGCCAAGAGGGCAGTGTGCAAAGATTACATTGTTTGGTGTAAGAACGATTGCAGAGCTCAAACTGCCTGGACAAAGCATTAACGCCGAAAGCATGAAATCTCGGTTCCGGCATCTGAAAGATGTCCCATTAGCGTCGTACGAACACGCCAAACCGTAACTGCTAATCGGTCTCGACAATTTGAAAGTGTGTCTTCCACTAGAAGTGAAAGAAGGTGGCTGGCGAGAACCGTATGCAACGAGAACGCGACTTGGATGGGTTATAGGTGGCCCAACTGTGAGACCAAACTCGAATCCGTCGCTTAACCTCAACTTTCACATGTGTGATTAACCAACTTGTCAAAGACTTCTTTGCTGTCGAGAGCTATGGACTAGCAAAGGAAATGACTACTACGGAGTCATGCGACGAGAAGAGAGCGAAATTCATCCTCCAGTCTACAACAAAGAAAACTGGAGATCGTTACGAGACTCCACGCTCTCTCCAACCCCTTCAATAAATGTCCTTCTATTGACGTGATTCGAAATGCCATGTCTTGTAACCACCCGATAACCCTTTCTTGAGTACCAGCCCACATAGGGATTCCTGGCAATGAAGCAGCAGACGTTGCTGCAAAAGAAGCATACTTCCTCCCTCTCACTATAGAGGTGCCCCTTTCACCAAATTATCTCCCTTGTACTTCAACATAATTTACTTACACAAACCCAAGACAGCTAGGAAACCAGCTCATCTTTCCTTCAGCAACACAATCCTTCCATTACAAGACCTGCATACCATCCCGACCTAAGTAGAGATGACTGCATCAGACTGCTACGAGTCAGACTAGGGAAGACTAAATTCAGCTGTCAGCACTATTTTGACAAAAAAGACCCTGACTTGTGCCCTTTCTGCAATTCAACCCTAAACGTCAAACACATCCTCCTAGAATGTACTTTCTCCCGTATCACTAGAGATCCCAACCTCGACCCAATGATCCAACTTTCCTGTATCCTAGACCCAAGTAACAGTTCTTCTATACGTAAGATTAAACGCGCTATTGATAAACACGGATTATGGAACCGCATTTGATATCCAAATATTACTCTAATTTTTACCTACTTATATTAAATACGGTGTCACATGGCCTCTGAAGCCCCGATGCCTTTCTTTTTTTATGCAAATTAATTTGTACATTAATCTTTTATAAATAAATAAAAAAAATAATGTAATTTATAAAAAAAATTTCCAGGGTATTATTCTACGTTTTCCTAACTTAACCTAAGGTACCTTGATGGGGCCCGATCGTCGTTCCGGCTGCCGCATTCGGGTCGCATGTGCTACGATGATCTTCACGAGAGCAATTATCTTAGAGATTTTTTTTTTTTTGTTTTTTTTCTTTTATGGGAACGGCACGTTATGAGAAATTTTCCGTGAATCGTTATCTTATATGCGCTGATTTTTTTCTCTGTTTACGGGGGTAGCACTTTATGGATTATACTAGATAGAAGGGTTTTTTTTGTTTTGTTTATCACTTATGTTTCACTAGTCCCATTCAGGTTATTCCACTATCCGTTTCACTTGTAAGGGTTCCCGATATTGTCGTGTCGACCACTTATGGATTGATTGTTTTCTAAAAAATATTTTTTTCCTCACTGTTCGTAATAAAATTTCGTCGATCACTCCCAATCTTCAAGTCCCCCAACTGGTCTCTTCTTCGTTCAAAACTTTTCTGCCTCTTTCCGTCCCAGCGCTTCTTCACAGCGAAAAAAAAAATACAATCCTTATTCTTATTGAACCCAGAAAACCCCAAGGAAAAATTGAGGAGAAAAATGAATAGGTACTGCCAGAATACACAAAAAAAATTTATATATTTTCAACACGTAATCGTAGTTTGTTGATCATAGTTGGTTTCGAGACAGATCTATGCTAAAAAATTGTATATGTACTGATTTTGTCACAATCGTGGGGACGACCCGGACCCAGGAGAAGAGTCTCATGTTCTCAGCCGGGCAAGAACACCAACAAGATGTTATACGTATGCTAAATTTGTTTCCTCTGATTAATAAACTACGGCTTGATATCCTTTCCGTGATAAACTCCCATCTTGTTTCGTCTTTCATCTTTCAGCTCGTAAGAGACATTGGCGATCTTTTTTCCGCACAATAGCTGTCACAAATTTTGGTGCTAGTTTAGCGGCAAAATTTTCTACCGCATTGCTTTGCACAAAATTCCTTACATACGACCTGGCCTGGAGCAAAATTCTTGTCTCTACTCCATAAATAATATGTATGCGCCGATCTCTTGTAGACCTCTTCTAGGCGCGCCTTAACTTGAGCTTGTGCCACACCTAAACGTTTTATATGAGCTATTAACTGAATTTCCGTTTCACTAAGCGCGCTCAGGGAACGTAAAAGTTTGTAATCGGACCCATGCAATATAGAATGGAATCCGAACATTAAGTAGTGAGGCGAAAACACTGTGGAACCGTGTACGACATATATTTATATATATGACGACATCTTGACGGAGTCCCGGCCAATAATAGTATCGCTGTAATAACTCTACTGTCTTCGCCACGCCACAATGAGAGGATAAAGGACTGCAGTGGGTACTCTCAATAAGTTCACCCGTAAGAGAAGTTGGAACCCATAATTTTCACGCCGGGATATCTGAACACTGTGAAGACATAGAGGGCTGATTTATAAATATTTTGGCATGCTTAACCTTTAAGTTGTTGAAACGATTCGGATTTCTTGTACGTGCAAGATCCGTTCCTGATACTCTTGATCTAAAACCCCTTCCTTCAAATTTAGCAAAGATGTTAAAGGATTTATTGTGTCAAGTTCGGAGCAATACACACATGAAAACGCATCCGGGACAGCATTCAAAGAACCCTTTCGATGTTCAATACTAAAATTGAATCCCTGAAGTTTAAGGCTCTACCTAGCTAAACGTCCGGAAAGATCCTTTTGACACATAAGCCATTTTAAAAAGTTCACTATCATCACTGACCATTCAAGTGTCAGTGATGATAGTGAACTCCAATCCCTCATTATATGCTCGAAATCTGCCAAGCACTCTGATTCTGTCACGCTGTAATTGCGTGGAGCAGCATTAAGATTGGCGGATATGAACGCTATTGGATTTTCGGCACCTTCATCAGAGCGCTGGAACATGCGCTACCAATGCCGGTCGTGCTCGCGTCGCATTGAATGAAAAATGGCTGGTCAAAATTGGGATTCACCAAAACTGGCGCTGACGTTAGCAAACTTTTGAGACGTTCAAATGCTTCCTCAGCAATTTCCGACCACACAAATTTCATATTTCTTTTTAGCAAGTCCGTTATTGGCGCAGCTACCAAGGCAGAATTTGGTATGAACCGGCGATACCAACCAGCCATGCCTAAAAACCGTCGCACATCTCTTACCGATTTGGGAACAGGGTACGATGTAATGGCCGATAGCTTCTCCGGATCGGTCTTCAGAATGCCATCGCCAACCACATAACCGAGATATTTAACCTCACGAAGCAGGAACTTACTCTTTTCCATATTTATTGTTAACTTGGCCACTCTTAGAAGACGTGCATTTTCTCGAAGAAGATCAAAGTTTTCCTCTTGAGTACTGGAAGTTACCAAAAGGTCATCCAGATATACAAATATTTTGTCATGCAATTGGTGAGGAATGACCTTATGCATTAGTCGACACATAGTCTGAGGCGCGTTATATAGGCCAAAAGGCATGACCGTAACTTGGTACAAAGGTCGCCCTGGCACAGAAAATGCGTTTTTGTCTCGTGAAGCGACGTCTAATGGTATTTGCCAAAAGGCATCCTTCAAGTCTAAGCTGGAAATAAACTTCGTGGATTGAAGGCGTGAAAGTAACCCATCAATTAAAGCACCGAAGTCCGACAATCGTCATCAGCTTATCAACTTCGCCATTTCGATTCGGAATCTTGTAGCAACGATTGAGTCAACGGGCCTACTTGAACATATGGCCAATCCAACACTTCTATATGAAATGGTTAAGAAACTTCCCAGCTCTCTTAAACTCGATTGGGCGCGATTTAAAATAGCGAAAGCTTCTGTCAACCTTTCCACGTTTGGAAGCTGGATATTTGAAATTGCTGAAGCAGCGAGTGACGTTATCACAATTATGCCAGTGAAACAAAAAGATCCTGAGCTACGAACATCGAAAGGTTGGGCCTTTGTCAATACACACAACGATGAAGAACTGGAAAATCGCAAGGAAAACGGTAAGTCGAATTGAATCTCACTCCGTTGCAGACTGCCAGAAGCTTAAAGACATGTACAGATCAGCCGGTTGGTCGCTTGTGATGGAAAAACGCCTCTGCTCAGTGTGCTTCGGTTACCATCATACATCTCGCTGCACCTCTTCAAGACCTTGCGGCCTAGAGAATTGTGCTAAGCTACACCATCCGTTGCTTCATCGTCCACAAAAGGTAACAGCACCCGCGCCAACGGCCGAGATACAGGAACTGGCCCAAGTCGTAAACGCTCACCAGAGTGATGGTAGTAGGCCTGTTCTGTTTCGGATTGTGCCTGTGACGATACATACTGCAGTCAAATCGATCGGCACGTATGCATCCCTCGACGACAGATCATCCCTTTCACTGATTGAGACCAGCTTGGCAACGTCATTAGGGCTGAGTGGTCCAAAAGAAAAGCTGTGCATAAGTTGGACTGGAGGCGTATCATGAGGCGACGCTGAATCGCAGCGCTTGAAGCTGGATATTTCGCCAAGAGGGCAGTGTGCAAAGATTACATTGTTTGGTGTAAGAACGATTGCAGAGCTCAAACTGCCTGGACAAAGCATTAACGCCGAAAGCATGAAATCTCGGTTCCGGCATCTGAAAGATGTCTTATTAGCGTCGTACGAACACGCCAAACCGCAACTGCTAATCGGTCTCGACAATTTGAAAGTGTGTCTTCCACTAGAAGTGAAAGAAGGTGGCTGGCGAGAACCGTATGCAACGAGAACGCGACTTGGATGGGTTATAGGTGGCCCAACTGTGAGACCAAACTCGAATCCGTCGCTTAACCTCAACTTTCATATGTGTGATTAACCAACTTGTCAAAGACTTCTTTGCTGTCGAGAGCTATGGACTAGCAAAGGAAATGACTACTACGGAGTCATGCGACGAGAAGAGAGCGAAATTCATCCTCCAGTCTACAACAAAGAAAACTGGAGATCGTTACGAGACTCCTCGCTCTCTCCAACCCCTTCAATAAATGTCCTTCTATTGACGTGATTCGAAATGCCATGTCTTGTAACCACCCGATAACCCTTTCTTGAGTACCAGCCCACATAGGGATTCCTGGCAATGAAGCAGCAGACGTTGCTGCAAAAGAAGCATACTTCCTCCCTCTCACTATAGAGGTGCCCCTTTCACCAAATTATCTCCCTTGTACTTCAACATAATTTACTTACACAAGCCCAAGACAGCTAGGAAACCAGCTCATCTTTCCTTCAGCAACACAATCCTTCCATTACAAGACCTGCATACCATCCCGACCTAAGTAGAGATGACTGCATCAGACTGCTACGAGTCAGACTAGGGAAGACTAAATTCAGCTGTCAGCACTATTTTGACAAAAAAGACCCTGACTTGTGCCCTTTCTGCAATTCAACCCTAAACGTCAAACACATCCTCCTAGAATGTACTTTCTCCCGTATCACTAGAGATCCCAACCTCGACCCAATGATCCAACTTTCCTGTATCCTAGACCCAAGTAACAGTTCTTCTATACGTAAGATTAAACGCGCTATTGATAAACACGGATTATGGAACCGCATTTGATATCCAAATATTACTCTAATTTTTACCTACTTATATTAAATACGGTGTCACATGGCCTCTGAAGCCCCGATGCCTTTCTTTTTTTATGCAAATTAATTTGTACATTAATCTTTTATAAATAAATAAAAAAAATAATGTAATATATAAAAAAAAATTTCCAGGGTATTATTCTACGTTTTCCTAACTTAACCTAAGGTACCTTGATGGGGCCCGATCGTCGTTCCGGCTGCCGCATTTGGGTCGCATGTGCTACGATGATCTTCACGAGAGCAATTATCTTAGAGATTTTTTTTTTTTTGTTTTTTTTATGGGAACGGCACGTTATGAGAAATTTTTCGTGAATCGTTATCTTATATGCGCTGATTTTTTTCTCTGTTTACGGGGGTAGCACTTTATGGATTATACTAGATAGAAGGATTTTTTTTGTTTTGTTTATCACTTATGTTTCACTAGTCCCATTCAGGTTATTCCACTATCCATTTCACTTGTAAGGGTTCCCGATATTGTCATGTCGACCACTTATGGATTGATTGTTTTCTAAAAAATATTTTTTTTCTCACTGTTCGTAATAAAATTTCGTCGATCACTCCCAATCTTCAAGTCCCCCAACTGGTCTCTTCCTCGTTCAAAACTTTTCTGCCTCTTTCCGTCCCAGCGCTTCTTCACAGCGAAAAAAAAAAATACAATCCTTATTCTTATTGAACCCAGAAAACCCCAAGGAAAAATTGAGGAGAAAAATGAATAGGTACTGCCAGAATACACAAAAAAAATTTATATATTTTCAACACGTAATCGTAGTTTGTTGATCATAGTTGGTTTCGAGACAGATCTATGCTAAAAAATTGTATATGTACTGATTTTGTCACAATCGTGGGGACGACCCGGACCCAGGAGAAGAGTCTCATGTTCTCAGCCGGGCAAGAACACCAACAAGATGTTATACGTATGCTAAATTTGTTTCCTCTGATTAATAAACTACGGCTTGATATCCTTTCCGTGATAAACTCCCATCTTGTTTCCTCTTTCATCTTTCAGCTCGTAAGAGACATTGGCGATCTTTTTTCCGCACAATAGCTGTCACAAATTTTGGTGCTAATTTAGCGTCAAAATTTTCTACCGCATTGCTTTGCACAAAATTCCTTACATACGACCTGGCCTGGAGCAAAATTCTTATCTCTACTCCATAAATAATATGTATGCGCCGAACTCTTGTAGACCTCTTCTAGGCGCGCCTTAACTTGAGCTTGTGCCACACCTAAACGTTTTATATGAGCTATTAACTGAATTTCCGTTTCACTAAGCGCGCTCAGGGAACGTAAAAGTTTGTAATCGGACCCATGCAATATAGAATGGAATCAGAACATTAAGTAGTGAGGCGAAAACACTGTGGAACAGTGTACGACATATATTTATATATATGACGACATCTTGACGGAGTCCCGGCCAATAATAGTATCGCTGTAATAACTCTACTGTCTTCGCCACGCCACAATGAGAGGATAAAGGACTGCAGTGGGTACTCTCAATAAGTTCACCCGTAAGAGAAGTTGGAACCCATAATTTTCACGCCGGGATATCTGAACACTGTGAAGACATAGAGGGCTGATTTATAAATATTTTGGCATGCTTAACCTTTAAGTTGTTGAAACGATTCGGATTTCTTGTACGTGCTAGATCCGTTCCTGATACTCTTGATCTAAAACCCCTTCCTTCAAATTTAGCAAAGATGTTAAAGGATTTATTGTGTCAAGTTCGGAGCAATACACACATGAAAACTCATCCGGGACAGCATTCAAAGAACCCTTTCGATGTTCAATACTAAAATTGAATCCCTGAAGTTTAAGGCTCTACCTAGCTAAACGTCCGGAAAGATCCTTTTGACACATAAGCCATTTTAAACTTGAATGGTCAGTGATGATAGTGAACTCCAATCCCTCATTATATGCTCGAAATCTGCCAAGCACTCTGATTCTGTCACGCTGTAATTGCGTGGAGCAGCATTAAGTTTGGCGGACATGAACGCTATTGGATTTTCGGCACCTTCATCAGAGCGCTGGAACATGCGCTACCAATGCCGGTCGTGCTCGCGTCGCATTGAATGAAAAATGGCTGGTCAAAATTGGGATTCACCAAAACTGGCGCTGACGTTAGCAAACTTTTGAGACGTTCAAATGCTTCCTCAGCAATTTCCGACCATACAAATTTCATATTTCTTTTTAGCAAGTCCGTTATTGGCGCAGCTACCAAGGCAAAATTTGGTATGAACCGGCGATACCAACCAGCCATGCCTAAAAACCGTCGCACATCTCTTACCGATTTGGGAACAGGGTACGATGTAATGGCCGATAGCTTCTCCGGATCGGTCTTCAGAATGCCATCGCCAACCACATAACCGAGATATTTAACCTCACGAAGCAGGAACTTACTCTTTTCCATATTTATTGTTAACTTGGCCACTCTTAGAAGACGTGCATTTTCTCGAAGAAGATCAAAGTTTTCCTCTTGAGTACTGGAAGTTACCAAAAGGTCATCCAGATATACAAATATTTTGTCATGCAATTGGTGAGGAATGACCTTATGCATTAGTCGACACATAGTCTGAGGCGCGTTATATAGGCCAAAAGGCATGACCGTAACTTGGTACAAAGGTCGCCCTGGCACAGAAAATGCGTTTTTGTCTCGTGAAGCGACGTCTAATGGTATTTGCCAAAAGGCATCCTTCAAGTCTAAGCTGGAAATAAACTTCGTGGATTGAAGGCGTGAAAGTAACCCATCAATTAAAGCACCGAAGTCCGACAATCTTCATCAGCTTATCAACTTCGCCATTTCGATCGCGACTCACAACGGTTCTTATATCGCAATGACACGACAAAGCAGCCTGATCATTAAGTGATGAACGTAGTGACATTCGGAGCCACGTGCTCGCCAAGCTCGGCACAATACGTAAAGAATCACAACGCTGACAACTTTCAGAGCACACATCCTCGAGCGGTCGATGCAATAAAACGAAATCACTACGTAGACGATTTTCTGGATTATGCAGATACGGAGGAGGAGGCGTCCAAACTGGCATCTGACGTCAGATTCATACATTCGAAGGCCGGCTTCGAATTAAGAAATTGGCTTTCGAACTCAACTCGTCTTTTAGAGCTGCTCACCATCGATATATCCGGACAATCAAAAAGTTTTTACCATTCGCTCGATCCGGAACGTATTTTGGGTATGAGGTGGAACACATCTGCCGACGCGTTTTGTTTCTTCGTGAATCGAGATCGACTAGGATGTGACACTGTTGACAATCACCGCCGACCTTCCAAACGAGAAGTACTGCGGATCTTAATGATGATTTTTGATCCCATTGGGCTGATTTCTCACTTCCTGGCACGTGTGAAAATCTTACTTCAAGACGTGTGGAGGTCAGGAGTGAGTTGGGACGAGCCAATAAAAGATAACGAGTACCGAAAGTTCAGGAGTTGGGTGGAGCTTTTGCCAGCCATAGAGAAAGTCAGAATCAACCGCTGCTGTTTGGGTGAAGTTCAAACAACACAAATCCAATCGATCCAACTTCACATATTTGTAGACGCGAGTGAACAAGGATGTGCTGCTGTTTGCTACTTTCGCATCACAAGCACCATGGGCGTTCGATGTACACTTGTAGGTGCGAAAACAAAGGTGGCCCCGCTGCGCTATCAATCTATTCCGTGACTCGAACTGCAAGCAGCAGTACTTGGCGTCCGCTTGAAGAACGCCGTAATTAAAGCTCACACATACGAGGTCAACCAAACTGTCATGTGGTCCGATAGTAAAACCGTTTTACATTGGATTAAGTCTGATCATCGCCGGTTTAAGCAGTATGTAGCCGCACGAGTAGGAGAAATACTGAGTCGTCGGAAGTCAGCGACTGGAGATGGATACCGACGAAGAAAAACGGTGCAGACGACAGGACCAAGTGGAAAGGTCCAGAGTCACTAGAACCGTCAGCAAGGTGGTATAACGGACCCAAGTTTCTCTGCCTGCCAGAATCCGACTGGCCGTATGATACCACCCAACCGGACTTTGAAGACGAGGAGCTGCTTCTTGTGCACGACGAGGTCAACTTCGAACAACATATTTCGCCCGAAGTCAGTCGCTTTTCGCAATGGCGGCGGCATTTGCGAACTCAAGCCTACATACTAAGATTTATCGAAATCATCAAATCTCGAACGCTGAAAAGGGTAAGACGCAAACGAGGTGATCCTCTTTCATTCGACGAACTTCAAGCAGCTGAAATCGTTCTATTACGCCGTGCTCAAGTAGACCATTACGGTAAAGAGATCAACTGCCTGGAAGTCACAGGTCGTGTCGAAAAGTCAGGCTTCATCTACCAGTTTGTTCTATATATAGATGAGCAGAAGCTCATTCGAGCAAAAGGTCGCATAGATGCAGCAAAGGACGTTCCATTTGACATGAAGCGACCGATTATCCTACCTCGAAACCATTTCATCAACAGACTTCATGTCGCCGACTATCGTCGCAAGTTTCACCACAGATTTGACGAGATAATCGTCAATGAAATTCGACAACGATTCGTAGTGCCTCATCTGAGATCAATTGTCAAAAACGTAAGAAGAGACTGCGTCGCGTGCAAAATTAACAGAGCGAAGCCGGAGCATCCACAAATGACAGAACTTCCGCAAGCCAGACTAGCAAGCTATACCAGACCTTTCAGTTATACAGGTTTGGACTACTTTGGACCAATGGAGGTGACTTGCGGTCGTCGAATAGAGAAGAGGTGGTGCGCGCTGTTTACGTGCTTGACTATTCGCGCCCTGCATCCTGAGATCGTCACTTCTCTATCAACAGACTCGTGCATATTGGCACTCCGAAACTTTGTTGCATGCCGAGGGCAGCCGCTTGAGATATGGTTGAATAACGGAACGAACTTCCATGGAGCAAAAAACGAACTGAAACGCGAGACTCTACAGTTGGACCATAATAAACTTCGCCAGGAGTTCGGAACCTTTAGATGGAGGTTTAACCCACCGGGTGCTCCACACATAGAAGGAGCCTGGGAGCGACTTTGTGAGGTCCGTGAAGAGTTGCCTGTCGTATGCGCTTCCAACTCGTCGTCCTTCAGAGGAACTTCTGCGGTCAATTCTCATGGAGGTCGAATGCATTATAAACTCACGGCCCTTGACGTACGTTGCACTGGAAACCACGAACAACGAAGCTCTCACACCGAACCACTTCCTTCTTGGTTCAAGTAGTAGAGCAAAGCCAATAGGGAAATTTAGCAACGATGATCTGATCTTGAGGCGAAACTGGCGAATTTCACAGCGTGTGAAGTGTTCTGGAAGAGATGGACGACCGAGTATTTGCCATTTATTGCAAAGAGGACGAAGTGGCACGACGCAAAAAAGAAGATTCAAGTAGACGACATCGTAATAATGTGGGAAGACACTCTGCCCAACAGCTGGACGCGTGGAATAGTGACAAGCGTCATGAAGGGTAAAGGAGGCCAAGTTCGATCGGTGGTTGTGAAGACAGCAAGAGGCGAATATCATACGCCGGTGGTGAAGATCGCCGTGCTCGACATCAAGACGAGAGAAGATCTATAGTAAACGACCATTGAGGATCGTTAACTAGGGGGGAGGATGTTGCAAAGCGAACGTGCCCCAAATCAAATCGCATGTCGCGGCGATCAATGTAAAAATCTGCCCGTCATGACACTTCGTCGTCAACTTCTCTCTTTCCACGTTTCGAGCTCAACACCAACGGACGCAAATCCAGAAAAAACTAGATTTAATGTAAGATTTCTTTTCAACTTGAATTCTTGTTTTAATTATATATTTCGTTTTAATTATACTATATATAAACTATGTTTTAGTTTTAGCATATCAACAAATAAAGTGCTCAAAAATAATTTGGAAACGTGTTCTTGGTGCCCGTCGGAATAGGTGTGTTTTTTTGCGATCTATCCAGATCGGGAGTAGTGATTCAAATTCGTATAGAAAACACCGATAATACTGTTGTTTTTTCATGTTTTTATTGCTTTATCCTGTAGATAGTAGGCTAGATTTGAGAGTTTATCGCGAGAGTTTAAGCTTACTGGGGCTACTATTCCGGTTAAAATCTATATTCTAGCCTACTATCTATAGGAAAAAGCAATAAAAAAATAAAAAAAAACACAGTATTCTTGGTGTTTTCTATACAAATTTGAATCACTACTCTCGATCTGGATAAATTGCAAAAAAACACACCTAATATAGAAACCAACCGCCTTATAATTATGTGTATAAACCGAAAAAAACAATGTAATACGTACTGCAACAAGAAAAAAAAATATATCTTACCATTGTATTTATATCTTATAGTAGTATCACCAGACGTACTTTTCTGGTTTCACCTGCTTACACTAGATTCGCTGCATGCGTTTTCTCTCTTCATACTTTTATTGTTACTCATTTCATTCAGTAAAGTCATGTCTCTCTTTCTGCTGTCGCTGTGGGGCGCATGTGTTTAGTATTTTGCCGATTCCCTCTTTATACTTTTTCGTTACTATCATTTCATTCAGTAAAGTCGTATGTCTTTCCAATATCTTTCGAGCGGTTTATCGTTCGGGGGGGGGGGGGGGGGGTGAAATAATGCAAATCCGTCCAAAACGTAAAAAAGCCGAGATCGACACAGTCTTCAATTTATATCAACTAAACAGTTAATGACTCAAAATTGAAACTTAATATCTGTAGGTACAATAAGAGAATAGATCGGAATCAAATTTTTGAGTGGGTAGTGACGTTCGGGGTTGGGGTGAAAATTTTTAGGATTCGGTATCTAACGAAGCAATTGCTTTAGAAAAATAAAATTTGGTTTGTGAGTAAGGGTTGATAAATGGAGTCTGTTGAAAGTAAAATTTTTTAAGAGGGCGGTGGAGCATGAAAGTGGAAGTGATAACAATTTTTCTAAAAATTCACGTCTCATATCTCAAGAACAGTGTAAGTGTAAAATTCTTAAAATAAAAATTTGGTGGGTGTGGGTGTAGAGGGTGGGTGTTGGGGAGGGTGAAACGGTAAAGGTTCTGATTTTAATATCTCGAGGACTTATAAGGATACAAAGCTGAAAATTGGTATCTATTTTAGAGCTATGGTAGTGGCGTGTTGGAAAAATATAATTTTAAATACGGGTATTTTTTCTGTCTACAGAACGGCTTATGCTAGAAAGTTGAAACTCGGTGCAAATCAACTAGAGAAGGAATTCTGATGAAAAGGGGGAGGGGCAAAAAAAATTATCAGTGAAAATTATATACATTATATTTTCAGGATTTCGTCTGCCTTTTTCCTAGATCTGATCGATACCGAAAAAATTTTCACTTTCATGGGCTTGCGTAATAATCCTTTTTAAGCCTCTAAAAACATACATATAAGATCGGTTGAACACATTTTCATGAATTTCGTCACATCTTTTAAAAATGATAAGAAATTGAATTGGTTTTTACTTTCTCGTGTTGTCTTCATATTTATTTATTAAATCGTTAAAAACCTGTTTCACAATTCCTTCGAAATTCAAATGCCAAGTGGAAATGAAATCGAATGGGTTTGTGTGAGGCTTTTAGTGTAGATAGATAGATTGGAGATAGGGGTCGGTATGGTTAACCTCTGTCACTGAAGCCACAGTTGGGCTTATTGTAACGTCCCCCGAATTGGTTATGATTCCTCTTCAACCCCTACGCTTTCAATGAAGCTTAGTATTTTGCGAAGAGAAATGGACAGGAATTCCGATGGTTCCATGAAACCCTGACCGAAGTGACGAAGTCTTTTGTGAGCTAAACCCTCACATTCACAGAGGATATGCTCCGGTGTTTCGTCTTCGTCATTGCATATTCTGCAGGTTTTGGTCTCAGAGAGACCAATCCTATTGAGATGTTTCCTCATGTGAGAATGCCCAGTCAGAGCTCCCACTAGGGTTCGGGTCTGATATCTGCTTAGTTTTAGATAGTCAGATGTTCTTTTTTCCGAATGCTTTGGCATAAAGAGCTTTGAGTGCCTATTGCCCGGTGCCGAGTCCCAGTAAATGGAACTTTGCGATTTAAGCCATATTCGGATGTTCATTCTAGCTGTGCTTAATGGTATCCCACAAAATGGGTATGGTCCCATGAAGTCCGCTTCTGAACCTTTTCTAGCCATCGAGTCGGCCATTTCGTTACCTTCATAGCCGCTGTGACCCGGAATCCAAATGAGGGTAACTCTGTTCTTATTTCCGAGTTCAATTAGGTATTGGAGGCAGTTCCAAACAAGTTTGGAGTGTATTTGATCGGACTGGAGTGCCATTATTGCAGCTTTGCTGTCCGAGAGAATATATATTTGTTGGTTTTTGTAGCCCCGTCTGATATTTTCTCTGATGCATAGTTCAATAGCATGAGTCTTTGCCTGAAACACAGTGGATGTTGTGTGCATGCTACAGCAGAACTTAACATTTGGGCGCACACCATAAACACCTGCTCCTACACCTTGATCTGTTTTAGATCCATCTGTGTACCAGATTATGGATGCTGGTTTTGGAGTGGGTTTGTTTGTGGCCCAATCCTCCCTTTCAGGTAGGACAACTTTGAATGGCCTTGTGAAATTAAATTTCGGTACCATAGAATCAGAAAGAGGTATCGCTAGTATGGGGTCCTTGTTGAGTTCTGCGGAAAGAGTTGGACAAGCTATCTTGCGCTCTGACTCGTTCTCCGAGCACAAAAGTTTGTATGTGGTGAACCTAGCTTCTTTCTGTATTTCTAAGTGTAGAGGTGCTAGGTTGAGAAGCACCTCTAAGGCGGCTGTGGGAGTGGTGCGCATCGCCCCAGTGACACCCAGGCATGCCAGTCTCTGTAGTTTGGTCAGCTTAAGCTGAGCAGTTTTCTGCTTTGTTTTCTTCCACCAGATGGATGCCGCGTAAGTTATAATAGGCCTAGCAACGACGGTATACATCCAGTAGGTGAGTTTTGGACTCAGTCCCCAGTTTTTCCCGAGAAGGCTCCTGCAGGTCCAGAGAGAGATTCTGGCCCGTTCAAGAACTTTGTCCAGATGAGCGTTCCAAGTGAGCTTTTCATCTAGGATGATTCCCAGGAATTTTACTTCCCTGGCATACTCTATGGATTCTCCAAAAAGAGTAGGCTTAGATAGTTTGTCCTTACATCTCCTTTTGGTGAATGCAACAATTGTGCTTTTCTTTGGGTTGATACCCAATCCTGCTTTAGTGCACCAGGTTGCTACCTGGTTAAGGGTATTCTGAACTAGACTTGCCACAGTCTCTTCAAACTTACCTCTAACAAGGATGGCAAGGTCGTCAGCGTAACCCTGTACCGTTACTCCAGAACTTGTTAGATCTTGAAGAAGATCGTCCACTACTAAGCACCAGAGGATGGGTGATAGTACCCCACCCTGTGGACAGCCTTTCGCAGCTGTGACAGTGACTGTTGAGTCGGCTAGTGTCGAAGTTATTTTCCTGCGTTCTAGCATGGCCTTGATCCAACTGCAGGTTTTTGGATCAATACCACGCTTTTGTGCTGCAGAATAGATACTTTCGTAGGCAGTGTTGTCAAAAGCCCCTTCGATATCTAAGAAGCAACCCACCGCTATTTCTTTGTCCATAATCGATTTTTCGATTTTTGTGACTAGGTTTTGTAAGGCGTGGGTTGTAGACTTCCCCGGTTGGTATGCATATTGATTGGAGTGTAAGGGTTGAGATTTCAAGGCCCCATCTCTGATATGCCTATCAATAATCTTTTCCATAGTTTTTAAGAGAAATGACGTTAAGCTGATAGGACGATACGACTTAGGATCATTGCTCGGACGGCGCCCTGTTTTTGGTATGTATATCACCCTAACGCTACGCCAGGATATGGGTATATAACTCCATGCGTGGCTTGCTCTAAATATGGATAATAGTGTTGGTAGAAGATGGTCCATTCCTCTTTGCAGTAAAGCGGGAAATATCCTGTCTTCCCCAGGGGATTTAAATGGTTTGAAACTACGTACAGCCCATTTAACCTTGTTAGCAGTGAAGATCTTGGCTGAGTTTTTCCAGTCCAATATGGTAGGTTTACTCGGCTTTGAGGTGGTGTATCGTTCTTCATTGCTTGGTTCTGTGGTTGAGGATCCTGGGAAATGAGTTTGGGCTAAAAGTTCTAACGTCTGTTTCCCATTTTCGGTTATCGTGCCATCAGGTTTCTCTAATAAGCCCATTTTGTTTGTATGTGCTTTAGAAAGTATTTTGTGTACTCTTGCGCTGCTGGGCAAATCATTAATACTCTGGCAAAACAATTTCCACGAATTTCTCTTTGCACGTCGAATTTCGTAGTTGTACTCTGTTAGAGCCCTTTTGTACGATTCCCACTCACCAGTTTTATTGGCCCTATTGAAGAGCTTTCTAGTTTGAGATCTGAGCTTAGATAATGCTGGCTTCCACCACGCTACTTTCCTGTTGCTTGCTCTGGACCTTTCCGGGCAGGATGAGTTGAAAGCAGTTTCAATAGCATTGCGTATTTGTTCTGATGCTATCTCTATGCTATCAATGTCCTTAATATTTCGTATGGTGCCGGTCATGCATTCCGACAATTTCTGGTCGTATAGTTCCCAGTTCGTCGTTTGTGGCTTCCTGTACGTTTCGGACAAGATAATGTTAGATTCTATGTTGAATAGGATATGCCTATGATCTGACATAGAAGTCTCGTTAGAGACGTGCCGGTTGCAGATTTTTGTGCTCAGGAATTGAGTGCAAATGGTAAGATCTAAAACCTCCTGCCTGACTCTGTTTATGAAAGTGGGTTTGTTACCTCTATTTAGAATATATAGGTTGTTAGTGTGAATAAATTCTAGAAGCAACTCACCCCGTTCATTGATGTTAGAACTTGACCACATAGTGTGATGTGCGTTTGCATCACAGCCAAGTACCAGCTGCTTGTTTGTCCTCCGGCATAGGTCAACGATGTTCCTGATGACGGGCGAAGCTGGTTCAGTGCAGTCTCCGGGAAAGTAGGCTGAGCATATAATGATTTCTGTCCTGCCCTCCGGGAACTGCAGCTCTACAAAGGCCGCTACAACGTCCTTCGTACAGTAACCTGGAATTGGAACATATTTAGTATTCTTTTTGAAAAGTAAACATGCCCTGGGTCTACCAATATTGGTAGAGTCATACAAGAGCTCACCCACGGTCAAGCCTCTTACCTGGTCCTCCGTTAGATATGGCTCCTGGATAAGAGCGACGTCAAGTTGAGCTTCAGTGAACCTGCGAGAAAGGACTGCTGACGATGCTTTTGCATGTTGCAGGTTCACTTGAAGGCACCTGAAGGCGGTCATTGATCGGCAGTCGAGTTGGCCCTGTCAGAGTTAGCTGCATGAGCCGCATCTCTGATGTGCTGAATCCGCCTCTGCAATGCCGACGGCACTGGTGTTCTCGCTGACTCTGAGCCTTTATCCGCCTTCTTCCCTCCGGCTTTTAGACCTTTGGGAGTGTTGCGCTGTGACTTGAGCTGCTTTTTGTTGGAAGTAAGTGCACCAGTTGTTGGGCCTGTGGAGGAGCCTGCGTGAGGTTTAACTCTGCGCTGGACTCTAGTCCACTCCAAGGGACATTGTGTCGGTCCGGGTTGTGACGTGTTGTAGGTGTCCTGAACCTTTTGGTTTTTGTCCGTTCTAGACTCTACATCCATTGGTATAGGAGCTTGTGATGTTGCGGGTTGAGTATTAATTTCTCTGCCCTGAACATCTGCTTTCTTTGCTGGTTTGGATGGTCCTGGTTGAGGGCTCAAGTCTCTGACCTGGGCATCCTTACACTTAGCGGTTTCTGTCCTGATACTTGTGGTTTCCCTGTTGGTGTTGACTTTCTCTGTCCCTTCCTTTTTGATCCTCACTTGGATGTCTGAAAAGTTCAGGAATAGACGACACTTAAGTGATTCTAGCTTAGCTATTGAAGCGTCATCTACAGACAACACAAAAGTCTGTCCGCCATTCTTTTCCTTCGCAATGCGGAGAACCCGCCATGATTCAGTCCTGAGGCTTGGGTTTTGTTTGCCTAGACGGAGCTTGAACTTATCACCCGTCAATTCGAATCCTGGTGGGACATAAGTTACGCAGGTAGTTGCCTTCGGTAGTTCGGACCTATCTACCGCAACTAGCCGCGCATCCTTCCAGGGCTTTAGCATTGGGGTGATCCTGATGATCCAGTCCCTGGTCGGTTTATTGTTGCACAGGCTTTTAGTGTACATAATACATATTCCGAAATTCGAATAGTTTCCCATACATGGGCTTATTCAATGTTTAATCGATTAAATATATCTATTTAAAATATTTTAATTTTAAGAACAAAATTAATTTTCCAAGAAATCTAATAATCTAGAAACAACTCATGATATACTCCGAATTTTACCGCTCCCGAACTTTGACCCGATAAATAATAAAAGTTTGGCCAAGATCATTGGCAGATATTTTATTTTTAGTACTATTTTGAATTTTTCACATATGTATATGTTTTACTTTATGATTTTAATAATAAGGTATTGTTATCGACCTTTTTCTAAAAAAAAATTTGCTAACCTCAAATTTTTTTTTACACGTTTTATTACTAATAAACACCAAAAAAGCAATAAAAATTTTCAGTCCGTCTGTGCGCCGTACGCCGTACGCAAACTCGTTTGAGGAATTACAGTTCCCAAACCCTATGAGCTATTAATTTTTTTTTTTTTTTTATGAATAGACATGATAGACCCCTTGAAGTCAGAATTTTTTGATGGGTGAGGGTGTGAGGGGGAAGGTGGGAGAAGCGTTTTAGAGGAAAAATTTTGATTTCTAGATCTCAGCAACCGCTTATGGTAGGAGACTGAAACTTAGGATTTCTATAGAGCTTTGATAGTGGACCTATTTGCAAAAAAATTGATGATATGGGTGAAGGGGTGTGGGAGTGGAGGGAGAAACAATGCGTCCGAAACGCAAAAAAGTGGAAATCGACACATTCTTAAATCCATATCTCCTAAACCGTTAATGGCAAGTAATTAAAACTTAACGAATAACTGTAGTTATACTAGGAGAGTAGATTGAAACAAAATTTTTTGGTATGGTTAAAGGCGTACGGGGGTGGGGCTGAAAAACTTTAGATTACGATATCTCACAAACCAATTGAACCACAAAAACAAAATTTGGTTTGAGTATAAACCTTAATAGAAAAAATCTGCCAACAATCTGGGCGTAACTTTATTATTTTTCCGGTAGAAGTTAGGAACGCGTTCAATTCTGAAATGCGGTGGAGGCTACTATGTGACTGAAAACCTATCAAAAAGAACAAGATCGTGGAAGTGAAAATCTGATTGGATCTGAGAGATATGGAATAATTTATGAAAAAGTACACAATCACTTTACACCCCCTTAGGGGTCAATTATGGAGAATACATAGAATAAAATAAAATTCAATATTTGGGACGAGGTAGTAGATATGTCGAAAATCGTGGGAAAATATGCATTCTATTTTCACAGATATTTTTTTTGCCCCCTTTCTGAACGCCAATAGGTATTCGTTTTTTTTTATTCAAAATTATTTTTCTAGTTGATTAAGATATACACACCGAGTTTCAACATTGTTGGTTGTTTGGTTGGTTGGTTGGTTTACGTGGCGGCCCATCCGCCGAGGACAAGGCCCAATTAGCACAGGAAGCGCCGTTTTGATACCACAACTCGTTTAACCTGGTCGTTTTAGGGTTGATGGAGTGTGTGCAAAGGTTTAACAGAGACCTGGGTTCAACATTGTAGCTTAAGCCGTTCTATATATAGGAAAAACACTTCCACTTGTACCACACCACCCTTAGGGGTCGAATTTCAAAAGACCTTGAAACACTTTCTAGGTATTCATACGGAGAATCCGTAGAATAAAAATGAATTCAATATTTGGAAAGACCTAGTAGATATGACGAAAATCGTGAAAATATATGCATTTCATATTTATTCTATAGGAAAAACATCCCCACTTGTACCACACTACCCTTAGGGGTCGACTTTTAAAAAACCTTGAAAACGCTTTCTAGGTATTGATACGAAGAATCCGTAGAATAAAAATGAATTCAATATTTGGAAAGACCTAGTAGATATGACGAAAATCGTGAAAATATATGCATTTTATATATATTATATTTACAAATAATTTTTTTTGCCCCCCTTTCTGAACGTCAATTTTTTTTCATCACAATTACTTTTCTAGTTGATTTTTATATACACACCGAGTTTCAACTTTATAGCATGAACCGTTTAATAGTTAGGAAAAACACCCCCTACCCCCAGCATACTACCCCTAAAAAAAATTATATTTTTCCAACCTTCCGCTACCATTGCTCTATCTAAATACCAAGTTTAAGGCTTATATCATTACAGGTTCTCACGATATAAGCATCGGAACTTTTTCCTTTTCACCCTCCCCCACCCTCCCCCTCTACACCCACAACCCCAAAACCTTTTCCCCTACTAGGGTTTAATTAGCGCTACTTCTGGTAAAAATTCTAAGCATCTATCTTAAACTGTTCTTGAGATATGAAATGTGTTTGATTTGAAAAATTCTCATCTCCTCCACTTCTATGGTTCACCTCCCACTTAAAAAATTTTACTTTGATCAATCTTTATTTGTCAATACTTATACCCAAACCGAATTTTATTTTTCTAGAGCAATTGGTTCATGAGATATCGTAATCTAAAGTTTTTCACCCCCCACCCCCATACACAACTTCCCCCACCCAAAATTTTTCTTGATTCTGTTCTCTTAGTATAACTACATATATTGGTCAAGTTTGAATAGTGTGCCATTAACGGTTTAGGAGATATGGATTTTAGAATGTGTCTATCTCGCTTTTTTTGGGTTTCGGACGCATTACATTTCCCCCCACTCCCACACCCCTTGATCAATATTGACAATTTTTCTGCAAATAGGTCCACTATCAGAGCTCTATAGAAATTTCAAGTTTCAGCTTCCTATCATTAGGGGTTACTGAGATCTAGAAACCAAAATTTTCGGTCTAAAACACCTTCCCCTCCTTCCCCCTCACACGCCCACCCCTTACAATTTGGTCACTTCAAGGCGCCTACTCCGTCTATTCGTTAAAAAAATTTCAATTTAATATCTCAAATCGTTTGGCAGCTACGAGCCTCCAAACGATCTTGCGTACGGCGGACGCCGTACGGCGTACGGCGTGCGGCGGACAGACGGACTGAAAATTTTTATTACTTTTTTCGCGTCTACTAGCTATGAAACGTGAAAATAAAAATTTTGAGGAAGCAATTTTTTTTTTTTTTTATATTAATCACAATTCTTAATTATTAAAATAATAAAGTAAAAGGTTATGTAAAGTTAAATTTTTGAGGGGGGTAGGGGAGCATAGAAGTGGAGGGGATAAGAATTTTTCAAAAATTACTCGTTTCATATCTCAAGAACAGTGTAAGATAGATGCTGCAAATTTTTACTAGAAGTAAGCCTAATAGAACCCTAGTAGGGAAAAAAAATTTGGAGTGGTGGTGGAGAGGTTGAGGTTGGGGAAGGGTGAGAAGGAAAAAGTTCCAATGTTTATATCTTAAGAACCTATAACGATAGGAAGCTGAAACTTGGTGTTTAGATAGAGCTATTGTAGTGGCATGGTAAAAAAATAATGTTTTTTTAGGGGAAGTATGGTACGGGGGTGGGTGGTGTTTTACTGTATTATTTATAATACAGTATTGTTATCGATTTTTAAAAAAAAAAAATTTGCTGCCCTCAAAATTTTTTTGTCCACGTTTCATGACTAGTAGACGCGAAAAAAGCAATAAAAATTTTCACTCCGTCTGTACGCCGTACCCCGTACGCCGTACGCCGTACGTCGACCGCCCCAAAATCTTTGAAGGCTCGTAGCTCTCAAACCAGTGGAGCTATTAAATTAAAATTTTTTCTAAGAATAGACTTGGTGGACCCCTTGAACTGACATTATTTTCAGGGGAGGAGGTGTAAGGGGGAAGGCGGGGTAAGCGTTTTAGACGAAAAATTTAGGTTTCTAGATCTCAGGAACCGCTTGTGTTAGGAGGCTGAAACTTAGAATTTCTATAGAGCTTTGATAATGGACCCATTTGCAAAACAAAACACAGATATGGGTGAAGGGGTGTGGGAGTGGAAGGGGAAGCAATGTGTCCGAAACGCAAAAAAGTCGAGATCGACACATTCTAAAATCCATATCTCCTAAACCGTTGATAGCAAGCAATTAAAACTTAACAAATATCTGTAGTTATACTAGGAGAATAGATTGATACAAAATTTTTGGGTGGGGGAAGTGGCGTACGGGGGTGGGGGTTGAAATACTTAACATTACAGTATCTCCCAAACCAGTGGCACCAGAAAAACAAAATTCGGTTTGGATATAAAGCTTGATAAATAAAGATTGCTCAAAGTAAAATCTTTGAAGGGGGCGGGGGAGTACGTAAGTGGAGGGGATAAGAATTTTTCAAAAATAACACGTTTCATATCTCAATAACAGTGTAAGATGGATGATTCAAATTTTTACCAGAAGTAGGCCTAATAGAACCCTAGTAGGGAAAAAAAGTTTGGGGGTGTGGGTGTAGAGGGTGAGGGTGGGGAAGGGTGAGAAAGAAAAAGTTCCGATGCGTATATCTTAAGAATCTATAATGATAGGAAGCTGAAACTTGGTATTTAGATAGAGCTATAGTAGTGGCATGGTGGAAAAATAAAATTTTTTTTAGGGGTAGTATGGTACGGTGGTGGGGGGTGTTTTTCCTAACTTTAGAACGGCTTATGCTGTTAAGTTGAAACTCGGTACGTATATGTAAATTAACTAGAAAAGTAATTCTGATAAAAACAAATTTGAATATTCATTGGCGTTCAGAAGGGGGGGGGCAAAAAAAATATCGGTTAGTATAAATGCACATATTTTCACGATTTTCGTCATATCTACTAGGTCTTTCCAAATATTGAATTCATTTTTATTCTACGGATTCTTCATATGAATACCTAGATTGTGTTTTCAAGTTTTTTTGAAATTCAACCCCTAAGAGGGTGTAAACTGGTTGTATACTTTTTCATGAATTCCACCATGTTTCTCAGGTCTGATCAGAGATCGAATATCTTTTCACTTCCCCAGGTTTGTTCAATAATCACCTTTTTTTAAGTTTTGTTTTTTTCAACCTCTAGACCGCATCCCGGAATATGACCCAATTGCTTAATTCATATGTTACACCCTTTTCTGCCCGCTTCCCGAACTTTTTGTTAGGTTTTCAGTCACATAGTAACATACACCGCATCCCCGAATTGAACGCGTTCTGAACTTCTGCCGGAAAAATAATACAGTTGCGCCCAGACTGTTGGCAGATTTTTTCTTAGAAAGTTGGAACTCGGTACGTATATGTAAATCAACTAGAAAAGTAAATCTAATAAAAAAAAATGTGAATATTCATTGGGGTTCAGAACAGGGGGCAAAAAAAATTGTAAGTAAAAATAAACTGCATATATTTTCACGATTTTCGTCATATTTACTAGGTCTTTCCAAATATTGAATTCATTTATATTCTACGGATTCTTCATATGAATTCCTAGAAAGTGTTTTCAAGATTTTTTGAAATTCAACCCCTAAGGGGGTGTAAAGCGGTTGTATATTTTTTCATAAATTCCACCATATCTCTCAGGTCTGATCAGATATCAAATATCTCTTCACTTCCACGGGCTTGTTTCATAATCACCCATTTTAAAGTATTTTCTTTCTCAACCTCTAGACCGCATCGCGGACTATGGCCCAACTATATAATTCATATGTTACACTCTATTCTAACCGCTTCCCTAACTTTTTATTAGGTTTTCAGTCACATAGTAACATATGCCGCATCCCCGAATAAACCACGTTTCGAACTTCTGCCGGAAAAATAATAAAGTTGCGCCCAGACTGTTGGCAGTTTTTTTTATTCAGACACATGCATAGCTGAGACAAGAAAAATGACACCCCAAGTGTTAAAATTTGTCAGATCGCGTACAAACAAACTACGAATGAACAAATAAAGTTTTGGTGAAACTCAAACAATAAACACATCATCTCAACTGCGTTGCACCTCTTGAGTCTTATAAAAACAGAGATATAAAATTTTAAAAAGAAATTAATATTTTCAAGATAGAATGTTGGAAAAAGTTTTTTTTTTTAAAAGCGGTATTTTGAAACTTCTATCCGTTCCGACGCTAAGAGGTGAATTATTGAATTTCTTCACCTCCTTCGCCATACTTAAAAATCTGCCAATGGTCTGGGCGCAACTTTATAATTTTTCCAGCAGAAGTAGGGAGCGCGTTCAATTCTAAGATGCGGTGTAGGTTACTATGTGACTGCAAACCTTTCAAAAAGTTCGGGAAGCGGTTAGAATATGGTGTAACATGTGAATTATATAATTGGGTCATATTCCGGGATGCGGTCTAGAGGTTGAAAAAGACAAAACTTAAAAATAGGTGATTATTAAACAAAACTGTGGAAGTGAAAAGATATTCGATATCTGATCAGACCTGAGAAACATGGTGGAATTCATGAAAAAGTATACAACCAGTTTACACCCTCTTAGGCGTCGAATTTCAAAAAATCTTGAAAACACTTTCTAGGTATTCAAATGAAAAATCCGTAGAATAAAAATTAATTCAACATTTGGAAAGACCTTGTAGATATGACGAAAATCGTGAAAATATATGCATTTTATTTTTACTGATAATTTTTTTTTGCCCCTCTTCTGAACGCCAATGAATATTCGAATTTTTTTTTAATCAGAATTACTTTTCTGGTTAATTTACAAATACGTACCGAGTTTCAATTTCCTAGCATAAGCCGTTCTAAAGTTAGGAAAAACACCTCCCACCACCGTACCATACTACCCCTAAAAAAAAATTTATTTTTCCACCATGCCACTACTATAGCTTTATCTAAATACCAAGTTTCAGCTTCCTATCATTATAGATTCTTAAGATATAATCATCGGAACTTTTTCTTTCTCACCCTTCCCCACCCTCACCCTCTACACCCACACCACCAAATTTTTTATTCCCTACTAGGGTTCTATTAGGCCTACTTCTGGTAAAAAGTTGAAGCATCCATCTTACACTGTTATTGAGATATGAAACGTGTTATTTTTGAAAAATTCTTATCCCCTCCACTTACGTACTCCCCCGCCCCCTTCAAAGATTTTACTTTGAGCGATCTTTATTTATCAAGCTTTATATCCAAACCGAACTTTGTTTTTCTGGTGCCTTTGGTTTGGGAGATATCGTAATGTTAAATATTTCACCCCCCACCCCCGTACGCCACTTCCCCCACCCAAAAATTTTGTTTCAATCTACTCTCCTAGTATAACTACAAATATTTGTTAAGTTTTAATTACTTGCTATTAACGGTTTAGGAGATATGGATTTTAGAATGTGTAGATCTCCACTTTTTAGCGTTTCGGACGCATTGCTTCCCCCTCCACTCCCACACCCCTTCACCCATATCATCAATTTTTTTGCAAATGGGTCCACTATCAAAGCTTTATAGAAATTTCAAGTTTCAGTCTCCTAACATAAGCGGTTGCTGAGATCTAGAAACCAAAATTTTTCGTCTAAAACGCTTCCCCCACCTTCCCCCTCACACCCCCACCCCTGAAAATAATGTCAATTCAAGGGGTCTACCCAGTCTAGTTCTAGAAAAAATCTAAATTTAATAGCTCCACTGGTTTGAGAGCTACGAGCCTTCAAAGGATTTTGGCGGTTGACGTACGGCGGACAGACGGAGTGAAAATTTTTATTGCTTTTTTCGTGTCTACTGGTCATGAAATGTACACAAAAAAATTTTGAGGGCAGCAAATTTTTTTTTCTTGAAAATCAATAACAATACTATATTATTACTAATAAAGTAAAATTCATATCTCTAGTAATATCTATCCTGGAATAATAAAATAGGGCTTATTTTAAAGGGTGAGGTTGTCGCAAAACTATCCTTAAAATTTTTTTTTAATGATAACGATTTTGTCATTTACCCTTAAATACCTATCTCACAAGACTTTTTTTGTAATTTTTTACTATTTTTCAAAACATATCAAAAAATTAACTTGGAATCTCAATGGTTACAAAAATCGAAGAGAGTTCTCAATTAATTTTATAGAAAAAAGGTAATTTAACCAATAAACGCCAAAAGTGTGACCTTATCATCGCCGATTCTTTTGAAATTTTGTGTACTCGAAGAATTAGTGAAAAAAATATGAATTAAATTTTTTTGTTTCTATCTCATTATTGCTGTATTATTTATAATACAGTATTGTTATCGATTTTTAAAAAAAAAAATTTGCTGCCCTCAAAATTTTTTTGTCCACGTTTCATGACTAGTAGACGCGAAAAAAGCAATAAAAATTTTCACTCCGTCTGTACGCCGTACCCCGTACGCCGTACGTCGACCGCCCCAAAATCTTTGAAGGCTCGTAGCTCTCAAACCAGTGGAGCTATTAAATTAAATTTTTTTCTAAGAATAGACTTGGTGGACCCCTTGAATTGACATTATTTTCAGGTGAGGAGGTGTAAGGGGGAAGGCGGGGTAAGCGTTTTAGACGAAAAATTTAGGTTTCTAGATCTCAGGAACCGCTTGTGTTAGGAGGCTGAAACTTAGAATTTCTATAGAGCTTTGATAATGGACCCATTTGCAAAAAAAAAACAGATATGGGTGAAGGGGTGTGGGAGTGGAGGGGGAAATAATGCGTCCGAAACGCAAAAATGCCGAGGTCGACAAATTCTAAAATCCATATCTCCTAAACCATTAATAGCAAGCAATTAAAACTTAACAAATATCTGTAGTTATACTAGGAGAGTAGATTGAATCAAAATTTTTGGGTGAGGGTAGTGACGTACGGGGGTGGGGGTTGACATACTTAACATTACAATATCTCCCAAACCAGTGGCACCAGAAAAACAAAATTCGGTTTGGATACAAAGCTTGATAAATAAAGATTGCTCAAAGTAAAATCTTTGAAGGGGGCGGGGGAGTACGTAAGTGGAGGGGATAAGAATTTTTCAAAAATAACACGTTTCTCATCTCAATAACAGTGTAAGATGGATGCTTCAAATTTTTACCAAAAGTAGGCCTAATAGAACCCTAGTAGGGAAAAAAAGTTTGGGGGTGTGGGTGTAGAGGGTGAGGGTGGGGAAGGGTGAGAAAGAAAAAGTTCCGATGCTTATATCTTAAGAATCTATAATGATAGGAAGCTGAAACTTGGTATTTAGATAGAGCTATAGTAGTGGCATGGTGGAAAAATTAATTTTTTTTTAGGGGTGGTATGGTACGGTGGTGGGGGGTGTTTTTCCTAACTTTAGAACGGCTTATGCTGTTAAGTTGAAACTCGGTACGTATATGTAAATTAACTAGAAAAGTAATTCTGATAAAAAAAAATTTGAATATTCATTGGCGATCAGAAGGGGGGCAAAAAAATATATCGGTTAGTATAAAATGCATATATTTTCACGATTTTCGTCATATCTACTTGGTCTTTCGAAATATTGAGCTCATTTTTTTTCTACGGATTCTTCATGTGAATACCTAGAAAGTGTTTTCAAGATTTTTTGAAATTCGACCCCTAAGAGGGTGTAAACTGGTTGTATACTTTTTCATGAATTCCACCATGTTTCTCAGGTCTGATCAGATATCGAATATCTTTTCACTTCCCCATGCTTGTTTAATAATCACCTATTTTTAAGTTTTGTTTTTTTCAACCTCTAGACCGCGTCCCGGAATATGACCCAATTATTTAATTCATATGTTTCACCCTTTTCTAACCGCTTCCCGAACTTTTTGTTAGGTTTTCAGTCACATAGTAACATACACCGCATCCCCGAATTGAACGCGTTTTGAACTTCTGCCGGAAAAATAATACAGTTGCGCCCAGACTGTTGGCAGATTTTTTTTTTGTTAGTTACAGTATGATAAAAATTTCCCCAAAACGATATCCGAATCCTCTTTGAAAATTCATATATCTGGTATTTTTAATCCTTGAATAATAAAGTAGGGCTTATTTTAAAGATTGTTATTGTTTTTGTTAGTTAAAAAATGAGATAGAAACAAATCCTTGAATTTCAATTATTTTTTCACTTGTTCTTCAATTACAAAATTTTTCAAAAGAATCAGAAATGACGAGGTCACAACTTTGGCGATTCTTGATGGAATGACCCATAATAAGGTGAAAACAATATGATCCCTTCTTCAGATGACCCTTTTTTTGCTAAGTGCTGTCGATGTAGCTAAATTCACACAGCTTTTTATCAAACGAAATAGCCAAATTAAAAAAAAATCTGACACCCCCAACAGTAAGGTCTGGATCTGCACTGTTTTCAAGTATATTTTACTTTACTATTTTAACAATAAAGTAGGTAATGTTATCGATTTAAAAATCTGCCAATAGTCTGGGCGAAACTTTATTATTTTTCGGGTCAAAGTTTGGGAGCGATCAAAATCGGAGTATATCATCAGTTGTTTCGAGATTATGACTTTTCTTGGAAAATTAATTTTGTTCTAAAAATAAAAGTAGTTAAAATAGAAACAACAAATTTCATATCTCATCAGAACTAAAGGATGGCAAAAATTGTGAAACCCTAGGAAGTTGAATATCGAAAAATTGGGAAATGAGTTTGTAGGCGATTATATGAAAAGTCTGTGAAAGTGAAAAGTGATCAAATATCTCATCACTCCTTAGAAGTCGAAGTCAAAGCTTTAAAAAGCATACATGAAATTGACTTTTTGGCTCTTATGGGGTATAGGAAACCATAGGAATTAAATAGGAATTCGATATATCATCAGATTTAAGCAATCTGTAAGAATCTGTGAAAATATATGCAACCTACTTGAACCCACTTGGGGGTGGAATATCCCAAAATTCTCAAAATAGTTAATAGATAAATATAAAGACAGCACGAGAAAGTAAAAACCAATCCAATTTTTTACCACTTCTAAAAGAAATTACGGAATTCGTGAAAACGTGTTTAACCCTTTTATACCCTCTTAGGGTTAAAAAAGGCAAAAACTTAAAAACTATGATAGTTTTAAGCGATTATTACGCAACCCCATGAAAGTGGAGATTTAGTCGATATCATATCAGGGCTGGGGGATATGGCAGAATTCATGAAAAAGTAATTTAAGAAAATCATGAAAACACTTTCTACATTTTTACGAGTATGTATATGAAAAAGCCGTAGAATAAAAATGAATTCGATATTTGGGAAGACCTAATAGATATGACGAAAATTCTGAATATATGTGCATCTCATTTTCCCTGATATATTATTATTTTCGACCTCCTTCCAAACACTAATGGATATTTAAGATTTTTTTTTATCTACTTTTCTGGTTGATTTACATAGACATACATACCGAGTTTCAACTTTGTAGCAGAAGGCGTTCTATATAGTTAGGAAAAACACCTCCAGAGGGGATGAACAACTTTTGATTACAATATCTCACGAACCAATTGCAATTTAAAAATAAAATTCAGTTTCTGTATAAAGTTTGTCATATAAAGTAAATTTTTTTAAGGAGGTGATGAAGCATGGTAGTGGAAGAGATAAATTTTTCTTGCAAATACAGAAACTACGAGTATAGGGCGAGAAATATCAGCAATCTATGAAAATATATCCACATTGTCGAAATATTGCCGCCATTCATTAATCGCTCCACTAATTTTGGCAATAGTCGTCGGACAATTAAGTGCTTGAAAAATTGCTCATGTACAAGCACCTCTACGACTGATATTTGAGCGCTTAAATCGTTCCGAAGTTATCGGCTAGTATTCTTGAACGCATGTTTTAAGGCCTTTGTATGGACCCGAAAGAGTAGAACGATTGTGTCCGTTAACGAACTTAAGTTCAAATTTCAACCATAAGTTCAGATTCTAAATGGAGTGGGTGGTTATTTTATAAACTTTTTGCCTTGACCTCCGGAAAGCAAATCAGGTACTCGTTCTGGAAAAAAAGTAATAATAATAATGTCGATCATCATCATCAATGGCGCGACAGCCCAAATCGGGCCAGGGTCTGCAGGATACATTGTCTGAAGTCATCTCGGTTCAGCGCCCGCGTCTTCCAGTTTGTGCATCTAAGAAGCGATTTGCAATCTGCGTCAGTTGAATCCTCGTATCTTTTTCGCGATATTCCCACCGGTCGCTTGCCATGAGCTCTACCTTTCAATGTGCGCTTGGGAATTCTTCCACCATCCATTCGCTCCACATGACCTGCCATTGCAGCTCACGGAATTTTATAATAGTCGATGCAGCTGGGTCGTCATAGATGTTATACAACTCGTTGTTGTACTGAATACGCCATTCAGTGCCTTCTCTTACTGGTCCCAAAATTCTTCGAAGAATTCGTCGTTCAAAAGCGTCTATTGATTTTTCAGACACTTGGGTGAGAGTCCATGTTTCACTTGCATATAGTAGCACAGGTCTTATTATGGTCTTGTGTATGCGAAGTTTGCTCAGCCTGTGCACTTTTTTCGATTTTAAGATCGGGAGAACCGTGAAGTATGCCTTATTTGCTAGTGTGATCCGTTGATTTACTTCGTACCGTTCGTTGCCGTCTCTTACAAGGTGTGATCCCAAGCATGAGAAATGATCCACATTCTCCAGGTTGTAGTCCCTCAAGGTCATATTTTGTCTAGTTGACGCGTTTCTTCTTGTTTGGGTCATGAACTTGGTCTTATTCTCATTGACCCTTAGCCCGACATCCTTTGCTGCTGAGTCTAGACAGTGGAAGACTTCCTTTGCGTCTGGAACAGATCTGGCCATGATGTTTACGTCATCCGCGTACACCACTAGTTGAGTGGACTTGATTAGTAGGGTACTTCTGCTACAACGGGTACCTTTCTGATGACATATTCCAGGGCAAGGTTGAAGAGCATGGGAGCAAGTCCATCTCCCTGCTTCAGGCCGGATTCTGTTCGGAAGCTTTGGATTAGCTCGTTTTGTATCCTTACTTGGGATTCAGTGTCAGTCATGGTCATTTTTGTTAATCGGACGAGTCTTGATGGGACTCCAAAGTCGAGCATAATTTTATATAGTACATTACGATCAATACTATCGTATGCCTGTTTGAAGTCCACGAAGATCTGATGCACGTCAATGTTATACTCCCAGCATTTTTCTAGCACTTGTTTGTTTTAGAATATCTGGTCAATAGTAGATCGTCCGGTTCTGAAACCACCTTGGTATTCGCAGATAATACTTTCTGTATAAGGCTTTAATCGATTATGAACTACTTTCGTCAGTATTTTGTAGGACGTACCCAACAATGATATGCCTTTGTAATTTTCACATCGCAGTTTATCTCCTTTCTTGTAGATTGGACATATTATGCTCTGGCGCCAGTCGTCGGGTATGTTTTTAATAATGTCGATAGCGATATCAAAAGTGTGTGCGCGAGAACTGCAAAAGAGAGGACGGAATATCAAGAGATAGAGATTCTTAAATCATGTTTAGTCAACAAATAATTACGTCACCATCACCGTGTGATCCCTGTAACCAAGACCACCTATACTTCCAGGCCATGAAGTAAAGTTTTGCGCATGTACGGAGTAGTCTGAAAGTTCTGAGATCTGACAAGTGACTTGGACTACTCCAAACAAACTGCAATCGCGATCGACTGTAACTCACCGCGTAAATTTAAGTAATAAAATAATTCAATTACTTTGTTCGGACAGTGTTTTATGCTGATTTAAAAGTATATAATTGTTTGCAGGAAAACAAATTTGAAGTGTAGTTTGTATTAGCACAAAAAACAAGTGCCGTACCGTAAATGAGTGAATTTTTTTGTGTGTAGTTTCCTTAGAAGAGTAGAAGTTTTTTTAAAGAATATGCTCGGAGTAATGAAAATATGGATAAAATTGACCCAAGAACATAGTTAAGGTATGTAAATATTAGAGTAATCTATGATGCGAAATATCAGTTCATTCTTCAGTTCAGTACCTCTGAGGCCCGTTCCTACGATCGTCAGTTACGTTTTAACTGGAACTTTAACTGACATATTTTTAAACAAAACCTCCGACCGATCGTAGGATGGTTCAGTGCCTTTTTGCCGGGATGTTTTAAGACCTATAAACTCTTTCACAATTTTGTGTTTCCATGTAACTCTTACCACATTTTCCTTCCGGACTCCAATCTAGATCATGTTTGGAGATGTTTCGATAGATCTAGCTCACGGTATGGGCACTTAATTGTCACTTTTCGTTTTGAATTTGCATTGCAATACGGCCTCAGAAGTATTTGTACCACCCTATTACTTCGAAGAGGTCAAGTAGGAACTGAAGAAAATCTGGAAGCTGACATTAAATGTATTTTTTATAATATATAATATATAATAATTTAAAACTGAAACGGTGAAACGGTACTGTAATCCTTCTTGGTTATAGCCACTGCTGAAAGATTTTGTCTAAATTGGACAATTATTTTTAAAAGCTTTTCCCAACATTAATAATCGTTATGGCTTGTCATTGCTGTATTCCAGATTATCGTAGTAGTTACGATAAAACTAGGAAAGATGTAGAAGTTGTGGTTACATTAGTTTTTTCCTTTCCCTAAAGATAAGGCCATACGGAAAATGGATGACTGCTATTCCTCGCAAAGACTCCCAACCTACCAAATATTCTTTCGTTTGCGAACTTCATTTTGGAACGGATTGTTTTTAGAAACCGCAAATTCGCCCTCCACCAAAATAAAAAAAAAAGCTTTTACAATCTTCCATCGTACCTCATTATTTCTACACCTACTCGACAAGAAAAACTTCTTACCCACAACGAAAATTTTTGCAACAACTTTCTGAGATCCGATATTATTCATAATTTCGAAGAAATTGAAAACAACTTTTTAACTAAAGGTAGACTTGGCAAAATTTTTTGTTTTCAAAACTTCAAAACAAGTAGTATTTTTGAAAGTACAGAAACACGAAACTTTTAGATGTGAAATGGCTGTTAAAATTTCGTTTTTTTTAAGGAGGGAATGAAGCATGGTAGTGAAAGAGATAAATTTTTCTTGCAAATACAGAAACTACGAGTATAGGGCGAGAAATATCAGCAATCTATGAAAATATATCCACATTGTCGAAATATTGCCGCCATTCATTAATCGCTCCACTAATTTTGGCAATAGTCGTCGGAAAATTAAGTGCTTGAAAAATTGCTCATGTACAAGCACCTTTACGACTGGTATTTGAGCGATTTAAGCGTTCTGAAGTTATCGGCTAGTATTCTTGAACGCATGTTTTAAGGAAATTTCTTTAGGCGTCGATTGTCGCCTACATTTTCTTATCAGACTAATGGGCTCCTCTGAGTCCTTACAGCACAATTTGCCGGTTTTTCAGGAGCTTGGGATGATGAAATCCGACTCAGAGGAGACACCATTCTAGATGTGCTGTGTAAAGGTATGAATTGAATCAAGAAAAAAAAACTATGTATAGGTATAAGGAAAAAAAAAAATTTGTGGAATATTGATAGCTGACCGGGAATGACCCCTCCATATACAGTTCTCGCGCAACAGCGGTAATTAGAGACCGCGTGTATAACTCATACCGCTAGTACCGCTCGAACGTATCGCTGGGCTAATAACCGACCGCCCGCACGTAACGGATATGCTATAAAAGAACCTGACCCATCAACGCTGTCTTACAGGATCCTCAATAATGATTTCTTTTCATTCTTCATCTCTTCCCAAGCAAGTTTCAGAAATTCCACGATTATCGGAATACTTAAACGAACATGTTAACGAACCAAAAAAAATAAACCTACCTTGTCATTTTACCCTGAAATTTTTACAAATATGAACAACAATGAATCAGAAAAAATATATAAATATTTGTCGTTTCTATTTTATATAATGTAATTTATAAAAAAAAATTTCCAGGGTATTATTCTACGTTTTCCTAACTTAACCTAAGGTACCTTGATGGGGCCCGATCGTCGTTCCGGCTGCCGCATTCGGGTCGCATGTGCTACGATGATCTTCACGAGAGCAATTATCTTAGAGATTTTTTTTTTTTTCTTTTTTTCTTTTATGGCACGTTATGAGAAATTTTCCGTGAATCGTTATCTTATATGCGCTGATTTTTTTCTCTGTTTACGGGGGTAGCACTTTATGGATCATACTAGATAGAAGGTTTTTTTTTTTGTTTTGTTTATCACTTATGTTTCACTAGTCCCATTCAGGTTATTCCACTATCCGTTTCACTTGTAAGGGTTCCCGATATTGTCGTGTCGACCACTTATGGATTGATTGTTTTATAAGAAATATTTTTTTTCTCACTGTTCGTAACAAAATTTCGTCGATCACTCCCAATCTTCAAGTCTGGTCTGGTCTCTTCCTCGTTCAAAACTTTTCTGCCTCAAAACTTTTCTGTGGACAGAAACCACCGCCTCTTCACAGCGAAACAAAAACGGTTTTTTTTTTGGATTTTTGGCGCAATTATTCTTTCGATGTATTTTTGGCGGGAACGATTTTCTCACTAGATGATTTTTTTTCCACTCTTATTGTTTACAGCGGTATCAACTAAAATTTTAAGTTCATAGAATATAAACGTATCAAATTCGCAATCAAATATAATAGCATAGCACTAGTAACAAGACATAAAAGAAAAACTCCAATGTAAAGTGACAATCCTTATTCTTTACTAATTGAACCCAGAAAACCCCAATGAAAAATAGAGGAGAAAAATGAATAGGTACTGCCAGAAAACACAAATTTTTTTTTATATATTTTGAACACGTAATCATAGTTTGTTGATCATAGTTGGGTTCGCGACAGAATTATGCTAAAATATTGCATATGTACTGATTTTGTCACAAACCTTTCTACATTCTAGTGGTGCTCTTAGTGGTGGTCCCAAGCTATTAATTTTTTTAGATATATTATCACAAAAGCAAGCAACATCCATTCGAGATTTACCGAATTTTGCTACTCCTCGAGCAATTTCTTCATTTTCCTCCATCTCGTAAACCAAGCATTGAAATTGTTCGATATTCGTCCTTTTTAGCCTGTAGAAGTAAAATTTGTAATCATATCTTAATATGTTTACAAATAATAAATTTTTCGTTAAAAACTTACGTCTTTTTTTGTTTATTTTCCATCTTCAACCGACTTTTCATGGATTGCAGTAGTCGAGTGAATGTGACGTTTCAGTCGAGTAAATACTCACTCACTGGACTGTCAGAATATGTGACTATTTTCACTCACATTTTTCTCCCGACTCAAAATCGACAGATAGTCACTCGATCGAATTTCGTAATCGCAGAATGTGAGTTTTTTGGTCGAGTCGAGTTTTGTAATAGGCCCGTTAAGTTTTTCACCCGTACGCCACTGCCCCACTCAAAAATTGGTTTTCAATCTTTTCTCCTAGTAAATATTACTACAAATATTTCTAAAGTTTGAATAGTATGCCATAAACGGTTTAGGAGATATGGATTTTAGAATGTGTCTTTCTCACCATTTTGCCTTTCGGACGCAAATGGGCTGATAGTAGATCAGAGCTCTATAGAAATTCCAAGTTTCAGCTTCCGATCATAATCGGTTGCTGAAATCTAGAAACCAAAATTTCCCGCCTAAAATGCTTCTCCCTCACACCCTCCTAAAAATTTGGTTACTGATTTTCGATATCTGATCATACCTTAGAGATATAGAAGAATTTATGAAAAAGTATACAATCAGTTTACACCCCCTTAGAGGTCAGTTTTCAAAAAATCTTGGAAACCCATTCTAGGTATTCATATGAAGAATCCGTTGAATAATTGCGAATTCAATATTTTGGAAGACCTAGTAGATATGACGAAAATCGTGAAAATATATGCATTCTATTTTGACTGAACATTTTTATTGCCCCCACTTCCAAACGCTAATGGATATTCGATTTTTTTTCAACCCAAATTACGTTTCTAGCTGATTTACATATACACACCGAGTTTCAACTTTCTAGCATAAGCCGTTCCATAGTTAGGAAAAACACCCACCTCCCCCCCCCCCCCCCCCGTACCATACTATCCCTATAAAAAATTATATTTTTCCAACATGCCACTACTATAGCTCTATCTAAATACCAACTTTCAGCTTTTTATCGTTATAGGTTTTTAAGATATAAACATCGGAACCTCTTTCTTTTCACCCTCCTCCACCCTCACCATCTATACACTACCCCACTCAAAAATTTCTTTTCAATCCTTTGGTAAATCTTACAAATATTTGTTAAGTTTGAATTTCGTGCTATCAACGGTTTAGGAGATATGGATTTTAGAATGTGTCGATCTCGGCATTTTTGCGTTTTGGATAAATTATTTTCCCCCCCAATCCACACCCCTTCACCAATATCAACAATTTTTTTTGGAAATGGGTTCACTCTCAAAGTTCTATAGAAATTTCAAGTTTCAGCCTCCTAGCGTAAGCGGTTGCTGAGATCTAGAAACCACAGTTTTTCGTCTAAAAACCTGAAGTGTAAGAAATTATAAAATGTGCCAACAATTTGGGCGTAACATTATTATTGTAAATGTAATTTCTCAATTGTGCTGATTTGTGCTCAATTTGTGCCGTTTGTGCTAGTAAAAAGAAATTATTTCACTTTCATTGATAATTAGTTATGAGCAAAATACTTGAACCCCTCTTTTTCGAAAAAATATAATTCAGAAATTATGCTCGAATTGTGTCGTATTGTGCTGTAAAAATAAATTATTTTACTTTAGTCGAGAATTACGATGATGTACTCAAAGTTATGTTAAGTTAGCCCTGTCATTTTGGAAAAGTAGTAATTTCGCAATTGTGCTGAAATTGTGCCGTACTCTACCATGAAGGTAAAAAATTATACTTTAGTCAATAATAACTTATTACAAAAAAATATGTTAACCCTCTCGACGCGGCTTTCCAGTGGTAAAAGTAAGATAAACTAAATAACTGAAATATGTCATACGTACCATAGTGTTACATGTAAGCCAGGCAACCGCGCAACTCGATCGGTTTGGCAGAACAGAAACAGCAACAACCGTATACCTAGTGCAAAGTTGCCAATCAAAAGCGTAGTTAAAGTATAAAAGGGCGGAACAAATGGAATGGTAACACCTTCTGATCGAATAGTCTCGTATGCACCATAACATCGCAGAAGATCAAGATCGAAAGCTCCCAAGCTCGCTCGAACATTCCACATACACCACCGAATGAAGATTCAAGAACGCAGGCCCGGCCTTAGACTTTTCGGCGCCCGGTGCAGTATACACTTCGTCGCCCTAATCAATTTACATAACAAATTTTTCACTAAAAAAAAACAAAAATATTTTACTTATTATTAATGAAATTTCTCAATTGTGCTGATTTGTGCTCAATTTGTGCCGTTTGTGCTAGTAAAAAGAATTATTTTACTTTCATTGATAATTAATTATGAGTAAAATACTAAAAATGGCGTTAAGTTAGCGCTGCTTTTTTCGAAAAAACTTAATTTCGCAATTGTGCTGATTTGTTCTCAATTTGTGACGTTTGTGCTAGTAAAACGAAATTATTTTACTTCAGTCGATAAAAAGTTACGACCATGTACTAAAAAAGGAGATATGGATTTTAGAATGTGTCTTTCTCACCATTTTGCCTTTCGGACGGAAATGGGCTGATAGTAGATCAGAGCTCTATAGAAATTCCAAGTTTCAGCTAAGCGGTTGCTGAAATCTAGAAACCAAAATTTCCCGTCTAAAATGCTTCTCCCTCACACCCTCCTAAAAATTTGGTCACTTCAAGGAGCCTACCCCGTCTATTATTTAAAAAAAGTGCAATTTCTCAAAGCATTTGGGAGCTACGAGCCTTCAAACGATTTGCGTACGGCGGACAGACGGACTGAAAATTTTTATTGGTTTTTTCATGTCTACAAGTATGAAATGTGAAAAAAAATTTCGAGGGTACCAATTTTTTTTTTTTAAATTCGGTCACAATACTGTATTATTAAAATAATAAAGTAAAATCTGCCAACAGTCAAGTCGCTTTATTATTTTTTCGGTAGAAGTTCAAATGCGTTTAATTCTGAGATGCGGTGAAGGCTATTATGTAGCAGTTATTTGCACCCATAGAGCTATAACTAACGGAGATCGCAAAGCGTCGTTTCTGTAAAAAGCACTTTGAAGCATTTTGATGCAAAATTGAACATTTTTGTATTGAGCGTTTCATGCCCGGTGGCAGTGAAATGCAAATAGTAGCGAAGTATTTAAAGGTTGGGCTTTTTTTCTTTTCAATACCGGAGTATAAAATACATGTGAGTAAGATGTTGATAGTAATGGGTGTTTCAACGGGCTCTACCAACTTTGAAAGGCTGTAATCTGGCAACCCTATGACATTTTTGACATCTGCTTTTACCTAATTACTCAGAAAGGTTCTCCATTTCATAATGGAAAGATTTACAGTTGAACAACGTATAGAAATGGTGCAACTGTTTTACAAAATTCGCGTTCTCCGCGGTTAACGAAACGCGCTCTTCGTAGCAGATATGCTCGTTTTACAGAGCCAGACGAAGGCTATATCCGCTTTTTGGTGAATAAATTCGAGAGGACTGGTTCAGTACAAGACATTAGAACACCAACACGTGTGCGACCAGCCAGAAGTGTCGAAAGTATTGCTGCTGTTGCCGAGAATACCCGTGCGCGCTCAAATGTTTCGGTTCGAAGACGTGCCCAACAACTTGGCCTTTCAACGACCACCACATGGCGAATTTTGTGGAAAGATTTGGGCTGGCACCCGTATAAGATTCAGTTGACACAGGAATTAAAGCCGCTTGACCATCCGAAGCGTAGAGATTTCGCAGATTGGGCGTTAGAGCACTTGGCCGTTGATCGCAATTTTGGTTCAAAAATCATCTTTAGCGATGAAGCTCATATCTGGCTAAACGGCTACGTAAACAAACAAAATTGTCGTTTCTGGGCAGAGAAAAATCCACGTGAGATATTGGAAACACCATTGCATCCCGAAAAAGTAACCGTTTGGTGTGGAATATGGTCGGGCGGTGTCATTGGTCCCTACTTCTTCGAGAATGAACACGGAACGGCCGTTACGGTGAATGGAGTGCGCTATAGAGCCATGTTAACTGATTTTTTCTTACCCAATTTAGAAGATTTGGATGCGGAAGACATGTTTTTCCAACAAGACGGTGCAACATGCTACACAAGTCGCGAAACAATGGCTCTTTTGATCGAAAATTTTCCCAATCGGTTAATTTCATGCGGCAGCAATGTCCCATGGCCTCCGAGATCTTGCGATTTAACACCGTGCGACTTCTTCCTTTGGGGTTATTTGAAATCGCTCGTGTACGCCAATAGTCCAGCTTCAATTCAAGACCTCAAACGCAACATTCCGACCAAAATTGTGAAAGTTACACCCGATTTATGTGAGTGAGTCATCGAAAATTGAAGGTTTCGGATGGAGGCTTGTAAGGCCAGCCGCGGCGGACATTTGAATGATGTCATATTCAAAACATAATGGAGTCGAATGTACTTCCAATTGATAATAAAAGTTCCACAAAATTCAAAGCCATTTCATTTTTATTTCAAAACAAAGTTGGTAGTCCTTGTTGAAACACCCGTTAGCATAGTGAATATCACCGGTCCTTTGCGAGAAAACCTCCGGCTTCAAAAAAGTCGCTGCACGCTATCTCCATTATACATATAGCTCTATGTTTGCACCCAACAGGCAGAATATGCTCATCGAAAAATCGTGGTAGCCCAATACATTTTGTACGGAAATGCAAGTCCATGTGTAAGATAAGAGACAGAATGAACAAATTTATTGAAAAAGTCTTTGTTTATAGATATATATTTATTTATTTACAGATAAAATTTATCCAATTACAGTATAGAAAAATTTAAAAAGTAATAACAAATGATTAATAGTGTCTAAGTCTACTTAATTAAAATTTAGTTTCGACGCATAGTATGCGAAACATTGCCACCAGAACAGCTGACAGTTTATCCGAGGCATTTACAAACAGGATTGTTAACCCTGCTAAATTAGCTTTTGGGATGATCCACATCGTTTTTTTTTTTTCAATTTGATCTGTTCCCGTTGAAAAAACGCACATATTGTTTTATTAACGTGCGTTTCCATCTCCGCCGTTTTACGTCACCGACTAAATTCTACATTTATAAAAAACTAGATCTATGAGCTATGACGAGCCGAGGCAATCGTTGGGAGTTGACTCAACCTCAACTTTCTCGGTGAGAGCCGATACTAATGTGCCTTCGATAAAGGCTGGTTTGTATCATGGAGCTATATGTAGTGGAGATAGCAAGCAGAGACTGTTTTGAAGCCGGAGGTTTTCTCGAAAAGGACCGGCGATATTCACTATGCTACTATCAGCATCTTACTCACATGTATGTTAAACTCTGGTATTAAAAAGAAAAAAAGGCCATCCTTTAATACTACGCTACTATTTGCATTTCACTGCCACCGGGCATGAAACACAAAAACGTTCGATTAAACTTCGAAACGCTTCAAAGTGATTTATACAGAAATGGAGTGTTGCCATCTCCGTCATATGTATCTCCATGGTTTGTATCCAAACTGATTGATATAAATTTCAGAAAATTTTTATTATTTTTTCGTGTCTACTAGTCATAAAACGTGTAAAAAAATTTTGAGGATGCAAATTTAAAAAAAAATCTGCCAATGGTCTGGGCGCAACTTTATTATTTTTCCGGCAGAAGTTCGGAACGCGTTCAAATTTAAGATGTGGTGTATAGGTTACTATGTGACTGAAAAACTTAGAAAAAGTTCGGAAGCGGTTAGAGTAGAGTAATATATGAATACCATGATTGGGTCATACTCCGGGATGCGGTCTAGGGAAAAAAATTGCAAATAGGTGATTATTAAACCAGTCCGTGGAAGTGAAATGAATTTCGATATCTGATCAGACCTTAGAGATATAGAAAAATTTATGAAAAAGTATACAATCAGTTTACACCCCCTTAGAGGTCAGTTTTCAAAAAATCTTGGAAACCCATTCTAGGTATTCATATGAAGAATCCGTTGAATAATTGCGAATTCAATATTTTGGAAGACCTAGTAGATATGACGAAAATCGTGAAAATATATGCATTCTATTTTGACTTAACATTTTTATTGCCCCCACTTCCAAACGCTAATGGATATTCGATTTTTTTCAACCCAAATTACGTTTCTAGCTGATTTACATATACACACCGAGTTTCAACTTTCTAGCATAAGCCGTTCCATAGTTAGGAAAAACACCCCCCCCCCCCCCCCCGTACCTTACTATCGCTATAAAAAATTATTTTTTTCCAGCATGCCACTACTATAGCTCTATCTAAATACCAACTTTCAGCTTTTTATTGTTATAGGTTTTTAAGATATAAACATCGGAACCTCTTTCTTTTCACCCTCCTCCACCCTCACCATCAATACACTACCCCACTCAAAAATTTCTTTTCAATCCTTTGATAAATCTTACAAATATTTGTTAAGTTTGAATTTCGTGCTATCAACGGTTTAGGAGATATGGATTTTAGAATGTGTCGATCTCGGCATTTTTGCGTTTTGGATAAATTATTTTCCCCCCCAATCCACACCCCTTCACCAATATCAACAATTTTTTTTGCAAATGGGTTCACTCTCAAAGTTCTATAGAAATTTCAAGTTTCAGCTTCCTAGCGCAAGCGGTTGCTGAGATCTAGAAACCACAGTTTTTCGTCTAAAAACCTTCCCACTCCTCCCCCTTATACCCCCACACCTCAAAAAGATACCAGTCGTAGAGGTTCACCCAACCTACTCACCAAAAAAATAATAAAGTAAAAGTGTAAGAAATTATAAAATCTGCCAACAATTTGGGAGTAACTTTATTATTTTTCCGGCAGAAGTAAGGATCGCGTTCAATTCTGAGATGCGGTGACTGAAAACCTATCAAAAAGAACAAGCCCGTGGAAGTGAAAGTCTGATGGAATCTGAGAGATATGGAATAATTAATGAAAACACACCCCCTTAAAGGTCAATTTTCAAAAAATCTTGAAAACACTTTCTAGGTATTCATATGGAGAATCCATAGAATAAAAGTGAATTCAATATTTTCGAAGACCTAGTAGATATGACGAAAATCCTGAAAATATGATGTCCATTAAGTTAGCCCTGCTATTTTCGAAAAAATGTAATTTCTCAATTGTGCTGATTTGTGCTCAATTTGTGCCGTTTGTGCTAGTAAAAAGAAATTATTTCACTTTCATTGATAATTAGTTATGAGCAAAATACTTAAACCCCTCTTTTTCGAAAAAAAATATTTCAGAAATTATGCTCGAATTGTGTCGTATTGTGCTGTAAAAATAAATTATTTTACTTTAGTCGAGAATTACGATGATGTACTCAAAGTTTTGTTAAGTTAGCCCTGTCATTTTGGAAAAGTAGTAATTTCGCAATTGTGCTGAAATTGCGCCGTACTCTACCATGAAGGTAAAAAATTATACTTTAGTCAATAATAACTTATTACAAAAAAATATGTTAACCCTCTCGACGCGGCTTTCCAGTGGTAAAGCTAAGATAAACTAAATAACTGAAATATGTCATACGTATCATAGTGTTACATGTAAGCCAGGCAACCGCGCAACTCGATCGGTTTGGCAGAACAGAAACAGCAACAACCGTATACCTAGTGCAAAGTTGCCAATCAAAAGCGTAGTTAAAGTATAAAAGGGCGGAACAAATGGAATGGTAACACCTTCTGATCGAATAGTCTCGTATGCACCATAACATCGCAGAAGATCAAGATCGAAAGCTCCCAAGCTCGCTCGAACATTCCACATACACCACCGAATGAAGATTCAAGAACGCAGGCCCGGCCTTAGACTTTTCGGCGCCCGGTGCAGTATACACTTCGTCGCCCTAATCAATTTACATAACAAATTTTTCACTAAAAAAAAAACAAAAATATTTTACTTATTCACTGGTCGATTTTTCATACAAATTCATGTAACTTTTTCTCAGGACCCGCTCAACAGCTTTGAATCAAACTTTGTACACTTATTATTTTAGTAAATCCAATGCTAATGAATGAATTAATTTTAAAAATATTAAAAACTTGACATATAATGTTTGAAAATTTAAACATTTTTGATGTTTTTCAAACCTAAAAAAAGTATTTAGAATCAACTTTTTAAAAATTGCTTCATTCAGTATAAATACCAATACTATTCTATCTTTAACCAAAAAATGTCATCTTGATGTCTCTTATCAGTTTCGAGAAAAGAAGCAAACTAAAATCTCTCCAAATTGAATTTTTTTATATATACATATTGTTAATACAAATCTCACAGATGGCATTGGTTCTGTTTTCAAAACTTTTCTCTATTTTTTATCAGATTATGCCATTTGCTCGTTTGATTTAAACCAACTAATGGTATAAATAAAATTCAGACGAAGTTCGGTAGCGGCGGAAGGTCGGTGTCAAAATTTTAAAATTGTACCGAAACACACCGAAAAGTTTGCCCATCCGCTCGCCGTCGTAATTCTGTGTCCATCGGTGTGTTGCGGTACAATTTTAAAATTTTTACAGGGAACTTCACCGCCGCTAGCGAAGTTCGTCTCAATTGTGTTTATACCATTACTTCTCTTTATCATTCATCCAAAACATTCATTCCCCTCTAGCAAAAATGACGTGTTTCCTATTTCCCCACATAATTCACCGAGGCGCATTCGCTCCATATCTATCTTTTTCTATTGTATAGAAATCATGTTCTGAGCTCTTTCAGCACACAATCAAATCAGCACCAGCGCTGCGGCGCGATGGAGCGGTGGCTCCAAATGAATCCGTACGAACGCAAAATCGTACTAGCTGATGAACGTATGAATGCAAAATTGGAATAGCAGATGATCGCACAAACGAAAAGCTGTACTAGTCGGTATCGTAGAGTGAGAATATCTTTAAGAGAAAAGATTCAATGTTTTGGTTCTTGAACAAGAATTGAAAGAATGTTTTTAGAAAATGGAAAAATGGAAAAACCCTGCAAAATCTAGAATATGCATCGGAAAAAGTGTGGCAAATGTATTCAAGAAATCCTTTCTATTAATTTCTAAGTATGTTTTAAATTTATAGCAAAATATTTGGAGAGATAATATGAACTAGCGCCTTCCTTAATTTGGCGCCCGGATTCAATGCGCCCTTTGCACATATGGTAGGGCCGGCCCTGCAAGAACGGTCTAGACTGCAAAAGTGGATACCTCTAAAATAAATGCCGCGAGTTGAGGCACTCATATTTGACGCATGGTCTTCCAGAACGCTACAATGAGGTGGAGAAGTTGGCATTTGGAGTGCTGACGATCTTCGGGTACCCATATTCGTGCGTTCTCTTGCATGAATATAATAAAAAGTAATGTAAGAAGCCAACTAACAAATAAAAATCTAGAGGCGTGCTTGAAACTGAAAACAACAAGTTATGAACCAGATTTAAGGGGGAGCATCTGAGTAGAAAATTTTTTGTTTTCAAACATTTTTTTTCGCTCATCTTAAAGTTTGTAGTCTTAAGAATGTTGTCCGGAAATTTCATATTAAAATTCCAATAATTGTGAAAATCATGGGCAATTAACCGGAATGGGGCCTCCATGAATTCTCTATATAAAACGCCATTCAAACTCGATTATCTCGAAACACACTATTTAAAGACGGTTCCCAAAATCTTCGGGAAACGGCTGAACCGATTCCAAAATTTCACACATTATTTTAGATAGGTTTTCTCTTTCGATACGTAAGATTTTTTCTTACTTTTTTTTTATCTACCCAGAAAGGTCGATAATTGAGGTTAAAAACTGAAAATAAGGTCCAATCGGCCGCCATTTCATGAAATTTTTTTTTTTTTTTTTTTTTTTAAAAAAACCCTACGTAGCGAAATGTATCATACTTAACATTTTCAAAATCTTTTTGAAATTTTTGTTTTGAATAAACCGACTGCCTTTAATCTTGGAAAACGCAGGCCATGGAAGCGACGGACATTCGCCGGACATTTACGCCGACCGTTGTTTATAAAAAAAAACTATGAGCGTACATCAACATACATATACTTTCGAATAAAACCAACCTGCATAAAATCGAGCAAATAATTTTTGAGATAATAATTTCTAAAATTCTCCTATTACTTTATTAGTAATAATACAGTATTGTTATTGATTTTCAAAAAAAAAAAAAATTTGCTGCCCTCAAAATTTTTTTGTCCACGTTTCATGACTAGTAGACACGAAAAAAGCAATAAAAATTTTCACTCCGTCTGTCCGCCGTACGCCGTACGCCACATCGACCGCCAAAATCCTTTGAAGGCTCGTAGCTCTCAAGCCAGTGGAGCTATTAAATTAAAAATTTTTTCTGGGAATAGACTGGGTAGACCCCTTGAATTGACATTATTTTCAGGGGTGGGGGTTTGAGGGGGAAGGTGGAAGAAGCGTTTTAGACGAAAAATTTTGGTTTCTAGATCTCAGCAACCGCTTATGTTAGGAGACTGAAACTTGAAATTTCTATATAGCTTTGATAGTGGACCCATTTGCAAAAAAATTGATGATATTGGTGAAGGGGTGTGGGAGTGGAGGGGGAAATAATGCGTCCGAAACGCAAAAAAGTCGAGATCGACACATTCTAAAATCCATATCTCCTAAACCGTTAAAGCAATTAAAACTTAACAAATATCTGTAGTTAAACTAGGAGAGTAGATTGAAACAAAATTTTTGGGTGGAGGTAGTGGCGTTCGGGGGTGGGGGTTGAAATACTTAACATTACGATATCTCTCAAGCCAGTGGCACCAGAAAAACAAAATTCGGTTTGAATATAAAGCTTGATAAATTAAGATTGCTGAAAGTAAAATCTTTGAAGGGGGCGGGGGAGTACGTAAGTGGAGGGGATAAGAATTTTTCATAAATAACACGTTTCATATCTCAATAACAGTGTAAGATGGATGCTTCAAATTTTTACCAGAAGTAGGCCCAATAGAACCCTAGTAGGGAAAAAAAGTTTGGGGGTGTGGGTGTAGAGGGTGAGGGTGGGAAAGGGTGAGAAAGAAAAAGTTCCGACGCTTATATCTTAAGAATCTATAATGATAGGAAGCTGAAACTTGGTATTTAGATAGAGCTATAGTAGTGGCATCGTGAAAAAATAAAAATTTTTTTAGGGGTAGTATGTTACGGTGGTGGGGGGTGTTTTTTCTAACTTTTGAACGGCTTATGCTAGGAGGCTGAAACTCGGTACGTATATGTAAATTAACTAGAAAAGTAGTTCTGATAAAAAAATTCGAATATTCATTGGCGTTCAGAAGGGGGGGGGGGCAAAAAAAATTATCAGTTAATATAAAATGCATATATATTCACGATTTTCGTCATATCTACTAGGCCTTTCGAAATATTTAATTCATTTTTATTCAACGGATTCTTCATATGAATACCTAGAAAGTGTTTTCAAGATTTTTTGAAATTTGACCCCTAAGAGGGTGTAAACTGGTTGTATACTTTTTCATGAATTCCACCATGTTTCTCAGGTCTGATCAGATATCAAATATCTTTTCACTTCCCCAGGCTTGTTTAATAATCACCTATTTTTAAGTTTTGTTTTTTTCAACCTCTAGACCGCATCACGGAATATGACCCAATTATTTAATTCATATGTTACACCCTTTTCTAACCGCTTCCCGAGCCTTTTGTTAGGTTTTCAGTCACATAGTAACATACACCGCATCCCCGAATTGAACGCGTTCTGAACTTCTGCCGGAAAAATAATAAAGTTGCGCCCAGACTGTTGGCAGATTTTTTTTTCTGCTTTCTATTTGGATGTTCCCCCTTAACCAAACTTTCAAAGGACGATAATTATAGTTATATTCTTTGATTACTAATTTTATTATTCTACAGATCTAGCTCAAATACAAAACATTTGTATGTTTTTATACAGATAAATATTATTTCATATATAAACCTACATATTTATTTTAAATCAAAAATTGAATTTATGTGCTTAAACCTAATCAAATACCATAATAAAATGTTAGTGGCTCTTTAAAAACTGGGAAATTTTGTAAATTGTAACTTTTGGCTCTTCCGTCTCAAAAGGTTGCCGACCCCTGGTCTAGACTACAGCCAACATAGTAATTTTTATTACGTGGGCTTTGACAGTCAACTAGTACGCGTCCGTATTGGTGGAAAGCGTTCGCTAGCCCGTACGGTCGCCGTGTCGCAGCCGTCCGCGCCACTGCAACTCACGGCGACCCGTTTAATATGAAACGGACCGAACTCTTCTTCGCGCCACTAACAAATTTACCACCGTACAGCGAGAAACCGTACGGCGCAGTGTGAAACCATAGCCTTATAGCGGCTCCAAAGACACTTCCAAGGAAATGAGAACCAAATGAATTTTCAAACGAAAAACTCTCATCGAAAAGTAGTTTTCGAATGAACCAAATTTTTCAAACCTTTTTATAACGAAAAATTCCAAGCAAATTTTCAAACCACAAGGGAGAACTAGTTTTTCAAAGAAAAGATTGTAAACCGATCGAAATATTTCACTGGAAACAATATCAAGATATTTTCATAAAAAAAAATTCTTCACAAGACCAATTCCCATCAGAAAAAAATCCAACATATTTTTATGCGGAAAAATAGAAATTTTTTTCAAGACTTTTCTCAAGGCTTTCAAGAATTTAAGGGTGGGCTCTGTTTTAATCGGTCAAAAAAAGGCATATTTTCAAGAATTTTTTTTCAATACAAACGTAATGCTGGTTTATTTTATTTCATTTTTCTATTTTAATATAACATCTGAACTATAATAAAAAAAAAATTCATTTCAAAATATTTATAAATAAGCCGTTGGCAGCAAATCCCCGCACTCGAGACTGAATCATCAAAAAAAAAAAACAAAATTCGTTTATTAGATAAGATGTTTCTCGAGGTAACGCGGCCGAGTTTTTTTTTATCGATTTTTTTTTCATTTTTGGTAGCATTTTCACTCAAAAACACGATTTTTGCTAAAAATTTCGGTAAATTATTTATTGTAAAATTAAAAGTAATGAAAGAAAAAAAAAAAACTCGACGGCGTTACCTGCTGATTTATGTGTAGAAATAGTGTAAAAAATTTGAAAAGAATCGGTGCATTAGATTTTGAGTTACAGTGCACACCGACTTCAAAAATGACAAATTTCAGAAAAACGCTTTTAAGTTTTGCACACTAGGCGTCACATACGATAACGTAACCTCTAAACTGCTCATAACTCCGTTAATTTTGCTCCAATCAACTTGAAATTTTGACACAACATTCTTGCAATACTATACACTCATTAAAAAACTAAAAAAAAATGCCAGAAAAAAAAATTAAATACCAGACTCCTCCCTTAACAGGATTTACAAATAATATATGTATATATAGGTACGGTGTGGATTACTATGAGACTAAAGCTAGTATTACACTGTATGACCAAGTGGTCAAATTGCAGTAAAATTTGCTTATTACTGCAAGTGGTCAAATTGCAGTAAAATATGCTTATTACTGCAATTTGACCACTTGGTCATACAGTGTAATACAAGGTTAAGCTTACATTAGTTAGTCACATGGTGATTTTTTGTTGAATTTTTTATTTTTGACAAAATGAGTTATGAGACTGGTAATGTACATTGAATGTCGGTTATGTGATTTATGTTCTGCAAAAACTCCACAAAACTCCACAGTTGGCGAATACAAATTAATCTCACAGTATCCGCTCGGTCAAATTCGCTATTTCGCATTGTTTATTACTGCAATTTGAAACGCTATCGTGCTAGATGAATTTCGTCCCGTCTTCAGAATTAACGGGTCCCTCTGGGTCCTTACAGCACATTTTGCCGGCTAGTCAGGAACGTGGGAGTGGGTGAAAAAAAATACGACCCAGAGGGAGTCACCGTCCTTGAGAGTGCTGTCTAAAATTCATATACATTGCACAAATGTAAGACAAAGAGAAAAAAAAATGTGGTGAATAGGGAAAGGTCATTGCGTGACCGGGAATGACCCTACAGCGCTCGCTAAACCGCTGCGTTAAGCGGATTTCCCGCTCGTCATGGAACTCTACGGGATCACCTATACACCGGAAAATGTGCTGAAAAAAAAATAAGCCAAAAATAAGTCATGGGATGACCGATTCTCCAGGATTCTCTTGTTTTACCCTAGCCAACCGTCATCTTCGCTCACCTGTTTCTCAAGGTAACAATTAACCCGAATCACCTGTAAACAAAGTAATACCCGCACTCAAACCAAATCCACCTGAAGCTTCACAAATATCTTCACAGAAATACTTTTATTAAAAAAAACGCTGTATTGAGAAGGAAAATATATGTAATAATAGAAATAATTAAGTAATTTTTACAAGGACTTCTGGCATTACTTGGATTTTTTTTTTTTTTTTTTATTCTTTTTCTTTTTTTTTAAACGTATGGTACCTTGTTGACGTTGGGGCCCTTGCTGCTACTTAACGGAGAGAATTCGCACGGGATTTCGCGATTTTTTATATATTTACTTCTTTGAAACTCACGGTTTTTTTATATGTTTTTAATTAAATTAATTTAATTCGTATTTTTTTTGTAATTATGTAACAGACTTCGTAGTCTAATTCACTTTTCGTCTTTATATAAAATTTCTCGTAGTATAATTCACTGTTCGTAACTATGTATATTTTTTGTAGTATAATTCACTTTTCGTCTTTATATCTAATATCTCGTAGTATAATTCACTGTTCGTAACTATGTATATTTTTTTGGAGTATAATTCACTTTAAATATTCTTTGAATTATATCAACATATTTTTTTTTCTGTTTTTTTTTTCATTTCCGAACTTTCACCAAAAAAAAACCTTGTCCGCTTTCTTTCACCTCCAAAAACCCAATCTTCGAAAAAAACCGCCAAAAAAATCTCAAAGCATCATTTTTTTTCTTTCTCTCCTCAGTTGATGGTCTATTCACCTCCAATGATTTGGCGCGCAATTCTACTCTCTGATCTATTACAATTTTTATTTAATTGCCTCCCAGAGGGCACTAATTTTTATGCCAGCGGTTTATTTATTATCAAAAAAAATTCTTTAATTTAGATATGTGTTATACTGGTAAGAACTATGAAAAAAAACTTTCAGGGCATTCTGGTTTGAGGAAAGAAAACTAAATACGGAATACAGGGCGACGGACGGAAGTTATAATAAAAAAGTATAGACAATAAAAATATATATATATATATACATACATATATACTTATAAAAAAACAATAGAAAAAAAATAAAAAAAAATAGACAAGAAAAATAAATTCGTCACAGTCGTGGGGACGACCCAGACCCAGGAGAAGAGTCTCATGTTCTTAGCCGGGCCAAGTCTACAATTATTGATGTTTGATGTCTTTGCCATGGTAGATACCTAATTTATTTCCCAGTTCATCCTCAAGTTCATATGAGACGTTACCGACTTTCGTACGCACTATGGCTTTTACAAATTTAGGTGCTAATTTAGCAGCAAACCTATCAATTGCATTGCTTTGGACGAAATTCCTTACAAATACAGTCTGGCCTGGTGCATATTCCTGATCCCTACTTCGTAAATTGTACGTATGGGCAGATCTTTTATAAGCCTCAGCTAAACGCGCCTTTACATGATTTTGAGCTACACGTAAACGCTCTATGTGCGGGTTTAATTCCAACTCTCCTTCGGAAAGAGTAGTCAAAGATCGCAAAAGTTTATAATCGGAACCATGATTAATTCTATGGGATCCGAACATTAAGTAATGTGGCGAAAATCCAGTGGAATCATGTACGACATTCCGTATGGCAGAGCATATTTCGTGTAAATGATCGTCGCAATGTTTATGATCCGTTCCCAAATAAGCTCGAATTCCTACCAAAATAGAGCGATTTACTCGTTCCGACGCGTTAGCCTGGGGAGCATAGTAAGGTGATCGTGTATGATGTATTCCAAAGGTTTTCACGAGATTTTCAAACAACTTGGAGATAAACTGTACGCCATTGTCCGAATGGATATATTTTGGTACCCCATAAGTTAAGAATATATCGTGCTCCAAAAATTTGACAACATTTTCCGCCGTAGCATTTGGAAAAGGCTTCAGCCACACAAATTTTGAAAACTGATCGAGCACAACGAATATAAAACGGTTGCCATGCCGAGAACGTGGGTAGGGCCCTAGGAAATCTATGTACAGCCTCTGTAATGGTTTGTCTACTTCAATTTGATTACCCATGAGCGGTCTCATATTGTAATTCGGTGGCTTGCATTGTTTGCATATAACACAATTGGAGATATACTGAATAACCTGTTGTCGAAGACCTGGCCAATAATAGTATCTTTGGAGCAACTCCACAGTCTTTGCTATGCCGCAATGAGAGGATAGAGGGTTATTATGTCTGCTCTGAACAAGAGAATCTGTAAGGGACACAGGAACCCACAATTTCCATACTGAAATATCGGAATTCTCTGAAGCCAAGCCGGGCTTCTTTATGTATATTTTTCCCTGACTAACTTTTAAATTGTAGAAGCGATCCGGGGTCTCCTTTATCAGATTGATTCGATCTACATACTCTTCGTCTTCGAATTCTTTGGAGTTTAAGTCTAGGATAGGTAATTCCGGATCGATGGTGTCTATTTCGGAGCAAAAAACGCGTGATAACGCATCAGGAACTGCATTTAATGTGCCCTTGCGATGCTCAATGCTGAAATTAAACCCTTGTAATCTAAGGCTTCACCTTGCTAACCGGCCGGACAAATCTTTTTGACTCATAAGCCATTTCAAACTCGCATGGTCAGTTATAACAGTGAATTCCAGACCTTCAATATATGCCCGAAATCTCTTAACACTTTGTACGGCTGCTAAACACTCTAATTCAGTCACCGTGTAATTGCGTTGCGCAGCGTTTAGTTTGGCTGACATAAATGCTATTGGGTTCTCCCCACCTGTCTCAGATCGTTGAAATAGTACGCTGCCAATGCCGGTAGCGCTCGCATCGCATTGAATAAAGAATGGTTTTTCAAAATTGGGGTTGACCAAGACTGGTGCTGAAGTTAACAAATCTTTAAGAAGTACGAATGCCCCCTCAGCCTGTTCGTTCCACAGAAATTTCTTATTTCTTTTTAATAAATCAGTTATGGGAGACGCAACTGATGCAAAGTTAGGAATGAACCGCCGATACCAGCCAGCCATGCCTAAAAATCGTCGCACATCTCGCACGGATTTTGGAACCGGGTAAGAAGTTATAGCGGATAGTTTTTCCGGGTCTGTTTTCAGTATTCCGTCACCAACTACATATCCAAGATACTTCACCTCCTTGAGCAGGAATTTACTCTTCTCAACATTTATCGTTAGTTTGGCTAGTTTAAGGAGACGTGAGACTTCACGAAGCAGGTCGAAATGTTCCTCAAGGGTCTTTGAAGTAACCAATAGGTCATCAAGGTATACAAATATGTACTCGATCATGAAGTTGATGTGGAATGACCTTATGCATCAATCTACACATGGTCTGCGGCGCGTTGCATAGACCAAAAGGCATTACCGTAAATTGATACAACGGACGACCTGGTACCGAAAAAGCGGTTTTGTCCCGTGAAGCAATGTCAAGTGGAATTTGCCAAAAGGCATCCTTCAAGTCTAAACTCGAAATGAATCTTGTGGATTGTAGACGAGATAGCAAACCTTCTATTAAAGGTAAGGGATAAGCGTCTTTGACAGTAGCTTCATTTAACCTGCGGGCATCCAGACATAATCGAACCTTACCAGGTTTGCTGACAATCTTTACGGGAGAGCTCCACGAACTAGAACTTTCTTCGATCACACCCAAATTCAACATCCGATCTAATTCTTTGTATAATTGCTCCTGCACAACCGGTGATACTGAATAGTGTCGTTGTTTAATCGGCGCAGTGGATCCTACATCAATATGATGTGCAAGAAAAGAAGTCTTTCCCAGTCCTAACCGATTAAATGATGGAAAGTTTCCTATGATTCCGTTTAAGTCCTGCCCTTCCTTTTCATCCAATTGGTGTTCTAATGATTTAAGAGGTGAAATCATACCGTCTAACTCGTTTACCACAACGGGTGCCAAACCAAACGTGTCCCAAAAATCGATACCCATATAAATTGCATTCTTAAGAGAAGGTGCTATTAGAAAACGCATCATCTTGGTTTTACCGGAGAAAGAAACCAAAGTCCTAACATATCCTAACACGTCGCATTTCTGGCCAGATGCTGTCGATATTTGTGTGTGAAATGAATGCATTGGAAGCGAAAGTTGCTTAACAAGAGCAAGCGAATTTGCTCCCAATATGCTGGTGCTAGCTCTGCTATCCAATAACCCCTGTAAACAAAATCCCCCAATAAAAATTTGTGCAAATGGACGCTTATCTCCCGAAGCTTGAATAATTTCCGACAGAACCGTGTTTTTCAGTTGATGCCGTATTCTCCAGTAACGATCTGCGCGAGATACACGAGTTTTTTTGAATCGCATAGGTGTACTAAATTGATCCGAAGAATCACTATGGGAGGGAGACGTTACTGATCGGAGTTCGTCTTCACTGCTGTCAAATTGGTACTCTGTGAGGGACTTCTGGAAGGAGTGCGATTTGTCCCTGATTGAACCACACTCTGCACACCGTTTCCCGTAACGCGACTTTGACAATTTGTACAGTTCCGCTTTATTACATTCTTGGTCCCACAACCGAAACAGAAAATGCCATCGATTGACCTAGGACAGTTCGTGAAACTATGTCCTAGGTCTGAACAGTTCCAACAAATTAACATTTTACTTGCAGTTCGTGTTGGATTGTGCTGTGCCGCGTTTGACCGCAAGGCTACAACTTCGTTGTGAAATTGCCCTAAATCAACTTCAATTTCGTTCACTTGGCGGCGATTAGAGCAGTTTATGTCGGAGTCATATCCGATCCTGCGCCAAGTAGTTTCCACCGATACGCATTTTCTTTTCAGATGCTGAACGGAAATAAAATCAATTCCAGCGAGATGAGCTTGCAAGCCGGGTCGCATGTTCCGAAGCAAAATTTGCTGATGATATTCATCGGTTAGCGGCGACCTCAGTTGCAAGGTGAGTTTATCAATCGCGTCAACAAAATCACAAAAAGCTTCCCTATGTTTTTGATATCGGGCATCAATCTGCCTACGCACATCCAAATCGGTAGTTTGCGTCTCAAAACGTTCCCGTAAAGCACCACAAAATTTGGACCACGTGAGGTCAGGTGTGGTTTCGCGATACGTCCAATACCATTTAACCGCAGCCCCGCGTAACAAAAAAAATATTTCTGCTACGAGGTTTTCTCCCCCAATCTCGTTAGCCTTTGCCAAAGTTTCAACCCTGAAGATAAAACGTCCGACGTTTATACCAGAACTAGATCCATCAAAATGAACCCCCCATTTAGAAACTGGAATGAAACCTTTTCGATTCCCATTGCCTGTCGAATTTACATTATCTGTCTGTCGCGATGGTGGTGCTGGTGGTGGTGGCAATTCGTGTCGGGTACTACTTGGACACCATCTTTGTGACTGCCCCTGGAATAGTGCGTTCCTCTTAGGATATACATTCGAAAGAGAATCGATTGGTTCCCCATTACCTGGGGCCTCCTGTTCTAATTGATCCAGAGGAACATTTTGATTTTGACTTACCGCTGAGGTGGAAGTAAAATTTATTTCCGCCAATTTTTGGTAGAAGGGTTCCATATCGGTACCGTCAATTTTGCGAATTTCAGAAATCATTACTTGCAATTGGATTACTTTATCTATACAAACTTTTCCTAAGACTTTCAACGGGGCGGTTGCACATTTCACTAGACGACATAACCGCCCGTGATAATGCTCTAAACGGGTGGAACATTTGGCTATCTCCTCCTCATTTGCATCTTTGACCCCCATTAAAAGTGTTGATATTTCCCCAAGACCTTCGCAGCAGGAATCGAGTTCTTTTGAGAGATTCTGTCGTACTTGCTCCGGCAAAGTCGAAGATGGTCGAAGAACGGGCTGATTCTCCTCTAATTTAAGCCTAGCCTCCAGCTTATCATATTGAGTCGGTGCATCCCCACTAATTTTCCGTATCAAGCATTCCATTTCAAACTCATCTGGTTCCAGATGATCAATCAGGAAGCTTGACATTTTCTTTTCTTTCCTTCCTTATATTCTTCAAAAGAACCACAAAAAAAAATTTCCGATAAAATGTATACTTATGTACCTATTACTCGTGTTATATATATGTATGTATGTATATACATATGTATGTATGCATATATAAAGTATTTAAATAAAGAATAATAATAAGATAATAAAAAAAATAATGAATATACCGATGCTGAAGAAAAAAAAACCAAAATAAATATGTACTAAATAATGTTATTGAAAAAAACGTAAAATTCGGAGAATCCTGGAGTCTCGTGACACCCCAAGAAGACATAACCGGCACTCATCTCGTTTCTCACACCCTTACTTTAATAAACAAGATTTAATATTGTAACAGGTTTTTGGTTGCGCGAGCTCTGTAGAGTCAGGGATATAAGATTTACGTCCGAGGATTGAACTCTTAAAATACGTGTCTTTATACAATAATACGAGAGACGCTTCAGTGTGATCCCTTAGAACTAACAAAATTATTCAGGAGGCCATGAAAGAAAATCATGCCGACGGAATCTATCCGGATAAAATTTCGATAGAGACCAAACTGAGTTCTTATACGCGAAGCTGAATCAAGCTGTCACACACAACGACCTTCAGGAGATAATAAACTATTATACATCGACGCCACTTGGCGGATAATCGTCGCGAACAAGTCCGATCAACTACTCTACTGAGGTTTTGATTATTCCAGCTAGTTAGACTCCAATAACGAATCTGCATTTAAGATGCACTAGCAAACCTCTTTATCTAATACAAAAACGCGCGACATAAACTAAAAATGCAATTCAACAGTGTTTATGGGTTAAAGGATGGACGGTAGAAAGAAAAAATAAAAAAATAAAATGTAATCCGAAAGTGTTCCTCATTTGCATAGGTGCTAACTACAAGTAATTCCTAAAACGAAAATCTCGCCTTAACGCAATCAATAAAAAAAAATATTACTACTGCATTTTCTTTTGTTAGCAGCTCGAATGCACTCAGTACATATTTATCACTTGAAGCTGTTCACCAAAGAATATTTATTGCCAAAGCAAAATTACGCCTTACCATAGGCAAGCGTAAGCACACCGATACATACAGTTGTGGTACTCGCTACCGAAATGTAATTCTGCAGAAGTTCCAATTGCTCTGTTAAAACCCACAATGTATGTCTATCAGCTGCAAATGTTCTATTATCTGTCTGTTCCTCTAGCCTCTCTACATTGAACGTAAAAGCTTACGCAATTATCCCTGTAGCCTTCACTTGTCGCAGAGAATTCATTAGGAAGAAAAACAAAATTGATTCAGAGAATCATTAGGAAGAAAAACAAAATTGATCCATATATTTAGCTAAAATTTGGAAACCCGACTGAAGCGATTTACGATTGGTATCACCAGCCGCTGTTAACAACATGTTAATTATGTCCGACAGATTATAAAAGAACCGGCGCATAACCAAGCGAGCGCAGCGTCATAAAAATAGCTGGATTCTGGTTATTAACATTGATCAATTGTAAGTTTAATGAACTGCACGTGAATGTGAAGTCTATCACTGCATCAATATAGGTGTGCATTATAATAACCATACCCAGTAGGACTTATGCCCATCAATTACAATAGTAATTCATTATTTCAGCGATGGATCTTGTCATATTAGTAATTGATTACCTGGTAATGGGTAAGTAATGCAAAAAGTAGTCAACATTTACATTTTTGCAGTTCGGAAACCAAAGCAACGAATCGTTCTAGAAAACAAATGATTGCGGTCATGAAATCACATTTTCGCACGTAGTATTAAAAGTGTTCTATATGGTGACGGTTGTTTTCCACGTATAGTTCTAATATTAAAGTTTTCAAGGAATTTGAATTCTATAGATTTAATATTTCCGACTATAAGTGCTGTTCGACATATTTTGTGCAAAAAAGGTAAGTCTTCATGTAATGAAATTTATTCCCATTTATTTACATTCATATTCGTTCATTTTCCACCTGTTTCTGCATTATTTATATATAAATAAGTTTTAAGCTGCTTTGTTTTCAATAAATTTCATTCCCTAAAATTTGAAAGTATTCCTTTTAAGAAATAGTCAAATAATCTGAAAGCCTCCATGGCTCGCTTACACAATGACAATAACACGAGCGCTCATCAATCGAAGGATTAAATCCTGACTCAGGAGTCATGCGTAACCTCCAAACCAAAATTCTGTTATAAATGCAATGTCAGGTTGGCGATATGAACATTTATTTTTATTGATAATGATCACCTCATCGCTCGAGGTAATTCACCTACTTTTATTCTGAAACGGTATTGAAATTATAAAAGAATCCTCTATATTTTATAGTTCCGATATATATGTACATAGAATTTTGAATTTTTTCATTACAAATAATTCACAGAAAAAATATGTATTTAAAAAAAATCGAATAGTTTGGTTTCAGAACCCAGTAGTGAAAAATTATGTCAGGATTCAGCAAGCGAAATTTGTATCGTTTAATAGAGAAGGAACGAAATAGTTTGCTTAAAAAACTAGAAGAGAATGACGACGGAGACAGGCAAAATTATATTGAAAATGAAGAAAATAACCCAGAAGAATTACACAAGATTGTTGAAGGTAATCAAATAGAAAATGAGAATTATGTACTCTTCGAAAATGAGGTTAAGCCTTTGAAAGAAAAATTAAAAAATTGGTTTATTAAATACAGCCTATCGAGAGATTGTATTGAATCTCTATTGAAAATATTAAAGGCTGAAAATTTAAATGTACCGATTAGTTTGAAAGGTCTTTTAAGGACTAATGAAAAGATTGTCGAAAGAACTGTGGCGCCAGGTACTTACTACCATTTTGGCATCGCAAATCAATTGAAAAAAATTGAGCATTTACTGAATAATATTGATGAAGTTGCATTGAATATTGGAATAGACGGATTACCTCTATTTAAAAGTTCAGGTCAAACTTTATGGCCAATACTAGGAAATGTTATGAACATTGAAAACATTCAGGTATTTCTTATTGGCGCATATGTTGGTAAAAAAAACCGTTTAATGTTGATAATTATTTACATGATTTTGTTAATGATCTCAAAGATTTAACCGAACACGGCGTTGTTTTTTCGAATAAAACAGTTTATTTAAGAATAAAAGCATTTATATGTGATGCACCCGCTCGATCTTTTGTTTGTGGAACTGTGGGACATAATTCGTTTCATGGGTGTAATAAATGTTATCAAATTGGACATATAAAGGAGCACGTAGTCACATACAGCACTGCTAGCTCCATTTTACGGACAGATGACGATTTTGAAAAACGAAAAGATCTAAATCATCATACAGTATATTACAGAGAAAAGGAGAGCATTCTTGAGACTGCAGGGATAGGATTAGTGTCACAATTTCCACTAGATCCAATGCATTTGATAGATCTGGGCGTAACTAGAAAAATGCTCTTATGTATGATGAAAGGTACAACATGTAGTACTAAGTTGAATTCAGAGGACAAGCTCAGAATGTCAATAAGTTTCGAATCACTTGCATCTTTTGTACCGAAAGCCCAGAACCTTTGATGAAATTCTTAAGTGGAAGGCAACCGAATTTAGGCAATTTATTCTATACACAGGAATAATTGCATTAACAGATTTTGTAGATTCTGACTGCTACTACAACTTCCTCCTTTTACACTGTTCTTACCGTATACTTTCATGCCCAAAAAGCTATGAACGTAATATAGATGTGGCAAATGAGATGATCAAATTATTCGTAGAAAATTTTCCAGCAATATATACAGGAAAAAGTGTGACATATAATGTACACTACCTCTTGCACAACAGAATGCATTAAAGAAATAGGCTTCATCGGCGATTTCACAGCATATAACTTCGAAAATCACATGCAGAAATTAAAAAAATTTGTTAAAAAGCCAACAAAAATTGCAAAATAAAATATGTCACGAAAATTTGGTTATTCAAAAAGAGCCTTATGGCTTTAAGAAAAGTGTTAATGGTGACATAAAAAGTATTCAAACAAATTTGAATTTCTTAAGTATAACTAAACCCGATAATTGCTGTTGTATAGAAGATCCTTTCATTCCAATAAAAATAACTGGCTTTCGTGAAAATGAAAATGGAAAATTCATTTTGGGACAACGATTCTTAAATAATCGGCCCTTTTTCACGGAACCTTTGGATTCAAACTCTCATCGAAAAGTAGTTTTCGAATGAACCAAATTTTTCAAGCCACAAGGGAAACCACAAGAAAGAACTAGTTTTTCAAAGAAAAGATTGTAAACCGATCGAAATATTTCACTGGAAATAATATCAAGATATTTTCATAAAAAAAAATTCTTCACAAGACCAATTCCCATCAGAAAAAAATCCAACATATTTTTATGCGGAAAAATAGAAATTTTTTTCAAGACTTTTCTCAAGGCTTTCAAGAATTTAAGGGAGGGCTCTGTTTTAATCGGTCAAAAAAAGGCATATTTTCAAGAATTTTTTTTCAATACAAACGTAATGCTGGTTTATTTTATTTCATTTTTCTATTTTAATATAACATCTGAACTATAATAAAAAAAAAAATCATTTCAAAATATTTATAAATAAGCCGTTGGCAGCAAATCCCCGCACTCGAGACTGGATCATCCAAAAAAATCAAAATGCGCTTATTAGATAAGATGTTTCTCGAGGTAAAGCGGCCGAGTTTTTTTTTTATCGATTTTTTTTTTCATTTTTGGTAGCATTTTCAAGTCAAAAACACGATTTTTGCTAAAAAATTCGGTAAATTATTTATTGTAAAATTAAAAGTAATGAAAGAAAAAAAAAAAACTCGACGGCGTTACCTGCTGATTTATGTGTAGAAATAGTGTAAAAAATTTCAAAAGAATCGGTGCATTAGATTTTGAGTTACAGTGCACACCGACTTCAAAAATGACAAATTTCAGAAAAACGCTTTTAAGTTTTGCACACTAGGCGTCACATACGATAACGTAACCTCTAAACTGCTCATAACTCCGTTAATTTTGCTCCAATCAACTTGAAATTTTGACACAACATTCTTGCAATGCTATACACTCATTAAAAAACTAAAAAAAAAATGCCAGAAAAAAATTAAATACCAGACCCCTCCCTTAACAGGATTTACAAATAATATATGTATATATAGGTACGGTGTGGATTACTATGAGACTAAAGCTATGTGACGAATTTATTTTTCTTGTCTATTTTTTTTTTATTTTTTTTCTATTGTTTTTTTTATAAGTATATATGTATGTATATACATATATATATTTTTATTGTCTATACTTTTTTATTATAACTTCCGTCCGTCGCCCTGTTATTTTAAGTTAAATTTTTATTCATAGTTCCGTATTTAGTTTTCTTTCCTCAAACCAGAATGCCCTGAAAGTTTTTTTTCATAGTTCTTACCAGTGTAACACATATCTAAATTAAAGAATTTTTTTTGATAATAAATAAACCGCTGGCATAAAAATTAGTACCCTCTGGGAGGCAATTAAATAAAAATTGTAATAGATCAGAGAGTAGAATTGCGCGCCAAATCATTGGAGGTGAATAGACCATCAACTGAGGAGAGAAAGAAAAAAAATGATGCTTTGAGATTTTTTTGGCGGTTTTTTTCGAAGATTGGGTTTTTGGAGGTGAAAGAAAGCGGACAAGCTTTTTTTTGGTGAAAGTTCGGAAATGAAAAAACAAAAAAAAAAACAAAAAAAAAAAAATTTTTTTGAGAATATTTAAAGTGAATTATACTACAAGAAATTAGATATAAAGACGAAAAGTGAATTATACTACAAAAAATATACATAGTTACGAACAGTGAATTATACTACGAGAAATTTTATATAAAGACGAAAAGTGAATTAGACTACGAAGTCTGTTACATAATTACAAAAAAAATACGAATTTAATTAATTTAATTAAAAACATATAAAAAAACCGTGAGTTTCAAAGAAGTAAATATATAAAAAATCGCGAAATCCCGTGCGAATTCTCTCCGTTAAGTAGCAGCAAGGGCCCCAACGTCAACAAGGTACCATACGTTTAAAAAAAAAGAAAAAGAATAAAAAAAAAAAAAAAAAATCCAAGTAATGCCAGAAGTCCTTGTAAAAATTACTTAATTATTTCTATTATTACATATATTTTCCTTCTCAATACAGCGTTTTTTTTAATAAAAGTATTTCTGTGAAGATATTTGTGAAGCTTCAGGTGGATTTGGTTTGAGTGCGGGTATTACTTTGTTTACAGGTGATTCGGGTTAATTGTTACCTTGAGAAACAGGTGAGCGAAGATGACGGTTGGCTAGGGTAAAACAAGAGAATCCTGGAGAATCGGTCATCCCATGACTAAGGTTGGGCTTATTTTTTTTTCAGCACATTTTCCGGTGTATAGGTGATCCCGTAGAGTTCCATGACGAGCGGGAAATCCGCTTAACGCAGCGGTTTAGCGAGCGCTGTAGGGTCATTCCCGGTCACGCAATGACCTTTCCCTATTCACCACATTTTTTTTTCTCTTTGTCTTACATTTGTGCAATGTATATGAATTTTAGACAGCACTCTCAAGGACGGTGACTCCCTCTGGGTCGTATTTTTTTTCACCCACTCCCACGTTCCTGACTAGCCGGCAAAATGTGCTGTAAGGACCCAGAGGGACCCGTTAATTCTGAAGACGGGACGAAATTCATCTAGCACGATAGCGTTTCAAATTGCAGTAATAAACAATGCGAAATAGCAAATTTGACCGAGCGGATACTGTGAGATTAATTTGTATTCGCCAACTGTGGAGTTTTGTGGAGTTTTTGCAGAACATAAATCACATAACCGACATTCAATGTACATTACCAGTCTCATAACTCATTTTGTCAAAAATAAAAAATTCAACAAAAAATCACCATGTGACTAACTAATGTAAGCTTAACCTTGTATTACACTGTATGACCAAGTGGTCAAATTGCAGTAATAAGCATATTTTACTGCAATTTGACCACTTGCAGTAATAAGCAAATTTTACTGCAATTTGACCACTTGGTCATACAGTGTAATACTAGCTTTAGTCTCATAGTAATCCACACCGTACCTATATATACATATATTATTTGTAAATCCTGTTAAGGGAGGAGTCTGGTATTTAATTTTTTTTTCTGGCATTTTTTTTTTAGTTTTTTAATGAGTGTATAGTATTGCAAGAATGTTGTGTCAAAATTTCAAGTTGATTGGAGCAAAATTAACGGAGTTATGAGCAGTTTAGAGGTTACGTTATCGTATGTGACGCCTAGTGTGCAAAACTTAAAAGCGTTTTTCTGAAATTTGTCATTTTTGAAGTCGGTGTGCACTGTAACTCAAAATCTAATGCACCGATTCTTTTCAAATTTTTTACACTATTTCTACACATAAATCAGCAGGTAACGCCGTCGAGTTTTTTTTTTTTCTTTCATTACTTTTAATTTTACAATAAATAATTTACCGAAATTTTTAGCAAAAATCGTGTTTTTGAGTGAAAATGCTACCAAAAATGAAAAAAAAATCGATAAAAAAAAACTCGGCCGCGTTACCTCGAGAAACATCTTATCTAATAAACGAATTTTGTTTTTTTTTTGGATGATTCAGTCTCGAGTGCGGGGATTTGCTGCCAACGGCTTATTTATAAATATTTTGAAATTAATTTTTTTTTTATTATAGTTCAGATGTTATATTAAAATAGAAAAATGAAATAAAATAAACCAGCATTACGTTTGTATTGAAAAAAAATTCTTGAAAATATGCCTTTTTTTGACCGATTAAAACAGAGCCCTCCCTTAAATTCTTGAAAGCCTTGAGAAAAGTCTTGAAAAAAATTTCTATTTTTCCGCATAAAAATATGTTGGATTTTTTTCTGATGGGAATTGGTCTTGTGAAGAATTTTTTTTTATGAAAATATCTTGATATTGTTTCCAGTGAAATATTTCGATCGGTTTACAATCTTTTCTTTGAAAAACTAGTTCTCCCTTGTGGTTTGAAAATTTGCTTGGAATTTTTCGTTATAAAAAGGTTTGAAAAATTTGGTTCATTCGAAAACTACTTTTCGATGAGAGTTTTTCGTTTGAAAATTCATTTGGTTCTCATTTCCTTGGAAGTGTCTTTGGAGCCGCTATAAGGCTATGGTTTCACACTGCGCCGTACGGTTTCTCGCTGTACGGTGGTAAATTTGTTAGTGGCGCGAAGAAGAGTTCGGTCCGTTTCATATTAAACGGGTCGCCGTGAGTTGCAGTGGCGCGGACGGCTGCGACACGGCGACCGTACGGGCTAGCGAACGCTTTCCACCAATACGGACGCGTACTAGTTGACTGTCAAAGCCCACGTAATAAAAATTACTATGTTGGCTGTAGTCTAGACCAGGGGTCGGCAACCTTTTGAGACGGAAGAGCCAAAAGTTACAATTTACAAAATTTCCCAGTTTTTAAAGAGCCACTAACATTTTATTATGGTATTTGATTAGGTTTAAGCACATAAATTCAATTTTTGATTTAAAATAAATATGTAGGTTTATATATGAAATATTTTTGAATTTGTATTTGAGCTAGATCTGTAGAATAATAAAATTAGTAATCAAAGAATATAACTATAATTATCGTCCTTTGAAAGTTTGGTTAAGGGGGAACATCCAAATAGAAAGCAGAAAAAAAAATCTGCCAACAGTCTGGGCGCAACTTTATTATTTTTCCGGCAGAAGTTCAGAACGCGTTCAATTCGGGGATGCGGTGTATGTTACTATGTGACTGAAAACCTAACAAAAGGCTCGGGAAGCGGTTAGAAAAGGGTGTAACATATGAATTAAATAATTGGGTCATATTCCGTGATGCGGTCTAGAGGTTGAAAAAAACAAAACTTAAAAATAGGTGATTATTAAACAAGCCTGGGGAAGTGAAAAGATATTTGATATCTGATCAGACCTGAGAAACATGGTGGAATTCATGAAAAAGTATACAACCAGTTTACACCCTCTTAGGGGTCAAATTTCAAAAAATCTTGAAAACACTTTCTAGGTATTCATATGAAGAATCCGTTGAATAAAAATGAATTAAATATTTCGAAAGGCCTAGTAGATATGACGAAAATCGTGAATATATATGCATTTTATATTAACTGATAATTTTTTTTGCCCCCCCCCCCCCTTCTGAACGCCAATGAATATTCGAATTTTTTTATCAGAACTACTTTTCTAGTTAATTTACATATACGTACCGAGTTTCAGCCTCCTAGCATAAGCCGTTCAAAAGTTAGAAAAAACACCCCCCACCACCGTAACATACTACCCCTAAAAAAATTTTTATTTTTTCACGATGCCACTACTATAGCTCTATCTAAATACCAAGTTTCAGCTTCCTATCATTATAGATTCTTAAGATATAAGCGTCGGAACTTTTTCTTTCTCACCCTTTCCCACCCTCACCCTCTACACCCACACCCCCAAACTTTTTTTCCCTACTAGGGTTCTATTGGGCCTACTTCTGGTAAAAATTTGAAGCATCCATCTTACACTGTTATTGAGATATGAAACGTGTTATTTATGAAAAATTCTTATCCCCTCCACTTACGTACTCCCCCGCCCCCTTCAAAGATTTTACTTTCAGCAATCTTAATTTATCAAGCTTTATATTCAAACCGAATTTTGTTTTTCTGGTGCCACTGGCTTGAGAGATATCGTAATGTTAAGTATTTCAACCCCCACCCCCGAACGCCACTACCTCCACCCAAAAATTTTGTTTCAATCTACTCTCCTAGTTTAACTACAGATATTTGTTAAGTTTTAATTGCTTTAACGGTTTAGGAGATATGGATTTTAGAATGTGTCGATCTCGACTTTTTTGCGTTTCGGACGCATTATTTCCCCCTCCACTCCCACACCCCTTCACCAATATCATCAATTTTTTTTGCAAATGGGTCCACTATCAAAGCTATATAGAAATTTCAAGTTTCAGTCTCCTAACATAAGCGGTTGCTGAGATCTAGAAACCAAAATTTTTCGTCTAAAACGCTTCTTCCACCTTCCCCCTCAAACCCCCACCCCTGAAAATAATGTCAATTCAAGGGGTCTACCCAGTCTATTCCTAGAAAAAATTTTTAATTTAATAGCTCCACTGGCTTGAGAGCTACGAGCCTTCAAAGGATTTTGGCGGTCGATGTGGCGTACGGCGTACGGCGGACAGACGGAGTGAAAATTTTTATTGCTTTTTTCGTGTCTACTAGTCATGAAACGTGGACAAAAAAATTTTGAGGACAGCAAATTTTTTTTTTTTTTTAAAATCAATAACAATACTGTATTATTACTAATAAAGTAATAGGAGAATTTTAGAAATTATTATCTCAAAAATTATTTGCTCGATTTTATGCAGGTTGGTTTTATTCGAAAGTATATGTATGTTGATGTACGCTCATAGTTTTTTTTTATAAACAACGGTCGGCGTAAATGTCCGGCGAATGTCCGTCGCTTCCATGGCCTGCGTTTTCCAAGATTAAAGGCAGTCGGTTTATTCAAAACAAAAATTTCAAAAAGATTTTGAAAATGTTAAGTATGATACATTTCGCTACGTAGGGTTTTTTTTTAAAAAAAAAAAAAAAAAAATTTCATGAAATGGCGGCCGATTGGACCTTATTTTCAGTTTTTAACCTCAATTATCGACCTTTCTGGGTAGATAAAAAAAAAGTAAGAAAAAATCTTACGTATCGAAAGAGAAAACCTATCTAAAATAATGTGTGAAATTTTGGAATCGGTTCAGCCGTTTCCCGAAGATTTTGGGAACCGTCTTTAAATAGTGTGTTTCGAGATAATCGAGTTTGAATGGCGTTTTATATAGAGAATTCATGGAGGCCCCATTCCGGTTAATTGCCCATGATTTTCACAATTATTGGAATTTTAATATGAAATTTCCGGACAACATTCTTAAGACTACAAACTTTAAGATGAGCGAAAAAAAATGTTTGAAAACAAAAAATTTTCTACTCAGATGCTCCCCCTTAAATCTGGTTCATAACTTGTTGTTTTCAGTTTCAAGCACGCCTCTAGATTTTTATTTGTTAATTGGCTTCTTACATTACTTTTTATTATATTCATGCAAGAGAACGCACGAATATGGGTACCCGAAGATCGTCAGCACTCCAAATGCCAACTTCTCCACCTCATTGTAGCGTTCTGGAAGACCATGCGTCAAATATGAGTGCCTCAACTCGCGGCATTTATTTTAGAGGTATCCACTTTTGCAGTCTAGACCGTTCTTGCAGGGCCGGCCCTACCATATGTGCAAAGGGCGCATTGAATCCGGGCGCCAAATTAAGGAAGGCGCTAGTTCATATTATCTCTCCAAATATTTTGCTATAAATTTAAAACATACTTAGAAATTAATAGAAAGGATTTCTTGAATACATTTGCCACACTTTTTCCGATGCATATTCTAGATTTTGCAGGGTTTTTCCATTTTTCCATTTTCTAAAAACATTCTTTCAATTCTTGTTCAAGAACCAAAACATTGAATCTTTTCTCTTAAAGATATTCTCACTCTACGATACCGACTAGTACAGCTTTTCGTTTGTGCGATCATCTGCTATTCCAATTTTGCATTCATACGTTCATCAGCTAGTACGATTTTGCGTTCGTACGGATTCATTTGGAGCCACCGCTCCATCGCGCCGCAGCGCTGGTGCTGATTTGATTGTGTGCTGAAAGAGCTCAGAACATGATTTCTATACAATAGAAAAAGATAGATATGGAGCGAATGCGCCTCGGTGAATTATGTGGGGAAATAGGAAACACGTCATTTTTGCTAGAGGGGAATGAATGTTTTGGATGAATGATAAAGAGAAGTAATGGTATAAACACAATTGAGACGAACTTCGCTAGCGGCGGTGAAGTTCCCTGTAAAAATTTTAAAATTGTACCGCAACACACCGATGGACACAGAATTACGACGGCGAGCGGATGGGCAAACTTTTCGGTGTGTTTCGGTACAATTTTAAAATTTTGACACCGACCTTCCGCCGCTACCGAACTTCGTCTGAATTTTATTTATACCATTAGTTGGTTTAAATCAAACGAGCAAATGGCATAATCTGATAAAAAATAGAGAAAAGTTTTGAAAACAGAACCAATGCCATCTGTGAGATTTGTATTAACAATATGTATATATAAAAAAATTCAATTTGGAGAGATTTTAGTTTGCTTCTTTTCTCGAAACTGATAAGAGACATCAAGATGACATTTTTTGGTTAAAGATAGAATAGTATTGGTATTTATACTGAATGAAGCAATTTTTAAAAAGTTGATTCTAAATACTTTTTTTAGGTTTGAAAAACATCAAAAATGTTTAAATTTTCAAACATTATATGTCAAGTTTTTAATATTTTTAAAATTAATTCATTCATTAGCATTGGATTTACTAAAATAATAAGTGTACAAAGTTTGATTCAAAGCTGTTGAGCGGGTCCTGAGAAAAAGTTACATGAATTTGTATGAAAAATCGACAAGTGAATAAGTAAAATATTTTTGTTTTTTTTTAGTGAAAAATTTGTTATGTAAATTGATTAGGGCGACGAAGTGTATACTGCACCGGGCGCCGAAAAGTCTAAGGCCGGGCCTGCGTTCTTGAATCTTCATTCGGTGGTGTATGTGGAATGTTCGAGCGAGCTTGGGAGCTTTCGATCTTGATCTTCTGCGATGTTATGGTGCATACGAGACTATTCGATCAGAAGGTGGTACCATTCCATTTGTTCCGCCCTTTTATACATTAACTACGCTTTTGATTGGCAACTTTGCACTAGGTATACGGTTGTTGCTGTTTCTGTTCTGCCAAACCGATCGAGTTGCGCGGTTGCCTGGCTTACATGTAACACTATGATACGTATGACATATTTCAGTTATTTAGTTTATCTTAGCTTTACCACTGGAAAGCCGCGTCGAGAGGGTTAACATATTTTTTGTAATAAGTTATTATTGACTAAAGTATAATTTTTTACCTTCATGGTACAGTACGGCACAATTTCAGCACAATTGCGAAATTACTACTTTTCCAAAATGACAGGGCTAACTTAACATAACTTTGAGTACATCATCGTAATTCTCGACTAAAGTAAAATAATTTATTTTTACAGCACAATACGACACAATTCGAGCATAATTTTTGAATTATATTTTTTCGAAAAAGAGGGGTTTAAGTATTTTGCTCATAACTAATTATCAATGAAAGTGAAATAATTTTTTTTTACTAGCACAAACGGCACAAATTGAGCACAAATCAGCACAATTGAGATATTACATTTTTTCGAAAATAGCAGGTCTAACTTAACGCTTTTTTTGGTACATGCTCGTAACTTTTCATGGACTGAAGTAAAGTAATTTCTTTTTACTAGCACAAACGGCACAAATTGAGCACAAATCAGCACAATTGAGAAATTTCATTTTTTCGAAAAAAGCAGGGCTAACTTAACGCTATTTTTAGTACATGCTCGTAACTTTTTATCGACTGAAGTAAAATAATTTCTTTTTACTAGCACAAACGGCACAAATTGAGCACAAACCAGCACAAATGCGAAATTATATTTTTTCGAAAAAGGCAGGGCTAACTTAATGGACATGAAAATATGTGCATTCTTTTTTTACTGAAATTTTTTTTTGCCCCCACTTCCGAACGCCATAGGATACTCAAATTTTTATACTCTAGATGAACATATAGAGTATTATAAGTTTAATCCAGCCCGAAAAGTTTGTAACTCATAGAACCGAGCCTCGGACGTGTGTTTATTTGGGGCCAAAACCCCCAAATCCGTTTGCTGTCCGTCCATCCGTCTGTCCGTCCGTCCGTTTGCACGATAACTCAAGAACGCGTTGACCTAGGAATTTGAAATTTTGTCACAACTTGTAAAAGTGAAAAAGTAAGGCTAAGTTCGTTAATGGGCGATATCCATCCACTCCTTCGGGTACCTCCCATACAAGAGTCCTTAAAACACGTTTTCACAATTATTGCTCGAATGCTTCAAGTTAGGAACTTGAAATTTTGCATACTTAGTGCCGGTTTTGCATCAAACGGACAAAACAAAAACTCGTGTTGAAAAAAAATTTCTTTGCGTTTTCATTGAAGAGATATTTTTTCGACACGAGTTTTTGTTTTGTCCGTTTGGTGAAAAATCGGCATAAGGTTGACAATGTTTGAATCGAAAGTTCCGAATATGATGCAAATCGAATGAGTCCTTCGTGTAGCAGCCTAGAAAAGTCCTTCAAAAATGTATGCTTGTTACTGAATCCACTATAACTCCAGAACGAGTTGAGGCCGGAACTCAAAATTTTACAGGAATTATTTTTATACCAAAAACAAGACGGAGTTCATAAATTAGCGCCATCCGTTGACTCCTTCGGGTAGCTGTCATACAAAAGTCCTTAATAAACATGTTTACCAATACTGAACGATAACTTTAGAACACTTTAAGTGACGACTTTGAAATTTTATATACATTAATTTTATAATAGTCGCAGCTGAAACTATTAACATGAAAAATATCCCATAAGTCCTTCATGTAGCTGCCATACAAAAATTCTGTAAAATCTCTTAACTTACTTTATGGAACTCACTATAAATCTAAAAAATCTGCCAACAGTCTGGGCGCAACTTTACTATTTTTCCGGCAGAAGTTTCAAACATGTTTAATTCGGGGATGCGGTGCATGTTATTATGTGACTGAAAACTAGGCTTGTGCATTTTAGCTCACCACCGGGAACGAACTAGGTCTTCATCAGTTGCGAACTAGTTCGTTCACTTAGTTCACTAGTTCGTTGTTTTTTAAGGAGCGGTATGTGATAACCAAAAAATAAAAAATAAAAAAAAAAATAAATAAAAAAAAAAAAAATAATGGCGGATGCTAGAGAACGACTGAATTTCAAGAACTCCGTCAGTGTGAGTAGCTCTTAAAAAAAATGGGACAAGCTCTAATTTTTTAAAGCTTACGCTTATTATTGAAATGCAAAATACGGCTACAAATCGACAAAACAAAAGAAATCGGAATTTCAATCCTTTCTTAAATCTATCTTCAATGCTTTATTTGTAATCATTTTTGTTAACATTTTTTTATCATTTTTTTTAACATTTTTTATCATCTTTTATCATTTTTTATAATTTTTTATCATATTTTATAATTTTCTATGATTTTTTTATCATATTGTATATTGTGTGCTTGCACTTATTAGTTTGATAAGTTCATCAATTGCAGCACCCTTGCAAGACATTTGCATTTGCATTTGCATTTGCACGTTTGCATCAAATTTTTGAAAGTAATATTCCAAAATGTGTGGTTTGATATTGAAAGAGTTTAATATCACATAGGGGACTATATAACAAGTAAACTCAGTCGAGTTCAGCGAAGCGCAGCATTAGGCATCACAGGTGCTTTGCGGTCATGCCCGACCGATGCTCTAAACGTACTACTCTACCTCCTACCAATCAATCTTTATATAAGAAACACCACATCATCATTTTTTATCATGTATAATAATTTTTTACAATTTTTTATCATTTTTACCATTTTTTTTAATTTGTTGTAATTTTTTATTTTATTTTTTTATCATTTCTTACCATTTTTTAGCATTTTTTTATTATTTTTTATCATATTTTATTATTTTTTATCATTTTTTTACTTTTTAACATTTTATATCATTTTCTACCATTCGCTATCATTTTTTATCATTTCTTAATCATTTGTTATCATTTTTTATAATTTGTTATCATTTTTTAATTTTTTTTAAATTTTCTAAAACTTTTTATCATTTTTTACCATTTTTATCACTTTTTCATCATTTTTATCATTTCTTATCATTTTCTATAATTTTTTATCATTTCTTATCATTTTTCATCATTTTTTATTACTTTTTATCATTTCTTATCATTTTTTCTAATTTTTTCAACTTTTTTATCATTTTTTATCTTTTATCTTTTGTCTTTCGTCTTTAATCTGCAATCTTCAATCTAAATTTTCCAAATCCTCCATCCTCCATTCTCCAACCTCCATCCACCATCCTCCATCCACCATCATCCATCCACATCCTCCATCCTCCATCATCCATCCTCCATCATCCATCCTCCCAGCTCCACCATCCATCCTCAATCCTCAATCCTCCATCGTCCATCTACCATCCTCCATCCTTCATCCTCCATGATCCTTTATCCATCCACCATTCTCCACCGTCCAACTATAGTTCCTCACAGTTCGCGAACTATGAGGAACTCCCCTATCGTCAATCCTCAATTCTCAATTCTCATTCCTCAATTCTCAATCCTCAATCATCAATCCCCAATCCCCAATCCTCAAACCTCAATACTTAATCCTTAATCCTCAATCCTCAATCTTCAATCCTCAATCCTCCATGCTCTATCAAACGTCCTCAATCATCCATTCTTCATTCTCAGTATTCCATTCTCCAATATCCATCTCCATCCTCAATCCCTTATTTTTCATCCACAGTTCTATATGCCTCTGTACATGATCCTCCATCCTTCATCCTCCATCCACTTTCCACCAGCCTCCAGCTTCCAGTATAGTTCCTCATAGTTCGCGAACTAAAACGAACTATATTTCCACATATAGTTCTTTTAGTTCGTTTAAGTTCGAACTATTTATATAGTTCCTTTTGTTCGTTTTAGTTCGCGAACTATGAGGAACTATATAGTTCCTCATAGTTTTACTTTATTATTTTAATAATTAAATATTGTGATTGATTTTTTAAAAAAAAAAATTTGCTACCCTCAAAATTTTTATTTTCATGTTTCATAACTAGTAGACGCGAAAAAAGCAATAAAAATTTTCAGTCCGTCTGTCCGCCGTACGCAAGGGGTAGGCGCCTTGAAGTGACCAAATTTTTAGGGGTGGGGGTGTGAAGGGAAGGAGGGGGAAATGTTTTCCAGATCTCCAGATTTCCAGATCTCAGTAACCCCTAATGTTAGGAAGCTGAAACTTGGAATTTCTATAGAGCTCTGATAGTAGACCCATTTGCAGAAAAATTGTCAATATTGATCAAGGGGTGTGGGAGTGGGGGAAAATGTAATGCGTCCGAAACCCAAAAAAGGCGAGATAGACACATTCTAAAATCCATATCTCCTAAACCGTTAATGGCACACTATTCAAACTTGAAAAATATTTGTAGTTATACTAGGAGAACAGAATGAAGAAAAATTTTGGGTGGGGGAATTTGTGTATGGGGGTGGGGGGGGGGTTGTGAAAAACTTAAGATTACGATATCTCATGAACCAACTGCTCTAGAAAAATAAAATTTGGTTTGGATATAAAGGTTGACAAATAAAGATTGATCAAAGTAAAATTTTTTAAGTGCGAGGTGGAGCATAGAAGTGGAGGGGGATGAGAATTTTTCAAATCAAACACATTTCATATCTCAAGAACAGTTTAAGATAGATGCTTAGAATTTTACCAGAAATAGCGCTAATTAAACCCTAGCAGGGAAAAAAGCTTTGGGGTTTTGTGTGTAGAGGGGGAGGGTGGGGAAGGGTGAAAAGGAAAAAGTTTCGATGCTTATATCTTGAGAACCTGTAATGATATAAGCCTTAAACTTGGTATTTAGATAGAGCTATAGTAGCAGAATGTTCGAAAAATATAATTTTTTTTAGGGGTAGTATGCTACGGGGGTAGGGGGTGTTTTTCCTAACTATTAAACGGTTCATGCTAGAAAGTTGAAACTCGGTGTGTATATGTAAATTAACTAGAAAAGTAATTGTGATAAAAAAAATTTTGTATATTCATTGACGTTTAGAAAGGGGGGCAAAAAAAATTATTTGTAAATATAATAAATATAAAATGCATATATTTTCACGATTTTCGTCATATCTACTAGGTCTTTCCAAATATTGAATTCATTTTTATTCTACGGATTCTTCGTATGAATACCTAGAAAGCGTTTTCAAGGTTTTTTTAAATTCAACCCCTAAGGGTAGTGTGGTACAAGTGGGGGTGTTTTTCCTTTATATGGAACGGCTTAAGTTACAATGTTGAAACTCGGTGTGTATATGTAAATCAACTAGAAAAGTAATTGTGATAAAAAAAAATTTGAATATTCATTGGCGTTCAGAAGGGGGGGCAAAATAAAATATTTGTAAATATAATAAATATAAAATGCATATATTTTCACGATTTTCGTCATATCTACTAGGTCTTTCCAAATATTGAATTCATTTTTATTCTACGGATTCGTCGTGTGAATACCCAGTAAGTGTTTTCAAGGTTTTTTGAAATTCAACCTTTAAGGGTAGTGTGGTACAAGTGGGAGGTATTTTTCCTATATATAGAACGGCTTAAGCTACAATGGTGAAACTCGGTGTGTATATCTAAATCATCTAGAAAGATAATTTTGAATAAAAAAAATGAATATCTATTGGCGTTTAGAAGGGGGGCAAAAAAAATTATCTGTGAAAATAGAATGCATATTTTCCCACGATTTTCGACATATCTACTACCTCGTCCCAAATAATGAATTTGATTTTATTCTAATTATTCTCCATATGAATACCAAGAAAGTGTTTTCAAGATTTTCTGAAAATTGACCCCTAAGGGGGTGTAAAGTGATTGTGTACTTTTTCATAAACTATTCCATATCTCTCAGATCCAATCAGATTTTCACTTCCATGATCTTGTTCTTTTTGATAGGTTTTCAGTCACATAGTAGCATTCAGAATTGAACGCGTTCCTAACTTCAGCCGGAAAAATAATAAAGCTACGCCCACGTACGCACGATGGCAGATTTTTTTTAGTTCGTTTTAGTTCGAAGGAACTATATAGTTCCTTTTAGTTCGTTTTAGGTCGCGAACTATGAGGAAGTATATAGTTCGTCATAGTTCTTTTAGTTCGTTTTAGTTCGAAGGAACTATGTAGTTCCTTTTAGTTCGTTTTAGTTCCTCATATTGATAGAGCATTGAGGATTGAGGATTGAAGATTGAGGATTGAGGATTAGGGATTGAGGATTGGGATTGAGGATTGAGGATTGAGGATTGAGGATTGAGAATTGAGGATTGAGGATAAAGAATTGAGGATTGAGAATTGAGGATTGACGGATAGAGGACTTCCTCATAGTTCGCGAACTGTGATGAACTATAGTTGGACGGTGGAGAATGGTGGGTGGATAATGATGGATGAAGGATGGTAGAGTGAGGATGGAGGATTGAGGATTGAGGACGGATGGTGGATGATGGTGGTGGGAGGATGGAAGATGGTTGATGGAGGATGGAGGATGTGGATGGATAATGGTGGATGGAGAATGCAGGATGCAGGGTGGAGGATGTGGATGGATGATGGTGGATGGAGAATGCACGATGCAGGATGGAGGATTGATGATGGAGGATGGTGGATGGAGGTTGGAGAATGGAGGATTGAGGATTTGGATAATTTAGATTGAAGATTGCGGATTGAAGACAAAAGATAGAAAATGCTAAGAAATTAGAAAAAATTAGAAAAATTATAAGAAATGATAAAAAATGATAAGAAGTTTTAAAAAATGTTAGCAAACTATAAAACATAATAACAAATGATTAAGAAATGATAAAAAAATGATAAAAATTGATAAAAAATAATAAGAAATGATAAAAAATGATAAAAAATAATAAAAAATGTTAAAAGTATGATAAAAAATGATTGCATTTGATAAAAATTGATAAAAAGTAATAGAAAAACTGTTAAAGAATGATAAAAAAATTATACAATAGAATAAGAAATGATAAAAGAATAAATATTAAAGATTGAAGATGAAATATTAAAGATTAAATATTAAAGATTTAAGATTAAAGATTAACGATTAACGATTAAAGATTAAAGATTAGAGATTAAAGATTAAAGATTAAAGATTAAAGATTGAAGATTAAAGATTAAAGATTAAATATTAAAGATTAAAGATTAAAGATTAAAGATTAAAGATTAAAGATATTATTGGTTAAGGATTATTAATTAACAATAGGAGATAGAAGATAAAGTTCTGTTTTATCGATTTGTAGCATTTCTGTTTAAAAATGGTAGGAACCAAATTTATGGAGAATTAAATTCTCTATTTTTTTATGCACTTTTTTCATGCACCTTTTTCATTTAAAATAGGTGGCATATTAAAATGGCAAAGTTGTACAGGACTAAATTCCCTAAAAGTTTCGTACTGCGGTTATGACAATATAAGAAATTAATCAATATGAGTAAAATTCATCTTTTCTCAATTTGATAAGAAAAAAAAAAAAAAAATAGAAACGAACTAGGAGCATGACACATCGCGAACTAGTCCGTTCATTTCACTTCTGGGAACGCTCTTCTGAACTAGTTCGTTCGCAAACTACACAAGCCTACTGAAAACCGAACAAAAAGTTCGGGAAACGGTTAGAATAAAGTGTAACATATGAATTATATAATTGGGTCATATTCCGGGATGCGGTCTAGAGGTTGAAAAAGAAAATAACTTAAATATAGGTGATTATTAAATAAGCCCGTGGAAGTGAAAAGATATTCGATATCTGATCAGACCTGAAAGATATGGTGGAATTTATGAAAAAGTATACAACAACTTTACACCCCCTTAGGAGTCGACTTTAAAAAAGTCTTGAATCCGTAGAATAAAAATGAATTCAATATTTGGGAAGACCTAGCAAATATGACGAAAATATAAGCGTTTTATTTTTACTGATAATTTTTTTTGCCCCCCCCCCTTCTGAACGCCAATGAATATTCGAATTTTTTTTTATCATAAATTCTTTTCTAGTTGATTTATACATACGTACCGAGTTTCAACTTTCTAGCATAAGCCGTTCAAAAGTTAGGAAAAACACCCCCCACCCTCGTACCGTATTACCCCTAAGAAAAAACTTATTTTTCCACCGTGCCACTACTATAGCTTTCTCTAAATTCCAAGTTTCAGCTTTCTATCATTATAGGTTCCTAAGATATAAACATCGGAACTTTTTCCTTCTCGACCTTCCCCACCCTCATCCTCTACACCCTCACCACAAATTTTTTTTTTCCCTGCTAGGGTTCTATTGAACCTACTTCTGGTGAAAATTTCAAGCATCTATCTTACACTGTTATTGAGATATGAAACGTGTTATTTTTGAAAAATTCTTATCCCCTCCACTTCTATGCTCCCCTACCCCCTTCAAAAATTTTACTTTGTACAATCTTTTTTTATTAAGCTTTATACTCAAAACAAATTTTGTTTTTCTGGTGCAATTGGTTTGTGAGATATCGTAATCTAAAGTTTTTCACCCCCCATACGCCCTTACCCCCACCCAAAATTTTTATTTCAATCTTCTCTCCTAGTATGACTACAGATACTTGTTAAGTTTCAATTGCTTGCCATTAACGGTTTAGGAGATACGAATTTTAGAAAGTGTCGATCTCCACTTTTTTGCGTTTCGCACGCATTATTTCCCCCTCCATTCCACACCCCTTCACACATATAATCAATTTTTTTGCAAATGGGTCCACTATCAAAGTTCTATAGAAATTTCAAGTTTCAGCTTTCTACCATAAGCGGTTGCTGAGATTTAAAAACCCTAATTGTTCGTCTTCCCACACTTTCCCCCTCACACCCTTAGCCCTTAAAAAAATCTGACTTCGAGAGGACTGTCTATTCATAGAAAAAACCAATTTAATAGGTCATAGGGTTTGGCAACTATAATTCCTCAAATGAGTTTGCGTACGGCGCACAGTGGGGCGTTTGCACGATCTAGCTGGCCAAAATTATTTATATTATCAATTCATCTTAAAATACGGTATTATTTAGTTATTATTCAGTAATAATAAACATTTAAAAAAATGTAAAAAAAGGTGTCGGGTTCAACAAAAAGGTATGACATTCACAGAGTCGGCTTTCTTACGATTGAATATTTCCACTTGCGCTATACAAATTTGTGATATTTTCATTTTTCAAAGAAACTCGACAATCGCTCGTCGTGGCAAAAAGATGATGTTCAAAGTTTACTTTTTGGTAGCTTTTAATGTGGAAAATTTGGGGGGGGGGGGGGTGAAATGAACGCTAGGCACCTTAGCTGTCAATTAACACTGAACGCAGCTGTCACAGACGATGCGACAGGCTGTCAAGAGAGAGTGTGCATAAACCACGTTTGCCGGAGCAGAAGTAAATTCTTTGTGTGGAGTGTTTTGGTGATTTTGGTGTGGCGGATGCAATAAACGAGGTTCCAGCTACGGCCGAACCAAAGAAATAAGAAGGCAGAAGGAAATTTTCGCCAGCCACGGTGGCTCAGTGCGAGGAGATTAACGACGTCAAAGGAGAGGAGACTTGGATCGTACACAAGAAAAAAAAAGCCTGAATAAATATCATGTAAGCCACCTTAACCTTTTTCCATTTCCATTCATTTTTTTTTTAAAATTTGGATGCCAGTTTGTCCGGCCAGTGTAATAAGGCCCACACGGAGTAATTTTTTTGGTTTTCATGCATATCATTGTATTTATATCTTATAGTAGTATCACCAGACGTACTTTTCTGTTTTCACCTGCTTACACCAGAGGCGCTGCATGCGTTTTCTCTCTTCATACTTTTATCGTTACTCATTTCATTCAGTAAAGTCATGTCTCTCTTTCTGCTGTCGCTGTGGGGCGCATGTGTTTAGTATTTTGCCGATTCCCTCTTTATACTTTTTCGTTACTATCATTTCATTCAGTAAAGTCGTATCTCTTTCCAATATCTTTCGAGCGGTTTAACGTTTAAAAAAAATTTTATGAATAGATTGGGTAGGCCCCAGAAGTGTCCATATTTTGAAGGTTGGAGGTATTAGGGGCGAAGTGCGAGAAGCGTTTAAGACCGAAAATTTGGTTAGAACTTTGACAGTGGACTCATTTGCGAAAAATTTCCGATATGGGTGAAGGGGTTGGCGGGGGGGGGGGAATAATGCAAATCCGTCCAAAACGTAAAAAAGCTGAGATCGACACAGTCTACAATTCATATCTCCTAAACAGTTAATGACTCAAAATTGAAATTTAATATCTGTAGGTACAATAAGAGAATAGATCGGAATAAAATTTTTGAGTGGGTAGTGACGTTCGGGGTTGGGGTGAAAATTTTTAGGATTCGGTATCTAACGAAGCAATTGCTTTAGAAAAATAAAATTTGGTTTGGGAGTAAAGGTTGATAAATGGATTCTGTTGAAAGTAAAAAATTTTAAGAGGGCGGTGGAGCATGAAAGTGGAAGTGATAACAATTTTTCTAAAAATTCACATCTCATATCCCAAGAACAGTGTAAGTGTAAGTGAAAATTAAATACATTATATTTTCAGGATTTCGTCTGCCTTATTCCTAGATCTGATCGATATTTAAAAAATTTTCACTTTCATGGGCTTGCGTAATAATCCTTTTTAAGTCTCTAAAAACATACATATAAGATCGGTTGAACACATTTTCATGAATTTCGTCACATCTTTTAAAAATGATAAGAAATTGAATTGGTTTTTACTTTCTCGTGTTGTCTTCATATTTATTTATTAAATCGTTAAAAAACCTGTTTCACAATTCCTTCGAAATTCAAATGCCAAGTGGAAATGAAATCGAATGGGTTTGTGTGAGGCTTTTAGTGTACATAATACATATTCCGAAATTCGAATAGTTTCCCATACATGGGCTTATTCAATGTTTAATCGATTAAATATATCTATTTAAAATATTTTTATTTTAAGAACAAAATTAATTTTCCAAGAAATCTAATAATCTAGAAACAACTCATGATATACTCCGAATTTTACCGCTCCCGACCTTTGACCCGATACATAATACAAGTTTGGCCAAGATCATTGGCAGATATTTTATTTTTAGTACTATTTTGAATTTTTCACATATATGTTTTACTTTATGATTTTAATAATAAGGTATTGTTATCGACTTTTTTCTAAAAAAAAATTTGCTTACCTGAAATTTTTTTTTTACACGTTTTATTACTAATAAACACCAAAAAAGTAATAAAAATTTTCAGTCCGTCTGTGCGCCGTACGCCGTACGCAAACTCGTTTGAGGAATTATAGTTCCCAAACCCTATGAGCTATTAATTTTTTTTTTTTTTTATGAATAGACATGATAGACCCCTTGAAGTCAGAATTTTTTGATGGGTGAGGGTGTTAGGGGGAAGGTGGGGGAAGCGTTTTAGCGGAAAAATTTTGGTTTCTAGATCTCAGCAACCGCTTATGGTAGGAGGCTAAAACTTAGGATTTCTATAGAGCTTTGATAGTGGACCTATTTGCAAAAAAATTGATGATATGGGTGAAGGGGTGTGGGAGTGGAGGGGGAAATAATGCGTCCGAAACGCAAAAAAGTGGAAATCGACACATTCTTAAATCCATATCTCCTAAACCGTTAATGGCAAGTAATTAAAACTTAACGAATATCTGTAGTTATACTAGGAGAGTAGATTGAAACAAATTTTTTTGGGATTGGTTAAATTCGTACGGGGGTGGGGAGTGAAAAACTTTAGATTACGATATCTCACAAACCAATTGCACCACAAAAACAAAATTTGGTTTGAGTATAAACCTTAATAGAAAAAATCTGCCAACAATCTTGGCGTAACTTTATTATTTTTCCGGTAGAAGTCAGGAACGCGTTCAATTCTGAAATGCGGTGGAGGCTTCTATGTGACTGAAAACCCATCAAAAAGAACAAGATCGTGGAAGTGAAAATCTGATTGGATCTGAGAGATATGGAATAATTTATGAAAAAGTACACAATCACTTTACACCCCCTTAGGGGTCAATTATGGAGAATACATAGAATAAAATTAAATTCAATAATTGGGACGAGGTAGTAGATATGTCGAAATTCGTGGGAAAATATTCATTCTATTTTCATAGATATTTTTTTTGCCCCCCTTTTGAACGCCAATAGATATTCGTTTTTTTTTATTCAAAATTATTTTTCTAGTTGATTTAGATATACACACCGAGTTTCAACAATGTAGCTTAAGCCGTTCTATATATAGGAAAAACACCCCCCACTTGTACCACACTACCCTTAGGGGTCGAATTTCAAAAAACCTTGAAAACACTTTCTAGGTATTCATACGAAGAATACGTAGAATAAAATTAAATTCAATATTTGGGACGAGCTAGTATATATGACGAAAATTGTGAAAATATATGCATTTTATATATATTATATTAACAAATAATTTTTTTTACCCCCCTTTCAGAACGCCAATGAATATTCAATTTTTTTTTATCACAATTACTTTTCTAGTTGATTTACATATACACACCGAGTTTCAACTTTCTAGCATGAACCGTTTAATAGTTAGGAAAAACCTCCCCTACCCCCTCAGCATACTACATACAACTAAAAATTTGAATATTCATTGGGGTTCGGAAGAGGGGGAAAAAAAATTGTAAGTAAAAATAAAATGCATATATTTTCACGATTTTCGTCATATTTACTAGGTCTTTCCAAATATTGAATTCATTTTTATTCTACGGATTCTTCATATGAATTCCTAGAATGTGTTTTCAAGATTTTTCGAAATTGAACCCCTAAGGGGGTGTAAAGCGGTTGTATACTTTTTCATAAATTCCACCATATCTCTCAGGTCTGATCAGATATCAAATATCTTTTCACTTCCACGGGCTTGTTTAATAGTCACCTATTTTTAAGTATTTTCTTTCTCAACCTCTAGACCGCATCCCGGAATATGGCCCAACTATATAATTCATATGTTACACTCTATTCTAACCGCTTCCCTAACTTTTTATTAGGTTTTCAGTCACATAGTAACATATGCCGCATCCCCGAATAAAACACGTTCCGAACTTCTGCCGGAAAAATAATAAAGTTGCGCCCAGACTGTTGGGAGTTTTTTTTATTCACACACATGCATAGCTGAGGCGAGAAAAATGACACCCCAAGTGTTAAAATTTGTCAGATCGCGTACAAACAAACTACGAATGAACAAATAAAGTTTTGGTGAAACTCAAACAATAAACACATCATCTCAACTGCGTTGCACCTCTTGAGTCTTATAAAAACAGAGATATAAAATTTTAAATAGAAATTAATATTTTCAAAATAGAATGTTGGAAAAAGTTTTTTTTTTTAAGAGCGGTATTTTGAAACTTCTATCCGTTCCGACGCTAAGAGGTGAATTATTGAATTTCTCCACCTCCTTCGCCATACTTAAAAATCTGCCAATGGTCTGGGCTCAACTTTATAATTTTTCCAGCTTAAGTAGAGAGCGCTTTCAATTCTAAGATGCGGTGTAGGTTACTATGTGACTGCAAACCTTTCAAAAAGTTCGGGAAGTGGTTAGAACATGGTGTAGCATACGAATGATATAATTGGGTCATATTCCGGGATGCGGTCTCGAGGTTGAAAAAGACAAAACTTAAAAATAGGTTAAATTATTAAACAAAACTGTGGAAGTGAACAGATATTCGATATCTGATCAGACCTGAGAGATATGGTGGAATTCATGAAAAAGTATACAGCCACTTTACACCCTCTTAGGGGTCGAATTTCAAAAAATCTTGAAACATTCTAGGTATTCAAATGAAATATCCGTAGAATAAAAATGAATTCAACATTTCGAAAGAACTAGTAGATATGACGAAAATCGTGAAAATATATGCATTTTATTTTTACTGATAATTTTTTTTTGCCCCCCCTTCTGAACGCCAGTGGATATTCGAATCTTTTTTTAACAAAATTACTTTCCTAGTTGATTTACATATACACCGAGTTTCAACTTTCTGGCATCAGCCGTTCCATAGTTAGAGAAAAAACCCCCCACCCCCGTACCACACTACCCCTAAAAAAATTATATTTTTCCAACATGCCAATACTATAGCTCTATCTAAATACCACGTTTCAGGTTTTTATCATTATACGTTCATAAGATATAAACATCGGAACCTTTTACTTTTCACCCTCCCCACCCTCACCCTCTACACCCACATCCCCCAATTTTTTTTTCTGCTAAGGTGCTATTGGGCCCACATCTGGTAAAAAAATTTAGCATCTATCTCACACTGTTCTTGAGATATGAAAAGTGATTTTTCTTAAAATTTCTTATCCCCCCCTTCCATGTTCCGCCATCCCCCAAAAATTGTACTTTGAGCAATCTTTATTTGTCGACCTTTCTCTTCAAACCGAATTTAATTTTTCTAGAGCAATTGGTTCCTGAGATATGGTAATCTAAAGTTTTTCACCCCCCACCACCGTACTCCACTAACCCCACTCAAAAATTTCTTTTCAATCTTTTCTCCTAGTAAAGGTACATATATTTGTTAAGTTTGAATTGTGCCATAAACAGTTTAGGAGATATGTATTTTAGAATGTATCGATCTCAGCTTTTTTGCCCTTCGGGCGCAATATTTCCCACTCCTTCTCTCATATCAGAATATTTTTTTGCAAATGGGTCTACTATTGAAGCTCTATAAAAATTCCAAGTTTCAGATTTCTAGCATAAGCGGTTGCTGATATCTAGAAACCAAAACTTGCGGTCTAAAACACCTCCCCCACCTCCCCCTTCACACCCGCATCCCTCAAAAGGTGTTCACTTATAGGGGTATACCAAATCTACTGACGAAAAAAATTCAAATAAATAGCTCAAATGGTTTGGGTGCTACGAGCTTTCAAACAATTTTGCGTACACCGGCAGACGTACGGCGTTTCCACAATCCTCACTGCCAAATAGTTTCCAAAAATTTTGCATGTACTTTTTGGTACCACAAAAATAAAAAAGAGTGTATGACCTTCTGCATAATGGAATTCTTCTTTTGCATGAAGAAACAGAAAAGCGAACTGATTCTCCATACCGGCCGTCCTTTCCCATGCACCGTGTGCGAGGAAAGGAAATGGACGTAGTGAGAACTGTGAGAAATGTCAATGCGTATTGTACCTACGAAGAAAAATTCAAAATCAATCAAAGCAAGCATTATCTCATTCATTCATAAAGTTCAATCAACACGACTTCCCATTGGTTGGGGTTTTGTGCTCTCGCGCTCTCCACACTTATTCATTTTTTTAACACTCGAGTGCGGAGTTCGCTGTCGACCAATGGGAAGTCGTGTTGATTGAACTTTATGAATGAATGAGATATGCCTGCTTTGATTGATTTTGAATTCTTCAAGAAAGAACGAGTGTGAAAGCGCGAGAGCACAAAACCTCAAAAAACGATACATGCTGCGCCATCTTTTGAGCTGAGGTGAAGTTATTCGTGATACTACTATAAGATATAAATACAATGTGCATATGTAGATCGTGACTAGAGTCCTTTTTAATTTTTTTTTGTGTGTGTTGGTGTAGTATTTTCTCTGTGGGTTTTAGTTCTCGACAAAAGAAGAAAAAAATTGATTCGATCAATCGGAAAGAGGAGTGTTTTTTTTACATTCTTCCGGCACAGATTATATGGTCGGTTCGGGAAAGAAATGTTCTGTCGCTGGAACGGGTACTTTCGAGTGCGAGGTCTTGTCGGGTATTTTTTTGTTTACAGAAAGAAAAATTTTCGCCGATGTCGTGCCCGCATTGAGCTAGTTGGTAGCCCCAGCGGAGCCCCAACCACCAGTTTTTTTATTGTTTGGACCCGGTACGTTATTTCTGATTGCATTATTATTTTAAACACCACCCGTATGGAAATATGGTGACATGAGGGGGTACACCAATTACGGGATTTGGTTTTCCTGTACCGTTGGTTGTACAGTTACGATCATGATTTTTTTTTGTGTGTTGTTCGCTTTGGGATCGTTGCCGTTAGGTAATTTTAGGAAGCTAGACCGCGTGTTCGCTTTCGTGCAAATAGAAAAGAACGGAGAAATGCAAGAAAAAAGGAAACCAATAAAGCTAACAGGGCTTCCACGTCCATGTGGCGTCTTCGTCTCGCATGTGATACTGATAGCATTGAATTGAAGTACGAAAGATTTTTTTTTTTTCTTCTGTTGCCAAGGCAAACATATTCCATTATGAGATGCCTCGTGGAGTGCTTAATTTTATTTCTGCACAATTCTGACTGGTACTCTGATTGAGCCCAGGCTTTGCGATCCTTTGATTGTTTACAGGTACAGTAATGGTTTTGTGTAGGTTTTTTTTGTGTGTTCTGACAGATTCTGGGTTGTGATGTCCGGAGGGAAACATAATAATTCAACGGCTGGCTCAACGATTAGCCATCGGAAATTAGAAGATAAGTGAGACTTCCTTTAGTTTGATTGATTAAGTCCCAGCGCATGCCATACCACGTAAAGACGTTGTAAGTTTTTTGTTCTTCTCTTTCCTCTACGACACAGTGGAAGAAGGCGACGTTGAAAGTATATTCATCGCGGCGAACATGGCGCACCCAGTTTTTTTTTGTTTTGGGCCGTCAGAACCGTCAGCCGACCTTACATGGCACCCTACGTCATTACGTCCGAAACCGGCGCGAGCGGGTTGTAAAACAGACATTATATGGCGCCCTACGTCGTCATTATTTGGCGCCACACATGCGTTGAACACCACCAAGTGTTGGACACAGTATATGGGGGACCAACGCAATAGCTTTAGTAGCCGGCGCAGTTCGCTATATGGCACCCCTCTTGTACGTATTTTTTTTTTTTTTTTGTCAAAGTAGTACCTAGTCTGCGAGGAATACAGGCAATCTACGCCCTATTCCAGGAGTTGCTGAGTTTCCAGATACTTATACTCTTCAGAGTACAATTAATAACATCTGAGATTAATAATATTGAGAATGGCATCGGCCTTCCCGACGAAGTTCGACACTTTTGGTGCTATCCACCTTCATTTCCTTTCTACTCTACCCACCTTCCTCCGACTGTAACCTCCCTACTCCCTTTTCCTACCATCTCCAGCCCGCTGTTGATAGAGTTTGAACTCCTCAATTCGAACTTACAGCCCCAACCGTGCATAATACGTTTTGTCCATGGTTAAAGGTAGCCACTCACGCCCCGTCCGACGAGCTAAGCACGTGCTAGAGCTAGATGCCCGCTACCTATCGGGAAACCATGGGACTAAAGTCACCCAACTGTGGCTTGGTCACCGGCTGATAATCTTCTTCGCAGCCAGTATATGTCCTGACTAACTTGGGACAATTGATTAAGGAGACTTACTCCAGTCGATTGTTCTAAGGCAGGGTAATGGGCACATACACGTAGGCTGACGGCTAAGAGGCTTACTTGGGGTCGTGATGTTGAGTGATGATTTGGATGGACGGATACTATACTGGGATAGTATAGCGCCCCAAATCTCTACAGCATGACGGCTTCAACAACATGCTTGTGTACATTATAGGGGGGTGATATTTATCCGATCCCGGGATGATCAGATGATCAGCTCTCAATGTCGCAAGAGAATCGACATTTTCTTGAATATCAATAATAGCAAGGTTCTAAATATTGGTGGAGATTGACACAGGAATATTAAAGACTTTCGAGGGGATCACCGATCTGACTTTACCTTAATATCGTTTTCCAGCAAACGCTTACAAACTTCGTAGCCAATGCCACTAGCACCGCCTGTAATCACAGCGTTCTTCTCGTTTAAGGTCATCCTGGTGAGTCTTTGCAGCACACAGTTTAACTGATGATTAAAGTATTGGAGAGAAACACTAAGCAACGGAAACTGAGTGGTAAATGATCCGATCCCGTCGTGGCGAAAAAGATGATTTGCAAAGTTTACTTTTTGGTTGCTTTTAATGTGGAAAACTTTTTGGTGGGGGGGGGGGGGTTGATATTTCTCCGAGTGATTGTCGAGTTTCTTTGAAAAATGAAAATATCAGAAATTTGTATAGCGTAAGTGGAAATATTCAATCGTAAGAAAGCCGACTCTGTGAATATCATACCTTTTTGTTGAACCCGACACCTTTTTTTACATTTTTTAAAATGTTTTTATATACATATATCACTTCTTTTTGTTGTATAATATACTGAGTGGTCCGTGTGTGTCATTGCCAAATTGCGTAGTATTGCTCCATATCGCTAGTCACAGTTGATCAACGAATTGCTCCATATCTTCAATTGCTGAATGTGGTTGTATGTTTTCGTGACGTCAAAATTTTCTGGAATTGCTGCAAATTGAGCAATTTTAATCGCTCGTGTAAAAGCACCATTATTCGTCGTCAGCGATTCCGTAAAAGATTCGCCAATTTTCGAGGCGATACTCGATAATTGCGGACCCATGAAGGAGTGCAGTTCGCCATAAAAGTCCTCTGTCGACTGGCTCTCACCTACAGTGGAATCGAAATCAAGTCCAGTAGGATCCAAAATTTCAATGAACTTACCGTAAGCAGATGGATGCAGTCAACGCCCTATACGTAAACTACCATAGCATAAGACCGCATCTTTATTCCGTTGTATATGAAAACCTTCGGAGCCTTGGTTGAATTTTCATGTGGTTCCGGGCCAGTAATGGGACGCCGTAAAGCGGACCACCGTCCATGGAATAGCTTCGCGTCAAGGAACCGCCCTGCAGTTCAGTTTCTTTCCCTTTTGAAACAGCTTACCGGTCAGATACTCGTAAATTGAGTGTAAATCTCTGTAAATTGTGCCGTGGATATCACCGCCATGATACTCCAATTGTTCGGTTCCATCACGCACTTTAGTTTCGCAGGGCACATTCAGCGTCTGCGGACGATCAAAAAGGAGAATTAGAACGAAAGGACAACCTTTCCCAAGCTTGCCATGACCATCCAGAAATCTTTCTCCGGCTGATAGAAGATTTCAGATTTTCAGCGCTTGGCAGCTATCGCTCGATGTGAACGTACTGTTGAAAAGTAGTGAACGGCGCGTTTTCCGGCTGATTATCAAAGAGCTAAGTGAAGCAGCTAAGAAAGCAGCGCAGTACTTGGATGGAGGACCGGATTCGGATGTTAGCCCGGATTCGAATGTTTTTTTTCAATGAGCGCTACGTGGTTCTATCCACAAGCACTTTAATGCACTCTCGTTTTGATATGTGCCACGGCGGGTATATTTTGTATGGAGCAGACGTCGAAAAATTTCAACTTTCAATTTCAATTCGGACGCGTTCGTTTGACAAAAGCCGGCCGCTGTACTTTTCTTCGCTCTCGCTATTACTCCGTTTTTTCCCTTCTTCACGGGAGACTTTCGTGGCCGCCAATCAACGATAAAACGCACACAAAACAGAAACAATTCACTAAGAAACGATCACTTTATAACTTAAGACTAGTTGCGAACGGTTAGAATTATGACATAAATACTGACATTCGAGTCAGCTGATCCCGCTAGTACCGCAGTGCCTCTGGCGGGAATATTTGAAACGCTACCGCAGAATGAATCTGCGATTCTCAAACTGTGACTGACTTGAAATTTTCATCCGAGCTTTTCACGCACACACATCTGAACACACTGAAAATCGTATGGGAAGCTCTCATGTACACAGCAGTCAGATAAAGACGCCATGTCCATGTGAGTTGTGCCCAGTAAAAGAACATAGCAAGTGCTTGGTGGTGAACCCGACAATCACTTTCTATCGAAAGTTCTGATATTGGAACATTTTTTCAGGAAAAAAAAATTTTGTCAAAAAAGAATATATAATTTTTTTGGTGAATGTTTTCACATCACATTTTTAACTGAAAATACTATTATATAATAGTTTTCCGAGTGAGATGCCATTTGATTTATTTTTTTTCTAACGTTTCGGACTCAAGTGACATTTGTGCAAGGCCTTTACCAAGGGTTGAGTCCTTTATACTTGCTAAAGGAATATTGAATATACAAATATTTCGAATTTCTGCTATCAACATAAACTGTCATAAAATCTCGATGAGCAGATATGAGCAGGAATTTTTTTTACTACTTAAGAATGAATATTTGACCTTTATATTGCCACATAAATTTTGAAGGAAGCGTGCGGACTTATATAACTTTTTCAATTTTGAAAATGAAACTTTTCCAAAAAATAGATCTCAAATTATACTAAAATTTAAAACTATCTAGTTCAAAAACTATATATCCTTGAAAAGCCATAAATGGTAAAAATGAAATACATACCTGCATAGTTCATAGTTCGCGAACTGTGAGGAACTATAGTTGGACGGTGGAGAATCGTGGATGGATAATGAGGGATGGAGGGTGGTAGAGTGAGGATGGAGGATTGAGGATTGAGGATGGATGATGGATGATGGATGATGGTTGATGGAGGATGGAGGATGTGGATGGATGATAGTGGATGGAGAATGCAGGATGCAGGATGGAGGATGGATGATGGAGGATGGTAGATGGAGGTTTGAGAATGGAGGATTGAGTATTTAAAAAATTTAGATTGAAGATTGCAGATTGAAGACAAAAGATAAAAAATGCTAAGAAATTAGAAAACATTAGAAAAAATTAGAAAAATGATAAGAAATGATAATATATAATAAAAAATTATAAAAAATGATAAAAAATTATAAGAAATGATAAAAAATGATAAAAAATAATAAAAAATGATAAAAAATTATTAAAGTATGATAAAAAATGATAGCAATTGATAAAAAATGATAAAAAGTAAGAAAAAAATATGATAAAAAATGATAAAGAATGATAAAAAAAACTATACAAAATAACAAGAAATGATAAGAGATTAAATATTCAAGATTGAAGATTAAATATTAAAGTATAATATTAAAGATTAAAGATTAAAGATCAAAGATTAAAGATTAAAGATTAAAGATTAAAGATTAAAGATTAGAGATTAAAGATTAAAGATAAGAGATTAAAGATTAAAGATTAAAGATTAAAGACTAAAGATTAAAGATTAAAGATTAAAGATTAAAGATTAAAGATTAAAGATTAAAGATTAAAAATTAAAGATTAAAGATTAAAGATTAGAGATTAAAGATTAAAGATTAAAGATTAAAGATTAAAGATAAAAGATAAAAGATTAAAGGTTAAAGATTAAAGATTAAAGATTAGAGATAAAAAAATAGAGATTAAAGATTAAAGATTAAAGATTAAAGATTAAAGATTAAGGATTAAAGATTAAAGATTAGAGATTAAAGATTAAAGATTAAAGATTAAAGATTAGAGATTAAAGATTAGAGATTAGTGATAACAGATTGAAAAATGAAGATTAAAGATTAAAGATTAATGACATAAGATTAAAAATTTAGAATAAGAGATTTAAGATTAAAGAATGAAAATTAAGGATTAAAGATTAAGAATTAAAGATTTAAGATTAAATATTAAAGATTAAAAATTAAAGTTTGAAGATTAAAGATTAAAGCTTTAAGATTAAAGATAAAAGATTTAAGATTAAGAAATAAAGATGAAAGATAAGAGATTAGAAATTTAAGATTTAAGATTACAAATTTAAGATTAAAGATTATAGATTAAAGATTAAAGATTAAAGATAAAAGATTAGAGATTAAAGATTAAAGATTAAACATTAAAGATAAAAGATTAAAGATTAAAGATAAGAGATTAAAGATTAAAGATTAAGGATTAAAGATTAAAGATTAAAGATTAACGATTAAAGATTAAAGAATAAAGATTAAAGAATAAAGATTAAAGATTGAAGACTAAAGATTAATGATTAGAGATTAAAGATAAGAGATTAGAGATTAAAAATTAAAAATTAAAGATTAAAGATTAAAAACTAAAGATTTAAGATTAAGGATTAGAGATTAAAGATTTGAGATTAAAGATTAGAGATTAAAGATTAGAGATTAAAGATTAAAGATTAAAGATTAAAGATTAAAGATTAAAGATTAAAGATTAAAGATTAAAGATTAAAGATTGAAGATTAAAGATTGAAGACTAAAGATTAAAGATAAGAGATTAAAGATAAGAGATTAGAGATTAAAAATTAAAAATTAAAGATTAAAGATTAAAAACTGAAGATTTAAGATTAAAGATTAGAGATTAAAGATTTGAGATTAAAGATTAGAGATTAAAGATTAGAGATTAAAGATTAAAAAATAAAGATTCAAAAATAAAAATTAAAAATAAGAGATTAAAGATTAAGGATTTAAGAATGAAGATTAAAGATTAAAGATTAAAGACTAAAGATTAAAGATTAAAGATTAAAGATTAGAGATTAAAGATAAAAGATTAAAGACTAAAGATTAAAGAATAAAGATTAATGATTAGAGATTCAAGATTAAGGATTAGGGATTAAAGATAAAAGATTAAAGACTAAAGATTAAAGATTAAAGATTAAAAATTAATGATTAGAGATTCAAGATTAAAGATTAGAGATTAAAGATTGAAGATTAAAGATTAGATATTAAAGATTAAAGATTAAAGATTACAGATTAGAGATAGAAGATTAAAAATTTAAGATTAAAGATTGAAGAATGAAAATTAAAAATTAAAAATTAAAGATTTAAGTTTAAAGATTAAAGATTAAAAATTAAAGTTTGAAGATTAAAGATTAAAGATTAAAGATAAGAGATTAAAGAATAAAAATAAAAGATAAAATATTAAAAATAAGAGATTAAAGATTCAAGATTAAGGATTTAAGATTTAAGATTAAAGATTAGAGATTAAAGATTAAAGATTAAAGATTAAAGATTAAAGATTAGAGATTAAAGATTAAAGATTAAAGATTAGAGATTAAAGATAAAAGATTGAAGACTAAAGATTAAAGATTAAAGATTAATGATTAGAGATTCAAGATTAAAGATTAGAGATTAAAGATTGAAGATTAAAGATTGAAGACTAAAGATGAAAGATTAAAGATAAGAGATTAGAAATTCAAAATAAAAAATAAAGATTGAAGATTAAAAACTAAAGATGTCAGATTAAAGATTAAAGATTTAAGATTAAAGATTAGAGATTAAAGATTAGAGATTTAAGATTAAAAATTAAAGATTTAAGTTTAAGAATTAGAGATTAAAGATTAAAGATTAAAGGTTAAAGATTAATGATTAGAGATTTAAGATTAAAGATTAAAGAAATAAGATTAAAGAATGAAGATAAAAGGTTAAAGATTAAAGATAAGAGATTAAAAATTTTAGATTAAAGATAAAAAAATGAAAATTAAAGATTAAAAATTAAAGATTTAAGATTTAAGATTTAAGATTAAAAATTAGAGATTAAAGATTAAAGATTAAAGATTAAAGATTAATGATTAGAGATTCAAGATTAAAGATTAAAGATTAAAGATTTAAGATTGAAGATTAAAGATTGAAGACTAAGGATGAAAGATTAGAGATTAAAGATAAGAGATTAGAGATTAAAAATTAAAAATTAAAGATTAAAGATTAAAAACTAAAGATTTAAGATTAAAGATTAGAGATTAAAGATTTGAGATTAAAGATTAAAAATTAAAGGTTGAAGATTAAAGATTAAAATTTAGAGATTAGAGATTAAAGATAAAAAAATAAAGATTAATGATTAAAAATTAAAGATTAAAGATTAAATATTAGAGATTAAAGATTTTAGATTAAAAATTAAAGATAAGAGATTGAAGATTAAAGATTAAAGATTAAAAATTAAAGTTTAAATATTAAAGATTTTATGATTAACGATTAAATATTTTAGATCAAAGATTAAAAATTAACGATTAAAGATTAAAGATTAAAGATTAGAGATCAGAGATTAAAGATTAAAGATTGAAGAATAAAGATTAAAGACTAAAGATTAAAGATTTGAAAATTAAAGATTAAATATTATTGATTAAGGATGATAAATTGAAAATAGGAGAAAGAAAATAAATTTAAGAAAGGCCCGAAATTTTGATTTTTCTATTTTATCGATTTGTAGCATTTCTGGTTAAAAATGGTAGGAACCAAATTTATGGAGAATTAAATTCTCTATCATTTTTATGCACCTTTTTCATTTAAAATAGGTGAAATATTAAAATGGCAAAGTTGTACAGGACTAAATTCTCTAAAAGTTTCGTACTGCGGTTGGGACAATATAAGGAATTAATCAATATGAGAAGAATTGATCTTTTCTCAATTTTTTAAGAAAAAAAAAAAAAAAAAAAATAGAAACCAACTAGGAGCGTGGCACACCGCGAACTAGTTCGTTCACATCACTTCTGGGAACGCTTTTCTGAACTAGTTCGTTCGCAAACTACACAAGCCCACTGAAAACCTAACAAAAAGTTCGGGAAACGGTTAGAATAAAGTGTAACATATGAATTATATAATTGGGTCATATTCCGGGATGCGGTCTAGAGGTTGAAAAAGAAAATAACTTAAAAATAGGTGATTATTAAACAAGCCCGTGGAAGTGAAAAGATATTTGATATCTGATCAGACCTGAGAGATATGGTGGAATTTATGAAAAAGTATACAACAACTTAACACCCCCTTAGGGGTTGACTTTAAAAAAGTCTTTAATCCATAGAATAAAAATGAATTCAATATTTGGAAAAACCTAGTAAATATGACAAAAATCGTGAAAATATAAGCGTTTTATTTTTACTGATAATTTTTTTTTTGCCCCTCCCCTTCTGAACGCCAATGAATATTCGAATTTTTTTTTATCATAAATTCTTTTCGAGTTGATTTATACATACGTACCGAGTTTCAACTTTGTAGCATAAGCCGTATTACGGCTAGAATAAAAAAAAAGGAAAAGGAGTTAGTAAATAGATTAGTCGATATTGAAATTTTACCTGGCAGTCGTCCTGGACGAAGATCGATGGTCGCTCTTATCTTCAGAATCCGGAATAGTATGTAGAAAATGTAAACTAGAATATGGAATTTAAAAAGAAAAACATAACATTGGGACTTACCGCAGAATTATCAGGAGATGGCTCTCCATTGGAGACTCGTATCGCCTTCGCACCCGGACGCGAAAACCTAAAATAAACGCACAAGATTACGCATTAGAATTTGGTAAATAGAATCTTTTCATAAGGCTGAAAGGAGAGAACGGATTCAGGTATAAAGTAGAGAGTGAATTGTAAAATATGAATATGAATTAAAGTAGAATGATTTTGAATTGGAATAGGATTAGGACTAGGATTAGAATTAAAGCGTTAACAAAGGGAACAACAATCACGAAACATCGAATTACGCAACATACACGGCACAAGTGCAGTGCGCGAATTTCCGCAAATAAACGCGGTCGGAACGATGATGGGAGTCATCCGACACACGCGAGTGCCGGCCGATCGGTTAAATTAAGCAAACGAAATCAACTTACCCAAATGCGCCGGACAAACCCATTTCACGAATTTGACTTTTAGTGAACATAAACAATAGCAATGTGCGCAGCCATATTGAATCAAATAGCCCTTTCGACGGGAATTTATAACTTTGGGAAAAAATGAATGACGTGTTCCAATGCGCATCGGGAACAGCTGCGGAGACAATTTTTAAGAGCCAAAAGAGGTGCTTCACCGAAGGAGAAGTTCAGAGGCCCTAACGGATTGGGGTGACCGTTGTGAGTGTTCGTAAAAGCGAAAAAAAAATTAAGTCGAGGCTTTTGGCTTTTAGACGGTGGAAGAACATGTTCGGTAGAAGAATCGTAGTAAGAGTGAAATTTTCGGGGAAAAATTGGAAGACGAACGAGGAACAAGATTTACTTTCCGGGGCAAAATATCGTGCGGTTTCTGGTGAAAAATTTGAGAACCTATCTTATACTGTTCTTGAGATATGAAACGTGATTTTTTTTTAAATTTCTTATCCCTTCCACTTCCATGTTCCGCCACCCCCTTCAAAAATTTTGCTTCGAGCAATCTTTATTTGTCGACCTTAATACTCAAACCGAATTTCATTTTTCTTAACTTAAAGTCTTAAGTCACTCAAAAATTTATTTTCAATCCGTTGTTCTAGTGTAGGTACAAATATTTGTTAAGTTTGAATTTCGTGCCATCAACGGTTTAGGAGATATGGGTTTTAGAATGTGTCTATCTCGGCAGTTTTGCGTTTCGGATAAATTATTTTTCCCCCAACTCTCACACCCCTTCAACCATATCAACAATTTTTTTTTGCAAATGGGTTCACTATCGAAGTTCTATAGAAATTCCAAGTTTCAGCCTAGTAGCGTAAGCGGTTGCTGAGATCTATTATTCGTCTAAAAGCCTCCCCACTCCTCCCCCTCATACACCCACCCCTCTAAAAGATACCAGTCGTAGAGGTTCACTCAACCTACCCACCATAAAAATTTCATGATAATACCTGAACGGGTTTGGGAGCTACGCGCCTTCAATCTTTTTTGAGTACGACGTACGACGGCGTACAGACGGACATTTTTTTTTTATTGCTTTCTTGGGGTCTACTAGTCCTAAAACGTGAATATACAAAATTTCAGGGTACCAAATTTTTTTTTTAAATTTTAGGTCGATCACAATACTTTATTATTAAAAAATAATAAAGTAAAATGGATAACAATACTGTATTATTAATAATAAAGTAATATAAAGTTAAAATTTTAAATGCAAATATTAAATGAAAGTTCTACAAATTTGTTTCTTCCTAACACTAAAATACACTCTACAAATATCATCTGAAGTATATCAATGTTACCTACAGATTTCATCTGGAGTAATATACAAATATGTAGAGAAGTTTTAAGTCACTGAACAGTTTTACTTAAGTTATTCTTTGGGAATATCCACAAATTAACGCGAATTGAAATAATGTCTTGTGTCAAGTTTCCACGATGTCATAATACTCTAACCGAAAGGCATATTTATATTAAAATTTGTAAGAAATATTCGATTATATGTTAATTGCTTTTACAGTTCTGTTGCCGTAATATATTTCTACTATACTTCATGTTTTCGAGTAGAATGTATGAATACTTGATTCGTTTTTAACTGAATTAGTGATACAATCTGTTATTTTGTTTCAGAAGTTTGTATATTCACAGTATTTACGATGAATGTCCGCCAAGTATTTCAATTATCTATAATATGTTGTATTTATGCAATTGTATTACCTTTTGTTTGTGCTAAAACGGGTGAAGAAAAATTATTACAACGAGGAAAACGTTATTTGGATTTTCTTCAAAAAAGCAGAATGTTTGTAAGTATTATTATTATTATTATGTTATAAATTTTTTTTATTATTCTAGTTTTTTTTAATTAAATTTTCAGTTTCGCGCTAATGTTAAGGACAATGTAATAAAAGTAAATACACTTTGGGCTCACGCGTATGGATACAGAGCAAACTACGCTATTGACAACAACCGGAAATATAGGCCATTTCGACGTGATGTATATGAAACTATTGAGGAACTAGTAAATCGGTAATTTGGAAAAATAATAAACTATTTCTAATTTAAGTTTTTTATTTTAAATTAACTCTGATATAATCAAAATTCTTCTAATTTTTAAGTCATGGCTTTGATGGAAGGGCTTGCACGCTCAGGTCTTATTGTACAGCAGCAAAAGGAGTGTATGCGGGTTCCGGGATGCTATTTAAGCTGTTCAAACTTATTTTTACGTGAGTGATTCTTTTACATTATTAACAGATTTACATCTCCATATTTCGGCAACTAAATTTCCAAATTTTAAAAAGCTTATACACTGACGAGATTTATTTGACATTCTAAATGCAGCTTTCGGTTGCTATTAAGCTGTTCAAACTTATTTTTACGTGAGTGATTCTTTTACATTATTAACAGATTTACATCTCCATATTTCGGCAACTAAATTTCCAAATTTTAAAAAGCTTTTACACTGACGAGATTTATTTGACATTCTAAATGCAGCTTTCGGTTGTGTCCTAATATTGAATTTATATTATATCATTTTACGATTTCCGCAATAGAAAATTTACCAGCGCCACCAAAATTCAAATAAAGTTTTTATTGAATTACGAATCTTGCATTTCGAGTAAGTAATTTAAAGGCTATGGGGGTTTAATATAAACATTTACCCCAAAAACCTTCCCAACGCTATCCGTTAGACAATAGAAACCTACTGAATCTGCACAACGAACTTGCATAAGTCCGTCACAGACATCCATGCCATCGAATCTAAGTGGGGTGTTAGCTTCACCCAGAAGCTTTCATAGACCACTCTTCAGGGTAGCGAAGTGACTCTTGGTCAGCCCTGTGGACCTATACTGATAACCGCTAGCAAGGCGGAGGCCATCAGCCCAGAGAAGGTTTTGTCTTTCTTTCAGGTGGCACTCTCCGCGACAGCAGCTATCGGGTTAGTCGTCGCGTCTGAGAGTCCAAACAAATTTCACTTTAAGGGGTCTACCATATCTATTCAGAAAGAAAAAAAACAATTTAATAGCTCCATTGGTTTGAGAGCTACGAGCCTTCAAACGATTTGGGTCGGTCGACGTACGACGGACAGACGGTCTGAACATTTTTCTTGCTTTTCGTGTCTAGTAGTCATGATACGTGAAAAAAAAATTGTTTGAGGGTAGCAAATATTTTTTTTAAAATCGATAACAATACTGTATTATAAATAATAAAGTAAAATGTGCGAGTAAAACAAAATAAAAGCCTGTTAAAATAAAAGTGATGCAAGTTAACAGTGAAACATACTGCAGTCACGATCGGCTGCAAGCCAATCGTATAATACTCTAGATGATACAAAACTCCGATGGATATTGAAGTTGGGGATGAAGAAGTATAACGTGTATGCATGCTTTATGTACTTTTACCATTCAAAAATTAATGTGTACAAAATTTCAAGTTAGTAGTTTGAAGCGTTCAAAAGTTATCGAAACATACTGCAGTCACGATCGGCTGCAAGCCAATCGTATAATACTCTAGATGATACAGAACTCCGATGTATATTGAAGTTGGGGTTGAAAAAGTATTACGTGTGTGCATGTTGTATGTCCTTCATTAAGGAGTCCCATTAAATTGCTACTCAAAACTAAAAGACAATAATCACTGTTTAATTTCATATCTAGAACTGGGAAAAAAATATCCTTTTTGAAGGACTTTCATATAGGAGGCGGAGCAAGGACACACTTGATTTCTTACATATTCATCCTCTTCCTTGGAACCATTCAAAAATTTATGTGTACAAAATTTCAAATTTGTAGTTTGAAGCGTTCAAAAGTTATCGAAAAATATTGTTGAACAAGTGTCTTAAGGATTTTTTGTATGAAAGGCACCAGAAGGAGTAAAAGGATTTCGCTGACTAGTAAACTCGAACTTTGTTTTAACTCAAAACTAATTTGTTCAAAATTCTGAATACATAGCTAAACGATTACTTGAGTTATAGTGAGTTTCGTAAATTAAGTGAAGCCATTTTTACAGGATATTTGTATGGCAGCCCCTCGAAGGACTATTAGGAATTTCTTCATAATCATACAGTTAGCTCCATCTGTTGAAAAAATAGCACATGTGAAATTTCAAAGACCTAGGTTAAGCCCTTCTGAAGTTATCGACCAATATTCTTGAACACGTGTTTTAAGGACACTTTGTATGGCAGCTATCCGAAGTAGTAAGACGATTTTGCCCGTTAACGAACTTAGCCTTACAAATTCAACAAAACACAAAGATCCAAAATTTCAAGGGCCTAGGTGAAGGCGTTTTTGAGTTATCGTGCTAACGGACAGACAGACGGACGGACGGACGTCAAGCGGATTTGAAGTTTTTCGCCACAAATAAACAAAAAATAATTAAGAATTTTTTTCCGTCCGAGGCTTGGTTCTATGCGTTACATATTTTTCGGCTGGATCAAACTTATAATACTCTATATGATTTCATCTAGAGTATAAAAACTGTCAAATTATAGTCGGTGATAATGGCGTTAAAGCCAACCGTTAAAGAAGAAAAGAATGTCAAAATAAACGCAGTTAAACTGCTCAAATTAGCCAGCACACTGGTGCAGAAATTTAATTGCGATCCAACATAGAGATTATGAAATCGGTAGTAGGCGAAGCTAATAAGCCTCTCTTGCTTCAATTTGTAAAAGTGAGTCTGGAAGGAAAAGCGATATACATATATACATAATTCCAAGCGACTGCAACAAAGTTGATGACTTGATTATTGCTTTAAGACTAAAAATAAAAGGCCGGAATCGTCGACAGTATTGCAAGCTGCTGTCAGATTTGACAACAGAAATCTATCCAATTTGGCCGAAGAAGTAGAATAGGTGGCAAAAAGATAAAACATTTACTCAGCGTCGAAGGCGCATCTACCTATAATGCCAAAGAAATAACAATTAACAGAGTAGTTGAGAATTGCAGAAAATCAGCACGTAACGACTTTGTTCGTTTAGTACTGTCTTCTACCACATTCGCGCAGCCAAAAGAAGTACAGGGAAGCCTCTTACAACGCGGTACTTTTCCAACGCGGTTTCAGGTAATGCGGAAATTTTTCTACAACGCAGTACTTCTATAGCGCGGTCTCACTACAATGCGGTTCAGATAATTTGCCAGTTTCCTTCAAAGCTTTTTTATTCAGCTAACCCATAGAGCTATAACTAACGGAGATCGCAAAGCGCCGTTTCTGCACTTTGAAGCATTTTGATGCAAAATTGAGCATTTTTGTATGGCGCGTTTCATGCCCGGTGGCAGTGAAATGCAAATAGTAACGTAGTATTTAAAGGTTGGGCTTTTTTTCTTTTCAATACCGGAGTATAACATACATGTGAGTAAGATGCTGATAGTAGCATAGTGAATATCACCGGTCCTTTTCGAGAAAACCTCCGGCTTTTTTCTTCTAAAACGCTTCCCCCAGCTTCCCTCTCATCCCTCAAAAACTTCAAGGGGTCTACCATGTCTGTCCATAAAAAAAAAACAATTTAATAGCTCATAGGGCTTGGGAACTATAATTCCTCATATGAGTTTGCGTACGGCGTACGGCGCACAGACGGACTGAAATTTTTTTTTAGTAATAAAACATGTAAAAAAAAATTTCAGGGCAGCAAATTTTTTTTTAAAAAAAATCGATAAAAATACTTTATTATTAAAATAGTAAAGTAAAATACGAAAAAAGTTATGCTTCAAAGTTATTTTTCAAGAAAAAGGATTTTGTCCTTTATCCTTGAATATCTCAAATTGGATTTTTTTTATTTTTTTATATTTTATAGGTTATACTATTTTACACAACATACCAAAAACTTAACTTGGGATCTCAAAGGGATCGAGGAAAAAAAATCGAAGAACATAAGTGCTTTTATTGTATTATTTATAATATTACTGTATTATTTATAATACAGTATTGTTATCGATTTTTAAAAAAAAAAAATTTGCTGCCCTCAAAAATTTTTTTTCCACGTTTCATGACTAGTAGACGCGAAAAAAGCAATAAAAATTTTCACTCCGTCTGTACGCCGTACCCCGTACGCCGTACCCCGTACGCCGTACGCCGTACCCCGTATGCCGTACGTCGACCGCCCCAAAATCTTTGAAGGCTCGTAGCTCTCAAACCAGTGGAGCTATTAAATTCAAATTTTTTCTAAGAATAGACTTAGTAGACCCCTTGAATTGACATTATTTTCAGGGGAGGAGGTGTAAAAGGGAAGGCGGGGTAAGGGTTTTAGACGAAAAATTTAGGTTTCAAGATCTCAGAAACCGCTTGTGTTAGGAGGCTGAAACTTAGAATTTCTATAGAGCTTTGATAATGGACCCATTTGCAAAAAAAAAAACAGATATGGGTGAAGGGGTGTGGGAGTGGAGGGGGAAATAATGCGTCCGAAACGCAAAAATGCCGAGATCGACAAATTCTAAAATCCATATCTCCTAAACCATTAATAGCAAGCAATTAAAACTTAACAAATATCTGTAGTTATACTAGGAGAGTAGATTGAAACAAAATTTTTGGGTGGGGGTAGTGGCGTACGGGGGTGGGGGGTGAAAAACTTTAGATTACGATATCTCACAAACCAATGGTACCAGAAAAACAAAATTTGGTTTGAGTATAAAGCTTGATAAATAAAGATTGCTCAAAGTAAAATATTTGAAGGGGGTGGAGGAGCACGGAAGTGGGAGGGATTAGAATTTTTCAAAAATAACACGATTCATATTTGAATAACAGTGTAAGATGGATGTTTCAAATTTTTACCAGAAGTAAGCCTAATAAAACCCTAGTAGGGAAAAAAAGTTTGGGGGAGTGGGTGTAGAGGGTGAGGGTGGGGAAGGGTGAGAAAGAAAAAGTTGCTATGCTTATATCTTAAGAATCTATAATGATAGGAAGCTAAAACTTGGTATTTAGATAAAGCTATAGTAGTGGCATGGTGGAGAAATAAATTTTTTGTTAGGGGTAGTATGGTACGGTGGTGGGGGGTGTTTTCCCTAACTTCAGAACGGCTTATGCTAGGAAGTTGAAGCTCGGTACGTATATGTAAATTAACTAGAAAAGTAACTCTGATAAAAAAAAATTCAAATATTCATTGGCGTTCAGAAGGGGGGGGGGGCAAAAAAAAATATCTGTTAATATAAAATGCATATATTTTCACAATTTTCGTCATATCTACTAGGTCTTTCCAAATATTGAACTCATTTTTATTCTACGGATTCTTCATGTGAATACCTAGAATGTGTTTTCAAGATTTTTTGAAATTCGACCCCTAAGAGGGTGTAAGCTGGTTGTATACTTTTTCATGAATTCCACCATGTTTCTCAGGTCTGATCAGATATCGAATATCTTTTTACTTCCCCAGGTTTGTTTAATAATCACCTATTTTTAAGTTTTGTTTTTTTCAACCTCTAGACCGCATCTCGGAATATGACCCTATTATTTAATACATATGTTACACCCTTTTCTGCCCGCTTCCCGAACTTTTTGTTAGGTTTTCAGTCACATAGTAACATACACCGCATCCCCGAATTGAACGCGTTCTGAACTTCTGCCGGAAAAATAATACAGTTGCGCCCAGATTGTTGGCAGATTTTTAATTATGTTATAGAAAAACTACAGTTAAGAGAAGCAATTGACTTGTTTAAGAATGAAAAGCAAAGACCTATACCAGAATTAAGAAATGATGAGTGGTTTTTGGATTTATGCTTTTTAGTAGATATTGTCGAAAAACTTAATCAATTAAATATCAATTAAAAATCGATACATTTAATCACATCAAAGCATTTCAGAAGAAATTGATGTTGCAGTTGAAAAGTAATAACGCTCACCACTTTCCAATGTTGCAAGAATTTAAGAAATTAAAATTTTACAATTACATCAAATATGCAAAAGAAATTAGAAAACTTACAGCTGCTTTTGAAAGCCGATTTAGTAATTTAGAGCTAGACAAATACAACAAACTTTTTGAAATATATTCATCTTCCTTTCATGTTGAAATCGAGTAGGCCCCAGAATAGCTCCAAATGAAACTGGTTGATTTACAGTGCAATATTGAATTAAGACACATTTTTGAAACATCAGAATCAAAAATAGATTTTTATAACACTTACGTCACAAAAGACAAATTTTCCAATTTGAGAAAAATGGCACAAAAAGTTAGCGCTTTTGGTTCAACACCTGCGAATCGTTTTTTTCGAAAATGAAGTTGACCAAAAACAAAACACGCTCAAATATAACGGACGATAACCTGCAACACCAATTACGATGTGCAAATAGATGAGATCGATTTGCAAAAACTAAGTGAAAATACAAGGTTTTCCGGTGAATACTGTTAAATTTATTTTGTGTGACGTTTCGGACTTGACTGAGTCCTTTATCAAGCAATCAATCAATCAATTCGAAATGTACTGTGAAAACATTCATCAAAAATATTTTTTAGTGATTTACTTTTTTTTTTTTAATTTCATTTATACCTACTTATATATATTTTTTTATATTTAATTTTAAGTGTTATATAATATATTTCTTTACAATGTACGTTTCACTTCAAAAAACTGTTTATGGTGTATCAAAATCTAGTATGGAGATGTACCTATAATATATGTGGCCCGCGGAGCTATGATGCATTTCCAAAGTGGCCCGCAAGATCATTTGGGTTGGCCACCCCTGCTCTAGATGATAGTGAACTCCGATTTATATTGCAGTTGGGGCTAAAGTAGAATTACGTATGTGCATGTTGTATGTCCTTTGTTAAGGACCTCCATTCAGTTGCTACTTGAAACTTAAAAACAATATCATCAATGTTTAAAATCATTTCTTGAACTGGGTGTGCCATTGGAAATAAAATGTCATTTTTGAAGGACTTTCACATGTGAGGCGCAGAAAGGACTCACTCGATTTCTTATATATTTATCCTTTTCCTTGGAATCATCCACAAATTAATGTGTACAAAATTTCAAATTCGTAGTTTGACGCGTTCAAAAGTTATGGAAAAATATTGTTGAATACGTATCTTAAGGACTTTTTGTATGAAACGTACCAGAAGAAGTGAAAGGGTTTCGCTGACTAGTAAACTCGAAACTCGTTTTTACTCAAAACTGATTTGTACAAAATTCTAAATTTACAACCAAACGATTACTTGAGTTACAGTGAGTTCCATAAATTAAGTGAAGACATTTTGAAAGGATATTTGTATGGCTGTTACGCGAAGGACTAATAGGTTTTTTTTTTCAAAGATATACATTTAACTTCAACTATAGGAAAACAAACGTATACAAAATTTTAAACAAACAGCTAAAATGGTTGTGAAGCCATCGACAAATTTTTTAGACCACTGTTTTTTCAAGGATTTTTTTGTATGGAAGCTACTCGAAGGAGTCAAGAATTTTCACTTATAAACGCAGTCTAACTTCCTTTTTGCTTAAATCTTATTTGTACAAAATTTAAACTTCGTGGCTAAACGATTTCTTGAGTTAAAAAGAGTTTCGTGAATTAAATGAAGATATTTTAACAAGATATTTGCATGGCAGCCAATCGAAGGACTAATAGGATTTTTTCATAATCATACGTTTAGCTCCAACTATTGCAAACTTAGCACCTATAAAATTGTAAAACCATAGCTTAAGCCTGTCTCAAGTTATCGGCCAATATTCTTGAACACATGTTTTAAGGACATTTTATATGGCAAGTACCAGAAGGAGCAAAAGGATTTATCTGCCTAGTAAACTCAAACTTTGTTTTCACTCAAAACTAATTTGTGCACAATTTCGAATTCGTATCTTAATGATAACAAGAGTTGTAGTGAGTTTCGTAAATTATGCGAAGACATTTTGGTAGGATATTTGCATGGCGGCTACATGAAAGGATAAAAGGACTTTTTTCATAATCATAGACTTAGCTCCAACTATTAAAAAACCAACGTATACAAGATTTCAAAGTCGTAGCTTTAGGCATACCGAAGTTATTGATCAATATTCTTAAACACATGTTTTGAGGACTTTTTATATGGAAGGTACCAGAAGAAGTAAAATGATTTCGCTGATTAGTAAACTCGAACTTTGAATTCATCCAAAACTAATTTGTACAAAATTCTGAATTCATAGCTAAACGATTACTTGAGTTATAGTAAATTTCGTTAATGGGATGAAGATATTTTAACAGAATTTTTGTATGGCAGCCACTGGAAGGACTAAAAGGAGTTTTTTCACAATCATACATTTAGCTCCAAATATTTGAAAATTAACACATACAAAATTTCCAAGTCGTAGCTTAAACCCTTATGAAGCTATCGGCCAATATTCTTGAACACGTCTTTTAAGGTCATTTTGTGTGGCAGCTACCTGAAGGAGTGGGACGATTTTGCCTGTTAACGAACTTAGCCTTACAAATTCAACCAAACACTCAGATTCAAAATTTCAAGATCCTGGGTCAAGGCGTTCTTGAGTTATCGTGTTCACGGACAGACAGACGGACGGACGGACGGACGGACGTCAAGTGGATTTGAGGTTTTTGGCCACAAATGAACAAAAAATAGTATATAATTTTTTTTTTCGAGGCTTGGTTCTATGCGTTACATAATTTTCGGATGTATCAAACTAATAATACTCTATATGATTTCATCTAGAGTATAAAAATGGAAGAAGCGTTTGCAGTAGCAGTGTGGGATATGACCACAAAACGGTTACCTTTAGGCACTTTAAATATTTAAATGGGTCAGTGCGCAACTGATGAGACCAGTCATCAATTCCTTGACAGCAATGGTTGTTACATCATCAAAGCTTGCGAAAATAATCCATGAAGGGTTATTTGGCACAACGATAATTTTACCCTAAGAGGTATTGATAGTGGCTTAGAGATAGCGAAGTAGTTGAGAATCCTTTAACTGAGAGAGTCAACATTTTTAAAAGAAATCTTCAACAACGCTTGTTTTTATTAAAAAAAATTAATAAACAAAACGAGGAAATTAATCTTTTAGAACCGAACTGTTCTTATAAATATTTTCATATCTCCTACAACGCGGGATTTTCTTGGAACGTATCTACCGCGTTGTAGGAGGCCTACCTGTACTAGCAAAATTCGTTACCGAAGTTGCCGACTAAAACAAAGATCAACAAGTTCAGGCCAAATTAGAAATGGCAATAAATTTCAAGGAAGAAACACCCAAAATTACAATCAACCTAATTATCCCCATCAATTCAGGCCTAACGGTTTCAGGCGCGGAACCTACAACAACAACCAATTCTTTCAGGCAATTATTGCACCTTTTAGCTTTATTCAATAGTTTCCTAAGTCTTGTCCGGAGTTTTTCAAGTTCATTCCACCATGGGACATCTCTCTTGGCCTTGGACTTCTTGAGTAGAGTACTAGCTTCATAGCTACCAAGTCTTACTCTTTGTACCGTGGAGTCTACTCGCTTAGCTTCCCATTCATTCCTGATAGTGCCATAAAGACTGACATTCGGGAGCAATTCCTCGAAGGTTGCCTCCTATACAGACCAATTTGTAAATTTTGGAATGCGTTTCTCGACCTCCCACGATTGACTGATTTTAATGTTAAAACATATGTATATGCGCATGGTCCCACATAAATGGTTTGTCGGAGACATGCCAATCGTAGATGTTTTAAGCGGTTAGGCCTCATGGTGATTATTCATGTCACCGCCGAGGATGAGCCGTTTGTTGTTCCTTGAACAGTAGTTGACTAGATTGTGTACTTCATCTGGAGGCACTTCATCGCTATCTCCTTTTGACCTAACCCTGATATCTGACTCAGAGCGACTTTGAGTCGAGAATTGGAGGCTATCTATAAACAAGCAATTCCTTTCGAATAACTGTTTGATAATCTTGAATGTAGAATATCAAATAACTCCTAACCTAAACCATTCAGAAACTCGAAGAGAACAGATTGTTAAAAAATTTACGAAATAATTAAATGCGGTAGAGCAGAACATGACATTACGGTAGGCGAACTGACATCCGTGCTGCGTGAAGTATTCCAGAAAACTATTCTAATCAGCAGACCTTCTACGAAAAGACTTCGTGTTTGTTGGAATGTCGAGGTTTGGTTGAATAACGTGGTTTCGACCTGACGTGCAGAAGCTAGGAAAGTTTTCGGCAGTGCTAAATTTAGCGATTCTGCAGAGGACTGGTAGCTCTACAAGCAGGGTCTTAAATGCCTCAAGAAGACTATTAGGTAAGCAAAAAAGTTGTTCTGGACTAACTTACGTAACTCAATGGAATCAACCAATAAATCAGCAAAATTTAGAAAGTTTCTCCATAATAATCCAACGATGAATACCTTAATCTAGGATGGCAGAGGGAACTGGACAGAATCTCCCGAAAAAAGAGATCCGACGGAATTATACCTGCAAATGCGGCAATACTCGGCAGTTTCGGCGATCGGATCGGATCTTCACAAGCTATATTCGACTCTACCATGTTTCATCGCAATGGAACAGGGTACGAGTAGTTTATATAAGAAGGTATGGTATACGTATACGGTATAGGTGTGTAAACCTAGTTACGCGACTGCGAATGATTTCAGACCGATAAGTTTCACTTCCTTTATTCTACAAACCCTAGAAAGGATGTTGGACAATCATATTTCTTATTCATATTATGTGCAACCAATTGTCAAAATCATAACATGCCTACACAAAGGGCAATGAAGTAGTGTCAGTAATTCAAAAATCACTCTAATATAAGGAATACACACACACACCGCTTTCCTTGACAAAGACGGTGCCTTTAATACGCTCGACTATTAACAGTGCACTGCTATCAATCGAAGTGGAAGCCGAGATTTGTAATTGGCTTGACTTAATGCTGTGAAACAGGTTTATTGAATCCTAACTCGAAGAGTGTCACAAAGTTTTCGCAAAGGCGGTTTGATATCACCATTACTTTAGCTCCTTGCAGTCAACAAAATCCGTGTGGAACTTGTGGACCTCATGTGCATAGCATAGTATAAATACTTACATAGTATCCAAACTCAGCTCGTATTCTCGATGTTAACACACCAATATGCGTAAAATCTACACATATTCGGAAGCTGCTTCTCTTTCAGTCGTGGGTGATTACTCTGACACATATTTCTGTTTCTTTTGCACGATTTGGTATGTGTGGAATGATAATTAGGGAAAATGACGTGAGAGTGAGGGATATGGCAATACGCGAAATAAGCATAAAAACAACCAAAACAGACGAAAAAGCGGTAAAGCTATATTGCACGTACGTTATTGAAAGAGACGAAAGATTTGTCTCAGTTTGTCAGTTGTCTCAATTTTAAGAGGTACGGCCAATCGTCCATGTGAGAGGTAGAATTTTTTTTTGCGACAAATTTTGTGGACAATATTGAAGATAGGGAGTTTGGCTACTATTTAAGTATTTATACTATGGTGCATAGGTCGACGACATGGTCAACCTTGTCTCAGGGAAACATTTACTGAGAATTTGCAGTTTGATGGAGAGAGCACTCAAAAAACTACGACAATGTGCGTCAACTGAGGCTTAGAAGTTAATCCCTCTAAAACTATGCTGGTCCTCTTCACGAAGAAGTACAAAATCACAGTTACAAAGATAGAAAGTGACGAGCTTCATCTTTCCGACAGCGCTAAATATCTCGTGGTTGGTCCAGACAAGAAAATCAGCTGGAAACTAAATCTGGAAGAACGCGTTAAAAAGCATATAACGGACTTTATGCATGCGGAAAGATGTTCGGAAACAGGTGGGATCTCCAACTAAATTTAATACATTGAATGCACACTGCGATCCCCAACGACGACTGTCCACCTTGCCGTGGTGTTGGGGCTGAAGTAGGGTTCGCCCGAAACTAAGAGAGAGTCAACCTCTCACTCTCCATCCCCCTCCATCCCTTAGCACCCCTTCCCACCAAACCCTCCCTTTCCTAAAATCCTTCCCCTCTCCATTCATCTCCTAACATCCTTTCACTCCACCCTCACGGGCTGGATCAAGGTGTCACACGACCCGTGCCCATGATCAACCGGGCTGGGGGCCCCCATAGCCCAGTCGCGAACGGAGTATCCGGATACTTGGCAACCTCCGGATTAATCAGCCTTATCTGTACAAGCGGATCTCTGTGCAGACGGACTTTGTGTTCTCCGTAACTCGTGGGAACACTATGCATTGAAAAAAAAACCAAAAAAACAAACAAAAAACCAGAGTCCGGATCTCTCAAAAAACCGGCCGGAGAGGTGGACGGAAGTCCCCTCTCCTCCACCCAATGGGGTTGCCCGCAAGGACTCCGGCAACCAAACCTAGATCAAGCGACTCACCTGCGAGGACTGTGGTCACAGAACCTGGTCTGAGCAACTCACCCGCAAGGACTCCGGCAACCAAACCTAGTCCAAGTGACTCAACACCACCCGCGAAGACTCCGGCAACCAAACCTGGTCCATGCGGCTCAACATCCACGAAGACTTCGGCCCCCAAACCTGGTCCAAGTGGATGCTCCACGCGCCACATCGCTCCGTCTAAACATCTCTATAAAGAGAAGAAAACGGCCTTGGGAGTCCTGAAGCGCCTCAGTAGCATACCTGAGGAACAGCGGACGGAAAAACAACGGGCCTCCTTCGTCTGGGCTTTAAAGCTAACCACCGAGGGTGTGGCACCATCCCGCAAGGATCAAACGTCCAAGAGACAAAGATCGCTGGATGAGTCCCCTGAGGCGGCAAAAAGGGCCAAGACGGTTAATACAAGCACCGCGGCACCTTTAAGGCCCTTCAACGAAATCCTTAAGGAACACCTCGTGATGGCCGTCATCGACAGAAGTGACGATGACGGAAGGATCACTCCAGAAAAATGGAAGCGTCTGCAGTCCGTGCTGGCGGATGGTTTCCTCAAAGTTTTGAAGGAACATCCTGGTCCTCTTCCCCTCTGCCACGACGGCGGATGGCATCAGGGCCACGTCAAACTAGTGGTCTGCTCCGATCAGAGATCGGTGGATCTCTACAAGGAAGCAATTGCTGGTCGGGGTGAGGTTTGGCCTGGAGCTAAGTTGGAGGTTGTGGCAAGGGAGGACATCCCAAGCCGACCCCGAACAAGAGCCAGGATACCAAGCTTACCTTCTGATGCGGCGACTGTCCTAGAGATCTTAAAGGTCTGCAATCCAGATCTTCCAACGCACAACTGGAAGATCGCTAAGATGGAGGAGCCAGAAGGGGACGAGAGGGTCGTGATAATCGTGATTAACAAGGAGTCCCTGGCCCCCCTAGCTAGCCTGAAGGGTGTGGTGAGGTTCGGCTTCGGCCAAATCACACTCAGGGTATACAAAGCGGATGCTGGAAATCCCAGAACGAGTGCGACGAACATCGAAGCCTCGGAAAGGGAAACCAATTCCGCCTCCCATGTCGACCGCAGTGACGACTCAAAACTCGCCGAATCCGTATTGGCGATGGATCTGGACCCGACACCAAACGACTCCAAATCAGCACAGGCGTATCGGGATCACCCGTCCTTAACGGACGAAAGTGATCTCAGCTCGGAGGCTGGAACGGAAGAATGTGCGACGGGTCCTCCCGAGGGCAGTGAGGAAGATCTGCTGGCATCTGACCCGGAAGACCCGGCAGAAGCGAACCTGACTGTGATCGAGGTTAATGCTGAGAATACTGCAGATTAACCTCCATCACTCAAAAACGGCATCAGCCTCCCTTCTTCTCCGTCTAGGCAGGGATGGAGAAGACCTTGTCTTGATCCAGGAACCATGGATTGTGAATGACGTGGTTACTGGCCTCAAGACCCCAAACTATACTCTGTTCTATGCAAGGAATTACGGCAAGCCAAGAGCATGCATTCTTGCTAAAAACAGTTTGAATATATTTCTGCTACACAGCTTCAGTGACTCTGATATCGTCGCAGTAACCTTGAACTGAATAATAAGATTCACTGGCTGATCTCGGCCTATCTGGCCCACGACCATCAGGCCCCGCTACCACCGAGTATCATGAGCGATCTTATCGCTGAAGCTAGTAAGCTCAATACCGGTGTCATCCTGGGGTGTGATGCAAATGCTCATCATACAGTCTGGGGTAGCACCGACACAAACGATAAAGGGGAATCGCTTTTTGACTACTTTTTAAGCACTAACCTTCTTCAATGTAACTATGTAACACAGGGCAAGAGCCCACCTTTATAACCAGGAATAGACCAGGCAATGTCGAACTCTTGTCCTGAGAGCAAGCCAAGAGGGGACATAAGCCGCCATGGTGGAACGCAGAACTCGGGGCTCTTAGGAAGTGCTGCAGGCAATGGTTCAACAAAGCCAAGAGCACCAAAGACGTTTGCGACTGGGACTCCTACAAAGGATCACTTCGCAAATACAAATACGAACTGAGAAAGGTGCAACGTAATTCCTGGAGAGTCTTCTGTAGTGAGATAGAAGGTTCCTCCGAGGCATCGAGGCTCCGTAAAATTCTCTCCAAAAATCTAACCACACCATGCTACCTGAAGAGACCGGACGGATCTTGGACTACCTCAAGCAGGGAAACCACTGATCTTCTCCTAGACACCCACTTCCCTGGTAGCTCGCACGTTGAACCGGAGCGGGTAGGCATTACAAGAAACCATGCACCGTTCAACTCGGATGCTCTTATAACAGAGACCAAGCTCCTCTGAGCAATAGAGGGCTTCAAACCATTCAAGTCTGCGGGACCGGATGGAATTATTCCCGCTGAAATACAGCAGACCTCGAATATAATTCTGCCTTGGCTGAAGGTTATACTGAAAGGCTGTCTGGATCTAACCTACATCCCTACAACATGGATGGAAGTTAGGGTGGTTTTCATACCTAAAGCAGGAAAAAGCTCTCATGTATGTCCTAAGGATCTCCGACCTATCAGTCTATCATCCTTTCTTCTGAAAACATTGGAAAGACTAATGGATGTATACATCCGCGACAATTTGGACAAGCGATTGCTTTCAACATCACAACACGCGTACTGGAAGGGCAGGTCTGTCGAAACGGCCTTACACTCGCTCGTGCGCTCCATTGAGAAATCCCCTAGCATTAAAGAATACACCATGGTTGCCTTTCTTGATATCGAGGGGGCTTTCAACAACGTCAGACCAGAGGCAATCACTGACGCACTTTCTATCCTGAAAGTGGAGTCCTCGCTTGGCGCGCTGATCAATCTGATGTTAACATCTAGGATTGTGAACACAAAGCTGGGCGAGTCCTCCTCTCGAAGGTTTGTCAGCAGAGGTACACCACAAGGTGGCGTACTCTCCCCTCTTCTGTGGAATTTAGTGGTCAACAAACTACTATTGAGAGTGGAAGGGGCGGGCTGCAAAGTGATTGCTTATGCCGACGATGTTACAATTGCCGTCTCGGGGAAGCACCCAAACACACTGAGTGAGATATTGCAGAATACTCTCTCTATTCTTTCTAATTGGGCTTCTGAATGCGGACTGGGCGTGAACCCATGCAAAACAGAATTAGTCCTCTTCACCAGGAAATACAAAATTCCTCACGTAGACCCTCCTTCTCTGAATGGTATTAGTCTAGTTTTCACCGATAGTGCAAAATACTTGGGTCTTATTTTGGATAGGAAGCTTCACTGGAAACCTAACATTCAGGAACGAGTAAGGAAAGCAACAGTTGCGCTCTACTCATGCAAAAAGGCCATTGGCAATAAATGGGGTATGCAACCCCGGATAGTTCATTGGCTCTACGTGTCCGTCATCAGACCGATACTCATGTACGGTGTTGTTGTCTGGTGGACGGCCTTAGACAAAGCGGCTAACCGCACCACACTGGGAAAGGTACAAAGAACAACATGCATATGCATCAGCGGAGCTCTGAGAACAACTCCCTCTGCAGCACTGGACATGCTGTTCAGTCTGCCACCCTTAGACATCTTTGGCAAGCAAATGGCAGCCAGTGCAGCCATTCGGCTAAAGGCCTTGTAAGGATTGAAATTCTGCAAATTTCCATAATAAACTTATGAATTAAGAACATTGAATTACGAACACAACACGAATTAAATCTTATTAATTAGAAGACAACACAAACTGAGAGCTAAGACAAAGAGATACGTCACATGAAATAAGACAACACAGCTCAGAACATAGAACATAAGACCTAGAAAACAAGCACAACAGAGGCTGAAACGGGAGGAATTGCGAATAAGCCTGGAAAAGATCGACGGGATCACAAATACGTCCCAGGCGACGTATTGCGACAGATAAACCCGCCGACAAAAATATACAATACAAGAGTGACTATATACACGGCATGACATGCACTAGACACGAATTATAAAAAGGCAAAATACACAAATTCGGAAAATGTTAACATAATATAATTCATGGACGCTGAATGTTTATCACGATATATAAGCAAAAATAATCGAGCAGAAGGGGAGCTAGGTGGACAGGTACCAAGACTGCGATGAAGGTCAGTGGGGTTACACTCCCTCTTCTAGCAACATTGGGAACTGTTCGGACAGTCGATCTCAGTGATTCTCAGACCGTATAAGGCCAGTGGGGTTACACTCCCTCTTAGAAAGTCTACATGACATGAGAGGAACTAGGTCTAGTCCAAGCCGAAACTCAAGACGAAGCAGCGTCATAGAAGAACACCTGCAGCAGAGACCAAAGCGAAGCAACGACGCAGAAATGCATACAGGAAGGTCAAGACGAACAACGACGTTGCAGTAACGCATGCAGTAAGAACCAAAACGAAGCAGCGACGCAGAAGATCGAGCAGCGACGAGCCAAGCAGCGAAGTAAGCCCCGCAGCGAAAAACCAAGACGAAGCAAAAGGCCAAGACGAAGCAGCGACGCAGAAGATCGAGCATCAACGAGCCAAGCAGCAAAGTAAGCCACGCAGCGAAAAACCAAGACGAAGCCAAAAGCCAAGACGAAGCAGCGACGCAGAAGATCGAGCAGCAACGAGCCAAGCAGTGAAGCAAGCCACGCAGCGAAAAACCTTGCGACGTTGTGCCAGGTAGCGACATTCCGGACAACGAAGCAAACGAAGTAACGGAGCCAACCGAGTAGCGAGCAAGCGAAACAGCGGACATCCATAACGTTGAGCCGAGCGACGAGCAAGTTCAAGGACGGAGCCAACCATGAGATGACAAACAGGGACCGAGTCGAGGAAGGCATACGGAGTCGTGCCACGAGTCGAGCGGCTACCAGCCACGACAAGTACGACGACAACGCCAGGACTACGAGGACCTACCGCAGAGCCAGAACATTCGAAGTAATTGCCACCCACACAGAGAGACAAGGATTGCCAAAACGTAGGGGCATCACAAAGAGACGAAGACAAGAAATAAACCGAGCGGAGAGGGCCAAAGCGTAGAGGCCACATAGAGAGACGAAGACAGAGAAAGGGCAGAGCAGAGAAAGTCTAGGTGAGCGAACTACATCGAACATGAGGAACAAGGGCGACGGTCAAGGACTAGCGAAGATGCACGAAGAAAGTACCAAGACGTGAACAACGAAGACAACCCAGACGAGAGCAATGAGGCAAGCAAACAACGTACAGGACAAGCGTAGTAGCCCCATTACGTAAGAAGTTGACACAAAGCGAAACAGCAAACGCTTCATACTAATTGAATTATACCAATTATCAATCTACTACTATTTTATTAAACTGAATCATGAATAAAGTGAAGTCTAATCAAGAAATAAATGTTTTATAACGGACCCTGGAACCCGACGAGTTTATCCCTGGAAATTTGAATCGTTACAGCCTCCACACTGTGGACTGACATATGTGCAGGCCACTCAACAATTTTGAGTCACTTCAACATTCCTCAAAACACCGACTACACCTCTCCCAGTTATGACTTCGATAAAAACTTCTCAACAGCCATCCCAACCCGCCTAGAGTGGGAAAGGGACTTGGTACGAACGAAGAAAGAGTCCGCCCACATATATACGGACGGCTCCAAAACTGAAGACGGGGTAGGTGGAGGTGTTTTCTCTGAAATGCTTAATATTAGCAGCTCTTTCCGCCTTCCGGACCACTGTAGTGTCTATCAGGCGGAGCTTATGGCGATCAAGGAGGCCCTGTCCTGGCTGAGGTGTAATGTAATATCTACTAGGGATATTAGCATTTTCACAGACAGCCAAGCGGCGATAAAATCCCTGGAATCGACCTCGACAACATCAAAGGTCGCCGTAGAATGTAGATCATCTCTTAAGGAGATGGCCGAACAGTTCAATATTCTTCTGTGCTGGGTGCCAGGACACATGGATATTCAGGGAACTGTATGGCTGACGAACTCGCTCGGCGCGGCACCACCCTTCATACTTCGCCGGTATATCAGAACCTGGGTGTGCCTCTCTCCACATGTAAACTGCTACTGAGACTGGACTGAATTGAGAAAACCAACTCAAGATGGGCGGAGGGTACAACATGTCACACTGCGAGACAGATCGGGCCAAAGCTGGATCTTAATCGTTCTAAAAGGCTGACTATCCTCAAAAGGGCGGACATCAGCAAAACAGTCGGTGTCCTAACCGGACACTGTCTTATAGGTCGGCATGCAGAAAGGCTTGGACTTTTCTCAAACGACTTCTGTAGAAGCTGTCAGGACGAGGAGGAGGAGGAGGAGACAGTCCTTCACCTTCTCTGTACTTGTCCAGCTCTGTCCGTCAGAAGGAAAGCTCATCTCGGAGCGTACTTCTTCAACTGTCTTGGTGAACTTGCCATAATGGACGTCGCGAGAATCCAACCCTTTATTATAAGCTCTAAATGGTTCGACGAGTAGGACCGGAGTCGAAGATCCTGTGGTATCACAACGGACCTTTTAGGTCTAAGTGTGTCCGTGTTCTCACGGACAGCCACGTGTACCTACCTACCTATGTACACTGCGATAATAATACGAATCTTAAGCTATGGCGCGATAGTGTAGTGGGAGATGAATAGAAAGTCCACGTATCTATTTAAACAGACAAAAGTACAGTGCTCAGCATGGATTAGAATACTAGCGCCTTTAGAACGACTGCACCTGAAACTATCCTCCACCTGCTGCCAATAGACATGCACATCAAAAGCAAACCTGCAAAGGGCGCCCTTAAACTAGAGTTCGGTTACTGGTTACATAAGAATACAGGGTGACCCAAAAGCTCACGGAATTTTATTCAAATCTAGAAAACATGATATGTACATATGTTTTTTTTTTTCGGCTAACTGCGAGTTATAGGGAACGAAAAAGAGTGTGTCACCGTCGTCGAATTGCACAATGTCGGAATGAAGACTGCCGACATCATTCGAATGACCGGATTTAAGCAGTCAACCGTTTACGATACTGTTAAACTTTTCAAGGATACTGGAGGGATCTTAGACCGTCCGCGGAGTGGTCGACCGACAACAGAAATGACTCTAGAAAAAGTCAACGCTGTCAGATGCTGAGTTCGCCGAAATACCGAGTGATCGATGCGGAAGTTGGCCAAAGACATCGGAATCGGCAGAGAGAGCATCAGGAGGATTGTCGCCGAGAAACTGAGACTCGTCCCATACAAGACTGCTCGAGCCCACTTTCTTAGCGACGCTATGAAAGCAGTAATATTGACAAAAGCACGACGAATGCTTCGTTTTAGAGCCTTGGGCAATACAGCATTTCGGACAAAGCGGATTCACGCTTCAGCAAGACTGGGTACCGGCGTATTCGGCCCGTTCAACGATCGCTCTCTGTGAACAAATCTTTCTTGGATTTTAGAGCAAAGACGTTTGGCAATCAAACTCGCCGGATTTAAATCCTCTCGATTTCTCCGTTTGGTCTCTTTTGCAGCAAAGGCTCTCAGGAAAACGGTACACCACAGTGGATGGTCTTAAAAAGGCTTTGAAACGTGCTTGGGCTACAATTACCATAGCTGAGTGTGCGACCTTGTCAGTAACTTTGCAAAACGACTGCGCTCATGCGTTGGACCCAATGGAGGAAATTGTGAACATTTGCTGTAACCTCTTCTATTTTTTTTTTGTTGGTTCCGTTCAAAATAAATTTTTTGTTTACTCCGTTTCTCTACTTGTTTCATTTTTTGGAATTTATGCTACGGCAAGATGTCTCAAAAAATTCCAGGAACTTTTGGGTCACCATGTACTGTGAAGAAGAAATTATATAGAGTATTTAATTAGTTTGATCTGTGACCAAAAACCTCAAATCCGCTTCACGTCCGTCCGTCCGTCTGTCTGTCCGTTAGCACGTTTAGTTGCATTTGTAAGGCTAAGGGTAAAATCGTCACACTCCTTCGGGTAGCTGCCATACAAAATGTCGTTAAGAAACATGTTCAAGAATATTGGCCGAAATTTTGTATGTAATAATTTTCCAATAGATGAAGCTTAATGTACGATTTTGACGAAAATCCAATTAGTCCTTCACGTAGCTGCCATACAAACTTCCTTTCAAAATGTCTTCACTTAATTACGAAACTCACTATAACCCACGAATTCGAAATTTTGTACAAATTAGTATTGAATGAAGACGAGTTTACTAGTCAGCAAAATTCTTTAACTCCTTCTGGTAGGTGCCATTCAAAATATCCTTAAAACACATGTTCAAGAATATTGCCCGATAGCTTCATTAGGATTTAAGCTACGACTTTGAAATTTTGTATGTGTTAATTCTCCAATATTTGAAGCTAAATGTATGATTATGAAGAAAATCATATTAGTCCTTCGAGTGGCTGCCATACAAATATCCTGTTAAAATATCTTCATTCCATTCACGAAACTCACTATAACTCAAGTAATCGCTTAGCTATGAATTTAGAATTTTGTACAAATTAGTTTTGAGTGAAAACAAAGTTCAAATGTTCTAGTCAACGAAATCCTTTTACTCCTTCCGGTACCTTCCATAATAAAAATCCTCAAGACACGTGTTCAACAATATTTTCCTATAGCTTTTGAACGCTTCAAGATGCGTTTCCATCTTCGCAGTGCCGACTAGATTCTACATACATAAAAAAAACAAGCTCTGTGACGCGCCGAGGCAATCGTCGGGAGTTGACTCAACTTCAACTTTCTCGGCGAGAGCCAACACTAATGCGCCTTCGATAAAAGTTGGTTTGTATCCCAACTACGTTCCTATGGTGACGGCTAAAATACTTTATTATTAAAAAATAATAAACTCAATTAAAAGTCAAAACAGGACGACGAGCGATAAATTACCTAGGAAACAGACTGAAAACTTTTCAGCGTCGCGTCGACCGTCGGTGCAGATGGAAACGATGATGTCGAAAGTGTGACGGGACACAGGAGACGGCGACGCAAAACGGCGGAGGTGGAAACGAATCTTCAAGCTACGAATTTGAAATTTTGTACTCATTCATTTTTGAATGGTTCCAAGGAAAAGGAGGAATATGTAAGTAATCGAGTGAGTTCTTGCTCCACCGCCCACATGAAAGTCCTTCAAAAAGGATATTTTTTTCCCAGTTCAAGATATGAAGTTAAACACTGAATATTGTCTTTTAGTTTTGAGTAGCAATCTAATGGGACTCCTTAATGAAGAACATACAACATTCACACACGTAATGCTACTTCATCCCCAACTTCAATATAAGTCGAAGTGCTGTATCATCTAGAGTATTATATGATTGGCTTGCAGACGATCGTGACTGCAGTATGTTTTAAGGTATATAATTCGATTTGTACCTTGTCCGCATTGCCTTCAATTATATGAGATTTATAAGGAACTCATCACCAATGAAGAGCTAGTTGAAACTAATATCGTATTGGTAAGACATTCTATGGATCCAAATAATGAACCAGAAAATGAAATCCTTACTTTTGAGTAGGATGACAACACTTTGATTGTTTCTGAAACTGTGTACACGACAGAGAAAACAGAGTTAGAGAAAATTCTCGCGAAATACGTGTACCCACCACATAGTGCTCTAATGGAGAGCACTAAATTTTCTCTATATAAAATTTCTCTATCAAAATTTCTCTGTCTTCTAGAAGGCTCTTTGTAATTTAAACTAGCGCTCTACATCGTCTCTAAACACCATTCAACGCGTTGAATAATCAGATGCTCTACACATTGTTCCTGTTGTGTTTGATGTAAAGTTAGAGTAAAATATTCAACTCGCTTTTTTGAGGGGTGGTGGTATGATGATGGAGGTAAAATGATTGTATTATACGAACAATTGTGATTTTTAGATCTCAGGAACCGCTTTTGGTAGGAGGCTGGAACTTGAAATTTTGTGGAACTATGATAGAAAATATTGAAAAAAAACATTGGACTACAATATCTTTCGAACTAATTGTACCAGGTAGGTAAAATTTGGTTTGCGTACATGGAATTACTAGTGGAGTCTATTGATTGTAAAATTTGAGGAGAAAAGGTAGAGAGAAGGTAAAGAACGGAATCGAGGTGATAGACATTTAAAACTAGTAGGTGAAATAATGAACTGTGATATCCTTTGAAGTAGGGGATAAAGTCATAGAGAGCGCATGTAGGACTTTCATTTGGGTGCTACTAGAAAGTACAGGACGAAATCTTGGCTTGAAGCCGATTGCGACTTCGGCATCTATATTTCTGGTTTCCTCGTTTTTAGGCCATAATACCACAACCGCAGCTGCTGCAGCCTTCATTTGTCGCGTACATATTTTTATACTCTAGATGAACATATAGAATATTATAAGTTTAATCCAGCCCGAAAAGTTTGTAACGCATAGAACCGAGCCTCGGACGAAAAAAAGTTATATACAGTATTTTGCGTTTATTTTTGGCCAAAACCCCCAAATCCGTTTGCTGTCCGCCCGTCCGTCCGTCCGTTTGCACGATAACTCAAGAACGCGTTGACCTAGGAATTTGAAATTTTGTCACAACTTGTAAAAGTGAAAAAGTAAGGCAAAGTTCGTTAATGGGCGATATCCATCCACTCCTTCGGGTACCTCCCATACAAGAGTCCTTAAAACACGTTTTCACAATTATTGCTCGAATGCTTCAAGTTAGGATTTTTAAATTTTGCATACTTAAGGTTTACAATGTTTGAATCGAAAGCTCCGAATATGATGCAAATCGAATGAGTCCTTCGTGTAGCAGCCTAGAAAAGTCATTCAAATTCAAATATATGCTTGTTACTGAATCCACTATAACTCCAGAACGAGTTAAAGTAAGAATTTAAAATCTTACAGGAATTAGTTTTATACCAAACCCAAGACGGAGTTCATAAATTAGCGCCATCCGTTGACTCCTTCGGGTAGCTATCATACAAAAGTCCCTAATAAACATGTTCACCAATATTGAATGATAACTTTAGAACGTTTTAAGTTACGACTTGATTTTATAATAGTCGCCGCTGAAACTATTAATATGAAAAATATCCCATAAGTCCTTCATGTAGTTGCCATACAAAAATTCTGTAAAATGTCCTAGCTTACTTTATGGAACTCACTATAAATCAAAAAAATATGCCAAGAGTCTGGGCGCAACTTTATTATTTTTCCGGCAGAAGTTCGGAACGCGTTCAATTCGGGGATGCGGTGTATTGTATCATGTGACTGAAAACCTAACAAAAAGTTCGGGAAGCGGAGTGTAACATATGAATTATATAATTGGGTCATATTCCGGGATGCGGTCTAGAGGTTGTAAAAAACAAGACTTAAAAATAGGTGATTATTAAACAAGCCCGTGGAAGTGAATAGATATTCGGTATCTGATCAGACCTGAGAGACATGGTGGAATTCATGAAGAGTATACAACCACTTTACACCCTCTTAGGGTCGAATTTCAAATAATCTTGAAAACACTTTCTAGGTATTCATATGAAGAATCCGGAGAATCAAAATGAATTCTATATTTGGAAAGACCTAGTAGATATGACGAAAATCGTGAAAATATATGCATTTTATATTTACTAATAATTTGTTTTGCCCCCCCCCCCTTCTGAACGCCAATGAATATTCGATTTTTTTTTATCACAATTACTTTTCTAGTTGATTTACATATACGTATTGAGTTTCAACTTTCTAGCATAAGCCATTCCAAAGTAAAGAAAAACACCTCCCACCACCGTACCATACTACCCCTAAGAAAAGAAAACTTTTCCATCATGCCACTGCTATAGGTCTATCTAATTTCCAAGTTTTAGCTCTCTATCATTATAGGTTCTTTAGATATAAACATCGGAACTTTTTCCTTCTCACCCTTCCCCACCCTCTTCCTCTACACCCACAACCCCAAAAAATTTTCCCTACTAGGGTTCTATTAGGTCTACTTTTGGTAAAAATTTGAAGCATCTACCTTTCACTGTTACTGAGATATGAGGCGTGTTATTTTTGAAAAATTCTAATCCCCTCCACTTCCGTGCTCCTCCACCCCTTTCAAAGATTTTACTTTGAGCAATCTTTATTTATCAATCTTTATAATCAAACCGATTTTTTTTTTCTGGTCCAATTGGTTTGTGAGATATCGTAATCTAAAGTTTTTCACTCCCCACCCCCGTACGTCACTACCCCCACCCAAAAATTTTGTTCCAATCTACTCTCCTAGCATAACTTCAGATATTTGTTAAGTTTTAATTGCTTGCCATTAACGGTTTAGGAGATATGAATTTTAGAATGTGCCGATCTCGGCATTTTTGCGTTTCGGACGCATTATTTCCTCCTCCACTCCCACACCCCTTCACCCATATAAGTAATTTTTTTGCAAATGGTTCCACTATCAAAGTTCTATAGAAATTTCAAGTTTCAGTCTCCTAACATAAGCGGTTGCTGAGATCTAGAAACCAAAATCTTTCGTCTATAACGCTTCCCCCTCACACCTCCTCCCCTGAAAACAATGTCAATTCAAGGGGTCTACCAAGTCTATTCTTCATAGCCGCAATGTATCATAGCCGGTGGCAAGCCCAGGTTGAGACAAGGAGGAGCGAGTGAACACATCCTGAATGGTCAGGAACACCAGTGCGTCTCAGGAAGTTAGTCTAAAAATCGGTGTAGTTGGACTCGCGGCATAGCTGTGAGAACTCCAGCACACCATAACCGAAAGTTGTTCACACGTCTATGTACAATAGACCTGGTCCTCTAGGTTGGGGGTTGGGCGATGGGTTAACAACCCATCCCCAAAAAAAACCTATTGTTCCGAAAGCAGGACTACAGCCTCGGAAAAGATTGGATCAACGGCAACGACTCTGGCAACGCATTAAGGACTACTCTTTTGGGTCTTGGAACGTTCGCTCCCTTTACAGAACAGGTGCACTGCGAGAGCTTCTTCATGAAGTTTCAGGATACAACATCAACATTCTGGCGGTCCAAGAAACGAGATGGCTTGGAAGTGAGGTTAATGACTTGCGGACACACACAATACTAACCAGTGGAAAAGCTTCGGGAAGCAGGGAATTTGGAGTAGCTTTCGTGGTAGTTATAAAATTTAAGAACTTAATCACCGACTTCAAACCCGTAAACGAAAGACTGTGTGTGATCCGCATAAAAACAAAATTTTTCAATGTATGGCTGGTAAACTGTCACGCTCCAACAGAGGAAAAGGATGAAGCAGTGAAGGACATTTTTTACAACACCCTAGAACAAACATTTGACTCTTTGCCATCTAACGACATAAAGATACTTCTAGGAGACTTCAATGCTAAAGTTGGACAAGAGGCGACACAAGGAGGAACCACAGGAAGGCACAGTCTCCATAACACCACCAATGACAATGGACAATGTCTAATCGACTTCGCTACCAGCAAAAACTTAGCTGTAAGCTCAACATGCTTCCCCCATCGCAACATTCATAAAAGAACGTGGTCATCTCCGGATGGTCGCACTTTCAATCAAATTGACCACGTTCTGATCGAGAGAAGGGCTGCGACCAGCATTCTAGACGTAAGATCTTTTCGCGGAGCAAACTGCGACTCCGACCACTATCTCGTAAAAGTGAAATATCGATGTCGAGTGGCATTATGCGGGTACTCCAAAAAGGGCAGGACACCCAAATTTGACATCGATAAACTAAAGGACGAGACTGTCGCGTCAGCCTATAAGTCAGCGCTACAAAATCACTTTGAAGCATCATGAACTGACGAAGTGACAACCTTCGACCAAGAGTGGACACAGTTGAGAGATGGAATCAGAACGACAGCAGAAAAGATCATTGGATTAAAATCCCATTAGAAACATAATGACTGGTTCGATGATGAGTGTAGTGACGCAATAACGAAAAAGAATGAAGCTTACAAGGCGTACATTGAAAGACCGACGAGAGCCAAAAAGGAAGGATACGACGAGCTTAGGCGATTATCAAACAAAATCTGCAGACGAAAGAAACGAAAACACAACAATGACATAATTATAAACCTAAGTACTGACATGAAGTCACATAATCTACGATCCGCATATACTGCCGTCAAACAAATAAGACAAGGCTATAAGCCACGAACAAACCTCTGTAAAGACAAGGAAGGAAATATCCTTAGTGACGCAGAACAAATTAAACAAAGATGGGTTGAATACTTTAAAAAGCTGCTGAACCCTAACAGAGTGACGACCACCGACCCAATTATAACATCAAGTGCACCATCGGATGAGCAGACATCAACTACGGTACCCACTATCGGAGAAGTGGAAGCAGCCCTGCGCGACCAAAAAATACATAAATCACCCGGAGTTGATGCAATACCAGCAGAGCTCCTAAAGGGAGGCGGTGCATACCTCGCCAATCTCCTACACAAAATCTTGACAAAAATTTGGATGGAAGAAAAAATACCCGACGACTGGCGCCAGAGCATTATATGTCCAATCTACAAGAAAGGAGATAAACTGCGATGTGAAAATTACAGAGGCATATCATTGTTGTCTACGTCCTATAAAATACTGACGAAAGTAATTCATAATCGATTAAAGCCTTATACAGAAAGTATTATCGGCGAATACCAAGGTGGTTTCAGAACCGGACGATCTACTATTGACCAGATATTCTCAGTCAAACAAGTGCTAGAAAAATGCTGGGAGTATAACATTGACGTGAACCAGATCTTCGTGGACTTCAAACAGGCATATGATAGTATAGATCGTAATGTACTATATAAAATTATGCTCGACTTTGGAATCCCATCAAAACTCGACAGATTAACAGAAATGACCATGACTGACACTGAATCCCAAGTAAGGATACAAAACGAGCTAACCCAAAGCTTCCGAACAGAATCCGGCCTGAAGCAGGGAGATGGACTCGCTCCCATGCTCTTCAACCTTGCCCTGGAATATGTCATCAGAAAGTTGATACCAGAAGTACCCTACTAATCAAGTCCACTCAACTAGTGGTGTACGCGGATGACGTAAACATCATGGCCAGATCTGTTCCAGACGCAAAGGAAGTCTTCCACTGTCTAGACTCAGCAGCAAAGGATGTCGGGCTAAGGGTCAATGAGAATAAGACCAAGTTCATGACCCAAACAAGAAGAAACGCGTCAACTAGACAAAATATGACCTTGAGGGACTACAACCTGGAGAATGTGGATCATTTCTCATGCTTGGGATCACACCTTGTAAGAGACGGCAATGAACGGGACGAAGTAAATCAACGGATCACACTAGCAAATAAGGCATATTTCTCGGTTCTTCCGATTTTAAAATCGAAAAAAGTGCACAGACTGAGCAAACTTCGCATATACAAAACCATAATAAGACCTGTGCTACTATATGCAAGTGAAACGTGGACTCTCACCCAAGCGTCTGAAAAATCAATAGACGCTTTTGAACGACGAATTCTTCGAAGAATTTTGGGACCAGTAAGAGAAGGCACTGAATGGCGTATTCGGTACAACAACGAGTTGTATAACATCTATGACGACCCAGCCGCATCGACTCTTATAAAATTCCGTAAGCTGCAACGGGCAGGTCATGTGGAGCGAATGGATGACGGAAGAATTCCCAAGCGCACATTGAAAGGTAGAGCCCATGGCAAGCGACCGGTGGTAAAACCGCGAAAAAGATACGAGGATTCAGTTGACGCAGATTGCAAATCGCTTCTTAGATGCACAAACTGGAGGACGCGGGCGCTGAACCGAGATGACTTCAGACAATGTATCCTGCAGGCCCTGGCCCGATTTGGGCTGTCGCGCCATTGATGATGATGATGACTATACAATAGTTTCTACCTGTAAGTAAAAGGTCATGTAATAATTACTTGTGCACTCCTCATTCTTTTGATATATTTCCAACTAAATTATAAATCGGAGTTCAGGATTTCATCTAGAGTATCATACGATTGGCTTGCAGCCGATCGTGACTGCGTTATGTTTTTTAATAAATAAATTAATTTAAAACACCTTAACTTAACAAACCAAATTCTAATGGAAAATCGCTCTCTACTCAAAATATCTCGGCGAGTCAAAAAAGTGTAGCGCATGTAGACGGGATATATCGAGATTTCTCTAAACGCTAGAGAAAATAGAGTATAGAAATTTTATCGTATCTTCTACCTTTGTGATTCTTACTGCTATTGACAGTTTTATTAGTCAAACAACCGAACTAATACACCACATATGGTATACATAAAACCTGTTGACGTTCGTGTTACGCTGTTAAAAAATTAATTGTTATATGTATATATGTATATATGTATATGTCATAGTACAATTTACGGAGACTTCGTGCTCTGCACAGGTATTAGCGGAAACTTCTGTGAACTTAACCCACTTTAAACAAATTGAATAAAAAATAAGTTTTCCGGTGGAGCATTGCTTGTACTTGATTGTACCGGAAAAATTTTTGTTTGTACCTCAACGGAAGAAAAAAAAAAATTTGCCAACAGTCTAGGCGCAACTTTATTATTTTTCCGGCAGAAGTTCGGAACGCGTTCAATTCTGAAAAGCGGTGTAGATTACTATGTGACTGAAAATCTAACAAAATGTTCAGCAAGCGGCTAGAACAGGCTCGCGCTAAACTACTTACACCACTGCCACAAATAATATATGAATTACATAAGGATGCGGTCTAGGTGTTCAAAAAAGGAAAAAAATTGAAAACTGGTGATTATTAACCCTTGAGTACACGCGCAGCGGCATGTTACGCCAATACACGCGCGCAGCACTCAGTGCCGCAACTACATTTCTACTATAAATCGACTGATTTTCGGGTCCTGGACCTTCACTTGCTTATTATACTGATTACTAAAATGTTAATTAATTAATAGAGCCATTGATTTTGAAAGTGGAATAAGTCCATTTCGTTTTTAAATCGACATGCTTAACGGTTTACGTTTTAACATGCTTAAAAATATTTATGCCAGTAGTGTGGATAAAGGGATTCTGGACCAAGGGTGGAGGGTGGAGGAGCTTTTGTATGGATGACGTCATAGTCTTGTATGAAGCTGATAAGGAATTTAGTCCCTGGGAGGAGCTTTTGTATGATGGCGTTATAGACTTGTATGAAGTTGATAAGGAATTTACTCCCCCCGAGCCAGGGAGGTGAGTTTTTTAGGGAGGAGTTTTTTTATGATTACGTCATAGTCTAGTGTGAAACTTATAAGGAATTCACTCCCACGAGCTTTGGGTTTTTTTATGATTTTTTCCTTTGAATAAAATTGGGCGGTTTTTTTTTTGCATAAAATTAGGCGTTTTTTCTTGTTGTTGCCGGGGGCTTAGGTTGAGCTTATTCGGTTGTTGTCGGGGCTTAGGCTATCCGGGGGCTTAGGCTAGAGGGGTCCCGGAACATAGGCTATCCGAAACTTAGGCTAAAGGGGGGGCTTAGGCCGGCGGGGGCTTAGGCTATCCGAAACTTAGGCCAGCGGGGGACTTAGTCACCATATTCATAGGTTTCGTTAGCATATTTCTTGCAGGTGGTTGTGAAATTAAGAACACATTCTTTTTCAAACTTCAAATCTTTTATTAAAAATTCTTTCTCTATGCTCACTACATAATATTAAATCTAATATTTTCGATAAATCTAAAATTCTTTTTTGAAATCTGGCTCTGTCTCGGGCATACATTTCCCATATTTCTTTTCGACTACTGCGATATGCGAAACTTCATACAACAAGGTGTTTGATGACAGGCGTATCGTTGAACCTTACTCGTTTTATCTCGATGTTTCCGCTATTTATTAAAGCTTTTAAGCTCTTCTTCTTTCGTTGGATTTTAGCATCTATTTCTCCAATACCTTTAAAGTTTTCTTCCTTCGTTATTTGTCTTTTCTGCTAAGACAAAGCTTTAGTTATTTTTCTTTTTTCTTTTAAATCTGCAAGCTCTCGTTCCACTCGTTTGATTTCGTTGTCTATTTTTAAATAAGGATGAAGACCTCCATTCCTACAAAAAACTTCCTTCAACTGTTCCTCCTCATCTGCCGACGTTTTCCAATCACTATCATCACCAAACGGGCAACCTCTCGGAAAAATTTTGATCGCTCTGTAGCCACTAAAGCCAGGTAAAATATTTCCACCTATAGTTATTTCACCACCTAAAGTAAAAAAACTATTAGCAACAATTAATTTTAATAAGAAATTTTTATATACCGAATACTTCGATTTTAACATGCTACCAAGTTTGGAAAGAAAATGCAAGGTCCAAATTTCTGCAATCTTCCCCATTTCTTAATCGTACTACAAGAAATCTCGTTCCATCTTCCGGGGTAAAAAACACTTCCAGTAGATTTGCGTAAGTTCTCGCATTCACTATCTTGAAATTTCGCCAAATTGCTTTACAAATACAGTATTTACACTTGTGGGATATCTGCTCAATTCAAAACATTCTGACTGTTCTACTTGAAATCCACGAAACACATACTAAACTCTTTCCACATCATATTTTTCAGTGTACGATTAAATCGCTCTACAATTGATGCTTAAGAGTGCTGTACGTAGAATAATGATTAATTTGATGTTTTTCCATTACGTTTTTAAAGTTTTTATTGAAAAATTCTTTTCCATCATCCGTTTGCAAGTTCTTGGGAATCCTACCCTGCTTGAAAATGGACACAATTGCTTAAGTGACTTCTATACCTGTCTTCGATTTAATAGGGATAACCCAAGAATATTTTGAAAACGTGTCAATTATTGTGAGTAGAAATCGAAATTCTGTATTTTCGGAAGCGTATGCGCCCATCTCAACTAAATCAGCTTAAGTCATCCAAACCTTTTATAATAACCCGTCGTCGCTTAAAGTTTCTTCGAGCAGATGTATGTAATTCATTTACAACTTCTCGCTTATTCATGATTAAAAAGACTAATTACTGTATTATTAATAATTATTAATAATACAGTATTGTTATCGATTTTAAAAAAAAAAAAATTTGCAGCCCTCAAAATTTTTTTTCCACGTTTCATGACTAGTAGACACGAAAAAAGCAATAAAAATTTTCACTCCGTCTGTACGCCGTACGCCGTACGTCGACCGCCCCAAAATCTTTGAAGGCTCGTAGCTCTCAAACCAGTTGAGCTATTAAATTAAAATTTTTTCTAAGAATAGACTTGGTGGACCCCTTGAATTGACATTATTTTCAGGGGAGGAAGTGTAAGGGGGAAGGCGGGGTAAGCGTTTTAGACGAAAAATTTAGGTTTCTAGATCTAAGGAACCGCTTGTGTTAGGAGACTGAAACTTAGAATTTCTATAGAGCTTTGATAATGGACCCATTTGCAAAAAAAAGACAGATATGGGTGAAGGGGTGTGGGAGTGGAGGGGGACATAATGCGTCCGAAACGCAAAAATGCCGAGATCGACAAATTCTAAAATCCATATCTCCTAAACCATTAATAGCAAGCAATTAAAACTTAACAAATATCTGTAGTTATACTAGGAGAGTAGATTGAAACAAAATTGTTGGGTGGGGGTAGTGGCGTACGGGGGTGGGGGGTGAAAAACTTTAGATTACGATATCTCACAAACTAATTGGACCAGAAAAACAAAATTTGGTTTTATTATAAAAAATCTGCCAACAGTCTGGGCGCAACTGTATTATTTTTCCGGCAGAAGGTCAGAACGCGTTCAATTTGGGGATGCGGTGTATGTTACTATGTGACTGAAAACCTAACAAAAAGTTCGGGAAGCGGTTAGAAAAGGGTGTAACATAGGAATTAAATAATTGGGTCATATTCCGGGATGCGGTCTAGAGGTTGAAAAAAAACAAAACTTAAAAATATGTGATTACTAAACAAGCCTGGGGAAGTGAAAAGATATTCGATATCTGATCAGACCTGAGAAACATGGTGGAATTCATGAAAAAGTATACAACCAGTTTACACCCTCTTAGGGGTCGAATTTCAAAAAATCTTGAAAACTCATTCTAGGTATTCATATGAAGAATCCGTAGAAAAAAAATGAATTCAATATTTCGAAAGACCTAGTAGATATGAATAAAATCGTGAAAATATGTGCATTTTATACTACCCGATATTTTTTTTTGCCCCCCCCCCCCTTCTGAACGCCAATGAATATTCAAATTTTTTTTTATCAGAATTACATTTCTAGTTAATTTACATATACGTACCGAAATTCAACTTAACAGCATAAGCCGTTCTAAAGTTAGGAAAAACACCCCCCACCACCGTACCATACTACCCCTAAAAAAAAAATTATTTTTCCACCATGCCACAGCTCTATCTAAATACCAAGTTTCAGCTTCCTATCATTATAGATTCTTAAGATATAAGCATCGGAACTTTTTCTTTCTCACCCTTCCCCACCCTCACCCTCTACACCCACACCCCCAAACTTTTTTTCCCTACTAGGGTTCTATTAGGCCTACTTCTGGTAAAAATTTTAAGCAACCATCTTACACTGTTGTTGAGATATGAAACGTGTTATTTTTGAAAAATTCTTATCCCCTCCACTTACGTACTCCCCCGCCCCCTTCAAAGATTTTACTTTGAGCAATCTTTATTTATCAAGCTTTGTATCCAAACCGAATTTTGTTTTTCTGGTGCCACTGGTTTGGGAGATATTGTAATGTTAAGTATTTCAACCCCCACCCCCGTACGTCACTACCCCCACCCAAAAATTTTGTTTCAGTCTATTCTCCTAGTATAACTACAGATATTTGTTAAGTTTTAATTGCTTGCTATTAACGGTTTAGGAGATATGGATTTTAGAATGTGTCGATCTCGACTTTTTTGCGTTTCGGACGCATTGCTTCCCCTTCCACTCCCACACCCCTTCACCCATAACTGTTTTTTTTTTTGCAAATGGGTCCATTATCAAAGCTCTATAGAAATTCTAAGTTTCAGCCTCCTAACACAAGCGGCTCCTGAGATCTAGAAACCTAAATTTTTCGTCTAAAACGCTTACCCCGCCTTCCCCTTTACACCTCCACTCCTGAAAATAATGTCAATTCAAGGGGTCCACCAAGTCTATTCTTAGAAAAAATTTTAATTTAATAGCTCAACTGGTTTGAGAGCTACGAGCCTTCAAAGATTTTGGGGCGGTCGACGTACGGCGTACAGCGTACGGCGTACGGCGTACGGCGTACGGCGTACGGGGTACGGCGTACAGACGGAGTGAAAATTTTTATTGCTTTTTTCGCGTCTACTAGTCATGAAACGTGGACAAAAAAATTTTGAGGGCAGCAAATTTTTTTTTTTTAAAAATCGATAACAATACTGTATTATAAATAATACAGTAAAATTGATAAATAAAGATTGCTCTAAGTAAAATCTTTGAAGGGGGTGGAGGAGCACGGAAGTGGGAGAGAGTAAAATTTTTCAAAAATAACACGATTCATATCTCAATAACAGTGTAAGATGGATGTTTCAAATTCTTACCAGAAGTAGGCTCAATAGAACCCTAGTAGGGAAAAAAAGTTTGGGGGTGTGGGTGTAGAGGGTGAGGGTTAGAAGGGTGAGAAAGAAAAAGTTCCGATGCTTATATCTTAAGAATCTATAGTGATAGGAAGCTGAAACTTGGTATTTAGATAGAGCTATAGTAGAGGCATGGTGGAAAAATAAATTTTTTTTTAGGGGTAGTATGGTACGGTGGTGGGGGGTGTTTTCCCTATCTTCAGAACGGCTTATGCTAGGAAGTTGAAACTCGGTACGTATATGTAAATTAACTAGAAAAGTAGTTCTGATAAAAAAAAATTCAAACATTCACTGGCGTTCAGATAAAATACATATATTTTCACGATTTTCGTCATATCTACTAGGTCTTTCGAAATATTGAACTCATTTTTATTCTACGGATTCTTCATGTGAATACCTAGAATGCGTTTTCAAAATTTTTTGAAATTCGATCCCTAAGAGGGTGTAAACTGGTTGTATACTTTTTCATGAATTCCACCATGTTCCTCAGGTCTGATCAGATATCGAATATGTTTTCACTTCCCCAGGTTTGTTTAATAATCACCTTTTTTTAAGTTTTTTTTTTTTTCAACCTCTAGACCGCATCCCATATTCCCAATTATTTAATTCATATGTTACACCCTTTTCTAACCGCTTCCCGATTTTTTTGTTAGGTTTTCAGTCACATAGTAACATACACCGCATCCCCGAATTGAACGCGTTCTGAACTTCTGCCGGAAAAATAACACAGTTGCGCCCAGACTGTTGGCAGATTTTTTTTTGTTTATAACAACTTAGCTATTTATTGAATTTTTTATAACAAAGTTTTGTAATAGATATACATTTTGTAGAGAACAACATCCAGTATGAAAAGAACATCTTAGTGTATCAGGATTTTCCTTTTTCAGTGTCTTGAGATTGGGTGAACCAAAACTATCCAAGTCGAATACCTGAACAACAATACTGTTCAATAAGTTTTCAAGCCAGATTTTCTTTTCCAATCCTTTGACGTATATTATAGTATTTTCCATGTCGAGTAGTAAATATTGTTTCAGGTCATAGAATGAAGTTTCACCACCATTTCCCATTTGAATCCGTGATGATTTTCATATAACCATTGTGGTTGATGTTTCAGATTATCTGGAAGCGTTTTAAAATTGTACGGTGGTTTCATTAAAAAATGTTGATGATGATGAATGTTTTCATCGAGGTGTACGATAGTCAATTCTTTAACAATAAATTTATTTTGTGGTCCTCTAAAGCCTTGTATATCGATAACAACATCCATCGTGGTTGACAATCTATCTCAAACTGAATAGTGTTCCTTTTTTACACAAGTTTTTGAACTGCGCTAGTTAGAGAATTATACTCGATAATGCGATCGTGAAGCAATAAGCAATAAGCTGTTGTTAATGTTGGTATATCTGCTGATGTTTTAATTTCTACCCGAATATCCACTGAGCCCGCTTTTATAGTTTCATTTTGACGTGAACAGTCAATTACTATAATTGGAGCATCTTCCTTGTATTCCGTTCGCGAAAGTAATGGCTGTACTTGGACATCATAAAAAGATTGTTGAAAATTGCTATACATATCATATAATATAGCATATCGATCACGTTGAAATTTAATATTTAAATCATCGTATGGATACGATTCCGAGTTTAAGTGTACTTTAACATTTGTGAGTTCGCAATGATCAAATTTGCTTGCATCATTATCCTTTTGATTTTCCGATTTGTCTGCAAAGCTATAATAATATATCGAGGTTTTTCCAGTTGACTTGTAGTTTTAACGCTCCATACATAATCGGTTGTTATTGGTAAAACTGGATATTCTTATAAATCCCAATTTCGAAAACACATTTGAACTGCTTGGCCAGACTCAATATTTTTCAACATTTTTAATTTTTCAGAACCATCTAAGGTTACGTGAGGCACCTTCCATTGTAGTCTAAAAATTTTGAATTGTAAATCATCAGTGGGTGATAGAAATGCGTTTTCGTCGGTTCTTGTGCGAACTAAAATTAGTTCATGTTTGGCGTTTACAATAATCTTTTTATATTCCTCGGCAAATCCCAAGAGTTTTCGCAATGGTAAACTAAAGTTGAAGCAGCCATTAGAGGGTGTTATTAACTCGTTCGGTGACCAGCCTCCATTATACAACATTTTACTCTCGTTCTCATTCAATGATATGTAGTTCTTCATTGTTGAAGTTATTCGAACATTTTTATTTCGATCGATTTCTGCTTCATTTAGTTCATATATAATCTCGTCGAATAGAAAGCCTATGGTATTATTGGATAGTTTTGTAGTTGTTGCTTTAGTTCAATATAAATAAAACTCTGACTTGGTAAAACACACAAGTCCTGCTGCTGTAGAGATATTCTGATTTCGTCGCTAGAGTTGTATGATGTTAAAAATGGAGAGTAGCTGTGATACACAATTTTAGAAATACTACTATCATAGCTAGGTTTACGTGTGATATTCAAAATTTCACTCATTTTTTAGTTTGAGTCCTAATAATTTTAAATATTGTTTATTGCGCAGTGACAATCTTGGTCTTGCTCGTTCAGTTTTCTTGATTGAACTGATTGGACTAACACTAGGCTGACTATCATATTCCAACATTCTGGGGCATTTAATGAAGTCTGATGGTTATGGTTTCTCCTTTAAAGTTTATTATCTCCGTCTTGATCAACAAGTTTAAGAGTTAACGTACTTATTCGCTTGACGTTTATCGGCAAATAGATTACATTCTTAGGAACCTCCACTATTTTATAGCCTGGCCCCACTTCAGGTGAGAATTCATGAATTGTATGTGATGATATATTATTGATGTACGAGTTTCCAACTATACTGCATCCAATTCGAATAACGTTAACTTTACTAATGTTTACAGGTAAATCTGAGTAATTTTTCACATTGATGGCTAATTCTCGTTTATCGAATTCTAGCAACTGTCCAATAGTTCTCTCTCTATTAAAGAAAATGGGGACACTTGTCTTAATTTCGCTCTTTAGAGTATTATTATTTGCCAGTATTATGAGATTTATTCCGCTGTTAGTCTCTGCTATTTTCTTATACAAGTACGTAGTTGGTAATATCATCGATTTCATACGATTCGATAGGAAACTCTATAACATGTTTTCCCTTGTGAAATAAACTATTTCTTTGATCAACATTCGGTATAGAATTATACGTTTGGAAATCAACTAGTCCACAAACATAGTCGTCATGCAAGTCTTAAGCTTGTATTACACTGTATGACCACGCTGTCAAATTGCAGTAATATGCAATGCGAAGTAGGCGAATACAAATATGTCTTATTGTGAGATTTATTGTATGCGCCTACTTCGCATTGCATATTACTGCAATTTGACAGCGTGGTCATACAGTGTAATACTAGCTAGCTACTCTGTTGTAAGTATGGATGTGTTACCGCTCAACGTTAATGTGTAGGCCATGATAGCAAATAATACAATGAAAGAACTTTTAAAAAATTTTTATTTATATACTAAATTTACAAAAGTTTATATAAAAATGTTAAACATAAGGTCAAAAGCAGTTAATATAAGAACAGGTTAGGTCAAGAAGCAATTAATACATATAAGAACAGATCTAGCAAAAAAGCGGCTAATGGCTGTTCAGAGCTGTAGTTGATCAGACCATCAGTTTCATTCAATTGGATAACAACTCAATTCAGTTTGTGAGCAGTTCAAAACAATATAAAAGGAGTTCAGCGCAGTAGAAAAAATCATTTAGAAGATTACAACATAGTAAACAACACTTTAAAATTAATATTGGAAGCTTTAATTTACTGTTGTTGTAAACAAGATGAGAGGAACGATAAACACTTACTCAGTCAAATTGTAAAGACAACTAATTCGATAAGAAGAAAATATAATCAATTAAAATTAGCTAAAGCTAATGCAGGCATTCAATTAGAGCAAACTTTTAAACCAATCACAAGTCCTCTCAATGAACTAGTTAAAAGAACTAAGCTTGCTCCGAATATAAAAGAAGAATTTCCAGTTAAAGATGACGAAGAAGCAGTTGATAGTGATGAGAACTTTGAAACTCCTAGACGAAAACTCAACCTGTCATCTACGACAAAAGTTGTACTGCTATAACTTCACAGGGACGAGAAGAACTGGATGAATATATGAAAGAAAATAAATTTACTGAGATTCTGGGATAAATGGCTGACATAACGGAGCCTCACAGAAACCAGGCGCAATCTGGGAGTAGGCCCTAACGGGTCATAGCTTTACTGTGGTAAAGCAGGGCACTGGCACAGTGGACCAACCTTTTCCTAGCTACTCGTGGGATCCCCAATGAATAAATTAGAACTAAAACAAAAACAAAAACAAGAAAAAAACCAAGAAAAACACCAAAAAAATCCTAAAACAATTAGAGCGGCACTTGACGCTCACTTCCAACAGGAGGAAGTTTACCTATCAGACGTGGACGAACCACGAACAGAGAAGGAGGCACCACAGCCTTCAGAAGAACGCCTGACGACAGTACAGGCATTGCAAACACACTCTGTGAAGGCAGGTACTTCCGAGTGTTATGCGCCTGGAAGTACACGTAGGCCAGAACTCAGCAGAAAGCGTTCAAGATGGACTAGACCACTTCCACCGGCCGACGCACCAGGGGGTCGAAACGACCCACTGCGGAAAGGTCTAAGCGGCGCAGGAACCAAACGTTACCTGCGCTATTTGAGTGAGGGCCATGACCCTCCCAAGGCAAGAGAGCTTCCAGAAAAACCCCTCCCTCTGCCACTACAGCACAAAAGGCACAGGTCGGGGGAAAGCGTCACAGCAGACAGTGACACGCTGAAAAGACCGCGAACGCGCGCAGGCCCCTCTGAAGACAGACTCACCGGGGCAGAACAGGTAAACAGGTCACCCCGAAGACTAGAACTTGAAGGATCTTGAACGACCAGAAGAGAGCAGGCATCCCAGCCCAGCACCGACAGCCAAATCCTATCAGGAAACAACGTCACGGTCCCGCAACCCAAAACCTACGCGGAAGCAGTGAAAGGAGAGCGAGTGGGAATACTACCCGAAAACTTTCCGGTAAGTTCTCTCACTACAGCGCAAATGACTCTAGTCCAGAACGCCATACTAGATGCCATTCTCAGCGAGAAGAACAGAGAGGTTAAGCCCAAGTTCGAGGGCATAAGATTTAAGCCTGGCTTCCTCATCATCACCTGCGAGGACTCAGAAACCACCGCATGGCTAATGGCTACTACAAGTAAAATTCGGCCATGGCAAAATGCCAAGCTTAAAGCCGTGACCGGTGATGACATTCCCCGCCCCCACACTGTCACTGCCTTCTTCCCTTGGAGCGAAGGAATGGGTCCGGACAAGATCCTAGAGTACCTGGAGAGGCAAAACACCGGCCTCCGTACCAAGGACTGGAAAATCCAGAGAGTGACCCCAGAAGGTCATGGTCTCCTGCTCAACATCGGCATAGATTCGTTGTCGATGGGAGCAATAAAGGAGGCAAAGTACAGCCTGAGCTTCAGATTTGGGCGAATTGACATCCGCTCGAAAGACAGGCCGCGAAGAGAGGATCAGACTCTCTCGGCAGAAAGGCGTCCCGTACCGGAGCAAACCAGCTCCGAACACATAATAGACGAGCCAGTACGGACTGTAACGCAGAATGCCGCAGTAATGGAGGTGGATGAAGGGGACCCAGCGCTCGATGAAAGTCCCCAAGCAGCACAACTAAGCTGCCCCACCGAGAGTACACCACCCAAACCTCCAGTCTCTGCCAATTTCTAGCAACAATCAAACAATGAATCTCCATCATGCAAAAGCGGCCTCGGACATCCTTTGCAAGAGATTCACCCACGAACAGTTGGGCATAGCACTGCTTCAAGAACCGTGGATACACAACGGTGCTATCAAGGGGCTCACAGCAAGAAATTGTAAGGTAGTATATAACACGCAATCCAACAATCCGAGAGCGTGTATATTAGTAAGACAAAATATTAATTTTCTTTCTCTTACAGAGTTCACGACGAGGAACCTGGGGGCAATAGCCTTCCAAATTCCAACAGACGGGGGTCACCAGGAGGCACTGATAGCCTCCGCCTACTTCCCAGGAGACAGTGACGAGACCCCGACAGCGGAAACGCAAAGGCTAGTGGCATATTGCAGGGAGAAAGGAAAACATCTCATAATAGGCTGTGACGCGAATGCGCACCACTTAGCATGGTCAAGTACCGATACCAACTTGAGAGGTGAGTATCTACTAGAGTTTCTTTGTCAGGAAAACCTTTATGTCATGAATACGGGGAACAGCCCCACCTTTGTGACTAGGGTAAGAAGGGAGGTTCTAGACTTGACAATTAGCAGCCAATTAATTGGGGAAAAAATCATAAATTGGCATGCGTCAAACGAACCTTCAATGTCGGATCATAGACATATTTGATTCGACATCAGAACTTCATACACGAATCCAGAGGTGTACAGAATCCCGAAGCTAACAGACTGGGGCAGTTATAGGACCAATCTAAGTGAACGGCTGGCATCTGTGGATAAAGTGGTCCGCGGAGTCGGCAGTCTGGAAAACAAATGCAATCATCGCTTCATACGAAGAAAGTTGCCCACTCAGAACCCGACATAACAGCAGAAGCGTGCCTTGGTGGAACGGGGAACTGGAAAGGCTGAGAGCAAGAGTACGGAAGCAAGACAAAACGCACTGGGGACTGGGCAACATACAAGTCCACCCTAACAGAATACAACAGAGAGTTAAGAGCCTCTAAACAGAGGACATGGAGAGACTTCTGCAATGGAGTCGAGGAAGTATCACAGGCAGCAAGGCTGCACAAGATCCTATCCAAAAAGAAAGCCAGTGATATGGGAACACTGAAAAAGCCCAACGGAGATCTCACCGTGGGGGAGCGAGAAACAGAAAAGGTGCTACTAGACACGCACTTCCCAGGATGCCATATAATTGACACAGAAAACGAGGCATCACCGGTAATCCCTGGAGCATTCCGCCCCAATACCACAGACTGGCACCGGGCCTCTAACCTGTTCACCTATGGCAAAATCCAATAAGCTATACATTCCTTCCATCCCTTTAAATCACCTGGTACTGACGGAATACTTCCCGCTCTGCTTCAAAAGGGAATGGAAGAACTGCTCCCCTACCTACTAGAAATCTTCAGAGGGAGCTTTGCTCTGGGCTATATCCCAAGTACGTGGAGACAGGCAAAGGTGGTCTTCATACCCAAGATAGGCAAAAGATCGCGCTCTGATCCAAAATCATTCAGACCCATCTGCCTAACATCCTTCCTACTAAAAACCATGGAAAAGATAATAGACCACTGCCTGAGACACGATGCGCTTAGCAAGAAACCACTACACAGTAATCAATTTGCCTACCAATCTGGCAAATCGACAGAATCAGCGCTTCTTCACATTACAACCGAAATGGAGAGGGCAATTTTCGATAAAGAAATTGCGCTATGCGCATTTCTAGATATAGAAGGAGCATTCGACAACACATCCTACGGCTGCATAAACAAGGCAATAGTCGACAGAGGAGTAGACTCTACCACTTCAAGGTGGATCGACCAAATGCTAAGCACACGCGAGATTCACACCTCTCTGGGAACGTCAAAGCAGGCAAAGGATGCCCGCAGGGAGTAGTACTATCGCCCCTTCTATGGTGCCTTGTGGTAAACGATCTACTGAGCTTGCTTAGCCATAGCGGCCTTACAGTCCAAGGATATGCTGACGACATAGTAATCATGATTAAGGGCAAGTTTGAGGAAACCCTCAGCGACCTTATGCAGCAAGCACTAAGTAAAACACAAACGTGGTGCCATGTGAAAGGCCTAAAAGTCAATCCAGGCAAAACCACGATTGTGCCTTTCACACGAAAGAGAGACGTGAGCAAAATAAAATCGCTCATGATGTATGAGACAGAAATCAAACTCTCGACAGAAGTAAAATATCTAGGAATAACTCTGGATCAGAAGCTCCTATGGAACAAGCACCTAGAAAAAGTATCAGAGAAAGCCACTAATGCTCTACTACTGTGTAGACAAGTCGTAGGCAAAACCTGGGGCCTGAAACCCAAAATAGCCTTATGGACCTACACAGCTATTGTAAGACCTATGATAGCATACGGAGCATCAGTCTGGTGGCAAAGAACAAAACTAGTAAGCGCCAGGAACAAACTGGGCAAGCTCCAACGGTTGGCATGTATCAATACGACTGGAGCAATGAGATCATGCCCTACGGCGGCTATGGAGGTTCTTTTAGATCTGACTCCGCTTCACATCTATATCGAATCTCAGGCAAGATTAGCCGCGATGAGAAACCATTTAAACGGCAACCCATCGAAAGTAAAAAGTGGACCTAACAATCTGTCCAGACTTAGCAGTAGCATTCAAATGCTAGACATGCCAGTGGATCATATGATAAAGAGATACCGCTTCGAAATCCCTTTCGATTTCATAGTCTGCGACAGAGAGAACTGGGTAAGAGACCCACCGCAGTTCGGATCAGATAGCATTATATGGTACACCGATGGATCTAAGACGACTGAAGGCACCGGAGCTGGCATAAGCGGACCCCGCGCCATGATTACGGAATCTCTCGGGGAATATCCTACCGTTTTCCAAACGGAGGTCTATGCTATATCCACGTCCATAGAAATAAGCCTCGAAAGGGGCTACACAAATAAGAACATAGTCATTCTCACAGACAGTCAGGCAGCGATAAAAGCCTTGACTGCGCACACGGTAAACTCAAAACTGGTGTGGGAGTGCCAAGAAAAACTGTGCGTCCTTAGTACCAATAACAGAGTCCTCTTGCACTGGGTGCCCGGTCACGAGGGCATTGAGGGTAACGAAATAGCAGATCAGTTGGCAAGAGACGGAGCAGCGGTCCGCCCAACTGGACCAGAGCCGTTCTGTGGAATCTCAACCTGTTCCATTAAAAGGAGCATAAGGGTATGGGAGGAACACAAGAAATGCCAACACTGGGCCTCATTGCCAAGACTGAGACAAGCCAAAAAATTCATACCGAACCACTCAACTAAAAGAAGCAAACAGCTTCTACAGTTTGACAGAAACAAAGTACGGGTAATAACCGGAATACTCACGGGTCATTCGCGCTTGAAAGATCACCTTAATAGAATAGGAATCATAACTGATAACCTATGCAGGTTCTGCCAACAGTAGGCTGAAACCTCGGAACACATTTTGTGTTGCTGTGAGGCAGTCGCAGCTCAGCGCCACAAGTGTTTCGGAGAACACTTTGTGGACCATAGTACCATTGCAAAAACAGACCTACACTAACTAGATAAATTCCTTAGAGAAACAAAGCTGAGTGAGGACCTCTAGGCTGGAACTGGAGAAAGATCAATGAGGTATACCACAATAGACCAATGGTCGCGGTGCTTGGAGGAATCCCTCCGCCTCCGATGAAATCAATCAATCAACAAGATGAGAGGAACGATAAACAATTACTCAGTCAAATTGTAAAGACAACTAATTCGATAAGAAGAAAATATAATCAATTAAAATTAGCTAAAGCTAATGCAGGCATTCAATTAGAGCAAACTTTTAAACCAATCACAAGTCCTCTCAATGAACTAGTTAAAAGAACTAAGCTTGCTCCGAATATAAAAGAAGAATTTCCAGTTAAAGATGACGAAGAAGCAGTTGATAGTGATGAGAACTTTGAAACTCCTAGACGAAAACTCAACCTGTCATCTACGACAAAAGTTGTACTGCTATAACTTCACAGGGACGAGAAGAACTGGATGAATATATGAAAGAAAATAAATTTACTGAGATTCCAACTGAATATTTAAATACATTTATTAATAACCCATCTGTAATTGACAGTTTGTATGGAGTCTATAAAGATGCTGACAATTGGAAAATCGGTAATTCAAGTTTTATAATCGATGATAATCAAGTACTTATAAAGGATAAATCCTACGAGATGACTCGTAGCTTATATGAACTTTTGTTTATGAAATATCCTAAAAAGGTACCATATACCAAAGAAGACTTCGAAAACTATAAAAATATTCTTCTTAATACTAATGCCCACAAACGTTCTCACAAAAGTGAAAATCAAATAAAAGGAAATCGTAGTTATAAATATACGAATATAATTTGTAAACTTTTCACAAAAGCTTACGTGGATACAGAAATTGATAAAATGCTGAAGCTAATGAATATCGAAGTTGACAATAGAATAAGGGAAATAGAAAAAAACATCCAGTTTGCAATGAAAACATTTAAAAAAGATATTATAATACTTTTAAGTAAACGAATAGATGATAAGATTGTTTCTAAAAAATAAATATTAAATAAAAAGAACTTATGTAACAATATTCCTTTTTTTTATTTAGTTCAACATATGTGACAATATTACTTTTTTTTAGTTTAACATATTAGAAAATTGAATGACTGTCCAATTCTCCCTTTATACAATAAAGCTAATTCGGTGATTATTGTGTCCGACAGGTGTTCCGAATTTTAGAACTATAGACAAATCCACCACCAAAAAGTGTAGAAGATTTCAATCTAAAAGATTTCAATCTAGAACATTCATAAAAACGTTTATAACTATATGTAATAGCGGGTTGGGGTGTAGCCTAGGAGTAGTGTACTAGGACTTGAAAACATTGCTATCGGGGTTCAATTCCCAACGTTAAAAAAAATCGTATAAATAAAAGATAATATAATTAATAATTTAAACACAAGACAAAGACTTCATATAATCATAGTGGAATTTTCCGAGTATCGTAAAGCCTATATATGTTGGTTTATTGTATAAACTGAATCTAGTTCTAGATAGTCTTCAAGGAAACTTTTCCCAAACGTTTAGAGCATGACTGTAATCCTTTTCGAAACATTGTGTATCGGTTAATCGGCTATAAAATTTATCACGAGATGGGATCTGAGATTCATTCAATCGTTCAAACGAATTATAAGGAAATACGCCTTTTCTAGTAATTGAACTCTTCATCATTTGTAAATATTGAGCGAACAATTTTAAAGTCGTCTGTAGATAGATTCTTAGCTAATGATTCTAAACTAGAGGACATAAACCGGAATGAATCTCAATTCAATTGAATCAGTCTCAGTTATAAAAATTCTTTTTGACAGCGATACATAAAGTTCTTTGTTAAGAGAATATCACCAAAAAAGTTCTTTCATAAACAAATGATCCAGAAAACAATTTCACAACTATGTGCAACAGACAAATCCGTAAACATTACGTCACCACCAAAACTAAGATTTGTTTGTTTCTATCGACTCCAAGGTGACCTGTGGTTTGTTTATTCATTTAAATGGCTATCCGTTTTTTTTAAATAAAAACAACAATCATGAGTTTCTTAAATATATTTTATTAGTTTTTATACTTATTCTATTAACATATTATTATTATTTTCAAGCATATGTTTCTATTCCATTATCTCTTTTTCCTAGTATAAGCTGTCTTTTGATCAATCTGTAGAAGAAACATAAAATTAAAATATTATTTTTAATAAAGAGTATACAATACTTTAACCTCATATCGGATTATATTTGTTAACATTAATTTCAAGATGCGTTATTTCAACTATTGTCCATCCCCTATCACGTTCTTGAAATTCTTCACTTTTTACACAAATATCGTCCATCATTGTTTTGTAGATAGGAGCTATTTCATTTTCTCTTAGCACTTAGCAGACTTTATATCAGATATTACGTCTTCATGAGTATGTTTTATGTAAACAGCAAATAGTTCCATATTAAATTTGTAGCCTGCAAGCTTCACTAAATATTCTTTTAAAAGTTCAATCACTGGCTTTTCATATATATCAAAAAAATTTAGTGACTCTATAACTTCTCGATTTTTATTTTCTAACATTAATGTTACAATTCTTCCTGCAAACGAACTTCTCAAAACTTTAAAATGTTTACTAATCGAGTCGGCAGAGTTTTTCTTATGGGAATTTGTTCGAATATGGTAGTTCCAGTTTTTATTTAACACTTCTAGATCACAAGCGTTACATTTCTTTGATGGTTCCATTATTACTGTAGTCGGTTGCACTGGATTAAGTTTTACTCTGCATTTTTCAAGATGTTCCAATAATTTATGTTTTCGTGAATATATTTTCATACAAAATTCGCATTTAGAGCTATCCTTTAGATGCACACTTGGTATATGTCTATTTAAACTATCGTTGCGAGAACAGCTTAGACCACAATATTCACAAGTAAATGAGTTCATTTTCGATGTAACTTTTCTTACTTCACTCGGTTATTTTCAATTTCACTATTTTTTAAACAACACTAACTTCACTTGATTATTTTTTTCAGACTTCCCTTGATACAATAAGCTTTCAGAACTATCACACATCGTTTTATATACAAACACACACACATACAAGAAGATATACAGAAACACAGATAGATACATGCATACACAGATAGAGAGACATACATACATCCATTCACAGATGGAAACACACATACACAGGTAGATATATACATGCATAGATAGGAAAAAGGGAGAGAGAGAGGTAGAGAAAGAGACAGAGATAGATAGAGAGACATTCCAGTTGAATTTCACAACATTATCCAATTACGCTAACTAAAACATGACTCATCCGAGAAATATGCTGACTCAGCATGAAATTTGATATGCTTTTTCAGGTGACCAGAAAAATGGTGACTCATCGTTAAATTTCACAACCACCTACAAGAAATATGCTAATAAAACCAATAAATATGACGACTAAGCCCCCCGCTAGCCTAAGTTTCGGATAGCCTAAGCCCCCCGCTGGCCTAAGTTTTCGTTTAGCCTAAGCTCCCCGCTGGCTTAAGCCCCCCCCTCTAGCCTAAGTTTCGGATAGCCTATGTTTCGGGACCCCTCTAGCCTAAGCCCCCGGATAGCCTAAACCCCGACAACAACCGAATAAGCTCAACCTAAGCCCCCGGCAACAACAAGAAAAAAGCGCCTAATTTTATGCAAAAAACCCGCCCAATCTTATGCGACGGAAAAAATCATAAAAAAAACCCAAAGCTCGGGGGAGTGCATTCCTTATCAGTTTCACACAAGACTATGACGTAATCATAAAAAAACCCCTCCCTCAAAAAATCACCTCCCTGGCTCGGGGGAGTAAATTCCTTATCAACTTCATACAAGTCTATGACGTCATCCATACAAAAGCTCCTCCACCCTTCACCCTTGAGCAAGAATCCCTATATCCACACTACTTATGCCATCTTTCAGAAAAATTTACTTGTATTTTTTAAAAGTGTGATGAAACAATTGCATCAAAAGATTCTCAGAAAGTTGCTTCGTGTTGTATAGAATAATGTTACAATGTCACAAAAAATATTTTTTCGAAATGGACTTATTCCACTTTCAAATACAACGGCTCAATTAATGAATTAATTAATTAATTAATTACTGAAATTCTTATTGGAAAATATATAAGACCAGTTCAGTTTGACTCCCTGATGTAAGCTGATAAGATGTTAGATAAATCTGAAATCTTTTGTGGTGGTTTTCTAGACATGTCCTTGAAAGATACTAGAGCGCTCAGTCATTGATTATTAATAACAGATAAGAAAATTCATGTTAAGTAAATTTGCGGCACGAAGTGCCGCTGCGCGTATACTTAAGGGTTAAACAAGCCCGTGGAAGTGATATCTGATCAGACCAGAGTGATATGCAGAATTCATGAAAAAGTATACAATCACTTAACACCCCCTTAGGGGTCGAATTTCAAAAAATCATGAAAACACTTTCTAGGTATTCATAAGAAGAATCCATGGAATAAAAATGAATTCAATATTTTGGAAGACCTACTATATATACATATTTATATATATATATATATATATATATAAATATATATATATATATATATATATATATAAATATATATATATATATATATATATATATAAATATATATATATATATATATATACATGAAGAAAATCGTGAAAAAATATAAGTCAAATTTTTGCCTTCACCTCCCGAACGCCAATGGATATTTGAAGAATTCTTTCTCTAGTTTATTTACATATACGCAGCTATGTAGTTTCAACTTTTTAGCATAAGTCGTTCTATAGTTAGGAAAAACACCACCCACCTCCGTACTACCCCTATTAAAAATTATATTTTTCCAACATGCCTCTTATAAAATTGCCGTCCTAAAAAGAAAGGGTGCATCTCTATTTTAGTAGTTTCGAGATATTTAGGTATTACGTTTTTTATATTTGCCACCTTAAAGAAATGACTTTTTAAGTATTTTAAAAAACCAATTCAAATTAAATTTATCCATCTTAGTTTATTATGTGCGTAAACTCCAGGAATTTTAAGGATTAATTAAAGAAAATGGACCTCCTACTTTTTTGCTTTGTAAAAATACACCAAATAATAACAAGATACTTAACAAAAACCAGGTTTCATAAGTTTTTAGAACAAAAATAAAAGTTTATTTCACAGAAGTCTTGATAAACAAAGCAAAAAACAATCAATAAAAACAAATCAATCAATAAAAGAAAACTTAAAAATAATTATTTAACCAATCGCTGTCATCGTGAGATTGCTCTGCTGGTGTTTCTGGCAGAGATCTCCAAAACTCTAAGCGATTTTCTTGTAAAATGTCTGACAATTTTTGAAGTAAACCCGATTTTTGGTTTAATGTAATACCCCATGGGACTGTTTTTGAAAGAGGCTTTCAAATACTAAATATGGCAGATTTTGCTTGCAAAAAATTTAAATCAGTGAATATATCTGATGCAAAATCCTTTTTGAAACTTACAATAATTTTACTGCAATCCTTATTTTTAGATAGCTTATTGCAAGCCTCTTTGACAGCTAATTTTATATTTTTCTGTCTCAATTTTTCTGCATTTTACGTTTTTGGAGAAATCACCGACATTTTCCTTTTTCGGGGCAATCCTTTTTTTGTTAGATTTGACACGGTGATGTCAATGGTAGTTTTGTTACACATTCATGTGCTGCAGATGGTGTTGTTGATGTGATTTCGATGGTAATTCTGATGTTTAGCATTCATATGATGTAGATGGTAACTGTTCTTTTTTATTTTCATCTGGTTGAAAGTCCGGATCAACGTCATTCAACATGTCTTTCATAAACTTTTTGTTGGCGTTTCCCGTTAATTTCCATTGCTGTTTTTGTTTAGACAGCTCAGCTTTTTTTTTGCCAAAAGAACAACTTTTTGCTCCCTACTGTTCTAATGTTTAAACTAATTATATATGAGTTCATTTATTTTTTTTATATTTTTTTAATATGCTTAAACATTTAAAAACGAAAAACGCAACAAAAAACAATGCCACAGCTTACTTCAACCAAGTAACAGATTCAATGCTTAAATTAAGTTAAAAAGCACAACAAAAAATTTCAATATTTAGTATGACCACCCCTATGGTTAACCACAATTTTAAGCCTCTTAAGCATTGAATCGACCAGTTTTTGTGTCACTTCTGGGGTTAGTTCGGCCCGTTCCTCATTCAATGCAGTTTGCAGATCGCTTTTGTTAGATATTTTCTGTTTTCGGAAGTTTCTGTCCAAAATGACCCACAAATTTTCGATGACGTTAATGTCGGGCGACTGTGCCGGTGGTTTGATAACATGCAGTTCCAAGCCAGCCATGTCTGTAAAATACCCGACTTATGCCGACTTATATTAGATTTTCCCGGCTTACAAGCAAATTGGACATCAAAATTTCGAGATAATGAGACCTATCCATTGTAGTCTCAATAAATTGCAAATTTCTTACTCCGAACATACAGGCCCACAACATAACGCTACCACCTCCGTATTTGAATGTAACTTCAAGTTTTTGTTTTGCAATTCTGTATTTGGCTTACGCCAAACATATGAGGCTCCATCAGAGCCAAAAATATTAAACTTCGACTTATCAGCGAAAATACCGGTATTCCAAGATTTAGAATCCTTATATAATTGTTCCTTGGCCAATTTTAAACGTCACTTCTGATTTTTGGCGCTTATAAGTGGCTTCTTGCGCGCTATTCTACCACTGATCTTATGCTCTCTATGCACACAACTAATAGTTTGACGGGTGGCATGACTTGTCCAACTCAGCTTCCACTCTACTGACAATTTTGGGAGCCGATAGTCTTGGGGTTTCCCGGATTTTCCGGACAAAATACCGATCTTCCGTTGGATTGAAAATTTTGTTGGAGGCATTTCTCCCTTTATCGTGCGTTCTATTTTCGCGGATAAATCGGTATATGATGTTCTGCACTGTAGAAACACTTAGTCCAAAAATAGACAAATTATACATAGATGTCGATTCCTTTACAAAAAATTCTTCCTATGGAAAGTGGTCTCGCGAAATTCTTTCAAATGAACCTAAACTACCTAACATGTGTGTATGAGTTCATGTCTCTCTTCAGAGTTGCGGCCGATGATCGTAAATGCACGAAGCCTCTCTCACCAACACGATGTTGTTTGAACTCTACAATAACAATTTTGCTTTAAGGGCACCATACACTATCATTTATGCATGTCATGCATGCATGTCATGATTGAATTTTGATTTGCCATACACGTTCATGCCAACCAGTCTCGCTTCAAAACTCGAAGTGAAATGGTCGACGTATAGTGGCTTGTGCTCTCCTACTCGATAAAATTTTGGTACGCAAAATCGTTTGAAAGTGCGTAGCTTCCAAACCCGTTGAGATATTGACATGAAATTTTTATGGTTTGGTCTTTTGGAGTTGTGTATGAAAGGGGGGAGAGGGGACGGTTTTTGGCGAAAAATTTTGGTTTCTAGATCTTAAGAAAGTACTATGATAGTGGACTCATTTGCAAAAATAAAATGGTTAATAAGGGTTGAGGGGTGTATAAGTGGGGAGAAAACAATGAGTTTGAAACGCATGAAAGCCGGGATTCAAACATTTTAAAATCCATATCTATTGAACAATTTATGTCAAAAGTTTGAAACTCTATTCTTGTCCTCACGTATACTTCAAGATTAGACTAGGGATAACATTTTTAAGGGGGGGTGGTGGGGTGTGAGGTTGTGGGTGGTGCGTTGGGGATGGTGAAATACTTTGGATTACAATATCTTTCGAACCAATTACACCAGGAAGAGAAAATTTAGTTTCTCTATATGGGATCACAAGAGGAGTCTACTGAAAGTACAATTTTAGAGGCGACGAGAGGGTGAGCGCTATAGTGTTTGAGACAGCAATTTTTCAAAAAATGTAATTTTTATATCACTGAAACCGTATTAGATATGATCTTGAAAACTTTACAGGAGTTGCGGTGAGGAGGCATTTTTGGGGGTGGTGTTGAAAGGGGGTAGAAAGGAAAATATTCTGATTTTTATTTCCCGAAAACCGTAATGAATAGAAGGCTAACAATTTAGTATTATTATAGAGTTCAATAGGGGTAGCACGATACAGCGGTGAGGGGTGGTTTATATCTCAGAAGCGGTTTATGCCAGTAAGTTGAACACATATGTATGTAGATGCAATACTAGAGTAATTAAACCTAAAAAAGCTTAGATTTTGTTTATGTTCAGAGATTGAGTAAGAAAAATGTATGTATTTTCACGAACATCTTTAAAACTTTTAGATACATCGAGCTATTTTACTTTTGCGGGTTCTACATATGTACATATATGCTCCTAAAAATATTCTTCTAAATTTTTCGATATATAGCCCCTAACGGGATATAATGCGGTTCTGTACATATTTACGAATTCCTATATATTTCTAAACCAGGAAGCTTTAATGAACGGTATTTTTTAGGTTGTCAGTTGCAAAGTAACCTACATCGATTCAAAACACGCAACGCGTCCCGAACTTCTACCGAAAAAATAATAAAGTTGCGCCCAAACGGTTGGCAGATTTTTTGTCTGCGTCGATCCACCCGTACCTGACTAGGTGCCGACATGGCGGGGTTTTATGGCAAGTGAAAACCAAGGTGCGAAACTTCGAAGTTCTAGTGCAATAACACGATCTTGAAATTCAAAGAATTCTATAAAATCGCAAATTTTATTCAGAAACAAGACTCGATTACTTAATTCCTAGAAGAAAACCAGAAATTGTGAGTAATTTAGCCCTATGAAGATTCACGCAACGCATATGGCAACGAGATATTTGTTTTCCGTTAGGGTACGGAACAAAAATCAAGGAAAATATTTTTCTACCTTCAATGAGCCGAATTTTACGACTGTCCTTATATCTTTGTAGCCTGCTGATAAAGAGATTTGTTCTAAATCGGGTTAAAGTTTAAATATTATATTTAATATTATTTTGAATAATACAAGGATATGGGTAATAAAACGAATTTGAGGAATAAAAAGTAAGGACACAATAAATACTATAAGCCGGACATCAAAGGATTTTTTGTCTCATACAATCTACCCGTACCTGACTAGGTACTGACATGGCGAGGTTTTATGACAAGTAAACCTTCGTAGCGCTAGTGCAAAAATACGATCATAAAAATCAAAGCATTCTGTAACCATAAAAACGTACCTATGTACATATGTTTCATTCAAAATTAAAATTTCGATTGCTTTATTGCCAGGAACAATTCTAAAAATTGTGCGTAATTTAGCGATCATATCAGTGCGCTAGCCCTATGAAAATTCACGCAACGCACTTGGAAAAAATATATTTTTTTACCGTCAGGATACGACACCAGAATCAAATCGCCTTCAATGAACCGTCATCCGCATTCGAAAAATGTAAAGATGGAATGACGATGACCATAGACCATCATGCATTTCGTCATGCGCGTTGGCTCCGCCCACAAAAATCAAAATTTTTTGATTTTCATCATGCCGCAGACGGTCGGCACGAAATGCCATCATGCAGCCCCATACACGAGAGATTTTCGAGAAAAATTCAAAGCTTCGTGCATGCATGACATGCAAAAATGATAGTGTATGGTGCCCTTTACCGAAATTTAAGAAATGTTTTATTGCCCTGAAATTATGTGTTCGAGAGGTAAGATATGCGGAAAATAACATTATAGAAGGTGTTTTCGTAGAAGAAAAATGCAGGTGATACCGATTGTTTTCAGAATAACATCACACATCCCAAGAACTATTTGAAAAAGGATCTAAGAACTTAGACAGGAAGTAGACTCAATATCTGCAGACATATTTATACTCTAGATGAAATCATATAGAGTATTAAAAGTTTGATCCAGCCGAAAAATATGTAACGCATAGAACCAAGCCTCGGACGAAAAAAAGTTATGTGTTATTTTTTGTTTATTTGTGGCCGAAAACATCAAATTCGCTAGTAGTATGGATACACCGATTGTGGACCAAGGGAGCAAGGGAGCAAGAGAGCAAAGCTTTGTATGGATGACGTCATAGACTTGTAAGGAATTTGCTCCCCCCAATGCCGCAGGGTTCAATGACCTTTGGTGGGGGGACCTTTGGTATGGGGTCAATGACCTTTGGTATGGGGTCAATGACCTTTGGTGGGGGGCCTTTGGTATGTTTCTAATGAAATCTGATCATGTATCATGGCGGAAAGTGCTTCGAACTGAACTAGTTTTTCTTTGCGACGATCTCATGTCTTTCGTACTTGTTCTTGTTGTATGTAGTTAAATCCCAAATATATTTTCTACTTTTATAAGTAACCTGTGTCTATCGTTTATAATTTCGATTAGTTATGCTACATATTGCAAAAAGTTGTGAAATAATTGTTCTAGTTTGTTTTCAAATTGATTAGTCATGTATACTGCACTGTTATGTGCCGACATACGAAAGTGGATATAAAAAAGAGCACGTATGTATATGCGAAGACGAATTAAAAAAAATAACATGTGCATCTTCTTGATGCAACTATAATGCAGTGTGTATTTTTTTACGGCATAAGTGACGCGAAGAGTAAAATGAAAACGCATGTGATTGTATGTTTTATTTTATGCAATTTGAATCCTATATGATAATGACAATGAGTTGTAGTAAACATGAAGCACTGCGGTCAGTTTTTTACTTGTTATATTTTTTTCACTGATGGATTCTTTTCCGATCAGGTTTGTGGTAATATCGTTATACCATTAAGATGGGTAGTGGGTCAAGTTTATGGTAATAAAAGTGTATATCCGGGGTTATTGTCGTTTATCCGATATTATTGCCTAATGTTGTGAAATTGTACCTGTAAACTTTAAAAGTAGTAAATGAAACAGTTTTAGCTTTTATTCAGCATCTAAAAAATGACTACTCCAAACGATTTAAACGACAATTTTTACATTATATAATGGGCTGCAGTAACTTTATGCACTTTTACACACATTTTTCCGATTCATGTAACAATTTTTGTGCATATATTATTTTTTGAGGGAGACAATGCATCACTTTAGTCAATATTATTGCTTAATATTATGAAATAGTGCCTGAAAACTTCAAAAGTATTGAATGAAACAGGTTTTATTCGCGTTTTTCCGGATCACGATGCAACACTTTAGCTGATATTATTGCTTAATATTATGAAATTGTGCCTAAAAACTTCAAAAGTAGTGAATGTAACAGGTTTTTACAGTATTAGCTTTTATTCAGCATCTAAAAATGACTACTGCAACCGATTTAAACGACCATTTTTAGATTATATAATGCATTTTTTCTGATTCATTTGTCAATTTTTGCGCGCTTATCATTTTTTGAGGGAGACAATGCATCACTTTAGTCAATATTATTATTTAATATTAAGAAATTGTGGCTGAAAACTTCAAAAGTCTTGACTGAAACAAGTTTTTTCGCATTTTCCGGTTCATGTGACAAATTTTTTCGTGTTTATTAGTTTTTGATGACGATTATGCACCACTTTCGCCAATATTATTGCTGAATTTTGACCGAAAGCTTCGAAAGTATTGCATGATATAGGTTTTTTTTCGCATTTTTTTGTGCCTCTTCCATCCATTTTCGCGCGTTTCATTAATTTTTGAGGGAAAAGATATAGTACTTTGGCTGATATTATTGCTTAATATTATGAAATTGTGGCTGAAAACTTCATAAGTATTGAAAGAAACAAGTTTTTAGCATTTTTCTGGTTCATGTGAAAATTTTTGTATGTTTATTAGTTTTGATGACGATGATGCATCACTTTAGCCAATATTATTGCTTAATATTACGAAAACTCTTGGGATTTGTCATGGATTATAAAAAAAAAATGTAAACGTCAAACATGAACTAATTTTAGTTCGCACGAGAGCCGATGAGAAAGCATTTTTATCACCCATGATGATGTATAATTCAAAATTTCTAAACTACAATGGAAGGTGTCTCAAGTAACCTTAGATGGTTCTGAAAATTACAAATGCTGAAAAATATCGAATCTGGTCAAGCAGTTTAAATGTGTTTTCGAAATTTATATGAATATCCAGTTTAAGCAATAACAACCAATCATGTATGGAGATTAAAAGAACAAGTCAACTGGAAAACCGCGATATTTTATTATAGTTTTGCAGACGAATCAAAAAAAATCTGCCAACAGTCTGGGCGCAACTGTATTATTTTTCCGGCAGAAGTTCAGAACGCGTTCAATTCGGGGATGCGGTGTATGTTACTATGTGACTGAAAACCTAACAAAAAGTTCGGGAAGCAGTTAGAAAAGGGTGTAACATATGAATTAAATAATTGGGTCATATTCCGCGATGCGGTCTAGAGGTTGAAAAAACAAAACTTAAAAATAGGTGATTATTAAACAAACCTGGGGAAGTAAAAAGATATTCGATATTTAATCAGACCTGAGAAACATGGTGGAATTCATGAAAAAGTATACAACCAGTTTACACCCTCTTAGGGGTCGAATTTCAAAAAATCTTGAAAACTCATTCTAGGTATTCACATGAAGAATTCGTAGAATAAAAATGAATTCAATATTTCGAAAGACCTAGTAGATATGACGAAAATCGTGAAAATATATGCATTTTATATTAACCAATATTTTTTTTTGCCCCCCCCCCCTTCTGAAAGCCAATGAATATTTGAATTTTTTCTTATCAGAATTACTTTTCTAGTTAATTTACATATACGTACCGAGTTTCAACTTCCTAGCATAAGCCGCTCTGAAGTTAGGGAAAACACCCCCCACCACCGTACCATACTACCCCTAAAAAAAATTTACTTTTCCACTATGCCATTACTATAGCTTTATCTAAATACCAAGTTTCAGCTTCCTATCATTATAGATTCTTAAGATATAAGCATCGGAACTTTTTCTTTCTCACCCTTCCCCACCCTAACCCTCGACACCCACACCCCCAAACTTTTTTTCGCTACTAGGGTTTTATTAGGCCTACTTCTGGTAAAAATTTGAAATATCCATCTTACACTGATATTGAGATATGAATCGTGTTATTTTTGAAAAATTCTAATCCCTCCCACTTCCGTGCTCCTCCACCCCCTTCAAATATTTTACTTTGAGCAATCTTTATTTATCAAGCTTTATACTCAAACCAAATTTTGTTTTTCTGGTACCATTGGTTTGTGAGATATCGTAATCTAAAGTTTTTCACCCAAAAATTTTGTTTCAATCTACTCTCCTAGTATAACTACAAATATTTGTTAAGTCTTAATTGCTTGCTATTAATGGTTTAGGAGATATGGATTTTAGAATTGGTCGATCTCGGCATTTTTGCGTTTCGGACGCAATATTTCCCCCTCCACTCTATACTTCACAGGATCATTTCTGCAGTATGTCTTCATTAACTTTCAAATTAAATTGAAAGATTTTGCGTTTTTCACCCATTTCTTTTTTTTTTTGCAAATGGATCCATTATCAAAGCTCTATAGATATTCTAAGTTTCAGCCTCCTAACACAAGTGGTTCCTGAGATCTAGAAACCTTAATTTTTCGTCTAAAACGCTTACCCCGCCTTCCCCCTTACACCTCGTCCCCTGAAAAAAATGTCAATTCAAGGGGTCTACCAAGTCTATTCTTAGAAAAAATTTTAATTTAATAGCTCCACTGGTTTGAGAGCTACGAGCCTTCAAAGATTTTGGGGCGGTCGACGTACGGCGTACGGGGTACGGCGTACGGGGTACGGCGTACGGGGTACGGCGTACGGCGTACGGCGCACGGCGTACGGGGTACGGCGTACAGACGGAGTGAAAATTTTTATTGCTTTTTTCGCGTCATGAAACGTGGAAAAAAAAATTTTGATGGCAGCAAATTTTTTTTTTTTAAAAATCGATAACAATACTGTATTATAAATAATACAGTAAAATTGAAAGTATAAAGATGCAAGCAAATTTCAGCATTGTGTACTCACAAATGTTAAAATACACCTAAACTCGGAATCATATCCATATGATGAATTAAATATTAAATTTTTAACGTGATCGATATGCTATATTATACGATTATATGGTATAGCAATTTTCAACAATCTTGTTATGATGTCTAAGCACAACCAGTCCTTTCGCGAACGGAATACAAGAAAAATGCATCAATTATGGTAATTGGCTGTCCACGACAAAATGAAAACTATTAAAGGGAGCTCAGTTGACATACGGTTAGAAACCAAAACTTCAGCAGATATACCAGCACTAACAACAGCCAATAACTTATTGTTTTACGATCGTATAATTGAGTATAATCCTCTCACTAACGCAGTTCAAAAACTTGTATAAAGTTTAAGATAGATTGTCAACCACGATGGATGTTGTTATCGATATTCAAGGCTTCAAAGGTCCACAAAATAAATGTATTGTACAAGAATTCACTATCGTACACTTCAATGAAAACATTTACCATCGACATTTTATAATGAAACCACCATACAGTTTTGAAACGCTTCCAGATAATCTGAAACATCAAGCACAATGGTTATATGAAAATCATTACGGATTCTAATGGGATGGCGGTGAAACTTCATTCTATGACCTGAAACAATATTTACTACTCGATATGGAAAATACTATAATATACGTTAAAGGATTGGAAATGAAAAACTGGCTTGAGAACTTATTCAGCCTAAATTGTTGTTGAGGTATTCGACTTGAATAGTTTCGGTGTTCACAAGCTCAAGACACTGAGAAAGGACTATCCTGATACACAAAGATGTTCTTATCATACTGGATGTTGCTCTCTACAAAATTCTTATCTCTTAAAAAACTTTGTTATAAAAAATTCAATAAAAAGCTAAGTTGTTATAAACAAAAATTAGTCTTTTTAATCATGAGTAAGCGAGAAGTTGTGAATGAATTACATACATCTGCTCGAAGAAACTTTAAGCGACGACGGGTTATTATAAAAGGTTTGGATGACTTATGGCAAGCTGATTTAGTTGAGATGGGCGCATACGCTACCGAAAATACTGGATGTCGATTTCTACTTACAATAATTGATACGTTTTCAAAATATGCTTGGGCTGTTCCTATTAAATCGAAGACTGGTATAGAAGTCGCTAAAGCAATTGAGTCCATTTTCAAGCAGGGTAGGATTCCCAAGAACTTGCAAACGGATGATGGAAAGGAATTTTCCAATAAAAACTTTAAAAACGTAATGGAAAAACATCAAATTAATCATTATTCTACGTACAGCACTCTTAAAGCATCAATTATAGAGCGATTTAATCGTACGCTGAAAAATATGATGTGGAAAGAGTTTAGTATGAATGGAAACTACCAATGGATTAACTTAATTATTGTACTGATCAATACATATAATAACACAAAGCATCGAACAATAAAAATGAAACCTTCAGCAGTGAATAGCTTAAATGAAAAAAGACTTCTTTCTACCGTATACAACAATATAAAAGTTCTTGATGCGGCAAAATATGAAGTCGGTGATCATGTTCGAATTAGTAAATATAAACATATATTTGGAAAAGGTTACACACCAAACTGGACAACAGAAATTTTTAAGATTCGAAAAATTCAAAACACCAATCCTGTAACATATTTGCTAGAAGACTATGAAGGAAATTCAATTAAAGGAGGATTCTACGAAGCTGAATTACTGAAAACTAAAAACGCATCGCTGTATCTAGTGGAAAAAATTCTTAGAAAGAATGGAGACAAGGTGTTTGTTAAGTGGTTAGGATTTTCATCAAAACACAATTCGTGGATATATGTAAATGAAATACTATGAAAATAAGTTTAATTATTCAATAATCTCATGTAAGGAGCTACAAAAGTTTTTATTTCACACATTATCCACTGCTCATCATAACTTTCACAAGTATCTGATCTACATGATGTATCATCATAAACCTAAGGACAGTTTATACATATATTGTTTTCCAAATTAACGAGTGTGTAAAAAAAAGGGACAGTGTGTTTTTTTTGTTAGTTACCAGATATCACACAAGTGTAAATATTGCATTTGTGAAGCAATTTGGCGAAATTTTAAGATGGTTAATGTGAGAATTTATGCAAATCTACTGGAAGTGTTTTTAACCCCGGAAGACGAACCAAAATCTCTTGTACTACCTACCATTAGAAAAATGAATTTTCTTTTCAAACTTGCTAGCATGTTAAAATTGAAGTATTAGGTATGGAAAAAAATTTTTTAGACAATAAATTGTTGCTAATAGTTTTTAACTTTAGGTAGCGAAATTACTATAGCAGGAAATGTTTTACCTGGTTTTAGTAGATATAAAAACAATTTTTTTTTCGAGAGGTTGTCCCTTCAGTGAAGATGGTGATTGGACAACGTCGACGGATGAGAAGGAGCAGTTGAAGGAAGTTTTTTGTATGAATGGAGCTATTCATCCATATACAAAAAATCTGCCAACAGTCTGGGCGCAACTTTATTATTTTTCCGGCAGAAGTTCGGAACGTGGTTTATTCGGGGATGCGGAATATGTTACTATGTGACTGAAAACCTAACAAAAAGCGGTTAGAAAAGGGTGTAACATATGAATTAAATAATTGGGTCATATTCCGGAATGCGGTCAAGAGGTTGACAAAAACAAAACTTAAAAATAGGTGATTATTAAACAAGCCTGGGGAAGTGAAAAGATATTCGATATCTGATCTGACCTGAGAAACATGGTGGAATTCATGAAAAAGTATACAACCAGCTTACACCCTCTTAGGGGTCGAATTTCAAAAAATCTTGAAAACTCATTCTAGGTATTCATATGAAAAAACCGTAGAATAAAAATTAATTCAATATATTGAAAGACCTAGTAGATATGACGAAAATCGTGAAAATATATGCATTTTATATATGCTGATAATTTTTTTTGCCCCCCTTCTGAACGCCAATGAATACTCGAATTTTTTTTTATCAGAATTACTTTTCTGGTTAATTTACAAATACGCACTGAGTTTCAACTTCCTAGCATAAGCCGTTCTAAAGTTAGGAAAAACACCCTCCACCACCGTACCATACTACCCCTAAAAAAAAATTTATTTTTCCACCATGCCATTACTATAGCTCTATCTAAATACCAAGTTTCAGCTTCCTGTCATTATAGATTCTTAAGATATAAGCATCAGAACTTTTTCTTTCTCACCCTTCCCCATCCGCACCCTCTACACCTACACCACCAAACTTTTTTTTCCCTACTAGGGTTCTATTAGGCCTACTTCTGGTAAGAATTTGAAGCATCCATCTTGCATTGTTATTGAGATATGAAACGTGTAATTTTTGAAAAATTCTTATCCCCCTCCACTTACGTACTCCCCCGCCCCCTTCAAAGATTTTACTTTAAGCAATCTTTATTTATTAAACTTTATATCCAAACCGAATTTTATTTTTTTGGTGCCTCTGATTTGGGAGATATCGTAATGTTAAGTATTTCACCCCCAACCCCCGTAAGCCACTACCCCCACATAAAAATTTTGTTTCAATCTACTTTCCTAGTATAACTACAGATATTTGTTAAGTTTTAATTGCTTGCTATTAACGGTTTAGGAGATATAGATTTTAGAATGTGTAGATCTCGACTTTTTTGCGTTTCGGACGCATTGCTTCCCCCTCCACTCCCACACCCCTTCACCCATATCATGAATTTTTTTGCAAATGGGTCCACTATCAAAGCTCTATAGAAATTCCAAGTTTCAGCCTCCTAACATAAGCGGTTGCTGAGATCTAGAAACCAAAATTTTTCGTCTAAAACGCTTCCCCCACCTTCCCCCTCACACCCCCACCCCTGAAAATAATGTCAATTCAAGGGGTCTACCCAGTCTAGTTCTAGAAAAAATTTAAATTTAATAGCTCCACTGGTTTGAGAGCTACGAGCCTTCAAAGGATTTTGGCGGTCCACGTACGGCGTACGGCGGACGGCGTACGGCGGACAGACGGAGTGAAAATTTTTATTGCTTTTTTCGTGTCTTCTAGTCATGAAATGTACACAAAAAAATTTTGAGGGCAGCAAATTTTTTTTTTTTTTTTTTTAAATCAATAACAATACTGTATTATTACTAATAAAGTAAAATAGATAACGAAATCAAACGAGTGGAACGAGAGCTTGCATGTTTAAAAGAAACAAGCAATTTGAAAGGTATTGAAGAAATATATGCTAAAATCCAACGTATAGAAGAAAAGCTTAAAAGCTTTGAAAAATAGCAGAAGAAACAAGATTAATTTGAAAGGGTAAAACATCATGAAAAAACAAGTTAGATTCAACGATACGAATGTCATCATACAACTTGTTGCCTGGAGTTTCGAATATCATTATAAGCTAAGAGGAATACGGGAAATGTGATAGTAAGATTTAAAAGTTTTTTTAGATTTTATATTATGTAGTGAACATAGAGATAGAGTTTATAATAAAAGATTTTATATTTAAAAAAATGTGTTCTCATTCAAAAGTTATAGAAATTTGATATGCTTGAAGACTCATCAATAGACCACCTGCTGAATTTTGCAACTCCGGTTAATAAAACCACCTACTCAAAAACATGACTCAACTTGTTTGCTGACTATCAACCTGCTATGACTCATCGCTCAATTTCACAACTTGCTTCGATCATGCCGCCTGTTATTTTTTCTTTTTTAAATAATAACAACAATCACTTTTTACTTTATTTATTCAACAATTATAATTTTTTAGTTTAATAATATATTTTTTATCTTACAGTGACCCCAAGCATAGGTTTCTACCCCGTTATCCTTTATGTAACGCTTATCATCTATATCTGAAGAAGAGTATCCATATAATTTAAACTGATATTATCACAGTACTTCGGCTTCATATAATCATAGTGGAACTCATACATTTTCCATTTTGATAATTCGAGTACCGTGAAGCCTACTACTGTCGTAAGTACTCGCTGCATTTGAATGGCTACCATATTTTCTTGAAAATGTATATATACTGTGAAAATTTGGTTTTGCTATTAAGGCCCGAGCTCCTAAACGTCTTCTAGAACTTTCCCAACTTTGAACAATTTTTATGTCTTTCCGTTTATCTACGTTCTCCATTGTCTTACCATAAACTGCATTATTTAAGAATTTAAAAAGTTCTTTTCAAATTCATTCATTCAGCTAGTGTACGGTGATGAGTATTCAGATCAATCTATTCTTTCAACCAACAGGACTGTTTAAATTTCAATATTCTATGTATTCGCGTTAATTTCATACCGTTTTGAATACATTGTTGAAGAACTTTGTAATGAATAATATATTTCGATTTGTTTGTTAGATCTGGAATTAATTTTAGAAATTTGGAACCGGGACTTCTTTTATTTTCTGCGCAAAATGGTAAATCGTTATGGAGATAGTGAATGCCTTCTGGATACTCTACTAAATCGACTTCTAATATGTAACCATATTCAGAATTAAAAGGAATGTTGTGAACATCAAAATCGGAATCTAGCCATTTGAATTCGCCATAAGGAAGGGGTTGTGACATTGCCCATCCATATAAATTGTTGGCGTCAAGATACATTAGATATTCTGATGGTTTGCTTGAATCATAATCAGGCATATATTTGTTGTTAGCTAATGAATGTCTATTTGAACATTGAGCTATACCACCCCTTATACCTCGTTGAATAAAGGTATGCATATTGATATCTGTTAAAAGTTAAAATTTAAGTGGTAATTTAAGTGGTTTTTAACATAGCATCCCATGATAACCCAGGTGTTGTATAATATTGGCATGGATCTAGTTCATAAATATTTTTGCATACTTTTCTGAAATTCTCAAATACATCAGCTAACAACAACACATCAGTTTTTAAATATAGTTCTAAATAGTCTTCAATGGTCTTACAATTAAATTTTTTCCAAACATTTAGAGCATGATTGTGATCCTCTTCAGAACATTCAGTATCGGTTAATCGGCTATAAAAGTTTTCACGAGATGGAAGCTGAGACTCATTCAATTTTTCATACGAATTTATATTTTCATAAGGAAATACGCCCTTCCTAGTAATTGACTTGAACTCTTCATCCTTTTCAAATATTGATCGTACAATTTGAAAATCGTCTATGGGTAGGTTCTTAGCTAATGTTTCTAAGCTAGATGGCATAAATCGGAATGAATCTAAAAATCTCAATTCAATTGAATCAGTATCAGTTATAAAAATTCTCTTTGATAGCGATACATATAGTTCTTTGTTAAGAGGAATTACGTTAATATTACCGGGAATAGATGAAAGTTCTTGTACAAACAAGTGACTGTCATATCCAGGAAAGTTATGGAAAAATATTGGAAAGAATTTCGGAACTCGGAACTTTAAATTACAGTCAGAATGTGCTGGACCTCTATATTCGCCTGTCAAATGACAATGATCCGCGACTCGATTACTATCCAATTCTTTTTTGCATATATGGCAAATACTACTCTCGTTTTGAAATTTACGTTCGACTAATGTAAGAGAATTCATAGGGACAACTTTTGATAAGTAATTATAATAAATATTTTTGATATCCTTAACTAAATATTCTACAAACTTACAAGCTGTATCTTTACCTTTATATATACATAGTTGGTTAAGTGTATTATTATATGAACACTTAATATAGTAGCTAAACGCACAAGGTATATGTTTCTGAATTGAAGTCGTGGATGAAGTCGATGGATTTGGTGAACACGAATCCACACTTTCCAAGATATATTCTAAATCAGCATATACCAGGAACGGGACATCTAATTTTCGTTGATGTTCGGTGAAAGATAAAAATGATTTTTCCGGTGTTGGCATTTTCGTTACTAGTCTGCTACATTCCGGTTTATGTAGATCGAGAGCTTCTTGTTGATGAAAGTATTGTAAGCACGTGTTACACATATAAATCTAATGTCCAGCTAGTGTTAGTTGATTTCTGATCAATCTGTAAAAGAAACATAAAATTCAAATATTATTTTTAAGAAAAAATATATAATACTTTACCTTGACATATTTTTGATCCATACATAATGATAATTGTCTTCATCTTGCAGTAATAAGATGTTCAAGTGCGTTCGTTTCTCTTCTTTCGTTGTATAGTATGGTCCAACTATAGCATTTTCCTCCTTCTCAAAACCGAACACATTAACACTTATATCCGGATTAAGTTCTTCGAATATTTTTATTTCATCAACTTTAATTGGAAATACTAATTGTCCGAATTTAACACTTTGCCGGTTTTTCAAATTTATATCATTTTTTTGAATATCGTCAATTTGATAGCTTGAGGTTCTATCATTATGCACGTCACCGGGCTCAAGGCTGATATTACAGACCACTTAAAACAATATTCATCATAGTTCTTTATATTAATACACGCATGTTTATCTTTTAAAAATTTAGGAAGTTCTATGTACTGCGAACCTCTTAACGGTTTATACTGATTAATATTAATTTCGAGGTGCTCTTGAAACTCTTCACTTTTTACACAAATTTCGTCCATCATTGATCTATAGATAGAGATTAATTCTTCTTCACTCTGCACATTACACATTCTTGTTTGAAAAGATTTTACATCGTACACTACGTCAATATTATCAACATTATTGTTTTTAGTATATTTTATATATACAGCAAATAGTTCCAAATTGAATTTGAAGGCTGTATGCTTCACTAAATGTTCTTTTAAGATTTTAATCACAAGATTTTCACACGTGTCTAAAAACTTTTTTGGCACTATTACGTCGAGATTCTTATTTTCCAAAATAATTGTTTCGATTCTTTCTTCAAAAGAACTCGTTAAAACTTTAAAATGTTCATTAATCGAGACGGCAGTGTTTCTTTCATGTAAATTTGTTCGAATATGATAGTTCCAATTTTTGTTTGACACTTCTAACTTACACGCGTTACATTTCTTTGATGGTGATGTAGTCGAAAGGACTATTGACGTAGTCGGCTGCATTATTGATGTAGTCGGTTGCACTCAGTGGCGTGGCGTGATAGTTCAGCAATGGGAAGCAATTGGTTAATATCCACAATTTTTTATTATTATTCTACCTATCAATTTACTGCATATTGATTGAACCTCCTCCATTAGCACCCAGCAGGGATCTAGGAGGCTATTTAGAACGTTGGTGTTTAGGTTGTCAGTCGCAGGCACCTACACCTAGCTCATCATTAAACGCTTTCCGGACTTCTATCAAAAAAATTATAAAGTTTCGATCATAGTACCTACATATTAGCAGATTTTTTTTTATTTTTTACGTATTTTTTGGAATAGAAGAGTCAATAGAAATAAATAATAACAATAAAATAATAAAAATTGATCTCATTAACCCTAAAAGTTTTTCAGAATTCGTTAAAACTGCTTGAATCAGAGTTTCCTTCGATTCAATATAATAGTAGAAATAAAAGTGAATTAAATATCTCATTAGACCCAATATATAAAAATTCTTGAAAATGTACACAACCTTTTTACACACCCTGAAGGCTTGGATATCGAAAAATTAGAAAAAAATATTTCTAGGGGCTCGCAAAAGTAAAATTTATTTCGGCATGTCCAATATAAATATATAACGAAATCGTGGAAATGTGGAAAAATCCCTTTTCACGGACAATTGTTTTACTCAACCTCTATGCTAATAAAAATCAGTTTTTTTTCTTTGATTACTTCATATACATATGTACGTACTAAGCTCCAACTTTCTCCTTCATAAGCCGTTTTTGAGATATGAAAAATCACCACCCATTAATTTTTTCTATGATACCTCTTGATTAGCTCTATGTAGTAATTTTTTACCTTTCTTTGGTTTGTAGTTTTTCAAAAATAAAAATTGATGTTATTTCCTTTCCACGCCCTCCCACCATCAGCTCCTTCACTAGTACCTCCAGAATTTGTTTTCTCAGTTAGAATTGTGGACCTAACTCCTGTAAAATTTCTAAGATCATATATGGTACGGTTCTTAAAAAAGAAAAATGAAATATTTTAAAAATGGCCCCACTTTTGTGGTCTACCTCTCAGTTTTATATTCAATGAGCTTCTCAGCATATCCTATATACATATAAATATATATATATATATATATATATATATAACTAAATTATACCTTCCTGATTGATTCGAAAGATATTCTTATCCAAAGTTTTTTACCCCAACCCCTACTCACCACCTTCTTATTCAAAAATTTTAGCTCTTGATTAATCTGCTACATATTATTTCTTAAAACAACTACAAGTTTCAATCTTCTGACATCAACCATTCAGAAAATACGAATTTCAGAATGTTTCAACCTCAGCTTTCAAGCACTCCGAAGACATTGCTTTCCCTCCACTCCCACACGCCACAAACCTTATCGTAAATTTTGCAGACAGGTCCACTATCATACTTTTAAATAAGTTCCGAGTTTCAGCATCCTAACATACCATAAGTGGTTCCTGTGATCTAAAAACTAAATTAAATATGTACAGTTAAACTATTTACCACAATTCAATTCAAAACTTCAATCAGAATTCAATTCCTATCCTACTCTGGTAGCACCAATTTCTGATCAGATCTCTGCTCGCTGCAAGCTTCTCCGCTGCAGCCAAGAATGTGTTGTACGAAGAGATGCACAATCTGCATTGCTTCCACCGAGCCATACTACCATGCAGCGTGTGTGAGACTTTGCAGTGGGCTTACTGCGAAATGACTTCAACGCTCATACATGCATTGCTTTTCCGCGGGGTGTTTTTCTGAGTTTCTGTTCGCTTGCCGTGGTGCTGCCAAATCGGCTGTGTGCGATTTTCGCGTGTAGTTTCTTACAAACTTTTATTTAGACTGTGAAAATGTATGAACTAAAATTTTTTTTACGATTTTTCTGCGCGTGAACCATTTGATTACATGTACATTAGTAGTAATAGTTTGTGATTAGGCTTGTGTCTCTACAACAATGGTTGGAAACTTAAAGCTAACAATGGCTGTATTGAAATAAAATTAGATTGGCATGAAGGAAAAATGGTTAAGAAAAACGTATTTTAGATATACTATTTTTCAGCAAAGTGTAAGGGAAGCAATGCTTCCCTTGCTTCCATGGACGCCACGCCACTGGTTGCACTGTTAATGTAGTCGGTTGCACTATTGATGTGGATGGTTGTACTAGGTTATTACACTTTTTAAGATGTTCTAATAATTTATCTTTGCGCGTATATACTTTCAAACAAAATTTACATTTAGATCCATCCTTTAGATGTACACTTCTAATATGCCTATTTAAGTTACTGCCACGTGAACAGCTTAGACCACAATATTCACAAACGAAGGATTTCATTTTTAATTATTTTCTCTTGAATATATTTTATGTTACTTTCACAGTTTTTTCAAGTTACTTGGTTGTTTTCAATTTCACTATTTTTTGAGCTTCATCCAGTTATTTCCAATTTAACTACTTTTTTAGCTTCACTTCACTTTAGCTATTTTCAAACTTGTTTTACGTTTGAACTTTTCACGTCAACTAATAATTTTTAGAAAAATGGTTGCGTATTTATAGTTTATTTCATGTTATTGCGAACTCCCCACTCCAACTTATCCAATCAGGTTCATCCACCACTCCAAAAACATATTGCGATCCTCCACTCCAAAAGATAATTCTGAGAGAGTATGATTCATCTCACCTGCTAGATGATATGCTGCCTGACTGAAACATGTTTCAACAAGTCGGCACTATAATATCATACAACACCTCAATCAAAAACAATGATAAACGTGCAAAAATTGACACATAAGCAAAATCGGCAATAACTCCGGATATACACGTTTATCACCATAAACTTGACCCACTACCCATCTTAATGGTATAATGACTGACATTACCACTAAGCTAAATTGATAATAACCCTCTCAGATATACACTTGTATCACCTCGAACTTGTCTCAATATCAATCTTAATAGTATAGCAAAAAATACTGCAAACCTGATCTTGTTATATTAATAGAAAAAATGCATATAAAAAAATTGCATAATGTTTACTGCAATTCGTTATCATCATCATACTATAGGGTTCAAATTGCATAAAACTAGACATACAATCACTTGCGTTTTCGTTTTACTCTTCGCGTCACTTATGCCGTAATAAAATACACAATACAAGAAGATGCACATGTTATTTTTTTTAATTCGTCTTCGCATATACATACGTGCTCTTTTTTATATCCACTTTCGTATATCGGCACATAACAGTGCAGTATACATGACTAATCAATTTGAAAACAAACTAGAACAATTATTTCACAACTTTTTGCAATATGTAGCATAAGTAATCGAAATTATAAACGATAGACACAGGTTACTTATAAAAGTAGAAAATATATTTGGGGTTTAACTACATACAACAACAACAAGTACGAAAGACATGAGATCGTCGCAAAGAAAAACTAGTTCAGTTCGAAGCACTTTCCGCCATGATACATGATCAGATTTCCTGTTTTATCTGATCTAATTTCCATATCAGCTATTCTAAACGGCATATTTTGGCTGTAACCTTGGCCTACTGCATACGCAACCCCCCTAAAGGTCATTAGCCCCATACCAAAGGCCCCCCACCAAAGGTCATTGACCCCATACCAAAGGTCATTGACCCCATACCAAAGGTCATTGACCCCATACCAAAGGTCCCCCCACCAAACGTCATTGAACCCTGCGGCATTGGGGGGAGCAAATTCCTTTCAAGTCTATGACGTCATCCATACAAAGCTCTACTCCCTTGCTCCCTTGGTCCAGAATCGGTATATCCATACTACTGACGTCCGTCCGTCCGTCCATCCGTCCGTCTGTCTGTCCGTTAGCACGATAACTTAAGAACGCCTTCACCTAGGCTCTTGAAATTTTGAATCTGGGTGTTTGGTTGAATTTGTAAGACTAAGTTCGTTAACGGGCAAAATCGTCCTACTCCTTCGGATAGCTGCCATACAAAGTGTCCTTAAAACACGTGTTCAAGAATATTGGTCGATAACTTCAGAAGGGCTTAACCTAAGTCTTTGAAATTTCGCATGTGCTATTTTTCCAAGAGTTGGAGCTAACTGTATGATTATGAAGAAAATCCTAATAGTCCCTTGAGGGGCTGCCGTTCATATATCCTGAAAAATGACTTCACTTAATTTACGAAACTCACTATAACTCAAGTAATCTTTTAGCTACGAATTCGGAATTTTATACAAATTAGTTTCGAGTGAAGACGAAGTTCAAGTTTATTAGTCAGCGAAATCCTTTAATTCCTTCTGGTATCTTCCATACAAAACATAACGCAGTCACGATCGGCTGCAAGCCAATCGTATGATACTCTAGATGAAATACTGAACTCCGATTTATATTTTAGTTGCAAATATATCAAAAAAATGAGGAGAGCACAAGCAATTATAACATAACCTTTTACTTACAGGTAGAAAATATTGTATGGTGGCTACTCGATTTTTTGATTTATAGTGAGTTCCATTAAGTAAGTTAGGACATTTTACAGAATTTTCGTATGGCAACTACATGAAAGACTTATGGGATATTTTTCATATTAATAGTTTCAGCTGCGACAATTATAAAATTAATGTGTATAAAATTTTCAAGTCGTAACTTAAAGTGTTCTAAAGCTATCGTTCAATATTGGTGAACATGTTTATTAAGGACTTTTGTATGACAGCTACCCGAAGGAGTCAACGGATGGCGCTAATTAATGAACTCCGTTTTGGTTTTGGTATAAAACTAATTTCTGTAAAATTTTAAAATCCTGGTTTAAACCGTTCTTGAGTTATAGTGGATTCAGTAACATGCATACATTTTTGAAGGACTTTTCTAGGCTGCTACACGAAGGACTCACTCGATTTGCTTTATATTCAGAACTTTCGATTCAAACATTGTAACCCCTAAGTATGCAAAATTTAAAGTTCCTAACTTGAAGCATTCGAGCAATAATTGTGAAAACGTGTTTTAAGGACTCTTGTATGGGAGGTACCCGAAGGAGTGGAAGGATATCGCTCAATAACGAACTTAGCCTTACTTTTTCCATTTTACAAGTTGTGACAAAATTTCAACTTCCCAGGTCAACGCGTTCTTGAGTTATCGTGCTAACGGACGGACGGACGGACAGCAAACGGATTTGGGGGTTTTGGACAAAAATAAACATAAAATACTCTATAACTTTTTTCGTCCGAGGCTCGGTTCTATGCGTTACAAACTTTTCGGGCTGGATTAAAGTTATAATACTCCATATGTTCATCTAGAGTATAAAAAATCTGCCAACAGTCTGGGCGCAACTGTATTATTTTTCCTGCAGCAGTTCAGAACGCGTTCAATTCGGGGATGCGGTGTATGTTACTATGTGACTGAAAACCTAACAAAAAAATCGGGAAGCGGTTAGAAAAGGGTGTAACATATGAATTAAATAATTGGGTCATATTCCGGGATGCGGTCTAGAGGTTGAAAAAAACAAAACTTAAAAATAGGTGATTATTAAACAAACCTGGGGAAGTGAAAAGATATTCGATATCAGATCAGACCTGAGGAACATGGTGGAATTCATGAAAAAGTATACAACCAGTTTACACCCTCTTAGGGGTCGAATTTCAAAAAATTTTGAAAACGCATTCTAGGTATTCACATGAAGAATCCGTAGAAAAAAAATGAATTCAATATTTCGAAAGACCTAGTAGATATGAATAAAATCGTGAAAATATATGTATTTTATATTTACCGATATTTTTTTTTGCCCCCCCCTTCTGAACGCCAGTGAATGTTTGAACTTTTTTTTTTTTAAGAACTACTTTTCTAGTTAATTTACATATACGTACCGAGTTTCAACTTCCTAGCATAAGCCGTTCTGAAGTTAGGGAAAACACCCCCCACCACCGTACCATACTACCCCTAAAAAAAAAATTATTTTTCCACCATGCCACTACTATAGCTTTATCTAAATACCAAGTTTCAGCTTCCTATCATTATAGATTCTTAAGATATAAGCATAGCAACTTTTTCTTTCTCACCCTTCCCCACCCTCACCCTCTACACCCACACCCCCAAACTTTTTTTCCCTACTAGGGTTTTATTAGGCCTACTTCTGGTAAAAATTTGAAACATCCATCTTACACTGTTATTGAGATATGAATCGTGTTATTTTTGAAAAATTCTAATCCCTCCCACTTCCGTGCTCCTCCACCCCCTTCAAATATTTTACTTTGAGCAATCTTTATTTATCAATCTTTATAATAAAACCGAATTTTGTTTTTCTGGTCCAATTAGTTTGTGAGATATCGTAATCTAAAGTTTTTCACCCCCCACCCCCGTACGCCACTACCCCCACCCAAAAATTTTGTTTCAATCTACTCTCCTAGTATAACTACAGATATTTGTTAAGTTTTAATTGCTTGCTATTAATGGTCTAAGAGATATGGATTTTAGAATTTGTCGATCTCGGCATTTTTGCGTCTCGGACGCATTATTTCCCCCTCCACTCCCACACCCCTTCACCCATATCTGTTTTTTTTTGAAAATGGGTCCATTATCAAAGCTCTATGGAAATTCTAAGTTTCAGCCTCCTAACACAAGCGGTTCCTGAGATCTAGAAACCTAAATTTTTCGTCTAAAACGCTTACCCCACCTTCTCCCTTACACCTCCTCCCCTGAAAATAATGTCAATTCAAGGAGTCCACCAAGTCTATTCTTAGAAAAAATTTTAATTTAATAGCTCCACTGGTTTGAGAGCTACGAGCCTTCAAAGATTTTGGGGCGGTCGACGTACGGCGTACGGGGTACGGCGTACGGCGTACGGCGTACGGGGTACGGCGTACAGACGGAGTGAAAATTTTTATTGCTTTTTTCGCGTCTACTAGTCATGAAACGTGGAAAAAAAAATTTTGAGGGCAGCAAATTTTTTTTTTTTAAAAATCGATAACAATACTGTATTATTAATAATTATTAATAATACAGTAAAATCCGTAAGACACTAGTTCAAGAATATTGGCCGATACCTTCATAAGTATTTAAGCTTCGCCTTTGAAATTTTGTATGTGTTATTTTTCCATGAGTTGAAGCTGACTGCATGATTATGAAGAAAATCCTAATAGTCGAGGCATTTCTTTCTTTATCGTGCGTTCTATTTTCGCGGATAAATCGGTATATGATGTCCTGCACTGTAGAAACACTTAGTCCAAAAATAGACAAATTATACATAGATGTCGATTCCTTTACAAAAAATTCTTCCTATGGAAAGTGATCTCGAGAAATTCTTTCAAATGAACCTAAACTACCTAACATGTGTGTATGAGTTCATGTCTCTCTTCAGAGTTGCGGCCGATGATCGTAAATGCACGAAGCCTCTCCCACCAACACGATGTTGTTTGAACTCTACAATAACAATTTTGCTTTACCGAAATTTAAGAAATGTTTTATTGCCCTGAAACACATATCCCAAGAACTATTTGAAAAAGGATCTTAGAACTTAGACAGGAAGTAGACTCAATATCTGCAGACATATTTATAAGCTAGATGAAATCATATAGAGTATTATAAGTTTGATCCAGCCGAAAAATATGTAACGCATAGAACCAAGCCTCGGACGATAAAAAGTTTTGTGTTACTTTTTGTTTATTTTCGGCCGAAAACATCAAATTCGCTTGACGTCCGTCCGTCCGTCCATCCGTCCGTCCATCCGTCCGTCTGTCTGTCCGTTAGCACGATAACTCAAGAACGCCTTCACCTAGGCTCTTGAAATTTTGAATCTGGGTGTTTGGTTGAATTTGTAAGACTAAGTTCGTTAACGGGCAAAATCGTCCTACTCCTTCGGATAGCTGCCATACAAAGTGTCCTTAAAACACGTGTTCAAGAATATTGGTCGATAACTTCAGAAGGGCTTAACCTAAGTCTTTGAAATTTCGCATGTGCTATTTTTCCAAGAGTTGAAGCTAACTGTATGATTATGAAGAAAATCCTAATAGTCCCGTGATGGGCTGCCGTACAAATATCCTGAAAAATGACTTCACTTAATTTACGAAACTCATTATAACTCAAGTAATCTTTTAGCTACGAATTCGGAATTTTATACAAATTAGTTCGAGTAGAGACGAAGTTCAAGTTTACTAGTCAGCGAAATCCTTTAACTCCTTCTGGTACCTCCCATACAAAAAATCCTTAAAACACTAGTTCAAGAATATTGGGCGATACCTTCATAAGTATTTAAGCTACGCCTTTGAAATTTTGTATGTGTTATTTTTCTAAGAGTTGAAGCTGACTGTATGATTATGAAGAAAATCCTAATAGTCGCTCGAGGGGCTGCCATACAAATGTCCTGTAAAAATGACTTCACTTAATTTACAAAACTCACGATAACTCATGTAATCGTTTAGCTATGAATTCAGAATTTTGTACAAATTAGTTTTGAGTGAAATTAAAGTTCGAGTTTACTAGTCAGCGAAATCCTTTAACTCCTTCTGGTACCTTCCATACAAAAAATCCTTAAGACACGTGTTCAACAATATTTTTCGATAACCTGCCAACACGGCTCTATATATTCTGAAATTTTTAGCTTTCTATCCTTTGATGTTTTCGACAAATATCAGTGACACTTCTAAAAAATTTCTCTGCTAGAATTCCATTGGGCTATAACTCCTGTAACAATTTGAAGATCATATCTGGTACGGTTCTTGATATGTAATAATTTAATTGTTTAACAAATGGCTATCCCGTAACTTTTGTGCTCCTCCTTACCCCTCCTCCGACCTCACAACTCACTACCCAAGAAGATACCACTCGTAGGGGTATCATCCAATCTACCCATTACCAAAATTTTTACTTAATATCTCTACGGGTTTGTGAGCTACTCGCATACAATCGTACCCTTAAGGAAAAATCTTCTGGGCCTGGGCGCAACTTTATTATTTTCCGACAGAAGCTCGGAACGCGTTCAATTCTAAGATGCGGTGTAGTTTACTATGTGACTGAAAAACTTGATATCATCATACTCCGGGATGCGGTCTAGAGGTTGAAAAAAGAAAAAACCTAAAAATAGGTGATTATTAAACAAGTCCGTGAAAGTTAAATGATATTCGATATCTGATCAAACCTGAGAGATATGGAAGAATTGATGAAAAAATAAATACAAAATTTCAGCTTTTTATCATTATAGGTTCTTAAGATATAAACATCGGAACTTTTTCCTTTTCATCCTCCCCCACCCTCACCCACATCCCGAAAAAAATTTTCTCTGCTAGGGTTCTATAGCGTAGGCCCACGCTTGTTAAAAAATTTGAGCATCTATCTTGTACTGTTCTTGAGATATGAAACGGTTTTTTTTTTAAAATTTCTTATCCCCCCCATTTCGTGTGTCACCACCCCCTTAAAAAAATTTACTTCAAGCAATCTTTATTTGTCGACCTTTCTACTCAAACCGAATTTCATTTTTCTTGTGCAATTGGTTCGTGAGATATCGTAATCTAAAGTTTTTCACCCCCCACCCCCGTACGCCACTACCCCACCCAAAAATTTCTTTTCAATCCTTTCTCCTAGTATAGGTACAGGTATTTGTTAAGTTTGAATTTCGTGCCATCAACGGCTTAGGAGATAAGGATTTTAGAATGTGTCGATCTCGCATTTTTGCGTTTCGGACGAATTATTTTCCCCCCACTCCCACATCCCTTCACCCATATCAACAATTTTTTTTGCACGTGAGTTCACTATCGAAGTTCTATAGAAATTCAAAATTTCAGCTTCCTAGCATAAGCGGTTGCTGAGATCTAGAAACCAAAATTTTTCGTCTAAAACCCTTCGTACTCCTCCCCACTCACACCCACACCCCTCTTAAAGATACCAGTCGTAGAGGTTCACCCAACCTACCCATCATAAGAATTTCATGATAATACCTCAACGGGTTTAAGAGCTACGCGCCTTCAAACTATTTGGCGTACGGCGTATAGACGGAAATTTTTTTTTATTGCTCTTTTAGAGTCTACTAGTCCAAAAACGTGAAAATACAAAATTTCAGGGTAATTTTTGAGAAATTTTAGGTCGATCACAATACTTTATTATTAAAAAATAATAAAGTAAAAAAACCCACATTCCGTGTGATCGCAGCCAACATTCACAATCGAATGAGCTAGTACACTTCAGGACTAATAACCCTGAAGCTTCAAAAACAGCTCCGATTCACATCACGATCGCATTCGTTTTCTCATAGCGAAATGCATCGAGAGAGAGAGTTCGTATACGTGAACAAATGTCGATAATTTCCTTAGTGTTGGTAAGATTAGGCCGGCATTAGGTGTTAGGCCCGAAAAAAAAGTACCCGAATGCTTAGCATGGAATGGACATCTATGTGTAATTTGTCTATGGTCCAACTATCTCACAAATTTTTCTGCGCGAATGACCACTTTTAAAATTACTGAGATCAAGTTCTCGCTGATCAATTGTTGAACGTGGTCCCATTTCGCAAAACTAATTTGTCTGTACGATCTTTTCAAAGAATTCAGGTAGAATGAACTTGACCACATTACGAATACTATAATAGCCCTGACCAGAATAGACTTAAGGCACCTTAAGGCAGCTTAAGTTTTTCTACGACTGTATAGAAATGCACGTAGCCAGCCAGAATGGACTTACGGCATCTTTCGTTGACTTTTCCAAACTTTCGTTAAAACTTAAGTGTACGGTTCTGAGCGTAGAAACTTAAGCAAACTTATGCGTTTGACATTTATTCACAGATTTTCCGAAATTTTTGTACTTTGTGACTTCAGACTTGTGATTTATAGTTAACTCTACTTTAAAAAAGGAAAATTTATTTTAATTTAGACTCTCTTGATGAGTATTTGACGGCCGATATTTGACTTTTTTAGCTGTCAAACTTCTCTTAACTTAAGGCTATTGTGGTTGGGTATAAGATTCATTAAGTTTTGCCACAAACTTTACGTGCCTTAAGGCGTTTGACGAAAAGTTGTTAAGATTCCTTAAGTCTATTCTGGTCAGGGCTAATGACTAAGTCATAGAAAAGAAAATAACCGCTACATTGAAAAATAAAGGATCATTGCATACCTGCAAAGTGTTTGGTTGATATAAGCTGTGGCATTAGCCCTGACCAGAATAGACTTAAGGCACCTTAAGGCAGCTTAAGTTTTTCTACGACTGTATAGAAATGCACGTAGACAGCCAGAATGGACTTAAGGCATCTTTCGTTGACTTTTCCAAACTTTCGTTAAAACTTAAGTGTACGGTTCTGAGCGTAGAAACTTAAGCAAACTTATGCGTTTGACATTTATTCACAGATTTTCCGAAATTTTTGTACTTTGTGACTTCAGACTTGTGATTTATAGTTAACTCCACTTTAAAAAAGAAAAATTTATTTTAATTTACACTCTCTTGATGAGTATTTGACGGCCGATATTTGACTTTTTTAGCTCAGGTCAGGGCTATTAGCCCTGACCAGAATAGACTTAAGGCACCTTAAGGCAGCTTAAGTTTTTCTACGACTGTATAGAAATGCACGTAGACAGCCAGAATGGACTTAAGGCATCTTTGGTTGACTTTTCCAAACTTTCGTTAAAACTTATGTGTACGGTTCTGAGCGTAGAAACTTAAGCAAACTTATGCGTTTGACATTTAATCACAGATTTTCCGAAATTTTTGTACTTTGTGACTTCAGACTTGTGATTTATAGTTAACTCCACTTTAAAAAAGAAAAATTTATTTTAATTTACACTCTCTTGATGAGTATTTGACGGCCGATATTTGAATTTTCTAGCTGTCAAACTTCTCTTACCTTAAGGCTATTGTGGTTGGGTATTAGATTCATTAAGTTTTGCCACAAACTTAACGTGCCTTAAGGCGTTTGACGAAAAGTTGTTAAGATTCCTCAAGTCTATTCTGGTCAGGGCTGTTGTTTTTTGATGCGATTTTCGTTTTTAAATATTTTCGAATAAAATTTTCGAAAAAATCTGCCAACAATCTGGGCGTAACTTTATTATTTTTCCGGTAGAAGTTAGGAACGCGTTCAATTCTGAAATGCGGTGGAGGCTACTATGTGACTGAAAACCTATCAAAAAGAACAAGATCGTGGAAGTGAAAATCTGATTGGATCTGAGAGATATGGAATAATTTAAGAAAAAGTACACAATCACTTTACCTAACGGGGTCAATTATGGAGAATACATGGAATAAAATTAAATTCAATATTTGGGACGAGGTAGTAGATATGTCGAAAATCGTGGGAAAATATGCATTCTATTTTCACAGATGTTTTTTTTGCCCCCCTTCTGAACGTTAATAGATATTCGTTTTTTTTTATTCAAAATTACTTTTCTAGTTGATTGACATATACACGCCGAGTTTCAACTTTCTAGCATGAACCGTTTAATAGTTAGGAAAAACACCCCCTACCCCCGTAGCATACTACCCCAAAAAAAAATTATATTTTTCCAACATTCCGCTACTATAGCTCTATCTAAATACCAAGGTTTAGGCTTATATCATTACAGGTTCTCAAGATATAAGCATCGGAACTTTTTCCTTTTCACCCTCCCCCACCCTCCCCCTCTACACACACAACCACAAAACTTTTTTCCCTACTAGAGTTTAATTAGCGCTACTTCTGGTAAAAATTCTAAGCATCTATCTCACACTGTTCATGAGATATGAAATGTGTTTTATTTGAAAAATTCTCATCCCCTCCACTTATATGCTCCACCTCCCACTTAAAAATTTTTACTTTGATCAATCTTTATTTGTCAACCTTTATACCCAAACCGAATTTTATTTTTCTAGAGCAATTGGTTCATGAGATATCGTAATCTAAAGTTTTTCACCCCCCACCCCCATACACAACTTCCCCCACCCAAAATTTTTCTTCATTCTGTTCTCCTAGTATAACTACAAATATTTGTTCAGTTTGAATGGTGTGCCAATAACGGTTTAGGAGATATGGATTTTAGAATGTGTCTATCTCGCCTTTTTTGGGTTTCGGACGCATTACATTTCCCCCCACTCCCACACCCCTTGATCAATATTGACAATTTTTCTGCAAATGGGTCTGCTATCAGAGCTTTATAGAAATTCCAAGTTTCAGCTTCCTATCATTAGGGGTTACTGAGATCTAGAAACCAAAATTTTCAGTCTAAAACACTTTCCCCTCCTTCCCACTCACACCCCCACGACTAAAAATTTGGTCACTTCAAGAAGCCTACCCCGTCTATTCGTTAAAAAAATTTCAATTTAATATCTCAAATCATTTGGCAGCTACGAGCCTCCAAACGATCTTGCGTACGGCGTACGGCGTACGGCGTACGGCGGACAGACGGACTGAAAATTTTTATTGCTTTTTTCGCGTCTACTAGTTATGAAACGTGAAAATACAAATTTTGAGGGTAGCAAATTTTTTTTTTTTAAAAATCAATCACAATACTTAATTATTAAAATAATAAAGTAATAATAAAAATCTGCCAACAATCTGGGCGTAACTTTATTATTTTTCAGGTAGAAGTTAGGAACACGTTCAATTCTGAAATGCGGTGTAGGCTACTATGTGACTGAAAACCTATCAAAAAGAACAAGATCATGGAAGTGAAAATCTGATTGGATCTGAGAGATATGGAATAGTTTATGAAGAAGTACACAATCACTTTACACCCCCTTAGGGGTCAACTTTCAGAAAATCTTGAAAACACTTTCTTAGTATTAATATGTAGAATACATAGAATAAAATTAAATTCATTATTTGGGACGAGGTAGTAGATATGTCGAAAATCGTGGGAAAATATGCATTCCATTTTCACAGATAATTTGTTTTGCCCCCTTCTGAACGCCAATAGATATTCGTTTTTTTTATTCAAAATTATTTTTGTACTTGATTTAGATATACACACCGAGTTTCAACATTGTAGCTTAAGCCGTTCTATATATATAAAAAACACCTCCCACTTGTACCACACTACCCTTAGGGGTCGAATTTCAAAAAACCTTGAAAACACTTTCTAGGTATTCATACGAAGAATCCGTAGAATAAAAATGAATTCAATATTTGAAAGACCTAGTAGATATGACGAAAATCGTGAAAATATATGCATTTTATATTTATTATATATACAAATAATTTTTTATGCCCCCCTTTCTAAACGCCAATGAATATTCAAATTTTTTTTATCACAATTATTTTTCTAGTTGATTTACATATACACACCGTGTTTCAACTTTCTAGCATGAACCGTTTAATAGTTAGGAAAAACACCCCCTACCCTCGTAGCATACTACCCCAAAATAAAATTATATTTTTCCAACATTCCGCTACTATAGCTCTATCTAAATACCAAGTTTAAGGCTTATTTCATTACAGGTTCTCAAGATATAAGCATCGGAACTTTTTCCTTTTCACCCTCCCCCACCCTCCCCCTCTACACCCCCAAACCCCAAAACTTTGTTCCCTACTAGAGTTTAATTAGCGCTACTTCTGGTAAAAAATCTAAGCATCTATCTTAAACTGTTCTTGAGATATGAAATGTGTTTGATTTGAAAAATTCTCATCCCCACCACTTCTATGCTCCACCTCCCACTTAAAAAATTTTACTTTGATCAATCTTTATTTGTCAACCTTTATACCCAAACCAAATTTTATTTTTCTAGAGCAATTGGTTCATGAGATATCGTAATGTTAAGTTTTTCACCCCCCCACCCCCATACACAACTTACCCCACCCAACACTTTTCTTCATTCTGTTCTCCTAGTATAACTACAAATATTTTTTAAGTTTGAATAGTGTGCCATTAACGGTTTAGGAGATATGGATTTTAGAATGTGTCTATCTCGCCTTTTTTGGGTCTCGGACGCATTACATTTCCCCCCACTCCCACACCCCTTAATCAATATTGACAATTTTTCTGCAAATGGGTCTACTATCAGAGCTCTATAGAAATTCCAAGTTTCAGCTTCCTAACATTAGGGGTTACTGAGATCTGGAAACCAAAATTTTCGGTCTAAAACACTTCCTCCTCCTTCCCCCTCACACCCCCACCCCTAAAAATTTGGTCACTTCAAGGCGCCTACCCCGTCTATTCGTTAAAAAAATTTCAATTCAATATCTCAAAGCGTTTGGCAGCTACGAGCCTCCAAACGATCTTGCGTACGGCGTACGGCGGACAGACAGACTGAAAATTTTTATTGCTTTTTTCGCGTCTACTAGTTATGAAACGTGAAAATAAAAATTTTGAGGGTAGCAAATTTTTTTTTTTTTTTAAAATCAATCACAATACTTAATTATTAAAATAATAAAGTAAAAATAAAATAAGTCATATATGATTAGTTTAAACATTAGACTAACAGCCTGCTTTTAAATAATGTTGATATCTTCTTTAGTTTAGTTTTTATAGGCAGTTAAAGTTTTTTTTACGTGCTGGTTTAAATAATTACAAAAATTGAACTACTGATCAAATTCATATATGCACATATATACAATTTATTGATAGACAATTAAAGTCCATTCAAACAATTACAAATGTTCTTAATACTAAACTCTTAACAATAAAAACATACTTATACATACTTATGGAAACCAAACATTTCTATACTTATATAATAACCAAAAAAAAAGAAGTAAAAATGACCAAATTAGACCTAAGAATTTTAATAATATCTTATATATTATATTACAAATAATTTCTTAAATTTAGTCATAATTTTGTCCTTATAAGTATTTCTGCTAACAGAACAGTTAAAGCAATCTGAATGCAGGTTAAAGTTTTTTATGGCACAAACAATAGCGTCATTCATTATGAAGTTTGATGAATGATTCTCCATTTTCAGGATTCTGCCGTTTCGAAGGTTAATCCTGTGATCAACCAAAATGATGCGGGAAAGGAGCTCGTTCGAAACTAAATTGGAGTTAATTAAATCGAAGGCAAGAGTTGCCGAAGCAAGCTCTCTTCTTCTCTCAAGCGTGGTCATATTCAGCAAAAGTAGCCTACACTTGTAAGATGGCAGACGGTAGCTACTAAACTGAATGCTTCGCAAAGCAAACAGCAAAAATTGAACTTGTACTCTTTCAACCTTGTACGAGTCAACCTAAGTGGATGGAGACCAGACAACACTTGCATACTCGAGCAAAGGCAACAACAACGTACAGAAAAGGGTCTTACACAAATGTGGGTCATTGAATTCTTTGACTCTCCTTTTTAAGAAACCTAACATAGCCATTCCCTTATTCGAAATTTTGTCTATGTGAGACTTGAACGTCAACTTTGAGTCAAATATTACCCCTAGATCTTTGATCTGTGAGACACGTTTTAGCTTTTCATTGTTGATATTGTAGTCGAACTGCATAGAACCGGCTTTTTTTCGGGAGAAGGTTATTGCTGCACATTTTCTTACGTTTAATTGCATAGCGTTATTTAAACACCAATCAGATAAAGTGTCAATATTGTTTTGCAATATAAGACAATCCTGTTTTGAGTCAATTGTTTGGAAAATTTTTAGGTCATCAGCGTAAAAGGATGCTTTACAATCGGTCAGAAGTAATAGAACATCATTAATAAAAATTATAAATAAGAGTGGTCCCAAAATGCTACCTTGAGGAACACCCGAGGAAACTGAAGCTGTTTTGGATAGATGGGATAAAAATTTTACTTTTTGCGTACGATCGGATAAGTAAGACTTTAACCAATTTAAAAGTACACCTCTTATACCATATCGCTCCAGCTAAATAGTAGCAGATCGTGATCCACTACATCAAAAGCACTGGAAAAATCCGTGTACACTGAATCTACCAGTTTACCTTTGCCCAATTCGTGCCTGATAAACGTGGAATATTCCAGAAGATTAGAAACAGTAGACTTTCCCTTTAAAAAGCCATGCTGGCATGGATGAATAATAGTCTCTGCTAGTACTTCAGCTACCAGTTTTTCGAAGACCTTACTAATAGCAGATAAAATGCTAATTCCTCTGTAATTGTGAATGTCAGATCTATCTCCAGACTTAAAAATGGGTGTTACATGTGCCAATTTGAAACACGTAGGGAAAATGGAGTTTTGAAGAGACTGATTAAACAGAGGGAGCAATAATCCAGATAAAGTATAGGCGGTTTATTTAAAAAAAAATTGGGGGAATGAGATCCGGACCAGCACCTTTTTTAACGTCAAGATCAAGCAGCGCAGTTATTACTTGATCGTTAGTCAAAATCACATCAGTTAATTTTGGATCGTGTAAAGGTGAAATATGTGAAAAATTAACTGGATCAAAATTAAAAGAATTGGCAAATTTAGATTTAAAGTTTTTAGCGAATAGGTTTGAAATTCTTGCGGGATCAGAAGATTACTGGTCATTAAGTTTTATAGACGCTGGATAGCCTTTAGTTCCGCGTTTGTCGTTAATGTTTTGCCAAAAATTTTTAGAGCGATCGATAAGGCTGTTTATCATTTTGCGGTTATACAGTGCAATGGCTTCCGTTTCCTTAATATTGAAATGTTCGCGAAGGTACAGAAATGCAGTGAGATCCTCCACTGATTGAGATTTACTCCATTTTCAATAGGCTTTATTACGTTTGTTACGTAATATTCTAAGGCTTTTATCCAAATGTGGAGGACAAGATAATATTGTACAAATGCGCTTGGGTGTATGCTTATCTATTATCTGTATTAACGAGGCAATGAGGTTTTCAGCTATTACATCAACATCTGTAATATTGTCTGAAGGTTTTAAATTGGAAATTTCGAAATTTATCATATCGTAGTCAGCGTTGAGAAAATCATAAGTTATGGTTATGGTCTGTAGTAATAGCGATATTACTGCCGGTAAGGAAAGTGCCCTTAGGGGAGAACAGCGATTTAAAAGAACATCTTTATCCAAACCACACTTCCAATCTAAACTGTGCGATGGACCGTCAACCATCCACAGAACAAATTGAGCAAACAGGACAAAAGTCTACGGCAACACCTTATATTTAGGCTCTGGTTATTTGGAAGATTTAATCAAAAATCCATTGATGAGGATTTTTTCAGTAACTTAAATATATTTATAAAAAAACAAAATCAAAAACTTTTCATAACAAACTTAAAGGTAAATACAACAACAATGTATGGACAAAAGTCTACGACAGTCAGTACTGGCTAGCTTATACACAAAAAATTTCCAACTAAACGTTTTGGAAATTTTTAAATTATTTGCTGACTTAATACTTGACTGGAACCCCCTTTAGCATCAATTACTTTTTCCAGACCTCGGGACTTAAAGGCGACTAAATTACCAGTTTCTGCGGATGTAATTTTCTCCCATTCTGTAATGAGCGTTTCCTTAAACAAATTTTTATTTTGTATGCAACATTTCCGAATTTTGCACTCCAGTAGCTCACATACATGTTCTGTTGGGTTTAAGTCTGGGTTTTGGGGAGTATTAAGCAGCCTTAGAGCGTAGAACAACAACCAGTTCTTGATGAAAAGTGCTGTTTGCTTTGGATCATTGTCTTGTTGGAAAATCTAACTCCATTGAAGGCACAACCTCTCAACTGATGGGGTCAAATATTGTTCCGACAGGTTCTTCTAAACATAGCGGTCCATAGTTGTTTCAACAAAAGCCAATTTACCACCACAAATGCAGCTATGGCTCCCAGTAGTAAGTACGACACTTTTGGATCTTTTCTTGGCAAGTGCGATAGGGCCAGGATATCTGTAGGTGTAGGGGGTCTGAAACGTTTTTTGGGGGATGCTAAGGGGGGAAAGCTATGGGGGAAAGCTATGGGGGAAGCTATGGGGGGAAAGCTAAGGGGGGAAATTTATGAGTTTTAAGGCTGAAATTGTAAAGCTATGGGGGGAAGGCCATAAGTTTTAAGGCCGAAGGTGATCAGGCTGTAGGCTGAGGGGGGAAAGTTATGAAATTGAGGGTGAAAGTGTAGGACTAAAAAGCTGAAAGTGTAGAAAAGTCGCTGAAAGTATCGTTTTGAAAGCATGGTCTGAAAGTGACGGGGGCGTACGGCAAGTGGGAGTTTTTTAAGTGTTAGACACGCTTTCGCGTAGTAGTAAGTACGACACTTTTGGATCTTTTCTTGGCAGGTGCGATAGGGACAGGCTATCTGAAAGTGTAGGGGGTCTGAGAAGCTGAAAGTGTAGGGGCAAAAATCCATATAAAAACCGGTCGGGGTTGTGAACGGTGGGCTGGCTGTGGCGGCCATGGTTATTTTTTGGGGGGTTGGCGATGGACGGCCATGATGGCTTTTCTGGGGTGCTGATTGGCTTGGATAGGTATTCTAGGTCATGTTTTGGCCTTTTTGGGTGCTGATTGGTTTGGATAGGTATTCTAGGTCAGGTTTTTACTCGGTTTACTCGGTTGAGTTTATGCAAATTTGATCACGAGTCAAGTTCAAGTCAAGTGGAATTAATTATTGCAGGCTGTAGGTTTCTCGAATTTTTAGAGACTAATATAATGTTCAGCAGATGTTTCGGTTTTTTATGTATGTAAAGGGTTTTCCAATAGGGACTTGACAACTTTGAATTCAATTTGTGAACGCACGCTTTCACTAATCATCAAACTGTCACTGTCAATTTATTCAGTAAACTTAACATTTTTATCATGGTAAAGTACACGAAGGAACAACGTCTGCAAATTATAAAAATTTACTACAGAAATTCGGAGTCGGTGACCGCTACTTTAAGAGCGTTAACTCCGATTTTCGGTCGTAATTCTCGCCCTAGTAGACAGGCAGTAACAAGTTTAGTGCAAAAATTTGAGTCTACATATTCGTTGTGTGATGTTGCAGTGCCAGTGAGACAACGGGTTGGTCGAAGTGTCGAAAATATCGCTGCCGTTGAAACGTCCGTAGCAAATGATCCAAATCAGTCAATTCCACGGCGTTCTCAAGAGTTGGGCATCGCCCAGACCACGTTATGGCGAATTTTGCGTAAGGATCTTGGATTACACCCATACAAGATCAAGCTGACTCAAGAATTGAAGCCGATGGACCATTTGAAGCGACATACGTTCTCCGATTGGGCTCTGGAAAAGATGCGCCAAGATGATCAATTTCATTGCAAAATCATCTTCAGTGACGAAGCTCATTTTTGGCTCAGTGGGTTCGTCAATAAGCAAAATATGCGTTATTGGTCTGGTGAAAATCCACATGTGCTTCATGAAAGATCACTTCATCCACAAAAAATAACTGTTTGGTGCGGTTTGCATGCCGGCGGCGTCATAGGGCCATATTTTTTCGTCGACGATAATGATCGTCACGTTACTGTGAATGGTAATCGTTATCGCGCCATGATTACCGATTATTTTTGGCCCGAATTGGAAGATATGGACTTGGACAACATGTGGTTTCAACAGGACGGTGCCACAAGCCACACAGCACACGTTACAATCGATTTATTGAAGAGTAAGTTTGATGAGCGTGTTATCTCAAGAAATGGACCAGTCGATTGGCCGCCTCGTTCGTGCGATTTAACGCCTCTGGACTTTTTTCGTTGGGGCCACGTCAAGTCGTTGGTCTATGCCAACAAGCCGACGACGTTGGAAGAGCTCAGAGCCAACATTGAACACGAAATAGCAGCCGTTTCGGCCGAAATGTGTGGTCGAGTCATCGAAAATTGGGTCCAACGATCGACCGCTGCAAACGTGCCCGCGGTGGCCATATGAACGAAGTCGAGTTCCATTCATAAATGTTTTGATTGTACTTCAACCCGATAATAAAGTTTTTGAAATATCTCACATGGTTTGCATTTTATTTTGAAAAAAAGTTGTCAAGTCCTTATTGGAAAACCCTTTATATTGAGAAGGTCAGGATTTTACTCGGTTGCGCTTATGTAAATTTGATCACGAGTCAAGTTCAAGTCAAGTGGAAGTTTTAGAGACTGATATAATGCACAGCAGATGTCTTGGTTTTTTTTATATCTAGTGAGAAGGTCAGGTTTTTACTTGGTTGAGTTTATCTAAATTTGATAACGTGACAAGTTCAAGTTAAGAGTGATTATAGCGGATTTCGTTTATGCATCATGAGTCGAAATTAATGTGATAACTAAGGTATGAAATAAAACAAGTTGTGGGTCTTTATTTTTTATTGTATACGATATAAAGTTCATGCAGATAACTTTCTTCTGATTACATAATTGATTTTCTTAATTAAAATAGGTTTTAGTAATTCCTCCATTTCTAGAATCCTGTGCTGGAACCTGATTCGATCTAATACACAGGTTTGCCAGGTACTTTTTCTACTAGATCTATATGCGTAGTCCCAGGCAAACATGTATCTGACAGAGACCTGGTCACAGAAACGTACATGTTTATCGTCCGTAGATGATATCGTTGATATTGATGAATTCAATCACCAGTAGAAATATTAGAATTAACAGGGCAAACACTCGCATTACAGTAGAAAGTGATGCTACACAGGATTTGTATGATTTTTTAATCGGCTTCTCATATGGCCCGCAAACGTTCTTACCGCTAGCAAACACACAGTCTGGAGATAGGCGTAAATGTTCAGCTTCCACATCAGTTGGTGAAGAAGATGCGCTCATTATCAGCGAACAGAAGAAGCATTTGACGTAATCCTTCAAGTTGATGTAAAAGAAGCCACTTTTCACAAGCTTAAGGACTTTCCTTTCCTCTAGATTCAAGTTCTTGAACGTTTTTAGGCGATCGTATTCATGTCTTAAGCTCATCATGGTGACTGTAAATCTGAATGTTACAGAACATCTTTTGTACCATTCCATGAATTATGAGATGATGGGAAACCAAGCCATTTTACAAACACGCGATCTTTTTTTCGTTTTAAGACCTTCTCTACGAGATATACATCGGAGTGCTTGACCTTTGTCAATTCTGTCTCTAAAAACCTCCCTGGAAAACATTACCTTGATAATCGTCAATTAAATATGTCCGAGGCTTTCTAGGTACACGTCGCTGTTTGAAAAATTTTTCCATAGCCTTTGCCACAACATCTGCACTTTTATTTTTAATAGGAAAAGCCTATGCGTATTTAGAAAAAGTGTCAATCGCAGTTAAAAGAAACTTAAAACCTTGATTTTTAGAGGAGTATGCACTCATATCAACAAGATCCGCTTGCCATAAGTCATCTATGCTTCTGATGGTAACCCTCCGACGAGTGAATCGCCTATGAGCAGGTCTGTGTATCTCATTAACAACTTGTCGTCTACTCATTTTACTAAAGTTATAAATATTCCTCACGGTATTATTATAGAACATCGATATTAACTTGGCGACATGATACATTTTAGACATACATTCACAATGATGATTGCACGCCCATCCGGGTGTGGTAAAACGACCTTTATAGAAAGTCTTCTTACGAGGGGGGGGGGGGGAATGATTCAACCACAGGTGAAAAAAATCATATGGTGTAACGTGGAGCAACATGCTATACCAGCATTAAAATCATTAAAGAATATAGAGTGCTTATCTTCAATTCCTGAAGAATTCCCAAACGATTCTAATAAACCAACATTAATAGTACTGGATGATATGATGCTAAGTGCATTTTCAAGACAAGTATGCGAACTGTTTACAAAGGGGTCCCATCATTGCAATCTTTCTGTTATTTTAGTAACACAGAACGTATTTCATCAAGAAAAATTTTGTCGTGATATATCGCTAAAATGTAAATACATGGTATGTTTCAAAAATCCCCGCGACAAAAGTCAATTTCACCACCTGGCTAAACCAATAAATCCTGAAGACAGTTCCGAGCTTATGAGAATATATAAAGAATTACGCAACTGCCGCATAGCTATTTAATGGAAGACCTGACCCAAGATATAAATGATATATTGAGATTTAGGACAGATAGGGTAAGGTGCCCAGTTTCGAGCCCCCCTTAAGAGAAATGTTGACTTTGAGAAATCGTTAAAAATCAGAATATACAGTTACCAATCTGATATTTTACTATTCTGATTTAATATTTTATTCTTGTTTGTTATAACACCTACTCAACAAAAAATTGGTATTATAGTTTAAAGAAAATCAATATAAAGTGTAAAATGGCCTTTGTCCCAGTTCCGAGCCTCCCTGTTTCCGATTCCGAGCCATCTAATGCCATTTGCGAGCCCCCATCAAAAAACGCAAAAGTTGTGACCTTACCATCGCCGATTCTTTTGAAAATTTGTTTGCTTGAGGAACTAGTGAAAAAAAATATAGTTTCAATTATTTTTTTTCCATCTCCTTTTTTTTGTTAGTTATAGTTTGTTAAAGATTTGGCAAAAATGGTGTCCTACTCCTCTTTGAATTCATATCTCTGTTAATTTTTATCATAGAATAACAAAATATGACTTATTTTAAAGGGAAAGGTTGTCGCAAAATAAGAAAAATACAAATAAATTTATCCTCAATTTTTTTCCAAAAATATATATTTTGTCCTTTATCCTTGAATATCTTAAAATGCCATTTTTTTTATTTATTTTTTTATTTATTTTCTTATACTTTGTTTATTATACTGTTTTTCAAAATATATCAAAAAATCAAGTTGGGATCTCAATGGGATCGGGGTAAAAAAAATCGATATCTATGATAAAAATTAACAGAGATATGAATTTTCAAAGAGGAGTTGGACACCATTTTTGCCAAATCTTTTACATACCATAACTAACAAAAAAAATGAGATGGAAAAAAAAAATTGAAATTATATTTTTCTTTTCACTAGTTCTTCAAGCAAATTTTTTTTAAAAGAATCGGCGATGGTAAGGTCACAAAAAGGTAAGGTCAAAAAATAGGTGGAGGGTCACTGATTGGTATATTCGTTTGATTATGCAAACGGTTTTGAATTGTATCACGTGAAATCCCATATTTCTTAGCAACACACCGAATTGTTGGACCTTTCCTTATTTCCTCTAAACCAACCTGCAATTGCTCCTGTGTATAATTCGGCATATTCAATTACCTTATTTTCTAGAACAAGTGGGTATTTTTTAACTTTAGTATAGTAAACACACACTTCGTAAAGAAAAATATATAGAATAATGCATTCTAACAATATTATATGAAAATATTTACGTTATTATTATATTTTTAATTAAAATTGCATTTTTAAGTATATTGTCTTATAATTCGAAGGAGAGTCAAAACTTGGGGCTCGTAACTGGGTCGATGAAAAACATACATAAATGCCAGTTGCGAGCCCCCGGCTCGGAAATGGAAACTATCAGGAATACAGCGCAAGTTTCGAGCCTCCTTATTATTCTAGTTAAATATAAAATTTTCAGTGTTTAATAAATTACATAATAATCTTTGTAAAATACGCTTTCCATATTGTCACAATACTTACATCAATTATATAAAACTAATGTTTTAAGCACTATTTTGTGACTGAACTTTCTTAACGAAAACTGTAAGGAACTTGCCGTTTTGTGGAACACGTCTGTTCTTTACGAATTCTGACCACAATCAAAAATATTTCACACGATGCCTACGGCTGAAACACTAAAAACAGTTAAAAGTAATTGCTAAAAATTATAGTGAAGGATAAAATGTTATGAATCCTTAGCTATTCGTGAAAAAACCAAGGGGGGCTCGGAACTGGCGTAGGGCTCGTAACTGGGTACCTTACCCTATATTTAGTAAAAATTGTGTAACGTGTTACTGTTCGGCTGATAGTCTAAGAGAAGAGAATGGTGTGTCGAATGAAAAGATTGAAGGACAACAAGCATATGTTTTACGTGCTTAAAAACGCCAGTTTTTGTCTGAGTAGAGCTATATTAAAGACAGCCGACCCAGAGGTGATTAAAACTCTTTGTGAGGTCACTCTGAATATATTAAACGGGATTCATTCGCCACACCGGAAGATATATTCTCGGCTTACCAAATATAAAAAGAGCATGCGCAAGTTGGTAGAAGCTAGACGATTTGTGCCACGACAGCGTAAAGTATTAGCTCAAAACGGAGGATTTCTGCCAGTACTATTAGGAAGTGTTCTATCAGGCGTTATAGGATCACTAATTGAAAAATATGCGTAGAACCGGTAATCTAAATAAAATGCTTCTACTCTCCCCAGAAGTGTATGAAAATCCAAAAGATACGATTGAAGATACAAAGAGACAAAGTTTGTTTGATAAAGCTATTAACAAGATATTGAGAAGTAAAAGACTGACGATAAAAACAAATGGTATATATACCGGAACGAGCTTATAAAATTTTTTAATACATGGCGTAGGAATAACACCTTTCTAGATATAAAGTCAGAGGCTAAACCACTCTTCGATCAGTCAAACCGACAGCGTTTTAAAAATATGCGAGACAATACTACCCAGACGAAAATTAAATTTAGCGATGAAAAATCAATGCAAGCTTCACCTAGGCGGGGGGAGGAGATATTTGAATCAATCATAGATTCAACCCCGCCAAAAGAAGAAATGTCATCTAAATTCAAGAGTCGATTATCGGCAAGCGGCAGTGCCTTTCCATGGGCGTTTGGCGCCCTGGTGTAGATTTGCAGTGGCGCCCCTTAAATTTGTAAAGAATTGTAAAAACATACTGATTCTTAAATGCTGTATCGAAATTTATTTCAAAGGTAAAAAATAACCATATAGAGATGAGATATGTATGTGTGTTAAACAATTACATATCTTCCTGCGTGCTTTATTTTATTATTACTATATCATCATAATCAATTGAATTTGCGATTTCTTTTTCAATTGAGATGATTGATAATTCGCTGAGTCTATTTTGATGCATTGCATTTCGAAGATTTGTTTTGATCAGCTTCAGCTTTTAAAATGAGCGTTCTCCCGATACCACCGAAACTGGAACTGGTAACAAAATACGAAAAGCAATCATTGCGTTGGGCACTAAATTCTCCATGCCTCGCATTTGAATGGCATTTAGTACATCGATCGAATGAACAATTTTATCATTTTTGACTAAAGTGGAAATCATTGCAAGTTCCATGACTAAATCGTTACCATCAATATCTGAATTTCCTTCATGTTGAAGAACAGCTTCCAACTTTTGACACGATTCCAGCAAACTTCCGTTTATTCTGTTTGCTTCGAAGTTCTTGAAATCATATAAAAATTAAAATAATTCGTTGTGCTTCTTCAGTGCATTGAAAAGGCCAGTAATTGAATTCATCGCAGATTCGATAATTGTTTTTCGTGTCCCGGCGAGAAGCGGTACCCAGCGGGAATGATTCCAAGCGCTTCGCTGTAAAGCGCTTAAGAAAAACTTAAATGAAACAAAAATGAAGCACTACATATCAAAGTAGTTTGGTAGTCCTTTATCACATATAAAAATAAAGTACTTTAAAATTGCTAAAAAAATGTCAGAAGTATTGACTCCTCCTTGATATAAATGCAAGGCGCTTTAGAAGCGCTCTAAAAGATGTTGGAGAGATGCAAGATTAGTTTATATATTCCGGTTTTTTATTTTGCTACTGGAAAAAGAAGAAGTAGCAAGTTGTATTACTCTTTCATATAAATGAAAATTGATTTGAATGCATTCAGAAATGTTAAATTTATATGAAATGTTAAATTTATATGAACGAAGAGCATCTTTGGAGCACCTCTCTGCTGCAAAAAAGCGCTCGTTAATGCATTTGCAAGCGCTTTATTTCCCGTTGGGTAGCTTCAAAGGTTTCGGAGTGTTTTCTAGCTGAGTCCACTTCGTGGAAACACTGCAATTGTGTTTTGTTCAGTTTGTGTGTTTTTGGTTCGAGACAGAGTAAGTTCTCCATGCGCTTCAAGGCCGGTTTAAATGACTCCAATCACCCTGCCAATGTACCCGCCAGACGAGACAAATCTCCTAGTAAAAACAATTTTTACCGAGATTGTGAGGTAGCTAGCTTATCGAATTTCCAATGGAATAGAAAGCAACCACTGCAAAAAATACTATACACAAATATCGTCTATATTTTTTGCTGGATACAATATGTGTTCGTTTCACTCCTGATCAGTTTCTCATCAGAGATTTTCTTTCTCCCTCACAATCTCAGTAAGAATTGCTTGCATTTGTCATGTAAAGGCTATTTTACATGACGAATGCTAAATGTTGACGATATTTCTGTGAATTTTTTTTTTTTTGCAGCAGCAGTGGTTGCTTTCTACTCCATTGAAAATTCGATAAGCTAGCTACCTCACAATCTCGGTAAAAATTGTTTTTACTAGGAGATTTGTCTCGTCTGGCGGGTATATTGGCAGGGTGATTGGAGCCAGCTCGACCGGAGCCAGCACAGACGGAGGGGGAGTAGCGACTCAAGAGGAGTTCGCTTCGAGAACGTGATGGGCGGAGGACTCAGACTCCGCGTGGGACTCCATCACTGCATCAGACATGACAGTATCTTCCGCAGCGCTGAAGGCAGCAGACTGACTACCTCGAAAGGAGGTAGGCCGGTTTACATGGTGACTTCAAACAATTTTCACTGAGATTGTGATGGAGAAGGAAAGTCTCTAATGAGAAACTGATCAGGAGTGAGACGATCAGATATACAGGATATAATATCCAGCAAAAAATATTGACGATATTTGTGTGAATGTCATTTTTGCAGTGGTTGCTTTCTACTCCATTGAAAATTCAATAGGCTAGCACCCTTACAATCTTAGTAAAAATTGTTTGCAGTCGTCATGTAAACTAGCCTTTATTCACTCAGTTGAAACAGGCTCAGACAAAAACAAAACGGCGATAAAACACTCTCGGTTTGGTTGATACAGTGTTTTGAATTTGTTGGAGTTCGAGTTTTTGTTTTCCGTGCATTCGAAAACATGAACAAAACAAAAACTTACTTGTCTCTTTGGTGGAAAACCGGCAATAGAAAAGCGTATCCCCGTTGCTAAAAGAAGAAGGTGTCAGTAGAATTTAAAAAATAATTTCGAAATGCCTGAGTACTCCAATGAAGAATGTGGGGACATTATGCTCATTTATGGAGATCCATGTGCGAAATGCCGGAGACCAACGGAGTTGTGCACACTTCCCAGAACTGGCATCGTATTGTCTGCCAAGACTTGTGTATCAGTATTCTTTTGGTACTGACAAACTACCAGACCAATGTCGGGCCAAGAATTGGCTTATTATTGGTGTTTAAGCTCTTTTAGCATTGGCTTGACTGTCGGCTCTGTATTGGGCACATATTGGCAAAAATATTTTTTTTTCTCAAAATCAATTTTGATTCGGCTTTAACACTATTACGAGATGTTGTAGATTAGCCTAGTGGGTAGAGTAGCGGACTTATGTGCGACGTGATCACGGTTCGAATCCAAAAGTGTGCAAGCTGTAAGAAAAGCCAATTTACATTTAAAAAAAAAAACATAACGCAGTCACGATCGGCTGCAAGCCAATCGTATGATACTCTAGATGAAATACTGAACTCCGATTAATATTTTAGTTGGAAATATATCAAAAGAATGAGGAGTGCACAAGCAATTATAACATGACCTTTTACTTACAGGTAGAAACTATTGTATAGTGGCTACTAGATTTTTTGATTTAGAGAGAGTTCCATAAAGTAAGTTAGGACATTTTACAGAATTTTTGTATGGCAACTACATGAAGGACTTATGGGATATTTTTTATATTAATAGTTTCAGCTGCGACTATTATAAAACTTATGTGTATAAAATTTCAAAGTCGTAACTTAAAGCGTTCTAAAGTTATCGTTCAATATTGGTGAACAGGTTTATTAAGGACTTTTGTATGACAGCTACCCGAAGGAGTCAACGGATGGCGCTAATTAATGAACTCCGTCTTGGTTTTGGTACAAAACTAATTCCTGTAATATTTTGAGTTCCTGCTTTAACTCGGTCTGAAGTTATAGTGGTTTCAGTAACAAGCATACATTTTTGAAGGACTTTTCTAGGCTGATACACGAAGGACTCATTCGATTTGCATAATATTCGGAACTTTCGATTCAAACATTGTCAACCTTATGCCGGTTTCCCACCAAACGGACAAAACAAAAACTCGTGTCGAAAAATATACGCCAAGAAATGTTTTTTTCGACACAAGTTTTTTGTTTTGTCCGTTTGGTGGAAAACCGGCACTAAGTATGCAAAATATCAAGTTCCTAACTTGAACCATTCTAGCAATAATAGTGAAAACGTGTTTTAAGGACTCTTGTATGGGAGGTACCCGAAGGAGTGGAAGGATATCGCCCATTAACGAACTTAGCCTTACTTTTCTATTTTACAATTTGTGACAAAGTTTCAACTTTCTAGGTCAACGCGTTCTTGAGTTATCGTGCAAACGGACGGTCGGACAGACGGACGGACGGACAGCAAACGGATTTGGGGGTCTTGGCCCCAAATAAACACAAAATAATATAAAACCTTTTTTTCGTGCGAGGCTCGGTTCTATGCGTTACAAACTTTTCGGGCTGGATTAAACTTATAATACTCTATATGTTCATCTAGAGTATAAAAATATTTACAGGGAAATAAAATCGTAGTTCAGAAAAAAAAATACTTTTAAAAAAAAAGTCAGTGCAGTCATTAGGACTGCCGGCAGACTTGAAACTATGAAGTTAATGTGATTTTTTTTTTGGACTTTCAAATTAATTGTAGTATCAAAAATTATTCTGGCTTTCGCATCTATTGGCACTCCGAACAACAATTATATACAATTACTGCTATTGCAGTATGTCGGTGACGCGAATTCATGAGATTTACCCCATCCAAAAATTGCTCAATGCGCCTAAAGAAGTTTTGACTTTAACATTAGCATGTCGGTGACGCGAATGCATGTTGGTGACGCGACTTCATGAGATTTACCCCATCCAAAAATCGCTCAACGCGCCTAAAGAAGTTTTTACTTTAACATTAGCATGTCGGTGACGTGAGTGCGTGACGGTGACGCGAATTCATGAAATTTACATCATCCAAAAATCTTTATAATAGTGAATTCAATATTTTGTAAGACCTAGTAGATTTGACGAAAATCGTGAAAATATATGCATTCTATTTTGACTGAACATTTTTATTGCCCCCACTTCTAAACGCCAATGGATATTCGAATTTTTTTTCAATCCAAATTACGTTTCTAGCTGATTTACATATACACACCGAGTTTCAACTTTCTAGCATAAGCCGTTCCATAGTTAGGAAAAACAGACCCGCAAGGCGAATTAGTTAACTTTGAATCGTCTTTTGCGCCCACCTATATATTGCTCCACTTCATAAGGAGATAAGAAAGCTATAAATATAAGTATGGGTCTTTATTTTTTATTGTATACGATATAAAGTTTATGCAGATAACTTTCTTCTGATTACATAATTGATTTTCTTAATTAAAATAGGTTTTAGTAATTCCTCCATTTCTAGAATCCTGTGCTGGAACCTGATTCGATCTAATACACAGGTTTGCCAGGTACTTTTTCTACTAGATCTATATGCGTAGTCCCAGGCAAACATGTATCTGACAGAGACCTGGTCACAGAAACGTACATGTTTATCATCCGTAGATGATATCGTAGATATTGATGAGTTCAATCACCAGTAGAAATATTAGAATTAACAGGGCAAACACTCGCATTACAGTAGAAAGTGATGCTACACAGGATTTGTATGATTTTTTAATCGGCTTCTCATATGGCCCGCAAACGTTCTTACCGCTAGCAAACACACAGTCTGGAGATAGGCGTAAATGTTCAGCTTCCACATCAGTTGGTGAAGAAGATGCGCTCATTATCAGCGAACAGAAGAAGCATTTGACGTAATCCTTCAAGTTGATGTAAAAGAAGCCACTTTTCACAAGCTTAAGGACTTTCCTTTCCTCTAGATTCAAGTTCTTGAACGTTTTTAGGCGATCGTATTCATGTCTTAAGCTCATCATGGTGACTGTAAATCTGAATGTTACAGAACATCTTTTATACCATTCCATGAATTATGAGATGATGGGAGACCAAGCCATTTTACAAACACGCGATCTTTTTTTCGTTTTAAGACCTTCTCTACGAGATATACATCGGAGTGCTTGACCTTTGTCAATTCTGTCTCTAAAAACCTCCCTGGAAAACATTACCTTGATAATCGTCAATTAAATATGTCCGAGGCTTTCTAGGTACACGTCGCTGTTTGAAAAATTTTTCCATAGCCTTTGCCACAACATCTGCACTTTTATTTTTAATAGGAAAAGCCTATGCGTATTTAGAAAAAGTGTCAATCGCAGTTAAAAGAAACTTAAAACCTTGATTTTTAGAGGAGTATGCACTCATATCAACAAGATCCGCTTGCCATAAGTCATCTATGCTTCTGATGGTAACCCTCCGACGAGTGAATCGCCTATGAGCAGGTCTGTGTATCTCATTAACAACTTGTCGTCTACTCATTTTACTAAAGTTATAAATATTCCTCACGGTATTATTATAGAACATCGATATTAACTTGGCGACATGATACATTTTAGACATACGTTCACAATGATGATTGCACGCCCATCCGGGTGTGGTAAAACGACCTTTATAGAAAGTCTTCTTACGAGGGGGGGGGGGGGAATGATTCAACCACAGGTGAAAAAAATCATATGGTGTAACGTGGAGCAACATGCTATACCAGCATTAAAATCATTAAAGAATATAGAGTGCTTATCTTCAATTCCTGAAGAATTCCCAAACGATTCTAATAAACCAACATTAATAGTATTGGATGATATGATGCTAAGTGCATTTTCAAGACAAGTATGCGAACTGTTTACAAAGGGGTCCCATCATTGCAATCTTTCTGTTATTTTAGTAACACAGAACGTATTTCATCAAGAAAAATTTTGTCGTGATATATCGCTAAAATGTAAATACATGGTATGTTTCAAAAATCCCCGCGACAAAAGTCAATTTCACCACCTGGCTAAACCAATAAATCCTGAAGACAGTTCCGAGCTTATGAGAATATATAAAGAATTACGCAACTGCCGCATAGCTATTTAATGGAAGACCTGACCCAAGATATAAATGATATATTGAGATTTAGGACAGATAGGGTAAGGTGCCCAGTTTCGAGCCCCCCTTAAGAGAAATGTTGACTTTGAGAAATCGTTAAAAATCAGAATATACAGTTACCAATCTGATATTTTACTATTCTGATTTAATATTTTATTCTTGTTTGTTATAACACCTACTCAACAAAAAATTGGTATTATAGTTTAAAGAAAATCAATATAAAGTGTAAAATGGCCTTTGTCCCAGTTCCGAGCCTCCCTGTTTCCGATTCCGAGCCATCTAATGCCATTTGCGAGCCCCCATCAAAAAACGCAAAAGTTGTGACCTTACCATCGCCGATTCTTTTGAAAATTTGTTTGCTTGAGGAACTAGTGAAAAAAAATATAGTTTCAATTATTTTTTTTCCATCTCCTTTTTTTTGTTAGTTATAGTTTGTTAAAGATTTGGCAAAAATGGTGTCCTACTCCTCTTTGAATTCATATCTCTGTTAATTTTTATCATAGAATAACAAAATATGACTTATTTTAAAGGGAAAGGTTGTCGCAAAATAAGAAAAATACAAATAAATTTATCCTCAATTTTTTTCCAAAAATATATATTTTGTCCTTTATCCTTGAATATCTTAAAATGCCATTTTTTTTATTTATTTTTTTATTTATTTTCTTATACTTTGTTTATTATACTGTTTTTCAAAATATATCAAAAAATCAAGTTGGGATCTCAATGGGATCGGGGTAAAAAAAATCGATATCTATGATAAAAATTAACAGAGATATGAATTTTCAAAGAGGAGTTGGACACCATTTTTGCCAAATCTTTTACATACCATAACTAACAAAAAAAATGAGATGGAAAAAAAAAATTGAAATTATATTTTTCTTTTCACTAGTTCTTCAAGCAAATTTTTTTTAAAAGAATCGGCGATGGTAAGGTCACAAAAAGGTAAGGTCAAAAAATAGGTGGAGGGTCACTGATTGGTATATTCGTTTGATTATGCAAACGGTTTTGAATTGTATCACGTGAAATCCCATATTTCTTAGCAACACACCGAATTGTTGGACCTTTCCTTATTTCCTCTAAACCAACCTGCAATTGCTCCTGTGTATAATTCGGCATATTCAATTACCTTATTTTCTAGAACAAGTGAGTATTTTTTAACTTTAGTATAGTAAACACACACTTCGTAAAGAAAAATATATAGAATAATGCATTCTAACAATATTATATGAAAATATTTACGTTATTATTATATTTTTAATTAAAATTGCATTTTTAAGTATATTGTCTTATAATTCGAAGGAGAGTCAAAACTTGGGGCTCGTAACTGGGTCGATGAAAAACATACATAAATGCCAGTTGCGAGCCCCCGGCTCGGAAATGGAAACTATCAGGAATACAGCGCAAGTTTCGAGCCTCCTTATTATTCTAGTTAAATATAAAATTTTCAGTGTTTAATAAATTACATAATAATCTTTGTAAAATACGCTTTCCATATTGTCACAATACTTACATCAATTATATAAAACTAATGTTTTAAGCACTATTTTGTGACTGAACTTTCTTAACGAAAACTGTAAGGAACTTGCCGTTTTGTGGAACACGTCTGTTCTTTACGAATTCTGACCACAATCAAAAATATTTCACACGATGCCTACGGCTGAAACACTAAAAACAGTTAAAAGTAATTGCTAAAAATTATAGTGAAGGATAAAATGTTATGAATCCTTAGCTATTCGTGAAAAAACCAAGGGGGGCTCGGAACTGGCGTAGGGCTCGTAACTGGGTACCTTACCCTATATTTAGTAAAAATTGTGTAACGTGTTACTGTTCGGCTGATAGTCTAAGAGAAGAGAATGGTGTGTCGAATGAAAAGATTGAAGGACAACAAGCATATGTTTTACGTGCTTAAAAACGCCAGTTTTTGTCTGAGTAGAGCTATATTAAAGACAGCCGACCCAGAGGTGATTAAAACTCTTTGTGAGGTCACTCTGAATATATTAAACGGGATTCATTCGCCACACCGGAAGATATATTCTCGGCTTACCAAATATAAAAAGAGCATGCGCAAGTTGGTAGAAGCTAGACGATTTGTGCCACGACAGCGTAAAGTATTAGCTCAAAACGGAGGATTTCTGCCAGTACTATTAGGAAGTGTTCTATCAGGCGTTATAGGATCACTAATTGAAAAATATGCGTAGAACCGGTAATCTAAATAAAATGCTTCTACTCTCCCCAGAAGTGTATGAAAATCCAAAAGATACGATTGAAGATACAAAGAGACAAAGTTTGTTTGATAAAGCTATTAACAAGATATTGAGAAGTAAAAGACTGACGATAAAAACAAATGGTATATATACCGGAACGAGCTTATAAAATTTTTTAATACATGGCGTAGGAATAACACCTTTCTAGATATAAAGTCAGAGGCTAAACCACTCTTCGATCAGTCAAACCGACAGCGTTTTAAAAATATGCGAGACAATACTACGCAGACGAAAATTAAATTTAGCGATGAAAAATCAATGCAAGCTTCACCTAGGCGGGGGGAGGAGATATTTGAATCAATCATAGATTCAACCCCGCCAAAATAAGAAATGTCATCTAAATTCAAGAGTCGATTATCGGCAAGCGGCAGTGCCTTTCCATGGGCGTTTGGCGCCCTGGTGTAGATTTGCAGTGGCGCCCCTTAAATTTGTAAAGAATTGTAAAAACATACTGATTCTTAAATGCTGTATCGAAATTTATTTCAAAGGTAAAAAATAACCATATAGAGATGAGATATGTATGTGTGTTAAACAATTACATATCTTCCTGCGTGCTTTATTTTATTATTACTATATCATCATAATCAATTGAATTTGCGATTTCTTTTTCAATTGAGATGATTGATAATTCGCTGAGTCTATTTTGATGCATTGCATTTCGAAGATTTGTTTTGATCAGCTTCAGCTTTTAAAATGAGCGTTCTCCCGATACCACCGAAACTGGAACTGGTAACAAAATACGAAAAGCAATCATTGCGTTGGGCACTAAATTCTCCATGCCTCGCATTTGAATGGCATTTAGTACATCGATCGAATGAACAATTTTATCATTTTTGACTAAAGTGGAAATCATTGCAAGTTCCATGACTAAATCGTTACCATCAATATCTGAATTTCCTTCATGTTGAAGAACAGCTTCCAACTTTTGACACGATTCCAGCAAACTTCCGTTTATTCTGTTTGCTTCGAAGTTCTTGAAATCATATAAAAATTAAAATAATTCGTTGTGCTTCTTCAGTGCATTGAAAAGGCCAGTAATTGAATTCATCGCAGATTCGATAATTGTTTTTCGTGTCCCGGCGAGAAGCGGTACCCAGCGGGAATGATTCCAAGCGCTTCGCTGTAAAGCGCTTAAGAAAAACTTAAATGAAACAAAAATGAAGCACTACATATCAAAGTAGTTTGGTAGTCCTTTATCACATATAAAAATAAAGTACTTTAAAATTGCTAAAAAAATGTCAGAAGTATTGACTCCTCCTTGATATAAATGCAAGGCGCTTTAGAAGCGCTCTAAAAGATGTTGGAGAGATGCAAGATTAGTTTATATATTCCGGTTTTTTATTTTGCTACTGGAAAAAGAAGAAGTAGCAAGTTGTATTACTCTTTCATATAAATGAAAATTGATTTGAATGCATTCAGAAATGTTAAATTTATATGAAATGTTAAATTTATATGAACGAAGAGCGTCTTTGGAGCACCTCTCTGCTGCAAAAAAGCGCTCGTTAATGCATTTGCAAGCGCTTTATTTCCCGTTGGGTAGCTTCAAAGGTTTCGGAGTGTTTTCTAGCTGAGTCCACTTCGTGGAAACACTGCAATTGTGTTTTGTTCAGTTTGTGTGTTTTTGGTTCGAGACAGAGTAAGTTCTCCATGCGCTTCAAGGCCGGTTTAAATGACTCCAATCACCCTGCCAATGTACCCGCCAGACGAGACAAATCTCCTAGTAAAAACAATTTTTACCGAGATTGTGAGGTAGCTAGCTTATCGAATTTCCAATGGAATAGAAAGCAACCACTGCAAAAAATACTATACACAAATATCGTCTATATTTTTTGCTGGATACAATATGTGTTCGTTTCACTCCTGATCAGTTTCTCATCAGAGATTTTCTTTCTCCCTCACAATCTCAGTAAGAATTGCTTGCATTTGTCATGTAAAGGCTATTTTACATGACGAATGCTAAATGTTGACGATATTTCTGTGAATTTTTTTTTTTTTGCAGCAGCAGTGGTTGCTTTCTACTCCATTGAAAATTCGATAAGCTAGCTACCTCACAATCTCGGTAAAAATTGTTTTTACTAGGAGATTTGTCTCGTCTGGCGGGTATATTGGCAGGGTGATTGGAGCCAGCTCGACCGGAGCCAGCACAGACGGAGGGGGAGTAGCGACTCAAGAGGAGTTCGCTTCGAGAACGAGATGGGCGGAGGACTCAGACTCCGCGTGGGACTCCATCACTGCATCAGACATGACAGTATCTTCCGCAGCGCTGAAGGCAGCAGACTGACTACCTCGAAAGGAGGTAGGCCGGTTTACATGGTGACTTCAAACAATTTTCACTGAGATTGTGATGGAGAAGGAAAGTCTCTAATGAGAAACTGATCAGGAGTGAGACGATCAGATATACAGGATATAATATCCAGCAAAAAATATTGACGATATTTGTGTGAATGTCATTTTTGCAGTGGTTGCTTTCTACTCCATTGAAAATTCAATAGGCTAGCACCCTTACAATCTTAGTAAAAATTGTTTGCAGTCGTCATGTAAACTAGCCTTTATTCACTCAGTTGAAACAGGCTCAGACAAAAACAAAACGGCGATAAAACACTCTCGGTTTGGTTGATACAGTGTTTTGAATTTGTTGGAGTTCGAGTTTTTGTTTTCCGTGCATTCGAAAACATGAACAAAACAAAAACTTACTTGTCTCTTTGGTGGAAAACCGGCAATAGAAAAGCGTATCCCCGTTGCTAAAAGAAGAAGGTGTCAGTAGAATTTAAAAAATAATTTCGAAATGCCTGAGTACTCCAATGAAGAATGTGGGGACATTATGCTCATTTATGGAGATCCATGTGCGAAATGCCGGAGACCAACGGAGTTGTGCACACTTCCCAGAACTGGCATCGTATTGTCTGCCAAGACTTGTGTATCAGTATTCTTTTGGTACTGACAAACTACCAGACCAATGTCGGGCCAAGAATTGGCTTATTATTGGTGTTTAAGCTCTTTTAGCATTGGCTTGACTGTCGGCTCTGTATTGGGCACATATTGGCAAAAATATTTTTTTTTCTCAAAATCAATTTTGATTCGGCTTTAACACTATTACGAGATGTTGTAGATTAGCCTAGTGGGTAGAGTAGCGGACTTATGTGCGACGTGATCACGGTTCGAATCCAAAAGTGTGCAAGCTGTAAGAAAAGCCAATTTACATTTAAAAAAAAAAACATAACGCAGTCACGATCGGCTGCAAGCCAATCGTATGATACTCTAGATGAAATACTGAACTCCGATTAATATTTTAGTTGGAAATATATCAAAAGAATGAGGAGTGCACAAGCAATTATAACATGACCTTTTACTTACAGGTAGAAACTATTGTATAGTGGCTACTAGATTTTTTGATTTAGAGAGAGTTCCATAAAGTAAGTTAGGACATTTTACAGAATTTTTGTATGGCAACTACATGAAGGACTTATGGGATATTTTTTATATTAATAGTTTCAGCTGCGACTATTATAAAACTTATGTGTATAAAATTTCAAAGTCGTAACTTAAAGCGTTCTAAAGTTATCGTTCAATATTGGTGAACAGGTTTATTAAGGACTTTTGTATGACAGCTACCCGAAGGAGTCAACGGATGGCGCTAATTAATGAACTCCGTCTTGGTTTTGGTACAAAACTAATTCCTGTAATATTTTGAGTTCCTGCTTTAACTCGGTCTGAAGTTATAGTGGTTTCAGTAACAAGCATACATTTTTGAAGGACTTTTCTAGGCTGATACACGAAGGACTCATTCGATTTGCATAATATTCGGAACTTTCGATTCAAACATTGTCAACCTTATGCCGGTTTCCCACCAAACGGACAAAACAAAAACTCGTGTCGAAAAATATACGCCAAGAAATGTTTTTTTCGACACAAGTTTTTTGTTTTGTCCGTTTGGTGGAAAACCGGCACTAAGTATGCAAAATATCAAGTTCCTAACTTGAACCATTCTAGCAATAATAGTGAAAACGTGTTTTAAGGACTCTTGTATGGGAGGTACCCGAAGGAGTGGAAGGATATCGCCCATTAACGAACTTAGCCTTACTTTTCTATTTTACAATTTGTGACAAAGTTTCAACTTTCTAGGTCAACGCGTTCTTGAGTTATCGTGCAAACGGACGGTCGGACAGACGGACGGACGGACAGCAAACGGATTTGGGGGTCTTGGCCCCAAATAAACACAAAATAATATAAAACCTTTTTTTCGTGCGAGGCTCGGTTCTATGCGTTACAAACTTTTCGGGCTGGATTAAACTTATAATACTCTATATGTTCATCTAGAGTATAAAAATATTTACAGGGAAATAAAATCGTAGTTCAGAAAAAAAAATACTTTTAAAAAAAAAGTCAGTGCAGTCATTAGGACTGCCGGCAGACTTGAAACTATGAAGTTAATGTGATTTTTTTTTTGGACTTTCAAATTAATTGTAGTATCAAAAATTATTCTGGCTTTCGCATCTATTGGCACTCCGAACAACAATTATATACAATTACTGCTATTGCAGTATGTCGGTGACGCGAATTCATGAGATTTACCCCATCCAAAAATTGCTCAATGCGCCTAAAGAAGTTTTGACTTTAACATTAGCATGTCGGTGACGCGAATGCATGTTGGTGACGCGACTTCATGAGATTTACCCCATCCAAAAATCGCTCAACGCGCCTAAAGAAGTTTTTACTTTAACATTAGCATGTCGGTGACGTGAGTGCGTGACGGTGACGCGAATTCATGAAATTTACATCATCCAAAAATCTTTATAATAGTGAATTCAATATTTTGTAAGACCTAGTAGATTTGACGAAAATCGTGAAAATATATGCATTCTATTTTGACTGAACATTTTTATTGCCCCCACTTCTAAACGCCAATGGATATTCGAATTTTTTTTCAATCCAAATTACGTTTCTAGCTGATTTACATATACACACCGAGTTTCAACTTTCTAGCATAAGCCGTTCCATAGTTAGGAAAAACAGACCCGCAAGGCGAATTAGTTAACTTTGAATCGTCTTTTGCGCCCACCTATATATTGCTCCACTTCATAAGGAGATAAGAAAGCTATAAATATAAGTATGGGTCTTTATTTTTTATTGTATACGATATAAAGTTTATGCAGATAACTTTCTTCTGATTACATAATTGATTTTCTTAATTAAAATAGGTTTTAGTAATTCCTCCATTTCTAGAATCCTGTGCTGGAACCTGATTCGATCTAATACACAGGTTTGCCAGGTACTTTTTCTACTAGATCTATATGCGTAGTCCCAGGCAAACATGTATCTGACAGAGACCTGGTCACAGAAACGTACATGTTTATCGTCCGTAGATGATATCGTAGATATTGATGAATTCAATCACCAGTAGAAATATTAGAATTAACAGGGCAAACACTCGCATTACAGTAGAAAGTGATGCTACACAGGATTTGTATGATTTTTTAATCGGCTTCTCATATGGCCCGCAAACGTTCTTACCGCTAGCAAACACACAGTCTGGAGATAGGCGTAAATGTTCAGCTTCCACATCAGTTGGTGAAGAAGATGCGCTCATTATCAGCGAACAGAAGAAGCATTTGACGTAATCCTTCAAGTTGATGTAAAAGAAGCCACTTTTCACAAGCTTAAGGACTTTCCTTTCCTCTAGATTCAAGTTCTTGAACGTTTTTAGGCGATCGTTTTCATGTCTTAAGCTCATCATGGTGACTGTAAATCTGAATGTTACAGAACATCTTTTATACCATTCCATGAATTATGAGATGATGGGAGACCAAGCCATTTTACAAACACGCGATCTTTTTTTCGTTTTAAGACCTTCTCTACGAGATATACATCGGAGTGCTTGACCTTTGTCAATTCTGTCTCTAAAAACCTCCCTGGAAAACATTACCTTGATAATCGTCAATTAAATATGTCCGAGGCTTTCTAGGTACACGTCGCTGTTTGAAAAATTTTTCCATAGCCTTTGCCACAACATCTGCACTTTTATTTTTAATAGGAAAAGCCTATGCGTATTTAGAAAAAGTGTCAATCGCAGTTAAAAGAAACTTAAAACCTTGATTTTTAGAGGAGTATGCACTCATATCAACAAGATCCGCTTGCCATAAGTCATCTATGCTTCTGATGGTAGTGAATCGCCTATGAGCAGGTCTGTGTATCTCATTAACAACTTGTCGTCTACTCATTTTACTAAAGCTATAAATATTCCTCACGGTATTATTATAGAACATCGATATTAACTTGGCGACATGATACATTTTAGACATACGTTCACAATGATGATTGCACGCCCATCCGGGTGTGGTAAAACGACCTTTATAGAAAGTCTTCTTACGAGGGGGGGGGGGGGAATGATTCAACCACAGGTGAAAAAAATCATATGGTGTAACGTGGAGCAACATGCTATACCAGCATTAAAATCATTAAAGAATATAGAGTGCTTATCTTCAATTCCTGAAGAATTCCCAAACGATTCTAATAAACCAACATTAATAGTACTGGATGATATGATGCTAAGTGCATTTTCAAGACAAGTATGCGAACTGTTTACAAAGGGGTCCCATCATTGCAATCTTTCTGTTATTTTAGTAACACAGAACGTATTTCATCAAGAAAAATTTTGTCGTGATATATCGCTAAAATGTAAATACATGGTATGTTTCAAAAATCCCCGCGACAAAAGTCAATTTCACCACCTGGCTAAACCAATAAATCCTGAAGACAGTTCCGAGCTTATGAGAATATATAAAGAATTACGCAACTGCCGCATAGCTATTTAATGGAAGACCTGACCCAAGATATAAATGATATATTGAGATTTAGGACAGATAGGGTAAGGTGCCCAGTTTCGAGCCCCCCTTAAGAGAAATGTTGACTTTGAGAAATCGTTAAAAATCAGAATATACAGTTACCAATCTGATATTTTACTATTCTGATTTAATATTTTATTCTTGTTTGTTATAACACCTACTCAACAAAAAATTGGTATTATAGTTTAAAGAAAATCAATATAAAGTGTAAAATGGCCTTTGTCCCAGTTCCGAGCCTCCCTGTTTCCGATTCCGAGCCATCTAATGCCATTTCCGAGCCCCCATCAAAAAACGCAAAAGTTGTGACCTTACCATCGCCGATTCTTTTGAAAATTTGTTTGCTTGAGGAACTAGTGAAAAAAAATATAGTTTCAATTATTGTTTTTCCATCTCCTTTTTTTTTGTTAGTTATAGTTTGTTAAAGATTTGGCAAAAATGGTGTCCTACTCCTCTTTGAATTCATATCTCTGTTAATTTTTATCATAGAATAACAAAATATGACTTATTTTAAAGGGAAAGGTTGTCGCAAAATAAGAAAAATACAAATAAATTTATCCTCAATTTTTTTCCAAAAATATATATTTTGTCCTTTATCCTTGAATATCTTAAAATGCCATTTTTTTTTTTTATTTTTTTATTTATTTTCTTATACTTTGTTTATTATACTGTTTTTCAAAATATATCAAAAAATCAAGTTGGGATCTCAATGGGATCGGGGTAAAAGAAATCGATATCTATGATAAAAATTAACAGAGATATGAATTTTCAAAGAGGAGTTGGACACCATTTTTGCCAAATCTTTTACATACCATAACTAACAAAAAAAAATGAAATGGAAAAAAAAAATTGAAATTATATTTTTCTTTTCACTAGTTCTTCAAGCAAATTTTTTTTAAAAGAATCGGCGATGGTAAGGTCACAAAAAGGTAAGGTCAAAAAATAGGTGGAGGGTCACTGATTGGTATATTCGTTTGATTATGCAAACGGTTTTGAATTGTACCACGTGAAATCCCATATTTCTTAGCAACACACCGAATTGTTGGACCTTTCCTTATTTCCTCTAAACCAACCTGCAATTGCTCCTGTGTATAATTCGGCATATTCAATTACCTTATTTTCTAGAACAAGTGAGTATTTTTTAACTTTAGTATAGTAAACACACACTTCGTAAAGAAAAATATATAGAATAATGCATTCTAACAATATTATATGAAAATATTTACGTTATTATTATATTTTTAATTAAAATTGCATTTTTAAGTATATTGTCTTATAATTCGAAGGAGAGTCAAAACTTGGGGCTCGTAACTGGGTCGATGAAAAACATACATAAATGCCAGTTGCGAGCCCCCGGCTCGGAAATGGAAACTATCAGAAATACAGCGCAAGTTTCGAGCCTCCTTATTATTCTAGTTAAATATAAAATTTTCAGTGTTTAATAAATCACATAATAATCTTTGTAAAATACGCTTTCCATATTGTCACAATACTTACATCAATTATATAAAACTAATGTTTTAAGCACTATTTTGTGACTGAACTTTCTTAACGAAAACTGTAAAACGGCAAGTTTTGTGGAACACGTCTGTTCTTTACGAATTCTGACCACAATCAAAAATATTTCACACGATGCCTACGGCTGAAACACTAAAAACAGTTAAAAGTAATTGCTAAAAATTATAGTGAAGGATAAAATGTTATGAATCCTTAGCTATTCGTGAAAAAACCAAGGGGGGCTCGGAACTGGCGTAGGGCTCGTAACTGGGTACCTTACCCTATATTTAGTAAAAATTGTGTAACGTGTTACTGTTCGGCTGATAGTCTAAGAGAAGAGAATGGTGTGTCGAATGAAAAGATTGAAGGACAACAAGCATATGTTTTACGTGCTTAAAAACGCCAGTTTTTGTCTGAGTAGAGCTATATTAAAGACAGCCGACCCAGAGGTGATTAAAACTCTTTGTGAGGTCACTCTGAATATATTAAACGGGATTCATTCGCCACACCGGAAGATATATTCTCGGCTTACCAAATATAAAAAGAGCATGCGCAAGTTGGTAGAAGCTAGACGATTTGTGCCACGACAGCGTAAAGTATTAGCTCAAAACGGAGGATTTCTGCCAGTACTATTAGGAAGTGTTCTATCAGGCGTTATAGGATCACTAATTGAAAAATATGCGTAGAACCGGTAATCTAAATAAAATGCTTCTACTCTCCCCAGAAGTGTATGAAAATCCAAAAGATACGATTGAAGATACAAAGAGACAAAGTTTGTTTGATAAAGCTATTAACAAGATATTGAGAAGTAAAAGACTGACGATAAAAACAAATGGTATATATACCGGAACGAGCTTATAAAATTTTTTAATACATGGCGTAGGAATAACACCTTTCTAGATATAAAGTCAGAGGCTAAACCACTCTTCGATCAGTCAAACCGACAGCGTTTTAAAAATATGCGAGACAATACTACGCAGACGAAAATTAAATCTAGCGATGAAAAATCAATGCAAGCTTCACCTATGCGGGGGGAGGAGATATTTGAATCAATCATAGATTCAACCCCGCCAAAATAAGAAATGTCATCTAAATTCAAGAGTCGATTATCGGCAAGCGGCAGTGCCTTTCCATGGGCGTTTGGCGCCCTGGTGTAGATTTGCAGTGGCGCCCCTTAAATTTGTAAAGAATTGTAAAAACATACTGATTCTTAAATGCTGTATCGAAATTTATTTCAAAGATAAAAAATAACCATATAGAGATGAGATATGTATGTGTGTTAAACAATTACATATCTTCCTGCGTGCTTTATTTTATTATTACTATATCATCATAATCAATTGAATTTGCGATTTCTTTTTCAATTGAGATGATGGATAATTCGCTGAGTCTATTTTGATGCATTGCATTTCGAAGATTTGTTTTGATCAGCTTCAGCTTTTAAAATGAGCGTTCTCCCGATACCACCGAAACTGGAACTGGTAACAAAATACGAAAAGCAATCATTGCGTTGGGCACTAAATTCTCCATGCCTCGCATTTGAATGGCATTTAGTACATCGATCGAATGAACAATTTTATCATTTTTGACTAAAGTGGAAATCATTGCAAGTTCCATGACTAAATCATTACCATCAATATCTGAATTTTCTTCATGTTGAAGAACAGCTTCCAACTTTTGACACGATTCCAGCAAACTTCCGTTTATTCTGTTTGCTTCGAAGTTCTTGAAATCATATAAAAATTAAAATAATTCGTTGTGCTTCTTCAGTGCATTGAAAAGGCCAGTAATTGAATTCATCGCAGATTCGATAATTGTTTTTCGTGTCCCGGCGAGAAGCGGTACCCAGCGGGAATGATTCCAAGCGCTTCGCTGTAAAGCGCTTAAGAAAAACTTAAATGAAACAAAAATGAAGCACTACATATCAAAGTAGTTTGGTAGTCCTTTATCACATATAAAAATAAAGTACTTTAAAATTGCTAAAAAAATGTCAGAAGTATTGACTCCTCCTTGATATAAATGCAAGGCGCTTTAGAAGCGCTCTAAAAGATGTTGGAGAGATGCAAGATTAGTTTATATATTCCGGTTTTTTATTTTGCTACTGGAAAAAGAAGAAGTAGCAAGTTGTATTACTCTTTCATATAAATGAAAATTAATTTGAATGCATTCTGAAATGTTAAATTTTTATGAAATGTTAAATTTATATGAACGAAGAGCGTCTTTGGAGCACCTCTCTGCTGCAAAAAAGCGCTCGTTAATGCATTTGCAAGCGCTTTATTTCCCGTTGGGTAGCTTCAAAGGTTTCGGAGTGTTTTCTAGCTGAGTCCACTTCGTGGAAACACTGCAATTGTGTTTTGTTCAGTTTGTGTGTTTTTGGTTCGAGACAGAGTAAGTTCTCCATGCGCTTCAAGGCCGGTTTAAATGACTCCAATCACCCTGCCAATGTACCCGCCAGACGAGACAAATCTCCTAGTAAAAACAATTTTTACCGAGATTGTGAGGTAGCTAGCTTATCGAATTTCCAATGGAATAGAAAGCAACCACTGCAAAAAATACTATACACAAATATCGTCTATATTTTTTGCTGGATACAATATGTGTTCGTTTCACTCCTGATCAGTTTCTCATCAGAGATTTTCTTTCTCCCTCACAATCTCAGTAAGAATTGCTTGCATTTGTCATGTAAAGGCTATTTTACATGACGAATGCTAAATGTTGACGATATTTCTGTGAATTTTTTTTTTTTTGCAGCAGCAGTGGTTGCTTTCTACTCCATTGAAAATTCGATAAGCTAGCTACCTCACAATCTCGGTAAAAATTGTTTTTACTAGGAGATTTGTCTCGTCTGGCGGGTATATTGGCAGGGTGATTGGAGCCAGCTCGACCGGAGCCAGCACAGACGGAGGGGGAGTAGCGACTCAAGAGGAGTTCGCTTCGAGAACGTGATGGGCGGAGGACTCAGACTCCGCGTGGGACTCCATCACTGCATCAGACATGACAGTATCTTCCGCAGCGCTGAAGGCAGCAGACTGACTACCTCGAAAGGAGGTAGGCCGGTTTACATGGTGACTTCAAACAATTTTCACTGAGATTGTGATGGAGAAGGAAAGTCTCTAATGAGAAACTGATCAGGAGTGAGACGATCAGATATACAGGATATAATATCCAGCAAAAAATATTGACGATATTTGTGTGAATGTCATTTTTGCAGTGGTTGCTTTCTACTCCATTGAAAATTCAATAGGCTAGCACCCTTACAATCTTAGTAAAAATTGTTTGCAGTCGTCATGTAAACTAGCCTTTATTCACTCAGTTGAAACAGGCTCAGACAAAAACAAAACGGCGATAAAACACTCTCGGTTTGGTTGATACAGTGTTTTGAATTTGTTGGAGTTCGAGTTTTTGTTTTCCGTGCATTCGAAAACATGAACAAAACAAAAACTTACTTGTCTCTTTGGTGGAAAACCGGCAATAGAAAAGCGTATCCCCGTTGCTAAAAGAAGAAGGTGTCAGTAGAATTTAAAAAATAATTTCGAAATGCCTGAGTACTCCAATGAAGAATGTGGGGACATTATGCTCATTTATGGAGATCCATAATGCGAAATGCCGGAGACCAACGGAGTTGTGCACACTTCCCAGAACTGGCATCGTATTGTCTGCCAAGACTTGTGTATCAGTATTCTTTTGGTACTGACAAACTACCAGACCAATGTCGGGCCAAGAATTGGCTTATTATTGGTGTTTAAGCTCTTTTAGCATTGGCTTGACTGTTGGCTCTGTATTGGGCACATATTGGCAAAAATATTTTTTTTTTCTCAAAATCAATTTTGATTCGGCTTTAACACTATTACGAGATGTTGTAGATTAGCCTAGTGGGTAGAGTAGCGGACTTATGTGCGACGTGATCACGGTTCGAATCCAAAAGTGTGCAAGCTGTAAGAAAAGCCAATTTACATTTAAAAAAAAAAACATAACGCAGTCACGATCGGCTGCAAGCCAATCGTATGATACTCTAGATGAAATACTGAACTCCGATTAATATTTTAGTTGGAAATATATCAAAAGAATGAGGAGTGCACAAGCAATTATAACATGACCTTTTACTTACAGGTAGAAACTATTGTATAGTGGCTACTAGATTTTTTGATTTAGAGAGAGTTCCATAAAGTAAGTTAGGACATTTTACAGAATTTTTGTATGGCAACTACATGAAGGACTTATGGGATATTTTTTATATTAATAGTTTCAGCTGCGACTATTATAAAACTTATGTGTATAAAATTTCAAAGTCGTAACTTAAAGCGTTCTAAAGTTATCGTTCAATATTGGTGAACAGGTTTATTAAGGACTTTTGTATGACAGCTACCCGAAGGAGTCAACGGATGGCGCTAATTAATGAACTCCGTCTTGGTTTTGGTACAAAACTAATTCCTGTAATATTTTGAGTTCCTGCTTTAACTCGGTCTGAAGTTATAGTGGTTTCAGTAACAAGCATACATTTTTGAAGGACTTTTCTAGGCTGATACACGAAGGACTCATTCGATTTGCATAATATTCGGAACTTTCGATTCAAACATTGTCAACCTTATGCCGGTTTCCCACCAAACGGACAAAACAAAAACTCGTGTCGAAAAATATACGCCAAGAAATGTTTTTTTCGACACAAGTTTTTTGTTTTGTCCGTTTGGTGGAAAACCGGCACTAAGTATGCAAAATATCAAGTTCCTAACTTGAACCATTCTAGCAATAATAGTGAAAACGTGTTTTAAGGACTCTTGTATGGGAGGTACCCGAAGGAGTGGAAGGATATCGCCCATTAACGAACTTAGCCTTACTTTTCTATTTTACAATTTGTGACAAAGTTTCAACTTTCTAGGTCAACGCGTTCTTGAGTTATCGTGCAAACGGACGGTCGGACAGACGGACGGACGGACAGCAAACGGATTTGGGGGTCTTGGCCCCAAATAAACACAAAATAATATAAAACCTTTTTTTCGTGCGAGGCTCGGTTCTATGCGTTACAAACTTTTCGGGCTGGATTAAACTTATAATACTCTATATGTTCATCTAGAGTATAAAAATATTTACAGGGAAATAAAATCGTAGTTCAGAAAAAAAAATACTTTTAAAAAAAAAGTCAGTGCAGTCATTAGGACTGCCGGCAGACTTGAAACTATGAAGTTAATGTGATTTTTTTTTTGGATTTTCAAATTAATTGTAGTATCAAAAATTATTCTGGCTTTCGCATCTATTGGCACTCCGAACAACAATTATATACAATTACTGCTATTGCAGTATATCGGTGACGCGAATTCATGAGATTTACCCCATCCAAAAATTGCTCAATGCGCCAAAAGAAGTTTTGACTTTAACATTAGCATGTCGGTGACGCGAATGCATGTTGGTGACGCGACTTCATGAGATTTACCCCATCCAAAAATCGCTCAACGCGCCTAAAGAAGTTTTTACTTTAACATTAGCATGTCGGTGACGTGAGTGCGTGACGGTGACGCGAATTCATGAAATTTACATCATCCAAAAATCTTTATAATAGTGAATTCAATATTTTGTAAGACCTAGTAGATTTGACGAAAATCGTGAAAATATATGCATTCTATTTTGACTGAACATTTTTATTGCCCCCACTTCTAAACGCCAATGGATATTCGAATTTTTTTTCAATCCAAATTACGTTTCTAGCTGATTTACATATACACACCGAGTTTCAACTTTCTAGCATAAGCCGTTCCATAGTTAGGAAAAACAGACCCGCAAGGCGAATTAGTTAACTTTGAATCGTCTTTTGCGCCCACCTATATATTGCTCCACTTCATAAGGAGATAAGAAAGCTATAAATATACATATACTACAGATATCCGCTTAGTACTAACACACATTTTATGTGACATGGTTATCTAATGATGAATGCACACTACACACGGAGGGTTGCCAGGTTTTCAAGAGAGGGAGTAGCCAATTCTCAAACGCCGAGTAGCCCAAAATCGCCAATTTTAAATAAAATAAAAAATATCTAATTTTCATGAACATCGATAAAATTATGGTAAAAATTCAATAAGGACGTCCAAATGCAGCTTGTCCGTGAGTAAGATCCACTTACATTTTTAGTGAATGAGTGAACCGTGGTTCGCACTAATTGACTTCATGTAGTGGAACGAGGCTTTTTAGGTCTATCCTCTGTTTGCTCTTGGAGTGGGTCTTCCCGACAACGCCCTCTCTCATAGATATTAGACAGATACTACGTTATCTGTCGAGGCATCACCTATCCACCTTCCATGTTTTCCTTGTGGGCCGAGAATAAACATCGGTGCAATTTTAAAGTCGGCCATAGACGCATTTAATTTTTCAATTTTATCCCGTCCTGACGTTTCAGCACCACGGGCGTGACTCATCAGATATGTCGTCCAAGCCCCCTTCGGGATTAGCCTGCAGCATGAGATAAAGGACGCTCAATTTTTAAACGCAAATAAAATAAGTTGTGTGTGAGATATCTATCCAGTTCTTTTTTATTTGAAAAAATAATTTATGGGATTAATGATGCCCCCAAATCATTGGCATAATATCTATTGTGACATGCGCTGTGAGGCACGTAGCGCCGTCCTGTTGGAACCACATATCGTCGGTATCTTGTGTCCTAAAGACAGCCCAAAATTTATCGAGTTCAAGATAGCCCAAAATTCGCCGATTCAAATAAGAAATAGCCCAAGTTAGATAAATCAAAACCTTGATTTTTTTGTAGCGACAACATGATCTGTGTAGCCCAATTGGCGATAAATAGCCTGACCTGGCAACCTTGCACACGGTATTATCTTATACAGAGTGGGGGTAAATTCTCTGATATAGGGAAACTGTATCGCTCACCTCTTGTGTACCAGCGGGGGAGAGGGATTGGGAGCTTTTTTGGCGGCCTAATGCGATATTTACAACCAATATTTTCATCAGGAGTAAAGGCTGTAGGAAAACAGGTTATTAACACTGGAAAGTCAATCTTTCCAGAAGTCGGGAGTAAGCCTATCAAGCAGATCTTAAAGGAGCAGGGAAAACTGCACTACATGAGCTAGCTCAAAAAGGTATAAATAAAATGTTTGATGCCATGGACGGCAGAGGGAATCAAATGCCTATAAAAAGATCTAATCCGTACACAAGCATGCAGACAAGAAGCTCGGTTAAACGCAAAAGACGTACTAAGGTGAGGAAATCAACGCTTCCGATCAGAAAAAAGAAAACTGTGAAAAAGCGTCGTAATTTGAAAAAACGTGTGCTGGATATATATGATAGATAATTATGATGGCCTCGCTTAAAGAATGTATGAATTCCGAATTGGATCTTTTCGCCTCACTACCGGTTCAGAGTAATATTTTAAAAACTGAAGAAGTGGCTTACAAGCCTATAGCATCACTAGAAAACTCTTCTGTACTAGAGTTTGTTTCTCTCGGTCACGGAGATACATATCGTGATTTATCCAGCATCTACTTGCGTCTAAAAGTACAACTCGTTAAATTTAAAGATGCTAAGGAAGAAAGCTTCACTGATAAAGATACTACGGTGATCCATACGGCATAGTTAACAATTTGATGCACTCTTTATTTAAACAATGTACAGTGCAACTAAATGGCAAGAATATAGCTCAAACTGACAATAACTACCATTAAAGATCCTATATTGAAAATTTACTAAATTATGGAAAGAACGCCTCATCCACACACCTAGAATCAGTGTGTTGGTTTTTAGATGAAGATGGAATGGAGGTGATTGAAGGAGCAGTGGCCGGAACAAGTAAAGAAAATAAAGGCTATCTTAAGAGAGTCTCGATGCTTGAAAAAGGGGCCATAGTGGAACTGATGGGAACGATCCATAGCGATTTACTTAATCAGGATAAACTATTAATAAATGGCGTTGAGTTGCGCTTAATACTTTCTTTGGAGAAGCCCGAATTCTATCTTTATCCTAAAGCGGATGATCTTAATCCACGTAATAAAATAGTAGGGCGGAGCTTCTATAGGAGCAAGTGGAGCAACTGCGCCGGGCGAAAATTTTTTAGGGCGCCAAATTTCACTTACCTACAAAATTCAGCCGTTTATTTTAAAAGTGGTATAAGTTCATTGAATTTTTAAATCGACATGGTTTAGTGTTTGAGTTTTATCATCTTTAAAAATATTCATGCCAACTTTCGGGAAAATTACCTATTTGTAGGTATTTGTAAAAAGTGTAATGAAACAATTGTATCAATAGATTCTCAAAAAGTTGCTTCGTTTTGTATAAAACGTCGTTTCAATGTCCCAACAAATTTTTTTTCCTCAAAAAGTGACTGCGCTGTGCCAGTGCTTCGGTTCTTTATGTATTTTAGAATTTTCACGAATTGGGAGCACTGTTCAATGACCCAAAAAATGTGATATTTTTCTTGATAGGCTTTGTTTTATTGGATGAAAGAACAAGAGTCAAGTGCCAATAGGCGATATCTTTCATTTGTAGTGTGTGGCGAAATTCGCCTCATATATTTTTGGTGCATTTAAGCGATGGCAAGCCTTAAGGGGGTTAATTTACTTGATATGAAGCAAATACAGAAATTTTTGCGAAAAAAAAATAATTTTAACTGCACTGAGAATTGCAAAATGAGCCGTAAAAACCAGTTTTAGGCTGACTGGGATATTTTTGAATGAGTTTTGGGTTTGTGTTTTTTTTTTGTTCTGATCGTCGGCGGAGGAGGAAAGAAAAAATTGAATTCTGAGTTTTCTTGAATGATCAAAATTGGAATTGAGGCGGATCGAAAAGTGAAATTGTGATAGAAGGAATCAAGTTTGAAATTGAAAGAAAATTTGAGAATGGTGATAAAAGAAATCGAAAAGTGAAATTGTGATAGAAGGCATCAAGTTTGAAATTGGAAGAAAAATTGAGATTGGTGATCACAGAAAGAAATTAAGTTTAAAATTGAAAGAAAAATTGTGATTGGTGATAAAAGAGTTTGGAAGAAATTAGTATCAAAAATATGATGATTTAAATATTAAATTTCAACGTGATCGATATGCTATATTATATGATATGTATAGCAATTTTCAACAATCTTTTATGATGTCCAAGCACAGCCATTACTTTCGCGAACGCAATACAAGAAAGATGCTCCAATTATAGTAATTGACAGTTCACGTCAAAATGAAACTATAAAAGCGGGCTCAGTGGATATTCGGGTAGAAATTAAAACATCAGCAGATATACCAACATTAACAACAGCCTATTGCTTTTTGCTTCACGATCGTATAATCGAGTATAATTCTCTTACTAGCGCAGTTCAAAAACTTGTGTAAAAAAGGAACACTATTCAGTTTGAGATAGATTGTCAACCACGATGGATGTTGCTATCGATATGCAAGGCTTTAGAGGACCACAAAATAAATTTATTATTAAGGAATTGACTATCGTACACCTCGATGAAAACATTCATCATCATCAACATTTTTTAATGAAACCACCGTACAATTTTGAAACGCTTCCAGATAATTTGAAACATCAACCACAATAGTTATATGAAAAACATCACGGATTCAAATGGGATAGTGGTGGTGAAACTTCATTCTATGACCTGAAACAATATTTACTACTCGACATGGAAAATACTACAATATACGAAAGGATTGGAAAAGAAAATCTGGCTTGAAAACTTATTGAACAGTATTGTTGTTCAGGTACTCGACCTGGATAGTTTCGGGTCTCCCAATCTCAAGACACTGAAAAAGGATAATCCTGATACACAAAGATGTTCTTTTCATACTGGATGTTGTTCTCTACAAAATGCATATCTATTAAAAAACTTTGTTATAAAAAATTCAATAAAAAGCTAAGTTGTTATAAACAAAAATTAGTCTTTTTAATCATGAGTAAGCGAGAAGTTGTGAATGAATTACATACATCTGCTCGAAGAAACTTTAAGCGACGACGGGTTATTATAAAAGGTTTGGATGACTTATGGCAAGCTGATTTAGTTGAGATGGGCGCATACGCTTACGAAAATACAGGATTTCGATTTCTACTCACAATAATTGACACGTTTTCAAAATATGCTTGGGTTGTCCCTATTAAATCGAAGACAGGTATAGAAGTCACTAAAGCAATTGTCTCCATTTTCAAGCAGGGTAGGATTCCCAAGAACTTGCAAACGGATGATGGAAAAGAATTTTTCAATTAAAACTTTAAAAACGTAATGGAAGAACATCAAATTAATCATTATTCTACGTACAGCACTCTTAAAGCATCAATTGAAGAGCGATTTAATCGTACGCTGAAAAATATGATGTGGAAAGAGTTTAGTATGAATGGAAATTACCAATGGATTGACTTAGTTAATGTACTCATTAATACATATAATAACACAAAGCATCGAACAATTAAAATGAATCCTTCAGTAGTGAATAGCTTAAATGAAAAAAGACTTCTTTCTACCGTATACAACAATATTAAAGTGCTTGGTGCGGCAAAATATGAAGTCGGTGGTCATGTTCGAATTAGTAAATATATGTTTTTAGTTTGTTCAGCTGAATTGTGTGTTAGTTGTTTCGTGGATTTCAAGTAGAACAGTCAGAATGTTTTGAATTGAGCAGATATCCCACAAGTGTAAATACTGTAGTTGTAAAGCAATTTGGCGAAATTTCAAGATAGTGAATGCGAGAACTTATGCAAATCTACTGGAAGTGTTTTTAACCCCGGAAGATGGAACGAGATGTCTTGTACTACGATTAAGAAATGGGAAAGATTGCAGAAATTTGGACTTTGCATTTTCTTTCCAAACTTGGCAGCATGTTAAAATCGAAGTATTCGGTATATAAAAATTTCTTATTAAAATTAATTGTTGCTAATAGTTTTTTTACTTTAGGTGGTGAAATAACTATAGCTGGAAATGTTTTACCTGGCTTTAGTGGCTACATAGCGATCAAAATTTTTCCGAGAGGTTGTCCGTTTGGTGATGATAGTGATTGGAAAACGTCGGCAGATGAGGAGGAACAGTTGAAGGAAGTTTTTTGTAGGAATGGAGGTCTCTATCCTTATATAAAAATAGACAACGAAATCAAACGAGTGGAACGAGAGCTTGCAGATTTAAAAGAAAAAAGAAAAATAACTAAAGCTTTGTCTTAGCAGAAAAGACAAATAACGAAGGAAGAAAGCTTTAAAGGTATTGGAGAAATAGATGCTAAAATCCAACGAAAGAAGAAGAGCTTAAAAGCTTTAATAAATAGCGGAAAACATCGAGATAAAACGAGTAAGGTTCAACGATACGCCTGTCATCAAACACCTTGTTGTATGAAGTTTCGCATATCGCAGTAGTCGAAAAGGAATATGGGAAATGTATGCCCGAGACAGAGCCAGATTTAAAAAAAAAATTTTAGATTTATCGAAAATATTAGATTTAATATTATGTAGTGAGCATAGAGAAAGAATTTTTAATAAAAGATTTTAAGTTTGAAAAAGAATGTGTTCTCAATTTCACAGACGATTTGTGCCACGACAGCGTAAAGTATTAGCTCAAAACGGAGGATTTCTGCCAGTACTATTAGGAAGTGTTCTATCAGGCGTTATAGGATCACTAATTGAAAAATATGCGTAGAACCGGTAATCTAAATAAAATGCTTCTACTCTCCCCAGAAGTGTATGAAAATCCAAAAGATACGATTGAAGATACAAAGAGACAAAGTTTGTTTGATAAAGCTATTAACAAGATATTGAGAAGTAAAAGACTGACGATAAAAACAAATGGTATATATACCGGAACGAGCTTATAAAATTTTTTAATACATGGCGTAGGAATAACACCTTTCTAGATATAAAGTCAGAGGCTAAACCACTCTTCGATCAGTCAAACCGACAGCGTTTTAAAAATATGCGAGACAATACTACGCAGACGAAAATTAAATCTAGCGATGAAAAATCAATGCAAGCTTCACCTATGCGGGGGGAGGAGATATTTGAATCAATCATAGATTCAACCCCGCCAAAATAAGAAATGTCATCTAAATTCAAGAGTCGATTATCGGCAAGCGGCAGTGCCTTTCCATGGGCGTTTGGCGCCCTGGTGTAGATTTGCAGTGGCGCCCCTTAAATTTGTAAGGAATTGTAAAAACATACTGATTCTTAAATGCTGTATCGAAATTTATTTCAAAGGTAAAAAATAACCATATAGAGATGAGATATGTATGTGTGTTAAACAATTACATATCTTCCTGCGTGCTTTATTTTATTATTACTATATCATCATAATCAATTGAATTTGCGATTTCTTTTTCAATTGAGATGATGGATAATTCGCTGAGTCTATTTTGATGCATTGCATTTCGAAGATTTGTTTTGATCAGCTTCAGCTTTTAAAATGAGCGTTCTCCCGATACCACCGAAACTGGAACTGGTAACAAAATACGAAAAGCAATCATTGCGTTGGGCACTAAATTCTCCATGCCTCGCATTTTAATGGCATTTAGTACATCGATCGAATGAACAATTTTATCATTTTTGACTAAAGTGGAAATCATTGCAAGTTCCATGACTAAATCGTTACCATCAATATCTGAATTTTCTTCATGTTGAAGAACAGCTTCCAACTTTTGACACGATTCCAGCAAACTTCCGTTTATTCTGTTTGCTTCGAAGTTCTTGAAATCATATAAAAATTAAAATAATTCGTTGTGCTTCTTCAGTGCATTGAAAAGGCCAGTAATTGAATTCATCGCAGATTCGATAATTGTTTTTCGTGTCCCGGCGAGAAGCGGTACCCAGCGGGAATGATTCCAAGCGCTTCGCTGTAAAGCGCTTAAGAAAAACTTAAATGAAACAAAAATGAAGCACTACATATCAAAGTAGTTTGGTAGTCCTTTATCACATATAAAAATAAAGTACTTTAAAATTGCTAAAAAAATGTCAGAAGTATTGACTCCTCCTTGATATAAATGCAAGGCGCTTTAGAAGCGCTCTAAAAGATGTTGGAGAGATGCAAGATTAGTTTATATATTCCGGTTTTTTATTTTGCTACTGGAAAAAGAAGAAGTAGCAAGTTGTATTACTCTTTCATATAAATGAAAATTGATTTGAATGCATTCTGAAATGTTAAATTTATATGAAATGTTAAATTTATATGAACGAAGAGCGTCTTTGGAGCACCTCTCTGCTGCAAAAAAGCGCTCGTTAATGCATTTGCAAGCGCTTTATTTCCCGTTGGGTAGCTTCAAAGGTTTCGGAGTGTTTTCTAGCTGAGTCCACTTCGTGGAAACACTGCAATTGTGTTTTGTTCAGTTTGTGTGTTTTTGGTTCGAGACAGAGTAAGTTCTCCATGCGCTTCAAGGCCGGTTTAAATGACTCCAATCACCCTGCCAATGTACCCGCCAGACGAGACAAATCTCCTAGTAAAAACAATTTTTACCGAGATTGTGAGGTAGCTAGCTTATCGAATTTCCAATGAAATAGAAAGCAACCACTGCAAAAAATACTATACACAAATATCGTCTATATTTTTTGCTGGATACAATATGTGTTCGTTTCACTCCTGATCAGTTTCTCATCAGAGATTTTCTTTCTCCCTCACAATCTCAGTAAGAATTGCTTGCATTTGTCATGTAAAGGCTATTTTACATGACGAATGCTAAATGTTGACGATATTTCTGTGAATTTTTTTTTTTTTGCAGAAGCAGTGGTTGCTTTCTACTCCATTGAAAATTCGATAAGCTAGCTACCTCACAATCTCGGTAAAAATTGTTTTTACTAGGAGATTTGTCTCGTCTGGCGGGTACATTGGCAGGGTGATTGGAGCCAGCTCGACCGGAGCCAGCACAGACGGAGGGGGAGTAGCGACTCAAGAGGAGTTCGCTTCGAGAACGTGATGGGCGGAGGACTCAGACTCCGCGTGGGACTCCATCACTGCATCAGACATGACAGTATACAGGATATAATATCCAGCAAAAAATATTGACGATATTTGTGTGAATGTCATTTTTGCAGTGGTTGCTTTCTACTCCATTGAAAATTCAATAGGCTAGCACCCTTACAATCTTAGTAAAAATTGTTTGCAGTCGTCATGTAAACTAGCCTTTATTCACTCAGTTGAAACAGGCTCAGACAAAAACAAAACGGCGATAAAACACTCTCGGTTTGGTTGATACAGTGTTTTGAATTTGTTGGAGTTCGAGTTTTTGTTTTCCGTGCATTCGAAAACATGAACAAAACAAAAACTTACTTGTCTCTTTGGTGGAAAACCGGCAATAGAAAAGCGTATCCCCGTTGCTAAAAGAAGAAGGTGTCAGTAGAATTTAAAAAATAATTTCGAAATGCCTGAGTACTCCAATGAAGAATGTGGGGACATTATGCTCATTTATGGAGATCCATGTGCGAAATGCCGGAGACCAACGGAGTTGTGCACACTTCCCAGAACTGGCATCGTATTGTCTGCCAAGACTTGTGTATCAGTATTCTTTTGGTACTGACAAACTACCAGACCAATGTCGGGCCAAGAATTGGCTTATTATTGGTGTTTAAGCTCTTTTAGCATTGGCTTGACTGTCGGCTCTGTATTGGGCACATATTGGCAAAAATATTTTTTTTTTCTCAAAATCAATTTTGATTCGGCTTTAACACTATTACGAGATGTTGCAGATTAGCCTAGTGGGTAGAGTAGCGGACTTATGTGCGACGTGATCACGGTTCGAATCCAAAAGTGTGCAAGCTGTAAGAAAAGCCAATTTACATTTAAAAAAAAAACATAACGCAGTCACGATCGGCTGCAAGCCAATCCTATGATACTCTAGATGAAATACTGAACTCCGATTAATATTTTAGTTGGAAATATATCAAAAGAATGAGGAGTGCACAAGCAATTATAACATGACCTTTTACTTACAGGTAGAAACTATTGTATAGTGGCTACTCGATTTTTTGATTTAGAGAGAGTTCCATAAAGTAAGTTAGGACATTTTACAGAATTTTTGTATGGCAACTACATGAAGGACTTATGGGATATTTTTTATATTAATAGTTTCAGCTGCGACTATTATAAAACTTATGTGTATAAAATTTCAAAGTCGTAACTTAAAGCGTTCTAAAGTTATCGTTCAATATTGGTGAACAGGTTTATTAAGGACTTTTGTATGACAGCTACCCGAAGGAGTCAACGGATGGCGCTAATTAATGAACTCCGTCTTGGTTTTGGTACAAAACTAATTCCTGTAATATTTTGAGTTCCTGCTTTAACTCGGTCTGAAGTTATAGTGGTTTCAGTAACAAGCATACATTTTTGAAGGACTTTTCTAGGCTGATACACGAAGGACTCATTCGATTTGCATCATATTCGGAACTTTCGATTCAAACATTGTCAACCTTATGCCGGTTTCCCACCAAACGGACAAAACAAAAACTCGTGTCGAAAAATATACGCCAAGAAATGTTTTTTTCGACACAAGTTTTTTGTTTTGTCCGTTTGGTGGAAAACCGGCACTAAGTATGCAAAATATCAAGTTCCTAACTTGAACCATTCTAGCAATAATAGTGAAAACGTGTTTTAAGGACTCTTGTATGGGAGGTACCCGAAGGAGTGGAAGGATATCGCCCATTAACGAACTTAGCCTTACTTTTCTATTTTACAATTTGTGACAAAGTTTCAACTTTCTAGGTCAACGCGTTCTTGAGTTATCGTGCAAACGGACGGTCGGACAGACGGACGGACGGACAGCAAACGGATTTGGGGGTCTTGGCCCCAAATAAACACAAAATAATATAAAACCTTTTTTTCGTGCGAGGCTCGGTTCTATGCGTTACAAACTTTTCGGGCTGGATTAAACTTATAATACTCTATATGTTCATCTAGAGTATAAAAATATTTACAGGGAAATAAAATCGTAGTTCAGAAAAAAAAATACTTTTAAAAAAAAAGTCAGTGCAGTCATTAGGACTGCCGGCAGACTTGAAACTATGAAGTTAATGTGATTTTTTTTTTGGACTTTCAAATTAATTGTAGTATCAAAAATTATTCTGGCTTTCGCATCTATTGGCACTCCGAACAACAATTATATACAATTACTGCTATTGCAGTATGTCGGTGACGCGAATTCATGAGATTTACCCCATCCAAAAATTGCTCAATGCGCCTAAAGAAGTTTTGACTTTAACATTAGCATGTCGGTGACGCGAATGCATGTTGGTGACGCGACTTCATGAGATTTACCCCATCCAAAAATCGCTCAACGCGCCTAAAGAAGTTTTTACTTTAACATTAGCATGTCGGTGACGTGAGTGCGTGACGGTGACGCGAATTCATGAAATTTACATCATCCAAAAATCTTTATAATAGTGAATTCAATATTTTGTAAGACCTAGTAGATATGACGAAAATCGTGAAAATATATGCATTCTATTTTGACTGAACATTTTTATTGCCCCCACTTCTAAACGCCAATGGATATTCGAATTTTTTTTCAATCCAAATTACGTTTCTAGCTGATTTACATATACACACCGAGTTTCAACTTTCTAGCATAAGCCGTTCCATAGTTAGGAAAAACAGACCCGCAAGGCGAATTAGTTAACTTTGAATCGTCTTTTGCGCCCACCTATATATTGCTCCACTTCATAAGGAGATAAGAAAGCTATAAATATACATATACTACAGATATCCGCTTAGTACTAACACACATTTTATGTGACATGGTTATCTAATGATGAATGCACACTACACACGGAGGGTTGCCAGGTTTTCAAGAGAGGGAGTAGCCAATTCTCAAACGCCGAGTAGCCCAAAATCGCCAATTTTAAATAAAATAAAAAATATCTAATTTTCATGAACATCGATAAAATTATGGTAAAAATTCAATAAGGACGTCCAAATGCAGCTTGTCCGTGAGTAAGATCCACTTACATTTTTAGTGAATGAGTGAACCGTGGTTCGCACTAATTGACTTCATGTAGTGGAACGAGGCTTTTTAGGTCTATCCTCTGTTTGCTCTTGGAGTGGGTCTTCCCGACAACGCCCTCTCTCATAGATATTAGACAGATACTACGTTATCTGTCGAGGCATCACCTATCCACCTTCCATGTTTTCCTTGTGGGCCGAGAATAAACATCGGTGCAATTTTAAAGTCGGCCATAGACGCATTTAATTTTTCAATTTTATCCCGTCCTGACGTTTCAGCACCACGGGCGTGACTCATCAGATATGTCGTCCAAGCCCCCTTCGGGATTAGCCTGCAGCATGAGATAAAGGACGCTCAATTTTTAAACGCAAATAAAATAAGTTGTGTGTGAGATATCTATCCAGTTCTTTTTTATTTGAAAAAATAATTTATGGGATTAATGATGCCCCCAAATCATTGGCATAATATCTATTGTGACATGCGCTGTGAGGCACGTAGCGCCGTCCTGTTGGAACCACATATCGTCGGTATCAGCATATATCATCCATTTTAGGACACAAGAAGTTGCTTTTCATCGATCGTTTGACAGTCATAGCAAAGCCAGTTTCGTTTTGGGAGAAGCATTGTTCGATGATTTCTCCAGACCAAAATCCGTACCAAACAGTGACTTTCCCGAGACGTATTTGGTGCTGGTATATCTCGTGTGGATTGGTATCGTCCGAATCCGACAATTTTGGTTGTTTACGCATCAATAATTCGCAATATAAAATACAAGACAGCCCAAAATTTATCGAGTTCAAGATAGCCCAAAATTCGCCGATTCAAATAAGAAATAGCCCAAGTTAGATAAATCAAAACCTTGATTTTTTTGTAGCGACAGCATGATCTGTGTAGCCCAATTGGCGATAAATAGCCTGACCTGGCAACCTTGCACACGGTATTATCTTATACAGAGTGGGGGTAAATTCTCTGATATAGGGAAACTGTATCGCTCACCTCTTGTGTACCAGCGGGGGAGAGGGATTGGGAGCTTTTTTGGCGGCCTAATGCGATATTTACAACCAATATTTTCATCAGGAGTAAAGGCTGTAGGAAAACAGGTTATTAACACTGGAAAGTCAATCTTTCCAGAAGTCGGGAGTAAGCCTATCAAGCAGATCTTAAAGGAGCAGGGAAAACTGCACTACATGAGCTAGCTCAAAAAGGTATAAATAAAATGTTTGATGCCATGGACGGCAGAGGGAATCAAATGCCTATAAAAAGATCTAATCCGTACACAAGCATGCAGACAAGAAGCTCGGTTAAACGCAAAAGACGTACTAAGGTGAGGAAATCAACGCTTCCGATCAGAAAAAAGAAAACTGTGAAAAAGCGTCGTAATTTGAAAAAACGTGTGCTGGATATATATGATAGATAATTATGATGGCCTCGCTTAAAGAATGTATGAATTCCGAATTGGATCTTTTCGCCTCACTACCGGTTCAGAGTAATATTTTAAAAACTGAAGAAGTGGCTTACAAGCCTATAGCATCACTAGAAAACTCTTCTGTACTAGAGTTTGTTTCTCTCGGTCACGGAGATACATATCGTGATTTATCCAGCATCTACTTGCGTCTAAAAGTACAACTCGTTAAATTTAAAGATGCTAAGGAAGAAAGCTTCACTGATAAAGATACTACGGTGATCCATACGGCATAGTTAACAATTTGATGCACTCTTTATTTAAACAATGTACAGTGCAACTAAATGGCAAGAATATAGCTCAAACTGACAATAACTACCATTAAAGATCCTATATTGAAAATTTACTAAATTATGGAAAGAACGCCTCATCCACACACCTAGAATAAGTGTGTTGGTTTTTAGATGAAGATGGAATGGAGGTGATTGAAGGAGCAGTGGCCGGAACAAGTAAAGAAAATAAAGGCTATCTTAAGAGAGTCTCGATGCTTGAAAAAGGGGCCATAGTGGAACTGATGGGAACGATCCATAGCGATTTACTTAATCAGGATAAACTATTAATAAATGGCGTTGAGTTGCGCTTAATACTTTCTTTGGAGAAGCCCGAATTCTATCTTTATCCTAAAGCGGATGATCTTAATCCACGTAATAAAATAGTAGGGCGGAGCTTCTATAGGAGCAAGTGGAGCAACTGCGCCGGGCGAAAATTTTTTAGGGCGCCAAATTTTTAGGGCACCACACCTACTGTTTCACTTACCTACAAAATTCAGCCGTTTATTTTAAAAGTGGTATAAGTTCATTGAATTTTTAAATCGACATGGTTTAGTGTTTGAGTTTTATCATCTTTAAAAATATTCATGCCAACTTTCGGGAAAATTACCTATTTGTAGGTATTTGTAAAAAGTGTAATGAAACAATTGTATCAATAGATTCTCAAAAAGTTGCTTCGTTTTGTATAAAACGTCGTTTCAATGTCCCAACAAATTTTTTTTCCTCAAAAAGTGACTGCGCTGTGCCAGTGCTTCGGTTCTTTATGTATTTTAGAATTTTCACGAATTGGGAGCACTGTTCAATGACCCAAAAAATGTGATATTTTTCTTGAAAGGCTTTGTTTTATTGGATGAAAGAACAAGAGTCAAGTGCCAATAGGCGATATCTTTCATTTGTAGTGTGTGGCGAAATTCGCCTCATATATTTTTGGTGCATTTAAGCGATGGCAAGCCTTAAGGGGGTTAATTTACTTGATATGAAGCAAATACAGAAATTTTTGCGAAAAAAAAATAATTTTAACTGCACTGAGAATTGCAAAATGAGCCGTAAAAACCAGTTTTAGGCTGACTGGGATATTTTTGAATGAGTTTTGGGTTTGTGTTTTTTTTTTGTTCTGATCGTCGGCGGAGGAGGAAAGAAAAAATTGAATTCTGAGTTTTCTTGAATGATCAAAATTGGAATTGAGGCGGATCGAAAAGTGAAATTGTGATAGAAGGAATCAAGTTTGAAATTGAAAGAAAATTTGAGAATGGTGATAAAAGAAATCGAAAAGTGAAATTGTGATAGAAGGCATCAAGTTTGAAATTGGAAGAAAAATTGAGATTGGTGATCAAAGAAAGAAATTAAGTTTAAAATTGAAAGAAAAATTGAGATTGGTGATAAAAGAGTTTGGAAGAAATTAGTATCAAAAATATGATGATTTAAATATTAAATTTCAACGTGATCGATATGCTATATTATATGATATGTATAGCAATTTTCAACAATCTTTTATGATGTCCAAGCACAGCCATTACTTTCGCGAACGCAATACAAGAAAGATGCTCCAATTATAGTAATTGACAGTTCACGTCAAAATGAAACTATAAAAGCGGGCTCAGTGGATATTCGGGTAGAAATTAAAACATCAGCAGATATACCAACATTAACAACAGCCTATTGCTTTTTGCTTCACGATCGTATAATCGAGTATAATTCTCTTACTAGCGCAGTTCAAAAACTTGTGTAAAAAAGGAACACTATTCAGTTTGAGATAGATTGTCAACCACGATGGATGTTGCTATCGATATGCAAGGCTTTAGAGGACCACAAAATAAATTTATTATTAAAGAATTGACTATCGTACACCTCGATGAAAACATTCATCATCATCAACATTTTTTAATGAAACCACCGTACAATTTTGAAACGCTTCCAGATAATTTGAAACATCAACCACAATAGTTATATGAAAAACATCACGGATTCAAATGGGATGGTGGTGGTGAAACTTCATTCTATGACCTGAAACAATATTTACTACTCGACATGGAAAATACTACAATATACGAAAGGATTGGAAAAGAAAATCTGGCTTGAAAACTTATTGAACAGTATTGTTGTTCAGGTACTCGACCTGGATAGTTTCGGGTCTCCCAATCTCAAGACACTGAAAAAGGATAATCCTGATACACAAAGAAGTTCTTTTCATACTGGATGTTGTTCTCTACAAAATGCATATCTATTAAAAAACTTTGTTATAAAAAATTCAATAAAAAGCTAAGTTGTTATAAACAAAAATTAGTCTTTTTAATCATGAGTAAGCGAGAAGTTGTGAATGAATTACATACATCTGCTCGAAGAAACTTTAAGCGACGACGGGTTATTATAAAAGGTTTGGATGACTTATGGCAAGCTGATTTAGTTGAGATGGGCGCATACGCTTACGAAAATACAGGATTTCGATTTCTACTCACAATAATTGACACGTTTTCAAAATATGCTTGGGTTGTCCCTATTAAATCGAAGACAGGTATAGAAGTCACTAAAGCAATTGTCTCCATTTTCAAGCAGGGTAGGATTCCCAAGAACTTGCAAACGGATGATGGAAAAGAATTTTTCAATTAAAACTTTAAAAACGTAATGGAAGAACATCAAATTAATCATTATTCTACGTACAGCACTCTTAAAGCATCAATTGAAGAGCGATTTAATCGTACGCTGAAAAATATGATGTGGAAAGAGTTTAGTATGAATGGAAATTACCAATGGATTGACTTAGTTAATGTACTCATTAATACATATAATAACACAAAGCATCGAACAATTAAAATGAATCCTTCAGTAGTGAATAGCTTAAATGAAAAAAGACTTCTTTCTACCGTATACAACAATATTAAAGTGCTTGGTGCGGCAAAATATGAAGTCGGTGGTCATGTTCGAATTAGTAAATATATGTTTTTAGTTTGTTCAGCTGAATTGTGTGTTAGTTGTTTCGTGGATTTCAAGTAGAACAGTCAGAATGTTTTGAATTGAGCAGATATCCCACAAGTGTAAATACTGTAGTTGTAAAGCAATTTGGCGAAATTTCAAGATAGTGAATGCGAGAACTTATGCAAATCTACTGGAAGTGTTTTTAACCCCGGAAGATGGAACGAGATGTCTTGTACTACGATTAAGAAATGGGAAAGATTGCAGAAATTTGGACTTTGCATTTTCTTTCCAAACTTGGCAGCATGTTAAAATCGAAGTATTCGGTATATAAAAATTTCTTATTAAAATTAATTGTTGCTAATAGTTTTTTTACTTTAGGTGGTGAAATAACTATAGCTGGAAATGTTTTACCTGGCTTTAGTGGCTACATGGCGATCAAAATTTTTCCGAGAGGTTGTCCGTTTGGTGATGATAGTGATTGGAAAACGTCGGCAGATGAGGAGGAACAGTTGAAGGAAGTTTTTTGTTGGAATGGAGGTCTTTATCCTTATATAAAAATAGACAACGAAATCAAACGAGTGGAACGAGAGCTTGCAGATTTAAAAGAAAAAAGAAAAATAACTAAAGCTTTGTCTTAGCAGAAAAGACAAATAACGAAGGAAGAAAGCTTTAAAGGTATTGAAGAAATAGATGCTAAAATCCAACGAAAGAAGAAGAGCTTAAAAGCTTTAATAAATAGCGGAAAACATCGAGATAAAACGAGTAAGGTTCAACGATACGCCTGTCATCAAACACCTTGTTGTATGAAGTTTCGCATATCGCAGTAGTCGAAAAGGAATATGGGAAATGTATGCCCGAGACAGAGCCAGATTTAAAAAAAAAATTTTAGATTTATCGAAAATATTAGATTTAATATTATGTAGTGAGCATAGAGAAAGAATTTTTAATAAAAGATTTTAAGTTTGAAAAAGAATGTGTTCTCAATTTCACAGCTACTTGCAAGAAATATGCTAGTAAAATCAATATATATGACGGCTTGCTTAAGTTTCGGATAGCCTAAGCCCCCCGCTGGCCTAAGTTTCGTTTAGCCTAAGCCCCCCTCTGTCTAAGTTTCGAATAGCCTATGTTCCGGGACCCCTCTAGCCTAAGCCCCCAGATAGCATAAGCCCCGACAACAACCGGATAAGTTCAACCCAAGCCCCCGGCAAGAACAAGAAAAAACGCCTAATTTTATGCAAAAAAAACCGACCAATCTTATGCAACGGGAAAAATCATAAAAAAAACCCAAAGCTCGGGGGAGTGAATTCCTTATCAGTTTCACACAAGACTATGACGTAATCATAAAAAAACTTCTCCCTCAAAAAATCACCTCCCTGGCTCGGGGGAGTAAATTCCTTATCAACTTCATACTAGTCTTTAACGCCATCATACAAAAGCTCCTCCCAGGGAGTAAATTCCTTATCAGCTTCATACAAGACTATGACGTCATCCATACAAAAGCTCCTCCACCCTCCACCCTTGGCCCAGAATCCCTATATCCATACTACTCAGCACTGTACACTTCTTCACAACATCGCGGCTTTAAGCATTGGTTTGGTTTCTTAGGGAATTGTGACCGGACCGGAACCGTTATCCTGTAGGTGGAAATTTCGAGCAATTTTCGGCGAAAGGAATCACACCATGCCTGTTATCGGCGTTTGTAACTTAACATAGTGACCAGAAAGATTATGTCCCTATTTTATTTATTTTTTTTTTCCCTTTAGTGTCATTGGAAATGTGGTTTCCTGACTACACAGGTTTTTTTTTTCGAGTGCGAGAAAAGGGTTGGTCTGCTGGATCACTGCGGTTCATCGGGGTTCTAACATTTACTAACGTATATTTCTCTTTGCGCATATAATATATGCCGAATTATTATATTTTTTTTTATTATTGTTACTATTATTTTTCTTTTGTGCTTGATTCTTCGAATACAGAAATTTTTTTTATATAGAACTCCATCTCGTTATTATCTCTTCTTAAGTCTTTTGTGAAACGAGTTCCACACAATGAGTTTTGAAATTGATCATCTTGATCCGGACGAATTACAGATGGAACGTGCAATTCGGGGTATTGTAGGAGATGTCGTTATACAAGTGGAACTTTTAGAGCAACGCCTAATATTGGAGGAAAAAAGACCGGTATTGCGACCGGGTTCTCGGTTGCCCGACGAAGTTCTTAGGGACTTGCCGGTTGAATTAGAGGCTTTTCAAGATTTGCTGGCCAGTATTGCAGGTATTTTGGAAGAAGTTCGTTCACAGGAGGATATCGAACTCGCTAAGTGTCGTACTCATTTAAGTCATTATGGTGCAAGATTGAACCGGCTAGTGAAACATTCATTCGGGTCTCTAAAGTCTTTGACAAGGGAATGAATTAAACGCTTAAATGAATTCGTGGCGTAGATGTTAGAGATTACGAGAGTAGACCAAGAAGCAGATATGGACCCGTTCCATCAGAAACTATCCGAAATTAATTTCAGTACTACTTCAACGGATAACCCCACATGCGTACAGGTCAGTGCTATTACACCGGATCATTCATCTGCTCTACCTAGAGATAACATTGCTCATACAAATGCAAATATTAACGTTCAATCAAATGCTCCTCCAGTACCATCTGAAATAGATGCGCCTGTCCTTGAACCACAGTCTGACAACAACCGCCCGGTTCCCTGGACCTTGTCAAGTACCCACCGGGAAAGTATCGCTATGAATGCCAATAATAAGCGATTCATACCCATGTCAAAATGGATAGTATTCTTTGAAGGTTCAAGTGCAAGCATGAACAATGAGCGTTTTCTATTCCGCGTCGAACCGCTGGCTGAATCGAATGGCATTTCTGAATTAGATTTAGTTGCAGAGATCTATCTACTACTTAACCCTCTAACCGGCGGAATTGAACGGGCGAATATTTTTCATTGGGAATTTTTTAATCATAAATCTGAGTCTAAAAAACATATCTTTCAATTTTCAAACAAAAATACCTACGCAGTCAGTCGCCAGGTAGAAAAAACGAATGCGTTCCTTCAGGAACGCTTGCCGGGTTAAGTGTAAAAATTCAAAAAGGTATGAGCATGATATTTTATGCTGAATAACAGGACTTATAAAGAAAAAAGATACATAAAAGGTGAAAGAAAGTGAAAAAAGATTATTCTAACAACTAGTAGATGTCTGTTTAATTAGTTTTTTTCGGTTTAATCTAATGTTACAAATGCATGGAGTATTCGGCATTTAGTAGTAGAAATCAGTTAGATTGAAGTGGTAGACATAAATTTCCCAATTTTTTATCTTTTCAATTAAAAATTAGTGTGTTAATAGCCTGATAAACTCTGTCAGTTTTTATAAATTTGCCTTCACATATGCATTCTTTATATGCATATGCACAGATTCCTTACCCAACTAGTGATTTCAAAGAGTGCTGAAGATGACCCCGTGGCTGGAGTCGAAACTAGTATACTCGGCCAAAAAAAAAAAACAATTTAGTAAATTTTACCCAATATGTCTTTTTCCTTCATTGTCGTCCCATTTCTCAGGATTTTCCTGGAAATGATGAATTATTTTTCGAATAGGAATATATGAGGTCCTCCATGGTTTAAAGTTTTTGAGTAAAAGATGTTTGGTTTGTTTAAGTAGTAACGTAATTTATTTGTGAATGAGTGTGTTAAGGACTTGCGTCACGACCTCATGTGTTGGGGTTCTCCCGGCTATGCCGCGAGTCCAACATAAATAAGGTCGCTGACGTGACGGCAGTATTCAGTGCCGTTGCGTGTCTGGGGGTGTAGAGGTCGCGGCGTCGTTGAAAAATTGTGTAATGTCGCTGCCGACGTCTTTGCTGAAGTCGCAGCCATCGTCTTTGCGGCGGCGGCATTAATCGCTACCGTTGAGCTGCGCCATCAACATCTCTGGCTCGTGCCAAGATTGACGTCTTTCGCACCTAAGGTGCCAGCTGCAGCGGAAGGTGCAACCGCTGTGTACGACTGGTTGCTACCGCTGTTTAAGTGCAGCTGTGTGTGTGTTACTGCAGTGACTACTATCGGCGTCATCACTTTGCAGTGTGTTGCGGGTCGCCCGCCGGTTGGAGAACGACTGGCCGCCACTTCGATTTCTCGTCCTTATATAGGAATCGAAATGACAACCAGCGTCCTTGGATCTGTGATCCAATTTTTGAGGAGTGTTTTCGGGCTGAGTATTTGGCCGCAAAACGACTCCCCACAAGTGATCACTTTGAAAGTATTGAAGAGGGAAGGCACCGGTAAGGAGCTGAAAGGTAGACAGCCCTTGTTCTTATGGTGGATGTTGAATATGAAGCTTTAACATCTCTCCAGTCTTTATCCAATTTTTGAACTAACTATCCCTCAGTGGAGAGTATAGTCCTTTGCATATGAGGACTGAACATGTATCATGTCAGTAATAGGATATAAGTACGCTCAGTGCTGGATTGAATATTACTCGCGTGAATTCTTAGTTTACCATGCTTCAAGATATTCTTTATACATATAACGAGATGGTTCCGTAGGTGTAATGATCTCTGGATGAAAAACCCAGCAATGCCTGATAGGGACAGGCTTCCTGGTATTCCTTTATTTTGGTTAATGACACGTTGAATCTTTCTAAAAACTGATGTTTTTGGAAAGATGATTTGAGTCATTGGTAATGTATATTGAATGTCCTGCAAGTGATTCATATACGACAAAAAGTTTTCTTAATCAGTTTGGACCGAATTCAAGAGGTTAATTCACTCAATTTGAATGACTTTTGCCTTCTATTACTCATTTCTATGCATAAGGTCAGGAAAAATAGAGCAAATGAAAAAAAAGCAAAGAATAAAAAAATGAAGCGTGAAACGGCAAGCGTTCCTTTAGGACCGCATCACAATTACTCACCTACACTGCGTTGTAATCTACCAAACCACTAGATAATAACACTTTTTACTTCAAAAAGGTTTAAGTAACGCTGAAAAAAATTCCAAATGAATTTAAACTGCTGTAATACTGTTTTTTTTTAATTGAAAAATTATGTACCGGAAAAAAAATTTTTGCGTGCTCTTACCACGAAATCTAACACAAAGCTACTCATAAATGTCTAACGAAACATCAGATCGAGTTCGTACTTTGACAATGTGCTCATTACAATACTAGCATATGACTTTAATTCAGGTTCGTAGGTAAATGTTTGTGATGCGTTCCTATAGGAACGCTTGCCTGTTAGAGGGTTAAGGGATCTACTGCAGAATGGTATTGGACCCTACGTGAGAAAACTCCTATGATTTGGTGGGCGGGTCTTTGTGAGTCGCTTCGCGAACGATTTGGTACTCATAATACTGATTTAGATGTGCGCGGACTTATCGATGATCGGTATCAAAAACCGAAAGAGAGCTTCAGAGACTTCGCAGATGCAATTGAAACTCTGGCTTTGCAATTGCAAGCCCCGCTTACAGATCAGTGCACACAGCAAGTGCTGTTAAGAAATATGCGTCCTGGGCTGCAAGCGCACTTGGCAGGGGTTGATTTTTCTTCAGCTCAGCATCTAAAAAGAAGATGCGCATCTATTAAAGACACCTGGAAGAGAGTTGGGTATGAGTCGGATCTTAATTGTGCTCGCAGGCAGCTCCATGAATTATCTATTAATCAGAATGAAGTACTTAAGGATATTTCAGAATTGAAGCACTAACAGCCAATTTCAGTTGAATATATTGGAGGCCTAAGTACTAGAATAAAGTGTTGGAATTGTTTCGATCCTAGTCACTCATTTCGAGATTGCCCGAAGACTCCTGAACATCTTTTTTGTTTTGGCTGTGGTGCAGCGAATACCCTGAAACCAAACTGTGCGAATCACTCCTCCAGAAACGCGAGAAACTCGAAGGGGAGTGCGCGTGGAAATGGAAGCGCACGCACTCCGAGATCTGCTCAGCTTCTTCCTCAGAACAAAACCGAAGCTGCGACCAATACCGATCCCGAGCTAAACCGACAGGAATAACATCAAGTAATTGTAGTTCACGACCTTCTTCAGATAACTACACTTCTAGCTATAACTCCGTTGGTAAAGGAACACGAATTGACCGTTCTCAAAGATATTGGCAACAACAGCGGAGCATAAAAAAGGTTATCGCTGAAACAATTATTTATGAAGATTCCGATTCACGGCCATTCGCTCTAGTAACAATTAACGGACATTTAGTGAAAGGACTCTTGGATAGCGGCGCAAACGTGACTGTGCTGGGATCAGGATCATTAGACTTTCTTACACGAGCACGCATTCGAATTAATAATCTGAACACCTCACTGGCCACAGCCTCCGGGCAACGGCAAGAGGTTATCGGCTTCGTTGTAGTGCCTGTGAAATATCTTTCCAAAACCGTTCACATGAAAGTATTTATTGCACCCACTCTGTCACAACCCTTATATCTAGGTTTAGACTTTTGGAAAGCTTTTGGTTTAGCACCTGCATTCGTTAGCTAACTAAACGACACCACCGATTCGAAGGTTATTACACCGGACAAACACAACCTGAGTGCGCTCCAGCAACATGCACTTGATTATGTTATAGATCAGTTTCCCTCATTTAATAAGAATGGGTTGGGGCGCACTACTTTATTACAGCACATAATTGAAGTGGGCGATGCAAAACCTGTAAGACAAAGGCACTACTCCATCTCACCTGCCGTACAAAGGGACGTGTATGCCGAGCTTGATCGAATGTTAGAGTTTAGATGCCCGATGAGTCAACGAGGCAACTGTGAAGAACGCTTACCCATTACCTTTAATCGACGGCCTTATTTCTAGGCTAGATCAGACGCGATTTATCTGTAGTTTGGACTTAAAGGATGCTTTCTGGCAGATTCCGCTGGACCACCAGTCGAAAGAAATAACAGCATTTACAGTTCCTGGTAGACCCTTGTACCAATTAACCGTTATGCCATTCGTCTTTTGCAATGCTCCACAAACAATGTGCCGCTTAATGGATCGAGTGATTTCCCATCAGTTACAAGATAGGGTCTTCGTTTATCTCGACGATTTATTAGTAACCTCCGCCACCTTTGAAGAACATGTTGCGCTGTTAGAACAAGTTGCTAACATACTCCAGAAGGCAGGTTTGACGATAAATGTTGAGAAAAGCAAGTTCGTACTGAGGGAGCTCAAGTATCTTGGTTACGTGGTGAGCGATGGTTGCTTACGCGTAGATCCTGAAATGGTGCAAGCTATAGCCGAATTTCCGCAGCCTAAATCCGTGCGGCAAGTGCGCAGCTTCCTGGGTATGGCAGGTTGGTATCGGAAATTTATCGCAAACTATGCATCACTGACGGCTCCGCTCACTGACCTCCTTCGGAAGAATAAAAAAATGCAGTTTACCTCAGAAGCCCAAGCCGCCTTCGATTCTCTCAAACATGCACTTTGTTCGGCTCCTGTCCTTGTTACACCAGACTTCACTCACCCGTTTTATATTCAGTGCGATGCTTCCTCGACTGGTATTGGAGGGGTGCAGAAGCCCTATCGCTTATGTTTCCCAAAAGCTCAGCGTGGCTCAGCGTAATTACAATGTTACTGAGCTCGAATGCTTAGCCGCCGCCACAAACATTAAAAGTTTTGGGCATATGTCGATGGTTTTCCGTTTACTGTCATCACTGATCACGCCAGTCTTAAATGGTTGATGAACCAAAAACATCTATCAGGAAGGCTGGCGAGATGGAGTCTTAAGTTACAGGGATACAAAATTAGTATTGATTTTAGTATACAGAAAAGGTAAGCAAAATATCGTGCCAGATACACTCTCTCGAATTCATGCTGACGCTCTGTGGTTAAAGAATCCAACTAACCTTGATACACCGATCCTCCATGTAGACTTAAACGCTGTTGAATTCAGCGACCCCGATTATCTTGAGTTGCTACAAAAAGTCCAAACCCATGACAATAAAACTAACCTGTGTACCGAGGATGGAAAAATCTACATGAGGCATCACAGGGTTTATTTAACTTAGATATGGATATACCCAAATGGAAATATATGCATTTTATTTTAATTAATATTTTTTTTTGCCCCCCTTTCTGAACACCAACGAATATTCAAACTATTTTTCATCACAATTACTTTTCTAGTTGATTTACATGTACACACCGAGTTTCAACATTGTAGCTTAAGCCGTTCCATATATAGGAAAACACCCAAATTTCAAGAAACCTTGAAAACATACGAAGAATCAGTAGAATAAAAATGAATTCAATATTTGGAAAGACCTAGTAGATATGACGAAAATCGTGAAAATATATGCATTTTATATCTTTTATATTTACAAATAATTTTTTTTTGCCCCCCTTTCTGAACGCCAATGAATATTCAAATTTTTTTTTTATCACAATTACTTTTCTAGTTGATTTACATATACACACCGAGTTTCAATTTTCTAGCATGAAACGTTTAATAGTTAGGAAAAACACCCCCTACCCCCGTAGCATTCTACCCCTAAAAAAAATTATATTTTTCCAACATTTCGCTATATACCAAGTTTAAGGGTTATATCATTACAGGTTCTAAAGATATAAGCATCGAAACTTTTTCCTTTTCACGCTCCCCACCCTCCCCCTCTACACCACGAAACCCCAAACCTTTGTTTTCCCTACTAGGGTTTAATTAGCGCTACTTCTAGTAAAAATTCTAAGCATCTATCTTACACTGTTCTTGAGATATGAAATGTGTTTGATTTGAAAAATTCTCATCCCCTCTACTTCTATGCTCCACCTCCCACTTAAAAAATTTTACTTTGATCAATCTTTATTTGTTGACTTTTATACCCAAACCGAATTTTATTTTTCTAGAGCAATTGGTTCATGAGATATCGTAATCTAAAGTTTTTCACCCCCACCCCCATACAAAACTTCCCCCACCGAAAACTTTTCTTGATTCTGTTCTCCTAGTATAACTACAAATATTTCTTAAGTTTGAATGGTGTGCCATTAACGGTTTAGGAGATATGGATTTTAGAATGTGTCTATCTCGCCTTTTTTGGGTTTCGGACGCATTACATTTCCCTTCACTCTCACACCCCTTGATCAATATTGACAATTTTTCTGCAAATGGGTCTACTATCAGAGTTCTATAGAAATTCCAAGTTTCAGCTTCCTATCACTAGAGGTTACTGAGATCTAGAAACCAAAATTTTCGGTCTAAAACACTTCCCCCTCCTTCCCCCTCACACCCCCACCCCTAAAAATTTGGTCAATTCAAGGAGCTTACCCCTTCTATTCGGTAAAAAAATTTCAATTTAATATCTCAAATCGTTTGGCAGCTACGAGCCTCCAAACGATCTTGCGTACGGCGGACAGCCGGACTGAACATTTTTATTGCTTTTTTCGCGTCTACTAGTTATGAAACGTGAAAATAAAAATTTTGAGGGTAGCAATTTTTTTTTTTTTAAAAAATCAATCACAATACTTAATTATTAAAATAATAAAGTAAAAATGATAAAAAATAATAACAAAATGATAACAAATAACAGATTAACGATTATAGATTGGAAATAAGAGATAGACTTAAAAAAGGCCCGAAATTTTGAATTTTATGTTTTGTCGATTTGATGTCCTATATTGCATTTCTCGCTAATATTGGTAAGCACCAATTTATGGAGAATTAAATTGTCTATCTGTTTTATCTGAACGAATTTTTGCCAAATTATTATTTATTGCAAATAATAAGCGTAAAGGGTAAAAAATTAAAGTTTGCCCCAGTTTTAGATTATTTTTATCAAAAATGGTGACAAATTTAAATGACAGTTTGGTATAAACACGTTTTTCGTACGACGAAAGGAATTTCTCAGTCGACCTTGTGAAGAGCTACTCACACTAACGGAAATCTTTGAAATTCAGTCGTATGGTGAACTAAAATGCGCAAGCACGCCAGTGCCACCTGGATCTTTTGAACCGGCTCAAAGAGCCGGATCTTTGAAAAGAGCAAGATCCGGTAAGCCGGCACACTGAAAAGGTCCGAATTTCCCATCTCCAGCTAACGGTTTCGAGAGTAGGGACTGTGAGTAAACTGTTTGCTCATCGGTCCGAATTGAAAGCTCCATAAGCGTACCAGCAATTCGGGCCGATTGTAAGTAATGTTAATAATGTAAGTAGCATGAGTGTAATTCGGACCGCGGCCTTAATATCGACGCACATGCATTCATTTAAAGCAAGCAAAAAAATCTGCCAACAATCTGGGCGTAACTTTATTATTTTTCCGGTAGAAGTTAAGAACGCGTTCAATTCTGAAATGCGGTGGAGGCTACTATGTGACTGAAAACCTATCAAAAAGAACAAGATCGTGAAAGTGAAAATCTGATTGGATCTGAGAGATATGGAATAATTTAAAAAGTACACAATCACTTTACACCCCCTTAGGGGTCAATTATGGAGAATACATAGAATAAAATTAAATTCAATATTTGGGACGAGGTAGTAGATATGTCGAAAATCGTGGGAAAATATGCATTCTATTTTCACAGATATTTTTCTTGCCCCCCTTCTGCCAATCGATATTCGTTTTTTTTTTATTCAAAATTATTTTTCTAGTTGATTTAGATATACACACCGAGTTTCAACATTGTAGCTTAAGCCGTTCTATATAAAGGAAAACCACCCCCCACTTGTTCCACACTACCCTTAGGGGTCGAATTTCAAAAAACCTTGAAAACACTTTCTATGTATTCATACGAAGAATCCGTACAATAAAATTAAATTCAATATTTGGGACGAGCTAGTATATATGACGAAAATCGTGAAAAATATGCATTTAATTTTCACTGACAATTTTTTTTGCCCCCCTTCTGAACGCCAATACATATATGAATTTTTTTTTAATCAAAATTGTTTTTCTAGTTGATTTACATATACACACCGAGTTTCAACATTGTAGCTTAAGCCGTTCTATATATAGGAAAAACACCCCCCACTTGTACCACACTACCCTTAGGGGTCGAATTTCAAAAAACCTTGAAAACACTTTCTAGGTATTCATACGAAGAATCCGTAGAATAAAAATGAATTCAATATTTGGAAAGATCTAGTAGATATGACGAAAATCGTGAAAATATATGCATTTTTTATTTTTTATATACACAAATCGTTTTTTTTGCCCCCTTTTCTGAACGTGACATATTTTTTTTATCACAATTACTTTTCTAGTTAATTTACATATACACACCGAGTTTCAACTTTCTAGGATGAACCGTTTAATAGTTAGGAAAAACACCCCACGCCCCCGTAGCATACTACCCCTAAAAAAAAATTGTTTTTCCAACATTTCGCAACTATAGCTCTATCTAAATACCAAGTTTAAGGCTTATAACATTACAGGGTCTCAAGATATAAGCATCGGAACTTTTTCCTTTTCACCCTCTCCACCCTCCCCCTCTACACCCTCAAACCCAAAACTTTTTTCCCTACTAGGGTTTAATTAGCGCTACTTCTGGTAAAAATTCTAAGCATCTATCTTAAACTGTTCTTGAGATATGAAATGTGTTTGATTTGAAAAATTCTCATCCCCTCCACTTCTATGCTCCACCTCCCACTTAAAAATTTTTACTTTGATCAATCTTTATTTGTCAACCTTCATACCCAAACCAAATTTTATTTTTCTAGAGCAACTGGTTCATGAGATATCGTAATGTTAAGTTTTTCACCCCCACCCCCATACACAACTTACCCCACCCAAAATTTTTCTTCATTCTGTTCTCCTAGTATAACTACAAATATTTGTTAAGTTTGAATAGTGTGCCATTAACGGTTTAGGAGATATGGATTTTAGAATGTGTCTATCTCGCCTTTTTTGGGTTTCAGACGCATTACATTTCCCCCCACTCCCACACCCCTTGATCAATATTGACAATTTTTCTGCAAATGGGTCTACTATCAGAGCTCTATAGAAATTCCAAGTTTCAGCTTCCTATCATTAGGGGCTACAGAGATTTAGAAACCAAAATTTTCGGTCTAAAACACTTCCCCCTCCTTCCCCCTCACAACCCCACCCCTAAAAATTTGGTCACTTCAAGGAGCCTACCCCGTCTATTCGTTAAAAAAATTTCAATTTAATATCTCAAATCGTTTGGCAGCTACGAGCCTCCAAACGATCTTGCGTACGGTGTACGGCGTACGGCGGACAGACGGACTGAAAATTTTTATTGCTTTTTTCGCGTCTACTAGTTATGAAACGTGAAAATACAAATTTTTAGGGTAGCAAATTTTTTTTTTTAAAAAATCAATCACAATACTTAATTATTAAAATAATAAAGTAAAACATCTTGCCCCTGGGTAAAACTGAAATGACGCCCTTGTTCGAATTAGAAGAAGCCTCATTTTTACCACTTTCAGTACCTTATTGCATTTCGGTTTTACTGCATGGTGCGTTTATATCTGTTTTGAGGTGGGATATCCAATATGTAACTATACAAATGGTATCTATTATTATGGAATAATAATAATAAGGGGGCTTAATCTTGCTAACTGTCCTTCATTTTTCGAAAACAAACTTTAAAATTTGGGGCACCAAAACGTTGAAACTGCGCCTGGCGCCAAAACTATTAGCACCGCCACTGAGTTGAGGCAACAATGTTTATGAACCAGGTGACCGTCAAACCAGGAATATTTTTGGCACACGAGAATGTACTTCAGCGTGCAAATGCTATGTATCCGTACAAACGAGTAGAGGTGAAGACACACACACTTCCGGCTAACACATTTACACTATCTTTGGATAACGTAGTGATTGGTCAAATACCGAATTTACTAGTTTTTGCCATGGTTGATAACGATTCATACAATAAACATAACGCAGTTACGATCGGCTGCAAGCCAATCGTATGATACTCTAGATGAAATACTGAACTCCGATTTATATTTTAGTTGGAAATGTATCAAAAGAATGAGGAGAGCGAGCACAAGCAATTATTACATAACCTTTTACTTACAGGTAGAAACTTTTGTATAGTGGTCGATTTTTTGATTTATAGTGAGTTCCATAAAGTAAGTTAGGCATTTTACAGAATTTTTGTATGGCAACTACATGAAGGACTCATGGGATATTTTTCATATTAATAGTTTCAGCTGCGACTATTATAAAATTAATGCTTGTAAAATTTCAAAGTCGTAAATGAAAGCTTTCTAAACTTATCGAGCAATATTGATGAATATGTTTATTAAGGACTTTTGTATGACAGCTACCCGAAGGAGTCAACCGATGGCGCTAATAATTGAACTCCGTCTTGGTTTTGGTATAAAACTAATTCCAGTAAAATTTTAAATTCTTGCTCTAACTCGTTCTGGAGTTATAGTGAATTCAGTAAAAAGCATACATTTTTGAAGGACTTTTCTAGGCTGCTACACGAAGGACTCATTCGATTTGCATCATATTCGGAACATTTAATTCAAACATTTAAAACCATACGTATGCAAAATTTCAAGTTCCTAACTTGAAGCATTCGAGCAATAACTGGGAAAACGTGTTTCAAGGACTCTTGTATGGGAGGTACCCGAAGGAGTGAAAGGATATCGCCCATTAACGAACTTAGCCTTACTTTTTCCATTTTACAAGTTGTGACAAAATTTCAATTTCCTAGGTCAGCGCGTTCTTGAGCTATCGTGCTAACGGACGGACGGACGGACGGACGGACGGACGGACAGCAAACGGATTTGGGGGTTTTGGCCAAAAATAAACACAAAATACTATACAACTTTTTTTCGTCCGAGGCTCGGTTCTATGCGTTACAAACTTTTCGGGCTGGATTAAACTTATAATACTCTATATGTTCATCTAGAGTATAAAAATCGTACGAAGAGTCCATATAACTTCAAACATAACAGCATAACAAACCTCAACTTGTCAGTAAATGGAGTGCAAGTTACAAATCAACCTCTAGAATTTGATTATTCAAAAACTAAGCCGTTAAGTACCAGAGGATATCTCACCCTCTTCAAAGGCACTGGAATCAACTACTACGATAAAGGTCATCAAATATCAAAAAAATTCTTCGACAACGGGTGTTTCATGTTGGCCTTTGATTTAATAGCGAATAACTCATACAACTCAGGTTGTGGTAACCTGTTAAACCAAGGAGTGGTACGAATTGAAAGACGATTCAAGGAGTCTCTAAAGAACAGTGTTAGCTGCATTGTATACACAGAATATGATAGTAATATAGAGATAGATAAGAATCGAAATGTGTACACAAGTTTCTAAAAAAGGTATATATACCCATAACGGCAAGGGATAATATTGACACAGTATCTAACTAGATGCGAGAAAGCAAACATGACGAAATGTCTGGTAAATGTTGAATATCTGTCTGAAGGCCATTTAACCTTCTTTAAGAAAATATCACTTACAGGCTTTAGTGCGCAGAATAAGCTCTACTCAAAAGAAATTATATATAAATATTCAACATCTTTAGCACCATCTGTGGATCAAACAGGGGTATGTGGGAACTTGGAGCTCAAGCGTCTAGATGAAGAACTTATCAGAACACTGGCAAAATTTTCAACAGTTTTTACTAATGGTGAATCATCAAAAGAATTCTTACAAAGTTACGTGACTTCTCATACACAAATCATAAACCTTGAATGGGTAATTTCAAAAGTCCAGGAATGAATACGATTGAAATTGCTCACATTCTGAAAACGAATAGCGCCACTAGAAACTTATTCAAGGGCGTCTTCCCATGTGATCATCTCCCCAGTAGAATAAAAAGACCCGCTTACGTTATAGCGAACACCGATCCTTCTCATAAAAGTGGCACACATTGGGTTGCTTTCTATCTGCCTAGGAGAGGCCCTGTAGAATACTTGGATTCATTTGGAAGATATCCGAAAATGAATACTTTAAAAAATTTTTACATGACAACTCAAGGGTGCTTATAAATAATAAAAAAAAGGCATGTTTTCGTCAGCCTGTGGCAAATACTGTTGCGTATACATATATTCCCGCTGCAGGGGGAAGAGTCTAAAGTTTTTTCTTAAACAGTTCTCATCAAAAGAATTTTCACGTAATGACGCTAAAGTCGTTAACTTATACCACCATTTTCATCGGGTACTGCACAGAATGGAGGAATTTATCACAGCCAGTATTGCAAATCAGAAGCCGAGAGTATAAAAGCAGTAGGATCAAACTGTCGTGCTTCAGTTTTTATTGTAAAACCTTCAGTTGAATATGTCTACAGCTATTGCAAAAGCGAAGTGTGGTACGAGCCCCAAAAAGATGCCTCTCAAAAGAAAATAATCAGCACCCTCCGATGAAAATATTAATAAGAAGACTAGCAGAAGGAGAAGATCAGAAGTTCCGGGTGAAAACGCTCTACTTAACTACACCTACTATCTGGATGGCTGCCAGAACAGGAAAACTGTGCTCAAATTCGATCCATTCACGTTTGAGGCAAAAAGCTACGCTTTTATAAAAAATAAAAATTTTGAAAAAAGGGCATTATCCAATAAAATTTTTACTTAGATGACAAAAAAACTTGTTTTAATTCTCAGAATACCTATCCAAGCCAATCAGCACCCCAGAAAAGCCATCGTGGCCGTCCATCGCCAACCCCCCAAAAAATAACCATGGCCTCCACAGCCAGCCCACCGTTCACAACCCCGAAACTTATTCCGGTTTTTAAATGGATTTTTGCCCCGACACTTTCAGCTTCTCAGACCCCCTACACTTTCAGATAGCCTGTCCCTATCGCACCTGCCAAGAAAAGATCCAAAAGTGTCGTACTTACTACTACGCGAAAGCGTGTCTAACACTTAAAAACCTCCCACTTGCCGTACGCCCCCGACACTTTTAGACCAAGCTTTCAAAACGATACTTTCAGCGACTTTCCTATCGCACTTGCCAAGAAAAGATCCAAAAGTGTCGTACTTACTACTGCTCCCCAAACCATAACATTACCTCCACCATGTTTGACAGTAGGAATCAAATTTTTAGTCTCTCTTCTTTTTCCTTAATAGCTCCACTGGTTTGAGAATTACGAGTCTTCAAACGATTTTGCGTGGGGCAGTCGACGTACGGCGTACGGTGGAAAGACGGACTGAATTTTTTTTATTGTTGTTCTCGTTTCTACGTGGGAAAAAATTTTGAGGGCAGAAAATTTTTTTTTTTAAATCGATAACAAAACTGTATTATAAATAATAAAGTAATTGGTCCGTGTGAAGTTAGCACTCGACTTGCACCAAATTAACAAAAATGATATTATTCAGATAAAACTCTGTCTGTGAATGATTGTATCGAAAAAAAATTTTAGTTCAATAACAAAATTGAAAAAAATTGTATGAAAAAAAATTTTAAAAAAAAATTTGGCAGTCTATTGCAAATTGGTTCCATTTGAGAAAACTTTGTAAATCGATGATCTAAGACTCGAAAAACCAGAGGTACTTATATATTCTAAAGAGACTGCAGGTGATTTTACCTCCAAGAAATTTTAAAAATATTAATTATTTCATCAAAAAATAACTATCTAAATCAGCCAATAATGCACCCTTAGAGTAAAATAATAATCGCGAAAATCCTCCGACAACACTTTGTAAGTCGATAAGCGGAGTATAGGCCGGTATTCAAAATTCGAAAAACCAAAGGTGCTAAAATATTCTAAAGGGTCTGCAATTGATTGTGTAACGATTAGGTGCGCAGAACGTCCGGAAGACTTGGCCTTCGTCTTTAATTTGGGCGTAAAACCTGGCGGACGGAAAGTCACCCTCCATCTCTCGGAAGAAGTCGACATTTCTTCACCAAAATGAAGGGTAACTTTCCTATGTGTATCGTTGACTATGCGTCATTGGACATATTAGTCCCACGGATGACCACTGAAACGGCTGAGCATCTGGCATAAAAGCACGTGCTAGCTCGTCGGATGGGGTGGATTTGCCGTTTCGATCCGTGAACCGATTAATTATGCTCGGTGGGCCGACGAATGGGTTTGAGAACTCCCATTCTATCTGTCAGCGGGCTTGAAAGGATTGTAGGTGAGGGGGCCAGAAGCACGTTGGGTGCGGAAAAGAGGGTGGAGGAAGTTATGTATGAGGAGGGAACATCCAGGGTGAGATCATCCGACGAATGATCAATTAATATAACCACTATGTGTAGTTATTGAATTGTCAGGGTATAATAAAAGGAATAATCCGTCCAAAGACGGGTACCCTGTGGCCCAGTCAGGTTAAAACCAGAGGCGGAAATAATCGCCAGTTCAATACTGAAGGATGACTGTTCGAAGAAGAATTTCTTTTATTAAATAATGTATAAAAAAAATGATTTAAAAACAATCGAAAGATCTAATGTATTCGCGTTAAAGAAGACCAGATTGATCAAGAAAATTTATATAAGTTTTTAACCCCCTTAAATTCCGTAACCTTCACCCAGAAACTTGGAAATTTCTTCCTCCAGAAAACATATCGGTCTAATCTATCAGTTTTATGGAAATAAACGGAAGGATTGCCAAAAAGAACGTTATACTCCGAACTTTCTAAAACTGGATCTGCTTGGTTTTGCTATGTCTAATCACAAAGGCAACGAATAGCGGAGCGACTGGCAGAAGCAGAATCTTAAGTGCCAACAGAATCATTCTATGAAATATCGGTGTGTTCTATCAAAAGTTAATTTATGTCGTTGGAAAAATAATAGTCCAAGAGGTAACATGTTTTTTCAAGCATGTCTTCAAAAGTTATCTGTAAAATGAATCTCACCCAATTGAATTAACTATTCTCGAAATCATAAATGATAAGCTGTTAAGCATTAAGTGGATAAACCAACAAATATTGATTGATTGAATCTCACCGAATTGGTGGCAGACGACAAAAATGATCTACTAATATTAACAGCGATACTTCCGAAAAACTACTACTGTATTCTGGTTTTTTTGTAACTGAAATTCAAGGTATACTCGGTCTAAGGAGGGGCTTAACCATCTAGGCACTCATTTACCTACTGACTGAGAAGAGAAAAGCAGATCCTTGATACAAAAGTTTTATCGACACCAACGCGAAATGAACCTTAATCTCCGTGCTCTCTTAACCGGACAAGAGTCTTAAGTTCCTGAGTGTCCGCTTATAGGAACTTCCACGGTAGTAGCAAACTGACTAGTACTACCATTTTTTTCTGACACCGTCTTGCTTAATTCCAAATTTTTCCAGGATGCAACTGTTAGATAGCTTCGGTAATTAGTTGCCTGTTTTTTTTTCTTGTTCGCTCAATGACCTATCAAAACACAAACACTTAACACGAATACAAAACGAAATAAGTTCGAATACAAAACTTTGTGTTTTAAGAAAAAAAAGAAATATATTATTCGTATAATGAGCATAGTTTACATATATTATAATGAAACTGTAAAAAATAGCATGATAGTGTAGTTTTTAGTACAAACTGGTTTTTGATATAAAAATGAAAAAATGCGATTTTTTTTTTTTTTTTTGTTCTGTCTAATTTGAGAAAAATGGAATGAAATAAATGTCCCTTTAGTTAAGTACTAAAAGAAATAAATGATGCTATCCAAATACATTCCGTTAAACTACTGCGTTATTAGCTTGTGATAACCATTGCAAGGAAACGTGGTGAATTAAATCTAGCCGCCTTTAATGCATAATACGAATACATTACGGAATGAACACAATAGTTCATCACAATAAACCATCGAGCTGATGCGGTGTACTCGGTGTAAGAGAAGCATGAGTAAATTAGTACGGTGACATGATGATACCAATATAAAAATATCAATGGCTGTTTTCGAAGCACTATGAAGAGCGTATCACCCAGTTTCGCACGACGCGTGTAACCGGTATGCGGAGGAGTAGGCGGTACGGTAGCCGGCAAAATTAGCGCAGCCGGTGAATTAGTGGACGTATTTATCGAAGACGTTATTACAGTGGACGTATGAGTTGTAACAACATGACCGCCAACGGTCGATGAGCTTCCTCCGTTCATTTGAGCTGCAGTTTGACTCGCTATTGTTGATAGTTTCGTAGCGGAGATTGTTCCTAGTCCGGCCACCCGCAACGCGCAAACTTTACTCCTATGCGGCTGAACGACATCGATGACCTTGTTTTTTTTTTGCCTGATTGTAGATTTCGTGAGGTTGTTCTTTGATAATTGGTGCGATCACTTCTAATTTATCGTACAAAATGCCCAATTGAACATACGATTGTGTCTTTTAACTTTTTTCATTCGCGCGTAGTCCAATCGACAGACTAAAATACGAAAGTTCTTCACGAACAGGATAAATAATTGCTCTATAAACGAAGACTCTAAAGCACAAAAATTATCGCACAGAGAGTCAGACAGAACTGAGAGGAATGAACAGTGCGCACCAGTTCTTCAGACTTTAACTGTTATTTCTTAAAATAAACTGACGAGAGGCTACGACCGCCAAAACCGCAGAAACTCGATGTATTTGCCTTTAATACATTTCATGACTCCATTTTACACTTAGCAGCGCGTGTGTTTAAGGATAAACCGTATATTGGGTGCCGGAATAGAGAGAAAAAAAAAACGGTACCTGCCTCGATGACACTCACCTCGTGTACGGTACCCTCCTGTGATGGTCCTGTGTCCTTCTTTTTATCTTCCTGCGATGGTTTCCACGTTTTTTATATACGCACGCGCACTTGAGAAAAAAAAAACTAAACTGCTGCCTCGGCTTCTGATGGCTGCTCTTGCACGTCTTGATGCGGCTGTGGTTCGGCGTTGACTGGGGCGAACGTTATCTGTCTCGCTCGCAAGTGCGCGGTAGTTCTCTCCTCCGCCACCGTGGGTCCGGGTGCTGCGCGCGTTGCGGTGATGTCCGTTGGGTTTTGAATTAAAAAAAAAACCGCGGGCGGCTCATTACAAATACCCACAGGATCCTGGGCAAGGCCCGTCCGATGCACAGGAGGCTGCAAAAGGAGACGCCTATGTCGATTCTCCCGCGCTGCTGAAATGTTGCTCCCTCGCTGCAGTCACAAAAAAAAATTGATCCGTCGATCCGGATTTTTTTTTTTTTTTTTGTGGTTTTAGTCCATCTTTTTATTGCTTTCAATTTTATTTATTTATTTACTTTTTTTTTTTTTTTTTTTTATTAAATGTGTGGACATATTCTTGCACCCATCTTTTCTAACCATTCATGCTTAATTCTAATAACAATGATTTTACAGTATAAGATGAAGACAAAAAAAATCTGCCAGGATGGCGAAAAAAAATTAAACAGGAATAAGGAGATAGTTTAAATTACTATATTAGAGTTAGTTCAAATACTTCATCACTCTTCTTCTATGATTTAGTATGTAAGACCTCGACTTAGTGCTTTTAACCGACTACTACTATAATTCCAACAGCCTGAGCGAAGCGATATCTACCACATTCCAATATCTTAATGATACTCGTTTACCAAAATCCATTACTGTATCACGTATATGTTTATTAAAAAAAAATTCATAATTCAATGTGTGTGGTTTGGATATTTACAAACATACTAAATCAGAGAAAATACATGACCAATACGACGAAGAAAAATGCTCAATTTTAGCCTGATATGTAGCGTCTGCAGGAAACATGTAGCATTCTCCCTCTCTCTTGCGCGCGTTATTACATGCGCTAAGGCGTGTGCGAGACCGCTAGTGTATATACAACAACAAAACATCCAGCACTCCCGCAACTACATTTAATTACCAAATTAAATCTTTTAAATGTTAATACTCGGTACGGAGTCTCAAAAATTAACAAAAGGAGAATTATGTTTTGGTGGTTATAGCAAGGTGATCGCGTTTGCTCTCTTTACGGAGGCATAGAACAATCCCTTATCATAATAACTTCCTTTTTCGTACACTAACGTACGAGTCTGACTTGACAATGAAATCCGTTAAAGAAGTCACAACTTTAAATCTTTGCCGTCATAAGTTCTTATCGATTTTCCCTCTCCGTCGCTTCTCGACTGCCATTAGGTGCACCTGCAAAAACCCATGTACGTGAAATCTTTTAATATTTCTGTATAGGTGTATGCAATACTAATAAATATAACGCGTACTTAAACTTCGTATGTATATGGCAAAGGATCACTAATTAGAGATAAACTAAAGCTGTTTATAAACGTAAGAATTGCGGTTATTATACAACAATAGCTCAGCACCCAACAGGGCTTGTTTGAGGCCGCGAGAAAACTGACATTGATTAAAGATGTGAATGCAAATGATCTCGTGCAAGAGCTTAACGTACTCGGCAACAACTGGATGCAGTCACTTGACCTCTGGAACACTCCACTCTCCACTGTCTGCAACCACATCGAATCATCAAGTAGCACGACGTCACTCGAAGCGGAGATCGAAAGTAAGTTCCCGATCTCTTCACGAACACTTTAGCACGGTGCACACAGATGAAAGCTTCACTCACACTTAAAAAGGACACTAAACCAGTCTTCCGTAACAAGCAACTGGTCCCCTTCGCAGCTGTCGAGCCAATAACTGCTGAGCTGAAGCGCTTACAGCACTTAGGAGTCATTACCAGTGGCGGCTCGCCGCGAAAACTAGGTGTGCAGTGCTTTAAGCTTGTGTTACACTGTTCGCATTTTCTCAGTTTTTTGCATATATTTTCGTGAAATGTATGGCGAGCTTGTAGAAAGCTCTCATTGATCATACAGTGTAACACAAGCTTAAAGCACTGCACACCTAGCTTTCGCGGCGAGTCGCCACTGGTCATTACACCTATCTCGTTTTCCGAGTTCGCCGCACCAATTGTGGTCGTCAGAAAGAAGAACGGCGACATCCGGGTCTGCACTGACTACTCCACAGGACTAAACGACGCCCTTGAACCGCACAAGTATCCTCTTCCAACAGCCGAGGAAAACTACGCGAAAATCTCTTCTATGCGACTCAACTCAATAGATTTCAATGATATTTGGCAAGAATATGTGAATATCATGCCAGCAAGATTCAAGAGGAATATATGTAGTCTGACAAGAGTACACCTACATAAAGTAGTAAGCCAACCCTAATTTTGTATATATGAACCTTTTTTAAAATCGGAATGGGACACTCGGGAATGTTTCCTTTTCAGTAAATCAAAATTAAAATAATAAATGATCAATCAATTACTGTCCATTCATAATATTTTAGCGCCTGTGGTTTTTCGAACTTTGAAAATCAACCCATACTCCGCTCATCGATTTACAAATCGTTGTCGGAGAATAATGGCTCGAATTATTTCACTCTGAATGAATTATAAGCTGATTTAGTTATTTGTTCTTTGATGAAATGATTACGATTTTTTTAAAATTTCTTGGAGGTGCTACCAAATATTAAAATATAAAAAATATTTTATCAGCTTTAGTTTATCGAATTTTGAAAATCATCTTTTACTCTGCTAATGGATTTACAAGGTGCTGTTGAAGGATCGTCGCTCGAGTTATTTTCCTTTAAGGATGAATTATTGGCTGATTTAGATAAATACTTTTTGATCAAAGAAAGGAATATTTTTTACAATTTGTTGGAGGTACAATTGTAATGAGCCGCCCGCGGTTTTTTTTTAAATTCAAAACCCAACGGACATCACCGCAACGCGCGCAGCGCCCGGACCCACGGTGGCGGAGGAGAGAACTACCGCGCACTTGCGAGCGAGACAGATGACGCTCGCCCCAGTCAACGCCGAACAGCCGCATCAAGTCGTGCAAGAGCAGCCATCAGAAGCCGAGGCAGCAGTTTAGTTTTTTTTTTCTCAAGTGCGCGTGCGTATATAAAAAACGTGGAAACCATCGCAGGAAGATAAAAAGAAGGACACAGGACCATCACAGGAGGGTACCGTACACGAGGTGAGTGTCATCGAGGCAGGTACCGTTTTTTTTTTCTCTCTATTCCGGCACCCAATATACGGTTTATCCTTAAACACACGCGCTGCTAAGTGTAAAATGGAGTCATGAAATGTATTAAAGGCAAATATATCGAGTTTCTGCGGTTTTGGCGGTCGTAGCCTCTCGTCAGTTTATTTTAAGAAATAACAGTTAAAGTCTGAAGAACTGGTGCGCACTGTTCATTCCAGTCAGTTCTGTCTGACTCTCTGTGCGATTCGTTTGTGCGATAATTTTTGTGCTCTAGAGTCTTCGTTTATAGAGCAATTATTTATCCTGTTCGTGAAGAACTTTCGTATTTTAGTCTGTCGATTGGACTACGCGCGAATGAAAAAAGTTAAAAGACACAATCGTATGTTCAATTGGGCATTTTGTACCGCCGAAGATGCCGTCCATCGGGCGGTCAGCACAGCGGCACCGACCGTTTCGAAAATTCGATCGTCCAATTCACTATGTCGATCAGACACTTGTCAAGGGTATCGATAAATTAGAAGTGATCGCACCAATTATCAAAGAACAGCCTCACGAAATCTACAATCAGGCAAAAAAAAAAACAAGGTCATCGATGTCGTTCAGCCGCATAGGAGTAAAGTTTGCGCGTTGCGGGTGGCCGGACTAGGAACAATCTCCGCTACGAAACTATCGACAATAGCGAGTCAAACTGCAGCTCAAATGAACGGAGGAAGCTCATCGACTGTTGGCGGTCATGTTGTTACAACTCATACGTCCACTGTAATAACGTCTTCGATAAATACGTCCACTAATTCACCGGCTGCGCTAATTTTGCCGGCTACCGTGCCGCCTACTCCTCCGCATACCGGTTACACGCGTCGTGCGAAACTGGGTGATACGCTCTTCATAGTGCTTCGAAAACAGCCATTGATATTTTTATATTGGTATCATCATGTCACCGTACTAATTTACTCATGCTTCTCTTACACCGAGTACACCGCATCAGCTCGATGGTTTATTGTGATGAACTATTGTGTTCATTCCGTAATGTATTCGTATTATGCATTAAAGGCGGCTAGATTTAATTCACCACGTTTCCTTGCAATGGTTATCACAAGCTAATAACGCAGTAGTTTAACGGAATGTATTTGGATAGCATCATTTATTTCTTTTAGTACTTAACTAAAGGGACATTTATTTCATTCCATTTTTCTCAAATTAGACAGAACAAAAAAAAAAAAAAAAATCGCATTTTTTCATTTTTATATCAAAAACCAGTTTGTACTAAAAACTACACTATCATGCTATTTTTTACAGTTTCATTATAATATATGTAAACTATGCTCATTATACGAATAATATATTTCTTTTTTTTTCTTAAAACACAAAGTTTTGTATTCGAACTTATTTCGTTTTGTATTCGTGTTAAGTGTTTGTGTTTTGATAGGTCATTGAGCGAACAAGAAAAAAAAACAGGCAACTAATTACCGAAGCTATCTAACAGTTGCATCCTGGAAAAATTTGGAATTAAGCAAGACGGTGTCAGAAAAAAATGGTAGTACTAGTCAGTTTGCTACTACCGTGGAAGTTCCTATAAGCGGACACTCAGGAACTTAAGACTCTTGTCCGGTTAAGAGAGCACGGAGATTAAGGTTCATTTCGCGTTGGTGTCGATAAAACTTTTGTATCAAGGATCTGCTTTTCTCTTCTCAGTCAGTAGGTAAATGAGTGCCTAGATGGTTAAGCCCCTCCTTAGACCGAGTATACCTTGAATTTCAGTTACAAAAAAACCAGAATACAGTAGTAGTTTTTCGGAAGTATCGCTGTTAATATTAGTAGATCATTTTTGTCGTCTGCCACCAATTCGGTGAGATTCAATCAATCAATATTTGTTGGTTTATCCACTTAATGCTTAACAGCTTATCATTTATGATTTCGAGAATAGTTAATTCAATTGGGTGAGATTCATTTTACAGATAACTTTTGAAGACATGCTTGAAAAAACATGTTACCTCTTGGACTATTATTTTTCCAACGACATAAATTAACTTTTGATAGAACACACCGATATTTCATAGAATGATTCTGTTGGCACTTAAGATTCTGCTTCTGCCAGTCGCTCCGCTATTCGTTGCCTTTGTGATTAGACATAGCAAAACCAAGCAGATCCAGTTTTAGAAAGTTCGGAGTATAACGTTCTTTTTGGCAATCCTTCCGTTTATTTCCATAAAACTGATAGATTAGACCGATATGTTTTCTGGAGGAAGAAATTTCCAAGTTTCTGGGTGAAGGTTACGGAATTTAAGGGGGTTAAAAACTTATATAAATTTTCTTGATCAATCTGGTCTTCTTTAACGCGAATACATTAGATCTTTCGATTGTTTTTAAATCATTTTTTTTATACATTATTTAATAAAAGAAATTCTTCTTCGAACAGTCATCCTTCAGTATTGAACTGGCGATTATTTCCGCCTCTGGTTTTAACCTGACTGGGCCACAGGGTACCCGTCTTTGGACGGATTATTCCTTTTATTATACCCTGACAATTCAATAACTACACATAGTGGTTATATTAATTGATCATGCGTCGGATGATCTCACCCTGGATGTTCCCTCCTCATACATAACTTCCTCCACCCTCTTTTCCGCACCCTACTTGCTTCTGGCCCCCTCACCTACAATCCTTTCAAGCCCGCTGACAGATAGAATAGGAGTTCTCAAATCCATTCGTCGGCCCACCGAGCATAATTAATCGGTTCACGGATCGAAACGGCAAATCCACCCCATCCGACGAGCTAGCACGTGCTTTTATGCCAGATGCTCAGCCGTTTCAGTGGTCATCCGTGGGACTAATGTGTTCAATGACGCATAGTCAACGATACACATAGGAAAGTTACCCTTCATTTTGGTGAAGAAATGTCGACTTCTTCCGAGAGATGGAGGGTGACTTTCCGTCCGCCAGGTTTTACGCCCAAATTAAAGACGAAGGCCAAGTCTTCAGAACGAATTCTAGCAATACGGCACTCCTGAACGGACTTCAAGCCGGACACAACTTATTGTAGGCCACTTAGCGTTAGTCATATCAGTCTGATGTGACCGCAATTTTTTCTAAGTGTTTTCATGCACTCATACAAATTACAAGTCCTCTCAGTTCTTTTAAGATTGTCCTATCTCTCGCTTATACGGCATTGAGGCAAAATATTTTTACTTTTTCCAAAAAGAGAAAAATTTTTTTTTTCTTCCACTCCCGAACACCTGGGATGGGATACCTTGGCTGCTCAACTCATAATCAGGGTGGATTGATTCCTGCGCTGGGAGGGCGTACCGGTTTGACCTACACCGGAGGAGGGTGTTGACACCGACCCTGATCAAACCTTGAGTTGGGGCGGCTTCTCCAGAGTTTACTGCCTGTCACATTTCGACCTGGTGACAGTTTACTCTGCAGAGGTTGCCCCAAGAGCACCAAGAGTGTGGCATAGAGAGGGCGAAATAGATCATTTCGCGCGTAATAGATCATCTCGCATCCCTAGTTCACCATCCGACGGAACTTATGGGCGTCTGAAGCTTGTATTCTGTCTTAGCAGTAAGCTATATTCTTAAGAGGCCGATGAGCGCGATCAAATCTTGAGTTGAGGCGGCCTCTCCAGAGTTTACTACCTGTCACATTTCGACCTGGTGATAGTTAACTCTGCAGGGGTTGCCCCAAGACCACCAAGAGTGTATTGAAAATCAACTCCCAATTTTCACCCTCCCTAAAACTTTTTTAAAAAAAAATACTCAATTCAGAATTCTCCATTTCCGTACAAACCACTTTTATATGATTACGTAGCCCTAAGACTTAGTTTTATACTCTTTATGAACTAGTTCAGGATATATTAGATCATCGTAACGTTAGCTCTAAGATTTAGTTTTAGACACCAATACTCTAAGACTTAGCTTAAGAACAATATATACCTACAACTTAAGACTTGGCTTACGTAAATTAAGACTTAGCTTAAGCACCCTGCACTATTTTCCGTTGTGAACGTTCACATTTTCGCATATTCGCCTTAGGCGAACATTTTACGAATCTTTTTCTAAGTATTTCTAAGTTTTTATATCTTCGCGTAGGCGAACCTTTTTGTTTTCGAAGTTTTTGTAAGCTTTAATCTTTTCGCAATCGGCGAAATTATCTCGAACCAACTTGTGTATAGATATTTAGAACTTTTAAATTTTCTTTGTACTTTAGTCTTAAGACTTAGCTTAAATAATTTAAGACTTAGCTTAAGCATCTAGAACTGTCCTTTCGAAATTTCATCAAATTGTTAGAACATATTTTTAGACTTTAGCTGTAGACAAATCTGTTTCGAATTTTGATCGAACTATTAGTTCATAATTTTATATCTTCACAATAGGCGAGCCTTTCTCGAACGGTTTTCGAAGGTTTGTTATATCTTCACATTAGGCGAACTTTTTCGTAGTTTTGTTTGAAAGAGTTATATACCTTCGCGTTAGGCGAACTTTTTTCGAAGCTTTTTCGACGGTTTTTCTAAGTTTTTATTTCTTCGCAATAGGCGAACTTTTCGCGAACCTTTTCGAACGTTCTTCGAAGTTATGGTAGGTGTAGCATATATCCTTGCAGTAGGCGAATCTTTCTCGAAGTTTTCCGAAGTTTTTTTTTGTTTTATACAGTCGCAGTAGGCGAACATTTTACGAACTCTTCTCGAACCAAGACGAACGTGTGTGTGGAACGTTAGAATAGACTTAAGTTAATTAGCAGGAATTTTAGAGTAATAATTTACTAATAGAGCATGAGCGATGTGGTCACGAGTTTTAGGCGGACAGTCCGAGAAGTGGCGTAAACTTTAGTAGTGTTTTCTTTCTCCTTCTCTTCGTTGGCAAAGATTGCTCGCAAGCATGCCTACCAACAAGATGGAGCTGGTGATTAGCTTAACATTATCTAGCTACGTTGGTATGAATTAGGAAGTGAACCGATATAATTAACTGCTTAGCAAAAATGAGCTCACCCACATTTTCTGAGACAGTACTTGTTATTCGGTCACGTTCTCCCGGTTAATTATAATTCTTTTTGTGTCATTTCAGTTACATCATTCTAATGGATCCATTAAAATGGGGTAGAATCCGAGCGCAGGCTCGAAGGGCCATAAATAGAGTAAGCTCTAGTACAGGAAATGATACACCAACCGGAAGCGGTAAAGTCGCCGTAGCTAAGCCTTCGGTTAAGGCAGTGATGTCTAAGCCGACGCAACCTGTCAGCAAGGAAGGTAAGGCCAAGGCCAATGTCGGCATACAGCAGGCAAAGAGGGTGCTCCAACGTATGAAGGAAGCAACAGCGTCGGCCGTGAAGGCGCCAAAATCAAGGAAGACACTGGTCCATCAGGAATTGGTGGCTGACCGGTCATCTAATCCGCCGCCACCTACTGCACCACTACCTTCAGACGCAACAGGAAAGAATGAGAGCTGGAAACCAGACTCTGTCCGAATACAGAATGTGGCCATGGATATCACGACAGAACAAAACCCGAAGCATTCTTTGGTGATGTTTGACCCTAACAGGAACCGCCGCAGCATCATCGTGGTGAATACCATCGCTGGGTGTATGGCTGCATGTGCAGACATCACTAATTGTTTGAAGTGGCAGCGAGATACGTTGGGTTTAGATGCCCAAGTGATCAAATCGGAGGGCGTGAAAGAATTAGCCTCGGTGTCGTTAGTAGCGGACCGAGGACCTGTCTACATCTTTGACTTGTTGCAAGCTCCGGGGATAGCAGAAGAAGCGGTTTTTAGAGGATTGTTGGAGTCTGATACCACCTTGAAATTGGTATTAGACGTCAACAACGCCCCAACTCTGTTGACACAGCAATTTGGACTGCGGACCCAGTTCTGTTGCGAGGCACAACTGGCGCACGCGGCCTTATTGCAGCAACAGACCGGAGAGGATCTGTCGTTGGCTCGAAGGCTATCGCTAAACGCTCTGTGTCACCGCTATGAGGCACCCCCGAACGCCTTCAAACAGGAGGTGGTGAAGCGTTGTCGAGGTAAGCCTCGATTTTGGGCGAACCGACCTATGACAGAAGATATGAGGAACTATGCAGCTGGCGATATCTTGTCACTCATTTCACCGGAACTACGCTTCAACCTGCTGCACCAGTTATCCACCCAAAATTGGGATGTGTTGACAGCGCATTGTGCGGAACGTATGGCGAAGGTGGCACTCTTGGCGCGGAACAGGAGACCGGCGGTGGAGACGCTAAGGTTCAGGCCTTATCACACCCAACAACAGCTACATCAGCTGATATGCAGTAATCTTGCCACTATTAAGGTGGATAAGTCTACCCAGACGCCGTTTTCTTAAATGAATATAAAATAATATCTTCGTTAAGAAGAACTAACACCATTTCTTTGCGTAACCAATGAGCGAAAACATTCGTATCATAGAAACTAAGTTAAAGAACCGACAGTAGAAATATGTAACAAGGATTTAGTTTTTTTTTAAGTATCAACCACTTTGCCGACGTTAATTTTTGAATGGCTAAAAAGGTATCGAATTGGAATATAGAGTACCATTTTTATTCATTTTGTAATTTTCTGTTTCACATTCATTTTATATAGAAACAATGCTGATACAGATTTATATACGTATCCATAGAAAATATGAATGAAATTTATTATTACTATTTTCTTTTATACATGTATACATTTTGTATTACGATAGATAGGTAAATAGCTTTCGCGCTAAGTAGCACATTATTTTCGTTTAAAACTGACATTATTTTTGTTTCAATTGAAAATCATCGAATAATCATATCTCTTTATACAAATTAGCCCTCTTCCTTTGTATAATTTTTTTCTTCCTTCAAGTGTTTGCGTAAAACAAACTGATAGACAATAGTAAATTATTTGTTTCTTATTAAGAGAAGAAAAACCTTTTTTTTATGTATATTAATTTTAAATGAATCCGATTAATTTTTGACCTACGAGGCAAAATTTATCCGATATGTGGTTGTTGTTTTTCCAATAATTTCTATTTTCTTTAAGCAAAATTCGATTTTGTGTAGACCTCTGGTTAATTTTTATTCTTTGAAATGAATCGGAATACAAAAAATTGTTCCTCGTTGCTGCGCGCGTGGATATCATTACAACATTGAAATGAAAATCACATTAATTGTGAGGTACACCTATGTACGGATGGAATGGAATGTTTGAAATGAAGCGGAAAACATTCTATTTTTAAATAAATCAAGACAAATTTTAATATTGAGATTAAAAAGCTTTGGTGAGATATTTTTTTTTTTAATATGTATAGAACAATATATAATAAGGTCGAACGAAAAAAAAAAAAAAAAAAAAAAAGTAAATAGTAGAAATTACTGTTATTTTTCTACCCTACCTTAATGAAGCAATATGAACTAGAAAAAAAAAAAAAAAAAAACTGAAGCTATAAATAAATGAATTGAGTACAAGTACCCTAGTGTTTCGAATTACGGCGCATATCATCTGGCCCCTTGATCCCCTTTGGCCATAAATCGTCGTATTAGAGTGACGGACATTAGCCTTTGCTCATGTAATAAATTTTTCATACGTGTTGTCTCATAGTTTCAATGTGCAGGTTGCGGTTTAAGTGTTGTGTTCAAAAGGTGTACCCTAATAACCTGTGACTGCTAAGTCAACATTATTTTTCAGATTCACAGAAAATTCATCCGAAGGAAGTCGAGACGATCGTTGAAGCGATAACCAGACGTTAGGCAGCGTGGCTTTTGGTGGATTAGTTACAGAAATTTGTTGTTTCTCTGATCGGCTACAACAACGAAGCCTACAAGTCTAAGAGATGCTACGTTCACCGCTAAATAAAGGAGCGATCCCTAAAACTGGTCCTGTGACCAGAGGAAAGGCCAGAGAAGGAAGACAGGACCCCATACCATCAGGTAACCTAATTGAAGATGATTTGTCTGAAGCCGAGCAGTTAGACTATTTCCCCATAAATAGCAACCCAGCCTCAGCCAATGTATCGCGTACTAATACACCGATGAATTCGCCGGGAGGGTCCAAACATTCCGTGGGAGATAGATCCCAATGGAAGTTGGACACCTCCAGGCCCCCGCCGGATCCGCGTCGTACCAACGAGTTTAGTAGTCAGGGGCGACAGGACAGGTTGTTTACCTCGTCACAAGACGACCTACGCAGGGGTGAGTGGCAATGTGATAATTTTGGCAACAGTAGGCAGGTCTAATCTGACCCCAAGCAACGGGCCACCGTTAAGCTGGGATGTGTTTCGGGCACAGGAACGTAAACACAAACGCGATGTACAAGAGATGCGTGATGCCCTTGAGCTATTAAAAATTCAGCTGGCACAGGCTCAGACTCGAGTACAAGCGCAAGCGCAGACGCAAATTTATGCTAACGCGCGGCCTGACGAGTCGCAATTCTATGCGCCGCCGTCATCCGCGCCGCCGAATTATGTCTCGCGGAACCATGGGTCTTCCGCTGAAACGTCACAGCCTATAACTCAGGGCTTCGTGGAACGTTCGCCACGTCCGCGAACTAGTAATTTCAGTTCCAATCAAACACAGTCGAACAGCCCATTGAATCGTTGGAATATAACAAATGAATAGAACAAATGCAAATCCGACGTGGACTGAGCTCAAGGACGCCTTGCTTAAGAGGTTTAAAGCGTGGAGTTCAGACGCTGAGATTACCCATGCGATGGAAAGACGTAGGCAATCCACTCGAGAAACCGTGGAGGACTACGTAACTGTTATCGTGTCGCTAAACAATCAGCGCACGGTACCAATGAGGGATGAAGAAATGGTCGGGCTCATGTTGCCAAACATTAATTCACGTATAGCTCAATTAATATATGCAATGAATTTGAAGTCAGTAGATAAGTTTAGGGAAGAAGGCCGTCGCGCAGAAATCTATTTGCGAGCGTCACCTGAAGGTGAAAAACGCCCAGTAGTTGGTAACAAATATTACCAAATATCGGAAGTCGACGAACCTTTGGTGGAGAACATAGTAGATGAAGGCATGTCAGATTTAGAAGTAGAAGAGATTGATACGTCCAATTGGGTATGTTGGAATTGTGACGTACAAGGCCATGGCTTTCGTGAATGTCCCGAGGCAATGCGGGCGTTATTCTGTTACTATTGCGGCGAAAAAGGGAAAACCACCTGCGATTGTCCGAAATGCAGTGCAAAAAACATGAAAGGGGGCCGGTCCAGATCCAACCGGCCCAGGCAAAGCGCGAGATACAACGAATGGAAACTGAAACAAATGGAAGTGGCCACTGGAGCGATGGTCCGACCATCGAGCCTAAACCAGTAAACACTGATGCTGCAGTGAGGTCCGAGTGTTTCAACTCAATTATAAAAGGTCGGACCTCTCAACCCACCCCCATTTTTCACAAAAATTTCGAAAAAACTTCTCGCTCACCAAATTTCGAACCTATTTTAGAAAGTATCCCTTTATACCGCCAAACTTCTGAAGCCCGAGCTGCCAATTACAAGTTAGTAAGAACCCGCATTTTCGGCTCGACATCACCCTCATTAGAAAGAGCGCAGTCAGATCCAGAAGATGCCGGTTTCGTCGAAGAAAGGTGCACCCCCCCTAAAAATCGACCACCCTACCAGACTAACGGGTAAACACTATAAAACAGGAGACCCCAGACCGTATGCATGCGTCATCATAGGTGGCATTCCTCTTATAAAATTGTTGGATAGCGGCGCCAGCGTAAGTGTCTGGGTAAAAACGCTTTAGAACACCTTGAACAGAATGATCAGTCCCTTGAAGTTTCTTTGAATACTTTAAGTACTGTCGGAGGGGCTGTACATGTCATACACAGGCATATAGAAGCCATGGTCGAATTTCGTCAACAGGCCAAAAAAATTAAAATTAAACATTGTATCCGATTTGCAACAGGAATTATATTTAGGAATGGATTTCTGGTCAGCCTTTGGGTTGGTATCGGCACTAATCGAGTCTTTAGAATTGGATGGAGAAACGATAACACCAAAACCAAAACCTATACAACAAGTACTGCGGAATAGATTTTTTTTTCTCCTGGTAACCTAATACTGTTACTGTACTATTAATTGCTATCCCAAATGCATCACTGCAAGTACAGAATACATAACAAGTAAGAGTACATGACGTGTAACAATTTTTTTTGCTAGTGAGTTTTTCTCTCAAAGCGTTTCAAATCTTCTTACGCGATGTCTAGTACAGAATTGGATAGTAAATGGTTGCAACAAAACAAGTCTACCTCTCCCTTACATCTTGCATTGAATTTATACTCAACACTAATAACAATCTTGCTTCATAGTTTGTTTACTATTGTTAGTTATAAATTTCAGTTCAATGTCGTGTTATTCTGACAGTTCTCTATTACGAAAATTAGAAGCTGTTTTATTGCACCTAAAGAACTTAAAGGTCGGTGTTAGAAAGTACTTCAGTGCGGAACAGCTAAATTGATGGCGATAGTGTTTGCTCGTGTACGGTTTAAGCTCGAATTCCGGTATTATGGTGTGTTTATAATCATCGCCTTATTGATGAATTAGCGCACAGAAAATGTAAAGCAACCCTATTCTTTAAACGTCATTTTGCTAAACAACCACACCAAAACTGGTGACATCCTGTCATGTATGGCGTATTAGCCGTGCCAGTAAATTGCACGTGTTTTCGTTTCGTTTTCGTTTAGTTTTTGGAGGTGTTTCGGTCAATATTGGGCAACCTTATTTTGAAACAGTGAATAAAGCCCCTGTGGCAAGTTAAACCTATTTTCAGATTCCCTCAGCAGACGTAACATAACCTACATATAGCACGGAAAAGAGCCACGAGTGACAGCCCGGTGACAACACGAGCTGGAAGTATGAATTGAGTCTCAGTCACGCACTAAACGTGTCCACCAGTTGACCATTCGTCACTGGTACCATGCTAAAGGCCTGACTAAAGGCCAACTCTGGGTCCAAACCAGATAGTTCAGATTCAACGAATGCGGGGCCATCCGAAAGGAACTTATTAGACCATTGCTGCAGCGAATTCGGCCCTATTGACAAGTTTGCGTTAAGATGACAATTAAGCACAACAAGCTTCCAGATTCTATCCAGTGCTGCTTTCCGGTAAATTTGGATAGCTACTGTACGCATTTCAGCAACTATTAGTTCCATAATGTGATGGTATAAGCAAGAGTCTGTCAGAGTTGTCTTCAGCAATACCCATCTTTAACATTATCATGCATGCAGATTAAACTTTAAATCGGATGAATTCAATAACGCGAAATCACTTAGGAACACATAAATATGGGTGCTTCTATCAGTTCATCAAAGCGAAATCATGGACGAGATTAATAAGAAACAATCATTAAGGAACTCGCTAATGCCCAACCACCCTACAATACTGTGTAAAAATATGGCAATAGTGATACTCTTTCCGGCGCTTTTATAGTTGGCCTTGAAATAGTCATCTATCAATGATTAAGAACGCCCCGTAGAAGTATACTCCATATTTTATTCTCTCTAATTCGAATGCAAATTACAACCTTATTATCCTGAGTCCTCCTTGAGAATACACGTTCTTCTTTGATTTTTCTTCTCGCGTTCGAATTGTGGAATTAGGCTGTTTAACTGTTATACGTCATGGTGCGCGATGACGATACCATTTCAATTACAATAATACATAGTTAGTCAAAGCTTAATCGGGGGTAACGCGTATGTTTAGATTCAATTGAGATGATGATTTATTATAAATCTATTTACCTAAATTTTTTCTGATTGCTTCGATTTTGATCGTGTAGTTACTACTAGAATTGAAGTTGTGCTTTCGAGGTCAAGGAAATATAATATGTATATGAAATCGACTCTAGATAATACGTTCGCCGTCACATTATATGTACCACGTACGTATTCCACCGTAAAATCGTATTCGGCGAGGTCCAGTCTCATTCTCATTCAATTTTGACGTAGGATCTTTTATTGACATTTCGGCGATATGTCGGGAGATCGTTAGTAAAGGATAGTACTATGGGAAATGTTCACGGACTAGAAAAGAGAAAAGATAAAAAAAAATCGGGCGTTGTGTCAAATTTAGTTGTATTTATTTAGTCCCCTTTCCCATAAAAGTCGAGTGAAAATTACCGATATTATAGCAAATATACTCGAAGATAGTATTTTTTATGGCTGATTCACCGACTTTTTTACTAACACATTTGCAAACGGAGAATAGAAAATATGCCAAGACGTAGTTTTTACTATGAAAAACTGAAAAACAATGGTCATACTCCCAACAGTGGGACCCACCCAGTCAGCTCCCGCAAATATGTCTGCAAATCGAACAATTTAATATGTAAGTTTTAAGAGAGCAGAATATTTGCCAAGACGTAGTTTTTACAATGAAAAAACTGGATAACAATGGTCAGACACCTCACCAACCCACCCCTCAGTCCAACAGTAGGATCCACCCAGTCAACACCTCCGTAAAGGTGTCGCGAAAATTGGGTACGCGCGATTTCTGTTACTATGCGCGCAACAATCAAAACTAGTGTCATGAAAGAGTTCTAAGAAAGCTGAAAATTTACCACGGGGTAGTTTGTTCAATGACAACCAAAAAAATCTGCCAACAATCTGGGCGTAACTTTATTATTTTTCCGGTAGAAGTTAGGAACGCGTTCAATTCTGAAATGCAGTGGAGGCTACTATGTGACTGAAAACCTATCAAAAAGAACAAGATCGTGGAAGTGAAAATCTGATTGGATCTGAGAGAAATTTTGCAAACAGTCTGGGCGCAACTTTATTATTTTTCCGGTAGAAGTTCGGATCGCGTACAATTCTGCGGTGTAGGTTACTATGTGACTAAAAACCTATCAAAAAATTCTTGAAGCGGTTAAAATAGGGTGTAAAATATGAATTACATAATTGGATCATATTCGCGGATGCGGTCTGGGGATTGAAAAAGGAAAAAACTTGATTATTAAACAAGCCCGTGGAAGTGAAAAGGTATTCGATATCTGATCAGACCTGAGCGATATGGCAGAATTTACTCAAAAGTATACAACCCCTTTACACCCCCTTGGGGTTCGAATTTCAAAAAATTTTGGGAACCCTTTCTCGGTATTTATATAAAGAATCCGTAGACAAAAAGAATTCAATATTTTGGAAGACCTAGTAGATTTGACGAAAATCGTGAAAATAAATATATGCATTCTATTTTCACTAATCATTTTTTTTGCTCCCTTCCGAACGCCAATAGATATTCGAATTTTTTGTTTATCAGAACTACATTTCTAGTTGATTTACATTTACACGCCAAATTTTAACTTTGTAGCATAAGCTAAAGTTAGGTAAAACACCCTCACCCTCGTAACATACTACCCATAAAAAAATTATATTTTTCCAACATGCCACTACTATAGCTCTATCTAAATACCAACTTTCAGCTTTATACCGTCAAAGGTTCTTACGATATAAACATCGAAACTATTTTCTTTTCACCCTTTTCCACCATCATAAGCTCAAATTTGTTTTCCCTACTAGGGGCCTTCTTCTGGTTAAAAGTCATGCATATATCTTACACTGGTATTGAGATATGAAAAGTGATATTTTTGAAAAATTGTTATCCCTTCCACTTCTATGGTCCCCTGCCCCCTTAATGAATTTTACATTGAACAATCTTTGTTCATCGACCTTTAAACTCAAATCGAATTTTATTTCTCTAGTACAATGGCTTTGTGAGATATCGAAATTTAAAAATGTTCACCCCCACCTCCACCCCCGGACGCCACTGCCCGCGATCAAAAATTCGGATTCAATCTACTCTCCTAGTATAGCTACAGATGTTTGTTAGGTGTTCCGATCGTTCTACAGGTGACCTTTTGGCTTACCTAACGGAACGCTGGAACTCGTGCATTCACAAATTTGGTGAAGGTTAAGTGCTTAGTAAAACTTAAAGCCTTCTGCTTTAGTTCAACCTTTCTTAAATGGATTGAGAGTTTTCTCTGCAAACGTTCAATACGAGTCGTATTAGACGAAATAACTTCATCCTCCTTTCCAATTGATTTCGGTGTACCCCAGGGCTCAGTTCTATCTCCCACCCTATTGCTCATCTTTATTAACGACCTTCTGTCGTCAACTCTCAATCCAATCCATAGTTTTGCAGATGATAGTACATTAGACAATGCCTTTAACTTCGACTCGGCTGCAAAGGCACGTCCGACTTCGGTGGCCTTGCAACGCGCAATCTCATCTTGGACTGGGGCAAGAAAAATAGAGTAGAGTTCAAAGACTTCATAACACAGTCCTGTCATCTATGCCTTAAACGAGATGTTCCGATGTCGGTCTCAAGTATATCCTTTGGTGGCGTACAAATTTCTTCTTCTTATGACTTCAAATTACAACGTGTAAAAATCAACAACCACCTTAACTGGAGCCAGCACATTTTTGATGTCGCAATTGATGCTTCTAAACGCTTTGGAGTTCTACGGAAGTGTAAAAAATACTTTTCGTCTGATTTTGCTACAATCTACAAGGCATATATCAAACCACGTCTTGAGTACAATTCGCATATCTGGGCTGGGGCCCCTAAATCCCATTTAGCCTTGCTCAATCGTGTTCAAAAACATGCGTTCCGACTAATAGGAGACGAAGCCATTTCAGCTTCTATAGACTCCATTGAGCATCGCCGTAATGTCGGAGTACTCAGTATCTACTACCGATATTTTCATGGAAAATGTAGTAAGGAACTAAAAGAACTTATTCCCCCACTCTTAGTCGCCCCCGTAACACTCTACAAGCTTCATGCGCCCACGAGTATACCGCTCAGCCCCATTCGTGGAGTACAGTGAAATTTAGGCAGTCCTTTATCCCCCCAACATCAGTAATGTGGAACGCATTGCCAGCTGATCTAATCCCTGATAAGTATTACCTTCAGCGGTTCAAAAACAACGGCCACCGACACTTTAGATTCTTCCCTCCTGTTCCACCGACCTAAATCCCCTACCACATCATTTTATCCCCACCCTATGTCGTTATAACTGTGCAATCGCATTAAAGGGTGTCCCCCTAAGTTATAACAACGGCCGTAAAAAAAAAAGATAAGTCCTTCATGCAGGAAAAATTGGCTTTCGGTTAGTTTCCAAGTTTCAGATTTGAAATTGAATAATGAAGGTACTGTCTTTTACTTGCGAGTAGGACCCAATTGAGAGTCATTCTTAAACGGCAAGCCACATGACTCTCTTTATTCTGTACTTTATCTCCCACTATGTACAATTAAAGTCAGAGCTCAAAATTTCATCTAGAGTGCCTACATATAACCTTGCACAATCATTGATTTGAGTTTTTTCCGTGTTTAGCTAGTGTTTCAAAGCTGTGAGGAGAAGGAAAATGTGTATTTGTTATTTTAGAGACAGATGAACAGTTTTTAGTGATAATCAGGTCAAGGAACAACAAGAAATAAAACATCAGGTCGAGGAATAATAAGGAATTCAAAAAACGATAACGTCAACTGAAAGAATGGAAGAGAGGCACTGCAAAGCGACACCGCTACAGTGGCAAAACCAGTCATAATAGCATTTCGGGTGCAAAATCAGCCATATCTAGAATTAAAACTTTAATATGTTATTCTTTTAAAAAGCATACTATCAAAGCTTTTTCATTCAAACAAAGAATAATTTTTTGTGATTTTTTTCTTAAAAAAAGGACATCTTGCCTAGAAGCTGCATAATCAGTTTTTGTCATTTTTCCACAAGTTTGTTGGAACAAATATGGCTGGTTTTGCAACTTGACGACTCATTAGATAAAAAAGCAAGAGCCGGGTGTAGTCAGTCCAGTGGTAGTATACTAGGTCTTGAAAACATTGCTACCTTGGTCCAAATCTCACTCAATCCATAATCTTTTTATATGAATTTTTCAGTTGTTATTGGCTTCAAAATGTTAATATAAATCGTAAACAGTGCGGAATGTTTAATAGAGTCACTTGTAAAGGATTTAAACCTGAGCAAATGAGTTCTGTTGACATTCTAATCAGCTTCACAAATACCATCAGATCTGCCAGACAAAAGTTGATTTGCTATAGGCAACTTTGCTGTTCTGGTAGATCGTATCATAGACAATAATACTGAAAAATTAATTATCAGTAACACCTTCTAGTACACTGTCATCCCCGGCTCGATCCCCGATCTTCCTTCTCATTCCTGAAAACTGATTAAGTTCGTTATCCCCTTTCTTCTCCTCAATTACCTCCAAGTTCCAACTCTCCTTCGCATCAATAACATATGGAAAATTATTCGATGGAACGAAACCGCGGCCAAATAGGCTCAGTTTGTTCTTATGTGCTTGCTATTTCTGCCTTACCTAACCTAACCTAGATAAAAAATCTGCCAACAGTCTGGGCGGATCTTCATTATTTTTCAGGCAGAAGTTCAGAACGCGTTCATTTCGGGGATGCGGTGTATGTTACTATGTGACTGAAAACCTAACAAAAAATTCGGGTAGCGTTAGAAAAGGGTGTAACATATGAATTAAATAATTGGGTAATATTCCAGTGCTGCTTTCCGGTAAATTTGGATAGCTACTGTACGCATTTCAGCAACTATTAGTTCCATAATGTGATGGTATAAGCAAGAGTCTGTCAGAGTTGTCTTCAGCAATACCCATCTTTAACATTATCATGCATGCAGATTAAACTTTAAATCGGATGAATTCAATAACGCGAAATCACTTAGGAACACATAAATATGGGTGCTTCTATCAGTTCATCAAAGCGAAATCATGGACGAGATTAATAAGAAACAATCATTAAGGAACTCGCTAATGCCCAACCACCCTACAATACTGTGTAAGAGTATGGCAATAGTGATACTCTTTCCGGCGCTTTTATAGTTGGCCTTGAAATAGTCATCTATCAATGATTAAGAACGCCCCGTAGAAGTATACTCCATATTTTATTCTCTCTAATTCGAATGCAAATTACAACCTTATTATCCTGAGTCCTCCTTGAGAATACACGTTCTTCTTTGATTTTTCTTCTCGCGTTCGAATTGTGGAATTAGGCTGTTTAACTGTTATACGTCATGGTGCGCGATGACGATACCATTTCAATTACAATAATACATAGTTAGTCAAAGCTTAATCGGGGGTAACGCGTATGTTTAGATTCAATTGAGATGATGATTTATTATAAATCTATTTACCTAAATTTTTTCTGATTGCTTCGATTTTGATCGTGTAGTTACTACTAGAATTGAAGTTGTGCTTTCGAGGTCAAGGAAATATAATATGTATATGAAATCGACTCTGGATAATACGTCCGCCGTCACATTATATGTACCACGTACGTATTAAACCGTAAAATCGTATTCGGCGAGGTCCAGTCTCATTCTCATTCAATTTTGACGTAGGATCTTTTATTGACATTTCGGCGATATGTCGGGAGATCGTTAGTAAAGGATAGTACTATGGGAAATGTTCACGGACTAGAAAAGAGAAAAGATAAAAAAAAATCGGGCGTTGTGTCAAATTTAGTTGTATTTATTTAATCCCCTTTCCCATAAAAGTCGAGTGAAAATTACCGATATTATAGCAAATATACTCGAAGATAGTATTTTTTATGGCTGATTCACCGACTTTTTTACTAACACATTTGCAAACGGAGAATAGAAAATATGCCAAGACGTAGTTTTTACTATGAAAAACTGAAAAACAATGGTCATACTCCCAACAGTGGGACCCACCCAGTCAGCTCCCGCAAATATGTCTGCAAATCGAACAATTTAATATGTAAGTTTTAAGAGAGCAGAATATTTGCCAAGACGTAGTTTTTACAATGAAAAAACTGGATAACAATGGTCAGACACCTCACCAACCCACCCCTCAGTCCAACAGTAGGATCCACCCAGTCAACACCTCCGTAAAGGTGTCGCGAAAATTGGGTACGCGCGATTTCTGTTACTATGCGCGCAACAATCAAAACTAGTGTCATGAAAGAGTTCTAAGAAAGCTGAAAATTTACCACGGGGTAGTTTGTTCAATGACAACCAAAAAAATCTGCCAACAATCTGGGCGTAACTTTATTATTTTTCCGGTAGAAGTTAGGAACGCGTTCAATTCTGAAATGCAGTGGAGGCTACTATGTGACTGAAAACCTATCAAAAAGAACAAGATCGTGGAAGTGAAAATCTGATTGGATCTGAGAGAAATTTTGCAAACAGTCTGGGCGCAACTTCATTATTTTTCCGGTAGAAGTTCGGATCGCGTACAATTCTGCGGTGTAGGTTACTATGTGACTAAAAACCTATCAAAAAATTCTTGAAGCGGTTAAAATAGGGTGTAAAATATGAATTACATAATTGGATCATATTCGCGGATGCGGTCTGGGGATTGAAAAAGGAAAAAACTTGACTATTAAACAAGCCCGTGGAAGTGAAAAGGTATTCGATATCTGATCAGACCTGAGCGATATGGCAGAATTTACTCAAAAGTATACAACCCCTTTACACCCCCTTGGGGTTCGAATTTCAAAAAATTTTGGGAACCCTTTCTCGGTATTTATATAAAGAATCCGTAGACAAAAAGAATTCAATATTTTGGAAGACCTAGTAGATTTGACGAAAATCGTGAAAATAAATATATGCATTCTATTTTCACTAATCATTTTTTTTGCTCCCTTCCGAACGCCAATAGATATTCGAATTTTTTGTTTATCAGAACTACATTTCTAGTTGATTTACATTTACACGCCGAGTTTTAACTTTGTAGCATAAGCTAAAGTTAGGTAAAACACCCTCACCCTCGTAACATACTACCCATAAAAAAATTATATTTTTCCAACATGCCACTACTATAGCTCTATCTAAATACCAACTTTCAGCTTTATACCGTCAAAGGTTCTTACGATATAAACATCGAAACTATTTTCTTTTCACCCTTTTCCACCATCATAAGCTCAAATTTGTTTTCCCTACTAGGGGCCTTCTTCTGGTTAAAAGTCATGCATATATCTTACACTGGTATTGAGATATGAAAAGTGATATTTTTGAAAAATTGTTATCCCTTCCACTTCTATGGTCCCCTGCCCCCTTAATGAATTTTACATTGAACAATCTTTGTTCATCGACCTTTAAACTCAAATCGAATTTTATTTCTCTAGTACAATGGCTTTGTGAGATATCGAAATTTAAAAATGTTCACCCCCACCTCCACCCCCGGACGCCACTGCCCGCGATCAAAAATTCGGATTCAATCTACTCTCCTAGTATAGCTACAGATGTTTGTTAGGTGTTCCGATCGTTCTACAGGTGACCTTTTGGCTTACCTAACGGAACGCTGGAACTCGTGCATTCACAAATTTGGTGAAGGTTAAGTGCTTAGTAAAACTTAAAGCCTTCTGCTTTAGTTCAACCTTTCTTAAATGGATTGAGAGTTTTCTCTGCAAACGTTCAATACGAGTCGTATTAGACGAAATAACTTCATCCTCCTTTCCAATTGATTTCGGTGTACCCCAGGGCTCAGTTCTATCTCCCACCCTATTGCTCATCTTTATTAACGACCTTCTGTCGTCAACTCTCAATCCAATCCATAGTTTTGCAGATGATAGTACATTAGACAATGCCTTTAACTTCGACTCGGCTGCAAAGGCACGTCCGACTTCGGTGGCCTTGCAACGCGCAATCTCATCTTGGACTGGGGCAAGAAAAATAGAGTAGAGTTCAAAGACTTCATAACACAGTCCTGTCATCTATGCCTTAAACGAGATGTTCCGATGTCGGTCTCAAGTATATCCTTTGGTGGCGTACAAATTTCTTCTTCTTATGACTTCAAATTACAACGTGTAAAAATCAACAACCACCTTAACTGGAGCCAGCACATTTTTGATGTCGCAATTGATGCTTCTAAACGCTTTGGAGTTCTACGGAAGTGTAAAAAATACTTTTCGTCTGATTTTGCTACAATCTACAAGGCATATATCAAACCACGTCTTGAGTACAATTCGCATATCTGGGCTGGGGCCCCTAAATCCCATTTAGCCTTGCTCAATCGTGTTCAAAAACATGCGTTCCGACTAATAGGAGACGAAGCCATTTCAGCTTCTATAGACTCCATTGAGCATCGCCGTAATGTCGGAGTACTCAGTATCTACTACCGATATTTTCATGGAAAATGTAGTAAGGAACTAAAAGAACTTATTCCCCCACTCTTAGTCGCCCCCGTAACACTCTACAAGCTTCATGCGCCCACGAGTATACCGCTCAGCCCCATTCGTGGAGTACAGTGAAATTTAGGCAGTCCTTTATCCCCCCAACATCAGTAATGTGGAACGCATTGCCAGCTGATCTAATCCCTGATAAGTATTACCTTCAGCGGTTCAAAAACAACGGCCACCGACACTTTAGATTCTTCCCTCCTGTTCCACCGACCTAAATCCCCTACCACATCATTTTATCCCCACCCTATGTCGTTATAACTGTGCAATCGCATTAAAGGGTGTCCCCCTAAGTTATAACAACGGCCGTAAAAAAAAAAGATAAGTCCTTCATGCAGGAAAAATTGGCTTTCGGTTAGTTTCCAAGTTTCAGATTTGAAATTGAATAATGAAGGTACTGTCTTTTACTTGCGAGTAGGACCCAATTGAGAGTCATTCTTAAACGGCAAGCCACATGACTCTCTTTATTCTGTACTTTATCTCCCACTATGTACAATTAAAGTCAGAGCTCAAAATTTCATCTAGAGTGCCTACATATAACCTTGCACAATCATTGATTTGAGTTTTTTCCGTGTTTAGCTAGTGTTTCAAAGCTGTGAGGAGAAGGAAAATGTGTATTTGTTATTTTAGAGACAGATGAACAGTTTTTAGTGATAATCAGGTCAAGGAACAACAAGAAATAAAACATCAGGTCGAGGAATAATAAGGAATTCAAAAAACGATAACGTCAACTGAAAGAATGGAAGAGAGGCACTGCAAAGCGACACCGCTACAGTGGCAAAACCAGTCATAATAGCATTTCGGGTGCAAAATCAGCCATATCTAGAATTAAAACTTTAATATGTTATTCTTTTAAAAAGCATACTATCAAAGCTTTTTCATTCAAACAAAGAATAATTTTTTGTGATTTTTTTCTTAAAAAAAGGACATCTTGCCTAGAAGCTGCATAATCAGTTTTTGTCATTTTTCCACAAGTTTGTTGGAACAAATATGGCTGGTTTTGCAACTTGACGACTCATTAGATAAAAAAGCAAGAGCCGGGTGTAGTCAGTCCAGTGGTAGTATACTAGGTCTTGAAAACATTGCTACCTTGGTCCAAATCTCACTCAATCCATAATCTTTTTATATGAATTTTTCAGTTGTTATTGGCTTCAAAATGTTAATATAAATCGTAAACAGTGCGGAATGTTTAATAGAGTCACTTGTAAAGGATTTAAACCTGAGCAAATGAGTTCTGTTGACATTCTAATCAGCTTCACAAATACCATCAGATCTGCCAGACAAAAGTTGATTTGCTATAGGCAACTTTGCTGTTCTGGTAGATCGTATCACAGACAATAATACTGAAAAATTAATTATCAGTAACAATCAGTAAAAATTCGGGTAGCGTTAGAAAAGGGTGTAACATATGAATTAAATAATTGGGTAATATTCCAGTGCTGCTTTCCGGTAAATTTGGATAGCTACTGTACGCATTTCAGCAACTATTAGTTCCATAATGTGATGGTATAAGCAAGAGTCTGTCAGAGTTGTCTTCAGCAATACCCATCTTTAACATTATCATGCATGCAGATTAAACTTTAAATCGGATGAATTCAATAACGCGAAATCACTTAGGAACACATAAATATGGGTGCTTCTATCAGTTCATCAAAGCGAAATCATGGACGAGATTAATAAGAAACAATCATTAAGGAACTCGCTAATGCCCAACCACCCTACAATACTGTGTAAAAATATGGCAATAGTGATACTCTTTCCGGCGCTTTTATAGTTGGCCTTGAAATAGTCATCTATCAATGATTAAGAACGCCCCGTAGAAGTATACTCCATATTTTATTCTCTCTAATTCGAATGCAAATTACAACCTTATTATCCTGAGTCCTCCTTGAGAATACACGTTCTTCTTTGATTTTTCTTCTCGCGTTCGAATTGTGGAATTAGGCTGTTTAACTGTTATACGTCATGGTGCGCGATGACGATACCATTTCAATTACAATAATACATAGTTAGTCAAAGCTTAATCGGGGGTAACGCGTATGTTTAGATTCAATTGAGATGATGATTTATTATAAATCTATTTACCTAAATTTTTTCTGATTGCTTCGATTTTGATCGTGTAGTTACTACTAGAATTGAAGTTGTGCTTTCGAGGTCAAGGAAATATAATATGTATATGAAATCGACTCTGGATAATACGTCCGCCGTCACATTATATGTACCACGTACGTATTAAACCGTAAAATCGTATTCGGCGAGGTCCAGTCTCATTCTCATTCAATTTTGACGTAGGATCTTTTATTGACATTTCGGCGATATGTCGGGAGATCGTTAGTAAAAGATAGTACTATGGGAAATGTTCACGGGCTAGAAAAGAGAAAAGATAAAAAAAAATCGGGCGTTGTGTCAAATTTAGTTGTATTTATTTAATCCCCTTTCCCATAAAAGTCGAGTGAAAATCACCGATATTATAGCAAATATACTCGAAGATAGTATTTTTTATGGCTGATTCACCGACTTTTTTACTAACACATTTGCAAACGGAGAATAGAAAATATGCCAAGACGTAGTTTTTACTATGAAAAACTGAAAAACAATGGTCATACTCCCAACAGTGGGACCCACCCAGTCAGCTCCCGCAAATATGTCTGCAAATCGAACAATTTAATATGTAAGTTTTAAGAGAGCAGAATATTTGCCAAGACGTAGTTTTTACAATGAAAAAACTGGATAACAATGGTCAGACACCTCACCAACCCACCCCTCAGTCCAACAGTAGGATCCACCCAGTCAACACCTCCGTAAAGGTGTCGCGAAAATTGGGTACGCGCGATTTCTGTTACTATGCGCGCAACAATCAAAACTAGTGTCATGAAAGAGTTCTAAGAAAGCTGAAAATTTACCACGGGGTAGTATGTTAAATGACAAATCTGCCAACAATCTGGGCGTAACTTTATTATTTTTCCGGTAGAAGTTAGGAACGCGTTCAATTCTGAAATGCAGTGGAGGCTACTATAATTGGATCATATTCGCGGATGCGGTCTGGGGATTGAAAAAGGAAAAAACTTGATTATCGGAGATCGTATCACAGACAATAATACTGAAAAATTAATTATCAGTAAAACCTTCTAGTACACTGTCATCCCCGGCTCGATCCCCGATCTTCCTTCTCATTCCTGAAAACTGATTAAGTTCGTTATCCCCTTTCTTCTCCTCAATTACCTCCAAGTTCCAACTCTCCTTCGCATCAATAACATATGGAAAATTATTCGATGGAACGAAACCGCGGCCAAATAGGCTCAGTTTGTTCTTATGTGCTTGCTATTTCTGCCTTACCTAACCTAACCTAGATAAAAATTCTGCCAACAGTCTGGGCGGATCTTCATTATTTTTCAGGCAGAAGTTCAGAACGCGTTCATTTCGGGGATGTGGTGTATGTTACTATGTGACTGAAAACCTAACAAAAAATTCGGGTAGCGTTAGAAAAGGGTGTAACATATGAATTAAATAATTGGGTAATATTCCGGGAAGCGGTCTAGAGGTTGAAAAAAGACAAAAATTAAAAATAGGTGATTATTAAACAAGCCTGGGTAAGTGAAAAGATATTCGATATCTGATCAGACCTGAGAAACATGGTGGAATTCATGAAAAAGTATACAACCAGTTTACACCCTCTTAGGGGTCAAATTTCAAAAAAATCTTGAGAACACATTTGAAAAATCATTCATTTGAAAAATCCGTAGAATAAAAATGAATTCAATATTTCGAAAGACCTAGTAGATATAACGAAAATCGTGAAAATATATGCATTTTATATTAACTGATATATTTTTTTGCCCCCCCCTTCTGAACGCCAATGAATATTCTAATTTTTTTTTATCAGAATTACTTTTCTAGTAAATTTACATATCCGTACCGAGTTTCAACTTCTTAGCATACGCCGTTCTAAAGTTAGGAAAAACACCCCCACCACCGTACCATACTACCCATAAAAAAAAATTTATTTTTCCACCATGGCACTACTATAGCTCTATCTAAATACCAAGTTTCAGCTTCCTATCACTATAGATTCTTAAGATATAAGCATCGGAACTTTTTCTTTCTCACACCTCCCCACCCCCACCCCCACCCTCTACCCCACACCCCCAAACTTTTTTTTCCCTACTAGGGTTCTATTAGGCCTACTTCTGGTAAAAATTTGAAGCATCCATCTTGCATTGTTATTGAGATATGAAACGTGTTATTTTTGAAAAACTCTTATCCCCTCCACTTACGTACTCCCCCGCCCCCTTCAAAGATTTTACTTTAAGCAATCTTTATTTATCAAGCTTTATATCCAAACCGAATTTTGTTTTTCTGGTGCCACTGGTTTGGAAGATATCGTAATGTTAAGTATTTCAACCCCCACCCCCGTACTGCACTACCCCTATCCAAAAATTTTGTTTCAATCTACTCTCCTAGTATAACTACAGATGTTTGTTAAGTTTTAATTGCTTAGGAGGTATGGATTTTAGAATGTGTCGATCTCGACTTTCTTGCGTTTCGGATGCATTGCTTCCCCCTCCACTCCCACACCCCTTCACCCATATCATCAATTTTTTTGCAAATGGGTCCACTATCAAAGCTTTATTGAAATTCCAAGTTTCAGTCTCCTAACATGAGTGGTTGCTGAGATCTAAAAACCAAAATTTTTCTTCTAAAACGCTTCCCCCACCTTCCCCCTCACACCCCCACCCCAGAAAATAATGTCAATTCAAGGGGTCTACCCAGTCCTAGAAAAAATTTTAATTTAATAGCTCCACGGGTTTGAGAGCTACGAGCCTTCAAAGGATTTTGGCGGTCGACGTACGGCGGACAGACGGAGTGAAAATTTTTATTGCTCTTTTCGTGTCTGCTAGTCATGAAACGTGGACAAAAAAATTTGAGGACAGCAAATTTTTTTTTTTTTTAAAACCAATAACAACACTGTATTATTACTAATAAAGTAAAAGCATCATATTTTTGACGTACACAAGTTTCATAACTGCTAATTTTACCTGGGTAGAAAATTTAGTCATGTAGTAACATAGTAGCAAAAACGTGATAATACAAAATTTCAGGGTAGCAAATTTTTTTGAAATTTCAGGTCGATCACAATTCTTTATAATTAAAAAATAATAAAGTAAATTTTGTCAATAGTAGCACGTTTTGGAAGCAGATCCGGCTTACGCAGATGCTGTATGTTGAGAATAGCAACTCGGGTGAAGGGCGTGCAAATTCCGATAACCGCCCACATGATTTTTGTTTTTGATATATGGCGTTCGGTAAGATTGGAAATGGTCGTCGCCTATTCTGCTTATTTAGAAAAGAATGGTAAATTTCGGTTTTGTATAGATTTTTGTAAAGTAAATCGTGCATCTGTACGAGATGCAGATCCGAACCCGTATATTCCGTTCATCTAGGATAAGCTTCGTGATGCGAAATATTTGCCCTTTCTAGATATTAATTCTGTCTATTGGCAAATTCCGATGGCGGAAACTTCAAAACAATATACGGCGCTCACGATACCAAGCCGAGTTTTGTTTGAGTTCAATAGTATGCCTTTTGGTTTACACAACGCACCTACATCGAGGCAGCGTTTCATTGATAAAGTACTTGGGGCAGATTTAGAGTCGTAAGTCTTTGTTTATCTTGACGATATAATTCTGTTGACTCAAACTTATTAAAAGTGTCTTAAAATATTACGAGAAGTGTTTCGATGACTTACCGCGACAGGGCTCGGGGTTTCTAGAAAGAAGTGCGTATTTTGAAGGTCGAAATTGAGATATTTATGGTATGTTGTCGATGCGCAAGGCTTACATGTAGATCCAGAAAAAGAGTGCCTTCAACGTTTTTCTGTGCCGAAAAATGTGAAGGAAGTGAGTCAGTTTCTGGGTATGGTGTCGGGGTATAGACGGTTTATACCGGATTTTTCGTCGTAAGTGGCACCTATGACGGCTCTGAGTCGTTCGTTGATGAAGTCGGAACGTAATTTCTCAACGACGGAAAGAATGCTTAGCGGGCTGTTGAAAAAATGCGACCTTACGTTGAAGGTAGTCAGTTTAGTGTAATAATAGATAACCGCTCTCTAATTTAGCTGAGTAATCTGAAAGATTCGTCAGGAAGGTTGGCACGGTGGGCAGTCAGACTGCAGCAATACGATTTCGAGATTGTACATAGGAAGGGGAAAAAACATCTTGTTCTAAATGCCTAGTCCAGGTCTGTCTCTCTGGTAGAGACAATGTTAGCAGATGTACAGTCAATTAAATGGTACACGAAGATGCTGGGTCGCCTAGAAGAGGTTACCAATCAATGGGGAGCGGGCGGATGTTTTGCGGAGGAGCCATGATGTTCCGAAATCCGGACATTATAGAGTGCGAAGGACGGTTGGCAGGGTATGGCAAAGGTTATATTCGATGCTGGGGGACATACGAAAGTATGCTGAAGCATGCGAATTATGCCAGGCAATAATGGTTTTAAGGTGTGGCGAAGCGAAACAATCTCGAGAGATGATTTGTGTGGCAACGGCGGCCGCTGTTAAGCGGGTTTTAGCAGATCACTTATTTCTATTGTTTGGATTGGCAAAGGGATTAGTTTGTGAAATATCGATGTCGAGTGGCATTATGCGGGTACTCCAAAAAGGGCAGGACACCCAAATTTGACATCGATAAACTAAAGGACGAGACTGTCGCGTCAGCCTATAAGTCAGCGCTACAAAATCACTTTGAAACATCACGAACTGAAGAAGTGACAACCATCGACCAAGAGTGGACACAGTTGAGAGATGGAATCAGAACGACAGCAGAAAAGATCATTGGATTAAAATCTCAGCAGAAACATAATGACTGGTTCGATGATGAGTGTAGTGACACAATAACGAAAAAGAATGAAGCTCACAAGGCGTACATTGAAAGACCGACGAGAGCCAAAAAAGAAGGATACGACGAGCTTAGGCGATTATCAAACAAAATCTGCAGACGAAAGAAACGAAAACACAACAATGACATAATTATAAACCTAAATACTGACATGAAGTCACATAATCTACGATCCGCATATACTGCCGTCAAACAAATAAGACAAGGCTATAAGCCACGAACAAACCTCTGTAAAGACAAGGAAGGAAATATCCTTAGTGACGCAGAACAAATTAAACAAAGATGGGTTGAATACTTTAAAAAGCTGCTGAACCCTAACAGAGTGACGACCACCGACCCAATTATAACATCAAGTGCACCATCGGATGAGCAGACATCAACTACGGTACCCACTATCGGAGAAGTGGAAGCAGCCCTGCGCGACCAAAAAATACATAAATCACCCGGAGTTGATGCAATACCAGCAGAGCTCCTAAAGGGAGGCGGTCCATACCTCGCCAACCTCCTACACAAAATCGTGACAAAAATTTGGATGGAAGAAAAAATACCCGTCGACTGGCGCCAAAGCATTATATGTCCAATCTACAAGAAAGGAGATAAATTGCGATGTGAAAATTACAGAGGCATATCATTGTTGTGTACGTCCTACAAAATACTGACGAAAGTAATTCATAATCGATTAAAGCCTTATACAGAAAGTATTATCGGCGAATACCAAGGTGGTTTCAGAACCGGACGATCTACTATTGACCAGATATTCTCAGTCAAACAAGTGCTAGAAAAATGCTGGGAGTATAACATTGACGTGCACCAGATCTTCGTGGACTTCAAACAGGCATACGATAGTATAGATCGTAATGTACTATATAAAATAATGCTCGACTTTGGAATCCCATCAAAACTCGTCCGATTAACAAAAATGACCATGACTGACACTGAATCCCAAGTAAGGATACAAAACGAGCTAACCCAAAGCTTCCGAACAGAATCCGGCCTGAAGCAGGGAGATGGACTCGCTCCCATGCTCTTCAACCTTGCCCTGGAATATGTCATCAGAAAGGTACCCGTTGATACCAGAAGTACCCTACTAATCAAGTCCACTCAACTAGTGGTGTACGCGGATGACGTAAACATCATGGCCAGATCTGTTCCAGACGCAAAGGAAGTCTTCCACTGTCTAGACTCAGCAGCAAAGGATGTCGGGCTAAGGGTCAATGAGAATAAGACCAAGTTCATGACCCAAACAAGAAGAAACGCGCCAACTAGACAAAATATGACCTTGGGGGACTACAATCTGGAGAATGTGGATCATTTCTCATACTTGGGATCACACCTTGTAAGAGACGGCAACGAACGGGACGAAGTAAATCAACGGATCACACTAGCAAATAAGGCATATTTCTCGGTTCTCCCGATTTTAAAATCGAAAAAAGTGCACAGGCTGAGCAAACTTCGCATATACAAGACCATAATAAGACCTGTGCTACTATATGCAAGTGAAACGTGGACTCTCACCCAAGCGTCTGAAAAATCAATAGACGCTTTTGAACGACGAATTCTTCGAAGAATTTTGGGACCAGTAAGAGAAGGCACTGAATGGCGTATTCGGTACAACAACGAGTTGTATAACATCTATGACGACCCAGCCGCATCGACTCTTATAAAATTCCGTAAGCTGCAATGGGCAGGTCATGTGGAGCGAATGGATGACGGAAGAATTCCCAAGCGCACATTGAAAGGTAGAGCCCATGGCAAGCGACCGGTGGGAAAACCGCGAAAAAGATACGAGGATTCAGTTGACGCAGATTGCAAATCGCTTCTTAGATGCACAAACTGGAGGACGCGGGCGCTGAACCGAGATGACTTCAGACAATGTATCCTGCAGGCCCTGGCCCGATTTGGGCTGTCGCGCCATTGATGATGATTAGTTTGTGACAACGGTATACAATTTTGAGCGAGTGAGTTTATGGGTATGGTGGAGTCAAATCTCTCCTAGAAACATTGTGAGATACGAACGAAGTGATGAATGTTTCGCCACACTTCGGCAATTTCGGGGGGTTATGACCGTGGTAATAAAGTCACCAGATCGACCTGACACCCATCATCGTGTTGTAAGGATCCTTTCGACCGAGTTAAGGCTTTGGAAGATGTTCAAAAGCATATTAGGTTGCGGTTCGAGCGAGAGGCTAATTAAACTAGGAAAAATTTTGATCTAAGATGACGAGATGTGGATAACCTCCCAAGTCGTCAAGTGTTGAGGAAAAACTACGTTGTATCAGACGCGTCGAAATTTTTCTCGGAAAATTTAGCATAAAATACATCGGTCCATTTGTGGTGTAGAAAGGAGTGTCTCCTTGGACTTATGAATTAGAAGGTTTAGGTGACAAACGTAGTGGAATATTTTATTTTTTATGTTTTGGCGCAGGAAGGTGAAATATCTTAGTAGTGTGGGATGCACCCCCATTAAAACTTCTTCCTTTGGGAATTAAACTAGTCTGAGGACTAACCATTAATTTCCGTCTGAATTCTTAAAACTATTCAAATTAGTAGGTCGTCATGCTTTAAATCTGAAATGTATTACAATACAATACAACATTCTGTTACAAATACGCCAAACCAAGAGGTTTGGTTCTATTCATCCTTTTTATTTCATTATGAGTATCAAGAAGTCTGACTGCCTTAATGTTGACGTGATACTGAAGCCTATTTTCATGTTTAACTGCACTCTTTTTTATTACACTAGCTACATTAAGGATCTCTAGGTCCCGGTGTAGGTCATTGTTTCGTACATACCACGGAGCATTGACTACATATATTACGTAGTACTTTCTTCTGGAAAATTTGAATTTTCTGAATATGAGTATGTTTAGAACACCCCCATATTTGACAACCATATGACCATACAGGTTTTAGTGTTTGAAGCAAGGTATTGGGAAACAACCTAAGGTACCATTTATGTTGTCTCTTGGAGGGTTTCTTATGTTTATACTCTAGATGAACATATAAAGTATTATAAGTTTAATCCAGCCCGAAAAGTTTGTAACGCATAGAACCGAGCCTCGGACGAAAAAAAGTTATATAATATTTTGTGTTTATTTTTGGCCAAAACCTCCAAATCCGTTTGCTGTCCGTCCGTCCGTCCGTCCGTCCGTCCGTCCGTCCGTTATCACGATAACTCAAGAACGCGTTGACCTAGGAAGTTGAAATTTTGTCACAACTTGTAAAATGGAAAAAGTAAGGCTAAGTTCGTTAATGGGCGATATCCTTCCACTCCTTCGGGTACCTCCCATACAAGAGTCCTTAAAACAAGTTTTCACAATTATTGCTCGAATGCTTCAAGTTAGGAACTTGAAATTTTGCATACTTAAGGTTTACAATGTTTGAATCGAAAGTTCCGAATATGATGCAAATCGAATGAGTCCTTCGTGTAGCAGCCTAGAAAAGTCCTTCAAAAATGTATACATGTTTCTGAATTCACTATAACTCCAGAACGAATTCAAGCAGAAATTTAAAATTTTACAGAAATTAGTTTTATACCAAAAACAAGACGGAGTTCATAAATTAGCGCCATCCGTTGACTTCTTCGGGTAGCTGTCATACAAAAGTCCTTAATAAACATGTTCACCAATATTGAACGATAACTTTAGAACACTTTAAGTTACTTACTTACTTACGATGGCGCTACAGTCCAAATCGGACCTTGGCCTCCTGGATGTGCCGCCTCCAGCCTTCACGGTTCAGTGACCGCGTCCTCCAGTTTCTACATCTTAGAAGAGATTTGCTGTCTGCGTCAATAGAGTCCTCCCAGCGCTTTCGTGGTTTCCCAACTGGTCTTTGTCCATAGACTTTTCCCTTTAGTGTGCGTTTGGGGATTCTTCCGTCATCCATACGATCCACATGACCAGCCCATTGTAGCTTTTTAAATTTGATGAGGATCGATACTTCTGGATTGTCGAAGATGGCATACAATTCTCTATTGTATCGTATTCTCCAGATCGAGTCTTCCCTCACAGGTCCGAGGATTCTTCTGAGGACTTTTCTTTCAAAGGCGTTTACTAATTTTTCGGACGCCTGAGTCAATGTCCACGTTTCGCTGCCATAGCATAGCACAGGTCTTATTATTGTTTTGTACAGTTTAAGCTTTGTTTTTCTGTGCACATTTTTGTTTTTAATTATTGGAAGTACCGAATAATACGTCTTGTTTGCCATCATTATTCTTCTTTTAATTTCGATGGGTTCGCTTCCATCCTTCGATATGTTTGCCCCGAGATATACAAAGTTGTCTACGTTTTCTAGGTTGAAGTCTCCTATTGTAATATTTTGTCTGATTGGCATGTTTTTCCTAGTTTGTGTCATAACTTTGGTTTTGTTTTCGTTAATACGTAGTCCAACTTCCCTTGCTACCGAATCAAGGTTAACAAATATTTCTTTGGCACTCTCCAGGGATCTTGCAAGTATATTTATGTCGTCGGCATATGCTACTAGTTGTGTGGATTTGAAGCATAGTGTTCCGTTGGTGTCAACGGGCAGTTTCCGAACAACATATTCGAGTGTCAAATTGAAAAGCATTGGTGCCAGGCCATCACCTTGTTTAAGCCCGTTGTCAGTTCTAAAGCTGGAAGTCAGATCATTTTCCACTCTGACTTGTGACAGAGAATCGGTCATTGTCATTTTTGTAAGCCGAACTAGTTTCGGTGGAACTCCAAAATCTATCATTATTTTATACAGTACGCGCCTGTCGATACTGTCGTATGCCTGCTTGAAGTCCACAAATATCTGGTGCACATCAATGTTAAATTCCCAGCACTTTTGAAGCACCTGTCTAACTGAGAATATTTGGTCCGTGGTCGATCGCCCAGCTCTAAATCCGCCCTGGTATTCACCAATTACTTTGTCCGCAAAGGGCTTTATTCTCTTTTCTAGAATTTTCGTCAAGATCTTATAAGACGTACACAACAGGGATATTCCTCGGTAGTTGTCACAGCAGAGTTTGTCACCTTTTTTATAAATTGGGTATATGATACTCCTGCGCCAATCTTCAGGAAGTGTTTCTTGCATCCATATGTCCGAGATCAATCTGTGTAGGAGATGTGGTATGCAGGTGTCGCCTGTTTTCATGAGTTCAGCTGGAATTTGATCAGTGCCCGGCGCTTTGTTGTTTGGGTGGTTCCTCAGGGCTGTTTTTACTTCTTCGAGTGTGGGAGGACTCGAAGAGGATCCTTCCTCAGTTGTTACCTCGGCTGTTGTTATGTCTGCTGCTGCTGTTCGTGCGGATGACGGGCTCGGGTTGAGAAGGTGTTCAAAATATTGTGCCCATCTTAGTTTTATCTCTTCCGCATTACTTATAATGTTGCCTTCTGCATCCTTGCAGAGGCTCGTTTTCGGTTTGTATCCCTCTTTCATCCTTTTAACTAGGGAGTATGCGGCTCTTGTGTTGTATAATTTAAATTGTTCGTCCATGTTTTTAATTTCGTCATTATTGTACTTCCGTTTTTTCTGTCTGCAGATTTTGTTTGCAAATCGTCTAATATCATTATATTTGTCCTGTTTGGCTCGTGTCGGCCGTTCCGTTAATATTTTGTAAGCTTCGTCTTTTCTCTTTAATGCATCTTGGCATTCGTTGTCGAACCACTCATTTCTTTTGCGCCGGGGTTGTTGTCCTATCACCTCCTCTGCGACGGATGTTATGCCATCTTTGATGTTTTGCCACATTTCACCGATTGGTATGCTGGTGTTGTTTAGCATTGTCGCGAAATGCCTCTCCAAGGCTGAAGTGTATTTCGCAACTATTTTCTCATCTTTGAGCTTTCCAATATCGAATTTAGGGACCGGTTGTGTTCTTGGGTGTCCTCGATTTGCTATTCGACATCGGAACTTGGTCTTGACTAAGTAGTGGTCTGTGTCACAATTAGCACCTCGAAAGGTACGTACGTCGAGAATGCTGGAGGCCGCCCTTTTTTCTATTAGAACGTGGTCTATTTGGTTGAATGTTCGTCCGTCGGGAGACGCCCACGTTCTCTTATGAATGTTACGATGCGGGAAGCATGTCGAGCTTACAATTAGGTTTTTGCTGCTGGCGAAATCAGTCAGCCGTTGGCCGTTGTCGTTACTTATATCATGAAGACTGTGCCTTCCAATTGTCCCTATATAGGTTTCCTCTTTGCCCACTTTCGCGTTAAAGTCACCTAATACTATTTTTATATCGTTCGACGGGAAGGAGTCGAATGTTGATTCTAAGGTGCTGTAGAAATCATCTTTAACTTCGTCGTCTTTGTCTTCCGTTGGGGCGTGGACATTAACAAGCCAAACATTAAAGAATTTTGTCTTAATGCGGATTGCACACAATCGTTCATTAACGGGTTTGAAGTTGGTAACTTGATGTTTAAATTTGTTGTCGACGATGAACGCAACTCCAAACTCGTGGCTTCCCGAAGATTTCCCACTTTTGAAAATTGTGTGCGATCTAATGTCGGTAATCTCGCTACCTAACAATTTAGTTTCTTGGAGTGCGATGATGTTTATCTTGTATTTGTTCGCCTGTTCCAGGAGCGCTCTCACTGCTCCAGTTCTGTACAGGGAACGCACGTTCCAAGTTCCGAAAGAATAGTCAGTTTTTCGTTTGCGTGGTCGTTGCCGTTGAAACAATTCAGTCCGAGGCGGTGGATCAGGTTTCGAAACTAGATTGTTTTTCCATGGATGAGTAGTTAACACATCGTTCAACCCACTAGCCTGGAGGGCCGGTCCTACTTCTTTATTACACCCTGGTAGGCAAAGGGCGGGAGTTTTCAGCTGGATATGGTATGCTGGAGTTCTCGCAGCTATGCTGCGAGTCCAACTATATCATACATACTTATGCCTACTTCCTGAGACGCACTGGTGTTCCTGGCCATTCAGGATAACTCCATACCCCTACCACTTTAAGTTACGACTTTGAAATTTTATACTCATTAATTTTATAATAGTCGCAGCTGAAACTTTTAATGTGAAAAATATCACATAAGTCTTTCATGTAGTTGCCATACAAAAATTCTGTAAAATGTCCTAACTTACTTTATGGAACTCACTATAAATCAAAAAATCGAGTAGCCACTATAAAATAATTTCTACCTGTAAGTAAAAGGTAATGTAATAATTGCTTGTGCACTCCTCATTCTTTTGATATATTTCCAACTAAAATATAAATCTGAGTTCAGTATTTCATCTAGAGTATCATACGATTGGCTTGCAGCCGATCGTGACTGCGTTATGTTTTTATTTGTGAAGTTCACGTGTATAGATTTTGTCTCGTTGAGTTTAGTTTTCCATTTCCTTGTCCTGTTGCATATCTTATCAGTCGCTTGTTGTAGCTTTTCCATAGTTTCGTTAATATATGTTCCTACTGCAGTAAGGCAGTATCATCCGCAAATATAGCAATAGACACATTTTCAAGCTCCGGCATGTCGCTTGTATATACAGTGGCGAGAAATGAAATGACGTTAAAGCTATTGGTCGACAATAATTAGAAAACAGAAAAATGGTTAAAAAAGGCAAAATGGATGAATCAGTGAAATCCCGAATAATCGCATCCTCTGAGGATAATTTAAGCACTCGTGAGATAGCAGCCAAGGTAGGGTTCAGTCACACCGCTGTAGGTAGATTTCTTTTGCGTTTGAAGAAAACTGGTTGTTTGGAGCGTGAGAAAGGTAGTAAAAGGAAAAAAATTACGAGTGCCGCAGAAGATAGGGCTATAAAACGCGCCAGTCTTCGTGATCGTTTTAAAACTGCTGTGGATATTCGAGGGTAACACGTGAGAGCCGGAGGAACTGTCATCGGTGTCCATACTGTTCGAAATCGCCTGAGAGAGGCTGGTTTGAAGAAGGCTAAGTCCGCAAAAAATCAACTTTTAACACCGAAAATGCGGAAAAGTAGACTGCAATGGGCCGAAAAATACGAAAACTGGACAGAAATGAATTGGAGAAGTGTTATTTTCTCTGACTAGAGCAAATTCAAATTGTTCGGATCAGACGGATTCCAGTAAGTAAGACGAAGATCTGGAGAGCGATATAGCGATGAGTGCATTAGACCAACAGTAAAACATCCGGCTGGAAATATGGTGTGGGGATGCTTATCCTTTTACGGAGTGGGAGAACTGGCCCTTCTTCAAAACACTGTGAACGCTGTAGCCTATAAAAATATTTTAATCAACAGTTTACTTCCTTCGATTGAAAATCATTTATCGTTCACCAATGAGTGCATATTTCAAGATGATTCTGCACCATACCATCGCGCCAAATTGGCAAGATTATATTTTTTACTATTACTGGCAATGTTCTGAATTGGTTTCATACGAAAAGGTATAATTTTTTTATCTCCTTCCTTCGTAGATTAAGGATTTTATTTCCAAAACTGCACTTTTAACGCTCGACTGGCCCGGTAATAGCCCCGATCTCAACCCCACCGTGAATCTATGGTCCATTATGAAGGTCAGAATATCAAAACCAAAACCGACTTCAAAGAAAGAGCTCTTGAAATTGCTCGAAAAAGTTTGGTATGAGGAGATAACCGTTGAAACACTCCAGGATCTGGTGAACTCTATGCCTAGAAGGATAAAGGCGGTCATCAAAAGTAAAGGAAGCACCACAAAATATTGAAATCGACTTATTTTACATTATTATACTTCATATCCTATGAAAAATAAAAAAGATAATCAGAAAAATTAAATATTGAGAAGTTATTTGCAGTATTTCATGTTACACGATTTCGATAAAATTTGAGTAGAAAGTGAACAATTCATATATCTGCCCAATACTTTCATAAACAAAACTCAAACTATATATTTTATATAGTTAGTAATATTATTTAATATTGTAAAGAACGTATTTTATCAACCGATCAAATTTTTTATAATAATTTCGCACTTATAGATAATTTTTTGGGTGGAAACATTTCACTTCTCGCCACTGTAGAACGTATAAGATAGGACCCAAGATACTTCCTTTCGGTACTCCTGCCTGATAGGTATTCGTACCTAAGGAATAGAAATTTAAAAAGATGAAGACGTCTTTTATCAAATATAAAGTTTATTCTGCGACAAAAGATAGACTACGACTAACTTACAAAAATGTTCCTAGCCTATTTAAATACTAATTCTGTTTAACAGTTCAATGTAGATATACGTAATTGAAGTGTTGAAACTAATATAATTCTTAAAATAGTCAAGTAGTTAATTACTGACGAACATGATATTTTACTTATTCTACTTAAAGTCCTAATACATAAAAAGGGTTTTAAAAGAACCAATTACTCGACGCAAAGGAAGCACTTGAACGCAGAGTCAGATGTCCGTTGGTCCATTAATAGTTTAGACATTGCACGTAATAAATTAGGTGACTTATGTGTCGTCATGTGGGGCATGTCTGTGGTTATGGCATATAACATCTTCACCCTTAGCATGACGACATCCCTGGCTTCACGGTGGCTTCATCTTTAAAAAACATTGAAATCGGTTCAATTGATTTTCGTTTTTCTTTATTTGAATCAAATTCTTTTCTTGCAGGATTCACTTCCAGAACATTGGTCCTAGAAAATTATTGTTTGATTTTAATCTTCATCGTGTTAGGCAAGTAATTCCATATTATTAGAGTGATTATAAACGTAATAATTATAATGGAGATAGTAAAGTTCACATTTTCTTTTGTAACAATATTGAGCGGTTTAAGTAACCGGTTCCATTGAGCGCAAAACTCAGCAACGTCATCTTCCACGTTCAGATTCAATGCTTGAGTTTTCGTATGATCCGGAGATGAACCTGACATTCGAAGCGTGGTACCGGCGATACGAATCAGTATTTACAACTGAGGCAACGGAACTTTCGGTAGTGACAAAAATTCGCCTTCTGACGGGAAAACTCAAGAATGCCGATTTCGAGCATTTCGCCAATGCAATTATGCCCGCTAAGACACATGAGCTCACATTGGATGAAGCTATCACAAGGCTCAAGTCAATTTTTGGTCACAGACAATCGAAATTCTCTCTCCGAAAAATGTGCTTTAATATCGCCAAGCTCGATTCAGAGGATTTCGCTTGTTATGCAGCTCGAGTCAACAAGCACTGTGAGCGATTCGACATCAAAAACTGCACAGTTGATGAGTTCAAAGCGCAGATTTTCGTCAATGGACTCAAGAGGCCTCAGGATTCGTTAATTCTTGAAAAGCTCCTTACGAGACTCGACAGCGAGTCAACAAATTTCGCAGCACTCAAAACGCAAGTCGGAAAAAATAGCTTTATTCGGTCAACACTACAAGACCTTGTCAATGAGGCTGACCGCATCATCAGTCTTAAGCGAGACAAATCTAGCGTTGCAGAACCATCGTCGAAGTCCGAGGTGCTCGCAATCAAACAGGGAACGATCAGCAGAAAGAACGGTTCAAACTCAACCTCAACATCTTCCTCTAAGTTATCACAGCCGCCTTCACCTTGCTTACTCTGCGGTGGAGTTCACTGGCGCAGAGATTGTCCTTACAGGGACAAAAACTGCAACGACTGTCAGAAAATCGGCCACAAAGCAGGCTACTGCGCCATGAAGCAATCGCGCCCCCCGTTTAGACGCTAAAGATCAAACCCAGAGCTTACTCGTCGAGTTCAGAAAATTGTAGATGTCAAGCAAGTCGACAGCCAACGCAAATACATCGTTCCCAACGTCAATGGATCGTCCGTGAAACTTCAACTCGACACTGGATCTGATATCACAATCATCTCTCGCACCAACTGGGCAAAACTTGGCAAGCCAGCATTAAATAACACCGACAAGAAGGCAGCTAGCGCATCTGGTGATTCAATTTCTATTTCGGGAAGTTTTCCTTGCGTAATCAAGCTAAATGGAAAGGAAGAAATAGGTGAATGCTACGTCTCTACACATCAGCTAAATCTTTTCGGCAACAACTGGATCACAACGTCAAATAACCGTTTGAGTGGTTGGTGATCTGTTTCAATTAAAAATGATTGCCCATACAAGTAGGGTCATAGGTGGTTTACAGCCCAAACGATTGCCAAACACTCTCTTTCAATTGTTGCATAATTTCTTTCAGCGTTATTTAATGTTCTACTAATAAATTGAATTCGAAGATTCATGCTGTCATAAACTTGACTAAGCACCGCACCGATGCCGGTATTGCTAGCATCAGGGGTTAAAACGAAGGTTTTTTCAAAATCAAGGTATTTAAGAATTGGATTTGAAGAAATTTTCGCTTTTATATTTTCAAAAGCCATTGCTTGTTCAGAACCCCACTCGAAAGGCATATCTTTTTGTAATAGTTTATTGATAGGACCAGCAATAATACCAAGAAAACTTTTTACTTCCTTGGTATTCGTAGAAGGTTTCAGATTTTGAATAGCTTCTACTTTTTTAGGGTCAGTTTTTACTCCTTCAGGCGCATAGAGCTATAACTAACGGAGATCGCAAAGCGCTGTTTCTGTATAAAGCACTTTGAAGCATTTTGATGCAAAATTGAACATTTTTGTATGGAGCGTTTCATGCCCGGTGGCAGTGAAATGCAAATAGTATCGAAGTATTTAAAGGTTGGGCTTTTTTTCTTTTCAATACCGGAGTATAACATACATGTGAGTAAGATACTGATAGTAGCATAGTGAATATCACCGGTCCTTTGCGAGAAAACCTCCGGCTTCAAAAAAGTCGCTGCACGCTATCTCCATTATACATATAGCTCTATGTTCAGGCGTAATAACATGCCCCAAATAGCCAACTTCCTTGCTCATAAATTTACATTTGTCAAATTGAACTTTTAAGTGATTAGCTTCCAGTCTTTTGAGTACTTCCCTTAGTTTGGAATTGTGGTCTTCCAAGGAGTGTCCATAAATAACAATGTCATCTAGATAAACATAACACTTCCTTCCTTGTAGCCCTGAAAGAACTCAATTCATAGCCCGTTGGAAACATGCAGGAGCATTCTTCAATCCGAAAGGTATGCGATTAAACTCATAATGACCGTATCCTGTCGAAAATGCAGTTTTTTCTTTACCAGTTTTCTTGATTGGAATCTGATGAAAACCGGCGGTAAGATCAAGAGTTGTAAAGTATGTGGTTCGACCAAGCTGATCCATGATTTCAGTTATATTTGGCAAAGGAAAATTGTCCTGTATGGTCTGCTCGTTTAATTTTCTATAATCAATTACGAGCCTCCAGTTCTTTGATCCGTCAGGATTATCTTTTTTTGGAACAACCCATATGGGCGAATTCCATGGTGACTTACTATGTCGTATGGTACCATCATTTAGAAGCTTTGAGACTTCACTATTTACAAATTTCTCATGAACTTTAGGAAATCTATAAATTTTGGTAAATGCTGGTTTAGTATTTTCCATAGTATCAAGAGAGTGTTCATATGATTTAGTAATACTTTTTGAATCAATTTTCCTGAATATGTACCTATAATCTTGTAGTATTTGAGTTAAAGAATCGCGTTCTTCTTCGTTTAAATGACTCAAATTGATATCTATCTCTCCAGCTCTCTCGACGATCCACACATTTTCCGAGAATTTTTCCGATTGGAGGTTAAGAATTTCAATGGATCTAACTTTATTAGATTCATTAACCAGTGGTACCAGTGCCCTTCCGACGTTGTTTATCTTTTTTAAGCAAGGTGGTATTCTAATCCCGTCAAATTCCCTTTCCTTAATAAACACCTCGTCTCCAACTTGACCCATTGTAGGTACAAACCTAAGAATTTCTTTCCCAGGATGAAGAATGATTTTATTACATTGAAGACTAGTTCTAAAATCATTACCTGTAAGAATATAGTTTTTATAGTCAATAATTATTTCATTATGCTTAAAGAAATCCTTTCTGAGAATAAGTTCACAATCCTTTATCAGATCGGTATTTACCACATGAAATATATTCTTTAAGAGTTTTTCTCCCAAGAAGATATCAAGAACCGCAGCACCTATTGTTTTGCCGAGAGCTCCACCGATACCGTTAAACAATACTAATTGGTTTTCATTTACTTGAGATTTAAAAACTTCGTTCTGTCTTATAAGACTAATCTCCGCTCCTGTATCGATTAACGCTTTTAGCAATCTTCCATTAACACATACAAAGATGAATGGACTATCACCACAAACTAGTTTGGAAATTTTCGGTTTAGATTCAGTATTTCCAACTTTGGAAACTATATTAGTTTGATAATTATCACGTATATTATCAATCTCGATTTGGCCGTTTGCCTCGTTAATTATTTCAGAATTGTTAACATATTCACTTATTCTTGTGACTACATTCGTTCTATAAAGTTCGTTATCCTCATCGATAATTTCAGAAAAATCATTAGGTGTGGGACCTTCCACTTCGTTGATTTTTGATAACATTTGTTTGAATCGAAGCTCTAAGACCATTGATATACGACGCTTTACTCAATACTTTAATCAGATTTAACTCGCCTTTAATTAATTCCTTAGGACAATCGCCTATTCTGGAATCTATTATTCGTTGAGTGACTTTCTTAAAATATTTAGCGTACGTTTCAACACTTTTTGAATCTTGTTTTATGCCTGGTAGTTGAATAAAAAATTGGTCAATTGTGGCCTTTTCTTTAAAAAGGTTTTCAATGTAGGGCTTCAGATCGTCCCAATTATCAATATCAGTATTGGGAAACAACCTAAGGTACCATTTATGTTGTCTCCTGGAGGGTTTCTTATGTTTATACTCTAGATGAACATATAAAGTATTATAAGTTTAATCCAGCCCGAAAAGTTTGTAACGCATAGAACCGAGCCTCGGACGAAAAAAAGTTATATAATATTTTGTGTTTATTTTTGGCCAAAACCTCCAAATCCGTTTGCTGTCCGTCCGTCCGTCCGTCCGTCCGTCCGTTATCACGATAACTCAAGAACGCGTTGACCTAGGAAGTTGAAATTTTGTCACAACTTGTAAAATGGAAAAAGTAAGGCTAAGTTCGTTAATGGGCGATATCCTTCCACTCCTTCGGGAACCTCCCATACAAGAGTCCTTAAAACAAGTTTTCACAATTATTGCTCGAATGCTTCAAGTTAGGAACTTGAAATTTTGCATACTTAAGGTTTACAATGTTTGAATCGAAAGTTCCGAATATGATGCAAATCGAATGAGTCCTTCGTGTAGCAGCCTAGAAAAGTCCATCAAAAATGTATACATGTTTCTGAATTCACTATAACTCCAGAACGAATTCAAGCAGAAATTTAAAATTTTACAGAAATTAGTTTTATACCAAAAACAAGACGGAGTTCATAAATTAGCGCCATCCGTTGACTTCTTCGGGTAGCTGTCATACAAAAGTCCTTAATAAACATGTTCACCAATATTGAACGATAACTTTAGAACACTTTAAGTTACGACTTTGAAATTTTATACTCATTAATTTTATAATAGTCGCAGCTGAAACTATTAATATGAAAAATATCACATAAGTCTTTCATGTAGTTGCCATACAAAAATTCTGTAAAATGTCCTAACTTACTTTATGGAACTCAAGTAGTATGGATATGGCGTTTCTAAGCCGGGGTGGATGGGGTGGAAGCTTTTGTATGGATGACGTCATAGTCTGGAGCTTTTTTTCGTTTTCGGTTGCATAAAATTGGGCGTTTTTTTTTTTGGGGCTTTTTTTTCTGTCGGTTGTTGAGAGCTTTGCTTTTTTTCGTTTTCCGTTGCATAAAATTGGGCGTTTTTTTTCGGGGCTTTGAGCTTTTTTACATTTATCGGTTGGAGTGATCTGATTGGTCGGATAGATCCTGGAGTGGGGATAAAGCTTATTTGATTGGTAGGATAAATCCTGGAGTGGGGATGGACTTGGTTGGATAAGTCGTGGAGGGGGGGATAGACTTGATTTGACTGTTAGAGAGGGGATGAGTCATGCTCTTAGCGGTTGGAGTGGGGATAAATCTTAGGCTAGCGGGGAGCGGGGGGGGGGCTTAGATCGACAAGTTGAAACATGTTTTAGCATATTTCTTACATAATGTTGTGAAATTAAGCTAAGTCGAGGAGTGGGGATGAGTCATGCTCTGATCTGATTGGTTGGATAAATTCTGGAGTGGGGATAGACTTGGTTGGATAAGTCGTGGAGTGGGGGGTTCGCAATAGTCTATAAATATTCAAACATTTCTCAAAAAATTATTAGATGCCGAGTAAAATTTAAAAGAAAAACAAGTTAAGAAATAGTGAAAGTGAAGTGAAAAAAAGTGAAAGTGAAGTGAAAGTGAAGTGAAAGTGAAAATAATTAAAAAAAAATAATGAAAGTAAAGTGAACTTAAAAAAATAGTGAAAGTCAAATAATAAGTGCTAAATAATTAAGTGAATTGAAAAATAGTGAAGTGAACTTACAAAAAAAATAGGGAAAGTGAAAATAATTAAAAATAAATAGTAAAATTAATGCGAACTTAAAATAGTGAAAGTAAAATAAAGTGAATTGCAAAGTGAAGTGAACTTGTAAAAAATTGTGAAAGTAAAATAATAAGTGCTAAATATTAAAAATGTGTTGTGAAAACGTTCTTCTTAACTATACCTACCATCTGGATGACTCTCTAATACGGAGCTACACCTGTCAACAAAACCGAAACGTTGTAATTGGATTTGATTCGTTAACGTTTGAATCGATAATAATATTTGACAATCATGGAGGACTCCCTATATCAACAAACTACACCGGTTGGGTTTTACTATACAATCATCTCACACAGATGAAGAGTGAAGTAGGTCCTGAATTTCCAGAGAATCAGCTCGGATTGTTAGAGGAATACAGAATACCTGTAGGAAAAGATAGTATTACATTGTTACATCTCGATCTATACCGTTTGTTCGATATGATGGAATTCTTCAATATAGTTATGTTCCATAATAACAACGCTTCGAAAAGTGTAAAGACATACTATAAACAATATGTTGATATATGTAAGGAGAAGGATGTATTCAAACTATCAACCGACGACTTTTTCAAACCAACCGATAATTCTTATAATATAATAAATTACTTTAGACTTTTTTATGAAATTCCTATCTTTTGTGAAATTATAAAAAATCTTTTGTAAAATTGTAAAAAAAAAAAAAAAAATTTGATAGATTAAGAATAAAAACTTATCAAATATATTTTAAAAAAAACTAATGATTGTTGTTATTTGAAAAAAAAAAAAAAAAAAGCTAGCGGGGCCTTAGGCTGAACGAAAACTTAGGCTAGCGGGGAGCTAGGGACTTAGGCTATCCGAAACTTATGCTAGCGGGGGGGGGGGGGGGCTTAGGCTAGCGGGGGGGCTTAGGCTAATGTTTATGAAAAAGCATAGTGGGTGGTGAGTCAGCATATTTCTTTTGTTTATGAAAAAGCATAGTGGGTGGTCGTCATATTTCTTTGTTTATGTATGAGTCAGCATATTTTCAATCACCGGAAAAAGCATATCAAATTTCATCAGGTTGAAACATGTTTATGGATGAGTCAGCCTATTTCTTGCAGGTGGTCCAAAGTTGAGCAGTAGGCTAACAATGTTTATGAAAAAGCATAGTGATGAGTCAGCATATTTCTTTTGTTTATGAAAAAGCATAGGGGGTGGTCGTCATATTTCTTTGTTTATGTATGAGTCAGCATATTTTCAATCACCGGAAAAAGCATATCAAATTTCATCAGGTTGAAACATGTTTATGGATGAGTCAGCCTATTTCTTGCAGGTGGTCCAAAGTTGAGCAGTAGGCTAACAATGTTTATGAAAAAGCATAGTGATGAGTCAGCATATTTCTTACAGGTGGCCCAATGTTGTGAAATTGAGTAGTAGGCTATTGTTTTATTGATGAGTCAGCATATTTCTTACAGGTGGTTGTGAAATTGAGAACACATTCTTTTTTAAACTTCAAATCTTTTATTAAAAATTCTTTCTCTATGCTCATTACATAATATTAAATCTAATATTTTCGATGAATCTAAAATTCTTTTTTGAAATCTGGCTCTGTCTCGGGCATACATTTCCCATATTCCTTTTCGACTACTGCGATATGCGAAACTCCATACAACAAGGTGTTTGATGACAGGCGTATCGTTAAACCTTACTCGTTTTTGCATGACTTATCAAAGCTTTTAAGCACTTCTTCTATTCGTTGGATTTTAGCATCTATTTCTCCAATACCTTTAAAATTTTCTTCTTCCTTCGTTATTTTTCTTTTCTGCTTAGACAAAGATTTAGTTATTTTTCTTTTTTCTTTTAAATCTGCAAGCTCTCGTTCCACTCGTTTGATTTCGTTGTCTATTTTTATATAAGGATGAAGAGCTCCATTCCTACGAAAAACTTCCTTCAAGTGTTCCTCCTCATCTGCCGACGTTTTCCAATCACTATCATCACCAAACGGGCAACCTCTCGGAAAAATTTTGTTTGCTCTGTAACCACTAAAGCCAGGTAAAACATTTCCAGCTATAGTAATTTCACCACCTAAAGTAAAAGAAACTATTAGCAACAATTAATTTTACTAAAAAAATGTTTACATACCGAATACTTCGATTTTAACATGCTGCCAAGTTTGGAATGAAAATGCAAAGTCCAAATTTCTGCAATCTTCGCCATTTCTTAATCGTAGTACAAGACATCTCGTTCCATCTTCCGGGGTTAAAAACACTTCCAGTAGATTTGCGTAAATTCTCGCATTCACTATCTTGAAATTTAACCAAATTGCTTCACAAATACAATATTTACACTTGTGTGATATCTGCTCAATCCAAAACATTCTGACTGTTCTACTTGAAATTCACGAAATAACTAACATACAATTCAGCTGAACAAACTAAAATCACTAGAATTTCCTCTCCTCTCTTCTCCCCTACCCTTTCCTTTTTCACCAAACCTTTCCCCTTCCCAACAAAACTGAAAGAACGTGAGTATTGTTTAAACCGTACACCAGTAAACATGGAATACAAGCGCTTCGTTGACGAGCACAAAGATTTTATTTTGGAGGAGCACTTAGAGATATTAACAAAATATTTTAAATTTGTGGAAAAGTACAATCAAATGGAGCAGAAAATAACCCGATTCGGAAAGCATTACATTAACTGTCCTTGGGCTTATGATGATGCAACATGTGGACCAGATACTTGTGAATGCTGTGATGAGCAGTGGATATTATGTGAAATAAAAAAACTTGTAACTTTTTACATAAGATTATTAAATAATTAAATTTGTATTTCATTTATATTTATCCAGGAATTGTGTTTTGATGAAAATCCTAACCACTTAACAAACCTTGTCTCCATTTTTTCCACTAGATACAACGATGGGTTTTTAGCTTCAGCTTCATAAAAAATTGTAACGTTAAGTAATGAGATTCCAAGCAGGTCTAAGAAAGTGATATTCTTAGTTAGGAAATTCTTCTGAAGTGGATTGAAAGGATATACCAAAGTAAAACATCAGTTTCGCTAAATCAATTTTAACATTTATTCGTTTTTTATTAATCTCAAGCACAGAATTTTTGTTTAACATTTATTAATAATAAAAATAATTTCTAATTTACATTCCTTCGACGGTTGCGTAGTTGGTGGCACGGTTGAAGGTTGCGTAGTCGGTAGCACGGTTGACGGTTGCGTAGTCGGTAGCACGGTTGACGGTTGCGTAGTCGGTTGCACAGTTGACGGTTGCACTTGATTACTACACTTTTCATGATGTTTATATTTTCTTGGATATATTTTTGCACAAAATTCACATTTAGAACACTCCTTTGGATGCATATTTCTTATATGTCTATTTAAACTATCGTTGCGTGAACAGCTTAGACCGCAATATTCACAAATAATTGATTTCATCTTTGACACTTACTCCACAAAACTTTTAAACGAACTGAGAGTGCAACGAAAAACTTTCTGTCTTATATAGCTCCCCACTACATCATAGTTGTTAGAACTGCACACCGATATTAGCGCCTTATACCTATCCTGTTCTAGCATTAACTGCTTTTTGACCTGATCTTTTCTGATATTAACAGCTTTTTGACCTGACCTGTTCTGATATTAACAGCTTTTTGACCTGACCTGTTCTGATATTAACAGCTTTTTGACCTGACCTGTTCTGATATTAAATGCTTATTGTCCTGACCTTTTCTGATATTAACAGCTTTTGACCTGACCTGTTCTGATATTAACTACTTTTTGAACTGATCTTTTCTGATATTAACAGCTTTTTGACATGACCTGTTCTGATATTAACAGCTTTTTAACCTGACCTGTTCTGATATTAAATGCTTATTGACCTGACCTGTTCTGATATTAACAGCTTTTGACCTGACCTGTTCTGATATTAAATGCTTTTCGACCTGACCTGATCTGATATTAACAGCTTTTTGAACAGCTCTGAACAGGTATTAACAGCTTTTTGACCTGACCTGTTCTGATATTAACAGCTTTTTGAACAGCTCTTAACAGGTATTAACAGCTTTTTGAACAGGTATTAACAGCTTTTTGAACAGCTCTGATCTGGTATTAACAGCTTTTTGAACAGGTATTAACAGCTTTTTGAACAGCTCTGAACAGGTATTGACAGCTCTGAACAGGTATTAACAGCGTTTTGAACAGCTCTGAACAGGTATTAACAGCTTTTTGAACAGCTCTGATCAGGTATTAACAGCTTTTTGAACAGCTCTGAACAGGTATTAACAGCTTTTTGAACAGCTCTGAACAGGTATTAACAGCTTTTTGAACAGCTCTGATCAGGTATTAACAGCTTTTTGAACAGCTCTGAACAGGTATTAACAGCTTCTTGAACAGCTCTGATTAGGTATTAACAGCTTTTTGAATAGCTCTGAACAGGTATTAACTGCTTTTCGACCTGACCTGTTCTCTTTTAGACCTGACCTGTTCTGATATTAACAGCTTTTTGAACAGCTCTGAACAGGTATTAACTGCTTTTCGACCTGACCTGTTCTCTTTTAGACCTGACCTGTTCTGATATTAACAGCTTTTTGACCTGACCTGTTCTGATATTAACTGCTTTTTGACCTGACCTGTTCTCTTTTAGACCTGACCTGTTCTGATATTAACAGCTTTTTGACCTGACCTGTTCTAATATTAACTGTTCGAACTGTTCTTATCTTAATATACAGAAATGATGAAGCTAATGAATTTCGAAGTTGACAATAGAATAAGGGAAATAGAAAAAAAATTCAGTTTGCAATGAAATCACTTGAAAGAGATATTATAATACATTTAGAGGATTTTTTCTGAAAAATAAATAAAAAGAACTTATGTGATAATATTACTTTTTTTATTTAGTTCAACATATGTGACATTATTACTTTTTTTTATTAGTTCAACATATTAGAAAATTGAATATTAAAAGATTGCCCAATTCTCCCTTTATACAATAAAGCTAATTTTCCCTCGTTGAATTCGGCGATTATTGTGTCCGACAGGTTTTTGTATCGGCTGGGGAGGAACACTTGCTTCGTATGGTCAAGCACAACCACGATCGATTGTCCGTAAATGGTCTCAACCCTTCTTCCTCCAGTGATTTGATACAGCTTATCAACCTCCAAGTCGGAAACCTTAAAAAAAAAATTTTTTAATTATATATACTAGATTTATTCATAAAAAAAAAAAGTTCTTACCTTAATATACTCGGGGATCGCTAAAGTTTCTAATTCTTGAATTGAACTCATCTTTTCGGTTTAAGTTTTACTCGTCAACTAATAATTTTTAGAAAAATGTTTGCGTATTTATAGTGAGAGAGACATTCATACACAAGAAGATACATAGATAGAAACACACATACACAGATAGAGAGATAGAGAGAGACATACATATATAGAGAGAGGGAGAGACATACACAGATAGAAACATACATATACAGATAGATAGAGCCATACACAGATAGAAACATACATATATACATGCATAGATAGAGACATACATACATACATGTATACATACACACATACACAGATAGAAACATATATATACAGATAGGGACATACATACAAAGATAGAGAGAGAGAGACATACATACACAGAGAGAGGAAGAGAGAGACATACAGAGAGAGGGAGAGAGAGAGACATATATATATACACAGAGAGAAGAAGAGAGAGACAGAGATAGATACATACATACATATACAGAAAGAAAGAGAATTTCCCAACATTATGTAATAACGCAAACTGAAACATGTCGAACCAAGTTTTTATTCAGGTCGGACTTTTTCCGGAAATATGATGACTCATCACAACTTCGGACCACCATCATGTCTAAACTTGTCGAATCTGCTCACAACTTGCGCCACCTAAATCTCATTCTTTTTTTTAAATAACAACAACAACCAATCATTTTTTTTTATTTTTTTTTATTCATTAATTTAATTACAATACTTAATTATTTTCTATCTTATAGTGACCCCAAGCATAAGTTTCTACCCCATTACCCCTTATATAGCGCTTATCATCCTTATAACTTAATGTTATCTTATTAACTAATTGGGTATAAATACAATGAATCTTAGATCTAAACATAAACATATTTCCATAAAATATTTTCTTACTATATAAACATGTTTTATAATCTACTAAACTTAAATTATTCAATGCACTTCTTTTTACACCTTTAGCTTTCTTAATAGTATTACAATTTTCAACATTTATACAATACATTTTAGAACGAAGCCCTATAAACTCTCTCATAATACTACCATTGCATTCATCTTTCATCATTCCTAATACTTTTTTATTAACAAGCGGAAGATTAAATCTATTATTAGCAGAATAATCAGATGTATCGAATCGGGAATCAATGTCATTTAAAATATCATTATAAAAATCGTCTGTTTTAATCGTATAAATAAAGGAATCGGTATCCATATAATTTAAAGTGATATTTTCGCAAAATTTAGGCTTCATGTAATCATAGTGGAAGTCATACATTTTCCATTTTGATAATTCGAGTACCGTGAAGCCTACATATGTTGGTTTATTGTATGTCGTAAGTACTCGTTGCATTTGTATGGCCAACATATTTTCTTTAAATTGTGTTACGCTATGAAAATTTGGTTTCGCGATTAAGGCCCGAGCTCCTAAACGTCTTCCAGAACTTTCCCAACCTTGAACAATTTTTACATCTCTCCGTTTATCCACGTTCTCCATTGTTTTACCATAAACCGCATTATTTAATAATTTAAAGAAATTTTTTTCAAATTCATTTTTCGCCAATGTACGGTGATGGGTATTCAAATCAATATATTCTTTCAACCAACAGGACTGTTTAAATTTTAAAATTCGATGTATTTGAGTCAATTTCATACCGTTTTGAATACATTGTTGAAGATTTTTGTAATGAATAATATATTTTGATTTATTTGTCAAATCTGGAATTAATTTTGGAAAATTGGATCCGGGACTTTTTTTATTCTCTGCGCAAAATGGTAAATCGTTATGGAGATCGTGCATGTCTTCTGGATACTCTAAATCTACTTCTAATATATAGCCATATTCAGAATTTAAAGGAATATTGAAGACCTCAAAATCGGAAACTGATTCTAACCATATGAATTCACCATAAGGAAGGGGTTGCGACATAGCCCATCCATATAAATTATTGGCGTCAAGATACATAAGATATTCTGATGGTTTACTTTCATCATAGTCAGACATGTATTTGTTGTTAGCTACGGAATTTCTTTTTGAGCATTGAACTATACCCCCTCTGATACCTCGTTGAATGAAAGTATGCATATTTATATCCGTTAAAAGTTCAAGAGTTATTTTAGTCGTTTTTAGCATAGCATCCCATGATAGCCCAGGTGCTGTATAATATTGGCACGGATCTAGTTCATAAATATTCTTGCATACTTTTCTAAAATTCTCAAAAATATCAGCTAACAACAACACATCTGTTTTTAAAAATAGTTCAAGGTAATCTTCAAGAGTCTTACAATTGAACTTTTCCCAAACGTTTAGGGCGTGATTGTAGTCCTCTTCGGAACAGTGTGTATCGGTTAATCGACTATAAAAGTTTTCGCGAGATGGAAGCTGAGACTCATTCAATCGTTCAAACGAATTTAAATACTCATAAGGAAATACGCCCTTCCTAGTAATTAGCTTGAACTCTTCATCATTTGTAAATATTGAGCTTACAATTTTAAAATCGTCTGTAGATAAGTTCTTAGCTAATGATTCTAAGCTAGACGACATAAACCGGAACGAATCTAAAAATCTCAATTCAATTGAATCAGTCTCAGTTACAAAAATTCTTTTTGATAGCGATACATAAAGTTCTTTATTAAGAGGAATTACGTTAATATCGCCGGGAATAGATGAAAGTTCTTTCACAAACAAATGGCTATCATATCCGGAAAAGTTATGGAAAAATATTGGGAAGAATTTAGGAACTCGGAACTTTAAATTACAATCTGAATGTGCTGGACCTCTATATTTTCCCGTTAAATGACAGTGATCCGCGACACGATTATTATCTAATTCTTTTTTACAAATATGGCAAATACTACTCTCGTTTTGAAATTTTCGTTCGGCTAATGTGAGAGAACCCATAGGGACAACTTTTGATACATAATTATAGTAAAGATTTTTGATATCCTTAACTAAATATTCTACAAACTTACAAGCTGAATCAATTCCTTTATATATGCGGTGTTGGTTAAGTGCATTTTTGTAGGAACACTTTATATAATAGCTAAATGCGCACGGTACATGTTCCTGAATTGATGTCGTTGATGATGTCGAAGGATCTGGTGAACACGTATCTATACTTTTCAGGATACACTCGAAATCTGCATATATAACGAATGGGACATCTAATTTCCGTTGATGCTCGGTGAATGATAATAACGACTTTTCCGCTGTGGGCATTTTCGTTACAAGTCTGCTACATTCCGGCTTATGTAGATCGAGAGTTTCTTGTTGATAGAAATGCTGCAGACATGTGTTACACATATAAATTTGATGTTCATGTAGTGTAAGTTGACTTTTGATCAATCTGTAGAAGAAATATATGAAATTTAAATATAATTTTTTTTCACAGGAATATATCAATATAATAAGTTACCTTGAAATGTTTTTGATCCAGACGTAATGTGTCTTTTCTTCGTCTTGCAGTAGTAAAATGTTTATATGTGTAAGTCTTTCCTCTTTCCTTGTATAGTATGGTCCAACTATAGCATTTCCCTCCTTCTCAAATCCGAACACGTTAACACTTATATCTGGATTGATTTCTTCGAATATTTTAACTGCATCAATTTTTAGTGGAAATTGTAATTGGCCGAATTTAACAGTTTTTCCGTTTTTCAAAATGATGTCACTTTTTTCTATATTGTCAATTTGATAGCTTGCGGTTCTATAATTATGTTCTCTATAATCTACCGGGCTCAAGGCTGATATTATACACCATTTAAAGCAATACTCGTCATAGTTCTTCACATTGACACAAGCATGTTTATCTTTTAAAAATTTTGGAAGTTCAATATATTGTGAACCTTTTAACGGTTTATATTGGTTTATATTAATTTCAAGGTGGGTTATTTCCACTATTGTCCACCCACTATCACGCTCTTGAAATTCTTCACTTTTAACAGAAATTTCGTCCATCATTGATCTGTAGATAGAGACTATTTCTTCTTCACTCTGCACATTACGCATTCTTGTTTGAAAAGATTTTATATCGTACACTACGTCAATATTATCGCCATTATTGTTTTTAGTATATTTTATATATACAGCAAATAATTCTAGATTGAACTTGAAGGCTGTATGCTTCACTAAATGTTCTTTCAAGATTTCAATTACTAGATTTTCACATGTGACTAAAAACTGTTTCGGCACTATTATTTCGAGATTCTTATTTTCCAAAATTAATGTTTCGATTCTTTCTTCAAAAGAACTCTTTAAAACTTTAAAATTTTCATTAATCGGGACGGCAGTGTTTCTTTTATGTAAATTTGTTCGAACGTGATAGTTCCAGTCTTTATTCATCACTTCTAACTTACATGAGTTACATTTCTTTGATGGTGATGTAGTTGGTATTGCTGGTTGCGCTATTGTTGATGATGATGTTGATGGTTGCACTTGATTATTATTACTACACTTTTTTAGATGTTCTAATAGTTTATCTTTCCGCGTGTATATTTTAGAACAAAATTGGCACTTATTACTATCATCCCTTAGATGCACACTTCTAATGTGCCTATTCAAACTATCACCACGTGAACAGCTTAGGCCGCAGTATTCGCATATAAAGGATTTCATTGTCACTTCACTTTTTTTTAAAGTTTACTTGATTATTTTTACTTTCACAATTTTTTTAATTATTTTCAATATTTATTTTCTTATAAGCTCACTTCGTTTAATTATTTATCACTTATTCTTTTACTTTCACTATTTTTTAAGTTCACTATTTTTTTTTAATTATTTCCCTTTCACTATTTTTGTACAAGTTCACTTTACTTCACTATTTTTCAGTTCACTTTATTATTATTTTACTTTCAATGTTTTTTAAGTTCACTTTACTTTCAATATTTTTTTTTTTAATTATTTTCACTTTCACTATTTTTTATAAGTTCACATTACTATTTTTCAATGCACTTAATTATTTACCACTTATTATTTTACTTTCACTATCTTTTAAGTTCACTTTACTTTCAATATATTTTTTTTTTTAATTATTTTCACTTTCACTATTTTTTTTTTTCTTTAATTATTTTCACTTTCACTACACTTTCACTTTTTTTTCACTTTCACTTTTTTCACTTCACTTTCTTAACTTGTTTTTCGTTTAAATTTTACTCGGCAACTAATAATTTTTTGAGAAATGTTTGAGTATTTATAGACGATTGCGAACCCCCCTTTCCACGACTTATCCAACCAAGTCTATCCCCACTCCAGAATTTATCCAACCAATCAGATCAGAGCATGACTTACAACATTATGTAAGAAATATGCTAAAACATGTTTCAACTTGTCGATCTAAACCCCCCCCCCCCCGCTCCCCGCTAGCCTAAGATTTATCCCCACTCCAACCGCTAAGAGCATGACTCATCCCCTCTCTGACAGTCAAATCAAGTCTATCCCCCCCTCCACGACTTATCCAACCAAGTCCATCCCCACTCCAGGATTTATCCTACCAATCAAATAAGCTTTATCCCCACTCCAGGATCTATCCGACCAATCAGATCACTCCAACCGATAAATGTAAAAAAGCTCAAAGCCCCGAAAAAAACGCCCAATTTTATGCAACGGAAAACGAAAAAAAGCAAAGCTCTCAACAACCGACAGAAAAAAAAGCCCCAAAAAAAAAAACGCCCAATTTTATGCAACCGAAAACGAAAAAAAGCTCCACCGTCAAAAAAAGCTCGGGGTGTAAATTCCTTATCAGCTTCATACAAGACTATGACGTCATCCATACAAAAGCTTCCACCCCATCCACCCCGGCTTAGAAACGCCATATCCATACTACTAACTCACTATAAATCAAAAAATCGAGTAGCCACTATAAAATAATTTCTACCTGTAAGTAAAAGGTCATGTAATAATTGCTTGTGCTCTCCTCATTCTTTTGATATATTTCCAACTAAAATATAAATCTGAGTTCAGTATTTCATCTAGAGTATTATACGATTGGCTTGCAGCCGATCGTGACTGCGTTATGTTTTTATTTGTGAAGTTCACGTGTATAGATTTTGTCTCGTTGAGTTTAGTTTTCCATTTCCTTGTCCTGTTGCATATCTTATCAGTCGCTTGTTGTAGCTTTTCCATAGTTTCGTTATGTAAATATGTTCCTACTGCAGTAAGGCAGTATCATCCGCAAATATAGCAATAGACACATTTTCAAGCTCCGGCATGTCGCTTGTATATACAGTGGCGAGAAATGAAATGACGTTAAAGCTATTGGTCGACAATAATTAGAAAACAGAAAAATGGTTAAAAAAGGCAAAATGGATGAATCAGTGAAATCCCGAATAATCGCATCCTCTGAGGATAATTTAAGCACTCGTGAGATAGCAGCCAAGGTAGGGTTCAGTCACACCGCTGTAGGTAGATTTCTTTTGCGTTTGAAGAAAACTGGTTGTTTGGAGCGTGAGAAAGGTAGTAAAAGGAAAAAAATTACGAGTGCCGCAGAAGATAGGGCTATAAAACGCGCCAGTCTTCGTGATCGTTTTAAAACTGCTGTGGATATTCGAGGGTAACACGTGAGAGCCGGAGGAACTGTCATCGGTGTCCATACTGTTCGAAATCGCCTGAGAGAGGCTGGTTTGAAGAAGGCTAAGTCCGCAAAAAATCAACTTTTAACACCGAAAATGCGGAAAAGTAGACTGCAATGGGCCGAAAAATACGAAAACTGGACAGAAATGAATTGGAGAAGTGTTATTTTCTCTGACTAGAGCAAATTCAAATTGTTCGGATCAGACGGATTCCAGTAAGTAAGACGAAGATCTGGAGAGCGATATAGCGATGAGTGCATTAGACCAACAGTAAAACATCCGGCTGGAAATATGGTGTGGGGATGCTTATCCTTTTACGGAGTGGGAGAACTGGCCTTTCTTCAAAACACTGTGAACGCTGTAGCCTATAAAAATATTTTAATCAACAGTTTACTTCCTTCGATTGAAAATCATTTATCGTTCACCAATGAGTGCATATTTCAAGATGATTCTGCACCATACCATCGCGCCAAATTGGCAAGATTATATTTTTTACTATTACTGGCAATGTTCTGAATTGGTTTCATACGAAAAGGTATAATTTTTTTATCTCCTTCCTTCGTAGATTAAGGATTTTATTTCCAAAACTGCACTTTTAACGCTCGACTGGCCCGGAAATAGCCCCGATCTCAACCCCACCGAGAATCTATGGTCCATTATGAAGGTCAGAATATCAAAACCAAAACCGACTTCAAAGAAAGAGCTCTTGAAATTGCTCGAAAAAGTTTGGTATGAGGAGATAACCGTTGAAACACTCCAGGATCTGGTGAACTCTATGCCTAGAAGGATAAAGGCGGTCATCAAAAGTAAAGGAAGCACCACAAAATATTGAAATCGACTTATTTTACATTATTATACTTCATATCCTATGAAAAATAAAAAAGATAATCAGAAAAATTAAATATTGAGAAGTTATTTGCAGTATTTCATGTTACACGATTTCGATAAAATTTGAGTAGAAAGTGAACAATTCATATATCTGCCCAATACTTTCATAAACAAAACTCAAACTATATATTTTATATAGTTAGTAATATTATTTAATATTGTAAAGAACGTATTTTATCAACCGATCAAATTTTTTATAATAATTTCGCACTTATAGATAATTTTTTGGGTGGAAACATTTCACTTCTCGCCACTGTAGAACGTATAAGATAGGACCCAAGATACTTCCTTTCGGTACTCCTGCCTGATAGGTATTCGTACCTAAGGAATAGAAATTTAAAAAGATGAAGACGTCTTTTATCAAATATAAAGTTTATTCTGCGACAAAAGATAGACTACGACTAACTTACACTACTAACTACAAAAATGTTCCTAGCCTATTTAAATACTAATTCTGTTTAACAGTTCAATGTAGATATACGTAATTGAAGTGTTGAAACTAACATAATTCTTAAAATAGTCAAGTAGTTAATTACTGACGAACATGATATTTTACTTATTCTACTTAATGTCCTAATACATAAAAAGGGTTTTAAAAGAACCAATTACTCGACGCAAAGGAAGCACTTGAACGCAGAGTCAGATGTCCGTTGGTGCATTAATAGTTTAGACTATGCGACTTGTAGACACCGCGATGTTATAACATTGCACGTAATAAATTAGGTGACTTATGTGTCGTCATGTGGGGCATGTCTGTGGTTATGGCATATAACAGCTCCACCCTTAGCATGACGACATCCCTGGCTTCACGGTGGCTTCATCTTTAAAAAACATTGAAATCGGTTCAATTGATTTTCGTTTTTCTTTATTTGAATCAAATTCTTTTCTTGCAGGATTCACTTCCAGAACATTGGTCCTAGAAAATTGTTGTTTGATTTTAATCTTCATCGTGTTAGGCAAGTAATTCCATATTATTAGAGTGATTATAAACGTAATAATTATAATGGAGATAGTAAAGTTCACATTTTCTTTTGTAACAATATTGAGCGGTTTAAGTAACCGGTTCCATTGAGATTCTACTTCTGCAATTTGATTGTCTAAATTTTTCAAGTCATGCATGCTCATAGTGGCCACATTACTTATAATAGATATTTCAGGAGTCATAAGATTGCGAATATCTAAATCATAGCAACAATCTTCGAAAGTCACCAATCTATCAACAAATAGATTTTTCCGCTCGGTAACATCCTGTGAATATACCATCGTAGGTATTTTAATAGTGCAATTGGATTCCATCGTTATTTTGTATGTTCCTAACATATTCAATTCCTTTGTTCGATTATTGTTACAAAAAAATTTTACAATTTTATTTTCATTAGATGCAAATAATATTTCTTTTTCATTTAGTAAGTGCAAAGCTTCGATATTTTAAGTAAGTATTTTAGGTTTACAATTTATGTCAGTACTTCTAAGAAAACCGTTTAGCTCACATTCCGATAAATGTTGTGATTCAACTGAATTCAATACAATGTTCTTACAAAAATATGATTTATAATTAATTTTGCAATCAATACTATTAGTGATTGCATAGTTTTCTTTATTGTTACTAATTATAAAATATTTATATATATGAGCAAATATTATAAATATATTATTCTTTACATGAGGAATATTTATAATTTCGTATAATCTATAATTATCCTTTTTAACAGTATTAATTTTGAATATTACAATGATTTGCTTATTTTCCGTATATGAAATTAGCTCTAAGTCATTTACAATATTGGGATAATTGTTTATGTTTGGTTCCATTGCTAACGTAAATTTTCCTTTTAACTTTTTCAATTGATTGATTAAAGTTTCAGGGTCTATCAAAGCAGGATGTAGCATTCCTAGTTTCAGAAAGAGTATGGAGTCTTTAAGCGATTCTATTTACATATTTATTATTCCTATTCTATGATTAGTTTTACTAGTTAATTCATCATAATATATTTGCAAACGAAGTGCATCCGATTCTTTATGTAATAACGTGATTTCTTTAAGTGTGTGATTAAGATTTAATGCGACAGTATTATATTCCTCATTTAACATTTGGTTTTGTTTGGATACTTCTTTTATTAATTGAATATTACTTTTTGAGGCCTGCTTGAAATCATACTGGCTCCGGCCGATAAGACTTAATTGATTCTTAATGAATTTTTCATCTTCACTGTCCATAGTACCAAAAATAAATTTTAAGCCTGAGCCTATAACATCCAGTAATCCGCGTTTTTCTCTATGTGTTTGTACACCAAGGAGATTATAAACGCTACTTAGCTCATGATTGAGTTTGTGAATTTCACGAAATAGATTAGATTTAAAAGAATCACAATGTTCTACTTGGCTCACACATGGATTTTGTAATGTAGTATTACCTCTTCTAATGGATTGTTCGATATCAGGAACGTTGCACAAGGTTCGTTTTGATAAGCAAATTTTATATATCTGATTAATTATTTGATAAGAGTCATTTATTAATTTATCGTATTCATTATTTGTGGAGAACTCTCCAATGTAGAGAACTCTCCACAAGATGGTTGGAGGATTGGAAACCACGGGTGTGGGTCGTGTCACTTGTCTCTTTTTCGTGTGACTTGAACAAGTGATGTTATGTGGAAAAATAAAGAGAGTATTGTTAATGTTCATTTGCTTCTTTTATTATACAACTATTAGAAAGTAAGCTCGCAACATAATTATCGACGGGCTTACTTCAGTGGCGACAAGGATTTTGTTATAACCGAAATTGTCAGTCATCTCAACATGACCTCAAAATGGATGCAGATCAATTCAAATTGTTCCTTGAGACAATTCAAAATCGACACGAATAAAATGAGAAGAGATTACTGGAGACGATCAAGCTTCTGCAAGAGCAGCCAGCTGTAGCGCAAAACTCAGCAACGTCATCTTCCACGTTCAGAAACTTGTCTGATTCAATGCTTGAGTTTTCGTATGATCCGGAGATGAACCTGACATTCGAAGCGTGGTACCGGCGATACGAATCAGTATTTACAACTGAGGCAACGGAACTTTCGGTAGTGACAAAAATTCGCCTTCTGACGGGAAAACTGAAGAATGCCGATTTCGAGCATTTCGCCAATGCAATTATGCCCGCTAAAACACATGAGCTCACATTGGATGAAGCTATCACAAGGCTCAAGTCAATTTTTGGTCACAGACAATCGAAATTCTCTCTCCGAAAAATGTGCTTTAATATCGCCAAGCTCGATTCAGAGGATTTCGCTTGTTATGCAGCTCGAGTCAACAAGCACTGTGAGCGATTCGACATCAAAAACAGCACAGTTGATGAGTTCAAAGCGCAGATTTTCGTCAATGGACTCAAGAGGCCTCAGGATTCGTTAATTCTTGAAAAGCTCCTTACGAGACTCGACAGCGAGTCAACAAATTTCGCAGCACTCAAAACGCAAGTCGGAAAAAATAGCTTTATTCGGTCAACACTACAAGACCTTGTCAATGAGGCTGACCGCATCATCAGTCTTAAGCGAGACAAATCTAGCGTTGCAGAACCATCGTCGAAGTCCGAGGTGCTCGCAATCAAACAGGGAACGATCAGCAGAAAGAACGGTTCAAACTCAACCTCAACATCTTCCTCTAAGTTATCACAGCCGCCTTCACCTTGCTTACTCTGCGGTGGAGTTCACTGGCGCAGAGATTGTCCTTACAGGGACAAAAACTGCAACGACTGTCAGAAAATCGGCCACAAAGCAGGCTACTGCGCCATGAAGCAATGATCAAACCCAGAGCTTACTCGTCGAGTTCAGAAAATTGTAGATGTCAAGCAAGTCGACAGCCAACGCAAATACATCGTTCCCAACGTCAATGGATCGTCCGTGAAACTTCAACTCGACACTGGATCTGATATCACAATCATCTCTCGCACCAACTGGGCAAAACTTGGCAAGCCAGCATTAAATAACACCGACAAGAAGGCAGCTAGCGCATCTGGTGATTCAATTTCTATTTCGGGAAGTTTTCCTTGCGTAATCAAGCTAAATGGAAAGGAAGAAATAGGTGAATGCTACGTCTCTACACATCAGCTAAATCTTTTCGGCAACAACTGGATCACAACGTCAAATAACCGTTTGAGTGGTTGGTGATCTGTTTCAATTAAAAATGATTGCCCATACAAGTAGGGTCGTAGGTGTTTTACAGCCCAAACGATTGCCAAACACTCTCTTTCAATTGTTGCATAATTTCTTTCAGCGTTATTTAATGTTCTACTAATAAATTGAATTCGAAGATTCATGCTGTCATAAACTTGACTAAGCACCGCACCGATGCCGGTATTGCTAGCATCAGGGGTTAAAACGAAGGTTTTTTCAAAATCAGGGTATTTAAGAATTGGATTTGAAGAAATTTTCGCTTTTATATTTTCAAAAGCCATTGCTTGTTCAGAACCCCACTCGAAAGGCATATCTTTTTGTAATAGTTTATTGATAGGACCAGCAATAATACCAAGAAAACTTTTTACTTCCTTGGTATTCGTAGGAGGTTTCAGATTTTGAATAGCTTCTACTTTTTTAGGGTCAGTTTTTACTCCTTCAGGCGCATAGAGCTATAACTAACGGAGATCGCAAAGCGCTGTTTCTGCATAAAGCACTTTGAAGCATTTTGAAATTGAACATTTTTGTATGGAGCGTTTCATGCCCGGTGGCAGTGAAATGCAAATAGTAGCGAAGTATTTAATTAAAGGTTGGGCTTTTTTTTCAATACCGGAGTATAACATACATGTGAGTAAGATACTGATAGTAGCATAGTGAATATCACCGGTCCTTTGCGAGAAAACCTCCGGCTTCAAAAAAGTCGCTGCACGCTATCTCCATTATACATATAGCTCTATGTTCAGGCGTTCATAAATTCACATTTGTCAAATTGAACTTTTAAGTGATTAGCTTCCAGTCTTTTGAGTACTTCCCTTAGTTTGGAATTGTGGTCTTCCAAGGAGTGTCCATAAATAACAATGTCATCTAGATATACATAACACTTCCTTCCTTGTAGCCCTGAAAGAACTCAATTCATAGCCCGTTGGAAACATGCAGGAGCATTCTTCAATCCGAAAGGCATGCGATTAAACTCATAATGACCGTATCCTGTCGAAAATGCAGTTTTTTCTTTATCAGTTTCCTTGATTGGAATCTGATGAAAACCGGCGGTAAGATCAAGAGTTGTAAAGTATGTGGTTCGACCAAGCTGATCCATGATTTCAGTTATATTTGGCAAAGGAAAATTGTCCTGTATGGTCTGCTCGTTTAATTTTCTATAATCAATTACGAGCCTCCAGTTCTTTGATCCGTCAGGATTATCTTTTTTTGGAACAACCCATATGGGCGAATTCCATGGTGACTTACTATGTCGTATGGTACCATCATTTAGAAGCTTAGAGACTTCACTATTTACAAATTTCTCATGAACTTTAGGAAATCTATAAATTTTGGTAAATGCTGGTTTAGTATTTTCCATAGTATCAAGAGAGTGTTCATATGATTTAGTAATACTTTTTGAATCAATTTTCCCGAATATGTACCTATAATCTTGTAGTATTTGAGTTAAAGAATCGCTTTCTTCTTCGTTTAAATGACTCAAATTGATATCTATCTCTCCAGCTCTCTCGACGATCCACACATTTTCCGAGAATTTTTCCGATTGGAGGTTAAGAATTTCAATGGATCTAACTTTATTAGATTCATTAACCAGTGGTACCAGTGCCCTTCCGACGTTGTTTATCTTTTTTAAGCAAGGTGGTATTCTAATCCCGTCAAATTCCCTTTCCTTAATAAACACCTCGTCTCCAACTTGACCCATTGTAGGTACAAACCTAAGAATTTCTTTCCCAGGATGAAGAATGATTTTATTACATTGAAGACTAGTTCTAAAATCATTACCTGTAAGAATATAGTTTTTATAGTCAATAATTATTTCATTTTGCTTAAAGAAATCCTTTCTGAGAATAAGTTCACAATCCTTTATCAGATCGGTATTTACCACATGAAATATATTCTTTAAGAGTTTTTCTCCCAAGAAGATGTCAAGAACCGCAGCACCTATTGTTTTGCCGAGAGCTCCACCGATACCGTTAAACAATACTAATTGGTTTTCATTTACTTGAGATTTAAAAACTTCGTTCTGTCTTATAAGACTAATCTCCGCTCCTGTATCGATTAACGCTTTTAGCAATCTTCCATTAACACATACAAAGATGAATGGACTATCACCACAAACTAGTTTGGAAATTTTCGGTTTAGATTCAGTATTTCCAACTTTGGAAACTATATTAGTTTGATAATTATCACGTATATTATCAATCTCGATTTGGCCGTTTGCCTCGTTAATTATTTCAGAATTGTTAACATATTCACTTATTCTTGTGACTACATTCGTTCTATAAAGTTCGTTATCCTCATCGATAATTTCAGAAAAATCATTAGGTGTGGGACCTTCCACTTCGTTGATTTTTGATAACATTTGTTTGAATCGAAGCTCTAAGACCATTGATATACGACGCTTTACTCAATACTTTAATCAGATTTAACTCGCCTTTAATTAATTCCTTAGGACAATCGCCTATTCTGGAATCTATTATTCGTTGAGTGACTTTCTTAAAATATTTAGCGTACGTTTCAACACTTTTTGAATCTTGTTTTATGCCTGGTAGTTAAATAAACAATTGGTTAATTGTGGCCTTTTCCTTAAAAAGGTTTTCAATGTAGGGCTTCAGATCGTCCCAATTATCAATATCAGGGTTGGAGCGTAGAATATTGCATCTCCTGTTAAGGCATGCTTAATATTTCTAAAAAGTCTTGGCTTATCCTCTACGGATTCAAGCAATTCGTAAGCCAAGTCACAGCCCTCAAGAAAGCGTTCAGCTTCCTTCGGGTTCCCATCGAACTTTTCAATATAGTGTAATACTTCACGCCACGCGGTCATAGTGTTCTCGTTAAGAGACATATAAGGAAAACACAAAAGTGAAGCTTCTTCTACACTAGAGTCAGTTGATTGCACTTCTTGATGAAAGGATTCACCCAAGTTTGGATTTTTATCTCCCTTTGGCTGTGAAAACTTCGAATTTTCAGAAGTGTTTTGTTCCTCAACACTTTCCTCACCTTCTTTACACGAAACGAATGATTTAGCAACAAATTCTGTGTACGGATTAAATTCAGATTTCGAGAAATTTTCACCGAGTTTCACACGTCACTTCTCGACGTCCTCGAAGGTACAATTACTATATTATTTTTCTTCGATTTAAACTGTTAGTAATTTACTCTCTTCCCACATTTAATTAAAAAAAAACATATAATAGAGAGTACTGTGTTTTTCTTTACAAAATTATATTAAGCCAAAGATCAAGTCAAAGATTATTCACGATAGTAACGGAAACACATAACAGGTATATAAGTATGAAACCGGAATTCACTCATAGAGGGCTCTAGCTGTCAAAGTAGTAACTGTCAAACCGAACCATGGACTCCACTTTGTTATTTGGATATCTGATAAAGTTATAAAATACCCAGCAATACCGGTTTCATACAACAGTGTAGTTTTCACGAGCGTTGATCATGTCAACTTTTGTGCCTGGGAACGACGATATGCGGACAGTATTGATTTTCTGTTACCATTTAAAAAACTGCTGCTGAATCGCATCGAATGCTTACGCTCTTGGTAAATCACAGTGCTTTGAGTGGCTTAAAAAATTCAAAAGTGGAAATTTTGACGTGAGAACCAAAGAACGTGGAAAACTACCGAAAAAGTTTGAGGACACATTGTTGGATGAGGACGACGCTCAAACGCAACAACAACTAGCAGATCGGTTAACGTAACACAGTAGCCGTCGCCATACGTTTGAGAGCCATGGGAAAGGTCGAGAAGATGGGGAAATGGGTTCCACATGAACGCAATGCAAGACAGCAGGAAAACCGAAAAACCACTTGCGAAATTTTGCTCGCCAGATACCAAAAAAAGTCATTTCTCCATCAAATTGTGACTGGCGATGAAAAGTGGATTTATTTTGAGAATTCGAAGCGGAAAAAATTTCCTAGCCAACCATTGACATCGACTGTAACACCAAATTGCTATGGACGGAAGGCAATGCTGTGTGTTTGGTGCGATCAGAAGGGCGTGATCTATTACGAGCTGCTGAAACCTGGCGAAATTTTGCTTCCCTCAAAATTTTTGTTTCCACGTTTCATGACTAGTAGACGCGAAAAAAGCAATAAAAATTTTCACTCCGTCTGTACGCCGTACCCCGTACGCCGTACGTCGACCGCCCCAAAATCTTTGAAGGCTCGTAGCTCTCAAACCAGTGGAGCTATTAAATTAAAATTTTTTCTAAGAATAGACTTGGTGGACTCCTTGAATTGACACTATTTTCAGGGGAGGAGGTGTAAGGGGGAAGGCGGGGTAAGCGTTTTAGACGAAAAATTTAGGTTTCTAGATCTCAGGAACCGCTTGTGTTAGGAGGCTGAAACTTAGAATTTCTATAGAGCTTTGATAATGGACCCATTTGCAAAAAAAAAACAGATATGGGTGAAGGGGTGTGGGAGTGGAGGGGGAAATAATGCGTCCGAAACGCAAAAATTCCGAGATCGACAAATTCTAAAATCCATATCTCTTAAACCATTAATAGCAAGCAATTAAAACTTAACAAATATCTGTAGTTATACTAGGAGAGTAGATTGAAACAAAATTTTTGGGTGGGGGTAGTGGCGTACGGGGGTGGGGGGTGAAAAACTTTAGATTACGATATCTTACAAACTAATTGGACCAGAAAAACAAAATTCGGTTTTATTATAAAGATTGATAAATAAAGATTGCTCAAAGTAAAATATTTGAAGGGGGTGGAGGAGCACGGAAGTGGGAGGGATTAGAATTTTTCAAAAATAACACGATTCATATCTCAATAACAGTGTAAGATGGATGTTTCAAATTTTTACCAGAAGTAGGCCTAATAGAACCCTAGTAGGGAAAAAAAGTTTGGGGGTGTGGGTGTAGAGGGTGAGGGTGGGGAAGGGTGAGAAAGAAAAAGTTCCGATGCTTATATCTTAAGAATCTATAATGATAGGAAGCTGAAACTTGGTATTTAGATAAAGCTATAGTAGTGGCATGGTGGAAAAATAATTTTTTCTTAGGGGTAGTATGGTACGGTGGTGGGGGGTGTTTTCCCTAACTTCAGAACGGCTTATGCTAGGAAGTTGAAACTCGGTACATATATGTAAATTAACTAGAAAAGTAGTTCTGATAAAAAAAAATTCAAACATTCACTGGCGTTCAGAAGGGGGGCCAAAAAAAAATATCGGTTAATATAAAATACATATATGTTCACGATTTTATTCATATCTACTAGGTCTTTCGAAATATTGAATTCATTTTTTTTCTACGGATTCTTCATGTGAATACCTAGAATGTGTTTTCAAAATTTTTTGAAATTCGACCCCTAAGAGGGTGTAAACTGGTTGTATACTTTTCATGAATTCCACCATGTTCCTCAGGTCTGATCTGATATCGAATATCTTTTCACTTCCCCAGGTTTGTTTAATAATCACCTATTTTTAAGTTTTGTTTTTTTCAACCTCTAGACCGCATGATGTTACTCCTGATTGTGATGTTACTCGTGACGTGATGTTACTCGTGACGTGATGCTACTCGTGAAGACAACGTTGATAGCGCTGATGATCCTGAATGTTGACAACTGCAATGATGTGAAGATTTGGTTTCCGCTGCCACCAATGATAGGTATTCGTACCTAAGGAATAGAAATTTAAAAAGATGAAGACGTCTTTTATCAAATATAAAGTTTATTCTGCGACAAAAGATAGACTACGACTAACTTACAAAAATGTTCCTAGCCTATTTATATACTAATTCTGTTCAACAGTTCAATGTAGATATACGTAATTGAAGTGTTGAAACTAACATAATTCTTAAAATAGTCAAGTAGTTAATTACTGACGAACATGATATTTTACTTATTCTACTTAGGTCGCGGTCCGAATTACGCTTACGGTGCTTACATTACCAACAGTGCTTACAGTCGGTCCGAATTGTATGTGCGCTTACAACGCATATAATTCGGACCGATCGTATGCGCACAAATGTCAGTTGTGTCAGTAATTTAAAAATGAGTTTTGAAAAAGTGTTTTTAGTAGAAACGGTTATGGAAATGTGTGACAGTGATAGCGATCTGGAGATGATATCTGGCTCCTCATCTTCATCTTCTTCAACAATATTGTTATAACTAATTTTTCTTCAATATCGCGAATAAATTTTAGTGTTTTTAAATGTTTAACCGTCAATGTGACAGATTGCAAAGACGTACACACAGTGCATATGCTCGAAACCGTGAGTAGTGTAAGCGCCAGAAAATTTCCCCTCCATGCAAATTGAATGCGTTGTGAGCGTAATTCGGACCGAGTGTGAGCACGCTTAAAGCGCAGAAAGCGTAGTTCGGACCGCGGCCTTAATGTCCTAATACATAAAAAGGGTTTTAAAAGAACCAATTACTCGACGCAAAGGAAGCACTTGAACGCAGAGTCATATGTCCGTTGGTCCATTAATAGTTTAGACTATGCGACTTGTAGACACCGCGATGTTATAACATTGCACGGGATGCGGTGTATGTTACTATGTGACTGAAAACCTAACAAAAAGTTCGGGAAGCGGTTAGAAAAGGGTGTAACATATGAATTAAATAATTGGGTCATATTCCGGGATGCGGTCTAGTGGTTGAAAAAAACAAAACCTAAAAATAAGTGATTATTAAACAAGCCTGGGGAAGTGAAGAGATATTCGATATCTGATCAGACCTGAGAAACATGGTGGAATTCATGAAAAAGTATACAACCAGTTTACACCCTCTTAGGGGTCAAATTTCAAAAAATCTTGAAAACACAATTTGAAAAATCATTCATTTGAAAAATCCTTAGAATAAAAATGAATTCAATATTTCGAAAGACCTAGTAGATATAACGAAAATCGTGAAAATATATGCATTTTATATTAACTGATATATTTTTTTGCCCCCCCTTCTGAACGCCAATGAATATTCCAATTTTTTTTTATCAGAATTACTTTTCTAGTAAATTTACATATCCGTACCGAGTTTCAACTTCTTAGCATACGCCGTTCTAAAGTTAGGAAAAACACCCCCACCACCGTACCATACTACCCATAAAAAAAATTTTATTTTTCCACCATGGCACTACTATAGCTCTATCTAAATACCAAGTTTCAGCTTCCTATCATTATAGATTCTTAAGATATAAGCATCGGAACTTTTTCTTTCTCACCCTTCCCCACCCTCACCCTCTACACCCACACCCCCAAACTTTTTTTCCCTACTAGGGTTTTATTAGGCCTACTTCTGGTAAAAATTTGAAGCATCCATCTTACACTGTTATTGAGATATGAAACGTGTTATTATTGAAAAATTCTTATCCCCTCTACTTACTTACTCCCCCGCCCCCTTCAAAGATTTTACTTTGAGCAATCTTTATTTATCAAGCTTTATATTCAAACCGAATTTTGTTTTTCTGGTGCCACTGGTTTGGGAGATATCGTAATGTTAAGTGTTTCAACCCCCACCCCCGTACGTCACTACCCCCACCCAAAAATTTTGTTTCAACCTACTCTCCTAGTATAACTACAGATATTTGTTAAGTTTTAATTGCTTGCTATTAATGGTTTAGGAGATATGGATTTTAGAATGTGTCGATCTCGACTTTTTTGCGTTTCGGACGCATTGCTTCCCCCTCCACTACCACACTCCTTCACCCATATCATCAATTTTTTTTGCAAATGGGTCCACTATCTGTTGGAATACAGTTAGTACAGCCCTGTCACAGTACCAACCGGTTTTACCTCTATTTCTATTTTTACTTGAGATTCAATCTCTGCTTGTACTTTATATTTTACTTTCTGTCTGTCGTTACGCTTAGAACATATTAAACACTACTTTGCTAATTGAATCTGCTGTGCGTTTAATTTAGAATTCCTTCAGGTTATGGGCCCAGGAAAAAAAGTGTGTTAATATCGGAAAAGATTATAAGAAATAGTTAGTGCATTGAAAGTGAACTGAAAATGACAAATTTTCAAATTGAAAAACTTGGAGACAGCAATTTTGATGCATGGAAGTTGCAGATGAAGAGCTTGCTCGTCTTCCAGGATTTGTGGGCGTGTGTCGCCGGTGATAAAGTGGAAGGCTCAGGGACTTCAGGGGACATTGCTGCAACGAGCAAATTCGCAAGTGATGACGGCAAAGCCCTGGCGTTAATAATTCTTCATGTGAAATCATCGAGTCTTATCCACATAAAAAATTGCACTACATCAAAAAGCGCATGGAAAAAACTGGAAGAGATTTTCCAGCCAACGGGACCGGCAAGAAAGGTTAGTATTTTCAAAGAATTAATCCGTTCCAAACCAGGAGCTGATCGATCCATCCAGGATCACGTGGCAAACTTCTCAAGTATAGCCGACAAATTAGCGGACATGTGCATTATAATTCCAGATGAGGTGCTTAGTCTGATGTTGCTCTGCAGCTTGCCCGAAAAATTTGAAAATTTTGTCGTGGCGATTGAGCCGAGAGACGTTTTGCCTAGCCTTAGTGGCATCATAAGTAAAATCCTGGAAGAGGATGTGCGGCGTGGCGACAGAGACATTAATACGTCAAACCAAGTCCTGATGATTAAGTCCAGTAAAAAGATGACTAAATCCAGCAAAAAGAATGTGAAATGTTATTCGTGTGGAAAGCGCGGCCATTTTGCTTCGGAATGCAGATCAGAGGTCAGAACGAAAAAAAGAAGCAAAGTGACAATAAAACAAAAAGTTCGTCTTTACTGTTTTCGGCTTCGACATATTTCTTGTTCAATAGAAGAGAGTGGTGCTACAACTCACATGTGTTGTGAAAAAAGCCTGTTTGAAAAATTAGAATCAGTTTCTTCACATCAAATTCAACTTGCAACCGATATGAATATTGCAGCTAGTGGCATTGGGCAAGTAAAATTCATTTTCAACGGTCGTGAAATTATTCTCAGTGAAGTGCTTTATGTACCAGAATTACGTGGCATATCTGTAAGTAAAGCCACTGCACAGAATAATAAAGTAGTTTTTACCGATAAGAACGGTAGTATAGTTAACTCCAAAGGAGGGGAAATTTTAACTGCTATAAAAACTAACGGACTTTTTATAACGAAACCCGAAGATACGGTAATTGAATTCAACGCAAAATTGGAAACCTGTGAAACCAGTGACGTCAGTAAACTTCTAAAATGGCATCAGAAGTTTGGCCACCTAAATTTTGAAGCACTTCAACAATTAAAACACAAGAATATGGTTCTTGGTTTTGACTTAGATCAGTGCAAAGGCAGTGCTCAGTGTATCATGTGCATGAAAGCGAAAATTCATGTGAAGCCGTTTCCAACATCATCATCTAGATCGAAAAGTGTTTTGGAGTTAATACATACAGATGTCTGCGGACCAATGCGGGTGACATCAGTTGGAGGAGCTCGTTACTTTGTGACGTTTATCGACGATTTTTCGCGACTGATTAAAATATACTGCATTAAGTCTCGAGATGAAGTAATCACAGTATTCAAAGACTTTAAGATATTCGCTGAGCATGAAACGTCACAGAAAATTAAGACACTGAGAAGTGATAACGGTACGGAATACGTAAATAATGAATTTTCAAAGTACTGAAAAGAAAACGGTATTCGGCGAGAACTTTCAGTGGAATACACACCACAGCAAAACGGCGTGGCCGAGCGAGCAAATCGTACGATTGTTGAAATGGCCCGGTGCATGCTAGTTGAATCCAGCGTTTCAGAGTCGTTGTGGGCAGAGGCAGTGAATACAGCTGTTTATTTGCGTAACCGTTCACCGACGAAAATCTTGGACTAAAAAGAAACCCAATGTATCTCATCTACAAGCTTTTGGATGTAAAGCCGTCTCACTAAACAAAAGGAAAGGTCGGTCTAAGTTCCAACAGAAGGGAGAAGAGTTTATAATGGTCGGATACTCCGATGAGTCGAAGGCATATCGTCTTTATAATCCGAGCACGAGGAAGCTGATAAAGAGCCGTGATGTTATTTTTATGGATCAGGTAAAATATGATAATTACATAGATCTCACTAATTCGTTTCCTATTTCACCAGAGAAAGATACTCAAGAGACTTTAGTAGAATTTATAAAAACAGAACCTGAGCAGGACGACACGAATGAACCTGAGCAAAATCCTAAGATACAAATACATAACGAGCAGAACGTTGCAGAAAGTGAATTTCCTACAGCAGAACATGCAGATTATGATGGCGATGAAGACATAGACTATGAAAGTGCCGTCGAAACGTCACCCCCACCTAGGATACTTAGAAGTGGAAAACGAATTTATCAGGTGGATCGTATCAACGCAGCTCAAAACACAGTAACTGATCCAATTGATGTAAGTGAGGCTATGTTAAGGCCTGATTCTGAAAAGTGGATAGAATCAATGAAAATCGAATACGATGCCTTGAATCGCAACAGTACGTGGGATTTGGTAGACCAACCTCAAGGACGAAAAACTATTGGATGTCGATGGGTCTTCAACATAAAGAAAAATGCGGATGGAACTATAGAGCGGTATAAATCTCGGTTAGTTGCGAGAGGATGTAATCAACGTTTTGGAATTGATTATACGGAAACATTTTCCCCTGTAGTACGTTACGCCACAATCCGCTTTATTTTGGCATTGGCTGCTGAACAGCAACTACTGGTACATCAAATGGACGTAACCTCAGCTTACCTCCACGGTAAATTAGAAGACGAAATTTATATGACACAGCCCGAAGGTTTCATAGACGAAAATAACAGCGAAAAAGTGTGCAAACTCAGGAAATCGCTATACGGGTTGAAACAGTCTGGTCGACTGTGGAATAAAAGACTTAACGATGTTTTGGAAGATTTTGGTTTTACCCGTTGTAACGGTGATAGCTGTGTGTACGTCATGCGGAAAGAAAACAACGAGGTATGCATTATTGCAGTTTACGTGGAAGATCTGATCATCACCTGTAGACACGAGAAAACTTTAGCAGAAGTAAAGGGATACCTACGACAAAAGTTTGAAATTGTCGATAAAGGAAAAATACATTATTGTTTGGGAATCAATATTGAACGCGAATCTGAGCGAGGTTCTGTCAGCATTCACCAAAAACAAATAATTAATAAATTGTTGTACGAAACTCAAATGGAAGATAGTCGCCCACGCTACACACCCCTGGATCCTGATATGAAGTTTCAAAAATGTGACACGACGAAGTGTGTACACCCTGACGAAAAAGAGTATCAATCAATAATTGGTACATTAATGTATCTGGATATATATCCAAGGCCGGATATTATGCATAGCGTTTGCTAACTACCGCAGTTTAATAAATGTCCTCATTCAGAACATTTTGCAGCAGTAAAGCACATATTGCGTTCTATTTTTACTTGAGATTCAATCTCTGCTTGTACTTTATATTTTACTTTCTGTCTGTCGTTACGCTTAGAACATATTAAACACTTCTTTGCTAATTGAATCTGCTGTGCATTTAATTTAGAATTCCACTATCGCAGTGGAAGCGTGCTGGACCCATAACCTGAAGGAATTCTAAATTAAACGCACAGCAGATTCAATTAGCAAAGTAGTGTTTAATATGTTCTAAGCGTAACGACAGACAGAAAGTAAAATATAAAGTACAAGCAGAGATTGAATCTCAAGTAAAAATTGAAATAGAGGTAAAACCGGTTGGTACTGTGACAGGGCTGTACTAAGGTACTCAGTATGCCAACACTCCCTCTTAACGAAATCTTTCTAGACAAAAATTAAATTGATTAACATATTCCAAGTAATTTAATTTAGTATGTTTAACTCTAGATGAATTCAAATTGATTAATTTGATCTAAGTAATTTAATTCATTACGTTTTACTTTAGACAAATTTAAATTGATTAATTTAATCCAAGTAATTTAGAAAATTTAATGTGTTTAACTCTAGACAAATTTTTCGTTAAAATATCGGCTGCCATGTCTACAGTACTAATGTAGGCAAGATTAATTATACCGTTTTCGTAGATATTTCGTATATGATGATATTTAATATCAATGTGTTTACTCCGTTGATGGTAAACAGGATTTTTCACCAAATGTTGTGCTCCCTGGTTGTCATTGAATAATGTAATTTTTTCTGACAATAATGTAGGGTAGCCGATTTCTTTCACCATGCTGTCCAGGTAGGCGGCTTCTTTGCATGAATTGGAGAGCGCCATATATTCAGCCTCGGTGCTGCTCAGTGCAACGGAATGTTGCTTCTTCGATTCCCAAGAAAAAACTGCACCAGCCAAGTAGAATGCATACCCAGTGTATGACCTTCGATCAGTCGGCGTCGACAAAAGCGTGGACAGGTTTTCCAGTCTTTCGATAATTCAGTTTAAACTCCTTCGTAGTTTTCAAGTAACGCAATATGTGCTTTACTGCTGCAAAATGTTCTGAATGAGGACATTTATTAAACTGCGCTAGTTTGCAAACGCTATGCATAATATCCGGCCTTGTAGATATAGCCAGATACATTAATGTACCAATTATTGATTGATACTCTTTTTCGTTAGGGTGTACACACTTCGTCGTGTCACATTTTTGAAACTTCATATAAGGATCCAGGGGTGTGTAGCGTGGGCGACTATCTTCCATTTGAGTTTCGTACAATAATTTATTAATTATTTGTTTTTGGTGAATGCTGACAGAACCTCGCTCAGATTCGCGTTCAATATTGATTTCCAAACAATAATGTATTTTTCCTTTATCGACAATTTCAAACTTATGTCGTAGGTATCCCTTTACTTCTGCTAAAGTTTTCTCGTGTCTACAGGTGATGATCAGATCATCCACGTAAACTGCAATAATGCATACCTCGTTGTTTTCTTTCCGCATGACGTACACACAGCTATCACCGTTACAACGGGTAAAACCAAAATCTTCCAAAACATCGTTAAGTCTTTTATTCCACAGTCGACCAGACTGTTTCAACCCGTATAGCGATTTCCTGAGTTTGCTCACTTTTTCGCTGTTATTTTCGTCTATGAAACCTTCGGGCTGTGTCATATAAATTTCGTCTTCTAATTTACCGTGGAGGTAAGCTGAGGTTACGTCCATTTGATGTACCAGTAGTTGCTGTTCAGCAGCCAATGCCAAAATAAAGCGGATTGTGGCGTAACGTACTACAGGGGAAAATGTTTCCGTATAATCAATTCCAAAACGTTGATTACATCCTCTCGCAACTAACCGAGATTTATACCGCTCTATAGTTCCATCCGCATTTTTCTTTATGTTGAAGACCCATCGACATCCAATAGTTTTTCGTCCTTGAGGTTGGTCTACCAAATCCCACGTACTGTTGCGATTCAAGGCATCGTATTCGATTTTCATTGATTCTATCCACTTTTCAGAATCAGGCCTTAACATAGCCTCACTTACATCAATTGGATCAGTTACTGTGTTTTGAGCTGCGTTGATACGATTCACCTGATAAATTCGTTTTCCACTTCTAAGTATCCTAGGTGGGGGTGACGTTTCGACGGCACTTTCATAGTCTATGTCTTCATCGCCATCATAATCTGCATGTTCTGCTGTAGGAAATTCACTTTCTGCAACGTTCTGCTCGTTATGTATTTGTATCTTAGGATTTTGCTCAGGTTCATTCGTGTCGTCCTGCTCAGGTTCTGTTTTTATAAATTCTACTAAAGTCTCTTGAGTATCTTTCTCTGGTGAAATAAGAAACGAATTAGTGAGATCTATGTAATTATCACATTTTACCTGATCCATAAAAATAACATCACGGCTCTTTATCAGCTTCCTCGTGCTCGGATTATAAAGACGATATGCCTTCGACTCATCGGAGTATCCGACCATTATAAACTCTTCTCCCTTCTGTTGGAACTTAGACCGACCTTTCCTTTTGTTTAGTGAGACGGCTTTACATCCAAAAGCTTGTAGATGAGATACATTGGGTTTCTTTTTAGTCCAAGATTTTCGTCGGTGAACGGTTACGCAAATAAACAGCTGTATTCACTGCCTCTGCCCACAACGACTCTGAAACGCTGGATTCAACTAGCATGCACCGGGCCATTTCAACAATCGTACGATTTGCTCGCTCGGCCACGCCGTTTTGCTGTGGTGTGTATTCCACTGAAAGTTCTCGCCGAATACCGTTTTCTTTTCAGTACTTTGAAAATTCATTATTTACGTATTCCGTACCGTTATCACTTCTCAGTGTCTTAATTTTCTGTGACGTTTCATGCTCAGCGAATATCTTAAAGTCTTTGAATACTGTGATTACTTCATCTCGAGACTTAATGCAGTATATTTTAATCAGTCGCGAAAAATCGTCGATAAACGTCACAAAGTAACGAGCTTCTCCAACTGATGTCACCCGCATTGGTCCGCAGACATCTGTATGTATTAACTCCAAAACACTTTTCGATCTAGATGATGATGTTGGAAACGGCTTCACATGAATTTTCGCTTTCATGCACATGATACACTGAGCACTGCCTTTGCACTGATCTAAGTCAAAACCAAGAACCATATTCTTGTGTTTTAATTGTTGAAGTGCTTCAAAATTTAGGTGGCCAAACTTCTGATGCCATTTTAGAAGTTTACTGACGTCACTGGTTTCACAGGTTTCCAATTTTGCGTTGAATTCAATTACCGTATCTTCGGGTTTCGTTATAAAAAGTCCGTTAGTTTTTATAGCAGTTAAAATTTCCCCTCCTTTGGAGTTAACTATACTACCGTTCTTAGCGGTAAAAACTACTTTATTATTCTGTGCAGTGGCTTTACTTACAGATATGCCACGTAATTCTGGTACATAAAGCACTTCACTGAGAATAATTTCACGACCGTTGAAAATGAATTTTACTTGCCCAATGCCACTAGCTGCAATATTCATATCGGTTGCAAGTTGAATTTGATGTGAAGAAACTGATTCTAATTTTTCAAACCGGCTTTTTTCACAACACATGTGAGTTGTAGCACCACTCTCTTCTATTGAACAAGAAATATGTCGAAGCCGAAAACAGTAAAGACGAACTTTTTGTTTTATTGTCACTTTGCTTCTTTTTTTCGTTCTGACCTCTGATCTGCATTCCGAAGCAAAATGGCCGCGCTTTCCACACGAATAACATTTCACATTCTTTTTGCTGGATTTAGTCATCTTTTTACTGGACTTAATCATCAGGACTTGGTTTGACGTATTAATGTCTCTGTCGCCACGCCGCACATCCTCTTCCAGGATTTTACTTATGATGCCACTAAGGCTAGGCAAAACGTCTCTCGGCTCAATCGCCACGACAAAATTTTCAAATTTTTCGGGCAAGCTGCAGAGCAACATCAGACTAAGCACCTCATCTGGAATTATAATACTCATGTCCGCTAATTTGTCGGCTATACTTGAGAAGTTTGCCACGTGATCCTGGATGGATCGATCAGCTCCTGGTTTGGAACGGATTAATTCTTTGAAAAGACTAACCTTTCTTGCCGGTCCCGTTGGCTGGAAAATCTCTTCCAGTTTTTTCCATGCGCTTTTTGATGTAGTGCAATTTTTTATGTGGATAAGACTCGATGATTTCACATGAAGAATTATTAACGCCAGGGCTTTGCCGTCATCACTTGCGAAATTGCTCGTTGCAGCAATGTCCCCTGAAGTCCCTGAGCCTTCCACTTTATCACCGGCAACACACGCCCACAAATCCTGGAAGACGAGCAAGCTCTTCATCTGCAACTTCCATGCATCGAAATTGCTGTCTCCAAGTTTTTCAATTTGAAAATTTGTCATTTTCAGTTCACTTTCAATGCACTAACTATTTCTTATAATCTTTTCCGATATTAACACACTTTTTTTCCTGGGCCCATAACCTGAAGGAATTCTAAATTAAACGCACAGCAGATTCAATTAGCAAAGTAGTGTTTAATATGTTCTAAGCGTAACGACAGACAGAAAGTAAAATATAAAGTACAAGCAGTGATTGAATCTCAAGTAAAAATAGAAATAGAGGTAAAACCGGTTGGTACTGTGACAGGGCTGTACTAAGGTACTTAGTATTCCAACAAGCTTTATAGAAATTCCAAGTTTCAGTCTCCTAACCCAAGCGGTTGCTGAGATCTAGAAACCAAAATTTTTCGTCTAAAACGCTAAACAACCTAAGGTACCATTTATGTTGTCTCGTGGAGGGTTTCTTATGTTTTTATTTGTGAAGTTCACGTGTATAGATTTTGTCTCGTTGAGTTTAGTTTTCCATTTCCTTGTCCTGTTGCATATCTTATCAGTCGCTTGTTGTAGCTTGTCCATAGTTTCGTTAATATATGTTCCTACTGCAGTAAGGCAGTATCATCCGCAAATATAGCAATAGACACATTTTCTAGCTCCGGCATGTCGCTTGTATATAGAACGTATAAGATAGGACCCAAGATACTTCCTTTCGGTACTCCTGCCTTAACTCTAAGAATAGTGGAATGGAACGCTAAAACCTTGTATTGTAATTATATAGAAAATGCGAGATAGTGCAGAAGTTGAAGAGGAAGGAGTTTGGAGTGTAATACCGCCCAGAAAACCGATTAGAATTTGGACTTAAGTATTAATATTTTTTGCTGGGGAGAAGAGAAATTACGAGGATAGTGGGTGGAATTTTGTTAAAAATATTAAAATAAAGAAGTGTTATATATTATATTTACCGACGACTTCTCTGAGAATGTTACGTAAGGGGGAAATGTTACGTGTACATCCGTAACTATGTCAACCTGTGAAGAAATAAAGCAAATCATTATTAGTGAATTGAAAATTATGCTGGAGTTTACTTACCGTCGAATTGCTTGTTTTACTTTATTATTTTAATAATAAAGTATTGTTATCGATTTTTTTTTAAAAAAATTTGCTACCGTGAAATTTTTTTTTTACATGTTTTATTACTGATAAACACCAAAAAAGTAAAAAAAAATTCAGTCCGTCTGTGCGCCGTACGCCGTGCGCAAACTCATTTGTGGAATTATAGTTCCCAAACCCTATGAGCTATTAAATTGATTTTTATACTCTAGATGAACATATAGAGTATTATAAGTTTAATCCAGCCCGAAAAGTCTGTAACGCATAGAACCGAACCTCGGACGAAAAAAAGTTTTATATTATTTTGTGTTTATTTTTGGCCAAAACCCCCAAATCCGTTTGCTGTCCGTCCGTCCGTCCGTCCGTTAGCACGATAACTCAAGAACGCGTTGAACTAGGAAGTTTGAAATCTTGTCACAACTTGTAAAATGGAAAAAGTAAGGCTAAGTTCGTTAATGGGAGATATTCTTCCAATCCTTCGGGTACCTCCCATGCAAGAGTCCTTGAAACACGTTTTCCCAGTTATTGCTCGAATGCATCAAGTTAGGAACTTGAAATTTTGCATACGTATGGTTTAAAATGTTTGAATTGAATGTTCCGAATATGATGCAAATCGAATGAGTCCTTCGTGAAGCAGCCTAGAAAAGTCCTTCAAAAATGTATGCTTTTTACTGAATCCACTATAACTCCAGAACGAGTTAGAGCAGGAATTTAAAATTTTACAGGAATTAGTTTTATACTAAAACCAAGATGGAGTTCATTAATTAGCGCCATCCGTTAACTCCTTCGAGTAGCTGTCATACAAAAGTCCTTAATAAACATATTCACCAATATTGCACGATAAGTTTAGAAAGCTTTATTTTACGACTTTGAAATTTTACAAACATTAATTTTATAATTGTCGCAGCTGAAACTATCAATATGAAAAATATCCCATGAGTCCTTCATGTAGTTGCCATACAAAAATGCTGTAAAAAGTCCTAACTTACTTTATGGAACTCACTATAAATCAAAAAATCGACCACTGTACAAAAGTTTCTACCTGTAAGTAAAAGGTCATGTAATAATTGCTTGTGCTCCCCTCATTCTTTTTTATATTTCCAACTAAAATATAAATCAGATTTCAGTATTTCATCTAGAGTATCATACGATTGTCTTGCAGCCGATCGTGACTGCGTTATGTTTTCTTATGAATAGACATGGTAGACCTCTTGAAGCTAGAATCTTTTGAGGGATGAGGGTGTGAGGGGGAAGGTGGGGGAAGCGTTTTAGACGAAAAATTTTGGTTTCTAGATCTCAGCAACCGCTTATGGTAGGAGGAAACTTGGAATTTCTATAAAACTTTGATAGTGGACCCATTTGCAAAAAAATTGATGATATGGGTGAAGGCGTGTGGGAGTGGAGGGGAAATAATGCGTCCGAAACGCAAAAAATTGGAGATCGACACTTTCTAAAATCTATATCCCCTAAACCGTTAAAAGCAAGTAATTAAAACTTCACTTATATCTGTAGTTAAACTAGGATGGTAGACGCGTACGGTGGTGGGGGTGAAAAACTTTAAATTACGATATCTCACAAACCAATAGCACCAGAAAAACAAAATTCGGTTTGAGTACAAAGCTTAATAAAAAAAGATTGTTCAAAGTAAAATTTTTGAAGGGAGGTGGAGAGCACGGAAGTGAAGGGGATAAGAAATTTTCAAAAATAACACGTTTTATGTCTCAGTAACAGTGTAAGATAGATGCTTCAAATTTTTACCAGAAGTAGGCCTATTTGGGGGGGGGGGGGGGTGTAGAGGGTGAGGGTTGGGAAGGGTGAGAAGGAAAAAGTTCCGATGTTTATACCTTAAGAACCTATAATGATAAAAAGCTGAGACGTGGTACTTAGATAGAGCTAAAGTAGTGGCATTGTGGGAAAATTTTTAGGGGTTGTATGGTACGGGGGTGGAGGGTGTTTTTTCTAACTTTTGAACGGCTTGCGCTAGAAAGTTGAAACTTGGTACGTATATATAAATGAACTAGGAAAGTAATTATGATAATATGAATATTCACTGGCGTTCGGAAGGGGGGGGGGGGCAAAAAAAATTTTCAGTAAAAATCAAATGCATATATTTTCACGATTTTCGTCATATTGTTACAGTTGCCCTGAAAGGAAAGAAAGGAATAGAGTTAGTTTAAATTTGAGTGAATAAATGATATAATTACTACCTTCGTGGTCTCCTGAATGCACCCAATGTGACGCCCATGTACGTCGCACCTTCGCTCAGCATGGCACCTAAAAAGACATTTGTACGCAAGCATTAGTAGTGATCATATTATTTGAGCGAAATACACGGAGAAGAGGCGGAAAGATGAAGGAACTAGGATTACATATGTAACACTAGGGTAAATTAGAATTAGGGTTAGTTAGACTTAGGGAAACATGAATTACAATCGAAAATCAAATTAACATAGGTTAGTAGTAGGAATATGGGTAGGCTTAGGATTTAGGTTTGGAGACAAAAGTAATCTTCGAATTATCACAAGTTAACGGAAGCGGTACTCACGAGAAAAATGACTTCGTTTACGCCGTCAACATGGATTCAGTGACATACTTACGTTCACCGAGGGTTACTCCGTCCTGCGTAACCACTGATTCCGTCCTGCTTCCAGTACAACCCAAAACGAAGGAAGAAGGAATCACCTTAGTAGGATGGATTGTAAATAAACTAAAACAAACAAACTACCACCAAGGGCACGATAACAACTAACAAGCACGAACAAAACACATGGAACACAGGAGACAAGTCGAAAAACAATAAATACAGCACAACACCGCACAAATGTAAACATAACAACACGAAACGTCACCGACGATGTAAACAAGCAATATAGCCGAAAACTGCGCGAACAGCGAGAAATCGGAAGTCGATAAGACAGCACGGGTTTGAGGATTTGCTAAAGCGTCGTTTGGATAATAAGAAGTGGACACCAAAGGGAAAGGAGGTGAACGTCCTCAAAGGTGATACATTGACCTATTAGCGGAAAAGTATAAGCACAGGTAACTGTTCAGAAAAAGCTGACCGAAGTTTCGCAGCAAGTATGGACGGAAAGAACGGTCTCTTGGAAAAGTGTACTCGGACGGAGCGGATGTTTGGCGGACTGACATCGCTTGGAAGTGGAGAAAGTCTAAGTTTTTTTGAAAAATCGTCGAGGAACCCGATCACAAGTCGGTGACGGGTGGGAATATCTCGAGACCGTGAGAAGGAGATTATTGCGAGACGTGGGAAGAATCTTGAGAAGACGATTATTGTGAAACGTGAGAAGAAGCTGGTCATCAAATCTAAAACAAATTCGGAGCGGCACCAATAGCACCCGTGGAGAGCACCGTTGATATCGAAGGAGTTACACCAGAGGCACCCTAGTTTGTAATCAGGCAGGTACAAATAGAGAGTTAGATAAAGGCTTAGGTAGCTAGTTATATTTAGGGTAGCGAATTAACTAATAATTGCAAATTGTGTTAAATTTGGAACTGAATTAAAAAGTTGGAATTTGAATTAAAACATAGAATTTAACTTTGAAGATTTCATTGAGCTCTTTTGAGTGTGATAATTGGAACGTTGATCCGTTTGTCTTCCGTGCTTCGGTTAAAGAGACATTTTCCTCGAAATCGTGATTCGGTCTGGGAAATTTTTTAGAACGGGTCCTTAAATTAAGGATCACTGGCGCCCACGACCCTTCTCTGGGTTCGGCCGGACAAGGATCCGTTCGCCCCGTCGTTGTGAGGGGTTCAAACAGTTTTTCCACGGGGAAAAACTGTAATAATATTTACTAGGTTTTTCCAAATATTGAATTCATTTTTATTGTACGGATTCTTCATATGAATACCTAGAAAATGTTTTCAAAATTTTTGAAATTTTTGAAATTCGACCGCTAAGGGGGTGTTAAGTGGTTCGAATTTCATAAAAATCTTGAAAACTCTAAAAAGGTATTCATATGAAGTATCGCTAGAATAAGAAATCTGCCAACAATCTAGGCGTAACTTTATTATTTTTCCGGCAGAAGTTAGGAACGCGTTCGATTCTGAGATGCGGTGTAGGTTAATATGTAAAAGAACAAGCCCGTAGAAGTGAAAGTCTGATCGGGTATGAGAGATACGGAATAATTTATGAAAAAGTATACAATCACTTTACACCCCCTTAGGGGTCAATTTTAAAAAAATATTGAAAATGCTTTCTAGGTATTTATATGAAGAAGTCGTAGAATAAAAGTGAATTCAATGTTATGGAAGTCCTAGTAGATATGACGAAAATCGTGAAAATATATGCATTCCATTTTTAATGAACATTTTTTTGCTCCTACTTCCGAACTCCAATAGACATTCGTATGTTTTCTTAGTCCAAATTACTTTTCTAGTTGATTTACATATACACGCCGAATTTCACCTTTTTAGCATAAGCCGTTCTATTGTTAGGAAAAAGACCCCCTACTCTCGTACCATACTACCCCTATAAAAAATTATATTTTTCCAATACGCCACTACTATAGTTCTATCTAAATATCAAGTTTCAGATTTTTATCATTATAGGTTCTTAATATATAACCATCGGAACCTTTTTCCTTCCACCCTCCTCCACCCTCACCCTCTACACCCACACCCTGAAATTTTTTTTCTGTCATAGGGTTCTATTGGGCCTACATCTGGTAAACAATCTGTGCTTCTATCTTATACTGTTCTTGAGATATGAAACGTGATTTTTTTGAATATTTTTTATCCCCCCCCCCACTTCCATGTTCCACCCCATTTCTAGTTGATTTACAAACGGAGTTTCAACTTTCAAGTATAAGCCGTTTTTTACTTAGGAAAAACAGCCCCACCCTCGTACCATTCCACCAAAAATTTGGTTTTTTAACATGCCACTACAAAGTATACAAAGTTTCAGCGTTACATCAATATAGATTCTTAAGATCTAAACATCGGACCTTGTTTTTTCCTTTCACCATCCCACACTCAACAATAGTGTTCCTACTAGGGTTTCATTGAGCCTACTTCCTTCTGTTAACAATTTTAAGCACCCATCTAAAACTGTTCTTGAGATGTGAAGGTGATTTTTTTTTAAATTCTTATCCCCTCTACTTCCATGCGCCCTGCCCCAATAATTGATTTTACCTTACTTCGATTTCAATTTACTCTCCTAGTATAACTACAAATATTTGATAAGTTTTAATTGCTTGCCATTAATGGCTTAGTAGATATGGATTTCAAAATAACTCGATCTTTGTTTTGGTCGTATTATCCCCCCTCCCACTCCAACACCAATATCAGCAGTTTTTTTGCAAATGGTTCCACTATAAAGGCTCCAAATTTCAGCCACCTAACATAAGCGGTTTCTGAGATCTAGAAACCAAAATTTTCCGTCAAAACGCTTTCCCCACCTTCACCCACACACCCTCGCCCCTGAAAAAAATCACTTCAAGGGGCTACCGTGTCTATTCAGAAAAAAAAATCAATTTAATAGCTTATATGGTTTGGAAACTATAAGCCAAGTGATTTTGCGTACGGTGGACGGCGCACAGACGGACTGAAAATTATTTCGCTTTTTTGGTGTTTATTAGTCATAAAACGTGTAAAAATATTGTTTTAGGGAAGAAAATTTTTTTTAAATAGACAACAATACTTTATTGTTTTAATAAAAATAATAAAGTAATTGAAAAAACTCAATATATGTCCTTTAATTTTCGCAGGCTAGAACAACAGGACAACGAAATTTTTCCTCATTTAAACATGGAGAACTGTGGAACTATTGAGCGAAACTGCCCACTTACATTACAGAGTATATCACCATACACAGACGAGATATAACAACGTAAAACATCATTTTCACTAGACACCAGCATAAATAATATTTTGAATAATAATCTTGTGCATATTGTTTTTTGATAATAAGTTAGCAAATAAATAAAAAATAATAGTAATAATTCACAAAAACAAACGATTGTGCGTGAATATAATGGTATTATGCTATGTTTATACTATGTGTTTACGATCAAGTGCTCGGACACAAGACGATACTTGCTGGAAGGGATGGCCGTGACGAGGCTACGAAGAGAAAACTGACTGCAATTCATGGGATGCACTACAAACATGCAACCAGACTGTGCTGGTAGATTTGTTCGTGACTGCGTATTACCGCGCCAACTTCATTTCAAGCCGCGCACATGACATTTCGTGACAGTTCATTGTGAGAAAATGCCTCGATGAGTGACATCATGGATCGGAACCCATACAAAATCGTTGCGAATCGTATGGAGCTCTCATGTTTGTTATGACTCTGTTTTCTTACGTTCAATTCAGTTGCGCGGCTATGGCTAAGACGGTTCTGGTATTACCCATGAGAAACTGTCCCCAGCCGATACAGCGTAATGACAACTTCTAATGGACTTCCGCTTGTTGTTCTTATTCTATATTACCGTATGACTGTTGGTTACATTTACTTGCTGAAATCGGCCAGAGCGAAACGCTGCTTGAAATAAACTGATACTAAAAAAGAGGAAGAAGAGGTCGACTCAACGGCAGCCGGGCCGTGAAGCTTAATGTGCCGTTGACTATTCCAGTGACACAGTCAACGTTGTCACTGTTGCCCTACAGTATAGCCTATAATAATGGACTGTGGTGAAATATGTTTGAACTTTATGTTTAAAGTTCAAACACTATAGTTTTTAAACACATTTAAGTAGGCAAAATTTACGTCTTAAAGAAGTAGAATATTAAGTGCAACGATGAGTTCACTCTTGATTGGTGTAAAAAGACCGTTCTTTCATTTGAACCTCTCTGGGAAGGTGCAAAGCTGGAGATAGTGGATAGAGCGCTCATACCATCTGTGCCGAAGGCAAAGGTATTTCTGCCGAGGGTGTGGCCCGCAGAGACCGCTCTCAAGCTGCTCCAGAGGAAAAATCCCGACATACCCACTGATGACTGGAAGTCAGAGGGTCATTCTCCAGATCAACGAAAAGGCTGAGGATCTGCTGTACCCCCGCTTTGGGAAATGGCCTGGGGAATCGGAAGTGTTTATCTTCGACTTAAGATAATTAGGTGAAGCGACACCAGGGCCAGACAGTTTTGCCTCAACTGTCGCAGGGTCAATGACCCTGGGGGCGGGGCTAATGCCCTCTGGAGGGGCTAATGACCTTGGAGCTAATGCCCTCTGGCGGGGGCTAATGACCTTATACAGTAGGCCAAGTTCACAGCCATTAGTGTAGGTAGTTGACCATAGGCAAAGGGGCAGGGCCAAAGACCCCCTAGACAATTGGCCAAGAACACAGAGCTTAGATGGTTTTATACAGTAGGCTTTATGCAGCAGGTAGATGGCCATAAGCAAAAGGACAGGGCATAAGGCAGGGTTAATGAGTCTACTTGAGTCTGAAACTGTATTTAGTTTACGCTAAATGGGCAGGGCTGTGATGATGGCAGTGAGGCCGAGTACTTTAATTAGTATACGTTTCTATCTACGTAAAAGGCGCGGAATAGACAGATGTTTACATCCAAGAAAAAGAAGAGCATGTACGGCTTCTTGATGCAATTATAATGTAGCGTTTTCTTTTTATACAGCCTTTTGATCTTGCGAGACGACGAAGGTTGTTTCTTATTTATTTTGTACGAGCTGAATTTATAGTATGACGATTATGCATTTGTACGTATGATTTGATCGTAATTTTTTTTTTTTGCTATCAAGACTTGCATTGGGTCAAGTTCGAGGCGGTACAAGTGTATATGGTATCTGAGAGATATTATCAGTTCTGCTTATGCTTCGATTTTTGCGTGTTTATTTCTTGCTACGTCATTAAGATTGGCATTGGGTCAAGTTCGAGGTGATACAAGTGATATCTAAGGGGGTTATTAGCAATTTTGCTTATGCTTTAATTTTCGTGCGATTATTTTGTGTACGAGACGATGCAACACTTTAGTTAATATTATTGCGAAATTGCGTCTGAAAACTACAAAAAGTTGTGACGAGCCGCTCTGGCAACGTCACAAAGAGGAAGTTCGAAATCCGCACCGCTGTACTCAAGTCAGGACGGCAACCAAAAAAAAACGTAAAAAAACCCGAGAAGGAAGGCTGATCCATGATCAAGCACTTCCTCTCGGCCCAGTTCATCGCCATCGTGCCAAGTACCCAGTCGTCGAGTGCTAAGCAGTTGTAATTCGTGTTTTTTTTTTTTAATCGGTTCATGGTAACCTAGTTTCGGTTTTTACGCAAATAAAGATCGGAGCAATACCAGCCTTAAAAAAGTTATCTACGACCACGGAACATACAGGTGAGTGCCTTCGGGCATCTTATGTAGAAATTTTTGGACGGTCTCATAGGCGACGCCACGCGACTAACGGTGTCGGCCTCCCGGTAGCCAGACCCTTTAAAACGTACTTCCCCGGTCCCGGCGGGTAGGATACGTTAAGAAAAGAAACAAAAAGAAAAAAAAAGTTATCCGTCCACGGATTTTCGTCACTCCGAATTATGCATCAGGTTGGCCGTTGGCTTCGCACCAAAATTCGCCCCCATGGCTTCCCTGGTACCGCTAGCCGCAATACCTGTTAACGGGACCTGTGCATAGTCCCACGGAGTTTCGAAAAACACATAAACCCTAGATACAAGTGAATTTCGCACAACGCAAGCATATTTTTTTTGTTTTATATCATATCACCTTGAAAGCTGTTGCCGACCTAACCGACAACTAAATTCCTGGGCAATACAGTGATGTGATCGGTATCCGTTCGAGCCTGTTGCTCAACAGTGTGTATAATTTTGGTTCAATAGACCTTTTCTTAGCTGCCGACTGTTTCTGTGATCCGTGTGTTCTCGAAGACGTTCAGGGCACTAGCCCGTTTTTCTTAGATCGAAATCCCGGTGCTGGCTCCTATTTTCGCATCGGGAACGCAGTGTTGATTGGTTCAGTGAAGCGCACAGTACCCATTTTTCTGGCGTGCACTGTCCTTCAACAAGCTTTCGACTTTCTCGCGCCGAGCCGTCACTTTTGATATGGGACTCGGAACGCCAACATTTGCGCGTTCTGCGACGCCGGTTCGCGCAATCGAACAGTTAAAGTTGAAATAAAATTCGTGCGTAGTGCAAAGTAAAGGCCAGACAAATGCCAACGCTCGTGTTTGTAAATCGCCAAGAAATTCACCCGCAGCTCGTTTTAACCGCTGGGTGAATTAGAAAAAAAAATATAAAAACTTTGTGCATGTAGACTTCAGACCGAGCATAACCTGCCTGCTCGTCCAGCATTTAGACAATTACCGAAATTAAGTAAACAACGCGAACGGAGACAGTGAATAGTGCTTTGGAACTCTGGGGTCGCAAAACGCGCGCCTACCGGCACAACGGATTTCTGGCGTCACAACAGCCTCCTGGTAAATATGTCAAAATTATTGGGCCAATAAACTCAACAACTCTGTTAATCGTAAAGTGAAGTCGTTCAAGACAATCGGTCAACCACAAGTTTTATCATCAAAGCAAGCTACTGGAAGAAAAAAATATATAAAAAAACAAGGGAAAAGTGAGCTCCGGTACCATTAGCTGACGGTAGTAACTAGACCGAAACGAGGTTAGAACGATTGGTTATCGCAGCCACCAATACGACAGCGGTCTTGTCGAATTACTTGAGTTCGACTCAATCGCCCGAAATTAAATGGTGGTTATACCGAACAACAGACGAATATGTCATCGCATCAAGAGTCCTAACCAACAAATGGCAGTAGTATTCCGTCAGATAATACAACAATAACGGCACCAACAACGGTCCTCGTCAACATTAGTCCCGCAAAACAACCACACAGACAACCTGTTGTGTTCTAGTGTCAACCAGGACGATGCTGATACCATTGAGAAACATAATGTACACAACGACATGGAAAAACCAACGGCGGATGGGTCTGAAAAAATCTTTTCGAAGCTCGTACCCGACAATTTTTCAGCATGAAGGAAAGAGGAACGCCCACAGTCAACATCCATCGCGAAGTCAGCTTCATGTGCTTATACAACAAGTCGAAAGGAACTCAGGTAACCTTTACATTTTAACGTAGCGTCTTATAATAAGCACCTTTACGTCTCAAAGACGAACACCTATTCCAATTTTAGGCAAGATGAACAGCAGTAACAGAACCAAAGGCAGCAGCAACAAAGTCCGGACCCGATTAGTCAACAACAACTGCAGCAGCAGCTCACTTCAGCCAGCGGTGCAAGTCCGATGGCAGGCAATGCAGGAACGGTGATCCCTGGCGGCTACGCAGGAAGACACATCACCCATTCTAGATATTCCGCCGGACATATGGACTAATGGATATATCCACTATCTAAGTTGCAAAGCTTCCCCAGAACATCCAACGTATCACCAACCCCAATTTTCTTATTCCAAGAAACCAAAGAAAAAGTAAAAAAAAAAAAGAAACCAACTTAGCACGCCCAAACGACGAAGCAAGAAGAAAGTACTGTGTGATAATGTCTAAAAAAAATAATAACAAAATTTGCAAAAAAATTAATTAAATTAAAATTCTATTCGAAAAAGTAGTTCTATTTTATTTTTATACGACAGTTTTGTTGTCAAATTAAACTAAGGAATCATTGAAGTGCAGTTTGGTGTTTTCAAAAAGTGAAAAAAAAATATCATCGAACTAAATTTCTTAGATGGCTTAAAGAGCCTTTCGTATAAATTTAATGAAAATCTTAAACTGCACAATGTTTCATATATTCCCAACTGGAGTTCTTGATTAGATTCCTGCCGTTAACGTCATCGTACACCATACATCTTCGAGATTTATTAAGAAATACGGTAACTGCGATGTGATGATGACTTGTCTTGTCACGTTGCCAACATTATTGAGATCAAAGATTTCTGAAGACTTCGAATTAGGCTGTAGCTACGGCATCAACTTCGTCGCCTGTAAACTTTGAGTTGTTGTTATGGCTTCCTAGTCATGTCATTTATCTTTTGGTTGGTGGATGATGAAATTTAGATGACGATTTTTGGCAGGATGCTTCAGTGCAGGTAAAGTTAATTTTATGGAGACACAAACCTGAATCCATTCGATTTCTAAAATTAGATAGTGGTATTCATCTATGGACTAAAAGATTTCAGTACCTGTTTTCAGTCCATCGAATTTGAAATTTAGTTACTGAATTTGGTGGCAATTTTGGAGATAGTTCTTCGTAGCGGTTGGTTAACGGTTTGTCAAAGTTTCACAGGAAAGAAATGTAAAATTGTCAATATGAATGGGAATCTAGTTAAGCTGCGATGGTTAAGCAATGAGATGTTCATGAACACTTAAATTCTCATTTAAAATATAAATTTTAAGTGATTACCAAACCCCGTACTTCGGCAATACGTATAATTTTGGTTGCTTCTACAGGTACGTACGAACGATTAATAACAATAGTGTGTCTTGGCTTTTCCGAAGACATTTCATCAATGGGAAATGGGGCTGCTGTTCCGATCGGACCAAGCCCGATGAGACTGTCAAATGAGCTCCTTTCAAGCAGAGTCATTGGCAGTGGCGTGGTCTTGGTCCGGCCGCAACAGCACGTTAGTCGTTTGCTTGTTGGCGTGACTGGGCCAAAAGGTATCCGTTTCTGAACGGAATATTCCTATCCATTTATTTTGTTTTTTGCCTCTGTCGATATAATAATTACACAGAAGGATTATCATGTTCGGTCATCCGTCGGATGATTTCCCCCGGATGTTCTTTCCCCTCGCCTACTTCCTTTCACCCTCTTTTCCGCCCCTTTTGATCGTGCATCTGGCCCCCTCACCTAGCATCCTTGTCCAGCCCGCCGACCGTAAGAAAGGGACTCCTCAAACCCATTTGTCGGCCCACAAACGAGCAGATTAACATTCGTTCACGAGTAGAAGTGGCCAACTCACCCCATCCGACGAGCTATGCACGTGCTTTTATGCTAGCTGCTCCGTCACTTCAATAGCCTCTCGTGGGACATATGTCGTCTAAGGACGACATAGTCAACGAAAACATAGGAAAGTTATTCTCCATTTTGGTGAAGAAATGACGATTTCTTCCGACAGATGGAGGATGACTTTCCGTCCGCCAGGTTTGCGTCCAAATCCAAGACAAAGGCCTAGTCTTCCGGACGTTCTGCGGACCTCTTCGTTACAAAGTATTCAATGAAACAGGTTTTTTCGCATTTTAGTGACTTATGCGTCAATTTTCGAGCGTTTTATTATTTTCTGGTTGAGGAGATGCATCACTTAAACTAAAATTATTGTGAAATAATGCCTGAAAACTTCAAAAGTAATTAATGAAGCAGGATTTTTTCGCATTTTTCGCGCGTTTTATTATTTTTGTATCACACTTTTGCTGATGTTATTGCTTAATATTATGAAATTGTAGCTGAAAACTTCAAAAGGTATTGAATGAAACAAGTTTTTGCGTTTTTTGCAATCAAAAAGAACTATCACAGACAGTTTAAACAACTATTTTTAGATGATGTAATGGGTTACAGTAACTTTGAGCGTATTTTTCCAGTTCACGTGACAACTTTTATGTATTTATTAGTTTTTGAGGGAGGAGATGCAGTACTTTTGCTGCTATTATTGTGAAATTGTAGCTGAAAACTTCAAAAGGTATTGAATGCAACAAGTTTTTACGTTTTTGCAGTCAAAAAGAACTATCACAGACAGTTTAAACAACTATTTTTAGATTATGTGATGAGTTACAGTATCTTTTACACGTATTTTTCCAGTTCATCTGACAACTTTTGTGTAGTTATTAGTTTTTGATTAAGGTGACGCATCTTTTTAGCCAATATTATTATAAAATTGTAGCTGAAAACTTCAAACGTATTGAATGAAACATGTTTTTTCGCATTTTCCGCGTGTTTTATTATTTTTGTATAACACTTTAGCTAATATTATTGCGAAATTACTCCTGAAAACTTCAAAAAGTATTGAATGAAGCAGATTTTACGTTTTTAGCAATCAGAAATAACTACCGAGATAGTTTAAACAACTATTTTTTAGATTATGTAATAAGTTGCTGTAAGGTTTTTACACACAATTTTTCGGTTCATGTGTCAATTTTAGCGTATTTATTAGTTTTGATGGCGATGATGCACCATTTTAGTCAATATTATTGTGAAATAATGCCTGAAAACTTCAAAAGTAGTAAATGAAATAGTATTTTTTCGCATTTTTACGGCTCTCGCAGCATTTTTCGCGTGTTTTATTATATGTATACGAGACGATGCAAGACTTTAGTTAATATTATTGTGAAATAATGCCTGAAAACTACAAAAAGTATTCAATGAAACAGGTTTTTTCGCATTTTTCCAGTTAATGCATCAATTTTCGAGCGTTTTATTATTTTTGTAGGAGACGATGCAACACTTTAGTTAATATTATTGTGAAATAATGCCTGAAAACTTCAAAAGTAATTAATGAAGCAAGATTTTTTCGCATTTTTCGCGCGTTTTATGAAATTGTATTTTGATTTTGTATTTTATGAAATTGTAGCTGAAAACTTTAAAAGGTATTGAATTAAACAAGTTTTTACGTTTTTTGCAATCAAAAAGAACTATCACAGACAGTTTAAACAACTATTTTTAGATTATGTAATGGGTTACAGTAACCCACCAAGCAAAATGATTCGCCAGGGAATTGTTGTCGAATCATCGCGGAGAAAAATATCTTCGCCGGCGAAATCGCCAATGATTCCCCGGCGGTAGCGGTGGCGAACAAAACGTTTCGTCGAATTCGAATCTTCCGTACGCAACATCAGGGAGTCTCCCTATCGATGAATGGGCGACATCGCCGTTAATGCGACAAAATGAAGGAAGGAGGTAGTCGGGATACCGACTCAGTGTATCGCATTAACGGCGATGTCGCCAATTCATCGATGGGGAGATTCCTTGATGTTGCGTACGGAAGATTCGAATTCGACGAAACGTTTTGTTCGCCAGCGCTACCGCCGGGGAATCATTGGCGATTTCGTCGGCGAAGAAATTTTTCTCCGCAATGATTCGACAACAATTCCCTGGCGAATCATTTTGCTTGGTGGGTATTTACTTCCTACTCTGAAATAAAACACTTTGATGTAGACAGGAATCGAACCCGGACTCGCGATCAATTCGGGTACTGGAGCGAAGGCTTGGCGCGCGTAGCCACAGCGCCACAGAACGCATAGCATTTTCATCTCAGTAGACAAAAACGTTATAGTGATATAACCATTTCTCCGTAAAACAGCGCAAATACGCCAAAAACTCGACATGGCGAACAATCAGAGAAGTTGGTCTACAAAAATTAGACATGGCGAACAATCGGAAAACAATTTTTGTTTTTAAGAGCATTTCCGATAGGCAATGCGAATAATGTACGACATGGCGAACAATATTCGTCTACATTTCGCCTATAATGCGAAATTTCGAATCCTCGGCAAGTTCCCCGTGGCGAAATGCGTTTTTCTGCTTGCTGGAAACTTTGAGCGTATTTTTCCAGTTCACGTGACAACTTTTATGTATTTATTAGTTTTTGAGGGAAGAGATGCAGTACTTTTGCTGCTATTATTGTGAAATTGTAGCTGAAAACCTCAAAAAGGTTTTTACGTTTTTGAAGAACTATTACAGACAGTTTAAGCAACTATTTTTAGATTATGTAATACAAGTGCAATCCAGTGTAGGGTATCGAAAACAGAAAGTAACTACCAGAAATATTTGCGCCGAAAAAGTACAGGGTAGTAAACACAAAGTATAGACAAAATAGAGATACAAATTAATAGTTATTTTCGCAAAGCTGAAATTGAACCTTTTTAATTTTCAAATACGTATGTTGCCAGAAGTATTTACGTCAAGAATGCACAAAGGTACTCGTAGGTGGGTTCATTATAAAGTGTTGAAAACTGCAAGCTACTGCCAGAAATATTTGTGCTGAAAAGTAAAATTCACTATACTGTATTGTAGGTGCAACGGCGTAGGCTAGTAACTTCATGGTAAAATATCAACTAAAGTATTGTGAAAATAGAACTACATACATTTTAAATTTTTTTAAACTGAAACAGATCTTTTTTAGTTTTTAGATATATATATATGTGGGATCTCAACCTGAACGTACCCCACAAGCATCCCAGCTGGGATCCGAGCATGGCGGGCAACACTGAGCAGAGCAAGAAGTGACAGCGATGAAAGCAGAACGTTGGTCATTCGTTTGTTGGAAATAAGAGTAGTAAGACGAGACACGCGCTTTTTGATCTTTTTCCACAACCTATTACCCACATGGGGGCTCAACCGGGATAATTGCAAACAAAAGTGTAAAATTTTTTGGTCTGGTTGCAATCCGCACAGTCGAATTCAACGAGAAAAAGTTTCAATTTTGTCGTAAAAACTTAAACAATCGCAGTGCATTTTCGTCGTTTTTTCGCCAATTAGAACGCGCCACAGCGTGGAAAACTTAGCGGCTCGCAGCTGTAAACCGGCACCCGTGAAGGCGAAAACAGTTAAAAACGCAAGCAATTGCATTGCATTTTCGCCGTTCTTTGCATTTCGGACGCGCCAGAACGTGCAAAACTTAGCGGATAGCGGCTCGCAGCGGTAAACCTGTACTCGTGAAAAGCGAAAACAGTTAAAAATTTAACTGAAAAGTAAGAAGGTTCGTTCGAAACAAGCATTACAGGTAAGTCGTTTTTTATTCTTTTTGCATGAACTTTGAGAACATGGGGAACAGAAAACGCGCGCAACGGGCTAGTTCAGCTACAAATAACGCTGACTAAAGCTACGAAAATATGGTACGGGACTTGCGACGGGACATCGAGGCCAGAGATGAAACAATCCGCCAGTACAGGCAGGCGGAAAAAGACAAGGAAGTAGAGGAACTGGGCAAAAAACTGGATCTACTGACGCTCTCTATGACAAATTTTTCCAACGCTCCAGCCGGAAAAACTACCACCGAAAATTTTTCATTCGCCGATATCGAAGGGTCGTGTCGAACTTTTAGCGGTAAAACCACCGATATTCCCATCGATGTATGGATAGAGAAGTTCGAGGACTCAGCAAAAATTTTCGAGTGGAGCAACCTGAAAAAATTAGTTTTCGCCAAAAGGCTCATGAACGGTCCAGCAAAAATGGCGGTAAGAACAGAAAATAACCTCAATAAGCCTAAAAAATTTTTTAAAAAATGAGTTCAAAAGCAAGGAGAACATTGCGGAAATTCATGAACTAATCAGAAACAGGAGGAAAAGACTTAATGAATCCCTGTATGAATATTTTTTGGCAATACGAGAAATAGCGCTTAGAGTGAGACTTGAAGACGACGCGATTATCAAGTACGTGTGCGACGGAATAAATGACGACGAAAAAAATAAGTTGTTCTTACGAGCATCAAACAATATCAGTGAATTCAAACAAAATCTCGAAATCTATGCAAAGGTGCACGAGGGATCCATTACAAAGAAAACGGGCGAAAATAACACACGGCGTACAAGATGTTTCAATTGTGGCACGGAAGGGCACTCAGCCAAAGAATGCAAAAAAAAGGCATTAGGAGTGAAGTGTTTCCAATGCAACAATTTCGGCCACAAAAGCGCAGATTGCCCCAAAAAAGCAAAAGACGAAGTTGACACCGGCAAAATATCATACGTGGAACGCGACAAAAAAATTGACCAAGAATTCATGCATAAGTGTATCAAGATGAATGGCACAGAAGTTACTGCATTAGTGGACACGGGTAGCAATATTAATTTAATACGAGAGGATGCATATTGCACTATCAAGCAACCGACAATTACTAACAACCCAATTGGATTTTATGGGGTTGGTTCAGAGCGAATGGAAACATTAGGATCATTCTATGCAGAAATGGAAGTAGATGGTAATTCATTCCGTAGCATTTTTCACGTCGTACCTAACTCGGTGCTAAAAGTGCCCGTGATAATTGGAAAAATATTCATCAGAACAACGGAACTTAAAATAGCTGCAACGGGAATACAGTTCAATAGACCCTTTGACGGAGAGGAAACCTTTTTAATCACCACAGAGGAAGACTTCGACATTTCGCACGTTACGTCAGAGTGCCACCGCAACCGACTATTGCACATAATTAAAGAATACAAGCCAAAAGAGAAGCCAGCGGCCACAAACTTCGAAATGCGCATAATACTAAAAGACGAAACGCCAATTAGTCAACAACCAAGACGCCTCGCAGCGTACGAACTAGATATAGTAAACAAACAAATTGAGGAGTGGTTGGAAAACGAGATCATACAAGAGAGTACTTCAGAATTCGCCAGCCCAATAGTGCTTACGAATAAAAAGGATGGCACGAAACGAATCTGTATAGATTACAGGAGACTAAACAAAGTTATAGTAAGAGATCATTTTCCTATACCGCTAATCGAAGATCAAATCGACCAATTATCAAACGCGAAATTTTTTGTAACATTAGATCTGGAAAATGGATTCTTCCACATACCAATAGCCAGTGACTGTACGCGATACACATCATTCGTGACTCCAACGGGACAGTATGAGTTCAGAAGGGCTCCATTCGGGCTCTGTACATCGCCGACTCAGTTTCAACGCTTCATAAACAACGTGTTTTCGAAGCTAATTCGACAAAGAAAGCTACTCGTATACGTTGACGACATTATTATCGCAGCCAAGTCAGAGCAGGACGTATTAGATCTGTTGGAGGAAACACTAAAGGTAGCAGAGAACAACGGACTAAACATCAAATGGAAGAAATGCGTGTTCCTAAAGGAAAAGGTAAATTATTTGGGATACACAATAGGGAACGGACAGGTACAACCCGGCGAAAACAAAATAAAAGCAGTTACTAAATTTCCGGAGCTGAAAAATGTAAGAGACGTTCAAAGCTTCTTGGGACTGTCGGGATATTTCAGAGAGTTTATCCACAACTACGCTATAATTGCCAGACCGTTAAGCGACCTTCTTAGAAATGGCAAGAAATTTGAATTCAAAACGCCACAACACGAAGCATTTAAAGAATTAAAGAAGCAATTATGTGCGAAACCGATACTAGCAATCTATAATCCCAAAGCATACACAGAGTTACATACAGACGCGAGCAAACTGGGGTATGGCGCAATATTGCTTTAAAAATCTGACGAAGACCTTCAACTACATCCGATCTATTTCTTCAGCAAGAAGACTACACCTACCGAAGAAAAATATAGCAGCTATGATCTGGAGGTACTAGCTATCGTTACGGCAATTAAAAAATTTCGCGTCTATTTATTGGGAGCAAGGTTCAAACTCGTTACGGATTGCGCTGCATTCAAGCACACAATGGAAAAAAAGGAAATCTTACCAAAAATTGCAAGATGGGCAATACTATTATCCGAATTTGACTACGAATTGGAACATCGCGCAGCACACCGAATGAAACACGTCGATGCTCTTAGCCGGCACCCAACCGTTCTAACCCTAGAAGAAGAAAACATCCTTACAGCAGTCAGAGCAGCACAAAAAAAGGATAGCCAAATAAAGGCAATACTAGAAGTTTTAAAACATGGAGACTACGAGAACTATCAAAGAGAAGGAGATATTCTATTTAAATACGCTGACGGTTTAAAGCTACTAGTAGTGCCCAAAGGAATACAAGCTGAAATAATTAGAAAAACTCACGAAGCAGGACACTTCGGGGTAAGAAAAATGGAATATCTGATTAAGCAACAGTACTTTATTCCAAAACTGAGACAGAAGGCCGAGGAATACATCAACAGTTGCATACCGTGTATTCTGGCAAACAAACAAAACCGGAAGGAGGGCTACCTACAGCCTATTCCGAAAGACTCCTTACCACTTGAAACCTATCATATTGACCATTTGGGGCCAATGACACAAACAAAAAAACAGTACAAGTACATACTTGCTATTGTCGACGCATTCACCAAGTTTACGTGGCTGTACCCAACCAAGACGCTAACAACTGACGAAACACTTGACAAATTAGTGCATCTGAGTTCAACCTTTGGAAACCCCGGAAGAATAGTTACAGACCGTGGCCCAGCTTTCACATCCACTGCTTTCGAAAAGTACTGTGAAACGGAGAACATTAAACACGTTAAAACAACAACCGGAATACCAAGAGGAAATGGCCAAATTGAGAGACAGCACAAGATTGTTATCTCCATCCTAACAAAGCTAAGCATCAATTCTGAGGAGGACTGGTACAAACACGTTCCCAAAGCACAACTCTGGATTAATAGCTCCTACCAGCGCAGCACAGGTTTCTCACCATTTGAATTATTAATCGGAACCAAAATGAAATTAGCTGACTACGCAATGGTAACAGACGAAATTAATCGAGAGCTGATAGAACAATTTCAAGAAGAAAGAAATGAACAACGGAAATCAGCTTCCTCGAACATCCTAAAAATGCAAAACGAAAATCAACGAAACTACAACAAAGGCAGAAGAAAAGCCACTATGTACTCGGTCGGAGACCTCGTTGCCATAAAAAGAACGCAGTTTGGAAGCGGACTAAAAATAAGTCCCGGATATCTAGGACCATATCGCGTAACAAAAGCACGCCCGAACAACAGATACGACGTCGAAAAGATTGGAAATCACGAAGGACCACTTAAAACATCCACAGCCGCAGATTACATGAGATTCTTCTCAAATTTCGACTCCGATGACTACGACAGTGAGAGCGACGAAGAAAATGACGACCACAATCTAAATTCGCAGCTAGACCCTGCAACCGCGTAAGTAGCCAAAATCGCACATTATCCTCGTTCTCAAAGTTCGCCTTAACCAAAAAATGCAAGACGACGTAAGAATAGAAAACGACGAAATAAACCCTATGCCGAACCTGAAGTTATGTACAGCTTACGACAACGAATTACGACGAGTACAACGACGAGACGAATGAGTCAAACGATGCCGAGCTATACGACGACACCAGCAACGAAGAAAACAACGAGCTGCCGAGGACGACAGGACATTCAGGACGGCCGAGTGTGGGATCTCAACCTGAACGTACCCCACAAGCATCCCAGCTGGGATCCGAGCATGGCGGGCAACACTGAGCAGAGCAAGAAGTGACAGCGATGAAAGCAGAACGTTGGTCATTCGTTTGTTGGAAATAAAAGAAGTAAGACGAGACACGCGCTTTTTGATCTTTTTCCACAACCTATTACCCATCTATATATATATATATACATGTTGACCTAATACATTTGTTATAATATAATACATACAATACAATGCAATACAATATATATAGTCAATCTATCTCGATTATTGCGGATATAATCGGAGTAGCCTTGCAAAGTGGCAGCCTACGCCTTTTCGCTAGTCCATCCCATAGGGTCCAACGCTCTTCACTGGACGAGCTTTCCTTACTGGTGAAGTTGTCCTCCTCTCTGGGGGGATTTGCGGGGGCGTCCTCCTCGTAGTCCTTCGATTGTTCCACTGTATCATCGATATCACTGGCTAGAAACGCCGCATCTATTTCCGTCTGTGTTTCGATGGAGCGGGTGCTTACCCGCCTCTTCTTACAGATCATCTCGAGCTGCCCCAAACACTCCCCCATTGTCATATCAAGAACGGTATGAAATGTATTTTTCTTTTTGGAATCTGTAAGATAACAAGACAACTTGCTATTTAAAAATACTTGCTATTTAAAAATATTTCCACTTACCCATATTTAAAGCGAATTAAAGGTCTGGGGGTGTGAATACTCCCTTAGTATGTTGAAGTACAGCACAGCCGAACGTCCTCATTAGTTTGATTTCATTCAAATTTACAGTTTTACATATCATATACACGTATATCATACATCATAATTGTGACATTCAATTGTGACATTCAATATTGCAGGTCGATAATCTAACATATTAACTACTCTCAATTGATCCAGTCTTTGAAACATACAATGTAGTAAATAAAATTGTCTACATCTCAAAGAAGACTTGTACTTAACTTGTCGATACATGATAGGAGATGAATATCGTCTACACCTAGAAGATATTGATTATCACTAATGAATTTATTTTAAATCTCAACGACGACTTATATCTGCTTCAATGTACATACATTGTAGCAAAAATATGTAGACAATTACAAATCTTACAATATCACTTGCAGGTCGTTAATCTAACATATTAACTGCTCTCAATTGATCCTGTCTTTGAAACATACAATGTAGTTAATAAAATTCTCTACATCTCAAAGATGACTTGTACTAGTAGTATGGATATACCGTTTCTCGACCAAGGGAGGTTGGGGAGGAAGCTTTTGTATGGATGACGTCATAGTCTTGTATGAAGCTGATAAGGAATTCACTCCCCCAGAGCTTTGGTTTTTTTTCTGTTGCATAAAATTGGGCGTTTTTTTCGGTTTTTTTTTTGTGTTTTTTCCGTTGCATAAAATTAGGCGTTTTTTCTGGTTTTTTGACGGTTGTTGAGAGCTTTGCTTTTTTTTCGTTTTCCGTTGCATAAAATTGGGCGATTTTTGGGTTTTTTGTCGGTTGTTGAGAGCTTTGCTTTTTTTCGTTTTCCGTTGCGTAAAATTGGGAGTTTTTTCGCGGTTGTTGCCAGGGACTTAGGCTATCTGAAACTCAGGCTATCCGAAACTTAGGCTATCCGAATCTTAGGCTAGCGGGGGGGCTTAGGCTATCCGAAACTTAGGCTAGCGGGGAGCGGGGACTTAGGCTAAACGAAAACTTAGGCTAGCGAGGGACTTAGGCTATACGAAACTTAGGCTAGCGGGGGACTTAGGCTATCCGAAACTTAGGCTAGCGGGGAGCGGGGACTTAGGCTAAACGTAAACTTAGGCTAGCGAGGGACTTAGGCTATACGAAACTTAGGCTAGCGGGGGACTTAGGCTATCCGAAACTTAGGCTAGCGGGGGCTTAGGCTAGCGTGGAGCTGGGGCTTAGGCTAGCGGGGGGGCTTAGGCTAATGTGGGTAGTCTCATAGCAGATCCGACAAGTTCAGACATGTTGAGTCAGCATATCAAATTTCATAGTCCGACAAGTTGAAACATGTTTATGAAAAAGCATAATGGGTGGTCTATTGTTTTATTTATGAGTCAGCTTTTGTTTATGAAAAAGCATAGTGGGTGGTCTATTGTTTTATTTATGAGTCAGATTTTGTTTATGAAAAAGCATAATGGGTAGTCAATTGTTTTATTTATGAGTCAGCTTTTGTTTATAAAAAAGCATAGTGGGTGATGAGTCATGGTCACCAGAAAAAGCATATCAAATTTCATTCTGAGTCAACATGTTTCTCGGGCTCAATATCGGTTGGAGTGATCGGATTGGTTGGATAAGTCGTGGAGTGGGGGTTCGCAATCAACTATAAATACTCAAACATTTTTCAAAAAATTGTTAGTTGCCGAGTAAAATTCAAACGAAAAACAAGTTAAGAAAGTGAAGTGAAAAATAGTGAAAGCGAAAATTACTAAAAAAAAAATTGTGAAAGTAAAGTGAACTTAAAAAATAAATAGTGCAAGTAAAGTGAACCTAAAAGAAAACAGTGAAAAAAATCAATTGAAGTAGACTTATAAAAATAAATAGTGAAAATAATTTAAAAAAAATAGTGAAAGTGAAATAATCAAGTGAAGCCTGAGTGTCGTTTAAAAAATAGTGAAATTGAAAATTATAGAGTGAAGTGACAATGAAATACTTTATATGCGAATACTGTGGCCTAAGCTGTTCACGCTGCGATAATTTGAATAGGCACATCAGAAGTATGCATCTAAGGGATGATAGTAATAAATGTGAATTTTGTTCGAAAACATATACCCGAAAAGATATATTATTAGAACATACTAGAAAGTGTAATAAACGAGTGCAACCAATTATTCAACCATCAACATCAATTGTACAACCGGAAGAAAAGATTGAAACATTATTATTAAAAAGTAAAAATCCTGAAATTATAGTGCCAAAGAAATTTTTGGAATTAGGTGAAAATTCAGTGATTGAAGTTTTAAGTGAACATTTAGAGAAGCATACAGCCTTCAAATTTAATGATGAACTATTTGCTGTTTACATAAAATATATTAAAAATAATAGTGGTGAAAATGTTTACGTAGTGTCGGATATAAAATCGTTTCAAACGAAAATGTGTACTGTGCAGAGTGAGGAAGAGATAGTTCCTGTTTACAAAACAATGACTGATGAAATTTGTGTAAAAAGTGAAGAGTTTCAAGAACGTGATAGTGGATGGAGAATAGTACAAATAATCCATCTTAAAATTAACATTAATCAGTATAAACCGTTAAAAGGTTCGCAATATATTGAACTTCCAAAATTTTTAAAAGATAAACGTGCGTGTATTAATATAAAGAACTATGACGAATATTGTTTTAAATGGAATGTAATATCAGCCTTAAGCCCGGTAGACAAGCAAAGTAATAGAACCAGAAGCTATCAAATTGATAATATTGAAAAAAGTGATATAATTTTGAAAGACGGAAAAAGTGTTAAATTCGGACAATTACAATTTCCAATCAAAACTGCTGATATACAAATATTTGAAGAACTTAATCCTGATATAAGTGTTAATGTATTCGGTTTTGAGAAGGAGGGAAATGCTATAGTTGGACCATATTACACAACAATGGAAGAGAAACAAACGCATATTAACCTGCTTTTCATACAAGATGAAGAAACGTTTCGTTACGTGTGGATTAAAAATATGACAAGGTATATTTTGTATATTCTTTGTTGAAATTTATATTTGAATTTTTATGATTATTTCAACAGATTGATTGGAAGACAACTAACCCGAAATAAACATCAGATTTATATTTGTAACACATGTCTTCGATATTCTTATCAACAGAAAGTCTACGACCTGCATAAACCAGACTGTAATAAGCTTATAACGAGAACGTCAACACCAGAAAAATCATTTTTAAATATTCGAAAATTTTGGAAGACGTTTAGTAGTACAACCTTTAATAACAAATACAAATTTCCATCTCACACTTTAAAGATAGAATGTTTTTTTTTTCTTTTGGAGAATATTCTTTTTTTAATGATAATATGTATACTTATATCTTATATTAATAAGAAACTATTTTAAGGTAAGATGTATATAGCATATTTAGATCTAAATTCCATAATATTTATACTCAAGTAGTTAATAAGGAAGCATTAAGTTTCACATATATTGAACTAAATAAAAAAAGTAATATTGTCACATAAGTTCTTATTATTTATTTTTCAGAAACAAGCTTATCATCTATTCGTTTACTTAAAAGTATTATAATATCTTTTTCAAATGTTTTCATTGCAAACTGAATTTTTTTTTCTATTTCCCTTATTCTATTGTTAACTTCGATATTCGTTAGTTTAAGCATTTTATCAATTTCTCCATCTACATAAGCTTTTTTTGCTGCATCCTCATTATTTAGCGGGTTACTCAGATTTTTAATACATTTCATATTTAAATCATAGTCTCCTCCAGATGTTAAATTAAATCCGATTCCAGGTGGTCCTTGCGGTCCCCGGCTTAATCCCTTCGAAAACCGACCAAACTTGTCAACAACCATTTTATGAATAATTAATGTATTATGCTCGCAACACTTTTTATTGTATTATTTGTGCTTCTTTTAATTCTTCAATGATTGAAACAATTTCATTGGTGTGATTATTATGACCAGCTTCATGCGATGCAATAAGTAAGCGTAACCGATCTACTAATTCGTTCGGATCATCCCAATAAATATAATCTTTCTCTTTGTTCGATGTTTGCATTAAACCACTTCCTTTGCGAGTGAAAAGTTTATAAATTATATTCGTATATTTATAGCTTCGATTTTCTTTTATTTGACTTTCACTTTTGTGAGAACGTTTGTGGGCATTAGTATCAAGAAGAATATTTTTATAGTTTTCCAAGTCTTGTTTGGTATATAGTGCCTTTTTAGGATATTTCATAAACAATAGTTCATATAAGCCACGAGTCCCCTCGTAGGTTTTATCCTTTATAAGTACTTGATTATCATCGATTATGAAACTTGAATTACCGATTTTCCAATTGTCAGCATCTTTATAGACTCCATACAAACTGTCAATTACAGATGGGTCATTAATAAATGTATTTAAATATTCTGTTGGAATCTCTGCAAATTTATTTTCTTTCATGTATTCATCCAGTTCTTCTCGTCCCTGTGGAGTTATAGCATATTTACTTACAACTTTTGTCGTAGATGACAGGTTGAGTTTTCGTTTAGGAGTTTCAAAGTTCTCATCAACTTCTTCGTCAGTTTTAACTGGATCAAAGCTCTCATCACTATCAACTTCTTCGTCAGGATCAAAGCTCTCATCACTAACAACTTCAGCTTTAACTGGAAATTTTTCTTCTTTTATATTCGGAGCAAGCTTAGCTCTTTTAACTAGTTCATTGAGAGGACTTGTGATTGGTTTAAACGTTTGCTCTAATTGAATGCCTGCTTCAGCTTTAGCTAATTTTAATTGATTATATTTTTTCCTTATCGAATTAGTTGTCTTTACAATTTGACTGAGTAATTGTTTATTGTTTGTCGTTCCTCTCATCTTGTTTACAACAACAGTAAATTAAAGCTTCAAATATTGATTTTAAAGTGTTGTTTACTTAGTCGTAATTTTCTAAATGATTTTTTATACAGCGCTGAACTCCTTTTATACTGTTTTCAACTGCTGCTCTCAAACTGAATTAAGTTGTTATCAAATTGATGGTCTGATCCACTACAGCTCTGAACAGATACTAACAGCTTTTTTGACCTAACCTGTTCTTATATTATCTGCTTATTAACCTAACCTGTTCTGATTTCGACCTAACTTGTTCTGATATTAACCTGACCTGTTCTGATATTAACAGCTTTTGACCTGACCTGTTCTGTTATTAACTTGACCTGATCAGATATTAACAGCTTTTTGACCTGACCTGACCTGTTCTGATATTAACCTGACCTGTTCTGATATTAACTGCTAGACCTGTCAGATATTAACTGCTTGACCTGTTCGAATGCTGTTTCTATCATGCTAATATAAATTTATCGAATCCTTTCCTATATCTTCCTTTTTCCAGAGCACTCTCTTTATCAATTACGAGGAAACCATATTTATCTTTCCAACACTTTGCACAAATATTTTTGAATTGGTCGAATGTCATATCGGAATTTACATGATCATTATAAATATGCTTCAAATTCATATCATCTTGTTTGAATATTATTATAAAATTGGCATTATCTCGAATTAAATGCTTTGGTATTCTCGTATAGGTCTGACAGAGATAAAAACTATCAATATTATGATGACGTCCCATACAGAAATATGATCGAACATTATCTTGCTTTTCACTTGCAATATCATCGAAAATAAACACAGAATTAGATTCAACTTCTTCAGGTGCAATCACTTCACTATTATTTGAAAATGTATGAAAACCTAGTCCAGAAACAGGACTTACAGCTCGCTTTAAATATTGATATTTCGGTTGATGTAACGATTTCGAATAGATGTAAATATTTTTGAATTTAACGCCATTCGGATGCTCTAATAAGCAAACCATAACATTAGTTTTACCACAATTTGACGGACCAACAATTAGACTTCGAATATTATTAGGTAGTAAATGACTATGTTTTATTTTCTCAGCACAATTTGTAATATCAGTATTTTGTACTGACAGCGTTTGACGTTGTTTAATAAACCGCATTCTGAGACTGACTAAGAAGAAATCGTAAAATATCAATGTTTTATAGCAAAATCATATAAAATGGTTGAACATCGTATAAAATGGTTGAACATCGTATAAAATGAAGTAGTCTACTAAAGGTAGTAAAAGAGATAAAATGATTGATTACAAACTCAAAAGCCACAGTCTACGAAAAGTTGTTGATGGAAGAGGTTTAGTTAATTCGCTCATCAATAAATTGCCTATTGAACTACATTTACCGGGCTATCAGTATTGTGGACCTGGTACGAAATTAAGCGAACGACTTGCTAGAGGTGATCCTGGAATAAATCCATTGGATCAAGCGTGTAAGTAGTGATCGTCACATACTTGATAAGAAATTATCTGAAAAGTCCTGGCAGCGAGTTAAATCCAAAGACGCAAACTTAGCAGAGCGTACGCACGCATTACTTGTAACAAATATAATGAAAGCTAGAGTTAAATTCGGAATGGGTAAACTAAAATTTAGAACAGCTGTTCGTTCAGCTCGAAATGTTCTCAAAAAAAAGAAACCTCAAAGCATGAAAGCTGCTATTAAATTAGCATTGAGTACTGCAAAGAGTATAATTAAAAACAATAAAGACGTTAAAACTCCTAGAATTATTCCCATTCCAAAAGTTGGTGGAGTTCTACCATTCTTGGTTCCACTTTTTGCGTGCTTGTCAGCTATAGGAGCATTAGCAGGTGGAGCTGCAGGAATAGCTAAAGCTGTTAACGATGCTAAAGATGCAAAGAAAACGTTAGAGGAGCAGAAACGACACAATCAGAAAATGGAGCAGATAGCTGTAGGTCGTGAACTCTACTTGAAACCGTATAGGAAAGGATTAGGACTATACTTAAATCCGCAGCCAAAAAACTTTTAAGAACGCTACCCAAGAGACCATTGAATGAAAATGATTTGCGAAAATTTGGAAAGTTCCTGCCTGATTTCAGAGGTGTTTTTATGCGGAATACCCTACCGAGGAAACCTAAGAAAAATGAAAGTGATATTGTTAATTTGGATTCAATGGATGGACCTGGCACACATTGGGTAGCGTATGATAAGAAAAAAAATCATATCGAGTACTCTGATAGTTTTGGAAATCTACAACCTCCTGTCGAATTAATAAACTATTTAGGAGATAACATAAAATACAACTATAATACATATCAAAACTATGATTCGTATAACTGTGGACATTTATGTTTAAAATTTTTATATAGACTTTTGTAAATTTAGTATATAAATAAATATTTTTTAAAAGTTCTTTCATTGTATTATTTGCTATCATGGCTTACACATTAACGTTGAGCGGTAACACATCCATACTTACAACAGAGTATTTTCCACCAATAGACTTGCCCGACGACTATGTTTGTGGACTAGTTGATTTCCAAACGTATAATTCTATACCGAATGTTGATGAAAGAAATAATTTATTTCACATAGGAAAACATGTTATAGAGTTTCTTATCGGATCGTATGAAATCGATGATATTGCCAACTACTTGCATAAGGAAATAGCAAAGATTAACAGCGGAATAAATCTCATAATACTGGCAAATAATAATACTCTAAAGAGCGAAATTAAGACAAGTGTCCCCATTTTCTTTAATAGAGAGAGAACTATTGGACAATTGCTAGGATTCGATAAACGAGAATTAGCCATCAATGTCAAAAATCACTCAGATTTACCTGTAAACATAACTAAAGTGAATGTAATTCGAATTGGGTGCAGTATAGTTGGCAACTCGTACATCAATAATATATCATCACATACAATTCATGAATTCTCACCTGAAGTGGAGCCAGGCTATAAAATAGTGGAGGTTCCTACTAATGTAATCTATTTGCCGATAACCGTCAAGCGAATAAGTACGTTAACTCTGAAACTTGTTGATCAAGACGGAGATCTAATAAACTTTAAAGGAGAAACCATAATCATTAGACTTCATTTGATGCCCCAGAATGTTGGTATATAATAGCCAGCCCAGTGTTAATCCAATCAGTTCGAGCAAGAAAACTGAACGAGCAAGAACAAGATTGTCACTGCGCAATAAACAATATTTAAAATTATTAGGCTTGAAACTAAAAAAAAATGAGTGAAATATTGAATATCACACGTACACCTAGCTATGATAATAGTATTTCTAAAATTGAGTATCACAGCTACTCTCCATTTTTAACATCATACAACTCTAGCGACAAAATCAGAATATCTCTACAGCAGCAGGACTTGTGTGTTTTACCAAGTCAGAGTTTTATTTATATTGAAGTTGTTTTAACTAAAGCAGATGGAACTACATCAACAACTGCAAAACTAACCAATAATACCATAGCCTTTCTATTCGACGAGATTAGATATGAACTAAATGGAATAGAAATCGATCGAAATAAAAATGTAGGAATAACTTCAACAATGAAGAACTACATATCGTTGAATGAGAACGAGAGTAAAATGTTGTATAATGGAGGCTGGTCACCGAACGAGTTAATAACACCCTCTAATGGCTACTTCAACTTTAGTTTACCATTACGAAAACTCTTGGGATTTGCCGAGGATTATAAAAAGATTATTGTAAACGCCAAACATGAACTAATTTTAGTTCGCACAAGAACCGATGAAAACGCATTTCTATCACCCACTGATGATGTACAATTCAAAATTTTAAAACTACAATGGAAAGTGCCTCACGTAACCTTAGATGGTTCTGAAAAATTAAAAATGTTGAAAAATATTGAGTCTGGTCAAGCAGTTCAAATGTGTTTTCGAAATTGGGATTTATATGAATATACAGTTTTACCAATAACAACCGATCATGTATGGAGCGTTAAAACCACAAGTCAACTGGAAAAACCACGATATATTACTATAGCTTTGCAGACAAATCGAAAAAATCAAAAGGATAAGGATGCAAGCAAATTTGATCATTGCGAACTCACAAATGTTAAAGTACACTTAAACTCGGAATCGTATCCATATGATGATTTAAATATTAAATTTCAACGTGATCGATATGCTATATTATATGATATGTATAGCAATTTTCAACAATCTTATTATGATGTCCAAGCACAGCCATTACTTTCGCGAACGGAATACAAGGAAGATGCTCCAATTATAGTAATTGACTGTTCACGTCAAAATGAAACTTTAAAAGCGGGTTCAGTTGATATTCGGGTAGAAATTAAAACATCAGCAGATATACCAACATTAACAACAGCCTATTGCCTATTGCTTCACGATCGCATAATCGAGTATAATCCTCTTACTAGAGCAGTTCAAAAACGTGTGTAAAAAAGGAACACTATTCAGTTTGAGATAGATTGTCAACTACGATGGATGTTGTTATCGATATGCAAGGCTTTAGAATAAATTTATTGATTAATGAATTGACTATCGTACACCTCGATGAAAACATTCATCATCAACATTTTATATTGAAACCACCGTACAATTTTGAAACGCTTCCGGATAATCTGAAACATCAAGCACATTGGTTATATGAAAATCATCATGGATTCAAATGGGATGGTGGTGAAACTTCATTCTATGACCTGAAACAATATTTACTACTCGACATGGAAAATACTATAATATACGTCAAAGGAATGGAAAAGAAAATCTGGCTTGAAAACTTATTGAATAGTATTGTTGTTCAGGCACTCGACCTGGATAGGTTTGGTTCTCCCAATCTCAAGACACTGAAAAAGGAAAATCCTGATACACAAAGATGTTCTTTTCATACTGGATGTTGTTCTCTACAAAATGCATATCTATTAAAAAACTTTGTTATAAAAATTCAATAAATAGCTAAGTTGTTTTAAGCAAAAATTAGTCTTTTTAATCATGAGTAAGCGAGAATTTGTGAATGAATTACATGCATCTGCTCGAAGAAACTTTAAGCGACGACGGGTTATTATAAAAGGTTTGGATGACTTATGGCAAGTTAATTTAGTTGAGATGGGCGCATACGCTTCCGAAAATACAGGATTTCGATTTCTACTCACAATAATTGACACGTTTTCAAAATATGCTTGGGTTGTGCCTATTAAATCGAAGACAGGCATAGAAGTTACTAAAGCACTTGAGTCAATTTTCAAGCGGTCGGATTCCCAAGAACTTGCAAACGGATGATGGAAAGGAATTTTTCAATAAAAACTTTAAAAACGTAATGGAAAAACATCAAATTAATCATTATTCTACGTACAGCACTCTTAAAGCATGAATTGTAGAGCGATTTAATCGTACACTGAACAATATGATGTGGAAAGAGTTTAGTATGAAGGGAAACTACCAATGGATTGACTTAGTTAATGTGCTCATCAAAACATATAATAACACAAAGCATCGAACAATTAAAATGAAACCTTCAGCAGTGAATAGCTTAAATGAAAAAAGACTTCTTTCTACCGTATACAACAATATTAAAGTGCTTGGTGCAGCAAAATATGAAGTCGGTGATCATGTTTGTTTGAATTTATAACTTAAACTTTTCAACAGTGTAAATTTTGAGCCACTTTATATGGTAGCACCCGACTACTGGCGACTTAACGGGTTGTAAATCGAGTAAATGCAGTAAAATTCAAGTCCAACAATTTTTTTCTTTTTTTTCTTCTTCGCATTTCGACCGCCAGCAGGTAAAGTTGTACCGAACATTATTATTATATTATTATTTGATTAACTAAATCGCATTTTCATTTCAACTTTCATAACATCGCAAAAACTATTGCGAAAAACCATTGGTCCGTCGTGCCTGGATATATTCCAGCAAAATTCGAAAATTTCGAAATTATATCGACATTATATTTTTCGAGAAAGTCGTCAGCCGCCTGCAATCGTGAAGTATTCAGAACAATAGGAACATTAATTGAATTGAATAGCAGTGAGTGATACGGACAAGTACAAACTGTGAAAACTGTAAGTACAATTTAATTTATTGCATGCAGTGTTTAAAAAAAAGTGAATTAAATATATAAATATAAAAACGAAAAGTGATTATATGCAACTTCGTATTTTTGCACGGGCAAAATCATATGCACACGGTGCATCGCGGCTAACGGGTAGCTTTTGTTGCATTTCGGTCAAGTTATAGCAAATCAGTTAGTTATTTCAATATTTCAGCGTATACTAATTTGATCGTGGCAATAATCATTAATTGCCTAAAACTTAATTCGTGCGCGTGAATAACTGTTCTATCAGCGCATTTCGGGGAACAGTGCAAAGTACCGCATGGAAATTGATTAAAACAACTGTTAACGCAATTGTTCCCTTAACGGCATAACCGTCGTTCTAATAAGCGGTTTAATTTCGTTTTAAAAATGTCCGATTCAGAAGCATCTGAGTCGAGCTCGGCTTCACAAAAGGGAAAATCAAATGTCTCGCCGGCGCTAAGCGATTTGCGTGTGAAACGCGGTGTGATTATTGGTCAGCAAACCAAGATGAAGGGTTATGCTGACAAATTGACCCAACCTGTTAATGTAGCTGAGCTACAAGTGAAATTAGAGCTTCTCGACAACTATTTCGGCCGATTTAATGAAGTGCAAATGCAAATAGAAGCACTAGACGAATCAGAGCGCAACGGAGATAAGCGTGAGCAATACGAAGATACATTTTGCTTCATTAAAGCCAAGCTTACGTCGTTTTTGCCTCCAAGAAACAATTCAAACGCCAATTTAGACAATTCTCTTCATCTAATTTCCTCACTAAGACCTAGAACGTCACATCTTCCTAGGCTACAGCTCACACAATTTTCGGGTGACTATACCGAGTGGCCAAATTTCAGTTCAATGTTCAATACATTAGTGCATGATGATGATTCGCTTGTGAATATTGAAAAGTTTCAATTGCTCAGGTCGGCGCTAAAGGGTTCTGCGCTAAGAGTAATTGACTCATTAGAAATGTCATCCCAAAATTATAATATTGCTCTGAAAATGTTGAAAGAGCGTTTTGACAATAAACGGCTCATATTTCAGACACATATAAAAGAAATTTTCTGCCTTCGGGAAATCAAGACCCAATCAGTTGACCAATTAAGAGCGTTGAGTGATTCTGTGAACGCACATTATCGAGCGTTGCTATCGATCGGCAGTAAAGATCAAATTGGAGAAGGTCTTCTGCTGCATATTGTCGATTTCAGGCTAGATGAGACAACTCGAGCTAAATGGGAAGATGAAGCGCCTTTAAATGAAATTCCAACTTGGGAACAAATGTCGTCATTCATAGAAAAACTATGCCAGCGAAGAGAACATCTTTGCTCAAGCACTCAAAAACATACAACGTCAAAAACTTCGTCTCGAAAAACTTCGATGGTGGTTTCGCAAGACAAGTGCATTTATCCAGGGTGTGGAAGTGATAAACACAAATTGCCTGCTTGTTCCCAATTTATGGAAAAGACACCCTCAGACCGTCTGAACGTGGTAAAACAATTACGGCTCTGTATAAATTGCTTGCGACCTGGACACATGTTGAAAGATTGCAAGTCAAGCCATTGTCGCCACTGCGGAAATAAACATAATACATTGCTGCATTTGAAAAACATGGAATCGCAGAAATTAACTACTATAGCAATCCCTTCTACCAGTTCGTCATTTGAACCGAGTCTTCTGAAAGTTGAGTCTTCAAATGAATCTCATAACGTTTCGCTGATAGCTTCAAATAAAGGGCATGTATTCATTGCCACGGCAATTGTAGAAATTCAAAACAAATTCGGACAATTTATGAAATGCAGAGCTTTACTTGATTCAGCTTCACAGTTAAACTTCGCGACAGAACGTCTCGCCCAACAATTGCAAACAAAACGCGTTCGAGTTGACGCTACGATAAGTGGTATTGGCTCCACCAACACTAGAGTGAAGTTCAAGTCGGAATTAACTCTACGTTCTTGTCATAACAATTTCGTAACCAATATAGAGACATTTATTTTGCCAAAAATAACTGAGCTCCAGCCCGACCGTATCGTGGATACAATAGATTGGAACATACCCAAGAATATTAATCTCGCTGATCCTTCGTTCAACCAACCGCAAAGAGCAGATTTACTCATCGGAGCTGAGCTCTTCTTTGACCTTCTCTGTGTCGGTCAAATAAAATTGGGAAATAACTATCCAACGTTGCAAAAAACGCTATTAGGATGGATTGTCTCAGGTATTTTTCGAACATCTTCATCGACAGCCTCTTGCCATATTGCTACTTCACTCACTTCTCTCGTATCGGAAGATCCCTTGGATCCACTCATAAGGCAATTTTGGCAAATCGAGGATCATGAATAAGAATATTGCGAAACACATTTTATAGACACACACCAAAGACTGCCAAGCGGACGCTTCAGTGTCCAATTGCCATTTCGCGAGCAGCCAGAATTGCTGGGAAATTCATATCATATCGCTAAAAAACGTTTTCTCAATTTGGAAAGAAGGCTACATCAAACGCCAATCTTAGAACCATATTCGAAATTCATCAAGGAATACCTTGACCTACACCACATGGAACTTGTGGAACCAACATCCATGATTCCTCTACCGCGTATACATTATTTGCCGCACCATGCTGTACTAAAACCGGAAAGCAGTACCACAAAACTTAGAGTCGTATTCGATGGCTCATGTAAAACTGAATCAGGCTATTCGCTAAATAGCATTCTTCGTGTTGGGCCCATTGTTCAACCAGAACTGCTTACTATACTTTTGCGCTTCCGGCTTTATCGTTATGCTTTGACAGCTGACATCTCCAAGATGTACAGGCAAATCAGAGTCATGGATCTTGACAATTACCTACAGTGCATACTTTGGCGCGAGAGTCCAGAAAGGCCTCTTTCGACGTATAGACTCTTAATGGTCACATATGGAACGTCTTCAGCTTCGTTTTTGGCAACGCGAGTTCTACAGCAACTTGCCATCGAGGAGAACGAAACTTTCCCAAAAGGATCCAGCGTAGTACAAAATAACTTTTATGTCGATGATATGCTGGCTGGAGCTGATTCAACAAGTGAGCTATTTCAAATAAAGAACGAAGTCATAGGATTGCTGCGTAAAGGAGGTTTCACGCTATCGAAATGGTGCTCTAATCATGAGGAAGTAATTGATTCCATTGATGCTTCCCAGAGAGAAAAATTCATGAGCATTGCAGAAAACTTGAACGCGATTAAAACACTCAGCATGAGTTGGAATCCTTCTCGTGACGAATTCAATTTCGTTAATGCTGCTTCAGACCACTCAAATAAGATAACCAAACGCAACGTGCTATCCAGTATCGCTCGCTTGTTTGATCCGTTGGGGCTCATTAATCCAGTCGTCGTGAAAGCAAAAATATTCATGCAGCAGCTGTGGTCACTTAAAGTGGACTGGGACGAATCTTTGCCTCTCTCCCTTCAGTCAGAATGGCTTAAATTCATAAAGGAGTTGCATCACATCCGTGAAGTTAAAATACCTCGATTTATTTTCTCTCGAACGGTCACCATCGAGCTACACGGTTTCGCTGATGCTAGCATGAATGCTTATGGTGCTTGCATATATGTGCGACTTACGGATCAAACAGCTACTAATATTTCAAATCTGCTTATTGCAAAATCGAGGGTGGCACCCCTCAAGACTATTTCGATACCAAGACTGGAACTATGTGCAGCTCTTCTCCTCGTAGAACTATTATCGCGTACTCAAGCTTCATTGCAAACCATCGTTTCTGCATGCTATTGCTGGTCAGACTCTCAAATTGTCTTGGCATGGATCTCATCACCCTCATCAAAGTTTACTACGTTTGTCGCAAATCGGGTATCAAAAATCCAACAGCTTTCGAATGATGTTCAGTGGAATCATGTTGGAACAAAGGAAAATCCTGCAGACTTACTAAGCAGGGGAGCATGGCCTTCTGACTTAGTTCGAAATTCGCTGTGGCTTCATGGGCCTGAATTTCTAGCCAAACCAAAGCAGTTTTGGCCCAAACATAAGGCAGAAGATCTTCAAAACTTACCTGAAGAGCGAGCCGTCAAAACCTCGCTACTAGCAAGCCCGGACCCCGATTTAATTCAATTGTGCACTCATTGCAATTCGTTCCAAAAACTAAGAAGAATTTTCGCATATATTAATCGTTTTATTCACAATTCACAACCATCCAAACCGGTCAAGCTATGTGGGCCATTGAATGCAGAAGAGTTGGAATCAGGCTTGCAGCTCATGGTCAAGGTTGTACAGCAAACTTCATTTCATTTCGAAATATCTCAAATAAAAATCGGAAACAATAAAAAGGTCAAAGGTCCTTTGAACAATTTAAATCCATTCATTGACAGTAATGGAATTGTGCGAGTTGGAGGTAGACTGCAAAATTCAAATATGGATTATGACGCGCAACATCAAATAATACTGCCAAAATCACATTGCTTTACGACAGCTGTAATAAACTTTTATCATCGAAAGAATTTGCACGCAGGTGCTCAGACGCTGCTTGCAATCATTCGGACTCGCTTTTGGCCCATCGGCGGGAAGACCACAATTAAAAAGGTCATCCGTAGCTGCATCATCTGCTTTCGTTCGAGGCCTATCTCAATCCATCAGTTAATGGGTAATCTTCCTGAGGCCAGAGTCACACCAAGTCATCCGTTCACACATACTGGGTTGGACTTTTGTGGCCCTTTCTTTATAACAAACTTAATTCGAGGTCGACCGCCATCTAAGGTCTACTTATGCATTTATGTATGCTTTTCTACGAAGGCGTTACACTTGGAGCTTGTTTCTAATCTAACGTCAGAAGCATTTATCGGCTCCCTGAAACGTTTTATCGCACGCAGAGGACGACCCACCAAGCTTTATTCTGACAATGGAACCAATTTTGTCGGAGCAAGCAGACAATTATCAGAATTGAAGGAATTGTTTCAAACGCAGTTACACATAGATTCCTTAGCAGAGTTCTGCTCCGAAGAAGGCATCAATTGGGAGTTCATACCACCCAGGTCCCCGCATTTTGGTGGCCTCTGGGAGGCTTCGGTGAAACTAGCCAAATACCATCTAAAACGCGTTGCTGCCAACGCATCGCTTTCGTTCGAGGAGCTTCATACGCTTGTCTGCCAGGTGGAGGCAACAATCAACTCAAGGCCCCTCACTCCTATATCAGATGATCCAGCTGATCTCAACGCTCTAACTCCTGGGCATTTTCTAATTCATGGTCCTCTCAATGCCATCCCAGAACCTTGTATTCTTAATATAAATATTAATCGCCTTTCTCGTTGGCACGTGTGACACAAGCCTATCAGCATTTTTGGCAGCGCTGGAGTAAGGAGTATCTCCACTCTCTTCAATCACGATACAAATGGAAATTCGCAACCAACCCTGTGAAGGTCGGCGACCTTGTGCTACTGAAGGACGAAAACACGCCGCCCACGAAATGGAACTTGGGTCGCATCCACGAAACACATTCTGGACAAGACGGCTTTATCCGAGTTGTTACTTTGAAGACAGCTAAAGGAATCACACGTCGAGCTATCACCAAGATATGTCCGTTACCACAAGATGAAAATGAAGTCCATCACCCCACTCAGAGTAATTGAAGCAGCAGCTCCAAGGCGGCCGGAATGTTTGAATTTATAACTTAAACTTTTCAACAGTGTAAATTTTGAGCCACTTTATATGGTAGCACCCGACTACTGGCGACTTAACGGGTTGTAAATCGAGTAAATGCAGTAAAATTCAAGTCCAACAATTTTTTTCTTTTTTTTCTTCTTCGCATTTCGACCGCCAGCAGGTAAAGTTGTACCGAACATTATTATTATATTATTATTTGATTAACTAAATCGCATTTTCATTTCAACTTTCATAACATCGCAAAAACTATTGCGAAAAACCAATGTTCGAATTAGTATATATAAACATATATTTGAAAAAGGTTACACGCCAAACTGGACAACAGAAATCTTTAAGATTTGAAAAGTTCAAAACACCAGTCTTCTGCATTCCGATGACGAAACAGCTCCTTCGGACCTAGTCCAACACAAAATCTTATGATAAACTGGCCTCTCCAGTGAAAGTTCTTTCCAAATTTCGTCAAGTACTACGGTCAATCAACAGTCGGGGATTTCGTATTGGAGCTTCACTCCACTGACACCGGAAAGAACAACAAACTCTTAACATTTAATAGCTTCAATGGTAGCATGACCATGAAAAACTAGTAACATAACACCAATCCTGTAACATATTTGTTAGAAGACTATGAAGGAAATCCAATTGAAGGTGGATTCTATGAAGCAGAATTACTGAAAGCTAAAAACCCATCGTTGTATCTAGTGGAAAAAATTGTTAGAAAGAATGGAGACAAGGTATTTGTTAAGTGGTTAGGATTTTCATCAAAACACAATTCCTGGATAAATGTAAATGAAATACTTTGAAAATAAATTTAATAATCTCATGTAAAAAGTTACAAGTTTTTTTTTTTTTTTTTTGGTTCACCAACTTGTCGGACCAGAAATATGCTGACTTATTAAGAAATATGACTATGCTTTTTCATAAACAAAAGAAAAATGCTGTCTCATCACCCACTATGCTTTTTCATAAACATTAGCCTAAGCCCCCCCGCTAGCCTAAGCCCCCGCTCCACGCTAGCCTAAGCCCCCCGCTAGCCTAAGTTTCGGATAGCCTAAGTCCCCCGCTAGCCTAAGTTTCGTATAGCCTAAGTCCCTCGCTAGCCTAAGTTTTCGTTTAGCCAAAGTCCCCGCTCCCCGCTAGCCTAAATTTCGGATAGCCTAAGCCCCCCCACTAGCCTAAGTTTCGGATAGCCTAAGTTTCGGATAGCCTAAGTTTCAGATAGCCTAAGTCCCTGGCAACAACCGCGAAAAAAACTCCCAATTTTACGCAACGGAAAACGAAAAAAAGCAAAGCTCTCAACAACCGACAAAAAACCGGAAAAAAACGCCCAATTTTATGCAACGGAAAACGAAAAAAAAGCAAAGCTCTCAACAATCGACAAAAAACTAGAAAAAAAACGCGTAATTTTATGCAACGGAAAAAACACAAAAAAAAAACCGAAAAGAAACGCCCAATTTTATGCAACAGAAAAAAAAACCCAAAGCTCTGGGGGAGTGAATTCCTTATCAGCTTCATACAAGACTATGACGTCATCCATACAAAAGCTTCCTCCCCAACCTCCCTTGGTCGAGAAACGGTATATCCATACTACTTATACTTAACTTGACCATGTATGATAGGAGGTGATTATCATCTACATCTAGAAGATGTGACCTATAATATTAATTCATCTTGATTAATCTAATATATGAATTACTTCTGGTGTGGTGAATTGCATCTTTTGCATATCGCATTGCAATGTATAGAGGAAAATTTCTATAGAAAAGTGCAAGAAACTTTGCTCTAGAGATTGTATATAAATCGGTCGAAGGCATGGATAGAATCATAACAATCTCAACTTTCGCACCATCGGGGAAATCCTAAGCAATGGTAAGTCAGATTTTTTTCAAATTATAATTAACAGGGTATTATAAGTTTAATCCAGCCCTGAAAAGTTTGTAACGCATAGAACCGAGCCTCTGATGAAGAAAACTGTCGACTCCTTCGGGGTAGCTGTCATACAAAAGTCCTTAAGACAAGTGTTCACCAATATTGAACGATAACTTTAAAATGTTTTACGTTGGACAAACCTATCTTCACAAGGTAAACCTATTTCCTTCTTGATATTCAGTCTTCTAATACAAAAATTTTTTAGAAGTGATAACTTAAAAACGCACCGAACGATAACCGATCACCTTCCTGGTATATGCAGTTAGAGGAAAAACAATAAAGTGGATTTTATAAGGTAAGGCTATTTCCTTTTTATTTTGTGAAATACTAAATAAGGATATACAATCATCTAATCGCTAATCATCTCATTAGCGAATAACCTTGCATCATATCTACGAATATTAAGGAACAACAGGGCCAATCGTAATAAGGTTAGTCTACATATATATATATAGGACCAGCAAACGCCTTCTAACCATTTCTCATCGAGAAGCGTTTGAGGCCAGACGTTCTTTTTCATAACTTCGAAAATGTCGCGTTTTTTAATTATTAGAGACTGTACTACACAGGTCAAGCGGTTTAATGTACGAGGAAGGAAACTGGAACTCAAAATCCAGTCGGTGCCTGATACCGTAGAGCCTACTAGCTGGATTAAGAAGGCTATACAGGATATTGTTGTGTACGCTGTTCAAGACCTTCAACCGAAGGATCAGGTCGGGATTACATTTTGCGGCGTCGACTTCAAGGAGCGAGGGCCTGCATGAATGAATTTTAGAGATGCTGCTTCTATTGAAATAGATGATATTTGGGGTTTACTATCAAAGATTTTCCAAAGCAATTCATCAGGACTAAGTACGGATACATTCTGCCTAGGAGTAACATCAGTACGGCTGCCTGCCGGTACTGGCCGTACAAGAAAATACAGTTCCTTTGACGAGGAGTGTGCAGCTAGAAGGGGTATTATCGTCATAAACAACAAAGATAATCTATGTCTACTACAAGCCCTAGTTGTTGCAATTGTTGCAGTTGTAAAAGACTCTAATTACAGCAAAACTAGAAAGAATGTAGGAAATGTTCAGACTCAGCTTGGTATGGAGTTGCTGACAAAGTCGGCTGTTAGCATACCGAGTGAAGGCGCGGGTATTCCTGAGCTAAGAATACTTCAAGAGGTTCTTAAGGAATCGTATCAAATTGTGGTCTACCAATACGCGAGTAAAGGTCGTACTGTGATTTTTGAGGGGCCTATAAGCGGCTGAATGTTGTACACCATAAGGGGCATTTCAATGTAATAGTCTCAATAACATCGGCCTTTTGTTGCGGTTATTTTTGTAGCCTTTGTAGTCAGCCTTATGATCACAAAAACAGGCATCGTTGTGAAAAAACATGCCCCTGCTGTCAACAGTCACCGGTATGTTCAAGTAATATTAAAAACAAATTTTGCAAAGATTGTATCCGTGAGTTTAGAGGACCAGAGTGCTACGAAAAACATCAAGCTGCTGGATCATTAGATAGGAGTAGTGTTTGTGAGCAAGTGAAAAAGTGCCTTGAGTGTCTCAAAACTTTCAATGCGAGTAAAATGCATGTTTGTGGAGAAATTTTTTGTAAGATTTGCAAAATTAACGTGCCACAGGGGCATGCTTGCTTCATTCAGCCTGACAGCCGCAAACCACAGGGCAAAAATGTTCTTTACGTTTTCTATGATCTCGAAACACGTCAGGAAAAAATTGGTGATGAAAAAACAATAGAAGACCAAATCTCAATTGGGGAAATAAAATTACACGAGCCTAAATTATGTGTGTCCCAGCAAAGATGTGTACAGTGCATTGACCACAAAATAAATATGTGCCAAAAATGCGGTTTGAGAGAACATGTGTTAAAAGTCAAGCCAGTAGAATTTTTTTTGGAGTATTTACTGAATCAAAGAAAGATATTCAAGGAAGTGATTGTACTTGCTCATAATGGGCAAGCGTTCGATCATCAGTTCCTTCTCAATCGCATACTTTACCAGACAGACGTAAAAGTAGAATTAATAATGAGAGGAACGAAAATTATAACCATGCAGATAGGTAACCTTAAATTTCTTGATTCTCTAAATTATTTCCCCATGGCTCTATCACAGCTACCGAAGGCCTTCAGCTTACCGTCGAGTTTTAAAAAGGGCTATTTTCCGCATCTATTTAATACAATAGAAAATGAAGGGTGTGCTGGACCGTTGCCGCTAGCTAAATATTATAGCCCGAACACGATGAAAACAGAAGATCGTAACACCTTTCTGAAATGGTACGAACAGCACAAGACTGGAGAATTCAATATGCAGCAAGACTTGGAGGAATATTGCAAAAGTGACGTACAGATTATGACTGAAGCGTGCCTGAAATTCCGTAGTTTAATGATAGCTGAGTGCAGGGTTGATCCGTTTGTAGAAGCTACTACTATAGCCCCGCATGCAACCTTGTTTTCCGACGTAATTTTCTGAAACCCAACACAATCGGCATAATCCCTAAAAATGGGTACCGTTACGCTGATAATCAGTCGAAGGAGGCCATACAGTGGTTATTATGAGAGGCGGATCAGCGTTAAATTAATATCCAGCATGCAGCAAATGGACGAGAAGCTGTAGTAAATGGCGTTAAAGTGGATGGGTACTGCTCCGAAACACAGCAAATCTTCGAATTTCACGGCTGCTATTATCATGGTCACGTCTCCTGCTTACGGCATAATCGTGACGAGCCCCTGCATGATGATCCAACAGATACGTTAAACCATCGATATGAAAGAACTATTTCAAAAACTGCTCGATTACGTGCTCTTGGATATGAAGTATTTGAAATGTGGGCCTGTGACTTCGATAAACGACTTAGTATCGATAAAAAGGGGATGAATTATTTAACCTATCATCCGCTGTTGAATAGTTCACCTCTAAAACCGAGAGATGCCTTTTATGGTAGACGAACTGGGAATACCTATAGTTACTATACGATAACTGCTCAAAACTTGATTTAAAGATGATAGAGGGGATAATTAAGTGTAAAATACTGGCACCAGAAGAATTACTACACCCCGTGTTGCCTCTTAAGCAGACTATCAAATTGATGTTTTCACTTTGCCGAACTTGTAGTAAAAATAAAAATCAAGACGAGTTTTGCCCCCACTCTAATGAAGAAAGAGCATTGATAGGGACTTGGGTGATAGATGAGATGACGAAAGCTGTTGGAAAGGGGTACAAGCTACTTGAAATATATGAGATATGGAGTAATGATGTGAGGCAGTACGGTAAATTAGCAGCTACTGATGGATTGTTCACAGATATGATGAACAAGTTTATTAAAATGAAACAGCAGGCTTCAGGCTGGCCGAGTAAATGCTCATCTCAAGAGGCAAAAGAAAAGTATATTGAGGATTTTCTGTCTATCGGCAACGTCAAACTAGAGTTCGATGAAATGGTCGGCAACCCTGGTTTAAGATCTCTAGCTAAATTGATATTAAACTCGTTCTGGGGAAAATTTGGACAGAGAAGATAACACATTACTAAAATACCTGGCGCCCAACGTGGGGCCTATGATAAAAGACGCGAAGAATTCCGGACAACGTGTTTTGAACCCATATTGCAATCTGCAGGTAAGCGGTGAACAGATCTTTTCCTCATATCGAACAGGCGAGACCCTAGAAATCAAAATTGTTTAGAAAATTTTAGGCTGAATCTTTTGCCGCATGTGTAAAGTGAGTTTAGGTAGAAATCCTTAGAGGCAGTCATAGAATACGAAGTTCCATATCGGTGTGCGTAGACGGTACTCAACGTCGGGAACCGCAACTTAGTGCAATAGAAAGAGATAGTGATTCAGTATCGTGTAGTGTAGGGAACTAAGATTAACATAAAAATTAATTTTCTGAGTTAGTGGAGGTGACCTGTGTAGCAACCTGACGTGTCATTTAAATGTATAGGTAGTGCCGCAGTGACGAACATATATTGAGGGTGAGAGAGAAACGACAAGGCAAACCGTGTAAGCAAAAACAAGTTCCGACGCGGATGAAGTTGGTTGAAGTGCTCCGTGGTATCACGCATTGGTTTTAAGCAACTTTGCAGCCGAATCTCGCAGCCTGCCGCCCCGTCCACTTAAAACTGCAGCGGCCGTGTCTCAAAACTCCATAAGAATTTCCAAAGCCTGGTAAATCTCGCCATAGGATTCCAGTCCATAGCGGGTTTGTTGGTACAGGTCCAGTGACATTTCGGAGTTTGTGTCAGTTGATGTTTGACATTTCAAAACCCAAGAATCCAGATTAAGTGACAATTTCTAGGAATAGTTAAGCAAATAATTTAGTGGGCAGTAAAGTTACGGTTGAGAATCGCAACTCGTGAGCGCATAAGCTTGGGAAGGACATTTCCAAAATTCCGTCCGGTTCTTACGAGACTTTCGTATGGTAGTGCTATCCGCGGATATTAGTATTTGAAGTGGGCTGGGACTACTGGCAAATTGACGCGAATTTGTGAAACCTACGAACCATAGGGTTGTGGTCTTTAGGCGCCTTTGGCAATTTTGGTTTGGTATTAGCGAGGGTATCATTCGTAAATTTCATAATGGAGATAAACCGCGATGAACTGGTATATGAGATTGCAAGTCGTGCGTTGCCATCTGGTAGTGTGGAGTTGATGAGAGCAGCTCTTCGCAGCGCTTTATAATTGGAACAAGACGGGACGAGCCTGATAATACCGGATTACCCTTTCACCGTGGCAGATGATTTTCGTGAGGTGGCAGATAAATTAATTGAGATAGAAGATCTTACAACGGCTTTGGTAGGGGAGTAGGATCAGCTGACTATCGGAAGATTAGGACCAAGATTCAATGATCGTTCAATAGGCTAGAGCGTTGCGAGGCCAAGGACGACGAACGAAAACCTGTCCTGGAGTTAAGGGCCAAAGTGTTAGCAGCACTAACGAAACTTGACGGGTTGGGTGAGAACAAGGCAGATGGGGAGGCGCTTGCCCTATCACACGCAGGGCCGTGCAGGGACGGAATCGAGTGCTCGACACCAATTGTAGGAAAGAAGTCAGAAACTTTCGTATTTCGCGATGCCGTTCCCGTTGCTAAATAGGGTATTCACTTTTCGGGCGACGCAAAGGGTCAGTCAGTGACTGCTTTCCTCGAACGAGTGGAAGAGCTGCGAGTGGCACGAGGAGTCTCGAAGTTCGACTTATTTAAGTCTGCTGCTATTCTTGTGGGAATGAGGGGGTGATTCGGAGGAATTGCCCCAATTGTTCGAAGCTAACGGGAAACGCCAACGGAGATTGCTGACGAGTGGCCGAGCAAACCCCAAACAAGAAGCCGCGGGTAGTGAGTCGTTCATAAATCTGTTGCAATGGGTCAATTCGACTTTACATTGCGCCGTTAAGAAAATTGGTGCTCTCTGCCAAGGTACGGCCTATTGTCAACTTATGAATCTACTATTTCCGGATTCGATTCAGCTAAAGGAAATAAAAGTCGACGCAATGTCGGATCAAGACTTTATTTTTAACTGGGAATTACTTCAGGGTGCTTTCCGAAAAGCTGGAGTTGATAAGGTAATACCAATTAGGCGGCTGATTACAGGAAAATGTCGCGACAATGTTAAGTTTCTGAAGTGGTTTAAGATTTTTTTCGATAAACAGAAGATAGGACCCTCTTTATATAAAGAACCATCAGTGGTTCCGGTAGGGTCAATCGCAGAGGTCGGGAAGGGAAGGTATAAAAATAGTATTCGGAGAGAGCGTACTAGAGTCAACAAGTTTACCACCAGGGAACCTACTGGTGTGACTGTTGAAAGTACACCGCAGGTGACGGAACCCAAAAGAACGGAAAACAGCGCTACCCGGACGGGAGAGCGAAGTCTAACAGTTAACCCTCTCATTAGGGTTGACTACTTACTAGAGCGTAGAGAAGACGATGAACGACCATATATGCGGGTGACAATTCTAGGTGCCCCACTCATAGGCTTATTGGATTCGGGGGCTACGCGGACAATCTTGGGGTCCAAGGGATGGGAACTGGTCCAACAACTGGGTTTTTCTACATCAAGGTCAAGATCCACGCAAGTTGCGTTAGCTGACGGCAAGAGGGTCGGCGTGAATGGAACCGTGGAGGTGCCAATCGAACTCCAAGGTCGGGTGAAGGTCCTGGAAGTGTTAGTTGTTCCGACCGTGACGGTCGACCTTATCCTGGGGGTCGATTTCTTTAAAGGCCTGGAGGTAGTTCCAAATCTCGGAACCGGCGAATGGTACTTTGGCTCTTCCGGCCAAAGTGAAGTGTCTAGTATAGCCACGATTCAGGCCAGATCCAGTCTGAACCCTCAACAACAAGCGCGGCTCGATAGATTAGTGAGTGAGGCTTTCGCGCTTATGGGGAAGGGTTTGGGGTGCACGACCCTGGTTGAACACGTTATCCGGGCGCAGGGAGAACCCATCAAGCAGCGGTATAACCCGGTATCATCAGTGGTACAACGCGACATTGATGCAGAATTGAACGATATGCTTGAGAAAGGGGTAGTGGAAAAGTCGGCAAGCCCTTGGTCATCCCCAATATTGCTTATTCCAAAAAAGGATAAAAGTTTTCGGTTTTGTATAGACTTCCGCCGTGTGAACAAAGTAACGGAATTCGTCCATTGTGCTCCCCGTTTGAGTTTGAAGAACTCATGGAACCTAAAACCATTTTGTGGATTTTATAAAGTTTGCTATGTTACATAGCTTTCCTGTATCGATATTACCGAGGTCATCGAGGAAATAAGCGCCAAGGTTCCGTCTTCTCGTTTTCGATAGGCCCGGACACTCACATAGGACGTGAAAGATTGACTCCTCCACTTCTATGTCACCGCAGCTACGACAAAGATCATTTGCGTCGGCTCCCAGTCGTCTAGCATGTCTACCGATCAGGCAGTGCCCTGTGAGCACTCCGATTAGTGTGCTAGCATCTTTCCTGCTCAGACTCAGGATATACTTGCTTTTCCCGTTATCGTATTCGGGCCAAAGAGTTCTTGATATTGAGCATGTAGTTAGGTTTGACCATCTATTGCCTGCCCGCTGCAAGCATAGTGAGTCGATAGACTGATTTATGGATCCGATGGGAATAGCAATGAGCTGGTCCATCACTAGTGAGCTTAGGCTAGAGCCTGCTCGAGCGAGTTCATCAGCTTGATCATTCCCCTGGATTCCACAGTGGCCTGGCACCCAGCAGAGGGTAATATTATGCCGTGTGCCGATGGTGTTAAGAAAACCACGACACTGTCTAACTAGTTTTGATCGTGTTGAGTTCGAGCTAAGGGCCTTAATGGCTGCTTGGCTGTCAATGCAAATAGTGATGTCTTCTGTAGCATTCACCTTTGCTTCAATAATTTTGCAGGCTTGAAATATTGCAAAGATTTCCGCTTGAAATACACTGGCATTGTCCGGTAGCTTGAAGGACTCATTAATATCGAGTTCCTGTGAGAACACCCCCGCGCCTGTACCAGAAATCATTTTCGAACCGTCGGTAAATACCATTATGGTCCTGTTGACTAGGTTGCGTTCTACATTCCAGTCGACCCTGTGTGGGATTTTAACAGAAAATTCCCTACTGAAATCTAATTCTGGCACAATGTAGTCCGTTTCCCTGTTCGTATCACACTCCAAGAAGTCATTGAGTATGGTACTGTGACCAGCAGGTCTAGTTCTCCAGTAACCTAACTCTTTGAGTCTAAGAGCGCCTTTTGCAGCCATGCTTTTGATGTGCATGTCCATTGGTCTAAGTGAAGGAGGATGATAGCATCACCACCCCTTATACCATACCATACCATACCATACCATACCATACCATAGTGCGAGGGTGGGGGTTGTTTTTCCTAACTTTTGAACGGCTTATGCTAGAAAGTTGAAACTCGGTATATACATGTAAATCAACTAGAAAAGTAGTTCCAATAAAAAAAAATTTCATTATTCATTGGGGTTCAGAAGGGGGGGGGGGCAGAAAAAAATTTCAGTATATATTTTCACGATTTTCGTCATATCTACTAGGTCTTTCGAAATACTGAATTCATTTTTATTCTACGGATTCTTCATATGAATACCTAGAATATGTTTTCAAGATTTTTTGAAATTCGACCCCTAAGAGGGTGTAAACTGGCTGCATACTTTTTCATGAATTCCACCATGTTTCTCAGGTCTGATCAGATATCGAATATCTTTTCACTTCCCCAGGCTTGTTTAATAATCAAATATTTTTAAGTTTTGTTTTTTTCAACCTCTAGACCACATCCCGGAATATGACCCAATTATATAATTCATATGTTACACCCTTTTCTAACCGCTTCCCGAACTTTTTGTTAGGTTTTCAGTCACATAGTAACATAAACCGCATCCCCGAATTGAACGCGTTCTGAACTTTGGCTGGAAAAATAATAAAGTTGCGCCCAGACTGGTGGCAGATTTTTTATTGGTGGAAGAAAATTACTCTTTGGTAGCTGTGATACTACGTATTGTGAAAGTGTCTTTATAAATTATAACTATATTCAAAGTTTTACAAAATTTTATAAAACTTAACGATAAAATTCAGTGGTAAGTTAATTTTAAATTATTTTAGATTTAATTATTTAATATTTCAAATAACTTTGTGTTGAAAAAATTGATGTTTTAATAATTTTTGTAGAACTCTTTCATTGATCTATGTTAACAGGATTTACTTTATTTTTAGATTTTCAGGCATCATCGCACCCCAGAATTAAACAGGTTTCTGAATACTACTCTGTTGGCAGATTTTTTAGTTTTGTAGTCCGTGTGCTTGAACTTATAATTTTAAATTTCAGTGATTAAGTAAAGATGAGATAGTAACAAAGCCCACGAGGACCTGAAGGGATCGCAATGGGCCCATAAGGCGCCTAGTGAGCGAGGCAGTCCTAGCGCTGCGCCCCTTCTTAAACCTAAACCTAAACCTAAGTAAAGTTTTGATTTTTTAAGTTTAAATACCATATATACATATACTACAATGAGCAAGTTTAATGTTAAATGCTCAATAATTTGCTGTGCACCCACAGTTAAAAAAAATCCGGAGAGAAGATTCCTTGTCTTTCCCAAACGCGATTCCATGAAATGGAAGTCGTGGATTGAAGCATGTCATGAATCCAAAACGGAAATTTTTGAGAAGAAAAAACCATATATTTGTAGTGCCCATTTTTCAGCTTCTGATTTCGGAAAAAAAAAATTGACACTGGATGCCATTCCTTCCTTGCTTCTGACGACAAAAACTGATACTTATGGGTAACCACACTCTCGCTCACCTTCGCCACATGTAAACACTTCCTTGATTACAAAAACTTATAAAAGAAAACGATATATAAGTACGGATTTAACTTTTGAAGATTTAAACTTATTACCGGTTTCTGTGAATAATAATAGAATTGCAGAGCCATCTGATAATAAGGACTTTTGCGACAGTTGTCTTAGTTTTCAAAAAACTATTGGTTTATACCAGAAAAGAGTTTCTCAGTTAAGCTATGCATTGAAGAAAAAAGATATTTTAATCTCAAAATTAAGAAACGCATTTAAAAGAAAATCAAAAATATATTTACGCTAGATCTCAAACCTGAAAAATAGAGAGCAAAATTATAAAATACCAACGAAACCCGGTTTGAAAATTGCAATGATCATTGAACAAGAATCGAAAGCAGATCCTTATTCCAAGACATTTGCTTCTATGTTGCTTCAAAGCGGTAGTCCTTAATCTCTTGATGAGAAATGGGTTTCACAATCTCTATATTTTCGAAATACAGCCCTATATCTATTTATGCGTGATGTATTGGGATTTCAAATGCCCCATCCAAGTTCTATCCATAAATGGTCAATTATAAAGAGTCTATCACCTGATATGGGCCGTTATATTTGAAAGTGGAATAAGTCCACTTTTGGAAAAAAATGAGTTAATGGTAATTTTAGTAAGATATAGATATCCTTTTTATATATTTGTAATCAAACATTCAATGGAGCACGATTTTCTAATAAAGAAAACAAATTAATTTTAGCTATAAAATTTAAAGGTAAAAAATTTTTTTTTTAAGTGGAACAAGTCCATTTTAATACTGATAGTAGTTTTAAATTTTCAAATTGCAATTATTATTGATGTTGATTGACTTCAGAGTGCATTGCTCATAGGCGCGCCGTGAGGGGGGCCAGGAGGGGCCGGGACCCCCCCAGATCCCTGCTTGGACCCTCCCAGAAAAATAATTGTGGCCCCTTCCAGAGAAATAGCCGCAAACACTTTATTTGTCAATTGCGCTGTATTGCGCATTTAAATATGGTATATCCCAACATTAAAATAATTTGCAAATCACATTTGTATACATTGTTGCAAAATCGTCAAGTATTTATAAAAATAAAAATAAAAATAAAATTATAAATCTTTAATAATAAAATCAATAATTTCAAATAAATTTTACTCGTTACTAAGCAAGCAAGCATCATTATGTTTGTACATACGCCACATGTCCATAATGCCAAAGGATTTAGTTTTCATTTGATGAACCTTATATCGCCGTAAATTTTTTCATGCATTAAGATTAGATGTGAGTGCAAAAGAAGGATTGAAGTGGAATAGACTTTTGAATAGAAGAACTTTTCTGAGAATCATAGCGTTTTTTTATTGTTTGTCTAATGAAGCTCTTTGTGAAACTTACCATTAAACTTAAGACATTTGAAATCATTCCTATGCAACGCAATATGATATTTTCGAATGTGGGTTAAATATTTTTTAATGTCAGTAAAAGGACTTTTATTTTGTTCATTATTTCACTACTGCAAAAAAGCAAGAAATCATCGTGCCTTACCTTATGCGCGATATTAGAACGGAAATTTAATTAAATATTTAAATTTTTGTATATTTATATATATTTAATTATTTTTGATAATAAAAAAAAAAAAAAAAATATTTAAATTGCAAAACATAGGATACATAACTATACACTTCTTTCACAATTTACACAACTTTAAGAGTGCAGGGGGTTTTCTGAACTTTGATCGATCGTTTCGATTGCATTCATACTGAAGGAAATGCAAACGAATTCCGGCGAGGATTCTTACAAGAAAGTTATAAAACGCTTTTCAATTTCAGAAGAATTTTTGAAATATACAAGACGATCTTCAGTTGTCTTCCAAATGTAAAAAAAGCTTCTTAAATTCAAAACACTGGTTCGTTATAACTGATAAAAATATTTTCAAATTAAAGGACTTACTTGTTTTAGCAAAAATAATATATGTAGCGTATGTAGCTTTCCGGATAAAAAACTGTTTATTTTTATACTCTAGATGAACATATAGAGTATTATAAGTTTAATCCAGCCCGAAAAGTTTGTAACGCATAGAACCGAGCCTCGGACGAAAAAAAGTTACATATTATTTTGTGTTTATTTTTGGCCAAAACACCCAAATCCGTTTGCTGTCCGTCCGTCCGTCCGTCCGTCCGTCCGTCCGTCCGTCCGTTAGCACGATAACTCCAGAACGCGTTGACCTAGGAAGTTGAAATTTTGTCACAACTTGTAAAATGGAAAAAGTAAGGCTAAGTTCGTTAATGGGCGATATCCTTCCACTCCTTCGGGTACCTCTCATACAAGAGTCCTTAAAACACGTTTTCACAATTATTGCTCGAATGCTTCAAGTTAAGAACTTGAAATTTTGCATACTTAAGGCTTATAATGTTTGAATCGAAAGTTCCGAATATTATGCAAATCGCATGAGTCCTTCGTGTAGCAGTCTAGAAAAGTCCTTCAAAAATGTGTGCTTTTTGCTGAATCCACTATAACTCCAGAACGAGTTAAAGCAGGAAATTCAAATTTTACAGGAATTAGTTTTATTCCAAAACCAAGACGGAATTCATTAATTAGTGCCATCCGTCGACTCCTTCGGGTAGCTGTCATACAAAAGTCCTTAAAACACGTGTTCACCAATATTGAACGATAACTTTAGAACGCTTTACGTTACGACTTTGAAATTTTGTATACGTTGGTTTTATAATAGTCGCAGCTGAAACTATTAATATGAAAAATATCCCATAAGTGTGTCCAAACTTACTTTATGGAACTCTCTATAAATCAAAAAATCGAGTAGCCACTATACAATAGTTTCAACCTGTAAGTAAAAGGTCATGTAATAATTGCTTGTGCACTTCTCATTCTTTTGATATATGTATTTCCAAATAAAATATAAATCGGAGTTCAGTATTTCATCTAGAGTATCATACGATTGACTTGCAGCCGATCGTGACTGCGTTATGTTTAATCTTGTGTTCCGATAAAGAACAAATGAAACGCAATCGAATAATTAAATCAGTGGGGTCGGTACTGAGTGACTTTAAACATGAACATGGATGAGAAAATATAAACGAATACGAAGCTGTTAAGTGAGAATTGCGGAGATAATACATAGAAAAGATGCTAGAATTTTATAAATTAAATTTATTTTTTATCGAAATTGAAAAAAATTTCTTATGAATACAAAAAAATCTTCTACATAGCCATCAAAGTCTTCAAATCTTGGTAACGGTAAAATTCTACCATTTGAAGAAAAATCTTTAAATTTGGCATTACTGCTAATACTCAAGATATATTCTCGAATCTCTCAATCATGAACATTGAATCCAATTTTAAGGACTCTCTTTTGGTTGCTACTCGAAAGTAAAAGACAATGAGTTCCCTAAATTGCGTGAAGACAGGATTTTCGTATGGCAACTACTCGAAGAAGGACGACTCATAGGAACAATGTATAACACATTTGAAAGTCGTAGACTTAAGCTTTTATTACACTGTATGACCACGCTGTCAAATTGCAGTAATATGCAATGCGAACTAGGCGAATACAAATAAATCTCACAGTCAGATTTATTTGTATTCGCCTACTTCGCATTGCATATTACTTCAATTTGACCACTTGGTCAAACAGTGTAATACAAGCTTGCATATGCAATGCGAAGTAGACGAAAACTAATAAATCTCAAATTATTCATTCGGTCAAATTCACCAATTTGCATTGCTTACTACTGCAATTTGACAGCGTGGTCATACAGTGTAATACTAGCTTAAGACTAATCATTCATTATACGAACACCTAATCTGTAAACACAAAAAGGACGGACTTGTACGAAAAACATGTGTGCCTTTCAAAAGAAGTCGTATATTCTGATTCATTCGGGCCCTGGCCCCTGCCAGATTTCAGCCTTACAAACGGCACCGTAGACAAGATTACGGTATTATAGTGTAGAGAGAAGTAATTTCAATGATTTGGTTTAGTTTCATTTCGCAAGTTCGACTATTTGGTATTTCTTGTTCTAATCGATTGAACCGTGAGTATTAATATAATTATTGTTATTAAGATAGAGTCAAAGTTTTAGATAGATAATATTTTATAGAGTTATTACAATGAGTGCACAATACTATACAAAAAAATACAATATCTCAATCTGTTCTGATAGTGATGTTGGTAAGTAAGAGTAATAAATTTTGTTGCGGGAATATTGGACTGTTTTTTTTTATAGAAATGAGACCCATGAATATCAGCAAAAGACGACTTTTGGATTCAGATGATGATGGCAATTTCACCAATATAAATTCAGCGTTCTTCCAATCTAAGAAGAGGACTCGAATTTAACAATTGCCAGATTCAAGTACAGATGAAGACGACGCTACTTATTTTCAATTACATCGTGAAAATAATGATCAGAAAATTTGGAAAGTCAAAAGAAATAGAGGCGAAAAATATTACACAAAAACTGAAAATATTATTCCTTCGAAGAAATTTAAAAATAAGGATTGTAAATGTGTGAAAAAGTGCAAAAGTCGTGTCACGGAGGAAGATCAGATATCCCTCTTTAATATTTTTTGGGTAATGGGGGATTTTGAGAAACAGAGTACATTCTTGTGCGCATCAACGCATCGTACGCCAATAAAAAGAAGACGACGTAGAAATTATAATGGGTCAGCTAGAGATTGTAGTCACAAATATTTTTTAAAATTGAAAAAGGAAAGCGTTGCAGTATGTAAAAAATTCTTTCTAGGAACGTTTGATATACCAGTAGGAAGACTACATAGGGCTCTCAACGCAAAGCCATTAGGGAAAGACTTCCGTGGAAAAATGAAACGATCTTGCAGAAAGAGTGATGATGATCTAGTAACTGCCTTGAAAAACCACATACAAAGTTTTCCGTACTATGAAAGCCATTACACGCGTTCTCACAATCCAGACAGAAAATACTTAAATTCTGAATTGAACTTAAGAAAACTGTACAACATGTATGTCGAAAAGTGCGAAGAGAACAATGCAACATTTCTCAGCGAGCAAATTTACAGGAAAATTTTTAAGAAAGATTTTAATTTAATTTTTACTTTCATCACCCACATAAAGACACGTGCCAAAAATGTGATTTGTTGAATATGAATATTAAAGAAACCTAAGACCCCGATGAAAAGAGCAGCCTAGTGGAAGAACGTAACATCCATTTATGTAATGCAGAACGGGCTAGAAAATGTTTAAAAGATGTTCAAAACTTAGCATCAATGAATCCAGATACATATTACGCTTTTTCGTTCGATCTACAAAAAGCCCTTCCATATCCGAAATTATCAGTTTCTATTGCCTATTCTAAGCTGCTCCATTCAAAGTAATTTTTTTATTTAATAAACAAGGAAGACCTAAAAATCTATGCAACATTATTATGTTGCCATTATATAATACGTCAAGACCGATAACAAATGAGAAATACCGTGATATGAGGAGCTTACGGCCTTACATACCACCTATTTACCACGAACACTTCACTATGCTAAGTGCAAAAGAGAAATAAGTTTAATATTTTTTTTTATTTTAGTTATGTTAACGAATTAAGTTCATTTTACAGTTTTTTTTATATCTTATTTTCTTATATAACTGAAAATAATTCTTAATAAACTTGATTTTTAGTGAATTTACATATCTTCATTTAAATTATAATTTCTTACATTCAAAAATCCATTTTAATAAAGACAATAACAATAAAAATATGGACTTAAACTTACACTTGTATTCATTTTTTATAATAAGTTATTTTTGAAAGTGGATTTTTTAGCTCCAAATGGACTTATTTGGAGCTAAAAAATCGGTTATTTTCTTTAACAATTTCAAAAACTATTTGTGCATAATAAAATTTAACAGGTTTATAGTGTTTCTACATCATCCGAATCATATTAACGTTTACCAATATTTTTAAATTACTTCAAGCGTAAAATATCTCAATTTATGAACAAAATGGACTTATACCACTTTCAAATATAACGGCTCATATAATGAAAACATTTTGGCCCAAATGAAAATCCAAGTTGATAAATTAGATAATAAAAGTAAGGAAGTTGTTCTTGTTTTTGATGAAATGGCCATTCAAGAAAACTTAACATATAATGTTGTCCACGACCGAATTGATGGTTTTATCGATTATGGAAATGGCAACCGAAAAAATGAGAAAGCGAAGCATGTATGTGTCTTTATGATTCGTGCTATATGTGGTAAATTTAAGCAAGTTTTGGGTTACGCAGTATGTGGTGCTTCTATTCCCTCCGAAACTCTGAAATATTATATTTACCAAAGTATAGATATTTGTTCTAATTTAGGCTTAAATGTAAAGTTAATAACTTGTGATCAGGGTTCTACAAATAGATCTCTTTACAAAAAGTTAGATATTACAATCGACAAAAATTATTTTGAATATAATGGGAAGAAAATATATTGTTCATTTGATGTGCCCCATCTTTTTAAATCAGTAAGAAATAATATGTTACACAAGGACCTTCAAACAGAAGATGGTATTGTTAGTATGGACTAGTGCTGCGACATCGACATCGATGTTTCTAAACCCTTACCATCGATGTTTTTACTTCGATGTTTTTCAAACATCGATGTTTTATAACAACATCGACATCGATGTTACAGGCACATCCAGGTGTTACTTTATTATTTTAATAATTAAGTATTTTTTTTTGATCCTCACACCAATCTCTTATGCTGTTATGACACTGGCTATTTAGCGGCTATTTCTTAAGTGCAATAAAAGTAGGTACAATAACTGCCACATCGTGTGACAAGGCGAACAACATTAAAGGAAAAAGATACCACTCGGCATCTAGTAACCGAAATTAACAACTGCATTGTTAAGAAAAATACCGATTTTAGCGCGTTTCATAACATAACATGGCACTTTCCACAATTTATACGTACCAAACTATTAAAAACAAGTCTGTAGCAGGTCGAAGATCCACTGGTAGAAAGATTTTCCTAGGATTAAGTGCTAGAATGTTGCGAAACACTGCTTGAATGCTCTATGTTGCGGCTATTTTGCGGCTTTGTTGCGGCTATTTTGCGGCTATTTTGCGGCTATTATGCGGCTATGTTGCGGCTATTTTGCGGCTATTATGCGGCTATGTTGCGGCTAGTTTTTGACAGTACTCACTTTATACTACTCGGACTGTCTCTCTCACACCAAATTCAAAATTGTATGTTACAACTTCTATCCCTCTCCATTTGGATTTACTAGCCGCTCCAAAGCCGCAAAAATAGCCAGTATCATAACTGCATTAAAAAAAGAGGTAAAACATCGATGGGACCAAATGAAACGAAACTACGAAGCAGGCAAAGTTTCTGAAAATACATGTGATGAAATTCGTTTGCGTCGCAATCAATTTTTTTTGACTTGACGTTTGAAAATTTTCTTGTTTCTTGCATTTGTTTGGCTACGTAGATGATATCCTTTTCTTAAGTGTTGTGATAGATATGTGTAGAAAATCTATTGAATTTTCCTTATATTTGTACGGAGTCTTTTGAGTACCTATATGCTACCCCTATCGTACATATGCACTTACATATTTGTTATATCATGACTTTTCGATGACCATTAGCAGCAGGGGCGGATCTAGACTTTGCTGTTGGGGGCGGAATTTTTTTGATTTGAACTTTTTGTTTGATCAAGTTCTGTGGGATTTTACATAGCTACATATGTAGCACTTAGCAAAAAAAAGGTCATCTGACGAGATCATATTGTTTTCATCACCAAAGTTGTGACCTTACCTTTCGAAAAATTTTGTTCTTGAAGAACTAGTGAAAACAATAATGAAAAAACAAGTTTTTGTTTCTTTTCATTTTTTAACTAACAAAAAACAACAACAATCTTTTTAAATAAGCCCTACTTGATTATCCAAGGATAAAAATTACCAGAGATATGAATTTTCAAAGAGAAATGGGAAATTTTCACGATAACTAACAAAACAATAAGATAGAAACAAAAAATTTAAATTATGTTTTTTTTCACTTATTCTTCGAGTACACAAATTTTAAAAGAATCGAAGACGATAAGGTCAAAATTTCAGCGATTCTTGATTAAATGACCCCTTTTCTTTAAAATAATTGAGAACCACTATAATTTTCTTCGATTTTTTTGACCCCGATCCCATTGAAATCCCAAGTTAATTTTTTAGCTTGTTTCGAAAAACAGAATAACCCACAAAATAAAAAAATAAAAAGAAACCGTTTTAAGATTTTCAAGGATAAAGAACAAAGTATTCATCCTTACAAAAAATTTCAAGGATAATTTTTATTGCGACAACCCTCCCCTTTAAAATAAGCTATACATTATTATAGGATAAACATTACCGGAGATATGCATTTCCAAAGAGGACTAGGACATCATTTTAACTAAAACTTAAACATACTATACCGTACAAAAAACATACTGCAGTCACTATAAGCTGCAAGCCAATCCTATGATACTCTAGATAAATACTTAACTCAGATTTATATTGTAGTTGGGGATACTGTAGAATTACGTATGTGCATGTTGTATGATTGCTACTCAAAGCGAAAAGATAATAATCAGTCTTTAATTTCATATCCTGAGATGACCATAGTCATCAAAAAAAAAAATTTCATTTTGAAAGATTTCACATGGAAGACGTAGGAAGGACTCACTCGATTTCTTATAAATTTATCCTTTTCTTTGGAACCATTCAAAAATTAATGTGTACAAAATTTCAAATTCGAGCTTGACGAGTTCAAAATTTATCGGAAAATATTGTTGAACACGTGTTTTAAGGATGTTTGTGTGGAAGGCACCAGAAGTGTTAAAAGAATTTCGCTGACTAGTTCACTACTCGATCTTTGTTTTCACTCAAAACTAATTTGTACAAGATTTCAAATTCGTAACTAAAGAATTACTTGAGTGTAGATATATTCACATGATATTTGTACAGCAGTTACACGAAGGACTAATAGGATTATTTTCATAATCATACATAAAGCTCCAACTATTGAAGACCCAACTTGTAGTGCCCACCAATAAAATAAATAAAATGTTCAAAACAAAACGCCCTGTAGATAAAAATTCATGTAAACATCTTTAATAAAAACGAACAACCTGTAAAATAAAGTTCATGTAAACGTCAAACCACGGAAACGTGGCGCAAATAAAATCAATCGTATTTCAGCAGTCGAACTGTTCGGTCTTTCCATTTATTTCAAAGCTAGCCGTAAAAAGTGCCGCGGAAAGTATCGTAGAAGATACCAGTATCGTAGGAGATACCGTCCAGGGCGTACAGGCCCAGATCGGTACAAACTTACACAAAATTTCAAAGTCGTAGCTTTTACTTCAAATATGTATTCATGCAAGAGTGATAGTGTACATATTTTGGCCTTTAACGTACATTTCTACGGAGACGGGTTTCATTCGCTGTCCCTTTCTTTGACAAAAACCTTTTCGGTTTTCATGGAGCAAACTAGGGATGTTCGATTTCGATTCGATTAATCGACTAATCGATTAATTTTTAAAAAAAAATAGATTTTAGCAATCGATATGAGTGTTGTCGATTAATCGACATAATCGATTAGTTAGCGTTAATTAATCGAATGAATTTCAACAGTTAAAAGATTCGATGCACGATAGATTTTCCTACATTAGGTAACGAAAAATTAGCTGATAGCACTGATCTGAATGTCAAGTTAACTGCAAATGTGTTAAATATTACGATACCTTCGAGTATCGGATTCGTACCATCTAGTATAATCCGGTTGCAATTCGCGAGGCGATCACTATATTAAATGGCGAAACAGTTGGAGTTCTACGTCTCCTCTTTTTTCGATGGAATCCGAACCTTCATCATCAAGGTAATACAGCTGATCGTTGGGCGATCCATGATTCACTTGCGTGTCAGAGCGCTTCTCAAGCTCATGCAGATGAAGACGTTAATGGAATTTCTGAAGAGCTCAGTCAGTTTTTATGTCAACCTGTAGTGAGTAGAACAAAAAGTCCTTATGAAATTTGGGAAACACTCAAGTTTCAATTTCCACGGACGCATACCCTTGCAATTAAATACTTATCATTGTATCTTCGGTACCTGCAGAAAGATTGCTTTCAGAAGCTGGGTTAATTGCTACTGATATGAGGAACAGGTTAACAGGTTCAAATTTATCAATGCTAATTTTTCTGTCGTCAATAGACGAAATGTTTTGGTTGTGAAGGAAGTAGCAGTACAAACAATTAATTTTGAAATTAGTTTTTATGAAAAAAATTATTTTATAAAAAAAAAGATATTTACGAAGAAATAATATCTTCGAATTTTATTTCCATTATTTTATGTTTATTATTTTAATTTATTTTTTTTCTTCTCATTTTTAGCATGGGATATTATTTATTTAACCATTTAAAACAACATACATATATGTGTGTACGTTTAAAACTCATATTCACACACATTTTTAACGGACATTTAGCGTCACAAGTGAGAGGAAAATAGAAAAAATCTTTACATACATATTCTACCATCCATCCAGCATCCTCCACCTTCAATCCTCCGTCCTGCATCCACTATCCAACATTCATCATCCATCATTACTATTTAGTAATGGGAATGCATAACTACTACACCAAAAACGAACGAACTGCCGCTAGATCATATCAAATGTTGAAATAACTCTCGAACCACCAATTGTAAAATGATTTTGTTAATGCAGAAACGCAGTTTCATCGTAATCGGATGAATGATATAGGAAAGCATACGAAACAAACAAACAAAGAATTAGAGCACCAGTGTACTAAAATCGCAAAAAAAAATTGAAAAATGTCAAAAAAAAATTGAAAAATGTCAAAAAAGGAACTATCCCGGAACTATTCTACACGATCCCTGAGCGGTTTAGGAGTTCATAGGGAACATAGCCACATTCATACATCCATACATACATAGGTAGTTAAATAGTTAAAATTGTATGTATGGACAATCACTATGTTAAACGTATAATGAACCTAGACATTTCAATTCAAATCTACCTATTAAGTCTACGTATACTTATACGATAACCCTGGGACTTAAGAATTATGCGATTAATCGATTAATTGCTTAAATCCCATCAATTAATCGATTGATCTTAATCGGACATTTTAAAATAATCGATCATGCAACAATCGATTGTTGAGCAATCGATTCCCATCCCTAGAGCAAACATTTGCTTCTTCTCAAATGTCTCACCTAAAATTCTAAAAACATCGATGTTTAGAAACATCGATGTTTTAGAAATGTTGTTTAGAAACATCGATGTTTTTCACCGATGTTTTATCGACATCGATGTCGTTAATTTCAAACATCGATGTTATTTTTCAGTTATAAAACATATTTTTCAGTTATAAAACATCGATGTTTTGAGGTCGATGTCGCAGCACTAATATGAATGTTGTATGAGAAGTGTATAGTATGGAAAAAAATAATGTGACGAAATCGTGTCCCAAATTAACATATATCTGTATCTGCTGCTGTCCAAACTTTAGCAGCTCTTAGCAAGTTTTCAGAAAAGGTGTCTCATAAAGCAATCCTCACGGCAGTCTCTATTGAGAAAAACATAACGCAGTCACGATCGGCTGCAAGCCAATCGTATGATACTCTAGATGAAATACTGAACTCCGATTTATATTTTAGTTGGAAATATATCAAAAGAATGAGGAGAGCACAAGTAATTATTACATGACCTTTAACTTACAGGTAGAAATTATTGTATAGTGGCTACTCGATTTTTGAAGTGAAAACTTCTTTAGCGACGTTGTGATTTGAAACTCGATGAAACAGAGAGATGAAACGAAAAAGCGTCAGGAAACAGTGAAGCGAAAAAAAAGCGACAGTAGCTCCCAAACCCGTTGAGGTCTTATCATGAAATTTTTATGGTGGGTAGGTTGGGTGCACCTCTACGAGAAGGGTGTGGGTATGAGGGGGGAGGAGTGGGGAGGGTTTTAGACGAAAAATTTTGGTTTCTCGATCTCAGCAACCGTTTACGCTAGGAGGCTGAAACTTAAAATGTCTATAGAACTTCGATAGTGAACCCATTTGCAAAAAAAATGGAAAATGGAAAACGGAAAATGGAAAATGGAAAATGGGGAATGGAAAATGGAAAATGGAAAATGGAAAATGGAAAATGGAAAATGGAAAATGGAAGATGGAAAATGGAAAATGGAAAATGGAAAATGGAAAATGGAAAATGGAAAATGGAAAATGGAAAATGGAAAATGGAAAATGGAAAATGTAATATGGAAAATGGAAAATAGAAAATGGAAAATGGAAAATGGAGAATGGAGAATTGAAAATCGAAAATCGAAAATGGAAAATAGAAAATGGAAAATGGAATATGGAAAATGGAAAATGGAAAATGAAAAATGGAAAATGGAAAATGGAAAATGGAAAACGGAAAATGGAAAATGGAAAATGGAAAATGGAAAATGGAAAATGGAAAATGGAAAATGGAAAATCGAAAATCGAAAATCGAAAATCGAAAATCGCAGATCGAAAATCGAAAATCAAAAATCGAAAATCGAGAATAGAGAATGGAAAATGGAAAATCGAAAAATCGAAAAATCGAAAGCATGGAACACTGAATAATAATAATAATAATAAAATGTGCAATAATTTTAAACTTGCTACTAATATTATAATAAATAAACCTTATAACTATCCCACTCCTGATACTACATCCGTCTCATTCTCTCACTGTTTAGTTTTCCGAAGGTTTCACTTCTACCACGTGTGCACTGCACACACATGTTTTTTTTTTGATTTATAGTGAGTTCCATAAAGTAAGTTACGACATTTTACAGAATTTTGGTATGGCAACTACATGAAAGACTTATGGGATATTTTTCATATTAATAGTTTCAGCTGCGACTATTATAAAATTAATGTGCATAAAATTTCAAAGTTGTAACTTAAAGTGTTCTAAGGTTATCGTTCAATATTGGTGAACATGTTTATTAAGGACTTTTGTATGACAGCTACTCGAAGGAGCCAACAGATGGCGCTAATTAATGAACTCCGTTTTGGATTTGGTATAAAACTAATTCCTGTAAGATTTTATATTCCTGCTTTAATTCGTTCTGGAGTTATAGTGGATTCAGTAATATGCATACATTTTTGAAGGACTTTTCTAGGCTGCTACACGAAGGACTCATTCGATTTGCATCATATTCGGAACTTTCGATTCAAACATTGTAAACCTTAAGTATTCAAAATTTCAAGTTCCTAACTTGAAGCATTCGAGCAATAATTGTGAAAACGTGTTTTAAGGACTCTTGTATGGGAGGTACCCGAAGGAGTGGAAGGATATCACCCATTAACGAATTTAGCCTTACTTTTTCCATTTTACAAGTTGTGACAAAATTTCAACTTCCTAGGTCAACGCGTTCTTGAGTTATCGTGCTAACGGACGGACGGACGGACGGACGGACGGAAGGACGGACGGACGGACGGACGGACGGACGGACGGACGGACGGACAGCAAATGGATTTGGGGGTTTTGGCAAAAAATAAACACAAAATAATATATAACTTTATTTCGTCCGCGGCTCGGTTCTATGCGTTACAAACTTTTCGGGCTGGATTAAACTTATAATACTCTATATGTTCATCTAGAGTATAATGAATAAACTTTTCGATATATTAAATGGCCGACCTCCTCTTATTCGAAATTCAGAAGCATTTCAATTTTTAAATGATATGAAATCATAGCTGGAACTGTATTTAATTTACGCTAAATGGGCAGGGCTGTGATGATGGCAGTGAGGCCGAGTACTTTAATTAGTATACGTTTCTATCTACGTAAAAGGCGCGGAATAGACAGATGTTTACATCCAAGAAAGTGAAGAGCATGTTCGGCTTCTTGATACAATTATAATGCAGCGTTTTCTTTTACTGTATTATTTATAATACAGTATTGCTATCGATTTTTAAAAAAAAAAATTTGCTGCCCTCAAAATTTTTTTTTCCACGTTTCATGACCAGTAGACGCGAAAAAAGTAATAAAAATTTTCACTCCGTCTGTACGCCGTACGCCGTACGTCGACCGCCCCACACCCCAAGCAAAATCCTTTGAAGGCTCGTAGTTCTCAAACCAGTGGACCTATTAAATTAAAATTTTTTCTAAGAATAGACTTGGGTGACCCCTTTAATTGACATTATTTTCAGGGAAGGAGGTGTAAGGAGGAAAGCGGGGTAAGCGTTTTAGACGAAAAATTTAGGTTTCTAGATCTCAGGAACCGCTTGTGTGAGGAGGCTGAAACTTAGAATTTCTATAGAGCTTTGATAATGGACCCATTTGCAAAAAAAAAACAGATATGGGTGAAGGGGTGTGGGAGTGGAGGGGGAAAAAATGCGTCCGAAACGCAAAAATTCCGAGATCGACAAATTCTAAAATCCATATCTCTTAAAACATTAATAGCAAGCAATTAAAACTTAACAAATATCTGTAGTTATACTAGGAGAGTAGATTGAAACAAAATTTTTGGGTGGGGGTAGTGGCGTACGGGGGTGTTGGGTGAAAAACTTTAGATTACGATATCTCACAAACTAATTGGACCAGAAAAACAAAATTCGGTTTTATTATAAAGATTAATAAATAAAGATTGCTCAAAGTAATATATTTGAAGGGGGTGGAGGAGCACGGAAGTGGGAGGGATTAGAATTTTTCAAAAATAGCACGATTCATATCTCAATAACGGTGTAAGATGGATGTTTCAAATTTTTACCAGAAGTAGGCCTAATAGAACCTAAGTAGGGAAAAAAAACTTTGGGGGTGTGGGTGTAGAGGGTGAGGGTGGGGAAGGGTGAGAAAGAAAAAGTTCCGATGCTTATATCTTAAGAATCTTAAGTGATAGGAAGCTGAAACTAAGTATTTAGATAGAGCTATAGTAGTGGCATGGTGAAAAAATACATTTTTTTTAGGGGTAGTATGGTACGGTGGTGGGGGGTGTTTTCCCTAACTTCAGAACGGCTTATGCTAGGAAGTTGAAACTCAGTACGTATATGTAAATTAACTAAAGAAGTAATTCTGATAAAAAAAAATTCGAATACTCATTGGTGTTCAGAAGGGGGGGCAAAAAAAATATCGGTTAATATAAAATGCATATATTTTCACGATTTTCGTCATATCTACTAGGTCTTTCGAAATATTGAATTCATTTTTATTCTACGGATTCTTCAAGTGAATACCTAGAATGCGTTTTCAAGATTTTTTGAAATTCGACCACTAAGAGGGTGTAAACTGGTTGTATACTTTTCACTAATTCCACCATGTTTCTCAGGTCTGATCAGATATCGAATATCTTTTCACTTCCCCAGGTTTGTTTAATAATCACCTATTTTTAAGTTTTGTTTTTTTCAACCTCTAGACCGCATCCCGGAATAAGACCCAATTATTTAATTCATGTGTTACACCCTTTTCTAACCGCTTCCCGAACTTTTTGTTAGGTTTTCAGTCACATAGTAACATACACCGCATCCCCGAATTGAACGCGTTCTGAACTTCTGCCGGAAAAATAATACAGTTGCGCCCAGACTGTTGGCAGATTTTTATACAGCCTTTTGATCTTGCGAGACGACGAAGGTTGTTTTTTATTTATTTTGTACGAGCTGAACTTATAGTATGACGATTATGCATTTGTACATATGATTTGATCGTTATTTTTTTTTTTTTTGCTATCAAGACTTGCATTGGGTAAAGTTCGAGGCGGTACAAGTGTATATGGTATCTGAGAGATATTATCAGTTCTGCTTATGCTTCGATTTTTGCGTGTTTATTTCTTGCTACGTCATTAAGATTGGCGTTGGGTCATGTTCGAGGTGATACAAGTGATATCTGAGGGGGTTATAAGCAATTTTGCTTATGCTTTAATTTTCGTGCGATTATTTTGTGTACGAGACGATGCAACACTTTAGTTAATATTATTGCGAAATTGCGTCTGAAAACTACAAAAAGAATTCAATGAATCAGGTTTTTTCGCATTTTAGTGACTTATGCGTCAATTTTCGAGCGTTTTATTATTTTCTGGTTGAGGGCATGCATCACTTTAACCAGAATTATTGTGAAATAATGCCTGAAAACTTAAAAAGTAATAAATGAAGCAGGATTTTTTCGCATTTTTCGCGCGTTTTATTATTTTTGTATCACACTTTTGCTGATGTTATTGCTTAATATTATGAAATTGTAGCTGAAAACTTCAAAAGGTATTGAATGAAACAAGTTTTTACGTTTTTTGCAATCAAAAGGAACTATCACAGACAGTTTAAGCAACTATTTTTAGATTATGTAATGGGTTACAGTAACTTTGAGCCAGTGGCGAATCCAGACTTTGCTGTTGGGAGGGGGGGGGGCGGAAATGATTTGATTTGGCTATTTTGTTTGGTCAAGTTCTGTGGCTATACCTATACATCTAGTGTGAAAAACAAGTGAAAAATAATTTTTAAAGGACTTTTATTAAAACCTTTGTTGTGATGATTCTACAAAAAAATTGTATCATCTTTGTACCGCAACTTTGGATATTGCTTGTGTTAAGCAAATAATTTAGTTGGTAATTTAGATGAGAAAACAAATTCAATACGATATTGATCATCATCGCCGGAATATTAAAATGTTTAACGGTGAAGCTGTATGGAATAACATTGTTTTAAATGTGCGTAGGAAATGAAATTGAGAGTCAATATTAACTGAAATTAAAGAAATTTTTTTCGTTAATCGCTTTATTTACATTGTATGTATTTACCTTTATTAAAAATGATTACAAAAATCTGACAACAATCTGGGCGTAACTTTATTATTTTTCCAGTAGAAGTTAGGAACCCATTCAATTCTGAAATGCGGTGGAGGCTACTATGTGACTGAAAACCTATCAAAAAGAACAAGATCGTGGAAGTGAAAATCTGATTGGATCTGAGAGATATGGAATAATTTATGAAAAAGAACACAGTCACTTAACACCCCCTTAAGGGTCAATTATGGAGAATACATAGAATAAAATTAAATTCAATATTTGGGACGAGGTAGTAGATATGTCGAAAATCGTGGGAAAATATGCATTCTATTTTCACAGATATTTTTCTTGCCCCCCTTCTGAACGCCAATCGATATTGGTTTTTTTTTTATTCAAAATTATTTTTCTAGTTGATTTAGATATACACACCGAGTTTCAACATTGTAGCTTCTTAAGCCGTTCTATATATAGGAAAAACACCCCCCACTTGTACCACACTACCCTTAGGGGTCAAATTTCAAAAAACCTTGAAAACGCTTTCTAGGTATTCATACGAAGAATCCGTAGAATAAAATTAAATTCAATATTTGGGACGAGCTAGTATATTTGACGAAAATCGTGAAAAAAATATGCATTCTTTTTTCACAGATAATTTTTTTTGCCCCCCTTCTGAACGCCAATACATATTTGAATTTTTTTTAAATCAAAATTGTTTTTCTAGTTGATTTACATATACACACCGAGTTTCAACATTGTAGCTTAAGCCGTTCTATATATAGTAAAAACACCTCCCACTTGTACCACACTACCCTTAGGGGTCGAATTTCAAAAAACCTTGAAAATACTTTCTAGGTATTCATACGAAGAATCCGTACAATAAAAATGAATTCAATATTTGGAAAGACCTAGTAGATATGACGAAAATCGTGAAAATATATGCATTTTATATATATTATATATACAAATAATTTTTTTTGCCCTCCTTTCTGAACGCCAATGAATATTCAAACTTTTTTTTATCACAATTACTTTTCTAGCATACTACCCGTAAAAAAAAATATATTTTTCCAACATTTCGCTACTATAGCTCTATCTAAATACCAAGTTTAAGGGTTATATCATTACAGGTTCTCAAGATATAAGCATCGGAACTTTTTCCTTTTCACCCTCCTCCACCCTCCCCCTCTACACCCTTAACCCCAAAACTTTTTTCCCTACTTCTGGTAAAAATTCTAAGCATCTATCTTATCATCATCAATGGCGCGACAGCCTAAATCGGGCCAGGGCCTGCAGGATACATTGTCTGAAGTCATCTCGGTTCAGCGCCCGCGTCCTCCAGTTTGTGCATCTAAGAAGCGATTTGCAATCTGCGTCAACTGAATCCTCGTATCTTCTTCGCGGTTTTCCCACCGGTCGCTTGCCATGGGCTCTACCTTTCAATGTGCGCTTGGGAATTCTATCGTCATCCATTCGCTCCACATGACCTGCCCATTGCAGCTTACGGAATTTTATAAGAGTCGATGCGGCTGGGTCGTCATAGATGTTATACAACTCGTTGTTGTACCGAATACGCCATTCAGTGCCTTCTCTTACTGGTCCCAAAATTCTTCGAAGAATTCGTCGTTCAAAAGCGTCTATTGATTTTTCAGCCGCTTGGGTGAGAGTCCACGTTTCACTTGCATATAGTAGCACAGGTCTTATTACGGTCTTGTATATGCGAAGTTTGCTCAGCCTGTGCACTTTTTTCGATTTTAAAATCGGGAGAACCGAGAAATATGCCTTATTTGCTAGTGTGATCCGTTGATTTACATCGTCCCGTTCGTTGCCGTCTCTTACAAGGTGTGATCCCAAGTATGAGAAATGATTCACATTCTCCAGATTGTAGTCCCCCAAGGTCATATTTTGTCTAGTTGGCGCGTTTCTTCTTGTTTGGGTCATGAACTTGGTCTTATTCTCATTGACCTTTAGCCCGACATCCTTTGCTGCTGTGTCTAGACAGTGGAAGACTTCCTTTGCGTCTGGAACAGATCTGGCCATGATGTTTACGTCATCATCATTGATTAGTAGGGTACTTCTGGTATCAACGGGTACCTTTCTGATGACATATTCCAGGGCAAGGTTGAAGAGCATGGGAGCGAGTCCATCTCCCTGCTTCAGGCTGGATTCTGTTCGGAAGCTTTGGGTTAGCTCGTTTTGTATCCTTACTTGGGATTCAGTGTCAGTCATGGTCATTTTTGTTAATCGGACGAGTTTTGATGGGATTCCAAAGTCGAGCATAATTTTATATAGTACATTACGATCAATACTATCATATGCCTGTTTGAAGTCCACGAAGATCTGGTTCACGTCAATGTTATACTCCCAGCATTTTTCTAGCACTTGTTTGACTGAGAATATCTGGTCAATAGTAGATCGTCCGGTTCTGAAACCACCTTGGTATTCGCCGATAATACTTTCTGTATAAGGCTTTAATCGATTATGAATTACTTTTGTCAGTATTTTGTAGGACGTACACAACAATGATATGCCTCTGTAATTTTCACATCGCAGTTTATCTCCTTTCTTGTAGATTGGACATATAATGCTCTGGCGCCAGTCGTCGGGTATTTTTTCTTCTATCCAAATTTTGTCACGATTTTGTGTTGGAGGTTGGCGAGGTATAGACCGCCTCCCTTTAGGAGCTCTGCTGGTATTGTATCAACTCCGGGTGATTTATGTATTTTTTGGTCGCGCAGGGCTGCTTCCACTTCTCCGATAGTGGGTACCGTAGTTGATGTCTGCTCATCCGATGGTGCACTTGATGTTATAATTGGGTCGGTGGTCGTCACTCTGTTAGGGTTCAGCAGCTTTTTAAAGTATTCAACCCATCTTTGTTTAATTTGTTCTGCGTCACTAAGGATATTTCCTTCCTTGTCTTTACAGAGGTTTGTTCGTGGCTTATAGCCTTGTCTTATTTGTTTGACGGCAGTATATGCGGATCGTAGATTATGTGACTTCATGTCAGTACTTAGGTTTATAATTATGTCATTGTTGTGTTTTCGTTTCTTTCGTCTGCAGATTTTGTTTGATAATCGCCTAAGCTCGTCGTATCCTTCCTTTTTGGCTCTCGTCGGTCTTTCAATGTACGCCTTGTAAGCTTCATTCTTTTTCGTTATTGCGTCACTACACTCATCATCGAACCAGTCATTATGTTTCTGCTGGGGTTTTAATCCAATGATCTTCTCTGCTGTCGTTCTGATTCCATCTCTCAACTGTGTCCACTCTTGGTCGATGGTTGTCACTTCGTCAGTTCGTGATGTTTTAAAGTGATTTTGTAGCGCTGACTTATAGGCTGACGCGACAGTCTCGTCCTTTAGTTTATCGATGTCAAATTTGGGTGTCCTGCCCTTTTTGGAGTACCCGCATAATGCCACTCGACATCGATATTTCACTTTTACGAGATAGTGGTCGGAGTCGCAGTTTGCTCCGCGAAAAGATCTTACGTCTAGAATGCTGGTCGCAGCCCTTCTCTCGATCAGAACGTGGTCAATTTGATTGAAAGTGCGACCATCCGGAGATGACCACGTTCTTTTATGAATGTTGCGGTGGGGGAAGCATGTTGAGCTTACAACTAAGTTTTTGCTGGTAGCGAAGTTAGACGTTGTCCATTGTCATTGGTGGTGTTATGGAGACTGTGCCTTCCTGTGGTTCCTCTATGTGTCTCCTCTTGTTCAACTTTAGCATTGAAGTCTCCTAGAAGTATCTTTATGTCGTTAGATGGCAATGAGTCAAATGTTTGTTCTAGAGTGTTGTAAAAAATGTCCTTCACTGCGTCATCCTTTTCCTCTGTTGGAGCGTAACAGTTTACCAGCCATACATTGAAAAATTTTGTTTTTATGCGGATCGCACACAGTCTTTTGTTTACGGGTTTGAAGTCGGTGATTAAGTTCTTAAATTTTATAACTACCACGAAAGCTACTCCAAATTCCCTGCTTCCCGAAGCTTTTCCACTGGTTAGTATTGTGTGTGTCCGCAAGTCATTAACCTCACTTCCAAGCCATCTCGTTTCTTGGATCACCAGAATGTTGATGTTGTATTCTGGAACTTCATGAAGAGGCTCTCGCAGTGCACCTGTTCTGTAAAGGGAGCGAACGTTCCAAGATCCAAAAGAGTAGTCCTTAATGCGTTGCCAGAGTCGTTGCCGTTGATCCAATCTTTTCGAGGCTGTAGTCCTGCTTTCGGAACAATAGGTTTTTTCCGGGGATGGGTTGTTAACCCATCGCCCAACCCCTAACCTGGAGGACCAGGTCTATTGTACATAGACGTGTGAACAACATTCGGCTATGGTGTGCTGGAGTTCTCACAGCTATGCCGCGAGTCCAACTACACCGATTTTAAGACCTACTTCCTGAGACGCACTGGTGTTCCTGGCCATTCAGGATGTGTTCACTCGCTCCTCCTTATCTCACCCTGGGCTTGCGACCGGCTATGGCGGAGTTATCTATGTTATACTGTTCTTGAAATATGAAATGTGTTTGATTTGAAAAATTCTCATCCCCTCCACTTCCATGCTCCACCTTTCACTTAAAAAATTTTACTTTGATCAATCTTTATTTGTCGACCTTCAAACCCAAACCGAATTTTATTTTTCTAGAGCAATTGGTTCATGAGATATCGTAATCTAAAGTTTTTCACCCCCCACCCCCATACACAACTTCCCCCACCCAAAATTTTTCTTCATTCTGTTCTCCTAGTATAACTACAAATATTTTTCAATTTTGAATAGTGTTCCATTAACGGTTTAGGAGATATGGATTTTAGAATGTGTCTATCTCGCCTTTTTTGGGTTTCGGGCTCATTACATTTCCTCCCACTCCCACACCCCTTGATCAATATTGACAATTTTTCTGCAAATGGGTCTACTATCAGAGCTCTATAGAAATTCCAAGTTTCAGCTTCCTATCATTAGGGGCTACTGAGATCTAGAAACCAAAATTTTCGGTCTAAAACACTTCCCCCTCCTTCCCCCTCCTTCCCCCTCACACCCCCACCCATAAAAAATTTGGTCACTTCAAGGAGCCTACCCCGTCTATTCATTAAAATTTCAATTTAATATCTCAAATCGTTTGGCAGCTACGAGCCTCCAAACGATCTTGCGTACAGCGGACGCCGTACGGCTTACGGCGGACAGACGGACTAAAAATTTTTATTGCTTTTTTTGCGTCTACTAGTTATGAAACGTGAAAATAAAAATTTTGAGGGTAGCACATTTTTTTTTTTAAAAAATCAATCACAATACTTAATTATTAAAATAATAAAGTAAAAGTTAAAAAGTGAAAAAACAAAAAAAATGAATATTCTTTAGAAATGTTAAATCACATTATACATATTTCTAAATATGGTATGCATTAATATTGCATTGCATATTGCATTAATGTTGGTCCCTAGCATAAAATATTTTTCGGTTTTGGTTTTTAGTATTCTATGGTACCTATTATCCACAGCGAAATAAAAAAATCTGCCAACAATCTGGGCGTAACTTTATTATTTTTCCGGCAGAAGTTAGGAACGCGTTCAATTCTGAAATGCGGTGTAGGCTACTATGTGACTGAAAACCTATCAAAAAGAACAAGATCGTGGAAGTGAAAATCTGATTGGATCTGTTAGATATGGAATAGTTTAGGAAAAAGTACACAATCACTTTACACCCCCTTAGGGGTCAATTTTCAGAAAATCTTGAAAACACTTTCTTGGTATTCATATGGAGAATACATAGAATAAAATTAAATTCATTATTTGGGACGAGGTAGTAGATATGTCGAAAATCGTGGAAAAATATGCATTCTATTTTTACAGATAATTTTTTTTGCCCCCATTCTGAACGCCAATAGATATTCGTTTTTTCTTATTCAAAATTATTTTTCTAGCTGATTTAGATATACACACCGAGTTTCAACATTGTAGCTTAAGCCGTTCTATTTATAGGAAAAACAACCCCCACTTGTACCACACTCCCCTTAGGGGTCGAATTTCAAAAAACCTTGAAAACACTTTCTAGGTAATCATAGGAAGAATCCGTAGAATAAAAATGAATTCAATATTTGGAAAGACCTAGTAGATATGACGAAAATCGTGAAAATATATGCATTTTATATTTATTATATTTACAAATAATTTTTTTGCCCCCCTTTCTAAGCGCCAATAAATATTCAAATTTTTTTTATCACAATTACTTTTCTAGTTGATTTACATATACACACCGAGTTTCAACTTTCTAGCATGAACCGTTTAATAGTTAGGAAAAACACCCTCTACCCCCGTAGCATACTACCCAAAAAAAAAATTATATTTTTCCAACATTCCGCTACTATAGTTCTATCTAAATACCAAGTTTAAGGCTTATATCATTACAGGTGCTCAAGATATAAGCATCGGAACTTTTTCCTTTTCACCCTCCCCCTCTACATCCTAAACCCCAAAACTTTCTTCCCTACTAGTGTTTAATTAGCGCTACTTCTGGTAAAAATTCTAAGCATCTATCTTACACTGTTCATGAGATATGAAATGTGTTTTATTTGAAAAATTCTCATCCCCTCCACTTCTATGCTCCACCTCCCTTTTAAAAAATTTTACTTTGATCAATCTTTATTTGTTGACCTTTATACCCAAACCAAATTTTATTTTTCTGGAGCAATTGGTTCATGAGATATCGTAATCTAAAGTTTTTCACCACCCACCACCATACACAACTTCCCCCACCCAAAATTTTTCTTCATTCTGTTCTCCTAGTATAACTACAAATATTTTTTAAGTTTGAATTGTACGCCATTAAAGGCTTAGGAGATATGAATTTTAGAATGTGTCTATCTCGCCTTTTTTGGGTTTCGGACGCAGTTAATTTCCCCCCACTCCCACAACCCTTGTTCAATATTGACAATTTTTCTGCAAATGGGTCTACTATCAGAGGTTTATAGAAATTCCAAGTTTCAGCTTCCTATCATTAGGCGTTACTGAGATCTGAAAACCAAAATTTTCGGTCTAAAACACTTCCCCCTCCTTCCCCTCCTTCCCCTCCTTCCCCTCCTTCCCCTTCCTTCCCCTTCCTTCCCCTCCTTCCCGCTCCTTCCCCCTCCTTCCCCCTCCTTCCCCTTCACACACAATTTGGTCACTTCAAGGCGCCTACCCCGTCTATTCGTTAAAAAAATTTCAATTTTATATCTCAAGGCGTTTGGCAGCTACGAGCCTCCAATCGATCTTGTGTACGGCGTACGGCGGACAGACGAACTGAAAATTTTTATTGCTTTTTTCGCGTCTACTAGTTATGGAACGTGAAAATAAAAATTTTGAGGGTAGCAAATTTTTTTTTTTTAAAAATCAATCACAATACTTAATTATTAAAATAATAAATATTCTGTTTTTTTCTAATAATATAAAATTATAGAAGCATACGTTATATTTGACTATAATCACAAATTATCACAAATTAAATACACTGTTCTTCTTTTTATCAAACCGTTCTATGGTGTTATAAATATGTATCTAAATTAATACTTATTTCAAAGGTTTAAATTAATAAAACGGTTCAAAAATTAAAATATATAAAAATTCTTTGGTTTCATAAGTAAATTGAAATATAAAACCGTGCGTTAATGATTAATATCAAAAATTCATCGCTGTTTGATGTTATCTATAGGTAGGTATGTATATCCAACTTCAAACTTGTATAAAACGATTAAATAAAACAAATTTAAAATAAATAAATATTTTTTTAAATTAAATATTGTGCTGATTATATGACGAATTCCATTTTTCGGTTTTTTTGTTTTGCAAACCGTTCAATTATATTATCAACATCCAAATTAATACTTGGATGTGTATTTAACAGGGCAAGACCAGTAAGCCTTTCCTCTGTAATCCGCGTTCGCAGCCACGATTTTAGTCGCCGAAGGGTTGAAAACGTTCTCTCTGGCGTGGATACGCTGACCGGCATTGTAGCTAGTATTTGTATAAGTCGTCGAATATTGGGATAAATATCTTCATTACAATTTTCCAACACCTCCACTGCAGTTTTCGGTATCGTTACTTCTTCAGTTTGGTTTCTTTTCCAGTTCTCTTTCCATACTCTGAACTCTCCTACGAGATTTGATTCACCATGCTTTAAGAATGATTTATAACGAACAGCCAGAGCTTCAATACGGCCTTGTCTGTCAGCATCACCTGAGGGGCTTGCTTCTAATATAACTGAAGGCAAAAGCAAGTTTAAGTCAAAAACTTGTATTGTTTCTGCTGGTAATCTGACTTCAAGATCATTCGATATGTTATCTAACAAAGGAACAAAAATAGCTTTGCGATAATAGTCTTCAGCATTGTTTGCAGTAAAGTTCGAGCGATAAATTTTTAGAATAGTTATTCGAGGAAGTTCTATTTCGGTTCCCAGTTCTTTTGCAATACCCTTTGCTTTAACAAATAATTTCACAAAATGAGAATCTGCATCTCTCCGATACGATGTCAAAATCTTCATCGTATCTTGCAATGCATCAGAGGCACTCTTTAAATCCATTGACGGAGCTTGTAAAGCTAGGCTCAAGGGACGTGTTACGGAGAGAATATCACAAAGGCAAACCAATGAAATAATGAAATCTGCATCAGTCAATGCTTTAATTAAGGAATATGCCTCCGACGATGTTTTTGTATCTAGCCACATGGATATTTCTTGAAGAGCGTTACATATTTTTTGGTAAGAATTCTGGAACTGCAAAACAGCATCATGCTTTTCTATCCATCGTGTTTCGCAAAGCCCACGAAAATTAAGCTCTAAGTAGTTCTTAAATACTGCTGTTCTTTTAAAAGAAGCATTCGAAAAACTAATTACCTTTTTCATAGTGGAAATGGCATTCCGAGTTGAGACCACTTTGTAACGATTTGGTCCGCAGAACGTTCAGTTGGCAATCGTCATTGCTGAAATTTTGAACGTAAGCCTTGCGGACAGAAAGTCATCCTCCATCTACCCGCATAATGCCACTCGACATCGATATTTCACTTTTACGAGATAGTGGTCGGAGTCGCAGTTTGCTCCGCGAAAAGATCTTACGTCTAGAATGCTGGTCGCAGCCCTTCTCTCGATCAGAACGTGGTCAATTTGATTGAAAGTGCGACCATCCGGAGAGGACCACGTTCTTTTATGAATGTTGCGGTGGGGGAAGCATGTTGAGCTTACAACTAAGTTTTTGCTGGTAGCGAAGTTAGACGTTGTCCATTGTCATTGGTGGTGTTATGGAGACTGTGCCTTCCTGTGGTTCCTCTATGTGTCTCCTCTTGTTCAACTTTAGCATTGAAGTCTCCTAGAAGTATCTTTATGTCGTTAGATGGCAATGAGTCAAATGTTTGTTCTAGAGTGTTGTAAAAAATGTCCTTCACTGCGTCATCCTTTTCCTCTGTTGGAGCGTAACAGTTTACCAGCCATACATTGAAAAATTTTGTTTTTATGCGGATCGCACACAGTCTTTTGTTTACGGGTTTGAAGTCGGTGATTAAGTTCTTAAATTTTATAACTACCACGAAAGCTACTCCAAATTCCCTGCTTCCCGAAACTTTTCCACTGGTTAGTATTGTGTGTGTCCGCAAGTCATTAACCTCACTTCCAAGCCATCTCGTTTCTTGGATCACCAGAATGTTGATGTTGTATTCTGGAACTTCATGAAGAGGCTCTCGCAGTGCACCTGTTCTGTAAAGGGAGCGAACGTTCCAAGATCCAAAAGAGTAGTCCTTAATGCGTTGCCAGAGTCGTTGCCGTTGATCCAATCTTTTCGAGGCTGTAGTCCTGCTTTCGGAACAATAGGTTTTTTCCGGGGATGGGTTGTTAACCCATCGCCCAACCCCTAACCTGGAGGACCAGGTCTATTGTACATAGACGTGTGAACAACATTCGGCTATGGTGTGCTGGAGTTCTCACAGCTATGCCGCGAGTCCAACTACACCGATTTTAAGACCTACTTCCTGAGACGCACTGGTGTTCCTGGCCATTCAGGATGTGTTCACTCGCTCCTCCTTATCTCAACCTGGGCTTGCGACTGGCTATGGCGGAGCTATCTATGTTATACTGTTCTTGAAATATGAAATGTGTTTGATTTGAAAAATTCTCATCCCCTCCACTTCCATGCTCCACCTTTCACTTAAAAAATTTTACTTTGATCAATCTTTATTTGTCGACCTTCAAACCCAAACCGAATTTTATTTTTCTAGAGCAATTGGTTCATGAGATATCGTAATCTAAAGTTTTTCACCCCCCACCCCCATACACAACTTCCCCCACCCAAAATTTTTCTTCATTCTGTTCTCCTAGTATAACTACAAATATTTTTCAAGTTTGAATAGTGTTCCATTAACGGTTTAGGAGATATGGATTTTAGAATGTGTCTATCTCGCCTTTTTTGGGTTTCGGGCTCATTACATTTCCTCCCACTCCCACACCCCTTGATCAATATTGACAATTTTTCTGCAAATGGGTCTACTATCAGAGCTCTATAGAAATTCCAAGTTTCAGCTTCCTATCATTAGGGGCTACTGAGATCTAGAAACCAAAATTTTCGGTCTAAAACACTTCCCCCTCCTTCCCCCTCCTTCCCCCTCCTTCCCCCTCACACCCCCACCCATAAAAAATTTGGTCACTTCAAGGAGCCTACCCCGTCTATTCATTAAAATTTCAATTTAATATCTCAAATCGTTTGGCAGCTACGAGCCTCCAAACGATCTTGCGTACAGCGGACGCCGTACGGCTTACGGCGGACAGACGGACTAAAAATTTTTATTGCTTTTTTTGCGTCTACTAGTTATGAAACGTGAAAATAAAAATTTTGAGGGTAGCACATTTTTTTTTTTAAAAAATCAATCACAATACTTAATTATTAAAATAATAAAGTAAAAATTAAAAAGTGAAAAAACAAAAAAAATGAATATTCTTTAGAAATGTTAAATCACATTATACATATTTCTAAATATGGTATGCATTAATATTGCATTGCATATTGCATTAATGTTGGTCCCTAGCATAAAATATTTTTCGGTTTTGGTTTTTAGTATTCTATGGTACCTATTATCCACAGCGAAATAAAAAAATCTGCCAACAATCTGGGCGTAACTTTATTATTTTTCCGGCAGAAGTTAGGAAAGCGTTCAATTCTGAAATGCGGTGTAGGCTACTATGTGACTGAAAACCTATCAAAAAGAACAAGATCGTGGAAGTGAAAATCTGATTGGATCTGTTAGATATGGAATAGTTTATGAAAAAGTACACAATCACTTTACACCCCCTTAGGGGTCAATTTTCAGAAAATCTTGAAAACACTTTCTTGGTATTCATATGGAGAATACATAGAATAAAATTAAATTCATTATTTGGGACGAGGTAGTAGATATGTCGAAAATCGTGGAAAAATATGCATTCTATTTTTACAGATAATTTTTTTTGCCCCCATTCTGAACGCCAATAGATATTCGTTTTTTCTTATTCAAAATTATTTTTCTAGCTGATTTAGATATACACACCGAGTTTCAACATTGTAGCTTAAGCCGTTCTATTTATAGGAAAAACAACCCCCACTTGTACCACACTCCCCTTAGGGGTCGAATTTCAAAAAACCTTGAAAACACTTTCTAGGTAATCATAGGAAGAATCCGTAGAATAAAAATGAATTCAATATTTGGAAAGACCTAGTAGATATGACGAAAATCGTGAAAATATATGCATTTTATATATATTATATTTACAAATAATTTGTTTGCCCCCCTTTCTAAGCGCCAATAAATATTCAAATTTTTTTTTATCACAATTACTTTTCTAGTTGATTTACATATACACACCGAGTTTCAACTTTCTAGCATGAACCGTTTAATAGTTAGGAAAAACACCCTCTACCCCCGTAGCATACTACCCAAAAAAAAAATTATATTTTTCCAACATTCCGCTACTATAGTTCTATCTAAATACCAAGTTTAAGGCTTATATCATTACAGGTGCTCAAGATATAAGCATCGGAACTTTTTCCTTTTCACCCTCCCCCTCTACATCCTAAACCCCAAAACTTTCTTCCCTACTAGTGTTTAATTAGCGCTACTTCTGGTAAAAATTCTAAGCATCTATCTTACACTGTTCATGAGATATGAAATGTGTTTTATTTGAAAAATTTTCATCCCCTCCACTTCTATGCTCCACCTCCCTTTTAAAAAATTGTACTTTGATCAATCTTTATTTGTTGACCTTTATACCCAAACCAAATTTTATTTTTCTGGAGCAATTGGTTCATGAGAAATCGTAATCTAAAGTTTTTCACCACCCACCACCATACACAACTTCCCCCACCCAAAATTTTTCTTCATTCTGTTCTCCTAGTATAACTACAAATATTTTTTAAGTTTGAATTGTACGCCATTAAAGGCTTAGGAGATATGAATTTTAGAATGTGTCTATCTCGCCTTTTTTGGGTTTCGGACGCAGTTAATTTCCCCCCACTCCCACAACCCTTGTTCAATATTGACAATTTTTCTGCAAATGGGTCTACTATCAGAGGTTTATAGAAATTCCAAGGTTCAGCTTCCTATCATTAGGCGTTACTGAGATCTGAAAACCAAAATTTTCGGTCTAAAACACTTCCCCCTCCTTCCCCTCCTTCCCCTCCTTCCCCTCCTTCCCCTTCCTTCCCCTCCTTCCCCTCCTTCCCGCTCCTTCCCCCTCCTTCCCCCTCCTTCCCCTTCACACACAATTTGGTCACTTCAAGGCGCCTACCCCGTCTATTCGTTAAAAAAATTTCAATTTTATATCTCAAGGCGTTTGGCAGCTACGAGCCTCCAATCGATCTTGTGTACGGCGTACGGCGGACAGACGAACTGAAAATTTTTATTGCTTTTTTCGCGTCTACTAGTTATGAAACGTGAAAATAAAAATTTTGAGGGTAGCAAATTTTTTTTTTTTAAAAATCAATCACAATACTTAATTATTAAAATAATAAATATTCTGTTTTTTTTTAATAATATAAAATTATAGAAGCATACGTTATATTTGACTATAATCACAAATTATCACAAATTAAATACACTGTTCTTCTTTTTATCAAACCGTTCTATGGTGTTATAAATATGTATCTAAATTAATACTTATTTCAAAGGTTTAAATTAATAAAACGGTTCAAAAATTAAAATATATAAAAATTCTTTGGTTTCATAAGTAAATTGAAATATAAAACCGTGCGTTAATGATTAATATCAAAAATTCATCGCTGTTTGATGTTATCTATAGGTAGGTATGTATATCCAACTTCAAACTTGTATAAAACGATTAAATAAAACAAATTTAAAATAAATAAATATTTTTTTAAATTAAATATTGTGCTGATTATATGACGAATTCCATTTTTCGGTTTTTTTTTGTTTTGCAAACCGTTCAATTATATTATCAACAACCAAATTAATACTTGGATGTGTATTTAACAGGGCAAGACCAGTAAGCCTTTCCTCTGTAATCCGCGTTCGCAGCCACGATTTTAGTCGCCGAAGGGTTGAAAACGTTCTCTCTGGCGTGGATACGCTGACCGGCATTGTAGCTAGTATTTGTATAAGTCGTCGAATATTGGGATAAATATCTTCATTACAATTTTCCAACACCTCCACTGCAGTTTTCGGTATCGTTACTTCTTCAGTTTGGTTTCTTTTCCAGTTCTCTTTCCATACTCTGAACTCTCCTACGAGATTTGATTCACCATGCTTTAAGAATGATTTATAACGAACAGCCAGAGCTTCAATACGGCCTTGTCTGTCAGCATCACCTGAGGGGCTTGCTTCTAATATAACTGAAGGCAAAAGCAAGTTTAAGTCAAAAACTTGTATTGTTTCTGCTGGTAATCTGACTTCAAGATCATTCGATATGTTATCTAACAAAGGAACAAAAATAGCTTTGCGATAATAGTCTTCAGCATTGTTTGCAGTAAAGTTCGAGCGATAAATTTTTAGAATAGTTATTCGAGGAAGTTCTATTTCGGTTCCCAGTTCTTTTGCAATACCCTTTGCTTTAACAAATAATTTCACAAAATGAGAATCTGCATCTCTCCGATACGATGTCAAAATCTTCATCGTATCTTGCAATGCATCAGAGGCACTCTTTAAATCCATTGACGGAGCTTGTAAAGCTAGGCTCAAGGGACGTGTTACGGAGAGAATATCACAAAGGCAAACCAATGAAATAATGAAATCTGCATCAGTCAATGCTTTAATTAAGGAATATGCCTCCGACGATGTTTTTGTATCTAGCCACATGGATATTTCTTGAAGAGCGTTACATATTTTTTGGTAAGAATTCTGGAACTGCAAAACAGCATCATGCTTTTCTATCCATCGTGTTTCGCAAAGCCCACGAAAATTAAGCTCTAAGTAGTTCTTAAATACTGCTGTTCTTTTAGAAGAAGCATTCGAAAAACTAATTACCTTTTTCATAGTGGAAATGGCATTCCGAGTTGAGACCACTTTGTAACGATTTGGTCCGCAGAACGTTCAGTTGGCAATCGTCATTGCCGAAATTTTGAACGTAAGCCTTGCGGACAGAAAGTCATCCTCCATCTATCGGAAGAAATCGTCATTTCTTCAACCAAGACGAAGGATAACTTTCTATATGTTTTTTTTTCGTTGACTATGCGTCATTAGACACATTAGTCCCACGGATGACCACTGAAACGGCTGAGCTTCTAGCATAAAAGCACGTGCTAGCTCGTCGGATGGGGTGGATTTGCCGTTTCGATCCGTGAACCGATTAATTATGCTCGGTGGGCCGACGAATGGGTTTGAGAACTCCCATTCTATCTGTCGGCGGGCTTGAAAGGATTGTAGGTGAGGGAGCCAGATGCACGAAGGGTGCGGAAAAGAGGGTGGAGGAAGTTAGGTATGAGGAGGGAACATCCAGGGTAAGATCATCCGACGAATGATCAATTAATATGACCACTATGTGTAGTTATTCGTTTAGCAAGAGAACGACAAAAAAAAGGAATGGTCCGCCTAAGGACGAGTACCTTGTGGCCCAGGTGTGCTTATCAAAATCGTCTAATTGTACGTGTGAGTCCAGCGGTACCGTTTGTCCGCCCGCTTCTGTATGATACGATATGTTTCCGTATTCTTGTAAGAATGGCAGAGCCGACAAGAGAAATTGACTGAAATTTTCCGTATACCGAACCACCATTTGTTTCCGCCTTTGGCGCTAAAACTTAAAATAATCCGGGTAAAACCTGCTATTAGGAGTGGCGTGAAAACGATGACGAAAAGGAATTTAAGTTCGCCTTCGAGTTTGTCGGCGATTAGGACCTGGAAACACAAGACTGGCAGTGCGGTAAAAGTATTTCCAACGGCAGCCTGTAGAGCGGCTTTCTTCTGTTGTATCGCAATATCGGGAGTTCTCATCATAATTCCGCAAAAATTTATATTGTACAGGATACTACTAAACTTAAGCAAATTACAATCCATAGCGGAACAAAACCCACCTCCCAACTCCTCAAAACGAATCCGTCCAATTTAAGCGGAAGCGAAACAAATTGCAAAACGTTGACGACCAAAACCAATTCCAGCTCGAACGATCGATCGTGTTTAACGGCTCAGACGCATGCACCAACGCTGGCTAAACTTCCGATTATCAACGGAATGAAGACTAGTACCCAAAGATGTCGTCCCGAAGTTAAACGATCGCATGCCAACAGCTCAAACATAAGAAGGATAAGATGAAGCGATAGCGATATTAACATTGCTTGAATTGTGTGTAGGATTCGCCTTCTAATCTGTAGTGAGGATATCGACACCACCCAAAAGCTCCAACGATGGCTCCTGCCGTAGCGATGGCCTTCCATGTCCAAAGTGGGGCAAAACTGCCCAATACGGCCAATCTATGTAGCCGTCGAGTTCAAACAGAACAGCAAAATAAACGTAAATAGACGGTAGTGAACAATAAATTTACTTGGATTAAAATCACGCAAGAAAGCCTGCAAATTCATTGTAAAAGCGTCGCGCAATTATCGAAGTATAATGTAACAATGCGAGTATTTTGTGCGGTAAATCGATTTTATGATTTCCATGTGAATTTTAGTTTTGACGCACAAACCTTTGAGCAATGACAATACGAAATAATTTGTTTCATTATTTAATAATCAATAATTAGAATGTAATATAGAAAAATTTAACAAATAAAAAATTTGTAGAGAGGAATAGGTCTTTATCTTTTAATTTAATTTAAGTTTTCTGTGTTTTTTTTTTGTTTTATTTACTATTTTTTTTGTACAAAACTAACCATTACGTGCACATAAGTTGCAGCCGTTTTGTTTTGCGCAACATCCATCACATGACGCAAAAAGTCTAAATGGAGCCTGGTAGTTATTCCACAGTGGAATGGTTGACGAGGATGACGGATAATCCCAAAACGTGTCCAAAGGGCGGAAGGAGAAGAAGACGACAGTGTTGCAGTTGAAGAAGGTGCTGTTGTTGTTGACGTTGGTGTTGTTGATGATGATGATTGCCCTGACTCGATTGGTTACTTGTCAAATTATTGTTCTGTTGATGGGAATGATGATGTGATGATGTAACGTTCGAAGAACCATGACGAGAAGATTGTTGATAGCCCTGTTTCGTCGATGAACTCAAATTGGACTAGTATTGCTCCACATAGGGAATACCGCCACCGCCTCGACCATTACCGTACTGATGATGCTGTTGCCTACTTGCCTTCTTAGTTTGACCCACATTTTGTCCGCGATCATATCCGAACGTACTGTGTGTTGATGATTGTTGTTGTTGCTGTTGCTGATGATGTCGCGAAAGATTCGACGATTTCGATGATGAAAGTGTTTGTGTGGTGGATTGAGATCGGGACGATCGTGACGACAATGTTTGCTGTTCTTCTTTATGTCGGTTTTTCGGTGGTAGGGACGGTGGAATTACTTTTGATAGTTGTTGTGTGGATCCATCCGATCCGATACGTCCGGCTTCGCGCAGTTGACTTCTTGTTGGTCGCTGCAACGAACGGTAGTTATTTAGATAGGCTGCGCATAATGACTGTTGAGAATTTTTCGATATTTCGGGCAGCTTAACGTTCGACTGCGGTATTTCCGGTAACGCTGATTCAGAATAGAAATTCCTTTGGCTGATTTGTCACTTGACGATCGGTAGTTTGCTGTTTCGACACTATAAACTGTCGGCTGTTGCTTCTGTTGTTGGCGAGGATGCTGATGTGTTGGTTGTGAATGTCGCTGATGATTAGGATGATGAAGTTGCAGTATTTGTTGACATACCGTTGCCATCTGTCAGTTTTGACTCCCTATGCGACCAAACGATAGTTCGTTGTTCGTTCCACCCGTATTTTATTGTTTGGTCGACTTCCAATGGGCGATATACCATCTGCAATTGGGCCGAACTGTTGGCGACATCATGTATACCTTCAACGAACCTGAGTAATTGGACGCGATAGCGGCCATAATAACTGCTGATATAACCAGTCATTCATTCACTGTAGCTGGATTATTATTACTGTCACCTAACGGTATTGGAGGGAAGAACCGCTTTGGAATAGCCAGCATTGCATAAAAGACAGGTTGGTGATCGTTTAGCTTGAATGGATTCTTTATAAGAACAACACGGTTGTTGCGTTTACTAGACCGATTTTTTTTTTCATTTACAACCTCACACTCACTTTACTAGCTCCGTCCGTTTTAAATATTAGCTACATCTTTTGTTTAAACATTGGCCGAGTAACCAAATGATGCTCGGCCTACAGTCTACAGGGACATTAAGGTGTCCGTTGTTAATTTTTATTTTTATTTAACTAACTGCAATGCGGTTGCGTCCGGGCTGAGGGTGGATTTATTGCCGATTTTTCAATACGAGCGTTGGTATGTGTGTGCCCGGGTTTTCATTCGCCGTACACGGGAATCTTTTAAGAAAAAAATAAAAACGCATGGCAACTAACCTTTATCAATACACTGCACGCTTTTAATAGCGAGCTGAGACCGTGTGCTTCCAAAATGTGCAGGATGTATAGCGATTTTAATGTCGATGTAACTTCGCGTGCGCGCACTGCTGCTGCTTACGGCTACCTGCGAGTGAACGTCCGAGCTGGTGTCTTCTTTCGGCTCCGGTTGGTGATCGACTGGGGCGAGCGTCATCTGTCTCGCTCGCAAGTGCGCGGTAGTTCTCTCCTCCGCCACCGTGGGTCCGGGCGCTGCGCGCGTTGCGGTGATGTCCGTTGGGTTTTGAATTTAAAAGCCGCGGGCGGCACATTAGAAATACCCACAGGATCCTGGGCAAGGCCTGTCCGATGCACAGGAGGATGCAAAAGGAGACGCCTATGTCGATTCTCCCGCGCTGCTGAAATGTTGCTCCCTCGCTGCGGTCACAAAAAAATTTGTTCTAACGATCCGGATGATTCATGTGTTTCTTCCTTTACTTAGTTATTTTTTTTTTTTCTTTTTTGTTTTTTCGTTGTGGTTAGAATATTTAGTCCATCTTTTTTTATGGTAGCTTCCTTTGCCCTCAATATCTGGTATTTTTTTTTTTTTTTTTTTTTGTGAACATATTCTTGATCCCATCTTTTCTAAGCATTTATGACTAATTCTATTGACAATGATTTTACAGTAAAGATGGGGGTACACCGTTACAATTAAGAAAATGAGATAACTATAATTATAAAAATTAATTCAAATATTTTTATATATATGTATTTTTTTTTTTTTTTTGTTTCTAGGATTTAATAACGTATGAATTCACATTGGTTCTTTTAAAGGACTATTACTACAAAAATCAACCACATAAGTGCAACAGAGCACTATCACATTGGCATTTATTTACAAAATTTCATTAATGTACCCTGTATGTGATGTTTTAATTTTAATAAATTTGAAATTCAAGGCTCTATCGTTTGGTGATTAAAAAAAATAAGAAATTCGAGACAGAACGACTATGCTTAGTGCCTCCAGATAACAACAAGTATGTCGACGAAGGAAGATGCTCGATGTTAGCCTGGTATGTAGCGTCTGTAGGGAGCATTCTCCTTCTCTCTGCGCGTGTTAATTACTTACGACAACATGTGTGCGAGACCGCTGGTATATATCTTCAACTAAAAAAAAACGCAGCGTCCCCGCAAACGACATTAACTTACTAATTAATATTTTAAGTAATAATACTCGATACGGAGTCTCAAAAATTAACAAAAGGAGAATTGTGTTTTGGTGGTTGTAACAAGGTGATCGCGTTTGCTCTCTTTACGGAGGCATATAACAATCCCTTATCATCCTGACCTCCCTTTCGTACGCTTGCCTACGACTTGACTAGGAAATCTGTTAGGGAGTTCACTGCTTTAGATCCTTAGCATGATACGTCCCTACAGATTTTCCCTGTAAGTTCTCGACTTCGTACATAGAGTTTCCGATCTTCCTTACTATACGGCTTTTAATAAACTTCGGTGCTAGTTTCGCACTTACTCCTTTCGTGGCGTCGCTTAACACGAAATTCCTACGAAATACTTCCTGCCCAGGTACGAAATTGACCACTCGCGCTTTCAAATTATATTTCGAGGCATACTTGCGGTGAGTGTCCACCAACTTGTTTTTTACTTCAGCGCGTATAGCTTGCATATGATCTGTTCTGGCTATACATTCTATATCGCCTGTCAGCATGCTTTGGAGGCTTCTTAAGAGCGGATAGGCTGATCCATGGCAGATCATATTTTCGCCAAAGTTTAGATAATATGGGGAGTAGCCAGTGGCTGTATGAACTGCTGTGCGCAACGCACACGCTATTTCACTGAGGTGAGCATCCCACTCCTTGTGATCTTTTCCTAAGTAGGACCTGATTGCAGATAAAATGGACCTATTAACTCTCTCAGAAGCGTTAGCTTGTGGCGAGTAAATGGCTGTGCGAGTGTGCGTTACCTGATATTTCTTTAACAATGCCGCGAATTCCTTGGAGGTGAATTGCACACCATTGTCCGATACGATATATTCTGGTACGCCGTATACGCGGAATAATTCTGATTCGACATAAGCAGTGATAGTTGAAGTAGTGGCGCTGCGTAGCGGTTTCAACAACACATACTTGGTGAATTGATCCAATATTATGAGGATGACCGTGTTTCCCTTTTTCGAACGAGGATAAGGACCCATCAAGTCAATATAAATACGTTGCCAGGCTCGTTCAGGAGTGAACTGAGTTCTCATGACTGGCTTCAAGACTATGTTCGGTGCTTTGGTCTCCTTACACGTATCACATTTCTGAACGTATTGCTTAACTTGTTGTGCCATTAGGGGCCAATAATACCGCTCACGTAGTCGTTCGAGTGTTTTCTGTACCCCTCCGTGAGCAGCTAATGGTGGGTCGTGTGCGTCCTTAATTAGGCCCGATGCCAATTCATACGGGACCCATAACTTCCAGGGCGTACCGCCTACCAAGTCACTATCTTTGTCCGTTGGGTGGTATTTATAAACGAAGTCACCGGCTACTCGGGCATTAGTGAACTGAGATGGATTATCAGATATGGATTTTATCAGCCTTTTATATTCTGCTGAACTGAATAATGGCGATTCGAGGTCTAATTCGGGGGACACATTAGGGGATAGGTCAGACAACTCATCAACGAATACTCTTGACAGTGCGTCAGGTACTACATTTTGGCTGCCTTTCCGGTGTTCTATTTTAAAGTCGAAAGCTTGCAGCTTTAATGACCATCTGGCGAGTCTTCCACACAAATCTTTTTGATTCATTTACCACTTCAGGCTAGCATGGTCGGTAATTATAGTGAATGGCAATCCTTCAATGTAAGCGCGGAATTTCTTTACGCATATGATAGCTGCTAGACATTCTAGTTCAGTGATGCTATAATTACGTTGCGCGTCGTTCAGTTTTTGTGACACGTAAGCTATCGGTTGTTCTTCTCCTTCACTACCAACCTGACACAATACTCCGCCTACTCCCGTGATGCTTGCGTCGCATTGTATGAGAAAAGGTTTCGTGAAATCGGGATTATGAAGAACCGGGGCAGTGGTAAGTGCTATTTTTAATGCTTCGAAAGCGACTTGTGCTTCCTCAGTCCATTTCAGACCTGCAGTTGGTTTCTTTAAGCAATCGGTTATGGGTGTGGCTAATGCTGAGAAGTTGTGTATAAATCTTCGGTACCACCCGGTCATTCCCAAGAACCTTCTGATCTGTTTCAGCGTAGTGGGCACTGGGAAGTCAGCTATGGCTGCCACTTTGTCGGTGTCTACTTTCAACACCCCGTCTCCTACGATATAGCCTAGATATTTCACCTCAGTCATGCAAAAATGACTCTTGGCTGTGTTTATTGTAAGTCCTGCCGCTTTTAATCTTTCGGCCACTTCTTGCAACAGATCTAAGTGAGAAGGGAAGGTAGGAGAAATGACAAGAAGATCATCCAAGTAGACAAATATTCTCTCACTTGAATTGGCTGATAGAGGTTTCATCACTTTATCCATCAGCCGACACATTCTTTGTGGGGCATTGCATAGTCCGAACGGCATGACCGTGAATTGGTACAATGGTCTACCTGGTACAGTGAAGGCGGTTTTTTCTCTTGACGTAAACTCTTAGGGGATCTGCCAGAAAGCGTCTTTCAAATCTATAGACGAAATGAAGCGCGTGTCTTGCAGTCTACTTAAGAGCCCATCTATACGTGGTAACGGGTACGCCTCTTTGACCGTCACGGCATTTACTTTACGAGAGTCTAGACAGAGACGAACTTTTCCAGGTTTTTTCACTAAAACTACTGGCGAGTTCCAGGCACTCATACTTTCTTCTATGACTCCTAAACCTAACATGCGGTCTAATTCATCATATACCAGTTTCTGTACGGCTGGAGAAACAGAGTAATGCCGTTGCTTGATAGGTTCTGCGTCACCCACGTCGATTACGTACATTTCCACCGAAGTTTTGCCTAAACCCAAGGTCGCACATGATGGAAATTTCGCAATTATGTTGTTTAATGCTGACTGCTCCTCAGCAGTGAGTACATGTTGCTTAGGTTTTGGTTTGGGTGCTACTGTTTCCCCATCCAACTCTAAAGACTCGATTATTGCCGACACTAATCCAAATGCTGACCAGAAATCCATACCTAAGTATAATTCCTGTTGCAAATCGGGTACAATGTATAATTTTAATTTTTCAGTCTCTTGCCGAAATTCAACTACGGCTTCTATATGTCCGTGTATGACATGTACCGCCCCCCCAGCAGTACTTAAGGTGTTTAAGGAAACATTAAGGGACTGATCCATCTGTTCCAGGTGTTCAAGAGCGTTTTTACCCAGACAGCTCACGCCGGCACCACTATCTATCAATCCTATAAGAGGAACGCCTCCTATGATGACGCGTGCATAAGGTCTGGGGTCTCCTGCTTTATAGTGTATCGCCGTGAGTTTGGTGGTGTGGTCCATTTTTAGGGGAGTGCGCAATTCCTCGATGAAACCAACTTCTTCTGGCTCTGACTGCACTCCTTCTGATGAGGGTGATGTCGAGCTGAAAATGCGGTTTCTCACTAAATTGTAATTGGCCGTCCGGGCTTCAAAAGTTTGGCGGTACAAAGGGGTACTTTCCAAAATGGATTCGAAATTTGGTGAGCGAGAAGTTTTTACGAAATTTTTATGAAAAATGGGGGTGGGTTGAGAGGTCCGACCTTTTATAATTGAGTTGAAACACTCGGACCTCACTGCAGCATCAGTGTTTACTGGTTTAGGCTCGATGGTCGGACCATCGCTCCAGTGGCTACTTCCGTTTGTTTCAGTTTCCATTCGTTGTATCTCGCGTTTTGCCTGGGCCGGTTGGATCTGGACCGGCCCCCTATCATGTTTTTTGTACTGCATTTCGGACAATCGCGGGTGGTTTTCCCTTTTTCGCCGCAATAGTAACAGAATAACGCCCGCATTGCCTCGGGACATTCACGAAAGCCATGGCCTTGTACGTCACAATTCCAACATACCCAATTGGACGTATCAATCTCTTCTACTTCTAAATCTGACATACCTTCATCTACTATGCTCTCCACCAAAGGTTCGTCGACTTCCGATATTTGGTAATATTTGTTACCAACTACTGGGCGTTTTTCACCTTCAGGTGACGCTCGCAAATAAATTTCTGCGCGACGGCATTCTTCCCTAAACTTATCTACTGACTTCAAATTCATTGCATATATTAATTGAGCTATACGTGAATTAATGTTGGTCATCATGAGCCCGACCATTTCTTCATCCCTCATTGGTACCGTGCGCTGATTGTTTAGCGACACGATAACAGTTACGTAGTCCTCCACGGTTTCTCGAGTGAATTGCCTACGTCTTTCCATCGCATGGGTAATCTCAGCGTCTGAACTCCACGCTTTGAACCTCTTAAGCAAGGCGTCCTTGAGCTCAGTCCACGTCGGATTTGCATTTGTTCGTAAGTATTGCCAGTACCAGGCATCAGCAATACCAGTCACACAACGATGAAATTGTTCTACGAAGTACTGTTCATTCACGGAGCCTATTCGTATCATGCGGTCGATTCTGAACAGAATCTCGTCGATTGGCATGCTTCTTGAGGTGCCATCGAACTTTATATTCCACCGATTCAATAGGCTGTTCGACCGTGTTTGATTGGAACTGAAATTACTAGTTCGCGGACGTGGCGAACGTTCCCCGAAGCCCTGAGTTATAGGCTGTGACGTTTCAGCGGAAGACCCATGGTTCCGTGAGACATAATTCGGCGGCGCGGATGACGGTGGCGCATAGAATTGCGACTCGTCAGGCCGCGCGTTATCATAAACTTGCGTCTGCGCTTGCGCTTGTACTCGAGTCTGAGCCTGTGCCAGCTGAATTTTTAATTGCTCAAGGGCATCACGCATCTCTTGTACATCGCGTTTGTGTTTACGTTCCTGTGCCCGAAACACGTCCCAGCTTAACGGTGGCCCGTTGCTTGGGGTCAGAGTAGACCTGCCTACTGGAGCTAGCTTGTTGCCAAAATTGTCCCATTGCCACTCACCCCTGCGTAGGTCGTCTTGTGACGAGGTAAACAACCTATCCTGTCGCCCCTGACTACTAAACTCGTTGGTACGACGCGGATCCGGCGGGGGCCTGGAGATGTCCAACTTCCATTGGGATTTATCTCCCACGGAATGTTTGGACCCTCCCGGCGAATTCATCGGTGTATTAGTACGCGATACATTGGCTGAGGTTGGGTTGCTATTTATGGGGAAATTGTCTAACTGCTCGGCTTCAGACAAATCATCTTCAATTAGGTTACCTGATGGTATAGGGTCCTGTCTTCCTTCTCTGGCCTTTCCTCTGGTCAAAGGACCAGTTTTAGGGATTGCTCCTTTATTTAGCGGTGAACGTAGCATCTCTTAGACTTGTAGGCTTCGTTGTTGTAGCCGATGAGAGAAACAACAAATTTCTGTAACTAATCCACCAAAAGACACGCTGCCTAACGTCTGGTTATCGCTTCTACGATCGTCTCGACTTCCTTCGGATAAATCTTCTGTGAATCTGAAAAATAGTGTTGACTTAGCAGTCATAGGTTATTAGAGTACATCTTTTGAACACAACACTTAAACCGCAACCTGCACATTGAAGCTATGAGACAACACGTACAAAAAATTTATTACATGAGAAAAGGCTAATGTCCGTCACTTTAATACAACGATTTGTGGCCAAAGAAGGGGATTAAGGGGCCAGGTAATATGAGCCGTAATTCGAAACGATAGGATACTTGTACTCAATTCATTTATTTATTTATTTTTTTCTTTTTGTTGTTGTTTATAATATAATAAGGTGATAAATAAAAATTATAATGGTACTATCAAACAAAATAATTGTGTAGTTAATTCAATTTACACCGACAGTTAAACAGTCAAAGCTCTTTTGACTTTCCAATTGCTTGATTATTTATCAACATAGAGTAACATTATTCAAATTAGCATAATTATTTTCTTATGTAGTGTATAATTTATGTACTGCAGCTTGTATAGTTAAGTTTATGGGAGACTACCCCTAAGTACTTTAAAAAGCATGGAAGTATACTATAACATGTTATGGTTAAGTTTCGTTATCAACCTTGTAAAGGTTTCAAATGATAGAATGGTCCCAAAAGCTATAATTTACGAATTGAATATCATTAAGCACTGCTGATGGTAGTGGGTTTCAAATTATTTCATCAATTTCTTATTGCTGTTAATGGGTACATTTATTTTGCAGATATTCTGCTTTCAGGATATAAATATAAATAAATGATTTCTTATTGAATGTTAAAAAAAAATTAATTTATTTGTATTGGGATAAAGAGAAAAAAAAATGTTTCTTTGTACGATTGGAATGTGTATCCACTTTCCCATACGGATGGATTTGTATAAAAATATAAAACCTATTTCTATAATTGAATTCAGCCTAATAAAAATTATCGTATATTTAATAAGTCTCCCCGCCAAGTGATTATTTTATCAAATTTCAATTTCTTTAGTATTTCTTATTTAGGCAATGCATGAATTGATAATGAAAGAAATGTACTCATGTGAGGTGTACGAATAGACTTCCTTTCAACGTAATTACATCAATTAAAACATAAGTACGTTGAATGTAAACTATTTAGTTCACATTTACATGATTATTGCCGCGCTCACAAGAACTAATATCTGTCTTACAAAACCATGATAAGAACGCGAAAAAGGACGATCGTTTTACGTCTAAATGTAGTCATATAATAATTTAACTATAGTTTTAAAATTTCAACTATATTCAAATTACAAACTATTTTTTTCGATAATATTGTCGAGTAGAAAACCGGAAAGGAAGTACTTTTGTTGTTTTGTTACATTATTTGAATGTTTATTATTATAGTTTATTGTAAATACAGCGTTAATCTTTAGTTGTCGGATTTTGTGTTTAAGACAACCAACAAAATCTGTCATTCCAACGTCGGTTTCGGCACTAACTGTTTCGTACTCCAAATGGGAGCTGTCAATTGTTTATTTTATATTATTTACAACACTTATTGGTTTGGCAGCATGCCAAACTATGAATTTTACTTCAACATGAACGATTCCGTTTTTCAAACAAAGCCCCTTTTGTGGCAATTTAAATTGTAATGTAGGTGATAAAGTAGTTTCTCTCGAGACGCAATTTGTTAGGTATTCTGCTAAAGGATCAAATTCCTTGGATGTTTTTGTGATCGACAATACCGAAATAACAGTATAGGACCAATAACAAATTAATGAAGTAGTATTATAACAAAAATAATGAAATAAAAATTTCGAAATGACATGGTAAGCGATGTTTAGAACTTCTTTTCTAAATTGTCCATCAAATTGACTACGAATTTAATTAATACGAGGGAAATGAACGTAATGCTTTATTCAAAGTGAACAAAACGAATGAAAGAAAAATAATTTCCATACTAGGATGACGCATTATTCCTTCTATGTTACACGTTTTGATTTTCTATTTACAACGGGTACTTATAGTTATATAAAAGGGATAATTACTATTGATTTACACTGAAACGTGTATTTTAATCTTACAAAAAAAAAAACTTTTTGGAATTTAAACAATTTCGTTCAAGGTAGTCTATAAACCCAGTCTACAAAAATATTTACAGGATTGTTTGCGATCATTACTATTCGCCAGCTTAAATTGCCTCTTTACTTTATTAAAGAGCTTAATTCTAAAAATTATTGTGCAGTGAGCACTTACTTCCATCGTTTGAATTACTACCGCTAAGCAGAAGGCCCAATTGTTATTTGTAACTTTACTTATGATTGAAATCGTATAATAATAATTTTTCCCTGTAATTCATTCTGTATATGGTAAGATGTGATTCGTTATTATTTAAGTATATGTATATAGTATACAAAGAATTCAATAATTGGCAAATGTTTTACGATTTTAATGATTGATGTTAAATTTGTTTAAGAAAATTTTATAGTATCGCCGATAGGCCTGTTATTCGATAAGCATTTTAATAGCCTTCTGGAAAATCAGTCCAAGTATCGAACAGTTGATCTTGGATGAAATTCAAATAGGTCTACCGATACAGATATTGTATTTTGTAAGCACCTATATGATAATCGATTGAGATCGTGCAATAGTTCCTTTTCTTGTTAATTCATTCTATGTAATACAATTTATCTCTCAGAAAAAAAAATCATTCAACAGAACGAACAGCGTATAGTTGCCGAATTAGCTACTGTTTGTTGAAAGGTGCAAAACGATGACACTGCTAACCAATGCTGTTGTTAAATCTGTAAGGATAACTATTAGTGTGATACAACAAAGGGTGAAAACAGCCAAAGAAACCGAAATACCCGCATATCCTCCTACTCCTCTTGCACCGCTTGTCCTTTGAGGTCGTATGTTGTTGGGTCAGTCCACCAACGGTGTCTGATGGTGTGTAAGTCTATAACGGACGGTGGAATGCTTGATGGTATTGTGGGGGTACTGGGCAACGGCTCTTCAAATGTTGATTTCGGGTTGTGTTTCACCAACGACGGCTCTTGAGCTGCTGGCATGATGGACACTGCCTCGGGAGCCCTCACTACCAGCTGTTGCATTTGCTCGTGGCAGAGTTCAAACACTGCGTCCCAGCTGAGAGGATCTAAGCGCTGGAACAGGTTGGCCCGTAGTTCGTTAGACATGAGCGCCAATACGTCCCCCCCGACATATTCCTTCATACTTTGCGTGAACGGCCTAGTCGCCCATAATGTAGGTTTTTTGCGGCACCGCTTTACCACCTCGTCTTTTATTCCATTAACAGGTGCTCGATACAGACGACATAAGGCGTTCAGTGACTTACGATTCACGTGTTCGATGGCTTCTCCTGTCAGCTGTCGCACCAAGGCTGCGTGCGCCAATTGCACCTCACAGCACAATCGGGGCCGCAATCCGTGCTGCTGAGCTAACAGGAGGGGCGTGTTGTTTTTGTCCACCACAAGTTTAAGAATGTCCTCGGTTTCGATTATGTCTCTAAGAGGTCCCTTTCGTATCCATTCTGGGTGCCTCATGATATCGAAGACATAAACGGGACCGTGTGTGGTGGCCAGTGCAATAGATACAAGCGTTCTGCTTTCGCCCTTGTGAGTGGACTGACCGTCAAACCCCAGGGTTTGGCGTATTGACACCGTCCAACCCCGCAGCAAGGTGGTGGCTATCTCCACTTCTTCATCCGATTGTATGCACACGACCTTCGGGCTAGGGTTCACACCAACCTTCACTTCCTGGTACCCAGTGTCTATTGTGCAGCTCAGCTTCTTTGACTTGACCGCCGGTCAATCTAATGGAAAATTGAAAGCGCGGCAAGGGGGAGAAATTCCCCGTCGCGCCGCTGTGCTCGCAGCCGCGACCTGAGACGCCTTACCTCGTGGAAATCGAAAAGGCGGATCTGCGACACTAGGAGGCCAGTCCTTTTCCGGTGGCAGAATAGTATTTTCCGGCCGCCTGTTATTCACCGACGGAATTTCCGGCTGATAAAAAACCTGTGGCAGGCCTTTGCTCGCTGGCCTGGGCTTCAGTTTCTGTATGAGCGGGGCCGGGGGTGTTTTGGGTCGTTCCGCCTGCTCAACAGGTTTTCGTCCGGTGGCTCGTTGTCTGCCGCTCGCCCGCGTACGCTTCCACCTCGCTGCGTACATATCGGATCGCTGTTGGAAAACGGGAAAAGAAAACAAACGATATGATTACTTAATATATACGATCAGCTATTAATTGCAAATTCGTTACGGGTAACTGATTCATCAATCATGCCGATTCGTACATCCTGAGGCGATAAACGACATAAATAAAACAAATGCGTTTAAGCTTTGTACGGCAAAAATCATTTGGAATTGGTTTCCGTCGGAAGCGGCCGACAAAACAAAACAACATGAAATAGTGATGATTGCTTACACTTCGCGAGGTGTTTGTCGAAAACGAAGTAGTATAAAATGTTGACCAAAACTTCGCGAAATGTTCGCCAACAAGTAAGTAAGTGTGAGTAACAACCAATAACCCACTTACTATTACCAATAGTAAGCGGGTATATTGGACCTTCGAGAAATGTTTGTTAACACCTCATTTAAAGGAGTGAGATTTCTTAAACTAAAGTAACAGAGACTCCAAACGCTTAAGCTAGTACTTAGGATATTACGTTTGTCTTAAGGTAAGTCTTAAGTATTACGTATGTCTTAAGATAAGTCTTAAATTACTTGTGCTTTAAAGCTAATTCTTAGAGCTAATTAGAGATTCATGAACAGATGATACCTAAACTGCAAACTTCTAATATGAGTTTTGTTTTTCATTTTCAATTGTTTTTATTGGGGAAGGTGAAAATTGGGATTTTTACTTCCAATAACGCATAATACCTGGTCCTCATGCGTGATCTCGCTAGTCGGATGGTAGATTAGAGAGGCGAGACGATTTATTTCCGCGAAATAATCTCTTCCGTCCACTCCACTCCACACCCTGGGTGCTCTTGGGCAACCTCTGCAGAGTAAACTATCACCAGGTCGAAGTGTGACAGGAAGTAAACTCTGGAGAAGCCGCCCCACTCAAGTTTTGATCAGGGTTGGTGCTGATACACCCTCCTTTGGTGCAGAATCAAACCATGGTGCTGATACGCCCTCCTTAAGCGCAGAAATCAAACCACCCTGACTCCGAGTTGAACATCCAAAGTATCCCATCCCAGATGTTCGGGAGGGAAAAAAAAATTTACTCTTTACGAAAGAAGTAGAAATGTTTTGCCTCATTGCCGTATAAGCGGAAAATAGGACAATCATAAAGAACTGAGAGGACTTGCAATTGGTGTCTGAAAACACTTAGAAAATTGCGGTCACGTCAGACTGATATGACTAACGCTAAGTGGCATACAATAAGTTGAGTCCAGCGCGAAGTCCGTTTAGGAGTGCCGTATTGCTATAGATTCGTTCTAGCAATCAGAACTTATGTACACGTTGGGCGCAATATCTGTAATGATTTGGTCCGCAGAACGTTCAGTTGGCAATCGTCATTGCCGAAATTTTGAACGTAAGCCTTGCGGACAGAAAGTCATCCTCCATCTATCGGAAGAAATCGTCATTTCTTCAACCAAGACGAAGGATAACTTTCTATATGTTTTTTTTTCGTTGACTATGCGTCATTAGACACATTAGTCCCACGGATGACCACTGAAACGGCTGAGCATCTAACATAAAAGCACGTGCTAGCTCGTCGGATGGGGTGGATTTGCCGTTTCGATCCGTGAACCGATTAATTATGCTCGGTGGGCCGACGAATGGGTTTGAGAACTCCCATTCTATCTGTCGGCGGGCTTGAAAGGATTGTAGGTGAGGGAGCCAGATGCACGAAGCGTGCGGAAAAGAGGGTGGAGGAAGTTAGGTATGAGGAGGGAACATCCAGGGTAAGATCATCCGACGAATGATCAATTAATATGACCACTATGTGTAGTTATTCGTTTAGCAAGAGAACGACAAAAAAAAGGAATGGTCCGCCTAAGGACGAGTACCTTGTGGCCCAGGTGTGCTTATCAAAATCGTCTAATTGTACGTGTGAGTCCAGCGGTACCGTTTGTCCGCCCGCTTCTGTATGATACGATATGTTTCCGTATTCTTGTAAGAATGGCAGAGCCGACAAGAGAAATTGACTGAAATTTTCCGTATACCGAACCACCATTTGTTTCCGCCTTTGGCGCTAAAACTTAAAATAATCCGGGTAAAACCTGCTATTAGGAGTGGCGTGAAAACGATGACGAAAAGGAATTTAAGTTCGCCTTCGAGTTTGTCGGCGATTAGGACCTGGAAACACAAGACTGGCAGTGCGGTAATAGTATTTCCAACGGCAGCCTGTAGAGCGGCTTTCTTCTGTTGTATCGCAATATCGGGAGTTCTCATCATAATTCCGCAAAAATTTATATTGTACAGGATACTACTAAACTTAAGCAAATTACAATCCATAGCGGAACAAAACCCACCTCCCAACTCCTCAAAACGAATCCGTCCAATTTAAGCGGAAGCGAAAGAAATTGCAAAACGTTGACGGCCAAAACCAATTCCAGCTCGAACGATCGATCGTGTTTAACGGCTCAGACGCATGCACCAACGCTGGCTAAACTTCCGATTATCAACGGAATGAAGACTAGTACCCAAAGATGTCGTCCCGATGTTAAACGATCGCATGCCAACAGCTCAAACATAAGAAGGATAAGATGAAGCGATAGCGATATTAACATTGCTTGAATTGTGTGTAGGATTCGCCTTCTAATCTGTAGTGAGGATATCGACACCACCCAAAAGCTCCAACGATGGCTCCTGCCGTAGCGATGGCCTTCCATGTCCAAAGTGGGGCAAAACTGCCCAATACGGCCAATCTATGTAGCCGTCGAGTTCAAACAGAACAGCAAAATAAACGTAAATAGACGGTACTGAACAATAAATTTACTTGGATTAAAATCACGCAAGAAAGCCTGCAAATTCATTGTAAAAGCGTCGCGCAATTATCGAAGTATAATGTAACAAAGCGAGTATTTTGTGCGGTAAATCGATTTGCGGCGCAAAACTAAAAAAAAAACGAGCGATAATTCGACGGAACCTTTTGTTTTTCTTTTTTTTTCTTTTTGGTTTTTTATGATTTCCATGTGAATTTTAGTTTTGACGCACAAACCTTTGAGCAATGACAATACGAAATAATTTGTTTCATTATTTAATAATCAATAATTAGAATGTAATATAGAAAAATTTAACAAATAAAAAATTTGTAGAGAGGAATAGGTCTTTATCTTTTAATTTAATTTAAGTTTTCTGTGTTTTTTTTTTGTTTTATTTACTATTTTTTTTGTACAAAACTAACCATTACGTGCACATAAGTTGCAGCCGTTTTGTTTTGCGCAACATCCATCACATGACGCAAAAAGTCTAAATGGAGCCTGGTAGTTATTCCACAGTGGAATGGTTGACGAGGATGACGGATAATCCCAAAACGTGTCCAAAGGGCGGAAGGAGAAGAAGACGACAGTGTTGCAGTTGAAGAAGGTGCTGTTGTTGTTGACGTTGGTGTTGTTGATGATGATGATTGCCCTGACTCGATTGGTTACTTGGCAAATTATTGTTCTGTTGATGGGAATGATGATGTGATGATGTAACGTTCGAAGAACCATGACGAGAAGATTGTTGATAGCCCTGTTTCGTCGATGAACTCAAATTGGACTAGTATTGCTCCACATAGGGAATACCGCCACCGCCTCGACCATTATCGTACTGATGATGCTGTTGCCTACTTGCCTTCTTAGTTTGACCCACATTTTGTCCGCGATCATATCCGAACGTACTGTGTGTTGATGATTGTTGTTGTTGCTGTTGCTGATGATGTCGCGAAAGATTCGACGATTTCGATGATGAAAGTGTTTGTGTGGTGGATTGAGATCGGGACGATCGTGACGACAATGTTTGCTGTTCTTCTTTATGTCGGTTTTTCGGTGGTAGGGACGGTGGAATTACTTTTGATAGTTGTTGTGTGGATCCATCCGATCCGATACGTCCGGCTTCGCGCAGTTGACTTCTTGTTGGTCGCTGCAACGAACGGTAGTTATTTAGATAGGCTGCGCATAATGACTGTTGAGAATTTTTCGATATTTCGGGCAGCTTAACGTTCGACTGCGGTATTTCCGGTAACGCTGATTCAGAATAGAAATTCCTTTGGCTGATTTGTCACTTGACGATCGGTAGTTTGCTGTTTCGACACTATAAACTGTCGGCTGTTGCTTCTGTTGTTGGCGAGGATGCTGATGTGTTGGTTGTGAATGTCGCTGATGATTAGGATGATGAAGTTGCAGTATTTGTTGACATACCGTTGCCATCTGTCAGTTTTGACTCCCTATGCGACCAAACGATAGTTCGTTGTTCGTTCCACCCGTATTTTATTGTTTGGTCGACTTCCAATGGGCGATATACCATCTGCAATTGGGCCGAACTGTTGGCGACATCATGTATACCTTCAACGAACCTGAGTAATTGGACGCGATAGCGGCCATAATAACTGCTGATATAACCAGTCATTCATTCACTGTAGCTGAATTATTATTACTGTCACCTAACGGTATTGGAGGGAAGAACCGCTTTGGAATAGCCAGCATTGCATAAAAGACAGGTTGGTGATCGTTTAGATTGAATGGATTCTTTATAAGAACAACACGGTTGTTGCGTTTACTAGACCGATTTTTTTTTTCATTTACAACCTCACACTCACTTCACTAGCTCCGTCCGTTTTAAATATTAGCTACATCTTTTGTTTAAACATTGGCCGAGTAACCAAATGATGCTCGGCCTACAGTCTACAGGGACATTAAGGTGTCCGTTGTTAATTTTTATTTTTATTTAACTAACTGCAATGCGGTTGCGTCCGGGCTGAGGGTGGATTTATTGCCGATTTTTCAATACGAGCGTTGGTATGTGTGTGCCCGGGTTTTCATTCGCCGTACACGGGAATCTTTTAAGAAAAAAATAAAAACGCATGGTAACTAACCTTTATCAATACACTGCACGCTTTTAATAGCGAGCTGAGACCGTGTGCTTCCAAAATGTGCAGGATGTATAGCGATTTTAATGTCGATGTAACTTCGCGTGCGCGCACTGCTGCTGCTTACGGCTACCTGCGAGTGAACGTCCGAGCTGGTGTCTTCTTTCGGCTCCGGTTGGTGATCGACTGGGGCGAGCGTCATCTGTCTCGCTCGCAAGTGCGCGGTAGTTCTCTCCTCCGCCACCGTACAGAGCAATTATCTGTCCCAATCCCAACACAATTTTTAAGGGGAAGCTCAAACTTTTTTATTAAATCGATCACGCAGTGGCCCAACGCAGTACCAGTGAGCCGTCGTTCTCCGCCCTCTATATCCTCTTCCCGAATGGAAGCATATACATCTGCGAATGTTAGAAAATCTTCCCCTACAATCCCTTCGTGTATGTATCGTATACTTAAGCTCAGTTGTTCAGTATGTGCTGCATCAGTTGTCTCATCGAACATTATAGAGTAAAAACCAGCCTTCTTTACTCCATTCAATATCTGCTTCTGAATTTCTTCTTTACAGCACTCAATTATCGAATTCTGCGTTGTCTTGCTGATGTATGTCGCTTTGCAAGACGCCGTTTTCAAATGCTGTTCCAAAATTTTGTCCCCACCTTCAACCCGATATCTAAGTAGAGCTCGAAAATTTCCTTCATTGGTCAACGGAAGTTCGGCTTCCAATTACCGTCATCTCTATGCCCTCGTAAAGCGATATTTTGATGACCGCATAGAATAATCGTTTCAATAATAGGACGCAGTCGGCTTTGATTTTCCAAAACCTGCACTTTTCGCTTCGAACTTATTTGAATCGATATTTCTAATGAGGGATTATGATAGCTACGAAGGAAGTCCTAAACAGCAAGTACTGTATTTTGGTGATATTTCTTTTTAGCATGTAAAGCAAGAGCACCGTCCTTGCCTGTTAATTTTGCAAAAGACTTCAGTGGCGTTTTAACTAATTTGTTCAGAATAATATTTTTTTGGTATCCTTGGGTTTCAGTAGCAAACAGAACGCAATACTTACAGTACAGTAGAATCCGCATAAATGCAACCCTGATAAACGCAAAACTCTCGTAAATGCAACGTGACGCAATGTCCCGAACCCGTCCCATAGAGATCTTGTATATTTAGAACCGCATAAATGCAACCCGCATATATGCAATACTCGTTTAATTTCAATGAAATTTGAAAGAAGAATTTTTTGTACTTTGCATTTTTACCCTCTTAAGTGCAATTTCGCTAAAAATTTTTGTGTACGTGCAGTTCTTCGAATATCGAAAAGAATGAGGCGGCATAGGCGATAAATCATTTCATTAAAAACTCAACACAAAAAAAAATCAGTAATTTTTAAAAAAAAAAAAAATTAGTATGTATTAATATTTTTTGTATTTTCTGTATTAACATTGTTAATACTAATATTATTTGCGATTAAATTAAAGCCTAGCATCTCATCTTGAAATACATATATGTTAATATATTTTTAATTTTGTTTTATACGGAAATATGAATATGTACTTGATTTCTACTCTATAGGAACTATAATACCATATTATTCGTTATTATCATATATGTGATACTTATAATCGAATACCACTAAATACATACTGCGTTTTGCTTATTTTTTGTGTTTTTATGTTTTGTTTATTTTGTGACTCAATAACACATTTAATACACATTTTATTAAAAATTAGGTATGTCATTTTTATTTGTATGTACTTAGCACCGTTTAAGAACAGTGTAGTTGTAGGTATACGGGCACCGTTTAAAAGTATCATGAGTGCACTTAAACGGGCACCGCTTTAACGATAAACTCGTATAACTGCAATAAAAGTCTTGGAAAAATGAAGTTGCAATTAAGCGGGTTTTACTGTACAAACCTTTATGCTTTTCGGACAGAAGAAGCCAGTGATGGTCATTCAAATGGCTTGTTTTAACATGTCTGCGCTCCGGTTTGCCTTGTTTGTGGTGAACAAAATGTGGAAAAGAGTAAGTAGAAGGTGGTGTCCAAGGCTCTTCTAACAGCATACGTTTGGTGTAGTCATCCACACTATCAATTTTTTCGGTATAATTTCCAATATCAGCTTTGTATATTACTGCATCAACTAAAGCTGCACTAGTAGACGCTATTGGTGATAGTACCACTGATGGTCCTGATGCTGATGACGATGCTGTACAGCCTTTAGATGAGTCAAGCTCGGGACTAGTATCTGGAAGACTGTTTGGTAAGGACTTGTCTGTTTTCGGTGTCTTCGAGAAAAATGAATCAATAGTCCTCGACGCTGACCGCTTTACACCTCTGGTTGGTTTAGTCTTTTCCTTTAAAAGTATAACGACACAGATGTTGGAAGGGCAAACCCTAATTCAAAGTCAACCACTACTTACCATATTCTTAATTTGAATTTAATGTACCTATAAGATATGTCTCGAACTCTTTAGTTTGCCAGAATCAATTTATAACTGATCGCTCTCCGTATTAAGATAATTATTCACTATATTCACTGTGTTTTTATGAACTCATTGTTGTTAAATGTTTGGTACAATTTAACATGAATTAAGGGAAATCGTCTCTTAAAGCCACAATCACCAACACGATCTTGTCTCTATTTTAACACTCACGCAATAGTTTTGTAATTTTTCAGATTAATTTAGAGTTGTCAATTCCAAACTAATTGTATTTTAACACATTTCGGATTAAAATTAAATAAAAAAACAAATTACTAACATATTTCTTCAAAACACTTTCGCTACCATACTTTGATTGCACAATCCCTTTGCTACACACTCGATCATCGACAATACTGAAAACAAAAGAATGATGAAACGAGAATGCTAAGGATAAATTCCTGGTCTATTTGTCTTTTGATGTTCTGTTAGATAACACACTACATGTGCACACTTTCCTATATTTATTTACATACAATATCATCTGAGTACCCTTTGAAAATATTTCTAAGGGAAATACGTTACTTTCTATGAAAAAGGCTACATTTTGAGTTAAGAGTATTGGAAATGTTTATCGTTTGTTAAATTTAGGATTGAAGCATCATCTGTGTGTGACTCCTCTAGCAATGAAACGAAATCATGATCAGTCAACATTCACACATAGAACTGAGACTGCACTTAGTAAAAAAGGGTCATCAGATGACGGGCTCATATTGTTTTCATATTATTACCTGCGTATTGCGCAATATGTTGTCTTGTAGGCTTTGTGTCAGAGTTCTGTTCTGTGCTTCGCATTGCACCGCAGAACTACAGTAAATGCCACAGTCCACATTGCAGTGAAGTAAACAAAAATTTGAGAACGACCAATGCTTTGAGCGTATTTTTCCAGTTCACGTGACAACTTTTATGTATGTATTTATTAGTTTTTGAGGGAAGAGATGCAGTACTTTTGCTGCTATTATTGTGAAATTGTAGCTGAAAACTTCAAAAAGGTTTTTACGTTTTTGAAGAACTATTACAGACAGTTTAAGCAACTATTTTTAGATTATGTAATACAAGTGCAATCCAGTGTAGGGTATCGAAAACCGAAAGCTACTACCAGAAATATTTGCGCCGAAAAAGTACAGGGTAGTAAACACAAAGTATAGACAAAATAGAGATACAAATTAATAGTTATTTTCGCAAAGCTGAAATTGAACCTTTTTAATTTTCAAATACGTATGTTGCCAGAAATATTTACGTCGAGAATGCACAAAGGTACTCGTAGGTGGGTTCATTATAAAGTGTCGAAAACTGCAACCTACTGCCAGAAATATTCTGAAAAGTAAAATTCACTATACTGTATTGTAGGTGCAACGGCGTAGGCTAGTAACTTCATGGTAAAATATCAGCTAAAGTATTGTGAAAATAGAACTACCTACATTTTAAAATTTTTTAAACTGAAACAGATCTTTTTTAGTTTTAGTTTTTAGATATATATATATATACATATATATATATATATATATATTGACATGCTAACCTAAAAATCTGCCAACAGTCTGGGCGCAACTTTATTATTTTTCCGGCAGAAGTTTAGAGCGCGTTCAATTCGGGGATGCGGTGTATGTTACTATGTGACTGAAAACCTAACAAAAAGTTCGGGAAGCGGCTGGAAAAGGGTGTAACATATGAATTAAATATTTGGGTCATATTCCGGGATGCGGTCTAGAGGTTGAAAAAAAAAACATGGTGGAATTCATGAAAAAGTATACAACCAGTTTACACCCTCTGAAGGGTCGAATTTCAAAAAATCTTGAAAACACATACTAGGTATTCATATGAAGAATCCGTAGAATAAAAATGAACTCAATATTTGGAAAGACCTCGTAGATATGACGAAAATCGAGAAAATATATGCATTTTATATACACTGATAATTTTTTTTGCCCCCCCCCCTTCTAAACGCCAATGAATATTCGAATTTTTTTTATCAGAATTACTTTTCTGGTTAATTTACATATACGTACCGAGTTTCAACTTCGTAGCATAAGCCGTTCTGAAGTTAGGAAAAACACCCCCCACCACCGTACCATACTACCCCTAAAAAAAAAATTTATTTTTTCACCATGCCACTACTATAGCTCTATCTAAATACCAAGCTTCAGCTACCTATCATTATGGATTCTTAGGATATAAGCATCGGAACTTTTTCTTTCTCACCCTTCCCTACCCTCACCCTCTACACCCACACCCACAATTTTTTTTTCCCTACTAGGGTTCTATTAGGCCTACTTCTGGTAAAAATTTGAAGCATCCATCTTACACTGTTTTTGAGATATGAAACGTGTTATTTTTGAAAAATATTTATCCCCTCCACTTACGTACTCCCCCGCCCCCTTCAAAGAATTTACTTTGAGCAATCTTTATTCAAGCTTTATATCCAAACCGAAATTTGTTTTTCTGGTGCCTCTGGTTTGGGAGATATCGTAATGTTAAGTATTTCAACCCCCACCCCCGTACGCCACTACCCTTACCAAAAAATTTTGTGTCAATCTACTCTCCTAGTATAACTACAGATATTTGTTAAGTTTTAATTGCTTGCTATTAACGGTTTAGGAGATATATGCGTTTCGGACGCATTGCTTCCCCCTCCACTCCCACACCCCTTCACCCATATCATCAATTTTCTTGCAATTGGGTCCACTATCGAAGCTTTATAGAAATTCCAAGTTTCAGTTTCCTAACATAAGCGGTTGCTGAGATCTAGAAACCAAAATTTTTCGTCTAAAACGCTTCCCCACCTTCCCCCTCACACCCCCACCCCTGAAGATAATGTTAATTCAAGGGGTCTACCCAGTCTATTCCTAGAATAAATTTAAATTCCACTGGTTTGAGAGCTATGAGCCTTCAAAGGATTTTGGCGGTCGATGTAAGGCGTACGGCGGACAGACGGAGTGAAAATTTTTATTGCTTTTTTCGTATTTACTAGTCATGAAATGTACACAAAAAAATTTTGAGGGCAGCAAATTTTTTTTTTTTTGAAAATCAATAACAATACTGTATTATTATTAATAAAGTAATACATTTGTTATAATGTAATACATACAATACAATGCAATACAATATATATAGTCAATCTATCTCGATTATTGCGGATATAATCGGAGTAGCTTTGCAAAGTGGCAGCCTACGCCTTTTCGCTAGTCCATCCCATAGGGTCCAACGCTTTTCACTGGACGAGCTTTCCTTACTGGTGAAGTTGTCCTACTCTGGGGGGATTTGCGGGGGTGTCCTCCTCGTAGTCCTTCGATTGTTCCACTGTATCATCGATATCACTGGTTAGAAACGCCGCATCTATTTCCGTCTGTGTTTCGATGGAGCGGGTGCTTACCCGCCTCTTCTTACAGATCCTCTCGAGCTGCCCCAAACACTCCCCCATTGTCATATCAAGAACGGTATGAAATGTATTTTTCTTTTTGGAATCTGTAAGATAACAAAAAATTGATTAATTAAGTTTGCTATATAAAAATATATTTCCACTTACCCATATTTAAAGCGGATTAAAGGTCTGGGGGTGTGAATACTCCCTTAGTATGTTGAAGTACAGCACAGCCGAACGTCCTCATTAGTTTGATTTCATTCAAATTTACAGTTTTACATATCATATACACGTATATCATACATCATAATTGTGACATTCAATTGTGACATTCAATATTGCAGGTCGATAATCTAACATATTAACTACTCTCAATTGATCCAGTCTTTGAAACATACAATGTAGTAAGTAAAATTGTCTACATCTCAAAGAAGACTTGTACTTAACTTGTCGATACATGATAGGAGATGAATATCGTCTACACCTAGAAGATATTGATTATCACTAATGAATTTATTTTAAATCTCAACGACGACTTATATCTGCTTCAATGTACATACATTGTAGCAAAAATATGTAGACAATTACAAATCTTACAATATCACTTGCAGGTCATTAATCTAACATATTAACTACTCTCAATTGATCCTGTCTTTGAAACATACAATGTAGTTAATACAATTCTCTACATCTCAAAGAAGACTTGTACTTAACTTGACCATGTATGATAGGAGATGATTATCATCTACATCAAGAAGATGTGACCTATAATATTAATTCATCTTGATTAATCTAATATATGAATTACTTCTGCTGGGGTGAATTGCATCTTTTGCATATCGCATTGCAATGTATAGAGGAAAATTTCTATAGAAAAGTGCAAGAAACTTTGCTCTAGAGATTGTATATAAATAGGTCGAAGGCATGGATAGAATCATAACAATCTCAACTTTCGCACCATCGGGGAAATCCTAAGCAATGGTAAGTCAGATTTTTTTCAAATTATAATTAACAGGGTATTATAAGTTTAATCCAGCCCTGAAAAGTTTGTAACGCATAGAACCGAGCCTCTGATGAAGAAAACTGTCGACTCCTTCGGGGTAGCTGTCATACAAAAGTCCTTAAGACAAGTGTTCACCAATATTGAACGATAACTTTAAAATGTTTTACGTTGGACAAACCTATCTTCACAAGGTAAACCTATTTCCTTCTTGATATTCAGTCTTCTAATACAGAAATTTTTTAGAAGTGATAACTTAAAAACGCACCGAACGATAACCGATCACCTTTCTGGTATATGCAGTTAGAGGAAAAACAATAAAGTGGATTTTATAAGGTAAGGCTATTTCCTTTTTATTTTGTGAAATACTAATTAAGGATATACAATCATCTAATCGCTAATCATCTCATTAGCGAATAACCCAGCATCATATCTACGAATATTAAGGAACAACAGGGCCAATCGTAATAAGGTTAGTCTACATATATATAGGACCAGCAAACGCCTTCTAACCATTTCTCATCGAGCAGCGTTTGAGGCCAGACGTTCTTTTTCATAACTTCGAAAATGTCGCGTTTTTTAATTATTAGAGACTGTACTACACAGGTCAAGCGGTTTAATGTACGAGGAAGGAAACTGGAACTCAAAATCCAGTCGGTGCCTGATACCGTAGAGCCTACTAGCTGGATTAAGAAGGCTATACAGGATATTGTTGTGTACGCTGTTCAAGACCTTCAACCGAAGGATCAGGTCGGGATTACATTCTTTTGACGAGGAGTGTGCAGCTAGAAGGGGTATTATCATAATAAACAACAAAGATAATCTATGTCTACTACGAGCCCTAGTTGTTGCAATTGCTGCAGTTGTAAAAGACTCTAATTACAACAAAATTAGAAAGAATGTAGGAAATGTTCAGACTCATCTTGCTATGGAGTTGCTGACAAAGTCGGCTGTTAGCATACCGAGTAAAGGCGCGGGTATTCCTGAGCTAAGAATACTTCAAGGCGTTCTTAAGGAATCGTATCAAATTGTGGTTTACCAATACGCGAGTAAAGGTCGTACTGTGATTTTTGAGGGGCCTACGGCTGATAAGCGGCTGAATCTTGTACACCATAAGGGGCATTTCAATGTAATAGTCTCAATAACATCGGCCTTTTGTTGCGGTTATTTTTGTAGCCTTTGTAATCAGCCTTATGATCACAAAAACAGGCATCGTTGTGAAAAAACATGCCCCTGCTGTCAACAGTCACCGGTATGTTCAAGTAATATTAAAAACAAATTTTGCAAAGATTGTATCCGTGAGTTTAGAGGACCAGAGTGCTACGAAAAACATCAAGCTGCTGGATCATTAGATAGGAGTAGTGTTTGTGAGCAAGTGAAAAAGTGCCTTGAGTGTCTCAAAACTTTCAATGCGAGTAAAATGCATGTTTGTGGAGAAATTTTTTGTAAGATTTGCAAAATTAACGTGCCACAGGGGCATGCTTGCTTCATTCAGCCTGACAGCCGCAAACCACAGGGCAAAAATGTTCTTTACGTTTTCTATGATCTTGGTGATGAAAAAACAATACACTGAAAAAACAGATTACTATTTTGTTTGCCATAAAATATAACCGCTCATTTATAACGACATTAGGTAAGGATTATAGCAATTTCAGCTACGATAATTTACTCTACTGCTATAAACTATAACCATTCCAGTTAAATTTTATGAGAAATCGAATATGACTGCAACAAAATTTTTTTAATACACCATGTACAATGCACATAGAAAGATTTATTAAATTATTGTTCTAAAATTTATATTAGTCAACCCAAGAAATTTAAAGCTCTGAATGAATAAAATAAAGTAAGAAATGCAACAAACATAGCAAGATTCGCTATAGCTATAACCTCAGTGTCAACGCAGCCGCTGCCAGCTTAGCGCAGTAGGAATTTCAATTCGATCGTCGTTTGTTTCAGTGCGATTTCCGTCTTGTTTTTTTGCTAATGTAAGAAGTGCAACTAACATAGCGGGATTCGCTATAACTATAACCTCAGTGTCAACGCCGCCGCTGCCGGCTTTAATGCAGAATTTTCGTATCATTTTGAATTCGTCATTTGTGTAGTGAGGTGAGATTTGAGTTTCAGTTGTTTGCTCGGTCAAAATGGATAATTTTGTAACAACAACATTATCTAGATGGAATTTAAGTTCCTTGATCGATATTTTTAAAGGTGAGTAAAGAAAAGGAATAAATAAAATTATTAATTGTTTGCATGCATACATATATACATAATATGTTTTGCTATGTTCATGGTTTGAAAGGCAGCAAAATATACGAGAGTGTGCATTGTATTATTATTAGTAGTTTTAGACTTTGTCTTTCTTCCGCGTTATTCATGTTTAGTCTTATACGTGATCAGTAGGTAATAGTTCGGTCGTGTTATACGTACTTAAAATATTTTGTGAATCAATATAACAATAAGGTTATACAGATTTGTGCTATAAGTGAGTAATTGTGCTGTTATAAATAATAAGAATAACGTGTAGAAAAACCATTTTCTTAAAATTTTATAAAATGCATTTCATAGTTGAAATTCTTAAATTACAAAACAATTATTTTCTAAAATAGTTTTAAAACATTTAATATTACTTAGTAGAATGAAAAAATAATAAAAAGTGAATTTAATCAAAAATAATTTTGGTTCAATGTTAAAATTATAAATTCCAAGTAAAAATCGGAAATGGCGTTTCAGTTTTTCTCTTCAAATAAAAAGTGTTAAAGTTTTTTGTTAAATTCGTAGACACCAGGCGGTTATCGAGAATCGTCGTAGGGCTAACGCAACGATACGATCGTAAAATTTTGTACAATTTTCTTATTGCTTCCTGGAATTTAGAAATTGAACATTTAATTTCCAAGTAAAAAATCTGATAACAGTCTGGGCGCAACTTTATTATTTTTCCGGCAGAAGTTCAGAATGCGTTCAATTCGGGGATGCGGTGTATGTTACTATGTGTCTGAAAACCTAACAAAAAAATCGGGAAGCGGTTAGAAAAGGGTGTAAAATATGAATTAAATAATTGAATCATATTCCGGGATGCGGTCTAGAGGTTGAAAAAAACAAAACTTAAAAATAGGTGATTATTAAACAAGCCTGGGGAAGTGAAAAGATATTCGATATCTGATCAGACCTGAGAAACATAGTGGAATTCATGAAAAAGTATACAACCAGTTTACACCCTCTTAGGGGTCGAATTTCAAAAAATCTTGAAAAGCATTCTAGGTATTCATATGAAGAGTCCGTAGAATAAAAATGAATTCAATATTTGGAAAGACCTAGTAGATATGACGAAAATCGTGAATATATATGCATTTTATATATACTGATAATTTTTTTTTGCCCCCCCCCTTCTGAACGCCAATGAATATTCGAATTTTTTTTTATCAGAATTACTTTTCTGGTTAATTTACATATACGTACCGAGTTTCAACTTCGTAGCATAAGCCGTTCTGACGTTAGGAAAAACACCCCCCACCACCGTACCATACTACCCCTAAAAAAAAAATTATTTTTTCACCATGCCACTACTATAGCTCTATCTAAATACGAAGTTGTAGCTTCCTATCATTATAGATTCTTAAGATATAAGCATCTGAACTTTTTCTGTCTCACCCTTCCCCACCCTCACCCTCTACACCCACACCCCCACTAGGGTTTTGTTTGGCCTACATCTGGTAAAAATTTGAAGCATCCATCTTACACTGTTATTGAGATATGAAACGTGTTATTTTTGAAAAATATTTATCCCCTCCACTTACGTACTCCCCCGCCCCTTTCAAAGATTTTACTTTGAGCAATCTTTATTTATCAAGCTTTATATCCAAACCGAATTTTGTTTTTCTGGTGCCTCTGGTTTGGGAGATATCGTAATGTTAAGTATTTCACCCCCTGCCCCGTACGCCACTGCCCCCACCCAAAAATTTCGTTTCAATCTACTCTCCTAGTATAACTACAGATATTTGTTAAGTTTTAATTGCTTGCTATTAACGGCTTAGGAGATATAGATTTTAGAATGTGTAGATCTCCACTTTTTTGCGTTTCGGACGCATTGCTTCCCCCTCCACTCCCACACCCCTTCACCCATATCATTAATTTTTTCGCAAATGGGTCCACTATCAAAGCTTTATAGAAATTCCAAGTTTCAGTCTTCTAACATAAGCGGTTGCTGAGATCTAGAAACCAAAATTTTTCGTCTAAAACGCTTCCCCCACCTTCCCCCTCACACCCCCACCCCTGAAAATAATGTCAATTCAAGGGGTCTACCCAGTCTATTCTTAGAAAAAATTTGAATTTAATAGCTCCACTGGCTTGAGAGCTACGAGCCTTCAAAGGATTTTGGCGGTCGACGTACGGCGTACGACGGACGGCGTACGGCGAACGGCGGACAGACGAAGTGAAAATTTTTATTGCTTTTTTCGTGTCTACTAGTCATGAAATGTACACAAAAAAATTTTGAGGGCAGCAAATTTTTTTTTTTGAAAATCAATAACAATACTGTATTATTACTAATAAAGTAAAATAGGTTTTCATGGTTACACAATTCTATGAATTTCATAATCGTGTTATTGCGATGGCACTACAAAGTGTTATAGTTATGCTACTCTCCTGATAGACACTGCTATGTAAATTTCTTATTTAAAAATTGCTATTGCAGATAAGGCCATTTACAATACTAATGTGCAATAATGTATAAGTACAATTTATAAAGCCATAGTTAACGTTCATTTAAATTAAATTAGTGATGTAAATTTATAGTTTCCACAAGATTTAATCATTTGAAAAAATTTTAACAAAGCCCAATTGTCAGAATCTCATGATTCCTTGAAATCTTGCGATATAGATCTGCTATTACACACGTATTATTTTTTAATAATCTCTCGTTAAGATATCGAGCTATGAATATTGTAGATTTAATAAAAAAATATTCGCAATTAATAAATTTATTAATAGTAATCTTCATTTACGTAATGTATTATAGTACATTTAATTTTTATGGCTTAATTATTGTAAATGAACAGTTTGACGAGTACAGTTTTCGGAGCTTGGATTACCAAGGAATAATAAATCTAATCCCAAAACAAGGATTGCGGGCTATTTTTTTGGAGAAAATATAAAGAGGAGTTTCTACTACAAGTAATAAATATTTTTTTTGTGTTAGGAATATCATTATTTAACTTGTTCTTCAATTTTAGGAAATAAGCAGAGATAATGATAATACTGGAAACGATGCAGTTGAACTACACAATTTAGGGGAAATACAAAACACTTCTGACTTAGTTAGTCAACAGCAATTGGTGAACAGTTCATTTGTCCCATGTATTGAATTTAACTCATCTTCGGGTGCTTCATATGCTGGAGAAGAGCAAACAAAGCTTGTATTTATCGATAATTTGGTTGGCACAGTTAAAAATTATTTAAACTGTACTGATGGAAAGCCTATTCAATCGTTTTATGACAATAATAAGACATTGGATAATTCGAATAGAAACATATTAGCTCGTGTAATTGTTTACAAAGAATATGAAATTCTAAATTATCCTAAAAAATTTAAAATTACTACCGATAGATTTAATGAAATCTGTTCCGAAATTGTCGAATTATTTCCATTTGAACAAAAATTTATTTCGCTGTATTACACACCGTACAACTCAAACACAAAAAGAAACGCTTCTGGAAAATTATGGGACAACTATAACCACCTAAAAAGCAAATTAAATAAAGCAGAAAAAAGGTAAATCTTAACTACAGTAGCTGAGGTAGATGAGTTATATTTAGAGAAACTGCAATTTCTTAAACAAAATCTTTCTCCGTGGGAAAAAATTAATGAATTGTGGAAGGAAACATATGAACAAAGAAATGCGATTTTACTTGCTAGCAATTCTGTATTCCATTATTTTAATAGTTTTCCTATACTAAAATCAGAGAAAGGCTCGCAATTACTAATTTTAGATTTCGATCAAAAATATTTATCTAGTGCCAATAAAATTAATTCTGCTTGGCCGGAAATTGAAAAACAGCTGATAACGTATGCTGAGAACAGAAAAAATGCAGATCTAAAACATATTTTGAGAAGCAACTGTGCCTTTAAAGGTTTTTTAATTCTAGGGAATGTTCTCGCAAATTCAATATATTCTAAAACTTTCAAAAGTAGTAAAAGGAAGAAGTTAACAAAAGAAGAAGTACTGATTTTTTTTTTACTCCAGGAGGTAAATAACTTAAAATAGAAATGTCTTACTGTATTAACAAATATATTTTTCAAAAAGGACGAAAATCTTATATTGGAAAGTATTGCAAAGCGTAAGAAGAAGCTTTAAATAAGCAAACAACGCTTCAACCACGCATAATTTTGATTGGAAAAGATTACGGTAAAACCAAACACATAATTTTAACTATGTTTGCTGAAATTCTAATTTATATTCTTGTAATTACAGGTAAAATTTCGGCGGCTTATGTCGTTTTTGATGAAACGCTATATTTGTTTGAAAATACTGTGTCTGCTGTAGATTCATGCTTCAAAATAATTCATGCGCTCAATTGCTGCTATCCAGAGGAGAGTAAGCCGATTTGGATGTTTCTACAAAAGTACGTGTACAATATCACAACGGAATTTGACCATAACTTTAATAGCGTCACAACACTTCATTCAGATTTGTTGAGCCAAGTAGAAGTAAGATAATACTTTCAGTCTTCAAGTTTAAGATGTTCTGTTTCATATGTAGAAAGAAGCAAATTTGTGCGAAGAGCTATATTGAACATATAAAACTATACCATAAACTGGATTGCAAAAATTTAAAATGCCTTAATTGCAACCAAACGCGATACTTTACAAAACTTAATTCGTTTCAAAAACACATACAAAAACATTTTAAATCAATTGCATCGAATGTTTCTAACAACAATATTATTGATGTCAATAGTCGAAGGTGTGAATTCCAATTTACACAAATTTCTAAAACATTTAAAAGTTTCCAAAAAAACGATTTGATAAATAACCTGAACTTAACTATTACTCATTTTGAAATTGAATTAAGTCAAGAAGTATTTAACCAAGAAGTATTTAATTTAGTAAGCAAATTATATAATGATCAAAATATTTGCAGATCAGCAATTCAAAAGATAATAGAATTATTTAATATTTTCCTGGAAGGCAATTTTTTGTGTTCGGCTGAAAAGCTCCTCGTAGAGCACTTTAAAGATGAAAATAATTCAAATAGTATTGCGAAAAAGATATTCGAAATACTTCGCATGTCACTAAGTAATACAAGAACTGAACACAGTCGTATTAATCTTTTTAAGAATTCCACATATTATTTTGATCCAACATTAGTCGTTATTGGTCATAGAATTGAAAAAGTTCGCCAGGGACGTAAAATACTTTTAAAATCAATAGATGTCACTTCTTCCTGTATATCTTTAAAGCGTATTTTAGAGATACTTTTTAGTCTGGATGGGTTTTTTGAAACTGTACTCTCTTACCTACATTCATTAAAACAGTCCTACCCTGACGTAATTACAAACATAATTCAAACACCTTTTTGGGAGTCAAAGTGTTCTTATTTAAAAAATCAGAATACTAATTCAATCGTGTTACCTATAATAGTTTACTTTGATGAATTTGAAACTAATAACCCACTAGGATCAAGGTCAGGAATTCAGAATTTGGAAGGAATTTATGTTTCTTTTCCTTTTATACCTCCAGAACATAGATCTAAACTTGAAATGATATTCCCTGTACTTTTATTTAACTCTTTGGATAGAAAAGTTTTTGGAAACAGAGTTTTTGAATCTGTAATTTCAGAACTAAAAACTTTGGAAACAGATGGCATTGAAGTGGAAGGTCGAACAGTTTATTTTGTGTTATCTGTATTAGTTGGTGATAACAAAGGTCTCAATTCAATACTTGGATTTACGGATAGCTTTAGTGCCAACTATTGGTGTCGATTTTGTACTATGAAAAAAAAATATTTTACAAGAAACTGTGAACATAGATTCATATGTTTTAAGGAATCGAATAAACTATGAAAAAAAAATGTTACAGAGACTGAAATTGTATCTGATTGTAATTTTAATGTATTAAGATCTTTTAATGCTGTTGAAAATTTCTCCGTCGATATTATGCACGACATATTTGAGGGTGTGGTAAATTTTGAAATTTCTTTAATACTCCTCAGTTACATTCAAATCGAGAAATATTTCACACTAAAAGATATCAACAGCAGAATCAATTATTTCAATTTCGGAAATATTCCAAATTTAAACAAGCCAACCGAATTATTCTTAGAACACTTAAAGGTATTTAAAATCCGATATTCGGCCTCCGAAATGATGGTGTTTACTAAATATCTGGGTATAATTATTGGTGATTGGGTTCCAGAAGATGATTTAAAATGGGAACTTTTTTTAATTTTAAGGAAAATAATTGACATAGTTCTTTCTGACTCTGTTTCGGAAGACATGACGGAATTATTAGAGGTACTTATTAAAGAACACCACAAAATTTTGATGGACTTATTTTAACTACCGCTCAGACCAAAACACCATTTGATGCTCCATTATCCGATGATCATGAGGCAAATTGGTCCCTTAAATCAAGTCTGGTCAATGCGGTTTGAGAGTAAACATAAAGTATTTAAAGAAATTGCTAGATCAACGAAATCACGTAAAAGTATTTGCATAACAATACTGAAGAGGTATTTATTAAAACAACAAAATGATTTTTTAAATACAGATATTTCGGTAAAAATTGAAATGCTGGGACCTGTAATAACATCAGCCTGTACTTTGGAATTCAAAAGGCTTTTATTAAATTTAAGAGAAGAAAATACGGAATTTTTCAAATGGATTATGTTTTGTAATGTTCAAATAAAAGCTGGAACCGTTTTAGATTTGGGTCATTCTGGAGAATATTCTGAATTTGGCATAGTGGAACAAATTTGCATATGTAAAAATAATAAAAAAATATATGTGCTCGTAAAAAATTTAGAAACTCTTTATTGTGACAACCATCGACAGTGTAACATTGTGAAGATATTAACTAAAAAAAGTAAAGTATTTCTTGAATATAAATATATTAAAACATATAATATGATAAATTTTAAATCAAATAATATTGTCATTTAAATCATGAATATGGCATTAATAAAAAATTTGTATGTACAGCTGCGAGCAGTGAAATTGTAGTGGGGACCTACATTTTACATTTCTTAAAATTACTAAGATATCAAAATAAGTTTTGCATAAATTTAAATGTAAAATCAGTGTACAAGTCACTGGCTAAATGTATTGATGAAAAAGTTTATTTCACATGAGTATTAAATAATATAATTTACTTTAAATGAGCTCTTATGAAAATTTCAGCGAGCAATAAAATAGTAGTGGATAGAAAAAAATTATTTTGGCAAGAAAAAACAATATTTTGTAAATTTTTTCAGAATAGTTAAAAGAAATGCTTAGTATTTGGTACCATGACCGTTACTTTTAATTACTGCTGCACAACGGTTTCTGATGATGATTGGATGATTTCTCGTTTTTCTTGAGTGCAACGCACACCTCAACCCACTAAAGTTATAAAATTATAATTTTTTATTTATTTTGCCACCATATATATCTAATGACAAAATAAAACTTACTTTTTATTTAAAAAAAATATAATCAATTTTAACGTAAAACATAATTTTCCTTATAATTTGCTCTGTGCTACTATTTCACTGCTCGCTCAAAATGCCACATGCAGCAAAGTCTACTTCTTTTAAAAACAACTGTAACGGTTAAAATATTAAAAATTTTCACAGATGTAGTTTATCAACTAGAGATGAAAATAAAAAAAATTTCTGTTGGATTTCCAATATTCAAATATACAAAATATTTATAAATGAAGAATTATTATATTTTTTTTGCAGTTAAGGAAAAATATTTAAATATTTTTAAATAATGAATATTTCTTAATTTACTATGTATCCTTCATTTGGCTTTATTTTGGTTTTAAAAAAATTAACATACATAGGTATATTAATAATAATATACCTATATTATGAAAGAAATGTATAATTTTTGCAACATTTTTTAAATACATATAGTAAAACAAGAATTACCACATTATTTAGTAAACGTTTTATTATTTCAGGAAGAAGAGCTACGGTATATTGTTTTAATTACTGCAGCAGCATTTTATTTAATTCAATTTAGTAATGTCCAATATACTTTAAGCTATATTTTATTGCAATGTTTGGTTAAAAAAATTCGGGTATTATTAGGTACCGTATTTCCGCCACGTATGTTGTCTAGGGAAAATAGTAACTATTATTTGAAATAATCAACTGTCATATTATTGGATTAGCTATATATTATAGCTCAAGGGGCATTTAAAAAAAATTAGAGATGACAGACAACTCTGCAATATTTATTGGAAACGTTGCATTCTTTGATATTGGTCATGACTATTATTGCACGCTGCAAAGCAGAGGCTGTGTTAAATAATAGATATAGGTATTAGATAACTACGTAATCCAGTTAAATCTTGTAGCTGCTATAGTAATAATTTTTTGTTTTTTGACAATTGACGTCAAAGTATTGGATTAGCTAAAAATTATACCCCAACAAGCTACATAAATATCAGATACTTTTACAAAATTTGTTGGAAAACATAGCATACTTGGTTATGGGGCTTCGTAGAGCATGGCCGATATTGTAAGTTGTGAAGCATAAGCTTTAGTAAATAACAGGAACTACAGATATAAAGATCTGCTATAATATATATTAGCTGCAGTTATAAAATGCCACTATCCCGTTTTTTATTATGTAAATAGCGATATGCATAGCAAAAAAATAGCAAATGTAGTAATTTTTTTTTTGAGTGTAGAAGACCAAATCTCAATTGGGGAAATAAAATTACACGGGCCTAATTTATGTGTGTTCCAGCAAAGATGTGTACAGTGCATTGACCACAAAATAAATATGTGCCAAAAATGTGGTTTGAGAGAACATGTGTTAAAAGTCAAGCCAGTAGAATTTTTTTTGGAGTATTTACTGAATCAAAGAAAGATATTCAAGGAAGTTATTGTACTTGCTCATAATGGGCAAGCGTTCGATCATCAGTTCCTTCTCAATCGCATACTTTACCAGACAGACATAAAAGTAGAATTAATAATGAGAGGAACGAAAATTATAACCATGCAGATAGGTAACCTTAAATTTCTTGATTCTCTAAATTATTTCCCCATGGCTCTATCACAGCTACCGAAGGCCTTCAGCTTACCGTCGAGTTTTAAAAAGGGCTATTTTCCGCATCTATTTAATACAATAGAAAATGAAGGGTACGCTGGACCGTTGCCGCTAGCTAAATATTATAGCCGAACACGATGAAAACAGAAGATCGTAACACCTTTCTGAAATGGTACGAACAGCACAAGACTGGAGAATTCAATATGCAGCAAGACTTGGAGGAATATTGCAAAAGTGACGTACAGATTATGACTGAAGCGTGCCTGAAATTCCGTAGTTTAATGATAGCTGAGTGCAGGGTTGATCCGTTTGTAGAAGCTACTACTATAGCCCCGCATGCAACCTTGTTTTCCGACGTAATTTTCTGAAACCCAACACAATCGGCATAATCCCTAAAAATGGGTACCGTTACGCTGATAATCAGTCGAAGGAGACCGTACAGTGGTTATTATGAGAGGCGGATCAGCGTAAAATTAATATCCAGCATGCAGCAAATGGACGAGAAGCTGTAGTAAATGGCGTTAAAGTGGATTGATACTGCTCCGAAACACAGCAAATCTTCGAATTTCACGGCTGCTATTATCATGGTCACGTCTCCTGCTTACGGCATAATCGTGACGAGCCCCTGCATGATGATCCAACAGATACGTTAAACCATCGATATGAAAGAACTGTTTCAAAAACTGCTCGTTTACGTGCTCTTGGATATGAAGTATTTGAAATGTGGGCCTGTGACTTCGATAAACGACTTAGTATCGATAAAAAGGGGATGAATTATTTAACCTATCATCCGCTGTTGAATAGTTCACCTCTAAAACCGAGAGATGCCTTTTATGGTAGACGAACTGGGAATACCTATAGTTACTATAATTGTAAACCCGGGGAAAAATTAAATATTTAGATGTGTGTTCCCTCTACCCATGGGTATGCAAAAATGGCAAATTCCCTATTGGGCACCCAACGCTATATGTTGGAGATGATAACAGTTACATTCTCATAATGTCAATATAGCTATATTAATTTTCAATATAAACATCCGCACGATCGGGTACTTTTCGGACCGCACAAGATGCGATAAGCATTCTGCAGAATTGCAGTTCTTTTCAATTCAATTCAAGATTATAAAAATACAACTCAAGCGATTTCGACTATCAATTGGTTTACCACCAGAACATGGGGTAATAGTTTAAGTTAGTTTAATTCAAACCACGGAGACATCCACTTCGAATAAAAGCTTAAATTATAATCGAAACAAAAAGTGTTTGTTTTAACTCACCTACATATATTACTGGCGCAGTCGCTCTTCGAACCATATCGTGCAAGATATTTTTAAAAAAAAAATTGTTAAGGAACACGCATAGAGCGATCCTCGATAATCCTGTGCAAAGGATTCTAAATCGAAACAACCAAACAATAATTTAAAAAACGCATCTTCCTTGTGTTTAAGGAGGTGTACGAAAAACGTACGTTCTTGAAAGGGAGCAACTGAGGCCTAATCCCTTTTAAAATTCTGTGTGAGGCCGCACGGAAATCAAGAACAGTGTAATTAAAATATAACCAACAATTTAATCATTAAGGGCCGTATTATTCACGTCGGGTTATTTTTAAAGTCTGGGTAATTCCAGTTTTCCCCGAGATTTGGTATTATTCACGTCGGGTTACAGTTTTTCGCTGAATTTATAATCAAGTGATCAGAGTTACCCAGGGAAAAATTTAACTTGTCAACAACTTCCAGTTTTCTACAATATCCAGGGATTTAAGCAACGGTTTGAAAAATTTTGTATTATTCACGATTGAAGTTATGACAAAAACTCATTTGTATGAAAATTGGAGTGATTCTGAGGAAGATGACGACAAAATAGAAAATCTGCCAACAGTCTGGGCGCAACTTTATTATTTTTCCGGCAGAAGTTCAGAATGCGTTCAATTCGGGGATGCGGTGTATGTTACTATGTGACTGAAAACCTAACAAAAAGTTCGGGAAGCGGTTAGAAAAGGGTGTAAAATATGAATTAAATAATTGAATTATATTCCGGGATGCGGTCTAGAGGTTGAAAAAAACAAAACTTAAAAATAGGTGATTACTAAACAAGCCTGGAGAAGTGAAAAGATATTCGATATCTGATCAGACCTGAGAAACATAGTGGAATTCATGAAAAAGTATACAACCAGTTTACACCCTCTTTATGGTCGAATTTCAAAAAATCTTGAAAACGCATTCTAGGTATTCATATGAAGAGTCCGTAGAATAAAAATGAACTCAATATTTGGAAAGACCTAGTAGATATGACGAAAATCGTGAAAATATATGCATTTTATATATACTGATAATTTTTTTTGCCCCCCCCCCTTCTGAACGCCAATGAATATTCAAATTTTTTTTTATCAGAATTACTTTTTTGGTTAATTTACATATACGTACCGAGCTTCAACTTCGTAGCATAAGCCGTTCTAAAGTTAGGAAAAACGCCCCCACCACCGTACCATACTACCCCTAAAAAAAAATTTATTTTTTCACCATGCCACTACTATAGCTCTATCTAAATACCAAGATGTAGCTTCCGATCATTATAAATTCTTAAGATATAAGCATCGGAACTTTTTCTGTCTCACCCTTCCCCACCCTCACCCTCTACACCAACACCCCCAAAAATTTTTTCCCCACTAGAATTTTGGTAGGCCTACTTCTGGTAAAAATTTGAAGCATCCATCTTACACTGTTATTGAGATATGAAACGTGTTATTTTTGAAAAATTATTATCCCCTCCACCTTCGTACTCCCCCGCCCCCTTCAAAGATTTTACTTTGAGCAATCTTTATTTATCAAGCTTTATATCCAAACCGAATTTTGTTTTTCTGGTGCCATTGGTTCGGGAGATATCGTAATGTTAAGTATTTCACCCCCTACCCCCGTTCGCCACCACCCCCACCCAAAAATTTTGTTTTAATCTACTCTCCTAGTATAACTACAGATATTTGTTAAGTTTTAATTGCTTGCTATTAACGGTTTAGGAGATATAGATTTTAGAATGTGTAGATCTCCACTGTTTTGCGTTTCGGACGCATTGCTTCCCCCTCCACTCCCACACCCCTTCACCCATATCATCAATTTTTTTGCAAATGGGTCCACTATCAAAGCTTTATAGAAATTCCAAGTTTCAGTCTCCTAACATAAGCGGTTGCTGAGATCTAGAAACCAAAATTTTTCGTCTAAAACGCTTCCCCCACCTTCCCCCTCACACCCCCACCCCTGAAAATAATGTCAATTCAAGGGGTCTACCCAGTCTATTCCTTGAAAAAATTTTAATTTAATAGCTCCACTGGCATGAGAGCTACGAGCCTTCAAAGGATTTTGGCGGTCGACGTACGGCGTACGGCGGACGGCGTACGGCGGACAGACGGAGTGAAAATTTTTATTGCTTTTTTCGTGACTACTAGTCATGAAATGTACACAAAAAAATTTTGGGGGCAGCAAATTTTTTTTTTTTTGAAAATCAATAACAATACTGTATTATTACTAATAAAGTAAAAATGGAACAACGAATCGACAGCGACATATGGGACGACAAATACAGTTGCTGCTGTTTCCAACTTAAAAAGCCAATTGAATTGTTTTCTTTACACCGTTTTACACCCTCACCCCTTACACACACTCCCTACAATTTTATTAATTGTAAGATCCTATGTTATACAGTTCTTGAAATATGAGATATGATTTTTAGGAGAAAAATAGTTATCCATCGTCTTGCTGAAAAGTACTTTCAGTCAAGTCCTATTGTCCATCTTTAAACATAAGACACATTTCCTGTTTCTGGTTCAATTAGTTTGTGAGACATTGCAATGCAAAGTTTTTTACCGCCCACGCCACTGACCGTTATAACAAAACTATTTTCAATCTTTTAGCCTAGTTCCTAGTCTAGCATGTTTCAAGTTTCGACTTTGTGATATTACCCGTTCAGGAGATATGGATTTTAGAATTTTTCGACTTAAGCTTTCAAGCGTTTCGAACACATTGTTTTTCTCAGAACTTCCAAATCATTTCACTTGTATAAAATTTAAGCGAGCAAGTGGATACATTATCATAGATCTATGTAAGTTCCGAATTTCAGGTACCCAGCATAAGTGGTTCCTGAAATATTAAAACCAAAGTCCCCCCCTTCAGCCCTTCATTATAAACTTATCAGTTGAAGGGATCCGCTCAATCTACCATACCAATAAACTTAAATGCAATAGCTCTAAGGATTTGGGAGATGCAAGCCTTCAATCGACTGTTCGCACTGCCGAAATCCAATCACTCGGTAGCACACAATCAGAAAACTATCAGGATCAAATGGGATGGTTCTCGTTGAACGTGTAAATCGTGCACCACACAAAACGTTTGTACTGCTCCCAGGTCCGCAACCACGAAAAAATTGCAGCCAATAATTGATATTTTTCCTGAAATACACAAATTTTTATATTCAAAAAAAGAAATTTGTCACATTCTGAAAATAATTAATACAATTTTTGACGTTTGATTGGAAAAATAATGGAAAAATGGAAAACCAGCCGATAAAATTAACCGGCCTACTAAATTGCTAACTAGAGGTGAATAATACAATTTTTCAACCAGAGAAATTAATCAGTGATTAAATTTAATACCCCAGATAAGTTATCAGCTAGATAAGGCGAAAATAACCCGAGGTGAATAATACGGCCCTAAGTGACTTAGGAAAACAACCAGGGTAAAAAGTTAAATTATTTTTTTAAAATGTTTGAACAGGCAAATGGAGCAAATGAATTAGTTCCCCTCAATTTAACGTTCGAACAAGTTGTCAAGGAAGCCAGAGATTTAAATATATATGATGGTAATAATTCTTCCTACGACCTGAATACGTGAATTCAGGAAGGAACAGACCTTATTGCGCACGTACCTGCAGGACCTCAGCGGGATTACGCTACCCAAATCATCCTTCGAAAGCTAAGAGGAGCCGCGAAAGCCGCTACAGATAGGCTATCAATTAAAACATGGGGCCACATCCAAACACAGTTAAAGGCAGCATTTGGAGTCAATCAGTCATTTCACAGCATCATTGATGAGATATACGCCGTCAAATTTAACAATATAGAATCTACATACAATAAACTTTTAAATCTCCTTTATAAAATTAATACCAAATATATTAATGAAAATGATCAATTAATGTACAATGAATTTTCTACTGTTAGAAATGAACGCTTAGTTCTACATAAGTTTTTGGCTATAATTCCGGTGCATAAAACATGTATTTTAAAGTCTAAGGGCCGTATTATTCATCTCGGGTTATTTTCGCCTTATCTAGCTGATAACTTATCTGGCGTATTAAATTAAATCACTGATTAATTTCTCTGGGTGAAAAATGGTATTATTCACCTCTGGTTAGCAATTTAATAGGTTGGATAATCTTATCGGCTGGTTTTCCATTTTTCCATTATTTTTCCAATTAAACGTCAAAAATTTTATTAATTATTAACATAATGTGACAAATTTCTTTTTTTGAATATAAAAAAATTTGTGTATTTCAGGAAATTTGTCAGTTATGCCTAAGGGCCCTAAGGGCCGTATTATTCACTTCGGGTTATTTTTAAAGTCTGGGTAATTCCAGTTTTCCCCGAGATTTGGTATTATTCACGTCGGGTTATAGTTTTTCGCTGAGTTTATAATCAAGTGATCACAGTTACCCAGGGAAAAATTTAACTTGTCAACAACTTCCAGTTTTCTACGATATCCAGGGATTTAAACGACGATTTGACAAATTTTGTATTATTCAAGATTGAAGTTATGGCAAAAACTCATTTGTGGGAAAATTGGATTGATTCTGAGGAAGATTACGACAAAATAGAAAATGGAACAACGAATCGACATCGACATATGGGACGACAAATACAGTTGCAGTTGTTTCCAATGTACAAAGCCAATTGAATTGTTTCCTTTACACCATTTTACACCCTCACCCCTTTCACACGCTCCCTACAATTTTCAGCTAGGTGTTTAACAGGTCAAACTCTCGTATTAATTGGAAAACCCTATCTCATACAGTTCTTGAGATATGAGATATGATTTTTAGGAGAAAAATGGTTATCCATTGTCTTGCTGAAAAATACTTTCAGTCAAGTCCTATTGTCCATCTTTAAACATAAAACACATTTCCTGTTTCTGGTTCAATTAGTTTGTGAGACATTGCAATGCAAAGTTTTTTACGCATAGTTCCTAGTCTAGCATGCTTCAAGTTACAACTTTGTAATATTACCCGCTCAGGAGATATGATTCTAGAATTTTTCGACCTAAGCTTTCAAGCGTTTCGAACACATTGTTTTTCTCAGAACTTCCAAATCATTTAATTTGTAAAAAAATTAAGCGAGCAAGTTGATACATTATCATAGATCTATGTAAGTTCCGAATTTCAGGTATCCAGCATAAGTGGTTCCTGAAATATTAAAACCAAAGTTTTTATTCTAACATTCATTCCACCCAGCCCCTTCACCACTCCATTAGAAACTTATCAGTTGACGGGGTCCACTCAATCTACCATACCAATAAACTTAAATGCAATAGCTCTAAGGATTTGGGAGATGCAAGCCTTCAATCGACTGTTCGCACTGCCGAAATCCAATTACTCGGTAACGCACACTCAGAAAACTATCGGGATCAAATGGGATGGTTCTCGTTGAACGTGTAAACCGTGCACCACATATAGTGTTTGTAATGCTCCCAGGTCCGCAACCATGAAAAAATTGCAGCCAATAACTGATAAATTTCCTGAAATACACAAATTTTTTATATTCAAAAAAAAATTTGTCACATTCTGTTAATAATTAATAAAATTTTTGACGTTTGATTGGAAAAATAATGGAAAACCAGCCGATAAGATTATCCAACCTATTAAATTGCTAACCAGAGGTGAATAATACAATTTTTCACCCAGAGAAATTAATCAGTGATTTAATTTAATACGCCAGATAAGTTATCAGCTAGATAAGGCGAAAATAACCCGAGATGAATAATACGGCCCTAAGGGTGTTAATTCCATGATCGATGCATACAACACATTGTTATGGGCCGCGATTTTGGGGTAGTTATAGGCGGTGAGGAAAAGAACTGATCACGTTTGCGTGCGGGGGATGGGCTGAGAGGGCCGCCGTCTTGTCGTTCGGAACCGGCCACGAGGAAGGGCGAAGAGGAATTCGGTTCGCAATATTTCTTTTCTCTGTTAGACCATAAAACTGCGCGGATGTCTCCCGGTGCACTCAGCTGGGATCGCGAGAAAGCATTCCGGAAGGTTTTTTTTCAAATTTTACCTGATCTAAATTTGTTTCGTCGCGATGCCATAAACCGGTCCGGAAACCAGCAGGGAGGCAAGAGACGTAGATACCTTCTCCTCAGATATCAGCCGTGGTCCCGACAGCTTTATCGCACATATCGGTTGGGGTGCGATCGTGCGAAGGCGGAGCAGTTCGATAAATACGATAACTGCCGAAATCTTCTACGGATGCGGCCGACGGCGCGGCAACATTCCCCTACCGACTTTAAAAAAAAGGAAAAGAAAAAGAAACACGCGCGCATCCGAGATCCGAAGAGGGATCCCGGGGCGAAATGCAAGCTTCGACACCGAGCTGAGAGAACGATGAAGAGGAGACGGACAAACGAACTATTCGATATCGCCGCAGAGCCGTTAGCTATTGGGGCTCCTGCCGACAATACCCCGCCGACCTTAAACGACTGGCGAACTCAACACGCACACCTGTTGGCTACGAAGCCTTACGACGACAAGACGACTGCAGAAATCGCCCACCGAAGCGACTGGTTCTTCCCCGCCGACCTTAAAACAATCCCGAACGACTGGCGAACTCATCACGCACACCAATTTGCTTCGAAGCATTTCGACGACAAAGACAACTGCCGAAATCGTCCACCGAAGCGGCTAGTTCTTCCCCGCCGACCTTAAAACAATAAACCGAGGAGCATCGGAGATCCGAAGCGGGATCGCGATCGTAACGGAAGCTGCGGAATCGAGCGGAGAAAACAACACAAGGGGTGAGAGAACAACTTGGTGGCGAGGAAGCTCTCTTCGGCTGGGACCACCGACGCGCGAGCATCGTGACGAGCAAGGAAAGATCGAGATCGACGGAAAGGACCTTTGAGGTTCAATTGTATTCGGAGAAATAAAAGGAAATCATTTATTTAATCTTTACTCGGTCGTTTAATTCCGAATTTTGCTTTATTGTTTTTCTTTTTGAACAGGATTATCCGTTCCTGAATTGCAGCTGGGTGCACCGCGGAGAGTTGGTATTTTCTCTCCTCGAGAAGATAACACATTACTAAAATACCTGGCGCCCAACTTGAGCTCACGAAGCTTCTCGTCTGGAATTCCGGTGGCGTTTTTAAAAATCCTCGCCCTTTCTTCGACAGCTGGCCGGCAACGCTCAAAAAGGCGCGTAACAACATTAATAGAACAAAACTTGATTCATGATGACTTTGAAGTAACAAATCCATTCAAATATTTAAATTTTACAAGGCCTAACTTCAATCAAAAATCTGCCAACAGTCTGGGCGCAACTGTATTATTTTTCCGGCAGAAGTTCAGAACGCGTTCAATTCGGGGATGCGGTGTATGTTACTATGTGACTGAAAACCTAACAAAAAGTTCGGGAAGCGGTTAGAAAAGGGTGTAACATATGAATTAAATAATTGGGTCATATTCCGGGATGCGGTCTAGAGGTTGAAAAAAACAAAACTTAAAAATAGGTGATTATTAAACAAGCCTGGGGAAGTGAAAAGATATTCGATATCTGATCAGACCTGAGAAACATGGTGGAATTCATGAAAAAGTATACAACCAGTTTACACCCTCTTAGGGGTCGAATTTCAAAAAATCTTGAAAACTCATTCAAGGTATTCACATGAAAAATCCGTAGAAAAAAAATGAACTCAATACTTTGAAAGACCTAGTAGATATGACGAAAATCGTGAAAATATATGCATTTTATACTAACCGATATTTTTTTTTGCCCCCCCCCCCTTCTGAACGCCAATGAATATTCAAATTTTTTTTTATCAGAATTACTTTTCTAGTTAATTTACATATACGTACCGAGTTTCAACTTAACAGCATACGCCGTTCTAAAGTTAGGAAAAACACCCCCCACCACCGTACCATACTACCCCTAAAAAAAAAATTTTCCACCATGCCACTACTATAGCTCTATCTAAATATCAAGTTTCAGCTTCCTATCATTATAGATTCTTTAGATATAAGCATCGGAACTTTTTCTTTCTCACCCTTCCCCACCCTCACCCTCTACACCCACACCCCCAAACTTTTTTTCCCTACTAGGGTTCTATTAGGCCTACTTCTGGTAAAAATTTGAAGCAACCATCTTACACTGTTATTGAGATATGAATCGTGTTACTTTTGAAAAATTCTTATCCCCTCTACTTACGTACTCCCCCGCCCCCTTCAAAGATTTTACTTTGAGCAATCTTTATTTATCAATCTTTATAATAAAACCAAATTTTGTTTTTCTGGTCCAATTAGTTTGTGAGATATCGTAATCTAAAGTTTTTCACCCCCCACCCCCGTACGCCACTACCCCCACCCAAAAATTTTGTAGTTATACTCTCCTAGTATAACTACAGATATTTGTTAAGTTTCAGTTGCTTGCTATTAATGGTTTAGGAGATATGGATTTTAGAATTTGTCGATCTCGGTATTTTTGCGTTTCGGACGCATTATTTCCCCCTCCACTCCCACACCCCTTCACCCATATCTATTTTTTTTTTGCAAATGGGTCCATTATCAAAGCTCTATAGAAATTCTAAGTTTCAGCCTCCTAACACAAGCAGTTCCTGAGATCTGGAAACCTAAATTTTTCGTCTAAAACGCTTACCCCGCCCTCCCTCTTACACCTCCTCCCCTGAAAATAATGTCAATTCAAGGGGTCCACCAAGTCTATTCTTAGGAAAAATTTTAATTTAATAGCTCCACTGGTTTGAGAGCTACGAGCCTTCAAAGATTTTGGGGCGGTCGACGTACGGCGTACGGGGTACGGGGTACGGGGTACGGCGTACAGACGGAGTGAAAATTTTTATTGCTTTTTTCGCGTCTACTAGTCATGAAAAGTGGAAAAAAAAATTTTGAGGTCAGCAAATTTTTTTTTTTTAAAATCGATAAGAATACTGTATTATAAATAATACAGTAATAAACTAAGATTATATTTATCACAAGATGAAGAATTGGAGACAATAAACTACGAGAAACAAATTTTTTATATACAAAAAACGTTAGATGAGATAGAACATAGTGACACAAAAGAGAGAATAAAAGAATTGGGATTAGAAAACACTAATGAGATAAAAAACGAGGAAATAAATATGATCGATAATATTACCGGTAAACCTAAGAGTGGGGTAAATAAAAATTTTTTGAATAAAGAAGAAACTGCAGAATAAGAAAAGATTATGAAGAAGTTCGAAAGAGTATTTTACAAAAAAGGAGATAACCTATCATTTACACATGAAGTAAAGCATCAAGTTAATACATTAAGGGCCGTATTATTCACCTCGGATTATTTTCGCCTTATCTAGCTGATAACTTATCTGGCGTATTAAATTAAATCACTGATTAATTTCTCTGGGTGAAAAAATGTATTATTCACCTCTGGTTAGCAATTTAATAGGTTGGATAATCTTATCGGCTGGTTTTCCATTTTTCCATTATTTTTCCAATCAAACGTCAAAAATTTTATTAATTATTAACAGAATGTGACAAATTTCTTTTTTTGAATATAAAAAATTTGTGTATTTCAGGAAATTTATCAGTTATTGGCTGCAATTTTTTCATGGTTGCGGACCTGGGAGCAGTACAAACACTATATGTGGTGCACGGTTTACACGTTCAACGAGAACCATCCCATTTGATCCCGATAGTTTTCTGAGTGTGCGTTACCGAGTGATTGGATTTCGGCAGTGCGAACAGTCGATTGAAGGCTTGCATCTCCCAAATCCTTAGAGCTATTGCATTTAAGTTTATTGGTATGGTAGATTGAGTGGACCCCGTCAACTGATAAGTTTCTAATGGAGTGGTGAAGGGGCTGGGTGGAATGAATGTTAGAATAAAAACTTTGGTTTTAATATTTCAGGAACCACTTATGCTGGATACCTGAAATTCGGAACTTACATAGATCTATGATAATGTATCCACTTGCTCGCTTAATTTTTTACAAATTAAATGATTTGGAAGTTCTGAGAAAAACAATGTGTTCGAAAAGCTTAAAAGCTTAGGTCGAAAAATTCTAGAATCATATCTCCTGAGCGGGTAATATTACAAAGTTGTAACTTGAAGCATGCTAGACTAGGAACTATGCGTAAAAAACTTTGCATTGCAATGTCTCACAAACTAATTGAACCAGAAACAAAAAATGTGTTTTATGTTTAAAGATGTTTATGTCCAATAGGACTTGACTGAAAGTATTTTTCAGCAAGACAATGGATAACCATTTTTCTCCTAAAAATCATATCTCATATCTCAAGAACTGTATAAGATAGGGTCTTACAATTAATACGAGAGTTTGACCTGTTAAATATCTAGCTGAAAATTGTAGGGAGCGTGTGTAAGGGGTGAGGGTGTAAAATGGTGTAAAGGAAACAATTCAATTGGCTTTGTACATTGGAAACAACAGCAACTGTATTTGTCGTCCCATATGTCGATGTCGATTCGTTGTTCCATTTTCTATTTTGTCATAATCTTCCTCAGAATCAATCCAATTTTCCCACAAATGAGTTTTTGCCATAACTTCAATCTTGAATAATACAAAACTTGTCAAATCGTCGTTTAAATCCCTGGATATCGTAGAAAACTGGAAGTTGTTGACAAGTTAAATTTTTCCCTGGGTAACTGTGATCACTTGATTATAAACTCAGCGAAAAACTATAACCCGACGTGAATAATACCAAATCTCGGGGAAAACTGGAATTACCCAGACTTTAAAAATAACCCGACGTAAATAATACGGCCCTTAGGGCCGTATTATTCACCTCGAGTTATTTTCGCCTTATCTAGCTGATAACTTATCTGGGGTATTCAATTTAATCACTGATTAATTTCTCTGGTTGAAAAATTGTATTATTCACCTCTAGTTAGCAATTTAGTAGGCCGGTTAATTTTATCGGCTGGTTTTCCATTTTTCCATTATTTTTCCAATCAAACGTCAAAAATTGTATTAATTATTTACAGAATGTGACAAATTTCTTTTTTTGAATATAAAAATTTGTGTATTTCAGGAAAAATATCAATTATTGGCTGCAATTTTTTCGTGGTTGCGGACCTGGGAGCAGTACAAACGTTTTGTGTGGTGCACGATTTACACGTTCAACGAGAACCATCCCATTTGATCCTTATAGTTTTCTGATTGTGTGCTACCGAGTGATTGGATTTCGCCAGTGCGAACAGTCGATTGAAGGCTTGCATCTCCCAAATCCTTAGAGCTATTGCATTTAAGTTTATTGGTATGGTAGATTGAGTAGATCCCTTCAGTTGATAAGTTTCTTATGAAGAGGTGAAGGGGGTGGGTGGAATGTTAGAAAAAAGACTTTGGTTTTAATATTTCAGGAACCACTTATGCTGGGTACCTGAAATTCGGAACTTACATAGATCTATGATAATGTATCCACTTGCTCGCTTAAATTTTATACAACTGAAATGATTTGGAAGTTCTGAGAAAAACAATGTGTTCGAAACGCTTGAAAGCTTAGGTCGAAAAATTCTAAAATCCATATCTCCTGAACGGGTAATATCACAAAGTCGAAACTTGAAACATGCTAGACTAGGAACTAGGCTAAAAGATTGAAAATAATTTTGATATAACGGTCAGTGGCGTGGGTGGTAAAAAACTTTGCATTGCAATGTCTCACAAACCAATTGAACCAGAAACAGGAAGGATGTGTCTTATGTTTAAAGGTGGACAATAGGACTTGACTGAAAGTATTTGTCAGCAAGACGATGGATAACTATTTTTCTCCTAAAAATCATATCTCATATCTCAAGAACTGTATAACATAGGATCTTACAATTAATACATGAGTTTGACCTAGCTGAAAATTGTAGGGTGTGTGTGTAAGGGGTGAGGGTGTAAAACGGTGTAAAGGAAACAATTCAATTGGCTTTTTAAGTTGGAAACAGCAGCAACTGTATTTGTCGTCCCATATGCCCTTGGGCCGTATTATTAACGTCGGGTTATTTTTAAAGTCTGGGTAATTTCAGTTTTCCCCGAGATTTGGTATTATTCACGTCGTGAATGAGTTTATAATCAAGTGATCAGAGTTACCCAGGGAAAAATTTAACTTGTCAACAACTTCCAGTTTTCTACAATATCCAGGGATTTAAACGACGATTTGACAAATTTTGTATTATTCACGGTTGAAGTTATGACAAAAACTAATTTGTGGGAAAATTGGAGTGATTCTGAGGAAGATGACTACAAAATAGAAAATGGAACAACGAATCGACAGCGACATATGAGACGACAAATACAGTTGCTGCTGTTTCCAACTTAAAAAGCCAATTGAATTGTTTCCTTTACACCGTTTTACACCCTCACCCCTTACACACACTCCCTACAATTTTCAGCTAGGTCAAACTCATGTATTAATTGTAAGATCCTATGTTATACAGTTCTTGAGATATGAGATATGATTTTTAGGAGAAAAATAGTTATCCAACGTCTTGCTGAAAAATACTTTAAGTCAAGTAATATTGTCCATCTTTAAACATAAGACACATTTCCTGTTTCTGGTTCAATGGGTTTGTGAGACATTGCTATGCAAAGTTTTTTACCGCCCACGCCACTGACCGTTATAACAAAATTATTTTCAATCTTTTAGCCTAGTTCCTAGTCTAGCATGTTTCAAGTTTCGACTTTGTGATATTACCCGTTCAGGAGATATGGATTTTAGAATTTTTCGACCTAAGCTTTCAAGCGTTTCGAACACATTGTTTTTCTCAGAACTTCCAAATCATTTCAGTTGTATAAAATTTAAGCGAGCAAGTGGATACATTATCATAGATCTATGTAAGTTCCGAATTTCAGGTACCCAGCATAAGTGGTTCCTGAAATATTAAAACCAAAGTCTTTTTTCTAACATTACACCCACCCCTTCACCCCTTCATTAGAAACTTATCAGTTGAAGGGATCCACTTAATCTACCATACCAATAAACTTAAATGCAATAGCTCTAAGGATTTGGGAGATGCAAGCCTTCAATCGACTGTTCGCACTGCCGAAATCCAATCACTCGGTAGCACACAATCAGAAAACTATCAGGATCAAATGGGATGGTTCTCGTTGAACGTGTAAATCGTGCACCACACAAAACGTTTGTACTGCTCCCAGGTCCGCAACCACGAAAAAATTGCAGCCAATAATTGATATTTTTCCTGAAATACACAAATTTTTATATTCAAAAAAAGAAATTTGTCACATTCTGTAAATAATTAATACAATTTTTGACGTTGAATTGGAAAAATAATGGAACCGGCCTACTAAATTGCTAACTAGAGGTGAATAATACAATTTTTCAACCAGAGAAATTAATCAGTGATTAAATTTAATACCCCAGATAAGTTATCAGCTAGATAAGGCGAAAATAATCCGAGGTGAATAATACGGCCCTAAATGAATTACCAATTTACACTAAAAACTATAAATGCCCGCAAGCTTTCCAAAGAGAAATTCAAGACCAAATTGAAGATATGCTAAAACAAGGTATTATTAGGCATTCAAATTCACCTTATAACGCACCATTATGGATAGTACCTAAGAAAGATACAAAAGAAGGAAAAAAACAGATCAGAATTGTTATTGATTACAGGAAATTAAACGAACAGACTATATCAGATAGATACCCTATACCAGACCTAGACGGTATTTTGGGAAAATTGGGAAACTCTTTTTATATTACGACGCTTGACTTAACGAAAGGATTTCATCAAGTAGAAATGAATGCCAAAGATAGACATAAGACGGCATTCTCATTCGATAATGGACATTACGAATTTTTGCGTATTCCATTCGGATTGAAGAATGCACCATCGACTTTCCAAAGGTTGATGAATGACGTCCTAAAAGAATACATTGGTAAAATATGCTTCGTATACTTAGACGATATTATCATTTTTTCAACCTCACTAGTAGAACATGTTGACTCTATCGAGAAAATATAGAAAACACTAGGGAAGGCAAATCTGAAGGTAGAATATCAAAAATGCGAGTTTTTCAAAAAAGAAACTGAATTTTTGGGACATATCATCACCAATAAAGGAATAAAGACAAATCCTAACCAAATCACTGCAATTGAAAAAAATCTGCCAACAGTCTGGGCTCAACTGTATTATTTTTCCGGCAGAAGTTCAGAACGCGTTCAATTCGGGGATGCGGTGTATGTTACTATGTGACTGAAAACCTAACAAAAAGTTCGGGAAGCGGTTAGAAAAGGGTGTAACATTTGAATTAAATAATTGGGTCATATTCCGGGATGCGGTCTAGAGGTTGAAAAAAACAAAACTTAAAAATAGGTGAATATTAAACAAACCTGGGGAAGTGAAAAGATATTCGATATCTGATCAGACCTGAGAAACATGGTGGAATTCATGAAAAAGTATACAACCAGTTTACACCCTCTTAGGGGTCAAATTTCAAAAAATCTTGAAAACACTTTCTAGGTATTCACATGAAGAATCCGTAGAAAAAAAATGAACTCGATATTTCGAAAGACCTAGTAGATATGACGAAAATTGTGAAAATATATGCATTTTATACTAACCGATATTTTTTTTTGCCCCCCCCCCGCTTCTGAACGCCAATGAATATTCAAATTTTTTTTTTATCAGAATTACTTTTCTAGTTAATTTACATATACGTACCGAGTTTCAACTTCTTAGCATAAGCTGTTCTAAAGTTAGGAAAAACACCCCCCACCACCGTACCATACTACCCCTAAAAAAAATTTTTTTTTCCACCATGCCACTACTATAGCTCTATCTAAATACCAAGTTTCTGCTTCCTATCATTATAGATTCTTAAGATATAAGCATGGACCTTTTTCTTTCTCACCCTTCCCCACCCTCACCCTCTACACCCACACCCCCAAACTTTTTTCCCCTACTAGGGTTTTATTAGGCCTACTTCTGGTGAAAATTTGAAGCAACCATCTCACTCTGTTATTGAGATATGAAACGTGTTATTTTTGAAAAATTGTTATCCCCTCCACTTACGTACTCCCCCGCCCCTTTCAAAGATTTTACTTTGAGCAATCTTTATTTATCAAGCTTTCTATCCATACCGAATTTTGTTTTTCTGGTGCCACTGGTTTGGGAGATATTGTAATGTTAAGTATTTCAACCCCCACCCCCGTACGTCACTACCCTCACCCAAAAATTTTGTTTCAATCTACACTCCTAGTATAACTACAGATATTTGTTAAGTTTTAATTGCTTGCTATTAACGGTTTAGGAGATATGGATTTTAGAATGTGTCGATCTCGACTTTTTTGCGTTTCGGACGCATTGCTTCCCCCTCCACTCCCACACCCCTTCACCCATATCTGTTTTTTTTCTGCAAATGGGTCCATTATCAAAGCTCTATAGAAATTCTAAGTTTCAGCCTCCTAACACAAGCGGTTCCTGAGATCTAGAAACCTAAATTTTTCGTCTAAAACGCTTACCCCGCCTTCCCCCTTATACCTCCTCCCCTGAAAGTAATGTCAATTCAAGGGGTCCACCAAGTCTATTCTTAGAAAAAATTTTAATTTAATAGCTCCACTGGTTTGAGAGCTACGAGCCTTCAAAGATTTTGGGGCGGTCGACGTACGGCGTACGGCGTACGGCGTACGGGGTACGGCGTACAGACGGAGTGAAAATTTTTATTGCTTTTTTCGCGTCTACTAGTCATGAAACGTGGACAAAAAAATTTTGAGGGCAGCAAATTTTTTTTTTTTAAAATCGATAACAATACTAATAATAATACAGTAAAATTAGAATCCCTAAAACAGTCAAAGAAATAAAGTCATTCCTTGGACTAGTTGGTTACTACCGTAAATTCATTAAAGACTTCGCACTTATTGCCAAACCACTTACGCTTAGACTAAAAATAAACCAGAAAGTTGATATAAAAGACGCCGATTATAAAGAGTCCTTTAATAGATTAAAAGACTTAATTTCACCAGCCCCTATATTACAATATCCTAATTTCAATAAAACATTCACATTAAAGTCCGATGCATCAAACTTCGCTCTCGGAGCTGTCTTATCACAGGACGGACATCCAATTTGTTATGCATCCAGAACATTGAATACGCATGAAGAAAAGTATAGTACTATTGAAAAAGAACTGTTAGGAATTGTTTGGAGTACATTTCATTTCAGACCATATTTATATGGACGACAATTTAAAATTAAAACCGATCATAAACCTTTAACTTGGCTCGCAAATTTAAAAGAACCAAATTTAAAACTACAACGTTGGAAAACGGAACTCGAACAATATGATTTTACCATAGAATATATTAAAGGAAAAGAAAATTATGTAGCAGACGCATTAAGCAGATTAGAAGTAAATGTCAATGAAATCGAATCAAATACAAATAATCAGTCAATTATAGCAACAATACATAGTGCAGACGAAGATAACACAAATTTCATAGCAATTTCAGAACGACCACTAAACTTTTTTAACTTCCAAATAATTATCCAAAAATCGCGAGGGAACACGATTCAGAAAATAAACTATAAAGGAAGGAAACAATTGCTATGCGAATCACGAATGCCAATCAAAGAGTATATGAAATACTTGATACAGAATCATTTACCTAATAAAGGAAAAATCGGGAATTATTTAAAGATTTTCAAGAAGAATATCAGCAATGGAAGAAAAATCCCGGGAATAAGGCACAATGTCTAAAAACCAATACAAAATTGATAAATGCCACAGACTTAGAAATTGAAGAAGAAATTAATAAAATACATAAGAAATCAATACATAACGGGATAGACAAAACATACGAACAGGTTAAAACGATATATTTTTACCCTAATTTAAAACGCATAGTTCAGAAAATAAATTTCAAAATATCTAACAGGAATAATCTTGTTTCAGATGGATACATCACTCAACAAAATAACATTTTATATGATGATAGCCAGCCTAACAACTGCAACAGTCATTATAGAAACTATAAAAAATGACATCAACCTAATATAACGAAAAAGAAGTAGAAATGATAGAGGATACCTACAAAGTAATTCATATGATAGATTTATACCCATATCAAGATATACTAAACAACCTAAGAAATACTATGATGGCATCAGGAGAAATGCCTATACGGCTAGGATCTAATAGTTATTTACAACATAAAATAGAAACAATTCAGACTAATATTGAGATGCTATTACGACACAATAAAATTAATAGAGTCATTAGACGTAAAAGAGGAGCCTTATATAGTAGGAGGAGTATATAATCTACTCTTCGGGCTAATGGACAACGAGGACAGAACAGAAATACAAGGAGCATTGCACGCATTAGAACAGAACCAAGACGAAATTAAAACATTCACGAACAGGCAAATTCTCATTAATACCCAATTTGAAGATAAAATCGAAAACTTAAAATTTGCATTTCAATCTTTATCAAATCAAATTAAAATATTTTCCACTAATATAAAAGACATACTCTCAGATATTCAAGTTGAACTATTTTATATGGAGGCGAACAATATCCTTAATGATATTTCACTAGAAATTGATAAAATAATTGATAACATAAATTCAGCCAAAGCTGGCAAAATGTCAAGATTAATCCTCGATGCAGACGAAATTGTAAAAAATAATATAGGAGTCAAAGAAATTAAAGAAATATCAATAGATATTTTGGGAAAACCCAACACCTATAAATTTGCAATAATAATATCAATTCCAATATTTTCAAACCACACAGTAAAAGCTTATATTATGAAATCGATACCATTTGCAACCATACAATCCTAAATTTTGGAAACGAAAATGTCATAAAAATAAATAACACTATATACCCATTTACTAAATATATAAATAAACTTAAACCAGCAATAAATTGCATACTCAATTGTAAAATCACTAAAGTACCAAACCACATAATTGTGGATGAAATAATCAAAGGAACGTTATTAATAACAAACAATTTAAAAAATTCTAAAATAAAGAACACATGTAATGATGAAGATCTAGACTTACCATTGAACTGTATACTTACATTTGCAAATTGTTCAATTACTATAAGAAACCATACATACATAAATAAAATTATAAACCTTGAGCATGTAAATCACATAAAAGCACCAATTTTTATTAACGTAACAAATACAGAAATTCATTTGGAAGATTTAAAACTTGTAAACATAACTCACCAAAAGGAAATTGAGCTCATTCATTTTAAAAACAAAATTCATATTTCAATTACAACCATATTAATCATAACATTCGTGTCAATTATAACTATAATCTCAGTATATACATACATTAAATATTCAAGAGGAAAAATTGTAAGGAAAACCAAAATTGAAAAACAAGAAAGTACTGAATTCCAAGAGAGTACAGAAGCTAAATTTGAAGAAATAGACTTAAAAAAGCACAATAAAAATAAAATTATATCACCTAGTGATTCACTAATTATGAGTCAGGAGCCTCATTCTGAGGTGGGAGCTATATTAATATTCAATATAAACATCCGCACGATCGGGTACTTTTCGGACCGCACAATAGGGATGGGAATCGATTGCTCAACAATCGATTGTTGCATGATCGATTATTTTAAAATGTTCGATTAAGATCAATCGATTAATTGATGGGATTTAAGCAATTAATCGATTAATCGCGTAATTCTTAAGTCCCAGGGTTATCGTATAAGTATACGTGGACTTAATAGGTAAATTTGAATTGAAATGACTAGGTTCATTATACGTTTAACATAGTGATTGTCCATACATAAAATTTTAACTATTTAACTATGTATGTATGGATGAATGTGGCTATGTTTTTTTTTACATTTTTCATTTTTTTTTGCGATTTTAGTACCCTGGTGCTCTAATTCTTTGTTTGTTTGTTTCGTATGCTTTCCTATATCATTCATCCGATTACGATGAAACTTCGTTTCTGCATTAACAAAATCATTTTACAATTGGTGGTTCGAGAGTTATTTCAACATTTGATTTGATTTAGCGGCAGTTCGTTCGTTTTTGGTGTAGTAGCTATGCATTCCCATTACTAAATGGTAAAGACGGATGATGAATGTTGGATAGTGGATGCAGGACGGAGGATTGAAGGAGGATGCTGGATGGAGGGTAGAATATGTATGTAAAGATTTTTTCTATTTTCCTCTCACTTGTGACGCTAAATGTCCGTTAAAAATGTGTGTGAAAATGAGTTTTAAACGTGCATACATATATGTATGTTCTATTTAATGGTTAAATAAATAATATCCCTTGCTAAAAATGAAAAAAAAAAAAAAAAAAAACAGGTAAGCCTCCTACAACGCGGTACTTTTCCTACGCGGTTTCGCTACAACGCGGTTCAGGTAATGCGAAAATTTTCCTACAACGCGGTACTTCTATAGCGCGGTTTCACTACAACGCGGTACAGATAATTTGCACGTTTTCTTCAAAGCTTTTTTGTTCAGCTAACCTATCAAGGATAGCTGATGTTGCTAGACATTTTAATTTGAATGAATCGTCAATACAAACTATTAAGCTAGCTGAAGACTACATATCCGCATCGTCTCTACTTGCCAAAATTACTGTTTGTCCAAGACCTAACACAATGGTAAAAATGGAAGAAGCGCTTGCAGTTGCAGTGTGGGATATGACCACAAAACTGTTACCTTTAGGCACTTAAAATAACTACTAATGAAACCAGTCATCAATTTCTTGACAGCAATGGTTGTTACAAGGATGATGCAGCAGCGAATGCATATCCATCAAAGCTTGCGAAAATAATCCATAAGGGGTTATTTGGCACAACAAAAATTTTACCCTAAAAGGTATTGAAAGAGGCTTAAAGGCTTGAGAATCCTTTTACGGAGAGAGTCAACATTTTTAAAAGAAATCTTCAACAACACCTGTTTTTATTAAAAAATTTAATAAACAAAAAAATGAAATTCATCTTATAGAACCGAACTCCGGTTCTTATATTTTCATATCTCCTACAACGCGATTTCCTACAACGCGGCATTTTCTTGGAACGTATCTACCGCGTTGTAGGAGGCCTACCTGTAAATTAAAATAATAAACATAAAATAATGGAAATAAAATTCGTAGATATTATTTCTTCGTAAATATCTTTTTTTTATAAAATAAAATTTTTTCATAGAAACTAAAAAAAATTAATTAAATTCTCTTGAAACTGAAAAAAAACCAATTACATAATTTCAAAATTAATTGTTTGTACTGCTACTTCCTTCAAAACCAAAACATTTCGTCTATTGACGACAGAAAAATTAGCATTGATAAATTTAAACCTGTCAACCTGTTCTTCATATCGGTAGCAATTAATCCAGCCTCTTAGAGCAATCTTTCTGCAGGTACCGAAGATGCAATTACTGATAAGTATTTAACTGCAAGGGTATGCGTCCGTGGAAATTGAAACTTGAGTGTTTCCCAAATTTCATAAGGACTTTTTGTTCTATTCACTACAGGTTGACATAAAAACTGACTGAGCTCTTCAGAAATTCCATTAAGATCTTCATCTGCATGAGCTTGAGAAGCGCTCTGACACGCAAGTGAATCATGGATCGCCCAAAGATCAGCTGCATTACCTTGATGATGAAGGTTCGGATTCCATCGAAAAAAGAGGAGACGTGGAACTCCCACTGTTTCGCTATTTAATATAGTGATCGCCTCGCGAATTGCAACCGGATTATACTAGATGGTACGAATACGATACTCGAAGGTATCGTAATATTTAACACAGAGACATCCACTTCGAATAAAAGTTTAAATTATAATCGAAACAAAAAGTGTTTGTTTTAACTCACCTACATATATTACTTAATTGCTCCAAACTTGATTTAAAGAAGATAGAGGGGATAATTAAGTGTAAAATACTGGCACCAGAAGAATTACTACACCCCGTGTTGCCTCTTAAGCAGACTAACAAATTGATGTTTTCACTTTGCCGAACTTGTAGTGAAAATAAAAAATCTGCCAACAGTCTGGGCGCAACTGTATTATTTTTCCGACAGAAGTTCAGAACGCGTTCAATTCGGGGATGCGGTGTATGTTACTATGTGACTGAAAACCTAACAAAAAGTTCGGGAAGTGGTTAGAAAAGGGTGTAACATATGAATTAAATAATTGGGTCATATTCCGGGATGCGGTCTAGAGGTTGAAAAAAACAAAACTTAAAAATAGGTGATTATTGAACAAACCTGGGGAAGTAAAAAGATATTCGATATCTTATCAGACCTGAGAAACATGGTGGAATTCATGAAAAAGTATACAACCAGTTTACACCCTCTTAGGGGTCGAATTTCAAAAAATCTTGAAAACACATTCTAGGTATTCACATGAAGAATCCGTAGAATAAAAAATGAATTCAATATTTCTAAAGACCTAGTAGATATGACGAAAATCATGAAAATATATGCATTTTTTATTAACCGATATTTTTTTTTGCCCCCCCCCCCCCTTCTGAACGCCAATGAATATTCGAATTTTTTTTTATCAGAATTACTTTTCTAGTTAATTTACATATACGTACCGAGTTTCAACTTCCTAGAATAAGCCGTTCTGAAGTTAGGGAAAACACCCCCCACCACCGTACCATACTACCCCTAAAAAATTTTTTTTTCCACCATGCCACTACTATAGCTCTATCTAAATACCAAGTTTCAGCTTCCTATCATTATAGACTCTTAAGATATAAGCATCGGAACTTTTTCTTTCTCACCCTTCCCCACCCTCACCCTCTACACCCACACCCCCAAACTTGTTTTCCCTACTAGGGTTCTATTAGGCTTACTTCTGCTAAAAATTTCAAGCATCCATCTAACACTGTTATTGAGATATGAATCGTGTTATTTTTGAAAAATTCTAATCCCTCCCACTTTCGTGCTCCTCATCCTTCTTAAAATATTTTACTTTGAGCAATCTTTATTTATCAATCTTTATAATAAAACCGAATTTTGTTTTTCTGGTCCAATTAGTTTGTGAGATATCGTAATCTAAATTTTTTCACCCCCCACCCCCGTACGCCACTACCCCCACCCAAAAATTTTGTTTCAATCTACTCTCCTAGTATAACTACAGATATTTGTTAAGTTTTAATTGCTTGCTATTAATGGTTTAGGAGATATGGATTTTAGAATTTGTCGATCTCGGAATTTTTGCGTTTCGGACGCATTATTTCCCCCTCCACTCCCACACCCCTTTACCCATATCATAATTTTTTTTGCAAATGGGTCCATTATCAAAGCTCTATAGAAATTCTAAGTTTCAGCCTCCTAACACAAGCGGTTCCTAAGATCTGGAAACCTAAATTTTTCGTCTAAAACGCTTACCCCGCCTTCCCCCTTATACCTCCTCCCCTGAAAGTAATGTCAATTCAAGGGGTCCACCAAGTCTATTCTTAGAAAAAATTTTAATTTAATAACTCCACTGGTTTGAGAGCTACGAGCCTTCAAAGATTTTGGGGCGGTCGACGTACGGCGTACGGCGTACGGCGTACTGCGTACGGGGTACGGCGTACAGACGGAGTGAAAATTTTTATTGCTTTTTTCGCGTCTACTAGTCATGAAACGTTGAAAAAAAAATTTTGAGGGCAGCAAATTTTTTTTTTAAAAAAATCGATAACAATACTGTATTATAAATAATACAGTAAAATCAAGACGAGTTTTGCCCCCCCCCCCTCTAATGAAGAAAGAGCATTGATAGGGACTTGGGTGATAGATGAGGTGACGAAAGCTGTAGAAAAGGGGTACAAGCTACTTGAAATAGATGAGATATGGAGTTATGATGTGAGGCAGTACGGTAAATTAGCATCTACTGATGGATTGTTCACAGATATGATGAACAAGTTTATTAAAATGAAACAGCAGGCTTCAGGCTGGCCGAGTAAATGCTCATCTCAAGAGGCAAAAGAAAAGTATATTGAGGATTTTCTGTCTATCGAGAACGTCAAACTAGAGTTCGATGAAATTGTCGGCAATCCTGGTTTAAGATCTCTAGCTAAATTGATATTAAACTCGTTCTGGGGAAAATTTGGACAAAGGGAAAACCTGCCAAAAACAAGCATAATAAATCAGCCCTCAAAATTATATGAATTGCTTACCAACCGCTATATTGTGGTTTGCCATTTGTTGCCCATTAACGAAGAAACTTTAGTTGTGAACTGGGAATGTAAGGAAGAAGTAGCAGAGTGTTTACCTACTGCTAACGTATGTATATATAAATAAACTTAAACCAGCAATAAATTGCATACTCAATTGTAAAATCACTAAAGTACCAAACCACATAATTGTGGATGAAATAATCAAAGGAACGTTATTAATAACAAACAATTTAAAAAATTCTAAAATAAAGAACACATGTAATGATGAAGATCTAGACTTACCATTGAACTGTATACTTACATTTGCAAATTGTTCAATTACTATAAGAAACCATACATACATAAATAAAATTATAAACCTTGAGCATGTAAATCACATAAAAGCACCAATTTTTATTAACGTAACAAATACAGAAATTCATTTGGAAGATTTAAAACTTGTAAACATAACTCACCAAAAGGAAATTGAGCTCATTCATTTTAAAAACAAAATTCATATTTCAATTACAACCATATTAATCATAACATTCGTGTCAATTATAACTATAATCTCAGTATATACATACATTAAATATTCAAGAGGAAAAATTGTAAGGAAAACCAAAATTGAAAAACAAGAAAGTACTGAATTCCAAGAGAGAACAGAAGCTAAATTTGAAGAAATAGACTTAAAAAAGCACAATAAAAATAAAATTATATCACCTAGTGATTCACTAATTATGAGTCAGGAGCCTCATTCTGAGGTGGGAGCTATATTAATATTCAATATAAACATCCGCACGATCGGGTACTTTTCGGACCGCACAATAGGGATGGGAATCGATTGCTCAACAATCGATTGTTGCATGATCGATTATTTTAAAATGTTCGATTAAGATCAATCGATTAATTGATGGGATTTAAGCAATTAATCGATTAATCGCGTAATTCTTAAGTCCCAGGGTTATCGTATAAGTATACGTGGACTTAATAGGTAAATTTGAATTGAAATGACTAGGTTCATTATACGTTTAACATAGTGATTGTCCATACATAAAATTTTAACTATTTAACTATGTATGTATGGATGAATGTGGCTATGTTTTTTTTTACATTTTTCATTTTTTTTGCGATTTTAGTACCCTGGTGCTCTAATTCTTTGTTTGTTTGTTTCGTATGCTTTCCTATATCATTCATCCGATTACGATGAAACTTCGTTTCTGCATTAACAAAATCATTTTACAATTGGTGGTTCGAGAGTTATTTCAACATTTGATTTGATTTAGCGGCAGTTCGTTCGTTTTTGGTGTAGTAGCTATGCATTCCCATTACTAAATGGTAAAGACGGATGATGAATGTTGGATAGTGGATGCAGGACGGAGGATTGAAGGAGGATGCTGGATGGAGGGTAGAATATGTATGTAAAGATTTTTTCTATTTTCCTCTCACTTGTGACGCTAAATGTCCGTTAAAAATGTGTGTGAAAATGAGTTTTAAACGTGCATACATATATGTATGTTCTATTTAATGGTTAAATAAATAATATCCCTTGCTAAAAATGAAAAAAAAAAAAAAAAAAAACAGGTAAGCCTCCTACAACGCGGTACTTTTCCTACGCGGTTTCGCTACAACGCGGTTCAGGTAATGCGAAAATTTTCCTACAACGCGGTACTTCTATAGCGCGGTTTCACTACAACGCGGTACAGATAATTTGCACGTTTTCTTCAAAGCTTTTTTGTTCAGCTAACCTATCAAGGATAGCTGATGTTGCTAGACATTTTAATTTGAATGAATCGTCAATACAAACTATTAAGCTAGCTGAAGACTACATATCCGCATCGTCTCTACTTGCCAAAATTACTGTTTGTCCAAGACCTAACACAATGGTAAAAATGGAAGAAGCGCTTGCAGTTGCAGTGTGGGATATGACCACAAAACTGTTACCTTTAGGCACTTAAAATAACTACTAATGAAACCAGTCATCAATTTCTTGACAGCAATGGTTGTTACAAGGATGATGCAGCAGCGAATGCATATCCATCAAAGCTTGCGAAAATAATCCATAAGGGGTTATTTGGCACAACAAAAATTTTACCCTAAAAGGTATTGAAAGAGGCTTAAAGGCTTGAGAATCCTTTTACGGAGAGAGTCAACATTTTTAAAAGAAATCTTCAACAACACCTGTTTTTATTAAAAAATTTAATAAACAAAAAAATGAAATTCATCTTATAGAACCGAACTCCGGTTCTTATATTTTCATATCTCCTACAACGCGATTTCCTACAACGCGGCATTTTCTTGGAACGTATCTACCGCGTTGTAGGAGGCCTACCTGTAAATTAAAATAATAAACATAAAATAATGGAAATAAAATTCGTAGATATTATTTCTTCGTAAATATCTTTTTTTTATAAAATAAAATTTTTTCATAGAAACTAAAAAAAATTAATTAAATTCTCTTGAAACTGAAAAAAAACCAATTACATAATTTCAAAATTAATTGTTTGTACTGCTACTTCCTTCAAAACCAAAACATTTCGTCTATTGACGACAGAAAAATTAGCATTGATAAATTTAAACCTGTCAACCTGTTCTTCATATCGGTAGCAATTAATCCAGCCTCTTAGAGCAATCTTTCTGCAGGTACCGAAGATGCAATTACTGATAAGTATTTAATTGCAAGGGTATGCGTCCGTGGAAATTGAAACTTGAGTGTTTCCCAAATTTCATAAGGACTTTTTGTTCTATTCACTACAGGTTGACATAAAAACTGACTGAGCTCTTCAGAAATTCCATTAAGATCTTCATCTGCATGAGCTTGAGAAGCGCTCTGACACGCAAGTGAATCATGGATCGCCCAAAGATCAGCTGCATTACCTTGATGATGAAGGTTCGGATTCCATCGAAAAAAGAGGAGACGTGGAACTCCCACTGTTTCGCTATTTAATATAGTGATCGCCTTGCGAATTGCAACCGGATTATACTAGATGGTACGAATACGATACTCGAAGGTATCGTAATATTTAACACAGAGACATCCACTTCGAATAAAAGTTTAAATTATAATCGAAACAAAAAGTGTTTGTTTTAACTCACCTACATATATTACTTAATTGCTCCAAACTTGATTTAAAGAAGATAGAGGGGATAATTAAGTGTAAAATACTGGCACCAGAAGAATTACTACACCCCGTGTTGCCTCTTAAGCAGACTAACAAATTGATGTTTTCACTTTGCCGAACTTGTAGTGAAAATAAAAAATCTGCCAACAGTCTGGGCGCAACTGTATTATTTTTCCGACAGAAGTTCAGAACGCGTTCAATTCGGGGATGCGGTGTATGTTACTATGTGACTGAAAACCTAACAAAAAGTTCGGGAAGTGGTTAGAAAAGGGTGTAACATATGAATTAAATAATTGGGTCATATTCCGGGATGCGGTCTAGAGGTTGAAAAAAACAAAACTTAAAAATAGGTGATTATTGAACAAACCTGGGGAAGTAAAAAGATATTCGATATCTTATCAGACCTGAGAAACATGGTGGAATTCATGAAAAAGTATACAACCAGTTTACACCCTCTTAGGGGTCGAATTTCAAAAAATCTTGAAAACACATTCTAGGCATTCACATGAAGAATCCGTAGAATAAAAAATGAATTCAATATATCTAAAGACCTAGTAGATATGACGAAAATCATGAAAATATATGCATTTTTTATTAACCGATATTTTTTTTTGCCCCCCCCCCCCTTCTGAACGCCAATGAATATTCGAATTTTTTTTTATCAGAATTACTTTTCTAGTTAATTTACATATACGTACCGAGTTTCAACTTCCTAGAATAAGCCGTTCTGAAGTTAGGGAAAACACCCCCCACCACCGTACCATACTACCCCTAAAAAATTTTTTTTTCCACCATGCCACTACTATAGCTCTATCTAAATACCAAGTTTCAGCTTCCTATCATTATAGACTCTTAAGATATAAGCATCGGAACTTTTTCTTTCTCACCCTTCCCCACCCTCACCCACTACACCCACACCCCCAAACTTGTTTTCCCTACTAGGGTTCTATTAGGCTTACTTCTGCTAAAAATTTCAAGCATCCATCTAACACTGTTATTGAGATATGAATCGTGTTATTTTTGAAAAATTCTAATCCCTCCCACTTTCGTGCTCCTCATCCTTCTTAAAATATTTTACTTTGAGCAATCTTTATTTATCAATCTTTATAATAAAACCGAATTTTGTTTTTCTGGTCCAATTAGTTTGTGAGATATCGTAATCTAAATTTTTTTCACCCCCCACCCCCGTACGCCACTACCCCCACCCAAAAATTTTGTTTCAATCTACTCTCCTAGTATAACTACAGATATTTGTTAAGTTTTAATTGCTTGCTATTAATGGTTTAGGAGATATGGATTTTAGAATTTGTCGATCTCGGAATTTTTGCGTTTCGGACGCATTATTTCCCCCTCCACTCCCACACCCCTTTACCCATATCATAATTTTTTTTGCAAATGGGTCCATTATCAAAGCTCTATAGAAATTCTAAGTTTCAGCCTCCTAACACAAGCGGTTCCTAAGATCTGGAAACCTAAATTTTTCGTCTAAAACGCTTACCCCGCCTTCCCCCTTATACCTCCTCCCCTGAAAGTAATGTCAATTCAAGGGGTCCACCAAGTCTATTCTTAGAAAAAATTTTAATTTAATAACTCCACTGGTTTGAGAGCTACGAGCCTTCAAAGATTTTGGGGCGGTCGACGTACGGCGTACGGCGTACGGCGTACGGCGTACTGCGTACGGGGTACGGCGTACAGACGGAGTGAAAATTTTTATTGCTTTTTTCGCGTCTACTAGTCATGAAACGTTGAAAAAAAAATTTTGAGGGCAGCAAATTTTTTTTTTAAAAAAATCGATAACAATACTGTATTATAAATAATACAGTAAAATCAAGACGAGTTTTGCCCCCCCCCCCCCCCTCTAATGAAGAAAGAGCATTGATAGGGACTTGGGTGATAGATGAGGTGACGAAAGCTGTAGAAAAGGGGTACAAGCTACTTGAAATAGATGAGATATGGAGTTATGATGTGAGGCAGTACGGTAAATTAGCATCTACTGATGGATTGTTCACAGATATGATGAACAAGTTTATTAAAATGAAACAGCAGGCTTCAGGCTGGCCGAGTAAATGCTCATCTCAAGAGGCAAAAGAAAAGTATATTGAGGATTTTCTGTCTATCGAGAACGTCAAACTAGAGTTCGATGAAATTGTCGGCAATCCTGGTTTAAGATCTCTAGCTAAATTGATATTAAACTCGTTCTGGGGAAAATTTGGACAAAGGGAAAACCTGCCAAAAACAAGCATAATAAATCAGCCCTCAAAATTATATGAATTGCTTACCAACCGCTATATTGTGGTTTGCCATTTGTTGCCCATTAACGAAGAAACTTTAGTTGTGAACTGGGAATGTAAGGAAGAAGTAGCAGAGTGTTTACCTACTGCTAACGTATGTATAGCAGCCTACACAACGACACAAGCCCGCTTGAAGCTGTACCATTATTTAGATCAACTATGAGATCGCGTCTTATACTATGATACAGATTCCGTAGTTTACATAGATAGAGAGGGGGAATACGAGCCACCAACTGGAGAGTTTATAGGAGATATGACAGATGAATTAGAGCCTTATGGTGCCGGTAGCTTTATAATCGAGTTTGTGAGTGGAGGCCCGAAGAACTATGGATATAAACTTTTTAGTACGAGAGAAAACGCTGAAAAGATAGTTTGCAAGGTTAAGGGCATTTGCTTAAACTACGAGGCCTCAAAACTGGTAAATTTTGATACAATAAAGATCATGATTTTGTATCCAGAGGAAAACCAATATATTTTACTGCACACGCAATCAGAAATAAAAAAATCTGCCAACAATCTGGGCGTAACTTTATTATTTTTCCGGTAGAAGTTAGGAACGCGTTCAAATGCGGTGGAGGCTACTATGTGACTGAAAACCTATCAAAAAGAACAAGATCGTGTAAGTGAAAATCTGATTGGATCTGAGAGATATGGAATAATTTATGAAAAAGTACACAATCACTTTACCTAAGGGGGTCAATTATGGAGAATACATGGAATAAAATAAAATTCAATATTTGAGACGAGGTAGTAGATATGTCGAAAATCGTGGGAAAATATGCATTCTATTTTCACAGATGTTTTTTTTGCCCCGCTTCTGAACGTTAATAGATATTCTTTTTTTTTATTTAAAATTATTTTTCTAGTTGATTTAGATATACACACCGAGTTTCAACATTGTAGCTTAAGCCGTTCTATATATAGGAAAAACACCTCTCACTTGTACCACACTACCCTTAGGGGTCGAATTTCAAAAAACCTTGAAAACACTTTCTAGGTATTCATACGAAGAATCCGTAGAATAAAATTAAATTCAATATTTGGGACGAGCTAGTATATATGACGAAAATCGTGAAAAAATATGCATTCTATTTTCACAGATAATTTTTTTTGCCCCCCTTCTGTACGCCAATATATATTTGAATTTTTTCTTAATCAAAATTGTTTTACTTTATTATTTAAATAATTAAGTATTGTGATTGATTTTTAAAAAAAAAAAATTTGCTACCTTCAAAATTTTTATTTTCACGTTTCATAACTAGTAGACGCGAAAAAAGCAATAAAAATTTTCAGTCCGTCTGTCCGCCGTACGCCGGACGCCGTACGCAAGATCGTTTGGAGGCTCGTAGCTGCCAAACGCTTTGAGATATTAAATTGAAATTTTTTTAACAAATAGACGGGGTAGGCGCCTAGAAGTGACCAAATTTTTAGTGGTGGGGGTGTGAGGGGGAAGGAGGGGGAAGTGTTTTAAACCGAAAATTTTGGTTTCCAGATCTCAGTAATCCATAATGTTAGGAAGCTGAAACTTGGAATTTCTGTAGAGCTCTGATAGTAGACCCATTTGCAGAAAAATTGTCAATATTGATCAAGGGGTGTGGGAGTGGGGGGAAATGTAATGCGTCCGAAACCCGAAAAAGGCGAGATAGACACATTCTAAGATCCATATCTCCTAAACCGTAAGTGGCACGCTATTCAAACTTGAAAAATATTTGTAGCTATACTTCAGAACAGAATGAAGAAAAATTTTGGGTGGGGTAAGTTGTGTATGGGGGTGGGGGATGAAAAACTTAAGATTACGATATCTCATGAACCAATTGCTCTAGAAAAATAAAATTTGGTTTGGGTATAAAGGTTGACAAATAAAGATTGATCAAAGTAAAATTTTTTAAGTGGGAGGTGGAGCATAGAAGTGGAGGGGAAGAGAATTTTTTTAAATCAAACACATTTCATATCTCAAGAACAGTTTAAGATAGATGCTTAGAATTTTTACCAGAAGTAGCGCTAATTAAACCCTAGTAGGGGAAAAGGTTTTGGGGTTGTGGGTGTAGAGGGGGAGGGTGGGGGAGGGTGAAAAGGAAAAAGTTCCGATGCTTATATCTTGAGAACCTGTAATGATATAAGCCTTAAACTTGGTATTTAGATAGAGCTATAGTAGCGGAATGTTGGAAAAATATAATTTTTTTTTTGGGTAGTATGCTACGGGGGTAGGGGGTGTTTTTTCCTAACTATTAAACGGTTCATGCTAGAAAGTTAAAACTCGGTGTGTATATGTAAATCAACTAGAAAAGTAATTGTGATAAAAAAAAATTTGAATATTCATTGGCGTTTAGAAAGGGGGGCAAAAAAAATTATTTGTAAATATAATAAATATAAAATGCATATATTTTCACGACTTTCGTCATATCTACTAGGTCTTTCCAAATATTGAATTAATTTTTATTCTACGGATTCTTCGTATGAATACCTAGAAAGTGTTTTCAAGGTTTTTTGAAATTCGACCAATAAGGGTAGTGTGGTACAAGTGGGAGGTGTTTTTCCTATATATAGAACGGCTTAAGCTACAATGTTGAAACTCGGTGTTTCCCTACTAGAGTTGAATTAGCGCAACTTCTGGTAAAAATTCTAAGCATTTATCTTACACTGTTCTTGAGAGAAGAAATGTGTTTGATTTGAAAAATTCTCATCCCCACCACTTCTATGCTCCACCTCCCACTTAAAAAATTTTACTTTGATCAATCTTTATTTGTCGACCTTTATACCCAAACCGAATTTTATTTTTCTAGAGCAATTGGTTCATGAGATATCGTAATCTAATGTTTTTCACCACCACCTCCATACACAACCTCCCCCACCCAAAATTTTTGTTGATTCTGTACTCCTAGTATAACTACAAATATTTGTTAAGTTTGAATGGTGTGCCAATACTGGTTTAGGAGATATGGATTTTAGAATGTGGCAATCTCGGCTTTTTTGGGTTTCGGACGCATTACATTTCCCCCCACTCCCACACCCCTCTATCAATATTGACAATTTTTCTGCAAATGGGTCTACTATCAGAGCTCTATAGAAATTCCAAGTTTCAGCTTCCTATCATTAGGGGCTCCTGAGATCTAGAAACCAAAATTTTCGGTCTAAAACACTCCCCCCCCCTTCCCCCTCACACCCCCACCCCTAAAAATTTGGTCACTTCCAGGAGCCTACCCCGTCTATTCGTTAAAAAAATTTCAATTTAATATCTCAAATCGTTAGGCAGCTACGAGCCTCCAAACGATCTTGCGTACAGCGGACGCCGTACGGCGTACGGCGTACGGCGTCCGGCGTACGGCGGACAGACGGACTGAAAATTTTTATTGCTTTTTTCACGTCTACTAGTCATGAAACGTGAAAATAAAAATTTTGAAGGTAGCAAATTTTTTTTTTTTTAAAAACCAATGACAATACTTAATTATTAATATAATAAAGTAATAATACAACGCCAACAATCCAACAACAATCCAACAATCTGGGCGTAACTTTATTATTTTTCCGGCAGAAGTTAGGAACGCGTTCAATTCTGAAATGCGGTGTAGGCTACTATGTGACTGAAAACCTATCAAAAAGAACAAGATCATGGAAGTGAAAATCTGATTGGATCTGAGAGATATGGAATAGTTTATGAAGAAGTACACAATCAGTTTACACCCCCTTAGGGGTCAATTTTCAGAAAATCTTGAAAACGCTTTCTTGGTATTAATATGGAGAATACATGGAATAAAATTAAATTCATTATTTGGGACGAGGTAGTAGATACCTGTGTCGAAAATCGTGGGAAAATATGCATTCTATTTTCACAGATAATTTTTTTTGCCCCCCTTCTGAACGCCAATAGATATTCGTTTTTTTATTCAAAATTATTTTTGTAGTTGATTTAGATATACACACCGAGTTTCAACATTGTAGCTTAAGCCGTTCTATATATAGGAAAAACACCTTATACTTGTACCAAACTACCCTTCGGGGTCGAATTTCAAAAAACCTTGAAAACACTTTCTAGGTATTCATACGAAGAATCCGTAGAATAAAAATTAATTCAATATTTGGAAAGACCTAGTAGATATGACGAAAGTCGTGAAAATATATGCATTTTATATTTATTATATTTACAAATAATTTTTTTTGCCCCCCTTTCTAAACGCCAATGAATACTCAAATTTTTTTTATCACAATTACTTTTCTAGTTGATTTACATATACACACCGAGTTTCAATTTTACAGCATGAACCGTTTAATAGTTAGGAAAAACACCCCCTACCCCCGTAGCATACTACCCCAAAAAAAATTATATTTTTCCAACATTCCGCTACTATAGCTCTATCAAAATACCAAGTTTAAGGCTTATATCATTACAGGTTCTCACGATATAAGCATCGGAACTTTTTCCTTTTCACCCTCCCCTACCCTCCCTCTCTACACCCTCTACCCCAAAACTTTTTTCCCTACTAGGGTTTAATTAGCGCTACTTCTGGTAAAAATTCTAAGCATCTATCTTAAACTGTTCTTGAGATATGAAATGTGTTTGATTTGAAAAATTCTCATCCCCACCACTTCAATGCTCCACCTCCCACTTAAAAAATTTTACTTTGATCAATCTTTATTTGTCGACCTTTATACCCAAATCAAATTTTATTTTTCTAGAGCATTTGGTTCATGAGATATCGTAATGTTAAGCTTTTCACCCCCCACCCCCATACACAACTTACCCCACCCAAAATTTTTCTTCATTCTGTTCTCCTAGTATAGCTACAAATATTTTTCAAGTTTGAATAGCGTGCCACTAACGGTTTAGGAGATATGGATTTTAGAATGTGTCTATCTCGCCTTTTTCGGGTTTCGGACGCATTACATTTCCCCCCACTCACACACCCCTTGATCAATATTGACGATTTTTCTGCAAATGGGTCTACTATCAGAGCTCTATAGAAATTCCAAGTTTCAGCTTCCTAACATTAGGCGTTACTGAGATCTGGAAACCAAAATTTTCGGTTTAAAACACTTCCCCCTCCTTCCCCCTCACACCCTCACCCTTTAAAATTTGGTCACTTCAAGGCGCCTACCCCGTCTATTTGTTAAAAAAATTTTAATTTAATATCTCAAAGCGTTTGGCAGCTACGAGCCTCCAAACGATCTTGCGTACGGCGTACGGCGTACGGCGGACAGACGGACTGAACATTTTTATTGCTTTTTTCGCGTCTACTAGTTATGAAACGTGAAAATAAAAATTTTGAGGGTACCAAATTTTTTTTTTTTAAAAATCAATCACAATCCTTAATTATTAAAATAATAAAGTAAAAGTACAGACTCCTATCCGAAAAGCGACGATTTCTAGAAGACAACAGCTCTGTTCCTTACGGATACAAGAGGCAGAAGGTTTTATAGAGTTAATATGTATATAATTCTAAATAAGATTTAGTACCAGTAATTAGTTTTTATTATACTTTTTATATCACTTTCATTTAAACTTTATAACAGCTGAATTGATTTTAATTTAATTTTTGCTTAATTTTTGGACATTTTAAGAACAGATATACGAAAAAACCTGTAGTAAAATCGTGATAACTGTAAACGATTTCTATGTGTATAAGGTCTAACATGTAAAGTATTTAATTTATAAGATAATAATAAATATAATAAGGTTCTTAGGCTAAACAAATATTGTAAATTTATAAATAAGTTTTGTATTATATCACAGCATTGCATTATATTAAAACAACTTGTATTATACAGACATAAATAAATAGACGTATTTTGAAAAAACTAAAAAACCTGTTTCATTCAATACTTTTGAAGTTTTCAGGCAAAAATATCGTTTCGTTCAATACTTTTTGAGGTTTTCAGCTGCAATTTCACAACATTAAGCGCGAAAATTGATGCATTAACCGTAAAAATGCGAAAAAATTCTATTTCATTTACTACTTTTGAAGTTTTCAGGCGTAATTTCGCAATAATATTAGATAAAGTGTTATACAAAAATAATAAAACGCGCGAAAAATGAGAAAAAATAATGCTTCATTAATTACTTTTGAAGTTTTCAGGCATTATTTCACAATAATTTTGGTTAAAGTGATGCATCTCCTCAACCAGAAAATAATCGAACGCTCGAAAATTGACGTATAAGTCACTAAAATGCGAAAAAAAACCTGTTTCATTGAATACTTTTTGTAGTTTTCAGACGCAATTTCGCAACAATATTAACTAAAGTGTTGCATCGTCTCGTACACAAAAAAATCGCACGAAAATTAAAGCATAAGCAAAATTGCTAATAACCCCCTCAGATATCACTTGTATCACCTCGAACTTGACCCAATGAAAATCTTAATGACGTAGCAAGAAATAAACACGCAAAAATCGAAGCATAAGCAGAACTGATAATATCTCTTAGATACCATATACACTTGACCCAATGCAAGTCTTGATAGCAAAAAAAGAAAATAACGATCAAATCATACGTACAAATGCATAATCGTCATACTATAAATTCAGCTCGTACAAAATAAATAAGAAACAACCTTCGTCGTCTCGCAAGATCAAAGGCTGTATAAAAAGAAAACGCTGCATTATAATTGTATCAAGAAGCCGTACATGCTCTTCACTTTCTTGGATGTAAACATCTGTCTATTCCGTGCCTTTTAAGGGCACCATACACTATCATTTCTGCATGTCATGCATGCATGTCATGATTGAATTTTGATTTGTCATACACGTTGTTAGTGTCATCTGTGGGGATTTGGCTGAACGAAGTGATTTTGTGTGGATCGCCAAATTTTTAGGTTGGTATTATTGTGGACTCACATTAGATCCACACAAAACACAAGTTGAATGGGGGTTTTTTTTTTGAGAGAGGGAGTGACAGCTCGAGGAAGATGGAGGGCTAGATTTTCGTGAAAAGAGGTTTAACTTTTAACATAGAAATAGGAAACTAGAGAAATATAAGTTAATTCGTTGTTGTGTGCACGGAATAAAAAAAAAATTGAAAAATGAAGGGCTAGTTTTGGAGTGATAAGTTTTTTTGGCGAGAGTTGAATAGTTTTTAGAAAATGAAGTTTTAGTGAATTGTATGAATCTAAGTGCAATCGGAAAAATCCCGTCGACGGGTGTCTGCTGCTCGACACCGAAACGCGAGTGTCATTTTGCTAGTACATATTATTAGTGTCCATAAAATATCGAACGAAAATTTGCGATATCGGGTTTGTCACAAGCGCGAAAAGGTGACGCATTCCCTGCCTCGAAGAAGCGGAAGATTGCGCACAGTCATTGTGTACCAGTGGCTCCAATAAGTCTTCAGCCACAAGGAAGAATTATAATGGATGAAAAAATGAAAAAGCACCAAAAATCTGAAACTTACGCGGAATAAATTATAAATAAAAGAAGAGCAATATTACGAATAAATATGAAACAAAATCAATAAAATAACCAAAAACATACATAAAGTAAACAAATAAACTTAAAATCAAGTAAATATAAATTGAAAAATCGTAAAATATATAAAGTAAACGAATAACAAAATAACCTAAAAATAACATAAATAAATTCATAGTACAATTACAAATAAATTAAAATAAAAATATAAAACATGCATGACTTAAACGAGACAGAAACTGACTTGGACTGATATATAAAAATTTGTTAATAAATTAAATTAGAAACGTCAACCTAATTAATTACATGCAGAAACAAGAGGTAATTGTTATTATATTGTTTGTTTTGGTTATGATTTGTTGTTTTCCTCATTGATTTTTTTTTTAAAATTCTTGGTTTCTCTGAAAATGGCTGAATAAGGAGCCTATTAAGATGGATCTTCTCGGTTGAAGGCCTTCCGCCCCACTCATACCTCTCTCTAGGGGCCATATTTTAAACATTTTCCTTCAGGACAGATATGGCTAAGGTAGGGTGGGCTAGACGGCGCACAACAACCGCGCCTGTCGAGTTGTTAGGAATTTTCTCGGTCTCTCATGACCGATTGGGAATCTTATCCCAATTTTATCACCCGGGTAAGTCGGCGTGAAATTTTTGTTGTACAGGCCAAGGGTTTTATGGCCTGAAACGTGAACAACGTACCCCCCCACAGCCGCAGCTAGCCCGGAAGCCAGCAAGCACGTCGCTCCAGTTTACGAATCAGCCACCAATTCGGACGTAGGCGGAATTGGACCCCTCTTTCCCGATCCTCAACCTTCCCTTCGATTATTTTGACTTTTTCAAGTCAAAATAATCACTCCAAGGCCTCCGTAGCCAACAAAATGGCGCCCAACGTGGGGCTAGCCAAACCGGCGCGTAGTTCACAACGCGTGATGGAACAATATGCGAGAGTCGGAAAAATGCCGCATAAAAATTGTCACATCGAATGGACTTAAACTTTGTCTGATAGCGACACAAAATAACGCTTGCACGGCACCTACAAGTACAGTGAACAAGCTCTTTTGTTGCTTCACTTATTTCTAGTGTGATTCGAATTTTCAGCTGGACATTGTGAAACCTTTGTATTGACAGTTTTCTGTTGGCAACCTTCAGGCGCCATCAGAATTCCATATGGAGGGGAAGCCTTTTCTATCTGTGGGTTCGAGTTGGACTTGTTATGGGTTAAGTAGGGTCTTCAAGACCCATCTAACTGATGTATTGTAGGTACCCTTTTGAAAGCTGGGCTTGTCTTGACTTAGCGGGCAAGTCGTCAGACGATTGGGCAGACTACCTGCAATATATGTTTTGGATTGGTTAGGAGAAGTCAATACTGAAGTCTTCAAAAGAGTTCCTTATTTCCTTATTCCATCCTTTTAGAGTTCCTATAACGTAAAATTAAATTAAGTTATGTAGTATATTTTTCTTTAAATTTTAAGTCTTAGGACAATTTTTCATTTTATTTATCTATCTTAGTATTTCATTTTGTTTTTGCTTTTGTTTTATCCCATTTTTTTTTTTTCTTATATTTTTTCTCACTTCCAATTTTCCCTTGAAGTTGAAGAGGCTGAGATTTGCCTTTCAACTCGACCTAGCAGGAGAGAGGATGAGGCTAGGGAGGTGGATAAAGTATGCCTGGCTAGTCTATGGCACCTACGGATACCAACGTGAAGCGACTAGCCAGGTTCTTGGTAAAATTCCTGAAAAAGTAATATTTGTTAACTGTTTGGTCGTGATGTGGTCAACGCATGCTCGAGGTCTTGTCCTTCGAGCAGCGCCTGTTTACTTCGAAGAGAAGGATTGTTTTACTCATGGCACCTAAGTGCCGATGTGTAAAGTATGCCTGGCTAGTCTATGGCACCTACGGATACCAACGTGAAGCGACTAGCCAGGTTCTTGGTAAAATTCCTGAAAAAGTAATATTTGTTAACTGTTTGGTCTTCTCACCTGGAACAAAAGTAAAAAGACTTTTACGGTTTATGTTTTTAAAAAATATTCGTCTCGTTTATTTCTTCTGCTTGATTTGTTTAAAAAATACTGGTCGTTTCTTAATCACTTACGCTAACTTAAATACTATTTTAATGCTAACTTAAGTAAACGTAAATAGGCCAGTCGTTCAACCCGGCACAAAGTACGCAAAGTCGAAAAGATGCCGATCAAGACAATCGGCAGTTTTTAGTGACCCACAAATGGGGCAGTCCACTGAAAGTGCAATGCGCTCATTTGTGGGCCGCGATAAATTTATGAAATTGTAATTTGATCGCGCAAAGAAAAATATACTATGAAGCAAAAACAAAACGAACAAAGTATCAGCTCGACCATTTCCAGTACCTATGGCACGCGACTTGTTATGACTCAGCAGTTGAGTCGGGATTCCCGCAACTGTGTCGTCACAAGGTAGTACCTCGGCCGAGAATTGTAATTTGATCTGTTTATGGTCGAGCTGGTAAGTTGTTGTTACTTAGAAATTTTAATGAATGATAATAATTTTGATGCGTCCGGGGCGGAACGACTGGTCTAGCTTAAATTAGGGATTGCCGAGAGTAAATCCAAACGTGTGGTTTGTGCTGGGCACAACATCCCTCCCTATCCGACGAGTTTGGATTTACTCTTTGCTTTAAACAGAAAGAAATTTAGTCATAGAATAGTACTAGTCCCTGGAGTAAACTAAATAGTAAATGACAATATACGTTACTCGGAACTAAATGTAACAAAATAGTATTAGCACGTCGCTTTTAATATTAAAACAAACAAATGTTTAACATATAGGTTAAAGATCTTATCAGATAGTTCGGACGAAAACATTCATTATTCATGAAGAAAAAGGGTTAATTCAAAATTGAAATAGTAATTAATAAAAGTCACAAACAATAATTTGATTTTAAGAATGACTTGTGTGAAAAAATATACGCGTGGTGTAGTATGGTGCGTTTAGACGCAGGCAAAGGTTAGACCATCACATTTTCGCGTCGAGTTTCGGGATATTGTTGATTTGCAGGATGTCAGCTCGGGCAGTGGCATCTCGTTGTTTGGTTGGTCGGTAGTGACGTTTATTTGCGGTGCGATGTCGACGGTGGAGCAACTCCTCGGAATCCTGATGATCGTTGGTGGTGTAGGGGGTGGACCTTGGTACAGGGATACGTTGGCGTGGATCTGGTCCGCTGTTGTTCTTCCGCTTGTTGAGTGCGGAGGTCTTGCGGGTTGTGTTCGTTTGTACCGGAACAATATTGCTGCACCAATCAGCAGCAAAACGAACGTTCCCGAACCTACGGACGCCATGGAGTACCGGTGGATGGTGAGTTCCTGACCTTTCTGGAGACGTCGATAGCTTGGAGATCTTGGCGTAAGGACTCTAAAGACCGTTGGCCTTCGGAAAGAGATCTGGTAATGTCACCGTGGTTCCCTACTCTAAGCGGCAAAACATTCGGCTTAATTTTTGAAGTGATTATATTGAGGATCGATAAGTCAGCTTTGATTGTCGCCGTTAGCCGGGAGTAGTCGATCTGTGGCTGCTTGTACTCTACGGAGGTGTGGAGTGTTCTTTCGTAGGGTAGTTGGATCTCTTTGTTTCCTACGTTGCAGGGTTTTAACAATTTTAAAATACCGAGTCCCGAGAGATTGACCGTAAACTGCTGCTCGTGGCAATTGATGGTTAGGACGAGTGTATTTTTTAGCTGGTACAACCAATGGTTGCTGGTTACCATTTTGATCAGGGTGCCTTCAGTTGAAGGAACCGCTTGATGTTTGCAGTTGGCATCAATTGTCTTGGAATGCTGCAACAGTTCGACTAGGCAATCGGTGTTGGCGTTGGTTAAAACTGGACCGCTGTTTGGGCATATTGATATTTGGCTGGTAGCGTTGTAGGCCACCCTTGTGCATTGAGCGTAGTCCTGTAGCGAAAGCGTTACGAACTTCTCCTGCGACTCTGCTTCCGCAATGTATTCTCTTCGGTCCTGTAGCAATAAGTCCCAATGCGGGTTTAAGTTTGTCGGCAAGTAATAGACTCGCAGAATTGAGAATATGGTTGACTCAGGAAGTGGAATTGTAATTTTAATCACCCACGAGTAATCATCCGGCAGTACCGTCAAACGAGCTGCTTGGTGTAACGAAAACAAATTTCGCGAAAATGATTTTGTTTTGTCCGAAAAGACCGCTTCCTTCAATATATTCGTTATGTTGGTAGAATCCAGGAGCAACGGGTGCAACTTGCCGATGTACAGATCGTTTAGTATCGACAGCTCCGTCGATTGTTGTCCTTGCACCTCCAGTAGATTAGAGTTGATTATCGCAAGTAACGCGTACGCCTCCGTTTTCAGTTTCAAGTTATAGATGTCCCTGTTTGTAGCGGACGTGAACTTGTCGTATGATGTTTCCAACTCGCGCAAATTTCCGGCGATCTGGTTGATGTCGGAGTTAAGATCGGCTACGGGCTTACTGAGCCTGTCGAAGTTAGACTGCATGACTGTTATCTGGTGTTGGACCATCTCGAAGGTTTGCGCGTCGTGTTTATTTAGTGTGTTAAGCTGGTTGTATATTTCGTGGGCGTCTTCGTTGTCCATTGTCCCGAACGCCCATTTCGAGAATTTGCCAACGAAATCTAGAGCCCTTTTGGATCTCTGAGGTCCCATGATGTGGCGCATGTGGTTATTGCTTTGGCGTAGGTTTGATATTATCGCCTTAGTTTCCTTTATCATCTGCTGACAATTAACTCGAAAACTGCTGGTGACGTTGTTATTGGCTGAGATATAACAGAGTCTGCTAACGTGTTGGTCATATTGATCAGCAAGGTCCAGGATGGTCGTGTAATCGGACGGAGAAAATTTGGTGTAGATGGTCCAGACGTCCTTGTAGAACACGGCGTTCTCAGTCTTCTCGAACACGACTGGGGTAGTTTCCAAACGAGTGTTTACGAATGGTGGTTGTCCCTCCTCTGCGAGCGCGAGTGGTCTAAGTATTGCCGTCAAACTCATAACTACAACCGTATATGTATTCATCCTTAGTGGGGGGATTAATCCAATTTATCTATTTTTACTTTTACCTTTTCTAATTATCTACTTTTATTGCTACTTTTACTTTTTCTAATTATTTACTTTTATTGTTACTTTAATGCGACTATAATTTTACTATACGCTAAATAAAGAAAATTACCTTTTTATCTCTAGTATCTACTGCTGTTTCAAACTTAAAAATATTTCTTGGAAAAGTACAAAATGTTTAATTAACGTTTATGTTAGGGCTTCTGGAAATATGTATATTCTACTTTTTATACTTTTTATTCTATATATATGGTGAAACAAAAGAAAAATTGATATCTAATAAAATATAATATATTATAATATTTGATCTACACTATGAATTTACGGTCTTTACTTTAATATTTATTTCTATTTATTTACTATAATTATTCCCGTTTATAAATTGTATAGCAAGGTTTTTTAAAAGAATATAGTAGAACTATTTTATAAGTCTACCGGGAATTACTGTAGATGTTTTAATAATTTTTTTGTTTTGTTATTTTATATCTGGATATTACAACGCGTAGAGTTGTGTTGTCCTCCTAAAGATGGTCCCTCAGAAGCTGAAAAAAGAAAAGAGGAAAAAAAAATATTGATTGGTACCCTAATCGCGAAATATCTTGATGCGGTTGTTATGTATCTTTCGAGTTTTTTGACCCATCCTAATGGTTGTAGTGACATCACTATTTACTGCTACAACCTCGTAAGGCCCAATCCAAATAGGAGAAAACTTGTTTTTTCGGGTTGCATTTTTAAGCAGAACCATCTGACCTACGTGAATTTCCAACGGATGGATTTTTTGATCATAAAAACGCTTAGATGTTTTTTTTGCATGGTCCAGGTTCTTCCTAGCCAATTCGTGAGCCTTCTGGATTTGAAATTTCAATTGGTTGGGATATTCTTCGAAATTGTACACAGGTTGAGGCGTTCTTTTCAAGTTAGTCGGCATGTCAAATTCGAACCCGTACAGACAAGATAAAGGGGATAGTTTAGTCGACATGTGCGGAGTGTTATTGTGCACGTGCATCGCTTGATGCAACCATTGGTCCCAATTTTTTTCATCATTCCCAACAAAACTTCTGAGGTATTCAGCTAATGGCCTGTGACTTCTCTCTAAGGAGCCATTTGCTTGGGGGTGGTAAGCTGTTATGTGTAATTTTTTGATAGCAAGCAGCTTACAGGTTTCTGAAAATAGTTTTGAGGTGAAGTTAGTGCCGTTGTCAGTTATCAAAACTTTAGGGATCCGATGGCGAGTGATTATCTCATCGTAGAACGATTTCGCAACGGTCACTGCCTCGGCATCGGGCATGGGAACGCAAGCCATGTATTTGGTGAGGTCATCTTGAAAAGTCAGGATATATCGGTTGCCAGAGTATGTCAATGGTAGGGGTCCAACCATGTCCATATAGACTTTGTCGAATGGAAGACTAGGGGTATCTGTTAGTACCATTGGCATTTTCGTTAAACGGGAACTTTTATTCATTTGGCACTTGGGACAAGCTTCTACGAAACGTTGTATATCCTTTTGCATACCTTTCCACCGGAATTGTCTCCTAATTCGCCAATAGGTCTTCTTCATACCTTGATGACCTCCCAGGGCAGAATTATGGAAGTCGTTTAGCACCGTTTGGATTTCTTTCGCGGAAGTTAGAGTTTCAAAACGTTTAGTTTTCTCGTGTTCAATGTTGAGGACCGGTTGATCGGGTATGTCTGCGGCCGTAGAATGGTTGGATATGTCCTGAACATTAGATAAATCTGTTATAGTAGGGGTCTTCTGTTCTGTGGTTTTACTCCTAGTCTGTACGGCAGAAATGCTTTCCAATGCTTGTGGAATAAGGCTTAACGCGTCCGCATTCACGTTATATTTTCCGGGTTTGTATTCTATGGTGTAATCGTACTCTGATAATTTGTGGTGGAACCTCATTAGTCGAGATGTGGGGTCCTTTACATTGAATACTCCCTTGAGCGGTCTGTGGTCAGAGTACACGGTGAATGGTCGACCCAGGAGGTATGAGCGGAAATTGTTGGTGGCCCATACTATGGCCAACAATTCTTTCTCGATCGTAGAGTAGTTCTTTTCCACCGAATTTAGGGTGCGGCTAGCGTAAGCGATAGGTCGGTCTTCGCCTACCCTACCTTGAGATAGCACTGCTCCCAGAGCTTCGTTGCTTGCGTCAGTCGTGAGTATGAAAGGGAGTTCGAAATCCGGGTATATCGAAATGGGGGGTGTAGTGATAGCTCGTTTCAAAAATTCAAAAGATTCTTGGCACTCTGTGGTCCAGTTAAAGGGCGACCCTTTTTTTAGCAGTTTATTTATGGGCGCCGCTATGGATGCCAGATTGGGTATGAACTTACGGTAGTAATTCACAAAACCCAAAAACGATTGAATCTGCTTAACATTAGTAGGGACGGGGTACTCCTCTACGCAACTTGTTTTGTTGGGATCCGGCAAGGCACCCTCGCTTGAACATTTGTGCCCCAAATATATTACTTCGCGGCATAGGAAATTACACTTCTCCGTATTGAGCTTAAGATTGTGAGCCCTCAATTGTGAGAACACGCGAGTCAATTTGTCATTGTGTTCTGAAAGGTTCTTTGCGTATACAACGATGTCATCAAGGTACACAAAGCAATCTAAACCGTGCAGGCCGGTCAAAATATGATTCATGATCCTTTGGAACGTAGCTGGTGCTCCCGTCAGTCCAAATGGCATCCGATTGAATTCAAAATGGCCCAACCCTGTACTAAACGCGGTTTTCTCCTTGTCTTCCGGTTTTATTAGGACTTGGTGATAGCCACTAGCCAAATCCAGGGTAGTGAAATAACGACAGTGTCCTAGCTGGTCCAAGATGTCTTCAATTCTGGGCAGTGGGAAAGCATCCTTTATCGTAGCTTCATTCAGTTTGCGGAAATCCACAACTACGCGCCATTTTTTCTGACCATCCGTACCTGCCTTCTTCGGAACTACCAGTAATGGTGAGTTCCAGGGTGATTTGCTGGCGGTAATTATCCCATCATCTAACATTTTTGACACCTGTTTGTTAATTTCCTCCCTGTGAATCTGAGGTAGCCTGTACTGCCTTTGGTTAATCGCTGGCTGATCGATTTTTGTAGGTATCGCGTGTGACAGCACGGATGTGTGTGTCAACGGCTCTCCCTCTAGGTGAAAAATGTCGTTGAATTGTACGCATATGTTTTCAAGTGCGTTTTTCTCTTCGCTGTTTAGGTTGTTACCTGTTTTCAGCGCTTTCAGTAATGCATCAACTCGTTCAGTGGCTTTGCCTGAAGCGATGTGGTTAATTTTACCCTCTATTTGCCTGATTATTCTATATTTGTTAAGATTAGAACAGGTGGGGACGAAATCATCTTTTAAAACGTAATCATTGGCGGTGGAGTTTAGTATTGGCACATTAATCATATTTTGCTTCACTTTTACTAAAGTGTTTCCTATGTAAACGCCTTCGTCTATTTCCTGGGACTCGACCAGGACCTCTCCTTCTGTGACTGGAACCCTTAATCGTATCACCCTCTGGGAACGAGCCTGAATAACCAGTGTCTTGTTCTGATTATTCCGACAGGTCAGCCTTTTCAAAAGGAACTGAGAAGTACGTTCGCGCTTATCGTCACTAAGGGTTAAAGTTTTGGCAGTGGTGTCGAGTATGGACCGGTTCCATAATATGTCGCGACCTATTATTCCATCACCTGGGATGTCGTTCACATCGTCCACCAAATGCCATTTTGCTTTGAAATCCAGTTCAGGGTGTACCCTGATTTCAACTGTACCCAAAGTTTTGCTCAAACCGCCAAATGCTCCGCCTAACTGTTTTATCTCTTGCTTCTTAATGTGCTTGAGTTTCTTCATTGACGATTTTTTCAGGAGACTGGTATCTGCCCCTGTGTCTACTAGGACTACGATCCTACCTGATTTCGCCAGGGAGCATGGGAATTCCATAAAGGCATCGTCGTCGGTAACCTTCTTGAGGAGGTGTAAGGTAGACCCTCCGTGGTTATCAAAGCACTTGTATCTTAACCTACTAAATGATTGGGCAATATGCTTTATCGGATTCTGCGTGAATTCGCATAGTTGCTTCCCTATTCCTAAAATCTTATTGAGTAAAAATGGCCCGAGGGACTGTGCTCGGATGAATAAAATATGGAGAACATATGAAATTCCGAGTAAGGCGTCGGCTAAATGGGAAATATAGTTGCGGTTGTTTGTTTTCCTTACCTGTCTGGAGCCAGGTTTCAAACTTCCGTTATTTTTCCGCATTGCACGAGTTCCCTTTTTTCGCGCTCGGAGCTTTTTGCTACAGCTAAAAACAACGGTCCTTCTACTGGGGTTGGATATTTTATGCCCAATATCAAGCTCGCTTGACGACGAACTTTTGTTGTTATCAGGCGTGCACTCTATACGTTCTGCGCGACCAATATTGGCTGGTGCGACAGATTTTTCTTCAGTGATAGAGTCATCTGTGGAGGTGTTTTCGACTTTTACGATTTTTGCTGGGGCACAGCTGGGGTGTTCGCGCTGGCCCCCTGACCGTTTCCCGAGTGTTTTTCCAAATATCCCTGCTTGCTAAAACAGTTTTCCTCGGTGTGTCCAAATCGTCGGCACCAGTCGCACCTGGTTCTAACCTTCTCTGGCCGTGTGTTAGTCGTGAATACTTGAGCTCGGGGACACGTGTTCTTGTTGTGCCCGTTAACCTCACAGGTATCACAGAAAGGGGTATTTTTACGTTGCCTACATTCGGCGTACGTGTGATTTTGTTTACCGCAGAAACCGCATGATACTTTTACTTTCTGCTGGGTATTTGAAGTAAGGGATTGCTCTGGTAAGGTAGCAGTAAGATTGGGATATGGATATGATATATATTAGATGATGGGATATGGTTGAACAACACCGCCTGCTTGAAATGCACCTGTGTTTGAAAAATGCATTGCGGGCTGTAAATGATTTTGTACCTGTGGCTGCAATTGAATTGGCATATGGGGGGTTGCTTGAAACTGCAAAGGTGCTTGTGGAGGTGGTATTTGGCAAGCTAATTGGTTAAATGTCGGTATGGTTGGTTGCCAACTATTCGGATGATAGACGGATGGGCTAGAGAATGGGTTCGTGTATTGTGGAGATAACATCAGGGATGTCCTCAGAGCAACTTCTACTACTTTGTCCAACGAGCTTTCGGTTACAGTCAGCATGAATTGCCTAAGTGCGGGATCGATTAGACCCATTTTGAATGCATTTAAAGCACCTTTCTGTACTTCCTTGACGAGAGCAACCGAGTCGTCTGCATTATATTGTCCAGATATTATCTCTTGCGCTACCGTCATCAGATGGCAAAGTCGACGTGAAAATCCTTTTATGTCTTCTGTGGGAACTTGATGTGCCGCTTTAATTTCATAAAGTACGCTATCCAATGTTCTTGCTATTAGATATGTGTCTTTTATGAGCACCTTAAATTCATTCAATGTTTTAATTGTTTTCCCTCGTACTAAATCAAAAGCGTCACCTACTAGCCGTGTGGACAGAAGCGATACGAATATGTCTTCATTCTTTTCATCCAGACACTTAAACGCAAGATCGCATGCATTTATGAATTCATGGACCTTTCCCGATAGTTCCGCTGTTCGGACACCATTGAAAACTGGTACTAGCCGCGAAACGGTTTTCGCTATCGCTTCGTATGATGCCATTTCTTTTTCTGCACTATTCCGGACGTTTGTAACCAGATGGGTTGTAAGTTTACTGTCGTTAGTGCCGCTGAACTGAGCTTCCTGGTCGCTCAACTTTTCCTTTAATAAGTCTAAAGAAAGCTCTTTTTCTGCCAGCTGATCACGGAGGTTGGCAATCTTATTGATTAAACGTTTTTGCGTGGTTTCCCCCTCGCTGTTTAATTCATGCAAATTTTCTTCGTAAGCCTCAAGCGAATCCCTTTGTTCCGAGTTGACTTCCAGTAACGTTTGATTTCCGGTCAGTGCGTGTTCCAGTTGTTTCGTCAAGTCTTCTATCTTCTGATCTGACACCCTGTCTAGTTCTTCTGCCTGTTGTTGTTGTAACTTAAATTTCTGAATGGCCCTATCGTGAAAAAGTAATATTTGTTAACTGTTTGGTCTTCTCACCTGGAACAAAAGTAAAAAGACTTTTACGGTTTATGTTTTTAAAAAATATTCGTCTCGTTTATTTCTTCTGCTTGATTTGTTTAAAAAATACTGGTCGTTTCTTAATCACTTACGCTAACTTAAATACTATTTTAATGCTAACTTAAGTAAACGTAAATAGGCCAGTCGTTCAACCCGGCACAAAGTACGCAAAGTCGAAAAGATGCCGATCAAGACAATCGGCAGTTTTTAGTGACCCACAAATGGGGCAGTCCACTGAAAGTGCAATGCGCTCATTTGTGGGCCGCGATAAATTTATGAAATTGTAATTTGATCGCGCAAAGAAAAATATACTATGAAGCAAAAACAAAACGAACAAAGTATCAGCTCGACCATTTCCAGTACCTATGGCACGCGACTTGTTATGACTCAGCAGTTGAGTCGGGATTCCCGCAACTGTGTCGTCACAAGGTAGTACCTCGGCCGAGAATTGTAATTTGATCTGTTTATGGTCGAGCTGGTAAGTTGTTGTTACTTAGAAATTTTAATGAATGATAATAATTTTGATGCGTCCGGGGCGGAACGACTGGTCTAGCTTAAATTAGGGATTGCCGAGAGTAAATCCAAACGTGTGGTTTGTGCTGGGCACAACAATAGCGAGAAGATCCATCACGTTTTGATTTTTGTTCCATTTTTGTAATGGAGTCTTTTTGCATTTGATTTTCAATTTTGGCTTTGATTTCGATTTTTTTTATCGATTTCCTTCACATTCATTTATTGTTATTTTTTTTTTGCTATCAAATTTTGATTTTTGATCTGCTTTGGTTTGGTTTGCTTCGATCGCAAATTCGATTGCTTCGCGGTACTTGCATGAATCATTTTCTTCTTTTTCGTTAGTTTGATTAGCTTTATTTTGGCTACGTATTTCGATCCTTAGTTTTAGGAATATTTATTTTTTTTGGTTAAAATATTTACTTATGTAGTTAGAAGTTATTACAGACTTTATTATTTTGCATGTTAGGGTATATTTTTGTTTCATCTTCTTAGCTATTTATACAGTTTTTTTTTTGCATGGTATTATTAGTTAGGACTTCTTTATATAGTATTATATTTTATTAGTTTTTTCTTTTGCATGGTTTTGTAGGATTATATCAGCTATTTATTATCTATATTTATTAAAATTAGTAATTGGAAAATTTGAGAATTACTTTACTTTTTGTATAGTAATTTTTCTGTTAAGTTTATAATAGTTTTCTTAGATTAATTGTTTTTAGATTTAGATGTTGAATTTATTTTTCTTATATTTAGTTGTTATTTTGTTAGATTAAATTTAATAGGCTTAGGTAGTATTAGATTTGTTTGTAGTTTTATTTTTTTTTGTATCTAATTTATGTTAGAACGTTTGGTATTATTATACATATATTTATATTTTGAAGTTTGATTATTTTATTTTATTAGTTTTCTATTCGTATTTAGTTGCAATCTTTAATTTATAGTGTAGGTTATATATTAAATTTATTTTCTTGCTTTCGTTTTGGTTTTTTTTTCTTTTTGCACCATGCCACTATCACGAACGCCACAACTGAAGGAAGATATTCTGTGCCTGATATGCCAGGAAGGGGTGGGTCCAGAATATGAGGTGGTCACTAAATGTGGACACCGATTCCATGAGCGGTGCATGGAATTGTGGTTCAAGGAAAAAGACAATTGTCCCACTTGTAGGAAAGATCTGGACAAGTCGGACTACTGGTCTGTCCGGGGAGTGGAGGGAGCGGCAGCCGCCACTGGACCGTTGACAAGAAGCAGGGCTCAGTTAACGGTCTCACAGCTTCAAAACGATGGGATTTCTCTCCTTAGGGAGTCAAATTTGGATTTTCCACAAGGGCTGGGCGGAGGTCAAGCCTTCTACACTCCGGACGGAGCAGTGGTCACTGACCATGGGAGGGGTTTACCCCCTCGTTTAAATTTGCCAATACCACCTATGAATCGACCACTGCCACAGACACCTTCGAATCGACCATTGCCACAACCACCGATGACGACAGCGCAGGCACGTGTGAATCTTGGAGTTGATGAGATCACTCAACTGATTCGTACGTTGCTGAGGGAGGAGCGATCTCATCAATTTCGAGATTCGCACAGCGATCGTTCACGATCGACGGATCGCACCTCCAGAACAACAGGTACTGCTCGGGCATCTGAGGGGGCTCAGCCACCACACCATCCGGTTACTCAGCCACCACAATATCCGTTGGCTCAGCTTCCACATTATCCGGCCGCTCAGTTCGCTGATCGAAGGAGCACCGGACCGAATTATAGACGCCGCAACACTGCAAGTCCCATACGGACATGGCGATTGAAATTTAATGGAGACGCCAAAGTGTTGCGTGCAGAAGAACTGATTTATCGCGCCGAGGCTCTTGTGACCAGCGAACTGAGCGCAGATATGGACTTGCTCGCACGAAGTTTTTATATGCTGCTTGATGGCCGTCCGAACAGTTGGTACTGGACCTGGCATAGGTCCAATCCAAGACCAACCTGGGCGGTTTTGAAACCTGCATTTTTGCAGACGTGGGGTGTGCGAGCAAGTGACTGGGATATTAGACGGCAAATGCTAGCCAGACGTCAGGTCCCAAACGAGTCCTATCAGATGTTCGAGCAGGACTTGTGTGAGCTCCGGAATCTGCTGTCGAGTCCGATGCACGACGGAGAGTTCGTGGAGCTGGTGCGGGGAAATTTGTTGCCAAACACGCAGCAGCAAATTTGCCTGCAACAGATTTGGTCTCTGGACCATTTGCGACAAATAGTGTCCAGAGTCGAAGATATAAGACGGTCGACTAGATATAATTATAGCTACTCGAGTCATACCCGTGTTGCTGAGGTCGTGGAGCCTCCTACAGAGGTTTGTGACGAGCGCGATGGTTCCGAAGCTATGGCGGGAATTACATCTGGGGCTCCACTAAAATGTTGGAACTGTGAGCGTTTAGGTCACAGTTACCGACTATGTGCAGAAGCTCCCAGGGGTATTTTCTGCTACGGCTGCGGAACAAAAGACGTTTTGCGACCGCATTGTGCTCGTTGCAATCGGGAAAACTCCGGAACGGAACATTCTACTTCAGGAAATTCCCGTCCTTTTCGGAGCAACCCACAGCAGCCACCCAAAACGTAGGAGACTCTTCGATCTCCGCAACTTGTGGTGATGACAACACATCACCAGTCAGGTCAAATACACCGGACCTGACAATACCATCGGATTCGACAACTGCCACGACTGAGTCTCATTCAGTCGTAATTCTTTCCCATCCCTTACCTTCTGTTCGCAAAGCACCTGTACCTCGGAAGCCTTACCATGTAAGACTGAAGGAGTACATGGAGGCACGCGACAGGATTTTTAACGATTCAAAATCCCCTCTTATTGCTATTTCTTCGTGTTCCACATTTCAACCTTCCCCTGTTCAAACTCCTAAAAAAGCAATTTTACGTTTACGCGCATTTTGGCGTAAAGTTCGTGAGAGAAAGAAGGCAGTAATGTCGACTATTATCTCTGAACCTTTTGACGTACGTCCCTATGCTATGGTCTCCCTTTTCAGTGTAAACGTTAAAGGTCTTTTAGACAGTGGTGCGAGCATTAGTTGCCTAGGAGCCAATGCATTAGAACGCCTTGAGCGTGCGCAAGTGCATTGGAAGCCGATTTTTCATGAGGTGAAGACAGCTGATGGTGCTTCACAGAGGGTGGTGGGAAGTGTGACGACCGAAATTAAATTTCGTGGAGTTACACAACCTATTACCCTTTACATCGTGCCAAGTTTGTCTCAGGAGTTATATCTTGGGGTAGATTTCTGGCGAGCTTTTAATCTTGCTCCATCCATCATCAGTTGTGTCAACACACAAACCACCTCTTCGCAACATAATGCTACTGCGATGCACTCTTTAACGAGTAAAGATGTTGAACGTCTAGAGAACGTTAAGTCCAAGTTCCCTTCTTTCGAACTTCATGGTTTGGGAAGGACAAACGTTCTCGAACACGAAATCGACGTAGGAGAAGTGCGCCCTATCAAACAACGACACTACCCAGTATCGCCTGCGATTCAAAACCTCATGTATGGCGAGGTCGATCGTATGCTGGCAATGGGAGTGATAGAGACGAGTTTGAGTGCGTGGAGTTCGCCGGTAGTACTCGTGAGGAAACCAGGAAAAGTCCGGTTATGTTTGGATTCTCGAAAGGTAAATGCTGTGACGAAAAAGGATGCATATCCACTTCCACACATCGACGGAATTCTTAGTCGATTACCACGAGCCAATTTCATAACCAGTATTGACCTGAATGACGCCTTTTGGCAAATTCCTCTCGAAACTAAGTCCCGTGAAATGACGGCGTTTACCATTCCCGGACGACCTCTCTATCATTATACCCGGATGCCATTTGGATTGTGCAATGCACCCCAACGCATGTGCCGTTTGATGGATCGTGTTATCCTACCCGAACTGAAGGACCAAGTATTTGTTTACTTGGACGATTTATTGTTGATCTCGGAAGATTTCAATTCCCATTTGGTTTTGTTGGCGGAAGTTGCCGAATGTCTGGTGAAGGCTGGACTTACAATCAATGTGGGAAAAAGTAAGTTTTGTCTGAGGGAGGTGAAGTATCTTGGATACATTGTTGGAGATGGAGGCCTGAAGACAGACCCAGAAAAAGTCTCGGCTATAGTCGATTACCCTTCACCAAAATCCGCACGTCAGGTTCGACGCTTTCTTGGTATGGCTGGTTGGTATCGACGCTTCATACTCAACTTTGCAGCTGTGGTGTCACCGATCTCAGACACGCTGAAAAAGGCCGAACGATTTACTTGGACTTCTGAAGCAGAAACTGCATTTCAGTCTGTGAAGGCCAAGTTAACCGCAGCCCCTGTATTAGTAAATCCAGACTTCACTCGACCCTTCGTGATACAATGTGATGCTAGTAAATCTGGAGTGGGGAGTGTTATTTTCCAGGAGAATGATGATGGATCGGAATCTCCTATTGCGTTTATGTCCCAGAAGCTCAATTCCGCTCAACGCAATTACAGTGTTACCGAGCTTGAATGCTACGCCGCTGTGTTGAGCGTGAAAAAATTCAGAGCGTACGTGGAAGGGACAGCGTTTAAGATTATAACGGATCATGCGAGTCTCAAATGGCTAATGTCTCAGAAAGATCTCAATGGACGTTTGGCTCGCTGGAGTTTGAAGTTGCAAGGATTCGACTTCGTGATCGAACATCGTCGTGGGAGCCTGAATATTGTGCCCGACGCCCTCTCTCGCGTATACGAAGACGGATTAAATGCGCTGATCGACGTTGCACCCATGGTTGACTTGAACTCTTCAGAGTTTCAGAATCCAGAATATCAGGATCTGAAGTCAACTGTGGAGGCAAACGCCCCTCGGCTTCCTGACGTATGCATTAGAGATGGCTTCGTGTACAAGCGTACAGAGGCATATAATGGTGACCCAATCACAGAGGATCGTGCTTGGAAACTTTGGATTCCATCGAGCTTGGCGCCTACTGCGATTGCTCAGGCCTATGAAGCGGATACCATGGTTCACGGTGGGTTCGCCAAAACGCTAGAGCGCATTAGACGTTACTTGTATTGGCCCGGTATGTCTACACAAGTCCGCGATTTCGTTCTTTCGTGTCAGACTTGTAAAGAAACGAAGTCTCCGAATCGTCCGCTTAGAGCTGCAATGGGAGATGCCTTCAGAACACAGAAGCCCTTTCAACATCTATACATTGATGTATTAGGACCATACCCTAGGACCAAAAGTGGGAAAATTGCTATCCTTGTTATCCTTGACCATCTGTCAAAATTTCCTATCCTTCATCCCCTAAGAAGAATTACGGCGGGTGAGATTACGACGTTTTTGGAGAGGGATGTCTTCCATATGTTTGGTACTCCCGAGACAATTCTCTCCGACAATGGGTCTCAGTTCAAGTCAGCGACATTTAACTCCATGCTTTCTAAGTATGGGGTTAAACACCTATATACCCCAAAATACTCGCCTCAAGCGAATGCTTCAGAGCGAGTCAACCGTTCTGTTTTAGCTGGACTCCGTGCGTTCATCGTGGAGGACCAGACTCGATGGGACGAAAACTTAAGCAAAATAGGATTTTCTCTTCGGAGTTCGATTCACCAAGCCACTAAGTTTTCGCCCTATCAGGTTTTGTTTGGATCCCACATGATGTCGCATGGGGATGACTACGCTCTGTTGCATCGTTTGAAAGCGCTAGGTGATGCAGACTTGCAATTGGGTCCCAGAGAAGGTACTCCTATCGTGAGGCAACTAGCACAGGCGAATATTCAGGTCGCACACGAGAACAGCAGTAGGCGTTATAATATGCGTACTGCTCAAACTCAATTTAGAGAAGGACAGGAAGTGTACAGAAGAAACTTTACCCTGTCCACAGCAGCACGCAATTATAACGCCAAACTTGCAAAAAAGTTCTTGAAGTGCAGGATTCGTCGTGTGCTGGGCAACTCGCGATATGAGCTAGAAGATCTCGGAGGCAAACGTGTGGGAGTATACCACTCCAAAGACCTTCGTCAGTGACTGGAGCGAGTGACAAACTCTGATAGTGCCCGGTCGCTGCAGTCGTGAGCATGAGACGCAGACGGAGCTCACAGCTGCCTCTTTTGTAGCCTGTTCGGCGTTGTAGACAACGGCGATCAGGTTATGTTGTTAGTGTCATCTGTGGGGATTTGGCTGAACGAAGTGATTTTGTGTGGATCGCCAAATTTTTAGGTTGGTATTATTGTGGACTCACATTAGATCCACACAAAACACAAGTTGAATGGGGGTTTTTTTTTTGAGAGAGGGAGTGACAGCTCGAGGAAGATGGAGGGCTAGATTTTCGTGAAAAGAGGTTTAACTTTTAACATAGAAATAGGAAACTAGAGAAATATAAGTTAATTCGTTGTTGTGTGCACGGAATAAAAAAAAAATTGAAAAATGAAGGGCTAGTTTTGGAGTGATAAGTTTTTTTGGCGAGAGTTGAATAGTTTTTAGAAAATGAAGTTTTAGTGAATTGTATGAATCTAAGTGCAATCGGAAAAATCCCGTCGACGGGTGTCTGCTGCTCGACACCGAAACGCGAGTGTCATTTTGCTAGTACATATTATTAGTGTCCATAAAATATCGAACGAAAATTTGCGATATCGGGTTTGTCACAAGCGCGAAAAGGTGACGCATTCCCTGCCTCGAAGAAGCGGAAGATTGCGCACAGTCATTGTGTACCAGTGGCTCCAATAAGTCTTCGGCCACAAGGAAGAATTATAATGGATGAAAAAATGAAAAAGCACCAAAAATCTGAAACTTACGCGGAATAAATTATAAATAAAAGAAGAGCAATATTACGAATAAATATGAAACAAAATCAATAAAATAACCAAAAACATACATAAAGTAAACAAATAAACTTAAAATCAAGTAAATATAAATTGAAAAATCGTAAAATATATAAAGTAAACGAATAACAAAATAACCTAAAAATAACATAAATAAATTCATAGTACAATTACAAATAAATTAAAATAAAAATATAAAACATGTATGACTTAAACGAGACAGAAACTGACTTGGACTGACATATAAAAATTTGTTAATAAATTAAATTAGAAACGTCAACCTAATTAATTACATGCAGAAACAAGAGGTAATTGTTATTATATTGTTTGTTTTGGTTATGATTTGTTGTTTTCCTCATTGATTTTTTTTTTAAAATTCTTAGTTTCTCTGAAAATGGCTGAATAAGGAGCCTATTAAGATGGATCTTCTCGGTTGAAGGCCTTCCGCCCCACTCATACCTCTCTCTAGGGGCCATATTTTAAACATTTTCCTTCAGGACAGATATGGCTAAGGTAGGGTGGGCTAGACGGCGCACAACAACCGCGCCTGTCGAGTTGTTAGGAATTTTCTCGGTCTCTCATGACCGATTGGGAATCTTATCCCAATTTTATCACCCGGGTAAGTCGGCGTGAAATTTTTGTTGTACAGGCCAAGGGTTTTATGGCCTGAAACGTGAACAACGTACCCCCCCACAGCCGCAGCTAGCCCGGAAGCCAGCAAGCACGTCGCTCCAGTTTACGATTCAGCCACCAATTCGGACGTAGGTGGAATTGGACCCCTCTTTCCCGATCCTCAACCTTCCCTTCGATTATTTTGACTTTTTCAAGTCAAAATAATCACTCCAAGGCCTCCGTAGCCAACAACGTTCATGCCTACCAGTCTCGCTTCAAAACTCGAAGTGAAATGGTCGACGTATAGTGGCTTGTGCTCTCCTAATCGATAAAATTTTGGACGGTACGCAAAATCGTTTGAAAGCGCGTAGCTTCCAAACCCGTTGAGATATTGACATGAAATTTTTATGGTTGGTAGATTGGATGAATCCCAACGACTGCTTTCTTTTGGAGGTGTGTATGAAAGGGAGGAGAGGAAACGGTTTTTGGCGAAAAATTTTGGTTTCTAGATCTTAAGAACCACTTATGCTATGAGCTAGAAACTTGGAACTTATGTAGTTGCAAAAATAAAATGGTTAATAAGAGTTGAGGGTATAAGTGGGGGGAAAACAATGAGTCTGAAACGCATGAAAGCCGGGATTCAAACATTTTAAAATCCATATCTATTGAACAATTTATGTCAAAAGTTTGAAACTCTATTCTTGTCCTCCCGTATACTTCAAGATTAGACTAGGGATAACATTTTTAGAGGGGGGTGGTGGGGTGTGAGGTTGTGGGTGGTGCGTTGGGGATGGTGAAATACTTTGGATTACAATATCTTCCGAACCAATTACACCAGGAAGAGAAAATTTAGTTTTTGTATATAGGATCACAAGAGGAGTCTACTGAAAGTACAATTTTAGAGGGGACGAGAGCGCTATAGTGTTTGAGACAGCAATTTTTCAAAAAATGTAATTTTTATATCACTGAAACCGTATTAGATATGATCTTGAAAACTTTACAGGAGTTAAGGTGAGGAGACATTTTTGGGGGTGGTGGTGAAAGGGGGTAGAAAGGAAAATATTCTGATTTTTATTTCTCGAAAACCGTAATGAATGGAAGGCTAACAATTTAGTATTATTATAGAGTTTAAGTGTGACCAGTAAACCTTCGTAGCGCTAGTGCAAAAATACGATCATGAAAATCAAAGAATTCTGTAACCATAAAAACGTACCTATGTACATATGTTTCATTCAAAATTAAAATTTCAATTGCTTAATTGCCAGGAACAATTCTAAAAATTGTGCGTAATTTAGCGATCATATCAGTGCGCTAGCCCTATGAAAATTCACGCAACGCACCTGGTAATAAGATATTTCTTTACCGTCAGGATACGACACCAATCAATCGCCTTCAATGAACCATCATCCGCATTCGAAAAATGTAAAATTGGAATGACGATCGCCATAGACCACCATCCATTTCGTCAATTCAAATATTCGTGCATGCATGACATGCAAAAATGATAGTGTATGGTGCCCTTTACGTAAACGTCAACTAATTAAAGTACTCGGCCTCACTGCCATCATCACAGCCCTGCCCATTTAGCGTAAAGTAAATACAGTTCCAGACCCAAGTAGACTCATTAACCCTGCCTTATGCCCTGTCCTTTTGCTTATGGCCATCTACCTGCTGCATAAAGCCTACTGTATAAAACCATCTAAGCTCTGTGTTCTTGGCCAATTGTCTAGGGGGTTGTTGGCCCCGCCCCTTTGCCTATGGTCAACTACCTACACTAATGGCTGTGAACTTGGCCTACTGTATAAGGTCATTAGCCCCCGCCAGAGGGCATTAGCTCCAAGGTCATTAGCCCTTCCAGAGGGCATTAGCCCCGCCCCCAGGGTCATAAGCCCCTCCAGAGGGCATTAGCCCCGCCCCCAGGGTCATTAGCCCCCCACCAGATGGCATTAGCCCCGCCCAAGGTCATTAGCCCCTCCCAAGGTCATTAGCCCCGCCCAAGGTCATTAGCCCCGCCCAAGGTCATTAGCCCCGCCCAAGGTCATTAGTCCCGCCCCCTTTTAGGTCATTGACACTGCGACACTTGAGGCAAAACTGTCTGGCCCTGGTGTCGCTTCACCTACTTACGTGCACGTAATGCGAATAAAAGAAACCCAAGTGTTTATGAGTTCAGCGCGATAATTGCAAAAATCCTGTCCATAAAACTTATATTTTCTTCGAAATACGCGAATTGCGAAAAAGATGATGACGAGATTTTAGATATCGACTGGTCATCAATTCTTCAGGATCCTAATTCTGGCAATCAAAGTTCTCAATCTACTATAATCAATGGCTATGAAGAAACTGAAATGGAGGAAGAAACCCTAAACGAAGTTGACGATGTTGATCACCAAATACTTTCGGAAGAGGAAATAGAAATACTAATTGACAATATATCTTCTAGATATTTTGCGGGATACTGTTGTTATAAATTAATGAAACAAATTGGAAATTCTTGCGAAAATTGTTTTCGGACTATGGTAAAACCGCGTAATGAATCCTTAGTGACAGCTTCTGAACTATTTCTTAAATTTAAAAATTTCAATGATGGAACAGATTTTGGAAAGCTTGTTCCTCCAGCAGACAATTTCTTTGAAATTTGCTTATTACAAATTGATGTTTTTAAACGTCTTTTTAGTACCCAACCTGAAGTAGATAAGATTAAATCAGTATTTGTGGATAAGTGTGTCGAAGTCACAAATAAAAAATGTCCCATTTGGTTCAATGAAACCAACTGCTACGAGCATCGCATTCAGTGTTTAAACTTCATGATACTAGTCCTTATTAGAAAGAATTACAAATGGGAAGGTGATCAACTAAATTTGAGGAAAACGGATACTAACCGAATCCAAAAACTAAGGCAGCTAACCCACAAAAAAAATATACCAACAGCGTTGCCACATTTCAACTTTTGTAGCAAAAATGTTACTTTTGTAACAAGATTTTGGCAACACTGCATACCAATAGTACGACACTCGATCTGAAACACACACATTGACGATGTTAAGAGGTATGTATACATGGTCGTAAATAGAGGGCGCGTAACCGGAATTTTCGTAGAGTAGCACAAAAATACGATCATGAAATTCAACCAATTTAAGAACCATAAAAACAAAGTTTCATTCATTCATAAAATTATGTGTAACGAATTCGTAGAAGTATTCATATAGTCCGGTCAAATTTGACGATCGTATTGTATTTTAAGGGACGAGCCTGTACCAAATATACAATATGGTCAGTATATAATTCGATTATCGAGCTAACAGTTTGAAGCTTCCAGGGTTCGTGCATTAGATAAAATTCTATTGCAAATGCTTACTTCGTCATTTTCAATGTAGAGGGACGACAAATTTGGGCATGTCACAAGATTTCCTATGTCGATTCGTCATCTGGTATTCTCTGTGGTTGTGGTTTACTTTCACTGTAGACTGCGGTTGTGCAAAGGAAACCGGGGAAGCCACTGGATGAACAGTGGTGCCAGGTAGTACTGTGGGCGAAGGTGATGGGTGAAGAGTACTCATAGAAGTCGGCCCAGGAACATTATTAATATTAAGATTAATTTCACACGAAATACTGCTAAATTTTGCACTCCACCTTTGGAATTCCTCGTTAAGCACATTGACTGATACTTTTACTGATTGCAGTTTTCCAGCATAGACAGATATAGAAGCCGGCCTACAGGTGCTGCAGAACCAGTAAAGCCCACTGGAGGTGCTAGTGATAGCATCACCAACGGTCCCCAATAATCCAACACACTTAAACTACTTAAACGCGCTCACAAAGACCGGCGCAGCAGATAAGTGGCGTTTTGTTCGCTGAGTCAGTGCAGGCGGCAAGTGAGCATTCAGTCATTAGTAACTTTTTAAAGAACAAAAAAAAAAGAAACAGAAATTCAGTTAATCACGAAAAACCGGGTCGACCCCTCGGAGTCTTGCAATGATTTTAAAAAAAAAAAGATTAATAAAATTCTCATTTATCAAAATCCCGACACGTATAAATTCACGTCGAGCACTCTTAATGTTTCAAAAAATTTGCACGTTTCACTTCACTATTATTACCTTAACCGGCGCTAACTGCCGCAAAACTTATAAATAACGAATTTCGAGTTTAACTCTCTTTAAGTAATTTTTTGATTCAGCACGATCGACCTTCAGAACAAAACAAAAAGTAATAATGGGACTAATTTATATTTGCAAGTTTTTATGTTGCAAGATCTAACGTAATTCAGAAAAAATTATATCACTTTCGCACTGATCGCGAGAGAACCGATCGCCTCAAAGTTAACAGGTGTAAACAGGTATACTGACGGTTCCAAGATGGAGGACGGAGTGGGCGCAGCCGTGCACTCACTTCATCTTCCAATAAACTCATGCTACAGGCTGCCGGATAATTGCAGTATTTTCCAAGCGGAGGTACTGGCGATTCAGAAGGCGGCGGAATAAACTCACAAATCGCGGAAAAGAGATAATGCAGTTTTTATCTATACAGATACCCAAGCGGCCTTAATGGCCTTGCAGTCCTGCACTATCAAGTGCAAGGCAGTACTTAGCTGTCGATGCGCTTTACAGGAACTGTGCTCAAATAGGAAAGTGGAACTCTGTTGGGTTCCAGGGCAGAGTGGAGTTTTAGGAAATGAACTCGCGGATGATCTTGCTAAAAAAGGTGCTAAACTTGGACAAGAAACCGCGGTTTCAGTTCCACCGTCTCTTAACGTCACTTACAACTCCCTAGAAAAAAAAATGCTAAGCCTGTCCTGTTCATCAACCGCCAGAACCACGAAACAAATGTGGAGCACTATTAATAAGGAAAGAACTAAACTCTTGTTGACGCTACCAAGTGCGCAATGCGCAACTTTAGTCGGCATAATCACCAGCCATTGTTTAATAGGGGCGCATGCGTATAGATTGGGGCTGATTACAAACGATATCTGCAGAAACTGCAAACTTCCCGATTAACGGGAAACGCTAGAAAACTTCCTGTGCAACTGCCCAGCTCTCGCTAGAAGAAGGGTGAAAGCTCTGGGTGCACCAACCTTCGCAAATCTCAAAGAAGTCTTTCTTAACAGCATGCAGAGTTTGCTCAACTTTGCTATGGTCACAGGGACCTTCGAATTAAACGAGAAGCTCTCAACACAGATCGAAACTCTGGCGCACTTTCCATAATTTTTTTGAAGTTTTCAGGCAAAAATATCGTTTCGTTCAATACTTTTTGAGGTTTTCAGCTGCAATTTCACAACATTAGCTGTGTTTTTTATTCCGGGTTAACCATACGGCTACGGTAACCGCACTGTTGTTGTTTTGCCGTGCAATTTTGTCGAGCTTCATGTTTAACCGGGAATAAAAAACACAGCTATTAAGCGCGAAAATTGATGCATTAACCGTAAAAATGCGAAAAAATTCTATTTCATTTACTACTTGTGAAGTTTTCAGGCGTAATTTCGCAATAATATTAGATAAAGTGTTATACAAAAATAATAAAACGCGCGAAAAATGTGAAAAAATAATGTTTCATTAATTACTTTTGAAGTTTTCAGGCATTATTTCACAATAATTTTGGTTAAAGTGATGCATCTCCTCAACCAGAAAATAATAAAACGCTCGAAAATTGACGCATAAGTCACTAAAATGCGAAAAAACTTGTTTCATTGAATACTTTTTGTAGTTTTCAGACGCAATTTCGCAATAATATTAACTAAAGTGTTGCATCGTCTCGTACACAAAATAATCGCACGAAAATTAAAGCATAAGCAAAATTGCTAATAAGCCCCTCAGATATCACTTGTATCACCTCGAACTTGACCCAATGCCAATCTTAATGACGTAGCAAGAAATAAACACGCAAAAATCGAAGCATAAGCAGAACTGATAATATCTCTCAGATACCATATACACTTGTACCGCCTCGAACTTGACCCAATGCAAGTCTTGATAGCAAAAAAAAAAAATAACGATCAAATCATACGTACAAATGCATAATCGTCATACTATAAATTCAGCTCGTACAAAATAAATAAGAAACAACCTTCGTCGTCTCGCAAGATCAAAAGGCTGTATAAAAAGAAAACGCTGCATTATAATTGTATCAAGAAGCCGTACATGCTCTTCACTTTCTTGGATGTAAACATCTGTCTATTCCGTGCCTTTTAAGGGCACCATACACTATCATTTCTGCATGTCATGCATGCATGTCATGATTGAATTTTGATTTGCCATACACGTTCATGCCTACCAGTCTCGCTTCAAAACTCGAAGTGAAATGGTCGACGTATAGTGGCTTGTGCTCTCCTAATCGATAAAATTTTGGACGGTACGCAAAATCGTTTGAAAGCGCGTAGCTTCCAAACCCGTTGAGATATTGACATGAAATGTTTATGGTTGGTAGATTGGATGAATCCCAACGACTGGTTTCTTATGGAGGTGTGTATGAAAGGGAGGAGAGGAAACGGTTTTTGGCGAAAAATTTTGGTTTCTAGATCTTAAGAACCACTTATGCTATGAGCTAGAAACTTGGAACTTATGTAGTTGCAAAAATAAAATGGTTAATAAGAGTTGAGGGTATAAGTGGGGGGAAAACAATGAGACTGAAACGCATGAAAGCCGGGATTCAAACATTTTAAAATCCATATCTATTTTTTTTTTTTTTTTTTTACGGCCGTCGTTATAACTTAGGGGGTCACCCTTTAATGCGATTGCACAGCTATACCGACATAGGGTGGGAATAAAATGGTGTGGTAGGGGATTTAGGTCGGTGGAACAGGAGGGAAACGTCTAAAGTGTCGGTGGACGTTGTTTTTGAACCGCTGAAGGTCATACTTATCAGGGAATAGATCGGATGGCAACGCGTTCCACATTACTGATGTTCGGGGGATAAAGGACTGCCTAAATTTCACTGTTCTCCACGAATGGGGCTGAACGGTATACTCGTGGGCGCGTGAAGCTTGGCGAGTGTTACGGGGGGCGACTAAGAGTGGGGGTATAAGTTCTTTTAGTTCCTTACTACATTTACCATGAAAATATCGGTAGTAAATACTGAGTACTCCGACATTACGGCGAATTGAACAATTTATGTCAAAAGTTTGAAACTCTATTCTGGTCCTCCCGTATACTTCAAGATTAGACTAGGGATAACATTTTTAGAGGGGGGTGGTGGGGTGTGAGGTTGTGGGTGGTGCCTTGGGGATGGTGAAATACTTTGGATTACAATATCTTCCGAACCAATTACACCAGGAAGAGAAAATTTAGTTTTTGTATATAGGATCACAAGAGGAGTCTACTGAAAGTACAATTTTAGAGGGGACGAGAGCGCTATAGTGTTTGAGACAGCAATTTTTCAAAAAATGTAATTTTTATATCACTGAAACCGTATTAGATATGATCTTGAGAACTTTACAGGAGTTAAGGTGAGGAGACATTTTTGGGGGTGGTGGTGAAAGGGGGTAGAAAGGAAAATATTCTGATTTTTATTTCTCGAAAACCGTAATGAATGGAAGGCTAACAATTTAGTATTATTATAGAGTTCAAGTGTGACAAGTAAACCTTCGTAACGCTAGTGCAAAAATACGATCATGAAAATCAAAGAATTCTGTAACCATAAAAACGTACCTATGTACATATGTTTCATTCAAAATTAAAATTTCGATTGCTTAATTGCCAGGAACAATTCTAAAAATTGTGCGTAATTTAGCGATCATATCAGTGCGCTAGCCCTATGAAAATTCACGCAACGCACCTGGTAATAAGATATTTCTTTACCGTCAGGATACGACACCAATCAATCGCCTTCAATGAACCATCATCCGCATTCGAAAAATGTAAAATTGGAATGACGATCGCCATAGACCACCATCCATTTCGTCAATTCAAATATTCGTGCATGCATGACATGCAAAAATGATAGTGTATGGTGCCCTTTACTTAGATAGAAACGTATACTAATTAAAGTACTCGGCCTCACTGCCATCATCACAGCCCTGCCCATTTAGCGTAAAGTAAATACAGTTCCAGACTCAAGTAGACTCATTAACCCTGCCTTATGCCCTGTCCTTTTGCGTATGGCCATCTACCTGCTGCATAAAGCCTACTGTATAAAACCATCTAAGCTCTGTGTTCTTGGCCAGTTGTCTAGGGGGTTGTTGGCCCCGCCCCTTTGCCTATGGTCAACTACCTACACTAATGGCTGTGAACTTGGCCTACTGTATAAGTTCATTAGCCCCCACCAGAGGGCATTAGCTCGAAGGTCATTAGCCCCTCCAGAGGGAATTAGCCCCGCCCCCAGGGTCATTAGCCCCCACCAGATGGCATTAGCCCCGCCCAAGGTCATTAGCCCCGCCCAAGGTCATTAGCCCCGCCCAAGGTCATTAGCCCCGCCCAAGGTCATTAGCCCCGCCCCCTCTTAGGTCATTGACACTGCGACACTTGAGGCATAACTGTCTGGCCCTGGTGTCGCTTCACCTACTTACGTGCACGTAATGCGAATAAAAGAAACCCAAGTGTTTATGAGTTCAGCGCGATAATTGCAAAAATCCTGTCCATAAAACTTATATTTTCTTCGAAATACGCGAATTGCGAAAAAGATGATGACGAGATTTTAAATATCGACTGGTCATCAATTCTTCAGGATCCTAATTCTGGCAATCAAAGTTCTCAATCTACTATAATCAATGGCTATGAAGAAACTGAAATGGAGGAAGAAACCCTAAACGAAGTTGACGATGTTGATCACCAAATACTTTCGGAAGAGGAAATAGAAATACTAATTGACAATATATCTTCTAGATATTTTGCGGGATACTGTTGTTATAAATTAATGAAACAAATTGGAAATTCTTGCGAAAATTGTTTTCGGACTATGGTAAAACCGCGTAATGAATCCTTAGTGACAGCTTCTGAACTATTTCTTAAATTTAAAAATTTCAATGATGGAACAGATTTTGGAAAGCTTGTTCCTCCAGCAGACAATTTCTTTGAAATTTGCTTATTACAAATTGATGTTTTTAAACGTCTTTTTAGTACCCAACCTGAAGTAGATAAGATTAAATCAGTAATTGTGGATAAGTGTGTCGAAGTCACAAATAAAAAATTTCCCATTTGGTTCAATGAAACCAACTGCTACGAGCATCGCATTCAGTGTTTAAACTTCATGATACTAGTCCTTATTAGAAAGAATTACAAATGGGAAGGTGATCAACTAAATTTGAGGAAAACGGATACTAACCGAATCCAAAAACTAAGGCAGTTAACCCACAAATAAAATATACCAACAGCGTTGCCACATTTCAACTTTTGTAGCAAAAATGTTACTTTTGTAACAAGATTTTGGCAACACTGCATACCAATAGTACGACACTCGATCTGAAACACACACATTGACGATGTTAAGAGGTATGTATACATGGTCGTAAATAGAGGGCGCGTAACCGGAATTTTCGTAGAGTAGCGCAACAATACGATCATGAAATTCAACCAATTTAAGAACCATAAAAACAAAGTTTCATTCATTCATAAAATTATGTGTAACGAATTCGTAGAAGTATTCATATAGTCCGGTCAAATTTGACGATCGTATTGTATTTTAAGGGACGAGCCTGTACCAAATATACAATATGGTCAGTATATAATTCGATTATCGAGCTAACAGTTTGAAGCTTCCAGGGTTCGTGCATTAGATAAAATTCTATTGCAAATGCTTACTTCGTCATTTTCAATGTAGAGGGACGACAAATTTGGGCATGTCACAAGATTTCCTATGTCGATTCGTCATCTGGTATTCTCTGTGGTTGTGGTTTACTTTCACTGTAGACTGCGGCTGTGCAAAGGAAACCGGGGAAGCCACTGGATGAACAGTGGTGCCAGGTAGTACTGTGGGCGAAGGTGATGGGTGAAGAGTACTCATAGAAGTCGGCCCAGGAACATTATTAATATTAAGATTAATTTCACACGAAATACTGCTAAATTTTGCACTCCACCTTTGGAATTCCTCGTTAAGCACATTGACTGATACTTTTACTGATTGCAGTTTTCCAGCATAGACAGATATAGAAGCCGGCCTACAGGTGCTGCAGAACCAGTAAAGCTCACTGGAGATGCTAGTGATAGCATCACCAACGGTCCCCAATAATCCAACACACTTAAACTACTTAAACGCGCTCACAAAGACCGGCGCAGCAGATAAGTGGCGTTTTGTTCGCTGAGTCAGTGCAGGCGGCAAGTGAGCATTCAGTCATTAGTAACTTTTTAAAGAACAAAAAAAAAAGAAACAGTAATTCAGTTAATCACGAAAAACCGGGTCGACCCCTCGGAGTCTTGCAATGATTTTAAAAAAAAAAAAGATTAATAAAATTCTCATTTATCAAAATCCCGACACGTATAAATTCACGTCGAGCACTCTTAATGTTTCAAAAAATTTGCACGTTTCACTTCACTATTATTACCTTAACCGGCGCTAACTGCCGCAAAACTTATAAATAACGAATTTCGAGTTTAACTCTCTTTAAGTAATTTTTTGATTCAGCACGATCGACCTTCAGAACAAAACAAAAAGTAATAATGGGACTAATTTATATTTGCAAGTTTTTATGTTGCAAGATCTAACGTAATTCAGAAAAAATTATATCACTTTCGCACTGATCGCGAGAGAACCGATCGCCTCAAAGTTAACAGGTGTAAACAGGTATACTGACGGTTCCAAGATGGAGGACGGAGTGGGCGCAGCCGTGCACTCACTTCATCTTCCAATAAACTCATGCTACAGGCTGCCGGATAATTGCAGTATTTTCCAAGCGGAGGTACTGGCGATTCAGAAGGCGGCGGAATAAACTCACAAATCGCGGAAAAGAGATAATGCAGTTTTTATCTATACAGATACCCAAGCGGCCTTAATGGCCTTGCAGTCCTGCACTATCAAGTGCAAGGCAGTACTTAGCTGTCGATGCGCTTTACAGGAACTGTGCTCAAATAGGAAAGTGGAACTCTGTTGGGTTCCAGGGCAGAGTGGAGTTTTAGGAAATGAACTCGCGGATGATCTTGCTAAAAAAGGTGCTAAACTTGGACAAGAAACCGCGGTTTCAGTTCCACCGTCTCTTAACGTCACTTACAACTCCCTAGAAAAAAAAATGCTAAGCCTGTCCTGTTCATCAACCGCCAGAACCACGAAACAAATGTGGAGCACTATTAATAAGGAAAGAACTAAACTCTTGTTGACGCTACCAAGTGCGCAATGCGCAACTTTAGTCGGCATAATCACCAGCCATTGTTTGATAGGGGCGCATGCGTATAGATTGGGGCTGGTTACAAACGATTTTTGCAGAAACTGCAAACTTCCCGATTAACGGGAAACGCTAGAAAACTTCCTGTGCAACTGCCCAGCTCTCGCTAGAAGAAGGGTGAAAGCTCTGGGTGCACCAACCTTCACAAATCTCAAAGAAGTCTCTCTTAACAGCATGCAGAGTTTGCTCAACTTTGCTATGGTCACAGGGACCTTCGAATTAAACGAGGAGCTCTCAACACAGATCGAAACTCTGGCGCACCATCCATAAGAACATTGAGTATCCTGTTTTTGTGTGGTATCACTGTGGACCCTCGTGGGTCTATGTGAGGCCCTTGCCACTGCAACCTAACCTATAACCTAAAGGCGAGGAATCTTTTCAAGAAAGCTAAAAGAACTCAAAATGATTCGGACTGGGATGCAAACAGACTTAGTCAAAAAGAATTTTAATCGTCACTGAACTTTGCCAAATGAAGTTCATGGAGGAAATGGAATGTATACATAAATGAAGCATCTAGATTACGCAGGATCCTCGCCAAGGGTTCTAGTATTCCTGGGTTCTTGGACGGAATCGAGTCTGGAAAGTCTGGATCTGCTTATGGAGGCACACTTCCCGGGCAGTGCTGTCGTTTTGTTATTTTGGACAGTAGTGCATTTAAGTGAAAAACAGTAGTTTTTTACAAAGAATGGAAGTACACATTACACTTTTAGGCTCAGAATCGTGTAATAACACCGAAGAGTTCGTTTATACATATATCATTCCATAAAAAATCGCCAAAAGTAATGAAATTTGCGACATTACCTTAAAATCTGTTTACTCAAAGACTTATTTCAAAATAATTATAAATTTTTTTTTTTTTTTCGTAACGTATCTTTTGGTAAGTACGTTCAAAATTTTGTGAAAATGATGCCCAAATTCTGTTTGAAAACTCCTATCTCCAATAGTTTTTATCATAGAAAAGTGATTTATGATTAGTTTTAAATTTTAAAAATAAATTTAAGCTACGTTACGAGAACTTAAAAAAAAAATTATTTTCACAAATCTTCTTCAAGGATAACTGTGTTACTTTCATGAAACACACTCCCCAGAGCGTCTTAAATCATTGCAACCCTCGGTCGATAGCGTTGGAAGAATGCCTATTACTTTATTATTTTTATAAATATTTCTTCCAACAGTTCTCCTTCCAAATGGAAGGTAATGTCGAACTGACAATAAAGAATAATGATATTTAACGAAAAAAACAAAATTTTGCTAAGTGCTAAGTGATATTTTAGAAAAATTCTTATTCTCCCTACTTTTATGCTCCTCTGCCCCCTTCAAAGATTTTACTTTGAGCAATCTTTATTTATCCAGCTTTTTACCCAAACCGAATTTTATTTTTCTGAAGCAATTGGCTTGTGAGATATTGTAATCTTAAGTACTTCTACCCTCACTTTCGTACGCCACCACGCCCAGCAACAAACTTTATTTCAATCTACTCTCCCAGTATAACTTCAGATATTTGGTAAGTTTTAATTGCTTGATATTAACGGTTTAAGAGATATGGATTTTAGAATGTGTCGATCTTTCGGAAGCATTATTTCCCCCTATACTCCCACACCTCTTGTTACGTGTTACTTACTGTGCAAACCCTGATCTTTTTTTTTTATAAAATCTTTCCTTTTCAGGTCAGGACGTTATATGGAGAGTGACCGAATCATGTTGATTTAAGAGTAAGAACTAGAATTAGAAGTAGAATAAGAAATCGAATTGAATTAAGAATAAAAAGAATAGTAGTTGAATACTAATCAGTTGAATCACAGCCCCTTGCTATGATGGGAACTGGGTTCCTCTGCGCTTCCCGCGAATCGAATGAGGCTTCCAAGCCGAAAGGTAAGGCCTGATGGGGAGACGGGAATTGTAATTCGCGAGCATCGTCCAATGCCATCGTCAACCTTCCGACACCGCCGTTCACTTTCCTATCCAACAATGCCAGCCAGAAGACAACAAAAACCACATAGACCTCGCAGACGCTATATTTGCCGTACGTGAATTCCGGCAGCTGGTGGGTTGGTAAAAATTGCGATCGCGACTTGTAGAACACATGCGACGGGAAATAGATTCCATCATACGTGACGGATAAACAACAAAACTTAAAAGCTTCAACTTCATCCACTTTTATTGAGGCGGAAAAGATAAACAACAAACGACAAAGGAACCCGGCTTGATCGCTGTCAAATGACAGCAGAATACTGGGAACACCAGAAATGAGACAGAAATACAGCCTACTTAAGGAGGGAACTCATGCTGCCCAGGGCCTTTTTGCGTTTGAATTTCGATCGATCGTGACGAACAGTGTGGATACAGAGTGGGAGACGGCTAAGTTGGTTTTCCGTTGGAACCGTTGGAAGTTTGAACCGGTTTGAAACGGAAGTAGAAACGGAGTCCTTGATTAACTTTTTCGGATAACGAATGGAGTTGGGAAAAAATCGGTGGATCGTTCCCGAGCGGAAGCGGTGAAATTGTGGAGGTTCCTGGAGGCGATAAGACGATTCTAAACGGACGAGGAAGAACGGTGGGGTCAGAGTGCGCGTAGACGTAGTCGTTTAAAGGAGCTCTTACCTAAGAGGAAGGGTACAGGTACTTCCCCTTTCTCTATTAGGCTTCGGTGACGAGACTGAATGGAAGACGGAGCGTAGAGGCTCGCATTGGAGAGGATTCAGCTGATTGGTTTTTTTTACTTGGTCGATATTGTTTTTTCCAGCCATATATTTAATTTTATATTTATTGCGTTTTTTTACATATATATATATCTATACAGTTTTCTACGCTATAAATTTTTCTTTATATCTATTCTTTTCAATATATAAATCGTGTGATTCCGTTTTATCGATACGCCGTGCTTAATTTGCGAAGAGGTTTCCCAATTTTCCTCTTGTTAGAAATTGGGTAGCGCCCAGTAAGAAAGTAGTTTCCGGAAAGTCCCGTCTTCGACTGAGCAAAACCGGCGTGCAGTTGGAGTAGGTTACAGAGGACCTAAGAGAAAAGAAGATCGAGGCATCGGGGTAGCGTCAACGTCACGAAAACAGTGAGGCTCCGGTTCGAATCCGTGAGCCCGGATCGTTATATTTTTTTTTCTTTCTCTCCTTCCTTCTCTTGGACGAAACTCCAAATTTCTTCTTATGTTGGAGAAGGTAATACCCTTCACCCATATCATCAAGATTTTCCCAAATGGGTCCACTATCAAAGCTCTCAAGAAATTCCAAGTTTCAGCCTCCTACCATAAGTGGGATGGTCAATTTTCAATATCCTTGGAGATACAGGATAGCCAAAAAAGTGTTTCGAACCTGTACTCTCACTCATTTAAAACGTTATATCTAGAAAACTAATAATCAGATTTAAAATTGTTATAGCTTCTTTTTAGGAAATCGAATTACCTTTCATTAGTTACATTGCTAAAACAAGAAGGTCTTAATTTTAGAAAATAATTTCAAAATAAGTATTCCAATGAATATAGATACATTCATCTATGAAGAGTGCCAGGAAAATAACTAGCGGCGCGATCACTATACCATCAGAGATATCCGAATCTCATGGGAGATTATTTCAAGACGTTTAGAGAAGGATTCGGAAAACTGGCTGCTGGTCCTGAGAAGAGTAAATGCAAACCCTATGCCAATAATCGCTGTTTAGACCGATAACGAAATACTGTATGGAGTTCAAAATGATCCATCCATCAGTATCCGACGCTTGGCATTGCAGTGAACATTTCTAGGTGGAAAGTTTGGAGTTTCTTAAAAGCAGAACACTTGCATCCCTACCAGTGCAGGAGCTGCTACCCATTGATTTGCCAAAAAAATTGGGTTTTGTAATTCGCTCCTTGAACGACAAATAGTTGACGAGAATTCTATGAAGAACGATATCAGAAACTTCCACAACGTGGGCTGAGAAAAATATACACAAAATAGATGAGTGGCATTATTGAATGATAAATATTTCACCAAAAATTCAAAATGAGGACGAATTAATCCAGTTTTCTCTCTGTTTTCTCACCAAATGAGATAGCACCATAATTGACTACGCATTTTCCAATCTTTCATTTCTCATTTGGTGAGAATACAGAGAGAAAACTGCATCAATTCGTTCTCATTTTGACTTTTTGGTGAGAAATTTCTCATTCATAAGTTACTGAACTGAGCTACTGACCTGAGAGATATGGTAGAGTCCATGGAAAAGTATACAACCCTTAGGGGTTGAATTTGAAAAAATCTTGAAAACACATTCTAGGTATTCATATAAAGTATCAGTAAAATAAAAACGGGTTCAATATTTGAGAAGACCTAGTATGTAGATATGACGATAATCGTGCATATTTTCACGATTATCGTCATATCTACATTCATACATATCTGCATTCTATTTTCACAGATTTCTTACCCCCTGGATATTCAAATTATTTTTATCAGAATTACTTTTCTAGTTAATTTACATATCCACACCGAGTTTCAACGTTTTATAGTTTACATATCCACACCGAGTTTACCGTTCTATAGTTAAGAAAAACCCACCCCCGTACTATACTAAACCTAAAAAAAATATATTTCTCCAACATGCCACTACTAAAGCTCTATCTAAACCAGTGGCGTGGCGTAATAACTCAACAAGGGGAAGCAATTGGTTAGTATCCACAACTTTTTATTATTATTCTATCTATCAATTTACTGCATATTGATTGAACCTCCTCCATTAGCATCCAGCAGGGATCTAGGAGCTTTTTAGAACGTTGGTGTTTAGGTTGTCAGTCGCAGTCACCTTCACCTAGCTCATCATTACACGCTTTCCGGACTTCTATAAAAAAAATTATAAAGTTTCGATCATAGAACCTTCATATTGGCAGATTTTTTTTTTATTTTTTACGTATTTTTTGGAATAAAGGAGTCAATAGAAATAAATAATAATAATAAAATAATTCTATCTCATTAACCCTAAAAGTTTTTCGGAATTCGTTAAAAATTCTTGCATTTCTTCGATTCAATATAATAATATAAATAAAAGTGAATTAAATATCTTAATAGACCCAATATATAAAAATTCTTGAAAATGTACACAACCTTTTTACACAACCTTTTTACACACCGTGAGGGGTTGGATATCGAAAAACTAAAAAAAAATATTTCTAGGTGCTTTCATAAAGAGCTCGCAAAAGTAAAATTTATTTCGGCATGTTCAATATAAATATATAACGAAATCGTGGGAATGTGGAAAAATTCCATTTCATGGACAATTGTTTTACTCTATAAACTCTATGCTAATAAAAATATTTTTTTTTTTCTTTAATTACTTACTTAAGTATTAAGCTCCAACTTTGTTCTTCGTAAGCCGTTTTTGATATATAAAAAATCACCACCCATATATTTTTTTCTACCTCTTTATTAGCTCTATGTAGTAATTTATTACTTTTCTATGGTTTGTAGTTTTTCAAAAATAAAAATTGTATGTTATTTCCTTTCCACGCCCTCCCACCAGTACCTCCAGAATTGGTTTTCCCAGATAGAAGTGTACTGGACCTAACTCCTGTAAAATTTCTAAGATTATACCTGTGGTCACAAGGCAAAACAGCACAAGTCACATTTTTTCCGAAATTGAGTTAGGGTCATTTTTGAAGTCAGAGAGGTCGACTGCAACTTTTCGAGTATCAAGTATCAAAACAGCAAAAGTCCAAATTTCTCAATCGGTGCCATGCAAAACAGCACAAGTCCAAATGTACCAATCGGTGCCAAGAAAAACAGCATAAGTCCTTTATACTTTATTATTTTAATCAACTCACAGTTAATAAACCCTATGAGCTATTAAATTGAATTTTTTTTCTGAATAGACAGAGAAGTCTACCTTGAAGTGATCTTTTACTTTATTATTTATAATACAGTAGGTACTGTTATTGATTTAAAAAAAAAAAATTTGCTGCTCTCAAAATTTTTTTGGGTACATTTCATGACTAATAGACACGAAAAAAGCAATACAAATTTTCACTCCGTCTGTCCGCCGTTCGCCGTACGCCGTACGTCGACCGCCAAAATCCTTTGAAGGCTCGTAGCTCTCAAACCAGTAGAGCTATTATATTAAAAAATTTTCTAGGAATAGACTGGGTAAACCTATTGAATTGACATTATTTTCAGGGGGGGGGGGGTGTGAGGGGGAAGGTGGGGGAAGCGTTTTAGACGAAACATTTTGGTTTCTAGATCTCAGCAACCGCTTATGTTAGGAAACTGAAACTTGGAATTTCTATAAAGCTTTGATAGTGAACCCATTTGCAAAAAAATTCAAGATATTAGTGAAGGGGTGTGGGAGTGGAGGGGGAAGCAATGCGTCCGAAACGCAAAAAAGTCGAGATCGACACATTCTAAAATCTATATCTCCTAAACCGTTAATAGCAAGCAATTAAAACTTAACAAATATCTGTAGTTGTTCCGTACCAAGACGGAAAAAACCGATACCGTAATAAATTTACGATGTATCGGACCCTATGCAGGTACGGGCGGATCGTCGTCGGCAAAGATCCTTTGAAGTCCCGCCTGTAAGGTTTTATTTTCCTTCCTTTAATTGTTTTATTACTTCATTTCCTACCCAAATCCCTTTTTCTTTAAAAATATGAATATATTTTCCTGTATCCCTTTTTTATTGTTATAATCCTTTTATCTGTATTGTAATCCTATAAAAAGGGAAAACGAATTTTATAAAACACAGTTCTTCGCCAGCAAGCGACAAAACAAGGTCTGCTCAATAAACAATTATAAACAAAATCTCATATCGTTCATATTCAAAAACTACCAAAATTTAATCGATTTAGAGCGAACACTTTATCGGTAGGTTCAGAAGAAATAAGGCACTCACATACGCCGTACTAAGCCTTACAAACTTAGTAAAACTTTTCCGTGCGCGGTTAAGTTGTTATTTCGGACGAAACCCAACATTTAATGGTCCGTCGAAGCCAGATTGAAACAACAGTCCTTAGTGAAAACAGTGCTTACTATAATATCAGTGAAATAGTTTGAGAGTGTTAATCAAAAGTGACTCAACAAGCAATCAGTGACTCGAGTATTATAATCATACAAATTTAGCGACCGTAAGACTTCGTCGTGGACATCACAGCAGCCATCAGACGAAGCCAGTTCAATTTAATTATCAAAAAGTAAACACATATCACATACTACAATGACAGAACGCAGAGATCACCTCGTCCGTAAACGCGGTCAAGCCAAGGCAGCGCTCACAAGATTAAGTGCGTTTCTTGATAAATATGAAGACACGCCAATTTATAATGCGAAAATAGACGAAAGAATAACATCAATAAAAGACTACATTTCTAACCTTCGTGAATGGAGTGCAGAGCTTGAGGGACTCGAGCCTGAAGCCGGCCACGAAGATGAAGGAGAGCAGATCGTCGATGATATTTTTGACATCATCGCTAGAGCGAAGATCATGAAACCGCATCCAACACCACCAACACAAGTGCACGATCAACAACAAATAGAAAGAACGCAATCAGCAACAACAACCGCGGTTTCAACAGATATCTCGCAGTCAAAGATACCACAGATCGGACTGCGTACATTCGATGGCAGTATCGAAAAATGGCGAGCTTTCTCAGATTGGTTTGTGGCAACAATACACAACCGAGAAGGTCTCACAGATAGCATCAGGTTATCATATCTACACGCTTCGTTAATCGGAGATGCAGCAAAGACAATCGAAGGATTCGAATCAACAGACGAAAATTATAAGGAAGCTTGGGATTTGTTAAAACTCACTTACGACAATCCACAGGTCATTATTTTCCGCCATTACGAATTACTTTGCAACATCCAGAAACTACAAAACAACAATACAGAAACCATTCGGCAGTTCGTCAATGAATTCCAAGTTCACATCAGAGGAATGAAAGTATTGGGTCAACCTGTCGATCAATGGGATATGCCACTGCTTCACATAGCACTATCAAAACTAGACATCAACACTAAAAGAGAGTGGAATCGGAAGCTCTCTGGTACCGAAATACCTAAGTTCGAAACATTAATGACTTTCCTAAGAGAAGAGGCTCTGAGAATGCAAACAACTTCAATTCATGACTCGAACCAAACATCTTCGAGTAAACACAACAAAAAGTCAAGTGGACCAATCATGGATAAACAGAATTGGAAACGAAGTTTTGCCACCACCAGCAGCCCAACTTGTCCTATTTGCTTCAATGAAGGACATGCTATATACAGATGCGAAAAATTACTTAATCTCTCGGTAGCCAATCGTATCACTGCAGTGAAAAAGGCTAATTTATGTATCAACTGTTAACGATCTAATCACAAGGCCAACGAGTGCAGATCAAGGAACTGCTTGAAATGCGGAAAAGCTCACAACTCACTTCTACATATCGTTCAACAGGAGCAGAAACCCGAACAAGAAGATCAAAGTAGTTGACTAGTGCAAACGCCGATCAGCAAAGAATCAAAGAGTGTCGTTCTACTTAACAAAGGAGAACTCGAAGAGCTCATGGTTACCGCAGTAGTAAATGCTGTAAATTATGAGAAACAGCCATTTCGATGTCGGGCCTTACTCGACACAGCATCAACATCAAATTTTATCACGGAAAATCTCGCAAAGAAACTACGTCTTCCACTACAACGATACGCCATTCCTATTGAAGGACTCGGCCAAACACAAACATCATCATCATATCTTGTGACTTTAACGATACAGTCACGATACAACAAATTCGAAAAAACCCTCAGCTTCCTAACAGTGCCAGTGATCACTAGCCTGCATCCTTCACAACAAATCGATAGGAGCAATATCTCAATACCTTCAAACGTACAACTGGCGGATCCAACATTTCATCTACCAGCAAATATCGAAATGCTGATAGGAGCTGGACCAACGCTATCAATGTTATGCGTCGGTCAATTAAATCTTTCATGTTACTAGTTTTTCATGGTCATGCTACCATTGAAGCTATTAAATGTTAAGAGTTTGTTGTTCTTTCCAGTGTCAGTGGAGTGAAGCTCCAATACGAAATCCCCGACTGTTGATTGACCGTAGTACTTGACGAATTTTTGGAAAGAACTTTCACTGGAGAGGCCAGTTTATCATAAGATTTTGTGTTGGACTAGGTCCGAAGGAGCTGTTTCGTCATCGGAATGCAGAAGACTCTTCAGAGGGTGTATTCTAGCCAACTTCCGAAACACCCTGACAGCTGGTGGAATTGCTGAGGCAAATTCTATATAGCCAACTCGTAATCCAAGTTCATTTCCACGAATAATGTAATCGGGAACTCGCCGGACATCTACCTTATACTAAAGGCGGGACGTATATGGCTATGAAATGGTTGTAACCTTGGATAACCATATGGCTATGAATCTTGAAAATCTGTTGTTAAGTCCGGGGCCCAGTGGGTCCAACGCAAAACTTATTTTTACCAATACTTTTATGTTACTAGTTTTTCATGGTCATGCTACCATTGAAGCTATTAAATGTTAAGAGTTTGACACAAAATCTTATGATAAACTGGCCTCTCCAGTGAAAGTTCTTTCCAAAAATTCGTCAAGTACTACGGTCAATCAACAGTCGGGGATTTCGTATTGGAGCTTCACTCCACTGACACTGGAAAGAACAACAAACTCTTAACATTTAATAGCTTCAATGGTAGCATGACCATGAAAAACTAGTAACATAAAAGTATTGGTAAAAATAAGTTTTGCGTTGGACCCACTGGGCCCCGGACTTAACAACAGATTTTCAAGATTCATAGCCATATGGTTATCCAAGGTTACAACCATTTCATAGCCATATACGTCCCGCCTTTAGTATAAGGTAGATGTCCGGCGAGTTCCCGATTACATTATTCGTGGAAATGAACTTGGATTACGATGTGGCTATATAGAATTTGCCTCAGCAATTCCACCAGCTGTCAGGGTGTTTCGGAAGTTGGCTAGAATACACCCTCTGAAGAGTCTTCTGCATTCCGATGACGAAACAGCTCCTTCGGACCTAGTCCAACACAAAATCTTATGATAAACTGGCCTCTCCAGTGAAAGTTCTTTCCAAAAATTCGTCAAGTACTACGGTCAATCAACAGTCGGGGATTTCGTATTGGAGCTTCACTCCACTGACACTGGAAAGAACAACAAACTCTTAACATTTAATAGCTTCAATGGTAGCATGACCATGAAAAACTAGTAACATAAAAGTATTGGTAAAAATAAGTTTTGCGTTGGACCCACTGGGCCCCGGACTTAACAACAGATTTTCAAGATTCATAGCCATATGGCTATCCAAGGTTACAACCATTTCATAGCCATATACGTCCCGCCTTTAGTATAAGGTAGATGTCCGGCGAGTTCCCGATTACATTATTCGTGGAAATGAACTTGGATTACGATGTGGCTATATAGAATTTGCCTCAGCAATTCCACCAGCTGTCAGGGTGTTTCGGAAGTTGGCTAGAATACACCCTCTGAAGAGTCTTCTGCATTCCGATGACGAAACAGCTCCTTCGGACCTAGTCCAACACAAAATCTTATGATAAACTGGCCTCTCCAGTGAAAGTTCTTTCCAAAAATTCGTCAAGTACTACGGTCAATCAACAGTCGGGGATTTCGTATTGGAGCTTCACTCCACTGACACTGGAAAGAACAACAAACTCTTAACATTTAATAGCTTCAATGGTAGCATGACCATGAAAAACTAGTAACATAAAAGTATTGGTAAAAATAAGTTTTGCGTTGGACCCACTGGGCCCCGGACTTAACAACAGATTTTCAAGATTCATAGCCATATGGTTATCCAAGGTTACAACCATTTCATAGCCATATACGTCCCGCCTTTAGTATAAGGTAGATGTCCGGCGAGTTCCCGATTACATTATTCGTGGAAATGAACTTGGATTACGATGTGGCTATATAGAATTTGCCTCAGCAATTCCACCAGCTGTCAGGGTGTTTCGGAAGTTGGCTAGAATACACCCTCTGAAGAGTCTTCTGCATTCCGATGACGAAACAGCTCCTTCGGACCTAGTCCAACACAAAATCTTATGATAAACTGGCCTCTCCAGTGAAAGTTCTTTCCAAAAATTCGTCAAGTACTACGGTCAATCAACAGTCGGGGATTTCGTATTGGAGCTTCACTCCACTGACACTGGAAAGAACAACAAACTCTTAACATTTAATAGCTTCAATGGTAGCATGACCATGAAAAACTAGTAACATAAAAGTATTGGTAAAAATAAGTTTTGCGTTGGACCCACTGGGCCCCGGACTTAACAACAGATTTTCAAGATTCATAGCCATATGGTTATCCAAGGTTACAACCATTTCATAGCCATATACGTCCCGCCTTTAGTATAAGGTAGATGTCCGGCGAGTTCCCGATTACATTATTCGTGGAAATGAACTTGGATTACGATGTGGCTATATAGAATTTGCCTCAGCAATTCCACCAGCTGTCAGGGTGTTTCGGAAGTTGGCTAGAATACACCCTCTGAAGAGTCTTCTGCATTCCGATGACGAAACAGCTCCTTCGGACCTAGTCCAACACAAAATCTTATGATAAACTGGCCTCTCCAGTGAAAGTTCTTTCCAAAAATTCGTCAAGTACTACGGTCAATCAACAGTCGGGGATTTCGTATTGGAGCTTCACTCCACTGACACTGGAAAGAACAACAAACTCTTAACATTTAATAGCTTCAATGGTAGCATGACCATGAAAAACTAGTAACATAAAAGTATTGGTAAAAATAAGTTTTGCGTTGGACTCACTGGGCCCCGGACTTAACAACAGATTTTCAAGATTCATAGCCATATGGTTATCCAAGGTTACAACCATTTCATAGCCATATACGTCCCGCCTTTAGTATAAGGTAGATGTCCGGCGAGTTCCCGATTACATTATTCGTGGAAATGAACTTGGATTACGATGTGGCTATATAGAATTTGCCTCAGCAATTCCACCAGCTGTCAGGGTGTTTCGGAAGTTGGCTAGAATACACCCTCTGAAGAGTCTTCTGCATTCCGATGACGAAACAGCTCCTTCGGACCTAGTCCAACACAAAATCTTATGATAAACTGGCCTCTCCAGTGAAAGTTCTTTCCAAAAATTCGTCAAGTACTACGGTCAATCAACAGTCGGGGATTTCGTATTGGAGCTTCACTCCACTGACACTGGAAAGAACAACAAACTCGTAACATTTAAATCTTTCATCTACACAAGGAAATGATCTGTTCGTGCAAAAAACCCGTCTAGGTTGGGTAATCGGAGGAGCAGTTTCCATTCCAATCAAACAAGGATACAAAACAAATAATAAACGAATTTCTACATGTCATATTAGTACAACGCAAGCACTTAATCAACTTTCGAAGATGTGGGAAGATGAAGGATCGAAAATAAAACACTTCACGCAAGAAGAACGAGATTGTGAAGCACATTTCACACAACACGTCAAGCGACACGAAGACGGGCGCTACATCGTTGCGCTCCCCTTTAATGAGAAAAAAGGACTTCTTGGAGAATCGAGAAGACGTGCCGAAACTCGATTTCTTGCACTAGAGAAGAAATTCAACAGAGAACCGGAATTCAAGAGGGATTCTACCGCAGTGATTAAAGAGTATTTGGAACTCGGGCATTTAGAAAAGGTTCCGAACAACATGAATCACAAAGATGGTTTTTATCTCCCTCACCATGCCGTCATCAAAGATACGAGCTTAACAACGAAACTACGGGTAGTATTCGATGGCTCAGCTAAATCAACAAGCGGAATATCACTCAACGATACTCTGATGACTGGACCAACCATCCAAGATGATCTCTTAACTCATCTCATAAGGTTTCGACTGCATGCCTTTGTTCTCACCGGAGATATCGAAAAGATGTACCGTCAGACGTGGGTACGTCCAGCAGATCAAGCATATCAGCGAATACTCTGGAGAGATGATAAAGGAGAAGTCAACACATATCAATTAAAGACAGTAACGTTCGGTCTCACATCAGCGCCATATCTCGCGATTCGCAGCCTTCAACAATTGGCTGACGACGAGAAACAAAAATATCCATTGGCAGCATCAATCATAAAAAGAGACCTTTATGTCGATGACTTACTCACCGGCATGAAGACTTTCGAGGAAGCTTTAGAAGCAAGGAATCAAATCATCAACTTACTTCAAAAGAGCAGTCTCAATCTTCGACAGTGGGCTTCAAATGATTCACGTCTCCTTGAAGGCCTACCAGAATCTAATCTCAATGCGAAATTACAACTTGACCGAAACTCAACTCTCAAAACATTGGGCATCCACTGGCAATCACAGAGGGATGTCATCATTTACACAACACAAGAAATACCGATAAAGGTAACAATGAGAATAATTCTCTCAGAGGTTGCAAAAATTTTCGACCCACTCGGACTTCTTGGCCCAGTCACGATCGTAGGAAGGTTAATCCTACAAAAGTGCTGGCAACATCAGATTACTTGGGATGAAACATTACCCATCAGCATTCAAACCGACTGGATCAATTTCGCTAAGCAATTCAACAAGATGAGCGAAGTATTTTATGATCGTAGCGTATGTCCACCAAACGCAGAAAACATACAATTACACGGATTTTGCGACACAAGTGAAAAGGCATACGGTGCATGTTTTCGCGTACAAATTTCTTTCATTTTATACTGCGAATTTTGTTGTCTTTAATTTAATGAAATACAACAATTTTTAGTGGAGCTTGGTTGGAAGGTCTGCTGACCCTGATGCTCAATCCAAGACTGATTTTATTCTTAAAATCTACCATACAGGAAAACTAGTATATACATAATTAGATGGGATTGTTTCAACATGCAAAGGATTAGGTAGCATCATAAAAAAAGGATCAAAGAGCACCGACAATTGTTTCGCGTTTCCAGATGTTCTGCTGGATTTGAGAAAAAACCCAAGATAAAAGGTTTTCTCAACTATTACTGTCATAAACGAATTTAAATGAACCATAAATCTTACCTTTCCATTTTAGGGCAGGTAATTTTGAAAATAATCCTATTATGATCCTTAACATGCTGTAACATACTCCCCGTGTTGAACGGCAGAGCCGATTCAAATACAAAGTGACATTATAGAAAATGAAGTAAATTAACATACTAAAAGATGAACAAATTAAAGTAACTTTTACAAATATGAAAGAATGCTGAATTGGTTATAAATTTTATTTTTATGATGACGTCATGAATCTAGTCCTTCCCTTGTTGAATTGGCAGTGGTGCCAGTTTTCGTACATTGCGTTTGAGAGTGTTGACTGCAGTTTTCACGGTGACTGTTCTAATGATACCATCCAGACCTGGATGCACATCGATAACTCTTCCCAGGATCCAATGCGATGGTGGAACATTTTCTTCACGTATCAATACGACGGTACCTAGAGCAATGTGATGCTGACCCTTATTCCATTTGCTTCGCTGAGTAAGTTCGTTTAGGTACTCCTTATGCCAGCGTTTCCAAAAATCTCTTTTGATTTTCTGCAGATGTTGCCAAACAGATAACCGATTCCCTGGAATGTCACTGTAATCTTTGTCAGGTAAATTAGTTAATGGATCACCGATAAGGAAATGTCCAGGGGTTAAGACAAGTGGATCGTTAGGATCAGAGGAAATGGGAGTTAAAGGTCGTGAATTTAATATAGCTTCAATTTCTGTTGTGAGTGTGACGAATTCTTCAAATGTAAATAATAAATCTTTACCGGCTACCCTTTTGAGATGGTACTTGAAAGATTTTACTCCAGCCTCCCATAAACCACCGAAGTTGGGAGACGCCGGGGGAATAAAATGCCAAGTAATACTTTTACTTGTGAAAAATTTGTATATCTTTTCTATGTCATCATGGTTGTTTAGCCATTCTTGTGTCTCTTTAATTTGCTTATGTGCGCCTACAAAGTTTGTTCCGTTGTCAGAGTATATGTGGGCACAGTTGCCTCTTCGTGCAGTAAATCGTCTAAAGGCTGCGATGAATCCGTCGCTGGAAAGATCGCTGACAACTTCCAAATGAACAGCCTTGATTGCGAGACACACAAAAATTGCAACATAGATCTTCGTGGCTGAACGGTTCCTGAATTTTCTTTGCTTGAGCAGGAACGGACCACAATAATCAACACCAACATGGGAGAATGGTCTTGATTCGTTGACTCGTGCTCTTGGTAAATCGCCCATGATATAATTGACTGGTGATGGATTGTATTTGGAACATTTCAAACACGATCTAATTGTTTTCCATACTTGGCTTCTACCATCGATTGGCCAATAACAACGACGCACTGAGTAAAGTGTAGCTTGGACACCCGCATGAAGGTGCGTGTGATGGATATTATTAATGAGAAGTGTGGTGACATGATGATCTCTTGGTAGAATAATTGGATGGCATTCAGAAAATGGAATTGTCGCGTTCGCTAATCGGCCTCCAACTCTGATAATTCCGTCAGTATGAACGAAAGGGTTAAGTTTGAGGAGTTTGCTTTTGGGCGGCAGTGATTGATTTTTGCTCAAGCAGTGCAGCTCATTGGAAAAGACTTCTCTTTGCACAATTACTAAAATTATCCTGTTAGCTTCAGATAATTCTGCAGTGTTGAGTAATTTGCCTTTGAATTGTTTGTTTTTGAATCTTAAGCAATACGCGATAACACGTCTCAGTTTGTCAATTGATGAATAACGACGTATTAAATGATGTGCTGTTTCGAATGTTTTAGGATTCTCTGACATCAAGCAAGTGAGTTTTCGTTGTTCTGGTGGTTCGTCGCTGTAGATGAGATCAAACCTTGGCCAGCATTCCTCGTCTTTTTTCAACCAACTAGGACCATTTTTCCAAATTGATGGTCGTACAAAATGCTCTGGTGTTTGACCCCGGGATAAAAGATCTGCAGGATTGTCATTGGTCCTGACATGAAACCAATTGTTGATATCGGACTTGGCTTGAATTTCTGCAATTCGATTAGCGACAAATGTTTTTAGTCGTTGAGGCGGAGTGCGTAGCCAGTGTAAAACAATTGTAGAATCTGTCCAACAAATGATTTGGTTGATATTGATATGAATAGCATGTTGAATATTCGATATAAGTTTTGAAAGTAATAATGCTCCACATAGCTCTAAGCGAGGAATTGTAGTTGATTTTAGTGGTGCAACGCGAGATTTGCTGCATAATAACTCTGTATGAATTTCACCGCGGTCGTTGATTGTTCTGAGGTAGACACAAGCGCCATATGCCTTTTGACTGGCGTCGCAGAAGCCATGAAGTTGAATATTGTTGTAATTGCTTAACAGTGTACCACGCTTGAACGCAGAGTCATTAAGAAGTGGTAGTTTATTATAAAAGTTTGACCATTCCGTATGTATACTGATTGGAAGTGATTCATCCCATTCCAGTTTTAGTGCCCATAATGTTTGAATTAATATTTTCGCTGTGGTGACGACTGGTCCTAGCAATCCCAATGGATCGAAGATTTTTGCGGTCTCAGACAATATTGTTCTCTTTGACACATGTTTTGCTGTTGATGTTGTATTCACCTTGTATAATATTGAGTCTGCAGCTGAATCCCAATATATTCCTAGTGTTTTAAGTGGTGATGAATCGCCTAATTGTAGTTGTAGATTGAGACTGCTTTCCGGTAGATCCTTTAAAAGTTCTGGATCGTTTGATGCCCATTGTCTTACATGTAATTTGCCACGTTGAAGTGATTGAATAAGCTCGTTTCTAATTTGTAGTGCTTCCAGTCTGGTGGGCGCACCGGTTAACACATCGTCCACATACATATCCTCCTTAAGCGCTCTTGTTGCTAGCGGGAAGTCCTTGCTTTCATCTTCTGCTAATTGATGGAGACAACGTATTGCGAGGAAAGGTGCTGATGAGAGTCCAAACGTCACGGTGTTGAGCTCAAATGTTTCTACAACTCCTTCATCATTTCTCCACAATATCTTCTGGAATTTCCTGTCTTCTGGTCGCACAAGAAATTGCCGGTACATTTTTTCTATGTCACCGGTTATCACATATTGATGTAACCTAAATCGCAATAATAACGAGAAAAGGTCTGATTGTATAGTGGGACCGATTCGTAATGATTCGTTTAGAGATATTCCTGTGCTGGTCTCTGCTGAGCCATCGAATACTACTCGTACCTTCGTTGTTTGACTGCTCTCTTTTATTACTGCGTGATGAGGAAGGTAACATCCATTATCATTGGTTTGATCAATCTGAATCATTGTCATGTGTCCCAAATCACGGTATTCGTCTAACACGTTTTTATATTTTTGTTTTAAGTCGCTGTTTCTGTTAAGTCGTCGTTCTAACGATTTAAATCTGTTGAATGCTCTGTTGCGAGATTCTCCTAATTGACTAATTTTTTCGTTAAATGGTAAGGCTACAATATAACGACCATCTGCTTGACGTGCAACATGTTTTTGGAAATGGAGTTCACATGCTGTTTCGTCTTGAGTGAAATGACGATACGTTGTTTCTTCTTCCAATTCCCAAAATTTTGCGAGATCTAGTTGCAATTCAGTAGTTGCATGACAACTTCGATTTTGTGATGAGTATATGGCGGGTGCACTCCCTCCGATTATCCAACCTAGACGAGTCTTCTGCAGATATAGCTCTGTTTGTTTATTTTTTGTTAGATTTACCTGGCCAACACAAAGCAACGAAAGTGTTGGACCAGTACCGAAAAGCACATCAATCGGTGCTGGTTGATGAAATTCTGGATCTGCTAGTTTTAGATTCGCTGGTATATTAATGATGGTGCGATTTACTGGTTGATCTGGTATTGCCTCAGAAATATGTGGAATAGTAAGAAATGTGAATTCTTTCTGGTAATTGTTAACGCGTGAATGTAATGTTGCCCTAACAAGATATTTGGTCATTGTTGTGAGTGAATTGAGTGCACCTATGGGTACTGAACACTTTTCCTTTTTCAATCCCAATGAGTCTGCTAAACGCTCTGTCATGAAATTAGTTGTAGAACACGTATCTAATAAACACCTGGACAACATTGGTGGTCCATCTTTATTAGAAATGTAAGCAGATGCGGTTGCCATTAGTTCGGAAGTTGTAGAATTGATCAGGAAAGACATTGGGCGTTTTGAATCGAGATTTTGTTGAATTGATTGTTCTTGGATCACTGAAGAATTTTGCTCTCTTGCATTTGCATAACTTTCTTGTTGACTATTATTTGGCTTATGTAATAGTGTGTTGTGTCGTTTGTGGCAGACCCGGCAGGAACCTGAATTGCAATTTTTGTACTGATGGTTTGGTGACAAACAATTGAAGCAAAGCAATGCTTCCTTACACATTTGGATGCGCTCATCTATTGAGACAGACTTGAATTTTTGGCATTTGTAAATCATATGTGATTCTTTGCATATTGGACACTTTGACAAGATATGATTGTTTGACAAAAATATTTGATTGTGCGGTGGCTGTGTCCGATGTGAATTGGCACTATTTAATTTGTGTGATCGTTCAGAACCCTTAGAGACTTGATTTGATTGCGTACTAAAAATGTCTGAACAATTAGCTCGTTGTTTTAAAAATTTAAGCAGATGTTCATATGACGGCATATTGTTATCTTGTAAACTCAGTTGCCATTGCCGTGTTGTTGGTTGACTAAGTTTCGACAATATGAGATGCACTAATGGGATATCCCATTTGTTTACTGGAGCTCCCAAATTCTCAAGTCCACGAATGTGTTGATTGAAAATATCTAATAAGTCCGAGAATGCGGCTGGTGTATCTTTTTGAAGCCGAGGTACTTCATGAAGCGTATTCCAATGACGTAAATATGTAGCTCGTTTACATTCATACTTTTCTTTTAATAAACTTATTGCCACATCATAATTTTTGTCAGTGGTTTCAAGAGAGCTGATTGTTGCAGATGCACTGCCTCTCAAGGAACCACGTAGATATTGAAGCTTTTGCACTGATGTTACCACTTTATTTGATCCAAGAAGGGACGTGAATAAATCATAAAATGATGACCATTCTTCTGGCGAACCATCAAATGTTGGTAGACTCATGATTGGTAATCCCGGTGTCATTGTTATTGGGGGTGCTGACACTTGCGGGCTATTGTCACTGATTCGACGGGGGGTGGGTTGTGTTGGATCCAAGCCTAGTTCTCTCATTTTTGCTATGGTAGTATCATGAGATTTAATAATTTGACCACGTTGTTCTACTTCTGATTCGTCTAATTCTTCGATATCGTCCTGAATATCCTCGAATTTTTTCCACGCCTTTTGCATCGTTTCGTACGTTGCTTGTATATAATGGATATTTCGATTCTCGCTTTCTGATTCAAGGAGCGTTGCCAAATTCGTGATCGTGGCTTTGATATTGCCACGTTTCCTTCGAAGCGTTGACAAGCGATCACTTGTTGAAGGAGTCATATCTTTTTTTTTGTTAACTGTGATTTATATGAGAATTTTTACCTGGTTTAAGTGGCTTATCTATTGCTACACTTGTTTGCACTCACTCTGAATGTCACACTAGATTGATGAAGTCAATTTCGAACTGAATTGAATTGAGTTATTTGGCACTGTATGGTCCTTTACACTTGAATTTGTTACACTGAATTGAAATGAATGGCACTGTATTGGCACTTGCACTTTTGAATGATTGTGTCCACACACTGAATGCTAAATATGTTCACTTGTGGTTAGTATCCGGCTCGACGGACCAAAATGTTTTCGCGTACAAATTTCTTTCATTTTATACTGCGAATTTTGTTGTCTTCAATTTAATGAAATACAACAATTTTTAGTGGAGCTTGGTTGGAAGGTCTGCTGACCCTGATGCTCAATCCAAGACTGATTTTATTCTTAAAATCTACCATACAGGAAAACAAGTATATACATAATTAGATGGGATTGTTTCAACATGCAAAGGATTAGGTAGCATCATAAAAAAAGGATCAAAGAGCACCGACAATTGTTTCGCGTTTCCAGATGTTCTGCTGGATTTGAGAAAAAACCCAAGATAAAAGGTTTTCTCAACTATTACTGTCATAAACGAATTTAAATGAACCATAAATCTTACCTTTCCATTTTAGGGCAGGTAATTTTGAAAATAATCCTATTATGATCCTTTACATGTTGTAACAGTGCAAGTATATATCTGAGATGCGTTTCATTAGGGAAAATTCAATCTCATTTATTGTCCTCAAGAATGAAAGTGGCACCCCTAAAGACAGTGTCACTCCCTCGGTTGGAACTTTGCGCTGCACTGATGTTGGCAAAATTGTTCGAGTCTATTCGGGATCATATCGATTTCAAGATCACGAAAACCATTTTCTGGTCTGATTCTACGATCACTTTACATTGGATCAACACAGCCCCACATTTATTAAAAACTTTCGTGGCCAACAGAGTAGCTGAGATTCAGCTCAAAACTTGCGCCGGAGACTGGCGCCATGTCCGCTCAGAAGACAGCCCAGCTGATTCAGTATCAAGAGGTCAGCTTCCAGAAGAATTTCTACGCAATTCACTATGGAAATTCGGACCAACATGGCTGACGAAAGAGGAAAAAACTTGGCCAAAGCTTACGATCACGATACCCAACGAAGACAATGAAAAACGAAAATTGTCTTGCCTCGTTTCGTGCCTCGGAACGACAACAAAAGATGGAAATATTTTAGATAAATATTCTTCCATCACTCGACTGCGACGAATTATTGCCTACTGTTTGCGATTTAAACGAGACAATCACACGAAAGGCGCACTGATTATACAAGAAATAAATGAAGCAAACATTCGCATCATTAAATTGGTACAAGAAAAAACCTTCTCAGAGGAAATTCACGATTTACATCACGGAGAAAATATCCGAGAAACTAGCAAACTAAAATGCTTAAATCCTTTCTTAGATCAAAAAGGATTACTAAGAGTTAAGGGACGGCTTCTACACGCAGACATCCCGACCAGCGAGCAACAGCCAATAATTCTTCCAAAATCTCATTATATTACTCAGTTAATAATCAAGGAAGAACATGAAAAGCATTACCATGCCGGGATACAACAACGTTATACGCCGTGAGAAAGAAATATTGGCCTATAAACGGAAAAAATGAAGCACGTCGAGTAATTCGCCAATGCACAAGATGCAACAGAGTAAATCCTCAAACTGCAACTTACATCATGGGTAATCTACCTAAAGAACGCGTTACTGAAGCGCCACGTCCATTCTTCAACGTGGGGGTCGATTACTGTGGACCATTTTACATCAAAGAAAAAAGACATCGCAATCGAATCAAAATCAAGGTTTACGTCGCGGTATTCGTGTGTCTTGCCAGTAAAGCAGTACATCTCGAAGTTGTTAGTGATCTCACCACCGAAGGGTTCATTGCAGCACTCAGACGATTTGTCGCACGACGAGGGCGATGTAACACTATCCACTCCGATAATGGAACAAATTTCGTTGGATGCAATAACGAAATGAAAGAAATATACGCACAGATCAACTCACGATCCCACCAGGAAACCGTTCAAGGATATCTCACAAAAGAAGGTATCATCTGGAAATTCATTCCTCCAAGATCTCCCCACTTTGGAGGTCTATGGGAGGCAGCCGTGAAATCGTACAAATATCATATGCGACGGGTAATCGGCGAAACACTTCTTTCTTTCGAAGACTTCAACACTTTTGTGATCGAGATCGAAGCGATCCTAAATTCACGGCCACTGCAATTTCCACCGATATTAATGATCCCATGGCTCTCACGCCAGGACATTTTCTAATCGGAAATACCCTAACAAACTTACCAGAAAGAGATTTCTCAAACACACCGAACAATCGACTGTCATCGTGGGAACTGGTCCAGAAGATCAAACGAGATTTCTGGAAAAGATGGCAAAAAGAATATATAAACGGACTGAACGTCAGGAGCAAATGGAACAAAGGCTCCCATGCTATCACTGAAGGGACAATTGTTGTCATCAAGGAAGACGACACACGTCCGCTTCACTGGAAACTGGGCCGTGTCATCAAAGTTCACGCTGGGGTAGATGGTATCATCAGAACGGTTTCACTCAAAACCGAAGCCGGAATTATCAACCGAAATGTGAGAAGACTGGCTCCATTGCTTCCAGATGCAGAATATCATTAAAACATTTATTATACATTTACAATATCAAAATTGTATCCTTTCCACTTCCTAATCACTTTAATAATTAATTTGTATCCTTTTTTCAATCAATTCATTCAATTCTTCCTGGTATACCTAATTTTCATTTATTTTCAACATATTGATCAGCAAGGCCTCTCAAGGGGGGCAATATGTTCCGTACCAAGACGGAAAAAACCGATACCGTAATAAATTTACGATGTATCGGACCCTATGCAGGTACGGGCGGATCGTCGTCGGCAAAGATCCTTTGAAGTCCCGCCTGTAAGGTTTTATTTCCCTTCCTTTAATTGTTTTATTACTTCATTTCCTACGCAAATCCCTTTTTCTTTAAAAATATGAATATATTTTCCTGTATCCCTTTTTTATTGTTATAATCCTTTTATCTGTATTGTAATCCTATAAAAAGGGAAAACGAATTTTATAAAACACAGTTCTTCGCCAGCAAGCGACAAAACAAGGTCTGCTCAATAAACAATTATAAACAAAATCTCATATCGATCATATTCAAAAAGTACCAAAATTTAATCGATTTAGAGCGAACACTTTATCGGTAGGTTCAGAAGAAATAAGGCACTCACATACGCCGTACTAAGCCTTACAAACTTAGTAAAACTTTTCCGTGCGCGGTTACCCTAGTAGGGAAAAAAAGTTTGGGGGTGTGGGTGTAGAGGGTGAGGGTGGGAAAGAAAAAGTTTAGACGCTTACATCTTAAGAATCTATAATGATAGGAAGCTGAAACTTGGTATTTAGATAGAACTATAGTAGTGGCATGGTGGAAAAATAAATTTTTTTTTAGGGGTAGTACGGTACGGTGGTGGGGAAGTTTTTCCTAACCTTAGAACGGCTTAAGCTACGAAAGTGAAACTCGGTACGTATATGTAAATTAACTAGAAAAGTAATTCTGATAAAAAACAATTTTAATATTTATTGGCGTTCAGACCGGGGGGGGGGGCAAAAAAAATATCAGTTAATAAAAAATGCATATATTTTCACGATTTTCGTAATATCTACTAGGTCTTTAGAAATATTGAATTCATTTTTAATTCTACGGATTCTTCATATGAATACCTAATATGTTTTTCCAAAATTTTTTGAAATTCGACCCCTAAGAGGGTGTAAACTGGTTGTATACTTTTTAATGAATTCCACCATGTTTCTCAGGTCTGATCAGATATCGAATATCTCTTCACTTCCCCAGGCTTGTTTAATAATCACTTATTTTTAGGTTTTGTTTTTTTCAAACTCTAGACTGCATCCCGGAATATGACCCAATTATTTAATTCATATGTTATACCCTTTTCTAACGGCTTCCCGAACTTTTTGTTAGGTTTTCAGTCACATAGTAACATACACCGCATCCCCGAATTGAACGCGTTCTGAACTTCTGCCGGAAAAATAATAAAGTTGCGCCCAGACTGTTGGCAGATTTTTTTTGAGGGCTGTGTGTGTGATGGGGAAGGTGGGAGGCGCGCTTTAGACGGAAAATTTTGGTTGCCAGATCTCAGCAACCGCTTATGTTAAGAGACTGAAACTTGGAATTTCTTTAGAGCTTTGGTGGTGGACCCGTTTGAAATGCAGATATGGGTGAAGGGGTGTGGGAGTGGAGGGGGAAGTAATGCATCCGAAACACAAAAATGCTGTGATCGACTCATTCGAAAATCCATATATCCTAAACCGTTAGTGACACGAAATTAAGACTTCACAAATATCTGTGGTTATACTAGGAGAGTAGATTTAAATTGGATTTTTGAGTTGGGAAGTGTCGTAAGGGGGGGGGGGGGGAGTGTGAAAAGAAAAACGCTCAGATGTTTATATCTTTAAAACCTTAAATGGTATAAAGCTGAAACTTGGTATTTAGATAGAGCTATAGTAGTGGCATGTTGGAAAAATATAATTTTTTTAGGGGTAGTACGGTACGGGGGTGGGGGGTGTTTTACCTAACTTTAGAGTGGCTTATGATAGAAAGTTGAAACTCGGTGTGTAAATGTAAATCAACTAGAGAAGTAATTCTGATAAACGAAAAATTCTAATATCCGTTTGGCGTTCGGAATGGGGCAAAAAAATGATCAGTGAAAATGGAATGCATATATTTTCATGATTTTCGTCATATCTACTAGGTCTTTCCAAATATTGAATTCATTTCTAATTTGCGGATTCTTCATACGAATACTTAGAAAGTATTTTCAAATTTTTGTTTTAATTCGACCCCTAAGGGGGTGTAAAGTGGTTGTATACTTTTCCATGAATTTCGCCATATCTCTCAGGTCTAATCAGATATTGAATATTTTTTTCACTTCCATGGGCTTCTTTAAAAAAAATAACTATTTTTGTGTTTTTTCCTTTTTCAACTCCTGGACCGCATCCCGGAATATGATCTAATTATGTAATTCATATGTTACGCCCTATTCTAACCGCTTTCCGAGTTTTTTTGTTAGGTTTTCAGTGACATAGTAACCTTCACCGCATCCCAGAATTAAACACATTCCGAACTTCTGCCGGAAAAATAATAAAGTTGCGAACATGCTGTTAGAAAATTTATTTTTCTACGCTCGATTTTGCTACAACTATTAGACATTTTCGTAAGTAATAAACATATTACATCATGTTAAGAGTTTGTTGTTCTTTCCGGTGTCAGTGGAGTGAAGCTCCAATACGAAATCCCCGACTGTTGATTGACCGTAGTACTTGACAAATTTTTGAAAGAACTTTCACTGGAGAGGCCAGTTTATCATAAGATTTTGTGTTGGACTAGGTCCGAAGGAGCTGTTTCGTCATCGGAATGCAGAAGACTCTTCAGAGGGTGTATTCTAGCCAACTTCCGAAACACCCTGACAGCTGGTGGAATTGCTGAGGCAAATTCTATATAGCCACATCATAATCCAAATTCATTTCCACGAATAATGTAATCGGGAACTCGCCGGACATCTACCTTATACTAAAGGTGGGACGTATATGGCTATGAAATGGTTGTAACCTTGGATAACCACATGGCTATGAATCTTGAAAATCTGTTGTTAAGTCCGGGGCCCAGTGGGTCCAACGCAAAACTTATTTTTACCAATACTTTTATGTTACTAGTTTTTCATGGTCATGCTACCATTGAAGCTATTAAATGTTAAGAGTTTGTTGTTCTTTCCGGTGTCAGTGGAGTGAAGCTCCAATACGAAATCCCCGACTGTTGATTGACCGTAGTACTTGACGAATTTCTTAACATTAAACTCTTAACATTTAATAGCTTTAATGGTAGCATGACCATGAAAAACTAGTAACATAAAAGTATTGGTAAAAATAAGTTTTGCGTTGAACCCACTGGGCCCCGGACTTAACAACAGATTTTCAAGATTCATAGCCATATGGTTATCCAAGGTTACAACCATTTCATAGCCATATACGTCCCACCTTTAGTATAAGGTAGATGTCCGGCGAGTTCCCGATTACATTATTCGTGGAAATGAATTTGGATTACGATGTGGCTATATAGAATTTGCCTCAGCAATTCCACCAGCTGTCAGGGTGTTTCGGAAGTTGGCTAGAATACACCCTCTGAAGAGTCTTCTGCATTCCGATGACGAAACAGCTCCTTCGGACCTAGTCCAACACAAAATCTTATGATAAACTGGCCTCTCCAGTGAAAGTTCTTTCCAAAATTTGTCAAGTACTACGGTCAATCAACAGTCGGGGATTTCGTATTGGAGCTTCACTCCACTGACACCGGAAAGAACAACAAACTCTTAACATTTAATAGCTTCAATGGTAGCATGACCATGAAAAACTAGTAACATATATTACATCATTTGGAAACGAAAATCGCTCATCTTTCGAATGATATTAATGTCACTGAACAATTACTTACGTGATTGATCAGCTTGTTATTGAGGCTTATCGTGGAAACTTTCAACTGTAGAGTTCGTTGACGAATGTTTAATGTCATTGCAGTATCGGTGATATCCGTAAACGTACTTTTAAACATTGACTATTGAAAAGAATGAGGAATGAGTTAAAATAAAGTAGAAACAAATGATGCATTTTTAGAAATATATTTAGAAAAAGCCTTTTTGCTATTCCCCAAAACAAACAGACTGCCGTGGCAGTGGCGTAGTAATAGCAAGAGTTTTGAGGAGAAACCCCAACGAAATGATTAGGTTATTATTTTTTAAAGAATCACGGCTCATATCTCAAGAACTGCTTAAGAATGAAGCTTAGAATTTATACGGAAAAACATTGTAGGGCTTCCGAGTTTCATATCTCGAGAATTGCTCTGATAGAGTTCGAAAAAGATCTCCATTACTTAGAATTATTTTTCCATTGCTTACAAATTTTTTTTTTATTGTAGTATGTAATATCTACTACTACTACTACTTGTAGATAATATCGAACCTTACTGGTCAATTTAAAGTTCAAATTGGTCAATATTAAAAAAATTTTGCTGAAAACCACTGGACTTGAGCTGTTCTGCTTGACGCCGCGGGCGACTTCCTTTTGTTTCATGGGCACAAATCGCGAATCATATAACGCATCAAAACATATGTAAATGTTATGTTATGTTATGACGTATACACAACTTTCAATTTAATCAGAATCCCGAATGGAAACAGAGCAAGCCAGTTGCTTAACTTTTAAACGTCGATAACTCAAAAAGTTGAAAATGTGACTTGTGCTGTTTTGCCTTGTGACCACAGCACTGGCGTAGGAACGGGGGGTTTTGAGGATGAACCCCCCCCCCCCCCCCGAAATGTTTTGCTCACTTTGTAAGTTATATTTTTCTTAATTCAGCAGCACGAAAAAGTTAGAATGTAGTAGCGTTGAACGAAGGTCTGTGAAGACATTTCAATACTGCTTGATTGATTGTTGGTCTCAAGTCTCCAACTTAACTTGTTTTCCAGTTACAAAGCGTGCGCAAGTGTACACAAAATATTGTTGAGGAAACAAATACCATATAATTGCAATTTTTTGTTTCTATCTCATATTTTTTGTTAGTTTTAGTATGTTTAAGACTTCGCAAAAATGGTATCTGAGTCCTCTGCAAAAATTCATATCGCTGGTACTTAGTCTTTATCGTAGAATAATAAAGTAGGGCATATTTTAAAATGCAAGTTTGTCGCAATATAAAAAAAAATACGAATAAAAATTATCCTTGGAAGTTTTTTCTCAAGGATAACTATTTTGTCCATTAGCCTTGAATAATTCAATCGTGATTAACTTGGGATCTCAAGAGGATCGGGGTCAAAAAATCTAAGAAAATCAGTGGTTATCAATTAAGGCTAGTTTAGTTCTTAATAACAATATTAGACTTTTTTGATTCCGATCCCCTTGAGATCCCAAGTTAATTTTTTGGTGTTTTGAAAAACAAAAAATTAAAGATACACATTTTGAGATGTTCAAGGATAAAGGACAAAATCGTTATCCTTGAAAAGGAAATTGTATTTCAATTATTCTTCTCACTAGTTCTGCAAGTAAACAAGTTTTCAAAAGAATCCGAGGTGGTAAGATGGCAAGATGGCGATTCTTGGTGGAATGATCCATGTCATTTTATTATTTGATGAAATAAAAAAAAATTACAAGCAGACACCAAAAACGCAAAAAAACATTTTTAAACCGTCTGTATAACGTCCGTCTTGCGGCAAATCGTTTGAGGAGTACAATACGTTTTATTTATTATCGACGGATCACCGTTGATTGATTTCGTCCGTTTCGTTGCCGTCTTTTTCCAGATTAGCCTGAAGATATACCTATGAAGTTGTGTATATTTACTTTCCAAATTATACTCCGAAATTGGTATATTCTGTCTGATTGGCGTTCTCTTTCTTGTGTACGTTGTGGCAGAGTCAAGATTGACAAATACCTTTTCAGCACTAGGGAGGGATCTTGCGAAGATGTTTACATGGGTATATCGTCAGCGTATGCTACAAGTTGGGTGTCCTATTGGTGTCGACCATTGTTTTTCGGATGACATACTCTAGTGACAAGTTGAAAATCGTGGGGGCTAGACCATCTCCCTGCTTTAAATCACATTTAGTTTGAAAGCTGGTTGTGGGATCGTTTTGTATTCTTTGTAAGTTGAAATTTTTTCTCTGTGTAAACCCGATGAGTCCTGTAGTGACTTCTTGTTTTGTGTTCAGTTGAGATTTTAGATACTCTCAAGCGTTTATACTAAGAAGCTAAAACTTTTATTTATATAAAACTTGAATAATTCTTAAAATAAGCTCGATATCGGTGAAGAGTGTGGGTGTAAGAAAAAACAACACCTCCGAAATTCTCGAAAGCTGGGATCGATATAGAGATATTCCAGAGTCTTTTTCGTAAACGTTTAATGTCGACAGTGAAGTAAGGAAGTGGGGGAATTTTTGTAAAGAATCACGTCTCATATTTCAAGAACTGTTCGATAAAAGCTTATTATTTATATGGAAAAAGTTTTTAGCGTTTTCGAGTTTCATATCACAAGAATCGCTTATGATATACAGTAGACTCGCGGTTATATTAACACCGCATTATACGAACCTCCGGATTATATGAACACCAAATATTTTACATTAACTACTCTGTCATCTGAACAACCTCCTAGAAATACGCCCGTTCATATGAACAACTCGATATGTATTTCTTTCCTTGTGTTCCTTGCTTTATTTACTGGTTTATATAAGTAAATATTCCGTTATTTAAATACCGTTAGATTCCGTTGAATGAATGCCAGAGCTCATTCCACAGTATTTTAGAGATACATTTTGTGCAGTGTAGTTTAGTTTCTTGTAATATTCAGTCATTTTTCATGCAATCATGCCTCGTAAAGTGCGAAATTGTTTAAGTCTTAATGAGAAGATGCAGATTATTGAGCAGTTAAAAAAAGGTACGTGTGTTACAAGTTTAGCTAAAAAATACAAAGTTGCAAAATCAACAATCTGCAACATAAGAGAAAATAGCTCCGGTATTTTAAAAGCTGTAAACTGCACTTTCGTTGGCCCGGGAAAAAGAAAGGTCCTTAGACGATCGGAACTACCCAGAATGGAAAAGGCACTTTATTATTGGTTCTTAAATCAACGTGACAAAAACCTGCCAGTGAATGAAGAACTCATAAAAGAAAAAGCCAAGAAGCTGCACGCGAAATTTAAAGAAAAAGATTCTGGTTTTAACGCAATCGACGGATGGCTCCAGCGATTTAAAAGTCGATTTCGTGTTAGATTTTTAAAAATTTGCGGAGAAAAACTCTCAGCTCATCCGGAACTCGTGCAGCCCTTCAAAATTGAATTAAAAAAACTAGTCGAAGAACTTGATCTATCGACTGATCAAATATACAATGCCGACGAAAGCGGTCTGTTTTGGAAGTTGCTGCAAGAGAAAACGTACGTGTCATAATTAGAAAAAGTGGCTCCTGGACGAAAATCAGAGAAGCAAAGAGTGACATTTTTGGCTTGCACTAACGCAAGTGGTAGTCATAAAATTAAAATGCTCGTTATCGGAAAAGCGAAAAAACCACAAGCATTCAAAAATTTGGTTTGCCCTCTGGAATACAAAAGTTCTTGTAAAGCTTGACCTCGCAGATTTTTCTTGAATGGTTCCATAAGTCATTTGTAGAGCAGGTAAGAAACTGTTATTGCTACTGATTTTTAGAAATCATTTTTCCTTATGTAGGTGCGTGAATTTTCGCGATTAAATAACATGGTACCAAAAGCGCTTCTTATCCTAGATAATGCGCCCTCACATCCTCCAGCACACATGCTGAAATCATCCGATGGGCTTATTTCAGCGGTATTCATGCCGCCAAATGTTACATGCCTTATTCAGCCTATGGATCAAAACATCATAAGAATTACTAAACTGTACTACAGAACAAGTTTATTAACGTCTGTCATTGCAAAATCATCGAATCCGTCACAAACTCTAAGAAATCTCACCTTAAAAGATGCTGTTGTTAATTTACATTGTGCATGGAATCGATTGGAGAAAACAACAATAATCAATTGCTGGAAACCCATACTGTCTACAGCCGAGGATGGAACCCTTTCAGACGATGATATACCGCTCAGTATTCTTAAGGCTCAATGGAATCAAAAAATTACAGTGACTATTTCAGAAACTTCTCGAGTGTTCAATAGTTTCTGCAACCCTGGAGTATGTTAACTTAATTTTGCAATATGAGACTTATAAATTGTAGCATTATTTAATATTAACAGATTGACTTAACTACAGAAGTTATCCACAGGTGGAACAATGATATAGCTGATAGTGGTGAACAAGAAGATTACGAAGGAAAATATCCGCAGTAGAGGCAATACAAGCTATGAACAAAGCAATAGAATGGGCTGCAGATAATTCAGATAACTTTAATGACGTTGTTGTTCTACGAAAACTGAGGGAAAAGGCAGTTCTAAAAGCGTTGAGCGCAAATCAAATTCAGACAAAAATTTCTAATTACATATTTCCAATGAAAAGTCAATAAGCATCATTTTTTTTTTTTTTTTCAAGAATATTGTTAATTTTCTGTAATACTAAGTGAATTGAATACATATGGAAGCATTATGAACTATGAAATTGCATTTTTTTTTAATCCCGCTTATATAAAACCCCCGTTAATATGAACACACCAAACCTTAATTAGTTCATATAACTGAGAGTCTACTGTACAACTAAAACTTAGTAGGTAGAGCTATAGTTGTGGCAAATTCTAAACATAAGACTTTTACTATGGGTATCATGGTACAGAGAGAGTGATGATAATTTTTGCACAATAGGAAATTGGCTTTGTAGAGCTCCACTACTCAAAAATTTGCCCAATTCCTTGCACACACAAAACAATAAGATACTGACCTCTGAAAAACACACCGCTTTAATTAGAGACAAGATCAATGAAACGATTAGAGTTTTATATCCCCTAATAAATCGCCGATCTGTGCTAAGCACTGAAAATAAAATTATTATCTACTAGGTAATTTTTCAAAGTAGATTTCTGTATGCGGTCCCAGTTTGGCATGATATCTCAAATTGCCATATCGAAAAATTGCAAATTGCCCAAAATAAAGTCCTCAAATTATTGCTAAACCCACCCTGGTACTTCTCCACGCGGAAACTTCATGAAATTGCAAAAATTTCAAAAATAAAGGACAAGATGGACATCATTCATCAAAAATTTGTTGGACGAAGTTCGATATCGGAAAATCCACTAACCTCAGGATTATTTAGCTAATTAGTTCATATTAAGGCGCTATACACATTGCACACGACCGAACGAATTTTACGATACGAATTTTCGTTTTTCTGCTTAATGTAAAATTTTCTGATATTAGAAAATTGGTTTAAATCGTTAATAATAGCATTTTTAAGAATATCATAATAGAAAATTTCCATAGATTTGGATTTTGATTGATAATATTGAATAAAAGTCCGTTTGTCGGTACGAATATTTTTAGTCGTACGACGGATTCATTTTACTTTATTATTTAATAATTAAGTATTGTGATTGATTTTTAAAAAAAAAAAATTTGCTACAGTCAACATTTTTATTTTCACGTTTCATAACTAGTAGACGTGAAAAAAGCAATAAAAATTTTCAGTCCGTCTGTCCGCCGTACGCCGTCCGTCTGTCCGCCGTACGCCGTACGCAAGATCGTTTGGAGGCTCGTAGCTGCCAAACGGTTTGAGATATTAAATTGAAATTTTTTTAACGAATAGACGGGGTAGGCTCCTTGAAGTGACCAAATTTTTAGGGGTGGGGGTGTGAGGGGGAGGGAGGGGGGAAGTGTTTTAGACCGAAAATTTTGGTTTCTAGATCTCAGTAACCCCTAATGATGGGAAGCTGAAACTTGGAATTTCTATAGAACTCTGACAGTAAACCCATTTGCAGAAAAATTGTCAATATTGAACAAGGGTTGTGGGAGTGGAGGGAAATTAAATGCGTCCGAAACCCAAAAAAGGCGAGATAGACACATTCTAAAATTCATATCTCCTAAACCTTTAATGGCGCACAATTCAAACTTAAAAAATATTTGTAGTTATACTAGGAGAACAGAATGAAGAAAAATTTTGGGTGGGGGAAGTTGTGTATGGGGGTGGGGGGTGAAAAACTTTAGATTACGATATCTCATGAACCAATTGCTCTAGAAAAATAAAATTCGGTTTGGGTATAAAGGTCGAAAAACAAAGATTGATCAAAGTAAAATTTTTTAAGTGGAAGGTGAAGCATAGAAGTGGAGGGGATGAGAATTTTTCATTTCAAACACATTTCATATCTCAAGAACAGTATAAGATAGATGCTTAGAATTTTTACCAGAAGTAGCGCTAATTAAACTCTAGTAGGGAAAAAAGTTTTGGGGTTAATGGTGAAGAGGGGGAGGGTGGGTGAGGGTGAAAAGGAAAAAGTTCCGACGCTTATATCTTGAGAACCTGTATTGGTATAACCCTTAAACTTGGTATTTAGATAGAACTATAGTAGCGGAATGTTGGAAAAATATAATTTTTTTTTGGGGTAGTATGCTTCAACACAAGTACAAGTGGGAAGTGTTTTTCTATATATAGAATGGCTTAAGCTACAATGTTGAAACCCGGTGTGTATATGTAAATCAACTAGAAAAACAATTTTGATTTAAAAAAAAATTCAATTATGTATTGGCGTTCAGAAGGGGGGCAAAAAAAATTATCTGTGAAAAAAGAATGCATATTTTCTTCACGATTTTCGTCATATATACTAGCTCGTCTCAAATATTGAATTTAATTTTATTCTACAGATTCTTCGTATGAATACCTAGAAAATGTTTTCAAGGTTTTTTGAAATTTGACCCCTAAGGGAAGTGTGGTACAAGTGGATGGTGTTGTTACGGTCCGCCTGAAGGGAAGAGAAGAGGAAGGTTAATAATTTATTTTGGAAGCATTTTAATGAAGTAACTCACCGAATAATCATGCAAGGGAAGACCTCTTGCAAATTTAGTTTCCTGGGGTCCTACCCCCAACTCGTGGCACAGACTAAAAGAAAAAGAAAATGAGTAAATTAAAATTTCAACCGTGAAGGAACTTATAATTCTGGAGCGAGGAAGGACTGGTAGACGGGTAAGGTTAGGACCTTGTCAAAATTAGTAGGAAAAAGAAAAGAACATAGGATTATTAGGAGCTAGGTAATTGAGTAAGGAAAACTATCGACGAGCCGATCGAGCGGGAAGTACGGCGCGCAAGTGCAGAGAATAGAATAAATAAATAAATAAATAATAAATAATAAATAATAATAACACTCACGGGTGACATATAAACAATAACGACTGTGAAGTTGGCCCCGAATATTGTGACGTACACGATAAGAGATATTACAGTGGGTGATCCCCACAAGTAACTAATTGTGAAGTTTCGTCGGTGTGTGTCTCGTGTTAAGGCTGTTCGCTGTTCGGATTGTGAAAAAGTGATTGAATTTTGGAAAAGAAAAACGTAAGCGCAGCGCGGTCACAAGTCGGTGATAGAAGCGTCCGGGAAACATAACCTTTGCGGTAAAGAACGAAGTGCGTTGGAAAATCGACGAGAACGCGCCACCAGCAAGCGAAGGTGGAATTTGGTGCTTCCTTTTTGTAAACGTCGTGGACGGGAAGAGTTCCTGAGCGCAGCTATCCGAGGACGGTAGCGGAGGAGCGGAGAACACCAGAGGCGCCCTCGGATAAGTAGCAAGAGTAGCTAGGGACTTTTAGTTGAATAAATTGGTTAATTTTCTACATTGAATTCCGTATCTGTTTCCTTAAAATTTTGTAACGATTATTGTGACGTATTTCAGCATTCGTTCCTCCAGGGTGTATGCATTGAATTTTCGAGCGATCAGTGGTTCGATCGTTTCGAAAGTAGAACGAGGTCTTCCAGAAAGGACCACTGGCGCCCCACGACCCATCTCTGGGTTCGAGCCGGACAAGACTCGTTCGCCCCCTGTTGTTGTGGGGGTTTCGAGTCGGTTTTCCATCGTCGGGGAAAAATCGTAACAGTGTTTTTCCTATATTTAGAACGGCTTAAGAAGCTACAATGTTGAAACTCGGTGCGTATATCTAAATCAACTAGAAAAATAATTTTGAATAAAAAAAAGCGAATATCTATTGGCGTTCAGAAGGGGGGCAAGAAAAATATCTGTGAAAATAGAATGCATATTTTCCCACGATTTTTGACATATCTACTACCTCGTCCCAAATATTGAATATAATTTCATTCTATGTATTCTCCATAATTGACACCTATGGGGGTGTAAAGTGATTGTGTACTTTTTCATAAATTATTCCATATCTCTCAGATCCAATCAGATTTTCACTTCCACGATCTTGTTCTTTTTGATAGGTTTTCAGTCACATAGTAGCCTCCACCGCATTTCAGGATTGAACGCGATCCTAACTTCTACCGGAAAAATAATAAAGTTACGCCCAGATTGTTGGCAGATTTTTTCTTTTTATTATCAATTAAAACTATAAATTTCTGGAGATTTTCTTTTATAATATATTTGAAAATGCTATAATTTACGATTATAAGTAATTTTTCAATAAGTTAAGATTTCTCAATAGGTCGAAAAACGAAAAATCGGATCGGAAAATTCATTCGGTCGTATGCAATGTGTACAGTGCTTTAGTCTTAGGTTATTTTTAGTTTTAAGAATAGTCTTAAGTTGTATTTATACGGTCTTTCACTTTGGTGTATTTCCTTAATCTTATATACTAACTACACTAACTCCAACGTGTTACGACCAAATATGAAAAGCATTAGTTGAAATGGCTACAGATACTCAATAGCTCTAAAGTAACTATATAAGAAACACTGAATTTTATACATACATATTAGGCAAAATTAAAAGAATTTGAATTTGAATTCTTTTTCTTTTATTGTAGTATATGGTTATAAACGCTCATCCTCTACGTCCTCCTCAAATTTGTTTCCCTACTAGGGTTCTATTGGGCCTACTTCTGGTGTAAACATATTCTATAATTATTGACTTGATAAATTAACTATTCTTGTGCAAATGTATAAGGGTTTCATTTTGATTCAAATAGCGGGTAGCTACCGTATTTCGATTTTAGGTTTTACTATACTTTTATACTGATAGATTTATATATTGCCTGCATATTTAAAATAAAAAGTTCTATAATTAAAAAATTTCTTGCGAAAATAAAAGGAGCCCATTACTGGATCACAAATTTTTCATAATTTCTATATTTAATTAATGGAAAAATATATCGTTCCAGTAATGAGCCCTGTGATATATTAGGTGTGTTTTTTGCGATTTATCCAGATCGAGAGTAGTGATTCAAATTCGTATAGAAAACACCGATAATACTCTTGTTTTTTCATGTTTTTATTGCTTTATCATGTAGATAGTAGGCTAGATTTGAGAGTTTATCGCGAAAAGCTACCCCAGTAAGCTTACTGGGGCTACTATTCCGGTTAAAATCTATATTCTAGCCTACTATCTATAGGAAAAAGCAATAAAAAAATAAAAAAACGACAGTATTCTTGGTGTTTTCTATACAAATTTGAATTACTACTCTCGATCTGGATAAATTGCAAAAAAACACACCTATTATAGTTTAGATGAAGTCTATATGGGGTGTACCGTATTCCGTGCACAACCTTGAAAGGGGTTATTCCTTGATCTATTTTGAGACAAAAATTATCCTGCAGGGAGGGTCAATTTTCATTATCCGTGGAGATACAGGGTAGTCAAGAAAAGTGTTTCGGTTCTGTACTCTCACTCATTTAAAACGTTATATCTAGAAAACTAATAATCAAATTTAAAATTGTTATAGCTTCTTTTTTAGGGAGTCGAATTACCTTTCATTAGATACATTGTCAAAACTGGAAGGTTCACTGACAGAAAAACTATGTTTATTATAAGGTTGCATTGACTATATTAAGGTTCTTCTAACTATTGTAAAACTGACATGTTTCCAGTGATCATGGCTATGATGGTACGAGCCATAGCATATAATTCGTAAAAACTTAATATGGTTGCATTAAACATATATCCCTACTGAAAGTTAATATGGTTGTACCAATCATTCTCGTTACATAATGTAATTGTGTATTATAATCACGACAACAATATTCTATGATCAGTGGAACCATATTATTTGATAAAATAATTCCCACAACCATACCTCTCATAGTACGAGAAGGGTCGTTCGCGGTGTAAGTTCGCTTCTTCCAATTTCATGTGTGCTTTGTTTGAGAGTGGCCTGGTGTATGATTCACGCAACCTTCTTTTATAGTATGATGGTTAGGTCAATCATAAGATGCTTATAATTCACAAAAAAAAAACACTTTCGATCATAAATAAATAACTTGAACAACAATTAAACACTCTCGAACAAGGTAAGGTTTAAGAAGGGGTGCAGCGCTAGGACCGCCACGGTTACTAGGCACCATATGGGCCCATTGCGATCCCTTCAGGTCCCCGCGGGCTATACATCCATCCTAAAAACATTCCAACTCCCTGCAGAACCTGACCATTTTGCCATACCCTACTGCCCTCAAATCCTCGATGCTCTCAAAGAAGAGACTACCCATAACTCTAAAGCGCCTTTTAGCGATCCCCGGGCAATCACACAAAATGTGAGTGATGTATTCTACAGCATACAGGTCGTGACAGAACCTGCACGTGTCAGACTCCGCTATCCCTAGCCGCATAGCGTGTTTCCCCAGCATGCAGTGCCCCGTCAGTGCACCAACGAGCAGGCGCAGTCTCCCTCTATCCCAATTTAAAATATTCTTAGTCTTTTGACTATCCAACTCTGGCCACAAAGATCTAGAAATCCTGCAGCTTGCTAGCCCTGCCCACCTAGAGTCGGCAGATTTTTTGGAGCGCTCACCAATACGCGCTTTGATACCACACACGGGTGGACTTACATCCTCCTCTACTCCACCAATCGATGCCGATCCTGATCTAGCGAGCTCATCCGCTCTTTCGTTCCCTAGTACATTACTATATCCTGGCACCCAGCAAATAAGTACTCTGTTCTGACTACAAAGTACCTTCAGCACTTCTCGACAGCGCTTTACCAACTTGGATTTAATGGTATCCGATTCCAGTGCCTTTATGGCCGCCAGGCTGTCAATGTAGAGTAAAATATTCTGATCACATACCTCCCCCATTAACAGGATGTTTGCTGCCTGTATCACGGCCAAGATTTCCGCCTGGAAGACGCTTCATACATCTGGCAATCAAACGACTTCTCCACACTCAGCTGCTCTGAGAAGACGCCAGCGCCAGTGCTGCATTCCATTTTCGATCCATCCGTATAAACGTAGATTTCCCCTTCACGGAGCACTTCGTTGTTCTCCCAGTCCACTCTACTAGGATAAGCAATTTCGTATGGCCTCCCAAAATCCAACCCCGGAATTAAGTAGTCCGTACTTATATCAGCTGCAAGGCTTCCCATGGAGCTGAGGATGGAGCTATGCCCCTTAGAGCTCCGCTTAAAAAGGGCACAGCTAGATAGCCTAACTGCCGTATTTGCCGCTACCTGTTTTACAAAGATATCCAATGGCAGTAGATGCAAAAACACCTCCAACGCGGCGGTAGGAGTTGTGCGTAGGGCTCCCGTGATCATAACACAGGCAGTCCGTTGCACACCGCCCAATTCCCTAAGATTGTACTTTTTATCCATGGCTTTCCACCACACCACTGCCCCATATGTCAGAATAGGTCTCACAACCGCCGTGTACAGCCAGTGCACGATGTTTGGTTTGAGCCCCCAGCTTTTTCCCACAGTTTGCTTGCACGCGAAAAGCGCGTTATTCGCCTTCTTAACCCGCTCCTGAATATTTAATTTCCAGCTTAGTTTCCTGTCCAGAATTAGTCCCAGATACTTAGCTTCTTCCGATGGTCTAAGCTCTACGCCTTCGAGCTTCGGCATCCTAAATGCCGGAATTCTGTGCTTCCTTGTGAATAGCACCAATTCCGTTTTTGAAGCATTCACCCCCAGGCCGCATCGTCCAGCCCACTGGCTGAGTGTGCGAAGTGCTGATTCCAAAATGCTCGTCAGCGTATCCAAAAACTTGCCCCTAGCGACTACTACAATGTCGTCCGCATATGCTACGACCTTTATTCCCTGCTTTTCAATTTCCAGTAGAACCTCGTTCACAACAAGGAGCCAAAGAAGGGGAGATATCACCCCTCCCTGAGGCGTCCCCCTTGAGGCCTGTCTTCTAACCATGCTTTGTCCCATGTTCGCCGACACGATTCTGGTATTCAGAAGAGTCGTTAGCCAACTTGTCAATACCTCCTCTAATCCAATTCAATACAGCGCTACCTAATTGCTTCCACCGTCACGTTGTTGAAAGCCCCCTCTATGTCCAGGAAAGCTGCTAAGGCAAATTCCTTATACTCCAGGCTAGATTCTATAGACCGCACTACCTCGTGCAGGGCTGTGTCTACAGATCTCCCTCTCATGTAGGCATGCTGTGCGCCCGACAGCATCCTGTCTCCACATAGATTCCGAATGTGCGTTTCCAAAAGCCTTTCAAGTACTTTGAGCACAAAGGACGATAGACTGATGGGTCGAAAGTCCGTTGTTGTTGTGTGGCCGACAGGCAGCTTCTATAAATGGTGCTTAGCCATTTTCGAATTGCCACCGAAGCTCTTTGTAGCATGATTGGCCTGATGCCGTCTGGTCCTGGTGATTTATAGGGAGCAAAAGTGCCAATAGCCCATTTGATCCTTTCCTCACCTAGCAGTTCGACCATCCCTTCCGAAACAATTCCTTGATGTGTCAGTGAAGCTCCACTTCCCAATTGGTGCCCATCCAGCGATGTGCTACCAGGGAAGTGAGTGGACATCAAAAGCTCTAGCGTCTCTTGACTGGTTTCCACCCATGTTCCGTCACCCCGCCTAATATAGCTTGGGGCACAAGGCTCCTTGGAGAGTAGCTTCCGCAGCCTTGACGCTTCACTGTTTCCGCTAATAGACTCGCAGAAACCTTTTCACGACTCCCGTTTACGCTTCCTAATTTCATACTTGAAGACCATTGAGACTGTCTTTATACCTGTCCCGGTCCGCCTCATTTCCGTCCCGTTTTGCCCTATTAAAAAGTTTTCTACTAGCCTCCCTCAATTTCCTCAGTTCGCCATTCCACCAGGGTGGATTAGCTTTCCTCGGAGCCCTAGGCAGCGGACAGGACCTTTCAAAAGCGTTAACTAAAACTGCATTGAAAACTCCCACACAATCCTCAATCTGATCCACACACCTCAGTTCCCGCGGAGGAGGCGGCAAATCTGACTCCGTAATCCTGTGGAACATTGCCCAATCCGTCTTCCTGGGATTCCGTGCCTGCTGGACTTTCGTCTGCTCAAAATTAATTTCGAAGAGAATCCAACAATGGTCCGAAAAAGATGGTTTCTCCGAAACCTTCCATTTTTCGACTCTCAAAGTACCAGAGTTTGTAGCCAGCGTAATATCCAGCACTTCCTTTCGGTTCCTGACTGTGAACGTAGGGTCTGACCCTGTGTTGCAAATCCTAAGATTGGTACTCATAATAAAATCAAAAAGAGACTTACCCCGTTCGTTGGTGTTAGTACTTCCCCACTGCGTGTGGTGTGCGTTCGCATCGCATCCGATGACAGTGTCCCATTTGGTTCACATTGCGCGCTGTCATATGGTAGGTAAGCCGACGCCAGACACATAGATTTACCCTTCTCCCTTTCAATGATAACTGCCGTTATATCCTCATTACTGTAATTATTCAACAAAAAAGTCTTTAGCTATGTTTTTATTAATATACATGCCCTGAGTTTTCCTTCACATTTCTTATAGTATAGCTTATAATTCAGGAGCTTAAGTCCTTGGATAACGTTCTTTCCATTAACCCATTAATTAATGCCACCGAGACTCCCTTTTCTGCCATGTAGGCCGCCAAACACGCGGTTGCCACCTTACTATGGTGGAGGTTAATCTGCATGACCTCCAACATCAGTGGGAACCGCCTCCTCTATACCCCTCTTCTGTAGGGATGGTTTTACCATGACCCTGCCCAGCCCGAACCTTACCATCCCTTTACATTCCTCCAGGTATGGCATAGAATCCCTGCTGAGAGCCAGGAGGAAGTGCTGGCCAAACTCCTACTTCGGCCCCACCAAGCACCTTCCAGCCGTCCGCTCTTAGATCCCTGTTCTGGAATTTAAGAAGGTCCAGAACCATTTCTCCCACCAGGTATGGTCTGGGAATCCATACCCATGCCTTGGGGGGGATGTAATTCCCCAGTTCTGATGGAGGAACCGCATTAATCCTGGCACCTTCCCATACCTCGCCCAGTTCAGCAACCACCCTGGAAATTAGCTCCCCCTTAGCCACCGGATGGGCTGAGCCCCCAGAAGTCCCAGCTTCGGGTACCCTCTCCTTTCTCACCCAGCAGTCCACTGCGGCTGACCCCGTTTCCTCTCCTCGCCACACCTCCGATGTGCCAGAGGTTCCGGCCACTGTCCATTTGCTCGAAGCTGACGCTTCCGCGCTTGCTTTTGACTCAGCAGCCCTTCTCTTGCAATCACCCAGATACTCTATCAGGCCAGCGTCCGACGCAATTGCCACTGCCCTGTCGTACTGCTCCTTTTCCCAGTCACTGAGCTGACTAGAGTTCAGAGCTTCGTACTTGGCAATCTTCCGTAAGGCCGATCGCATCCTACGCTTCGCCTGCAGGTGTGCGTTAGCCCTACCATTGCCTACCCTTACCCACTTAAAACATCCCTGTTCCTCGATGGGTTCGTCAGTGGCTGTGTCAGCAACTAGGTTCAGGTCGGCATCCCTACTAAGTGCAGCCTCAGAGGCCTCCCCGGCAAGAAAGGAATGCTTACCATCCCGAGTCTCACCAGTTAGGTCAGCAGTGCTGCAGACAGCTGTGCTCTCCCCACAAGCAATAGCAGTGTGCTCATGGCCATCCTGCCAGTCAGGGTAACGTCAGCGTCTTCGACCGACGCCAGAAGCTGATCCTCCGTCGACAAACTCCCGAACCTGTCGTCCAGTGAGTTGGACGAGAGCGAAGCCTCATCGTCGTCACTCGACAGAACGCTGGGTTCCCGTCTATCTCCCTCTACGTCCTCAACTATTATTTTTGTGTTTTTTTGTGTTTTTTGGTTTTTATTTTTTTCGATATTCATGTGATTCCCACGAGTAGCGCGTGAAAAAGGGAAGTCACCCATTGCAGAGCACCGCATTACCATAGGAAGGCTAGATTAAACCAGAGGTCACCCGATGTCTGGAGTCTATCGTCCCGACTGAGCCACCCCTCAGCCATGCAGTCCTCGGCACGATGATTTACACCTTGACTTGGGGTTGGGCGGGAAAAGTGGTAATGGGTAGACGGCACAGGGGAGAAGTAACACACATTTGGGTACCTCAATCTAAATGACCACAACACCCAATTGATGCGAGTGCGTAAGTCTCGGCTGAGTAATCCGGAGGAAACAAGATCCATCCTGACTAATCATTACCAGCAGGCGCCCACGTGGAGGACCAAAGATGAGGATTTCTCGCCCGCCTATTTATGTATAAATAGCTTAAATATTTGAATTGAATTGTTTTGTAGTATTTTTTTTTTATTCTTTTAATTAGCTTCACTATTATTCATTCTTTGTCATGAATTATGCAGTCATTATACCTGTACAGTATTTTATTGTGCACGTTTTTAAGTCAGGCTCCTCACCCCTAGCACGAAATTACTATATTTCAAAAAAGGGAGTAGTTCTTATCCAAATTGTATATCATTGTAAGGAAAATTTATTGCATTTTTTTAATAAAAAAAAAAAAAAACTAACAAATATATAACAAAAAGTTCGGGAAGCGGTTAGAATATGGTGTAACATATGAATTATATAATTTTGTCATATTCTAGGATGCGGTCTAGAGGTTGAAAAATACAAAACTAAAAAATTGGTGATTGTTAAACAAACCTGGGGTAGTGAAAAGATATTCGATATCTGATCAGACCTGAGAGATATGGTGGAATTCATGTGGGATCGATCGAATGGTTTAAACAAGAAAACAACTCGGTTTCTAAACGAACATCAATTTATTCACGTAGAGACACGGAGCTGACTTGGCGAAGGTACACGTTTTTCTCCGTGGTCGCTTTCGAACGCGGCGACAGCATATTCCAGAAAGAATGCGCTATCACGATGCTGGCACTAACTTGTTCTGCGTACTCTCTGTGTTGTCGGGTGCCCGTGATGTCTCTGCCCGTGTTGCCGCTCCTACATTCGGCCATCCTGGTATTCGGCTGTCTCAGGCGAACCGAACTCAGCCTCTTGCTGCTCTTCGTCACTCTCATAGCTCGACCAACGTTTCATTAAGTCTGCAGACGTATGCGTCACGTTGGGTCCTTCGTGATTTCCTACTTTCTGCACCTCGTATCGATCGTTCCTTTTGATTTTTACTACCTCGTAAGGTCCGAAGAATTTTGGGTATAATTTTAAACCAGCTCCAAACTGTGTCCTCTGAATTGCTACTAAGTCGTGAACGTTATACTTTTGGGCTGGCTTTCGTTTTCTGTTGTAGTTTTTTCTATTTTCCTCTTGTATCTTGGTGATTTCTTCTTTGGCCTGTTCTCTCATATCGCATCGGCTTGTTTCGAATTCCTCCATTAGTTCTTCTTCTAATAGTTCCGACAGCTTGCAGTCTTCTGAGTTTCTCATTGGTACTCCAAACAATAGCTCAAACGGCGTTTTATTCGTACTTCGATTGATTGCAGAGTTTATTGTTCTTTGTAGCTGGGTGATGTGTTTGAACCATTTCATCGGATCATTTGATGATAGTTTAGCTAATATATCGATGATTGATCTGTTGAGCCTCTCGATTTGGCCATTTCCCCGAGGCACACCGGTAGTTACCAGAACGTGTTGGACGGTTCGTCCATCGCAAAATTCTTTAAACGCATTGGAAGTGAAGGCTGACCCTCTGTCGGAAATAATTCGTACTGGATCTCCGAAAGTTTCGCTCTGTAAGTCTAATTTTTTTATAGCCTCTTCAGCGCTTGTTGACTTAACCGGATATATCCAAAGAAATTTTGTAAAGGCGTCTACAACTGCGAAAATATATTTGTACTTCTTCGCTGTTGATGGTAGAGCTCCTAGGTGGTCAATATGATACGTGTGTAGCGGTACATTTCCTTTAGGAATTGGATTTAACAATCCTTCGGTCTTCCCTTGTTTTCTGGATGTCAAAATGCATGCTATGCAATTTAATAATACCGCTTCGATTCTTGCCGCAATTTCTGGTATGAAGTAGTCTCGTTTCGCGATTGCTTCCATTTTTTTAGCGCCGACGTGTCCCATTTCGTGAATGTTTCGCAGAATTTCCCGTTGCATCATACGGGGTACCAAGAGTAAGTGGCTTCCTTCGCAGAATTTGTAAATTATTCCATTTCGTAGTTCGAAATCTTGATAGTCTTGTGTTTGGAGCAGTTTTTTTTTATAAGGTTGCAGTATTCATCTGACTGTTGAGCCGTTTTAATCCGATGTAATATTCCATTTTCGATTGTCAGAGTTAGTTGTATGCGACTTAAGGCATCAACATGGCGCATAGCAGATCCCGACCAGTGAACAATGACGCAATCGAACTCTTGCAAAAATATAGCCCACCTTGCTACCCGAGGGCACAAATCCTTTTTATGCATCGTTGCTTGGAAAGCTTTGCAATCGGTGTGAATTTGAAACGTAAGTCCGAGTAAGTATACGCGTAATTTTTTTAGACATTTTATTATGGCTAGTGCCTCGTGTTCGTAGCTAGTGTAGTTGCTTTCGGCAGTCGTTGCTTTGAAACTAATGTAGAACACGGGATGAAAATTGCCGTCGTCGTTTCGCTGGAGCAGCACACCACCATATCCTATACTGCTGGCATCCGTGTGCAGCTGTGTTTCCGAATTGGGATTAAATAGCTTTAATACTGGATCCTCGCATAAGTACTTTTTTAACGTTTCAAACGCAATTAGTTGGTCTGGTCCAAAGATGAACTGATTTTGTGTTCGTAGGAGGTCAGACAATGGCTTGGCAATTGTAGCATAATCAGGAATAAATTTCCTAAAGTATCCGGTTAACCCTAAATAGCTTTGAACCCCCTTAATATTCGATGGTTTTGGGAAGTTTTGAACTGCTTTTATTTTGTCCGTCGACGGTCTTATAGTTCCATTTCCAATTATATGTCCTAGAAACTCGACTGACTTACATATCAGCTTACATTTCTCCCATTTTATAATAAGACCGTTCTCCATTGCAATTTTCAACACGACTTTAAGTTTTTCTAGGTTTTCTTCTTCAGTTTTCGCCGGTATTACTAAGTCGTCCATGTAGATTAGTAAGTAATCTTGCCGTAAAAGATCTCTGAAAACTGTGTTGATAAAACGTTGGAACACAGAGGGTGAGTTGCATAATCCGAAAGGTACTTTTAAAAATTCGTATTGTCCGTCGGGTACAATGAATGATGTATATTTCCGGCTAGAAGGACTAATGTCTACGTGAAAAAACCCATTTTTTAGGTCCAACGTGGAAAATACACGAGCCTGGTAGAGCTTTTCTAAAACCTCCTCTATAATGGGTAGAGGGAATCGGTCCTTAACCACTTTGCTGTTTAGCTTGCGATAGTCCATGCATATCCGATAACTGCCGTCCTTTTTCTTTGCTAAGACTATCGGGCTGGCGAAGTCAGATTTACTGTTTTGAACTATGCCGTCCTGAAGCCACTGAATTATCTGATTATTGACAATCTCTTTTTCTTTTGGGGCCAGTCTCTTTCCTTTCTGGTACACCGGTAGTTCGTCGGTTAGTATAATATCCATTTGCACACAAGAATTTGCTACTTTGTTGGGTTTGTAATTTCTTATCATATTGTCCAATTCATTTCTGATTGGTACATTCCTGATGTTATACAATATTTCGTTATTGTCTTCGGAAGTTAGGCTTTCTACATCTAACAACTCAATGAAGCTCTTTTCCTCATATTCACTATTTCTCATTATATTTTTCTTTACCGTTACTTTCCCATCGGTAATGGACACAATTGTCCTTTCCAGCAGATTCTCACCCAGAATAACGTCCTCGGCTAGCCATTGGTCGGGAACAACTTGAAAGCGTATGTCTTCATACATCTCAGAATGGATTTCTACCTTCACTGAACATGATCCTAATGTTTTTACGAAGTTGCTTGACCCAAAACCTAACAGGTTGATACCGGGTGAATCGCATTTGGGTGCATTTACTTTTTCTTGAATTGACTGTTTCATGAGCGATACATCGCTACCTGTGTCAATAAGAGCACTTAGGTCTTTGCCATTTACGTTCGCTACAGTATTTGCAAATCCCATTGAAACTCGATTTACTTGCTGTGATCTTGTGGGGCAGTTGGCTGAAATATGGCCAAAATTATTGCATTGAAAGCATCGCGTTCCTTTGCTTTTATCTGGACATTCGGAAGAAACGTGTGACAACGCGCCACAATTTGCGCATCTTTTCTTTTCTGGTTGAATTTGTTGGTTTGAAGAGCTTGTTCCAGCAACTTGACGCTGAAATTTTCCGGGTGGTTTGTGAACGCTAGCGGAATTGATGCTATCCGCCATCATTCGTTTCATGGTTTCGTACGTTTTATACTTGGTCTTTAATTCCGTTATATTCGAGGCCTCGAACAGCACGCTTTTGTTAGTAACCGTATCTGGTATTCCTTGGATGATATACAGCAACAACGATTCCTCATCCACCTTTCCCATGTTCGAAATTTGCTTCATTGTGAACATGTACTCGAGAAAAGTTTCGGCCTGTTGTTTCTTACGGCTTTCCAACCTTTTGTGTACCTCGAGACTCGAAATGTCAGTGCTGAACTCTTTACTAAGTGTCTGTTTGAGCTCTTCATACGAATATATACCCGTTTGGCCTTCTATTGCGAGCTTGGCCGCACCTGTCAGAAGGCGTCTGGTGTATAGGTATTTTTGCACTTCTGACCACTCGCACACTTTGGAGATTTCTTCGAATTCGTGTATCCAGGTGTCAAATTTTTTCCCGGACTCGCCGGAAAATTTCTCCAGCGATTCCTCAATATCGCGAAATACAAATGAGTTACCTGGCATTTTACCCGACTTTTCGTGTTCTTGTTGGTTTTTTTGTTCGGCCTGTGTTATATGCGTCTGTTTTCCGTCCTCGTCGCTTTCGTTGCCTTCTACTTCCGCTGCCGTAGAAATATCCAATTCCGTCAGGCTGTTTGCTTTCAGCGCTTCCTTTATGCGATCTACCAGATCCTGCTTTACGTTGTATCGTACTGGAAGGTTTTTTTCCCTCAAAATTTGCTGTAATTTTTTAACAGTTAGATCCGTTATCCCTTCCATAAAGTGATTATGTTCTAGAATTCTTCGTAACTGTTTATTTACCCCACCGTTTAACTTTCCGATTTTGTATTTCTTTCCGTAGCGATTTATACTCACTTTTCACTCATTTATTGTGTTTCTTTTTCAGCACGCGCCGTTTGCTCTTTTCATTACTTGATCTTTGCACTTTTCGTCACGTGGTTCGTTCACTTCTCGTCACTTGTCCTTTGCACTTTTAGTTACTTGTCCCTTGCACTTTCCGTCACTTGTCCTTTGCACTTTCCGTCACCTGTCCCTTACACTTTCCGTCACTTGTCCTTTGCACTTTTCGTTACTTGTCCTTAGCGCTTTCGATCCCGTTTTTCAGCCAATTTTCTGTTCTTATTTCGCTTTGGCTTTCGCCCACTTCTGACACCATTTGTGGGATCGATCGAATGGTTTAAACAAGAAAACAACTCGGTTTCTAAACGAACATCAATTTATTCACGTAGAGACACGGAGCTGACTTGGCGAAGGTACACGTTTTTCTCCGTGGTCGCTTTCGAACGCGGCGACAGCATATTCCAGAAAGAATGCGCTATCACGATGCTGGCACTAACTTGTTCTGCGTACTCTCCGTGTTGTCGGGTGCCCGTGATGTCTCTGCCCGTGTTGCCGCTCCTACATTCATGAAAAAGAATACATCCACTTTACACCCCCTTAAAGGTCGAATTTCAAAAAATCTGGAAAAATTTTCCTAAGTATTCATATGAAGAATCCGTACAATAAAAATGAATTCAATATTTGAAAAGACCTAGTAGATATGACGAAAATCGTGAAAATATATGCATTTTATATTAACTGATAATTTTTAGCCCCCCCCCTCCCCTTCTGAACGCCAATGAATATTCAAATTTTTTTTATCAGAATTACTTTTCTAGTTGATTTACATATACGTACCTATTTTCAACTTCCTAGCATAAGCCGCTCGCAAGTAAGGAAAAACACCCCCACCCTCGTACCATGCTACCCCTAAAAAAAAAAAAAATAATTCTTTTGTTTTTCTGGTGCCATTGGTTTGTGAGATATCGTAATGTTAAGTATTTCAACCCCACCCCCGTACGCCACTACCCCCACCCAAAAATTTTGTTTCAATCTACTGTCCTAGTATAACTACAGATATTTGTCAAGTTTTAATTGTTTGCCATTACCTGTTTAGGAGATATGGATTTTAGAATGTGTCGATCTCGGCATTTTTGCGTTTCGGACGCATTATTTCCCCCTCCACTCCCACACCCCTTCACCCATATCAACATTTTTTTTGCAAATGGGTCCACTATCGAAGCTCTATAGAAATTCCAAGTTTCAGTTTCCTACCATGAGTGGTTGCTGAGATCTAGAAACCAAAATTTTTCGTCTAAAAAGCTTCCCCCAACTTCCCCCACACACTCTCACCCCTCAAAAAAATTCCACTTCTAGGGGTCTACCATGTCTATTCAGAAAAAAATTCAATTTAATAGCCAGCTATAATTCCTCAAATGAGTTTGCAGTCGGCGGACGGCGGACGGCGCACAGACGGAGTGAAATTTTTTTTTGCTTTTTTGGCGTTTATTAGTCATAAAACGTGTATAAAAAAAGGTAGCAAATTTTTTTTTTAAAAATTCGATAACAATACTTTATTATTAAAATAATAAAGTAAAATGGAATTCAATTTTATCCTCTGGCTCATCATTTAGTGAAGGGACGAAAAAAAACATCAACATCCCAACACAAAGAAAACATGTAAAAATTAGTTAATCAAAACAGTTGAATTAATAACAGTCTAGTCAGAGAAGTGGAATACATTGGCATTCTTATTAACTTCCCTCGCGAGACGCGCAATCGGTTCATTCATACCATAGTTCGTCCGGTGAAAACCAATCTGCAGAAGTCTAGGATGCCTCGGTAAAAATTTACCGATGGATAACTGGATCAGATCTATCAATTCTCACAAATTTACGCTGAATCGGCTCAATTCTACCAATATGCTCATCATAATATGGCGACCAAACTTGGGAAGCATATTCAAGGTGGGATCTAACGAAAATGTTATAAAGACTTAGTCTAATAAAGGGATTATTAAATTCCTTAGACAAGCGTGTAATAAATTCCAACATAGAGTTACCCTTTTGCACAATTTTATTGATATGCAAAGTAAAATCTTTTTTATGGTCAAATGTAACACCCAAATCAATAATGGAACTAACACGATCAAGACTGCAGTCATTAAGATTATAAGTAATAACAAATGGGGATACCCTCCTAGTGAATGACATCACATGACATTTATTCAAATTCAATCGAAGACTATTATGGTGACACCAATCGCTAAAATGAATCAAATCCTCCTGAAGGAGATTGACAGTACTGGAAGTAACAGACCTAAAAATGTTAATGTCATCAGCGTAAATGAGTACTTCCGAATTCCTAAGAATTGTAGCAACATCGTTAATAGCTAGGATAAACAAAAGTGGCCCCAAATGACTTCCTTGAGGAAAACCAGAATGCGAAATAAAGGGCTCCGAAATACAATCACGAAAGAGAACTTGATAAGTTCTATTCGATAAGTATAAGTTAATCCAGTTAATGAACCAAGTAGGAAAACCCAACTAGTCAAATTTTAATAAAATAATAGAGTGCGGTAAACTATCAAAAGCCTTACTGAAATCAGTATAAATACAATCAACCTGCTTTCCCTCCTCAATACCCACAATGGATTTATTCGTAAACTCCATCAGATTAGTGACCGTAAACCTATTTTTCACAAAACCATGTTGTCTACTGGAAATTATGGATTTACAGTGAAATGACATGCACTCATACACAATACACTCAAAAAGTTTAGGAATAGCAGAAAGTTTAGCAATAGGCCTGTAATTTACAATAACAGATTTTGCTCCATTCTTATGAGTCGGGATGATAAAAGAAGCTTTCCACATATTGGGGAAGATCCTTGTTTTTAAAGATCTTTGAAAAAGGCGGGAGAGTGGTTCAGCAATAGAGAGACAGCAGCGTTTAAGAACAACAGCTGGAACACCATCCGGTCCAGGAGAAGAGACATCCTTAAGACGAGATATGTGATTAACTACATCACTGCATGAAATTGGAATGCTGGATAATGTAGTTGAAGTAAAATCCCCAAGGTTGGCAAAGTAAGACTTATCAGGAATAAAACTACTACAAGTAAAAGATCTACTGAAGAAGGTGGCAAAAAATTGCAAATAGTGGATTGATCACTACTATTTCTACCCAGAAATTGAAAAGAAGCCGGATATCCATCGGACTTACGCTTGCAGTTAACAAATTTCCAAAGTTTCTTTGGGTCTTTAATAATATCCGTCTGCATTTTTAGTAAATATTCAGAATACAAGCGCGTTGATAAGTCTTTGAACAAGTAAAAATATTCATTATACAAACACAAATCCGAGTTAATCTTCGTTTTGATATACCTTTTCCAGGCAGCATTACGAGAATTACGAATTGAACGCAATTCACTAGTGTACCAAGGATAGGAAGATGAGATATTTTTAACAGGGACGTCATTTCAGTTTTTTCCAGGGGGGGGGAGGGGGCAAGATGTTATGAATGTATATATTTTTAAATGTATATATACATATGTTATATATAATATATGAAAATACAAAATTCAGGGGGGGCCCATGCCCTCCCTGCCCCCTCCCCACAAATGACGTCCTTGCTTGTCAACAAACGTAATGCTTCCTTGTGCTTCACCACTATGAACTATTTCGAACAAAAATGACTACAACTAAAACAAAACACAGCATTCTGATTAATGGAGTATTCAATCCATGTAAATTGTTCAAAATAACTGCATTGAAATCGGCGCTTCGCTATCTGGGGGTATTCCTTCAGTATTGGCTGAACGAGGTCATTGTGATAAAAACGTGATATAGTATATCAATAATTGACACATCATTTTCTGGTAATACTTCTGAATAAACTTTATCTTTTACATTTTTACTTGAAGATTTATTGTATTGCATCAACTGATTGCGCAGATTGGAGGGAGTCTAGCTTCTTAATACCATCAATGGTTTGCTCGGAATCAAGAATTTGTTTTTATTTGTTTCATCTGGGTTTGGTACACTCTTTCTTTTCAAAAAGTTATACATCGACGACTGTATTGATTTTTTTGACAATATCAGTCTGAAATAGACAAAAGTAAATACCCGAAAACTTTTTTTATTTTATTTTTAATTTCTTCATAATAACGGGTGTTTCAACAAGGACTACCAACTTTGTTTTGAAATAAAAATGAAATGGATTTGAATTTTGTGGAGCTTTTATTATCAATTGGAAGTACATTCGACTCCATTATGTTTTGAATATGACATCATTTAAATGTCCGCCGCGGCTGGCCTTACAAGCCTCCATCCGAGACCTCCAATTTTCGATGACTCACTCACATAAATCGGGTGTAACTTTCACAATTTTGGTCTGAATGTTGCGTTTGAGGTCTTGAATTGAAGCTGGACTATTGGCGTACACGAGCTATTTCAAATAACCCCAAAGGAAGAAGTCGCACGGTGTTAAATCGCAAGATCTCGGAGGCCATGGGACAATGCTGCCGCGAGAAATTAACCGATTGGGAAAATTTTCGTTCAAAAGAGCCATTGTTTCGCGACTTGTGTGACAGGTTGCACCGTCTTGTTGCAAAAACATGTCTTCCGCATCCAAATCTTCCAAATTGGGTAAGAAAAAATCAGTTAACATGGCTCTATAGCGCACTCCATTCACCGTAACGGCCGTTCCGTGTTTATTCTCGAAGAAGTAGGGACCAATGACACCGCCCGACCATATTCCACACCAAACGGTTACTTTTTCGGGATGCAATGGTGTTTCCAATATCTCACGTGGATTTTCCTCTGCCCAGAAACGACAATTTTGTTTGTTTACGTAGCCGTTTAGCCAGAAATGGGCTTCATCGCTAAAGATGATTTTTGAACCAAAATTGCGATCAACGGCCAAGTGCTCTAACGCCCAATCTGCGAAATCTCTACGCTTCGGATGGTCAAGTGGCTTTAATTCCTGTGTCAACTGAATCTTATACGGGTGCCAGCCCTAATCTTTCCGCAAAATTTGCCATGTGGTGGTCGTTGAAAGCCCAAGTTGTTGGGCACGTCTTCGAACCGAAACATTTGAGCGCGCACGGGTATTCTCGACAACAGCAGCAATATTTTCGACACTTCTGGCTGGTCGCACACGTGTTGGTGTTCTTATGTCTTGTACTGAACCAGTCCTCTCGAATTTATTCACCAAAAAGCGGATATAGCCTTCGTCTGGCTCTGTAAAACGAGCATATCTGCTGCGAAGAGCGCTTTTCGTTAACCGCGGAGAACGCGAATTTTTGTAAAACAATTGCACCATTTCTATACGTTGTTACACTGTAAATCTTTCCATGATGAAATGGAGAACCTTTCTGAGTAATTAGGTAAAATTAGATGTCAGAAATGTCATAGAGTTGCCAGTCTACAGCCTTTCAAAGTTGGTAGAGCCCAATGAAACAAATATCTCATTTCTTTATATATAATTTTTTTATTTTAATTTCTCATGCATGGCTCCGATCTATGCGTTTCTAATTTTTGGGTAGAACTAAACTTAAGCCCTCAGATTCCATCTAGAGTCTAAAAACCTTAACACTAGTAAGTAAATGAACAAGCTTGCGTGACGATCGAATCTCGCAAGAAAGTTGGGATCGATGGTCTAACGATATTTTTTTGAGTCAGATTTGACTTTGACGTAAGAGGTGCATTTGTCGCAACGTTTAATTGTTTAATTTAATTGTTTATTTATATTCATAAACATACAATAAGATTTTTGAAGTGAAAAACACAAAAACCACTTGCAAAACACTTGTTACAGCAGATTCCTAGAGCAATTTTGATGCAATTTGCTAATGTAAACGTTATGGAAAGAAATGTCGCAAGTGCTAGTGTACACGAGACCTTAGAAACTTTAAGATTTAGAATCACTAAGTTAAAAGTATTCGAAGAATAGATAAAATTATTTATTTTTTTTCGATCAGTTTCAGTGGAAAAATTTTGCATGTTATTTTTAATAAATTTTGATAACTGAAGGCAGTCATCCCGTGTGACGGTTTCCAAAAATTGGTTTTTTTTTTTTTCATTAATTACATTCAAATATAGTGTTGAATATGTGGGCGGAGTGATATTTCGATATTCGAAGCCGTTCGGAAGTTACAGGCCGTTATATTCACTAACCTCCTATGTTGTTTCGAATATAATGAAAAGTTTAGTCGCGTTTTTCTCAAAACCATGTTTTTGAAATCGGTAGACACGATATCTCAAAATCTATCGATCGAATATCTTTGAAATTTAGTAAGCTCTTTCAGTACTAATATATAGTCTCCAAACTAAGATAATTGTGATTCATCAAGCCGTTTTTTTTTGTCGACCTGAAGAAGTCATAAGAATACACTAAAATTGACGACAAAAAGTTCAATAAGCTGCCAAAAATTCCCTGTTCAATATTTTTTGATAATCCTAGTTGCAAGACTAGTTCAAACTTCACAGATTAAAAGGCTGTTTGATTTTTTTAATTGAGATAAATAGAACGCGCGCAATCGTGTCTACCGAAAACAAGGTTTTTTGAAAATGGGTGGCTAAGTTGCCATGTATCTAAGCAATGACCTACATTTTGGGGTTGAAAAAATTCTTAAGTTTGCTCAACATGTGCATAAATATATGGTAGAAAGTTCACAGTTCTATCATTATTAAGTTCGTCAGAACAAATTCCAAAAAATGGCGTAAAAAGGAGCCTGCACACGGGATGACCCCCTTAAGCAATATTGAATATTAAAATTTCTATTAGTAATGCCGGTTTTCCTCTAAACGGACAAAACAGAAACTCAGCAAAAGCTCGTCTCGAAAAAAACAAGACTTCGAGTTTTCACCATTTTTTTTCAAACTCGTGCTTTTTTCGACTGTTTTTCTTCTGTTTTTCGTGTCCCGATCAGAACCGGCAGCTTCATAAGGTTTCGGTGTGTTTCCATACTGAGTCCGCTTTGTGGAAACACTGAAGTTGTGTTTTGTTCAGTTTGTTTTTACTTTATTAGTAATAATACACGTTGTCATTTGTAGTGCGAACCGCTTACCGTGCCGTTTTCGACCTTACCGATAAGTGTGATTAGTGACCCATTAATGAGCTAACACTCAACCTTGACCTAGTTTCAATTCGACTCTTAATTTTTATCTGTTCTAAACAAATACTTTTAACATCGTCAACGACGTGTATCTGGTGTTTTCGATTCCCAATCCCAACAAAAACCATCTTTTGAAATGTCTTCACTATTATCGATCGAGTTATGTGGTGTCTGCGCTAAGGCAGTGGGTCATAATAATAACATTATATGCGATGGAATTTGTGAACGCAGTTTTCATACAGATTGTATCACATCTTCCCAGAGCTATACGTGTAGTGAGTGTTGTGCTATCAAGCCGTGTCATGTTTTGAGATTTTTAAAGTTGACCTCACTACGTATCGACTCGAGCAACACTGCACTAGAGGACCTGAAAAGTGTGTGCACGTTCATTGCTAATAAACTTAATAATCTGGTGGACAACGTAGTGAACTTGAGTGAGTGTGTTGAGGAATTTCGGGACTATGGATCCCAATTGGACAAAGTACAGTCTTGTTGTAGTATAATCCAACATGACTCATCTAAACTGACTAAAAAGTGGACTCAATCAGACTCTAAACTAACCACGATCATAAATAGTTTATCTGATGGTACTTTTGCTGACGGTTTTTCTGCACGCCCTGAAAACGATTCGCTTTTGGATGGAAATGCTGTTACCAATAAGCTGATCAGAATCCATGATGACATCAGGTCAGTCAAAGTACTAGCATCCAACGCTGACAAATCTTTAGCTACCTTATCGTGTAAATTGGACGACGCTTCCGAATCTAAAATTAACCGATCCAGCGACTTGACGTCGAAGCTTCTTGATTTCGAACGCGAACTAGCTGTTACCCGATTTGTTTGTAATAGCACTACTGATAATTTGCAGAATCAATCAACATCACAGCCCTCGCAAGACAACCTACATATACATATACGCAGACGAATCTTGGTTGAGCAATTCCATTGCGGAACAATTTTGTATCAAAGGCTGTAAGTGTGAAAAGCTACCAAACCGCAGAAACAGTAGGATTACGCCTAAATATTCAAATTTTAAACTATATATGCCCATGGAATATGACTGGCTCTTCTTCAATACTAAATCCGAAGTCTTCAAATGGAACAACATGGAAATTCGACACTGGAAGACGGATTTCAAACGAACCAATGAGAATAATAGTAAGACTAGTAATAGTAAAATTAGATTTAAAACTAACAAAGCTAAAACTTCTCCCAACTACAAACCTCGTGAAGCTCCCATTAATATTTCATCTAAACTAATTAGCACTGGTAACAATCCTTTGCCTAAAGCGACTAACACTCTTACTTCGAAACCTGTTACAGTTCCTAATCCTTACAAAAATTTCGTTCGCGGCGAAACTATCAATCCCTACCCTTCGTCTTGAGTACACATCACATCAGAAACCAATAATCATGACGACACTGATGCGCTTATTGCTGATAAAAATAACCCCCCTTTCCTTGATCCACTTCTCCCCCCGGTCGTAAAGAACTCAATAAATTCTGCGAAATCCGAAGAGAATAGATATCTCCTATCGCGGTTGAGAGAACATAGAATATTTGACAATGTGCGGCTGTATCTTGCTTACATGCACAATAAACCTGACTCAACCTGTATCAATGGGAAAACAAAAACCAGTCTGATACTATCTATCCAGCAAGAAGGGCTTCCTACGGATCTAGAAGCTTTACGACTGTTCTACATTCGATTCCATGAACAATTTAACCTCACGCCCGACCAAGTTCGAAAGGATCTCGCTACATTCGGTTCCCATGTTTCGTCGATGCATATTTCTCATATGCAGAAAAGTCGTGAAGATCACAACAGGTTTTTTCGTTCCTAACGTGAACGTTAGCTCTAGAAATAACCTACGATTATACCATCACAACGGCGGCGGTATTAGGGGGAAACTTAATAATCTTTTTATCGACGCTAAATAATGTCACTTCAACGTTTTGGTTATAACGGAAAGATGAAGAAATACTGGATAACAACTGGACCATTTACAGGAATGATAGGAATTATAGCGCTACCGGTCTAGCATTAGGAGGGGGTGTCCTTATCGCAGTTAACAGATCTTTATCCATCGAGACTGTAAGCACAAACTTCACACTGCTTTTCGAACATAAGTTTATCAGAATTAAGTTGATCAATAACTATGTTTATATTGGTGTTGTTTATATCCCTCCTAACTCAGAAGACCAGAAATACCATGACATTCTTGATATTTTACAAGGTGTCAACAGCTCCTTAAATGAGAATGATAATCTTTTCCTCCTTGGCGACTTTAATCGTCCAAGCATTTCTTTCATCACTAATCATTCAGATGACACTATCATACCTGGGAATCTTACGTCTGTTATTGACACCACTATCATAGACACGATGTATTGTAATGATATACATCAGGTAGTGCACTTTCCAAATAGAAACGGGAGATGGCTTGATATGATTTTTACAGACGCATATGATGAAGTGATTGTTAGCCCTGCATCTGACGCTGAGAATCTTTTCTCAAATACCCAACATCACTCTGCCATCATAGTAGACCTACCTTGTGACAATATGAATTTTGTTAACTCTTACAACAATAATGTTGTATTTGACTTCCGTAATGCCGATTTCATTAGTATTAATAATGAATTGTCTTCAATTGACTGGGCATTCCTTTTCTCATGTAATAATCTGGACAATGCTGTATCATCGTTTTACGAAGTGATTTTTGGGATTGTCATCAAATATGTGCCTGTAATCAAGCTGAAGGATAAAGTATCAGAACCATGGCTGGATAAAAGTCTCAGATCACTGCGGAACCAGAGAAATAAGTTCTTCAAAAAACTTAAGACAACGCGTAGGAGTAGCGACTACTCCTGATCTTCAGAAAAAATATGACAAGCTGGCCTCGGAATTCTCTTCAAAATCCCGAGCAGCGTATGAGTCTTATGTAAACAAAATTGGCGAAGATATTATTACTGATCCAAAAAGATTTTTCGATTTTGTGAATACAAAACGTAAAAGTTCAGGTTATCCCGTAACCATGTCCAATGGAATCAAGCAAACATCATGCAGGCGCGATATCTGCGATATGTTTGCCGACCGTTTTCGAGAAGTTTTTAGTCCCCAGTCGGAATCAACCGTCAGCGATCCTGACGATTCGGTCTCTTCACTAGCTGACAATATTGAGTTGTCCGCAGAGGAGGTGTTTGATGCCCTTACTAATATCGACGTCAAAAAAGGTCCTGGCCCAGATTTTATTCCTTCCTTATTTCTATCAAAGTGTGCCATTCAACTTTCAACACCTCTACACTTTCTATTCAACAAGTCACTGTCAGTAGGGATTTTCCCTTCGGCCTGGAAATCATCGCATCTCACGCCCATTCACAAGAATGGTGACAAACGAAACGTTGAGAACTACCGAGGTATTGCAATACTATCAGCCATACCGAAATTATTTGAAAAAATTATATGCGATAAACTCACTAATGTCATCAACCCCATTCTTAATGACCAGCAGCACGGTTTCAGAAAAGGGCGCTCAACCACGACTAACCTAATGATTCTTGTATCTGATACACTCTGCGCACTGGAGAATGGTCGCCAAATTGACGCAATATACACTGACTTCAGCAAAGCCTTCGACCAAGTAGATCACAATATTCTCATCTCTAAGTTAAAAAAGATCGGTATAACAGGACCCTTACTTGACTGGCTTCAGTCATATCTTAGTAATAGAACTCAATGTGTTAAGTTCCAAGGCTTCATTTCCAACGAAATATCAGTGTCCTCTGGTGTACCCCAAGGAAGTCATTTGGGACCTCTTTTGTTCAATATCTTCATTTCAGATCTCTCAGAGGTATTAGAAGGTGTTCCGCATCTTTTATACGCCGATGATCTGAAAATATATTATTCCATTAGCTCCCCTGCGGATGCTGTATTCCTGCAATCCAAGCTCTTGGCACTAGATGGATGGTGTAGTCAAAATAAACTAAAGCTTAATGTAGGTAAATGTCACGTGATAAGCTTCACACGTAAGGAATCCACTTATCACCATAACTATACCCTAAGTGGAAATGATTTAAATCGAGTTGAGCATATTGAAGACCTCGGCGTGCTGCTTGATAACAAACTATGCTTTAAATCTCACTACAACAGAATAATCTCAAAGGCCAACAAACTTCTAGGTTTTATTAAAAGAAGGGCTAAAGAGTTCAAAAATGTTTGGGTCACTAAATCATTATTCTGTTCCCTTGTTCGCCCTCTCCTGGAATATGCATGTCCTATTTGGGATCCCTTTTTCCAGATATATAGCAGCAGAATAGAGTCAATCCAGAAGCAATTTCTTCTTTTTGTTCTAAGGGACTTGTATGACCCTAGAGACTTTGATAACCTTCCACACTACACAGTTAGACTACAATTGTTAAATCTTCTACCGCTTAGCTCTAGAAGAACTATGCTAACATCCTGCTTCACCTTAGATGTTTTGAATGGTGATGTTAAGGTTGATCACCTTACAAACAAAATCGACTTAATGACACTGTCAGGCTGATGAGACATTCAAAACCTTTTAAGGAATATCCCCATCGTACTGATTACGGTCAAAATGAACCCATCAATAGATGCTGTAGAACATTTAACAATCTCATCGTACACTTCACGCCTCCAATAAGCAAGACAACATACAAACAGAAACTTCGTTCGATTTTATCAGCGCCTCCTCCCCAAGTTTAACCCATCAACCAGTGCCTCTAATTAATTTATACTATTCTAACTAAATTAAGTTAAATTAAGTTAAAGTATATTGTATTAATTTTAAATTAATTTATGTTAATATTGAATCTGTATTTAGGTATATCTTGTTTGATAAATAAATAAATAAATAAATTTGGAAATTTAAATTATTATTGTTATTGATTTAAAAAAAAAAAAAATTTGCTGCCCTCAAAATTTTTCTGTGTACTTTTCATGACTAGTAGACACGAAAAAAGCAATAAAAATTTTCACTCCGTCTGTCCGCCGTAAGCCGTACGCCGTACGCCGTACGTCGACCGCCAAAATCCTTTGAAGGCTTGTAGCTCTCAAGCCAGTGGAGCTATTAAGTTAAAATTTTTTCTGGGAATAGACTGGGTAGACCCCTTGAATTGAATTTTCAGGGGTATGGGTGTGAGGGGGAAGGTGGGGGAAGCGTTTTAGACTAAAACTTTTGGTTTCTAAATCTCAGCAACCGCTTATGTTAGGAGACTGAAACTTGGAATTTCTATAAAGCTTTGATAGTGGACCAATTTGCAAAAAAAATTTATGATATGGGTGAAGGGGTGTGGGAGTGGAGGGGGAAGCAATGCCTCCGAAACGCATAAAAGTGGAGATCTACACATTCTAAAATCTATATCTCTTAAACCGTTAATAGCAAGCAATTAAAACTTAACAAATATCTGTAGTTATACTAGGAGAGTAGATTGAAACAAAATTTTTGGGTGGGGGTAGTGGCGTACGGGGGTAGGGGGTGAAATACTTAACATTACGATATCTCCCAAACCAGAGGCACCAGAAAAACACAATTCGGTTTGAATATAAAGCTTGATAAATTAAGATTGCTCAAAGTAAAATCTTTGAAGGGGGCGGGGGAGTACGTAAGTGGAGGGGATAACAATTTTTCAAAAATAACACGTTTCATATCTCAATAACAGTGTAAGATGGATGCTTCAAATTTTTACCAGAAGTAGGCCTACCAAAATTCTAGTGGGGAAAAAAAGTTTGGGGGTGTGGGTGTAGAGGGTGAGGGTGGGGAAGGGTGAGACAGAAAAAGTTCCGATGCTTATATCTTAAGAATCTATAATGATAGGAAGCTACAACTTGGTATTTAGATAGAGCTATAGTAGTGGCATGGTGGAAAAATAATTTTTTTTTTAGGGGTAGTATGGTACGGTGGTGGGGGGTGTTTTTCCTAACTTCAGAACGGCTTATGCTGTTAAGTTGAAACTCGGTACGTATATGTAAATTAACCAGAAAAGTAATTCTGATGAAAAAAAATTCGAATATTCATTGGCGTTCAGAAGGGGGGGGCAAAAAAAAATATCGGTTAATATAAAATGCATATATTTTCACGATTTTCGTCATATCTACTAGGTCTTTCGAAATATTGAATTCATTTTTATTCTACGGATTCTTCATGTGAATACCTAGAAAAAGTTTTCAAGATTTTTAGAAATTCGACCCCTAAGAGGGTGTAAACTGGTTGTATACTTTTTCATGAATTCCACCATGTTTCTCAGGTCTGATCAGATATCGAATATCTTTTCACTTCCCCAGGTTTGTTTAATAATCACCTATTTTTAAGTTTTGTTTTTTTCAACCTCTATACCGCATCCCGGAATATGACCCAATTATTTAATTCATATGTTACACCCTTTTCTAACCGCTTCCCGAACTTCTTGTTAGGTTTTCAGTCACATAGTAACATACACCGCATCCCCGAATTGAACGCGTTCTGAACTTCTGCCGGAAAAATAATACAGTTGCGCCCAGGCTGTTGGCAGATTTTTTTATTTTTATAATGTAACATTTGTAAATGGATGATATTGACCGCTTGGAGTCAAAAATGTATTTCTTTAAGGTTTTTAGACTCTAGATGAAATCTGAGGGTTTAAGTATAAGTTTAATGCTACCCAAAAGTTAGAAACGCATAGATCGGAGCCTCGAACAAGATAAAGTTATGTATTGTTTCCTCCATGCATGAGAAATTAAAAAAAAAATTAATTTAGAGAAACGATATTTTTATTTTTACGAAGAGATTAAAAATAAAATAAAAATAGATTTTGGGTATTTACTTTGGTCTATTTCAGACTGATAATCTCAAAAAAATCAATACAGTCGTCGATGTATAACTGTTTTGTATTAGTTGTCGTCATTTTTGTTCCCAAATAGTTCGTAGTGGTGAAGCACAAGGAAGCATTACGTGTTTGTGACAAGCAAGGACGTCATTTGTTGGGGGCTGGGAGGGCATTTGCCCCATCCCCCTGAATTTTGTATTTTCATATATTATATATAACATATGTATATTTACATATAAAAATATATGCATTCATAACATCTTGCCGCCACCCTGGAAAAAACTGAAATGACGTCCCTGCAGAGAAGTGAGACAAATGCGACGACGTCTGCACTCAACTCAATCGCTGCATGCTGGTCCCTGGCTGCATGTCATTTCCAGTATACTATATGTACAGCACATATATCTTTATGGGCTAGATATTATTTGTTGTTCTAATATCTTGATCGTAACAGAATGTTAGTTTAATTAAGATGTAGGTAATGCAAACAGGAATAACACACTTACTAAGAAAAAAAACCATAACACTTTCTTTATTCTAAATAACAAAAATATACTTCAATTCATTATACATAATTTACAAAATAAACTTTTTTCCTAGTTTTACACAGTTCTTCTACATGTCCTTAATTACATAAATATGTGGTAAAAAGCGATAGCAGCTTAAGTCGAGAAAATAATTAGACAGTTATCAAAATTGATAAAAAAATTATATTAGGAGATCTTATTTAATGGAATTTAATAATTTATCACAGCAGTAATCAATTCATCAAACAATGAACATTAAGTTCTTTTATGCAAAAACTAATAATATGGTCGGTCTATAGGATTTTCAGATGATACCTTTTTCATCCCCTATTACACGAATCGGCTAAATTTTCGGCTGTCGGTTAAACCGAAATTTCTTCGGCTAGATCTCGATGAAATCGGCTAAATCTAGCCGATTTTCGGCTAAATTGGCAACACTGTGCTTCTCCCATTATTCTTCTTACGATTCACACGCGGATGAAATCGGAACTATGATTCAAGCAACCATGTCACATCAATTTTATGATTGACCCAACCATTATATTATTAAAGAAGGTTGCGTGAATCATACACCAAGGTTCTGAATTCAGAACTATGATTTAAGCAACCATGTCACATAAATTGTATAATTGCCCCAACAATCATATTAGTAAAGAAGGTTGCGTGAATCATACACCAAGGTTCTGAAATTAGAACTATGATTCAAGCAATCATGTCACATAAATTTTATGATTGACCCAACCATTATATTATTAAAGAAGGTTGCGTGAATCACACACCAAGGTTTCCACAATCATAATTTTGTTTGAGCTAAACATGTTACATGTTGTAACATAGTTGTGGCAACTATAACCTCAATCATAGTAAGGTTCTCCAAAAATATGGTTGCCACAATCATATTTTTTCTTTGAGTGTACATATTAATTTTTTTTAAAGATGGAAACAACTGTCAGAAATGAATTAGTCTTACATATAGGAATTTTACGCAATTCAGCCGATCCAGTTATACTATTGCATCCATGATATGGATACATTCATCTATGGAGAGTGCCAGTGAAAATCTCATTTTCAAAAGAATCGGAGATGAAAAGGTTACAAATTTCGTCATTTTATGAAGTAAAATAAAACAAAAATAATAAGTAAAAATAAAATAATAAAGTAAAACAATTAATTTTTATTAACAATTTCAATTAAATCATTTTCATTTCATTTTCGTTAATAATTTATTTTATTATGTATTGAATTTTACTTAGGATTTAACATTTTAAAATATTCGTGATGAACAGGAGGTATATGGTATATGGCAATAAGTCCATCATGTCCTTATATTTTTCATACAAAGAAGGTAATTTTTTGTTTGAGAAATTAGTTGGTCTTCCTCGCTGTGATGGTGATAAGTCGATAGTTTTGAATTCAGCATGTCGATGCACCGAAGTTTTGCATAATATTTTGTATGGTGTATCCCTTGTAACTCTGATCCAGCACACACTTTCACAGATTCTCCATCGGTATTTTTCTTACTTTTGAAAATCAATTCCTCCAAATGTCGGGTTGAAAAAAAATTTTCGCGCTTCATTTCATGTACTAGGGTAAAGTACCCAGTCCTGAGCCCCTCATCAGTAATGAGCCCCCTTTGCAAATTTTCACCAATAGGCAAGAATATGCTTGGCTTAGCTAAATTTTGTTTTTACTGTATTATTTATAATACAGTATTGTTATCGATTTTTAAAAAAAAAAAATTTGCTGCCCTCAAAATTTTTTTGTCCACGTTTCATGACTAGTAGACGCGAAAAAAGCAATAAAAATGTTCACTCCGTCTGTACGCCGTACCCCGTACGCCGTACGAGGTACGCCGTACGCCGTACGTCGACCGCCCCAAAATCTTTGAAGGCTCGTAGCTCTCAAACCAGTGGAGCTATTAAATTAAAATTTTTTCTAAGAATAGACTTGGTGGACCCCTTGAATTGACATTATTTTCCGGGGAGGAGGTGTAAGGGAGAAGGCGGGGTAAGCGTTTTAGACGAAAAATTTAGGTTTCTAGATCTCAGGAACCGCTTGTGGTAGGAGGCTGAAACTTAGAATTTCTATAGAGCTTTGATAATGGACCCATTTGCAAAAAAGAAAACAGATATGGGTGAAGGGGTGTGGGAGTGGAGGGGGAAGCAATGCGTCCGAAACGCAAAAAAGTCGAGATCGACAAATTCTAAAATCCATATCTCCTAAAGCGTTAATAGCAAGCAATTAAAACTTAACAAATATCTGTAGTTATACTAGGAGAATAGATTGAAACAAAATTTTTGGGTGGGGGTAGTGACATACGGGGGTGGGGTTGAAATACTTAACATTACAATATCTCCCAAGCCAGTGGCACCAGAAAAACAAAATTCGGTTTGGATACAAAGCTTGATAAATAAAGATTGCTCACAGTAAAATCTTTGAAGGGGGCGGGGGAGTACGTAAGTGGAGGGGATAAGAATTTTTCAAAAACAACACGTTTCATATCTCAATAACAGCGTAAGATGGATGCTTCAAATTTTTACCAGAAGTAGGCCTAATAGAACCCTAGTAGGGAAAAAAAGTTTGGGGGTGTGGGTGTAGAGGGTGAGGGTGGGGAAGGGTGAGAAAGAAAAAGTTTCGATGCTTATATCTTAAGAATCTATAATGATAGGAAGCTGAAATTTGGTATTTAGACAGAGCAATAGTAGTGGCATGGTGGAAAAATAAAATTTTTTTTAGGGGTAGTATGGTACGGTGGTGGGGGGTGTTTTTCCTAACTTTAGAACGGCTTATGCTGTTAAGTTGTAACTCGGTACCTATATGTAAATTAACTAGAAAAGTAATTCTAATAAAAAAAAATTTTAATATTCATTGGCGTTCAGAAGGGGGGGGGGCAAAAAAAACTATCGGTTAGTATAAAATGCATATATTTTCACGATTTTCGTCATGTCTACTAGGTCTTTCAAAATATTGAGTTCATTTTTTTCTACGGGTTCTTCATGTGAATACCTAGAAAGTGTTTTCAAGAATTTTTTGAAATTCGACCCCTAAGAGGGTGTAAACTGGTTGTATACTTTTTCATGAATTCCACCATGTTTCTCAGGTCTGATCAGATATCGAATATCTTTTCACTTCCCCAGGCTTGTTTAATAATCACCTATTTTTAAGTTTTGTTTTTTTCAACCTCTAGACCGCATCCCGGAATATGACCCAATTATTTAATTCATAAGTTACACCCTTTTCTAACCGCTTCCCGAACTTTTTGTTAGGTTTTCAGTCACATAGTAACATACATCGCATCTCCGAATTGAACGCGTTCTGAACTTCTGCCGGAAAAATAATACAGTTGCGCCCAGACTGTTGGCAGATTTTTTCGTTAAATACCATTATTGTTTATTGTCAGTTCGACATCACTTTCCATTTGGAAGGAGAACTGTCGGAAGAAATATTTCGTGCCGAACGGACTGGCCTCCTAAAAAAAATTTATAGTATAGTTTTTATTCGTAATATTTTTATAAAGCGACAACCTTCCCTTTTAAAATAAGCCCTATTTTATTATTCTAGGATAAACATTACCGGAGATATAAATTTTCGAAGAGGACTCGGACACCTTTTTTGAGCAAACACATTTTCACATACTACATATAACAAAAAATTTTTGATAGAAACCAAAAATGGTATTTCAATTATTTTTTCCACTAGTTCTTCAATCGCAAGCATTTTCAAAAGAATTGGACATGGTAAGGTCACAACATTGGCGATTCTTGATTACTCTTTAATTAACGATTACAATAATTCATTAATCTTGAAAGTGGGGCAAGTCCATTCAGGTATAACTAAATCTTTATTTTCTCCAGCCAGCACTAAATTTACTATTGGATAATAAACTTACATTAAAGTGCTTACAGGGTGTAACCAGTACTGAGGCTCAAACGACAATGGGAGATAAAAGAACTCGTCCTGAGTAGAAAATCGTTTGACACATACTCCCGTTTCTGCACCGTTAAGGAGATAGCGCGATTTTAAGGACGAAGAAATTTCATCGTACCTGTGATCACTGTTTGATCTCTAACTTCTGCTGTACTAAGCGTAACGTAATAATTCTGGGCTCGTTGGAGAGGACACAAATTCTTCTTTCTAATTGCTGTTAGCTGTGTCAATCAGTGTTATACTTTTTGAGAAAAATTCATTTAAATGACACAAAAATAATAAAAAATTAAAAAAGAATACCAAAAAGTCCTGTTTTCTCCAAGAAGGACCTAATTAACCACCAAATTTTATTACATTTTCGAAAGCCCATAAAGTTTCACTATACGTTTGAATACAGCATTTTTTTATAGGTTGAATTGTAAAGGAGCGGGGATAACAGTTATCAAGCACGTTCCCTTCAAGTAAATCTGGTTTGACACCCGTCATTCGAAGGAGTATGATTAATAATAGTGAGAACGAAATAAAAGAGTTGAAGTATAATCTATTACGTTTATTTAGTTTACTACGTTTACAAATTTTGTGTATTCTTTTTTAATTTTTTATTATTTTTGTGTCATTTAAATGAATTTTTCTCAAAACACTGATAACACTGATTGACACAGCTAACAGCAATTAGAAAGAAGAATTTGTGTCCTCTCCAACGAGCCCAGAATTATTACGTTACGCTTAGTACAGCAGAAGTTAGAGATCAAATAGTGATCACAGGTACGATGAAATTCCTTCCTCTTTAACGGTGCAAAAAGGGGAGTATGTGTCAAACGATTTTCTACTCAGGACAAGTTCTTCTATCTACCATTTTCATTTGAACCTCAGTACTGGTTACACCCTGTATAATTCGTTTGCAGTAAACGATTCGTTTGCTCAATGAATCTATTAAATATTACCGTATGCATGGTAACTAAAAATGTATATGGCCGATCTAGGTGCTAATTAAATTGTTACCAACTGAATTCTTAATATGGTAATAAAATGTGCATATAAAATTTAGTTCGGTTTTAAATTTATAGAGAATACCTGTAACCTACAGAGAATAGGTAACTAAGTCTCAAATTAGGAGCAGTTCAATATTGTGTTCAAGACTTAAAAGATTATAGGGAGAAACTGAACAATCTTTAATGTTATTCGCTAATAAAAAGAAGTATAATAAAACAAGTATAATTTCAATGTGTTGTATAAAAAAGTTTTCAATTACTAAATTAACCTATTTAATACTGGTTTTTTTTCCAAATTTCAATGAAGTTCAAAGTGAATCTCTTGATGAAATTGTGCAAACAGATAACATTAACACTTTTAGTTACCATTCCATAAACTCTAATAAAAATATATTATCTCGTAAGCGCCGGTATCTTATTTTTCCGGAAGGAAGCTCGCTGCAAGTGGGTAAGTGTATTAGTTACTTCATGAATCTATTAAAATTAGGGAATATACGCACTTACACCAAAACAGCCTCTAGGAGAGATTTGACAGATACGTTCCATGGTGAAAAATTTAAATTTTTTTATGTTTATGATATTTCGCTCTGTAAACATTCGAAATGATTGACATTTCGATTGCAATGAAATGCGGAAATCGACCATCGAAAACAGCAATTTCTCGCACACACCCTTGCATTACATCAATGATACTGCAGTTACGATCGGCTGCAAACAAATCGTATGATTCTATAGATTATATACTAAATTCCGATTTATATTGTTGTTTGAGATAAAGTAGAATAATCTGTGTGCAAGAGTACTGTATGTCCTTATTTAAAGACTCCCAATTGGTTGCTACTCGAAACTTAAAGATAGTATCATCAGTGTTCAATTTCATATCTACAATCCCAGTCATAGTTGATTGTAGAATTAAATAAGAAATGTTGGGAAGTCCTCAGTTTTAAAAAATTCATTCTACTGAAAGAATAATTATATAAATAATTAATAATTAAGAAAGTTTTTAAATCATATTTAAATAAAAACTATGATCAGATAAATTAAAATAATATTGATGTAGTGAAGTTGAAGTGTTCGAAAATAATTTTATTAATAACTATAACGTATATCTTTTATAATAAAATTGTAAATATCTTAAATCAGCTTAGCTATTTTCCTGACCCATTGGATTAGAAAGAGGATTCATATACAGGGTGTAACTAGTACTGAGGTTCAAACGACAATGGGAGATAGAGGAACTTGTCCTGAGTAGAAAACCGTTCTACACAGACTCCCGTTCTTGCGCAGTTAAGGAAATAGCGCGATTTTAAGGACAAAGGATTTTCATCGTACCTGTGATCACTCTTTGATCTCTAACTTCTGCTGTACTAAGGGTAACGTAATAGTTCTGGGCTCGTTGGAAAGGACACAAATTTTTCTTTCTAATTGCTATCAACTGTGTCAATCAGTTTAATGGGATTTCATTAAACTCAACCCTACTCAAAGGTCTAGACGAATTGACACCCTTAATATTCTCCATGTTTAAATTTCGGGAACGAGCCGTCGCAGTGACTGGCGATATTAAAGAAATGTTCCACTGAATCGTGATACGAGATGAAGATCAGTATGCGCAACGATTTCTATGGAAAGATGATGAACATCAAATTGATCCCGACATATACGCTATGAGGGTTATGACCTTTGGGGCTGCATGCTCGCCCTGTTCGGCACAATTTGTTAAGAATCTGAACGCACTCTGCAGCACTCTGTACAATTTCCAAAAGCCACAAAGGCAATTGAAGAAAACCATTACGTTGACGATATGTTAGTGAGTGCAGACTCAGATGAAGAAGCCATTCAGCTAGCCAAAGAAGTACGCCTGATTCATCTCCAGGGTGGCTTCGAGATTAGAAATTGGGTATCAAACTCTCCCAATGTTCTGAGTGCCTTAGGTGAAACTGAGGCCAATTGCTCAAAGAACATTAATGTCACCAAAGAATCCAGCGCGTTTAAGGTTTAAGGCATGGCGTGGTGCTCGTCTTCTGACAGCTTCAACTTTCCACTCTCATTAAAAAAAATAAATAAAGACACCCTAACGGGTAGTCAGCGTCCGACAAAAAAGAAATGCTCCGAACACTCATGTCCATATTCGATCCACTCGGACCACTATCCACCTTGGTAGTTTACGGCAAGATTCTACTTCAGGATATATGGCGATCTGGCATAGAGTGGGATGATCGCCTTACGGATGAGCTCAACAAGAAGTGGTTGGAATGGGTATGTGTCTTCGCCGAAGTGTCACAACTTCATATTCCTCGGTGTTATAGCTACCTGCATTCTACAAGGCATAAAACAATACAATTACATATATTTGTTGATGCCAGTGAGTCTGCATACGCAGCTGTGGCCTATTTTCGGATAGCGAACGATAACGGTGTTGAACTATCTCTAATAGCAGCCAAAACAAAAATGGTGCCATAGAAACCTGTCTCTATTCCGCAACTGGAACTGCAAGCAGAAATACTTGGTACAAGACTTCCTGTAGTATTCTTGAGGGCCATACGTTCAAGGTTGAAAGGTGATATATATGAACGGACTCACGAACCGTATTATGCTGGTTACAATCAGACTCTAGGCGATACAAACAGTATGTAGCCTTTCGGATAGAGGAGATCCTAGAGCCTACAACCATAAAAGAGTGGCGTTGGGTTCCTACAAAACTCAATGTGGCTGACGACGCGACAAGAGGTCTGAATACCAATCTGAAAATTTCCTCTGAAAACCGTTGGTTTACAGGACCTGACTTCCTGCGCGAACCTGAAAATAAATGGCTGGAGAAGTTAACGAAGCCAGAGAATGAACCTTCAGATGAGCTCAGACCATCCCATTGCTTTCACGTACTACACCAAACGGAAAGCCCCATAGAAGTAGAACGATTCTCGAAGTGGCTCCGACTCCTTCATAGTATGGCTTACGTTTACAAGTTTATACGTAATACTAGATGCAGGCCCTATTACTGCAACGGAATACGAACTAGCGGAAAACAAGCTATACCAGATCGCTCAGTATTAATGCTATCCGGAAGGTGTCTCAACTCTTCGTCGAAATCAAATCCGACCTATATCTGAACAAATACCAATTAACAAATCCAGTCAAATTTTCAACCGGTCTCCATATATCGACGACACTAATACTTAAAAGCAAAAGGTCGTATCGACTCTGCTTTGGGAATAAGTAGTAAGATACCCCGTTTTGCTTTAAATTTTAGCTGGTGCGATAGGGACAGGGCATCCAAAGTGGGATACCTCTGACAGCTCCAAGTGGGTAGCCTCGGCTACCGACTTGTACATACAAAAACCAGTCTGAGAAAGCTGAAAGTGTCTGTGGACCGGTTGCTCGGGCATGGAGCTGGGATCTGGAACTGGTCTTATTTGCGCTGATTGGTCGGGAGCTGGTTTGATGTACTCGAAATGAAGAGTCCAAGTAGTGTTTTTGGATAGAGAGGAGTATACGTGTGTGTCTTTACAAAGTGGGGAAATATTCATATGGTTAAGTCCAAAGTGGGTATGACCAAGAGCACGTATTTTGTGAAGAGCATGTGGGTCTTCTTGGTGCAACTATATTGCAGTGTGTATTTTTTCTTTTTTGCAATCTTTTCCGTTCTTCTGCACTTGTAAGACGACGAATGTTGTTTGCACTTTTTCTTTTATAACGCGGCAATCGGGTTTTCAGGTTTCCTTTTTTTATGCGTTCATTTCTGATCTTTTGAACTTGTACGACGACTATTGTAGGTTTTTGTTTTTGCATGATAATGATAATGAGTTGCAGTGTGGACTTTTTTTACCTGGTATATTTTCTCCACACTTGCATTTTTTCCGGTCCTTGTGATATGATCGGGTTTTAGGTATTTTTTATCACTAGGTCAAGTTCGAGGTGATAATCAGGGGGTATTGTCGGTTTTGTTTTTGCATGAAAATGGTAATGAGTTGCAGTGTGGGCATTTCTTACCTGCTTTATTTTTTGATCTTGTGTGTGAAGCTATCGGCGGGTAGCTTCTATCTATCGGCGGGTAGCTCCTATCTGTCGGTGGACGGCTTTTATCTATCGGCGGACGGCTTCTAGCTGTCAACGGATAACCGTATGAACCGCGGCACTTGAGGCAGACAGTCGTGACGTCGCAGGTATTGTTGCCAGATCTCAATGACCTTAAGGGAATAGTCCGAGATCATAAAATTTTTTTTGTTTTCATTTTTAGTTTTTATTGGACAATATAGCTCATACATTTAATTTCTTATAATAGCTTGACATTATTCTGATAACTAAATTGATTATATTTCTTAAACAATATAGGTGTCAGTAATTGCACCATTTCAAGACACCGACGTTGAAACCTTAATCGATCTAGTGCGCAAGATTGCCAATTACCCTTTCTACTGGATCTATATTCATACCCCCAGACAATCATGTATTTGATCGAAACATGATCTGAAAAGCGAACATGCTTATAGTCTGCAGATGACATCGTAGATGTTGAGGAATTCAATCACCAGAAAAAATATCAGAAATAGCAGAATAACAAACTTCAGCACGGTAGATAACGATGATAGGAAAGATCTGTATGATTTTCTAAGTGGCTTTTCATAAGGCCCGCAAACGTCCCTGCCGCTGGCAAACTCACAGTCTGGAGATAAGCGTAAGTGTGGGGCTTCCACATCAGATGGTGTAGATAATGCAGTCATTGTCAGGGAGCAAAAGCACTTGTCGAAATCCTTTAAGTTTTTGTAAAAGAATCCGCTTTTGACCAGCTTAAGAACCTTCCTGTCCTCCAGATCCAAATTTTTGAATGTCTCTAGACGGTCGTATTCGTGTCTTAAGTTCAGCATATTAACTAAAAATCAAGAGTTATAGCACGTCTTTTATACCATTCCAGGAATTATGAGCTGATGGAAAACCGAGCCATTTCACGTAAACCTGTAAACCCTGTATTCTTTACTTCGTCTATCTGAAATATTTCGGTGGACCAGCTTGCACTTACTTACACGTACATGGTCTCCTTTTCTGTATTTGGGGGTGTACGAGACCTTTACCATACGGTAGCTATCTCCAAGACGTTGAGCCTCATTTGATGGTCCAACATCTATAGGGCGCATTTTTATGGTATGATGCTTCGTTCTATTGTATTTGTTTATTAGCCCTTTTAGTAAGCCAGTCCACTTATAGTTATCGTTCATGCTAAACTCCTTCCACATCAGGCTTTTTAGTGTTCGATAGAATCGCTCTACGATTGAGGCCTTTAATTGGCTAAAGGTAGAGTAGTGATTGATTTTATATTACTGTATTATTTATAATACAGTATTGTTATCGATTTTTAAAAAAAAAAAATTTGCTGCCCTCAAATTTTTTTTTCCACGTTTCATGACTAGTAGACGCGAAAAAAGCAATAAAAATTTTCACTCCGTCTGTACGCCGTACGTCGACCGCCCCAAAATCTTTGAAGGCTCGTAGCTCTCAAACCAGTGGAGCTATTAAATTAAAATTTTTTCTAAGAATAGACTTGGTGGACCCCTTGAATTGACATTATTTTCAGGGGAGGAGGTGTAAGGGGGAAGGCGGGGTAAGCGTTTTAGACGAAAAATTTAGGTTTCTAGATCTCAGGAACCGCTCGTGTTAGGAGGCTGAAACTTAGAATTTCTGTAGAGCTTTGAAAATGGAGCCATTTGCAAAAAAAAACAGATATGGGTGAAGGGGTGTGGGAGTGGAGGGGGAAATAATGCGTCCAAAATGCAAAAATGCCGAGATCGACCAATTCTAAAATCCATATCTCCTAAACCATTAATAGCAAGCAATTAAAACTTAACAAATATCTGCAGTTATACTAGGAGAGTAGATTGAAACAAAGTTTTTGGGTGGGGGTAGTGGCGTACGGGGGTGGGGGTTGAAATACTTAAGATGACGATATCTCACAAACCAATTGCACCAGAAAAACAAAACTCGGTTTGGGTATAAAGCTTGATAAATAAAGATTGCTCAAAGTAAAATATTTGAAGGGGGTGGAGGAGCACGGAAGTGGGAGGGACTACAATTTTTCAAAAATAACACGATTCATATCTCAATAACAATGTAGGATGGATGTTTGAAATTTTTACCAGAAGTAGGCCTAATAGAACCCTAGTGGGGAAAAAAAGTTTGGGGGTGTGGGTGTAGAGGGTGAGGGTGGGGAAGGGTGAGAAAGAAAAAGTTCCGATGCTTATATCTTAAGAATCTATAATGATAGGAAGCTGAAACTTGGTATTTAGGTAAAGCTATAGTAGTGGCATGGTGGAAAAATAAATTTTTTTTAGGGGTAGTATGGTACGGTGGTGGGAGGTGTTTTCCCTAACTTAAGAACAGCTTACGCTAGGAAGTTGAAACTCGGTACGTATATGTAAATTAACTAGAAAAGTAATTCTGATAAAAAAAAATTCGAATATTCATTGGCGCTCAGAAGGGGGGGGGGCAAAAAAAAATATCGGTTAATATAAAATGCATATATTTTCACGATTTTCGTCATATCTACTAGGTCTTTCGAAATATTGAATTCATTTTTATTCTACGGATTTTTCATGTGAATACCTAGAAAGAGTTTTCAAGATTTTTTGAAATTTGACCCCTAAGAGGGTGTAAACTGGTTGTATAATTTTTCATGAATTCCACCATGTTTCTCAGGTCTGATCAGATATCGAATATCTTTTCACTTCCCCAGGCTTGCTTAATAATCACCTATTTTTAAGTTTTGTTTTATTCAACCTCTAGACCGCATCCCGGAATATGACCCAATTATTTAATTCATATGTTACACCCTTTTCTAACCGCTTCCCGAACTTTTTGTTAGGTTTCCAGTCACATAGTAACATACACCGCATCCCCGAATTGAACGCGTTCTGAACTTCTGCCGGAAAAATAATAAAGTCGCGCCCAGACTGTTGGCAGATTTTTTTTTAATCAAATTGCGAAATGCCTTATTAAAAAACTCTTTTCCATCATCTGTTTGTAAATTTCTTGGGAAACGTCGCCCATTAAAAATTGTTTGTATTGCCTTGATAATCTCCCCAGCACTTTTATTTTTAAGTGGTAAGTCCCACGCATATTTGGAGAATGTGTCTATTACTGTTAGAAGAAAATTAAAGCCCTTATTCTTAGCTGAATAAGAGCTCATACCCACTAAATCTGTCTGCCATAAGTCATCTATCCCGCGAATGGTCACCCGACGGCGGGCGTCTAAAATTTCTACGTGCTGTCTTATGTAGTTCGTTAATAACCTGTCTTCTGCTCATATCATCATGCCAATAAACAGAGGACTTGTTTGCACATGTTTTATATAGAATCCAGTATAGAAGAAGAAGCTTTTTGATCATCCGTTTACCATGATGATTGCGGGACCGTCAGGAAGTGGTAAAACGACGTTTATTGAAACGTTACTGGAAAATACATCATTCATTAGCACTCCGATAAAAAAGATTATGTGGTGTAATGCCGAGCGACGTGCCATTCCTTCGCATTTACCATTTCAAAATATTGAGTATACCGGAAGATTTAATAAACGAAACCTGTGAGCCAACATTGATCGTACTAGACGACATGATGCTAAATGCATTTTCAAAGCAGGTTTGTGAACTTTTTACAAAATGATCGCACCATAGGAATTTTTCAGTAATACTTGTAACACAGAATGTCTTCCATCAGGGCAAGTTTTGTCGAGATATCTCGCTTAACTGTAAATTTATGGTCGGTTTCAAAAATCCCCTCGATAAAAGTCAGTTCCTTCATTTGGCCAGACAGATTTACCCTGAAAATAGTGCAGAGCTAGTGAGAATATATAAAGAAACTACTCAGGCACTACACGGGTATTTGCTAATAGACCTGACTCAGTCTACCAACGATTTATTTAGATTCAGAACGGATGTCTTTAATAAAAGATTTGTAACGTGTTATTGTTCAGGGACTGATTTAAACAGTAAAAATGGTGTCACGAACGAAACGCTTGAAGGACAACAAACATATGCTATATGTTCTCAAAAATGCTAGTCCATGTTTAAGGAAGGCTATCATGAAAAAGGCAGATCCTGATGTGATCAGGACTATTTGTGAAATTGCATTTAACACGCTGAAGGGGAATCATGTGCCATGTCACAAAATATTTAACAGTCTATGCATGCGAAGGTTAGTTGATGCTAGACGATCTGTACCTAGACAGCGTAAAATCTTAGTACAGCAAGCAGGCTTTCTACCAATCCTGATAGGGACTGTACTTTCAAGTGTTATTGGCTCGTTGATTTAAAAATATGCATAGAAAGAGCTTTCTTAATAAGATGTTTCTTCTTTCGCCAGAAGTGTATGAACAGTTAAGGGGGCAGATAGAAGATGGAGTCGGCCTGGCCATATTCGATAAGACTATACACGGCATATTGAGAAATAAAAAACTGTCAGACGAGGACAAATGGTATAATTATAGGAACACACTGATAAAGTTTCTTAATGCAAGGCGTAAAGAAAGACAGATTCGTGAAGAAAAATCTCTCGCGTTTACGCCAGAAGTAAAATTAGGAAGCCATAAAAATTTACGAGATAATGCTACACAGACAAGGTTTGCTTTCAAAGAAGAAATGTCAACACAAACTTCTCCGATTAAGAATCCCGATCCGTTTTACAGTATGGCTGAAGATAAGTGAAAAGCTGGAGGAAAGTTTTGAGTTTGAGTTCAGCTGTGATACTACGCGGTTATATTTTTCGGCGCGCTCCGCGAAAATTAGTAACTTTTTTTCTATTTCTGTTGTTTGAATCGGACGCTGTTTTATTTTAATTACTTAACGATGGCTGAGTGCTGTGTGGTGCCCTGTGCCGATAAATTTGGGAAGACCCCTTTTATTTGCTGCTCCGGGTTCTGCGGAAAGACTTCTCATAGCAAATGTGTCGGCCTTTCGGGTGCTGTTGGTGATGCCGTGAACAATTCTGTTAGCGGTATTCACTGGTTTTGCACCATATGCCGAAAGCCGTCTTCATCAGCATATGTCGTGAAAATCCTGGAATCGCGTTCTACAATTCAGTTGCTACACACGGAATTTTCGACGCTCCAGCAAAAATTTGATGCCGCATTAAGTAGCATCAACAAGCTTTGTATTACACCCGCAAATAATATCTCTGTTCCAGGTGTTACGGTTCCTGAGCTCGTCGTGTCGCACTCTACGGCTACTGTCCATGACCTAGGTCAACATAGTCGGAATGTTGACAATCAATCAGCCGTTGCCTGTATGCCTGGTATGCTTTCGACGAGAACCTTGCGTAACGCAAAAACAATCGAGCGAGGCAAGTCTGCATCGCTAAACGATTTGCGTTCGGATTCTGATGACGTGACAGCTGATCGACAAATTACTGGAACTTCTTTATCATCGAAAGTTCCTGCTGATTGTTCTACTTCTGCTGATGCAGCTGGCCGCGGGGATACTCAAACCCTTTCAACAGATCCAGCTGGGCTCCTGCGAGTTGTTACGCTGTATAAGCAGATCTTCGTATCACGTCTGGCGTATGACACTACTGAGGCTGAATTATTGTCGTACATTTATAAGAAATTGGGCCACGCTCCTTCAAAATTATCCTGCATTAAGCTGGAGCCGGATAATCTTCCTGATAGGCGAGTATCTTCTTTTAAGTTGACCGTACCACCTGAATACTCCATTATGAGCAGTTCTGCGTTTTGGCCGTCTGGCCTTTTCGTGAAAGAATTTATTAGACCAAACAAAAGGAGTAATAATTTTCTGAATCGAATCCAAAAGGATGCAAGCCCGTCGTAATCGATGCCAATCACCAATGGAACGAGCCTCAAACATCACCATTTACTATCAGAATGTCCGTGGTCTAGGAACTAAACTTCCGGTACTTAGGAAAAACGCAGTGAATGTGAACTTTGATATAATAATATTAACCGAAACATGGCTTGATGATGACGTATTCTCTAGTGAACTCGGACTACCTGACCATTTGATCTTCCGCATTGATCGAAATATTAACACCAGCAACAAAACAAGAGGTGGTGGATGCTTAATAGCTGTTCGTAGAAATCTTCATGCAAAGGAAATAGTTGTTCCTTATAATAACATTGAACAAATCTTCGTGGAATTGGACACGTCCAATGCCAAAGTCATCGTTGGTGCAGTTTACTTACCACCATCTTCGAATACTGACATATATGTAACGCATCTCAATACTATCAGGCAAATGGTAGATACTTTTCCGTCGTCTGATATTATTGTAGCTGGTGACTATAATTTACCGTGTATTCAATAGACTGATGACCGGTGGTTTGCGCCGAACTATTCAGAAGCTGGAAATAGTCTCATCGATACTCTCTGCGAATTGGACTTCTATCAAAAGAACTCCATCTTCAACGCAAACGGTAAGCTCCTCGACCTCAACCTTACAACATCATCATCAACTGCTGTGACGCGATCCAGTTTTAATCTTGTTCCGCTTGATATTCTATATCATCCTGCCTTAATCATTCAAGTTAACGTAGATCTTTCTATAAAAAATAAAATATCATTTTCTAGTTTAAATTTCAAAATAGCTAACTTTGAACTTATCATACATAAGCTTTCTCTTATCGACTGGAATAGTGTCTTCAATGATCTGGATATCAATACTGCCGTTAACTTATTTTCCGAACTAGTCAATGAAGTTATTTATTGCAACGTTCCTAGTAAAGTGGTCTTTAATTCATCATATCCATGCTGGTACAGTTAAGAACTTACAAAACGTATTATTGATAAGAAATTTGCTCATTCGAATTACAAATTAACAGGTTTATCTGAAGATTATAATATTTTCGCCAGACTGAGTTCTGATTGTAAAACTCTAAAAACATTCTGTTATGAACAGTATATAGCTGGTATTGAAAATCACATTCCACACAATTTGAATTCATTCTGAAATTACATCAATTCACTGAAGTCAGATAACATATTACCTAATTGCATGTATCTGGATGATGTTTCGGCTAGTGATTCTGCAAGTATTGTTGAGCTCTTTGCTAAACATTTTTCTAGTGTATATACTGATAGCACAATTTCTGTTAATTCTAATTTCTGTCATAATAATTATAATTCTACTATAGTAATAGGTAACATTGAATTGTCCGAAGTATTATATCGACTAAATAGCTTAGATGTATCCAAAGGCCCGCAGGGCCTGACAATATTCCACTGTTATTTCTTAACATGTGTTCAGCGGTTTTAGCCTCTCCTCTCTGCACCTTGTTTAATCGTTCTCTAAGCTCAGGCATATTCCCTGACGCATGGAAAGCAAGTTTCATTGTTCCAATTTTTAAGTCTGGTAAAAAATCCGATGTAGCTAACTACAGGCCAATTTCCATTCAATCAACAATTGCCAAAACTCTCGACAGTTTTGTTACACAGAAAATAACTCCATTGTGTGCTCATTTAATTTCTCCTTGTCAGCATGGGTTTCAGAAGTATAAGTCCACTCTTAGCAATTTGACCGTCTACACGGAATACATAAACTCTGCACTCGAAGGTAAAGAGCAGGTTCATTCCATCTATACTGACTTTGCCAAAGCTTTTGAAAAGTAAACCATGTCCTACTTCTACAAAAACTCTACGCCATGGGTTTCACTGGTAATCTTTTTCACTGGATTACTAGTTACCTTTTTCAACGGACTAGTTGTGTTAAAATAAAGTCAACAACTTCGAACTCTTTCACAATAACATCAGGTGTACCACAAGGGTCACACCTTGGTCCTCTTGTTTTCCTGTTAATTATTAACGACATTGGTATGATTTTTAAAGGAGTGAACTTTCTTTTATTTGCTGATAATTTAAAACTATACAAAGCAGTAAAAACTTTAGAGGATTGTCTCGTGCTACAGGCTAATTTACATGAACTCTCGTCCTGGTGTAACGAAAATCTTTTATATCTGAACATTGATAAATGTAAATTTATAATTTATAAAAAACCAGTCTTTATTTTCAGTAAGCTACAAAATTAATGGCACTCCGTTAGCTGAAGTCGGTATTATAAAAGACCTTGGAGTTTTCTTTGACTCTTCGCTTACATTCGTCCCTCTTGTCACTAGTATTTGTTATGCTGCTAGAAGAATGCTCGGTTTTATTACTCGCAATACAAGAGACTTAAATAACATATATACACTGAAATGTTTATATTGCAGCTTGGTTAGACCCATTCTCGAATATTGTTCTCCGGTGTGGAATCCTTACTACCAGATTCACATTAATTGAATCGAGACAATACAACATAAGTTTTTGAGACTTGTCGGTTACAAGTTACACATTTCAACTGAGTGGATAGATTACGATTCTCTCATGGGTTAATTGCACCTAAGGTCTTTAAGCGATCGTCGAGAGCAATCTGAACTCATTTTTCTATTTTAAATTATAAATTATATAGTTGATTGTCCGTGTCTTCTTGAGTCTGTTAATTTTCGTGTTTCCAATGTTCGTACTCGGTGTCAATCTTCATTTTCCCTGCCAACGCACCAAACCCAATATGGTCAAAAAAGTCCACTGTCAAGACTAATGAGAACCGGTAATAAATATAGTCATTGTATTGATTTATTTAATATTAATCTCGTGACATTAAAGCCACTCTTCCAAGTCTCATAGCTGTATTAGTTGTTAAAAAAAAAAACAAAAAAAAAACTAAATTTTTTTTTTTTTCAATTCATGTTTTTCTTTTTGTAATAACATTATTTTATACATATATTATTATTGTACGGATTTATTCCGTAAATTAATTAATAAATAGAAAGTGCCCCGAAGAAGCTTGACTCTTTAGATTTAGAGATAAAAGACTTTAAGATTGAAATAAAGATAAAGTATCCGCTACCAACGCCCATTAATGTTAATGATTAGTCGGGCTTTTTATCGCGAATATACAGTTTGATGACGAAACTATATCTGTTACAGCTCGGAGGAGAAAAGCAAATCAAATAAGGAAAACAATTCATCAAACTCTAACTGACCTGTGGAAAGAGGCATCTACCTTTAAGATACAGCACAAGCGCACAATTACGGATAAAAGTATAATATTAAAAGTTCCCTATAAAAAACTATCCAATGGTACCCTGTTAACGACAGGTGTGCCTATAGATTTGAAAAAGAAAGACTTATCGGGATTCATTATCGATATATTCTTTCAAACGCCTGTGGAGAAACGTAATGCTAGTATCCTTGCCGAGGAGGTGGGCAAGTCGTTTGAAAAAACCTCAGTAGAAGAGAAGATGGAGAAGTGTACTTGAGACAGAATCGCCGTATTAGAAGATTCCGTTATCGAAACAAAGAGCAGATTTCCCCAAGAACTAACAACGGTACCTGCAGTAAAATGCATGGATGTAGGGATAATACACTTTTACACTGATATCATTCGCCCCCAAATAGTAGGAAACAAATAAGTAAGAAATCTGCGTATGATTCCGTTGAAAGAATGTGATAACATCTTCAGGTTTGTGCATGAAGAATACTACCCTTTGGAAAAGACCTACACTGAAAGAATCTCCTTAAAGATAACCGATGATCAAGGCGAATTAATCGACTTCATTCCCGGCTATACCCCGACATATGTGATGCTTCACTTCAAAAGACAATAAAGTATAAATATTCAGACGCGTATAAGTGATCTTCATAGTCCAAGAGCTCGTGACAAAAAATCGCAACAGCTTTGAGAAAGCTAATATTTTGGTATTTGGTTACATTTAGGGTGTATGTGAATATACTAGAGTCAGCAGGTCTGACGCCGGGACACCTGGCTTTGGTGACCTGTCAAAGATGTCAAAAAAAATCTGCCAACAATCTGGGCGTAACTTTATTATTTTTCCGGCAGAAGTTAGGAACGCGTTCAATTCTGAAATGCGGTGTAGGCTACTATGTGACTGAAAACCTATCAAAAAGAACAAGATCATGGAAGTGAAAATCTGATTGGATCTGAGAGATATGGAATAGTTTATGAAAAAGAACACAATCACTTTAGGGGTCAATTTTCAGAAAATCTTGAAAACACTTTCTTGGTATTCATATGGAGAATACATAGAATAAAATTAAATTCATTATTTGGGACGAGGTAGTAGATATGTCGAAAATCGTGGAAAAATATGCATTCTATTTTTACAGATAAAGTTTTTTGCCCCCATTCTGAACGCCAATAGATATTCGTTTTTTCTCATTCAAAATTATTTTTCTTGCTGATTTAGATATACACACCGAGTTTCAACATTGTAGCTTAAGCCGTTCTATTTATAGGAAAAACAACCCCCACTTGTACTACACTCCCCTTAGGGGTCGAATTTCAAAAAACCTTGAAAAGACTTTCTAGGTAATCATACGAAGAATCCGTAGAATAAAAATGAATTCAATATTTGGAAAGACCTAGTAGATATGACGAAAATCGTGAAAATATATGCATTTTATGTTTATTATATTTACAAATTATTTTTTTTGCCCCTTTCTGAACGCCAATAGATATTCAAATTTTTTTATCACAATTACTTTTCTAGTTGATTTACATATACACACCGAGTTTCAACATTGTAGCTTAAGCCGGTGCACGTATAGGAAAAACACCCCCACTTGTACCACACTACCCTTAGGGGTCGAATTTGAAAAAACCTTGAAAACACTTTCTAGGTAATCATACGAAGAATCCGTTGAATAAAAATGAATTCAATATTTGGAAAGACCTAGTAGATATGACGAAAATCGTGAAAATATATGCATTTTATGTTTATTATATTTACAAATTATTTTTTTTGCCCCCCTTTCTGAACGCCAATGAATATTCAAATTTTTTTTATCACATTTACTTTTCTAGTTGATTTACATATAAACACCGAGTTTCAACTTTCTAGCATGAACCGTTTAATAGTTAGGAAAAACACCCCCTACCCCCGTAGCATACTACCCCAAAAAAAATTATATTTTTCCAACATTCCGCTACTATAGTTCTATCTAAATACCAAGTTTAAGGCTTATATCATTACAGGTGCTCAAGACATAAGCATCGGAACTTTTTCCTTTTCACCCTCCTCCACCCTCCCCCTCTACATCCTAAACCCCAAAACTTTCTTCCCTACTAGTGTTTAATTAGCGCTACTTCTGGTAAAAATTCTAAGCATCTATCTTACACTGTTCTTGAGATATGAAATGTGTTTGATTTGAAAAATTCTCATCCCCTCCACTTCTATGCTCCACCTCCCTTTTAAAAAATTTTACTTTGATCAATCTTTATTTGTTGACCTTTATACCCAAAGCAAATTTTATTTTTCTGGAGCAATCGGTTCATGAGATATCGTAATCTAAAGTTTTTCACCCCCCACCACCATACACAACTTCCCCCACCCAAAATTTTTCTTGATTCTGTTCTCCTAGTATAACTACAAATATTTTTTAAGTTTGAATTGTGCGCCATTAAAGGTTTAGGAGATATGAATTTTAGAATGTGTCTATCTCGCCTTTTTTGGGTTTCGGACGCATTTAATTTCCCCCCACTCCCACAACCCTTGTTCAATATTGACAATTTTTCTGCAAATGGGTCTACTATCAGAGGTCTATAGAAATTCCAAGTTTCAGCTTCCTATCATTAGGCGTTACTGAGATCTGGAAACCAAAATTTTCGGTCTAAAACACTTCCCCCTCCTTCCCCCTCACACCCCCACCCCTAAAAATTTGGTCACTTCAATTTCAATTTATTATCTCAAAGCGTTTGGCAGCTACGAGCCTCCAAACGATCTTGCGTACGGCGGACAGACGGACTCAAAATTTTTATTTCTTTTTTCGCGTCTACTAGCTATGAAACGTGAAAATAAAAATTTTGAGGGTAGCAAATTTTTTTTTTTAAAAATCAATCACAATACCTAATTATTAAAATAATAAAGTAAAATCGAAAAATTTAACAGTTTTGAGAAAGCTGAAAATTTGCCAACACGTAGTTTTCACAATGAAAAACTGAAAATCAATGGTCAGACACTCCAACAGTGGGACCCACCCAGTCAGCTCCCCCGCAAAGATGGCAAGAAAATCTAAAAATTTAACAGTTTTGAGAAAGCTGAAAATTTGCCAAAACTTGGTTTTTACAATGAAAAACTGAAAACCAATGGTCAGACACCCCAACAGTGGGACCCACCCAGTCAGCCCCCCGCAAAGGTGTTAAGTCGAGTACGTGCGATTTCTCTTACTATGCGCGTTATAACCATGCAAGAGTTTTGAGAAAGCTGAAAATTTGCTCAAATTTAGTTTTTACAATGAAAAACTGAAAAACAATGGTCAGACACCCCAACAGCGGGACCCACCCAGTCAGCCCCCCCCCCCCCCTCGCAAAGGTGTTAAATCCAGTACGTGCGATTTCTCTTACTATGCGCGTTATAACCATGCAAGAGTTTTGAGAAAGCTGAAAATTTGCCAAAATTTAGTTTTTACAATGAAAAACTGAAAAATAATGGTCAGAAACCCCAACAGTGGGACCCACCCAGTTAGCACCTCCGCTGAGGAGTAAAGTCGGGTACGCGCAATTTCTCTTAATAGGCGCGCAACAATCAAAACTAGTGTCATGAAAGAGATCTAAGAAAGCTGAAAATTTACCACGGGGTAGTTTGTACAATGACAAATAAAAGCACAGTTGTCTGACACCCCAACAGTAGGACCCAGCTAGTCAGCACCCCTGTAAAGGGGAGTGCGCGTAAGAGTTTTAAGGAAGCTGAAATTTGGTACAAATCGATTAAATATAGTTTATGAAAATATCGGTTACATGCACGTAATACCTATAAAAAAACCGTTTATGTCATAATATAATAAAGTACCTAGTATTACTTTAAGGTATTGTACATTTTCCATACGGCATTATATTTTCATATAAATATGTAAGTAAAGCTTCAATGAATCAGCGCATTGAAACATAGAGAAAATGTACCTACATACGAGTATTTTATACCCATCCATGCAAATTGTTGTTCACGCGTAATCGTTTTTTGAGGCACCTTTGTGGGGGTGCTGACTGGGTGGGTCCTACTATAGGGGTGTGACTATTGTTTTTCAGTTGTTCATTGTAAAAACTACGTCTTGGTAAATTTTCAGCTTTCTTAAAGTTCTTGCATGATTATTGCGCACATAGTAACAGAACGTACCCAATCTAACACCTTTGCGGGGGGGGGGGGGGGGGGGGCTGACTGGGTGGGTCCCACTGTTGGGGTGTCTGACCACTGGTTTTCAGTTTTTCATTGTAAGACTAAATTTGGGCAAATTTTCAGCTTTCTCAAAACTCTTGCATGGTTATAACGCGCATAGTAAGAGAAATCGCACGTACAACCGATTTAACACCTTTTCGGGGGGCTGACTGGGTGGGTCCCACTGTTGGGGTGTCTGACCATTGGTTTTCAGTTTTTCATTGTAAAAACCAAGTTTTGGCAAATTTTCAGCTTTCTCAAAACTGTTAAATTTTTCGATTTTTTTGTCATCTTTGCGGGGGGCTGACTGGGTGGGTCCCACTGTTGGAGGGTCTGACCATTGATTTTCAGTTTTTCATTGTAAAAACTACGTGTTGGCAAATTTTCAGCTTTCTCAAAACTGTTAAATTTTTCGATTTTTTTGACATCTTTGACAGGTCACCAAAGCCAGGTGTCCCGACGTCAGACCTGCTGACTCTAGTATATTCACATATACCCTAAATGTAACCAAATACCAAAATATTAGCTTTCTCAAAACTGTTGCGATTTTTTGTCGCGAGCTCTCCGACTATCATAACTAGTGCACATTCAAATCTTATACAAGGTATTATTTAATTCAAAGCGGTGCTGGTTTGTCGGACATATGTGATGTTTTTCGATTTCCACTGATATAACAGCGCGGAAGAGGTATTGGAGGCTTCTTTAGTGGATTACTACGTTATTTACGTCCTTTAGTTTCCTCAGGTGCAAAAACTATAAAGGAGCAAGCTATAAAGACCGGAAAAACAATATTATCAGAAGTAAGAAGTAAGCCTCTCAAGAACATTTTAAAAGAACAAGGACAAGCCGCTACTCAAGAACTGATGCAAATGGGTGTGAAAAAACTTTTTGACAGTATAGGTGGAGAGGGTATGAAAAGGCGTATGGCTATCAGAAGGGCTAATCCGTTTTCGATAGCACAGTTATATACAGCTCTTAAACGTAGAAAACCTACCAAGTCCAAGAGAAAATCTATTAAGAAAAGACCGGCAACCAGTAAAAATAAAAAAGTTAAAAGCGCGTATTGGATATATTCGACAAGTAAGAAGAATGCCCTCGTACAGAGACTGTATGAAATCTGAATTAGATTTATTCAAGGCGCCACCGATACAAGCTTATATTTTAAAAACCGAAGAAGTTTCTTACAAGCCGATAGCATCTCTTGATAACTCTTCAGTCCTGGAATTCGTTTCGCTGGGACTACCTTCGCTTAAAAGTTCAGCTGATTAAGACAAAGGGCGGGAAAGAAGAATTTTACACAAGAAAAGAAATAACAAAAGTTAAGGATGCTACGGGTGGGGAGCATGATGAGTCAAGTGACCCAATCGGCGTAGCTAACAACCTAATGCATTCGCTTTTTAGGCAATGCACAATTCAATTAAATGGCCGACCTGTTGCGTAAACTGACAACAACAACCATTACAGAGCTTACATCGAGAACTTATTGAATTACGGTAGAGATGCAACAGCAACACATTTAGAATCTGTAGGATGTTACCTCGACCAAGATGGAATGGAAAGGATTGAAGATGGAGGCAAAAGCATTCATTCTAGTGATTTTAAATAAAAAAAAAAACATTTTAAAAAATGTAAAAAAAGATGTCGGGTTCAACAAAAAGGTATGATATTCACAGAGTCGGCTTTCTTACGATTGAATATTTCCCCTTACGCTATACAAATTTGTGATATTTTCATTTTTCAAAGAAACTCGACAATCGCTCGGAGAAATATCACCCCCCCCCCCTTCAAATTTTCCACATTAAAAGCAACCAAAAAGTAAACTTTGCAAATCATCTTTTTCGCCACGACGGGATCGGATCATTTCGTCCTAAGTAGTAGGAAGAATCTGTCGATCTCAACCGACTATAAAAGATAACCGACGTCTAAGGTTACCACTCAGTTTCCGTTGCTTAGTGTTTCTCTCCAATAGCTTCAATCATCAGTTAAAGTGTGTGGTGCAAAGACCCACCAGGATGACCTTAACCCTTGAGTGCCCGCGCAGCGGCATTCCGTGCCGCAAATTTACTAAACATGAATTTTCTTGTCTGTTATTAATAATCAATGACTGAGCGCTCTAGTATCTTTCAAGGACATGTCTAGGAACCACCACAAAAGATTTTAGATTTATCTTACATCTTATCAGTTTACATCAGGGAGTCAAACTGAACTGGTCTTATATATTTTCCATACAAGTGTTGAAATTCTGGTTGGATAATTAACTGAAAGAACGTTTGGAGTATATACTTTGCCTGCCTGAAATGTCCGAAACGCTAGATATTTTACAATTTTAGATTTCATTAATTAATTAATTACCATATTAATAATCAGTATAATAACCAACTGAAGGTCCAGGACCCGGAAATCAGTCGATTTATAGTAGAAATATAGTTGCGGCACTGAGTGCCGCGCGCGTGTACTGGCATAACATTCTGCTGCGCGTGTACTCAAAGGTTAAACGAGAACAACTCTGTGATTACAGGCGGTGCTAGTGGCATTGGCTACGAAGTTTGTAAGCGTTTGCTGGAAAACGATATTATGGTAAAGTCCAGTGATCGGTGATCCTATCAAAAGTCTTTAATTTTCCTGTGCCTATCTCGACCAATGTTTAGAATCTTGCTATTATTGGTATTCAAGAAAATGTCGATTTTCTTGCGACATTGAGAGCTGATCATCTGATCATCCCGGGATCGGATAAATATCACCCCAGCTACCAAAAAGTAAACTTTGCACAACATCTTTTTGCCACGACGAGCGATTGTCGAGTTTCTTTGAAAAATGAAAATATCACAAATTTGTATAGCGTAAGTTAAAAAATATTCAATCGTAGGAAAGCCGACTCAGTGAATGTCATACCTTTTTGTTGAACCCGACACCTTTTTTTACATTTTTTAAAATGTTTTTTTATATATATATCACTTCTTTTTGTTGTATAATATACTGAGTTGTCCGTGTGTGTCATTGCCAAATTGCGTAGTATTGCTCCATATCACTAGTCACAGTTGATCAACGAGTTAACAACGAATTGCTCCATATCTTCAATTGCTGAATGCTGTGGTATGTTTTCGTGACGTCAAAATTTTCTGGAATTGCTGCAAATTGAGCAATTTTAATCGCTCGTGTAAAAGCACCATTATTCGTCGTCAGCGATTCCGTAAAAGATTCGCCAATTTTCGAGGCGATACTCGATAATTGCGGACCCATGAAGGAGTGCAGTTCGCCATAAAAGTCCTCTGTCGACTGGCTCTAACCTACAGTGGAATCGAAATCAAGTCCAGTAGGATACAAAATTTCAATGAACTTACCGTAAGCAGATGGATGCAGTCAACGCCTTATAAACTACCATAACATAAGACCGCACCTCCATTCCGTTGTATATGAAAACCTTCGGAGCCTTGGTTGAATTTTCATGTGGTTCCGGGCCAGTAATGAAACGCCGTAAAGCGGACCACCGTCCATGTAATAGCTTCGCGTCAAGGAACCGCCCTGCAGTTCAGTTTCCTTGCCTTTTGAAACAGCTTACCGGTCAGATACTCGTAAATTGAGTGTAAATCTCTGTAAATTGTGCCGTGGATATCACCGCCATGATACTCCAATTGTTCGGTTCCATCGCGCACTTTAGTTTCGCAGGGCACATTCAGCGTCTGCGGACGATCAAAAAGGAGAATTAGAACGAAAGGACAACCTTTCCCAAGCTTGCCATGACCATCCAGAAATCTTTCTCCGGCTGATAGAAGATTTCAGATTTTCAGCGCTTGGCAGCTATCGCTCGATGTGAACGTACTGTTGAAAAGTAGTGAACGGCGCGTTTTCCGGCTGATTATCAAAGAGCTAAGTGAAGCAGCTAAGAAAGCAGCGCAGTACTTGGATGGAGGACCGGATTCGGATGTTAGCCCGGATTCGAATGTTTTTTTTCAATGAGCGCTACGTGATTGGTTGGATTAGGGGTGGAGATAAGCACCCGCCCATCCACAAGCACTTCAATGCACTCTCGTTTTGATATGTGCCACGGCGGCTATATTTTGTATGGAGCAGACGTCGAAAAATGAGTCGGATTTTTCACGTTTGCAAGCCGTGCTCAATCAATTTTAACGGAATTTCGATTCTGTTAATTTTGCTGAGTAGATGGTAGTCTCACACGCGACGCGTGAAAATCTGAGGATATGTCTCTGCAGGAAACGGTTTTTTTTTCACATAAAATCGGAATAAAATGTGAAAAATGATGCCGATTTTGCACAGTTGCATGCTGTACAGCGGTATTTTCAATCGGATTTTGATTTGGTTTTTTTTGTTTTGATATGTGCCACGGCGGGTATAAATTTATATATAATTTATATAAATCCGATCGAAAATACCGCTGTACGGCTGTTATGGTCCGCCTGAAAGGAAGAGAAGAGGAAGGTTAATAATTTATTTGGAAGCATTTTAATGAAGTAACTCACCGAATAATCATGCAAGGGAAGACCTCTTGCAAATTTAGTATCCTGGGGTCCTACCCCCAACTCGTGGCACAGACTAAAAGAAAAAGAAAATGAGTAAATTAAAATTTCAACCGTGAAGGAACTATAATTCTGGAGCGAGGAAGGACTGGTAGACGGGTAAGGTTAGGACCTTGTCAAAATTAGTAGGAAAAAGAAAAGAATATAGGATTATTAGGAGCTAGGTAATTGAGTAAGGAAAACTATCGACGAGCCGATCGAGCGGGAAGTACGGCGCGCAAGTGCAGAGAATAGAATAAATAAATAAATAAATAATAAATAATAAATAATAATAACACTCACGGGTGACATATAAACAATAACGACTGTGAAGTTGGCCCCGAATATTGTGACGTACACGATAAGAGATCGAAACGAACGTTGAACCCGCCTACGAGAACAGAAAACCAGCCGGTAAATTTTCCCGCTAGTAGTTTTCGCGGAGAGTGGACAAAGGATTGGGGGGTCTCTTGGAATTGGCAGTGAGATAAGCAAGTTGACCTTTTTTTCGTTTTGGGACCGTGAACCGGATCGTGGCAAAGTGATTGAATTTTGAAAAGAAAAACGTAAACGCAGCGCGATCACAAGTCGGTGATAGAAGCGTCTGGGAAACCTTTGCGTTAAAGAACGAAGTGCGTTGGTAAATCGACGGGAACGCGCAACCAGCAAGCGAAGGTGGAATTTGGTGCTTCCTTTCTGTAAACGTCGTGGACGGGAAGAGTTCCTGAGCGCAGCTATCCGAGGACGGTGGCGGAGGAGCGGAGAACACCAGAGGCGCCCTCGGATAAGTAGCAAGAGTAGCTAGGGACTTTTAGTTGAATAAATTGGTTAATTTTCTACATTGAATTCCGTATCTGTTTCCTTGAAATTTTGTAACGATTATTGTGACGTATTTCAGCCTTCGTCCCTCCAGGGTGTATGCATTGAATTTTCGAGCGATCAGTGGTTCGATCATTTCGAAAGTAGAATGAGGTCTTCCAGAAAGGACAATCCGGACAAGACCCGTTCGCCCCCTGTTGTTGTGGGGGTTTCGAGTCGGTTTTCCGTCGTCGGGGAAAAATCGTAACATTTGGCGCCCAACGTTTTTGTGGCTATTGTGATTTTCCGTTAAGTGCCAGGGAAAAGTGGAAAGTGGATTTGCAAGAAGGGTACAATCGCGGAAATTTTATTATTTTTTCTAGTCGGTAGTTTTTTTTTTTTGGGTGAGTTATTTCATTGGAATATAAGTGGTAGACGGTGAGAAATAATTTGGTTACTGTATTTTCAATCTTACGGAAAAGAAATTGCGTTCGGCATTGCGCAAAGAGGCCGCTACGGATACTCCATCTGTTGTTCGAGAATATCCATTTAAATTTGGAGAGGACGAAGAAGCTCTTGGTTTAAAACTTAAAGAAATTTCGGATCTTCTGGAAACGTTCTCGGGTAGCAGTAAATCATCTCTCAATGCTAAAATAATGGCGAAAATTTACTGGGCTTTGCGGCGTCTGGACCTGTGCAATCCGGTGTCCAAAGAGGAGGAGACAGTTAGGGGAAAGTTGAAAATTAAATTTTTGTTAGGGTTGGATGACCTGTATGTAAAATCGGGGGAAGTATCATCAGACGAAGATGTGGTAGAGGAAGGACTCTCATCGTCGGGAAAAGATGCACTTTTGACGGTGGCGAAGTGGGGGTTAACGTTTAGTGGGGAAAAAGAGTCGTTGTGTGCGTTCCTAGAGCGAGTAGAAGAGCTTAGAACGGCTCGCGGGGTGTCCAAAGCCACGCTATTTCGATCGGCGGTGGATTTGTTCGCGGGCAAAGGTCTTACTTGGCTACGTACGAATAAACCCAGATGCAAAGATTGGGATGAGTTGGTGGAGGAATTGCGCGCAGAGTTTTTACCCCCTAACTACGACGATAGGCTAATGGAGGTGATTAAGCGTAGAACACAGGGGAGGGATGAGTCGATAGGAGTCTATGTAGCGGTGATAGAGACTCTATTCAATCGTCTCTCGACTTCATGTACCGAAGAGCAGAAGTTGAGGGTATTACGACGAAATATTACTCCATTTTACCAAAGTCAGTTAAGCTTAGTGGAAATTGACTCGTTAAGTGAGCTAGTGAGGTTGGGTAGGTCGTTGGAGGCAACGAGGATTTCAGTAGAGTCACTTGTGCCACCACCGGGACGCCGATCAAGTCATCTCTTTGAGCCTGGTCTGGCATATGTGGACCTGAAGGATGAGCAGCAACCGGGGAGGAAGTCGAGTGAGGGAAATAACAGGTCAACACAACTCAGAACAATTACGTGTTATAATTGCAAGGAAGTGGGACACACATCACGGGATTGTAAACAGGGCCGACGTTGTTTCGGGTGTGGAAAACCTGGGGTTTTTAGGAAGGACTGTACTGTCTACAACCCGGGGACTTCAAGTGTCTCTGAAATGGAAGCAACGACGAGTACTGCGCGGGTAGAGTCGGGAAACGAAAGTCGTGTTCATTAGACAGCGGTAAAGTGAGCACGAATGAAGATACCGCATCTGTCGTTCCAGTGAATTTCGCGTTGACTTCGGCAAAAGGAGATCCCCGGCCACACTTAACAGTGTCCATTTTCGATGTAGAATTCGTGGGTTTATTGGATTCAGGGGCATCGAGAACAATTGTAGGGAAGTCTGGTTGGGAAAGGTTACGGAAGTTGGGGGTGGAGTTGAGAAATTCAAACGCGACGGAAGTGAAATTGACCAATGACGTGAAGTGCGGGGTAGATGGAACCATTTGGATTCCGATCTCAGTGGAAAGTCAGACGCGGTGGGTGGAGTGTTTGGTTGTGCCCAAACTACCTCACGTGCTAATTTTGGGAGCAGATTTTTGGGTACTATTTGGGTTAGTGGTTGATTTGCGTAAGGATAATTGCGATTTACCGGACGAATTTTATTTGGCCGCCATCGATTTTCTTCAACCGAAATCTAAATTAGATCACAACCAGACGGAAGAGTTGGAAAAAATTTTGGAGACGGAATTCGAACGAATGGGCGATGGTCTCGGACGCACTTCGGAGGTTGAACATATAATTACGATCAACTCTTCCCCAATCAAGCAGAGGTATTATCCGGTAAATCCCGTGGTGCAGAGGGATATTGACCGGGAATTGGATGAAATGTTGGCTGGGAGAATAGTACAACCATCTAAGAGTGCATGGTCTTCACCTATATTGCTTGTCAAGAAGAAAGACGGAAAATTTCGTTTCTGTGTGGACTTCAGGAAAGTCAACAAAGTCTCAGAGAGGGACGCGTACCCAATCCCCTACGTAACGGCAACACTTAATAAGTTAAGGGATGCGAAGTACCTTTCTTCATTGGATATCAAGTCAGCATACTGGCAGGTGCCTATGGCAGAATCATCCCGTCAGTACACCGCTTTTACAGTACCGAGACGAGGGTTGTTCGAGTTTACTCGAATGCCGTTTGGGCTACAAAATGCCCCGGCGACCTGGCAAAGATTGATAGATAAGGTGCTCGGAGCGGATATGGAACCCTTTGTATTTGTTTATCTAGATGATATAATTGTGGTGACGCAAACCTTCGACAAACACATGGAAGTGCTCCAGGAGGTGTTTCGAAGGCTTACTGCGGTAGGACTCAGAGTGTCTCGGGAGAAGTGCGAGTTCTGCAGGGATGAACTGCGGTACTTGGGGTACGTCGTGGGTGAGAGTGGGTTACACGTTGATCCGGAGAAGGTGGAGTGTCTGATGAGGTTTCAGGCTCAGAAGAACGTGAAAGAAGTGCGTCAGTTTCTCGGGATGGTGTCATGGTATCGGCGATTTATTCCGGCTTTTGCCACCCTCGTCTCACCTTTAACTTCTTTGCTCAAGAAAAATAAGAAGTTCGCTTGGGACGAGGATTGTGAAAGCGCTTTCGCGCAGGCGAAAGTGAAACTCGCCACTGCACCAATCTTGACTTGTCCGGATTATGACCTGCCATTTGTGATTCAGACCGACGCCTCGATTTTCGGGTTAGGTGGTGTGTTGACACAATTGCAGCAGGATGCAGAAAAAGTTATACGCTACTTAAGGCGTTCGCTAACTAGTTCCGAACGGAAGTTCTCAACGACTGAGAAGGAGTGTTTGGCGGTCCTCTGGGCCATCGAAAAGTTGAGACCGTACGTGGAGGGAACTAAGTTTAGTGTGGTGACAGATCACTATTCACTTGTTTGGCTGAACAATGTCAAAGATCCGACTGGACGATTGGCGAGGTGGGCAGTACGACTCCAGCAGTACGATTTCGACATCATACATAGGAAGGGGAAGGATCACGTTGTTCCTGATGCCTTATCCCAGTCTGTTCCTCTGGTTGAGGTAGTACAGGCGGAGGGTCAAACAGATCGTTGGTTCGGAAGCATGTTGGAGACGGTACAGAGGCAACCGGCAAAATATTCGGAGTGGAGGATCAGTGGCACCACGTTGTGGAAACATGTTCCTACCGCGTATCAAGACTTAAATTCTGCGGATGCTTGGAAGCGGGTTGTACCGAAAGGGGAGCGGATGAAAATACTGCATGAACAGCATGATGATCCGAAAGCTGGTCACTTGGGTGCAAAAAAAAACAATAGATCGAGTGGCTAGGTTTTATTATTGGCCCAAAATGCAAGCAGATGTTCGGAAGTATGTACGATCTTGTCCGATTTGTCAAGCAATTAAACCACAACGACGGTTGCCTATTGGATTGATGGCCTCACGGAACGGCGAGGCCAAGCAACCGTGGGAAATGATCTGTGTAGATTTGGTTGGGCGTTCGTCGCAAGGGTATACGTATATCTTGACCGTCGTAGACTACTTCTCGAAATTTCCTTTGTTATTTCCTCTCAGGTAACGAAAGCATTAGAGGATAGTGTATTTCTGCTTTTCGGCGTTCCAAAGTGGGTTGTATGCGACAACGGTGTTCAATTCAGGGCGAAAGAGTTCAAACGAATGGTGGAATCCTACGGAACCACGATAAAGTACACCGCGTTCTATCACCCTCAAGCCAACCCGGCGGAACAAATTAATCAATCTATTAAGACGATGCTTAGAGCCTATGCATCTGAGAATCATAGGAAGTGGGCCGATAATTTGGCAAAAATCGCTTGTGCGTTGCGGACTTCTACGCATGAGGTGATGAAGTGTACTCCATACTTCGTAAATTTTGGGAAAAATATGTCCACTTGTGTTGAACTTGGGGAAAAACCAGAGGGGGACGACAGGGGTATCGATCTCGAGCCACAGAAACGCGCTCTAGCCTTGAATCAGGTGAGGGAGGATGTCATAAATCGATTTAAACATGCCCCAGACGTAGCAAAGAATCGGTATGACTTGCGAAGACGGAACCAGGATTTTTTCCCAAAGGATTTGGTAATGCGAACGAACCACGTATTGTTGGATGCCTCCAAGTATTTTTCAGCAAAATTAGCACCTAAGTACATAGGACCTTTCGAAGTCCTAGAGAAAGTGTCACCTTGGACATATAAACTGAAGGATGTAGATTGGAAACCGGGTGGCGTCTGGCACGCTAAGGACCTCAAAGCGTACACGGGTCGCGGGGAATAATCTTCCGCTTTGGTATTATATTTTTTTTTTTTGTTTTGTACAGAAGTATTTTTTTTTTTTAGGTGGTGGGTACTATGCCTTTCGTTTTTTTTTTATTATTTTTTTTTTTTGGCGGTGGGTGGTATATCTGAATTATTTTATTTTGGTTGAAGTGGGCAAATGGAATTGAGGGAATTATGTAATCTTGGTAAGGAAATGCGTGCCGAGGAAGAAACTTGGTTTGAATAGGGATAAAAATAAATCTTACTCGTTCAGGTACCAACACTCAGCTTTTTTTTCCTTCGTAGGGCGCCTAGAGAATTTGGGAAATTCTCTTTTAAGTAGGGAAGGAATGTTACGGTCCGCCTGAAAGGAGGAGAAGAGGAAGGCTAATAATTTATTTTGGAAGCATTTTAATGAAGTAACTCTTCAAATAATCATGCAAGGGAAGACCTCTTGCAAATTTAGTTTCCTGGGGTCCTACCCCCAACTCGTGGCACAGACTAAAAGAAAAAGAAAATGAGTAAATTAAAATTTCAACCGTGAAGGAACTATAATTCTGGAGCGAGGAAGGACTGGTAGACGGGTAAGGTTAGGACCTTGTCAAAATTAGTAGGAAAAAGAAAAGAATATAGGATTATTAGGAGCTAGGTAATTGAGTAAGGAAAACTATCGACGAGCCGATCGAGCGGGAAGTACGGCGCGCAAGTGCAGAGAATAGAATAAATAAATAAATAAATAATAAATAATAATAACACTCACGGGTGACATATAAACAATAACGACTGTGAAGTTGGCCCCGAATATTGTGACGTACACGATAAGAGATCGAAACGAACGTTGAACCCGCCTACGAGAACAGAAAACCAGCCGGTAAATTTTCCCGCTAGTAGTTTTCGCGGAGAGTGGACAAAGGATTGGGGGGTCTCTTGGAATTGGCAGTGAGATAAGCAAGTTGACCTTTTTTTCGTTTTGGGACCGTGAACCGGATCGTGGCAAAGTGATTGAATTTTGAAAAGAAAAACGTAAACGCAGCGCGGTCACAAGTCGGTGATAGAAGCGTCTGGGAAACCTTTGCGTTAAAGAACGAAGTGCGTTGGTAAATCGACGGGAACGCGCAACCAGCAAGCGAAGGTGGAATTTGGTGCTTCCTTTCTGTAAACGTCGTGGACGGGAAGAGTTCCTGAGCGCAGCTATCCGAGGACGGTGGCGGAGGAGCGGAGAACACCAGAGGCGCCTTTGGATAAGTAGCAAGAGTAGCTAGGGACTTTTAGTTGAATAAATTGGTTAATTTTCTACATTGAATTCCGTATCTGTTTCCTTAAAATTTTGTAACGATTATTGTGACGTATTTCAGCCTTCGTCCCTCCAGGGTGTATGCATTGAATTTTCGAGCGATCAGTGGTTCGATCGTTTCGAAAGTAGAACGAGGTCTTCCAGAAAGGACCACTGGCGCCCCACGACCCATCTCTGGGTTCGAGCCGGACAAGACCCGTTCGCCCCCTGTTGTTGTGGGGGTTTCGAGTCAGTTTTCCATCGTCGGGGAAAAATCGTAACACGGCATGCAACTGTGCGAAATCGGCATCATTTTTCGACGTCTGCTTCATACAAAATATACCCGCCGTGGCACATATCAATTGAGTTCCCTTGCCAAAGGCGGTGGCGGCGGCGGCGGCGGGCCCTGATGTGATGGTAGCGGAGCGCCTCCCATATCAACCTCCACGCTTTCGGTCAAACCTTAAACACACAAAAACGAGCGGAGAATCAATTTCAATTCGGACGCGTTCGTTTGACAGAAGCCGGCCGCGGTACTTTTCTTCGCTCTCGTTATTACTCTGATATGACATATGACATATACTGACATATCGAGTCAGCTGATTCAGCTATCCAGCTATTCCAGCTAACGCACTGCATCTGTCGGGAATATTTGGAAGTCTACCCTTTTTCATTCTGCGATTCTCAAACTGTGATTGACTTGAAAAACTCATCCGAGCTTTTCATGCACACACATCTGAACACACCGAAAATCGTATGGGAAACTTTCATGTACACACGCAGGCAGATAAAGACGCCGTGTCCATGTGAGTTGTGTCCAGTAAAAGAACATAGCAAGTGCTTGGGGGTGAACCCTACAATCACTTTCTATCGAAAGTTCTGATGAAGGATATCTCAAACGATCTGATTTGCTTTCGAAAAGTAATGTGGTGGAGTGTATATGAAAGATTCACGACGATTTGCTCAATCAAGATAATTTGCTTCTGATTTGGTGGATTTCAGACTTTCACTTTCTCTGGAAAAACCCGAGTTTTACCTACATACTCAAAAGATGACGGGAACTCACCGCAAATTAAAATTATAGATGCAACAATGTATATGAACCACGTAACTGTCAACCCGAATATTTTATTGGCACATGAAACCATTCTTCAGCGATCAAACGTAGAAGCGTGTCGAGGTGAAGAGTTATACGCTAACAGCTAACAGTTCAACACTATCTTTAGATAATGTTATAATTGGGCAGTATACGTTTTTGTCTATAGCGCAACAACAAAGGAATTCTTAGAAAGTTACACCACCAGTCACACTAAGATCATTGACATTGAAGCTATCGCCTCAAAAGAACAGGTATGAGCACGATCGAACTTGTTAATGCCTTAAGGAAAAACGCAACCACAAGAAGACTATTCAAAGGTGTATTCCCCTGCGATCGTCTACCTCATAAAATTAAAAAGCCGGCATGTGTTATTGCGAATACCAACCTCGCAGACAAAAAAAGGTACTCATTGGGTAGCTTTTTATTTCCCGAGGACAGGCCCTGCTGAATTTTTTGACTCTTTCGGCAGATACCTTAACAATAAATATTTTAAAAGGTTTCTGCTTACCAGCCCCAAGGTTTTCATAAATAATAAAAAGCGACTACAAATTGCATACTCCTCCACTTGCGGAAATTACTGCTGTGTATACATAAATTCGCGTTGCAGGGGAGAGGAGCTTAAGTTTTTCCTGAAACAGTTTTCATCAAAAGATTTTACAGACGATGATGCTAAGGTGGTTAACTTATACCATCATATATTTTCTTCGGGTGCCAACCAAAATGGTGGGTTTTCTCGTAGCCAGTATTGTAAATCGAAGGCTGCGAGTATAAAAGTATCAGCTTAAGCCACTCAACTTTCAGTTTCTCTTTAAAAATCTACCAGACATTATGAATTCACCTATTACAAAAGTGGAGAATGACAAGAAGAGACGTGTCGCTAACAAAAGAAAAAATGTAGTCCCTGGGGATGAATCAGCTGTTAAGAAACCATGCAAGCAGAGAAGGTCCGAGGTTCCTGGTGAAGGTGTTCTACTGAACTACACCTACTATTTGGACGGCTGTCAGAACCGAAAGGTTGTATTAGGATTTGACCCATTCACTTTTGAGGCGAAAATAATCTTCAGCTACCCTGGGCGCTTCTCGGTGTCAACGAACTACACCGGATGGGTATCGCTGTACAATCATCTGATCATGCTGAAACATGAAAATAACGAAGCTGCTCAAGCGGTTTAAGCGGGGGTAAAAAAGGAATTCGTGATACCGGTCGAGAAAGGTAGTATCCGACTCTCAGCGCAGAACCTTTTAAATTTGTTCGAAAAGATGGATTTCTTCAATATCGTCATGTTTCACAACAACAACGCTTCTGAAAGTGTTGGGGATTATTTCAACCAATACGCGTCTAAATGTAAGGAAAAAAATGTTTTACAATTATCAAGTGAAGACTTTTTTATACCATCACGCACTTCATATGTGCATATTAACTATTCTTTTTTACGAGATACCGTGGTTTTGTAGCGCAAGAATTATTTTTAATATAACGATTTGCTAATAAAAAAATAATATAGGTGCTCAAGTTTTTGTTTTCTTTTACAAATAGACTTTATTCATTAGCATAAGTATATAAATAAATGTTTTCACAGTTTTGTACAGGGCGGCGTTTGATTGTGGTTTTTACAGAATATCTGGAAGTTTTGAAAATCAGCTAATTTAGGCATTTCAAGTTGTATAGTTTCGGATTCTGGTAAATATCTTCTGATGAGGTTCTCTTTCGCAAGTCCTTTTACATATATACTGCAGTTGGTAAATTCTCCCAGAATATCAGGTAGACTGTTGTAACTGATTTCACCATCTTGCCAATTCAAGCCGTTGATTTTCTCGCGATCAAACTTTTGCTGGCGATCAGCCTTTATGTTCAGCTCCTGATAGGGATAGGGGGAGGAGGAAATAAAACGTTGGATATATTGACCCTAAAGGTAGTATAGCAAGCTCCTTAGCAAAATACTGACCATAATTGCCTGTAACGAACTGGACATCAATTATAACTTTACTCATGTTTTCGCTAAGACGTGGAACCATTAAGTGAGAGACTTTTTTCTTTTTAACCACATTTATATATTTTTGAAAAACTATGGCCGCTATTCACAGTCGTCATATAGTTGGCTTTAAGTTAGAGCTGAGTTTAGTGTCATATAAATTATAAAGTCATCTCTAACCCAAAGCCAACTTTAGGACGACTGTGAATAGCGGCCTATGGTTTTTACTTATAGCTATATTGTTACATATATCAGATTAAGAGTAAGTATACTAAAATGTCTTCTTAATACTAAAAGTTTTACTACTCTAGTCACCTAATTTAATTCTTTTGAAGCCATAAGAAAATGAAAAATGATCTTCAACGACAACCCTTTTATCAAAAGTGAATTGCAGGTGTTTCTTTTCCGCAGCACTAATAACAACTCCAGGATGCTTACGCTTAATCTTACGATCATTTTTTACACAAACCTTCTTTGCAACCAGATACCATTGATTTCAGACATTCGAAATTCACCTTTTTTGAATTTTTAAAATTAAGTGTTATCCCCTTACACTTTGTGACATACTCTACCTGATCCCGTGTCTCGATTTTTAAACTGAAAGTTTTAGTCCCGGTATTTACATATTCTGAAATAAAAGCTTCGGGCCATAGCTCTCAACCTCGTTAGTTAAATCACTTAGAAAGTTTAAATTTCGAAGGGAATGGGTGATGTCTTATCATCTACAAAAATTAGACTGTCAGTGTCAGAATAAAGTATTCTTGTACCGACTTTTTCCAATGAATCGTAGAGTTTAAGTCTAGCAAATGCTGTAGTGTAGGCCGCAATGGGTGTGCTCACATGGGGTAACATAACTAAATTTTCTTCAATATTTTTCCATGTAACCCACAAAGTGTCTTGAGAAACTGGCAGTAATGAACAGATTTCTATACCTGGGCTATGTATAAAATCACAGAACTCCTTAAAGCTATCTACCACTTTGGTGTTGGTAAGATTTTCTCTCTGAGTGGATTTTCCCTAAAAAAGAATTAAGGCAAATTTTTGCAGTGTTGCGCCTACCTGGATTTTTCTGGATTTCGCTTTTGTCTAGTCTAATGTCCTTCCTTATGCGATATGTCTTTATGTAGTTCTCTCTCTCTATCTCTGTCGTACATTCATTCCCCCACCCGCTAGTATCCTGCTTAATCTTCAGGAAGGTGTTCACGTACTCGGTGAATAATCCACCTGTTTTTGGTACGGGATCGTATACTGTATGATTATACTTCCAGACCTCATACACGACTTTAATTTCATAACCTTTCTTTACAGCTAATGATACTTCAGGTATAACCCATGTGCCAGTAAGCTTACGTTCACTCTCATCATGCTCACATCTTGACACTTTATTCTCAGATGCACAGGTTCTACATAGCGCAAAATACAGTTTAAGATTCTTCTTGAAAGGTAATACGGGTAGGAATAAATCATTTGGTGGTAAAATGGTGCAAGTGATGAAATCGTGCATCGAGAGTATTTCTGAACCCGTAGGCAGATTTTCATTTTCATATATCTCGGGATGGCCTATATATGTAGAATATTTGTTAATGTACGGGTACAGGCTTGTAAAATCAAGATATCTTATTATTTCATTCTCTACACTTTTATGGTGTAATCTAAACACCTCGGTGCGACCACCAAAAATAGCATTTCGAGGGTTTAGAGGTTCAACAAGATTCATAGTAAGCCTCTCTAACTCCATTTTTTCCGTTGGATTTAACTTTAAGAATTTTTTGAACTCGCACTCCCACATGTATTTCAATTTATATCCATTGCGCCTAATACCATGTTTCCACTACACCTTAATCTCACGACAAAGAGAACTAGATTAAGCACGTAGGGACGTTATTAGTCAGGTGAGGGGGGCGACAGGCAGGGCATTTGCCACATTTGTTATATATAATATATGAAAATACCAAATTTCCCCCTCCCCCCACAAATGACGTCCCTGAGTGCTTAATCTCGATCTCTCAATCGTGAGATTACGAGGCAGTGGAAACATGGCATAGGTAACTATGGCCTTGTATCTTTGATTAAAGGTTTCGCGACCTCCACCATTCTCAGTACATACATCCTGTACTCTAAAACAACTTCTACAGCCAAGATAAAAGCAACCAAAGAACTCGTAGACCGTGTTTGTCTTTGGATTGAAGCCATCTACGTACATGCCACCCCTCTCTAATTTCACTTCACCTTTATTAATAGCGGATATTATATCACCCTGTATTTTTTTCGACTCCCAAACAAGCCATTTAGAAGCGATTAGTGACTTATTTTGAAATTTGTAGTAACCGTTTTTTGGCATTATGCCGATTGTATTTTCCTGCAGGTAGTTTTTTCGAAAAACGAGCATACAGGCCGATGCTATAGTTAAAGCTTCCGTAAAGGGGTTTACGCTAGTGATATTAAGAAACTCTCTTATGAATCGAATACATCCCAAACGTAAGATATTGACATCGTTTACACAATATCGTAACATCTCTTTACGGTTATCATAGATTCCTGATGCACTAGAATTATACCATGCGAAGAACTTATCTTTTTCTGCCTTCTAATTATATAACTCAGGTGGTGGATATTTACCTACATAGTCAATATTCTCCATTGTGTTAAAGTAAAATGGGTAATAACCCTTTGCATGATCCCAAATTTCGAAAACCTTTGGAAAATGCGCAAGTGGGAATGCCAGATAATTTAAAGAATCAATAAATGATACTCTACCACAAGTTAGCTTCATTATCTTGGTACCGTTCATTATAGGTTCAATTTTCATTTTCCTGTTCACTAGCTCCGAAATCACAAAGTGTCCATCGTAACCTTGTAAATTGTGCGCTTTACAATAAATATTGGAGATAGACGATTGTACTTTGAAACAGTAATCTAAAAACCTCCCTACGACATTATCATTTTCCCGGTATTAAAAAAGATGTTCCCTTACCCCGCAGACTCTGCATTCTTCCTTAATATCAGAATTATCATAACAGTTATAGCATAACTGCTGAGCAACAATTAAGTTAACAATATGAAGAAAAGTATTGGAGCTATTCCCGTAGGAAGTATTCTGAGTAGTCTCGCAGTCAAAGAATATTAGCATAAAGTTGTTATCAATCCTCTTCTTCAGAGGTTTAATATATGTAGCATAGATGGTCTGATGGTACAACTTTCCAGCATATCTGACACAGAAATCCGTTACATATGTGTTCACCACTTCGTCTTTTATCGAGAACAACAAATTTTCCGCAGTGCTCACATATCCTTAAACTTTCACAAACGCTTTTTTTCCCAAATTTATTCTGTAAATGGTTCTCAAAACAGCTTTCCCCTCTGAACGCACGATTACAACTTTTACATTCTCTAACCTTTTCCACAAACGTACATGCAGGAAAAGAAAGACAATACGAGCATTTTTTTTCACATTTATGTTCTTTCAAATGCATTACTCTATCACAAAGAGAGCAAGCATATTTTCTGTTAAAAAAAAGCTGTAAGAGATGTTATCACATAAATGTGCTCCAATTCCTTAGAATAATAGAAGTATAGCTTCTTTACAGAGCTGTCTTCACATGGGGATCTGAACATGAAAGATTCCGAACTCTTCATATCGTCAAAAACGATAATTTGGTACTTTTACTGTATTATTTATAATACAGTATTGTTATCGATTTTTAAAAAAAAAAAATTTGCTGCCCTCAAAATTTTTTTGTCCACGTTTCATGACTAGTAGACGCGAAAAAAGCAAAAAAAATTTTCACTCCGTCTGTACGCCGTACCCCGTACGTCGACCGCCCCAAAATCTTTGAAGGCTCGTAGCTCTCAAACTAGTGAAGCTATTAAATTAAAATTTTTTCTAGGAATAGACTTGGTGGACCCCTTGAATTGACATTATTTTCAGGGGTGGGGATGTGAGGGGGAAGGTGGGGTAAGCGTTTTAGACGAAAAATTTAGGCTTCTAGATCTCAGGAGCCGCTTGTGTTAGGAGGCTGAAACTTAGAATTTCTAAAGAGCTTTGATAATGGACCCATTTGCAAAAAAAAAAAACAGATATGGGTGAAGGGGTGTGGGAGTGGAGGGGGAAGCAATGCGTCCGAAACGCAAAAAAGTCGTGATCGACACATTCTAAAATCTATATCTCCTAAACCGTTAATAGCAAGCAATTAAAACTTAACAAATATCTGTAGTTATACTAGGAGAGTAGATTGAAACAAAATTTTTGGGTGGGGGTAGTGACGTACGGGGGTGGGGGTTGAAATACTTAACATTACGATATCTCCCAAACCAGTGGCACCAGAAAAACAAAATTCGGTTTGAATATAAAGCTTGATAAATAAAGATTGCTCAAAGTAAAATTTTTGAAGGGGGCGGGGGAGTACGTAAGTGGAGGGGATAAGAATTTTTCAAAAATAACAAGTTTCATATCTCAATAACAGCGTAAGATGGATGCTTCAAATTTTTACCAGAAGTAGGCCTAATAGAACCCTAGTAGGAAAAAAGTTTGGGGGTGTGGGTGTAGAGGGTGAGGGTGGGGAAGGGTGAGAAAGAAAAAGTTCCGATGCTTATATCTTGAGAATCTATAATGATAGGAAGCTGAAACTTGGTATTTAGATAGAGCTATAGTAGTGGCATGGTGGAAAAATAGAATTTTTTTAGGGGTAGTATGGTACGGTGGTGGGGGGTGTTTTTCCTAACTTTAGAACGGCTTATGCTAAGAAGTTGAAACTCAGTACGTATATGTAAATTAACTAGAAAAGTAATTCTGATAAAAAAAAATTTAAAAATTCATTGGCGTTCAGAAGGGGGGGGGGCAAAAAAAAATATCGGTTAATATAAAATGGATATATTTTCACGATTTTCGTCATATCTACTAGGTCTTTCGAAATATAGAATTCATTTTTATTCTACGGATTCTTCATGTAAATACCTAGAATGTGTTTTCAAGATTTTTTGAAATTCGACCCCTAAGAGGGTGTAAACTGGTTGTATACTTTTCATTAATTCCACCATGTTTCTCAGGTCTGATCAGATATCGAATATCTTTTTACTTCCCCAGGTTTGTTTAATAATCACCTATTTTTAAGTTTTGTTTTTTTCAACCTCTAGACTGCATCCCGGAATATGACCCAATTATATAATTCATATGTCACACCCTTTTCTAACCGCTTCCCGAACTTTTTGTTAGGTTTTCAGTCACATAGTAACATACTCCGCATCCCCGAATTGAACGCGTTCTGAACTTCTGCCGGAAAAATAATACAGTTGCGCCCAGACTGTTGGCAGATTTTTTTAAAAGGCATTGAAATCTGTACAGGTCAGTTAAGACACAGCCTTTTTTACCAATAGCTACGTTTGCCTGTCTACACAGCTTCTTAGATAACCTGTCTAATTTATTAGTGATTGCAGTTTTATTTTTACAATTCATTCGCTCCGAACTCATCTCAATTGCATAACATAAACTTCGTGCGAGACAATTAAAATCATCGTTTTTGCCGACATCTACCACACTATATTTTCGTGCTAGTCTCAGTAGTATGGATATGTCTTTTCTGGCGCAGTGGTACGATGGTACGCGATGGTTGTATGGATGACGTCATAGTCTTGTATGAAGCTGATAAGAAATTCACTCCTAGAGCTTTAGGTTTTTTTTCGTTTTCCGTTGCATAAAATTGGGCGTTTTTTTTTGTCGGTGTTTGAGAGCTTTGCTTTTTTCTGTTGCATAAAATTGGGCGTTCTTTTTCGGTCGGTTGCTGTCGGGGCTTTGAGCTTTTCGGGGGCTTAGACTATCTGAGAGCTTAGACTATCCGGGTCTTAGGTTAGCTGGAAGCGGAAACTTAGGCTATTCGTATAATATCTGTAAAGGCTAACTTTATTTATATGACTCAGGCTCGGTGAATGATAATAACAAGCTAATTGCCTTTAACATAGTAATATGGGTAATAATATAGAATGCTCAGATAGATATTATTGACTCAATTTCTTAAGGAAATGCTAAATTAATTAGGTTCAGCTCATAAATGTACAGTGTGATAATAACAAGGTTATTGCATCCTAGACTGATATGAATCTGAAAGGGATTTACTCATCCATGCTTTTGCATAGTGACTTCTTAGGAATTTACTCCGCTAGTAAGGCTTTACGGGTTTATTGATAAGTCTTCAGATCTTGCTCAGACAGGTTCAAACATGTTTCAGTTAGCGTTATTGCATAATGTTGTGAAATTCAACAGATATTTTATGTATTATGTCTCTCTCTATTCATCCTCTATCTATCTCTGTCTCTCTCTCTCTTCCTGCGTATGTATCTCTCTATCTATCTCTCTCTATGCATGTATCTATCTATGTATCTGTCTGTCTATCTGTTTATGTATGTCTCTATCTATCTCTGTCTCTCTCTCTTCCTCTATGTATCTCTATCTATCTATGTATATGTGTTTCCATCTATATATGTATATATCTATCTGTGTATGTGTGTATCTATCTATCTGTGTATGTATGTGTTCGTATATAAGACAATGCGCTATGGACTGAAAGCTTATTGTATCAAGTGAAGTCTGACGTGTAACATCAAAAAAATAGTGAAAGTGAAAATAATTAAAAAAAATAGTGAAAGTGAAAAGTGAAAGTGAAAGCAAAGTGAACTTTTTAAAAATAGTGAAAGTGAAAATTATTAAAAAAAAATAGTGAACTTAAAAAATAGTGAAAGTAAAATAATAAATGTCAAATAATTAAGTGAAGTGAAAGTAAAAGAATAAGTGATAAATAATTAAATAAAGTAGCTTATAAATAATAAAAAGTGGAAATAATTAAAAAAATAGTGAAAGTGGATATAATCAAGTGAACTTAAAAAGAACAGTGAAAGTGAGATAAAAGTTAAAATGAAATCCTTTATATGTGAATACTGTGGGCTAAGCTATTCACAAAATCAGACATTAAACCGACATATTAGAAGTGTCCATCTAAAGAATAGTTCCCAATGTGAATTTTGTTCGAAAATATATTCGCGAAAAGATGTATTACTGAAACATCTAAAAAAGTGTAATAATCAAATGCAGCCAATCACTCAACCATCAACATCAATTGTGCAACCATCAATACCAACTACATCACAGTCAACGAAATGTAACGCGTGTAATCAAGAAGTTTTGAATAAAGACTGGAATTATCACGTTCGAACAAATTCTCATAAAAGAAACACTGCCGTCCCGATTAATGAAAATTTTAAAGTTTTAAAGAGTTCTTTTGAAGAAAGAATCGAAACATTAATTTTGGAAAATAAGAATCTCGAAATAATAGTGCCGAAACAGTTTTTAGTCTCATATGAAAATCTAGTAATTGAAATGTTGAAAGAACATTTAGTGAAGCATACAGCCTTCAAGTTCAATCTAGAATTATTTGCTGTATATATAAAATATACTAAAAACAATAATGGCGATAATATTGACGTAGTGTACGATATAAAATCTTTTCAAACAAGAATGCGTAATGTGCAGAGTGAAGAAGAAATAGTCTCTATCTACAGATCAATGATGGACGAAATTTCTGTTAAAAGTGAAGAGTTTCAAGAGCGTGATAGTGGGTGGACAATAGTGGAAATAACCCACCTTGAAATAAACATTAATCAGTATAAGCCGTTAAGAGGCTCACAATATATTGAACTTCCAAAATTTTTAAAAGATAAACATGCTTGTGTCAATGTGAAGAACTATGACGAGTATTGCTTTAAATGGTGCATAATATCAGCCTTTAGCCCGGAAGACGTGAGTAATGATAGAACCACAAGCTATCAAATTGAAAATATAGAAAAAAGTGACATCATTTTGAAAAACGGAAAAACTGTTAAATTCGGCCAATTACAATTTCCACTAAAAATTGATGCAGTTAAAATATTCGAAGAAATTAATCCAGATATAAGTGTTAACGTGTTCGGATTTGAGAAGGAGGGAAATGCTATAGTTGGACCATACTATACAAGGAAAGAGGAAAGACTTACACATATAAACATTTTACTACTGCAAGACGAAGAAAAGACACATTACGTCTGGATCAAAAACATTTCAAGGTAACTTATTATATAGATATATTCCTGTGAAAAAAAATTATATTTAAATTTTATGTTTCTTCTATAGATTGATCAAAAGTCAACTAACTCTAAATACGCATCAGATTTATATGTGTAACACATGTCTGCAGCATTTCTATCAGCAAGAAACTCGCGATCTACATAAGCCGGAATGTAGCAGACTTGTAACGAAAATGCCAACACCTGAAAAGTCGTTATTATCATTCACCGAGCATCAACGGAAATTAGATGTCCCATTCGTTATATATGCAGATTTCGAGTGTATCCTGAAAAGTGTAGATACGTGTTCACCAGATCCTTCGACCTCATCAACGACAACAATTCAGGAACATGTACCGTGCGCATTTAGCTATTATATAAAGTGTTCCTACAACAATGCACTTAATCAACACCGCATATATAAAGGAATTGATGCAGCTTGTAAGTTTGTAGAATATTTAGTTAAGGATATCAAAAATATTTACTATAATTATGTATCAAAAGTTGTCCCTATGGGTTCTCTCACATTAGCCGAACGAAAATTTCAAAACGAGAGTAGTATTTGCCATATATGCAAAAAAGAATTAGATAATAATCGTGTCGCGGATCACTGTCATTTAACGGGACAATATAGAGGTCCAGCACATTCAGATTGTAATTTAAAGTTCCGAGTTCCTAAATTCTTTCCAATATTCTTCCATAACTTTTCCGGATATGATAGCCATTTGTTTGTGAAAGAACTTTCATCTATTCCCGGCGATATTAACGTAATTCCTCTTAATAAAGAACTTTATGTATCGCTATCAAAAAGAATTTTTGTAACTGAGACCGATTCAATTGAATTGAGATTTTTAGATTCATTCCGATTTATGTCCTCTAGCTTAGAAACATTAGCTAAGAACTTATGTACAGATGATTTTAAAATTGTACGATCAATATTTACAAATGATGAAGAGTTCAAGCTAATTACTAGGAAGGGCGTATTTCCTTATGAATATTTAAATTCGTTTGAACGATTGAATGAGTCTCAGCTTCCATCTCGCGAAAACTTTTATAGCCAATTAACCGATACACACTGTTCCGAAGAGGATTACAATCACGCCCTAAACGTATGGGAAAAATTTAATTGCAAAACCCTTGAAGATTACCTTGAACTATATTTAAAAACAGATGTGCTGTTGTTAGCTGATGTATTTGAGAATTTCAGAAAAGTATGCAAAAGTATTTATGAACTAGATCCGTGCCAATATTATACAGCACCTGGGCTATCATGGGATGCTATGCTAAAAACGACTAAAATAACTCTTGAACTTTTAACGGATATAAATATGCATACTTTCATTCAACGAGGTATCAGAGGGGGTATAGTTCAATGCTCAAATAGAAATTCCGTAGCTAACAACAAATACATGTCTGACTATGATGAAAGTAAACCATCAGAATATCTTATGTATCTACGCCAATAATTTATATGGATGGGCTATGTCGCAACCCCTTCCTTATGGTGAATTCACATGGTTAGAATCAGTTTCCGATTTTGAGGTCTTCAATATTCCTTTAAATTCTGAATATGGCTATATATTAGAAGTAGATTTAGAGTATCCAGAAGACATGCACGATCTCCATAACGATTTACCATTTTGCGCAGAGAATAAAAAAAGTCCCGGATCCAATTTTCCAAAATTAATTCCAGATTTGACAAATAAATCAAAATATATTATTCATTACAACAATCTTCAACAATGTATTCAAAACGGTATGAAATTGACTCAAATACATCGAATTTTAAAATTTAAACAGTCCTGTTGGTTGAAAGAATATATTGATTTGAATACCCATCACCGTACATTGGCGAAAAATGAATTTGAAAAGAACTTCTTAAAATTATTAAATAATGCGGTTTATGGTAAAACAATGGAGAACGTGGATAAACGGAAAGATGTAAAAATTGTTCAAGGTTGGGAAAGTTCTGGAAGACGTTTAGGAGCTCGGGCCTTAATCGCGAAACCAAATTTTCCTAGCGTAACACAATTTAAAGAAAATATGTTGGCCATACAAATGCAACGAGTACTTACGACCAGAGGCGGCTGGTCTATAGGTTCACTCGTGCAGTGAACACCCTAAACGTTAATGTTCTAAACTGAGCTTAAAAAACAAAAAGTTAATGCAAAAGTATTCATTTAAGACACCATTCACACAACAAAAATCCATCGCCCGATATTCGACATGACGCCTTTCAGACGATCGAATGCGCGGATATCTTTGGTGGCGGTGCGATTCAGATATCGCACACGAAAATTCTATCAAATCTCTTACAAAATTGAATTTCAGTCCTGCGCGTGAAATTCGAATTTCCTAGGCACTTTGTATAGAACGTCGGTGCAGTGCACCGATGAACATGACGAATGAACGGGAGAGAGAGAGCTTTGGAGATTGCTTTTGTATTCTATTTTTTTTCTTGCTTGATTGAATATTTGGCGATTTGACCCTTTACTTGATTTCGATGTCTTTTCTGAGTAAAATTCATGCCGTTGTAGTTTGTCACGACACGATTTAAATACCATTTGTGTATATTTCGTAATTTATCTTGTTTTTGTACGATTTGAGATAACTTTGCAGTGTGATTAGTGGCGAATAATTTTTTGTCGCTATTCGTGTACGAATTGTGTTTAGTTATTAATGTGAATAATATAATTTTATCAACTCTTACTTCGATTTTTTGTCCGTTAATTTGTGTGTATGTATTGCAAAACTTTCAAAAGGCTAAGTATTCGTAGAAGTGTTAAAATGGAAGCGCTTTCTATGGAATATATCAAAAATCACTACAAGAATTTTTTAGATAGTTTGTACAAATAAAATTATACACCCACCACTAAATTTTTTTTTCATTTTCTGAGTGAACACCCACTTCTAAGTTGTACGAGCCGCCACTGCTTACGACATACAATAAACCAACATATGTAGGCTTCACGGTACTCGAATTATCAAAATGGAAAATGTATGACTTCCACTATGATTACATGAAGCCTAAATTTTGCGAAAATATCAGTTTAAATTATATGGATACCGATTCCTTTATTTATACGATTAAAACAGAAGATTTTTATAATGATATTTTAAATGACATTGATTCCCGATTCGATACATCTGATTATTCTGTTAATAATAGATTTAATCTTCCGCTTGTTAATAAAAAAGTATTAGGAAGGATGAAAGATGAATGCAATGGCAATATAATGAGAGAATTTATAGGGCTTCGTTCTAAAATGTATTGTATAAATGTGGAAAATTGTAATACCATTAAGAAAGCTAAAGGTGTAAAAAGAAGTGCATTGAATAATTTAAGTTTAGTAGATTATAAAACATGTTTATATAGTAAGAAAATATTTTACGGAAATATGTTTATGTTTAGATCTAAGATTCATTGTATTTATACCCAATTAGTTAATAAGATAACATTAAGTTATAAGGATGATAAGCGCTATATAAGGGGTAATGGGGTAGAAACTTATGCTTGGGGTCACTATAAGATAGAAAATAATTAAGTATTGTAATTAAATTAATGAATAAAAAAAAAAAAAAAAAAAATGATTGATTGTTGTTATTTAAAAAAAGAATGAGATTTAGGTGACGCAAGTTGTGAGCAGATTCGACAAGTTTAGACATGATGGTGGTCCGAAGTTGTGATGAGTCATCATATTTCCGGAAAAAGCCTGACCTGAATAAAAACTTGGTTCGACATGTTTCAGTTTGCGTTATTACATAATGTTGTGAAATTCTCTTTCTTTCTGTATATGTATGTATATATCTCTGTCTCTTTCTTCCTCTCTCTGTGTATATATGTATGTCTCTCTCTTCCTCTCTCTGTATATGTATGTATGTCTCTCTCTATCTGTGTATGTATGTATGTCTCTCTATCTTTGTATGTATGTCCCTATCTGTATATGTATGTTTCTATCTGTGTATGTGTGTATGTATACATGTATGTATGTATGTCTCTATCTATGCATTGATTGTAACTTTTTACATAAGATTATTAAATAATTAAATTTGTATTTCATTTATATTTATCCAAGAATTGTGTTTTGATGAAAATCCTAACCACTTAACAAACCTTGTCTCCATTTTTTCCACTAGATACAACGATGGGTTTTTAGATTCAGCTTCATAAAAAAATTGTAACGTTAAGTAATGAGATTCGAAGCAGGTTTAAGAAAGTGATATTCTTAGTTAGGAAATTCTTCTGAAGTGGATTGAAAGGATATACCAAAGTAAAACATCAGTTTCGCTAAATCAATTTTAACATATATTCGTTTTTTATTAATCTCAAGCACAGAATTTTTGTTTAACATTTATTAATAATAAAAATAATTTCTAATTTACATTCCTTCGACGGTTGCGTAGTTGGTGGCACGGTTGAAGGTTGCGTAGTCGGTAGCACGGTTGACGGTTGCGTAGTCGGTTGCACAGTTGACGGTTGCACTTGATTACTACACTTTTCATGATGTTTATATTTTCTTGGATATATTTTTGCACAAAATTCACATTTAGAACACTCCTTTGGATGCATATTTCTTATATGTCTATTTAAACTATCGTTGCGTGAACAGCTTAGACCGCAATATTCACAAATAATTGATTTCATCTTTGACACTTACTCCACAAAACTTTTAAACGAACTGAGCGTGCAACGAAAAACTTTCTGTCTTATATAGCTCCCCACTACATCATAGTTGTTAGAACTGCACACCGATATTAGCGCCTTATACCTATCCTGTTCTAGCATTAACTGCTTTTTGACCTGATCTTTTCTGATATTAACAGCTTTTTGACCTGACCTGTTCTGATATTAACAGCTTTTTGACCTGACCTGTTCTGATATTAAATGCTTATTGTCCTGACCTTTTCTGATATTAACAGCTTTTGACCTGACCTGTTCTGATATTAACTACTTTTTGACCTGACCTGTTCTGATATTAACTACTTTTTGAACTGATCTTTTCTGATATTAACAGCTTTTTGACCTGACCTGTTCTGATATTAACAGCTTTTTGACCTGACCTGTTCTGATATTAACAGCTTTTTGAACAGCTCTGAACAGGTATTAACAGCTTTTTGAACAGCTCTGATCAGGTATTAACAGCTTTTTGAACAGCTCTGAACAGGTATTAACAGCTTCTTGAACAGCTCTGATTAGGTATTAACAGCTTTTTGAACAGCTCTGAACAGGTATTAACAGCTTTTTGAACAGCTCTGATCAGGTATTAACAGCTTCTTGAACAGGTATTAACAGCTTTTTGAACAGCTCTGAACAGGTATTAACAGCTTTTTGACCTGACCTGTTCTGATATTAACTGCTTATTGACCTGACCTGTTCTCTTTTAGATCTGACCTGTTCTGATATTAACTGCTTTTCGACCTGACCTGATCCGATATTAACAGCTTTTTGACCTGACCTGTTCTTTTTTCGACCTAACCTGATCTGATATTAACTGCTTTTCGACCTGACCGGTTCTCTTTTAGACCTGACCTGTTCTGATATTAACAGCTTTTTGACCTGACCTGTTCTGATATTAACTGCTTTTTGACCTGACCTGTTCTCTTTTAGACCTGACCTGTTCTGATATTAACAGCTTTTTGACCTGACCTGTTCTAATATTAACTGTTCGAACTGTTCTTATCTTAATATACAGAAATGCTGAAGCTAATGAATATCGAAGTTGACAATAGAATAAGGGAAATAGAAAAAAAATTCAGTTTGCAATGAAAACACTTGAAAGAGATATTATAATACAATAGAAACATACATACATACATGCATAGATAGAGACATACATACATACATGTATACATACACACATACACAGATAGAAACATACATATACAGATAGGGTCATACATACAAAGATAGAGAGACATACATACATACACAGATAGAGAGAGACATACATACATATACAGAGAGAGGAAGAGAGAGACATACATATATACACAGAGAGAGGAAGAAAGAGACAGAGATATATACATACATATACAGAAAGAAAGAGAATTTCACAACATTATGTAATAACGCAAACTGAAACATGTCGAACCAAGTTTTTATTCAGGTCAGGCTTTTTCCGGAAATATGATGACTCATCACAACTTCGGACCACCATCATGTCTAAACTTGTCGAATCTGCTCACAACTTGCGTCACCTAAATCTCATTCTTTTTTTAAATAACAACAATCAATCATTTTTTTTTTTTTTTTTTTTATTCATTAATTTAATTACAATACTTAATTATTTTCTATCTGATAGTGACCCCAAGCATAAGTTTCTACCCCATTACCCCTTATATAGCGCTTATCATCCTTATAACTTAATGTTATCTTATTAACTAATTGGGTATAAATACAATGAATCTTAGATCTAAACATAAACATAGTTCCGTAAAATATTTTCTTACTATATAAACATGTTTTATAATCTACTAAACTTAAATTATTCAATGCACTTCTTTTTACACCTTTAGCTTTCTTAATGGTATTACAATTTTCCACATTTATACAATACATTTTAGAACGAAGCCCTATAAATTCTCTCATTATATTGCCATTGCATTCATCTTTCATCATTCCTAATACTTTTTTATTAACAAGCGGAAGATTAAATCTATTATTAACAGAATAATCAGATGTATCGAATCGGGAATCAATGTCATTTAAAATATCATTATAAAAATCTTCTGTTTTAATCGTATAAATAAAGGAATCGGTATCCATATAATTTAAACTGATATTTTCGCAAAATTTAGGCTTCATGTAATCATAGTGGAAGTCTTACATTTTCCATTTTGATAATTCGAGTACCGTGAAGCCTACATATGTTGGTTTATTGTATGTCGTAAGTACTCGTTGCATTTGTATGGCCAACATATTTTCTTTAAATTGTGTTACGCTATGAAAATTTGGTTTCGCGATTAAGGCCCGAGCTCCTAAACGTCTTCCAGAACTTTCCCAACCTTGAACAATTTTTACATCTTTCCGTTTATCCACGTTCTCCATTGTTTTACCATAAACCGCATTATTTAATAATTTAAAGAAGTTCTTTTCAAATTCATTTTTCGCCAATGTACGGTGATGGGTATTCAAATCAATATATTCTTTCAACCAACAGGACTGTTTAAATTTTAAAATTCGATGTATTTGAGTCAATTTCATACCGTTTTGAATACATTGTTGAAGATTGTTGTAATGAATAATATATTTTGATTTATTTGTCAAATCTGGAATTAATTTTGGAAAATTGGATCCGGGACTTTTTTTATTCTCTGCGCAAAATGGTAAATCGTTATGGAGATCGTGCATGTCTTCTGGATACTCTAAATCTACTTCTAATATATAGCCATATTCAGAATTTAAAGGAATATTGAAGACCTCAAAATCGGAAACTGATTCTAACCATGTGAATTCACCATAAGGAAGGGGTTGCGACATAGCCCATCCATATAAATTATTGGCGTAGATACATAAGATATTCTGATGGTTTACTTTCATCATAGTCAGACATGTATTTGTTGTTAGCTACGGAATTTCTATTTGAGCATTGAACTATACCCCCTCTGATACCTCGTTGAATGAAAGTATGTATATTTATATCCGTTAAAAGTTCAAGAGTTATTTTAGTCGTTTTTAGCATAGCATCCCATGATAGCCCAGGTGCTGTATAATATTGGCACTAGTTCATAAATACTTTTGCATACTTTTCTGAAATTCTCAAATACATCAGCTAACAACAGCACATCTGTTTTTAAATATAGTTCAAGGTAATCTTCAAGGGTTTTGCAATTAAATTTTTCCCATACGTTTAGGGCGTGATTGTAATCCTCTTCGGAACAGTGTGTATCGGTTAATTGGCTATAAAAGTTTTCGCGAGATGGAAGCTGAGACTCATTCAATCGTTCAAACGAATTTAAATATTCATAAGGAAATACGCCCTTCCTAGTAATTAGCTTGAACTCTTCATCATTTGTAAATATTGATCGTACAATTTTAAAATCATCTGTACATAAGTTCTTAGCTAATGTTTCTAAGCTAGAGGACATAAATCGGAATGAATCTAAAAATCTCAATTCAATTGAATCGGTCTCAGTTACAAAAATTCTATTTGATAGCGATACATAAAGTTCTTTATTAAGAGGAATTACGTTAATATCGCCGGGAATAGATGAAAGTTCTTTCACAAACAAATGGCTATCATATCCGGAAAAGTTATGGAAGAATATTGGAAAGAATTTAGGAACTCGGAACTTTAAATTACAATCTGAATGTGCTGGACCTCTATATTGTCCCGTTAAATGACAGTGATCCGCGACACGATTATTATCTAATTCTTTTTTGCATATATGGCAAATACTACTCTCGTTTTGAAATTTTCGTTCGGCTAATGTGAGAGAACCCATAGGGACAACTTTTGATACATAATTATAGTAAATATTTTTGATATCCTTAACTAAATATTCTACAAACTTACAAGCTGAATCAATTCCTTTATATATGCGGTGTTGATTAAGTGCATTGTTGTAGGAACACTTTATATAATAGCTAAATGCGCACGGTACATGTTCCTGAATTGTTGTCGTTGATGAGGTCGAAGGATCTGGTGAACACGTATCTACACTTTTCAGGATACACTCGAAATCTGCATATATAACGAATGGGACATCTAATTTCCGTTGATGCTCGGTGAATGATAATAACGACTTTTCAGGTGTTGGCATTTTCGTTACAAGTCTGCTACATTCCGGCTTATGTAGATCGAGAGTTTCTTGCTGATAGAAATGCTGCAGACATGTGTTACACATATAAATCTGATGCGTATTTAGAGTTAGTTGACTTTTGATCAATCTATAGAAGAAACATAAAATTTAAATATAATTTTTTTTCACAGGAATATATCTATATAATAAGTTACCTTGAAATGTTTTTGATCCAGACGTAATGTGTCTTTTCTTCGTCTTGCAGTAGTAAAATGTTTATATGTGTAAGTCTTTCCTCTTTCCTTGTATAGTATGGTCCAACTATAGCATTTCCCTCCTTCTCAAATCCGAACACGTTAACACTTATATCTGGATTAATTTCTTCGAATATTTTAACTGCATCAATTTTTAGTGGAAATTGTAATTGGCCGAATTTAACAGTTTTTCCGTTTTTCAAAATGATGTCACTTTTTTCTATATTTTCAATTTGATAGCTTGTGGTTCTATCATTACTCACGTCTTCCGGGCTTAAGGCTGATATTATGCACCATTTAAAGCAATACTCGTCATAGTTCTTCACATTGACACAAGCATGTTTATCTTTTAAAAATTTTGGAAGTTCAATATATTGTGAGCCTCTTAACGGCTTATACTGATTAATGTTTATTTCAAGGTGGGTTATTTCCACTATTGTCCACCCACTATCACGCTCTTGAAACTCTTCACTTTTAACAGAAATTTCGTCCATCATTGATCTGTAGATAGAGACTATTTCTTCTTCACTCTGCACATTACGCATTCTTGTTTGAAAAGATTTTATATCGTACACTACGTCAATATTATCGCCATTATTGTTTTTAGTATATTTTATATATACAGCAAATAATTCTAGATTGAACTTGAAGGCTGTATGCTTCACTAAATGTTCTTTCAACATTTCAATTACTAGATTTTCATATGAGACTAAAAACTGTTTCGGCACTATTATTTCGAGATTCTTATTTTCCAAAATTAATGTTTCGATTCTTTCTTCAAAAGAACTCTTTAAAACTTTAAAATTTTCATTAATCGGGACGGCAGTGTTTCTTTTATGAGAATTTGTTCGAACGTGATAATTCCAGTCTTTATTCAAAACTTCTTGATTACACGCGTTACATTTCGTTGACTGTGATGTAGTTGGTATTGATGGTTGCACAATTGATGTTGATGGTTGAGTGATTGGCTGCATTTGATTATTACACTTTTTTAGATGTTTCAGTAATACATCTTTTCGCGAATATATTTTCGAACAAAATTCACATTGGGAACTATTCTTTAGATGGACACTTCTAATATGTCGGTTTAATGTCTGATTTTGTGAATAGCTTAGCCACAGTATTCACATATAAAGGATTTCATTTTAACTTTTATCTCACTTTCACTGTTCTTTTTAAGTTCACTTGATTATATCCACTTTCACTATTTTTTTAATTATTTCCACTTTTTATTATTTATAAGCTACTTTATTTAATTATTTATCACTTATTCTTTTACTTTCACTTCACTTAATTATTTGACATTTATTATTTTACTTTCACTATTTTTTTTTAATAATTTTCACTTTCACTATTTTTAAAAAGTTCACTTTACTTTCACTATTTTTTTAAATTATTTTCACTTTCACTATTTTTTTTAATTATTTTCACTTTCACTATTTTTTTGATGTTACACGTCAGACTTCACTTGATACAATAAGCTTTCAGTCCATAGCGCATTGTTTTATATACGAACACATACATACACAGATAGATAGATACACACATACACAGATAGATATATACATATATAGATGGAAACACATATACATAGATAGATAGAGATACATAGAGGAAGAGAGAGAGACAGAGATAGATAGAGACATACATAAACAGATAGACAGACAGATATATAGATAGATACATGCATAGAGAGAGAGATAGATAGAGAGATACATACGCAGGAAGAGAGAGAGAGAGACAGAGATAGATAGAGGATGAATAGAGAGAGACATAATACATAAAATATCTGTTGAATTTCACAACATTATGCAATAACGCTAACTGAAACATGTTTGAACCTGTCTGAGCAAGATCTGAAGACTTATCAATAAACCCGTAAAGCCTTACTAGCGGAGTAAATTCCTAAGAAGTCACTATGCAAAAGCATGGATGAGTAAATCCCTTTCAGATTCATATCAGTCTAGGATGCAATAACCTTGTTATTATCACACTGTACATTTATGAGCTGAACCTAATTAATTTAGCATTTCCTTAAGAAATTGAGTCAATAATATCTATCTGAGCATTCTATATTATTACCCATATTACTATGTTAAAGGCAATTAGCTTGTTATTATCATTCACCGAGCCTGAGTCATATAAATAAAGTTAGCCTTTACAGATATTATACGAATAGCCTAAGTTTCCGCTTCCAGCTAACCTAAGACCCGGATAGTCTAAGCTCTCAGATAGTCTAAGCCCCCGAAAAGCTCAAAGCCCCGACAGCAACCGACCGAAAAAGAACGCCCAATTTTATGCAACAGAAAAAAGCAAAGCTCTCAAACACCGACAAAAAAAAACGCCCAATTTTATGCAACGGAAAACGAAAAAAAACCTAAAGCTCTAGGAGTGAATTTCTTATCAGCTTCATACAAGACTATGACGTCATCCATACAACCATCGCGTACCATCGTACCACTGCGCCAGAAAAGACATATCCATACTACTAGTCTCTTTTTCTGTCAAATTTTTAGGATTCACCCTCCCTCCAATGAATGGAAAATTTACAATATCTGCATAATTCCATCCGAGAGGAAAGCTGTGTTGGACTTATTCACATTCGAAATTAGCCCAATAATAGTTGCACCACTCAGCTCAGTTACGGGCCTTAAGCTACACCAGATAGCCTTGACCTCAGGGGATTCCGGTAGTTCGATAGATAAACTAATTTTGCTTCCCTGAACCGAATGAGAAACTAACTCCCTTACCAACCTATCAAACATGCTTTCAAGCTCCTTGACGGGGTCCTCAACATTCTCACTGAATTCTTTAAAACGGAAAGTCATCTTAACCCCATTTAAATTAAATTTTTTAAAAAAGGTAACACTATGCATTGCTGAAAATCGAGTTAGCATCTCGATGAACCGACATTTTTCCGCAAAGCCGAATAAGATCTTTTTCAACTTCATTTCGTCAACTAAAATACTTAAATTTGTTACAAATACACGGTAGCCTAGACTTAGTGTGCTATTTAAATGGTTAATGATACTTAAACTATTCATTTTTACTCTCTATGCTTAAATTAAAAATTTTTAGAAATAAAATACTTAAATCTACTTGCTATGACTAACAACCAGGCAATCAAAATCTGATAATTTTAGTCAGTTGTTTTCTTATTACACCCTGACAGTGTGGGGTGTATTCTTTGCCACAGCGGACTAATTGGATGGAACCTCACCCTTCTGGTTTTTTTTTCGGAACGATGAATTTTGATGATCTTAGGGAGCCGCACACCTGGTTCGAAACTGTAGGATCGGCAGTAGAAAAGCAGATACCTCTGACCTCTTTATCACACTTAGAAGCTATGGAGTCAGGGTCTGTGACAGCGATACAGCTACCTCGAGAGTCTCTATCACCCTTTGACGTTGAGAGTGTGGGATCAACTATGGCGATACTGTGATCTACAGAACCCTTAACGAGCTTAGACGCTAAGGCGTCTGGACTTGTACTATTAAGGCTGCTACCTCGGTACTCCTTGGCGTCCTTCGGTGCTGAGGAAGCAGGATCTATGCTGACCAGGTTGCGATCCCTATGCTTATCCAGTGCATTTGAAATTATGGATAGCTCCTCAATTATGTTCAACAGCTCCTTACGTATTTGAAATTCTGCTCTGGGGTCTACAGAAAGTCTATCAAAAATTATTTCACAGTGTGAGGAATTATCACTTACCTATAAACGATCTGCCTTAAAGGAGCTCATATAAGTAGAAAACTTTTGTTTTTTTAAAAAAAAACAACAAACGCTCATCTTAAAGTTTATAGTCTTAAGAATGTTGTCTGTAAATTTCATATTGAAATTCCAATAATTGTGGAAGTTATGGGCAACTAACCAGGAGGGGCCCTTCGTGAATTCTCTATACAGCACGTCATTCAAACTCAAAATCTTCGGAAAACGGCTGAACCGATTACTTCCAAAATTTCACACATTATTCTTGAATAGGTTCTCCCTTGCGCCACGTAGAATTTTTTTTTTTTAACTTATTTACTTTTTTTTATCAAGCCAGGAAGGTCGATAATCGAGGATAAAAACTGAAAATAAAGTTCAATCGGCCGCTATTTTTTAAAAAAAATTTTTTTACAAAAAAACCCCTACGTGGCGCAGGGCATCATACTTTACACTTTCAGAATCATTTTGAAATTTTACTTTATTATTTATAATACAGTATTGTTATTGATTTTAAAAAAAAAAAATTTGCTGCCCTCAAAATTTTCTTGTCCTCGTTTCATGACTAGTAGATACGAAAAAAGCAATGAAAATTTTCACTCCGTCTGTCCGCCGTACGTCGACCGCCCCAAAATCCTTTGAAGGCTCGTAGCTCTTAAACCAGTGGAGCTATTAAATTAAAATTTTTTCTAAGAATAGACTTGGTAAACCCCTTGAATTGGCATTATTTTCAGGGGAGGAGGTGTGAGGGGGAAGGTAGGGGAAGCGTCTTACACTAAAAATTTTAGTTTTTAAATCTCAGCAACCGCTTATGTTAGGAGGCTGAAACTTGGAATTTCTATAGAACTTTAATAATGGACCCATTTGCAAAAAAAATACTGAAATGGGTTAATGGGTGCGGGAGTGAAGGGGGAAAAAATGCGTCCAAAACGCAAAAATGCCGAGATCGACACATTCTAAAATCCATATCTCCTAAACCGTAAATGACAAGCAATTAAAACTTAACAAATATCTGTAGTTATACTAGGAGAGTAGATTGAAACAAAATTTTTGGGTGGGGGTAGTGGCGTACGGGGGTGGGAGGTGAAAACTTTAGATTACGATATCTCACAAACCAATTGTACCAGAAAAACAAAATTCGGTTTGATTATAAAGATTGGTAAATAAAAATTGCTCAAAGTAAAATCTTTGAAGGGGGTGGAGGAGCACGGAAGTGGAGGGGAGTAGAATTTTTCAAAAATAACACGTTTCATATCTCAATAACAGCGTAAGATAGATGCTTCAAATTGTTACCAGAAGTAGACCTAATAGAACCCTAGTCGGGAAAAAAGTTTGGGGATGTGGGTGTAGAGGGTGAGGGTGGGTAAGGGTGAGAAGGAAAAGGTTCTGATGCTTATATCTTAAGAACCTATAATGATAGAGAGCTGAAACTTCAAAATTAGATAGACCTAAAGTAGTGGCATGTTGGAAAAATAAATTTTTTTTAGAGGTAGTATGGTACGGGGGTGGGAGATGTTTTTCCTAACTTTTGAACGGCTTGTGCTAGGAAGTAGAAACTCGGTACGTACATGTAAATCAACTAGAAAAGTAATTCTGATAAAAAAAAATCGAATATTCATTGGCGTTCAGAAGGGGGGGGGGGGGAATTTTCAAAGTAAATATAAAATGCATATATTTTCACGATTTTCGTCATATCTACTAGGTCTTTCCAAGTGTAAAATTCATTTTTATTCTACGGATTCTTCATATGAATACCTAGAAGGTGTTTTAAAGATTTTTTGAAATTTGACCCCTAAGAGGGTGTTAAGTGGCTACATACTTTTCATGAATTCCACCATATCTCTCAGGTCTGATCAGAGATCGAATAACTTTTCACTTACACGGGCTTGTGTAATAATCACCTATTTTTAAGTTTTTTATTTTTCAACCTCTAGACCGCATCCCGGATTATGACCCAATTATATAATTCATATGTTACACCCCGCTTCCCGAACTTATTGCTAAGTTTTCAGTCACATGATAACATACACCGCATCCCCGAATTGAACGCGTTCCAAACTTCTGCCGGAAAAATTATAAAGTTGCGCCCAGACTGTTCGCAGATTTTTATTTTGGATCAACCACCTGCATGTAATCGTGGGAGCCGCAGAGCGTGCGAGCGACGGAGATTCTTTGTGCCGACCCTGAGTACAGCGCCCCTGGTTGATATATATATATATATATAAAAAAAATTATTAACGTACCTCAACATATATAATTTCGAATAAAACCAATCTGGATAAAATCGAGCAAAGAGTTTTTGAGATAATAATTTCTAAAATTTACCTAGTTTTTCAGCTATCTACTCATATGAGCCCCCTTAAAGGCCGGGATGATAATATTCCCTAGTATGCTGAAGCATGGCTTGGAAATTATTACGCCTTCCATATAAATTATAGAAAACCTGAAATGTGATAAAAGTATCCACATCGTTGCACCTATTAAGATTCGAATTATCTTCGTCGAGGCAATACATATTTTCTTCCAAGAAATTATTGCACCTACCATATAAAATTATAGAACACCGGAATTGTGATAATGGTATCTACGTTGTTGCACCCATTTAGATTCAAATTATCTTTGCAGAAGTAGAATGTTATCGACTTTATTTCATATATTCTTGTAAGAAATTATTACGCCTATCAAATTAGTTATAGGTTGCCAAGTACCATGATAATGGTATCCGTAATGTTGCATATATTAAGATTCGAATTATCTGTGCCGAAGCAAAATTTCAGCGATTTTTCTTGTATATTCCTGAAGCAGACCATTGCTCCTACCAAATTAATTATAGAATGCCGGGATTGTGATATTGATCTAAATCATTACCCCACTCTGGATAATTGCTTTTCTAGTTTGTTTCTCCTATCTCGTGACTGGTATATAAGCAGGCGATCATCAGAAGGAAACTTATAAACGACTCACTACTCGATCTACACAAATATGGTGAGTATTACAATGCACTAAGTTTCTGGTTTTGTGCTAATTCTTGTTCTATTAACTTTTATTTATTTTTTCAGAATACCTTTGAACTGTTAACTTCGGCTGTTGGGGGTGACGGAGACACTATGGCCTCTGTTAACACCCTGGAAATTAAAAGAAGCATCATATAAAGTTTTTCCGCCTGATGAAGACCAAGTATGGTATCAGGCTGGCAGTCCATCTCGATGGTGGACTTTTTTGCTTTCTTCCACCCCGTTTCTCAAAAAAAAAGGTAAAACCCAACGCCAGGTGGATGACATGAATCAGCCGACGGGTCAATACCTGGTATTTGACGGGGTGGACGAGTCCCGCGGTGGACTTTTAAAAGTTAGATTTATCAAAAAATAAAAAAAATCTGTTACAGGCTAAATGTATGAACTATATTGTCCAATAAAAACTAAAAATGAAAAAAAAATAAATGTTTTATTCCAACGATACCTGCATACATCTTTTTTCAGGCACAATTTCACAATATTACGCAGTAGTAGTGGCGCTGATATATGCTTTCACACGCGCACAAGCTGACTGTGCGCTTGGCCTACCGCCTAAAATTATTAGTCCCGCCCCTTTGGCTATGTCCCCCACGCTAAAGGTCATTAGCCCCCACCTTATGATCTTGGACTATTCCCTCAAGGTCATTGAGATCTGGCAACACTACCTGCGACGTCACGACTGAGACATCCCGCTTGAAACTTGCGTTGACGAAGTCATTACCTCTAATCATTTCTTACTGGGCAGCACCAGCGGGCCAAAACCATTGGGTTGCTTAAGTGATAGCCCACTGGCCCCACGAAAAAACTGGAAGATGGCTCAATAATTAGCGAATATATTCTGGAAGCGTTGGGTTCGGGAATACCTTCCAGAAATTACTAGACGAACCAAATTATTTCAACACGTCGAACCAATTAAGGTTGGAGTTGTTGTAATAATAGTCGACGAAAACCAGCCGCGGAATCCTTGGAGGAAGGGTATAGTGCTCGAATATGTACACGATCGGGACAAGTTTGTCAAGCAGTAGTGCAGACGTCAACCAATATTTTAACTAGACCAGCGGCAAATTGGCGGTGCTGGACGTCAAATCCAAGCAGAGAATTAATGGTAGATCAACCAATGGTGGTCAATATAAATATAATAAAAATGTAATAAAAGGTGACCGGATTCAACAAAAAAAAAGATATTCTTAGAGTCGGTTTTCCTTCTATTGAATATTTTCACTATGATTATATACAAATTTGTGATATATTAATTTTTTTCATGAAACCCGACAATCGCTCGGAGAAATATCACCCCCCCCCCCCTCCGCCAATTTTCCACATTAAAAGCAACCAAAAATTAAACTTTGTACATAATCTTTTTTGCCACGACGGGATCGAATCATTTCGCACTAAGTAGAAGAAGAATGTCTCGATCTAGCTAGACCACTAGATCACCTGGAGGTGTATCGATCAACCGACTATAAAAGATAACCGACGTCTAAGGGTACTAGTCAGGGGTGAGATTACGTAACTTGGTTCGAGTGTTTGTTTCGAGTTTGAAATAAAAATGGCATTACCGAACTCTGTTTCGACCTAGGTAACTTTGGTTCAAGGTTTTGCTTCGAGTTCGAAAAAATAGTTGGCATTCTGTACTTTGTTTCGACCTGTCTTATGAGACTGATGCGAGCGAATTTTAGTCGGTAACTACTTGGCTGTCGAGTGCAAGCTTAAAATATATCTTCAACGATGTAAGTTTTCGTATATTTATATACGTATATTTATGGAAATCGTAGGGAGGCAAGAGACAATGAAATTGGTCAGGCAATAAACAAGCAGCAATGCGTGCTTGATGAAAAATCATGAAGACCTAGCCAAAGGAATTTTGAAATATGTGCACGGTACGTAAATTTCAAAGGAGTTATGGGAGACGTTGAAAACTTCCCTTAACGACTGCTTGTGAAAAAAGTGCATGAATGGGAAAAGGTAAATAATGGTATTGAAGGAATATAAACCTTAAGCCTATGCTTAAAATTTGAAATCATAAAGTTGAAACTTAGGCGGTTTTATGAACTAGTCATCATATTTCCAGATACATACTAGTAGTTATTCGATAGCTACAGTCGAATATATCAACAAAAAAATTAAAAACCATTAAAATTTGGTATTTTAAAATGCAACCGTTTGAAATACTGAATTTTGAAATGAAATTTGTGTGGTTCGAATATTAAGCAATAAGAAGTAAGTTTTTTGTTACACTGTAAATATGAAGCGTGAGAGAATACGTACAAAGTGTTTTATTTGTATGCCGTGTATTTGCCGAATGCCGGATGACTTAAAAACGTTCCCAATATCATATTTTCAAAGTTAAGCCTACTACTAACTAGAAGCGAAACTAATTTTTCCATACAAATTTTTCGTTCGAGCGTATATTGTTAGTGGATTCTTCTGATTAGTACTGGGCTTTAAGGTAGATTTTGGAACTGGATTTATTTAACGCTACGGAAAAAGCTGATACAAAAATTGCATTTATTATCTAAAATTTTCAAGTTACAAGTAAATATAACACTACAATTTCCCACGCACTTATTTCTTTTTAATAAAAATTTCTAATTGGAAACAATTTTTAACATTGGCTGTATTACGGTGCATCGACTTCCTCCGGGAATTATCAACTCCTCTAGCAGTTTAGTGAAAATCTCTCGAGTCTCCCTTAAATGTCCGCGAAATCTAAAATAAAATATAAGAAAAAACCTCCAAAAACTAATACTAACTCGTTTTGTCCCAAATCTAATAGATTACTCGCGTCTCTTGATGTTCTTCTTTGAACGACTAATTCGCGAACATTTTCTTCATCACTTTCAATAAAAAACATAAACATTTCTAATATTTTTATTCAAACATCAACACTTGACATTTCAAATTATTACCGAATTGGCAGTGTGGGGGGGGGGGGGTACTTGCTCCGAATCAGACCATAAACCCTTGGCCTGTACAACAAAATTGTCAGCGCCGACTTATCCAAGGGAATAGTAAAAAATCTGCCAACAGTCTGGGCGCAATTTTATTATTTTTCCGGCAGAAGTTCAGAACGCGGGATGCGGTGTATGTTACTATGTGACTGAAAACCTAACAACAAGTTCGGGAAGCGGTTAGAAAAGGGTGTAACATATGAATTAAATAATTGGGTCATATTCCGGGATGCGGTCTAGAGGTTGAAAAAAACAAAACTTAAAAATAGGTGATTATTAAACAAGCCTGGGGAAGTGAAAAGATATTCGATATCTGATCAGACCTGAGAAACATGGTGGAATTCATGAAAAAGTATACAACCAGTTTACACCCTCTTAGGGGTTGAATTTCAAAAAATCTTGAAAACACATTCTAGGTATTCATATGAAGAATCCGTAGAATAAAAATGAATTCAATATTTCGAAAGATCTAGTAGATATGACGAAAATCGTGAAAATATATGCATTTTATATATACTGATCATTTTTTTTGCCTCCCCTTCTGAACGCCAATGAATATTCGAATTTTTTTTTTAGAATTACTTTTCTAGTTAATTTACATATAAGTAACGAGTTTCTACTTCCTAGCATAAGCCGTTCTGAAGTTAGGAAAAACACCCCCCACCACCGTACCATACTACCCCTAAAAAAAAATTTATTTTTCCACCATGCCACTACTATAGCTCTATCTAAATACCAAGTTTCAGCTTCCTATCATTATAGATTCTTAAGATATAAGTATCGGAACTTTTTCTTTCCCACCCTTCCCCACCCTCACCCTCTACACCCATACCCCCAAACTTTTTTCCCTACTAGGGTTTTATTAGGCCTACTTCTGGTAAAAATATGAAGCATCCATCTTACACTGTTATTGAGATATGAAACGTGTTATATTTGAAAAATTCTTATCCCCTCCACTTACGTACTCCCCCGCCCCTTCAAAGATTTTACTTTGAGCAATCTTTATTTATCAAGCTTTATATCCAAACCGAATTTTGTTTTTCTGGTGCCACTGGTTTGTGAGATATCGTAATGTTAAGTATTTCAACCCTCACCCCCGTACGCCACTACCCTCACCCAAAAATTTTGTTTCAATCTGCTCTCCTAGTATAACTACAGATATTTGTCAAGTTTAAATTGCTTGCTATTAACGGTTTAGGAGATATAGATTTTAGAATGTGTCGATCTCCACTTTTTTGCGTTTCGGACGCATTGCTTCCCCCTCCACTCCCACACCCCTTCACCCATATCATCATTTTTTTTGCAAATGGGTCCACTATCAAAGCTTTATAGAAATTCCAAGTTTCAGTCTCCTAACATAAGCGGTTGCTGAGATCTAGAAACCAAAATTTTTCGTCTAAAACGCTTCCCCCACCTTCCCCCTCACACCCCCGCCCCTGAAAATAATATCAATTCAAGGGGTCTACCCAGTCTATTCCTAGAAAAAATTTTAATTTAATAGCTCCACTGGTTTGAGAGCTACGAGCCTTCAAAGGATTTTGGCGGTCGACGTACGGCGTACGGCGGACAGACGGAGTGAAAATTTTCATTGCTTACTAGTCATGAAATGTACACAAAAAAATTTTGAGGGTAGCAAATTTTTTTTTTTTCAAAATCAATAACAATACTGTATTATTACTAATAAAGTAAAATTGGGATTATTTTCCCAAGAGGTCGTGAAAGACCAAGAAGCGGTTGGATTGGCGTGGCTTCGCGATTTGTCAGGGCGCTTTGGATTTGTTGGCGCCCTGTTCTGCCCACCCTACCTCAGCCATATCTGTCCTAAAACAATTCTCACGATATGGCCCCTTATTGAGGTTCGGGCGAAGGAGCTAAACGATCGGGTTCATTTTATAAATGGCCTATTAGCCTAGTAACATCTTACGCAAACCAAAAAAAAAGAAAACCCAACAACAAAAAAATTATGGGGGAAGATAGAATAAATATTGGAGAGAAAAAAAATATAAATCACGAAAACATAAATAAAAGGAAATTCACTTACCCCATTTCAATTAATTCTCCGCCATTTTTAATTTCTGTTTTCTTATTCTTACGATTTATTTAATTTGTGTATATTAAATTAATCCGTCCTCGTCTTGTCCCGTCTGTTTGTCATTTTATTAAATTTTTTTTTTTTTTTTTAATTCATGAGGGCCTTTTATTTCTTTGTAATATGATTAAATTTTAAAATTCGTTTTTTCGTATTCGCTTATCGTTTCATGATCATTTCATTTCATTTATCTTTTAATTTTGTTCGAATTTTGGTTTTAAAAACAACGCGAGTGATAAATACTGAGAAAACCGCAACCCGCAAACGATAAATTCATTCTTTAGCAATGTGGTGTTAAGCGCTCTTTGCTAGTGTGTGTGTACAAAATAAGCGCGCGGCTTTGAAAAATGTGCGTGTGCGTCTGGCGCTGCGTCATTTCATTGCGTTCGGCGTATACGAGGGATTTTCCTCGCCACACAAAAAAAAATCAACCCTATCGTGTTGCGTGCGCAGGAAATTGTTGACACCGGGACGACAACGACTTAATCGGTAGATTCCTTGGCTGACCGTTCGATTGCTGGCGCCACAAATTCGACACGAAAGCGACTAACTGACCACTCTTTCCTCTATCACCGAAATCCCGAACTCGGCGGCGCCGAGTTTGTAGACACACGAGTTTGGGGAGTCGGAGCAACACTTGAAAATTTGCGTTAATTTTGGCGTTTTTCCGGTTGCACGACAAATCACACCTCGCCCACAATCTTGCATTTTGGACAGCTTTTCAACAGGTCACTAGTTTTCCGGCTCGGAATTATTTTCTCGATTCAAATGTCACCGAAAATACCAGAAGGATTTTCATCTGCTGCTTCGCCCGTCCGACCGCGAGCGAACCAACAAAAAAAAACACGATGCCTTCACCAAGAGGATACCAGGCGTACCGTGAAAACTCAAAATGTGCGAAATATTCACTAAAAAACGCAATGCAAAACACTTTCGCGCGTACTACACCCTGGACTACCGGCTAAGCACAATTTTCGGATAAAAAGTCGTACAAAAATGATTTTTCGGATGAAAATTGCGGGCGGTTTTGTGTTGTTCGCCGCCGTCCGCTGCTTTTTCCTCGAAAAACTCGTTTAAAACCGCGTACTCGAACGGAATTCGGCCCGCGCCACACTCAACTTGCTTTTCGCGTCAATTTTCCACGAAACTCGAAATGTCCGCCAGAAAAATTAAAAAAAATTGCCAAAATTAATCACGAAAAAAAATAGACGCGCGCTTCTCTCCGGTTCCAACACGTCCTTTGTTCTCTAGCCGGCATCTACTCGGTAGCGGCACTCTTTCCAGCCAGCCGGTTTCGTTGTTCTAGCTCAAGGTACGGCCGTTGTTCTCTATGTACATCATTATGTACCTAGAAGACAACCGCTGCACCACAGAGACTGGTACTGCTTCTGTAGCTAAGGTGAACACACACATAACAACTGAACAGTTGCATTTAAGGGTGAACCAAAAATTGTTGGATCTTTGCGATTCTTCAGTAAATTATAACTGCATTTTATGTGCAAAGTTAGACAAGAATCTTCTACACCTTCGTGTTGGAGATATACAAAAGTGAAATCAATTTCAATCCAATTATGTAAATTATAATTTTTAGTCGTGTATAAATCATAAGACAACCTGTTCGTATAAATTGCACTTCTAGCCAAACTAAATCTTCAGTTGTTGGAGCCGTATTCCTTCTCTTTAATAAAATGTTAACTAACGTTTGATTTTTATAGTTAATGAGAAATTGAGTTACTTCTGCAGCAAAACTGAGATATCCGAGAAGTTCCGAATTTACAATTTATTTAACTAGTTAATCATACTTTTAAGATTTATGTAAAAAAATCAGATTTAATGTAATTCGTTCCGCTACCTTATTGAATTTTTCGACTATTCAGATAATTTTGGTAGAATGATTCAATCGACAACACAACAACATAGGCGGCTCGCCGTTGATTTTCAGCGCCGAACCGACTACAAAGTTGTCAGGCTCAGGACAATAGCCTCGTGCGCACGATTGAGTGCCGGGCAATCAGTGTTGTACCCCTCGGATCACTGCCTCAGATCCTTGGAGTGGTAAGTCCCCAGACGTTTGCCTCCTAGATCCTAAAATTCGTACCGTGAGTTTCCCAGCACACGACGAATCCTGCACTTGAGGAACTTCTTTGCCAGCTTGGCGTTATAATTCTGCGCGGCTGTGGACAAGGAAAAATGTCTTCGGAATACTTCTTGACCTACACAAAATTGTGTTTTAGCAGCACGCAGATTATAACGTCTGCTACTGTCCTCATGTGCGACCCTTATTTTCGTCTGCGCCAGTTGCCTCACGATAGGAACTCCCTCGCGAGGTCGAAGCTGTACATTTGACTCTCCCAACGCTCACAAATGCTTCAGCAGTTCGTAGTCCTTCCCGTGCAACATCATGTGATTCCCAAACAAAACCTGATAAGGAGAAAATCCAGTGGCTTGGTGGAGTGAGCTACGAAGAGCACATCCAATTTTGCTAAGACTCTCATCCCATCGTGTTTGGTCATCAGTGATGAATGCTCGAACTCCGGCCAGGATGGACTGATTGACACGCTCCGAAGCATTCGCTTGCGGTGACACGCTCCGAAGCATTCGCTTGCGGTGAGTAGCTCGGGGTGTACAGGTGTTTAACTCCGTATTTGTTCAGCATGGTATTAAACACATTCGACCTAAATTGAGAGCCGTTATCGGAGAGGATCGTCTCGGGTGTTCCAAACGTATGGAAAACCTGCCCCTACAAAAAGTTGGTGATCTCTTCAGCAGTGATCCGCGCCAAAGGATGTAACAGGGGAAATTTTGTGAAGTGATCCAAGACGATCAAGATTGCGCTCTTACCCCGTTTGGTACGCGGATATAGTCCAAGTACGTCGATGTACAGATGTTGGAATGGATGATCAGTCTGGAACGGTTCTCCCATAGGCGCTCGTAGAGGTCTGTTCGGGGACTTTGTCTCTTTACAAGTGTCGCACGCCAGAACGTAGGTGCGTACTTGTGTAGCCATTCCGGGCCAGTACAAAAATCGCCTGACTCGCTCTAGCGTTTTGGCATAACCACCATGGACCGTGGTGTCTGCCTCGTGCGCCTGAGCGATCGCAGCTGACGTAAGACTCGATGGGATCCATAATTTCCAGGAACTGTCTTCAGCAATCGGGTCACCGTTGTGAGGCTCTGTGCGCTTATACACGAAACCATCCCTCACGCATACGTCAGGAAGCCGATCGGCGTTCGCATCGACAGTGGACGCTAATTCTTTATATTCTTTGCCAGAGAATTCTGGAGAATCCATGTCCACCACCGGTGCTACGTCAGTAGTAGTAAGGAAGGCACCTACCGTATAAGAATTACCAGGTGCGATAGTGACAGGTAGCAAAGAGAGTGTCCAAAGTGCCTACCAAAAAGGCCGGTCTTTGTTGTTGTTCTGCAGGTTAATGACGTCTGCTGGTGCCTTCTTTTGGGCGTGAACAATTGGGTGCAAGGGAGTGAGGTAGTTAGCATACTTGAGAGAGCAATATGTTTGATGAGAGTTATTTCCCTCACCATGTGACGGTTGAGCGGATTTAATATCCCACTACCGCGGATTTTGTATCCCACCAGCAGATTCCAGCACCCAGCAGGTGAGATGCAGTTAGCATTCTCGGTGTTTGAGTGAGGAGGTAGACAGGTGATGGTTGGTAAACAAAAAAGCAGTTCCTCTCCATTATAAACAAAAAAGAATCATTTCCTCTCCATTGTAAACAAAGAAGAATCATTTCCTCTCCATTGTAAACAAAGAAGAATCATTTTCTCTCTATTGTAAACAAAGAAGAATCATTTTCTCTCCATTATAAACAAAGAAGATTCATTTGCTCTCCATTGTAAACAAAGAAGAAACAGTTCCTCTCCATTATAAACAAAAAATAACCAGTACCTGTACCTTTTGTGCAAAACCACTTGCGGGAAGCTGGTTTTTCGGAGGGTTAAGACGACTGTCTGGGTCGGGTGCCGTATTACTTTCAAGGTATTGTCGATCGTTTTGTTTTTCGGAAAAATAATATATGTAAATAATAGCGTCGATCGTTTTGTTTTATCGGAAAAATAATATATGTAAGTAATAGCGTCGATCGTTTTGTTTTTTCTGATAAATCATATATGTAAATAATAACATGGCTGACGTCACGACAGGCTGGCTGTCTGGCTCAAGTGCCGCCATACCTACTCGTAATGTGTTTCCGTGTCAAGTTTGAGGTGATACTCTTGAGATGACTTTATATTTGGGTGAATTACCTACCGTGGGAATATTAAAAACAAGTTTCCAGCGTGTTTCTTTCAAAACGTTATAGCGTCGATCGTTTTGTTTTTTCTGATAAATCATATATGTAAATAATAACATGGGTGACGTGTTGGGTTGAATTGATGAGAATTAAAGTACAAATTTTTCGTTTTATGTTTTATTCAAAGCTGTATAGAACTTTTACAAAGTGAGTAATTTGATACAATTATGCTACAAGAGCTTAACTTTATTTTGATTACAGAATAGATTGTTTCTTAAGTAAAATAGGTGCTAGTAATTCTTTTATTTTTAAAATCCTGCGTTGAAATCTTAATCGATCTAATGCATCGGTTTGCCAAGTACCCTTTCTACTGGATCTATATGCGTACTCCCATGCAATTATGTATTTAACCGAAACCTGATCACAAAATCGAACATGTTTATAATCTAGAGATGACATTGAATAGATTGAGTAGCTCGACGATCAAGAAAAATATTGCAATTATCAGCAGAAGTAATTTCAACACTGTAGGCAATGATGGCGGCCAATGTGATTTTTTAACCGGCTTGTTATACGGTCCACAAACGTCTTTGCCGTTAGCGAACACACAATCAGGAGACAAGCGTCGATGCGCAGCTTCCACATCAGAAGACGTAGAAAATGCACTCATTATCAGTGAGCAGAAGAAGGAAAAATGGGAAAGGGGATAAAAGAAAAATGAATAAAACAATTATTTTTAAAATAACAAATTTGTTCATTTATTTAATTTTTAAATTAGTTTTTGACAAATTTCATCATGATGAAGCCACCTTTAGCTTCATCTTTACCTTCAAATACTAAAGATTGAGGAATTTGGTTCAATTCATCAATCTGCTTCTGATTTTTAATCTTATCCGCAAACCGTGGTGGAAAATAAATATATTCCCCTTTTTTAAAATGAACGGTTAGGCGTAGACCATATTTGGTCTTCATTAAGCCGAAACACTTTATAGGGTGTTGTACTCCAATATCCAACGATGTTATCGGAATAAGGGTATCATATCCGTTCTCCGCCGTATCGCACAAAAGTTCAAAGGTGCTCTGTAATAAAAAACAAAATAAATTAGATTTAAAATGTAAAAATTTTAAATTGAGAAAAAACCCTTACCATTATTACTCCTGTAATAGGTTTGATTGAGTGTGATGATGGGCACAGAATTTTCTGTATTTATATACAATTCACGGTACTAATTTCACATATAAGATGTTTAAATCAAGAGTAAAAAGATAATACACATAGTCGTTTACTACAATGTCATAAAATCGTAGGTCCATTAAAATCGGTAAATTAAAAACTGATTTAATTTTATATTAAAACTGAATTAATTTTTCCAGTAGTCATTTTTGTATACCTGAAATAAACAGAAGCTTTAATTGGAAATGTCTTCGATTTAAACCCTTTTTTGATTTTTTAATCTCACAGGTGTAATTAAGCTATGCCAGAGGAAAAATTTTCCCAATATGTTTTATAAAGGTCAAACTTAATTATTAGTTTAATTTTCCGTATAAGTTATGTTTACCAGTAAAGTGTAGAAGCATTAATCGAACATATTTTCGATTAAAAACATTTATATTTATATATCTCACAGTTCTGATTTTACTATGTCTGAGGTAAAATATTCCAATATGTCTCAAAAGGTCATATTTAATTATTGGTTTAATATTGAGGAAAAAATTGTTCAGTCAAGTTCATACGGATCAAAGAATAAGGTACTTTACCATATTACACAATTTATTTAAGTTTAGAGTGATGGATAGCCCCCCACCTTTCTCATTGTGTAAAATATTCGTAGACTTCAGTATAAAAAGGCTAAAGTAACCAACGGAAATTACATTTACGATAACTAAGGAGCTGAAGATGTAAGTATGCTTCATTGTCAATATTAAAAACTTTTTAATTGTGTATATTTTTACCCCAAAAAGCTAGAAACTGGACATCTTTAGGACGGACCACACCAAAAAACTGAAGAATAATAGCGCTTGTAGGTGCACTGGAAAGGAGAAGAAGGAAAAATCCAAAACCACAAAGTTCGACGTCTCCTAAAAGATATATTCTTTTAGTCGAGTGTAGTGTACTCTAATAACACTTTTTACACTGGTTTGGGAGCAGGTGTAGGTTTTTCTTCTTCACCATTTGTTGAAGTTGATGGCTATATGAGTGAAACTGGACATCTTTAGTACGGACCACACCAAAAAACTGAAGGATAATAGCGCTTGGAGGCGCACTGGAAAGGAGAAGAAGGAAAAATCCAAAACCACAAAGTTCAACGTCTCCTAAAAGATATATTCTTTTAGTCGAGTGTAGTGTACTCTAAGAAAACTTTTTACAATGGTTTGGGAGCAGGTGTAGGTTTTTCTTCTTCACCATTTGTCGAAGTTGATGGCTATATGAGTTTATCTAGTGTAATCTAGTGTAGAAATTGTATGTAGAAAGAACAGACCTTATGTCCGATTCAAAAAATTCTACATTAGTTGTAAAAAACATTGTTCTAAGAGAGAAAATTAAGCTCCTTAGCAAACAAATAGAAAAAATTAATAGACGTTTGGAGGCGTTAGATAAAGAAGGAAAAGTAATAATCAAATCCGGAAAGGAAAGCTCAACACAAACTGAAGGAAAAAAAGTCACAGTAAAGCAGGAAGGAAGACGAAAAGTGAGGATTCACCCCATTGACCCCGTCTGGCATACCTCCTCTTGGCTCAGAAATACTGAGGAATTACGGAGGAAAAATAATTTGAAAAAACAAAATAATATTAATAATATAGTGGAATAGTGTTAAGTTAATTTAAGTTAAAATAAATAAGAGTTTTTAATAAAAATAGTTTAGTAAAGGGAATTACCATAGTTATGGACTCCCAAAAATTTTTTAATTTCTTAGATTGTGCTTTAGTCCTAGGCCATGATTTCTTTATATCTAGTTTAAGTAATGTAATTAAGGAGATAAAAAAACAAAAAACCTCATTTTCAGTCCAAGAGAAATATACATTCTTGGAAATATTGACAAAATTCTCGACGGTCTTCAATGTCTCGTTTTCAAACAGTGTGGTCAAGGAAGCCGCAGATTATTTTCGGAAGATGGAAGATATTCCAGAGACAGGAAGCACTAAGCAAATTTTTTTTGGAAAGAATTGCGCTGGTCGTAACGAAGACATACAGATTGGGCACGGTTCAAAAACAGGGTATGAACTGCTATCCAAGCATGCAAAATTTTATAAAAAATTTCATGTGAAAATAAGTTTTAAGATAAAGGATCTTGGTGATATTTCGGAAGATCCTTCTAAGGCTTTAGAAAAAGTGTTTGATGAAGTGATTAAAGAGATTTTTACGAATTCAAGCAAAGATAGTAAAGTGGGATTTACAATTACGCTTCCGAACTCACCGGACGTAAAACCAATATGGGCAAGTTTAAGACCTATTAATGAATTAAACGAGAAATATATTATTGGGCTGATTTCGAATGTGAATCAGTCCAATAACAGTTTCCTTTCAGACAATATTATGGAATTGAAGGCAGATATAGTTAATTTTCCAAATGCAGGAGCTAGACTTAAGGCCGGTTCTATGGGAGAGAGTGAAATACTTAGTAGGCAAAGGAGTATAATAGATGTGGGAAAGGATGATGATGTAAATTGTCTACCACGAAGCATTTGTTTTGCAATAGAATTGGCTGCAAAAAATGTCTGTAAACGTCAAAGTGTAAAAGTTCTTCAAACTTTGGGTGAAAAGGCCGAGATTCTGTGCAAAAATGCGCACGTTCAGGTTGGAAAGGATGGGTGCATTTTACAGGATCTTTATAAGCTCCAAAAATTTTTAAAAGATTATCAGATAATCGTTTTCGATAACTTGGGAGATTCAAACTCAATTATTTTCAATCTTCAAATGCAAAGAAGTTTTGAAAACAAAATTTATCTGTACTATTCAAAGAATTTAAAACACTTTTACGTGATCAAGTCAGTAACAGGACTTTTTGATAAAGATTACATCTGTCCTTTTTGCGATAAAATTTCACAAAAGAGTAGGCATAAGTGTGTAATGAAATGTTCTTACTGTAATGCTTTCCCGTCATGTAAATTTGTTAGGCAGGTAAAAATGTGTGAAGAATGTAACCGTACTTTTACATTATTTATTTAACATTATTTTATTTATTCTTTCATCAAAACAATGATTACTTAAAAGATTAAAAAAAAAACACAAGTTATTTATCGCGTAAAGCTGACTTTAACTGCATGCTAGATAAATTATAGTCAATTCGGTAGTAATTATTGTTGAAAATTCGCGAAAGAGATGCGATTGGTTCGTTTTGACCGTAGTTGGTGCGATGATGAGAAATGTGGAATGGCACATAGTTTCTCAAGGATCGACGCGGAATACTGAAAGTTATGGCTTCAAGCAAATAAGGGGAATCAATTTCATCTAAGATTAATTTAAATACAAAACCAGCCCTAAGGATAATCCGTCTATTCTCAAGCGACTCTAGAGAAAGGAGTTTTAGACGCTGTTCGTAAGGAGGAAGATGTAACGTATCAGACCAAGGAAGGTCCATTAGAGCGAACCTTAAGAACCTTCGCTGTACTGACTCAATCCTACTCTTATGTTCCTCGTAATACGGAGCCCACACCTGACAAGCATACTCAAGAATAGAGCGTACAAAAGTACAGTATAAAGTCTTAGTTATATAAGGATCATTGAAGTCCTTGCACCATCTTTTAACGAAACCCCAAATAGAGTTAGCCTTGCTAATTATGTAGTCAATATGATCAACAAACGTAAATGCGGAAATAAAACATACACCAAGATCTAGTACCTTGTCTGTCTTTTGTAGTGTACTACCGTCTAGGACATAATCAAAATGTATGGGAGATTCGGTCCTAAAGAATGAAACGTTTACACATTTACTAATATTCAAAGGCATACAGTTTAATGTACACCAGTCAAAAAAACGTTGCAAATCACTTTGAAGTAGTGCGCAATCATTCATATTCGAAATGTCGCGAAACAATTTCGCGTCGTCAGCATAGAGCAAAATTTTCGAGTGGGTAATAACCGAACTCACGTCGTTAATAAATAAAATAAATAACAGTGGTCCAAGATGGCTTCCTTGTGGCACACCAGATGTGTTGGGTATTGCAGAGGAATGAACTCCTCGAAAAAACACTTTTTGGGTACGATTAGATAGGTAAGATCTGATCCAGTCTATGAAAGTAATAGGAAATCCAAGTGCGCATAGCTTGTAAGCAAGAATAGTGTGGTCAACTTTATCAAAAGCTTTGGTAAAATCGGTATATATGCAGTCAACCTGCTTACCGCCTTCAATCACTGGAATAGTGAAATTGGAAAATTCCATTATATTTGTTGTGGTTGACCTGCTTTTGGTAAACCCATGTTGGGCTGGACTAATGATTGATTTACAATGAAAATTCATTATATCACAAACAACAGCCTCGAACAACTTAGGAATGCAAGAAAGATTAGCAATAGGACGATGATTACACACATCACTTCTACTACCCTTCTTAAACAATGGCCTGATAGTGGAGTACTTCCACAAACTAGGAAATATCCCCGATCTGAGAGAAGCGTTAAATATATGGCATAAACTACAACGTTTTAATACGGTGGCAGGGATGCCGTCAGGACCTCTAGAAAAACTATCCGTAATGTTAGAAATAAACCTGAAAATGGTCGCTTCATCAATATGAAGATCTTTCATCTCTAATGAGGAAGATGGAAATTTTGAGATGTAATGGAAATCCTCAGGATGAATAATTCGAGTTGAGGTAGTGAAAGCAGTACGGAAATGGTCAGCAAAAAAGTTGCTTATAACTAAGGGGTCATCACTGACTACACCGTTGAAGGACATAGAAGCGGGATAACCGTCGGTGCGTCTTTTGGAATTCCATGCTTTAATTTTTAAATTCTTCAAATGAATCAAATCGTCATCGAACCAAGGAAATCGTTTTACCTGCTGCTCGTGGGTGACCGGTACACACCGTGTGAAGCAAGTAAAAAGCGTGTTGTAAAGTAGCTATTTCGGCATCCTGTTCTTTAAGAACACGCGACCAATCGCATGATAGTATATCCTTGTTCAAAACAGTAAAATCAGCTTTATTAAAATTAAATTGATATGATACCTCAGTAGCATTTCCGCACTTAAATCCAAATGAAAAATTGCGTGAAGCGCAGGATGAAGTGCGGATTCTGGCAGTAGTGGAGCAATACAATGGTTAATAGTTATGCTGCTTGAACTCGAAGAAAAAATAGGTCTAAGTATCTTCCAAAACGGTTGGCTATATGATTGGACTGAACTAATCCTGTCGATAGCATGCAGTCTAAAAAATGTTGGTCATGCCGAGAAGCCATTCCAGTGAAAGATGGCATTAGGCAATCGTCATCTTCGGAGCGACACCAAGTCACATAAGGAAGATTATCCGAAAATAAGCAGCTCATCGGTAGGACGCATAAGATCGCAGATTCTCTCAGTGGCATTATAGACGGACTCGTAAACGCTTGATGTTGAGATGTAGGTAGTGATGATGTAAAGCTTTCTATCTCCAAATGTAAGAGCCACGCAGATAAACTCAATTCCACTGGCTTCAGGAGCCACGACGGTCGTAGCGGAGAATTTCCGATTAACAGCACAGAGTACACCGCCACCAACTGGTGCGTCAAGGAGATCGAGGTGACGATCGCGACGTAAAACTTGATAGTCGGAGTCAAAAAGTTCAGCATCCTTCACATTGGCACAAAGCCATGTTTCAGTTATACATAAGACGTCAAAACAAGATGCAGCAGCTGCGACGTAAAGTTGTCTCGTTTTAGAACGCATGCCGCTTACGTTGTTGTAATAAAACGAGATGTTATCGAGTTTTTTGACCCAGAAGTGCCATGAGCTTTGCGACGAAGCGGCAGGAATTCACGTACGATTGCAGACGGTGGCCAACAGTTTGAGCCAACAACAGCGTCAAAACACGGCAATGGTAAAACAATCCTGAACGAAGCAACGTGAGAACTGGCCTGACCGATTTTTTTGCATGATACAGATCCAAATGAGGCAGTAACATGACTATGTTCAAGGATAGTCATAATATTATTTGAAACCTCTGCTTCCGTGGTGTTCGGGTCCAAGCGTGAAACAAATAGCACCTTCGGTTTCTCAACTGCCTTCAAACTGCACCATAAGTTCTTTGAGCTCCGTGAAGCATGAAAGTCCGGTTCGCCACTTATGACTGGTAATGTAACAGTAACAGAATTGTCCAAGGAATCCGTGGCGTCTTCAGCAGGAATGGGTGGCCTCGATGGGGACAAAGAGACAGCAACATCCTGGGAAATAACAATTTCATGGGCTGAAGATGACGAAAGGGATAAGCTTCTAGGTTGCACTGAAATTTCCTCAATGCTGCAACCAGTCCGTGTGTTATTAACGTTCATACTATTTTTTGAAGTATACGTTGTTTTAGATTTCATTTTCTTCCTCATAGCAGAAGACTTTGCGGTTCGAATATTTTTGGCAGGTAGTTCCAAGGTCTGGCATTGGACACTTGTGGCCTGTGAAACTGGACAATCACTTCCGCGGCTAATCAAGTGAGCTGACATGCTCAGGAGAGAGTCATCCGTGCTTTGTGCAGTAAGTTTAATAGATTTTAGAGGTGAAGTTTGTTACCTCAATCATTTACAAAACAAAATTGAAGGTAAAAACATGTGCGAAACCATCAAGATATGTAAATTGTGTCAAAAATTTATAATTCATGACAAGAAGCGAGAAAAAAGTCATACCTGTAATGAGTATTATTGTCAAATTTGCTCAAAAATTGTTCCTGAAGGCCACTTATGCTATATCAAGCCATATAATGGTAAGGATAATACTAGATTCCTAATTATTTTTTTCGACTGTGAAAGCACACAGAATACTTCATATGAGTCAAGTGCAACATCCTTTTTACATGTCGTGAATTTAATAGTAGCACATCAAGTATGTTATAAATGTTATGATAACCCGGATATAAAAGAAAAATGTGGCGTCTGCGGTGTCAGAGAGCATGTTTTTGAGTTTGATAATAAAACAACGGTTATTAGTAGATTTTTAGATTATTGTTTAAAAGATCGTCCCTTTATAAACAATGTGTTCTGTATTGCACATAATTTACAGGGGTACGATGGGCATTTTTTAATTTCAGAGATCTTAAATAGGAAATTAAAAATTGAACCTATTATGAATGGTACTAGAATTATGAAATTGAAATGTGGGAAAATAGCCTTTATAGACTCATTAAATTTTCTAGCATTCCCCCTTTCCAAATTCCCCCAAGTATTTGCTATTAACGATCATGTGAAGGGGTATTATCCTTATTTCTTTAACACTGTGGAAAATATTGATTATGTTGGAGGATTTCCGCACCGTGAAATGTATGGATACAACGCCATGAAATCGGGCGAAAGAGAGGAATTTTTAAAATGGTACAACAATGTATCTTCAGGAGTCTTCAATAATAAAATGGAAATGTTAAAATATTGTATTAATGATGTCGATATACTACGAATAGGTTGTACTCGATTCATGCAAGAATTTCTTACTATAACTGGAATTAATCCTTTCACATCAAGTGTGACTATAGCTTCAGCTTGTATGCTTGTCTTCCGAAAAAATTTCCTTAAAAGAAATACATTGGGGATAATGCCGAAAAGTAGCTACTATAATACTAAAAATTATTCCAGACTTTCATTAAAGTGGCTTACTTCTAAGAGTTGGGAGTTAGATGACGAAATTATTTCTGCTATAAACAACTGGAAAAAAGCGGCTTTCGAGTAGATGGTTTTAATACAAGAACTAATACAGTATTTGAGTTCCTAGTGTAGTGCACGTCTCGGCACTTGTAAGCCGTAACTTTGAATTTATTAAAAAATCAATAATTTTTGTATCGATCTAGTAATCGGAAATTGACTTGAAAAACAAATTATTTTTATTTTGCAGTCGAAATATTATTTTCAATTCAAAAGGTTCTTTCAATTAATTTATCATTAATATTTAATTATATAAATAATAATTTATCATCAGCATTTAATTATATAAATAATAATTTATCAAAAATATTTAATTATATAAATAATAATTTATCGTCAATATCTAATTATATAAATAATAATTTATCATCAACATTTAATTATATAAATAATAATTTATCAAAAATATTTAGTTATATGAATATCAATTTTATAAAAGTTATTATAAACCTTTAAATAATAAATTACTAAAACAAATATACAATAATCTTAACATTGGTGACCCCGACAATAGAACAAATCTAACGGTAATTAACACAAGAATTTAAAGAAGATGGAGTACAAAGCCGCAGCAATACGCCGTTGAATGCTGAAAATTTAAAGAAGAAATTTAACGCAGAAAATAATTTGAACGCTGAAAATTTAATGAAGAAAGAATACCCTGCCGCAGAATCAAAAAGAAAGGAAATCCTACCACAAAAATAAGTTGCGGATGTTGAAAATTTCAAGAATATAGAAAAATTTTGCTAAGGAGGAAAGAATAATGTTTCAAAGGAAAAAAGGAAAAAAGTATTTAAGGAAGTGGAAATTATCAAAGGTAAAAAAGAAAGAAAATACTTACGGAAACGGAAGATAAGAAAAGAAAATAGTAACTAAATTTGTTTTTATTAAACCATTATACGTTAACTTAAGTATCATTATATCGTTTTTGTAATAGAAAATAATATTTACGATAATATTGAGTCATAATGCCAACCACCTTTCTTTTGGAAAGGACGTTGAAAATTTAATTTTAATAATTAACTAATAGTCTTAACTAACGTTCGCGTTTATTAACAATTTTAATACATTTTTATCAAGTTTTAATGATTGGAGATAACATCGACAGTTCATCTACTCGACCCTTTCCTAGGGGGGGTGAATTTTCAGCCAGATCTTGTGTATGGCTACCGTAACGCTGAATGTTACATAATAGCGAAACGGATATTTTATTTAATTACTCGACTGATAAATATACCATAGGTATACTGGTCAACCTTTTATTAGGGTGGATGAGTTTTCTGTAACATTTTCTGATATGATTACATTAATCATACGAAAATTGGTCTCAAGGTGTCACATAGTGATTTACCAACAGTATTACTTAATAGAAGAGGATTTCTCTCAAGGTATCACATAGTGATTTACCAATGGTATTACTTAAAGAAAATTTGTCTCACAATATCACATAGTGATTTACAGCAGTATTACTGATTTAATTCAGAAATTGGAGAACTAAACAATCCAATAATATATTTAGTGAATTGAAGTTTGGGTCATCTCTAAATGATATGGTTTTTTAAATATTGTATCACTTATACCATTTTTTTGATCGTAACCCATTCAATTCAACTATTTTATTGTATTTAATACAATTTAATAGATTCTTTTTTACTTAGGTCGATGTTGATAAGACCAATTTGGAACAATTGATAATAATATTTTAACACCATCGGTGATTATACTTGATACATATCTATTTTCCATTTTTTTTTTTTTTTAAACTTTCATGAAGTTTTTATTAAAAGCCTTCACTAGGAAGGGGGTATGTAGTGCACGTCTCGGCACTTGTAAGCCGTAACTTTGAATTTATTAAAAAATCAATAATTTTTGTATCGATCTAGTAATCGGAAATTGACTTGAAAAACAAATTATTTTTATTTTGCAGTCGAAATATTATTTTCAATTCAAAAGGTTCTTTCAATTAATTTATCATTAATATTTAATTATATAAATAATAATTTATCATCAGCATTTAATTATATAAATAATAATCTATCAAAAATATTTAATTATATAAATAATAATTTATCGTCAATATCTAATTATATTAATAATAACTTATCATCAACATTTAATTATATAAATAATAATTTATCAAAAATATTTAGTTATATGAATATCAATTTTATAAAAGTTATTATAAACCTTTAAATAATAAATTACTAAAACAAATATACAATAATCTTAACACTAGGTTGCTTTTATCACGGTTGTAAACAATGTTTTAAGCAAGAAGAAGTCTCTGATAAATCAAATCATTATTTAGTCACTTTAAAGCAAAGAAACGAGAGTACGGAAAGACGCCTCGAAACAATTAAACACTGCGGTTACAATCTCGAATATATTTGGGAGTGTGAGTTTAAGGAATTCTTAAGAGAAAACAAAGAAATAGATAAAAGGTTAGATAAAAGTATAATGAACATTACTCTGCCAATTAACCCGAGAGATGCCATTTTCGGAGGTCGTACTGAAGTATTCAAATTATATCATAAAGTAAAAGAAGATGAAGTAATACGATATTTAGATTTCACGAGTCTATTCCCATACATTAATAAGTATTCTCCATATCCAATAGGACATCCTACAATTTTTCGTAATGAAAATATACCCTTATTACCAGATATACTTTTAATGCATGGAATTATCAAATGCACTGTTATCCCACCACCGACTTTGTATATTCCGGTTCTCCCTTTCAAAAATAATAAGAAATTATATTTTGCTCTATGCAGAAAGTGTGCTGAAATAAATAACTTATTTAATTGCGATCATATAGAAGAAGATAGAGCCTTCACTGGTACGTGGGTTATCCCTGAAGTATCTTTAGCTGTTAAAAAGGGTTATAAAATAAAGACAGTATTTGAAGTCTGGAAATACGACCATGTTCAGTATGACCCATTTTTAAAAACAGGGGGGCTATTTACAGAATATGTTAATACTTTTTTAAAAATTAAGCAAGAAGCTAGCGGATGGAACAGTAAGCTTTCCACGGAAGTTGAGAAAGATGAATTTTTAAAAGCTTACCGGTTGAAAGAAGATATTGTCTTGGAGAAGAAAAATATCGAAAAACATCCTGGTAGACGGAATACTGCTAAGATTTGTCTTAACTCTTTTTGGGGAAAATTCGCGCAAAGAGAAGATAGAACGTATACAAAAGTTGTCAACAAGTATAAAGAATTTTGTGAGTTTAGAAATATGCTCTTTACTCCCAGCTAATGAGGAGACAATGTGGATCACATCGAAGTATATCGAAGAAAATATGAATATGCTTCCACACGTCAATATCCCTGTTACGGCCTATACTACAGTGTTTGCTAGACTAAAGCTTCATGAGGTGTTAGAAAAGGCTGGTATTGATTTGCTTTATTGCGACACTGATAGTTTCATTTTCGTGGATAGCAAAAATACTCCTTCATCATTCTTAATATCAGACTTTTTAGGCGATTTAACAGATGAAATTCAATGCTTCGGACCTGAAGCCTTTATTTCGGAATTCGTAAGTACAGGCCCAAAAAGCTACAGCTTGAAAATTGAAACAGAAGAGGGATCCAAATATATCACAAAATGTAAAGGTATAACTTTAAATTTTGAAAATGCCCAGGTTATTAATTTTGATCGGTTCAAGTCGATGGTGATCGGAAATGATGATGATGAGCCGGTATATATCAAAAATGATAGAAAAATAAAACGCAAACGCCCCGGTGTTGTTATTTCTTCACCCGAAAAAAAGAACTTTCAGTTTACATTCGATAAAAGAATCGTCCAGGATTGATATTTCTCTTTTCCGTGCGGCCACAGGAAAATGAAGATAGAAGATAAAAAATAATGTAAATTACATGCATAAGCACTCTTTTGATATTTTGTATAACTTTTGTTAAGATTAAGAATTAAGAGATTACCGAATATTTGAAATAAATTAATGTAATTCAAATTGTAAAAATATAAAAAATTTTCTTGAAATATATATAAATTGTTGTTATTAGATTTTTCGTGGTAAGCTACCAAAGAAGCTATTATGATTAGGAGTTAGTTATTCTTTCCGGTGTCAGTGGAGTGAAACTCCAACACGGAGTCCCCGACTGTGGACTAACCGCTATCTCTGAGGATATGACAAATTTGGAACGAAACTTCACTGGAGAAGCCAGTTCATCATAAGATTGTGTTGGACTAGGTCCGAAGGAGCTGTTTCGTCATCGGAGGGCATAGACTCTTCAGAAGGTGTATTCTTGCCTACTAACCGAAACACCTTGACAGCTGGTGGAATCGCTGAGGTAAATTCTATATAGCCACATCCCATTCCAAATTTATTACCGAGAAGAATTTAATGGTCAAGAAAGGCGTCCTCTACCTTAGGCTAAAGGTGTGTATTTTGAGAAGAAATGGGATGTGGCTATATAGAATTTACCTCAGCGATTCCACCAGCTGTCAAGGTGTTTCGGTTAGTAGGCAAGAATACACCTTCTGAAGAGTCAGCTTGAAATAACTAAATTAACAGAGCTTCAAAATTTTCAATCACTATGTAAAAATCATAACCAAGCTCGAGCTACTCGTTGCGCCGTGCAGAACTGTGTAAATATATATCTATATATGCTGATGAATAAAGCTTATTTATAAAAGAAAACACAAATATTTAGTTAGACAAATTTTTTATTAGCAAATCGTTATATTAAAAATAATTCTTGCACTACAAAACCACGGAATTTCATAAAAAAGTCGAGAATAATTAATATGTACATATGAAGTGCGTGATGGTATAAAAAAGTTTTCACTCGATAGCTGTAATACATCTTTTTCCTTGCATTTAGTTGTGTATTGATTGAAATAATCCCTCACACTTTCAGAAGCGTTGTTATGAAACATGACGATATTGAAGAAATCCATCCTTTCAAACAAATTTAAAAGGTTCTGGGATGATGGGAGTCGAATACTACCTTCATCGACCGGTATGACGAATTCCTTTTTTAAACCAGCTTGAACCGCTTGAGTAGCTTCGTCATTTTCATGTTTTACCTTGATCAGATAATTGTACAGCGAAGTCCATCCGGAGTAGTTTGTTGACACAGGGAAACGTCCAGGGTAACTGAAGATTATTTTCGCCTCAAATGTTTACGGGTCAAAGCCTAATACAACCTTTCGGTTTTGGCAACCGTCCAGATAGTAGGTGTAGTTCAGTGGAGCACCTTCACCAGGAACCTCAGATCTTTTCTGCTTGCATGGTTTCTTAACAGTTGATTCACCCGAAGGGGCTGATTTTTTTCTTTTGTTAGATTGTCGCTGTTTCATGGCACCCTCATTTTTTGTAATAGGTGAAGCCATATTGTCCGGAAGAATTTTAGAGAAAAACTGAAAGTCGTTTGGTTTAAACTGATGCTTTTACACTCTCAACCTCCGATTTACAATACTGGTTACGAAAAATCCCACCGTTCTGTGTAGCACCCGATGAAAATATATGGTGGTATTAGTTAACTACCTTGGCGTCATTATCCGTAAAATCTTTTGATGAAAACTGCTTGAGAAAAAAATTTAGACTTTTCCCCTTGCAACGAGAATATATAAATACACAGCAGTAATTTCCGCAAGTCGAAGAGTATACACTTTGTAATCGTTTTTTGTTATTTATAAAAACCTTGGAGTTGGTATGTAAAAATCTTTTAAAATATTTATTGTTGGGGTATCTGCCAAAAGAGTCAAAAAATTCAGCAGGACCTTTCCTCGGAAAATAAAATGCTATCCAATGAATACCTTTTTTGTCTGCGGGGTCGGTATTTGCAATAACACATGATGGTTTTTTAATTTTATAAGGTAAACGATCGCAAGGAAATACACCTTTGAATAATCTTCTTGGGTTTTTTTTTCCTTAATGCATTAACAAGTTCAATCGTGTTCATATCTGCTCTTTTGAAGCGATAGCATGAATGTCAATGATCTTAGTGTGACTGGTGGTGTAACTTTCTAAGAATTCCTTTGTCGTTGCGCTATAAACAAAAACGGTTGCGAATTTCGCTAATGTCATAATAAGACTTTCATCCAGACGCTTAAGCTCCAAATTTCCAAATGCACCAGTCTGATCTGTTGTGCTAGCCGATGATGTGGGATATTTATACGTTATTTCCTTCGAGAATAATTTATTTTGTGATGAGAAACCGGCAAACGAAACCTTTTTAAAGAAGGTTAGATTACCTACATTAAAATATTCTACATTTACAATACAATAGGCCATCTTTGTTATTCTTACCCGTCAGCTGAATAATATGAAGAATTGTGAGATTAAAAGGTTATATTTATACTTTTCAAAAATCATAATGTATTCCACGAAGTTTGTCTATTTCAAGACTTCCATCATACTCGGCATACACTATACAAGTTACACTTTTTGTCAACGCTTTCTTAAACCTTCCTTCGATCCTCACAGTTCCTTGATTTAATAAGTTGCCACAAGATGACCCGTATGAATTGTCTGAAGTTAAATCGAACGCCATTAGAGAGCATCCTTTATGGAAGAATTTCTTTGAGATTTGGTTACCTTTGTCGAAATAATGAATACCTGTACCCTTAAATAGTGAAAGGTACCCTCGTGTACTTATAGGTTTCTCCTGAGAGTAATCAAACTCTAAAGCCTGGTTTGGAACTTGGACTCCATTGACGGCTAAATTAAATCGTGTGATATCATTGTGTTTAAAGTTGAATGGATTCTTCGTCTGTTTACCACTGTAGGCATCATTATCTATCATGCCGAAAATTAGCAAGTTTGGCAGCTGTCCAATTATGACATTATCTAAAGATAGTGTTGAACTGTTAGCTGGCAGCGTATAACTCTTCACCTCGACACGCTTGTACGGGTATATAACGTTTGAACGCTGAAGAATGGTTTCATGTGCCAATTAAATATTCGGGTTGACAGTTACATGGTTCATATACATTGTTGCATCTATAATCTTAATTTGCGGTGAATTCCCGTCATCTTTTGAGTATAGGTAAAACTCGGGTTTTTCCAGAGAAAGTGAAAGTCTGAAATCCACCCCGTTCAGAAGTAACTTATCTTGATTGAGCAAATCGCCGTGAATCTTTCCCATAAACTCTACCACATTACTTTTTGAAAGCAAATCAGATCGTTTGAGATATCCTTCATTAAATTCACTAGGATGACTGCTTTTGCCTCCATCTTCAATCATTTCCATTCCATCTTGGTCGAGGTACCATCCTACAGATTCTAAATGAGTTGTTGATGCATCTCTACCGTAATTCAATAAGTTCTCGATGTAAGCTCTGTAATGGTAGTTGTTGTCAGTTTGCGCGATAGGTCTGCCATTTAATTGTATTGTGCATTGCCTAAAAAGCGAATGCATTAGGTTGTTAACTACGCCGATTGGATCACTTGGCTCATAACGCTCCCAACGTACCCGTTGCATCCTTAACTTTTGTTATTTCTTTTCCTGTGTAAGATACTTCTTTCCCGCCTTTTGTCTTAATCAGCTGAACTTTTAAGCGAAGGTAGATACTGGATAAATCACGGTACGTATCCCCATGTCCCAGCGATACGAATTCCAGAACTGAAGAGTTATCATGAGATGCTATCGGCTTGTAAGAAACTTCTTCAGTTTTTAAAATATTAGCTTGTATCGGTGGCGCCTTGAATAAATCTAATTCAGATTTCATACATTCTCTGTACGAGGGCATTCTTCTTACTTGTCAAATATATCCAATAAACGCTTACGTTTTTTATTCTTAACTTTTTTATTTTTACTGGTTGCCGGTCTTTTCTTAATAGATTTTCTCTTGGACTTGGTAGGTTTTCTACGTTTAAGAGCTGTATTTAACTGTGCTGCCGAAAACGGATTAGCCCTTTTTATAGCCATACGCCTTTTCACACCCTCTCCACCCATACTGTCAAAGAGTTTTTTCACCCCCTTTTGCATCAGATCTTGAGTAGCGGCTTGTCCTTGTTCTTTTAAAATGTTCTTGAGAGGCTTACTTCCCACTTCTGATAATATTGTTTTTCCGGTCTTTACAGCTTGCTCCTTTATAGTTGAGGAGACTAAAGGTCGTAAATAACGTAGTAATCCGCTGAAGAAGCTACCAATACCCCTTCCGCGCTGGTAAATCAGTGGGGATCGATAAACATCGCCTATATCCGACAAACCAGCACCGCTTTGAATTAAATAATATCTTGTGTAATGTGAATTCATACCGATTTGAATGTGCACTATGAAGATCCCTTATACGCGTCTGAATATTTATACTTTATTGTCTTTTGAAGTGAAGCATCACATATGTCGGGATATAGCCGGGGATAAAATCGATTAATTCGCCTTGATCATCGGTTATCTTTATGGAGACACTTTCAATGTAGGTCTTTTCCAGAGGGTAGTATTCTACATGCTCAAACCTGAAGATGTTATCACATTCTTTCAACGGAATCATACGCAGATTTCTCACTAATCTATTTCCTACTATTTGGGGGCGAATGATATCAGTGTAGACGTGTATTATCCCTACATCCTTGCATTCTACTGTAGCTACAGTTGCTAGTTCTCGAGGAAATCTGCTCTTTATTTCGATAATGGTATCTTCTAATGCGGCTATTCTGTCTAAAGTACCCGTCTTCTTCTCCTCTTCTACTGAGATTTTTTCAAACGACTTGCCTACCTCCTCGGCAAGGACACTAGCATCACGCTCCTTCACCGGCGTTTGAAAGAATATATCGGTAATGAATCCTGATAAGTCTTTCTTCTTCAAATCTATAGGCACACCTGTCGTTAACAGGGTACCATCGGGTAGTTTTTTATAAGGAACTTTTAACATTATACTTTTATCCGTAATTGTGCACTTGTGCGGTATCTCAAAGGTAGATGCCTCTTTCCCCAGGTCAGTTAGAGTTTGAATAATTTTTTTCCTAATTTGATCTGATTTTCTCCTCCGAGGTAGAACAGCTATAGTTTCATCATCATACTGTATATTCGCGACAAAAAGCCCGACTAAATCATTAACGTTAATGGGCGTTGGTAGCGGATACTCTAGCTTTATTTTAAGTTTTAATTCTTTTATCTCTAAATCCAAAGAGTCAAGCTTCTTCGAAACACTTTCCCCGGCCTTTTCACTTATACTGTACACTGGAGGTATGTAATAGTCTATCATGTGTAATAGTGCTTTATATTTTCGCTTCTCTCTAGGAATCTGTCCAATTATACTATTGAAAAGATGATATATAGACTTATATTCGGAAGCTCCTAAAGTTACAATATCCGCAACTTCACTATCCTGATAAATGTGCAAAGAGAAATCTTCTGGTCTCGGATGTCGCGCATCTTTGCTAGTATCAGGGATATTTCGAATAGTTGAATCAGTTACCAAGCTGTTATACAAACCCTCTTTAAAATCTGCAAAGGTATCAGCAGCCCAATAGGGTTCAACTGCGTCGTTAAACGAAGATAAGAAAGTAGAAAAGTTCATATCTTGTTTATTGCAACATAAATTTAATAACTGTTGGTAACTCCATTTAAGATAAATAGGCAAACCATACACTGCTTTTACAAAAGCATTAATCTTTAGTGCATCTGTAGCAGCTCTCTTCACCTTTTTACTAGTACCTTTTGCTTTTTTATCATCTATGAACCGTTTTCCATCTCGCTTTTCAACAGATCTCGATTTACGATTTGCTAATGCAATTTCTGTCATTCCGACAGTCCATCCACCGTCTAACTTACAAGTATTAGGAAGTACATTTGTGAAGGCCGACAAAGTATTTTCATTGTATATGCCCATAGAATTATTACTTAGAAGGCCTATGTAAAATTCGTTTTCTCTTATGCTTACAGGCATTTTTAAAGTCTTTTCCAGAAAATATTTGGTGCACTTCCGATTCGTTCAGTTCTTCTTCTTAAACGCCCAGCTATAGGGTACTGTTCGTCTGTACTTAATGAAGCATTTTCTAGTCGTGAAGGCCTTAATATAAGCTGTTTGGCAGGCTTTCTCTGTTCTGGCTTTTCTGCTCCTTCTTTCTGCTCTAGTTCGTCTATAAGTCGGGGAGCTTCATCAACCTCCATTTCACTCGGTATAGTATACTGCGTTATACCGTCATCACCTGTTATAACTCTATATTCTTTATCCACGCTCTTGACTTCAGGAGTAGTCTAACGAAATTTTGAAGCCGGTTTTAAACTTTTTGCTATACCGCTTACAGATAATCGTCTTTTGAACCGAGGCGACAGTGATCGCCTTGGCGGGGTTATCTCTCCCGCACTAGAGCTATTATACTTTGGTGAAGTCATATCACCAGCCTCAAAGATATCTTCAGCCATACTGTAAAACGGATCGGGATTCTTAATCGGAGAAGTTTGTGTTGACATTTCTTCTTTGAAAGCAAACCTTGTCTGTGTCGCATTATCTCGTAAATTTTTATGATCTCCCAACTTTACTTCTGGCGTAAATGCGAGAGATTTTTCTTCACGAATCTGTCTCCCTTTACGCTTTGCCTTAAGAAACTTAATCAGCGTGTTCCTATAATTATACCATTTGTCCTCGTCAGACAGTTTTTTATCTCTCAATATGCCGTGTATAGTCTTATCGAATAAAGACAGGCCAACTCCATCTTCTATCTGCCCCCTTAACTGTTCATACACTTCTGGTGAAAGAAGAAACATCTTATTAAGAGCGCTCTTTCTATACATACTTTTCAATCAACGATCCAATAACACTTGAAAGTACACTTCCTATCAAGATTGGTAGAAAGCCTCCTTGCTGTACTAAGATTTTACGCTGTCTAGGTACAGATCGTTTAGCATCAACTAACCTTCGCATGCTCTTTTTATACTTGCATAGACTGTTAAATATTTTACGACATGGCACATGATTCCCCTTCAGCGTGTTTAATGCAATTTCACAGATAGTCCTGATCACTTCAGGATCTACCTTTTCATGATAGCCTTCCTTAAACATGGACTAGCATTTTTGAGAACATATGGCATATGTTTGTTGTCCTTCAAGCGTTTCATTCGTGACACCATTTTTAATGTTTAAATCAATTCCTGAACAATAACACGTTACAAATCTTTTATTAAAGACATCCGTTCTGAATCTAAATAAATCGTTGGTAGACTGAGTCAGATCTATTAACAAATACCCGTGCGGTGCCTGAGTAATTTCTTTATATATTCTCACTAGCTCTGCACTATTTTCAGGGTAAATCTGTCTGGCCAAATGAAGGAACTGACTTTTATCGCGAGGATTTTTGAAAACGACCATATATTTGCAGTTAAGCGAAATATCTCGGCAAAACTTGCCCTGGTGAAAGACATTCTGTGTTACAAGTATTACTGAAAAATTCCTATGGTGTGACCCTTTTGTAAAAAGTTCACAAACCTGCTTTGTAAATGCATTTAGCATCATATCGTCTAGTACGATTAATGTTGGCTCATTGGTATCGTTTATAAAATCTTCAGGTATAGAATTTAAATACTCATTATTTTGATATGGTAAACGCGAAGGAATCGCTCGTTGTTCAGCATTACACCAGATAATCTTTTTTATCTGAGTGTTTATTAGCGATGTATTTTTCAACACTGCTTCAATAAATGTCGTCTTACCACTCCCTGACGGTCCTGCAACCATCATGGTAAACGGATGATCGAACTGCATCATTTTTACCTACTGCTTTCTATATAAAACCTGACCACATCAATTCCACTATTTATACATATGATGAAATGAGTAGAAGACTGGTTATTAACGAACTGCATAAGTCAGCTCGTAGAAATTTCAGGCGTCGTCGTGTAACCATTCGTGGGATAGATGATTTATGGCAGGCGGATTTAGTGGACATGAATCCTTATTCATCTAAAAATAAGGGCTTCCATTTTCTTCTAACAGTAATAGACACATTCTCCAACTATGCATGGGCGTTACCAGTTAAAAATAAAAGTGCTGGTGAGATCATCAAGGCAATACAGTCAATTTTTAATGAACGACGATTCCCAAAAAATTTACAAACATATGATGGAAAAGAGTTTTTTAATAAGGCATTTCATAACTTGATGAAAAAATTGGAAATCAATCACTACTCTACCTTTAGTCAATTGAAAGCCTCAATTGTAGAACGGTTCAATTGAACCCTAAAAAACATGATGTGGAAAGAGTTTAGTATGAACGGAAACTATAAGTGGACTGGGTTACTAAAAGGGCTAATAAACAAATACAATAGGACAAGGCATCGTACCATAAAAATACGTCCTATAGACGTTGGGCCATCGAATGAAATTCAGCTTCTTGGAGATGTCTACCGTAAGCTGAAGGTTACGTCAAGACCTAAATTCAAGAAAGGAGATCATGTACGTGTAAGCAAGTATAAGCATGTATTCGAGAAGGGTTATACCCCTAAATGGTTGACCGAAATATTTCAGAGAAACGAAGTAAAGAGAACAGAACCACGTACATACATACTCAAAGACTATCAGGGAAATATAATACAAGGAGGGTTCTATGAACTAGAGTTAATAAAAGTCAAACATCCTGATGTTTACCTTGTAGAAGAGATTCTAAAAAGGAGGGGGAGTCAAGTTTACGTAAAATGGCTTGGTTTTCCATCAGCTCATAATTCTTGGATTGCTATAAAAGACGTGCTATAACATTCGGACTTTAGTCAATATGCTAAACTTAAGACATGAATACGACCGTTTTAAGACATTTAAAAGTTTGGATCTAGAGGAGAGGAAAGTTCTTAAGCTTGTAAAAAGCGGTTTCTTTTACACCAACTTGAAGGACTACGTCAGGTGTTTCTTCTGCTCACTGATAATGAGTGCATTTTCTACGTCTTCTGATGTGGAAGCTGCGCATCGACGCTTGTCTCCTGATTGTGTGTTCGCTAACGGCAAAGACGTTTGTGGACCGTATAACAAGCCGGTTAAAAAATCACATTGGCCGCCATCATTGCCTACAGTGTTGAAATTACTTCTGCTGATAATTGCAATATTTTTCTTGATCGTCGAGCTACTCAATCTATTCAATGTCATCTCTAGATTATAAACATGTTCGATTTTGTGATCAGGTTTCGGTTAAATACATAATTGCATGGGAGTACGCATATAGATCCAGTAGAAAGGGTACTTGGCAAACCGATGCATTAGATCGATTAAGATTTCAACGCAGGATTTTAAAAATAAAAGAATTACTAACACCTATTTTACTTAAGAAACAATCTATTCTGTAATCAAAATAAAGTTAAGCTCTTGTAGCATAATTGTATCAAATTACTCACTTTGTAAAAGTTCTATACAGCTTTGAATAAAACATAAAACGAAAAATTTGTACTTTAATTCCCATCAATTCAACCCAACACGTCACCCATGTTATTATTTACATATATGATTTATCAGAAAAAACAAAACGATCGACGCTATAGCGTTTTGAAAGAAACAAGCTGGAAACTTGTTTTTAATATTCCCACGGTAGGTAATTCACCCAAATAAAAAGTCATCTCAAGAGTATCACCTCAAACTTGACACGGAAACACATTACGAGTAGGTATGGCGGCACTTGAGCCAGACAGCCAGCCTGTCGTGACGTCAGCCATGTTATTATTTACATATATGATTTATCAGAAAAAACAAAACGATCGACGCTATTACTTACATATATTATTTTTCCGATAAAACAAAACGATCGACGCTATTATTTACATATATTATTTTTCCGAAAAACAAAACGATCGACAATACCTTGAAAGTAATACGGCACCCGACCCAGACAGTCGTCTTAACCCTCCGAAAAACCAGCTTTCCGCAAGTGGTTTTGCACAAAAGGTACAGGTACTGGTTATTTTTTGTTTATAATGGAGAGGAACTGTTTCTTCTTTGTTTACAATGGAGAGCAAATGAATCTTCTTTGTTTATAATGGAGAGAAAATGATTCTTCTTTGTTTACAATAGAGAGAAAATGATTCTTCTTTGTTTACAATGGAGAGGAAATGATTCTTCTTTGTTTACAATGGAGAGGAAATGATTCTTTTTTGTTTATAATGGAGAGGAACTGCTTTTTTGTTTACCAACCATCACCTGTCTACCTCCTCACTCAAACACCGAGAATGCTAACTGCATCTCACCTGCTGGGTGCTGGAATCTGCTGGTGGGATACAAAATCCGCGGTAGTGGGATATAAAATCCGCTCAACCGTCACATGGTGAGGGAAATAACTCTCATCAAACATATTGCTCTCTCAAGTATGCTAACTACCTCACTCCCTTGCACCCAATTGTTCACGCCCAAAAGAAGGCACCAGCAGACGTCATTAACCTGCAGAACAACAACAAAGACCGGCCTTTTTTGGTAGGCACTTTGGACACTCTCTTTGCTACCTGTCACTATCGCACCTGGTAATTCTTATACGGTAGGTGCCTTCCTTACTACTTACGTCGATCAGCGCATTTAATCCCTCTTCGTATACACGAGAGAGAGCGTCGGGTACAACGTTCAGGCTCCCTCGTCGGTGCTCGATTGTGAAGTCGTAACCTTGGAGTTTTAAGCTCCATATTGCCAACCGTCCTTGTAGGTCTTTCTGCGACATGAGCCATTTGAGACTTGCGTGATCCGTAATGATTTTGAACGCAGTCCCTTCTACATAGGCTCGAAATTTTTTCACGCTCAACACAGCTGCATAACACTCGAGTTCGGTTACGCTGTAGTTGCATTGAGCGGAAGTGAGCTTCTGTGACATATACGCCACTGGAGATTCCAATCCGTCGTCGTTTTCTTGGAAGAGAACGCTACCCACCCCTGATTTACTGGCGTCGCATTGAATTACGAAAGGCCTCTTAAAATCAGGAATGATTAATAAGGGGGCTTTCGTCAACAAGTCTTTCACTAACAGGAAGGAAGTTTGTGCCTCTGTAGTTCAAGCAAACTGGTTGGACTTCTTTAGAGTGTCTGAAATTGGTGAAACAGTAGCAGCAAAGTTGGGAGCGAATCGTCGATACCAGCCTGCCATACCAAGGAAGCGTCGTACTTGACGTGCGGACTTAGGCGAAGGGTAATCGACGATGGCTGAAACTTTGTTGGGATCAGTTTTCAAGCCTCCTTCTCCAACAATGTATCCGAGATATTTCACCTCTCTCAGACAAAACTTACACTTGTTGACGTTATTAGTCAAGCCAGCCTTTCGCAAACATTCTGCGACTTCAGCCAATAAAACCAGATGTGAATCGAAATCTTCAGAAATTAACAGCAGATCTTTCAAATATACGTATACCTGCTCCTTCAGCTCGGGTAGGATGACTTTGTCCATCAGACGACACATCCTTTGCGGCGCGTTGGATAACCCAAAAGGCATGCGAGTGTAGTGGTATAGAGGCCGGCCAGGAATGGTAAAAGCTGTGTACTCCCTGGATTTGTTCTCGAGAGGAATCTGCCAAAAGGCGTCTTTGAGGTCCAGGCTAGTAATAAAATTGGCTCGCGGCAAACGACTTAAGATACCATCAATGTGTGGTAATGGATATGCATCCTTCTTCGTCACACTATTGACTTTGCGCGAGTCCAAACATTGTCTGACCTTGCCTGACTTCCTCACGAGAACCACAGGCGAGCTCCATGCACTCTGGCTGGTCTCTATAACGCCAAGTGCTCTCATGCGATCGATCTCGTCATACAACAGTTTTTGGATCGCAGGAGACACAGGATAATGTCGCTGTTTGATGGGACTTGCATCACCAACGTCTATACTGTGTTGTTCGACGTTGGTCACACCGAGTCCGTATACTTCGTATGATGGAAATTTGGACTTTAACATTTCCAATTTCTTTACATCTGTGGGCGTTAAATGGTGGGCATCCGGAGCTATCAGTTGCGATGCAGTATCGGGAATATCGACCGCGCTGATGATGCTAGGAGCTAGTTGGAATGATCGCCAGAAATCTACCCCCAGGTACAATTTCTGCGACAGGCTCGGCACGATGTATAGTGTAATGGGTTTGGTAATACCACGAAAGGTAACATTGGTAGTTACTGTGCCCAATACCTTTTGCGCTGCACCATCAGTGGTCTTCACCTCTTGACAGACCGGTCGATAACTCACCTGTGCATCATGGAGACGTTGTAGAGCGTTAGCCCCCAGGCAACTGATGCTCGCCCCACTATCGAGGAGTCCTTCAACGTCCACTCCGTACAAGGATACCTTTGCGTATGGACGTATATCAAACGGATTCGTAATGATGGTTGACAGAATCGTTTTCTTTTTTTCGCGCCCCATCCTCCAGAACATACGAAGACGCAAGATTGACTTTCTGCGACCGGATCCACTCGTTAGTGCTGATACTTGAGCAACACTTGCGACTGGAGTAGGTGAAAAAATTCGCTCTCGAGCCTTCATATATTCTTTTAGCCGAAGCTGGTATGGCTGGAGAGGATGGCGGGAATGTCGTCTTGAATTTTCTTTTATTATAGGGTCTTCTTCAGATCTGGAAACATCCGGTTCTGTAGTAGCGTTTTCTCTTGCCAATATCGTGACATGCGATGTGTTTGTGGTTGGAAAATTAGGGGAGGATGATTTTACGCTAAAAGGATGGGAGTTAGGATCGGAAAAGATTGGTGAAGAAAATGTTGTAAAATTGGGAGGGGGTTCTACGGGAGTGTTAGCAATGGGTAAAATGTTTTCGTTGGGAGTATCGAATTGAAATTGGGATTGGGAATCGCTGACATCCTGCTTCGAACCATTTAAAATGTTCGGGCCGGTGGATTGTCCGTCACTGGGCGAGAAGGCCCCGGTAACCTTTCGTCCTTCGGTCCGTTTTTTGAATTACACCGAGTACACTTCGGCTTGATCACGTCGGCCTTCCCGCAACCGTAACAGAAGATGTTTTTGTTGTCAGCTTCGCAGTCTCGATATCCGTGACACTCTTTACGGCAATTCCAACATTTAAGAGGAGTGGATAAGCCGGCCACATCTACGTTATCTTCGACTTCTTCGGTAGCAACCAACGGCGGTTCCAGCTCGTGAACCCGAGGCTGTTGCCAGGTTGCTACACGATTCGCCTTTTTAACTTCTTCGTAGCGAGACACTAGAGCGCGAAGATGTGCGAGGTCTCGTATCTCATGGAAGCAGATTAGCTGCTGAATACTGCCTAGTAGATTTCCGTTAACCAGCTCAAAGAATTCTGCGTCTGTCATTGGGACTCGCAATTGCGTTCGAAACCTGGTCATCTCTTGCTTGAATACCAAATACGGTCTACCAGGAGCTTGCCGTCTGGTTATCATCTTTTTCCGCACCTCGAAGTCGGTGCTACGGTCGCCACAATATTGCAGGAAGGTGGTTTTAAGCGAGTACCAAGTCGAATCAGGGTTGGTTCTCCTCCATAACCAGTACCACTGGTTTGGCAGGCCATCCAACAGCATATGGAAGTTCGTGACCAACAAATCCATGCGCCCGCCCAAATCAGACAACGCCAATGACTCCGCTCGGAAAATAAGTTCCTCGGCGCGCAACGACTGGCCATCTCCATTAAATCGCAGTCGCCAATGGCGAATCGAACTGCCAGTGTTGTGAGGTACGAAATTCGGGCCGTTGTTGTTAATACCGCCCATTTGAACGTTCGCATCGTTGGTCCCGAACTTGTTCACGTTGTTGTTGTCGGACTGGCGGATATAACGGTGGTGGGAATTGGTACGCATTCGATGCGTTTTGCCTAGCTACAAATTGCGACGGTGGTGGTTGAGGAGTGTTTGGCATAGTGGGCCCTTGATCTTGTTCTTCTGGAATGACCGAACGAATTATGTTGATCAAATCATTCACCCCCAAGTTAGCCAACGCCCCCCCGGAAACTGCTGGTGTATCGACAGGTGTATGCACATCGTGTATTTCCGCCCACCTAACCCTGTTCTGCTGATCGTTTCCCAGAACATCTGATGGCCTATTGCTCAGCACTTGCGTGCCTCGCTTCTGGATGACTATCCCCTCCGGAGTGTATAGAGTGCGTCCACCCGCAGTCTCTAGTGCAGAATCCAAATTTAACCTACCAGGAGAAACTACATCGCTTAGAGACCTTGCGACATCCTCGCGAGTCTGTCTTCTGGTTCTCACGCCGGATATAGCGGTCGCACCCTCCACACCCCGAGTGGGCCAATAATCCCCCGGACTCAAATGACCACGACAGTTCGGACAGTTGTTATTGTCCACTATCCACCACTCCAACCAGTCTCTATGGAACTGGTGACCACACTTGGTGGTCATACCCTGGTCCGGATCTACCTTGCTGATGCACGGCGTACAGATCACCTCCGCCTCCCTAGTAGGTGAATGTTCTAAGGGCATATTGAAGAATGACTACGATGGATGTCGAGCGGATGACGAATGACCAGATGGGTGAACGAGTGCGTGAATATTCTAGTATGTGACTGAATGAATGATTGTGTGTGTTGTATTGAGTGAATCGTATAGAATGATTAAATGTGCTTGATTGAGTGATTGAATGAAATTTGCGTTGTACGAGAAAAAAACTAATACCAGCAAACGTCAACGAACGATTGAAGCTATCGAGTGAATGGACAATCGAACGAGTGCTTGAATGTATAGTTAAATGATTGAACGTATGACCAAGTGAGCGAACCAAAAAAAATTGAATTGAAAATATTATCTATTGAATGTATGAAGAATTAAATGTGTGTATAAGTTATGAATGAACGTATGACCAAGAAAAAAAAATTGATGAATGGCGAAATGAATAATTGATGTGCACTGACGAGAAAGAGTAAACGAGTGTACGAATGAATGAATTTTGATTGTAAAAACATATGACTGAACGAATGTATGAAATGATGTATGATAGAATGAATCATGAATATATATGAATAGCGGTTGTGTATATGTTCGATATACCAGAACAAAAGGAATTAATGAACGATATTATGAATGAGTTATTAATGTTTGTATGAATTCAAAAAAAAAACAAAATGAACCTTCGCGTCGTCGCAACCTTTCCCCTCCCCTCAATATGCAGAACAAATCGCGAAGCCGATCTTGATCTTTCTCGCTCCATTGAGAAAATTCGGAACGCGATGAAATGTCAACTATAAAAAAAATTGGGGAAAAATTTAGCAGACAAAAGAAATCAAAAAAAATAAAAACAGCAAAAAAAAATGTTAAGTTAAAATTTTACGTCAAAAGACTTTAATTTTAATTTAATTACAAAAAAAACTCTACGTTATTTAAAAAAAAAATTCTACGTTAAAAGGAACTCTAAAAGGAAGGATAAGGATTTAGGGTACTTACTGAAGTTTCGGTGATATTTTCCATCACCAAACTCACCAATATTTTGCAAGTATTGTTCCCAATGTCTGACGACACGCCCGCCAAGACAGGGCAGGCCCAGCTCTCATTGGGTACTTACAAAACAAAGATGGAAAGGCTCAGGCAAACAAAACCTGTCCAATTTACATTACATCCGTCTCGTATGCAGACAATGCTTCCCTTTTCTATGGAACCGAATTGGCGCCTAAAGGTTACCAAAACGGTTCGTCAATAGATCAGTTCCGCATTGCCTCCACACAAGTCGAACGCAATGTTAAGCTGTGGAAAAATCGAATAAGCTTGAGCACTTGGACTGTTGCCGTTCAGGCGAAAAATACTGTCGCAGAACGACCAAAATTGAGTCCTTTTGCCCATCGACGTTTTGCACGGAATTTTTCCGAACTCGCGCGTGTTGATGGGCTTCGCTTTGTGCTCGCAGCGCAGGTTAGGCTAGCCACACGTTGGGCGCCATTTGTTGTGTTTGAGGCCTTGGAAAAATTATTTTGACTTGAGAAAGTCAAAATAGTCGAAGGATGGGTAAAGGTTCGGGACAGAATGGGCCAATTCCTCCTACGTCTGAACTGGTGGCTGAGTCTTTGCTGGTGCGACGCTCTTGCTGGCGGCCGGGACTAGCTACGGCAGTGTAGGGGGGGGGGGGGGGGGTACTTGCTCCGACTCAGACCATAAACCCTTGGCCTGTACAACAAAATTGTCAGCGCCGACTTATCCAAGGGAATTGTAGAAATTGGGATTATTTTCCCAAGAGGTCGTGAAAGACCAAGAAGCGGTTGGATTGGCGTGGCTTCGCGATTTGTCAGGGTGCTCTGGTGTTGTTGGCGCCCTGTTCTGCCCACCCTACCTCAGCCATATCTGTCCTAAAACAATTCTCACGATATGGCCCCTTATTGAGGTTCGGGGCGAAGGAGCTAAACGATCGGGTTCATTTTATAAATGGCCTATTAGCCTAGTAACATCTTACGCAAACCAAAAAAAAAGAAAACCCAACAACAAAAAAATTATGGGGGAAGATAGAATAAATATTGGAGAGAAAAAAAATATAAATCACGAAAACATAAATAAAAGGAAATTCACTTACCCCATTTCAATTAATTCTCCGCCATTTTTAATTTCTGTTTTCTTATTCTTACGATTTATTTAATTTTTGTATATTAAATTATTCCGTCCTCGTCTTGTCCCGTCTGTTTGTCATTTTATTAATTTTTTTTTTTTTTTTTTAATTCATGAGGGCCTTTTATTTCTTTGTAATTTGATTAAATTTTAAAATTCGTTTTTTCGTATTCGCTTATCGTTTCATGATCATTTCATTTCATTTATCTTTTAATTTTGTTCGAATTTTGGTCTTAAAAACAACGCGAGTGATAAATACTGAGAAAACCGCAACCCGCAAACGATAAATTCATTCTTTAGCAATGTGGTGTTAAGCGCTCTTTGCTAGTGTGTGTGTACAAAATAAGCGCGCGGCTTTGAAAAATGTGCGTGTGCGTCTGACGCTGCGTCATTTCATTGCTTTCGGCGTATACGAGGGATTTTCCTCGCCACACAAAAAAAAAACAACCCTATCGTGTTGCGTGCGCAGGAAATTGTCGACACCGGGACGACAACGACTTAATCGGTAGATTCCTTGGCTGACCGTTCGATTGCTGGCGCCACAAATTTGACACGAAAGCGACGAACTGACCACTCTTTCCTCTATCACCGAAATCCCGAACTCGGCGGCGCCGAGTTTGTAGACACACGATTTTGGGGAGTCTCGATTCAAATGTCACCGAAAATACCCGAAGGACTTTCATCTGCTGCTTCACCCGTCCGACCGCGAGCGAACCAACAAAAAAAAACACGATGCCTTCACCAAGAGGATACCAGGCGTACCGTGAAAACTCAAACTGTGCGAAATATTCACTAAAAAAACGCAATGCAAAACACTTTCGCGTGTACTACACCCTGGACTACCGGCTAAGCACAATTTTCGGATAAAAACGTCGTACAAAAATGATTTTTCGGATGAAAATTGCGGGCGGTTTTGTGTTGTTCGCCGCCGTCCGCTGCTTTTTCCTCGAAAAACTCGTTTAAAACCGCGTACTCGAACGGAATTCGGCCCGCGCCACACTCAACTTGCTTTTCGCGTCAATTTTCCACGAAACTCGAAATGTCCGCCAGAAAAATTAAAAAAAATTGCCAAAATTAATCACGAAAAAAATAGACGCGCGCTTCTCTCCGGTTCCAACACGTCCTTTGTTCTCTAGCCGGCATCTACTCGGTAGCGGCACTCTTTCCAGCCAGCCGGTTTCGTTGTTCTAGCTCAAGGTACGGCCGTTGTTCTCTATGTACATCATTATGTACCTAGAAGACAACCGCTGCACCACAGAGACTGGTACTGCTTCTGTAGCCAAGGTGAACACACACATAACAACTGAACAGTTGCATTTAAGGGTGAACCAAAAATTGTTGGATCTTTGCGATTCTTCAGTAAATTATAACTGCATTTTATGTGCAAAGTTAGACAAGAATCTTCTACACCTTCGTGTTGGAGATATACAAAAGTGAAATCAATTTCAATCCAATTATGTAAATTATAATTTTTAGTCGTGTATAAATCATAAGACAACCTGTTCGTATAAATTGCACTTCTAGCCAAACTAAATCTTCAGTTGTTGGAGCCGTATTCCTTCTCTTTAATAAAATGTTAACTAACGTTTGATTTTTATAGTTAATGAGAAATTGAGTTACTTCTGCAGCAAAACTGAGATATCCGAGAAGTTCCGAATTTACAATTTATTTAACTAGTTAATCATACTTTTAAGATTTATGTAAAAAAATCAGATTTAATGTAATTCGTTCCGCTACCTTATTGAATTTTTCGACTATTCAGATAATTTCGGTAGAATGATTCAATCGACAACACAACAGACTCACCAGGGTGACCTTAAACGAGAAGAATGCTGTGCAGTCGATCACTTAGGCATCGAAACGAAAAGCCGGGATCCGATTATTATACACCTACTGATGCAGCAGTTGGATATGTAAAACTCTATGAACAAGCATTGAGTTCACCGCGGAAGGTTCAGAAGCTAACAGACTTTCTATTGTTTCTGAATTTGAGGCACAATGCATTAGCAGCAACAGAAGAGCCGACAGGCAAAAAAGTAAGCAAAGAGGAAAAGGTCACAGTAAAGTCCTTTTCTAAATGAACGAGTTTGAAATGCATCTTATGCAGTTCGGAGCATAGTCTTTACAAATGCCAGAAATTCATCCAGATGCCGATTCAAGGTCGACAACAGCTGGTCCAGAAGCAACAATTAAGCTATAATTGTTTACGGAGCGGTCACATGGCACACAAATGTTCAAGTAAAATGCTGTGCAGAACGTGCAACAAAAGACACCATTCGCTCTTGCACGAGGTAGAGCAAGAGACATCAACTAAAATGTACAGTCCGGAAGTGGCACAAATGCAGCCGTTGACAGCACATAGTCAACTTGGCACCAAACTAAATAGCGTCCTACTAGCAATGATATTAGAAGATGTTGAAGCTTCTAATGAATCGTACATAACACTGAGAGCACTATTAGATCAAGGATCGCAGTGCATCTTTATAACGGAGAAGGCAGTACAACTACTGAAGTTACACAAGATCAGGACCAGTAACCATCAATGGAATCGGAACTACGATCGAGACATGTAGAGGTTTCACGAATGTTACCTTCAGGCCAATATTCGAGTCAAGAGCAGAATTCAAGACAAAGGCATTAATTCTTCCGAAACTGACAAAGCAACTTCCGATGCAACAATGGGATATCACCGAATGGGAACATTTAAACGCAATTACTCTAGCAGATCCCAAATGTCACGTCCCAGGAAAAATTGACTTGATTCTTAGAGCAGACGACTATTCGGATATTATTCAAGAAGGCGTCATAAAAGGACAACCAGGATGTCCTGTCGCCCAGCAGACGCAATTAGGATGGGTGATCTCTAGAAGAATTAGTAAAACCGAGTGTAAAGTACGCCTACTTCACTGACTGACTTCATTAATATAACAAGTGGATATACAAAAATTATTGACAAGATTTTGGGAAGTTGAGAAAATTCAAGGCGAAATCGAACAACAAAATGGAGATGATTATTGTGAACAACTATTCAAACAAACGCACCAACGAAAAGAAGATGGGCGATATATTGTACGATTTCCATTCAAATCCAACAGTAAGGAGCTTGAATTCTCGAGAGGAGCAGCCATGGCTCGATTCCTGCAGTTGGAAAAGAAATTTTAAACCGACAAGAATTTTGAGAAGGAGTATAAGACCTTCATGAGTTAGTACCTTGATCTTAAACATATGATCCCGGTAAACACAAACCAGTAGGTAGTATGCCCCATCATGCGGTGTACATGGACGATAACAACTCAAGAACGATTCGAGGGGTTTTTGATGCCTCTGCAAAAACGACTACAGGACTAAGCTTAAACGAGAAAATGTATACCGGCCCAAAACTCCAAGAAAATTGGCTATCAATTCTACTTAGGTGGCGTAAACTTCTATGTGGATGATATGCTATCGGGAACTGACAACCTTGAAGACGCTTTAAAAACTCAGCAGCTATTAATGAAGGTATTCAAATTCGCAAGCTTCAACTTGCGCAAATGGTCCGCAAATCATCCTCAACTAGTGAAGAAGGTTCAATGTAACCCCGCACAGGTTCAATCGATTGAGCTAAAAGCAGACAAACGTGTGAAGGCACTTGGCATCTACTGGGATCCTTATGCTGATGAGATTCGGTTGAAAATCATGCTACCACAAGATCAACCAAAACTAACGAAGAGAGTGTTCTTATCAGAAGCATCCAAAATTTACGATCCCTTAGGATGGGTGTCACCGGTAACCATTACGACTAAAAGTATGTTCCAAGAGCTTTGGCTTAAGGAACTGACATGGGACGAAGAACTAACAGTGGAAATTCAATTAGAATGGAAGAAGAAGACGTACGAATACCACGGTGCCACGGTACCACATCAAAGTTAACTAAATGCGAATTTCATTGGTTTCGCGACGCATCCATGAAGGGATACTCAGTCGTAGTATACATCAAAACAATATCGAAGATTGGTAAATTGACAGTAACACTTGTTGCTGCAAAGACAAGGGTAACGCCAATTCGGCAACAACAGATAACCCTACCCCATCTGAAGCTATAGTATGTGGGCATTATACCTTCGCTTATACAGGTTCGAAATGGAAAGCAGTAGTTTGGATATGGCGTTTCTGGCTATGTGGTACGATGGTACGCGATGGTTGTATGGATGACGTCATAGTCTTGTATGAAGCTGATAAGAAATTCACTCCCCTAGAGCTTTTTGTAATGTTTTTTTGGGCGGTTTTTTCGTTTTCCGTTGCATAAAATTAAGCCAAGAAAAAAGGCTTTGAGCTTTTTTCGCGGTTGTTGTCGAGGCTTTGAGCTCTCTCTCTCTCTCTGTGTATGTATGGATGTCTCTCTATTTGTTTGTATGTATGTATGTCTGTATGTATCTATCTATGTATCTCTATCTCTTTCTCTCTATCTGTTTTTGAATATCTCTATCTATCTCTCTCTATCTAAACATGTATATATCTATCTGTGTATGTGTGTTTCCATCTATATATGTATATATATCTGTGTATGTATGTTTCTATCTGTGTATGTGTGTGTTTGTATATAAAACGATGCGCGATGGTCTGAAAGCTTATTGTATCAAGTGAAGTCTGACGTGTAACATCAAGTATCAAAAAAAAAATAGTGAAAGTGAAAAATAATTAAAAAAATCTGCCAACAATCTGGGCGTAACTTTATTATTTTTCCAGCAGAAGTTAGGAACGCGTTCAATTCTGAAATGCGGTGTAGGCTACTATGTGACTGAAAACCTATCAAAAAGAACAAGATCAAGGAAGTGAAAATCTGATTGGATCTGAGAGATATGGAATAGTTTATGAAAAAGTACACAATCACTTTACACCCCCTTAGGGGTCAATTTTCAGAAAATCTTGAAAACACTGTCTTGGTATTCATATGGAGAATACATAGAATAAAATTAAATTCATTATTTGGGACGAGGTAGTAGATATGTCGAAAATCGTGGGAAAATATGCATTCTATTTTCACAGATAATTTTTTTTGCCCCCCTTCTGAACGCCAATAGATATTCGTTTTTTTTATTCAAAATTATTTTTTTAGTTGATTTAGATATACACACCGAGTTTCAACATTGTATTAAGCCGTTCTATATATAGGAAAAACACTTACCACTTGTACCACACTACCCTTAGGGGTCGAATTTCAAAAAACCTTGAAAACACTTTCTAGGTATTCATACGAAGAATCCGTAGAATAAAAATGAATTCAATATTTGGAAAGACCTAGTAGATATGACGAAAATCGTGAAAATATATGCATTTTATATATATTATATTTCCAAATATTTTTTTTGCCCCCCTCCGCCCTTCTGAACGCCAATGAATATTCAAATTTTTTTTTATCACTATTACTTTTCTTGTTGATTTACATATACACACCGAGTTTCAACATTGTAGCTTAAGCCGTTCCATATATAGGAAAACTACCCCCACTTGTACCACACTACCCTTAGGGGTCGAATTTCATAAAAATCTTGAAAACACTTTCTAGGTATTCATACGAAGAATCCGTAGAATAAAAATGAATTCAATATTTGGAAAGACCTAGTAGATATGACGAAAATCGTGAAAATATATGCATTTTATATCTATTATATTTCCAAATTTTTTTTTATCACAATTACTTTTCTAGTCGATTTACATATACACACCGAGTTTCAACATTGTAGCTTAAGCCGTTCCATATATAGGAAAAACACCTTCACTTGTACCACACTACCCTTAGGGGTCGAATTTCAAGAAACCGTGAAATCACATTCTAGGTATTCATACGAAAAATCCGTAGAATAAAAATGAATTCAATATTTGGAAAGACCTAGTAGATATGACGAAAATCGTGAAAATATATGCATTTTATATATATTATATTTCCAAATATTTTTTTTGCCCCCCTCCGCCCTTCTGAACGCCAATGAATATTCAAATTTTTTTTTATCACTATTACTTTTCTTGTTGATTTACATATACACACCGAGTTTCAACATTGTAGCTTAAGCCGTTCCATATATAGGAAAACTACCCCCACTTGTACCACACTACCCTTAGGGGTCGAATTTCATAAAAATCTTGAAAACACTTTCTAGGTATTCATACGAAGAACTCGTAGAAAAAAAAATGAATTCAATATTTGGAAAGACCTAGTAGATATGACGAAAATCGTGAAAATATTTGCATTTTATATTTATTATATTTACAAATAATTTTTTTTGCCCCCCCCCCCTTTATGAACGCCAATGAATATTCAAATTTTTTTTTATCACAATTACCTTTCTAGTTGATTTACATATACACACCGAGTTTCAACATTGTAGCTTAAGCCGTTCCATATATAGGAAAAACACCTTCACTTGTACCACACTACCCTTAGGGGTCGAATTTCAAGAAACCGTGAAATCACATTCTAGGTATTCATACGAAAAATCCGTAGAATAAAAATGAATTCAATATTTGGAAAGACCTAGTAGATATGACGAAAATCGTGAAAATAAATGAATTTTATATCTATTATATTTACAAATAATTTTTTTTGCCCCCCTTTCTAAACGCCAATGAATATTCAAATTTTTTTTTTATCACAATTACTTTTCTAGTTGATTTACATATACACACCGAGTTTCAACTTTCTAGCATAAACCGTTTAATAGTTAGGAAAAACACCCCCTACCCCCGTAGCATACTACCCCTAAAAAAAATTTTATTTTTCCAACATTCCGCTACTATAGTTCTATCTAAATACCAAGTTTAAGGCTTATATCATTACAGGTTCTCAAGATATAAGCATCGGAACTTTTTCCTTTTCACCCTCCCCCACCCTCCTCCTCTTCACCCACAACCCCAAAACTTTTTTCCCTACTAGGGTTTAATTAGCGCTACTTCTGGTAAAAATTCTAAGCATCTATCTTAAACTGTTCTTGAGATATGAAATGTGTTTGATTTGAAAAATTCTCATCCCCTCCACTTCTATGCTCCACCTCCCACTTAAAAAATTTTACTTTGATCAATCTTTTTTTGTCAACCTTTACACCCAAACCAAATTTTATTTTTCTAGAGCGATTGGTTCATGAGATATCGTAATCATAAGTTTTTCACCCCCCACCCCCATACACAACTTCCCCCACCCAAAATTTTTCTTGATTCTGTTCTCCTAGTATAACTACAAATATGTTTTAAGTTTGAATGGTGTGCCGTTAACGGTTTAGGAGATATGGATTTTAGAATGTGTCTATCTCGCCTTTTTTGGGTTTCGGACGCATTACATATCCCCCCACTCCCACACCCCTTGATCAATATTGACAATTTTTCTGCAAATGGGTCTACTATCAGAGTTCTATAGAAATTCCAAGTTTCAGCTTCCTAACATAAGGGGTTACTGAGATCTGGAAACCAAAATTTTCGGTCTAAAACACTTCCCCCTCCTTCCCCCTCACACCCCCACCCCTAAAAATTTGGTCACTTCAAGGCGCCTACCCCGTCTATTCGTTAAAAAAATTTCAATTTAATATCTCAAAGCGTTTGGCAGCTACGAGCCTCCAGCTGTCAAGGTGTTTCGGTTAGTAGGCAAGAATACACCTTCTGAAGAGTCTATGCCCTCCGATGACGAAACAGCTCCTTCGGACCTAGTCCAACACAATCTTATGATGAACTGGCTTCTCCAGTGAAGTTTCTTTCCAAATTTGACATATCCTCAGGGATGGCGGTTAGTCCACAGTCGGGGACTCCGTGTTGGAGTTTCACTCCACTGACACCGGAAAGATTAACTAACTCCTAATCAATATGTTGGCCATTCAAATGCGACGAGTACTTACGACATACAATAAACAAACATATATAGGCTTCACAGTACTCGAATTATCAAAATGGAAAATGTATTAGGAATGATGAAGGATGAGTGCAACGGTAATATTATGACAGAATTTATAGGGCTTCGATCCAAAATGTATAGTATTAAAATAGAAAATTGTAATGAAATTAAGAAAGCTAAAGGTGTAAAGAAAACTGTATTAAATAAGTTAAGTTTATTAGATTATAAAACATGTTTATATAATAAGAAAATATTTTACGGAGATATGTTCATGTTTAGATCTAAGTTTCATAATATTTATACACAATTAGTTAATAAGATAACATTAAGTTATAAGGATGATAAGCGTTATATAAGGGGTAATGGGGTAGAAACTTATGCTTGGGGTCACTATAAGATAGAAAATAATAATATGTTAATAGATTAAGGAAAAAAAAATTAATAAAACACATTTAAAACAAAAAAGATAAATTGTTGTTATTTAAAAAGAGAACGAAAATTTAGGTGACCTGATCGATGCAAGTTGTGAAATTGAGCGATGAGTCATGTTTTTGAACAGGTAACCTGATTAAATGAGTCACGCTTTTGTTAGTGAAATTGATCGATAAGTCATATTTTTTTCAGGTGAGTCATGCTAGATATGGTTGACTATATTAGTCAGATTCTTAAGGTATTATACTAATAAAGGCTGACTTAAGCAGGCTCTGCTAGATATGGTTGACTCGGACTCTTAATAAATGTAAAGGTCAACTTAATAATATTCAACTACTCTACCAGTCAGTCTTGAAACTAATTACCTTTATTAAATATAGACTATAAAAGGCTGACTTAAACGGAGATATAGTAAGTGGAGAGACATTTCTTAGACCGCCAGGCTTAGGCTAACGAGGGGGGGGGGGAGGCTTAATAAGCAGTTAATATAAGAACAGGTCAAACAGTTAATATCAGAACAGGTCAGGTCTAAAGCTGAAGCTGTTAATACCTGATCAGAGCTGTTCAAAAAGCTGTTCATACCTGTTCAGAGCTGTTCAAAAAATTGTTAATACCTGTTCAGAGCTGTTAATACCTGTTCAGAGCTGTTCAAGAAGCTGTTAATACCTGTTCAGAGCTATTCAAAAAGCTGTTAATACCTGTTCAGAGCTGTTCAAAAAGCTGTTAATACCTGTTCAAAAAGCTATTAATACCTGACCAGACCTGTTTAAAAAGCTGTTAATACCAGAACAGGTCAGGTCAATAAGCTAATAATACCTGTTCAGAGCTGTTCAAAAAGCTGTTAGTACCTGTTCAGGGCTGTTCAAGAAGCTGTTAATACCTGTTCAGAGCTGTTCAAAAAGCTGTTAATACCTGTTCAGAGCTGTTAATACCTGTTCAGAGCTGTTCAAGAAACTGTTAATACCTGTTCAGAGCTATTCAAAAAGCTGTTAACACCTGTTCAGAGCTGTTCAAAAAGCTGTTAATACCTGTTCAAAAAGCTGTTAATACCTGATCAGACCTGTTCAAAAAGCTGTTAATACCAGAACAGGTCAGGTCAATAAGCTGTTAATATCAGAACAGGTTAGGTCGAAAGCTGTTAATATTAGAACAGGTCAGGTCAAAATAAAAACAGGTCAGGTCAATATAAAAATAGGTCAGGTCAATATAAGAATAGGTCAGGTCGAAAGCTGTTAATATTAGAACAGGTCAGGTCAAAATAAAAACAGGTCAGGTCAAAAACATGTTAATAGAAGAACAGGTCAGGTTAAAAAGCTGTTAATATAAGAACAGGTCAGGTCAAAAAGCTGATAATATTAGAACAGGTCAGGTTAAAAAGCAGTTAGTGTCAGAACAGGTCTAGCTGTTAATAGTAGAACAGGCCAGGTTAAAATAAGAACAGGTTAGGTCTAAAAAGAAAAAAGTCAAGTCAAAAAATCTATAATGGTATTCTTAGTAATGAAACTCTTCTGAAGTGGATTTAAAGTAAACATCCGTTTCGTTATCAAAATTTTAACTTTTTTATTAATTGCTTTCTATTTTACACAGAATTTTTGTTTAACATTTATTAATAATAACAACAATTTCTAATTTACATTCCTTTGACGGTTGCACAATTGACGGTTGCGTAGTCGGTGGCACGGTTGACGGTTGCGTAGTCGGTTGCACTGAACTATGTTTTAGTCTACATTTTTCATGATATTTATCTTTTCGTGAATATATTTTTGCACAAAATTCACATTTAGAACAATCCTTTGAATGTATACTTCTCATATGTCTATTTAAACTATCAGTGCGCGAATAGCTTAGGCCACAATATTCACAAATAATTGACTTCATCTTTGACACTTACTCCACAAAACTTTTAAACGAACTCAGAGTGCAATGAAAACTTTCTACCTTATATAGCTCTCCACTACATCATAGTTGTTAAAACTACACACCAATATTAGCGCCATACAGATTTTTGACCTGACCTGTTCTGATATTAACTGTTCGACCTGTTCTTATATTAATTGCTTATTAAGCCTCCCCCCCCTCGTTAGCCTAAGCCTGGCGGTCTAAGAAATGTCTCTCCACTTACTATATCTCCGTTTAAGTTAGCCTTTTATAGTCTATATTTAATAAAGGTAATTAGTTTCAAGACTGACTGGTAGAGTAGTTGAATATTATTAAGTTGACCTTTACATTTATTAAGAATCCAAGTCAACCATATCTAGCAGAGCCTGCTTAAGTCAGCCTTTATTAGTATAATACTGTTGCGAGCTAGGGGTTCGCCGGGATTTCAAGTGAAACAAACAATTCGGTTAAAATAAAAATAAGTGATTTATTAATTCGCACTTTAATTCAGTTTTGCCATACAGTGCGAATAATTATTGTACGAATAATTTGTGTTTATTGTTTAATTCGTTTAATTTATTAATTCGCACTTTAATTCACTAACACGATTAAGTCTTTTAAATTTCAAAACGCTATAACTTTTTATTTCAGGGTTTGCGAGATTTGAAACATAGTTCAATATGTTTCAAAATATCAACAGATTTAGAGATAATTTTTTTTTTTTTCAGGTTGTGGTCAAATGCAACAATAGTACCTTCGCGCCCTTTCGCCTCATAGAGTCCTTCCCCTCTTCTAAGTTTTTGTAAAATCGGCAAAAATGCACCATGCCCCCCTCCCCCCCAAATTGTACCGGACGCCGATGAGGAATCGGCAATTTTCCAGCGGCCCCCCTCACATTCGATCGGACGCCGATGTAATTGCCACTTTGCTCCTCTGGTTCAACTCTACAGACACCCTCAAAAATATATCCATCTCATTCATTTCCACAACAAAAATTATTTTTTTTCCTTCGTACAATAATTCGCACTGTTTGGCAAAACTAGGATCACACTCTATCGTACGCTAGATATCGCTTCGACGTAATCCACAAATTACAACTGTGTCCCCAGTGAAGTGGAGCTTCTTTTATATAAGAGTTCGATGGAAAGTCTAGGGTGTAGTAGAACTTTCCAGGGTCTATGAAGGTTCCATCTAGTATTCATTCAGGAACCCTTTAGATTGTTCGATCATTGGTTGGTTCTCGAAATATTTAGAAAGCTCGGTCTACTCAGTCTGGTTGGTTGGTGTCTTTGATGAAGCTTTGAGTACTCGCCGCTAGGTGTCGGGTTTTTTTTGTTCAGAAGATCAAGTGGTGGAGTTGCCAGGCTTTCGCGTAACAATACCTTAAGAATCTGACTACAACAAACAACTGTCCACCTTGCCGTGGTGTTGGGGCTGAAGTAGGGTTCGCCCGAAACTAAGAGAGAGTCAACTTCCCTTTCCCCCTCCATCCCCTAGCACCCCTTCCCACCAAACCCTCCCTTTCCTAAAATCCTTCCCCTCTCCATTCATCTCCTAACATCACTCCACCCTCACGGGCCGGATCAAGGTGTCACACGACCCGTGCCGATGATCAACCAGGCTGGGGGCCCCCATAGCCCAGTCGCGAACGGAGTATCCGGATACTTGGCGACCTCCGGATTAAGCAGCCTTATCTGTACAAGCGGATCTCTGTGCAGACGGACTTTGTGTTCTCCGTAACTCGTGAGAACACTATGCATTCAAAAAAAACCAAAAAAACAAACAAAAAACCAGAGTCCGGATCTCTCAAAAAACTGGCCGGAGAGGTGTGGTCACAGAACCTGGTCTGAGCAACTCACCCGCAAGGACTCCGGCAACCAAACCTGGTCCAAGCGACTCAACACCACCCGCGAAGACTCCGGCAACCAAACCTGGTCCATGCGGCTCAACATCCACGAAGACTTCGGCCCCCAAACCTGGTCCAAGTGGATGCTCTACGCGCCACATCGCTCCGTCTAAACATCTCTATAAAGAGAAGAAAACGGCCTTGGGAGTCCTGAAGCGCCTCAGTAGCATACCTGAGGAACATCGGACGGACAAACAACGGGCCTCCTTCGTCTGGGCTTTAAAGCTAACCATCGAGGGTGTGGCACCATCCCGCAAGGATCAAACGTCCAAGAGACAGAGATCGCTGGATGAGTCCCCCGAGGCGGCAAAAAGGGCCCAGACGGTTAATACAAGCACCGCGGCACCTTTAAGACCCTTCAACGAAATCCTTAAGGAACACCTCGTGATGGCCGTCATCGACAGAAGTGACGATGACGGAAGGATCACTCCAGAAAAATGGAAGCGTCTGCAGTCCGTGCTGGCGGATGGTTTCCTCAAAGTTTTGAAGGAACATCCTGGTCCTCTTCCCCTCTGCCACGACGGCGGATGGCATCAGGGCCACGTCAAACTAGTGGTCTGCTCCGATCAGAGATCGGTGGATCTCTACAAGGAAGCAATTGCTGGTCTGGGTGAGATTTGGCTTGGAGCTAAGTTGGAGGTTGTGGCAAGGGAGGACATCCCAAGCCGACCCCGAACAAGAGCCAGGATACCAAGCTTACCTTCTGATGCGGCGACTGTCCTGGAGATCTTAAAGTTCTGCAATCCAGATCTTCCAACGCACAACTGGAAGATCGCTAAGATGGAAGAGCCAGAAGGGGACGAGAGGGTCGCGATAATCGTGATTAACAAGGAGTCCCTGCCCCCCCTAGCTAGCCTGAAGGGTGTGGTGAGGTTCGGCTTCGGCCAAATCACACTCAGGGTATACAAAGCGGATGCTGGAAATCCCAGAACGTGTGCGACGAACATCGAAGCCTCGGAAAGGAAAACAAATTCCGCCTCCCATGCCGTCCGCAGTGACGACTCAAAACTCGCCGAGTCTGTATTGGCGATGGATCTGGACCCGACACCAAACGACTCCAATTCAGCACAGGCGTATCGGGATCACCCGTCCTTAACGGACGAAAGTGATCTCGGCTCGGAGGCTGGAACGGAAGAATGTTCGACGGGTCCTCCCGAGGGCAGTGAGGAAGATCTGCTGGGACTAATGGATGTATACATCCGCGACAATCTGGACAAGCGATTGCTTTCAACATCACAACACGCGTACTGATGAATGTTGTTGTCTGGTGGACGGCCTTGGACAAAGCGGCTAACCGCACCACACTGGGAAAGGTACAAGGAACTCTGAGAACAACTCCCTCTGCAGCACTGAACATGCTGTTCAGTCTGCCACCCTTAGACATCTTTGGCAAGCAAATGGCAGCCAGTGCAGCCATTCGGCTAAAGGCCTCCACACTGTGGACTGACATATGTGCAGGCCACTCAACAATTTTGAGTCACTTTAACATTCCTGAAAACACCGACTACACCTCTCCCAGTTATGACTTCGGTAAAAACTTCTCAACAGCCATCCCAACCCGCCTAGAGTGGGAAAGGGACTTGGTACGAACGAAGAAAGAGTCCACCCACATATATACGGACGGCTCCAAAACTGAAGACGGGGTAGGGGGAGGTGTTTTCTCTGAAATGCTTAATATTAGCAGCTCTTTCCGCCTTCCGGACCACTGTAGTGTCTATCAGGCGGAGCTTATGGCGATCAAGGAGGCCCTGTCCTGGCTGAGGTGTAATGTAATATCTACTAGGGATATTAGCATTTTCACAGACAGCCAAGCGGCGATAAAATCCCTGGAGTCGAGGTCGACAACATCAAAGGTAGAATGTAGGTCATCTCTTAAGGAGATGGCCGAACAGTTCAATATTCTTCTGTGCTGGGTGCCAGGACACATGGATATTCCAGGAAACTGTATGGCTGACGAACTCGCTCGGCGCGGCACCACCCTTCATACTTCGCCGGTATATCAGAACCTGGGTGTGCCTCTCTCCACATGTAAACTGCTACTGAGACTGGACTCAATTGAGAAAACCAACTCAAGATGGGCGGAGGGTACAACATGTCACACTGCGAGACAGATCGGGCCAAAGCTGGATCTTAATCGTTCTAAAAGGCTGACTCTCCTCAAAAGGGCGGACATCAGCAAAACAGTCGGTGTCCTAACCGGACACTGTCTTATAGGTCGGCATGCAGAAAGGCTTGGACTTTTCTCAAACGACTTCTGTAGAAGCTGTCAGGACGAGGAGGAGGAGGAGGAGACAGTCCTTCACCTTCTCTGTACTTGTTCAGCTCTGTCCGTGAGAAGGAAAGCTCATCTCGGAGCGTACTTCTTCAACTGACTTGGTGAGCTTGCCACAATGGAGGTCACGAGAATCCAACGCTTTATTATAAGCTCTAAATGGTTCGACGAGTAGGACCGGAGTCGAAGATCCTGTGGTATCACAACGGACCTTTTAGGTCTAAGTGTGTACGTGTTCTCACGGACAGCCACGTGTACCTACCTACCTACCTACCTACCTAGATATACCGATTCCAGCTCAGTGGTAACGAGGGTACCGAACAAAAGTACTAATAAGGATGCTCTCGAAGCTTCTAGAAGGTGATAAGAATGTTTAAGATGATAAGGATGACGTCATCGGTCGAACATTCTAATGGGTTCATACCATAAAGTTTTGCTTATATAATTCGCTGGAAAAATGAACGAAAATAAAAATTCTGATAGACAAGGGATGTGTGTGGGAAAAAATGTGTTATATTTAGCTAGAAAATATTATGATTGAAAAGTATTAATCGTGAGCACAGCACACAAGGTTAACTGTGTATGGTTATCATCATAGTAAGGATGTAGATGGGTGTTTTAAGAGATGATACAAGGATGAAGGTCAAGGATCAAGGTGGGGGATCTACAGGATCAAGAGGAAGGTTTTAAGATGGGAGGTTTCAAGGATGAGGGTCTTAAGGATCAGGAATGAGGGTCTTAAGGATCAGAGATGAATGTCTTAAGGATCAAGGTGAGTATCAAGGTGACGATAAGGATGAAGATGGGGGATCAAGAAGGAGGTTTCAAGATGGAGGTCTCAAGGATAAGGGTCTTAAGGATCAAGGTGGGGGATCTAAAGGATCAAGAAGAAGGTTTCAAGATGGGAGATCTCAAGGATAAGGGGCTTAAGGATCACGGATGAGGGTCTCAAGGATCAAGGATGAGGGTCTTAAGGATCAAAGATGAGGGTCTTAAGGATCAAGGACGACGGTCTTAAGGATCAAGGTGGGGATCAAGGTGAGGAGTTCAAGGATCAAAATTTTTATATTGTTTACTAAACGAAACGGCTTTATAAATATTAATGTAATGCTGACTACAGATCAAAAGTACTGATAAGGATTGTTTTAGAATAAGATGTATGTGAAATTCTGTTAAACTTTATATATACCGTACATATTTCTCATAGAATAAATCATAAACTAAAATAGACATTTGAGGCGAATAACCTTTATATCAATCATTATTAATTAGTTATTAAAGTTGTGAAATTCTATAAGGTTACCACAGATTTTCTAAAGTAGCTCAAAAAACTGATAAGAGACTTAATTTTAGGAAACTAGTTTTTATATTGTTTACTTTGAACAGTGTTTATAATATGGGTCATTCCATGAAAAATCGCAAAAGTTGTGACCTTACCATCGCCGATTCTTTTGAAAATTTTTTTGCTTGAAGAACTAGTGAAAAAAAAAATATAGTTTCAATTTTTTTTTTCTAACTCATTTTTTTTGTTAGTTATAGTATGTTAAAGATTTCGCAAAAATGGTGTCAAAGACCTCTTTGAAAATTCATATCTCTGTTAATTTTTATCACAGAATAATAAAATAGGACTTATTTTAAAGGGGAAGGTTGTCGCAAAATAAGAAAAATACCAATAAAATTTATCCTTGATTTTTTTTTTTCAAGGATAACGATTTTCTCCTTTATCCTTGAATATCTCAAATTACCGATGATTTTTTTTTTATTTTTTTATATTTTGTGTATTATACTGTTCTTCAAAACATATCAAAAAATCAACTTGGGATCGCAATGGGATCGGGGTAAAAAAATAGAAGAACATCAGTGGTTCTTAATTATTTCATAGAAAAGTTACAATTATTTTGTTTACTTACGAGTACTCGTATGTAAAGAGGATTTAATTTTATGATACTCCATTTGTGGCCAGCTGTTAAAATCATAAATTTAAGATAGTTTAGTTCAATAATAACTTTATTGAGCAACTAATTGTGAGTGTTTAAATAAATTTATCCCATAAACCATTAAATTTAAAATAACAAGAATTATCTCATTTGGAATGTCTTACTAACCAGAAAATAATAGGTAGGCAGGTAAGGCAATAAAAAAATGAATATCAATTAAATGTCCTTTTTTGGTAGGTATGTATTTAAATATGGGCTTACCTCAAATACAATTCAGTCGTGCTTGCAGTATTAAGAAGACAAAATCTAATTTATTATTTTACAAATCATGAATAAAATTAACTGGTCAAAATCGCGTTGCTGTAATCCTTTTGGAGAATCAATACATTGGCCCAAAAAAAAATCGGATTTACGACCTGTGCAATCATGAATGATTTCTAGAGTACCAGCGATGACTTCAGCAGGGAAAATTTGCTCTTCCTGTAGAAAAAGGGTTAAATTGCTACCAGGAACATCAACGGAGATTACTGATGATGATATGTTCGACCAGGAAGAAGAACCTTTCTCTTTGGATACAGATGAGGAGCCCGGCGACGATGAAGCGCTACACCAAAGTTTCATCAGTAAGGAAGCCGCATTAAACTCATTAAATGAATGTCTTCGATATTTAGGAGAAGAACCTTTCGACAAAAGACGATTTACCAGAGAAAACTACATCCGGAAAAAAAGCTTGAAGATGTGAAAAGAATCGTATTAAAAAAAATTTTTGGACTAGAAGATCAAAAGGACCAACCACGAGAGGACGAGATGATTGACAGATTGAGGACTGAATATTCAACCGCCAGTGAGAAGAATATCAAGCAATTTATTTTATCTGTAAGTCCTGATAAATGGACTAGAAAAAGAACTTGTGAGGAATTTCCCGGAACATCTTCGTATGCAGTTCGAAAATACAAACGGACATTAGATTCTGAAGGAGATGTACATATCCCGCACCGGAGAAGCCTTACTTCCGATATTATCACGACAGTGGAAGACTTCTACAGTGAGGATAATATAAGTCGAGTCATGCCTGGTAAAAAGGATTTTATTGCAATTAAAATAGACGGCAAGAAAAATCACGTCCAAAAACGTTTGGTTTTGGGGAATTTGAAGGAAGTGTACCAGCACTTTAAGGAAACTTATCCTGAACTGAAAATAGGATTTTCCAAATTTGCTTCCCTACGACCCAAATACTGTGTTTTGGCTGGATCTCCTGGAACACATTCGGTGTGTGTGTGTGTCATTCATCAAAATGTAAGGCTTATGATGGAAGGTTGCGGTATTAAATATTTTACTGCAAATGAAGATACTCGAATTTACGACTACCGGTCGTGCCTTGCTGTTGGAATATGCAATCCTCCCAATATTGGTTGCTTTTTAAACCAATGTATCGAATGTCCAGGATATGAAAAAGTAAAAGAACTTTTAATAATTTCTCACCTAAGAAAATTTCGAGGGATTCAATTTTATCCTCTTAATCAATTTTTATTTTGAACAATAGTAGTAATCGTAATATTATTAACCTGAATTGGAGCTCGCCCAGTAGAAGAGCCCTATGTTATTGCAGGACAAATTTTAACAGTAATATATTTTTTATACTAAATATATACATTATGTTGAATCTTTTCTTAATATTTATGTTTCTACTTGTTCAAATATTATTATTCAATGTCAAATCATTTTAAATTTAGTTACTGTTGCCTGGAATGAATAGCATTAATAAAATACTCCGTAGAAATTGTAATTTTCTAAACCAAATTTAATTTTTTTAATATATTATACATATTATAAAACATTAATATTTTTAATGAAATAGTTGCTCAATTAAGTTATTAACTAAACTATCTTAAATTTATGATTTTAATAGCTGGCTATAAATCTAGTATCATAAAATTAAATCCTCTTTACATACGAGTACTCGTAAGTAATCAAAATAATTGAAATAATTGAGAACCACTGATGTTCTTCTATTTTTTTTACCCCGATCCCATTGCGATTCCAAGTTGATTTTTTGATATGTTTTGAAGAACAGTATAATACACAAAATATAAAAAACTAAAAAAAAAATCATCGGTAATTTGAGATATTCAAGGATAAAGGACAAAATCGTTATCCTTGGAAAAAAAAATCAAGGATAAATTTTATTGGTATTTTTCTTATGTTGCGACAACCTTCCCCTTTAAAATAAGTCCTATTTTATTATTCTGTGATAAAAATTAACAGAGATATTAATTTTCAAAGAGGTCTTTGACACCATTTTTGCAAAATCTTTAACATACTATAACTAACAAAAAAAATGAGTTAGAAAAAAAAAATTGAAAATATATTTTTTTTTTCACTAGTTCTTCAAGCAAAAAAATTTTCAAAAGAATCGGCGATGGTAAGGTCACAAAATTGGCCTTTTTTTGCGATTTTTCATGGAATGACCCATATACAAGTTAACCTTTTAAACTTTTCTCATTATAATAGATAACTTCACTCTATATAAAAATACTTCATTTGATTATATAGCTGTTGATAATTAAGCATTTTTAGTATAAAGGTGAAAGGCTAACTATAAAAAAGGTATGAATAACCTTTATATCAATCATTATACAACATGGTTATTTCAAAATAAGATGTTAAAAATTTAATGAATGTTATATTAATATTTAAAAACAGTTTCTTGTTAACGTATTATAATGGAATAAATTGCTTATAAGAAAAACAAACACATAGATACCATAGTTTTATTTTTAAGTATTTCCTTATTATATACTAAATTTCATAATATAAGTTGAAATTTATTTATTTTACTAAAACTGATTAAAAGCTGTTTAATATCGGGTAAAATTGGTTTAATATCTGTATAGATATATTTAAAAGCGGCTTAATATCTGATTAGACCAATTCAAAAATTATTTAATACCTGTTGAAGCCGGTATAATACCTGTTTAGATCTGTTTAATAATTATTTAATACCTATTTAATAACTGTTTAATACCTGTTTCATACCTGTTTAATACCTGTTTAATACCTGTTTAGATCTGTTTAATATCTTCTTAGAATTGGAAAAGAAAAAACTGGCTTGAGAAATTATTGAGCAGCATTGTTGTTAGATAGTTTCGGTTTCTCCCAATCTCAAGACACTGAAAAATACCTATTCTGATGTATTTATCATACTGGATGTTGTTCCCTACAAAATGCTTATCTATTAAAAAAAAATTCTATAAAAAATTCAATAAGTAGCTAGCTTGTTATAAACAAAAATTTTAACCATGAGTAATCGAGAATTAAGATCTCATCCTGGGTCTATCAATTAAATTTTTTATAACTGCTGTTGTTAGATGAATAAAGAAAGAGCTTCATCAATGAAATAAAAAGATTTATTTGATAAGTAAACTTAGCCTTACAAATTCAATCAAACATCTAGACTTAAAATTTCATCCTATAGAGTTTTTGGGTAGTCTAACAGATTAATAGTTTTGATTGGATCTCATATCCCTTGCTTTCTCAAGACTATGTTTCTGTTTTTTAGAAAATTGCTTTATATATTTTTCTCGATTCATCTTTTTCGATGATGTAATAAATAAAGAAAACATTTCAACATAAAATTTATTTTTTATTTTCAAGCAATATTTTAATACAGTTTTTAATATAATAATTTTATATAATGCAGTTTTTAATCAATTATCATATCATTTTCTATTCTATAATGACCCCAAGCATATGTATTTATTATATTTTCCTTTATGAAGCGTTTATCATCTTTAGAATCTAATGATGTCTTATTAACTTTTTGTGTGTATATATGATGAAGCTTAGATCTAAATATAACCATATTCCCATAAAGTATTTTCTTATTGTATAAACAAGTTTTATAATCCCCTAAACTTAAATTATTTACTACTGTTCTTTTAACACTTTTAGCTTTTTTTATTACATTATTATTATCATAATATATTTTTGAACGAAGTCCTATAAATTCTCTAATAATATCACCACTGTATTCATATTTCATCATTCCTAATACTTTTTTATTTATACGCGGAAAATTTAAAAGATTGTTAGCAGGATAATCGGATGTATCGAATCGGGAATCGATGTCAGTTAAAATATCATTATAAAAATCTTCTGTTTTAATGGTATAAATAAAAGAATCAGTATCCATATAATTTAAACTAATATTATCGCAAAACTTGGGCATCATATAATCATAGTGGAAATCATACATTTTCCATTTTGATAATTCGAGTACTGCGAAGCCTATATATGTAGGTTTATTATATACTGTAAGCACTCGACGCATTTGGATGGCTAACATATTCTTATTAAATTGTGAAATACTATGGAAATTTGGTTTTGCTATTAAAGCTCGAGCTCCTAAACGTCTTCCAGAACTTTCCCAGCCTAGAACAATTTTTACGTCTTTCCGTTTATCTACGCTCTTCATTGTTTTACCGTAAACCGCATTGTTTAACAGTTTAACGAAGTTCTTTTCAAAATCATTTTTAGCTAGTGTACGGTGATGAGTATTCACATCAATATCTTATTTTAACCAACACGACTGTTTAAATTTTAAAATTCTATGTTTTCGTGTTAATTTCATACCGTATTGAATACATTGTTGAAGATTTTTGAAATGAATAATATATTTAGATTTATTTGTTAAATCTGGAATTAATTTTGAAATCTTTGATCCGGGACTCTTTTTATTCTCTGCGCAATATGGTAAATCGTTATGGAAATCGTGTATTTCTTCTGGATACTCTAAGTCTACTTCTAATATGTAGCCATATTCAGAATTAAAAGGAATGTTGAGAACATCGAAATTGGAAACAGAATCTAGCCATTTAAATTCACCATAAGGAAATATACATTAGATATTCTGATGGTTTGTTTTCATCATACTCAGACATATATTGGTTGTTAGCTACTGAATGTCTAAGTGAACATTGAACTATACCCCCTCTGATAACTCGTTGAATAAAAGTATGCATATTTATATTTGTTAAAAGTTCTAGAGTGATTTTGGTGGTTTTTAACATTGCATCCCATGATAATCCAGGTGCTGTATAATATTGACACGGATCTAGTTCATAAATATTTTTGCATACTTTTCTGAAATTCTCAAATACATCAGCTAACAACAACACATCTGTTCTTAAATATAGTTCTAGATAGTCTTCAAGGGTCTTACAATTAAATTTTTCTCAAACGTTTAGAGCATGATTGTAATCCTCTTCGGAACATTCTGTATCGGTTAATCGACTATAAAATTTATCACGAGATGGGAGCTGAGACTCATTCAATCGTTCAAACGAATTTATATATTCACAAGGAAATACAGCTTTTCTAGTAATTAGCTTGAACTCTTCATCATTTTTAAATATTGATCGTACAATTTTAAAATCGTCTATAGATAGGTTCTTAGCTAATGATTCTAAACTAAAGGACATAAATCGGAATGAATCTAAAAAATCTGCCAACAGTCTGGGCGCAACTTTATTATTTTTCCGGCAGAAGTTCGGAACGTGGTTTATTCGGGGATGCGGCATATGTTACGATGTGACTGAAAACCTAACAAAAAGCGGTTAGAAAAAGGTGTAACATATGAATTAAATAATTGGGTCATATTCCGGAATGCGGTCAAGAGGTTGAAAAATAAAAAACTTAAAAATAGGTGATTATTAAACAAGCCTGGGGAAGTGAAAATATATTCGATATCTGATCTGACCTGAGAAACATGGTGGAATTCATGAAAAAGTATACAACCAGCTTACACCCTCTTAGGGGTCGAATTTCAAAAAATCTTGAAAACACATTCTAGGTATTCATATGAAAAATCCGTAGAATAAAAATGAATTCAATATTTTGAAAGACCTAGTAGATATGACGAAAATCGTGAAAATATATGCATTTTATATATATATATACTGATTATTTTTTTTGCCCCCCCCCCCCTTCTGAACGCCAATGAATATTCGAATTTTTTTTTATCAGAATTACTTTTCTGGTTAATTTACAAATACGCACTGAGTTTCAACTTCCTAGCATAAGCTGTTCTAAAGTTAGGAAAAACACCCTCCACCACCGTACCATACTACCCCTAAAAAAAAATTTATTTTTCCACCATGCCACTACTATAGCTCTATCTAAATACCAAGTTTCAGCTTCCTGTCATTATAGATTCTTAAGATATAAGCATCGGAACTTTTTCTTTCTCACCCTTCCCCACCCTCACCCTCTACCCCACACCCCCAAACTTTTTTTTCCCTACTAGGGTTCTATTAGGCCTACTTCTGGTAAAAATTTGAAGCATCCATCTTGCATTGTTATTGAGATATGAAACGTGTTATTTTTGAAAAACTCTTATCCCCTCCACTTACGTACTCCCCCGCCCCCTTCAAAGATTTTACTTTGAGCAATCTTTATTTATTAAACTTAATATCCAAACCGAATTTTGTTTTTTTGGTGCCTCTGGTTTGGGAGATATCGTAATGTTAAGTATTTCACCCCCACCCCCGTACGCCACTACCCCCACCCAAAAATTTTGTTTCAATCTACTTTCCTAGTATAACTACAGGCATTTGTTAAGTTTTAATTGCTTGCTATTAACGGTTTAGGAGATATAGATTTTAAAATGTGTAGATCTCGACTTTTTTGCGTTTCGGACGCATTGCTTCCCCCTCCACTCCCACACCCCTTCACCCATATCATCAATTTTTTTGCAAATGGGTCCACTATCAAAGCTCTACAGAAATTCCAAGTTTCAGTCTCCTAACATAAGCGGTTGCTGAGATCTAGAAACCAAAATTTTTCGTCTAAAACGCTTCCCCCACCTTCCCCCTCACACCCCCACCCCTGAAAATTCAAAAGGTCTACCCAGTCTAGTTCTAGAAAAAATTTGAATTTAATAGCTCCACTGGTTTGAGAGCTACGAGCCTTCAAAGGATTACACAAAAAAATTTTGAGGGCAGCAAATTTTTTTTTTTTGAAAATCAATAACAATTCTGTATTATTACTAATAAAGTAAAATCTCAATTCAATTGAATCAGTCTCAGTTACAAACATTCTTTTTGATAACGATACATAAAGTTCTTTGTTCAAAGGAATTACGGTAATATCGCCGGGAATAGATGAAAGTTCTTTTACAAACAAGTGGCTGTCATATCCAGAAAAGTTGTGAAAAAATATGGGAAAGAATTTAGGAACTCGGAACTTGAAATTGCAATCTGAATGTGCTGGACCCCTATAATTTCCTGTTAAATGACAATGATCTGCGACACGATTACTATCCAATTCTTCTTTATATATATGACAGATACTACTCTTATTATGAAATTTACGTTCAACTAATGTGAGAGAATTCATAGGAACAACTTTCGATAAATACTTATAATATATATATTTGGTATCCTTAACTAAGTATTCTATAAATCTACTTGCTGAATCGATACCTTTACAAATACGTTGTAGGTTGAGCGTATTACCATATGTGCATTTAATGTAGTAACTGAAGGCACAAGGTATGTGTTCCTGGATTGAAGTTGTTGATGAAGTCGATGGATTTGGGGTGCATGAATCTACACTCTTCAAGATGCATTCGAAATCTTCATAAATCACGAACGGAACATCCAATTTTCGTTGATACTCGGTGAATGATAAAAACGATTTTTCTGGTGTCGGCATTCTCGTGACAAGCCTATTACAATCCGGTTTATGTTGATCTAGAGCTTCTTGTTGATAGAAGTATTGAAGACATGTGTTACATATGTAAATCTGATGACCATCTAGTGTAAGTTGATTTCGGATCAGCCTGTAGAAGAAATAAAAATTAAAATATTATTTTTAAAAAAAGGATATACAAATACACATACCTTGATATATTTTTAATCCATACATAATGAGACTTCTCTTCATCTTGTAGCAAAAGTAAGTTAATATGCGTTCGTTTTTCTTCCTTCGTGGTGTAATATGGTCCAACTATCGCATTACCCACCTTTTCAAATCCAAACACATTGACACTTATATCAGGGTTAAGTTCTTCAAATATATTTATACTATCAATTTTTAATGGAAATTTTAATTGTCCGAATTTAACATTTTGTTTGTTTTTCGTAATTATTTCATTTTTTTGAATATCATTAATTGCATAACTTATGGTTCTATCACTATTTTTGGCTGCCGGACTTAGAGCTGATATCACACTCCATTTGAAACAATATTCATCAGCATTTTTGATATTCACACAAGCATCTAAAGAATACTAGTCTTTTAAAAATTTAGGTAGATCGATATACTGTGAACCTCTTAACGGTTTATATTGATTGATATTAATTTCAAGGTGGGTTATTTCTATTATTGTCCACCCACTATCTCGTTCTTGAAACTCCTCAGTTTTAACACAAATATCGTCAATCATTGTCTTATACATAGAGATAAATTCTTCTTCCCTCTGAACAACACACATTTTTGTTTGGAAAGATTTTATACTGGAAACTAGGTATATCATCTACACCATTATTCTTAGTAAACTTTATGTATACAGCAAATAGTTCTATATTAAATTTAAAGGCTGTATGCTTCACCAAATGTTCTTTTAAAATTTCAATCACTGGATTTTCACACATTTCCAAAAATTTCTGAGGCACTATAATTTCAGGATTTTTATTTTCTAACATTAATGACTCAATCCTTTCTTCGAAACAACTCTTTAAAACTTTAAAATTTCCATTAACCGACACGGCAGAGTTTCTTTTATGGGAATTTGTACGAACATGATAGTTCCAATTTTTATTTAACACTTCTACTTTACACTCAACACATTTCTTTGAGTCAGACGGTTGTAAAATTGATGTTGACGGTTGCACATTTGTATTTAATGGTTGCATAGCTGATGACTGCTGCATAAGATTATTATTATTTATACAGCACTTTGTTTGATGTTTCGATAATACATCTTTTCGCGTGTATATTTTACCACACAACTCACATTTGAAACTATCATTTAAATGGATACTGTTAGAGCAGCGCAGCGCTATAATTTTGTAGTTTTGTAATTTTGTTGCGCTCTAATTTTATATTTTTGTTACGCTCTCATTTTACAATTTTTGTTCTATTGAATACTTTCAACTCGCAATGTACAATTCAACTTGTAACCTTATGTTACTAGTTTTTCATGGTCATGCTACCATTGAAGCTATTAAATGTTAAGAGTTTGTTGCTCTTTCCAGTGTCAGTGGAGTGAAGCTCCAATACGAAATCCCCGACTGTTGATTGACCGTAGTACCTGACGAATTTTTGGAAAGAACTTTCACTGGAGAGGCCAGTTTATCATAAGATTTTTTTGTAACCTTACTTTCAACTCGCACTGTACAAGTCAACTTGTAGACTTTTGTCGTGACAGGTACCCTTACGGTCGTGATAATAAAACTCGTTTTGGATTCTTTCTTCTTGTACTGGCAGTGGTCGCGAGCAGACGTCTCACGGAAAACAAATTTTAAATTCGAACAAAGGGGTAACGTGTCTTGCTAATTCTTTTTTATTTAGACTCAGGGCGGAAAAACTATTGCGCCCTCGAACATTTGGAGGCCCCGACGAGATCTAGAACCCCTTTCATACATTGTTTTAGTGCGTTTTAAAACATTGCGCTATTGTGCGAATTACTCGTGGGAAAAAGGTGCGGTTATCGAAAAATGGCGAGTGTTGAATTTTTGAAAAACCAGCGTGCGGCATTTAAGGGTCTTATGACTCGCATTAAAACATACATCGAAAGCACACCGAACTTAACAGTGGAGGAGGTGCAATGCCGCTTAGGAGTGTTAGAAGGCTACTTTCAGCAGGCGCGGCTAATTCAAGACAAGCTGGAAGAAGCTGATCCCGAGCAAATAGACGCCAAAGCACGCGGTGACCTTGAGGACCACTATTGCCTGGTGAAGTCGCGGCTGTTGGTGCATATTAACCAACATAGGAAGGAAAGTATTGCAAGCCCAAGCAAAGCTAAAAACTCATTCTTAACAACAGTTTCACCGTTCTCATTGACTCGGTAAGCGACCTTGGCGACACAGAAAAATTACACTATTTGAGATCGTGCTTATCGGGCGAAGCGCTTCAAACAATCGATGCCCTTGAAATAACGGAGGAAAATTACAGCGAAGCGTTAAAGTTAGTAAAATCGCGTTACGGGAATGAGTGTCTACGGTTTGAAGCACATATAACCAAACTTTTCGATTTGTCTCGAATCTCACACGGTACCGCGTCGGCCTTACGGACGTTAGTAGAGCCCTAAAATCGTTAGGGTCTAGTGAGGACATTGTGAATGCACTGCTAGTGCATATCGTTGCCATCAGGCTTGACGGGGAAACCCACAACAAATGGGAAGAATCCCGTACCTACGATAGTCTTCCTACATGGAACGAGCTGTCTACATTTCTCAACAAAAGAGGTCAACAGTTAACATCACGTGAAGACGGTTCGAACTCTGTTGTTAAAAATACTTCGTCGTCATCCTCGTCTTTGAGAAAATCTTCTAATTCGAGTCAGTTTTCGTCACGGAATAAGACGGTCCTGACTGCTTCAAAATCTAGTTGCGTTGTTTGTCAATCGGTTGACCACAACATCTATAAGTGTCCCAGTTTCTTAAACCTGTCCATTCGGGATCGGTTTGACTCTGTCAAAAAATTGAACTTGTGCATAAACTGTTTAGTGAAGGGACACACAATTAAAAATTGTTCGTCGTCACGCTGCAGAGTCTGCAGTCAATCGCATCACACACTACTTCATCGATTCGCTCCCTCGACCCCATCCACGTCGATTCCAAATAGCGGATCAATCATTACTCCGACTTTGGAAGTTGCTGTCAACGATCAATCGGTATCGTCACAACCAACACTACACATTTCGCTGCCTCCTTTGAAGGCACACCAAACAATTTTGGCTACGGCGTTAATCCACATCAAGGATAGCTCGGGAAATTTTGTTCCTGCTCGTGCATTACTGGATTCTGCATCCCAGTTAAACTTTGTCACCTCATCGTTGGCTCAAGCCTTAAATCTGACTCGTCATAAAACTCAGGGTCAAATGTCTGGTATTGGAGAAGTTAGCACTCGCGTACAATACTCTACGCAGATAGTGGTTAAATCGAGGATAGGAAACTATCAAGCAAATGCTGAGGCGTGGATTTTACCTCGCATTACCACGTGTCAGCCAGAAAGAGCCATCATTAGCAATTGGAATCTTCCAAAGAACATTAGCTTAGCGGATCCAAATTTCTTTCTCCTCACAAAATTGATCTTCTACTCGGAGCAGATTGTTTCTTCGAGATGCTTGCTGTTGGACAATTTAGCTTGGGCGCTGACCGACCCACACTACAGAAAACGGTATTTGGATGGATTGTTTCGGGACGTTGTATATCATCTACTTCAACCAAGGAATTTTGCAACCTCGTTCGTGATGCAGCCCACGGCTCCGAATCGGACGAAACTCTTCACCACCAATTAGAGAAGTTCTGGGCCATAGAACAACTGGAAGGTAAGCCTTCAACTTGGACTTTAGAACAAAGCAAATGTGAAGATCACTATATCAAGAATATACAGCGGACAGAAAATGGTAGAATTGTACTACGTTTGCCATTTAAGGAAAATCCAGAACTATTAGGAAATTCGTTGGAGATCGCTCGCCGAAGATTTCTGTCGCTAGAACGCAGATTGGCTCGAGATCCAGCGTTAAGAGACCAATACATCGCATTCATGCGGCAATACATTGATCTTGGGCACATGGAACAAATAGAGCCCACGAAAGAATCCATCGCTATGTTTGTTATACCACATCATTGTGTAATCCAGCTAGAAAGTTCAAGTACGAAGCTTCGCGTCGTTTTTGATGCCTCGTGTCAGACGTCATCGGGAAGGTCGCTGAATGATGTCCTGATGACAGGCCCAGTAATTCAAAGCGATCTTTTTGCAATTGTCACTCGATTTCGTACCCGGCTGCATGCAGCCACAGCGGATATTTGTAAAATGTACCGACAAATTTTGATTGATAAAGAGGATCAACCTTCTCAGACTATTCTGTGGAGAGAAGATGCATCAATGCCGTTGCAACTCTATTTGCTGAGAACAGTCACCCACGGGACAACATCAGCCCCATTCCAAGCTACTCGATGTCTCAATTATTTGGCGGACATGAATCAACATTTGCCATCAGCTTCACAAATTATTAGGAGGGATTTCTATGTGGACGATTTAGTGACTGGGGCGGATACTTGTGAGGAACTTATGCAGATCAAAGAGCAAGTCGAAACCATTCTTTCTCAAGGGCAGTTTGAACTATCCAAATGGTACTCCAACAATTTCAAATTTTTGGGTAGGGTTGAGGAAAGTCGACGTGAACAACCACTTCAAGTCAATCAGGTGGATATCATAAAGACCTTAGGAATCATCTGGGAACCTAACGACGATGAACTTCATTTTCGATGGTCGTGCACAAACCGTCGGATAACCAAGCGGACTGTTATCTCAGAATTGGCAAGCCTCTTTGATCCTTTAGGATTGCTTAATCCACTGATTGTAAAGGCGAAAATCTATCTGCAGCAGTTATGGATGCTGAAGCTTTCCTGGGATGAATCCTTACCGTTGAAAGAGCACACGCAGTGGGAGCATTTTAGGAAACAATTGGAAGAAGTTAATCTTATTCGCATTCCTCGATATATTAAGCAAAACTTTATGGTATGAACCCATTAGAATGTTCGACCGATGACGTCATCCTTATCATCTTAAACATTCTTATCACCTTCTAGGATATCATAAAGACCTTAGGAATCATCTGGGAACCTAACGACGATGAACTTCATTTTCGATGGTCGTGCACAAACCGTCGGATAGCCAAGCGGACTGTTATCTCAGAATTGGCAAGCCTCTTTGATCCTTTAGGATTGCTTAATCCACTGATTGTAAAGGCGAAAATCTATCTGCAGCAGTTATGGATGCTGAAGCTTTCCTGGGATGAATCCTTACCGTTGAAAGAGCACACGCAGTGGGAGCATTTTAGGAAACAATTGGAAGAAGTTAATCTTATTCGCATTCCTCGATATATTAAGCAAAACTTTATGGTATGAACCCATTAGAATGTTCGACCGATGACGTCATCCTTATCATCTTAAACATTCTTATCACCTTCTAGAAGCTTCGAGAGCATCCTCATCAGTACTTTTGTTCGGTACCCTCGGTACCACTGCGCTGGAATCGGTATATCTATACTACTGAATCTAAAAATCTCAATTCAATTGAATCAGTCTCAGTTACAAAAATTCTTTTTGACAGCGATACATAAAGTTCTTTGTTAAGAGGAATTACTTTAATATCGCCGGGAATAGATAAAAGTTCTTTCACAAACAAATGGCTATCATATCCGGCCGGAAAAGTTATGGAAGAATATTGGGAAGAATTTAGGAACTCGGAGCTTTAAGTTGCACTCTGAATGTGCTGGACCTCTATATTTTCCCGTTAAATGACAGTGATCCGCGACACGATTATTATCTAATTATTTTTTACATATATGGCAAATACTACTCTCGTTTTGAAATTTTCGTTCGGCTAATGTGAGAGAACCCATAGGGACAACTTTTGATATATAACTATAATAAATATTTTTGATATCCTTAACTAAATATTCTACAAACTTACAAGCTGCATCAATTCCTTTATATATGCGGTGTTGATTATGTGCATTGTTGTAGGAACACTTTATATAATAGCTAAATGCGCACGGTACATGTTCCAGAATTGATGTCGTTGATGAGGTCGAAGGATCTGGTGAACACGTATCCACACTTTTCTGTATACACTCGAAATCAGCATATATAACGAATGGGACATCTAATTTCCGTTGATGCTCGGTGAATGATAATAACGACAACATTTTCGTTACAAGTCTGCTACATTCTGGCTTATGTAGATCGAGAGTTTCTTGCTGATAGAAATGCCGCAGACAGGTGTTACACATATAAATTTGATGTTCATGTAGTGTAAGTTGACTTTTGATTAATCTGTAGAAGAAATATATAAAATTTAAATATAATTTTTAAAAGGAATATATAATAATTTACTTGGACATATTTTTGATCCATACGTAATGATAATTCTCTTCGTCTTGTAGTAATAACATGTTTATATGTATAAGTTTTTCCTCTTTCGTTTTATAGTATGGTCCAACTATAGCATTTCCCTCCTTCTCAAAACCGAATACGTTGACACTTATATCCGGATTAATTTCTTCGAATATTTTAACTTCGTCGATTTTTAATGGAAATTGTAATTGTCCGAATTTAACACTTTTTCCATTTTTTTAAATTGTATAACTTTTTTCAATATTGTCAATTTGATAGCTTGCGAGTGATAAAACCGCAACCGCGTCTACCGAGCTTAAGGCTGATATTATACACCACTTAAAGCAATACTCGTCATAGTTCTTTATATTAATACACGCATGTTTATCTTTTAAAAATTTAGGAAGCTCTATGTACTGCGAACCTCTGAACGGTTTATATTGGTTTATATTAATTTCAAGATGTATTATTTCTACTATGGTCCATCCACTATCACGTTCTTGAAATTCTTCGCTTTTTACACAAATTTCGTCCGTCATTGTTTTGTAAACAGGAATTATCTCTTCCTCACTCTGTACAATACACATTTTCGTTTAAAACGATTTTATATCCGACACTACGTCAACATTTTCACCATTATTATTTTTAATATATTTTACGTCAACAGCAAATAGTTCAATATTAAATTTGAAGGCTGTATGCTTCACTAAATGTTTACTTAAAACTTCAATCACTGAATTTTCACTTATTTTCAAAAATTTCTTTGGCTCTATAATTTCAGGATTTTTATTTCCTAGTAATAATGTTTCAATCCTTTCTTCGAAACTACTCTTTACAACTTTCAAATTTTCGTTAGTCGAGACGGCAGAGTTTCTCTTATGAGAATTTGTTTGGACGTGATAGTTCCAGTCTTTATTCTTATTCTTGATTACACGCGCTATATTTTGTTGACGGTGATGTAGTTGGTATTGCTGGTTGCGCTATTGTTGATGATGTTGATGGTTGAGTAATTGGTTGCACTTGATTATTACACTTTTTTAGATGTTCTGCTAATAAATACATCTTTTCGCGAATATATTTTCGAACAAAATTCACATTTGAAACTATCCTTTAGATGGACACTTCTAATATGTCTGTTTAATGTCCGCTTTTGTGAACAGCTTAGCCCACAGTATTCACATATAAAGGATTTCATTTTCACTTTTATCTCACTTTCACTGTTCTTTTTAAGTTCACTTGATTATTTTCACTCTCACTATTTTTTTTAATTATTTTCACTATTTATTGTTTATAAGCTTACTTTATTTAATGATTTATCACTTATTCTTTTACTTTCACTTCACTTAATTATTTGACACTTATTATTTTACTTTCACTATTTTTTAAGTTCACTTTACATTTACTATTTTTTTCAATTATATTCACTTTCACTATTTTTAAAAAGTTCACTTTACTTTCACTATTTTTTCAAATTATTTTCACTTTCACTGTTTTACTTTATTATTTTAATAATTAAGTATTGTGATTGATTTTTAAAAAAAAAAATTTGCTACCCTCAAAATTTTTATTTTCACGTTTCATAACTAGTAGACGCGAAAAAAGCAATAAAAATTTTCAGTCCGTCTGTCCGCCGTACGCAAGATCGTTTGGAGGCTCGTAGCTGCCAAACGATTTGAGATATTATATTGAAATTTTTTTAACGAATAGACGGGGTAGGCTCCTTGAAGTGACCAAATTTTTAGGGGTGGGGTGTGAGGGCGATGGAGGGGACCGTATACTAGGAAAACAGAATCAAGAAAAATTTTGGGTGGGGGAAGTTGTGTATGGGGGTGGGGGTGAAAAACTTTAGATTACGATATCTCATGAACCAATTGCTCTAGAAAAATAAAATTCAGTTTGGGTATAAAGATCAACAAATAAAGATTGATCAAAGTAAAATTTTTTAAGTGGAAGGTGGAGCATAGAAGTGGAGGGGATGAGAATTTTTCAAATCTAACACATTTCATATCTCAAAAACAGTATAAGATAGACGCTTAGAATTTTTACCAGAAGTAGCGCTAATTAAACTCTAGTAGGGAAAAAAGTTTTGGGGTTAAAGATGTAAAGGGGGAGGGTGGGGGAGGGTGAAAAGGAAAAAGTTCTGATGCTTATACCTTGAGAACCTGTAATGATATAACCCTTAAACTTGGTATTTAGATAAAGCTATAGTAGCGAAATGTTGGAAAAATATAATTTTTTTTAGGGGTAGTATGCTTCGGGGGTAAAGGGTGTTTTTCCTAACTATTAAACGGTTCATGCTAGAAAGTTGAAACTCGGTGTGTATATGTAAATCAACTAGAAAAGTAATTGTGATAAAAAAAAATTTTAATATTCATTGGCGTTCAGAAAGGGGGGCAAGAAAAATTATTTGTAAATATAATAAATATAAAATGCATATATTTTCACGATTTTCGTCATATCTACTAGGTCTTTCCAAATATTGAATTCATTTTTATTCTACGGATTCTTCGTATGAATACCTAGAAAGTATTTTCAAGGTTTTCTGAAATTCGACCCCTAAGGGTAGTGTGGTACAAGTGGGGGTGTTTTCCTATATATGGAACGGCTTAAGCTACAATGTTGAAACTCGGTGTGTATATGTAAATCGACTAGAAAAGTAATTGTGATAAAAAAAAATTTGAATATTTATTGGCGTTCAGAAAGGGGGGCAAAAAAAATTATTTGTATATATAATAGATATAAAATGCATATATTTTCACGATTTTCGTCATATCTACTAGGTCTTTCCAAATATTGAATTCATTTTTATTCTACGGATTCTTCGTATGAATACCTAGAAAGTGTTTTCAAGATTTTTATGAAATTCGACCCCTAAGGGTAGTGTGGTACAAGTGGGGGTGTTTTTCCTATATATGGAACGGCTTAAGCTACAATGTTGAAACTCGGTGTGTATATGTAAATCAACTAGAAAAACAATTTTGATTTAAAAAAAAAACAAATATGTATTGGCGTTCAGAAGGTGGGGCAAAAAAAATTATCTGTGAAAAAAGAATGCATATTTTTTTCACGATTTTCGTCATATATACTAGCTCGTCCCAAATATTGAATTTAATTTTATTCTACGGATTCTTCGTATGAATACCTAGAAAGTGTTTTCAAGGTTTTTTGAAATTTGACCCCTAAGGGTAGTGTGGTACAAGTGGGGGGTGTTTTTTCTATATATAGAACGGCTTAAGAAGCTACAATGTTGAAACTCGGTGTGTATATCTAAATCAACTAGAAAAATAAATTTGAATAAAAAAAAACCAATATAGAAGGGGGGCAAAAAAAATATCTGTGAAAATAGAATGCATATTTTCCCACGATTTTCGACATATCTACTACCTCGTCCCAAATATTGAATTTAATTTTATTCTTTTATTCAGATCCAATCAGATTTTCTCTTCCAAAATCTTATTATACGGATAACCTAAGTTTCCCTAAGCCTCCGCTAGCCTCAGACACGGATAGTCTAAGCCCTCGGATAGTCTAAGCCGCGACAACAAATGAAAAACCGAAAAGCTCAAAGCCTCGACAACAACCGCGAAAAAAGCTCAAAGCCCCAAAAAACGCCTAATTTTATGCAACGGAGAACGAAAAAACCGTCCAAAAAAGACATTACAAAAAGCTCTAGGGGAGTGAATTTCTTATCAGCTTCATACAAGACTATGACGTCATCCGTACAACCATCGCGTACCATCGTACCACATAGCCAGAAACGCCATATCCATACTACTGAAAGCATTTGTTTCGAATCGAGTTACGGAAATACTATACAAGCGAAAATTTCAAGGGAAAATTGGTATCATGTAAAATCAAATGGAAATCCAGCCTTATGTGCCTCCAGAGCAGTAACGCCATCCCAGCTGCTAAATCACTCTCTTTAGTGGAAAGGACCACTTTGGCTCCATCATACGGGAATCCGGCGAGCTCCAACATTAATATCCACAACGGACTTCGAAAGAAGCGGTATAGTCTCCTTACCAGGTGTAGATTCCTGATTACACTTTCAACAAGAGTTGCTACTTAGATTCTCTACACTAAAAAAGTTGACTCGGATCGTGGCGTTCTGTTTAAGATGGAGTAAGGAGACGAATACCAGGTGCGACCCACTACATGCCTACGAATTGAGTTACGTTAAGAAAGCGTTAATTAAAATGGTTCAAAATATGACATTCTCTAAAGAAATACGTGCATTACAGCAAGAGGAACCCCTTTCGCGGGAAAGCACACTTCTTTCCTTAAACCCCTTTATTGATGTATACAGAATCGTACGGGTCGGTGGAAGACTAGAGAACTCCTCCCTGAGGTTTGAGGAAAAACACCCAATTATTCTGCCACACAACAACCTACTGGCAGGCCTGATCGTAGATGCAGCTCATAAAACAACGCTGCACGAAGGGGTATTGTTGACTTTAGCACACATAAGGCGAGAATACTGGATAATAAAAGCAAGAACGTTAGTTTCACGCCACATCCACAATAGTGTAAAATGCTATCGCTACACAGCAAAACCTGGAGAACAATTAATGGGAAATCTACCTGCTGTTAGGATTCAACCCAGCCGAGCCTTTTTCATCTCTGGAGTAGATTATGCCGGGCCAGTGAACATAAAAGCATGGAAAGGCAGGTGCAGTAAAACATTTAAGGGTTATATCGCCGTATTCGTTTGTAATGCAAGCAAGGCGATACACTTAGAACTGGTGTCTGATCTGACGGCTAAGGCCTTCATTGCGTCTTATAAACGATTTACATCCAGAAGAGGACTATGCAGAATTTTATACAGCGATTGCGGCACAAACTTTACAGCAGCAAACAAACTGCTCTCAACAGAGGCCAAGTTGAGACGAAAGGAATGGAAGAAAGAATTGGGCGACGAGCTAGCGAGTCAGGGCACTCAGTGACATTTCATTCCTCCAAGGTCATCCCATTTCGGAGGACTATGGGAGGCTGGCGTTAAATCCGCAAATGCGCAACTAAGGCTACTAAGATACAGAGCAGCAAAAACAACAATTTTGAAGTAGAATTGAATTTGGGGGCCGAGAATGTTTGATCTACCCAGTAAATACTCAATTTACCTTAAAAGTAGAAATTGTTTACGGGCTAGACAAAACATAAACGCGTTATGTTACGCGACCGAACATGCTTGGCGTTATGTTACGCATTTAATTTATCTGTAGCATAAGAACCTTCCGTGTGAATAAATTCCTATAACTTTAACAATTTTCGTGAGAATAATTTTATGAAGAATAAGAATTTTTTTGGTAGATATTTTAAGAAACATTGAAAATAAAGAAAGTCAATCATTATCAAGACTTTTATTATCACGGAAGTGAACAATTGGACTCATGTTATTAGATTTACTAGGACAAATTATACCTTGAGTTAGCTACTCCTTCACTTGCTGCTCAACTTTTTTCTACTCGCTTGGGTCCATGCGTCGCGGTTGTTGTACCACTGGTTCATCGTCTAACAGTACTATGGTTGTTTGTACATTACTGACTGAATTGGGGTTAGGTTTGTACTGTTGTATCAATTCCTGCACTTCACCTGATTCTTCGCCGCTGTTTTGGTCGACCTGTATTGCTAACATCTGCTGTTCAAATCCTGTTTCCGGTTCCTTCCTCTTGATTTGTACCTGTGTCGCTAAAATTGTCAGTTTAGCCAGTCGCAGAAATTCTGTTCACAGTACGAGCTCCATTGGCAGGTCATTGTTGTCCACCAAGTGTGTCACCACGTCGAAATGCTGTTCATCGATGATGATCTCGAATTTACCAAACCCTTTTGTGTACATTTTCTGTTTTTCAAGTCCAATCAGCGTTACCACTGATTTCGTTACTGTTGGTTTCCTTTCCAATCTGTTGAAGAGGTCTTCTCTTACCAGATTTAAGCTGCTTCCTGCATCCAGCAACGCTTCCGATCTGGTTGATTATACAGGGTGTAACTAGTACTGAGGTTCAAACGAAAATGGGAGTACGTGTAGAACGATTTTCTACTCAGGACAAGTTCTTCTTTCTCCCGTTTTTGATTGAACCTCAGTACTAGTTACACCCTGTATAGTTACTTTTTTGTACATTGAAGGTAGCGAGTCGTCGTTCTCGCATACCGTTGTTTCCTTTAGTGCTGGGCGAAAGGGTAAACTGTTCCACAATTTATTTGTGTGGTTTGTTCGAACTGAAGCTTATTGGTTTCTCTGTTGCTTTTTGTGAATCCGCAGTATTTCACCTAAATTGCTCGTACAGTCGTAGCTTCCATAGAGGAGGACCTTGTTTTCTGGCTTATCCGTAATTCCATTTATCATATATTCTATGACCGAAGAGCCGTCCACTGATCCGCGCGAACCAAGATTGGTTTTTCGGAGAAAATATGCCAGGAAACTTTCGTTTATATTTTTTGCCGACGAAGCCAGTGCTCTAAGTACCTCCGCGCTATTAATCTTTAATTCAAACACATCGAGTAGCTCCTGTTTTAGGTCTGACCAGCTTTCGTAAACCTTGTGTTTTCCCGGTATATCCGCGGTTCCGCACAGAAATTTTTTCGCGTACACCAGCTTCTGGAGATCTGTGCAGTTAACTATGCCGGATAACTCCTCGAAATCATTCACCCACTGTTCTGCTGAATCGTATGATTCATCTCCCGAGAATTTTCTTAGGGACGTCTGCACGTCTAGAAATGTGTTGTTAAATGATACCTTTGTTAAGGGTAAATCCGGTGCAGAGTTATTGTCCGAGTCGTCCGATTTCGGATTTGATTTCGTATCATCAGTGAACTTCGATTCCCGTCAACTGATAATCCTTTTCGGAGCAGGATTTTCCGTATCCGCTCCATGCTTAGTTTTTTTTCAATCTTTCTGTTCCTTGTCTTTAACCGCCCTTTTCCCATTCACTGTGACACTTGTACAGCTCATCGGCGATTATTTTTAACATGCACTGGCAAAAAAAACAAGACTTCTGCTGTATGCTATGAAATGCGATGTTGCCTCCACAATTAGTGTTAGGATCTTTGTTAAAGCTTTTTTCTTTCTTTTGTAGCGAGCACACGAGTTGGCTAAAAAAAATTATTCTGTCCCCTTTACTGTTATGTTGAGCGCGCGACCCGCGTGTTTTTTTTTTTTGTAATTGTTCTCTTTTGTGTTGAGCCCCCAAAATGTGGGATCGGGTTGACGGGGTTAAGTCAAAACTTGGGTTCCTGTATATTCACTGTATTTATTCGTTCTGTATATTCACTTTAGTTATTCGTTCTGTAACGACTGATCAACGACCGATTCTTTTCTTCGTCAAAATGTGTTTCGCCGGTTTTTACCTATACGTCTGTGTCTTGCTCCTACATGTATGCTCAAATAAACTCCATATTTCGGAAAAAGAATAGTGCAAGCGTACCCACGATTAAGGTATTGGCCGATTTTCAAAACCTCCTGGAAAACGCTGTAAACGGTTGCTTCGTGATAACCGATGATCCCCAAAAGCTAGACCTAATAGGGACCCTCCTACAGGGAATCCAAATATAGAACTCTAACTTGGGAAGGGAAAGACTAATTGAAATAGTTACCTACTCAAAAGGTCACAGAATCCAAAAAAGAGATCGAAGGTAACGTGCCTGTATTCATTTTTAGCAAAGATCTGATGGCTAACCAAATACCCGACAACCAAATAGTAGAATACTTTGTTTCATTTGAAACACTTAAATTTTTCTTCAAACGACTGAACAATAAAAAATCATCCGGCATTGACGGAATTTCAAATTTAGTATTGAAAAATCTGCCAGAAATAATTATCTAGGAGTATTGCACCCACTTCAACAATTTACTAAATAACTCCCATTACCCCGAAAAATGGAAACGCGCAAAAACGTTTCCTATTCTCAAGAAAGAACAGGATCCTTCAGATACAAAAAGCTATAGGCCCATTAGTCGTTTACCTAATATTAGTAAAGTCTTCGAATCCGTCCTTAACGACTCTCTAAATTCCCACAACCGGCAGAATGATCTAATACCGAATTGCCAATTTGGCTTTCGAAATAGGCATTCTACCATACATGCCATAACGAAGGTCACATCCGACATATGTTGGCATTTGAAGAACAAAGAATGCTGTCTAATAGACATGGAGAAGGTTTTCGACACAGTTTAGCTCGATGGTCTCATGTTTAAACTAATACAAAACAAATTCCCCTAAACACCTCATAAACACTCTGACCCACATCATTTATAATAAAAACTTTGTGCTAAAAAACGGGAAAATTCTTACCAAAAAATCTGCCAACAATCTGGGCGTAACTTTATTATTTTTCCGGCAGAAGTTAGGAACGCGTTCAATTCTGAAATGCGGTGTAGGCTACTATGTGACTGAAAACCTTTCAAAAAGAACAAGATCATGGAAGTGAAAATCTGATTGGATCTAAGAGATATGGAATAGTTTATGAAAAAGTACACAATCACTTTACACCCCCTTAGGGGTCAATTGTCAGAAAATCTTCAAAACACTTTCTTGGTATTCATATGGAGAATGCATAGAATAAAATTAAATTCATTATTTGGGACGAGGTAGTATGTCGATATGTCGAAAATCGTGGGAAAATATGCATTCTATTTTCACAGATAATTTTTTTTGCCCCCCTTCTGAACGCCAATAGATATTCGTTTTTTTTTTATTCAAATTTTTTTTTCTAGTTGATTTAGATATACACACCGAGTTTCAACATTGTAGCTTAAGCCGTTCTATATATAGGAAAAACACCTCCCACTTGTACCACACTACCCTTAGGGGTCGAATTTCAAAAAACCTTGAAAACACATTCTAGGTATTCATACGAAGAATCCGTAGAATAAAAATGAATTCAATATTTGGAAAGACCTAGTAGATATGACGAAAATCGTGAAAATATATGCATTTTATATTTATTATATTTACAAATAATTTTTTTTGCCCCCCTTTCTGAACGCCAATGAATATTCAAATTTTTTTTTATCACAATTACTTTTCTAGTTGATTTACTTATACACACCGAGTTTCAACTTTCTAGCATGAACCGTTTAATAGTTCGGAAAATACTACCCCTAAAAAAATATATTTTTCCAACATTCCGCTACTATAGCTCTATCTAAATACCAAGTTTAAGGCTTATATCATTACAGGTTCTCAAGATATAAGCATCGGAACTTTTTCCTTTTCACCCTCCCCCACCCTCCCCCTCTACACCCTCAACCCCAAAACTTTTTTCCCTACAAGGGTTTAATTAGCGCTACTTCTGGTAAAAATTCTAAGCATTAAGACAGATGCTTAGAACTTTTACCAGACCTGTTCTTGAAATATGAAATGTGTTTGATTTGAAAAATTCTCATCCCCTCCACCTCTATGCTCCACCTCCCACTTAAAAAATTTTACTTTGATCAATCTTTATTTGTCAACCTTTATACCCAAACCAAATTTTATTTTTCTAGAGCAATTGGTTCATGAGATATCGTAATCTTAAGTTTTTCACCCCCCACCCCCATACACAACTTCCCCCACCCAAAATTTTTCTTCATTCTGTTCTCCTAGTATAACTACAAATATTTTTTAAGCTTGAATAGTGTGCCATTAACGGTTTAGGAGATATGGATTTTAGAATGTGTCTATCTCGCTTTTTTTGGGTTTCGGACGCATTACATTTCCCCCCACTCCCACACCCCTTGATCAATATTGAAAATTTTTCTGCAAATGGGTCTACTATCAGAGCTCTATAGAAATTCCAAGTTTCAGCTTCCTAACATTAGGGGTTACTGAGATCTGGAAACCAAAATTTTCGGTCTAAAACACTTCCCCCTCCTTCCCCCTCACACCCTGTTCGTTAAAAAAATTTCAATTTAATATCTCAAAGCGTTTGGCAGCTACGAGCCTCCAAACGATCTTGCGTACGGCGGACGGCGGACGGCGTACGGCGGACAGACGGACTGAAAATTTTTATTGCTTTTTTCGCGTCTACTAGTTATGAAACGTGAAAATACAAATTTTGAGGGTAGCACATTTTTTTTTTTTTTAAATCAATCACATTACTTAATTATTAAAATAATAAAGTAAAAAACCTTTAACGTAAGGGAAGGACTCCAACAGGGAACAGTCTGCACCCACCTTATTCATATTATTATACATTAGCGATCTTTTGGAAACATTTAATTTTAATAAATCAACCAAGAGATCTATTGTAGCCTTCGTAGACGACCTAATCATATATACACCCCATTCCAAAGCGACCAAAGCCCAAGAGGAACTTCAGAAAATGTTTAATGATGTTCAGTTCTACACGAACTCTTGCAAAATGAAAATTAATCCACAGAAATTTGAGACCATTCTATTCAGTACCACCTTAGCACTGGAGTCACTGTATAAGAACTAGTACAAACATCCACTATCATGAGTACGGACAATCACCACTTTTTGTACATATTTAGTGTTAGTTCGTATGAAGTGACTCTACTAAGCACATGCCAATCGAGACTTGAGGCGATCTTTTGGAAACATTTAATTTTAATAAATCAACCAAGAGATCTATTGTAGCCTTCGTAGACGACCTAATCATATATACACCCCATTCCAAAGCGACCAAAGCCCAAGAGGAACTTCAGAAAATGTTTAATGATGTTCAGTTCTACACGAACTCTTGCAAAATGAAAATTAATCCACAGAAATTTGGGACCATTCTATTCAGTACCACCTTAGCACTGGAGTCACTGTATAAGAACTAGTACAAACATCCTCTATCATGAGTACGGACAATCACCACTTTTGGTACATATTTAGTGTTAGTTCGTATGAAGTGACTCTACTTAGCACATGCCAATCGAGACTTGAGGCGCAACTGGAAGAAATTGAATTGAAGATTGCATTCCCTAACACTCAACTGTCAGTTTTGTGTCCGAAGTCGCTCCGTGATTTTCTTGAAAATGATTAATTTCAGTGCCCACAGTTAACATATTTTTGCTCAAAAGTGTAACTTAAGTGGTCTATAATCATATTTGAGAGACTGGTTTGCTTGGTTTCGTGAGTGTTTGAATTAATCGTATTTTCTTATTCTTGCCGATGATTCTGCGAGGATCACAGTTAGTGTTGTTCTTCGAAAACTATTGCAGTGGCTGTTAAGCTGCCAGAGAGCTTAGTCTGGACATCATTTTATTCGTACCACATTTATGAACCATTTCGCTTGTGGACTGAGTGCACATACTGTCAACAAAATTAGCATAAACAACATTTGTTTTTAAGTTAAGACTTGAACCATTATAATATCGTCATTATACTAATATAGGACCACAGTGTAATCTAAACTTTGACCTCAGACTAAAACCATATTTTCTACCGATTGGCATCTCAAGTACAGTTCGCGGAAAAATTAAGTCAGTTGTGTAAGTGCGTGATAAATATTTAATTTCATTTCATCGTAAAACTCCGAGGGGTCGACCCGGTTTTCGTGATCAAATCGGCATAATGTCTTGTTTTGTTTGCTCTCAAACATTTGTTGAAAATAATCGCATTGACTGCGATGGTATTTGTGAACGTAGCTATCACATTGATTGTGCCAAGGCATTACACAATGTCTCCTCGCTGATAAATTTTACATGCACCGACTGCACTGCCATTAAGCCGTGTCACATTTTACGTCTTTTAAAAATTACGGCAACTCGCATTGATCAGTCCAACTTGGCTTTTAAGGACATCTAGAACGACTATGCGTTTATTGCTAATAAGGTACTTTTAACGATTACATCGATGGAATCCGGGATTATGAGACTCATTTCGATAAACTGCACGCTTGCTGCAGTATGATTCAGCATGATATCGCTAAATTGACAAAGAAATGTACTCAATCCGATGTAAAACTAAATACTCTCATTAGCAACATATCTGACACCGACTCATCTTCGAAAGTATCGTCGAATACGGATATTACTACACATTCGACGGGCGGCGCAATATGCCGGAAATTAGATATTATACACGGAGACATAAAATCTATTAAACTTACTGCACAAAGCACGGATGACTCTCTTCTCAGCATGTCAGCTGACTTAATTAGCCGCGGAAGTGATTGTCCAGTTTCACAGGCTACAAGTGTCCAATGGCAGACTTTGGAACTGCCTGCCGAAAATAATAGGACCGCAAAGTCTTCTGCTAAGGGGAAGAAAAAGAAATCAAAAATAACATATACTACCGAAAATAGTATGAACACTTCGAAGACGGAGTCAAAAAAGACAAGAGAGGCGAGTCCCAGAGAGTATAATGAAAATATTGTTGAGCAACGTCGCAGTGCCCCGTATGCTGTGAACAATAGTTCTACTGTTAATTCTCCGTTGGACCTGCTATGCACTTTAAAGGCTGTGGAAATGCCGAAGGTGCTATTTGTTTTACGCTTGGACCCGAACACCACGGAAGGAGAGGTTTCAAATAATATTATGACTATCCTTGAACACAATCATGATACTACCCCATTTGGACCAGTATCATGCAAAAAAATCGGCAAGGCCAGTTCTCACATTGCTTCGTTCAGGATTGTTTTACCGTTGCCATGTTTTGACGCTGTTGTTGGCTCAAACTGTTGGCCACCGTCTGCAATCATACGTGAATTCCTGCCGCTTTGTCACAAAGCTCATCGGGACTCTGGGTCAAGAAACTCGATAACATCTCGTTTTATTACAACAACGTAAGCGGCATGCGTTCTAAAACGAGACAACTTTACGTCGCAGCTGCTGCATCCTGTTTTGACGTCATATGTAGGTATAACTGAAACATGGTTTTGTGCCAATTTGAAGGATGCTGAACTTTTTGACTCCGACTATCAAGTTTTTCGTCGCGACCGTCACCTCGATCTCCTTGACGCACCAGTTCGTGGCGGTGTACTCTGTGCTGTTAATCGGAAATTCTCCGCTACGACCGTCGTGGCTCCTGAAGCCAGTGGAATTGAGTTTATCTGCGTGGCTCTTACATTTGGAGATAGAAAGCTTTACATCATCACTACCTACATCTCAACATCAAGCGATTCTGCCGTTTACGAGTCCGTCTATAATGCCACTGAGAGAATCTGCGATCTTATGCGTCCTTCCGATGAGCTGATTATTTTCGGAGATTTTGATCTTCCTTATGTGACTTGGTGTCGCTCTGAAGATGACGATTGCCGGATGCCATCTTTCACTGGAATGGCTTCTCGGCATGACCAACATTTTTTGGACTGCATGCTATCGACAGGATTAGTTCAGTCCGATCATATAGCCAACCGTTTTGGAAGGTACTTAGACCTATTTTTTTTTCCAGTTCAAGCAGCATAACTATTAACCATTGTATTGCTCCACTACTGCCAGAATCCGCACTTCATCCTGCGCTTCACGCAATTTTTCATTTGGATTTAAATGCAAAAATTAGAGTTGCTACTGAAGTATCATATCAATTTAATTTTAATAAAGCTGATTTTACTGTTTTGAACAAGGATATACTATCATGCGATTGGTCGCGTGTTCTTAAAGAAAAGGATGCCGAAATAGCTACTTCAAATTTTTACAACACGCTTTTTACTTGCTTCACACGGTGTGTACCGGTCACCCACGAGCAGCAGGTAAAACGATTTCCATGGTTCGATGGCGATTTGATTCACTTGAAGAATTTAAAAATTAAAGCTAGGAAGACATACTGTCTCTCGACAACCGATGCGGACTACGTTTTTTACTCTGAGCTACGCGATTTTTTCGTTAGTCAATCTACTGTGGCGTATAATAATTACGTCAGTAAAATGAAGCGAGCAATCAAGGATAATCCTAAGCAATTCTGGAATTTTGTGAATTCCAAAAGTCGCACCGACGGTTATCCCGCTTCTGTGTCCTTCAACGGTGTAGTCAGTGATGACCCCTTAGTTGTAAGCAACTTTTTTGCTGACCATTTCCGTACTGCTTTCACTGCCTCAAATCGAATTATTAATCCTGAGGATTTCCATTACATCTCAAAATTTCGATCTTCCTCATTTTCAAGTTTATTTCTAGCATTACGGGTAGTTTTTCTAGAGGTCTAGACGGCATCCCTGCCGCCGTATTAAAACGTTGTAGTACCTCTCTGGTTCTGCCTTTATGCCATATATTTAACGCTTCTCTCAGATCGGGGATATTTCCTAGTTTGTGGAAGTATTCCACTATCAGGCCATTGTTTAAGAAGGGTAGTAGAAGTTATGTGTGTAATTATCGTCCTATTGCTAATCTTTCTTGCATTTCTAAGTTGTTCGAGGCTGTTGTTTGTGATATAATGAATTTTCATTGTAAATCAATCATTAGTCCAGCCCAACATGGGTTTACCAAAAGCAGGTCGACCACAACAAATCTAATGGAATTTTCCAATTTCACTATTCCAGTGATTGAAGGCGGTAAGCAGGTTGACTGCATATATACCGATTTTACCAAAGCGTTTGATAAAGTTGACCATACTATTCTTGCTTACAAGCTATGCGCACTTGGATTTCCTATTACTTGCATAGACTGGATCAGATCTTACCTATCTAATCGTACCCAAAAAGTGGTTTTTCGAGGTGTTCATTCCTCTGCAATACCCAACACATCTGGTGTGCCACAAGGATCTTGGACCACTGTTATTTATTTTATTTATTAACGACGTGAGTTCGGTTATTACCCACTCGAAAATTTTGCTCTATGCTGACGACGCGAAATTGTTTCGCGACATTTCGAATCAGAATGATTGCGCACTACTTTAAAGTGATTTGCAACGTTTTTTTGACTGGTGTACATTAAACTGTATGCCTTTGAATATTAGTAAATATGTAAACGTTTCATTCTTTAGGACCAAATCTCCCATACATTTCGATTATGTCCTAGACGTTAGTACACTACATAAGACAGACAAGGTACTAGATCTCGGTGTATATTTTATTTCCACATTTACGTTTGTAGATCATATTGACTACATAATTAGCAAGGCTAACTCTATTTGGGGTTTCGTTAAAAGATGGTGCAAGGACTTCAATGATCCTTATATAACTAAGACTTTATACTGTACTTTTGTACGCTCTATTCTTGAGTATGCTTGTCAGGTGTGGGCTCCGTATTACGAGGAACATAGTAGGATTGAGTCAGTACAGCGAAGGTTCCTAAGGTTCGCTCTAAGGGACCTTCCCGGGTTAGATACGTTGCATCTTCCTCCTTACGAACAGCGCATAAAACTCCTTTCTCTAGAGTCGCTAGAGAATTGACGGATTATCCTTAGGGCTGGTTTTGTATTTAAATTAATCTTAGGTGAAATTGATTCCCCTTATTTGCTTGAAGCCATAACTTTCAGTATTCCGCGTCGATCTTTGAGAAACTATGTATGTGCCACTCCACATTTCTCATCATCGCACCAACTACGGGCAAAACGAACCAATCGCATCTCTTTAGCGTATTTTCAACAATAATTACTACCGAATTGACTATAATTTATCTAGCATGCAGTTAAAGTCAGCTTTACGCGATAAATAACTTGTGATTTTTTTTTTCTTAATCTTGTAAGTAATCATTGTTTTGATGAAATTTTGAAATAAATTAATTCCATATTGTTGATGGGGAGGTTAGCCGATAGCGAATTCCGCACAAAACTTGTGTGAAATATCTCGGTGTACACCTGGATCAACACTAGTATTTCAACAAACATTCAAGTATTCAGCTTGAAAAGACACGTAAAGCATTTATGTCCCTAAAACGACTCTTTCACGCGAAATATTTATACCCTCGCGTTAAAATCATTTGCTATCAAGCATTGGCGAGACCTATGCTCACCTATGGCTGCCCCATCTGGTTTATATGGAAAAATTCAGACTTTTCGAGAGAAAATGCATACCCGCGCGTACCGGCCTATATAGAAAGGCAGAGACAGATCTTCTGCATCATATATCAAACGAGGAAATATGTATATGATACGGCCGAAATTTCTCGTGTTGACACCATCATAATTAGACTGACTAGGAATCACATAGAAAGATCTACGTCAGGCCAAGTCATTAACCCCTGGATACACCAACCTTTTTTCCCCAACCCACAGTACTTCGAAAAGCAATTTGAACTGGTTTCATTCCACCCGAAGTTTCCGTACATACTGCGTGCCAATTATATACCATGCATATAGGCGCGCAACAGATAAGAAAATAGGATACGACCCAAATCTCAAAACTAGCGACCCTCTGCCCTTATGGCGATACTCCACCGCAAACTACATTGACGATCATAGAAATGAGCGTGAGGCTATGAAATATTGGTGACTTAATCAACAAGTTTTTCAATTCTACCGATACAATAAGTTCATTAAGCTAACCCCAAAAAAAGAAACGAAACTAGCTTAAGTACTAATCTTGTTAGCAGCTTCCGTAGGATAAGGCATGCTGGACCCAGTCATTCGCTACAGGAACTGATAGCCCTCAGCTGTCAGTCCAAGTGACGAATGGCTCGGCCTAGAATAGTTATAAGAATACTATTTAGTTAAAAATGTAAAAAATTTTATAATTAAGTAATTATTGTATATGACGAATAAAGCGACTCTATCCCTCTTAAATAAATCCATCCCAAAGCATTACCAAATGCAAAATAAGTATACTGGACTGGGTTGTCCGTGGCCGGGAACGGTGGCTTCTGCTTTGCTATTCTCGAATAGTGGAACATGATGCTGCTGGCCCTGGCGGCGGATAGTTTGGCTTGAAACCTAGTTTTAAGTTAGTATTGCATATGGCTGTAAGTAGAGTAAGTAGGATAAATATGTAACATTGGGTTTTTCTTGCCAGATTTTTTTCCCAATTATTGCAAATACTCACGATTTTTGGGCGGACACCCAACATAGTTGAGAGGAATACGTACGGATCTCGAGAGAATTTTAATAATAAGTATAAATTAAAATTATTATTTAAATAAGGATACTCTGATCCCCACAAAATATACCACGATACAATTTATAACTTCGAGTGCCCACTTGAGGCCATTAAGAACCAATAACAAAATAGATACTAATTAATTTAAGCTTTAGAAATTAAGAAAAAAGCTGTTAGATTTATTGGCGTAAATTAAGCTCATTTTAAAACCTAAAAAACGCATGCCTTGGAAAAAACTGAATAACCGAAGAATTTAAAACTTTAAAAGGTTTATGCTATGAGTAGGTTCGTGCATGAGGTTATTCACATTTTTTTAATTCGCTGAATATCAATACCACCAGGTGGCACTACACGCGTATGCATGAAAAATTGCTATTCTGATTTTTTTGAGTGAACCGGCTCACCGGATCTTTCTCCTTTTAAAGATTCGGCTCTTTGAGCCGGTTCAAGAGATTTACCGAAGCAAAGCGGTGGAGATTTATTTGAGCTATCTTCATCACCATGCTGCTAATTGGGGTTTGTTCGGTATCTATTTCTGGATTCCTGATGGGCCAGGATTCCGTTTCGCGATGTCCTCGCCGTCCTGTGCTCCATTGGCGTCATCGTTGGTCCTCTCCTCCTTAGTCCGCTCCTTCAGATCAAGGATTTTTACTTTGACGGTTCCGAGGCTAAAAGACACTCAGTCCGAGTTGTCCTTGATATAGCGGACTGCAGCGGGGCCAAGGTGAGGATGAAAGTTTGGCCCGTCTGTCCAGCTTTCTCCGCTTTGGCAACGCATATCTCGCCAGAAGGGATGTTCGCGTTTTGCCTCCACAGAGCAACTTGCACCAGACCGGGCTGAATGGGAGGTCCAGGAATAAAAACCCGACTTATTGTCGCTTCCGGGAACTGATCGCTCTGGAGGACTTCGAGCTTAGCTCCTTCCCAAAGTCCTCCCATTGTAGCGATTGCAGCCCTCAGAAAGGCCTACGCATGCTGGTCTTGGCAGCGAATGATTCGCATTCCACTCTTCACTGCCGAACTTGACGGTGCTGTTGTGATTCCCTTCGGAATCGTTGGTTGTGGGATCATTGGTGTTCCGACGAAGAGGAGGCCGATGTTCCTGGCTTCTCCTTATTCTTCTGGAATTCCTCCGCCTCTCCCGCTCTTTGGCATTGAAGTCGTTTGGGTTCTTGCTAACAAGCTTACCCAGTACGAATCCTGAGTGCCGAAGGTGCTGAAGTGCTAGTTGGGCCGGCGACTTGAGTTTTTTACCCAAGCCAGGCTTCGTGCGAAGCGGATGCTTCCCTCGAGTTTCTGCCTCAGGTAGTCTGGTCTCCTGCCCTACCATTGTAGCCCGGATTTCTCAATTACCCCTTGTGAATCCGGTGTCTCGGCATCATATTCCACTACGGATATGACCGTTGACTGATCGGTCACTGGGATGTCCTCGAGACTGAGGCTACCGACATCGACATCAATGTCAATGTCCTCTTCTTTTCCGTGTGTTTTTGTATGTTTTGTTGTTGTTGTATTGCTCATTGGTCCCACGAGTAAGCTCGGAAGAACGGTCCACCCCGACAGAGCCGGCATATCTGGGTAAGGCTAAAATACTGTGGGTATTCGCCTGGTCACCCACAGGACGTCATTCGCGACTGCTCGATACTCAGCAGCCAACTGGTCACTCGGCACGGTACGTCATGACACCACTGGATTAAGTGGGTTGGTCCACGAGGTTTTATTCATGAGCAAGCTCACTATTCAACCTTAACCACCAGAGCTAAAGAAGCTATCCGTGGCCGTTCCCCTATCTGCCACCTGGGGACGCGCTCGATAGGGATCCAACCCCACGAGTCTAAAGGACCATAACTCCTAGTAATAATCTTCTTGGTTCTTTGTTTCCGCTATCGGGGATCTAAAATAATATTAGAAACTAACTTACCGCGTTCAGTTTCGGATCCTATCAGATTGCTATTCTAATCTGTTGGACACAGATTTTGTAAAGAGGGAAGAGTTATCATATTCCCACCAATTCCATTACGCCATATATCCTTTCATATAGAAATCCAATTCCCTTCATCACATTCCATTTAAACCAAATCACACCTTTTATCTCTGGTTAAATTTTCTGAAGTTGCGTCGGTGCACCTTCAGGTAATATTTTATTAACCCTTGAGTACACGCGCAGCGGAATGTAACGCCAGTACACGCGCGTGGCACTCAGTGCCGCAACTATATTTCTACTACAAATCGACTGATTTCCGGGTTATTATACTGATTATTAATATGTTAATTAATTAATTCTTTAATTAATTAATTACTGAAATTAAATTAAATTAAAATATATAATATATATAAGGTCTGGGTGGCTTAGTGGCTAGAGCACTTGCCTTCGGTGCACCGGGTACCAGGTTCGAATCTGCTTGGCGACAAGTAATTTTCGAAAATGGGATTGGGTGCCGGACTACCAGTTCACTCTGCTGAAAATGAGTACCTGAATTAAAATCGGGGTAATAATCACGGACGAGCGTGTAGCTGACCACTTCACCTCCTAGTGTTCCGTTGGTCTCGCAATGAAGTAAATCTAGCATTACTTCAAGGCCTAGGCCCGATTTGGGCTGTTGCGCCATTGATTATTAATATATATAAGACCAGTTCAGTTTGACTCCCTGATGTAGACTGATAAGATGTTAGATAAATATGAAATCTTTTGTGGTGGTTCCTAGACATGTCCTTGAAAGATACTAGAGCGCTCAGTCATTGATTATTAATAACAGATAAGAAAATTCATGTTTAGTAAATTTGCGGCACAGAGTGCATTTAACATTTTAAAAATTTGATATTTTATAAATATTTTGTAAATTTGCTGCGGTTGCGAATGAGCACATAGAATTAAATCAGATCACTGAAAATTTAAGTCAGTCTCAAGCCGACCATTTTTAAGTTAGTTTAAAATTATAATAAAGTTTCCGGTTAAAAGTCAAAGACGTTTTTTTTTCCTTATTACGCGGCATAAAATCCGCTAACTTTAATATGCAGCCGTTTGGCGTTTTTATTAAGTTTAGCGAGAAATCTGCGAATAATTCGAAAAACTTTGATCAGAATTTTGATCTGGATTAATCCTGAAGAAAACTGACAACTCTGGCTGGAATATAGTAATATTTTGGAAAGTTTTGGTGTGCTTAAAATTTGAAACTTTCGATCGTTAAATTTTTCCGGAAAGTTGTTATTTACAGATGTCTCTGCCAGCCTCACTGTTAAGATGGCATTTCCGCGAAGTTCTTATTTACAGATGTCACTGCTGGCTCCACTGCTTAGATAGCAATGGTTTCTAGGAAAAGGAGTTGAGGAGCAAAATAGTTTTTTTTTTTTTAAATGCAGAGCAACAAAATATGCCATCAACAGTTTTCCCGCGAAGCTCTTATTTACAGATGTCAATGCCAGCTCCACTGTTAAAATAGCAGTGTGCTGGTTTCCAGGAAAAGGAGTTGAGCAACAAAATATGTTTGTTGAAAAATGCAGAGCAACAAAATATGCCATCAAAAGTTTTCCCGCAAAGCTCTCATTTACAGCTAGGTTAACTGCTAGCAGTGTTCCATTAATAGGAAATGGGGTTGAGCAACACAATTAATTTTTTGGAACCGAAATAGCAACAAATTAAGGATTTTTTTTTTACTTTTAAAGGTTCGACACTACTAGCTTAACAGCGGTCCTAAAACATTTATTACAATGTGTTTAGGGTAAGCAGTTCTGTGTGTCGTTAATAGGCTTGCGAATAGGCTTTCCATTTTTTTGTTTTAAAACTAACTTCTGTTAAACAACATCATTATTTACACTCATTTTAATTTTTTTTTTTTTAGTTTTCGATGAAATTATTCCGATTGTGGACTACAATAACTTTCTCATTCTTGGAGTTACTGTTGCTTTGGCGTGGGAATTGCCGAGCAAACCTCCAAGTGAATTACTCAATGATGTTAAGGAAAAAATTATTGGAGGAACTCTTGGCATTCGAAAAGATGAAAATTATGAAACATTGAAATATATTGATGATCAAAATGTAGAATCACCAATGCAATCAAAAAAAAATGGTGCAAAAAACAAAAAAAAGTATTACAAGACATCTTATCAACAGTTGAATTACAATCCAAGACCAACGTTGTCATCCAATCAAGCCACGATTTCAAAATTTCCAATTTCAAATAATCGTATAGAATCATCGACAAATTTAATTAAGTCAGCCAACTACCTATATTATACTAACCCTTTAAATCAAAATACGCGTTATTATTATATCGGAAATAGCAGCTGGCATGTTAAAAATGAAGATAGCCAACTTGATCATTTGTTACCTAAAAACAATGACAGCAACTATTATTATAATAATAAAAGTTTGTATGCCTGGAATCAAGCATCGTGGAAAAAGGATAGTAGTGTGAGCAGGTAAGCATAGTCCTATAACAGTGGCAACGTATTGCTTCAAAAACTACTACTTAGGGATATTATGATATCAAGACCTATTTTCTCAGAAGTCACTTATCAATTTAAATGAAATTATTGACATTTATTTATTTCTGCAAAAACTACAAATCCGGTTGATGCCCATCTTCCGTATAATTTTGTCGGTGGGTTTATCCAATCATGAGGCATTGTTGTGATCCCACATATTTTTCAGGTGTTTTTGCCAAAGTTTACTTTCATCATCATCATCATCAATGGCGCGACAGCCCAAATCGGGCCAGGGCCTGCAGGATACATTGTCTGAATTCATCTCGGTTCAGCGCCCGCGTCCTCCAGTTTGTGCATCTAAGAAGCGATTTGCAATCTGCGTCAACTGAATCCTCGTATCTTTTTCGCGGTTTTCCCACCGGTCGCTTGCCATGGGCTCTACCTTTCAATGTGCGCTTGGGAATTCTTCCGTCATCCATTCGCTCCACATGACCTGCCCATTGCAGCTTACGGAATTTTATAAGAGTCGATGCGGCTGGGTCGTTATAGATGTTATACAACTCGTTGTTGTACCGAATATGCCATTCAGTGCCTTCTCTTACTGGTCCCAAAATTCTTCGAAGAATTCGTCGTTCAAAAGCGTCTATTGATTTTTCAGACGCTTGGGTGAGAGTTCACGTTTCACTTGCATATAGTAGCACAGGTCTTATTATGGTCTTTTATATGCGAAGTTTGCTCAGCCTGTGCACTTTTTTCGATTTTAAGATCGGGAGAACCGAAAAATATGCCTTATTTGCTAGTGTGATCCGTTGATTTACTTCGTCCTGTTCGTTACCGTCTCTTATAAGGTGTGATCCCAAGTATGAGAAATGATCCACATTCTCCAGGTTGTAGTCCCCCAAGGTCATATTTTGTCTAGTTGGCGCGTTTCTTCTTGTTTGGGTCATGAACTTGGTCTTATTCTCATTGACCCTTAGCCCGACATCCTTTGCTGCTGAGTCTAGACAGTGGAAGACTTCCTTTGCGTCTGGAACAGATCTGGCCAGTTTACTTTCAGCTTAGTTTATATATATATATCCGTAACTATGACCTGAAAAGAAAGTAAGCAAAAAATCACTTGTCATTGAATTGAGAATTAAACTGGAGTTTACTTACCACCGAATTGCTTAATGGTTTTCGAAAATTTTGATCACGATTCCTGGGACGAGTGGCACTCCTGTCAAACGCATATAAAAAAATACTGCAGTCATGATCGGCTGCAAGCCAATCGTATAATACTCTAGATCATACAGAACTCCGATTTATATTGTAGTTGGGGGTGAAGTTGGATGTCCTTGTTGAGTTTTTATTTAAATTCAAGTCTTTATTTTATTTTAATTCAACTTTATTAGAGAGAGTTATGAATATTTGACATTTTTACAAATCACAAAGCACTCGTAAGAACTCACGTTTTGTTGGCCGTCGAATTCCATTCACGATATCTGAATTGATCTTGTTAAAGGTCAAAGGGAAGATTCAGGTATCTGTTAACACTACACATACCACGCGCCGGTCAAATGACCGGTTTTGAACTTTCTTATATAAAATGCGGTCAAAATTTTATATATTTTGTACATTTCACTTCATGACTTATTCTATTATTTATATACAACTAGCCGCGTACTGCGGCTACGCTCGCTATGCTCACGTTGCCCCATCGCCCCAAATAATATGCCACGTACCGCGGCTACGCTCGCTACGCTTACGTTGTTCCATCGCCATTTTTACTCCCGTTTATCCATTGGTCCTGTTTCTCCCGTTGATACACTACTCCTGTTTCGAATACACTTTTTCAGATCAAGAAACTGGAGACATTAAGGAGTCTGGCCACCTTGGCTGCTTGGAAAATGTTTTTTTTTTCTATATTCATAAACTCTGAAGTTTAAACGATTTTTATTTAATTTTTTTTTACACAATTTAGACTATACTTTCCGGAATCTCTGACATTTTTTTTATTCGAAAATGTTCAAAAATGGCGGCGCTGTATATATTTCCCCGGAGGCCCTCCTCACGGGGGGGGGGGGATGTGCCGTCATCGATTGCTCTGTTCATATGCATCAGAAAAGAAAAAAGAAAAAATGGGCTTGTTCGTGGGTAGTGTAGCTAGAATGTAGCGTAGCGATTTTTCCATTTTTTTTTAAATTTTGGTGAGCCGAAGAAAAAAAAATTGCATATTTTTCTAAGAAAAACGTCGAAAAACGTCAATAAAAAAGAAACTAATGTAGCAATCTTAAAAATCCTACGCTATATTTTAGCTACACTACCCACGAACAAGCCCATCTCTATCCACCATCCTCCATACTTCATCCACTCAAATGTTGAAATAGCTCGCGAACCACCAATTGCGGGAAAACATAATTATGTCCATCATTCTCCATCCTACAGTCATCCTCCATCCTCCATTCTCTATTCACCATCCTCCATACTCCATCCATTCAAATTTTGAAATAACTCGCGAACCACCAATTTCTGTAATATACCATATATGTAATTATGTTTCATCGCCCCTGTTACGCACGTCACGTGTTCGCAGCCGGTAGTAAAATTGAAACACATAAATTTAAAAAAAAAATCTGCCAACAGTCTGGGCGCATCTTTATTATTTTTCCGGCAGAACTTTGGAACGTGTTCAATTCGGGGATGCAGAGTATGTTACTATGTGACTGAAACCCTAACAAAAAGTTCGGGTAGCGGTTAGAATATGGTGTAACATATGAATTATATAATTTTGTCATATTCCAGGATGCGGTCTAGAGGTTGTAAAATAATAAATAAAACCTGGGGAAGTGAAAAGATATTCGATATCTGATCAGACCTGAGAGATATGGTGGAGTTCATGAAAAAGAATACATCCACTTTACAGTTCTTTAAAGGTTGAATTTCATAAAATCTTGAAAACACTTTCCAGGTATTCATATGAAGAATCCGTAGAATAAAAATGAATTCAATATTTGGAAAGACCTAGTAGATATGACGAAAATCGTGAAAATATATGCATTTTATATATATTGATATTTTTTTTTGCCCCTCCCCTTCTGAACGCCAATGAATACTCAAATTTTTTTTTATCAGAATTACTTTTCTAGTTGATTTATATATACGTACCGAATTTCAACTTTCTAGCATAAGCCGCTCGCAAGTTAGGAAAAACACCCCCCACCCTCGTTCCATGCTACCCCTAAAAAACATTTTATTTTTCCACCATGCCACTATGTTAGTTCTATCTAAATACGAAGTTTTAGGTTTATATCATTACAGGTTCTTAAGATATAAGCATCTGAACTTTTTCCTTCTCACCCTTCCCCACCCTCACCCTCTACACAGGGCCGGTCCTACCATATGTGCAAATGGCGCATTGAATCCGGCGCCAAATTAAGGAAAGCGCTAGTTCATATTAAGGTTCCTGTATGCGCACTCACACTACTCACCCTACCTAAGGTTTGGCCGATGCATGCTCAGGTCGAAAACCAGTAAATTTAAATTTTTTGGATTTTATTGGGGGAATATCACATATCAATTCGAAATAGTCTAATTTTCGGTACAAAATAGGAAATTTCCATAAAAGAAATAGATAATGTACGTAAATTTACAAAAGAAAACCTTAATTCGCGCACACATACTACGCACACATACTATGCGCACACATACTATGCACCTATACACCGAAATTTCGTGCAGCCAAACTAAAAAGTTTGGCTGCACGAAAACGACCTTTTTTCAGGTTATGTAGTGGTCTTCTAGTCCAATTTTGGGCTATCGGCCGAACTCCTACTAGAAGGGTGTGTGAGTATACAGTGACTCTAGTTCATATTATCTCTCCATATATTTTGCTATAAATTTAAAACATACTTAGAAATTAATAGAAAGGATTTCTTGAGTACATTTGCCACACTTTTTCCGATGCATATTCTAGATTTTGCAGGGTTTTTCCATTTTTCCATTTTCTAAAAACACTCTTTCAATTCTCGTTTAAGAACCAAAACATTCTTTTCCCTTAAAGATATTCTCACTCTTCGATACCGACAAGTACAGCATTTCGTTTGTGCGATCATCTGCTATTCCAATTTTGCATTCATATGTTCATCAGCTAGTACAATTTTGCGTTCGTACGATTCATTTGGAGTGGAGCAAGCCCTCCACGGTGCCGCAGCACTTGGTGCTGATTTGATTGGTTGCTGAAAGAGCTCAGAACATGATTTCCATACAATAGAAAAAGATAGATATGGAGCGAATGCGCCTCGGTGAATTATGTGGGGAAATGGGAAACACGACATTTTTGCTAGAGGGGAATGAATGTTTTGGATGAATGATAAAGAGAAGTAATGGTATAAACACAATTGAGACAAACTTCGCTAGCGGCGGTGAAGTTCGCTGTAAGAAATTTTAAATTGTACCTTAACACACGAATGGACACAGAATTACGACTGCGAGCGGTTGGGCAAACTTTTCGGTATTTTTCGGTACATTTTTAAAATTTTGACACCGACCTTCCGCCGCTAGCGAACTTCATCTCAATTTTATTTATACCATTAATTGGTTTAAATCAAACGAACAAATGGCATAATTTGATAAAAAATAGAGGAAAGTTTTGAAAACAGAACCAATGACATCTGTGAGATTTGTATTAACAATATGTATATAAAAAAAATCAATTTGGAGAGATTTTAGTTCTTTCGCTCTCCAGAACAATTTTTTTTTCATTTTTTTCCATAAATGTTTCTTTTCTCGAAACTGATAAGAGACATTAAGATGACTTTTTTTGGTTATATATAGAATAGTATTGGTATTTATACTGAATGAAGCAATTTTTGAAAAGTAGATTCTAAATACTTTTTTTAGGTTTAAAAAACATCAAAAATGTTTAAATTTTCAAACATTATAAGTCAAGTTTTTAATATTTTTGAAATTCCTTCATTCATTAGCATTCGATTTACTAAAATTATAAGTGTACAAAGTTTGATTCAAATCGGTTGAGCGGGTCCTGAGAAAAAGTTACATAAATTTGTATGAAAAATCGTCAAATGAAAAAGTATAATATTTTTGTTTTTTATTATATAAATTGATTAGGGCGACGAAGTGTATACTGCACCGGGCGCCGAAAAGTCTAGGGCCGGGCCTGCCTCCACACCCCCATCTTCAATTTTTTTTTCCCTACTAGAGCTATATTGGGCCTACTTCTGGTAAAAATTTTAAGCATCTATCTCACACCGTTATTGTGATATGGAAAGTGATATTTTTGAAAAATTCTTATCCCCTTCACTTCTTTGCTCCCCTTTCCCCTTCAAAGAATTTACTTTGAGCAATCTTTATTTATCAAGCTTTATACCCAAACCGAATTTTGTTTTTCTGGTGCCATTGCTTTGTGAGATATCGTAATGTTAAGTACTTCAACCCCCACCCCCGTACGCCACTACCCCACCCAAAAATTTTATTTCAACCTACTCTCCTAGTATAACTACAGATATTTGTTAAGTTTTAATTGCTTGCCATTAACGGTTTAGGAGATATGGATTTTAGAATGTGTCGATCTCGGCATTTTTGCGTTTCGGACACATTATTTCCCCCCACTCCCACAGCCCTTCACCCATATCAGCAATTTTTTGGCAGATGGGTCCACTATCAAAGCTCTATAGAAATTCCAAGTTTCAGTTTCCTACCATGAGTGGTTGCTGAGATCTAGAAACCAAAATTTTTCGTCTAAAACGCTTCCCCCCACCTTCCCCCTCACACCCGCACCCCTCAAAAAAATTCCACTTCTAGGGGTCTACCATGTTTATTCAGAAAAAAAAATTCAATTTAATAGCTCATAGGGTTTGGCAGCTATAATTCCTCAAATGAGTTTGCGTACGGCGGACGGCGGACGGCGCACAGACGGAGTGAAATTTTTTTTTGCTTTTTTGGCGTTTATTAGTCATAAAACGTGTAAAAAAAAATTTCAGGGTAGCAAATTTTTTTTTTTAAATAAATCGATAACAATACTTTATTATTAAAATAATAAAGTAAAATCACAAATGTGCGCAATCGGCAGGATTCGAACCTACGCTCCCAGATTTCTAGTCAGACGCCTTACCCGCCTTACTAAAATGCTCAAATGTTGAAATAACTCGCGAACCACCAATTTCGGGAATATATAATTATGTTCACTAACTGTCCGGTAGTCTCGAGAATGTCCATGCAAAATTTGGGAGGGAACGGTTCACAGGTGTAGATTTTAATCGTAATATCCATAAAAACTGACTTTATTTTATATATTAGATATTTCATCGCCCCTGTTACTCACGTCACGTGTTCGTAGCCAGTAGTAAAATCGAAACAAATAATTTAAGAAAAAAAAAAATCAAACATGTTCGCGGTCTGCAGGATCTAAACCTACGCTCCCAGATTTCTAGTCAGACGCCTTACCCGTTCGGCTACGACTGCAGTTGTAAACTTTTATTTTATGTCAAGTTCATCTGATTCAACTTACTAAAAAACTCAAATGTTGAAATAACTCGCGAACCACCAATTTCTGTAATATACCATATATGTAATTATGTTTCATCACCCCTGTTACGCACGTCACGTGTTCGCAGCCGGTAGTAAAATTGAAACACATAAATTTAAAAAAAAATATCTGCCAACAGTCGCATCTTTATTATTTTTCCGGCAGAACTTTGGAACGTGTTCAATTCGGGGATGCAGAGTATGTTACTATGTGACTGAAACCCTAACAAAAAGTTCGGGTAGCGGTTAGAATATGGTGTAACATATGAATTATATAATTTTGTCATATTCCAGGATGCGGTCTAGAGGTTGTAAAATAATAAATAAAACCTGGGGAAGTGAAAAGATATTCGATATCTGATCAGACCTGAGAGATATGGTGGAGTTCATGAAAAAGAATACATCCACTTTACAGTTCTTTAAAGGTTGAATTTCATAAAATCTTGAAAACACTTTCCAGGTATTCATATGAAGAATCCGTAGAATAAAAATGAATTCAATATTTGGAAAGACCTAGTAGATATGACGAAAATCGTGAAAATATATGCATTTTATATATATTGATATTTTTTTTTGCCCCTCCCCTTCTGAACGCCAATGAATACTCAAATTTTTTTTTATCAGAATTACTTTTCTACTTGATTTATATATATAACCGAATTTCAACTTTCTAGCATAAGCCGCTCGCAAGTTAGGAAAAACACCCCCCACCCTCGTTCCATGTTACCCCTAAAAAACATTTTATTTTTTCACCATACCACTATGTTAGTTCTATCTAAATACGAAGTTTTAGGTTTATATCATTACAGGTTCTTAAGATATAAGCATCTGAACTTTTTCCTTCTCACCCTTCCCCACCCTCACCCTCTACACAGGGCCGGTCCTACCATATGTGCAAATGGCGCATTGAATCCGGGCGCCAAATTAAGGAAAGCGCTAGTTCATATTATCTCTCCATATATTTTGCTATAAATTTAAAACATACTTAGAAATTAATAGAAAGGATTTCTTGAGTACATTTGCCATACTTTTTCCGATGCATATTCTAGATTTTGCAGGGTTTTTCCATTTTTCCATTTTCTAAAAACACTCTTTCAATTCTCGTTTAAGAACCAAAACATTCTTTTCCCTTAAAGATATTCTCACTCTTCGATACCGACAAGTACAGCATTTCGTTTGTGCGATCATCTGCTATTCCAATTTTGCATTCATATGTTCATCAGCTAGTACAATTTTGCGTTCGTACGATTCATTTGGAGTGGAGCAAGCCCTCCACGGTGCCGCAGCACTTGGTGCTGATTTGATTGTGTGCTGAAAGAGCTCAGAACATGATTTCCATACAATAGAAAAAGATAGATATGGAGCGAATGCGCCTCGGTGAATTATGTGGGGAAATGGGAAACACGACATTTTTGCTAGAGGGGAATGAATGTTTTGGATGAATGATAAAGAGAAGTAATGGTATAAACACAATTGAGACAAACTTCGCTAGCGGCGGTGAAGTTCGCTGTAAGAAATTTTAAATTGTACCTTAACACACGAATGGACACAGAATTACGACTGCGAGCGGTTGGGCAAACTTTTCGGTATTTTTCGGTACATTTTTAAAATTTTGACACCGACCTTCCGCCGCTAGCGAACTTCATCTCAATTTTATTTATACCATTAATTGGTTTAAATCAAACGAACAAATGGCATAATCTGATAAAAAATAGAGGAAAGTTTTGAAAACAGAACCAATGACATCTGTGAGATTTGTATTAACAATATGTATATAAAAAAAAATCAATTTGGAGAGATTTTAGTTCTTTCGCTCTCCAGAACAATTTTTTTTTCATTTTTTTCCATAAATGTTTCTTTTCTCGAAACTGATAAGAGACATTAAGATGACTTTTTTTGGTTATATATAGAATAGTATTGGTATTTATACTGAATGAAGCAATTTTTGAAAAGTAGATTCTAAATACTTTTTTTAGGTTTAAAAAACATCAAAAATGTTTAAATTTTCAAACATTATAAGTCAAGTTTTTAATATTTTTGAAATTCCTTCATTCATTAGCATTCGATTTACTAAAATTATAAGTGTACAAAGTTTGATTCAAATCGGTTGAGCGGGTCCTGAGAAAAAGTTACATAAATTTGTATGAAAAATCGTCAAATGAAAAAGTATAATATTTTTGTTTTTTGTTATATAAATTGATTAGGGCGACGAAGTGTATACTGCACCGGGCGCCGAAAAGTCTAGGGCCGGGCCTGCCTCCACACCCCCATCTTCAATTTTTTTTCCCCTACTAGAGCTATATTGGGCCTACTTCTGGTAAAAATTTTAAGCATCTATCTCACACCGTTATTGTGATATGGAAAGTGATATTTTTGAAAAATTCAGGGTAGCAAATTTTTTTTTTTAAATAAATCGATAACAATACTTTATTATTAAAATAATAAAGTAAAATCACAAATGTGCGCAATCGGCAGGATTCGAACCTACGCTCCCAGATTTCTAGTCAGACGCCTTACCCGCCTTACTAAAATGCTCAAATGTTGAAATAACTCGCGAACCACCAATTTCGGGAATATATAATTATGTTCACTAACTGTCCGGTAGTCTCGAGAATGTCCATGCAAAATTTGGGAGGGAACGGTTCACAGGTGTAGATTTTAATCGTAATATCCATAAAAACTGACTTTATTTTATATATTAGATATTTCATCACCCCTGTTACTCACGTCACGTGTTCGTAGCCAGTAGTAAAATCGAAACAAATAATTTAAGAAAAAAAAAAATCAAACATGTTCGCGGTCTGCAGGATCCAAACCTACGCTCCCAGATTTCTAGTCAGACGCCTTACCCGTTCGGCTACGACTGCAGTTGTAAACTTTTATTTTATGTCAAGTTCATCTGATTCAACTTACTAAAAAACTCAAATGTTGAAATAACTCGCGAGCCACCAATTTCGGGAATATATAATTATGTTCACTACCTGTCCGGTAGTTTCGAGAATGTCCATGCAAAATTTGGGAGGGAACGGTTCACAAGTGTAGATTTTAATCGGAAAGCTAGTATTAGACGGTTACTCAAAACCGTCAATGCATTGACACTCTGACGTCACATAAAAATTCGTCGTTTCACTTTCAGTGTCAATCGTCATTGTGTCAATTTTTGACAAATTGACGATCAGACGGTATGATCAAAATGGTCATATCTGTCCCAAAACTAAATTGACAATCAGATTGACGAAGCTGGTAGTCAATTCGATTTGTCGCCTACGTTGTCAATGAGTGGCATGTAAAAATATGGTATCACACGGAGTTGACACATCTCTCTTTTCAACTCATTCGAAATTTACAGCAAGCCACGAATTGTAATTTTTTAATTTTAATTGTCAGAATTGTTTGAAAATATAATTGATTTTCAAGATTTTTTTAAAGAAAATGACTCATTTAGAGATGGCAATTTTAGCGGCGTTATTGCTGGAGAGCGATGATGAAGACTTTCCGGACGAGACAGTGTCACGAAAGCGCGGCGTTTAGAGGAAATATCGGCTAAGGCTTCGCGAAAAGCATAGCCTTTGTGCTTAGTAGCTGCTCGAATTACGTGCTGGCGAACCGGACTTGTACCTACAGGAATTTTGCCGTAAATTTTTATCTGTCTACAGTTCCCAGTTTTTGAGAAATTAGACTCCGAATTTTTTTCTTTCCCCCTCTGCCACCCCTCACCAATAGTTCATATGCGAAGTGGTTCTTAAAAAGTAAAATTTTTTTTTTAAAAAAAGGTATTCCTCACCTTCGTACCCCACGTCACCCGTCATAAATCTTACAATCAATAGAGCTCACTTATAATACTGTAAAACCAAATATTGTCTTCTTGGTACAATTCCTATCCTCCATCGTCCATCCTCTATCCACCATTCCCATCCATCATCCACATCGAACATCCTGCATTTCCATCCTCTATCCACCATCTACCAACATCCATACTCTGTACTCCATCCTCCATACACTATCTAACATCCTCCATCCACCATCCATCGTCCAACTTTAACATTTAGTAATAGGAACGCATAACTAACACACCAAAAACGAACGAACTGCCTCTAAATCATATGAAATACAGTCAAATGTTGAGACAACTTGAGAACCACCAACTTTCTAGCCCCCGTACCTTGCTACCCCTGTCAAAAATTTAATTGTAGAGAATGCCACTGCAGTGGCTCTATATATTCGTACATTTTTGTCTGTCTACAGTTCACGGATTCTGAGAAATAAAATTCAGAATTTTTTCATTGCCCCTCTCACACCACCCACTCACCACTATTTCATAACTGAGATAGTTCTTAAAGTGTGGACTTATTCTTAAAAAAAATTCTGGAGCCCACCTTACCCGTCATAAATTTTACATTCAATAAACCTCAGTTATAATCCTGTATACACAAAATCAAATTGTATCTTCTTGACACAATCGATTCCGAAGATATTGCAATCCAAAGTCTCTTACCCACCACTCTCACCTCCTTCCATTTTAAGAATTTTAGTTCTTGCTTAGGCTGCTAGTATCTCTTAAGACCACAAAGTTTTCACCTTTCGACTTCAACCGTTTAGGAGATTAGAATACTTCAATTTCAGCTATCGAGCGTTTCGGACGCATACTGCATACTGCATACTTCTACACTCCTCTGCAACATAGTTCTATACAAGCTTCAAGTTTCAGCCTTCTAGAGTAAAATGCTCTTCCCTCACAACTCACACACCAAAAGATACAACTCGTAGGGGCTTACCCAATTTACAAAAAAAAGTGAACTTAATATCTCAACACGTTTAATACCTAAGCATATTCAAACGCTTTTCCTTACGGCGGATGGACAAATTTGTTTTTGCTTTTTGGGAATAACCATTCCCAAAATATGAAAATACTAAAATTCAGTGTAGCAAATTATTTATAAATTTCCAGTTGATCACAAAACTTTATTATTAAAAAATAATAAAGTAAAAATATATACAAGAGGAGATCCACAATTAATTCATTTTCGTTCGAACTAGTTGCCAATGTGTCAATTTGTAGAGAAAGGACACGGCAGAATTTTGTGTCGTGTCAATCCATGGGACAGAGTCAATGAATTGACGACCCATCCAAAATATTTGTCAATTAGTCCAAACGCATTGACAGGGTGATCACAAGGTCATTCAAAATTGTCAATGTATTGACACAAAAATGTGTGTCAATTCGGTAGTCAATTCTACAATCAATGCATTGACTGTCACAAAAATGACGATCACACGGATTGACACTGAATTGACAACTTTGTGACCACATTCTACGTAATTTTGACGTCAGAGTGTCAATGCATTGACGGTTTTGAGTGACCGTCTAATACTAGCTTTACTTCTATAAAAACTGACTTTATTTTATATATTAGATTAATATTCTATAATTTTTTTTTATTTGTTGTTTGTTTATTTTGAATAATATTTGTAATATACCGATATCTACCACAATGATGTACATGAGTATTCAACATATTGTATGCAGTTAGTAGCACATTTCCGCAAAGCAGAAGCTTAGTGCGTTCAATCAAAATACCTGTGAATTAATTTCAAGAAAGTAACTAAAATTTTACTGATCAAAGGGCGAGGAAATATACCACAAAATCAAAGTCTTGCAGATAGCCTCTCCAAGTGTTTTTCAATATCCTTGATTTAGCTGGCATAAATGCTTGGAATTTGTACAAGCAAACGACAGGATAAAATATCTCTAGGTAAGACTTTTTACTCCAGTTGGCAGTAGAACTTGCCGCCGACTATCGAAAAGCCCGTGGACAACTAAAAACAACAACAAATAGGAAAGGAACATTATCTAAATCTACTACAGATTCTTACCAACGTAAGACATGTCAAATAGGATATTGTAACGAAAATAAAACCATCAAAATTTGTTCTAAATGTGAAAAATATGTTTGCGGAAAATGTACAATGAAGTCACCCTCTATATGTAAAAAATGCGATCAGCAATGAAATAACAATTTTAATTTTTTGTTTTTGTAACATAAATCGACAATATAAATCTTTGTTTAGTTATAATAAAGGCACTCTTTTGTTTATTTCCTTCCTAACATCCATATTTCATACATTGAATCAGAAAACATGAAGACCGGCCATTTGACCGGTTGTGGTAGAAATAGGTATGTATGGGGAGCAATCCCCTTAGACGCCCAAAAATGATCCATTTTTCATGAATTTATTTTATGGTAATAAAATAATCGCATCATTTTAAAATTTTTACATGATATTATTACAACTTTTAAGTATTGAAACAAATTATTATTTCTTGTTTACAAAACAAAATGGCGGCGTTATCGGGTATTCCTTTAGGCGTGTTTTGTGTGACATCGAAAACTACTCCATTTGTCATATTTTTCTATTGATCTTAAACTGTAAACTAAAATATTTTTGGAAAACTAACAGATCAATTGGAAGGATATATCTAAAAAAATATAAAAAAGATTTTAAAACAAAAGAGATATGAGGCTTTTCAATTAAATTGTCATTTTTCGACCACTTTTTAGACAGTTTTTACCCCAAAAAAGTAGTTTATTTACGCGATATCCTCAAAACTTTAGGTCTATCCTTCCGATATATATGTTGACAGAAAGCTCACAAAAAATTAGCCAAATCGGTCCATAACTTTTTGAGCTACAACAGGAGCAGTTTTTGAAGATACAGTTTCGAGATAATCGCGTTTAAAGTTTCAATACGAGAATACTATTAGTTTTTGTGACTTACCGTTCAATCAGCGATTCCAGGCGCATATAATTAATCTTCAACTTCTTCGAAAAGCTGGTTGTCTTCTATTTGTTGCTGTTTCCGGGCTCTACGAGCTGCTTTAGTGTCAGAAAGACACATCCGGTTCTGCCTCGTAACTCTTGCCACATCGATATTTTCGACGAAAACTTTGGAATAGGTGCCAATAACTACAGTGGCCGAAATTCCCATAAAAACAGCTATTTTCTTCAAATATTTTTGTTGTACGTATAGAAAAAAATCTGCCAACAATCTGGGCGTAACTTTATTATTTTTCCGGCAGAAGTAAGGAACGCGTTCAATTCTGAAATGCGGTGTAGGCTACTATGTGACTGAAAACCTATCAAAAAGAACAAGATCATGGAAGTGAAAATCTGAGAGATATAGAATGGATCTGAGAGATATAGAATAGTTAATGAAAACGTACACAATCACTTTACACCCCCTTATTGGTCAATTTTCAGAAAATCTTGAAAACACTGTCTTGGTATTCATATGGAGAATACATAGAATAAAATTAAATTCATTATTTCGGACGAGGTAGTAGATATGTCGAAAATCGTGGGAAAATATGCATTCTATTTTCACAGATAATTTTTTTTGCACCCTTCTGAACGCCAATAGATATTCGTTTTTTTTATTCAAAATTATTTTTTTTGTTGATTTAGATATACACACCGAGTTTCAACATTGTATTAAGCCGTTCTATATATAGGAAAAACACCTACCACTTGTACCACACTACCCTTAGGGGTCGAATTTCAAAAAACCTTGAAAACACATTCTAGGTATTCATACGAAGAATCCGTAGAATAAAAATGAATTCAATATTTGGAAAGACCTAGTAGATATGACGAAAATCGTGAAAATATATGCATTTTATATTTATTATATTTCCAAATATTTTTTTTGCCCCCCCCCCCCCTTCTGAACGCCAATGAATATTCAAAGTTTTTTTTATCACAATTACTTTCCTAGTTGATTTACATATACACACCGAGTTTCAACATTGTAGCTTAAGCCGTTTCATATATAAGAAAAACACCCCCACTTGTACCACACTACCCTTAGGGGTCGAATTTCAAAAAACCTTGAAAACACTTTCTCGGTACTCATACGAAGAATCCGTAGAATAAAAATGAATTCAATATTTGGAAAGACCTAGTAGATATGACGAAAATCGTGAAAATATATGAATTTTATATCTATTATATTTACAAATAATTTTTTTTGCCCCCCTTTCTAAACGCCAATGAATATTCAAATTTTTTTTTATCACAACTACTTTTCTAGTTGATTTACATATACACACCGAGTTTCAACTTTCTAGCATAAACCGTTTAATAGCTAGGAAAAACACCCCCTACCCCCGTAGCATACTACCCCTAAAAAAAATTTTATTTTTTCAACATTTCACTACTATAGCTCTATCTAAATATCAAGTTTAAGGTTTATATCATTACAGGTTATCAAGATATAAGCATCGGAACTTTTTCCTTTTCACCCTCCCCCACCCTCCCCCTCTTCACCATCAACCACAAAACTTTTTTCCCTACTAGGGTTTAATTAGCGCTACTTCTGGTAAAAATTCTAAGCATCTATCTTAAACTGTTCTTGAGATATGAAATGTGTTTGATTTGAAAAATTCTCATCCCCTCCACTTCTATGCTCCACCTCCCACTTAAAAAATTTTACTTTGATCAATCTTTTTTTGTCAACCTTTACACCCAAACCAAATTTTATTTTTCTAGAGCAATTGGTTCATGAGATATCGTAATCTTAAGTTTTTCACCCCCCACCCCATACACAACTTCCCCCACCCAAAATTTTTCTTCATTCTGTTCTCCTAGTATAACTACAAATATGTTTTAAGTTTGAATAGTGTGCCATTAACGGTTTAGGAGATATGGATTTTAGAATGTGTCTATCTCACCTTTTTTGGGTTTCGGACGTATTACATTTCCCCCCACTCCCACACCCCTTGATCAATATTGACAATTTTTCTGCAAATGGGTCAACTATCAGAGCTCTATAGAAATTCCAAGTTTCAGCTTCCTAACATAAGGGGTTACTGAGATCTGGAAACCAAAATATTCGGTCTAAAACACTTCCCCCTCCTTCCCCCTCACACCCCCACCCCCAAAAATTTGGTCACTTCAAGGCGCCTACCCCATCTATTCGTTAAAAAAATTTCAATTTAATATCTTAAAGCGTTTGGCAGCTACGAGCCTCCAAACGATCTTGCGTACGGCGGACGCCGTACGGCGTACGGCATACGGCGGACAGACGGACTGAAAATTTTTATTGCTTTTTTCGCGTCTACTAGTTATGAAACGTGAAAATAAAAATTTTGAGGGTAGCAAATTTTTTTTTTTAAAAAATCAATCACAATACTTAATTATTAAAATAATAAAGTAAAAGCTACAAAAAGTATATAATTTAACATAAAATATTTTATTTCATTGGTTTGAATTCAAAATAATCGTAATATTGTGGTAATTTATATATAACAACTTCAAAACGAAAAATTGAATAAATTAGGAGCGAAATTCCCATAAAAACACTACATAAAATGATCCAAATATTAGTAAATTATTTAATAAGTAATATGAACATTGACTTTTAATAGTGTGTTATGCCTCCATTTTACATTATTATTTTAATAATTAAGTATTGTGATTGATTTTTAAAAAAAAAAAATTTGCTACCCTCAAAATTTTTATTTTCACGTTTCATAACTAGTAGACGCGAAAAAAGCAATAAAAATTTTCAGTCCGTCTGTCCGCCGTACGCCGTACGGCGTCCGCCGTCCGCAAGATCGTTTGGAGGCTCGTAGCTGCCAAGCGCTTTGAGATATTAAATTGAAATTTTTTTAACGAATAGACGGGGTAGGCGCCTTGAAGTGACCAAATTTTTAGGGGTGGGGGTGTGAGGTGGAAGGAGGGGGAAGTGTTTTCGACCAAAAATTATGGTTTCCAGATCTCAGTAACCCCTAATGTTAGGAAGCTGAAACTTGGAATTTCTATAGAGCTCTGATAGTAGACCCATATGCAGAAAAATTGTCAATATTGATCAAGGGGTGTGGGAGTGGGGGGAAATGTAATGCGTCCGAAACCCAAAAAAGGCGAGATAGACACATTCTAAAATCCATATCTCCTAAACCGTTAATGGCACACTATTCAAACTTTAAAAATATTTGTAGTTATACTAGGAGAACAGAATCAAGAAAAATTTTGGGTGGGGGAAGTTGTGTATGGGGGTGGGGGGTAAAAAACTTAAGATTACGATATCTCACGAACCAATAGCTCTAGAAAAATAAAATTTGGTTTGGGTATAAAGGTTGACAAATAAAGATTGATCAAAGTAAAATTTTTTAAGTGGGAGGTGGAGCATAGAAGTGGAGGGGATGAGAATTTTTCAAATCAAACACATTTCATATCTCAAGAACAGTTTAAGATATATGTTTAGAATTTTTACCAAAAGTAACGCTAATTAAACCCTAGTAGGGAAAAAAGTTTTGTGGTTGATGGTGTAGAGGGGGAGGGTGGGGGAGGGTGAAAAGGAAAAAGTTCCGATGCTTATATCTTGAGAACCTGTAATGATATAAGCCTTAAACTTGGTATTTAGATAGAGCTATAGTAGCGGAATGTTGGAAAAATATAATTTTTTTTAGGGGTATTATGCTACGGGGGTTTGGGGTGTTTTTCCTAACTATTAACCGGTTCATGCTAGAAAGTTGAAACTCGGTGTGTAAATGTAAATCAACTAGAAAAGTAATTGTGATAAAAAAAAAATTTGAATATTCATTGGCGTTTAGAAAGGGGGGGGGGCAAAAAAAATTATTTGTAAATATAATAAATATAAAATGCATATATTTTCACGGTTTTCGTCATATCTACTAGGTCTTTCGAAATATTGAAATCATTTTTATTCTACGGATTCTTCGTATGAATACCTAGAAAGTGTTTTCAAGGTTTTTTGAAATTCGACCCCTAAGGGTAGTGTGGTACAAGTGGGAGGTGTTTTTCCTATATATAGAACGGCTTAAGCTACAATGTTGAAACTCGGTGTGTATATCTAAATCAACTAGAAAAATAATTTGGAATAAAAAAAACGAATATCTATTGGCGTTCAAAAAAAATTATCTGTGAAAATAGAATGCATATTTTCCCACGATTTTCGACATATCTACTACCTCGTCCCAAATAATAAATTTAATTTTATTCTATGTATTCTCCATATGAATACCAAGAAAGTGTTTTCAAGATTTTCTAAAAATTGACCCCTAAGGGGGTGTAAAGTGATTGTGTACTTTTTCATAAACTATTCCATATCTCTCAGATCCAATCAGATTTTCACTTCCATGATCTTGTTCTTTTTGATAGGTTTTCAGTCACATAGTAGCCTACACCGCATTTCAGAATTGAACGCGTTTCTAACTTCTGCCGGAAAAATAATAAAGTTACGCCCAGATTGTTGGCAGATTTTTTATTAATGACCTCATAAATTCGACTAGGCATTGCATTTATCAGTTTTACTTTATTATTTTAATAATTAAGTATTGTGATTGATTTTTTAAAAAAAAAAATTTGCTACCCTCAAAATTTTTATTTTCACGTTTCATAACTAGTAGACGCGAAAAAAGCAATAAAAATTTTCAGTCCGTCTGTCCGCCGTTAAGATCGTTTGGAGGCTCGTAGCTGCCAAACGCTTTGAGATATTAAATTGAAATTTTTTTAACGAATAGACGTGGTAGGCGCCTTGAAGTTACCAAATTATTAGGGGTGGGGGTGTGAGGGGGAAGGACGGGGAAGTGTTTTCGACCAAAAATTTTGGTTTCGAGATCTCAGTAGCCCCTCATGTTAGGAAGCTGAAACTTGGAATTTCTATAGAGCTTTGATAGTAGACCCATTTGCAGAAAAATTGTCAATATTGACCAAGGGGTGTGGGAGTGGGGGGAAATGTAATGCGTCCGAAACCCAAAAAAGGCGAGATAGACACATTCTAAAATCCATATCTCCTAAACCGTTAATGGCACACTATTCAAACTTGAAAAATATTTGTAATTATACTAGGAGAACAGAATGAAGAAAAATTTTAGGTGGGGGAAGTTGTGTATGGGGGTGGGGGGTGAAAAACTTAAGATTACGATATCTCATGAACCAATTGCTCTAGAAAAACAAAATTTGGTTTGGGTATAAAGGTTGACAAATAAATATTGATCAAAGTTAAATTTTTTAAGTGGGAGGTGGAGCATAGAAGTGGAGGGGATGAGAATTTTTCAAATCAAACACATTTCATATCTCAAGAACAGTTTAAGACAGATGCTTAGAATTTTTACCAGAAGTAGCGCTAATTAAACCCTAGTAGGGAAAAAAGTTTTGGGGTTGAGGGTGTAGAGGGGGAGGGTGGGGGAGGGTGAAAAGGAAAAAGTTCTGATGCTTATATCTTGAGAACCTGTAATGATATAAGCCTTAAACTTGGTATTTAGATAGAGCTATAGTAGCGGAATGTTGTAAAAATATAATTTTTTTTAAGGGTAGTATGCTACGGGGGTAGGGGGTGTTTTTCCTAACTATAAACCGTTCATGCTAGAAAGTTGAAACTCGGTTTGTATATGTAAATCAACTAGAAAAGTAATTGTGATAAAAAAAAATTTGAATATTTATTGGCGCTTAGAAAGGGGGGCAAAAAAAATTATTTGTAAATATAATAAATATAAAATGCATATATTTTCACGATTTTCGTCATATCTACTAGGTCTTTCCAAATATTGAATTCATTTTTATTCTACGGATTCTTCGTATAAATACCGAGAATGTGTTTTCAAGGTTTTTTGAAATTCAACCCCTAACGGTAGTGTGGTACAAGTGGGGGTGTTTTTCCTATATATGGAACGGCTTAAGCTACAATGTTGAAACTCGGTGTGTATATGTAAATCAACTAGAAAAGTAATTGTGATAAAAAAAAATTTGAATATTTATTGGCGTTCAGAAGGGGGGGGGGGCGAAAAAAAATATTTGTATTTATAATAAATATAAAATGCATATATTTTCACGATTTTCGTCATATCTGCTAGGTCTTTCGAAATATTGAAATCATTTTTATTCTACGGATTCTTCGTATGAATACCTAGAAAGTGTTTTCAAGGTTTTTTGAAATTCGACCCCTAAGGGTAGTGTGGTACAAGTGTGAGGTGTTTTTCCTATATATAGAACGGCTTAACCTACAATGTTAAAACTCGGTGGGTATATCTAAATCAACTAGAAAAATAATTTGGAATAAAAAAAACGAATATCTATTGGCGTTCAGAAGGGGGGCAAAAAAAATTATCTGTGAAAATAGAATGCATATTTTCCCACGATTTTCGACATATCTACTACCTCGTCCCAAATAATGAATTTAATTTTATTCTATGTATTCTCCATATGAATACCAAGAAAGTGTTTTCAAGATTTTCTAAAAATTGACCCCTAAGGGGGTGTAAAGTGATTGTGTACTTTTTCATAAACTATTCCATATCTCTCAGATCCAATCAGATTTTCACTTCCATGATCTTGTTCTTTTTGATAGGTTTTCAGTCACATAGTAGCCTACACCGCATTTCAGAATTGAACGCGTTCCTATCTTCTGCCGGAAAAATAATAAAGTTACGCCCAGATTGTTGGCAGATTTTAAAAATTAAGAGCATCCACTTATGTGTCGTCTTGTTGGATAAATTTCTTCGCTAATTGCATGTTGAATTTCGATTGGTAGTGAGTTAAATTTAATTATTGATTTATAGATCGGATGTCAAATGCGGTAGGTTGTAAACTGCCTTGATACTCTTATTCATTATTTTGGAGATTTTTTCCATTTTATACTCAGTCGTTTGGCTCCAAATTAAAAGTCCATAAGTTATAATTGGTAGAATAAAAGAATTGTATATAGTGTCCTTAATATGTGTCTGTAGAAAATTACTTCGTCGTAAGACTCCTATGATCGGCGCAATTTTATTCATTATATTGGTGACGTGCGGTGTCCAAGTCAGTTTTTCATCAATAGTTAGACCCAGATATTTTGTTTGAATGGCTCTGGCAACCGGTATCCCATCTATGTATATCTGCATGTTAATGTCAGCCTTGTTTGTTTGTTTGAACAACATATACGTTGTTTTTGGTATGTTCAGTATTTATTAGAATATTTTTTGGAATAGTGAGCATATTGCCCAAAAGCCAGTCTTTCAAGAGTACGAGGTCCAAGTTAATTGCTGACTCTAGTTGTTCCCGCTCTTTTCCTTTATATAAGAGAAGAGTGTCATCTACGTAAATGATATGTTTTGCCTTAACTTCAATGCACTGCAGGTTCTGTATGTACCTGTACCTGTTATACCATAGGTACAACGTAGGGCCAAGAATTGAGCCTTGCGGAATCCCTATGTTGACTGTTTTCGATTCACTACGTTCGTCTAAGTTTTTTGTTATATATTGACGTCCTAGAAGATAATTCCGAATGAACTCATTACTCTTCCCTCGAATACCATCTCCTTTAATCCTTCCAGCAATATTGAATGAACTACCGTGTCAAATGCTTTTTTTTAAGTCTATGAAGATCAAGGTGACATAAAATCCTTTATCAAGACCAATGCTGCAGTGGTATTGCTCTGTTCTTGGAAACCATATTGCTGTTTATTAAATTCACAGTATTTATACAAAAAATTTAAAATTCGATTGTTCATAACTTTTTCGAAAATCTTACTAATAGAGCTAACTAGTGCAGGAAAATTTTTCCTTTACGAGCCCGTACCCGAAAAAAAAAAAAAAAATTATCACTAAATCTGGCGATATTTTGAAATATATTGCCCTATGTTTCAACTCTGGGAAACCCTGAAATAAAAAGTTATAGCGTTCTGAAATTTCCATTTTTCCTTACCTTTTTGCAGTACAAAATTGCCTCCAAACTGTCATTGCGGTACAAAATTTGCCTTCAAAGTGACATTTCCCTGAGACCAGGGCTGCCATATTCAAACTTTTGTGGAATGAGTTCCACATCAAATTTCCATTTGAAAAGTTCAAATTTACGTACCTTTTCGTGCTCCAGGAGTCCAGGTGACACAAAAATAGCACGGAAAGGTACTTAAATTTGAACTTTTCAAATGGAAATTTGATGTGGAACTCATTCCACAAAAGTTTGAATATGGCAGCACTGGTCTCAGGGAAATGTCACTTTGAAGGCAAATTTTGTACCGCAATGACAGTTTGGAGGCAATTTTGTACTGCAAAAAGGTAAGGAAAAATGGAAATTTCAGAACGCTATAACTTTTTATTTCAGGGTTTCCCAGAGTTGAAACATAGCGCAATATGTTTCTAAATACCGAAATAATAAATGAAAAATATTTTTTTTTATTTTTAGGTTCGGGCTCATAAAGTCCAATATTACCCTAGTGCAATTGGTCGGTAGTTTTTGGGATCCCTGTTTGAGCCCGACTTAAAAATTGGCTTGATTAGCGAAGTCTTTAAACAGTGTGGAAATGAGCCGTCAGTCAGGTGAACATTTATTGCGTCAGAAAGAGGTCCCGATATAACTGTTTTGATGATTTTTAAGTCATTCGTCGTTATTCCATCAATACCTGGAGCTATATTGTTTTTCAAACCCGAAATAATTAATTCAACTTCCGTTTTATTAGTCGGGAATGGGAACCACGACTCTGTCACGACCGGACAGGTTTGCCTACAAAAGTTATGCGACTTGGCATTGTTTTTTAAGTCATCGGCCAAAATTGTCCCAATAGTTGTAAAATGTTCGTTCAATGTGTTTGCGATTAAGGCATGATCAGTAATTGGCCCAGTATCTGTATCCAGCACATGTATTCCGTTTGAATGCTTCGATTCATTTTTCCCCAAAGAATCCTTAATAATATTCCAAAATTTTCGTTGGTTCCCTTCAGAAGTTGCAAATCGGTGGTTGTAGTATTTTTCCTTAGCTAATCTTATCATTATTGTCGTCATATTCTTAATTTTTTTATATTCATATTTTAAGTTCGCATTATGTGGTTCTTTTATAATTTTTTTGTATGTCTTCTTTTTTTTTAGTTATTTGGTTCAGAATATCATTTGTGATCCAAGTATTGTTTCTTGTTCGTCTAGTTTTTGTTCTTGTCGAAATCTTTTGGCAGAATTTATTGCTGTTATTATTGCCTCAATTGAGTTTTCAGTTATGCTTCGAATATTTTGTTCCGTTGCCTTTATATATATATATTTATAATTTGGACCGCGGTTTCTACCATTTTCGTCTTTTTAAGTAGTGCGCTACTAATTGTTAAGGCTTATGATCCAGGTCAGGCCAGTCATTCAAATTCGTCTGGGTCGATTTTTTAAGTAGATAGTTGTTGGTACATACATGGTCTTTAAGAGTTGAAGAATGAGATGAGCATCTTGTTGGAATATTTTTATTAAGAATTTCAAAATTATTAGTCATAAGCATTTCACAGTAGTTTTGCGTCGTCAAACTGTCTTGCAGTATATCAATATTTGTGTCAGCTATTAATAAAAGTCTATTATATTTTGCGTAAATTGAGTCCAAGTGTTCAATAAAGATGCCGTCTGGTTCACCAGGAGATTTATAGAATGTTGCAATTTTGGAGAGAATATTGTTAATCTCTATCTCAATTATAGTAGTATTATAAGCCTTGTCAAGAATTGTGCAGAATTTCACACCGTCCCTTATATAAATTGCTGTACCTCCTCCACGCCCTGAATCTCTGCAGTTATGTATGGCGCTAAAACCGTTGATATTAAAAAACCGTACCTCATTATCATACAGTCAAGTTTCAACCAAGATAACAATCTGAATGTCAGCATTTTGTAGTAGGTGTGCTTCTAGGGTGGTCATCTTATTTCGTAGACTTCTTAGATTAGCATAAACAATTTTAAATTTGTCCATTATTTGTGTAAATTTAATTCAAATGTAAGATTTATTAGGTTACCTACTTTACTAAGTCACGAAGCATGTCTAAATCCTTTTTTATTATTGTTTGTTCATGCTCGTCTCTCCTAGTGTATACCTGGTTGTCTTTGGTCCATATGTACTTGAAGTTTTCGATCGTAACAATGTTTTTGCTTCTTTCAAAAGCATAGCTGTATACGGCGTAAGCTGTTCGGAAATAAATATTCTCTCATCTCTATTTATTTTTTTAGAGATTATTCCCGGTCCGTTGTGCTGTCGATAAACAGTTTCTTTGAATGCCTGCATAAAGTTGTTTCGAGTTGTCCGTCGTGTGAATCTCGCTATGATGGTGTTAGAAGGTTTTGTTCCGGTGCGTTGTCTGTAAACATTTTGCAAATCGAGTTCGGTGACCGCAGTACCAATTTCGTTTGCAATGTCCTGAACTATACCGTAGACATTCTCGTTCGCTCTTTCTGCTATGCCGTTGATCACAATGTTGTCGCGTCGCAATTCACGCTGGATGTTGTTCACATGTGACGTTAGCTGTGTTACATTTTCGGCTTTTAATTGTTTCATGTCGGTAATAGTAGAAATAATCTGCGCAGAGAATTCATGGAACTTGTTTCGTTTATCGCGACACCAAATTGCCGCGTAGCTAACAGTAGATCGTTAGCAACAGTAAATGGCCGGTGTTAGAAGTATATAAGAAAATGGCCGGTGTTAGAACTTGAAAATCATTAGGATCATTTGACATTGGTGTCAATGGCCTTGAATTTAAAATTGCTTCAATTTCTGTCATTACAGTGTAAAGTTTTTCAAAAGTAAGTGACTTATGTTGAATAACCGACTTTACAGCAGCTTCCCATAATCCACCCATGTGCGGCCACCTAGCAGGAATAGGCTCCCACACAATTTGACGAATATTACAAAAATGTTCGACATCTTGACAATGTTGCCGAGACTTTAATAACTGGAAAGCACCTGTAAAATTGGTTGCGTTATCAGAGTAAATATTTTTGGGTAGACCTCTCCTAGCTATGAATCTTTTCAATGCTCCAATAAACGACGCGGTAGTTAAGTCAGCAACAACCTCTAAATGTATGGCTTTTGTTGCAAAACACACAAAAACACAGACATATGCCTTATCTGGACGTTTTCCTCGTATTTTATGATGGATTGTTATAGGCCCTTAATAATCAATTCCTACTATATAAAATGGTCTAATTGCTAGCAATCTATCGCTAGGTAGATCTCCCATAAACTGATGAAGAACTCGAGGTTTCACTGAAAAACATCTCAAACAACTATTAACAATTTTCTTAGCCATTAATCTACCTCGTAGTGGCCAAAATCTTTGCCTAACTATAGCTAACAATTCTTGTGGACCGATGTGCAAATGATCCTTATGAATCTGAATCATTATTAGGTTCGTTATATAATAATTGTATGGCATTAAAACAGGATTTTGCTTCATAATTAATTTCCGCATTTTTAAGCCTACCTCCTACGCGTATAAGACCATCGTTATCTAACCAAGGCGCTAATGTTTTTAATTTCGATGAAACTTTAACTAATTGACCCTTTTTTAAATCTTTGATTTCATCAGAAAAATGTATAATTTGTGTTCGGCTAGTTATAAGTTTTAAAGCTTCTGATAGCCACAAAACTTGTGACTTATTATCAGTTTTATGTTTTAACCGATGGATAAATTTTAAAACATTGGCTACAACTGATTGCAAAAATTGAAAACTATTTCTGTGATTGATATGATCGAGAGAGTGATTATTTTCACAAGTAATTAATGCGGTTTTAATGTTCTTTAGTTCCGGTATTATATCTGAGTCTAATTCAGGCTCGTGAAATACATGTATTTCTTGTGATTTTTTTAAAATGAAGGACCATTTACCCATAAGGAGCACTTGGTAAACGCGATTGGCATCATCCCTCGTGAAACAATGTCTGCTGGATTATGATTAGTATTCACATACCTCCAATTGGTTGTATGACTTAAGTTCTGGGTGGCTTGAACCCGGTTTGCTACAAAGGTCTGTAACAATGAAACGTCAGTTTTCAACCATGCAAGAAGAATTGTTGAATCAGTGTAGTAATACACTCCATCAATTTCGATTTGTAGAGATTTTGATACTGTATTTAATAATTCAGAAAGTAATTTAGCGGAACATAACTCAAGCCTAGGAATTGTAAGTAATTTAATTGGAGCGACGCGTGATTTGGCACAAGCTAATCGAACTTGAACCGTCCCATTTAATTGAATACATTTCGCGTAAACTACTGCACCATATGCTTGTTGAGATGCATCGCAGAACCCGTGAAGTTCAACTATTTTTGCATTTGCAGAAAGGACTTGTCGAGGTAATCTAAAACCTTTTAATGCGTTCAGCTCTTCCTTGAATTTAATCCATTTATCTTTAATTATTTCTGGAAGGTCATCATCCCAACCAACTTTTAACTTCCATAATTCTTGCATAAAAACTTTAGCTACAACTATAACAGGATTTATTATTCCTAATGGATCATGTAATCGTGCCGTTTCCGATAAAATGACTCTTTTCGATATTTTCTTGGAGCTGTCTGAGTTTACCTTAATCGAAAATTCATCGGAAGAAACCAACCACAACATGCCTGGTATTTTGATGATCTCAGGATTTTCTTGACTAAAATCTAATTCCATCTCACATTCATCGCGAGGGAAACTAGCTAACAGTGCTGGATGATTTGCACACCATGTACGAATTGGGAAGCCAAACTTAGATAAGCAGATTACCAATTGACGTTGAATCCTTACCAAATCATCTAAGTTATCGGATCCGGTCATAACGTCATCCATATAGAAATCTTGTTTAATGACTCGTGAAACTACTGGATTTATATTTTCACTGAGATCAGCGCACCGTTGCAAACATTTTACGGCTAAATATGGAGCAGCCGAAGTACCGTAGGTAACGGTTTTTAATTTATAAATCCGTAAAGCTTCGTGTTGATTCCAATGCCAGACAGTTAATTGTAGTTGTTGATCAGATTCCGTTATCCATATTTGCCGGTACATCTTCTCAATATCACCTGAAAAGACATAAGTGTGTTTACGAAATCTAAGCATAATGTTGAAGAGATCATCCTGTAGTTGTGGACCTGTAAATAGAATGTTATTTAGTGATATGTTATTCGATGTCTTTGCAGACGCGTCAAACACTACTCTTAGTTTTGTGGTAGAACTTTCAGGTCGTAGCACACAATGGTGAAGTAAAAAATAATGGTCGGCTAGAATCTCCTTTTCCTTAACTTCCTCCATATGTTGCATCTCTAAGTACTTCTTCATAAAATCATGATATTGATCCTTTAAATCGTCTGATCTCTCTAACTTTCTTTCTAATACGTAGAAGCGTCGAACAGCTAATGCTCTTGAATCACCTAAATTGGAGGGATTAACTGAAAATGGCAAGCTTACTACTAATTTTCCTTCTTCAGTTCTAACAACCGTTTTATCAAAATGTTCTTCACATTGTTTATCAGCTTGACTTAAAACCTTTTCCGAAATATATTCGATTTCCTCTCTTTCAAAAAACTTGCGTAAACTTTTTTCTAAATACATATCACTTTGTGTCATCATGCCACAATAATAACTGTGTCTAGGGACGGAGAATGCTCCACTCAAGGTCCACCCAAATCTTGTTTTTTGGAGACTAACTTTATTATTACCTACCTTTAATTGTTTTGGAAGAATTATTTCATTATATAGCTCTATTCCCAGCAGCAAATTTACTTTTTCCGGTAAATTAATTGTGGGATCAGCTAACTTTATATTTCGGGGAATATCTGAAAGGTCAACTTCTCGGCTTGGCTGATTTGAAGATGATATCGCTGGTAAGACAAACGCCTCTAAATTAGTTTCAAACTGCATATCATTTGAAGCTATTTTGATATTTATTTGCTTGTTAGCGTTAGCCGCTTTCCCTGCAATCCCTTCAACTGTTAAGTAACATTTTCTTGAATTAATACCCAAATTGTGATTCATTCGTGAAGTTATGAAGTTTAATTGGGAACCTTTATCTAACAACGCGCGACAATTAATCCAACTTCCATCAACCTTCTGAATTTTTACTCTTGCTGTCTCGAGAAGCACATGCTTATCACCTCTCTTAACTGCATCCTGAATTGTAAATGATGAATTTCCCTTTGTTTTCTCATCTTCTATCTTGAATGAGTCTGCAACTTTCTCCTTAGCAAAAATTTGATTTAATTTTTCTTCGTGCAATAGCGTATTATGCTTCCTATTGCATTTCTGGCATGTTTTCTGACTTTTACAATCTGCCACATTATGTCCATAGCTTAGACAGTTAAAACAAAGCTTGTTTTCTAGCACCTTTTTTCTTCTTTCACTATTCGATAATTTTCTAAAACTCTCACAACCTGATAAAGTATGTTTTTCCTTGCACCCGATTGTGCAGAACTTCTGACCGATAGTAAAAGCAGAATCTTTTGATTTGTTTCCCACAGAAACTTTGTTTGGCTTTAAATGCTTCCCTGCTATTTCTAGTGCAACAAATTGTTGTTCAATGAAACTCAAGATACTATCAAATCCCTTAATTTCCTTAGGATTTTTTAAACTCTGTTCGTATCTTTGTCGTGAGTTGTCATCCATTTTTCGGAGAACTACGTAATGTAAAAATGCTTCCTTCCACTCATAATCGGAAAGATTAATCGTGTCAATAGCTCTTACGGCCGAGATGACTGTTTCGTGGAGACTCTTATACGCACCTCTTAGAGTATAATAGAGATGACATACGGGTAACCAAAAATGAAGCCCGAAAAAAGTTGTTTAAACATGTGTTAGTTTATGATAGCAATGGCGTACTAGTATTGCAATTTCGAAAAGTTGGGGGCAAACAAATTATGATATGAAAATTGCCCATTTATGTGTCTCTATAATATGAACATATGTATGTACTTATTAATATATTGTGAATATACATTACCATTTACAAAATAAAAAGTATGACCGCATATGTTCCCATGGTGTCTATTATACAAGAACTTACGCATAGCTATGAATAGGATTATAGGATATGGAAAGGATGTAAATAAGAAAAAGACGAAGTTTTATTACAAATTTAAATTAAATATATTGATATCTTAAGCAAAATGGAATATACAACTTTTCGTCGATAGAAAAGCGTTTGACAAAAATTCACAAAGAGTCACAAAGTGAAGAGGCTTAAACCTAAATTAAAAAAAAAATGCCTTAAACTAAGTTAAATGTTGCTTAACATAGGAAATTTATTTGGAATGAAGAGAAAAATGAATTAATAATAATAAATATGCGAGTATCCCTCAAGATCCCAAACACGCCTAACGGTCGAAAAAGTTTCGTTACACATCTTTGTAAAACAGGATCTATTATTTATTATGTGTATTTATTATCCTTTAAAATGCACGAGTTTCGTAAATAAATTTCTGTAGTAAATGTAATGCTCACTTTCTGTTTTAGCGATATGTTTTAGTCTAATCGTTAAGTATTTAACTACTATACAATTAATTAAAACAAATCTGTGACCGTCTATTGGACCTGTTTCAAAGTTATGTAATATCAAATGTTTAAAAATGTTGGAATTGTAAGCATCTGGTATTGCGGCGTTCTTAACCGTTCGATATAAGCTTTTCGGATCTGAGTACCTATAGTTTCTAATTAGTTTTTCTACAATTTCACAAATTTTAATAACGTCCTTTGACGGATATTCTAAGCCCCCGCGATTTTTTTGCTCAATTAGAGAAAACATAAAATCACTTCTAGAACCTGACAAAGAAGATACACATTTCTCACATTGTAATCTCCTTTTAAGATGTCTAACAACGAAACCGGAAACATATTCAATCACCTTTTCGACAAATTCTGACAACTCAATGGGTATTTGAACAGCATCTAAATATTCATGATGCTCTTCCTGTAAGGTAATCTCGTTTTCGATAATAATTCTAGGGTCCCTTAGAGAAGCTACAAGAGGTGGATTTAAAATACTTATATTTTCTAAGGATATGCAATTTCCTAACCCACTCTCACTTAGTTGACCATGTGATAAGTCTTTTGTAACCTGCCGTTGGGTTATTGTTAAACCCAAGACGACTTCGAATCTTACAAAAAAAGAGTTCAATATGGTCTTGGCCGATTCTATATAGTGGAATTGATTGTAAAGAACTATCGTTTTCAACGTATTTTTCATACAGTTTTACAGTGTTTTGCAGATCTTTTAGAAATCCAATAAAACCTACTTTTCTTCTGCTTTGTAAAATTAAAGTGCCATCTGAAAGTCTTAGCTTATTCAAATATGCCGTAAATTCGTAAACAAAATTTCTAATATCTGCAATATTTTCTTTGCAAATCGCTTTTTTGAACCCATATAATAGAGAACTACGTGAATTCAATATATCAAAAGCAATATTTACATATTTGATGAATGTGACGGTACCTGATGAAGATTTAAAATCGGCCAAATTGAGCACGGTACTACAGTATTCAATTCCGTCTGCTACAGATTTACTTAAGGTCTGTTAAGACAGTCGAACTTTCATTTTCTGTTTAAAAAAATTGATATGGGCTTTTTTAAGTTTATTCCCTAAGCGAAGACCTTCCGTTTCTTGCAGCTCCTGAAGCTTCCTAACAAAATCCCAACTAATTATTCTGCCATGAGCATCGAAAAATGGACCAGTTTCAGCTAAGGAGTTTCTAATTAATTTAATCATATGTGGAGGATCGAGAAAAACAAAGATATCCGTATTTCTATGGGAGAATTTGTAGTAGTCAACAGTTTGAAGTCGTTGCAGTTGACAACCGAGGAGAGAGGCCATACTAATATTAGAATGGGCTCCATCAAATGTAAGGGAAATAACTTCTACACCTACGCCCTGTAAAAGATCTAGACATTGCATTACTAGATTTTGTTTCTGATCCCCTCTGAGCGAATTCACGAAAAAATAACCAAGTGGTAGCTTCCAAGTTTGGTTAATAGATAATAACATGAAAACAAGAGCCTCTGAGGCCGCCATTTGTGGATTATCTTCTGTACCACCAAAGGTTACGTAACCGTAAAAAGAACCACCGTCGAATTCCGTATGACGACGAATATACACTTCATCAAGAGAAAGTGCGCAAAAAAGTTTTTTATCAGCAGATAACTTTTTCAAAGAATCGAATGACTCTCCTGTGAAACCAGGTCTACCATCTACGGTTTGATACCATCTACTAATCGTTCTTGGATGCGGTAAACAACAATTAAATCTCTGCCTAACATATTCATACGCTTTGGGTGAAATATAATTTAAATTTAAGGCGTATTTTCGAAGATTTGCTGAATATTTCATTTTGTGTTTGGGATTTTTAACTTTATGTTTCAATTTTGAAAATAATTCATTATTCAAAGAATTTTTTCCTAATATTTCGCAATTACTGTGAATTGGAATTCATCGGCAGTAAGTAAATTTTTTTTTTTTAGCATATTATACATTTGCCTTAAATTTACAACTTTTTTAACCAACCTTCTCGTTTTCTGTTGACTAGTCCTTTTCTTTCTCCTTTCCATTTTCATGACTCTCTTCAGCACTAGGAAGCGCCGCTTATATTTTATTGTCGCTTTATGGTCAGTGTTCTCTGCACTGGAAGATGATGACGTTTTTAATAGCCTATAGAGCGGTGTTGTTTTAACCTAAAATCAATTGAATGAAAACAAATTTATTTAAACCCTACAAATATGGTTTGATATTTTCGATCTTGTTTAAGCTTAGTACTAAGTAGAAACGAAACGAAATTTTGTGTCGAAACAGGCTCGAACGAACAATTTATATTGGAAATTGAGTTCCGCTTCCTGCTAGTAAATACCAAGCTTTAGACAACCATAAAGTTAAAAAGTTAAACTTAACTTTCCTATCATTTTCCCAAATGCTTGTAATTTCAGTGCGTTCGGTGTTCCGGTTAGTTTTTAAATAAGAAGGAAAAAATAATGTTATGCAAATTTTTAATCTTCCTTGTAATTTACGATAATAAGCTTGTAGTATTTAATAATAAACTTCAAAGTATTCAGTCTGAATATTTTCTTTCCATGAAACAGATTGATTTTAAAGAATAAACTATTTATACAATAATAAATAAAAAAAAAAAAAAATTTCACAAGCGAAGTTCTTAAAGTTTAAATATTGTGAGATTTATTGTAGTTCGCTGTGTCTTCTAATATTCATTACATTACGTAAATATAACTTCGCGAATTTTGTATTATTAATATTGAAAAAAGAAAAGGTAATTTTTAATCAATATGAATAGGTTAAGAAATGAATGTTTTGTATAACTTATTACCCGTTCTGTTCCGGGTAATTTTTCTGGGCGACCGGATAGGATTCAACACAAAAAAAAATTGCTCTTAGTCTTGAACCGGGAACTCCCAGTTCGAAGGCTAAAGTTCTTACCACTCTGCTGTGGGTGTTATCTACTAATTCTTCCTATCCTCCGGTTACCAGCTTCACCTGCGCCGACTACGCTCAGTCGAAGTAAGGGAGGTTTCGGAGACTGCTCTCGACGTTAAATAAATTGAGTAATAATACAATGGGCGCCACCTAATCTTTACGGGAGATTAGGAAACCTCCTCCTACGTAATGAAAACGCACTTCGTAAACTTTACAGCAAAATGTAATTCACTCGAAATTACCGCAAATATGCAAGAAAGATAAAAGGAACTTGCTGTTTCGGAAGGTTTTTTTTTCCACTGGGAACCTCTTCGTCCTCCGGAGGTTTTCTACTTCGCTGATAAAAATGCGAGCCTATTAGGGATGGGGAAAAGTACAATACCTCGCTTTATTTTTCCTACTTTTATTTCGGCGTGCACTCTGACTTCACCGTTCGAACCTCGTTAAATCCACTCCGCCAACAATCCAACGGTTTTTCCTCCAGATCCGTTGTCCTTTTATCCTCCACTCCTCAAATCTTCTTTCACCGCAATATAACTGCTGGAATATATCTCGATATCGAATAACTGCCACTAACCGCCAAGCTCTAGTTCAACCGACAAGAGAACCCCGCGCAAATTCCGCGCGCACCTTAAATACGCATCGAAGCCTTCCCTAATTTCGTGTTTCATTTCCTCGTAGTTCATATTTCTCCTACTTCGTACTTCGTTCCCTTTCGCCGTAAAACGGCTGGCAATGGCTGACTTCGCTGTCTGACAGATCAGAAAATAAACATGTCATGTGACGTTCTCCGGAAGCTGGTTCCAGTTTTCCTGCCTGTTTTCAATTAATATCAAACGTCAATCCGTTCCGAGATTGACTACCAGAAGTCACGCGAAAACCAACCTTAGGTTCGTTTGGCTACTTTTGTTGTTTGTTGTAGGAACTGGAACCACTTCCGAAACGGTATCGCCTCCATTAGACGTTAAACAAAATTAATTCAAAAAAATACAATTTCATTTTTCCCCCAGATGAAACCTGCGCTGGAACGCCCACATCTAAGCACGCACTTCTCCTCAACTCTGGCTGCTCATTGGTCGCACGCATCCTTGACTGAGCCAGGTGCCCTTGTCCTTCCTTCACTTCCCAATTCTAACCTTGAAAGAAAGAGGGTTTAAGTGAGGGTAACACAAAGTTTACTTGCCGCACATTTAACACGTAACAACTCCACTATCACCTCCTAGAAAATTTCTTCTATTAAGAAATTTTCCATTTAAACACATCATGATCGAACCATGATCCAGGATATCGACAACGCTACAACAGACATTAAACTTCACAGACCAACGTCAAACGAACCCAGAACAAACAGAAACCCAAACCCTATAACCAACACAAAATATTAAATTTTCCAATCGACTGACATTATCCATTTTCATTTGGGTGATATGGCTTCAAGTCCTTCACGTGCCAGGTACCCTTCTCGACTCCTTTATCGTCCATCAATACGTACGTGTGGGCCGATGTACTTCTGGCTATTCTAAAAGGCCCCACGTATTTGGGCCCTAGACTGGCAGCATAATAATTTGCCGCATTAGACAGTGCAAAATTCTGGCGCCATACCAGTTCATTCGGTAGAAATTCAACCTCCCGACGATGCGCGTTGTATGACTCTTTCGCTTTACTGGAAGCCATACTCATTTTCCGTATGACATCGTCACGTAGAGTTTTTAAGAATTCCATGCGCTGTAAATACCCTTCCACTGAAGACTCTGATATTTCTTCGAAACCTTCCGCGGGCATTCCCTCCATCGATCACCATCTCCCTACCGAAATTGATTAAATATGGCGTTGCTCCTAGGACCTCATGCTCTGACGTACGGCACACGCAACCTTTGCTAAGTGGGTATCCCACATACGGTGATTCTCCGACACATAGGACCTAAGGGTTGTCTTGACGATCTGGTTCATTCTTTCTGCAGGATTGGCCTGAGGATGATAATGAGCAGTATAACATACGGTTGTTCCATAAGAATTAAGAAGAGCTCGAAAATCCTTACTAATGAACTGCGATCCATTATCACAAATAAGAATCTTCGGAACTCCGAACAATAAAAACACGTCGCGCTCGATTGCCCGGCAAATACCAGGGGTAGTGGCTGAACGCAAGGAAAACAACAAGGGAAATTTACTAAAGTAATCTACCACCGTCAAAATGTACGTATAACCACTAGACGATCGAGGTAGAGGTCCGATTAGGTCGAACGATATCATTTCCCATGGTCGATTGGCACCTTTCCGCTTAGACATCAAGCCAGCCATTTTTTCCGTTCCGGTTTCACACCTTGGCATATTTGACATCCCCGAACGTATTTAGCTGTGTCCGCCTTCATCTTGGTCCAGTATACCCTCGCCGCCAACCGAGCAAAAGTTTCATACACCCCCATGTGACCCGCTAAGGCATTATCGTGACATTCTACCAATAAATCCTTCCTTGCGCACTTCGGTGCTACCCATTTCCACTCGTCACCTTCCTCACAAAGGCCGGGATAACGCAGTTTTACCCGTTTAAATAGTTTTTTGCCTTGGACTCTCCAATCCGGAAAAGTCAGAGGATCTTCCTGCACCTTGCCTCTCATCTGATCTACCCACGGATCGCTCGTTACAACACTCAAAGCAGACAATTGTGGTACCGTACGCGACAACATGTCAGGAACGACATGGTCCCTACCCTTGCGATGAACGATTTCCATATCGCATTGTTGCATACGCACCGCCCACCTAGCTAAACGCCCACAGGGGTCCTTCAAGTTTGATAACCACACTAAAGAGTGATGATCAGTAATCACTGTAAATTTTGCTCCTTCGAGATAGGGACGTAGCTTCTCAACCGTCCAAACTTCAGCCAGGCATTCCTTTTCCGTGGTTGTATAGTTTCGCTCCGATTTGGTTAAGGACCGGCTTAGGTACGCAACCACCTTCTCTCCTATCTCAAAACTCTGCGTCTGCACGGCTCCGATACCGAAATTAGACGCGTCAGTCTGCACCACAAACGGTCGATCGAAATCCGGGCATGACAAAATCGGGGCTGAAATCAAACACTCTTTGGCCTCGCGGAAGGCTTTTTCACATACCTCTGACCAAACAAATTTGCAATTTTTCTTTAGAAGTTCGTTCAGTGGTTTGGTTAGCTCTGCGAAATTCGGAACGAAACGTCGGTACCATGATATGGTCCCCACGAAGCTACGCACTTCCTTCACGCACTTTGGAGCCGGTATGTGGACAATGCTCTCCACCTTGTCCGGGTCCACATGTAGTCCGTGAGCATCCACCACATATCCCAAATACTTCAGTTGGGTACGACCAAATTTGCATTTCTCAGGGCTCACTCGAAGATCTGCCTTCACCAATCTATTAAGCACCTCCTCCAAAACCTTCAGGTGTTTCTCAAAATCTTGAGTCACGATAATAATGTCGTCTAGATAAACAAAAGCGTGCGGTTCCAAATCCGCTCCCAAAACACGATCAACGAGACGTTGCCAAGTCACCGGAGCATTGTGAAGCCCAAAAGGCATCCTCTTGAATTGGAACAACCCTCGGCAGGGTACAGTAAATGCCGTGATAGGTTTCGATTTTTCCTCCATCGGGATTTGCCAGTAGGCGGACTTAATATCCAGAGACGAGAGGTACTTCGCATTACGAAGCTTGTCTAGCGTGGCCGAGACGAAAGGCAAAGGGTAAGCGTCCCGTTCTGTAACCTTATTAACTTTTCGAAAGTCGACGCAAAAACGGAACTTCCCATCCTTTTGCCGCACCAACACGATCGGCGATGCCCACGGACTCTGTGACGGCTCGATGACACCTTCCCCCAACATAGACTTTAACTCCGCGTCGACTTGTCGTTGTACGGCTGGGGAGATGCTATAATGCCTTTGTTTAATGGGATCGGCCGTAGTCTTTATCTGGTGCTCCACTAAGTGCGTACAACCTAATCCACCTGGCATTGTACGAAATAACTTGGTTGTTAGTTCGTTAATGAGTTGAACTTGTTGAGGTGTTAAATCCGAAGGGTATACTATAGGTTCAAGAGCGGCTAAGCTTCGCGAGTAGGTTGAAAATTCCCAACTATTAAGACTAAGGTCGGGCACAATTCCGAATTTTGACCAAAAATCCGCTTCTAAAATAAGCGTTTGCGGCAGTGATGGAACTACCAGCGCGTCCATCAAATCCACTTTGTCTTTTACGCAAAAAGGAACTACTATCGTGCCCAACACACCCACCCCAGAACCATCCGCCAACGCTACTGAGGACACGTTCGTGCTACCTACGTTAAATCCTAGTCCTTGCAGGGTATGCCAGCCTTCCCTTCCTACAATCGTCCGTGATGAACCCGAGTGCAACAGGCCTAGCATCGTAATCCCATACACTGTTACCCGCAGGTACGTCCGATTGTCACCAGAGCCACGCTCGAGGGCATAATCGACATGGACACGATCTAACTCCCCACAGACGTTGGAATCAGATTCCACTTCACTCACCGCCTCGATTAGAGCACCCCCACTAGTCTTGAGACCATCTTCCTCTGTATTATCATTCCGACCCTCAGTATGATTCCCCTCTACGATAGAAACATCTTCCATACTGAACCCAATCTCTTCAACGATACTGTCCTCGTCCGAGGAATTTTTGTCCACGTTGAGTACACACTCATCATTACTCCGCCCACTAACAGCCAACTTACTTATTGTATTGAGCCCAATCTTATCAATACTACTCCTCACCGCGGAGAAACCTTCATCCATATTGACCTCACACTCATCAATACCACGCTTCTCGACCAAACCGCTCGTACCCCTATTGAGGCCACACTCATCAATATTGGCACTTCCATCTCTTCCTCCGCTTGAGGGAGATAAAATTACATGGGAATTCATTGCTCTGCCGTGCCCTGAATTCCCTGCTCTTTTCCCGAACAATTCGTGCAATTCCTACGGATGACATTCTCCATACCACAACCATAGCAACGTCTCGGCTGACGACAACGATTTGCCAAATGTCAGTCACCGTTGCAGTTAAAACATTTGAACGATTTATCTGGTGCTCCTGTTTGGTTGCTACGGTCTACCTGACTATTTTGTCCACTAGATGTTCCAATTGTGAGCACGGACTGTTGACAAACCTGTTGACTAAATTGAGCATTAACGACCTCAACATAAGCTAGATCAGGTTCCAACAGATTCATCTGTTTCTTTGAGTGCGGTGGTACGTAGCTCGCAACATTGTAGCGAGTAGCCTCCAACTTCCTTCCTACATTCACTAGATGTTCGATTGAACCGATCTCCAAGAAAGCTAGTTGTGTCGAATAGAACGGGGCTAAATTCTTCCTAATAAAGGAAAGATTCGTCCCTTCGTTGAAAGGCACATCTAATCGCCCAAACAGCCGTAGCATAACGCTAACAAACATGCCAATACTTTCATTTACACCTTGAGTCCTATGGCGAATTTCCTCCAGCAACCTATCGTTATAACCAGGAGGTCGGAATTCTTGCTTCAGGTTGTACAGCAAACCTGACCAATTCTTAATAAACGGCTTATTCGCCCGCAGCCAAATCAATGCACTCCCTTCAAATAGATCGACGGCCGAGTTATATAAATTCACGAAAGAGCATCCTCTCGCCTCCCTTAACTCTTCCACCCTCTCCAGGAAGCAACTAAGAGACTCCCCTGAATTACCCGCGAATTTTACGCCCCATTTGTATACCGGAACCGAAGACTTCCCTCCCGTCTCTTCCATGTTCGACTCACTCTCTTTCGCAGCAATTCCCGTCCTTACCTGCCCTTCTTTCCCAGCCAACTCTAAGTTCAGAAAATCTACTGACTCCTCTGTTTGATTCGGATTCGCTGTCTTGGGAGACGAAGCATGCTTTGGTCCGATTATGTTGTCCAACATATCGCTAATTCCTGCAACATCATCATCTTCTTTCGCGGCTTTGTCGTCCAGTTCCACCAGGATATCGGCAATCTTGCGCCGCACATCTGCCACATAATCTTAGCAGTCCGGATTCGAATCCAAACCGTTTGTAATCCGCCTCACCACCCAACATGCCTTCGTGTCTACTTTCATGAACTCTGAAGAATTCTCCTTCCCCCCCCCCCCCCCCCCCCCCCCCGAATTTCGACAAGAGTTCACGAATCTCTATCAAATTTGCGTCTTTCGCCTCTTTGTCCTCCTCCACCGAGAATGGATATTCTCGACGTGTAAAACTCGCGGAACGTTTTAAAGTCGATCGGAGTTTCTTCCGCATCTCATCCACGGTCTTGCCTTCAAAGCCCAACACCGCCAACTCATACTTCAATTCCTCCGCAGACAGCCTGTTAATGTCCATACTTAATAACAATGATTAAAAAAAATATAAAAAACAATTTTATTCGCTACTCTTTTATTAGAAGAATATCCTTAAAATATTGAAATCTTCGACAATTCAATTCTAATTTATTATTTCCACTTGTGTTTTTCCAATTACGCAATCGCTTGTAATCCGTCGCGCTGATTCGGTTTATTGTACACCTAACCAAACAGAAATGATTAATTATTGGTTCGAAATAAAACAATGTATGCCCGAACTGCAGAAAAAAATAATTTAAAAATAAACTCACCGGTATTGAACCCGAGCCAAACCTACCGTAACACAAATTATCCACTCTATTTGGCCATTAGGCTATCGAAGCAGACAAGTTAAGTATTTCTATATTATAGCAGCTTTTCCGAAATTCCGATCTACAACAAAAAAAAAAAAAAATTAAATCGAACAGTGAATTTAAGCACTTCTAGAGCAGCGAAAAGAACCGGAATCACAAATTTTTGAAGTTATTCACCTTTCCAAAGTTTGAAACTGTCACGATTTTAGAGCTGCGAAAAGAAACGGAATCCCCAATTTTCAATTTAACCGCTTTTCAATATTCGAAACTGTAAAAGACCAAATTCCTGAGTTGCACGAAACGAAATTTTTGAATTCAAAACTCGAAACTTTACTCTTCCGTTAATTTAACCGACCGTAATAACACAAAACCAACAAAAAAAAATATATATAATTATCACGTTGTGCGCCAATTATTACCCGTTCTGTTCCGGGTAATTTTTCTGGGCGACCGGATAGGATTCAACACAAAAAAAAATTGCTCTTAGTCTTGAACCGGGAACTCCCAGTTCGAAGGCTAAAGTTCTTACCACTCTGCTGTGGGTGTTATCTACTAATTCTTCCTATCCTCCGGTCACCAGCTTCACCTGCGCCGACTACGCTCAGTCGAAGTAAGGGAGGTTTCGGAGACTACTCTCGACGTTAAATAAATTGAGTAATAATACAATGGGCGCCACCTAATCTTTACGGGAGATTAGGAAACCTCCTCCTACGTAATGAAAACGCACTTCGTAAACTTTACAGCAAAATGTAATTCACTCGAAATTACCGCAAATATGCAAGAAAGATAAAAGGAACTTGCCGTTTCGGAAGGTTTTTTTTCCACTGGGAACCTCTTCGTCCTCCGGAGGTTTTCTACTTCGCTGATAAAAATGCAAGCCTATTAGGGATGGGGAAAAGTACAATACCTCGCTTTATTTTTCCTACTTTTATTTCGGTGCGCACTCTGACTTCACCGTTCGAACCTCGTAAAATCCACTCCGCCGCAATATAACTGCTGGAATATATCTCGATATCGAATAACTGCCACTAACCGCCAAGCTCTAGTTCAACCGACAAGAGAACCCCGCGCAAATTCCGCGCGCACCTTAAATACGCATCGAAGCCTTCCCTAATTTCGTGTTTCATTTCCTCGTAGTTCATATTTCTCCTACTTCGTACTTCGTTCCCTTTCGCCGTGAAACGGCTGGCAATGGCTGACTTCGCTGTCTGACAGATCAGAAAATAAACATGTCATTTGACGTTCTCCGGAAGCTGGTTCTAGTTTTCCTGCCTGTTTTCAATTAATATCAAACGTCAATCCGTTCCGAGATTGACCACCAGAAGTCACGCGAAAACCAACCTTAGGTTCGTTTGGCTACTTTTGTTGTTAACGCGTAGATCCTCGTCCAAACTGTGGTTCGTGATTCACCCCATCAGCTACCGGAATTTACCTACGGTAGCTGATCATGTAGGGATTCAAATTGACCGCTGTCTCAACATTAAATGGAACTCGTTCTGTGATCGGTGTACAGTCATTGCGTGGTTGGCCAGAACGATAAAGTCGGAGGATGGAGGAGGAAATCGTCCGCGACTTCTCCAAAACTTTTCCCTCTCCCCAGCAGGCTGCGGTTCCGGCTTCATGGCTCTATCTATTCACGACGGAAGACGTAGAGGTACCCATATTATGACATACAAGGAACTGGAACCACTTCCGAAACGGTATCGCCTCCATTAAGCCTAGTACTGTGCTCCGAGCGAAACGAAACGAACTGTCAAAGTTCATATAAAAAAAATGGAATTTTCGTTGACATTTCACCGACGAAATATTTCGTTCGTTTTGCAGTACTGTGTTCGGGGACGGAATGGACATTTGCCGTAGTCACTAATAGATGGCGCTCGTGGCGATTTCGTTTCGTTTTTAATGGTACCGGAGGCTTTTTAACAAGCGAAATAATTGACAACTCAAAATTTTCAATAGTTCGCTGTCAATTCAGTGAGTTGGTGCTCGGGAAATTTTGTGTGAGCAATATTTTGTTGTGTTATGTGCCGGAATAGTAATTACTTGACATTTTTTTAATATTTTCAAATTTCGCGCGTGTTTTTATCAAAGACATCTAGTAGCGAACGGTGTAGAATATTTCACTCCGCTTCGAAGGTGACTTTTTCGTTCGTGTTCGTTTCGCTGAACACAGTACTAGGCTTTAGACGTTAAACAAAATTAATTCAAAAAAATATAATTTCATTTTTCCTCCAGATGAAACCTGCGCTGGAACGCCTACATCTAAGCACGCACTTCTCCTCAACTCTGGCTGCTCATAGGTCGCACGCATCCTTGATTGAGCCAGGTGTCCTTGTCCTTCCTTCACTTCCCAATTCTAACCTTGAAAGAAAGAGGGTTTAAGTGCGGGTAACACAAAGTTTGCTTGCCGCACATTTAACACGTAACAACTAACTATCAAATTAAGGTTTGAGCTGAAGTGGCTTTTTTTCTGTTAAATTAGAATCATCAACTATTACTAGAATTGGTTAAACTTTGAAAGAATATACATGTATTATTAAAATTTTAATAAATGTAAAAACAAGGTGTCGGGTTCAACAATAAGGTATGATATTCAGAGTCGGCTTTCTTTCGATTGAATATTTCCACTTATACTCGTATTCAAATTTGTGATATTTTCATTTTTCCAAGAAACTCGACAATCGTCGTGGCAAAAAGATTATGTGCAAAGTCTACTTTTTGGTAGCTTTTAATGTGGAAAATTTGAGGGGGGGGGGGTTATATTTATCCGATCCCGCTTCCTGGCTATTTGCCGCGCCACTCTTAACAGCCGCGTTTAGCATATATTTTTTTTTGCAAAAGCAGAGTACCTATCATAGAAAACAAGGTCATTTATAGAATCATCTGTGAAAAACACGAAGATACAAGAGGAAGAAGGTGTACAGTACGAAGCTGGAATGGGAGACTAGCCGTAAGTTCATGTTGTACCTATCAAAATCTTTAAACGTATTTTTCTCGAAACTATGTTTTTAGTCATGGTCGGCACCATAGAGCTATATATATAATGGAGATAGCGTGCAGCGACTTTTTTGAAGCCGGTGGTTTTCTCGCAAAGGACCGGCGATATTCACTATGCTACTATCAGCATCTTACTCACATATATGTTAATCCCCGGTATTGAAAAGAAAAAAAGCCCAACCTTTAAATACTAGGCTAATATTTGCATTTCACTGCCACCGGGCATGACACGCTCCATACAAAAACAGTCGCTTAAACTTGAAAATGCTTCACAGTGCTTTATACAGAAACGGCGCTGTGCGATCTCCGTTAGTTATAGCTCTATGGTCGGCACGATAACTCAATCAATTTCCAATATTTTTCACTCTCTAGCAGACTACTGGTCCTAAATGGCGTGTCCATAGTTCACAGAAAATTAACTTTCCAAACTCACATAGAAAATACTTGCGAAAATTTTCCACATTAAAAGCTACCAAAAAGTAGACTTTGCACATCATCTTTTTGCCACGACGAGCGATTGTCGAGTTTCTTGGAAAAATGAAAATATCACAAATTTGAATACGAGCGTAAGTGGAAATGTTCAATCGAAAGAAAGCCGACTCTGTGAATATCATACCTTTTTGTTGAACCCGACACCTTTTTTTTACATTTTTTAAAATGTTTTTTTTTTTATATATATCACTTCTTTTTGTTGCCTGTTGATAACATTAACAACAGAGCTAAACGTTATCTGACTTGAGAAATCGCAAATACTCCACAATCTTTATTGTTTTGTTGTTGCTGTACTTTAGGGAATTTCACTTTTTTCATATCGATGTGAGGAAAAAGCTTCCCGATGAACATTTTGATCTCTTTGCATAGACCGTAGTTGGCAGAATCGTATACAAAGACGTTTTTACAATCGAAATAGCTACAAACCCAATGACCAATATCCTCCTCATCATTTTCTGGTGGTGGAATGAAGACGAATTGAATATATGCTTCATTCATCGGGATAGATTTGATACCGTCAGCCAACAAACACATTTGTGGTGGTTGCGGCAGTGGAAAATCAGTTAATTTATCAATCATCCCAGAAAAATGAAAAATGTGTGAATCTTCAAGAGGTCCAGATCTGACAATTTCCATGTCTTCTGCTGTAAGATTGAAGAACCGCCAATCATTAGAATCCATATCTTTTGAAATTGCTTGTCTAAATAAAGCCTGATTGATAAAAATAAACGAATTTTACTGCGATGACAACGAACAGTTAATTCAAAGACAATCTGTTAAATTAACTAAATAAACAAATTCGCAAATTCTCAACGAAAATAGGTCAACTATTTCGGATTTTTAAGAAATTTAGCATCAACGAGTTTGCACTCGGATCTCTGAGTATCAACGATTTTACTACAATGACAACAGTTAGTTCAAAGACAATCCGTTTAATTAACTAAATAAACAAATTCGTTAATTCTCAACGAAAATAGTTCAACTATTTCGGATTTTTAAAAAATTGAGCATCAACGAGTTTGCACTCGGATCTCTGAGCATCAACGAGAAGTATCTCGGAGCAATTATGATGACGGGCGAGATCCGAATCTGAAATAATCAAAAATTATTTTTTTTTCCTTTTTTTTTTTAAATCAACTTGAACTCCCGTCATATGAGCACATTGTTTCTTCATTCACATTCACATGAAAATGGTTGTATTTTGTAAAATAATAAAAAAAATAATGTAAACAAATGTAAACCGTAACCGAAAAAACGTCAGAAAAGAAGTAAATAATCGCGAATACGTATTTAGTGCCGAGATGCGATAGCCTGCAGTTCAATTTTCGAAATTTACGTTCGACACTTCTATTGTTATTGTCACAACATCAAGAATGCACGTTCATTTGTCAAAATGCGAAAATAGTGGAAGTTTCGATGCAGCTTTAATAGCGGAGAAATGACCCAATTTTGATCCCATTTCCCATTATGATATGATACGTACTGTTTAGGGCAATTAGTCAGTAAATAGCCAGTGTCATAAGTACCTATGTGGATAATATGAATATTCAAGTTCATTTATTTCTGAAAAATTTATGATACTCTTTGCATATTTAAATTTTCAAACTTCACCCGCCGTTTCGGTTTTTGCCACGGCTACTCTGATGTGGAACACATTCCACAAAAGCTTGTATATATAAATTTTCAAACTTTCGGTTTTTGCCACGGCTACTCTGATGTGGAACTCATTCCACAAAAGTTTGCACCGCCCGCGATACGAACGACATTTCGAGAGACTTTTTCAATCAGCTGCGACTGTATCGAGAGACTTTTTCAATCAGCTGCGACTGACTTGAAAAATTCGCCCGAGCTTTTCACGCACACACATCTGAACACACTGAAAATCGTATGGGAAACTCTCATGTACACACGCAGACAGATAAAGACGCCGTGTCCATGTGAGTTGTGCCCAGTAAAAGAACATAGCAAGTGCTTGGGGTGAACCCGACAATCACTTTCTATCGAAAGTTCTGATACTACTTTAAATGTGTAATAAAAAATATAAAATTATCACAAATTTGAATTTTATTATAATTAATTATAGTAATATATAGATAATTATAGTAATTAATATTAAAGTATAAGACCTTATAATTTTGCTTTGATTACGAAATTTTAATAGTTCTGTTTGATTTGAACATAGGAAGTATGATACAAAATTTACGAGTGAAATTGAATTCTCTAAAGGTAAGCGTCCACTAGGGCGGACGGGCCGCATCGCAAAAATCCGCCTACCATACATTGTTATGGAAGTGCGTCCACTGAACGAGACTCTCGACCGAACGACGTACATAGAAAAAAATTCTCGCCGTTTAAACTAACCGTTGCGATGCGACCCGCCTCAAGTAGACGCCTACCTTTAGACATGATGTTGCAAAGCCAATTCTACCACTTAAGTACATGTTCACTTTTCAGAATGCCGTGTGAACAAAGTTTAGCATAGCATGAATACAAAAATTATTACCTGCTTTTGTATTTTTCTTGGCGGACTTTCCAGGTCGACTGGTTGTAGGAAGGATGTAAATGTACCTTCCCCTGCTAATTGTCTCTCCTGTAAAGAAAAAAAATTGGTTAAGCTACAAATAAAATGCGACAGAAAATTGGTATACCCTAGCTTCATCCGATATCGACGTTACGTTGTGTTCACCTGAATTTTTTACAATGCGGTTGCAAGTGGAAAGGCTGCTAATCTTTAAAAAAAAAAAATGCATGTTTACCGAAAGTAATTAAATATGGGATACTAAAGAGTTTATTGTTACGTACCACGGTGAGTGATGTTGCAGTTTCTTCATCACAATCCTTCGAAAGCAATGGGTTTATTGCCCGCAAAGAAGTGAATGTATTTTTTTTTTAAATCCAATAGTTAGATGTCTTACCTCACTAACAAATATTGATGGCACTGCATCTTTTTTCAGGGAACGTGTCCCTCACCAAGGAATGAAGCAGGAGTCTTCAAAATGCCTGCTACACACACGATCTCGCTTGCAATTTAAGCGGTTATCCGTGTACGGCTTCAGCAAAGTCACCCACTTTTTTCCATTATCACATTTTTTGGAAAGCTGTAAATTTCATAGATTAGTCAAAATTTTCTAGAATATATCAAAACTTAAAAAGGCTACAATGTAAAAGCTAAACAAAATCCACTTGTAAATCAATTCAAATTTAAACAAATTTGAACTACGCGCGCTCAATTTTCCTTTTTCGAAGTTCATTTTGCATGGAACTTTCGATAACCCGAAATTCGCTCGCGCACGACTCTGGCAAATTCGAACATTTTTACCTACAAGATCCGACTTCAATCAACGAAACGCGAATCTTTTAAATGAAAAGTTACGTTAATCTCGACACGTAACTCGAGACGATAAATAAACATAACACCGTCTAAGAAATTAATAAGGTTTTGTGTGAATTCACTCTTAAGGAGATGGTCTACCAAAAACTAATTTCACTTTATAACTCACTGCACTTTGGCGTGATTTAAACTTTGCATTTTCATAAATTATACCTTTCACTAATTTCCAGACCCTTTTGCGTACTAAATATCTGAATCATATCCAAATAGATTTGGAAAATTTAGTGTCAAGGGTTTGCAATTTTTGAAGATATTTGAGATTTTTTATACCCGCACGGAATGTCACTTAATACTTTTGTACTGCACTTTCACTAAACCGAGTTCCAATTTACCATCTTTTCACCGGACTTTTAATTCTGCCGACATGATTGTATTCAACTTTCAGTTGAAACGTACTCTTTTTTGAAAATAATTGTAAATAAAAGAAAACTTTTCCTACTTACTCGTAAAAACTCTCGTTTTCTGCGCCTGCACACCACTTACTGCTTCAATTTTTCAAACAACACTTTATTCTACTTTTTGAATTTATATTTCAAGTCACAAATTTACTTAATCACCGCGCGAATCAACGAAAACTAAAGAAATAATGAAAACAACAGAGTTGTTTACATTTTCTAGTTTCGGAACTGTCAAGTCGAGATTTCGAAACTCAGTGCTGCCATATGTACTTTAGAATGGTTTTTCTTCCACAAAGGAAATTTTAGGGAAATATTTACACATCTGAAGGTTTTAAAATTTTGTTTTAAAATCCCATAGTTTCGAATAACTGAGGAACAATTAAAGTTAATAAATCTGTATTTAGTAAAAAAATACTTTTTATTGAAAAAAAAGATCTGCTGAAGCAGCAATGCTTATAAATGAAAGAAAGGAAATTTTAAAGGGAATAAACTCTCATCCTCTGTTTTTGAGTTGGCAGTACCGACTAGTTTAATGGCCACTAACATGAAAGGGTGATACAAATTTTTATACCAAAAAGTGAATTTTTGAGTAAGTTCATGAAAACTATTACTTGGTGAGTTTTTTTTGGATTTAAAGGATTGGTGAGTATACAATTTTTTCCGAATCCCATTGCTTAACTGAGTTTTCAGTTTTGTAGGAATGTCTTATTAATCAGCCTGTATATTTTTCGAAGATGCATTGAAAAAAAGAAGAAAATTTTAATGTGACGTCAGAATTGTACGTGTACGTACGAGAGTTTTGTTGATGGTGTAGTGAGCTTCAAAAATTGAATATTTTTCATATGAGAGTGCTATCTCTATTATACTCTAAGACGCACCTGCTGTGCTGTGGGACATAGTAGGGGCATCCAGGAATTGTACAAACAGGGCCGATAGATATACTCGCTGGTTGGAGTAACGCTTTTCCAAGATATCCCAGGCTATAGTGTAGTTTGATTCAGAAAGTACTAAATGCAGAATTGTTTTTCCTGCCTGACCTTGGACATGTGCTTTTAGACGAGCTAACTTTTGAATAGAAGTGATGCTAGTACGGTCAACTAACACTCGAAATAAATCTCTAAAAGTCACCCATTCCTTTATGTCGCCATTAAATTTTGGTAAAGTAATAGGTGGTAATGCACATCTGCTATTAAAAAATTCATTTGTTATGATCTTTTCTTCTTCCCTGTTATTTCTTAATACTATATAACTTTGTAACAGAACGTCATATTCTGTTGTATCCAAGAAGGGGTTTCGTGATATTTCTTCTGAAACTAAGAAAGTTCTCGAGTTTTTGCATTCTGAATTGCTTTATTCAGACTACGTAATTTCCACTGTAAGAGAGGAGTTAAAGAACTTATTTCAACCTTTTGGTTGGTATCCGGTTTAGCAGGATCAATGGGAATTGTTTCTCCCGGTTTTGAAGCTGCTATTGCTTCCAATTGAAGCAGAATCTTCTTTACAAATTCATTGTAATAAATTTCAGTATTCCTAAGCCCGTCCGTAAAATATTTATGAACAGTTACCTTTGATCTTTCCGCGCTTGCTAATAGCGCCCTGTCGTTCTCTTGGAATTCCTTCCAAAGCCTATTTAAATCATCTCTTAGCTTAGAACAATAAAAATGACTTACCTCACCCGTTTTGATTTCCGTTTGAAATCCGTTTGCATGGCTCAAACTCCTCTTTTATGGAGTACTACCGATCAATCAGTAATTCTGCCATTCTGCTACCTTCGTCAAAAGTTACTAATCACAACACTTCACTTTTCTGCACTGCTTGACTTATCTTATTGTATTTTCTAATGAACAGAATGCAAATGCTAATCAGAACGATAAGCCTGAAATTGCATTTGGTTCATTATCTTATCTGGTTCAAAATATTCCAGTAATTCTTATATATTAAAAAAAAAACATTTTAAAAAATGTAAAAAAAAGGTGTCGGGTTCAACAAAAAGGTATGATATTCACAGAGTCGGCTTTCTTTCGATTGAATATTTCCACTTACGCCCGTATTCAAATTTGTGATATTTTAATTTTTCCAAGAAACTCGACAATCGCTCGTCGTGGCAAAAAGATGATGTGCAAAGTCTACTTTTTGGTAGCTTTTAATGTGGAAATTTTGGGGGGGGGGGTGATATTTATCCGATCCCGCTTCCTGGCTATTTGCCGCGCCACTCTTAACAGCCGCGTATAGCATATATTTTTTTCGCAAAAGCAGAGTACCTCAAAGAAAACAAGGTCATTTATAGAATCATCTGTGAAAAACACGAAGATACAAGAGGAAGAAGGTGTACAGTACGAAGCTGGAATGGGAGACTAGCCGTAAGTTCATGTTGTACCTATCAAAATCTTTAAACGCATTTTTCTCGAAACTATGTTTTTAGTCATGGTCGGCACCATAGAGCTATATATATAATGGAGATAGCGTGCAGCGACTTTTTTGAAGCCGGTGGTTTTCTCGCAAAGGACCGGCGATATTCACTATGCTACTATCAGCATCTTACTCACATATATGTTAATCCCCGGTATTGAAAAGAAAAAAAGCCCAACCTTTAAATACTAGGCTAATATTTGCATTTCACTGCCACCGGGCATGACACGCTCCATACAAAAACAGTCGCTTAAACTTGAAAATGCTTCACAGTGCTTTATACAGAAACGGCGCTGTGCGATCTCCGTTAGTTACAGCTCTATGGTCGGCACGATAACTCAATCAATTTCCAATATTTTTCACTCCCTAGCAGACTACTGGTCCTAAATGGCGTGTCCATAGCTAACAGAAAATTAACTCTCCAAACTCACATAGAAAATACTTGCGAAAATTTTCCACATTAAAAGCTACCAAAAAGTGAACTTTGCACATCATCTTTTTGCCACGACGAGCGATTGTCGAGTTTCTTGGAAAAATGAAAATATCACAAATTTGAATACGAGCGTAAGTGGAAATGTTCAATCGAAAGAAAGCCGACTCTGTGAATATCCTTTTTTTTACATTTTTTAAAATGTTTTTTTTTATATATATCACTTCTTTTTGTTGTCTGTTGATAACATTAACAACAGAGCTAAACGTTATCTGACTTGAGCAATCGCAAATACTCCACAATCTTTATTGTTTTGTTGTTGCTGTACTTTAGGGAATTTCACTTTTTTCATATCGATGTGAGGAAAAAGCTTCCCGATGAACATTTTGATCTCTTTGCATAGACCGTAGTTGGCAGAATCGTATACAAAGACGTTTTTACAATCGAAATAGCTACAAACCCAATGACCAATATCCTCCTCATCATTTTCTGGTGGTGGAATGAAGACGAATTGAATATATGCTTCATTCATAGGGATAGATTTGATACCGTCAGCCAACAAACACATTTGTGGTGGTTGCGGCAGTGGAAAATCAGTTAATTTATCAATCATCCCAGAAAAATGAAAAATGTCTGAATCTTCAAGAGGTCCAAATCTGACAATTTCCATGTCTTCTGCTGTAAGATTGAAGAACCGCCAATCATTAGAATCCATATCTTTTGAAATTGCTTGTCTAAATAAAGCCTGATTGATAAAAATAAACGAATTTTACTGCGATGACAACGAACAGTTAATTCAAAGACAATCTGTTAAATTAACTAAATAAACAAATTCGCAAATTCTCAACGAAAATAGGTCAACTATTTCGGATTTTTAAGAAATTTAGCATCAACGAGTTTGCACTCGGATCTCTGAGTATCAACGATTTTACTACAATGACAACAGTTAGTTCAAAGACAATCCGTTTAATTAACTAAATAAACAAATTCGTTAATTCTCAACGAAAATAGTTCAACTATTTCGGATTTTTAAAAAATTGAGCATCAACGAGTTTGCACTCGGATCTCTGAGCATCAACGAGAAGTATCTCGGAGCAATTATGATGACGGGCGAGATCCGAATCTGAAATAATCAAAAATTATTTTTTTTTCCTTTTTTTTTTTAAATCAACTTGAACTCCCGTCATATGAGCACATTGTTTCTTCATTCACATTCACATGAAAATGGTTGTATTTTGTAAAATAATAAAAAAAATAATGTAAACAAATGTAAACCGTAACCGAAAAAACGTCAGAAAAGAAGTAAATAATCGCGAATACGTATTTAGTGCCGAGATGCGATAGCCTGCAGTTCAATTTTCGAAATTTACGTTCGACACTTCTATTGTTATTGTCACAACATCAAGAATGCACGTTCATTTGTCAAAATGCGAAAATAGTGGAAGTTTCGATGCAGCTTTAATAGCGGAAAAATGACCCAATTTTGATCCCATTTCCCATTATGATATGATACGTACTGTTTAGGGCAATTAGTCAGTAAATAGCCAGTGTCATAAGTACCTATGTGGATAATATGAATATTCAAGTTCATTTATTTCTGAAAAATTTATGATACTCTTTGCATATTTAAATTTTCAAACTTCACCCGCCGTTTCGGTTTTTGCCACGGCTACTCTGATGTGGAACACATTCCACAAAAGCTTGTATATATAAATTTTCAAACTTTCGGTTTTTGCCACGGCTACTCTGATGTGGAACTCATTCCACAAAAGTTTGCACCGCCCGCGATACGAACGACATTTCGAGAGACTTTTTCAATCAGCTGCGACTGTATCGAGAGACTTTTTCAATCAGCTGCGACTGACTTGAAAAATTCGCCCGAGCTTTTCACGCACACACATCTGAACACACTGAAAATCGTATGGGAAACTCTCATGTACACACGCAGACAGATAAAGACGCCATGTCCATGTGAGTTGTGCCCAGTAAAAGAACATAGCAAGTGCTTGGGGGTGAACCCGACAATCACTTTCTATCGAAAGTTCTGATTACTTTCATTGATAATTAACTATGAGCAAAATACTAAAAATGTGGTTAAGGTAGCCCTGCTTTCTTATAAAAAATTTAATTTCGCAATTGTGCTGATTTGTACTCAATTTGTGCCGTTTGTTCTAGTAAAAAAAATTATTTTACTTCAGTCGACAAAAAGTTACTTCCATGTACTAAAAATAGCGTTAAGTTAGCCCTGCTTTTATCGAAAAAATGTAATTTCTCAATTGTGCTGATTTGTGCTCAATTTGTGCCGTTTGTGCTAGTAAAAAGAAATTATTTCACTTTCATTGATAATTAATTATGAGCAAAATACTTAACCCCCTCTTTTTCGAAAAAATATAATTCAGAAATTGTGATCGAATTGTGTCGTATTGTGCTGCAAAAATAAATTATTTTACTTGTTAATGTTACTTAATGTTAAGTTAGCCCTGTCATTTTGGAAAAGTAGTAATTTCGCAATTGTGCCGTGCTGTACCATGAAGGTAAGAAATTATACTTTACTCAATAATTACTTATTACAAACAATTATGTTAACCCTCTCGACGTGGCTTTCCAGTGGTAAAGCTAAGATAAACTAAATAACTGAAATATGTCATACGTATCATAGTGTTACATGTAAACCAGGCAACCGCGCAACTCGATCGGTTTCGCAGAACAGAAACAGCAATATCCGTATACCTAGTGCAAAGTTGCCAATCAAAAGCGTAGTTAAAGTATAAAAGGGCAGAACAAATGGAATTATAACACCTTCTGATCGAATATTCTCGTATGCACCATAACATCGCAGAAGATTCCACATACACCACCTAATGAAGATTCAAGAACGGTCTAGACCAGGGGTAGTAGTAGTAAAAAGAAATTATTTCACTTTCATACACATACTTAACCCCCTCTTTTTCGAAAAAATATAATTAAGAAATTTTGCTCGAATTGTGTCGTATTGTGCTGTAAAAATAAATTATTTTACTTTAGTGGAGAACTACGATGATGTACTAAAAATTATGTTAAGTTGGCCCTGTCATTTTGGAAAAGTAGTAATTTCGCAATTGTGCTGAAATTGTGCCGTACTGTACCATAAAGGTAAAAAATTATACTTTAGCCAATAATTACTTATTACAAAAAATTATGTTAACCCTCTCGACGCGGCTTTCCAGTGGTAAAGCTAAGATAAAATAAATAAAATGAAATATGTCATACGTATCGTAGTGGTACATTTAAACCAGGCAACCGTGCAACTCGATCGGTTTCGCAGAACAGAAACAGCAACAACCGTATACCTGGTGCAAAGTTGACCAATCAAACGCGTAGTTCAAGTATAAAAGGGCGGAACAAATGGAATGGTAACACCTTCTGATCGAATATTCTCGTATGCACCATAACATCGCAGAAAATCAATATTGAAAGCTCCCAAGCTCGCTAGAACATTCAACATACACCACTGAATGAAGATTCAAAAACGGTATAGCTCTAGAGTACAGCCAACATAGTAATTTTTATTACGTGGGCTTTGACAGCCAATTAGTACGCGGCTGTATTGGAGGAAAGCGTTCACTAGCGTGTGATCAAGTGCTATACAAAAGCTAGCGGTATTGCCATACAGTGCGGATAGTGTGCGAATAGAATTAATGTGCGATTAAGAAATTATCACTTATTTTGATTTTAAACGAATTTGTTTTATTTGGAATTCCGACAAACTCCTACCTCGCAACTATATTTAACATATCTGATGTATAAAAATATATGTAGATGCAAGTTTTGGAGAACCAGAGGGTGGTGGTACACCACTATACCCGAATACCATCTGAGGTCAGCAATTTAGCCACATGTGTGAAGTTGGCCCCACTTGTTGCAAAATTTGAAAAAAATTTGAGAGTTTTGTTTGCCCCCCACATAGTTCACGTCCGCCCAGCTGGGGGGCCCAGCTGGGCGGACGTGAACTATGTGTCATCCAAACTTAATGAAAAAATTACAGAATTATGCACTATTTATGCGCTCTCCAAAACACCAAGAATTACATTTAAAGGTGGGGGCTGAGTGGACGGCAAGCTAGCTCCTCACCCCTAAAATATGAAAAAATTTAAAAAATAAATACACAGGAATTATGTGCTTTTTATGCGCTCTCAGAATTCATTACAACTGGTTTTTGCTCTATGTCCTTTCAAGGACCTCCCATAGGTCACCAAATAACTATACCACCTAAATCTATGATTTATGCGCTCTTTGAATTTGCAATTCGCGATTTTCGCTCTGCGTCCAGTCAAGGACCTCACATACAAATCGTCAATTCCGAAACAGTAAAACAGAAATGCCTACTCGACCAATGCGAAATCGTACTAAGTAATCATGCACGATCGATACATGATTTATGCGCTCCCGGAATTTGGTAAATTTGATTTTTGCGCTATGTCCTTTCTAGGACCTCCCATACAACTCGCAGGTCGAGATTCTCCAAATGCAAAAACTACACCAAATAACTACCATCTAAATCTGAATCAAAAACTTGTAAATAGGTGATTATTAAACAAGCCCGTGGAAGTTAAAAGATATTCGATATCAGATCAGGCCTGAGAGATATGAAAGAATTCATGAAAATGTATATAATATATTTACACCCTATTGGGTAGTCATATAGAGAATCCGTAGAATAAAATATTTTGGAAGACCCTGCAGATATGACGAAAATCATGGAAAAATATGCTTTCTTTTTTCTCTGATTATAATTTTGGCCCCCTTGTGAACATGTACACACCAAGTTTCAACTTTCTAGCATAAGCCATTCAAAAGTTAAGAAAAACACCCCCCACCCCCGTAACATACTACCCTTAAAAAAAATTATATTTTTCCAACATGCCGCTACTATAGCTCTATCTAAACACCAATTTTAAGGCTTATATCATTACAGGTTCTTAAGCTATAAGCATCGAAACTTTACACTCACATCTTCAAAATTTCCTCATAAGGATTCAATTAGCGCTACTTCTGTAGTCTGGGTGGCTTAGTGGCTAGAGCACTTGCCTTCGGTGCACCTGGTACCAGGTTCGAATCTGCTTGGTGACAAGTAATTTTTGAAAATGGGATTGGGTGCCGGACTGCCAGTTCACTCAGCTGTAAATGAGTAACTGAGTTAAGATTGGGGTAATAATCACGGACTAGCGTGTAGCTGACCACTTCACCTCCTAGTGTTCCGTTGGTCTCGCAATGAAGTAACTCTAGCATTACTTCAAGGCCTAGGCCCAATTTGGGCTGTTGCGCCATTGATTATTTATTTATTATTTAGCGCTACTTCTGATAAAAAAATTGAGCATCTATCTTACACTATTCTTGAGATATGAAATGTGCTTTTTTTGAAAAATACTTATCCCCTCCACTTCTATGCTCCACCGTCCACATAAAACATTTTACTTTTATCATTATTCATTTGTCGACCTTTACACCGATACCGAATTTTATTTTTCTAGAGCCGTTGGTACAGGAGATATCGTTATCTAAAGTTTTGAACCCCCTCCCTCGTACGTCACTGCGCGCGCCTACTCAAGAATTTGTTTCCAATCTTTTCTCCTAGTATAACTACAAATATTTCTTAAGTTTGAATAGTGTGCCATTAACGGTCTAGAATGTGTCTATCTCGGCTTTTTTGCGTTTCGGACGCATTATTTTTCCCCTCACACCCACACCCCTTAATCAATATTGACAATTTTTATGCAAATAGGTCTACTATCAGAACTCTATACAAATTCTAAGTTTCAGCTTCCTATCAAAAGTGGTTGCTGAGATCTAGAAACCAAACTTTTCCGTCTAATACGCTTCCCTCTCCTTCCCCTCATACCACACTGCTAAAAATTTGGTCACTTCAAGGAGCCTATCCCGTCTAGTTGTAAAAAAAACTTTCAACTTAATATCTCTAAGCGTTTGGGAGCTACATGCCTTAAAACGATTTTGCGTACCGCGGACAGATGGACTGAAAATTTTTATTGCTTTTTTCGTGTCTACTAGTTATGAAACGTCTAAAAAAAATTTTTTAGGGTAGGAAGTTTTTTTTTTTTTAAAAATCTATCACAATACTGTATTATTAAAATAATAAAGTAAAACGTTCTAAAATCGTCAGTTTAATTTACAAATGTTGAGCGCGTCAAACAATGAACAAATATATTATTTATTCGTTGTTCTTTATTATATTTTGAAATGGCGTCACTGAAAAAAGATAAGATCAGATAAATATTACCATCATATTCAGCTTCGTCTCACCGATCCCTTATACAATCGATCGACCCGATGATGTCCCATCGAGCCACGCACTACTCTACATATGTACATATAAAAATGACTACACGAACGTAGAGTCACTGTATAAGAACTAACACAAACATCCACTATCATGAGTACGGACAATCACCACTTTTGGTACATATTTAGTACTAAAAACCTGCGAATTTAAAAAATCGCAGGTTTCTTAAATGGTGTGTATACAAGTAGCAGATGGATTTTGATGGACGTTTCACGGAATCGAGATATGTCTCATGAAATGTCAACTAAATACAGCGTTTATCCACTTTAGTGGAGATCCTTGAAATGAAAAATCGAGACAACTGCAAAAAAATTTCAAATGTACTGGCTTCAAATGAAACACACATTGTCCGTACTCAAAATAATGGATGTTTGTGTTAGTTCGTATGAAGTGACTCTACACGAACGTATAAACGCGCGAAAATTTACCCATAAGTAAAATCGATGATAACTTCTTACTTCTTCTTCGCTATAACTTCTTTTTCTTAACAGTTACCGTAAATGTTCATAAGGTGTAATCGATAGAACTCTTTGGGGGCAAACGGAACTCTAACCAGAACTACCCCATCCCTTACAGGCAAAAAGTTTTATTTCAATCACTCGAAAAAATTTTATTTCAATGCACTATAACTTTTTTTCATCAACAGTTAGCGTAAATGTTGATAACGTGTTATCGACAGAACTCTTTGGGGGGCAAATGGAACTCTATCTTAAAACACCAGAACCACCCTAACTAGTAATTTTTTTTCTCACAGACTCAAAAATTTTCTAAGTAGTGCACGTGATCTTTTTTTCTCAGAAATCCGGTCAATATTTTCAGAGTTCTGGGTAGTCAGTTCCCCACAAGTTCTGAAAATTCCTTTATACAGGGTGTTTGGTACCCCGTGTGCCACACAGGTCAATTTTCAATATCAGTGAGGATACAGGGTGGTTAAGGAAAGTGGTTTTGACCGGTACCCTCACTCAGCTGAAACGTTTGATCTAGAAAACAAATAATCACAAGGCAAAGTGCTCGTTTTGAACCCTTGAGTACACGCGCAGCGGAATGTTACGCCAGTACACGCGCGCGGCACTCAGTGCCGCAACTATATTTCTACTATAAATCTACTGATTTTCGGGTCCTCGACCTTCAGTTGGTTATTATACTGATTATTAATATGTTAATTAATTAATTCATAAATTAATTAATTAATTAATTTCTGAAATTCTTGTTGGATAATATAATTATCCAAGAAGAATTTCAACACTTTTAAGAAAATATATAAGACCAGTTCAGTTTGACTCCCTGATGTAGACTGATAAAATGTTAGATAAATCTGAAATCTTTTGTGGTTGTTCCTAGACATGTCCTTGAAAGATACTAGAGCGCTCAGTCATTGATTATTAATAACAGATAAGAAAATTCATGTTTAGTAAATTTGCGGCACGGCAAGGGTTAAGGGAATCGAATTACCTTTCATTTGACAGTCTAAATTGTAACAGCACCCAATCTTAAGGTATTTACTCGAAAACACAAACGTGAACAAAACGTCAACCCTAGAAATTCAGTGATCAATATAGTTTTTTCCGAGAAAACCCCATTATAAAGATGTCACCTGAATCTTATTTTTTTATACATACATACATATGTATGAGTTACGATTAAAATTTTGGAAGTAATAGGTAAAAATACAATACAACAATACATACTTTTATACAAAAAGAAGGAAATGTTGAACTACACTCCTTACTTGAATTGAAACAATTTAAAAAATCTGCCAACAATCTGGGCGTAACTTTATTATTTTTTCCGGCAGAAGTAAGGAACGCGTTCAATTCTGAAATGCGGTGTAGGCTACTATGTGACTGAAAACCTATCAAAAAGAACAAGATCATGGAAGTGAAAATCTGATTGGATCTGAGAGATATGGAATAGTTTATGAAAAAGTACACAATCACTTTACACCCCCTTAGGGGTCAATTTTCAGAAAATTTTGAAAACACTGTCTTGGTATTCATATGGAGAATACATAGAATAAAATTAATTTCATTATTTGGGACGAGGTAGTAGATATGTCGAAAATCGTGGGAAAATATGCATTCTATTTTCACGGATAATTTTTTTTGCCCCCCTTCTGAACGCCAATAGATATTCGTTTTTTTTATTCAAAATTATTTTTTTAGTTGATTTAGATATACACACCGAGTTTCAACATTGTAGCTTAAGCCGTTCTATATATAGGAAAAACACCTACCACTTGTACCACACTACCCTTAGGGGTCGAATTTCAAAAAACCTTGAAAACACTTTCTAGGTATTCATACGAAGAATCCGTAGAATAAAAATGAATTCAATATTTGGAAAGACCTAGTAGATATGACGAAAATCGTGAAAATATTTGCATTTTATATTTATTATATTTACAAATATTTTTTTTTGCCCCCCCCCCCTTCTAAACGCCAATGAATATTCAAATTTTTTTTTATCACAATTACCTTTCTAAATGATTTACATATACACACCGAGTTTCAACATTGTAGCTTAAGCCGTCCCATATATAGGAAAAACACCCCCACTTGTACCACACTACTCTTAGGGGTCGAATTTCAAAAAACCGTGAAAACACATTCTAGGTATTCATACGAAGAATCCGTAGAATAAAAATGAATTCAATATTTGGAAAGACCTAGTAGATATGACGAAAATCGTGAAAATATATGAATTTTATATCTATTATATTTACAAATAATTTTTTTTGCCCCCCTTTCTAAACGCCAATGAATATTCAAATTTTTTTTATCACAATTACTTTTCTAGTTGATTTACATATACACACCGAGTTTCAACTTTCTAGCATAAACCGTTTAATAGTTAGGAAAAACACCCCCTACCCCCGTAGCATACTACCCTTAAAAAAAAATTTATTTTTCCAACATTCCGCTACTATAGCTCTATCTAAATACCAAGTTTAAGGCTTATATCATTACAGGTTCTCAAGATATAAGCATCGGAACTTTTTCCTTTTCACCCTTTCCCACCCTCCCCCTCTTCACCCTCAACCCCAAAACTTTTTTCCCTACTAGGGTTTAATTAGCGCTACTTCTGGTAAAAATTCTAAACATATATCTTAAACTGTTCTTGAGATATGAAATGTGTTTGATTTGAAAAATTCTCATCCCCTCCACTTCTATGCTCCACCTCCCACTTAAAAAATTTTACTTTGATCAATCTTTTTTTGTCAACCTTTACACCCAAACCAAATTTTATTTTTCTAGAGCAATTGGTTCATGAGATATCGTAATCTTAAGTTTACACAAACACAACTTCCCCACCTAAAATTTTTCTTCATTCTGTTCTCCTAGTATAACTATTAATATGTTTTAAGTTTGAATAGTGTGCCATTAACGGTTTAGGAGATATGGATTTTAGAATGTGTCTATCTCACCTTTTTTGGGTTTCGGACGCATTACATTTCCCCCCACTCCCACACCTCTTGATCAATATTGACAATTTTTCTGCAAATGGGTCTACTATCAGAGCTCTATAGAAATTCCAAGTTTCAGCTTCCTAACATAAGGGGTTACTGAGATCTGGAAACCAAAATTTTCGGTCTAAAACACTTCCCCCTCCTTCCCCCTCACACCCCCACCCCTAAAAATTTGGTCACTTCAAGGCGCTTAACCCGTCTATTCGTTAAAAAAATTTCAATTTAATATCTCAAAGCGTTTGGCAGCTACGAGCCTCCAAACGATCTTGAGTACGGCGGACGCCGTACGGCGTACGGCGTACGGCATACGGCGGACAGACGGACTGAAAATTTGTATTGCTTTTTTCGCGTCTACTAGTTATGAAACGTGAAAATAAAAATTTTGAGGGTAGTAAATTTTTTTTTAAAAAAATCAATCACAATACTTAATTATTAAAATAATAAAGTAAAATGGAACTCTCACCGGAATTATTGCAAGCATTCACAAACATGCTGACGCAAGCTTTAAGTGCATCAGCATCGAATGTAACCGCGAACGTAGCAGCAAAAATCACCGCCGACATGGCGTCGCAGGCCGCGGAAGCGCCAGGGGCAAATGCGAAAGTACCGAGATTTGCGGTGAGTCCGTTTCGAGCTGTGGATGGTGAGTCTGTCGAGGACTACTTTAAACATTTTAACTGGGCACTGCAATTAAGTGAAGTACCGAAAACGCAACATGCCAGTTACGCACGAGTGCATATGGGTTCAGAATTAAATAACGCCATAAAATTTCTGATAAGCCCTCGTTTACCGGAAGAGCTCTCGTATGACGAAATGCGTGAAGCGCTAATTGCTCATTTTGACAGAGCAAAAAATAAGTTTGTCGAAAGCATAAAATTTAGGAAGATTATGCAGCAAAAAGGCGAATCGATGTCGAATTTTGCATTAAGACTCAAACAGGGCGCGGCTCATTGTTGTGTTTGAGGCCTTGGAAGAATTATTTTGACTTAGAAAAGTCAAAATAATTGAAGGATAGGAATGGTTCGGGACAGAATGGGCCAATTCCGCCTACGTCCGAATTGGTGGCTGAAGTAGAACGGAAGCGACACGCTTGCTGGCGGCCGGGACTAGCTACGGCAGTGTGGGGTGGTTCTTGTTCTGACTTCAGACCATAAACCCTAGGCCTAGACAACAAAATTTCGTGTCGGCTTACTCCAGGGTGATTAAAATTGGGACTATCTTCCCAATAGGTCGTGAAAGACCAAGAAGCGGTGGAGTTGCGCGACTTCGCGATTTGTCAGGGCGCTTAGGTGTAAGTAGCGCCCTGCTCTGCCCACCCTACCTCAGCCACGACTGTCCTCTAGAACATTTCGCGTCGTGGCCCCTTATTGAGGTTCGGGGTTAAGGAGCTAAACGCTCGGGTTCACTATAAATGGCTCTTTCTAGCCGTTAATCATCATTAAGGAGATTATTATCACTAAAAAAAAACGACCATACAAAATTGCTGGAAAAGAAAACCCAAAAAAAAAAGAAAAAAGGAAATCATGCAAAATATAATATAATATAATAAAAAAAAGAAACAAAATCAAAACTCACCCCATTTGTTTATTTCATCCGTTTGGTTCTCTCTCGTCCTAATTCCTCCTTTATTCAAATTCCCTATTTCCTTTCTTCTAATTTCCTACTTCTTTTCTTCTAATTACCTATTTCTCTACTTCAAATTTTCATCTTTCCTTTCTTCAAATTCCCTATTTCCTTTCTTCTAATTTCCTATTTCTCATTCTTCAAATTTTCATCTTTCCTTTCTTCAAATTCCCTATTTCTCATTCTTCTAATTTCCTATTTCTCATTCTTCAAATTTTCATCTTTCCCTTCTTCAAATTCCCTATTTCCTTTCTTCTAATTTCCTATTTCTCATTCTTCAAATTTTCATCTTTCCTTTCTTCAAATTCCCTATTTCTCATTCTTCTAATTTCCTATTTCTCATTCTTCAAATTTTCATCTTTCCCTTCTTCAAATTCCCTATTTCTCATTCTTCTAATTTCCTATTTCTCATTCTTCAAATTTTCATCTTTCCCTTCTTCAAATTCCCTATTTCTCATTCTTCTAATTTCCTATTTCTCATTCTTCAAATTTTCATCTTTCCTTTCTTCAAATTTCCTATTTCTCTTCTTTTCTTGTAGAAATTCGTCGGGCGGCAGATATTCTTCTTCGCGACATTCGGACAAGATTGAATTTTCGTACGGCCGACGTTTCTTGTCACACCCGGGACGATTAACGGGCACGACGCGTGTATTTAACTCAACACGAAATTTTAGTTAATTGCTCGATTCGCGAAAACATTCACAAAACATTTCCATTCACTTTGAAACTTGTTTTTCATTCGGTTCATTGGAACCCCTTTTCCTATCTTCCAGATCTTTCACATGGCTGTCACAAGTATGAAGATGGCTTCTCGTGTCACATTTAATTGATACGCGAAGTGTTGCAGCTTTTGAACCCGAACCAACAGCGTTTGCAATCCGATGCCTTCAAAATTCTTCGGTGGCTCTGGCCACCCACGTTCTTCGGATTTTACGGCAAAATGACCACTCAATCGTCGCAGGGAAGGTGTTGTCAATTCAAAAAATAACTTTCACGCCAGACGTCTACCGTTTGCCGTGTTCTTCCTATTCGAACCTTTTTCCACAATTCATTAGCCCGCAACTAAGCGATTCTTATGTTAATATTTGCACCGAAAAGACGAGGATTAAACGCAAAATCCGTTCAGCACAGAAAAAAAATTGAAACAAAAAAAAATTCACCAATTTAGTTTTTGGTTTAACTTTGCACAACGAGTACGAACTTATGCGGTGTTTTACTGAAAAGCGTTACGAGCACGACTACGTTTGATTAAGCAAACATTTTGAAAAATCTAACCACGAGAAATGTTTTACGGTAGTTTGTTAACGCGAACTATACGAAACTAAATCGTGTATTACTTGACAGCTGCAAAGTCAACGATCAACTCTCGAGTCGCTGCAAAAAAAAATTAAAAGGGCAAACGGCAAAGAGAAAAACCGTAAACAAAACGAATTGCCCGATGCATAGAGCGCTCCGAGGTCAGGTTCTCGTTATCATTAATTTTATTATAATTTCTTTTAGTTTTATTTGATGAATTTTCAAGATGCTGTGGTAGTTAAATACGAAATAAATTCAAATTTGTCTGACGCAATACTAGAATACCACTGCCATCGTTATCAAAACAACACACACAATCCGATTTCTAACCTCAATAATTTGGCGGTGGTTTTTAACTAAGCCTGTTTTAAAGTTTTTTTCTTCCATCGATTGCTGCAATTAAAACGAAAAGGAAAATGGCAGAAGATGACGCCTATTCCGGTACGGTTCTAAACCAGCCGCTTTCAATTAGGTAAGCTTTTCGCCGTTCGACTTATTTTCACCACGACACTTAACCCGAAAAAACTCGACAGCGATCTCGCTACACTTAGATGTCCGCCATTTGCACCATCTCCTCCTCTACGTTTCTTCTGTGGCAGGGTTGTCGGCACTTTCTGTGGATCCACACGATACTCGAATGACATTTTTCGAGGATCGAGTGGATCCACAGAAATGTTAACGAGATTGGTGTTACCAGCCAGCGGCGACTCAACAACATAGGCGGCTCGCCGTTGGTTTCCCAGCGCCGAACCGACTAAAGAAAGTCGTCGCTTTTGGTCGGTCTCATGCGCACGACTGAGTGCCGGGCAATCGGTGTGCTCCCTCGGATCACTGCCTCAGATCCTTGGAGTGGTAAGTCCCCAGACGTTTGCCTCCTAGATCCTCCAATTCATATCGTGAGTTGCCTAGCACACGACGAATTCTGCACTTGAGGAACTTCTTCGCCAGCTTGGCATTATAATTCTGCGCGGCTGTGGACAAGGAAAAGTTTCTACGGAATACCTCCTGTCCTACACAAAATTGTGTTTTAGCAGCACGCAGATTATAACGCCTGCTGCTGTCCTCATGTGCGACCCTTATTTTCGTCTGCGCCAGTTGTCTCACGATAGGAATTCCCTCTCGAGGTCGAAGCTGTACATTTGACTCTCCCAACGCTCGCAAATGCTTCAGCAGTTCGTAGTCCTTCCCGTGCAACATCATGTGATTCCCAAACAAAACCTGATAAGGAGAAAATCCAGTGGCTTGGTGGAGTGAGCTACGAAGAGCACATCCAATTTTGCTTAGACTCTCATCCCATCGTGTTTGGTCATCAGTGATGAATGCTCGAATTCCGGCCAGGATGGACTGATTGACACGCTCCGAAGCATTCGCTTGCGGTGAGTAGCTCGGGGTGTACAGGTGTTTAACTCCGTATTTGTTCAGCATGGTGTTAAACACATTCGACCTAAATTGAGAGCCGTTATCGGAGAGGATTGTCTCAGGTGTTCCAAACGTATGGAAGACCTGCCCCTCCAAGTAGTTTGTGATCTCTTCAGCAGTGATCCGCCCCAAAGGATGTAACAGGGGAAATTTGGTAAAATGATCCAAGACGATCAAGATAGCGATCTTACCCCGTTTGGTACGTGGATATGGTCCAAGTACGTCGATGTACAGATGTTGGAATGGCTGATCAGTCTGGAACGGTTCTCCCATAGGCGCTCGTAGAGGTCTGTTCGGGGACTTTGTCTCTTTGCAAGTGTCGCACGCCAGAACGTAGGTGCGTACTTGTGTAGCCATTCCGGGCCAGTACAAAAATCGCCTGACTCGCTCTAGCGTTTTGGCATAACCACCATGGACCGTGGTGTCTGCCTCGTGCGCCTGAGCGATCGCAGCTGACGTAAGGCTCGATGGAATCCATAATTTCCAGGCCCTGTCTTCAGCAATCGGGTCACCGTTGTGAGGCTCTGTGCGCTTATACACGAAACCATCCCTCACGCATACGTCAGGAAGCCGATCGGCGTTCGCATCGACGGTGGACACTAACTCTTTATATTCTTTGCCAGAGAATTCTGGAGAGTCCATATCCACCATCGGTGCCACATCGATCAGCGCGTTTAATCCCTCTTCGTATACACGAGAGAGAGCGTCGGGTACAACGTTCAGGCTCCCTCTTCGGTGCTCGATTGTGAAGTCGTAACCTTGGAGTTTTAAACTCCATCTTGCCAACCGTCCTTGTAGGTCTTTCTGCGACATGAGCCATTTGAGACTTGCGTGGTCCGTAATGATTTTGAACGCAGTCCCTTCTACATAGGCTCGAAATTTTTTCACGCTCAACACAGCTGCATAACACTCGAGTTCGGTTACGCTGTAGTTGCGTTGAGCGGAAGTGAGCTTCTGTGACATATACGCCACTGGAGATTCCGATCCGTCGTCGTTTTCCTGAAAGAGAACGCTACCCACCCCTGATTTACTGGCGTCGCACTGGATTACGAAAGACCTCTTAAAATCAGGATTGATTAATAAGGGGGCTCTCGTCAACAAGTCTTTCACTAATAGGAAGGAAGTTTGTGCCTCTGTAGTCCAAGCAAACTGGTTGGACTTCTTTAGAGTGTCTGAAATCGGTGAAACAGTCGCAGCAAAGTTGGGAACGAATCGTCGATACCAGCCTGCCATACCAAGAAAGCGTCGAACTTGACGTGCGGACTTAGGCGAAGGGTAATCGACGATGGCTGAAACTTTGTTGGGATCAGTTTTCAAGCCTCCTTCTCCAACGATGTAACCGAGGTATTTCACCTCTTTCAGACAAAACTTGCTCTTGTTGACGTTAATGGTCAGGCCAGCCTTTCGCAAACATTCTGCGACTTCTGCCAATAAAACCAGATGTGAATCGAAATCCTCAGAAATTAACAGCAGATCGTCCAAATATACGAATACCTGCTCCTTCAGCTCGGGTAGGATGACTTTGTCCATCAAACGACACATCCTTTGCGGCGCGTTGCATAACCCAAAAGGCATGCGAGTGTAGTGATATAGAGGCCGGCCAGGAATGGTAAACGCTGTATACTCCCTGGATTTGTTCTCGAGAGGAATCTGCCAAAAGGCGTCTTTGAGGTCCAGGCTAGTAATAAAATTGGCTCGCGGCAAACGACTTAAGATACCATCAATGTGTGGTAATGGATAAGCATCCTTCTTCGTCACACTATTGACTTTGCGCGAGTCCAAACATAACCTGACCTTGCCTGGCTTCCTCACGAGAACCACAGGCGAGCTCCATGCACTCTGGCTGGTCTCTATAACGCCAAGTGCCCTCATGCGATCGATCTCGTCATATAAGAGTCTTTGGATCGCAGGAGACACAGGATAATGTCGCTGTTTGATGGGACTTGCATCACCAACGTCTATACTGTGTTGTTCGACGTTGGTCACACCGAGTCCGTATACTTCGTATGATGGAAATTTGGACTTTACCATTTCCAACCTCTTTACATCTGTGGGCGTTAAATGGTGGGCATCCGGAGCTATCAGTTGCGATGCAGTATCGGGAGTATCGACCGCGCTGATAATGCTGGGAGCTAGTTGGAATGATCGCCAGAAATCTACCCCTAGGTACAATTTCTGCGACAGGCTCGGCACTATATACAAGGTAATGGGTTTGGTAATACCACGAAAAGTAATATCGGTGTTTACCGTGCCCAAAACTTTCTGTGCAGCACCATCAGCGGTCTTCACCTCTTGACAGACCGGTCGATAATTCACCTGTGCATCATGGAGACGTTGTAAAGCGTTTGCCCCCAGGCAACTGATGCTCGCCCCACTATCGAGGAGTCCTTCAACGTCCACTCCGTACAAGGATACCATGGCGTACGGACGTATGTCCAACGGATTGGTAATGATGGTAGAGAGGATCGCTTTCTTTTTTTCACGCACCATCCTCCAGAATGTACGAAGGCGCAAGATTGATTTACTGCGACCGGATCCACTCGTTAGTGATGATACCTGATCACCACTTGCGATTGAAGTAGGCGCAAAAATTCGCTCTCGAGCCTCCATATATTCCTTTAGCCGAAGGTGGTATGGCTTGAGAGGATGGCGGGAATGTCGTCTTGGATGTTCTTTTGCGATAAGGGCTTCTTCAGGCCGGGAAACAGCCGGCTCCGTCTTATCGCTTGGTCTCGTTAATAATTTGACGTGCGGAGTGTTGATCGTCGATGAAATGGGTTTGGATGCTTTTACGTTAAAAGGATGGGAATTGGGTTCAGAGAATGTTGTAGGTAGGGTATTAAAATTTGGAAGGGTATTGTTAGGGGTTGAAAATTTGGGTAAAGTTGTTTCATTTGGGCTGTCTAATTGAAATTGGGACGTGGAATTGGAGTGGTGAACAGATTTTCCTACTGCTGTCGGGATGCAGTGTTCGGACGGGAGGGACCCGCTGTCCTTCCGTCCCTTCGGCCGTTTCCCGCCTTGCAATGGACGCAGTTGGGCTTTAGAACGTCAGCCCGACCACATCCATAGCAGAAGATGCCTTTCGCAGGCTCCGCACACTCACGATAGCCGTGACCTTCTTTCCTGCAATTCCAGCAGATCCAGGGGTTCGATAGTCCGGCCAAATCGACGGAAGAAGTCGTATCCTGATGTTCTTCCACGATTGGCTCATGTATCTCGTGGACTCTGGCCTGGTTCCACGGGGATGGTCTGGTGGCTTTTCGCGTGTCTTCCACCTGCACTACAAGCCGACGTAACTCGTCCATAGTGTGTACAGAGTGGAAGCACAACTGTTGCTGTGTGCTGCCCACCAGATTTCCGCGCACCAGAGCCACGAATTCGGACTCAATCATGGGAGCGTTCAGCAGTGAACGAAGCTCCGTCATGTCTTGTTCGAAGGACATGAAGGGCTCGTGTGGCGCTTGTCGTCTACCAAGCATCTGCTTCCGTAGCTCCCAATCCGTGCTGCGCTCTCCCCAGACCTGCAAGAATGCTACCTTCAGAGTATCCCAAGACGAGTTGTTATTGGACCGACGCCACAACCAATACCACTTGTTGGGCCTACCATCCAGCAGCAGATGGAAGCCCTGCGTCAGCAGATCTAAATTGCCGCGCAAGTCGCTCATCGCGAGAGTCTCGGCCCGAAAAATCAGCTCCTCTGCACGTAGGAGTTGGCTATCCCCGTTAAAACGCAAACGCCAATGCCTCAATGGGCTGTAGGAATTTCTTACACGATGATTAGGGCCGTGGCTAACGCGATCGCTGACCAACGCGGCCGCTCCGGTCCGCTGATCTGCCCTCCCAGCACGCGAGTCTCCCTCTGCTGCCGAATAATGGGCCCCCACCGGTCTCTGAGACGCCTGCTCTTCCCGAAAAACCCGTCTCATCAACTCTATCAGCTGATCTACTCCCAGCTCAGTTCGTACCACTGGCGAACGTGTACGCCCTGGCGCTGGATTCGTCGTAGCTGGGATACCTGTGTCACGGATATCGGACCAGCGTGGTCGTTCGCCTACTACCCTTTCCGGTGATTGTGGGATTGGATTTACGAGCTGGTTCACCCCCTGCTCTTGGCCAATTGAACCGTCAGGGGCGTAAAAGACCCCACCGCCGACCGTTTCCAGCGGAAAATCAAGATTTAACCGCCTTGGTGAAAGTCCGCCGGCCGCTGACTTCGCTCTGCTGCGTGTCACGGCTCCGGTTCTCGCTGTGGCGCCCTCCACGCCCCTAACGGTCCAATAGTCCTGCGGCTCCAGTGCCTGGCGACAATTGGGACACGTTTTGTGGCTCAGCACCCACTCCTCCACACAATGCAGGTGGAAAGTGTGCCCACATTTCGTCCGCGCTTCATCTTCGCCCCCACGACATGTTGGCACATCGTACATATATCTTCCTCATTCCGCCTTAAAGGCGACCTTGGCAGTGGCATAGCAGACAGGTGAATGAACGAGTGATTGGTTGAGAGAACGAGTGATCAGATGTAAATGTGGTTGTTGTGATCGAATAATTGGTACAATTGTTCGATAGAATGCTAATGAATGTAAGTTGTGTATATTATTACTAATGGAGCAATTGAATTAAGTTTAATGACCGAGGGATGAAATGAATGAATGTTGCGCAATGAGGTGGACGACTAGTGAAAAAAATTATATATCTGCGTGTCTATGAATCTACTGTGTTTTCGACTGTGTTTGATTGAGTGCGTAGTTTAGCTATAATCGAATGAATTTTGGATGTTCGAGTAAAAAAAAACGAATGAATGAAGAATATATTCCTGACTATATGCGGGGTAAAGGAATTCAAAAAAAAATATGAATGAATGTTTGAACGCATTTAGACCGTGTGATCGTCAGAAGGAATGTATATATCCAAACCCGAAACGAATGAATGAACGCTATCACCAAATTGAATGAACGATGGAATGCGAAAATGGTTGTATGTTAAAAAAAAATATAACGAATGAACGATAGAATGAAACTTGAACCCAAGAATAAATGATTGTGTGTATGTTAATGTATGTGAGCGTATTTGAATTTAGAACAAAATGAACCCTCACGTCGTCGCAACCTTTCCCCTCCCCTCTATGCAGAACAAATCGCGAAGCCGATCTTGATCTTCCTCGCTCCATCGGGAAAATCCGGAACGCGATAAAATTTCAACAAAAAAAAAATGGGGAAAAATAGCAATCAAGAAAAAAAATCAAAATAAAGCGCAAAAAAAAAAAATCCAAGTTAAAAATTTATCGTCAAAAGATTTATAAAAAAAAATTTAAGTATTCAAAAAAACTCTACGTTATTTCACAAAAATTATTCTACGTTACAAAGGAACTCAAAAAGGATGGATAAGGAAATAAGGTACTTAACAAATTTTCGACGAAATTTCCTATCATCTAACTCACCAATATTTTACAAGTATTTTTCCCAATTGTCTGACGACACGCCCGCCAAGACAGGGCATGCCCAGCACTCAAAAGGGTACTTGCAAAACAAAAGTGGAAAGAATCAGAAAGAATACGTTTATCCAACTTGCATCACATCAATCTCGTATGCAGACAATATTTCCCTTTCCTATGGAACCGAATTGGCGCCTAAAGGTTGCCAAAACGGTTCGTCAATAGGATCGTTCCATATTGCCTCCATACAGGTTCGATGAAATGTTCTGCTGTTGAAAATCTGAAAAGCTTGTACACTTGGACTTTGATTGCCGTTCAGGCGAAAATTCTGTCGCAAAACGACTAAGTTTTTTGTCCTTTTGCTCACCAACTTTTTTGTACGGAATTTTTCTGACTCGCACGTGTTGATGAGCTACGCTTTGTGCACTAAGCGTAGCGGTGGCTAGCCCCACGTTGGGCGCCATTTGTTGTGTTTGAGGCCTTGGAAGAATTATTTTGACTTAGAAAAGTCAAAATAATTGAAGGATAGGAATGGTTCGGGACAGAATGGGCCAATTCCGCCTACGTCCGAATTGGTGGCTGAAGTAGAACGGAAGCGACACGCTTGCTGGCGGCCGGGACTAGCTACGGCAGTGTGGGGTGGTTCTTGTTCTGACTTCAGACCATAAACCCTAGGCCTAGACAACAAAATTTCGTGTCGGCTTACTCCAGGGTGATTAAAATTGGGACTATCTTCCCAATAGGTCGTGAAAGACCAAGAAGCGGTGGAGTTGCGCGACTTCGCGATTTGTCAGGGCGCTTAGGTGTAAGTAGCGCCCTGCTCTGCCCACCCTACCTCAGCCACGACTGTCCTCTAGAACATTTCGCGTCGTGGCCCCTTATTGAGGTTCGGGGTTAAGGAGCTAAACGCTCGGGTTCACTATAAATGGCTCTTTCTAGCCGTTAATCATCATTAAGGAGATTATTATCACTAAAAAAAAACGACCATACAAAATTGCTGGAAAAGAAAACCCAAAAAAAAAAGAAAAAAGGAAATCATGCAAAATATAATATAATATAATAAAAAAAAGAAACAAAATCAAAACTCACCCCATTTGTTTATTTCATCCGTTTGGTTCTCTCTCGTCCTAATTCCTCCTTTATTCAAATTCCCTATTTCCTTTCTTCTAATTTCCTACTTCTTTTCTTCTAATTACCTATTTCTCTACTTCAAATTTTCATCTTTCCTTTCTTCAAATTCCCTATTTCCTTTCTTCTAATTTCCTATTTCTCATTCTTCAAATTTTCATCTTTCCTTTCTTCAAATTCCCTATTTCTCATTCTTCTAATTTCCTATTTCTCATTCTTCAAATTTTCATCTTTCCCTTCTTCAAATTCCCTATTTCCTTTCTTCTAATTTCCTATTTCTCATTCTTCAAATTTTCATCTTTCCTTTCTTCAAATTCCCTATTTCTCATTCTTCTAATTTCCTATTTCTCATTCTTCAAATTTTCATCTTTCCCTTCTTCAAATTCCCTATTTCTCATTCTTCTAATTTCCTATTTCTCATTCTTCAAATTTTCATCTTTCCCTTCTTCAAATTCCCTATTTCTCATTCTTCTAATTTCCTATTTCTCATTCTTCAAATTTTCATCTTTCCTTTCTTCAAATTTCCTATTTCTCTTCTTTTCTTGTAGAAATTCGTCGGGCGGCAGATATTCTTCTTCGCGACATTCGGACAAGATTGAATTTTCGTACGGCCGACGTTTCTTGTCACACCCGGGACGATTAACGGGCACGACGCGTGTATTTAACTCAACACGAAATTTTAGTTAATTGCTCGATTCGCGAAAACATTCACAAAACATTTCCATTCACTTTGAAACTTGTTTTTCATTCGGTTCATTGGAACCCCTTTTCCTATCTTCCAGATCTTTCACATGGCTGTCACAAGTATGAAGATGGCTTCTCGTGTCACATTTAATTGATACGCGAAGTGTTGCAGCTTTTGAACCCGAACCAACAGCGTTTGCAATCCGATGCCTTCAAAATTCTTCGGTGGCTCTGGCCACCCACGTTCTTCGGATTTTACGGCAAAATGACCACTCAATCGTCGCAGGGAAGGTGTTGTCAATTCAAAAAATAACTTTCACGCCAGACGTCTACCGTTTGCCGTGTTCTTCCTATTCGAACCTTTTTCCACAATTCATTAGCCCGCAACTAAGCGATTCTTATGTTAATATTTGCACCGAAAAGACGAGGATTAAACGCAAAATCCGTTCAGCACAGAAAAAAAATTGAAACAAAAAAAAATTCACCAATTTAGTTTTTGGTTTAACTTTGCACAACGAGTACGAACTTATGCGGTGTTTTACTGAAAAGCGTTACGAGCACGACTACGTTTGATTAAGCAAACATTTTGAAAAATCTAACCACGAGAAATGTTTTACGGTAGTTTGTTAACGCGAACTATACGAAACTAAATCGTGTATTACTTGACAGCTGCAAAGTCAACGATCAACTCTCGAGTCGCTGCAAAAAAAAATTAAAAGGGCAAACGGCAAAGAGAAAAACCGTAAACAAAACGAATTGCCCGATGCATAGAGCGCTCCGAGGTCAGGTTCTCGTTATCATTAATTTTATTATAATTTCTTTTAGTTTTATTTGATGAATTTTCAAGATGCTGTGGTAGTTAAATACGAAATAAATTCAAATTTGTCTGACGCAATACTAGAATACCACTGCCATCGTTATCAAAACAACACACACAATCCGATTTCTAACCTCAATAATTTGGCGGTGGTTTTTAACTAAGCCTGTTTTAAAGTTTTTTTCTTCCATCGATTGCTGCAATTAAAACGAAAAGGAAAATGGCAGAAGATGACGCCTATTCCGGTACGGTTCTAAACCAGCCGCTTTCAATTAGGTAAGCTTTTCGCCGTTCGACTTATTTTCACCACGACACTTAACCCGAAAAAACTCGACAGCGATCTCGCTACACTTAGATGTCCGCCATTTGCACCGTCTCCTCCTCTACGTTTCTTCTGTGGCAGGGTTGTCGGCACTTTCTGTGGATCCACACGATACTCGAATGACATTTTTCGAGGATCGAGTGGATCCACAGAAATGTTAACGAGATTGGTGTTACCAGCCAGCGGCGACTCAACATCATTGCGAATACGAAGAATTCTTAGATAGAATGTTAATTGAGCAACTTCTGCACGGTATCGAATCTCGTGAAAGATGCGACGAAATTTTTGCGAAAAAGCCGACTACATTCAAGGAAGCGTACGAAATCGCGCATACATTGGAAGCAACACGAAGTACAACGGACGAAGTTAAGGATCAGTCAGCCACAGTACCAGCAGAAGCGACCAATCAACTGGGATATGGTCCGTCGCAAATTAAGCAAGCCAAGAAATTTGGAAGACGTGGAGCGACGTCATACAGCAGGGAGCAGCAAGCTCACAAGAAAACGTCACAGAAAAACACGACGGATGTTTCACACCAATCGTGCGCCGGCTGTGGTGGACAGCACCTACGCAAAGAATGCCGATTTCGAGATGCGAAGTGTTACACGTGCCAAAAAAGAGGACACGTTAGCAGAGTGTGTTTTAAAAAGTCAGTACCGCAAACTGCCAACCAAGTGACGGCAGCACAACCTGTAGAACAAATTGACACCCTGCTAAACTTCAATAAAGTTGAAGACGTTTTTAACCTGACAAAGAATGCAAAGGCAATGTTGGAAGTGATAATTGACGGCTACAACATTATCATGGAGTTTGATACCGGAGCACCGTGCAGCATAATAAGTAAGAAGAAATTAAATGCAATTAAACCGGATTTTCATCTCTCCAAGACTACCAGGCAATTTGCAGCCTACACAGGCCACCGCATAGATTGTATCGGCCTAATTCCAGTCGACGTTACATTGGGTAGTTGATGGTGACTACGACACCCTCTTTGGTCGAGAATGGATTTCACAATTTGTCGATGAAATAAATTTCACGGAACTTCTATCTGCTCCAAATCCAGTTAATATCGTGACCAGTGGATAACTACAATTATCTACAGAGCAGAAAATGCAGATTGATCAACTGCTGACTCAATATGATAACATATTTAGTGATATGGCTGGTACACTTACGGGACCGCCTGCAACAGTTCGTTTGAAACCAGGAACAACGCCGGTCTTCTCTAAAGCTCGAGAAGTACCCTTAGCGTTACGCGACGTATATGGAAAAGAGATCGACGCGAAAATAGCATCAGGTGTATATGAGAAAGTCAAACACTCTGAATGGGCTTCAACAACTCATACCGTCGCAAAGAAGAACGGGAAGTTACGAATCACTGGCAACTATAAATCAACACTAAGTCCGTGCATGGTCATAGATGAACATCCAATACCGAAAGCTGAGTATCTTTTTAACCGGATGAAAGGTGCTAAATTGTTTTGTCATTTGGATATTACAGATGCATATACACATCTACCAGTGGATGAGAAATTTCGTCAGGCATTAACGCTTAATACGCCAACGCATGGATTGATTCGACCAACTCGAGCAGTATATGGAGCAGCGAATATTCCAGCAATCTGGCAACGCCGTATGGAAATAGTACTACAAGACCTTCCCAACGTTCTGAACTTCTTTGATGACATACTAGTTTTTGCAGAGAGCTTTGAAAGTCTTATGTCAGCTCTTAGTACAACACTGGAACGTATAAAATCTAGTGGACTCCGGCTCAATCGCGGAAAATGTGTATTTGGCGCACCTACTGTCGAGTTTTTGGGCCATAAAGTGGATTTCCAGGGTGTGCATAAATCAGATAAGCACATAGCGGCGGTACGAGATGCACCAAAACCGTCAACGTCGGAAGAACTTCAATTATTTCTGGGAAAGGCAACCTATTATAATGCCTTCATACCGAATCTGACAACGAGGACCCGTGCACTTCGAGACGTACTCCTCGCAGAAAAATGTGTGTGGACACCGGCAGCTGAAGCAGCGTATATTGATATCAAGAGAGCGTTGATATCACCGCAAGTGCTCATGCCGTACGACCCATCACTTCCGTTGTTATTAGCAACAGATGCCAGCAAAACTGGATTAGGCGCCGTTTTATCACACCGATTAAATAACGGACAAGAACGACCAATAGCATATGCTAGCCGTACACTAAGCAGTACGGAACAGCGATATCCACAAACAGATAAGGAAGCGCTAGCGATAGTTTGGGGAGTGCAAAAGTTCTTCCACTATGTATATGCACGACACTTCACACTTATTACGGATAATAAGCCTCTAGCGCAAATTATACATCCAGAAAAGTCGCTGCCTACGCTCTGCATCAGCCGCTTGGCAAACTATGCAGATTACCTCGTACATTTTAACTACGACGTGGTATTTAAACCAACGAAGTTGAATGCAAATGCTGATTACTGCTCTCGTGCACCATTACCTGGAATAGTGGATTCTACCAACAAACTCGTACCTAAAGAGGAAGAAGTTTACGATGAATTTGATCAGTTCATCTTACACCAAGTCAAGCAGCTCCCGGTTCGAGCTGAACACATCGCTCGTGAGACGCGGAAAGATCAGCATCTGGGCAAGATTGTACAACTCTTGGAGTCGGGTCAGAACTTATCCCGTGCTGGATACAAGGCCCCGGAAGTCAACTATACTCTTGTCGCTGGTTGTCTACTATTTGAGCATCGAGTCGTCATACCACCAATACTGCATCAACCAATCCTTAACGACCTACACGCAGCACACGTAGGTATCGTAAAAACGAAGGGGATGGCACGTTCATTCGTTTACTGGCCGAAAATTGATGCAGATATTGAACGCATCGCAAAATCATGCACAGAGTGTGCCAAATACGCACACGCTCCTTCTAAGTTCCGCGAACATCACTGGGAGTACTCAGAAGGGCCGTGGGAACGAGTCCACATCGACTACGCGGGACCTGTCGCTGGTATGATGCTACTTATTGTTGTCGACGCCTACAGTAAATGGCTAGAGGTCAAAGTAACCAGTTCAACGACAACTATCGCAACAATCAACATCTTAGATGAATTGTTTGCAACGTATGGTGTCCCGATCACTATAGTTTCGGATAACGGAACACAGTTTACGGCTGCTGAATTTAAATCATTCTTGCAAGCTAGTGGAGTTAAATATCATAAGACTACAGCACCGTATCACCCGGCGACAAATGGACAAGCCGAGCGATACGTCCAGACGGTAAAGGATGCTCTCAAAGCAATGTCAACCACGCAGAATTCGCTGAGACAAAATTTAAACGAATTTCTACGACAATATAGGAAGTCTCCACACAGCACAACCGGACAGACGCCGGCACAGCTCTTTTTGAATCGCGGTATACGCACACGACTCGACTTAGTCCGACCTGATCAGGTGGACAAAAAAATTATGGAAAAACAACAAGCTGAATTCGATCCGATGTTTCGAACGTTCAAACCAACAGAAGTAGTTTACTTCTTATCGGGAAATCCGCGAATGAACAAGTGGGTTCAAGGTACAGTTGTTGCCCGATTAGGAGATCTTCACTACGAGATTGACTTTTGTGGGAGGCGCGTTAAACGACACGTAAATCAGATGCGATCTCATCAGGCTCTAGCGCAACAGGGCCTTATGAATTGCCCAAACACTGACGAGCCCGAAGAACGAGTAGAACCCAGGAGAGTTCGTTATTACACGGATAGCGCATCAACATCAGCTGACTCAGAACAGCCATTGCAGCCACAGTCAACAACGAGGACTTCTTCGCCAACGCCGCCAATCATCGAGACGTTAAGACAACGGCGACATCAAACTAACACCCCGTCGCAGATTCCAAGAAGATCTACTCGTCGCATTCGTCCAGTACAGCGATATTCTCCATAGGGGGAAGAATTGTTGTGTATGTGAACGCACCCCAGCGTATAGAATGAACGCTACCCGCACGCCATCTTGTCTGTATAAAAAATGTGTCATGTCAGAGATAACGTCGCGTCACTTTCAATTAAACAGTTCCTGTAAATTCTTGAAAATAAAGTAATAAAAATCTAAAACTTACTTACTTAATGTAAGTAAATATAGCTATTTAGAGTAGACGGAAGCCTAATAGGTCCAAGGAAATCGTCACCAATCCCACCTGTCCATAAATTGACGCTGAATCTGTGCTGCAATGATTCCGCTCTTCTTCTTTGTGATCTCAGCCCACGTATGTAGTTTATAGAAGTTTATGATACCGTCACTGATAAATTGGAACTCATCCGTCCACAGAATGTTGTTGAAAAAATTTTCGTCATCTATTTGTTGTTCAAGGAGCTTATTGCACAACTCCATCCTTTTGAGGAAATTAATGGGTAGCAGCTCCTGTACTGGTGTGCGATGGTAGGCATGCAAGCATTCTACTTTTAAAATACTCCAAACTTTTCAAGTAGAGATGTCAAACTGTAGTGTCAAGCGTCGAATACTGATTGCTGGATCATTTTTAACTGCTTGCAGTATTCTTTCATCGATCTGAACAGCGATTATCGGTGCAGGATTTGCATTTACTATGCTTGTTATAACGTTGCCAATTTCTTTAACTCTCTCCTGCTACGTGTCCGTCGATACGTGTCCCTGATGGTAAAACGCTCGCGCGGATCAAGCATCTCCATGACACTCTTCACAAATGAACATAATGTCCCCATATTCTTCATTAGAGCACTCAGGCATTTTGGAATAACTTTTTAAACTCTACTGACACCTACTTTAAGCAATGTAACTAAAACTGATAAAAATATGAAGGTAGTTTTGCTTTTATAGGCTTTTCATTTTGTAAGATACCCCATTAAAAATGTTGAAACTCATTTACATTTCATTGATTTCCTCCATACTGCAAATAGTAACAAATGGTAATAAAAATACTTCATTACTACCGATAATTTAAACAGGTTCTTAAACGAGGTTCACTTTATGGCACTGACTTTTTAAATATTTAATTTTTATGGGATATGAATTTTTACCTATTACTTCCAAAATGTTAATCCTAATATGTATGCAGGTTTTGTAGGTAATAGTATGATTTCTTGAAAAATAAAAAAAAATAAAAATGACAATTTTATAATTGGGTTTTCTGAGAAAAACTACGTTGATCACTGAATTTTTAGAACTTGTGAGGAACTGACTACCCAGAACTCTGAAAATATCGACCGGATTTCTGAGAAAAAAAGATCACGTGCAGTACTTAGAAAATTTTTGAGTCTGTGAGAAAAAAAATTACTAGTTAGGGTTGGGGTTTTTTAAGATAAAGTTCCATTTGCCCCCCAAAGAGCATAGGCGCGCCGTGGCCTAAAATCTGGCAGGGGCCAGGGGCCGAATGGCTCAGAACATACGACTTTTTCCGAAAGGCACACATGCTTTTCGTACAAGTTCGTCCTTTTTGTGTTTACAGTAGGGATGTTCGATTTCGATTCGATTGATCGACTAATCGATTAATTTAAAAAAAAAAATCGATTTTATTAATCGATATGAGTGATGTTGATTAATCGACATAATCGATTAGTAAACGTTAATTAATCGAACAAATTTCAACAGTAAAAAGATTCAATGTTCGACCGTTTTGACAATATTTTACTATAACGAAATTTGCAGCAACAGAAAAAAAAAATTATACACTCATGAAGAGATAAGTAGATCGACCAGCACAAGTTTGGTACTACAACCCAGGTAGCAAAATAGAAAAATTTTGTTGAGAAAGCCGCTTCTTAAGTCAAATTATTGGATTTATTTTACTACTGCTGTTTCGGTCTCAAATTCGGAACTGAATTACCAACTCTAGCTTATCTCCTTACCTATACTTATTAGACACCTCTTTACTTGCTTTATAACAAAATTCTAGTTGGTGTCAACTACCAGTCAATTATCATTATTATCCACTGTAAATAGGTACCAAAATCGGCCAACAGTCTAGGCGAAACTTTATTATTTTTTGGGTGAAAGTCCGAAACGTGTTAAATGCTAAGATGCGGTGTAGGTTACTATGCAACTGACAACCTAGAGAATAACCATGAGGCTATTGAAAAGGTATTGTTTAGATTGTCAGTTGCATAGTAACCTACATCGCTTCTCAGCATTTAATGCGTTTCACACTTTATTGCTCTAGTAACGCATCTACATACATATTAGTTATAAGTTTAAACTTGCAAGCATATGCCATTTCAGTGATGTAAAAAACCACCCTTTTCCACTGTATCTTGCTACCCCTATAAAAATCCATAAAAAAATTTTCTAGGGTGCACCGTTATTGACTACGCATTTGGCAATCTTTCATTTATCATTTGGTGAGAATACAGAGAGAAAACTGCATCAATTCGCCCTCACTATGACTTTTTGGTAAGAAATTTCTCATTCAAAAGTTACAGAACTGAGCTACAAGTACGGTTTTTGGTATATAAATATATAATTTTTTGTTTTAATTATCACCATTTTCCTTAAAAAGCTTACTTTCAGTAGACTTCACTTATGATCCTTATGATCTCACTGGTTCGGAAGATATTCTAATCTAAAGTTTTTCAGCCCCTCCCGCAGACATCACCACGCACCATAAAGATGTCAACTCTTGTCTGAACTTGAAATATCCCTAAAGACATCCAGAGAGTTTCAACCTTCTGACATAAATCGTTCAGGGTATATGGATTTTAGAATGTTCCAATCTCGGCTTTCTAGCATTTCGGACTCATTACTGTCCACCCTACTCGCACATCTCTCCACCTGTACCTAAATTTTTTTCGCAAATGGGGCTACTATCATAGTTCTACATAAGTTCCAAGTTTAAATTTCATAGTGTACCTAAGTGGTTCCTCAGATCTAGAAATAAACTTTTTAAACTTTTAACTTAATATATAAACGGTTTTGTCAGCTACGCGCCTTTAAATGATTTTGCGAACGGTGGACGGCTGATGGCGTCTACGGTGGACAGATGGATATTTCTTTGCTTTTTTAGTGTTTACTAGTTCTAAAACGTGTAAATGCAAAATTTTAGGGTAGCAATTTTTTTTTAGATTTTAGGACGATCACAATACTTTATTATTAAAAAATAATAAAGTGAAATTAACAAGAAAAGCATTTTAGGGAGAACTATACAAAAGGACATTGAAAGAACATTATTGTTGAAGATCATAAATTACAAAAATTCGATGATGAGTTTAGACTGTTATATAATAAATAATTATTTGCAAACAATAATTCTAATGTAGAAAAAGACATTGTTAGAAGTGTTTTGGCAAGATCTTTTCTATGTCCAGAAGGCTTTTGTAACCTCCTGAAATTTTGTTTTTTTATATCTTGACCTATCCACATTCATCTGCAAATGTTGAAAATGGTTTTTCATAACCTAATAAAAAAACAAAGCCAGGAACTTAATTGGAAATTTAACGGACAATGTAATGTATGATAGTGGAGAAATTCTTTAATCTTCAATTCTTTAATCTTCAATTCTTCAATCAACTTATAAAGTCGACAATACTAGGGCAAGAATTACCCGATTAATCGATTAATTGACTAAAAGGCATCAATTAATCGTTTAATCTTAATCAAACATTTTAAAATAATCGATCTTGTAACAATCGATTGTTGAGCAATCGATTCCCATCCCTAGTTTACAGATTGGGTAATCGTACGAATAATTAGTTTTAGGCTACGACTTTGAAATGTTTGTAATGTCTCGGTATGACCCCGTATACCAGTGAGTTGCACTGACTGGGGAGTACCTTTGTGTTACGGTAATTTGATTATACTCTGAGCCTAATGTCAGCATACATGCATGAGTATGTTAATACGGTGAAAATTTTTCCAGTTCATTGAGCTGAGTGACAGCATTTTCACCAGTTCTCTAAGCTGAGAAAGTTCGCCCAAATGGGGATTTCTTCCATTTTGCATGAAGGGACTAAATCTATTATTATTATTATTATTATTAATACGCTGGTTTTCCAATGATGATTTGATTTGATGTTTTTCTTAACTGGTACAAGGATAAATTGTCTTTAAGAAAACCGATGGGAACATCATGCTCGTATGCTTGTGACCATGGATTTAATAGCGAAGTAGTTGAAAAAATGTTTGACATCCTACTTTTATTATGGCCCCCAGGGGACCATATTACCAACACATATGATATTGTTAAATTGGAGTCTTGATGAAAAATATAATTTATCTCCAAGTTTTTTGCCATTTAATTTAGTTCAGATTATACAAATTTAAACCAATGAAATGAAAACTAGGTCATTTATGTGACCATCTGCGAAAAACACGAAGTTAAAAGGGGGAAAGTCAATATTTTTACCTTTTTTTTAAATTTTGATAACTATATTCTCTATCCGGTACGACCATTTTTTGTCCCTTTTTGATTTTTCTTTCATTTTGGGGGGTTTTTATCGTTTGAAATTGTTTTTCGTTCGTGTAATTTGGCGTGGAAAATACGCCTGCATCTTTCGCTGTCTATCAGCGAACTAATTTTGATTTTAGAAAAAGAAAATTGTGATATATGTTTTGAAATTATTTAAAAGGCATAACTATTAAAAATCAATAATTTTTTCATTCATTTATCTTCTAGAAATACCCATTAATTATACTATCTATGATACTTTTCAATGAAATGTGGACTTCATATGTAATTCTTGCCAAGAAAATCGTGAAAAATTGCTTCAGTTTGACTTCATATGTTATTAACAGAAATGAAATTTTTTTTAAAATTTTCTTTATGGAAGGCCTTCTTTAAGATTTTTTCTAGCATTATATTAATGAAAATGACATGTTAATTATTCAAGAAATAGGAAATATCTGTTTAAAAAATTCGAATTTATGCATTTTTTTGCCATTAACGTGAAATATTTGTAAGAAAACAGTCATTAATCATCAAAATTGGTCGTACCGGACTCATGGCGGCTTAGCAAAGTCTTGTACTGCAATATTTTATAAGATTGATAATACAGTAGGTACCGCTTATTGTAACCACTTTGGCACCAGCCAAAAACAATAACATTACTTGGTCTATAACAATAGACGAACGAAAAACGAACGTTTGTGGAGAATGGTACCCAACTGTTTTGATAACAAAATCCGGGTTATATCATTATCCCGGATTAAAATAAGCGGTATCTATAGAGAATTTTCTCGATTTTCGTCGCAATTGTCACTTTTGCAATATCTGTTTTGCACTTGTTGCCGTCGAGAATATTTTTTCCGCCAAACCTACACAATTTTAGTTTGAAAAATATGTAGGTACTTACGTTAAATATTATTATAGAACGAATATTCCAATTTTAGAATTTTAGAATTTAATTCCGATCTACGGTGTAGATATTTCTTCCTTTCCGTACGTTCTTGATCTTCCTTGATTATTGTGAATAATTTCTTTAAATATTTATTTGCTTCGATTAAAAATCACGAAAAATCTTTCTTCTCCTTTCTATGAAATCGTACAAACAACTGATTTTCATTTCTTTTCTAACCGACCAAAGCTATAATAAGTTAATTCCAGACACCCCTTCTAACTTTTCTAACCAAATGTGCAACAGGTGCAGATACACACACACTCCCTCTTTCAGAGTAAATCATAAGCACATAAGTATGTTTTCTTATGTGTGCACGATGGCCTTCCATTACTCCAAAGTACACTCATTCCTCGATATACGGCCTAGATATGCCGTATAAAGAGCGGTCGTATAGCGAGGCATGAGTGTACTTTGCAATGTAAGGCATCGTGTACACATGTTGTGAATGGAGGCCTTGGAGTGGTTATTTCGACTTATAAAAGTCAAATTAACCGAAGGGAAGGTTGAGGATCGGGAAAGAGAGGTCCAATTCCGCCTACGTCCGAATTGGTGGCTGAAACGCAAACTGGAGCGACGTGCTTGCTGGCTTCCGGGCTAGCTCCAGCTGTGGGGGGGTACGTTACTCGCGTTTCAGGCCATAGAACCCTTGGCCTGTACAACAAAAATTTCACGCCGACTTACCCGGGTGATAAAATTGGGATAAGATTCCCAATCGGTCATGAGAGACCGAGAGAACTCCAAACAACTCGACAGGCGCTGGTATTGTGCGCCGTCTAGCCCACCCTACCATAGCCATACTTGTCTTTGAAAGAATTTCATATGTATGGCCCCTTGAGAGAGGTATGAGTGGGGCGGAAGGTCTTCAAACAAGAAGATCCATCTTATGGGCTCCTTATTTAGCCATGTTTATAGAACTGTTTCCAAGCACAAGCAAAACGAAATAAATCATACACGAAAATTAATAATAATAAAAAAATTACCTTGTAATTGAATCCGCGTATTTCATGTGTTTAATTCTCATATATTTATTTAAGTTTCTTTTTTTTTAATTTAATTTGTTACTCTGTCCACGTCAGTTTCTGTTCCGTCTTTGTCGTTTCATATTTATTTTTTTGATTTAAATTTAATATATTTTTATTCTCAGTTTAAATTTTAATTCAATTTTTGTTATGTTTTGTTTAGAATTTATTTATTTTAATTTTATTTTTGGTTTTGCATTTATTTACTGAATTTTAAATTGTATTGTGGACTAAAACTTTCGCGAGCCACTGTATCTCATACAGAGTCGGTACAACGACTGTGCGCGATCTTCCGCTTCTTCGAGGCAGGGACTGCGTCAACTTTTCGCACTTGTCACAAACTCGATACCACAAATTTTCGTTTCGTGGTCATTATAATTAAACGAAGACCAATAATATTGAAAGAAAAAAAAAGTCTGACGCAAAGAACTCGAACTCGAACTACGCGGAGCGAAATGAAGCAAACTCTTCATATAAACGCCACGGGACACGGGGAGCACTTTTCTATTTCTATTTCTATTCTTTTTTATACGCACTAAAACTAGACTTAACTTATCTTATTCTACACTTTTATTTTCTACATTTCTTTCTTTCCCTTTCTAGCCCTTTATCTTCTCTCCGAGCTGTCAGATCTCTCTCATCAGCTGTTTTTCTCTGGATCTCGTGTGGATCCGGTGTGGATCCACAATTATGCCAACTGCATAAATTTGCCGATCCACAGAAATTCACCTCGTTCAACCAAATCCCCACAGATGACACTAACACACATAAGAAAACGCTCGCTATGCGGCCGCTCTTTATACGGCATATCTAGGCAGTATATCGAGGTATGAGTGTGGGACTATTCCTGAGTTCATGAAAAAGTAAAGAACCACTTCACATCCGCTTACGGGTCGAATTTCAAAAAATCTTGAAAACACTTTCTGGGAAAGAAAGGAAAGAATTATTTTTGTGGAAGGGGCCAGAATTATTTTTCTGGGGGGTCCAAGCTGGGGTCTGGGGGGTCCCGGCCCCCTGCCCCCCCCCCCACGGCGCGCCTATGCCAAAGAGTTCTGTCGATAACACGTTATCAACATTTACGCCAACTGTTAAGGAAGAGAAGATATAGCGCTTTGAAATTTCGAATTTCTCAGTCAGTGAAAAAAAAACTTTTTTCCAGTAAGGGTTGGGGTAGTTCTGATTAGAGTTTCGTTTGCCCCCCAAAAAGTTCAATCGATTACACCTTATGAACATTTACGCTAACTGTTAAGAAAAAGAAGTTATAGCGCATTGAAATTTCACTTTTGTGAAGTTGGCCCCCAACTTTCTTACGATATTTTACTGCTTTAATCAACGGAACGGAACTAACAAACAGAACTCTCAAATTTTGCAACAAGTGGGGCCAACTTCACACACGTCAAATTTTCTCAGAGTGTAGAAAAAATTATTCCGGATATACATACACTCAGTCACAAAAGTCTACATACACCGCTTAATTATGTTATATAAAGAAAACAACAAACACTAGATTCAAATCAAAACAGCTAGAATATGCAATAATATGAAACAAACAATAAAGTAACAAAAAATACCAAAAGAATCCGTTATTTCTTTAGAAAAACGAAAAAAGGAGCGATGAGCACACCACAAAAGTCTACATACAGCAAAATGAATTCAACGAATTGCATTTTCTTAACTGTCATTTCTCCGAAATTTGAAAACTGTTGATTGTATTGCTTTTTTGTATTTTACTATATTTGTTTTGAGTTAGTTTCGATAGTGGAAAAATGAGCTCTAGAAAAGGAATTTCGAAGGATATACGCCTTTTAGTTGTTAGATTGCGACAGGAAGGAAAATCTTTCGGCGAAATTGCCGGAATAGTTAAAGTGAGTCGTCCCACCGTCCAAAGCATTGTAAAAAAAATTTAAATTTACTGGCAGTATCGATAATAAGCCAAGATCTGGGCGACCTAGAGTGCTAAGTGAGCGTAATACTCGATCAGTATTAGAAACATAACGCAGTCACGATCGGCTGCAAGCCAATCGTATGATACTCTAGATGAAATACAGAACTCCGATTTATATTTTAATTGGAAATATATCAAAAGAATGAGAAGGGCACAAGCAATTATTACATGACCTTTTACCTACAGGTAGAAATTATTGTATAGTGGCTACTCGATTTTTTGATTTATAGTGAGTTCCATATAGTCAGTTAGGACATTTTACAGAATTTTTGTATGGCAACTACATGAAGGAGTTATGGGATATTTTTCAAATTAATAGCTTCAGCTGCGACTATTATAAAATTAATGTGTATAAAATTTCAAAGTCGTAACTTAAAGTGTTCTAAAGTTATCGTTCAATATTGGTGAACATGTTTATTAAGGACTTTTGTATGACAGCTACCCGAAGGAGTCAACAGATGGCGCTAATTAATGAACTCCGTTTTGGTTTTGGTATAAAACTAATTTCTGTAAAATTTTAAATTCCTGCTTTAATTCGTTCTGGAGTTATAGTGGATTCAGTAACATGCATACATTTTTGAAGGACTTTTCTAGGCTGCTACACGAAGGACTCATTCGATTTGCATCATATTCGGAACTTTCGATTCAGACATTGTAAGCCTTAAGTATGCAAAATTTCAAGGTCCTAACTTGAAGCATTCGAGCAATAATTGTGAAAACGTGTTTTAAGGACTCTTGTATGGGAGGTACCCGAAGGAGTGGAAGGATGTTGCCCATTAACGAACTTGTTCTTACTTTTTCTATTTTACAAGTTGTGACAAAATTTCAACTTCCTAGGTCAACGCGTTCTTGAGTTGTCGTGCTAACGGACGGACGGACGGACGGACAGCAAACGGATTTGGGGGTTTTGGCCAAAAATAAACACAAAATACTATACAACTTTTTTTCGTCCGAGGCTCGGTTCTATGCGTTACAAACTTTTCGGGCTGGATTAAACTTATAATACTCTATATGTTCATCTAGAGTATAAAAAGTGAGAAAAACTCCTAAGATAACTGCTTCTGAGTTGGCGAAATATATTCAGAATGACTTCGGTAAAGTCTAAAATCCTGAATCTGTGCGAAGAACATTACGATCTGCTGGCTATCATGGACTAACCGCAAGGAAGAAACCGTTTATATCTACAGTAAATCGGCAAAAGCGACTTGATTTCGCGAAGCGCGCGTTAGCCAAACATGAACGCGAGAAGGGAGTTTTAATCCCTTTAGCCTCGCAGTTATCTCGGAGCATTTGTCCCCTTTAATTTTTGGGTTCGGTAATGTTGATGTGCAAAACATTCCACAAAAACTTTGATATGGCAGCACTGGTCTCAGGGAAATGTCACTTTGAAGGCAAATTTTGTACCGCAATAACAGTTTGGAGGCAATTTTGTACTGCAAAAAGGTAAGGAAAAATGGAAATTTCAAAACGCTATAACTTTTTATTTCAGGGTTTCCCAGAGTTGAAACATAGCGCAATATGTTTCTAAATACCGAAATAATAAATGAAAAATACTTTTTTTTATTTTCAGGTTCGGGCTCATAAAGTCTAATATTACCCAGAAACGCACTAGAAAAAAACATCCCTTTCGACCCGAACGGTATACGTACATATGTATATGTACCAGTAAAAATTTAAGTTTGTGGATAGTTTGTCATACATAGTGTTACTCAAATACTAAAATTAAACATATTTTATTGATACCATGGCTAAATTGCTGACCTCAGATGGTATTCGGATATAGTGGTGTACCACCACCCGCTGGTTCTCCAAAACTTGCATCTACATATATTTTTATATCTCAGATATGTTTAATATAGTTGCGAGCTAGGAGTTCGCCGGAATTTCAAGTAAAACAAATTCGTTTAAAATCAATATAAGTGATAATTTATTAATCGCACATTAATTCTATTCGCACACTATCCGCACTGTATGGCAATACCGCTAGCTTTTGTATAGCACTTGATCACACGCTAGCGAACGCTTTCCACCAATACGGTCGCGTACTATTTGACTGCCCACGTAATAAAAACTACTATGTTGGCTGTAGTCTAGTCTAGACCGTTCTTGAATTTTCATTCGGTGGTGTATGTGGAATGTTCTAGCGAGCTTGGGAGCTTTCGATCTTGATCTTCTGCGATGTTATGGTGCATACGAGAATATTCAATCAGAAGGTGTTACCATTCCATTTGTTCCGCCCTTTTATACTTTAACTACGCTTTTGATTGTTCAACTTTGCATTAGGTATACGGTTGTTGCTGTTTCTGTTCTGCGAAACCGATCGAGTTGCGCGGTTGCCTGGTTTACCTGTAGCACTATGATACGTATGACATATTTCATATTACAGTGCAACCCGCTTGTAAAGTGCACTTTTATAACGTACTTTTCGTTGTAACGTACCTTTTCTGAATCCCCATTCGCAAATGTGAAAAGTTTCTATGTTGGTTATAACGTGCTACTGGTTATAACGTTCTACTTTTGTGGTACCCTCAAGGTACGTTATATCCGGGTTGCACTGTATTTATCTTATCTTAGCTTTACCACTGGAAAGCCGCGTCGAGAGGGTTAACATAATTTTTTGTAGTAAGTAGTTATTGACTAAAGTATAATTTTTTACCTTCATGGTACAGTGCGGTACAATTTTAGCACAATTGCGAAATTACTACTTTTCCAAAATGACAGGGCTAACTTAACATAATTTTTAGTACATCATCGGAATTCTCGACTTAACTAAAATAATTTATTTTTAACACAATTCGAGCACAATTTCTGAATTATATTTTTTCGAAAAAGAGGTGGTTAAGTATTTTGGTCATAATTAATTATCAATGAAAGTAAAATAATTTCTTTTTACTAGCACAAACGGTACAAATTGAGCACAAATCAGCACAATTGAGAAATTAAATTTTTTCAAAAAAAGCAGGGCTAACTTATCGTTATTTTTAGTACGTAGTGTGGTCGTAACTTTTTATCGACTGAAGTAAAATAATTTCTTTTTACTAGCACAAACGGCACAAATTGAGCACAAATCAGCACAAATGCGAAATTGCATTTTTTCGAAAAAAGCAGCGCTAACTTGATGGACATCACACTTAGATTCCATTATTTCACTTTTTTAAAAAATTATTATTCAATCAACACGGCTTCCCATTGGTCGACAGCGAACTCAGCACTCGAGTGTTACAAAAACGAATCGAATCTTTGGAGCTAATCGCCAAACTGTCACGTTAAAACTTTCATTAGCATTTTGGGTATGGCCCCCCTTCTTGAAGTAAATCGTCCCTGGATAAACTTCATATATTGGTAGAAGACGCTGTTTCATCAAAGATCTTCAAGTTTTGGATGCTTTTTTAAAGCGATAGCTTTCTGCCACTTGCACCAGCTTTCGGTTTCCATCGGTTAGTTTCCATGATTCGGCACCTTTTTTGTTGAAAAAATATGAAAATATGTAGCCATAATTTCCTTTTTCATATTTTCAACATTATTAACGTTCCTTAATATTTTGTGAGTTTTTTTCACTATTTTATCCGTTAACTTGCCTTTTCCGGAAAGTTCTTTTTCTCTTCTTACGTTTCGGAGTCTGGTACCCATTCTCTTTTCAACGTGGCCGATACACTCACTTTTTACAACAGTTAACTCATCCCCATAAGGATTTCATTCTAGTATGGCCTTGAAAGTTTTTGAGTCCCCATCTTCTATCTTCTATTTTCTATATATATAAAAAATCTGCCAACAGTCTGGACGCAACTTTATTATTTTTCCGGCAGAACTTTGGAACGTGTTCAATTCGGGGAAGCGAAGAATGTTACTATCTGACTGAAACCCTAACAAAAAAATTGGGAAGCGGTTAGAATATGGTGTAACATATAAATTATATAATTTTGTCATATTCCAGGATGCGGTCTAGAGGTTGAAAAATACAAAACTTAAAAATTGGTGATTGTTAAACAAACCTGGGGAAGTGAAAAGATATTCGATATCTGATCAGACCTGAGAGATATGGTGGAATTCATGAAAAAAAATACATCCACTTTACATCCCCTTAAAGGTCGAATTTCAAAAAAACTTGAAAACACTTTCTAGGTATTCAAGTTTAGGAGATATGGATTTTAGAATGTGTCGATCTCGGCATTGTTGCGTTTCGGACGCATTATTTCCACTCACTCCCTCCACTCCCACACCCCTTCACCCATATCAGCAATTTTTTTGCAGATGGGTCCACTATCAAAGCTCTATAGAAATTCCAAGTTTCAGTTTCCTACCATGAGTGGTTGCTGAGATCTAGAAACCAAAATTTTTCGTCTAAAACGCTTCCCCCAACTTACCCCTGACACCCTCACCCCTCAAAAAAATTCCACTTCTAGGGGTCTACCATGTCTATTCATAAAAAATATTCAATTTAATAGCTCATAGGGTTTGGCAGCTATAATTCCTCAAATGAGTTTGCGTACGGCGGACGGAGTGAAATTTTTTTTTGCTTTTTTGGCGTTTATTAGTCATAAAACGTGTAAAAAAAAATTTCAGGGTAGCAAATTTTTTTTTTTTAAAAAAATCGATAACATTACTTTATTATTAAAATAATAAAGTAAGATAGAAAAATGTTTGTCTGTCTGTCTGTTTGCTTGTCTGTCTGCCTAAACCACTCATACTATTGCGAATTTTGGTGGTTTGTTTAGGGTACGCCCACGATGGTTCGTGCGTTAGAAAAATCATTTAACAGTTGGTGGTTCGCGAGTTATTTCAACATTTAAGTCTTTTTCATATGATTTAGCGGCAGTTTATTCGTTGTTGGTGTATTAGTTACGCGTTCCTAATACTGAATGGTAAAGCGAGATGGATAGAGAGTAGTGGATGAAGTATGGTGGATGGTGGATGAACGATGGTGGATGGTGTGTGGAGGATGGTAGATAGAGGATGCAGGATAGTAGATGGAGGATTGTAGATGGTAACTAGAGAATGGTGGACGGACGGTGGATGAAAGATGACAGATAGAGGATGGTAGACGGTGGATGAAGGATGGGAGATGGTGGGTGGATAGAGGATGATAGATAGAGAATGAAGGATAAAAGATTGAGAATGGTGGATGGTGTATCGTGGATAGAGGATGGTGGATAGAGGCTTGGGATGGTAGATATAGGATGGTAGATGATGGATAGAGTATGATGGATGGAGGATGGTAGATAAGGGATGTAGGATGAAAAATGGATTATGGTGGATGGTTGATAGGGGATGGTGGATGTTGGATAGGGGATGGGGGATGGTAGAAGATGGATAGAGGATGCTGGATTGAGGATGGAATTTTGGTGATTTGTTGAGGGTGGATAGGGGATAGTTGATGAAGTATGGAGGATGGTGGATAGAGAATGGAGGATGGTGGATGGAGGATGGGGATGGACAAAAATGAAAAGTGAAAAATGAAAAGTTAAGAGTGAAAAATGAAAAATCAAAAGTGAAAAATGAAAAATGAAAAGTGAAAAATGAATAACCAAAAATGAAAGGAGAGAAATGAAAAATAAAAAATGAAAAATGAAACATGAAAAATGAAAAATGAAAAATGAAAAATGAAAAACGAAAAATGAAAAATGAAAAAAGAAAAATGAAAAACCAAAAATGAAAAGTGAAAAAAGAAAAATGAAAAATAAAAAATGAAAAATGAAAATGAAAAATGAAAAATGAAAAATGAAAAACGAAAAGTGAAAAATGAAAAATACAAGCAGTAAAGGGTCGGGTTCGATGGAAATCTACACCACTAATACGATTCGGTGGATGGGGGATGGAGATTGTAGATGGAGGATCTTAAATGAGGGGGGATGGAAGATGGTGGATGGTGGATAGAGGTTGGTGGATAGAAGATGGAGGATGGTGGGTAGAGAATAGAGGATGGTGGATGTAGGATTGAGGATGGAGGATTGTAGATGGAGGATGTTAGATGATGGATAGAGGATTGGCAATGGTGGATAGAGGAATGAAAATGGAAGGTGGAGAGTGGAGGGTGGTGGATAGAGGATGGAAAATGGAAAATAGTAGATAGAGGATAGGGGATGGTGGATATAGGATGGTGGATATAGGATGGAAGATGGAGGATGGGAGATAGAGGATGAAGAAACAGGACTAATAGATCAACAGTAGAGACGGGAGTAACAGGGGCGATAAAAACACCGTGAGCGTAGCGAGCGTAGTCGCGGTACGCGGCTAGTCTCCTATATAATTAAAATATGTCACTCCGAAGCTCTCTTCCGATCTCGAAAACATTTCTTTCATAGAATCAACCTCCATTTTTCCCGAGGAGCCCTCGTGATTCCTCATGCATTCTTCTTCGTGATGTTCAAACCATTTATGATATTCTTCAGTATGAGGTTTATTTTCCCAGGACGTACAACCTTGGCATTAACTGCTTTTTACAACTAAATCGATCACTTTGCCGGATGAGCGTTGTAACGCCATACAATGATTTAAAACCACGCTTTTTCCAAGTACCGTCACCAGAAACTTTGAGACATTTTTCTTCTCTCCCATGGTCAACACTTTGTTCGATTTCTTCTTTAACTGCTTTTAGTGATAAAAAATTGAATGATGACTTAGTAGCTGCATGAATATGCTCTATGATTTTGGTGTAACTGCCTCGACTCAATCCAGTGCACATGTTCATAAGATTGCAAAACACATTTATTCCTTCTCTTGCGACGCCTAAAAGTCTCATGACAAACACTATCCTTCGATTTATTTCGTAGCCAGTATTAATAAAAGGTCCTGAATTTATTTCTCTATCACCGCACTGACACGTAACGACAATTTTAAAACCTAGGCCCATCTGCCCTGACTCTCTAAAGCTTATTATTTGTTTGAATGAATAACAAATCAAAATCTTTGAGAGAGCAGTAAAAACAGTGAAAAACTCAATTATTCTGTATCCGTGCAAAGGATTTGTAAGGGTATCCTCACAGCTTGCAGTTATTAGTTTTTTGCACTTGCACTGATACTGACTTGCATTTACACTCTCCTCACACTTATTTGAGAATTGATTCCATTGATACCTTCTTTTTCTTAAAAAATTTCGAGCTATTTCAACTCGCGTGCCTTTAGTATAGTTTGGCATTTGGAAAATCAACTCCACAAGACATACTTAAACTGACCCAAATTCTTGGATAACGTTCATTACACTTTATACTTTCGATATTTGTAAAAAGAAATCGATTTTTTGAAAATTGTAAAGAGTTTGCTCCCCTTAAGCACCAACGCGAGGCTCAGACCAACATCGAATCTCGGTTTCGTCTCGTCAGCACACGTTCTCAAACACAAATACCGAGCTGATCCGAGGCTTTGAGGGAAGTACGGCTCCCGAAAACGGTCTCTTTTGTCTGGTGTCGAGAGTGCGAACGGACGGCTAGATTGATTCGAATTCTTGATTATTCCTTGCGGATGAAATTAACCAAAAGTACGTTCGTCATGCGTCACAAGTCGGTAACGGCACGATTAAAATTAAAAATGAAAGTGGTTCCCGAAGGATACGTTTTGTGGTGCATCACAGCTAGGAGGATCGACACCGCGGAAGACCAGGACCAGGAGCGACTACAGTAGGAGAATCGTAGTGAAAGTCTTCGAGGGACTATGCACCAGAGGCACCCTAATAGGTATTAAGTTTTAAGAGGCCAGGTCAGGTAGAGTAGGAGAATTAGGAGGTATACTGAATTAAATTAATTATTTGAACAAAAGTGTTATTTGTTATTTACGACTTTTTAGGTGTTCTTCCTAAATTTGTAACGTCTTCCAGCTTGCCTTCCGTGAAGGATGGAGCGATTTCCTTTAGTGTTTATACGCGTACAAACTTTTTTCCCGAATTAGGGATTCGAACGGGGAAAAGTACAGAATGGGACGCTTAAAAAAAGATCACTGGCGCCCACAACCCTTCTCTGGGTTGGCCGGACTAGGCCTGTTCGCTCTCTGTTGTGCTGGGGTTATATAACGATTTCTCTACGAAAAAAAAGCCGTAACAGTTATTTATTTCTTAGTTTTAAAATTCGATTCAGCGTTAAATGTTTTAATTCAACGCTTGTGTGTAGAAAGTTATCGTAGAAATTTCCCTCCTACAGTATATGTTCCGCTCCTCCCAACTTTATCGCAATATATTATTGTTTTATGTACGTAACAAAAATCTAATAGTTGGTATTGTATACTTTTAGAAAATTTCAAGCAATAAATAAGCAGAATACGGAAAACCGAGACTTTAATGAAAATATTCAAAAAAGACGTGAACATCGCATTTATCCTGTATTTGGTAAAAGGAGCTCTGACTATCAAGATATTCAAATTAAATTTAATACAAGATATCACCGCTATTCACGATACAGACTCTTTTCGAAAATTGAAAAATATTTCCATGAGTAAGTATATTTAAAGGAACGAAATAAGAATCACAATATTTTACTGAGACTTTATTTTAGAAAAGGTAAAGGTGGATTGCAGTGTGTATTACAGATAATATGTGAAACAAGCCATAAAAAAAAGGAAACTGAACCCGAAACGTTTATTGCTGAAATCATTCGAGCCATTTTTAGTTTTCCACTTCCGTATGAAAAAAATTTAAATCCAAATCAACAAATATACCACGAAGCTGATAGACAAGAGGGTAACTGCAGTGAAAAGTACCCCGAATGTGGGATACTGCTCTGGAAGAATGGTCTCTAAGTTTAAAAATATCAGTAATAACTCAATTGTCGGGAATAAACTACATAAAAAAAATTATTTTAGTTTATTATTTTCACAATATTTTATTTAAATATAATCAATTTTACTTTATTATATATAATACAGTATTGTTATTGATTTAAAAAAAAAAATGTTGCTGGCCTCAAAATTTTTTTTTCTACATTTCATGACTAGTAGACACGAAAAAAGCAATAAAAATTTTCACTCCGTCTGTCCGCCGTACGCCGTACGTCGACCGCCCAAAATCCTTTCAAGGCTCGTAGCTCTCAAACCAGTGGAGCTATGAAATTAATTTTTTTTTAGGAATAGACTGGGTAGACCCCTTGAATTGACTTTATTTTCAGGGGTGGGGTATGAGGGGGAAGCGTTTTAGACGAAAAATTTTGGTTTCTAGATCTCAGCAACCGCTTATGTTAGGAGACTGAAACTTGGAATTTCTATAAAGCTTTGATAGTGGACCCATTTGATGATGAAATTGATGATGAAATTGATGATATGGGTGAAGGGGTGTGGGAGTGGAGGGGGAAGCAATGCGCCAGAAACGCAAAAAAGTCGAGATCGACACATCCTAAAATCCATATCTCCTAAGCCGTTAATATCAAGCAATTAAATCTTAACAAATATCTGTAGTTATACTAGGAGAGTAGATTGAAACAAAATTTTTGAGTCGGGGTAGTGGCGTACGGGGGTGGCGGTTGAAATTCTTAACATTACGATATCCCCCAAACCAATGGCACCAGAAAAGCAAGATTCTGTTTGGATATAAAGCTTAATAAATAAAGATTGCTCAAAGTAAAATCTTTGAAGGGGGCGGGGGAGTACGTAAGTGGAGGGGATAAGAATTTTCCAAAAATAACACGTTTCATATCTCAATAACAGTGTAAGATGGATGCTTCAAATTTTTAACAAAAGTAGGCCTAATAGAACCCTAGTAGGGAAAAAAAGTTTGGGGGTGTGGGTGTAGAGGGTGAGGGTGGGGAAGGGTGAGAAAGAAAAAGTTCTGATGCTTATATCTTAAGAATCTATAATGATAGGAAGCTGAAACTTAGTATTGTGTAGTGTAGTGGTATGGTACGGTGATGGACGGTGTTTTTCCTAACTTAAGAACGGCTTATGCTAGGAAGTTGAAACTCGGTACGTAAATGAAAATCAACTAGAAAAGTAATTCTTATAAGAAAAAATTTGAATATTCATTGACGTTCAGAAGGGGGGTAGCAAAAAATATCAGTTAATATAAAATGCATATATTTTCACGATTTTCGTCATATCTACTAGGTCTTTCGAAATATTGAATTCATTTTTATTCTACGGATTCTTCATATGAATACCTAGAATGAGTTTTCAAGGTTTTTTGAAATTCGACCCCTTAGAGGGTGTAAGCTCGTTATATACTTTTTCATGAATTCCACCATGTTTCTCAAGTCTGATCAGATATCGAATATCTTTTCACTTCCCCAGGCTTGTTTAATAATCACCTATTTTAAGTTTTGTATTTTTCAACCTCTAGGACCTCTTCCCGGAATATGAACCAATTTTTTAATTCATATGTTACACCCTTTTCTAACCGCTTCCCGAACTTTTTTTAGGTTTTCAGTCACATAGTAACATACACCGCATCCCCGAATTGAACGCGTTCTGATCTTCTGCCGGAAAAATAATAAAGTTGCGCCCAGACTGTTGGCAGATTTTTTTTTGTAGTTACAAAGCTTCTTCAAGTGTCTTTTGTGGTGTGAAGTGGGTGTGTTTTTTTGACAACATATATTTGATTTTCGATCTCAGACCCGCTTATGCTAGGGTAAAGTACCCAGTCCTGAGCCCCATCACCAGTAATGAACAATGAAAAATGAAAAATGAAAAATGAACAATGAACAATGAAAAATGAAAAATGAAAAATGAAAAATGAAAAACGAAAAATGAAAAATGAAAAATGAAAAACCAAAAATGAAAAGTGAAAAATGAAAAATGATATATGAAAAATGAAAAACCAAAAATGAAAAGTAAGAAATGAAAAATGAAAAATTAAAAAATGAAAAATGAAAAGTGAAAAATGGAAAATGAAAATTCAAAAATGAAAAATGAAAAACGAAAAATTAATAGTGAAAAATGAAAAATACAAGCAGTAAAGGGTCGGGTTCGATGGAAATCTACACCACTCATACGATTCGGTGGATGGAGATTGTAGATGGAGGATTTTAAATGAGGGGGGATGGAAGATGGTGGATGGTGGATAGAGGTCAACAGTAGAGACGGGAGTAACAGGGGCGATAAAAACACCGTGAGCGTAGCGAGCGTAGTCGCGGTACGCGGCTAGTCTCCTATATAATTAATATATTTCACGCCGGAGCTCTCTTCCGATCTCGAAAACATTTCTTTCATAGAATCAACCTCCATTTTTCCCGAGGAGCCCTCGTGATTCCTCATGCAATCTTCTTCTTGATTTATTTATTTGGAAAGCGAAAATATGAACAGAATATAAACTCCAATAAAACAATGCGCCAAAAATAAAAAAAAAATAAAAATAAAATGAAAATAAGAATAATAAAAAAAAAAAAAAAATTAATACCTAGTTAAAATTAAATTAAAAATTAGAATTAATATTAAGGTAACTAAGTGAGTAATTAGAAATAATGTATTAAATATCATATATGGATTTCAAGTGAATTTTTATTCACCGCAAACTGTGACCCTGAAAACTAAGACAATTTTCATGATAAGATCGAGGTAAACGGAGGAGCGGCGAATTAAAATAGGCATTTATAGATGCAAATGGGATGATAAAAGTGTCTTGTGATCTGGAACGGTGATTAGTTGCCCTGGATGTAAGTTCAACAAAAAGAGTACAATTAAAGATAAATAAAACTTTGTATAGGAACAAAATATCTAAGTAAGATCTTCTGTCCTTCAGAAAAGAAAGTCCAAGGTGTTGTAATCTAGCATCATACGAAACTTCCTCGAAATTGAGTCTGCGAAAGAGTGATCGTGTGAAACGTCTCTGCACTGATTCCAATGCTGCTATAAGATAAGAATAGTAAGGGTTCCACACAACTGAGCAGTATTCAAGGTGACATTTGACAAGACAAGACGTACAGGTTAATATAGAGCTCTAAGTTACAGAACGGATAAGCAGCTCTCAAAATAAAACAACATAACCTATAGGCCCGTTTGCCTATTTCCATAATATGTACATCAAATTTTAATCAAGTGTCAAATATAACACTTAAATCCTTGAATTTGAAGACTTCAAGGAGAAAGTAGTCACCAATGTGGTAATTAAACGAAAGATAAGAGGATTTATTAGTGTAACACATCTTGAAACTTCAGATCATCTGCATACATTAAGTAATTAGAATGAAATTCTGAGAGAAGATCATTAACGAATAAAATAAAAAGCAGTGGACCCAAGGTTAAACCTTGTGGAACACCGCTTGTCGCAAGATAAGGAGCAGATAAGCATCCTTGGAATGTAACCATTTGCTTGCGATTAACAAGATAGGATGAAAGCCAGCGCAGTAGAGCACTACTTAGATGAAATGACTTCAATTTCTGAATAAGTGTATAGTGGTCAACTCTATCAAACGCTTTCGAAAAGTCAGTATACACCGTGTGAAGATCAAGTCGGTTTTCAAGGGTCCTTGATACTGAATTAGTAAAAGAAATTAAATTCGTCTCAGTGGAACGACCCTTAAAAAAACCCATGCTGATTAGGAGAAACAGAGCTCCAGACTTGTAGAAAGATGACTTCATGCAGTAGTATAATACATATAAATATAGTAGATAAATATAGTAGAATACCAATACGGCGGAAATTTTCAACGTTGTGCTTGTCACCCTTCTTAAATATCGGTAAACATGGGAGATTTGCCATAGGGTTGGAAATATTCGTTGATTCAGTGACATGTTAAATAACGTTGCAAGAGGTTCCGCCAGAATGTGGCCCAACCTCTTAACAAATATGTTTGGAATGTTATCAGGACCAGCGCCACCATGGCAATCAAGGGAATTAATAACAGTGAGAACCTCCGTAGGAGTAAAACAGGTATTGAGTTATTGTCAAGATCATCGAAATCCTGCATTAACTGAGAGGCAGAAGAAGAATACACGGAGCTAAAATATAAGGAAAAAACATTTGCTATAGAACCGAGAGTAGAGGCAGTATCACTTCGGTAGGTTATGAATGATGGAATGGTGGTAGCCTTACGTGAAGAATTGACTAAATTCCAGAAAGGCTTGTCGTTGCCCGAAGCAAGCGATGCATTCAGGCTACATACGTACAATCTAAAGGCTTTCTTAATTTCTCTCTTAACAACTTTACGAAGATCAGTGTACTGAGCTTCATTAATCTGTGTAGGGAATTTCTTATAGAGACGTCTTGCCTCATCTTTATCTTTCAACAGTTTAATGATAGAGGCGTTAAACCATTGAGGATAGGACCGGCGCTGGGTGATTGAAAAAGGGACATGTTCAACTATAACCGAATTAACAGTGGAATAGAAGTCCTCAAGGGCACTGTTCACCGATGAAGCTTCAAGTAACTGCCAGTTAATACCAGCAAGAATAGATGAAATTTAATCGTAATCACAGCTGAAGAAGTTACGCTTACTGAAGTGATTTAATGCGGTATTTTTTTGAGGCTGATTTAGTTCAAGCTCGATCGGCGGATGATGGGAATCAGGAGACACTAGCCCAGGAAGAGATAATGTAAGACCAACATCATCATAACTGAAATTGGAAAATATTAGGTCGAGTATTCTATTGTTTTGGTTTAAGATAACATTATATTGCTTTAATGCACAAAATTCCATAAAGGATTGTAAACTGAAGAGTTGTTGAGAGTAGCAGTTCAAAGTAGAAGTAGGTATAGAATTAACCCAATTTAAGAAAGGCATATTGAAATCACCGCAGATAAGGAATTTAGCAGAAGGATCATTAATATTAATAAATAGGGATAATTCTTCTAAAAGTGTAGAGAGAAGAGCAAAAGTAGTATTATATGGAACATTGTATTGCCTTAGTTTTCATAGTCCTACCTTAAACTCATTCAAAGTGTACTTAAAGTCCACTCTTTTTCGTTCTTCTGATACATAATTCATTATTTAATTTTTTATAATACTTTTTATTTCTATTTTTATTTACATATAAAATATTTTTGTTTTGTAATTCGCGGCAATTGTATAATTAGAAAAAACTTTCTGTTCAATTGTTATTGTTATAAAATAAAATAACAAGCGAATAAGTATAATATAGTTTTAGAACATTTGACCTTGACAGCAATACAATCAAAGGAGCAATTGAAGTCAATGCAGAGATCAGACACCAAGCTATTGCGAACCACTATAAGAACACCACCACCGTCAGACTTTTTAATGGACAGAAGATCACGATCGCGTCTAAAGACATTATAAGAACTCGGAAAAATTTCAGAGTTTAATATTGACTCATTCAGCCAAGTCTCCGAAATACAGATTATGTCGAAGGAATTCGATACAACAGAATTTTTAAACGAAATTGTCTTTGTTTTCAGTCCTCTAACATTCTGATAAAAGATTGAAAGTAAATTGGAAATAGGAACCACGATAGTCGAGATCTGCAAAGCGAGGAAGACGGAACGCCAACTACGTCAAAAGATTCCTGCCGCCCGTAGAACGAAAATTCTTTCGAGGCCTGGGCAGAAATTCCTTCACTAACAGACCCTTAGGCCATAGTGAAGGCTTACTAGCAGCAGCAAATATGTTATCAGGAACACGAAGTTTGAAGGAAACAAAAGAAAACTTCGAAAGTTCATCACCAGACTTTGTAAGCTGATAGCATGGCAGATCCGTTGCCGAGACATCCTTGAATTTACCTTTAATGGGGTTAAGAATCATATCAGGCGTAGTATTCACCTCGCATCGAAATCCATCGAGGAAGTCTGGCCGCTGTTAGATGAATTGAAGTGCCAGTGACAACTTCAGATGCAGTAAGTTCAGCAGTATGACGATCAGCTGTGACGTCATCAGAGATAGACTGAGTCATACGAGAAATGCAAGATTCCTGCAGATCACCAACGGGAGAATCATTGGCAGCTTGCGATGAAGTTAGTTCAACAGTGAGTCGATCAGCTGTGACCACATCAGAGACTGGCAGAATCATACGAGAACTGCAAGGTTGATGCGACACACCAACGGGATCCAAATGAAGATCATTCAACGAAGCAGATTTACACCGCTCCATGACGTTTGCACTACGTAAAATTCTAGTAGAGAGTGACCTAGGTTTACGTGAGGCGGCTGAGATTGAAGAGCATTGCCGGTCAGCTCCACGACAATTAACAGCACGCTTTCCAACACTAGTTTGTTGATCAATGTCGCGAAGATTAAGATTGTTATTCGGTTGGAACACGAAGTTTGAAGGAGGAACTACTCGTTATAGCAGGAACCGTTGAGCTCACGGAAGGTGAACACACCTTGTTGACGTCATTTAAGGCAACTTCAAATTTCAGTTGAAGCGATAAGAGTTCGGCATGTAGCGTTTGCATAGTAGAACGCACGTTGAGTAATTTCGCAACATACGCTGACGAGGACGAAGTTCTGCATAAGGCACAGAACCAGTAAATTCCACTGCCAGTATTTAAAATCGCATCTCCCACGACACCGGAGAGACCGACACATTTGGAGTGAACGATTTTTCCGCAAAAACCAGAACAGCAGATTAGCGGTGATTTACCGGATTCATCGGTACAAATTGGCATACTGCACACAGCTATAGCAACAGGAACCACAAAAATCACAGGTCCACTAGACTCGAATAATTGATATTGTATTTAATCACTTTGGTATGTTGGGTTCACTTAATAACAGAACCACCTGAATTAAACGTATATTGATTAAAATCACTTTAGTGAGGAATCGTGTAACTAAAGGCGGGAAAAATAGAAGTGTACGCGTACGAAACAATGCGACGCGATTCGAATTTGATGCTGTCTACTTGAAAGCCGAATATCGATCACTTTGCCAGATGAGCGTTGTAACGCCATACAATGATTTCAAACCACGCTTTTTCCAAGTACCGTCACCAGAAACTTTGAGACATTTTTCTTCTCTCCCATGGTCAACACTTTGTTCGATTTCTTCTTAACTTCTGCTTTTAGTGATAAAAAATTGAATGATGACTTAGTAGCTGCATGAATATGCTCTATGATTTTGGTGTAACTGCCTCGACTCAATCCAGTGCACATGTTCAAAAGATTGCAAAACACATTTATTCCTTCTCTTGCGACGCCTAACAGTCTCATGACAAACACTATCCTTCGATTTATTTCGTAACCAGTATTAATAAAAGGTCCTGAATTTATTTCTCTATCACCGCACTGACACGTAGTGACAATTTTAAAACCTAGGCCCCTCTGCCCTGACTCCCTAAAGCTTATTATTTCTTTGAATGAATAACAAATCGAAATCTTTGAGAGAGCAGAAAAAACAGTGAAAAACTCAATTATTCTGTATCCGTGCAAAGTATTTGTAAAGGTATCCTCACAGCTTGCAGTTATTAGTTTTTTTGCACTTGCACTGACACTGACTTGCATTTACACTCTCCTCACACTTATTTGAGAATTGATTCCATTGATACCTACCTTCTTTTTATACTCTAGATGAACATACAGAGTATTATAAGTTTAATCCAGCCCGAAAAGTTTGTAACGCATAGAACCGAGCCTCGGACGAAAAAAAGTTATATAGTATTTTGTGTTTATTTTTGGCCAAAACCCCCAAATCCGTTTGCTGTCCGTCCGTCCGTCCGTTAGCACGATAACTCTAGAACGCGTTGACCTAGGAAGTTGAAATTTTGTCACAACTTGTAAAATGGAAAAAGTAAGGCTAAGTTCGTTAATGGGCGATATCCTTCGACTCCTTCGGGTACCTCCCATACAAGAGTCCTCTAAACACGTTTTCACAATTATTGCTCGAATGCTTCAAGTTAGAAACTTGAAATTTTGCATACTTCAGGTTTACAATGTTTGAATCGAAAGTTCGGAATATGATGCAAATCGAATGAGTCCTTCGTGTAGCAGCCTAGAAAAGTCCTTCAAAAATGTGTGCATGTTACTGAATCCACTATAACTCCAGAACGAATTAAAGCAGGAATTTAAAATATTACAGGAATTAGTTTTATACCAAAACCAAAACGAAGTTCATTAATTAGCGCCATCCGTTGATTCCTTCGGGTAGCTGCCATACAAAAGTCCTTAATAAACAAGTTCACCAATATTGAACGATAACTCTAGAACACTTTAAGTTACGACTTTGAAATTTTATACACATTAATTTTATAATAGTCGCAGCTGAAACTATTAATATGAAAAATATCCCATAAGTCTTTCATGTAGTTGTCATACAAAAATTCTGTAAAATGTCCTAACTTACTTTATGGAACTCACTATAAATCAAAAAATCGAGTAGCCACTATACAACAATTTCTACCTGTAAGTAAAAGGTCATGTAATAATTGCTTGTGCACTCCTCATTCTTTTGATATATTTCCAACTAAAATATAAATCGGAGTTCAGTATTTCATCTAGAGTATCATACGATGGGCTTGCAGCCGATCGTGATTGCGTTATGTTTTTATTGTGCTCTCATTTTAATATCTAATACGTTTGGACTCTGTAGCAGCTTGACTTTGTTTATTTACATGCCTTTTGTAATTTTTCTTAAAAAATTTCGAGCTATTTCAACTCGCGTGCCTTTAGTATAATTTGGCATTTGGAAAATCAACTCCACAAGACATACTTTCGAGCCAAACTGACCCAAATTCTTGGATAACGTTCATTACACTTTATACTTTCGATATTTGTAAAAAAAAATCGATTTTTTGAAAATTGTAAAGGATTTGCTCCCCTTAAGCACCAACGTGAGGCTCAGACCAACATCGAACCTCGGTTTCGCCTCGTCAGCATACGTTCTCAAACACAAATACCGAGCTGATCCGAGGCTTTGAGGGAAGTACGGCTCCCGAAAACGGTCTCTTTTGTCTGGTGTCAAGAGTGCGAACGGACGGCAAGATTGATTCGAATTCTTGATTATTTCATGCGGATGAAATTAACCAAAAGTACGTTCGTCGTGCGTCACAAGTCGGTAACGGCACGATTAAAATTAAAAATGAAAGTGGTTCCCGAAGGATACGTTTTGTGGTGCATCACAGCTAGGAGGATCGACACCGCAGAAGACCAAGACCAGGAGCGACTACAGTAGGAGAATCGTAGTGAAAGTCTTCGAGGGACTATGCACCAGAGGCACCCTAATAGGTATTAAGTTTTAAGAGGCCAGGTCAGGTAGAGTAGGAGAATTAGGAGGTATACTGAATTAAATTAATTATATGAACAAAAGTGTTATTTGTTATTTACGACTTTTTAGGTGTTCTTCCTAAATTTGTAACGTCTTCCAGCTTGCCTTCCGTGGAGGATGGAGCGATTTCCTTTAGTGTTTATACGCGTGCAAACCTTTTCCCCGAATTAGGGATTCGAACGGGGAAAAGTACAGAACGGGACGCTTAAAAAAAGATCACTGGCGCCCACAATCCTTCTCTGGGTTGGCCGGACTAGGCCTGTGCACTCTCTGTTGTGCAGGGGTTAAATAACGATTTCTCTACGAAAAAAAAAAGCCGTAACAGTTATTTATTTCTTAGTTTTAAAATTTGATTCAGCGTTAAATGTTTTAATTCAACGCTTGTGTGTAGAAAGTTATCGCGGAAATTTCCCTCCTACAGTATATGTTCCGCTCCTCCCAACTTTATCGCAATATATTATTGTTTTATGTACGCAACAAAAATCTAATAGTTGGTACTGTATACTTTTAGAAAATTTCAAGCAATAAATAAGCAGAATACGGAAAACCGAGACTTTAATGAAAATATTCAAAAAAGACGTGAACATCGCATTTATCCTGTATTTGGTAAAAGGAGCTCTGACTATCAAGATATTCAAATTAAATTTAATACAAGATATCACCGCTATTCACGATACAGACTCTTTTCGAAAATTGAAAAATATTTCCATGAGTAAGTATATTTAAAGGAACGAAATAAGAATCACAATATTTTACTGAGACTTTATTTTAGAAAAGGTAAAGGTGGATTGCAGTGTGTATTACAGATAATTTGTGAAACTAGCCATAAAAAAAAGGGAACTGAACCCGAAACGTTTATTGCTGAAATCATTCGAGCTATTTTCAGTTTTCCACTTCCGTATGAAAAAAATTTAAATCCAAATCAACAAATATACCACGAAGCTGATAGACAAGAGGGTAACTGCAGTGAAAAGTACCCCGAAGAATGGTTTGCATTAATACATTTCTCTAAGTTAAAATATATCAGTAATAACTCAATTGTCGGGAATAAACTACATAAAAAAAATTATTTTAGTTTATTATTTTTTCAATATTTTATTTAAATATAATCAATTTTACTTTATTATATATAATACAGTATTGTTATTGATTTAAAAAAAAAAAAATTTTGCTGCCCTCAAAATTTTTTTTTTTACATATCATGACTAGTAGACACGAAAAAAGCAATAAAAATTTTCACTCCGTCTGTCCGCCGTACGTCGACCGCCCAAAATCCTTTCAAGGATCGTAGCTCTCAAACCAGTGGAGCTATTAAATTAAATTTTTTTCTAGGAATAGACTGGGTAGACCCCTTGAATTGACATTATTTTCAGGGGTGGTGGTGTGAGGGGGAAGCGTTTTAGATGAAAAATTTTGGTTTCTAGATCTCAGCAACCGCTTATGTTAGGAGACTGAAACTTGGATTTTCTATAAAAGCTTTGATAGTGGACCCATTTGATGATGAAATTGATGACATGGGTGAACGGGGGTGGGAGTGGAGGGGGAAGCAATGCGTCAGAAACGCAAAAAGTCGAGATCGACACATCCTAAAATCCATATCTCCTAAGCCGTTAATATCAAGCAATTAAAACTTAACAAATATCTGTACGCAGTAAAAAATTTTTACTACTTTAAAAGTAGGCAATGGGACGCCAACTTTAATTATAGTAAAATTACACTGCATTGTGTACGCTACACAATAGTGTGTAAACTTTAATTACATGCTGATTCTGTATACTTTACACACTAGTGTGTAAAAAAAAAAAAAATTTAAAAAATTTGTTTGTTTTTTCCTGCTTGCTTGCTACGAATTTATTTTCCTTAAAATTATTTTTTTTGTTTGAAAGATTAGAATGCACACTCTCGGATTCGAACCATGGACCCGTCGCACATAAGTCCGATACGCTACCACTCGGCCACCTGAGCATTTCTGAAACATGCTTAAATCATCAAGAATAGCCAAGAATGACGTAAATTAACCCTACTACTATATGAGAAATAGTACTTTTACATAAATTCGCTTACTGTGTACACAACGCTATTGAATTCTGCACAACGTACGTACTTTTATGTAATTTTTACAGAAATTACACAATTTACACATTTTATAGCAAATAAGCATATTAGTTCTTAACATTAACGTTCTAATTGTAAAATTACATTGACCCAACAGTAAAAATTACTATACAAAAAATAGTACTTTTTCTGAAATTTTTTACTGTGTAGGAGAGTAGATTGAAACAAAATTTTTGGGTGGGGGTAGTGGTGCACGGGGGTTAGGGTTGAAATACTTAACATTACGATATCTCCCAAACCAATGGCACCAGAAAAGCAAGATTCTGTTTGGATATAAAGCTTAATAAATAAAGATTGCTCAAAGTAAAATCTTTGAAGGGGGCGGGGGAGTACGTAAGTGGAGGGGATAAGAATTTTTCAAAAATAACACGTTTCATATCTCAATAACAGTGTAAGATGGATGCTTCAAATTTTTAACAAAAGTAGGCCTAATAGAACCCTAGTAGCCCAGTAGAGGAAAAAAGTTTCTGGGTATGGGTGTAGAGGGTGAGGGGGTGTTTTCCTAGCTTTAGAACGTCTTATGCTAGGAAGTTGAAACTCGGTACGTATAGGCAATTAACTAGAAAAGAAATTTGAATATTCATTGGCGTTCAGAAGGGGGGGGGGGGCAAAAAAAAATATCAGTTAATATAAAATGCATATAATATTTAATTCTAGTAGAGAGTACACTAGGTTTACGCGAGGCGGCTGAGATTGAAGAGCATTGCCGGTCAGCTCCACGACAATTTACAGCACGCTTTCCAACACTAGTTTGTTGATCAATGTCGCGAAGATTAAGATTGTTATTCGGTTGCGGAGTAGTTATAGCAGGAACCGTTGAGCTCACGGAAGGTGAACACACCTTGTTGACGTCATTTAAGGCAACTTCAAATTTCAGTTGAAGCGATAAGAGTTCGGCATGTAGCGTTTGCATAGTAGAACGCACGTTGAGTAATTTCGCAACATACGCTGACGAGGACGAAGTTCTGCATAAGGCACAGAACCAGTAAATTCCACTGCCAGTATTTAAAATCGCATCTCCCACGACACCGGAGAGACCGACACATTTGGAGTGAACGATTTTTCCGCAAAAACCAGAACAGCAGATTAGCGGTGATTTACCGGATTCATCGGTACAAATTGGCATACTGCACACAGCTATAGCAACAGGAACCACAAAAATCACAGGTCCGCTAGACTCGAATAATTGATATTGTATTTAATCACTTTGGTATGTTGGGTTCACTTAATAACAGAACCACCTGAATTAAACGTATATTGATTAAAATCACTTTAGTGAGGAATCGTGTAACTAAAGGCGGGAAAAATAGAAGTGTACGCGTACGAAACAATGCGACGCGATTCGAATTTGATGCTGTCTACTTGAAAGCCGAATATCGATCACTTTGCCAGATGAGCGTTGTAACGCCATACAATGATTTCAAACCACGCTTTTTCCAAGTACCGTCACCAGAAACTTTGAGACATTTTTCTTCTCTCCCATGGTCAACACTTTGTTCGATTTCTTCTTAACTTCTGCTTTTAGTGATAAAAAATTGAATGATGACTTAGTAGCTGCATGAATATGCTCTATGATTTTGGTGTAACTGCCTCGACTCAATCCAGTGCACATGTTCAAAAGATTGCAAAACACATTTATTCCTTCTCTTGCGACGCCTAACAGTCTCATGACAAACACTATCCTTCGATTTATTTCGTAACCAGTATTAATAAAAGGTCCTGAATTTATTTCTCTATCACCGCACTGACACGTAGTGACAATTTTAAAACCTAGGCCCCTCTGCCCTGACTCCCTAAAGCTTATTATTTGTTTGAATGAATAACAAATCGAAATCTTTGAGAGAGCAGAAAAAACAGTGAAAAACTCAATTATTCTGTATCCGTGCAAAGTATTTGTAAAGGTATCCTCACAGCTTGCAGTTATTAGTTTTTTTGCACTTGCACTGACACTGACTTGCATTTACACTCTCCTCACACTTATTTGAGAATTGATTCCATTGATACCTACCTTCTTTTTATACTCTAGATGAACATACAGAGTATTATAAGTTTAATCCAGCCCGAAAAGTTTGTAACGCATAGAACCGAGCCTCGGACGAAAAAAAGTTATATAGTATTTTGTGTTTATTTTTGGCCAAAACCCCCAAATCCGTTTGCTGTCCGTCCGTCCGTCCGTTAGCACGATAACTCTAGAACGCGTTGACCTAGGAAGTTGAAATTTTGTCACAACTTGTAAAATGGAAAAAGTAAGGCTAAGTTCGTTAATGGGCGATATCCTTCGACTCCTTCGGGTACCTCCCATACAAGAGTCCTCTAAACACGTTTTCACAATTATTGCTCGAATGCTTCAAGTTAGAAACTTGAAATTTTGCATACTTCAGGTTTACAATGTTTGAATCGAAAGTTCGGAATATGATGCAAATCGAATGAGTCCTTCGTGTAGCAGCCTAGAAAAGTCCTTCAAAAATGTGTGCATGTTACTGAATCCACTATAACTCCAGAACGAATTAAAGCAGGAATTTAAAATATTACAGGAATTAGTTTTATACCAAAACCAAAACGAAGTTCATTAATTAGCGCCATCCGTTGATTCCTTCGGGTAGCTGCCATACAAAAGTCCTTAATAAACAAGTTCACCAATATTGAACGATAACTCTAGAACACTTTAAGTTACGACTTTGAAATTTTATACACATTAATTTTATAATAGTCGCAGCTGAAACTATTAATATGAAAAATATCCCATAAGTCTTTCATGTAGTTGCCATACAAAAATTCTGTAAAATGTCCTAACTTACTTTATGGAACTCACTATAAATCAAAAAATCGAGTAGCCACTATACAACAATTTCTACCTGTAAGTAAAAGGTCATGTAATAATTGCTTGTGCACTCCTCATTCTTTTGATATATTTCCAACTAAAATATAAATCGGAGTTCAGTATTTCATCTAGAGTATCATACGATGGGCTTGCAGCCGATCGTGATTGCGTTATGTTTTTATTGTGCTCTCATTTTAATATCTAATACGTTTGGACTCTGTAGCAGCTTGACTTTGTTTATTTACATGCCTTTTGTAATTTTTCTTAAAAAATTTCGAGCTATTTCAACTCGCGTGCCTTTAGTATAATTTGGCATTTGGAAAATCAACTCCACAAGACATACTTTCGAGCCAAACTGACCCAAATTCTTGGATAACGTTCATTACACTTTATACTTTCGATATTTGTAAAAAAAAATCGATTTTTTGAAAATTGTAAAGGATTTGCTCCCCTTAAGCACCAACGTGAGGCTCAGACCAACATCGAATCTCGGTTTCGCCTCGTCAGCATACGTTCTCAAACACAAATACCGAGCTGATCCGAGGCTTTGAGGGAAGTACGGCTCCCGAAAACGGTCTCTTTTGTCTGGTGTCAAGAGTGCGAACGGACGGCAAGATTGATTCGAATTCTTGATTATTTCATGCGGATGAAATTAACCAAAAGTACGTTCGTCGTGCGTCACAAGTCGGTAACGGCACGATTAAAATTAAAAATGAAAGTGGTTCCCGAAGGATACGTTTTGTGGTGCATCACAGCTAGGAGGATCGACACCGCAGAAGACCAAGACCAGGAGCGACTACAGTAGGAGAATCGTAGTGAAAGTCTTCGAGGGACTATGCACCAGAGGCACCCTAATAGGTATTAAGTTTTAAGAGGCCAGGTCAGGTAGAGTAGGAGAATTAGGAGGTATACTGAATTAAATTAATTATATGAACAAAAGTGTTATTTGTTATTTACGACTTTTTAGGTGTTCTTCCTAAATTTGTAACGTCTTCCAGCTTGCCTTCCGTGGAGGATGGAGCGATTTCCTTTAGTGTTTATACGCGTGCAAACCTTTTCCCCGAATTAGGGATTCGAACGGGGAAAAGTACAGAACGGGACGCTTAAAAAAAGATCACTGGCGCCCACAATCCTTCTCTGGGTTGGCCGGACTAGGCCTGTGCACTCTCTGTTGTGCAGGGGTTAAATAACGATTTCTCTACGAAAAAAAAAAGCCGTAACAGTTATTTATTTCTTAGTTTTAAAATTTGATTCAGCGTTAAATGTTTTAATTCAACGCTTGTGTGTAGAAAGTTATCGCGGAAATTTCCCTCCTACAGTATATGTTCCGCTCCTCCCAACTTTATCGCAATATATTATTGTTTTATGTACGCAACAAAAATCTAATAGTTGGTACTGTATACTTTTAGAAAATTTCAAGCAATAAATAAGCAGAATACGGAAAACCGAGACTTTAATGAAAATATTCAAAAAAGACGTGAACATCGCATTTATCCTGTATTTGGTAAAAGGAGCTCTGACTATCAAGATATTCAAATTAAATTTAATACAAGATATCACCGCTATTCACGATACAGACTCTTTTCGAAAATTGAAAAATATTTCCATGAGTAAGTATATTTAAAGGAACGAAATAAGAATCACAATATTTTACTGAGACTTTATTTTAGAAAAGGTAAAGGTGGATTGCAGTGTGTATTACAGATAATTTGTGAAACTAGCCATAAAAAAAAGGGAACTGAACCCGAAACGTTTATTGCTGAAATCATTCGAGCTATTTTCAGTTTTCCACTTCCGTATGAAAAAAATTTAAATCCAAATCAACAAATATACCACGAAGCTGATAGACAAGAGGGTAACTGCAGTGAAAAGTACCCCGAAGAATGGTTTGCATTAATACATTTCTCTAAGTTAAAATATATCAGTAATAACTCAATTGTCGGGAATAAACTACATAAAAAAAATTATTTTAGTTTATTATTTTTTCAATATTTTATTTAAATATAATCAATTTTACTTTATTATATATAATACAGTATTGTTATTGATTTAAAAAAAAAAAAATTTTGCTGCCCTCAAAATTTTTTTTTTTACATATAATGAGTAGTAGACACGAAAAAAGCAATAAAAATTTTCACTCCGTCTGTCCGCCGTACGTCGACCGCCCAAAATCCTTTCAAGGCTCGTAGCTCTCAAACCAGTGGAGCTATTAAATTAAATTTTTTTCTAGGAATAGACTGGGTAGACCCCTTGAATTGACATTATTTTCAGGGGTGGGGGTGTGAGGGGGAAGCGTTTTAGATGAAAAATTTTGGTTTCTAGATCTCAGCAACCGCTTATGTTAGGAGACTGAAACTTGGATTTTCTATAAAAGCTTTGATAGTGGACCCATTTGATGATGAAATTGATGACATGGGTGAACGGGGGTGGGAGTGGAGGGGGAAGCAATGCGTCAGAAACGCAAAAAGTCGAGATCGACACATCCTAAAATCCATATCTCCTAAGCCGTTAATATCAAGCAATTAAAACTTAACAAATATCTGTACGCAGTAAAAAAATTTTACTACTTTAAAAGTAGGCAATGGGACGCCAACTTTAATTATAGTAAAATTACACTGCATTGTGTACGCTACACAATAGTGTGTAAACTTTAATTACATGCTGATTCTGTATACTTTACACACTAGTGTGTAAAAAAAAAAAAAATTTAAAAAATTTGTTTGTTTTTTCCTGCTTGCTTGCTACGAATTTATTTTCCTTAAAATTATTTTTTTTGTTTGAAAGATTAGAATGCACACTCTCGGATTCGAACCATGGACCCGTCGCACATAAGTCCGATACGCTACCACTCGGCCACCTGAGCATTTCTGAAACATGCTTAAATCATCAAGAATAGCCAAGAATGACGTAAATTAACCCTACTACTATATGAGAAATAGTACTTTTACATAAATTCGCTTACTGTGTACACAACGCTATTGAATTCTGCACAACGTACGTACTTTTATGTAATTTTTACAGAAATTACACAATTTACTCATTTTATAGCAAATAAGCATATTAGTTCTTAACATTAACGTTCTAATTGTAAAATTACATTGACCCAACAGTAAAAATTACTATACAAAAAATAGTACTTTTTCTGAAATTTTTTACTGTGTAGGAGAGTAGATTGAAACAAAATTTTTGGGTGGGGGTAGTGGTGCACGGGGGTTAGGGTTGAAATACTTAACATTACGATATCTCCCAAACCAATGGCACCAGAAAAGCAAGATTCTGTTTGGATATAAAGCTTAATAAATAAAGATTGCTCAAAGTAAAATCTTTGAAGGGGGCGGGGGAGTACGTAAGTGGAGGGGATAAGAATTTTTCAAAAATAACACGTTTCATATCTCAATAACAGTGTAAGATGGATGCTTCAAATTTTTAACAAAAGTAGGCCTAATAGAACCCTAGTAGCCCAGTAGAGGAAAAAAGTTTCTGGGTATGGGTGTAGAGGGTGAGGGTGGGGAAGGGTGAGAAAGAAAAAGTTCTGATGCTTATATATTAAGAATCTATAATGATAGGAAGCTGAAACTTAGTAGTGGCATGGTGGAAAAATAAAAAATTTTTTAGGGGTAGTATGGTACGGTGATGGGGGGTGTTTTCCTAGCTTTAGAACGGCTTATGCTAGGAAGTTGAAACTCGGTACGTATAGGCAATTAACTAGAAAAGAAATTTGAATATTCATTGGCGTTCAGAAGGGGGGGGGGCAAAAAAAATATCAGTTAATATAAAATGCATATAATATTTAATTCTAGTAGAGAGTACACTAGGTTTACGCGAGGCGGCTGAGATTGAAGAGCATTGCCGGTCAGCTCCACGACAATTTACAGCACGCTTTCCAACACTAGTTTGTTGATCAATGTCGCGAAGATTAAGATTGTTATTCGGTTGCGGAGTAGTTATAGCAGGAACCGTTGAGCTCACGGAAGGTGAACACACCTTGTTGACGTCATTTAAGGCAACTTCAAATTTCAGTTGAAGCGATAAGAGTTCGGCATGTAGCGTTTGCATAGTAGAACGCACGTTGAGTAATTTCGCAACATACGCTGACGAGGACTAAGTTCTGCATAAGGCACAGAACCAGTAAATTCCACTGCCAGTATTTAAAATCGCATCTCCCACGACACCGGAGAGACCGACACATTTGGAGTGAACGATTTTTCCGCAAAAACCAGAACAGCAGATTAGCGGTGATTTACCGGATTCATCGGTACAAATTGGCATACTGCACACAGCTATAGCAACAGGAACCACAAAAATCACAGGTCCGCTAGACTCGAATAATTGATATTGTATTTAATCACTTTGGTATGTTGGGTTCACTTAATAACAGAACCACCTGAATTAAACGTATATTGATTAAAATCACTTTAGTGAGGAATCGTGTACTAAAGGCGGGAAAAATAGAAGTGTACGCGTACGAAACAATGCGACGCGATTCGAATTTGATGCTGTCTACTTGAAAGCCGAATATCGATCACTTTGCCAGATGAGCGTTGTAACGCCATACAATGATTTCAAACCACGCTTTTTCCAAGTACCGTCACCAGAAACTTTGAGACATTTTTCTTCTCTCCCATGGTCAACACTTGGTTCGATTTCTTCTTAACTTCTGCTTTTAGTGATAAAAAATTGAATGATGACTTAGTAGCTGCATGAATATGCTCTATGATTTTGGTGTAACTGCCTCGACTCAATCCAGTGCACATGTTCAAAAGATTGCAAAACACATTTATTCCTTCTCTTGCGACGCCTAACAGTCTCATGACAAACACTATCCTTCGATTTATTTCGTAACCAGTATTAATAAAAGGTCCTGAATTTATTTCTCTATCACCGCACTGACACGTAGTGACAATTTTAAAACCTAGGCCCCTCTGCCCTGACTCCCTAAAGCTTATTATTTGTTTGAATGAATAACAAATCGAAATCTTTGAGAGAGCAGAAAAAACAGTGAAAAACTCAATTATTCTGTATCCGTGCAAAGTATTTGTAAAGGTATCCTCACAGCTTGCAGTTATTAGTTTTTTTGCACTTGCACTGACACTGACTTGCATTTACACTCTCCTCACACTTATTTGAGAATTGATTCCATTGATACCTACCTTCTTTTTATACTCTAGATGAACATACAGAGTATTATAAGTTTAATCCAGCCCGAAAAGTTTGTAACGCATAGAACCGAGCCTCGGACGAAAAAAAGTTATATAGTATTTTGTGTTTATTTTTGGCCAAAACCCCCAAATCCGTTTGCTGTCCGTCCGTCCGTCCGTTAGCACGATAACTCTAGAACGCGTTGACCTAGGAAGTTGAAATTTTGTCACAACTTGTAAAATGGAAAAAGTAAGGCTAAGTTCGTTAATGGGCGATATCCTTCGACTCCTTCGGGTACCTCCCATACAAGAGTCCTCTAAACACGTTTTCACAATTATTGCTCGAATGCTTCAAGTTAGAAACTTGAAATTTTGCATACTTCAGGTTTACAATGTTTGAATCGAAAGTTCGGAATATGATGCAAATCGAATGAGTCCTTCGTGTAGCAGCCTAGAAAAGTCCTTCAAAAATGTGTGCATGTTACTGAATCCACTATAACTCCAGAACGAATTAAAGCAGGAATTTAAAATATTACAGGAATTAGTTTTATACCAAAACCAAAACGAAGTTCATTAATTAGCGCCATCCGTTGATTCCTTCGGGTAGCTGCCATACAAAAGTCCTTAATAAACAAGTTCACCAATATTGAACGATAACTCTAGAACACTTTAAGTTACGACTTTGAAATTTTATACACATTAATTTTATAATAGTCGCAGCTGAAACTATTAATATGAAAAATATCCCATAAGTCTTTCATGTAGTTGTCATACAAAAATTCTGTAAAATGTCCTAACTTACTTTATGGAACTCACTATAAATCAAAAAATCGAGTAGCCACTATACAACAATTTCTACCTGTAAGTAAAAGGTCATGTAATAATTGCTTGTGCACTCCTCATTCTTTTGATATATTTCCAACTAAAATATAAATCGGAGTTCAGTATTTCATCTAGAGTATCATACGATGGGCTTGCAGCCGATCGTGATTGCGTTATGTTTTTATTGTGCTCTCATTTTAATATCTAATACGTTTGGACTCTGTAGCAGCTTGACTTTGTTTATTTACATGCCTTTTGTAATTTTTCTTAAAAAATTTCGAGCTATTTCAACTCGCGTGCCTTTAGTATAATTTGGCATTTGGAAAATCAACTCCACAAGACATACTTTCGAGCCAAACTGACCCAAATTCTTGGATAACGTTCATTACACTTTATACTTTCGATATTTGTAAAAAAAAATCGATTTTTTGAAAATTGTAAAGGATTTGCTCCCCTTAAGCACCAACGTGAGGCTCAGACCAACATCGAATCTCGGTTTCGCCTCGTCAGCATACGTTCTCAAACACAAATACCGAGCTGATCCGAGGCTTTGAGGGAAGTACGGCTCCCGAAAACGGTCTCTTTTGTCTGGTGTCAAGAGTGCGAACGGACGGCAAGATTGATTCGAATTCTTGATTATTTCATGCGGATGAAATTAACCAAAAGTACGTTCGTCGTGCGTCACAAGTCGGTAACGGCACGATTAAAATTAAAAATGAAAGTGGTTCCCGAAGGATACGTTTTGTGGTGCATCACAGCTAGGAGGATCGACACCGCAGAAGACCAAGACCAGGAGCGACTACAGTAGGAGAATCGTAGTGAAAGTCTTCGAGGGACTATGCACCAGAGGCACCCTAATAGGTATTAAGTTTTAAGAGGCCAGGTCAGGTAGAGTAGGAGAATTAGGAGGTATACTGAATTAAATTAATTATATGAACAAAAGTGTTATTTGTTATTTACGACTTTTTAGGTGTTCTTCCTAAATTTGTAACGTCTTCCAGCTTGCCTTCCGTGGAGGATGGAGCGATTTCCTTTAGTGTTTATACGCGTGCAAACCTTTTCCCCGAATTAGGGATTCGAACGGGGAAAAGTACAGAACGGGACGCTTAAAAAAAGATCACTGGCGCCCACAATCCTTCTCTGGGTTGGCCGGACTAGGCCTGTGCACTCTCTGTTGTGCAGGGGTTAAATAACGATTTCTCTACGAAAAAAAAAAGCCGTAACAGTTATTTATTTCTTAGTTTTAAAATTTGATTCAGCGTTAAATGTTTTAATTCAACGCTTGTGTGTAGAAAGTTATCGCGGAAATTTCCCTCCTACAGTATATGTTCCGCTCCTCCCAACTTTATCGCAATATATTATTGTTTTATGTACGCAACAAAAATCTAATAGTTGGTACTGTATACTTTTAGAAAATTTCAAGCAATAAATAAGCAGAATACGGAAAACCGAGACTTTAATGAAAATATTCAAAAAAGACGTGAACATCGCATTTATCCTGTATTTGGTAAAAGGAGCTCTGACTATCAAGATATTCAAATTAAATTTAATACAAGATATCACCGCTATTCACGATACAGACTCTTTTCGAAAATTGAAAAATATTTCCATGAGTAAGTATATTTAAAGGAACGAAATAAGAATCACAATATTTTACTGAGACTTTATTTTAGAAAAGGTAAAGGTGGATTGCAGTGTGTATTACAGATAATTTGTGAAACTAGCCATAAAAAAAAGGGAACTGAACCCGAAACGTTTATTGCTGAAATCATTCGAGCTATTTTCAGTTTTCCACTTCCGTATGAAAAAAATTTAAATCCAAATCAACAAATATACCACGAAGCTGATAGACAAGAGGGTAACTGCAGTGAAAAGTACCCCGAAGAATGGTTTGCATTAATACATTTCTCTAAGTTAAAATATATCAGTAATAACTCAATTGTCGGGAATAAACTACATAAAAAAAATTATTTTAGTTTATTATTTTTTCAATATTTTATTTAAATATAATCAATTTTACTTTATTATATATAATACAGTATTGTTATTGATTTAAAAAAAAAAAAATTTTGCTGCCCTCAAAATTTTTTTTTTTACATATCATGACTAGTAGACACGAAAAAAGCAATAAAAATTTTCACTCCGTCTGTCCGCCGTACGTCGACCGCCCAAAATCCTTTCAAGGCTCGTAGCTCTCAAACCAGTGGAGCTATTAAATTAAATTTTTTTCTAGGAATAGACTGGGTAGACCCCTTGAATTGACATTATTTTCAGGGGTGGGGGTGTGAGGGGGAAGCGTTTTAGATGAAAAATTTTGGTTTCTAGATCTCAGCAACCGCTTATGTTAGGAGACTGAAACTTGGATTTTCTATAAAAGCTTTGATAGTGGACCCATTTGATGATGAAATTGATGACATGGGTGAACGGGGAGTGGAGGGGGAAGCAATGCGTCAGAAACGCAAAAAGTCGAGATCGACACATCCTAAAATCCATATCTCCTAAGCCGTTAATATCAAGCAATTAAAACTTAACAAATATCTGTACGCAGTAAGAAATTTTTACTACTTTAAAAGTAGGCAATGGGACGCCAACTTTAATTATAGTAAAATTACACTGCATTGTGTACGCTACACAATAGTGTGTAAACTTTAATTACATGCTGATTCTGTATACTTTACACACTAGTGTGTAAAAAAAAAAAAATTTAAAAAATTTGTTTGTTTTTTCCTGCTTGCTTGCTACGAATTTATTTTCCTTAAAATTATTTTTTTTGTTTGAAAGATTAGAATGCACACTCTCGGATTCCAACCATGGACCCGTCGCACATAAGTCCGATACGCTACCACTCGGTCACCTGAGCATTTCTGAAACATGCTTAAATCATCAAGAATAGCCAAGAATGACGTAAATTAACCCTACTACTATATGAGAAATAGTACTTTTACATAAATTCGCTTACTGTGTACACAACGCTATTGAATTCTGCACAACGTACGTACTTTTATGTAATTTTTACAGAAATTACACAATTTACACATTTTATAGCAAATAAGCATATTAGTTCTTAACATTAACGTTCTAATTGTAAAATTACAACAGTAAAAATTACTATACAAAAAATAGTACTTTTTCTGAAATTTTTTACTGTGTAGGAGAGTAGATTGAAACAAAATTTTTGGGTGGGGGTAGTGGTGCACGGGGGTTAGGGTTGAAATACTTAACATTACGATATCTCCCAAACCAATGGCACCAGAAAAGCAAGATTCTGTTTGGATATAAAGCTTAATAAATAAAGATTGCTCAAAGTAAAAACTTTGAAGGGGGCGGGGGAGTACGTAAGTGGAGGGGATAAGAATTTTTCAAAAATAACACGTTTCATATCTCAATAACAGTGTAAGATGGATGCTTCAAATTTTTAACAAAAGTAGGCCTAATAGAACCCTAGTAGCCTAGTAGAGGAAAAAAGTTTCTGGGTATGGGTGTAGAGGGTGAGGGTGGGGAAGGGTGAGAAAGAAAAAGTTCTGATGCTTATATATTAAGAATCTATAATGATAGGAAGCTGAAACTTAGTAGTGGCATGGTGGAAAAATAAAATTTTTTTTAGGGGTAGTATGGTACGGTGATGGGGGGTGTTTTCCTAGCTTTAGACCGGCTTATGCTAGGAAGTTGAAACTCGGTACGTATAGGTAAAAACTAGAAAAGTAATTCTGATAAAAAAAAATTTGAATATTCATTGGCGTTTAGAAGAGGAGGCAAAAAAAAATATCAGTTACTATAAAATGCATATATATATTCACGATTTTTGTCATATCTACTAGCTCTACGGATTCTTCATATGAATACCTAGAATGGGTTTTCAAGATTTTTTGAAATTCGACCCCTTAGAGGGTGTAAGCTCGTTATATACTTTTTCATGAATTCCACCATGTTTCTCAAGTCTGATCAGATATCGAATATCTTTTCACTTCCCCAGGCTTGTTTAATAATCACTTATTTTTAAGTTTTGTTTTTTTCAACCTCTAGACCGCATCCCGGAATATGAACCAATTTTTTAATTCATATGTTACACCCTTTTCTAACCGCTTCCCGAACTTTTTGTTAGGTTTTCAGTCACATAGTTAACATACACCGCATCCCCGAATTGAACGCGTTCTGAACTTCTGCCGGAAAAATAATAAAGTTGCGCCCAGACTGTTGGCAGATTTTTTTTTGTAGTTACGAAGCTTCTTCAAGTGTCTTTTGTGGTGTGAAGTGGGTGTGTTTTTTAGACAACAAATATTTGATTTTCGATCTCAGACCCGCTTATGCTAGGGTAAAGTACCCAGTCCTGAGCCCCATCACCAGTAATGAGCCCCCTTTGCAAAATTTTCACCAATAGCTAATAATATGCTTGGCTTAGCTAAATTTTGTTTTTTTCGTTTTATACCATTACTCTTTATTGTCAGTTCGACATCACTTTCCATTTGGAAGGAGAACTGTCGGAAGAAATATTCCGAACGGACTGACTGAAATGAAAAATGAAAAGTGAAAAATGAAAAATGAAAGGTGAAAAATGAAAAACCAAAAATGAAAAGTGAATAATGAAAAACGAAATATAAAAAATGACACATGAAAAATGAAAAACGAAAAATGAAAAATGAAAAACCAAAAATGAAAAGTGAAAAATGAAAAATGAAATATGAAAATATGAAAAATGAAAAATAAAAAATGAAAAGTAAGAAATGAAAAATGAAAAATGATATATGACAAATGAAAAATTTAAAATGAAAATACAAGCAGTAAAGGGTCGGGTTCGATGGAAATCTACACCACTCATATGATTCGGTGGATGGGGGATGGAGATTGTAGATGGAGGATTTTAAATGAGGGGGGATGGAAGATGGTGGATGGTGGATAGAGGTTGGTGGATAGAAGATGGAGGATGGTAGATAGAGAATAGAAGATGGTGGATGTTGGATTGAGGATGGAGGATTGTAGATGGAGGATTGTAGATGGAGGATGTTAGATGATGGGTAGAGGATTGGGAAGGGTGGATAGAGGAATGAAATAGAAAATGGAGGATGGGGGGGGGGGGGTGAATAGAGGATGAAAAATGGTAGATGTAGGATAGGGGATAGTGGATATAGGATGGAAGATGGAGGATGGGAGATAGAGGATGAAGAAACAGGACTAATGGATCAACAGTAGAGACGGGAGTAACAGTTAGTGATAAAAAATTGAATGATGACTTAGCAGCTGCATGAATATGCTCCATGATTTTGGTGTAACTGCCTCGACTCAATCCAGTGCACATGTTCATAAGATTGCAAAACACATTTATTACTTCTCTAGAGACGCCTAACAGTCTCATGACAAACACTATCCATCGATTTATTTCGTAACCAGTATTAATAAAAGGTCCTGAATTTATTTCTCTATCACCGCACTGACACGTAACGACAATTTTAAAACCTAGGCCCCTCTGCCCTGACTCTCTAAGGCTTATTATTTGTTTGCATGAATAACAAATCAAAATCTTTGAGAGAGCAGTGAAAAACTCAATTATTCTGTATCCGTGCAAAGGATTTGTAAAGGTATCCTCACAGCTTGCAGTTATTAGTTTTTTTTGCACTTGCACTGACACTGACTTGCATTTACACTCTCCTCACACTTATTTGAGAATTCATTTCATTGATGGGTCATTCCATAAAAAATCGCGAAAGTTGTGACCTTCGCCGATTCTTTTGAAAATTTTTTTCCTTGAAGAACTAGTTGTGACCAGCGCTGTCGTTTGTACTACGATAGTAGTATTTGTACTACTATTGAACTTTATGTACTACTGTACTACTCCTTTCAATTTTGTACTACTCTTGCGTCTTGCCTTGAAAATGAAATTCTTTTTTCGATTTTATATACTATTAAAGTGAATTCGGAAATCAACGAATTTTATTTGTCACTTTTAACCTACATTCTCAGCGTGACTAATAAAATAAATATTGAATTTCAGGCCGAATCGCCACGAATTCATATCTTGCTAACAACCATTAAAGCCTATTATAAGACAATAACAACCAACTTTATCAAAACAAAATACTTGTAGGAACATACATACATATGTATATCAGATGATAATTTAGATGATATTACTTTTAATAATGAACAATGTTTTAAAAACATCACGGCAGTTTATACTGGCGGTAGAGCAGAACTATTAATAAATTCGGGAATCTTCTCTGAAAATGAAATCTTGAAATGAAACAAAATTTTCATGAACTATTATTTAACCCTTTGCAAGCAAATATCGAAGAGAATAAATTTCAGTTCCCTACAAGGTTTAAGTCCCTCATCCATGGCTGAAACTACAATAAATTAAGTTTTTTTTTAATGAAAACTTAGACGCTAAGTAGCGATTAGTACTTAAGAAATCAATAGTACCAAAATATTTAGATTTTGAAGATTTTTGGGCTAAAATATTTATGTTGAAAGATGCTTTAAATGTTAAAATGTTTCCAAAGCCAACGAAATTCATAAGTTCCTTAATATGTCTTTCGTATAGTAGTGCAACTGCGGAGAGAACCTTTTCTCAGCTTGTTAAAGATAAAACACGGAATGCTTACTGGAACAGCTACTGCAAATTGGGTACCAAGCAAAGCGCTTATTGAAAAGTACCATAAGTGAATACTGGTACTGATGACAATCAGTCGTATTTATGTATATCTGATTTGAGATGCTATTGCGATGTCATTAAGAGGTTGTGATGGTTTGAAAATTTCAAAAAATGTTTTTTTGTTTTTTTCCGTTATTAAATAATACAATATGCCTAGAATATTCTCCAAAAATATTAAATTGATCCGAGTAAAATTCTAAGAGATAGAACCTTCGGAAGTTCCGACCATCGGGCCACATCAGCCTCAACTTAAAACTTTAATCGCGTTTTTTCCGAAACTCTATTTTTGAAGTCGGGGGACACCAGGGACGTCATTTCAGTTTTTTCTAGGGAGGGGGCAAGATGTTATGAATGTATATATTTTTATATATAAATATACATATGTTATATGTAATATATGAAAACCCAAAATTCAGGGGGTGGCCAATGCCCTCCCTGCTCCCACACAAATGACGTCCCTGGTGGACACGATTTCTCGAAAAGTTATGAACCGACCTTGTTTAAATTTTGCACACTTCTTCAAAATAACATTATCTAGTGCTTAAACAAAGGATTTTTTTTAATTTTCACTACAACTTATTTTACGAGGCAATACATGGTGAAAATTTTACCAATGAATAGGATTTTTTGTTCAGAGCTCCGGCAAAAATTCAAATTTCAAATTTTTTTTTCCTTCGTTCAAGCACGAGCTCTATGCATGTGCTGGTTTTTTTAATTTTGTATGAACCAGTCATGAGTTATCCTGTCCACGCCGAGAACACTTTTTTTTTGAGAGGTCAAGGGAAATGAGTTCCCAATGGGTGAATTTTAAAAATTTTTAAACAAATATTTCACAAAATACTTTTGAAATATGTTTCTTCGATGTACTAAATTGTTTAAATAAAATATTTCATTAGATATATTAAAAAAAAATATTAAAAATACCATTTTTTTTGAGCCACTTAACCCCTTAAGTCTAGATAATTGAGGCAAAATTTAACGATATTTTCGTATATTGATAAATCAGATATCAAAAATTTTCTTTCAAATAAAAACAGGACTGATTATTTTTATTATCTCTTGTGAGCGGTATTAGACGATAACTGAAATATCATGTGGATATAATTTGTAAGATTATAACCAATTATGTTTGCTGGGTGGTCGATGTGAATATTAAATTTCAAAATTAACTTAAATTAAAGTTGTGAAGGAACGTGGTAGAAACGGTGGGTATTAGCTTCGTACCAATTTTCCAAGTTCGATCAATAAAAAAGAGACGAATGTAAAATTTTCTGCAAAAATATTTTTTTAACTTCTTCATTTTGGGGAAAGAAAAAATGATTCGGCATGGCGCGATAGATTGAGTAGCACTAAAACTTCTCGAATTCTGATAGAATATTTGAATAATTTCCGAACGCTGAGGCAACGTGAAAATAATCATGATGAAATGGCAAAACTTACTGATGACAACTGGTAGCAGATTTAAATTTTGAAATTTATATATAGCGACCATAAGCTATAAAGATCCTATCGTCCCTACTGGTAGACCATATACATATTATAAATTTTTTATTTAACTTTTTTTATTACAAAAGGAAATGACAGGATTTAACCGCCTTTTGCCAATTTTTGGAGGCACATAAGTTTAAATAAAAGTTGTAAAAGGCCATCATTAAAAACTTAACCATGGCTAATAGGCAAAAGCAAATAATATATGTATTAACTTATACATACATGGTTTTATAGCAAAGATAATATGTTTAATATGTTCTTGTAATTTCTGCTACATTTAGTTTATTAAATCAGCTTATTTAATATTACACCTAATAACCATGTAGTTGTGAAATTACTTATGAATGAAAAAGAATAGAATTATTTGTATATTAAATTTACGGAAAAATATGTTAATATTTACATGTATTGATTGCTAATAAAAACCCTATTATATATTATACCTTATTCTGCTGTTCAAATTTTTGTTTATCGAAAAGACACGATATACTCGTACTGTACAAGTTCATACATATGTGTATCGTTTTTAGGGGTGGTGCCTGTCATACTAAATAACTAACTCCCTAAATAACTAACTTTGATATTTTCCGATTCTGAAATTTATAAGTCATGTACTACCGTTCTTTGTTAAATACTACTGTCTTTCACTGAAATGCACTACTGATCAGAACAACTAAACGACAGCACCGGTTGTGACCCATCGCCGATTCTTTTGAAAAAATTTTTCCTTGAAGAACTAGTGAAATAAAAATATATAATTTTATTTTTTTTTTCTATCTCATTTTTTTTGTTAGTTATAGTATGTTAAAGATTTCGCAAAAATGGTGTCCAAGTCCTCTTTGAAAATTCGTATCCCTGTTAGTTTTTATCATAGAATAATAAAATAGGACTTATTTGAAAGGGAAAATGTTGTCGCAAAATAAGAAAAATACAAATAAAATTAATCTTTAAAATTTTTTTCAAGGATAACGATTTTGTCTTTTATCCTTGAATATCTCAAATTACCGTTTTTTCTATTTTTTTATTTTTTTTTTTAAATTTTAGGTATTATACTGTTCTTCAAAACATATCAAAAAATCAACTTAGAATCGCAATGGGATCGGGGTAAAAAAATAGAAGAACATCAGTGCTTCTCAATTTACTTTGTAGAAAAACGGTCATTCCATCCAGAATAGCCAAAAGTGTAAGCTTACCATCGCCGATTCTTTTGAAAATTTATTTACTCGAAGAATTAGTGAAAAAAAATGTAATTTAAATTTTTTGTTTTTATCTCATTTTTTTTAGTAGTTATAGTATGGTAAAGATTTCGCATAAAAAGTGGTCAAGTCTTCTTTGAAAACTCATATCTCCAGTAATTTTAATCCTAAAATAATAAAGTATGGCTTATTTTAAAGATTTTGGTTTTAAAATTTCAGTAGTATAAAAAAAATACGAATAAAAATTATCCTTCAAAGTTTTTTTTTCAAGAAAAAGGATTTTGTCCTTTATCTTTGAGTATCTCAAAATACCGTTTTTTTATTTTTTTATTTTTATTTTAACAAGAAGAACATCAGTACTTCTCAATTATGTTATAACTGTAATTTTTCTATAGCATAATTGAAAAGCGCCGATGTTCTTCGATTTTTTTTTCTCCGATCCCCTTGAGATCCCAAGTTAAGTTTTTGGTATGTTGTGTAAAATAAAAGTACGTTCGTCGTGCGTCACAAGTCGGTAACGGCACGATTAAAATTAAAAATGAGAGTGGCTCCCGAAGGATACGTTTTGTGGTGCATCAAAGCTAGGAGGATCGACACCGCGGAAGACGAGGACCAGGAGCGACTACAGTAGGAGAATCGTAGTGAAAGTCTTCGAGGAACTATGCACCAGAGGCGCCCTAATAGGTATTAAGTTTTAAGAGGTCAGGTCAGGTAGAGTAGGAGAACTAGGAGGTATACTGAATTAAATTAATTATTTGAACAAAAGTGTTATCTAATTTTTGATGAATGTTTTCACAGTACATTTTGAATTAAAAATACAAGGTTTTCCGGTAAATACTGTTAAATTTATTTTGCAGTTTGATAAAGGACTCAGTCGAGTCCGAAACGTCACACAAAATAAATTTAACAGTATTTACCGGAAAACCTTGTATTTTCAAAAGTGTTATCTGTTATTTACGACTTTTTAGGTGTTCTTCCTAAATTTGTAACGTCTTCCAGCTTGCCTTCCGTGGAGGATGGAGCGATTTCCTTTAGTGTTTATGCGCGTACAAACCTTTTCCCCGAATTAGGGATTCGAACGGGGAAAAGTACAGAATGGGACGCTTGAAAAAAGATCACTGGCGCCCACAATCCTTCTCTGGGTTGGCCGGACTAGGCCTGTTCGCTCTCTGTTGTGCTGGGGTTATATAACGATTTCTCTACGAAAAAAAAGCAGTAACAGTTATTTATTTCTTAGTTTTAAAATTTGATTCAGCGTTAAATGTTTTAATTCAACGCTTGTGTGTAGAAAGTTATCGCGAAAATTTCCCTCCTACAGTATATGTTCCGCTCCTCCCAACTTTATCGCATATATTATTGTTTTATGTACGTAACAAAAATCTAATAGTTGGTACTGCATACTTTTAGAAAATTTCAAGCAATAAATAAGCAGAATACGGAAAACCGAGACTTTAATGAAAATATTTAAAAAAGACGTGAACATCGCATCTATCCTGTATTTGGTAAAAGGAGCTCTGACTATCAAGATATTCAAATTAAATTTAATACAAGATATCACCGCTATTCACGATACAGACTCCTTTCGAAAATTAAAAAATATTTCCATGAGTAAGTATATTTAAAGGAACGAAATAAGAGTCACAATATTTTACTGAGACTTTATTTTAGAAAAGGTAAAGGTGGATTGCAGTGTGTGTTACAGATAATTTGTGAAACAAGCCATAGGGTAAAGTACCCAGTCCTGAGCCCCATCACCAGTAATGAGCCCCCTTTGCAAAATTTTCACCAATAGCTAATAATATGCTTGGTTTAGCTAAATTTTGTTTTTTTCGTTTTATACCATTACTCTTTATTGTCAGTTCGACATCACTTTCTATTTGGAAGGAGAACTGTCGGAAGAAATATTTAGTGCCGAACGGACTGACTGAAATGAAAAATGAAAAGTGAAAATTGAAAAATGAAAAGTGAAAAATGAAAAGTGAAAAATGAAAAACCAAAAATGAAAAGTGAACAATGAAAAATGAAAAATGAAGAGTGAAAAATTATATATGAAAAATGAAAAATGAAAAACCAAAAATGAAAAGTAAGAAATGAAAAATGAAAAATGAAAAAATTCAAAATTAAAAATGATAAATGAAAAATGAAAAATTAAAAATTAAGAACTAAAAATTAAAAATTAAAAAAATTAAAAATTATAATTAAAAATGAAAAATTAAAAATGAAAAACGAAAAACTAGAAGTGAAAAATGAAAAAAACAAGCAGTAAAGGGTCGGGTTCGATGGAAATCTACAATACTCATACGATTCGGTGGATGGGGGAGGGAGATTGTAGATGGAGGATTTTAAATGAGGGGGGATGGAAGATGGTGGATGGTGGATAGAGGTTGGTGGATAGAAGATGGAGGATGGTGGATAGAGAATAGAGGATGGTGGATGTAGGATTGAGGATGGAGGATTGTAGATGGAGTATGTTAGATGATGGGTAGAGGATTGGGAATGGTGGGTAGAGGAATGAAAATGGAAAATGGAGAATGGGGGGTGGTGGATAGAGGATGAAAAATGGTAGATGGAGGATAGGGGATGGTAGATATAGGATGGAAGATGGAGGATGGGAGATAGAGGATGAAGAAACAGGACTAATGGATCAACAGTAGAAACGGGATTAACTGGGGCGATAAATACACTGTGAGCGTGGCGAGCGTAGTCGCGGTACCATAGGCACGCCGTGGCCTAAAATCTGGCAGGGGCCAGGGGCCGAATGGCTCAGAAAATACGACTTTTCCGAAAGGCACACATGCTTTTCATACAAGTTCGTCCTTTTTGTGTTTACAGATTGGGTAATCGTACGAATAATTAGTTTTAGGCTACGGCTTTGAAATGTTTGTAATGTCTCGGTATGACCCCGTATACCAGTGAGTTGCACTGACTGGGGAGTACCTTTGGGTTACGGTAATTTGACTATACTCTGAGCCTATTGTCAGCATACATGCATGAGTATGTTAATACGGTGAAAATTTTTCCAGTTCATTGAGCTGAGTGACAGCATTTTCACCAGTTCTCTAAGCTGAGAAAGTTCGCCCAAATGGGGATTTCTTCCATTTTGCATGAAGGGACTAAATCTATTATTATTATTATTATTATTAATACGCTGGTTTTCCAATGATGATTTGATTTGATGTTTTTCTTAACTGGTACAAGGATAAATTGTCTTTAAGAAAACCGATGGGAACATCATACTCGTATGCTTGTGACCATGGATTTAATAGCGAAGTAGTTGAAAAAATGTTTGACATCTTACTTTTATTATGGCCCCCAGGGGACCATATTACCAACACATATGATATTGTTAAATTGGAGTCTTGATGAAAAATATAATTTATCTCCAAGTTTTTTGCCATTTAATTTAGTTCAGATTATACAAATTTAAACCAATGAAATGAAAACTAGGTCATTTATGTGACCATCTGCGAAAAACACGAAATTAAAAGGGGGAAAGTCAATATTTTTACCTTTTTTTTAAATTTTGATAACTATATTCTCTATCCGGTACGACCATTTTTTGTCCCTTTTTCATTTTTCTTTCATTTTGGGGGGTTTTTATCGTTTGAAATTGATTTTCATTCGTGTAATTTGTCGTGGACAATACGCCTGCATCTTTCGCTGTCTATCAGCGAACTAATTTTGATTTTAGAAAAAGAAAATAGTGTTATATGTTTTGAAATTATTTAAAGGGCATAACTATTTTTGTGTGTTTTGTACCCTTCTCCACAAACGAGGGTTTGTGGAGAAGGGTACAAAACTGTTTTGATAACAAAATTCGGGTTATATCATTATCACGGACTAAAATAAGTGGTATCTATAGAGAATTTTCTCGATTTTCGTCGCAATTGTCACTTTTGCAATATCTGTTTTGCACTTGTTGCCGTCGAGAATATTTTTTCCGACAAACCTACACAATTTTAGTTTGAAAAATATGTAGGTACTTACGTTAAATATTATTACAGAACGAATATTCCAATTTTAGAATTTTAGAATTTAATTCCGATCTACGGTGTAGATATTTCTTCCTTTCCGTACGTTCTTGATCTTCCTTGATTATTGTGAATAATTTCTTTAAATATTTGTTTGCTTCGATTAAAAATCACGAAAAATCTTTCTTCTTCTTTCTATGAAGTCGTACAAACAACTGATTTTTATTCCTTTCTAACCGACCAAAGCTGTAATAAGTTCATTCCAGACACCCCTTCTAACTTTTCTAACCAAATGTGCAACAGGTGCAGATACACACACACTCCCTCTTTCAGAGTAAATCATAAGCACATAAGTATGTTTTCTTATGTGTGCACGATGGCCTTCCATTACTCCAAAGTACACTCATTCCTCGATATACGGCCTAGATATGCCGTATAAAGAGCGGTCGTATAGCGAGGCATGAGTGTACTTTGCAATGTAAAGCCAGAAATACATGTGCATATATCTGCATGCAGCGCGTCAAAACTGATTTAGAACGCATGTGTTTAAGTGCGACGAAATACACGCTCGCACTGCATGCAGCGGAGCGTACCACAACTTGATGTTGAAATTTGCCAACACAGAGAAATAAAAAAGTATTTAGAATTACATTTAAGTATGCAATATAGGCAGCGTACAATAATATTACATTATTGATAAAATCAAACTTTACTAATATTATTTTATGAGACTATAACTGAAACTGATACTCACAACCACCTATCGGGAAATGCGGTGATTTGTGACAAATACAACCAAGAGATCTGTCAAAAATTCTGCACATCTGTTTCACATGCAGTGATGCCTGCATTGCTGCGTGCATATATTCTGCACATATATTTCAGGCATAAGGCATCGTGTACACATGTTGTGCACGGAGGCCTTGGAGTGGTTATTTCGACTTAAAAAAGTCAAAATAACCGAAGGGAAGGTTGAGGATCGGGAAAGAGAGGTCCAATTCCGCCTACGTCCGAATTGGTGGCTGAAACGCAAACTGGAGCGACGTGCTTGCTGGCTTCCGGGCTAGCTCCAGCTGTGGGGGGTACGTTATTCGCGTTTCAGGCCATAAAACCCTTGGCCTGTACAACAAAAATTTCACGCCGACTTACCCGGGTGATAAAATTGGGATAAGATTCCCAATCGGTCATGAGAGACCGAGAAAACTCCAAACAACTCGACAGGCGCTGGTATTGTGCGCCGTCTAGCCCACCCTACCATAGCCATACTTGTCTTTGAAAGAATTTCATATGTATGGCCCCTTGAGAGAGGTATGAGTGGGGCGGAAGGTCTTCAAACAAGAAGATCCATCTTATGGGCTCCTTATTTAGCCATGTTTATAGAACTGTTTCCAAGCACAAGCAAAACGAAATAAATCATACACGAAAATTAATAATAATAAAAAAATTACCTTGTAATTGAATCCGCGTATTTCATGTGTTTAATTCTCATATATTTATTTAAGTTTCTTTTTTTTTAATTTAATTTGTTTCTCTGTCCACGTCAGTTTCTGTTCCGTCTTTGTCGTTTCATATTTATTTTTTTGATTTAAATTTAATTTATTTTTATTCTCAATTCAAATTTCAATTAAATTTTTGTTATGTTTTGTTTTGAATTTATTTATTTTAATTTTATTTTTGGTTTTGCATTTATTTACTGAATTTTAAATTGTATTGTGGACTAAAACTTTCACGAGCCACTGTATCTAATACAGAGTCGGTACAACGACTGTGCGCGATCTTCCGCTTCTTCGAGGCAGGGACTGCGTCAACTTTTCGCACTTGTCACAAACTCGATACCACAAATTTTCGTTTCGTGGTCATTATAATTAAACGAAGACCAATAATATTGAAAGAAAAAAAAAGTCTGACGCAAAGAACTCGAACTCGAACTACGCGGAGCGAAATGAAGCAAACTCTTCATATAAACGCCACGGGACACGGGGAGCACCTTTCTATTTCTATTTCTATTCTTTTTTATACGCACTAAAACTAGACTCAACTTATCTTATTCTACACTTTTATTTTCTACATTTCTTTCTTTCCGCACGAAAAATCTAGCCCTTTATCTTCTCTCCGAGCTGTCAGATCTCTCTCATCAGCTGTTTTTCTCTGGATCTCGTGTGGATCCGGTGTGGATCCACAATTATGCCAACTGCATAAATTTGCCGATCCACAGAAATTCACCTCGTTCAACCAAATCCCCACTGATGACACTAGCATACATAAGAAAACGCTCGCCATGCGGCCGCTCTTTATACGGCATATCTAGGCAGTATATCGAGGTATGAGTGTGGGAGTATTCATGAGTTCATGAAAAAGTATAAAACCATTTCACATCCCGGGTCGAATTTCAAAAAATCTTGAAAACACTCTCTGGGAAAGAAAGGAAAGAATTATTTTTCTGGAAGGGGCCAGATTTATTTTTCTGGGGGGGGGTCCAAGCTGGGGTCTGGGGGGTCCCGGCCCCCTGGGTCCCCCACGGCGCGCCTATGCGCGGTACGCGGCTAGTCTCCTATATAATTAATATATTTTACGTCGAAGCTTTCTTCCGATCTCGAAAACATTTCTTTCATAGAATCAACCTCCATTTTTCCCGAGGAGCCCTCGTGTTTTCTCATGCATTCTTCTTCGTGATATTCAAACAATCTATGATATTCTTCAGTTGGAATCTCTTTTTCCAGGACGTACAACCTTGGCAATAACTGCTTTTTACAACTAAATCGATCACTTTGCCAGATGAGCGTTGTAACGCCATACAATGATTTAAAACCACGCTTTTTCCAAGTACCGTCACCAGAAACTTTGAGACATTTTTCTTCTCTCCCATGGTCAACACTTTGTTCGATTTCTTCTTTAACTGCTTTTAGTGATAAAAAATTGAATGATGGCTTAGCAGCTGCATGAATATGCTCTATGATTTTGGTGTAACTGCCTCGACTCAATCCAGTGCACATGTTCATAAGATTGCAAAACACATTTATTCCTTCTCTTGCGACGCCTAACAGTCTCATGACAAACACTATATTTCGATTTATTTCGTAACCAGTATTAATAAAAGGTCCTGAATTTATTTCTCTATCACCGCACTGACACGTAGCGACAATTTTAAAACCTAGGACCCTCTGCCCTGACTCTCTAAAGCTTATTATTTGTTTGAATGAATAACAAATCAAAATCTTTGAGAGAGCAGTAAGAACAGTGAAAAACTCAATTATTCAGTATCCGTGCAAAGGATTTGTAAAGGTATCCTCACAGCTTGCAGTTATTAGTTTTTTTGCACTTGCACTGACACTGACTTGCATTTACACTCTCATCACACTTATTTGAGAATTGATTCCATTGATACCTTCTTTTTCTTAAAAAATTTTGAGCTATTTCAACTCGCGTGCCTTTAGTATAGTTTGGCATTTGGAAAATCAACTCCACAAGACATACTTTCGAGAGAAACTGACCCAAATTCTTGGATAACGTTCATTACACTTTATACTTTCGATATTTGTAAAAAAAAAATCGATTTTTTGAAAATTGTAAAGGGTTTGCTCCCCTTAAGCACCAACGTGAGGCTCAGACCAACATCGAATCTCGGTTTCGCCTCGTCAGCACACGTTCTCAAACACAAATACCGAGCTGATCCGAGGCATTGAGGGAAGTACGGCTCCCGAAAACGGTCTCTTTTGTCTGGTGTCGAGAGTGCGAACGGACGGCTAGATTGATTCGAATTCTTGATTATTTCTTGCGGATGAAATTAACCAAAAGTACGTTCGTCGTGCGTCACAAGTCGGTGTTTTAATTTTCATTTCAAAATTTTTTTTAAATTTAATTTTTCAGAGATTCGTTTTTTTTAACTCCGGTAAAAATCACGAAATTCCCATCCGCGTGACGTCCCGACTCTTTCCAAAAAAAATTCTCAACCACCTTTTTAATCAACTCCTTTCACTTTTTTCATCCGTAAATTATTCTCCAAAATGCCGAAGACGCGAACTATTAACATCTTCCTCATCACCATCTACTGTACAGATCATTTCTCGTCGATTTTTCGAACACTTCTCCCCGTTCATGAAAATTTTTTCTCTGTCATCAGCGATATTAGACACTATAGCTATCATCACATAAAAACTTGTCTGAAACTCGAAAATGCACAACACCATTGAAATTCGCGACTACCCACCGCGCGACACAAGGAAATTCTTAAAATTCACACGTTTACAACGATATCACGACGAGTTTTTTTTTCGAGTGCGAGGGGCCACTGTTCAAAATCTTTTTCTTTCTTCTTCTCTCTCGCCGTCATCCAGCCGGCATCTACCGAGTAGCGGTACCTTTCCAGCCAGCCGGTTTCGCTTGTTCGTTCCAGTGCTCACAAATGCGTTCGATATTTTGTTAAATATCGAAAGCACCTGTAAGCACCGGAAACGAAATTCTGGCGGCACTCAACAACATAGGCGATTCGCCAATGATTTCCATCGCCGAAACGACTACGAAAAGTGGCCGCGTAGAAGAGTCTCGTGCGCACGACTGAGTGCCGGGCAATCGGTGTTGTACCCCTGGGATCACTGCCTAAGATCTTTGGAGTGGTAAATCCCCAGAGGTTTGCCTCCTAGATCCTCCAATTCATATCGTGAGTTTCCCAGCACACGACGAATCCTGTACTTGAGGAAGTTCTTTGCCAGCTTGGCGTTATAATTCTGCGCGGCTGTGGACAAGGAAAAATTTCTTCGGAATACCTCTTGTCCTACGCAAAATTATGTTTGAGCAGCACGCAGATTATAACGCCTGCTGCTGTCCTCATGTGCGACCCTTATTTTCGTCTGCGCCAGTTGCCTCACGATAGGAATTCCCTCGCGAGGTCGAAGCTGTACATTTGAATCTCCCAACGCTCGCAAATGCTTCAGCAGTTCGCAGTCCTTCCCGTGCAACATCATATGATTCCCAAACAAAACCTGATAAGGAGAAAATCCAGTGGCTTGGTGGAGTGAGCTCCGAAGGGCACATCCAATTTTGCTTAGACTCTAATCCCATCGTGTTTGGTTATCAGTGATGAATGCTCGGCCAGGATGGACTGATTGACACGCTCCGAAGCATTCGCTTGCGGTGAGTAGCTCGGGGTGTACAGGTGTTTAACTCCGTATTTGTTCAGCATGGTGTTAAACACATTCGACCTAAATTGAGAGCCGTTATCGGAGAGGATGGTCTCGGGTGTTCCAAATGTATGGAAGACCTGCCCCTCCAAAAAGTTGGTGATCTCTTCAGCAGTGATCCGCCCCAAAGGATGTTAAAGGGGAAATTTTGTGAAATGATCCAAGACGATAAAGATTGCGATCTTACCCCGGTTGGGTACGCGGATATGGTCCAAGTACGTCGATGTAAAGGTGTTGGAATGGCTGATCAGTCTGGAACGGTTCTCCCATAGGCGCTCGTAGAGGTCTGTTCGGGGACTTTGTCTCTTTACAAGTGTCGCACGCCAGAACGTAGGTGCGTACTTGTGTAGCCATTCCGGGCCAGTACAAAAATCGCCTGACTCGCTCTAGCGTTTTGGCATAACCACCATGGACCGTGGTGTCTGCCTCGTGCGCCTGAGCAATCGCAGCAGACTCGATGGAATCCATAACTTCCAGGCCCTGTCTTCAGCAATCGGGTCACCGTTGTGAGTCTCTGTGCGCTTGTACACGAAACCATCTCTCACGCATACGTCAGGAAGCCGATCGGCGTTCGCATCGACAGTGGACGCTAATTCTTTATATTCTTTGCCAGAGAATTCTGGAGAATCCATGTCCATCATCGGTGCCACGTCGATCAGCGCATTTAATCCCTCTTCGTATACACGAGAGACAACGTTCAGGGTACAACGTTCAGGCTCCCTCGTCGGTGCTCGATTGTGAAGTCGTAACCCTGAAGTTTCAAACTCCATCTTGCCAACCGTCCTTGTAGGTCTTTCTGCGACATGACCAGTTTGAGACTTGCGTGATCCGTAATGACTTTGAACGCAGTCCCTTCTACATAGGCTCGAAATTTTTTCACGCTCAACAAAGCTGCATAACACTCGAGTTCGGTTACGCTGTAGTTGCGTTGAGCGGAAGTGAGCTTCTGTGACATATACGCTACCAGAGATTCCGATCCATCGTCGTTTTCCTGAAAGAGAACGCTACCCACACCTGACTTACTGGCGTCGCATTGAATTACGAAAGGCCTCTTAAAATCTGGGTTGATTAATAAGGGGGCTTTCGTCAACAAGTCTTTCACTAACAGGAAGGAAGTTTGTGCCTCTGTAGTCCAAGCAAACTGGTTGGACTTCTTTAGAGTGTCTGAAATTGGTGAAACAGTAGCAGCAAAGTTGGGAACGAATCGTCGATACCAGCCTGCCATACCAAAGAAGCGTCGAACTTGACGTGCGGACTTAGGCGAAGGGTAATCGACGATGGCTGAAACTTTGTTGGGATCAGTTTTCAAGCCTCCTTTTCCAACAATGTATCCGAGATATTTCACCTCTCTCAGACAAAACTTGCTCTTGTTGACGTTAATTGTTAGGCCAGCCTTTCGCAAACAATCTGCGACTTCAGCCAATAAAATCAGATGTGAATCGAAACCCTCAGAAATTAACAGCAGTTCATCCAAATATGCGAACACCTGCTCCTTCAGCTCGGGTGGGATGACTTTGTCCATCAAACGACACATCCTTTGCGGCGCGTTGCATAACCCAAAAGGCATGCGAGTGTAGTGGTATAGAGGCCGGCCAGGAATGGTAAACGCTGTATACTCCCTGGATTTGTTCTCGAGAGGAATCTGCCAAAAGGCGTCTTTGAGGTCCAGGCTAGTAATAAAATTGGCTCGCGGCAAACGACTTAAGATACCATCAATGTGTGGTAATGGATATGCATCCTTCTTCGTCACACTATTGACTTTGCGCGAGTCCAAACATAACCTGACCTTGCCTGGCTTCCTCACGAGAACAACAGGAGAGCTCCATGCACTCTGGCTGGTCTCTATAACGCCAAGTGCTCTCATGCGATCGATCTCGTCATACAGGAGTTTTTGGATCGCAGGAGACACAGGATAGTGGCGCTGTTTGATGGGACTTGCATCACCAACGTCTATACTATGTTGCTCGACGTTGGTCACACCGAGTCCGTATACTTCGTATGATGGAAATTTGGACTTTACCATTTCCAACCTCTTTACATCAGTGGGCGTTAAATGGTGGGCATCCGGAGCTATCAGTTGCGATGCAGTATCGGTAGTATCGACCGCGCTGATGATGCTAGGAGCTAGTTGGAATGACCGCCAGAAATCTACCCCCAGGTACAATTTCTGCGACAGGCTCGGCACGATGTATAGTGTTATGGGTTTGGTAATACCACGAAAAGTAATATCGGTAGTTACTGTGCCCAATACCTTTTGCGCTGCACCATCAGCGGTCTTCACCTCTTGACAGACCGGTCGATAACTCACCTGTGCATCATGGAGACGTTGTAGAGCGTTTGCCCCCAGGCAACTGATGCTCGCCCCACTATCAAGAAGTCCTTTAACGTCCACTCCGTACAAGGGTACCTTTGCGTATGGACGTACATCAAACGGCTCGGAGATGATAGTCGATAAGATCGCTCTCTTTTTTTCACACACCATCCTCCAGAATATACGAAGGCGCGCGATTGATTTTCTGCGACCGGATCCACTCGTTAGTGCTGATACTTGATCAACACTTGCGACTGGAGTAGGTGAGAAAATTCGCTCTCGAGCCTCCATATATTCCTTCAGCCGAAGATGGTATGGCTTGAGAGGGTGGTGGTATTCTTCTGCGATAAGGTCATCTTCAGGCCGGGAAACAGCCGGCTCTATATTAGTGCTTCCTCTCGTCAAAATCGTGACATGCGATGTATTTTGGGTCGGGAGAATAGGATAGGATGATTTTACGCTAAAAGGATGGGTGTTAGGGTCGGAAAGGGGTGCAGATGAAAATGTTGTAAAATTGGGAGGGTTTTTTAAGGGGGTAGTAACAAAGGGTAAAATGTTTTTGTTGGGAGTATCTAAATGAAATTGGGATTGGGAATCGCTGACAGTCTGCGTCGAACCATTTAAACTGGTCGGGCTTGCGGATTGTCCGTCACTGGGCGAGAAGGCCCCGGAAACCTTTCGTCCTTCGGTCCGTTTTTTGAGGAACACCGAGTACATTTTGGCTTCATCACGTCCGCCTTTCCGCAGCCATAGCAAAAGATTTTCTTATTGGTATCTTCGCAGTCTCGATAACCGTGACCCTCCTTTCGGCAATTCCAACATATTATTTGAGTGGATAAGCCAGCCACGTCTTCGGTATCTTCGACTACTACGGTGTTGGCAACCAACGGCGGTTCCAGCTCGTGCACGCGAGGCTGTTGCCAGGTTGCTACCCGATTCGCTTTCTTAACTTCCTCGAAGCGCGACACTAATGAGCGAAGAGGGGCCAAATCTTTGATATCGTGAAAGCAGGTGAGTTGTTGGGTGCTACCTAGCAGATTTCCACTGACCAGCTCAAAGAATTCCGAGTCCGATATAGTAGTGCGCAACTGTGTACGAAGCCTGGTCATTTCCTGCTCGTATACTAAGTACAGTTCATTAGCAGCCTGACGTCTTGAAATCATCTGCTTTTTTACCTCGAAGTCCGTACTTCGGTCGCCCCAGTATTGCAGGACCGCTTCCATAGCCAATACCATTGATTCGGCCTACCATCAAGCAACAGGTGGAAACTCGCGACCAACAGATCCATGCGCCCGCCCAAATCCGTCAACGCCAATGATTCTGCTCGGAAAATCAGGGGTGGAATCACGTATCTCGAAACGAGTCTCTCGTTTCGAGTCTAGTTAAACTCGTTTCGAGTTCATTTTGGTAGCACCAATCTCGGTGCGAGTTTGAAAGTCGTATGGCCAAGATTATTAAACAGGAAAGTACTAGAATGTTTCTGTAGGATGACATCTGACAGAAAGTTGACTTAATTTAATTATTATTTTAATTTCAATTTGGTTCGGTTACTTTCAAGAAGCCAACCAAAATGAGTTTTCATAAAATAACGCGACAAGTCGAGTTGTCAAACAAACCAAATTCGAGATTGGTAGTACCGAGTTCAACTCGAAACTGGTACGATTTTTTTTACTTCGAGCACATTACAGGTCGAAACGAGATTGGTAGTACCAAATCAGCTCGAAACTCGAAAACAAGGCTCGTTTCGAGATACGTGATTCCACCCCTGAGGTGGAATCACGTATCTCGAAACGAGTCTCTCGTTTCGAGTCTAGTTAAACTCGTTTCGAGTTCATTTTGGTAGCACCAATCTCGGTGCGAGTTTGAAAGTCGTATGGCCAAGATTATTAAACAGGAAAGTACTAGAATGTTTCTGTAGGATGACATCTGACAGAAAGTTGACTTAATTTAATTGTTATTTTAATTTGAATTTAGCTCGGTTACTTTCAAGAAGCCAACCAAAATGAGTTAACACAAAATAACGCGACAAGCTCGAGCAGTAATCAATCCGATTCGGATGAAGACAGCTATTCGGGGGGTGAAGCCACAGATGCATTCAAGTTCGCCATCCTATTCTAAAGGATCTCAAACCAAGTTTGTCCCAGCAAATCACAAATGTTGTGAACTCGTGGTCGAACAGTCATAGTCCGAAGAATGAGAGCAGCGGTGGTTCAGTTTCAGTGCCCACGACACTTATATGTCCGTGAAGTGAGAGTTATTTCCCAAAAGTCCTGAACCAAATACATGTAAGTTTTTATTCGAGATTCGTTCTTGTCGGTATCACTTAACTGTTTTGTTAAATTTCTAGACGGACGACTTTTGGGATTTCCTCCAACAATTGCTAAACGATCCTGCCCAAAGGTACAGCAATTACATTGCTTGGAAGTGCCGAGATACCGGCGTCTTTAAAATCATCGATCCGCCCGGCTTAGCCAAGCTCTGGGGAATTCAAAAGAATCATCTTTCGATGAATTACGATAAGATGTCGCGAGCACTTCGCTACTATTATCGTGTCAATATTTTGCGAAAGGTCCAAGGCGAAAGGAATTGCTATCAGTAAGATAATTAATTTCAGTTAGCAAAACGAAATTCGAAAACTTTATCTCTCTCCCTCCAACAGATTTCTTCGCAATCCAACCGAATTGAAAAATATCAAAAATATTTCGCTGCTTCAACAATCGGTCGGCAAAATAAGTTATAAGAAAAATGTCTAGTTATTTAGTGAAAATAATTTATTAATATTAAGGAATAATATTTAAAAGTTGAATTCAGATAATACAGAAATGGTTAATGTTTAAAATTTATTGATCTTAAAGAAAGTTAATCAAAAGCTGAAATGTGTGCAGCGTGTTGCATACCATGCTCTATGCCCAGCGAAGGTAACGATCCTTGTGTTCCGTTCGATTGTTGTCCGCCTTGCGATCCTTGCAATCCATGCGGTGATCCTTGCGGTCCTATAAATTGAATTCAAGAATTTCTTCTCTATTTAAGTCTTTTTCTCGTGAATTAAAGTCTTACATCATTTTCTCATGTCCAATTCCAACTGCTTCAATGGATTCTCTTCAATTTTAGCCTCAATTAAAAAGAATTTCTGTAACTCGAATGATATACACTTGACGACTAAAATTTAATCGTTTCGAGTTTTCAAACAAACCAAATTCGAGATTGGTAGTACCGAATTCAACTCGAAACTGGTACGATTTTTTTTTACTTCGAGCACATTACAGGTCGAAACGAGATAGGTAGTACCAAATCAGCTCGAAACTCGAAAACAAGGCTCGTTTCGAGATTCATGATTCCTCCCCTGCTCTTCGGCTCGCAACGACTGGATATCACCGGTAAATCGTAATCGCCAATGGCGAATAAGGCCACCAGCGTTATTGTGAACAAAGTTCGAGCCGTTGCTATCGCGAATGGGCATTTGAGCGTTCACATGGATCGGCCGGTCCCGAATTTGCTCACGTTGTTGCTGTCTATCTGGCGGATACAATGGTGGTGGGAATTGGTAAGCACTTTCTATGTTCGGTCTCGACGTAAGTCGTTGAGGAGGAACTGGATTATATACAGGTGGTGGTTGATGAGTGTTCGGCACGGTTGACCTATTCTCCAGTTCTTCTCGCAGAACTGATCGAATCATCTTTACAAGATCGTCCACCCCTAAACTGCTAAGCACCCCACCGGAGAAGCTGCAAGAGTATCAACGGGTGTTTGGACGTCATGGATTTCCGACCACCTAGCTCTGTTTCTCTGGTCGGTTCCCAATACATCCGAAGCCCTACTACTCAGCACTTGAGTGCCTCGCTCTTGGATCATTGTCCTATCCGAAGTGTAGAGGGCATATCCACCGGCTGTCTCGAGTGCAGTACCTAGAAGGAGAAGCTACAACGTTTTGAGACCTCGCTTCATCCGCTTGAGTTTGCCTTCGGGTTCTCACGCCGGATCTAGTGTTCACCCCCTCCACACTCCGAGTGGGCCAATAATCCTCCGGTCCCAGATGACCACGACAGTTTGGACAATTGTGGTTGTCCACAATCCATCGCTCCAAACAGTCTTTATGGAACTGGTGACCACACTTGGTAGTCGTACCCTGCTCAGGATCGATGGTCTCACGACACGGTGTGCAGATCCCATCAGACTCCCTCGTTGGTGAGTGTGTTAAAGGCATATTAGATAGAGTGGGTGCTATGGACGTATGAGTGACAAGTGATCAAGTAAATGAGTGAACGAATATGTGTGCGTGTGAGACTGAATGTATGTACTGCGCAAGAGAAGTTGGATTTATTAAAAAAAAATGTTTGAACGAATATCTAAATTTGACTGGAAAAAAAATTAGAGTGAGTGGTTGGACGAATATTAGCGTTGAATGAATGTTTGAGTTATCAATCCAATTTAAAAAAAAATCAAATCAAACGAGTGATTGTTATTGAATCCAAAATTGAGTGAATGTGCATGTGTGTTAATGAATAAAAAAAAATTTGAACGTTTGAACGACCGACCGAGTAAATGTAGTGTACACCAAACAACGAATGAATGGATGAATAACTGACTAATTGTGTGAATGTTTCCCACGAATGTATGTATTTCAAAATACGAATGAATGAGTGAATGAATTTTTAAGAGTAAGCTTAAACGATTGTGGGACTGTTCGAATGAATGCACGATTGGTTGAATACAAAAAAAATTATGTATCGAATGATTGTTTGCGGTGCAAAAAAAACAAAAAAAAAACGCCGCGCGATTCGATGAATGAATGTGTGCATGAACGTAGGTAGGTATGTTGTGTATATAACACGAATGAATGAAAAAAAATTACCAATGAATGATTCGGTATATATATGTATTATTAAAGTTCAAGAAAAAACAAAATGAACCCTCACGTCGTCGCAACCTTTCCCCTCCCCTCTTATGCAGAACAAATCGCGAAGCCGATCTTGATCTTCCTCGCTCCATCGGGAAAATCCGGAACGCGATAAAATTGGAAAAGAAAAAAAAAATGGGAAAATTTAGCAAACAAAATTAAAAATCAGCAATAAAAAAAATCTACGTTATTATTTGGTCAAAAGACTTATAAAAAAAAAAAATTTAAAATACAACAAAAAACTACGTTTTTTAAAAAAAAAATTTAAACTACGTTAAAAGGTACTCTAAAAGGAAGGATACGGATATAAGGTACTTAACAAATTTTCGACGAAGTTTCCTATCATCAAACTCACCAATATTTCACAAGCTAGATTAGTCCCGATTGTCTGACGACACGCCCGCCAAGACAGGGCATGCCCAGCACTCAAAAGGGTACTTGCAAAATAAAAGTGGAATGAATCAGGAAAACTAAGTTTTGTCACAGCTTTCATCCATCAATCCGGCATGCAGACAATGTTTCCCTTTCCTATGGAACCGAGTTGGCGCCTGAAGGTTGCCAAAACGGTTCGTCAATAGGATCGTTCCACATTGACCACAACCAAAATTTTCAAGATGGTTTGCTGTTGAAAATTCGAAAAGCTTGAACACTTGGACTGTTGCCGTTCAGGCCAAAAATGATGTCGCAGAACGACAAAATTAAGTCCTTTTGCCCACCAACTTTTTGCACGGAATTTTTCTGTACTCGCGCGTGTTGATGGGCTAAGCTTTGTGCTAGCCCCACGTTGGGCGCCATTTGTTGAGTTTTAGGCCTTGGAAGGACTATTTCGACTTGAGAAAGTCAAAATAGTCGAAAGGAAAAGGAAGGTTCGGGACAGAAGGGCCAATTCCACCTACGTCCGAATTGGTGGCTGAGTTTTCGCTGGTGCGACGCTCTTGCTGGCGGCCGGGACTAGATACGGCAGTGTGGGGGGGGGGGTGGGGTACTTACTCCAACTCAGACCTTAAACCCTTGCCTATACAACAAAAATTATCAGCGCCGACTTATCCAAGGGAATTGTCAAAATTGGGATTATTTTCCCAACAGGTCGTGAAAGACCAAGAAGCGGTTGGATGGCGCGGCTCCGCGATTTGTCAGGGCGCTCTGGTGTTGTTGGCGCCCTGTTCTGCCCACCCTACCTCAGCCACGACTGTCCTTCAAACATTTTTCGTCGTGTCCCCTTATTGAGGTTCGGGGCAAAAGAAGCTAAACGCTCGGGTTCATTTTAAGTATGGCTTTCTAGCCTCTAGTCATCTTCAACGACTCAAAAAAGCAAAATTCAAAAAGGAAATATTCTACCAACACGGAAAACATTAGGCTGTAAAGTAAAATTGCAAAATATAGAATAAAACAAAAATAAGAAAACAAAAAACTTACCCGCATTTAAACTTTCAGCAATTCTCTTTTAAACTAATTTTGATTTTAATTACTTTTATGATTTAAATTATTCGTCCTCGTCCGGTCAGTCTGTCATTTTTATATTTTAATTTTGTTTATTGTAATTTAGTTATAATTTATTGATTTTATATTAGTTAAGAATTTTCTTAACTTCATTTGTTCTACTCCTTTTCTTTCTTTTTTCTCATCAAAATTCACCATTCAATTTTGAACGCGCGTGTTTTAATTTTCATTTAAAAATTTTTAAAATTTCATTTTTCAGAGATTTGTTTGCTTAACTCCGGTAAAAATCACGAAATTCCCATTCGCGTGACGTCCCGACTCTTTCCAAAAACAAAATTCTCAACCACTTTTTCAATCAACTCCTTTCACTTTTTCCATCAAAATTCACCATTCAATTTTTAACGCGAGTGTTTTAATTCTCATTTCAAAATTTTTTTAAAATTTCATTTTTCAGAGATTCGTTTTTTTTAACTCCGGTAAAAATCACGAAATTCCCATCCGCGTGACGTCCCGACTCTTTCCAAAAAAAATTCTCAACCACCTTTTTAATCAACTCCTTTCACTTTTTTCATCCGTAAATTATTCTCCAAAATGCCGAAGACGCGAACTATTAACATCTTCCTCATCACCATCTACTGTACAGATCATTTCTCGTCGATTTTTCGAACACTTCTCCCCGTTCATGAAAATTTTTTCTCTGTCATCAGCGATATTAGACACTATAGCTATCATCACATAAAAACTTGTCTGAAACTTGAAAATGCACAACACCATTGAAATTCGCGACTACCCACCGCGCGACACAAGGAAATTCTTAAAATTCACACGTTTACAACGATATCACGACGAGTTTTTTTTTCGAGTGCGAGGGGCCACTGTTCAAAATCTTTTTCTTTCTTCTTCTCTCTCGCCGTCATCCAGCCGGCATCTACCGAGTAGCGGTACCTTTCCAGCCAGCCGGTTTCGCTTGTTCGTTCCAGTGCTCACAAATGCGTTCGATATTTTGTTAAATATCGAAAGCACCTGTAAGCACCAGAAACGAAATTCTGGCGGCACTCAACAGATTGGAACGGTAAATTGTTTGGAAATTCGACGTTTTTGCGTTCTATCCCTTACTGAATACAACTATAAATAGTAGATTCGATTAATAACCACGGTAAAATATAGTGCGAATAAATTTAAAAGCTTAGTTTAAAAGGGGGGGGGGGGGGTTGACACCATTGTTATAATTTCGTAGTGGACTTAGCATGCGTATGAAAAGGCAACAATTTATGGATGCAATTATCCTGGGATCATAGAACTACGGAGATTCTTATACACAAATAGTTAGGCGATCACAGCTTTCCCTATTTTTCCTGAAATTATGTGTGGAACAAGGTTTGTTAGTAGCAAATAGGCGCTGTTTAATAAAAATGGGTATGTCGCGCTAAATGGACTATTAATCGGCTTGGGTTTAGGGCGTGCACAAGCTTGTACACGCACCTGCATATACAAGTTCGGTCCACTGTTCCGATCGGACCAAGCTCTATAAGACTACCAAATGATTTCCTACGCGGAAGATCGTTGGCAGTAACATGGTCTTGTTCCGACCGCAACAGCCTTGGTTTTACACACTTAACTTTCTCGCATTCGGCACGACTAGGCCATAAGGACCTCCGCCCTCAGACAGATCTCCTTTTCTTGAACTGACGAAAATATCACCTACACATGGGGTTTCCATGTTCGATCATTCGTCGGATGATTTTCCACTAGATGTTCCTTCCTCATGCCTACCTCCTTTCACCATCTTTCCCGGACCCATTTATCGTGCAGCTGGCCCCGTCACCCTTGTCCAGCCCACCGACCGAAAGAATGGGACTCCCCAAGCCCATATGTCGGACCCCACAGTGCAGAAAAAACATTCGTCCATGAGCTTTACGCTAGCTGCTCAGTCGCATCAAATAGCCGCTCGTGGGACATATGTCGTCTATTGACGACATAGTCAGCGAAAAACCATAGGAAAGTTATTCTCCATTTTGGTGATGAAATGATGATTTCTTCCAACATATGGAGGATGACTTTCCGTCAGTCAGGTTTGCGTCCAAATTTAAGACAAAGGCCTAGTCTTCCGCACGTTCTGCGGACCTATTTTTTACACTGCATTCGATGATTTCAACTCAAAGCATTGTAACTCTCGGAACTCCGAATGTGTCGCTTTTATCCTTTCTTGACACATAAACACTACATAAATACGATCTGCAGGTTATATCATTAAAACAATCAACTGATTATATTTTGATTTCGATATTTTCTATTTTAATTTATAATGTTGACTTTACAAAAAAAAACATATTAATAAGGAAACTTGAATTGGTCTTATTGTGAATAAAATTAGATGAGAAAAACAATTCCGTCAGCAAGCATTATTTGATTATCATCAGCCATATTATTTATAGCTGCTTGTATTTCATGTTGCAAAAACTCTTCTGCATTATTTTCATTTACAAATGTTGTAATTCTATCCAATGACAAACTCTGCTCCCTCGATTGTTGAAAAGCTTTATGCAAACTACTTTTAAATACAGAAAATCTGGCATCTGAGATAGTAATCACTTCATTTTTAGATTCTTTGGATTCAATTTGCTCCGAGCGGTTTGTTGAAAATGAGCATCGTGTTTGGCGACGAGTAAGATCTCCTACGTCAAATTCAGCTTGTATGAAATCATCTTCAAAGGTATAATCAATAGACGACAATGTCTTATTAGTTCTCTTTCGTTTTGATTTCCTACTAACGTCCGCAGTATTCGCATTGACAGAAGGTTCTTCAGCGTCGTCTTCATTGTCATCACTATTATCATGACGTCGCTTTTTTCGTTCCTTTTCCAAAACCTTTTTGAAATATGCATACTGCACTAATTCAATTGCAGCCTGTGCATCACATTCAGTTATAGTATTTGATAGTCTTGCTTTTGCATACGCTGTTGACAAACGAATGAGTGTTTCAAGAGTTCTTGCCGTTACTGGCTGGGTGCGAGCCACGTCCGATTCTAATGTGTCCTGAGAACGTAGTCTTGAATATTCATTAGATATAGCCTCACACGCTTCTTCCGTTAATTTTGGCTTCAAACACTTCGCTATGTGAATATATTTACGCATAAATTGTACCGATAAAATCTTATCATGTCGTGACCGTGTTCTGCCATGAAGAAGTGCATCATATTTCTCATATATTAGCATTTCTTTTTTCTGAAATATAAGATTTAATTTGATGGATGGATGGATATTTTATTTTTTTATATATGTGTATCAAAACTCAAAACTTACGTCTTCCGAATCATTTTTAAATGATAAACTATCAGCATAATTACTACCCATACACAAAACTTCACCATCTTGCTCTTGTGGACTTCTAAAATAAAAATATACATATTCACATTAATCAAATTAATATTTTAAAACCTTTAAGAGAAATTTCTAGCATAAATAAAAGCTTGAAACATTGCTGAAAACAGAGAGTTTAAGAATTTAATTTTAATTCAGGCCAAACGTTTTTAAGGGTTCATACCATATATCCCTGAAAATTTTTGTTTTAAAGATTTTTATTGTGTTACTAGTTTTTCATGGTCATGCTACCATTGAAGCTACTAAATGTTAAGAGTTTGTTGTTCTTTCCGGTGTCAGTGGAGTGAAGCTCCAATACGAAATCATCGACTGTTGATTAATCGTAGTACTTGACAAATTTGGAAAGAACTTTCACTGGAGAGGCCAGTTTATCATAAGATTTTTTGTTGGACTAGGTCCGAAGGAGCTGTTTCGTCATCGGAATGCAGAAGACTCTTCAGAGGGTGTATTCTAGCCAACTTCCGAAACACCCTGACAGCTGGTGGAACTGCTGAGGAAAATTCTATATAGCAACATCGTAATCCAAATTTATTTCCACGAAGAATGTAGTCGGGAACTTGCCTGACATCTACCTTATACTAAAGGCGGGACGTATATGGCTATGAAATGGTTGTAACCTTGGATAACCATATGGCTATGAAACTTGAAAATCTGTTGTAAAGTCCGGGGCCCAGCGGGTCCAACGCAAACCTTATTTTTTCCAAACTTACGTCTTCCGAATCATTTTTAAATGATAAACTATCAGCATAATTACTACCCATACACAAAACTTCACCATCTTGCTCTTGTGGACTTCTAAAATAAAAATATACATATTCACATTAATCAAATTAATATTTTAAAACCTTTAAGAGAAATTTCTAGCATAACTAAAAGCTTGCAACATTGCTGTAAACAGAGAGTTTAAGAATTTAATTTTAATTCAGGCCAAACGTTTTTAAGGGTTCATACCATATATCCCTGAAAATTTTTGTTTTAAAGATTTTTTTTATGTTACTAGTTTTTCATGGTCATGCTACCATTGAAGCTACTAAATGTTAAGAGTTTGTTGTTCTTTCCGGTGTCAGTGGAGTGAAGCTCCAATACGAAATCCCCGACTGTTGATTAATCGTAGTACTTGACAAATTTGGAAAGAACTTTCACTGGAGAGGCCAGTTTATCATAAGATTTTTTTTTGGACTAGGTCCGAAAGACACTAATGTTTTCAGCCAGTGTCGGCACGATAACTCAGTAAATTTTCAATATTATTCAACTTTTTTTTTAAATTTGATAAGCACATATATTCTTTTTGGGGTAACGAAAGGTTTTTTTAATTTTTTGGTTGGACAATTTTTTACAAATTAATAAACGCAATTTTTTTTAAAAAATCTTATATCATAAGTTTGAAATACTGCAATTTCCTTATTTTTAAAAAAAAAAAAAAACTCCCTCCCTATAACTATTACATTGTCTTACAAGATTGCTCCACTCGATTTAAATAATTTCCACTTAGGGTATAGTTATGGTGATAAGTGGATTCTTTACGTGAAAGCTTATCACGTGACATTTACCGACATTAAGCTTTAATTTATTTTGACTGCACCATCCATCTAGTGCCAAGAGCTTGGATTGCAGGAATACAGCATCTGCGGGGAGCTAATGTAATGATATATTTTCATATCATCGGCGTATAAAAGATGTGAAACACTTTCTAATACTTCTGAGAGATCTGAAATAAAGATATTGTACAAAAGAGATCCTAAGTGACTTCCTAGGGGTACATCAGAGGACAACATATCTTTGTGAAATGAAGCCTTGGAACCTAACACATTGAGTTCTATTACATACTAAGACTTAAGCCAGTCAAGGTCCTGTTATACCGATTTTTTTTAACTTAAAGATTAGACTATTGTGATTTACTTGGTCGAAGGCATTGTTAATGTCAGTGTATATTGCGTCGATTTGGCGCCCATTCTCCCGTGCGTAGAGTGTATCAAATACAAGAATCATTACGTTAGTCGTGGTTGAGCCCCTTTTTTAAGACCGTACTGCTGATCATTGAGAATGGGGTTGATAACATTAGTGAGTTTATCGCATATAATTTTGTCATTAATTTCGGTATGGCTGATAGTATTGCTATACCTCTGTAGTTCTCAACGTTTCGTTTGTCACCATTCTTGTGAATGGGCGAGATGTAACGATTTCCAGGCTGAAGGGAAAATCCCTAATGACAGTGACTTGTTGGATAGAAAGTGTAGAGGTGCTGAAAGTTGAATGGCACACTTTGATAAGAAAAGGTGCCAGGACCTTTTTTGACGTCAATATTTGTAAGGTGTTTGACACCTCCTCTGCGTACAATGAAATATTGTCAGCGAATGAAAAGGGACCAACTTGTCAGGTTCGCTGAAGCTTGATTCTGACTGGGGACTAAGAACTTCTTCAAAAAGGTCGGCAAACATATCGCAGATATCGCGCCTGCATGATGTTTGCTTTATTCCGTTAGAAATGGTTAAGGGGTAACCTGTACTTTTACGTTTTGTATTCACAAAATCGAAAAAAAAAATTTGGTTGAAATTTGGTAATGATACCTTTGCCAATTTGGTTAATACAAGGTGGCGCAAAATTAATCATCCAATTTTGTTTTTAAATAACTTCTTTTTGAGTAAAAGAAATCTTTATTCGGACCTTTATAATTTTTTCTGTTAATTAGAAAATATGATATCCTTCAAGGAAAGAACGACTGCGCCCAATCAGACGTGAATCATGATAACAATTGATCTATTTTAAAATTTAGCTATTATGAAGGTTATACATACATTACACTTAAATATATTTTAACATAATGCATATAGGTACATACAGTTTTGTAAAAATATAGGTAAGTGAAAAAGTGGAAATCATTTTAAAAAAGTTGCTTTTCTTACGCACCGAAAACGAAGCGCTCTCAGCATTTTCATAAGCTCTTTTTTTCTTGTTGCTTAATTTTCTCTAGTTACTGCTTTTTATTAATATTATTCGTTACCGTTAGATAGTTGGCTAGATTAGAGAATTTTTCGCGATCGCTGTTCGCGTTAAATTCTGTAATCTACGCTACTATTAATGGAAAACAAAAAAGTATAAGTCATTAAAAGAAGTATATTACCGTTTTTTTGCGCATCAGAGGTTAGAAATTTATATGCTAAAAAACAAGAAAATTGCTAGCTAATCCTGTGCGCTTACTGGATTATGTACCTAAAAGGATTAGACATGCGCATGTCGAAGTAAAAGCTGCATGAGCGTACAAAACTGATTGATTTTGGGGCAAAATTTTTGGCGAGCATTTAAATTTTTTTTTCCATATACATACCATATTAAATACATACATATATTGCATAAACATACTGCAGCCACGATCAGCTGCTACCCAACCTAGATGAGAACGAATTTGCCCGTTAACGTACTTAGCCCTATATGTCAGTCAGAAAGTAAGTTTAAGGGTGGCAGCGCTCCGCGAGGAGGTTGTTCTCTCATCTACCCTAACCAATTTGACGCATCGCTGAGCCCGATTAGTCTATTTCTGTGTTTTTTACAACGATTTAAAATTGAGACGCCGATAGAAGTAGCGTCCAAATGTGAAAATTGGCCTCATTTAAATGGGACGTTTTTGAGCATCCTCCTTATTTCCCTGACTTGGCCCAAGTGATTTCCACCTTTTCCCGACGATGATAACAGCGTTTGACGGCATACGATTCGACAAGACTGATGGCATCACCGAAGCAGTCACAGCGTACTTTAAAAATTTGGACGCAAAACATTTCGACGTTGGAATTACGAAATTAGTTTGTAGATACAAAAAATGTATTGAGAGATGGCGGCTTTGTAGAAAAATAAAAAAAAAATTCTGAATTTTCCGAAAATGACCTTGTTTTTTTGTTTTGACTACTCCTTCCTGCCCTAATCGGACCCTTAAACTTACTTTCTGACTGACCCTCGTACATCCGACCAAGCATCCAGATTCAACATTTCAAGATCATAGGAGAAGGCGGTCCTCAGTTATCATGCTAACGGACTGACAAACGGACGTCAAGCAGAGTAAGATTGTTTCGTCCCCAATTAAGCACAAAATATTATTTAAATTTTTTTGGTGTTAAGCTTCGTTCAAAGCGTTAAAAACTTTTGTTTCGGATTAAACTCATAATCATCTCAAATCCGTAATTTTTGATAAACATCAACTTATTTTTAAAAATAATGTAATCATTACTAATTTAATGAGAAGGCTATAATGTTGTGAACTCAAGGGAGATTATTCATAGAAAAGATTTCTTTCGATGCAAAGGATTTGTACATAAATGGATATTTTAATAAATATTTCTTTTCTTAAGGGGTTAGGTGGGTTTCAGAGCCCTAAAAAAATGGTATTTTCACTAATTTGTTTTTAATATATCTAATGAAATATTTTATTTAAAAAATTTACTACATCAACGATACATATTTCGTAAGTATTTCGTAAAATTTTTGTTTAAAAATTTTGGAAATTCACCCTTTGGGACCTCATTTCCCTTGACCTTTAAAAAAAAAGTGCTCCAGGCGTGGACAGGATAACTCATGGCTGGTTCATCCAAAATTAAAAAACGAAAAATTTTCCGATTGTACATGCACAGAGCTCGTGCTTGAACGAAGGAAAAAACAAAATTTGAAATTTGAATTTTTGGCGGAGCTGTGAACAAAAAATCCCATTTATTGGTAAAATTTTCACCATGTATTGCCTCGTAATATAAGTTTTAATAAAGATTAAAAAAAAATCCTTCGTTCAAGCACTTGATAATGTTATTTTTAAGAAGTGTGCAAAATTTGAACAAGGTCGGTTCATAACTTTTTGAGAAATCTTGTCCACCGACTTCCAAAATAGAGTTTCGAGAAAACCGCGATTAAAGTTGAGGGTAACATGGCCCGATGGGCGGAACTTCCGAACGCTCCATCTCTTAGAATTTTACTCGGATCGATTTAAAATTTTGGAAGAATATTCTAGATTATTATTATTTAATAAGACAAAAAACAAAAAATCCATTTTTAGAAATTTTCAAACTCACTCCTTAATACAGTTGCATGTTCGAAATAACCCCAAATAGAACGTCATTTTGCAACGCCATTGGATTCAAGAGCCAAGCCTTTCAGGTAACCTTGACAATCAATTAAAATAAACAACAAACTATACCTTCATAATTATATCACGTGTTTTTGACTAGCAAGATCCCTTGGCATCCTTGGATCACATGGTGCTGTCAAAATAATTTTGGTCTCTATTTTTTCACGCTTTTACAACGGGGTGTCCTAACCTTAGTTACCTGCTATAAGGGATTAACTAATCGCGTTGAATTCTTCAATATAGCCTACTATGTATGGAAAAAAGTTATAAAACGTCATAAAAACAGCAAATGTTGTTTTTTTTTTAAATAAAAATTTTCGAATCTGTTCTGATCTGGAAAAATGCACAAAAAAAAACACAGCTATTGTCGCAACTATTGTAGAAATCTATCCACCATCCTCCATACTTCATACACTATTCTCTATTCACCATTCATAAGCCCCGTTTTCACGACGATAGTATTTTCGCGAAAGTATAGCACGATAGTATGATAGTGTGATAGTGCGACAGTCTGCTGTTTACACGGCGTGATGTGCGATAGTGAAATTAGACATGCCACTTGTTTATCACGTACACACAAAATCACGTACCCACAAAATCACGTATACCTACATAAAATCAAAATTATATTTTTTTGCAATTAGCAACCCGATCACACACAAGATCGAAATTAGTATTAAATATTTTTGTGTTTTGAGATTATATTTTTAACATCAAATGTCAATGCCAAGATAAGATTATCGTGACAGTTTTATCAACTATCTCGTTAAGCTTGATAGTGCGATAGGTCTATCATGACCGCGCGAAAGTAACCATCGAGAAGTTTACATGGTGATAGTTATGACGATAGTAATTATCATGACAGCAACTATCGCAAGAACTATCACCGTGAAAACAAGGCTATAGTCCAACTTAACCATTTAGTAATAGGAACGCGTAACTAATACACCGAGAACGAACAAACTGACGCTAAGTCATATAAAAAACACTCAAACGTTGAAATAATTCGCGAACCACCAACTCTTAAATGATTTTGATAACGAAGATACCATCGCGGGCGTACCGTTAACAGATTACCAAAATTTTGTAGATTTCCATCGAACCCGAACATTTAATGCTTGTATTTTTATATATTAGAAGATTATAAAAAGAAAAAGTAAAAACCTGAATCGGTGCATTCTAACAACATGGTCGGAGATGAATTTATCGTGATCACTCTCTATAACATCCAGCATAACGAAAAGTAGATCAAAACGAGACAGTAGTGAATCTTGCAGACCAATATTTTCCATGGGGGTTTTATATTGATCATACTATAAAAAAAAACATTAATTCAAGAACGATATGACATAACTTTAATACTCTTCCGTATACGGGATTCGCAGCTGCTAATACAGAACATCGCGCATTAAGAGATGCGTGTATACCTGCCTTTGATATAGTCACTCTACCTTGTTCCATTACCTATATACTATTAAGCTTTAATATTTTGTTTCTACTTTAAATAAAGTGAAGTTTCTAGTTTACCTCGTGAATAGCAGTTCGGTCGACATCTCCCATCTTATCAAATTCATCTATACAAACCACACCGCGATCAGCAAGCACCATAGCACCCGCCTCCAATCGTCGTTCTCCAGTCTCTTGATCTGTAGTTACTGCAGCAGTTAATCCTACACCACTTGACCCACGACCTGTAGTAGGAATAGCTCTAGGTGCAGTGAATAAAACATAGCGCAACAATTGTGACTTCGCCACACTCGGGTCTCCAATTAACAGAACATTTATGTCTCCTCGAAGTCTTGTTCCATTCGTAAGATTTTTCTCAATGCCACCCAATAATAAACATAAAATCGCCTTCTTAACATATTCGTGTCCATGAATTGATGGGGCTAAGCTTTTAGAAAGTACATCAAAAATTTCAATGTTTTTTGCCAACTTTTTGCATAATGCTACTTCTTCTCGAGAAATAGATAAGCTGATTTCTTTGTTTAGCTGGGAAATGTTATTCGCAATCAGTATAGTTCGAAATGCTCCCGAAGTATATCCACCGTTTTTAGAGGGCAGACACCGATATGTAGCTACAACTTGGATTCGATCACCGGGCTTACATTGATCAACAAGATCATCATCACAAATGATATCAATTGATCGGGGAAGTTGACCGGCTGGCGATTTTTCTGGCATTTCCTGTATGGTCAGGGTTTGATGGTCCTTATAAATGGAGAGTCCGAATTCAGTTTCAAGGAGATTACCATCGTCGTCTTTAATTGGATAAACAGCGCTACTCGGCACTCCTTCAAACGATGTTATGTCGGTATAATTTCTCTCAAGTACTTTCTTAGTTTCAGAACAGAAGTGTACACTACGCACTACTTTTGGTCTGATTAAGGACACTTTAGTCACGATTCCTTCTGCACATACTAGATTACCTATAAACCTAAATTGTTTAAACTTAATATTAGTATTAAAATAAATAAGATAAAATAACTCACTTTGACGTGAGAGATCTCGGTGTTACGTGTCGATTGCCAAAACAGCCTTCGAAACCCACAAAAAACTCTTCAGTTGTTTTGATAGAAATAGCAGTATTTAGCGAAAATACAAATTCTTTAAGCGCACGACTGAATGATAAAATTTCATCACTTGATTGACAAAGTAAAGCCTGCGCCCGAGCAGGATTCTTTCTCTTTAAGTCATTTATGTTTACAATTAGTCGTTTATTGTTTTCTGTTATCAAATCTTTTACAAGCATTGTATAAATCGCCTGATCCTCCTATATTAACGAATACGTTAGAAGATGTTTCATCGATTATATTTGAATTTTTCCTTACATAGTCATCAAGAAAATCAAAGTATTCTTTTTGAACATCGCGTGGAACATTTTCTTCAGACATAATTTTTAAATGCTTTAATTAAAAAAAAATATTGTGATTGCAGTTGCTGATAATCGACCAAATATTACATTTAATGAACTTAATTTAACACAAGAAAGCGATAACTACGTTTATTAAAGCAAAAAATCAAAAACCAAGCGCAAAGACAGCGAGTGATAAAACTAAACCGGCGGGAAAAGTTATGATAATTTAACGACAATCGAGTGGAATTGGTTAGGTATGTACATGGGGCAGTAGTTTAAATGGAGTGGCTAAAGTCATAGACCTCTGAACTATAACTGCGCATCCAACACCGACTTCAACTCAAGCCGCGCAGCCAACACCGACTTCAACTCAAGCCGCGCAGATATGACAGTTCAAGATGAGATATAGGCAAGCGGTGGTGATACCCGTAAAATTTGTGTGCCTGAGCGTAATTTTTCATGAGAAGGAGAAAAGTTGAAAATTGGTTTGTAGGGGAAGTGAGATGCACGGGATTCAAATGTCAAACGAAAGAGACTAAAAAATAAAAGTTTGTAGGGGAAGTGAGATGCAAGCATGTTGCAAGGGACGCAAGGGACGCAATTTAGGTGTTCGGGCCTGAAGTGTCAAGTTTGTTTACAACCGTGTTACAGTGTTTCATGCAGTGTTTATGGCAAATTTTTGTTTTAGACAGTGTCCATGAAGACTTTAATAAAATAAATTAACTAATATATAACTTAGATCGTGTAAAATATATTTGTGATTCATGCGATAAACTCTGAAAATACAACTTTTATATGGGCCTGCACTGCTGCCACTAATACTAACGCTTGTACTATTCTTTTTCCTGAATATAGAGTTTATTTGGGCAAGCATCCCGGTAGAGTCGCTTGGCCTAACAAATTGAATTTTTCCCTCCATTGCCTATTACTTTCGTTCGCGAAGTTTTGTCGAATTAGAGTTTTAACATTTTTTAAGATTGATTTTAGTCTACTTGTTACCGTTGGTTTGTTAGGTAAGTCTGGTAACACTAAATTACAAAGGATTTATGCATGACTGGCAGCACTTTTAAATTATTGACAGCAGATTGAACTCATGTCCGTTTCAACTTCAGATTAGTTTTATCTGTGAGTGGAAGCGGACCTGTTTAAGGAGGTGAGTGGTTGCTGTGTTTTGTTGGTCGAGTGTTTGCCTATTGTGTTTGTCACAAGAGGAGGTGTTGTGTTTGTCACGGCACGAGTGTTGTTTAGGCGCGTTTGTCGCGACAAGTTCAAGTGAGTGTGTGCGTCACGAGTTTGTCTCTTGTCGCCCCCGATCGGGTTAATTTGGATCGTGTTGGTCATGATCGGGTGTATGTGTGTATGTGTGTGTGTGTGTGGTAACCGCTCCTGAGTCTGTGACTCACCATTTGTTTATTTTACAGACGCTGACAAGTGAACCGAGGGAAAAGGGACGGAAACCGACGGGACCGTGGTAATTTGGCAGTTAAATGGTGTTTTAGTTTGTGTAGCCATTTTGTAAACCGTTTAATAAAGAATTTGAATTTTAAAATAAAAAACAGTTAATATACTCAAGTTGGGATTATTGTAATCTAAAAATCTACGACAGATGTTATTATTTCGCGTGAGCAGATGACTTTTAAGTCTTTGGAGTTTTCGAATAAGAAGGTTTTCGTAGCTGTCTAAGGTATTTCGGATTTTTCTTTTTGGGACTGTCCGTTGTGAGATAATCTAATATTTGGAGATAGTGTTCTATCTCCGAGTTTGTTAGGTTCCTACCTGTGGGGGTCATGAATTCTTCTTCCCTTGGAATTGCTTCTGAGTGGGCTTTCGCTATTCTCTTTCAAAACAATTTCCAGTTAGTTTTTTTATAATTGAGGATAATATTTTCCGCTTGAGAATTAATGACGAAATGATTGTCTTTCTCATGACCAAATGTCATGAGTATGGCTTGGTGGTCGCTATCGTAATTTATGGTTTCTAATTTATTTGGGCTTCCTGCGAACGTGGAGTTCAATCGGGCATCTGCTGTGCAGAAATCAAGGTATGAGTTTGCTCTTGGTAAGCTGGGCGAGTCGGGGCCGTAGAGTACAGATTTGAATTCTATTTGGTTGTCTAAAACCCAGTTATACAAAAAAAATTGCACGTGTGCGGTTAAGCTAAGATTTGTGTTTTGCGTTGAGGTCCCCTGCTATTACATAGTAGTCTCTAAGGCTATTTAATTCAAGGGTCTGGAATAGTGAATGAAATTCGTCATTGAATTTATCGGAATTTCTTTTGCAGGCAAAGGTGCTAGTAACGAAAAGATTATCATTATTCTCCAGGGAGATTTTTATACAGGTCAGTTCTAATCATTCAAAAAGGGCGAATTCCGGCCGGTTTATTGTAGAGAAGTTTAAAGGTTTTTTTTATAAGAATACCCGTGCCGCCTCCACCTCTGGAGTTCGGTCGGTTCGTTCTTATAAGATCGTAATTATTGAATTGGGGGGTATGGTGTGGTTTTAATTTTGTTTCGTTTAAAAGGAGGAGATCGGGTTTTTCTTTTTTAGGAGATCGTCTAGATTCATCCTTCTATTTAGGTACACAATTGAGTTAACATTGACAGAAATGAGCCTGAGCTCGGTCTTCTGAAGGCTTTGTGACCTGGCCATCAACAGACATTGGACATTGTAAAATTAATAATGAAACAACAATTGAAACGCAGTTTGTGTATTTTCTTGTACTTTTATTCGTAGAAATGTTCGACATGCGAAAAGGACGTAGCACTTGAGAGGCGGTCGAATCGGAAGTGATCGAGCTGCTACAGAGTGAAGTTCGTCGCAAGTACTTTCGTTAAGTTCAAGTTAGGTTAAGTTAAGTTTATTTTCTTCATCCTCCGGCCCGGAATGGGAGTTGATCTCCAGAGGGTACAGATGTTGTACAGGTCTTCGTAATTTCGTCCCATTAGGCAACCGTATTTCACACGCCCGAATTTTGCCATCTCGTCCGGGGAAAACTGTTTCAATTATGGCTAGTTTCCACAGAATCCGCGGTGATCCCTTTTCGAATAAAATGATAACATCTCCAACGTTCATTGATGAGGAATGCGTTGTCGGTGAATAATGGGCTGTTCTTAACTGTTGTAGATATTCTGTAGTCCATCGGACCCAGAATTTCTTTGCAAGCGCTTGACGATGCTTCCATTGGTTCCTTATATTGACATCCATGGAAATTTTCGAGTCCTTTGCATCCAATGACGGCAAAGTATTTGGAGCATTTCCCATCAATAGATGAGATGGGGTCAGCGGTTCAAGATCTTTAACATCGTTACTTATATAGGTCAACGGTCTTGAATTGATTGTAAACTCTACCTCCGTCAGTAAAGTTTGTAGTTGATCGATGTTGAGTACAGATCGGCCCAGAGTCGCCTTTAAAGCATCCTTCACTGTTCTGATGAGCCGTTCCCACCATCCTCCCCACCAGGCAGCGCGCTCAACTATAAAATGCCAATCAGCACCTTGTTGGACAACGAAATCGTGCAAGGTGGTACTGCTAACTAGTTTCGCTAATTCGTTTAGCTCCACTGCAGCTCTTTTGAAAGTTTTAGCATTGTCGGAGTAGAATGTTTTCGGGACACCTCTACGAGCAACGAATCTTCGAAGCGCATTTATGCACGACTCGGTGGTGAGATTTGGCACAATCTCCAAATGAACAGCACGTATCACTCCACAAGTTAAAAGCATGATATATACTTTCTGCCGTTCGTCATACGCGTTTGATTTTTTTATGTATAGCGGGCCTGCGAAGTCTACTCCGGTAATTTCGAATGGCCTGGCCTTAATAATTCTTTCTTTTGGTAACGGTGCGAAGGGCTGCGACATGGCTTTACCACGAAGTCTCTTACAAATAACACAACTCGAGATGATGCTTTTAATCAATTGGCGGCCCTTTATTACCCAAAATTTCTGCCGTACGTACGCAAGTACAGCGTTAACGCCCCCGTGAAGTGTCTTTAAATGAGCGTCGTTAACTATATGCCGTGTCACTGACGAATTTTTTGGCATAATTGCTGGATGAATGGTATTCGGGTGTAGATCTGCCATTTGCAAACGTCCTCCAATCCTCAATACACCGTCAGCATCGATGAACGGTGATAATGTTAAAATATGCGACTTCAGTAAAACCTTTCCTTTGGATAGAATCATAATTTCTTTTTCATATTCCAACCTCTGAGTGTATTTGATCCAGTATAATTCAGCATATTCGATTTCCCTCGTTGTTAAGGAGCCATGGATTCGTTCGTTTATCCGTACATTTTGTATAAACCGCAGCACATATGCTGTAACTCGCAGTAGCTTATGCAAGCTGCTATAATTTTCAGAGGGCAAAAGTTGCGTTGATATTGGTAAATTTCCCTCTGCTGGACCCGTTCGTATGTTATCTGTTGTTGTGAGCAATAAAGTATAATTAGCAGAAATCTCTGATGACAACGTTGCATCTGGATCCTTCAACCAATTAGGACCATTTAGCCACAAAGCTGCCTGCAGAAATTTATCTGCCCTCAATTCACGCGTTAACAAATCGGCCGGATTAGAATTACCGGAACAATGCATCCATAATGATTCTCCTGTCAATTCCCGAATTTCTTGAACGCGGTTTCTTACGTACGGCTCCCATCTGTTGAAATCTCCAGCTATCCAGTGTAATGCTATTCTCGAATCAGACCACAAGTAAATGTTTTTGAACTTTAAGCTGAGATGTTGAACCAAATAAGTTTTTAATCTCACTGCTAATAATGCTGCTGTCAATTCCAATCTTGGAACTGTCAATTCTTCTTTGCCATTTCCCTTTAAAGGAGCTACACGATTCTTAGAGCAAATCATGTTGGTATTAACCGTTCCGTTGTTTATACTTCGGATGTATGCAACCGTGCCGTAAGCCCTTTTGCTAGCATCCGCAAAGACATGTAGTTCACAATTTCCATCGCCATTGGAAACTTTGTTTAGAATGTGTCTTGGTAACACAAACGACTCCAGCTGCATCAATTCAAGACACCAAGCGAAATAAGCCTTTAACAGACTCTTCGGTAGTACTTCATCCCAGTCTAAGTTAAGCTTCCAAGCATCTTGTAAAAGAATCTTCAATCTAACTGTAAATGGTCCCAAGAATCCAAGCGGATCGTATATTCTTGACAACAATTGCAGGACTTCTCTTTTCGTTCCCTTTGAATTCTGCTTCGAAAAATTGATCGCAGAGTCAAGCTTGACTGCAATCTCATCCGAATTTGTATACCAGCGTAATCCAAGTAATGACTGTGTGTATGTAGAATCTTCGATTTTACTTCCAGGCTCAAAAACGTCTCGCAAAGTTGCATCGTTGGTGTTCCATTTCCTCAGGTTCATTCCAGCGGATGACATAATGTTGGTAGCTTCTCTGAATAATTTCTCCGCAGATACTAAGTCGTCAACACTTACAACCAGATCATCGACGTAAAAAGATTTCTCCAACAATTTGCAATTCTCTTAAAAATTTTCTTGAAACTTCGTTAAATGCTGTCGGATTACCGTTGCTAGAAGAAAGGGACTACTAGACACACCGAAAGTCACTCGAGTCATCCTGTACTCTATTACAGATGAAGTTTCCTGGCCAATTAAAGCGGGATGCTCGTACCACAGGAACCGATGGCAATCTCTATCTCGTTCGCTTAGGTGAATTTGAAGGAAGGCCTTCTCCACGTCTGCCGTCATGGCAAATTTACCCAATCTAAATCGCAGTAAAATTGGTAGAAGATCGGTATTAAACTTATCCCCTATCCATAACTGATCGTTAAGGGATGAGTATCCCTTCTCGCGTGAGGATGCATCGAACACCACGCGTACCTTAGTGGTGACCTTGTCATCTCTGTAGACTGCTCTGTGTGGCATGTAGTAGACACGTCCATTTTCGTATTCTTTAGGCGTAACCTCTGCAAATCCTTCACGAATATAATTACGAATTATTTCGTCGTATTCTTTTAGTTTTACTTGATCTCTTGACAATACTCTCGTTAACGATTTTAAGCGCATTAATGCGTTCATTTTATTGTCATTTAAGGCGACACTACTTTCTTTCCAAGGTAGTGAAACTTCATAATAACTTCCTCTATAGTTAATATGGGACTTACCAAAATCTTCAAATTTCTCTAAAACCGATGGTTCATTTGACGTTATGCCTATGGTTTCCAAATCCCAAAACTTACGCAGTTCATCGTTATCTGCTAAGGTGACGCTCAGTGATGTGATTTCAGCTGTGTTTGTTCCAGAACTCAAATGAGCAGGTCCTTGAAGAGTCCAGCCAAATAGAGTATTAATAGCCGTTAAATTTGCCGTGATCCGCTCGTACTCGCCGGTCACAACATTCCAGTAGGAATCCGCTCCTATAAGTATACTAATACCATCCTCAAGTTGTATGTCTGGTCTTCGAATATCTGCTAATACGAATTTGTCGAAGGCAGGATCATGTGATTTAGGCACAGCGAGAACGTCTAAGCAAATACTGGGTACTTCTACCGCTTCTAAAATGACAAATTTATCGATATGTTGACTTCTACGGCACATACGAACCCGATTACACTTAGTTGGTGGAGTTAGTCTTGTACTCCCGAATGGTATCACACTGAGATGTTGTTGTCCTATTATTGGAAGTCCTAGTTTTCTCGAAACATCTTGTCTGATAAAGGACACTTGACTCCCTCCATCTAAAACAACTCGCAAGTAGATCGATGAAGTTGAATTCGGTGGCGATGCAAACACATTCGCGGTCTGTAAATAAACTTCACTGGCAGATTTATGAGCTGCACACAGATTGATTGCATTCTCCGAATTTGGTTCGCCCGTTTGGCCGTTGACTTTCTCTTGCAACGCCTTGTACCTTGGATCACACAATGACGTCAAGTGCTTTCCTTCACATTTTTCACACTTTATTGACTTTCGGCAGAATTTTGCTGAATGTCCCTTTATCGAGCACTTAAAACATCGTCAGCTTACCTTTAAAATTTCCTTTTTTTGCTCGATCGATATTTTTGCAGTACATTTTGACGTTTCATGGTCGGATGATCTGCAAAATATACAGCTGTTCAGACCCGTTGATGCCATCAGACCTGCCGCTGTTGCCGGTTTTGGAGGTCTGGCCGTTGGTTTTGAGGTAGACGTAGATTTTTCGAGGGAGTCTACCTCCGTTTTAATAAATTGGATGAGTCGATCCGTTACTGACTCCTGTAATGTACTTATGCTAGCACTGCCTCCGCTTGCATTCGAATCTTGATTTGCGGTTTCTGATTGCGCTGAACCTAACCGATGAAAATCCACACGTAGTTCGCATGGCATTGACCGTATCAAAATGGACTTAAGCATGATTGAGTAATGCTCAGCTGGTACGTTCAGTGCTGTCAATGACCTTGTGCAGGTAACAACTGTGTTGTACATTTGACGCAAACCTGCTACGTCACAACGCGAAGACACAGCCTGCAAAGACATCAACTGGTTCATCAGCTTGTCCACAATCTTCTCCGTATCTCCATATTCCTCCCGAAGTAGTGCAATTGCACCATCATAGCACGACTCCGTAGGAGTAAACCCTTGAATAGATTCCGCTGCTTTTCCTGTGAGGACTGACTGCAGATAATTGAATTTGTCGGCGCCGCTCAGGCTACCGTTCTCATGGATCGCAGTTTTAAACTGCTCCCAGAACGACTGCCACTCGCAAAAATTACCGGAAAACGTTTTCAATTGGAGCTTCGGCAACTTAATTGACGTTGTTTTATTTAACCCCGACATTGCCGGCGTTTCGAAATCGTTAGTTACCCGTTGGAATGATCGGATTTTCATAAGGCGTTGGTTAATTCTTGCGATTGATGAAACGGCCTTGTCCTCATACTCAACTATCGCTTCACATTCCTTCATCAAATCCTCGGATTTCACGGTTGCCTCCACTTCTGCATTTACTCTTTTGAGGTTATCTTGGGCTGCCGAGAGTCTTTGAAGAAGAACCGATAACTCCTCCTCAACCGCGTCGAAGTTATTTCGATTTTCTTCAACGGGTTGTGAGATCGATGAGGATAAATATTCATCCGCGCTTTTACTTATCTTAGTAATTTGACCGCGGTATACCGCCCGATACGAATTTAACATGACCGAACCGTTAACCACGTTTTTATTTTTTCCTTTACAATGTTTCGCTCTTATTAAATTAAACCACCGTTTCACTTTCCCGGGTTTCGGCACCAAAAATGTAAAATTAATAATGAAACAACAATTGAAACGCAGTTTGTGTATTTTCTTGTACTTTTATTCGTAGAAATGTTCGACATGCGAAAAGGACGTAGCACTTGAGAGGCGGTCGAATCGGAAGTGATCGAGCTGCTACAGAGTGAAGTTCGTCGCAAGTACTTTCGTTAAGTTCAAGTTAGGTTAAGTTAAGTTTATTTTCTTCAGACATATTTAGAACGCGACGTATATGGCTAAGTTGTTGAGCGTGAGCGCCGATGGCTTGCTCAAAACGCTCAAACTTTAAATTTATTAATTGAAATAAATTTTGCTGAAAAGACGAAAGATTATTTTCATTAAATTTGTTATCGTTACCTGTGTGCTCTCGTAGGTAGTGCTGGCTTGGTAGAGCTTTCGTATGTTTTCCCTTCAATGCATCTGCGAAGTTCACACCTGGTCGAATTGCACTCTCGATGATCCTCTGGTATTGTTGGTACGATGTTTTTGTCGCTGTGTCTGCTTGCTTCTCCTGTCAGGTGGCATTTCTCCGGGTTTTCGCCTCTTTATGCGATGGGCATCCTTTGAATGATGCTGGATGGCCGTGGCTCTTGCAGTTCACGCAGAATGTCTGCGATTTTTCTGCTGCTGCATCAGGTTTCACTCTCCTGGCAAGTGCGTCTTATCGCATTTTACGCAACGGTGGGCCATTTTGTAATTCGCTGCCGAGTGGCCATACCGCTGGCAACGCCTGCACTGCGAGATTTCTGTCTTGCGAAGCTTTTCAAATCGCACTAATTGATGATTCAGGTAGCGGTCCTGGTGAAGATCTGCAGCTTTACTGGTACATCCAATTTGTACCATAAGAGTCGGTAAAATTCTCTTTTCAATTGTCGATCTTTTCGTTGTGAATCTTGACACTGATACGATTTCCGTATCCGGCAGCTGTTTCTTAAGTTCAGCCTTGATCTCGTCAAGAACCGCGTGGCTACTTAGTCCCTTTAACAGAAAAGTCTCTGTTTTTTCCTCCCGCAGTGTGTACGTGAAGAATTTCGATTCGCTTTTCGCCAGCACATCCTTTGCTCTACGGAAATCGGTAATATTCGATGTCCGTATAGCAATTTTCGATCCGGTGACATTTTTAATTTGGAAATTATCAATGCCAGCACTTTTTTCTAAAAATTTTACCAGTGTTTCCGGGTTCTGGTTGAAGGTTTGTATTGGTGGCATTTTGAAGACTTTCTTCGTTTCGGTCGGCTTGTTGTTGGCCGGTTTCTTCTGGGCTGGCGGGGTCGGCTTGGGCTTGGTGCTTGCCGCTTGTTTCGCTCGGTTTTGGCGCCAAACCATATCGACGAGATCCACCTCTTTTGGATTTTCCGGTGTTTCATTCGCCATTTCCACATCGGCCGTTGCTGCTGGCGGGCTTCGCTCTTTCTGATTGGCCTGGAGCTGACCAATCGCTTCTTGCATTTGTATTTGTAGCGACTCGACGATCTCGTCCCGCTGCTTTGTTTGGCTGGTTAACTCAGCCTCTCGAATAGCAAAAGCGGTACTTTCACCCGAGAATACCCTTCCAGGCTTGCTCTCATACTCACTCACTTCCTGTCTCTTTCTCGCTTCCTAGAGCACTTTTTTTGGCAATAGTGCCATCACTATCAGTGTCACTACTCGCACTCAAGTTTCTGGTTTTCGCCCGAACACGTTTTCCATTTTTACCCATTGCGCACTAATACTCGCGCACTGTGGGTTTACTCCTGTCCTTTCTACCACGCTCACTCAGTACCTGTTCCCAGGTACTAGCACAAGTCCTTTTTCACACACGGCGCGAATTTAATAGGTTTTACCCTGTTTAAAAACGTTTAAAATCCGTCTCAAGTACCTGCTGGTGCAGGATTTCCGTAATTTACACGATTTTAAATACTAAGCGGAGCTCAATTTAAAACACGTCTAGATGCTTCGGTTGTCGGGGATCGACCTCTAACTCTATTGATTTTTTCTCTATCGTGTACACTTAGCTTAATAAGTTATTAAAAAGGGTGCAATATTCCTGAATAATTACATCCGGCAGATTCTTTAATACTAAATTTGGAATTCCATCCAAGCCGGATGATTTTTATACTCTAGATGAACATATAGAGTATTATAAGTTTAATCCACCCCGAAAAGTTTGTAACGCATAGAACCGAGCCTCGGACGAAAAAAAGTTTTATATTATTTTGTGTTTATTTTTGGCCAAATAATGGGCGATATCCTTCCACTCCTTCGGGTACCTCCCATACAAAAGTCCTTAAAACACGTTTTCACAATTATTGCTCGAATGCTTCAAGTTAAGAACTTGAAATTTTGCATACTTAAGGTTTACAATGTTTGAATCGAAAGTTCCAAATATGATGCAAATCGAATGAGTCCTTCGTGCAGCAGCCTAGAAAAGTCCTTCAAAAATGTATGCATGTTACTGAATCCACTATAACTCCAGAACGAGTTAAAGCAGGAATTTAAAATTTTACAGGAATTAGTTTTATACCAAAACCAAAACGGAGTTCATTAATTAGCGCCATCTGTTGACTCCTTCGGGTAGCTGTCATGCAAAAGTCCTTAATAAACATGTTCACCAATATTGAACGATAACTTTAGAACACTTTAAGTTACGACTTTGAAATTTTATACACATTAATTTTATAATAGTCGCAGCTGAAACTATTAATATGAAAAATATCCCATAAGTCCTTCATGTAGCTGCCATACAGAAATTCTGTAAAATGTCCTAACTTACTATATGGAACTCACTATAAATCGAAAAATCATTAACTTCTGCCTGTAAGTTAAAGGTCATGTAATAATTGCTTGTGCTCTCCTCATTCTTTTGATATATTTCCAACTAAAATATAAATCGGAGTTCAGTATTTCATCTAGAGTATCATACGATTGGCTTGCAGCTGATCGTGACTGCGTTATGTTTTATTATTGAGGCGCTTGAATAAAAGTTGGAGTGTTTCAAATGAAACGAAGAAGTCTGATAGTTGGTTGTCTGGAATTTGATTGGCCATCAGATTTTCGCTAAAAACGAGTAAAGGCTCATTGCCTTCGCTCTCATTTTTGAATTCTGTGGCCTTTTGCGTAACTAATTGATTTAGTCTTTCCCTTCCCAAGTTAGAGTTTTGTGTATGAACTCCCTCTAAGTGGGTCCCTATTAGATCTAGCTTTTGGGGTTCGTCGGTTATCACGAAGTAGCCGTTTGTATCTCGGCTTGCACTTGTGATATCAATATTCGCGTCTTCCAGGAGTTTTTGGGAGTCGGCCGCTACCTTAATCGTGGGTACGCTTGCACTATTCTTTTTCCTGAATATAGAGTTTATTTGGGCAAACATCCCGGGGGAGTCGGTTGGCCTAACAGATTGAATTTTTACCTCCATTGCCTATTACTTTCGTTCGCGAAGTTTTGTCGAATTAGAGTTTTAACATTTTTTAAGATTGATTTTAGTCTACTCAAGTTGGGATTATTGTAATCTAAAAATCTACGATAAATGATATTAATTCGAGTGAGCAAATGACTTTTAACTCTTTGGAGTTTTCGGATAATAGGGTTTTCGTAGCTGTCTAAGGTATTTCGGATTTTTCTTTTTGGGACTGTCCGTTCTACTGTGGCAGTTGTGAGATAATCTAATATTTGGAGATAGTGTTCTATCTCCGAGTTTGTTCGGTTCCTATCTGTGGGGGTCATGAATTCTTCTTCTTATAAAATTGTTTCTGAGTGAGCAATCGCTATTCTCTTTCGAAACAATATCCAGTTAGTTTTTTTATAAGTGAGGATAATATTTTCCGCTTGAGAATTAATGACGAAATGATTGTCTTTCTCATGACCAAATGCCATAAGTATGGCTTGGTGGTCGATATCGTAACTTATGGTTTCTAATTTATTTGGGCTTCCTGCGAACGTGGAGTTCAATCGGGCATCTGCTATGCAGATATCAAGGTATGAGTTTGCTCTTGGTAGGCTGGGCGAGTCGGGGCCGTAGAGTACAGATTTGAATTCTATTTGGTTGTCTAAAACCCAGTTATACAAAAAATTTGCACGTGTGTTATTATCTCGGTTAAGCCAAGATTTGTGTTTCGCGTTGAGGTCCCCTGCTATTACATAGTAGTCTCTAAGGCTATTTAATTCAAGGGTCTGGAATAGTGAATGAAATTCGTCATTGAATTTTTCGGAATTTCTTTTGCAGGCAAAGGTGCTAATAACGAAAAAATTATCATTATTCTGCAGGAAGATTTTAATACAGGTCAGTTCTAAACATTAAAAAGGGGCGAAGCTTAAAGGTTTTTTTATAAGAATACCCGTGCCGCCTCCACCTCTGTGGTTCGGTCGGTCCATTCTTATAAGATCGAAATTAGTGAATTGGCGGGTATGGTGTGGTCATGGGCACCCACAGGGGGGGGGGGGGGGGGCAAGTGCCCCTTCTTGTCCCCCCCCCAGATTCACAGGGAGGGCAAGAAGGAGCACTTGCCCTGGATTTGACCATCGCTAAAAGTTGAGAAAAATCATACTCTATATATCAAACTATGTTGCATCTACTTTTATTATTCATTCACTGTACAATTATTGTACACATCTTTCATGCCTCGTCTTTAGTTCTCAGTAATGACACTAAAATGAATATCAAATCAAGCTATAGACTTAGATAACATGCTCCTTTTCTGGAATTGACCAAGAAAAGCGTACTGAAGAAGAATCAGATCAGGCACCACAACACAGCAGATTTCCAAATCGAACGACCAACCGTGTGTTTTACAAGATTTTTCGTTACTTTTTACTTAATTATATATAATACAGTATTGTTATTGATTTAAGAAAAAAAAAAATTTGCTGCCCTCAAACATTTTTTGTGTACATTTCATGACTAGTAGACATGAAAAAGCAATAAAAATGTTCACTCCGTCTGTCCGCCGTACGCCTTGAACCATTGAAATGACATTATTTTCAGGGGTGGGGGTTTAGGGGGAAGGTGGGGGAAGCGTTTTAGACGAAAAATTTTTGGTTTCTAGATCTCAGCAACCGCTTATGTTAGGAGACTGAAACTTGGAATTTCTATAAAGCTTTGATAGTGGACCCATTTGCAAAAAAATTGATGATATGGGTGAAGGGGTGTGGGAGTGGAGGGGGAAGCAATGCGTCCGAAACGCAATAAAGTCGAGATCGACACATTCTAAAATCCATATCTCCTAAACCGTTAATAGCAAGCAATTAAAACTTAACAAATATCTGTAGTTATACTAGGAGAGTAGATTGAAACAAAATTTTTGGGTGGGGGTAGTGGCGTTCGGGGGTGGGGGATGAAATACTTAACATTACGATATCTCCCAAACCAGTGGCACCAGAAAAACAAAATTCGGTTTGGATATAAAGCTTGATAAATAAAGATTGCTCAAAGTAAAATCTTTGAAGGGGCGGGGGAGCACGTAAGTGGAGGGGATAAAATTTTTTCAAAAATAACACGTTTCATATCTCAATGTTAGATGGATGCTTCAAATTTTTACCAAAAGTAGGCCAAATAGAACCCTAGTAGTGAAAAAAAAGTTTGGAGGTGTGGGTGTAGAGGGTGAGGGTGGGGAAGGGTGAGAAAGAAAAAGTTCCGATGCTTATATCTTAAGAATCTATAATGATTGGAAGCTGAAACTTGGTATTTAGATAAAGCTATAGTAGTGGCATGGTGGAAAAATAAATTTTTTTGTAGGGGTAGTATGGTACGGTGGTGGGGGGTGTGTTTCCTAACTTTAGAACGGCTTACGCTACGAAGTTGAAACTCGGTACGTATATGTAAATCAACTAGAAAAGTAATTCTGATAAAAAAAAATATGTCCCAATTATTTAATTCATATGTTACACCCTTTTCTAACCGCTTCCCGAACTTTTTGTTAGGTTTTCAGTCACATAGTAACATACACCGCATCCCCAAATTGAATGCGTTCTAAACTTCTGCCGGAAAAATAACAAAGTTGCGCCCAGACTGTTGGCAGATTATTTGTAACGTTTTTGTACTTTAAAAACTAATGAAAAAAAGAATTGAAATTCAATTTTTTTTTTCTATATAATTTTGTTTTTTCGTTCTTGCGAAAATGGTATCCGAGTCCTCTTTGAAAACTCATATCTCTAGTAATTTCTATCCTGGAATAATAAAATAGGGCTTATTTTAAAGGGTGAGGTTGTCGCAAAATTATCCTTGAAATTTTTTTTCCATGATAACGATTTTGTCATTTATCCTTAAATACCTATCTCACAATACATTTTTTTTTTTTTTTTAATTTTTTTATATATTATGGGTTATACTGTTTTTCAAAACATATAAAAAAATTAACTTGGTTAAAAAAATTGAAGAGAAATCTCAATTAATTTTATAGAAAAGAGGTAATTTAATCAAGAATCGCCAAAAGTGTGACCTTATCATCGCCGATTCCTTTGAAATTTTGTGTACTCGAAGAATTAGTGAAAAAAAATATGATTTCAATTTTTTTGTTTCTATCTCATTATTTTTTGTTAGTTACAGTATGATAAAAAATTCCCCAAAACGATATCCGAATCCTCTTTGAAAGTTCATATCTCTGGTGTTTTTAATCCTTCAATAATTAAGTAGGGCTTATTTTAAAGATTGTTATTGTTTTTGTTAGTTAAAAAATGAAGTAGAAACAAATCCTTGAATTTCAATTATTTTTTCACTTGTTCTTCAATTACAAAATTTTTCAAAAGAATCAGAAATGATAAGGTCACAACTTTGGTGATTCTTGATGGAATGACCCATAATAAGGTGAAAACAATATGATCCCTTCTTCAGATGACCCTTATTTTGCTAAGTGCTATCGATGTAGCTAAATTCACACAGAACTTTATCAAACGAAATAGCCAAATTAAAAAAAAAAATCTGACACCCCCATCTGCCACTGTTTTCAAGTATATTTTACTTAATTATTTTAACAATAAAGTAATGTTATCGATTTAAAAATCTGCCAATAGTCTGGGCGAAACTTTATTATTTTTCGGGTCAAAGTTCGGGAGCGATCAAAATCGGAGTATATCAACAGTTGTTTCGAGATTATGACTTTTCTTGAAAAATTAATTTTGTTCTAAAAATAAAAGTAGTTAAAATAGAAACAATCAATTTCACATCTCATCAGAACTAAAGGATGGCAAAAATTGTGAAACCCTAGGAATTTCAAAATCGAAAAATTGTGAAATGAGTTTGTAGCCGATTATATAAAAAGTCTGTGGAAGTGAGAAGTGATCAAATATCTCATCAATCCTAAGAAGTCGAAGTCAAAGCTTTAAAAAGCATACATGAAATTGACTTTTTGGCGCTTATATGGTATAGGAAACCATAGGAATTAAAAAGGAATTCGATATATCATCAAATTTAAGCAATCTGTAAGAATCTGTGAAAATATATGCAACCTACTTACACTTACTTGGGGGCGGAATATCCAAAAATCCTCAAAATAGTTAATAGATAAATATAAAGACAGCACGAGAGAGTAAAAACCAATCGAATTTCTTACCACTTCTAAAAGAAATTACGGAATTTGTGAAAACGTGTTCAACCCTCTTATACCCTCTTAGGGTTAAAAAAGGCAAAAACTTAAAAACTATGATACCTAGTTTTAAGCGATTATTACGCAACCACAAAAAAGTGGAGATATAGTCGGTATCATATCAGGACTGGGGGATATGGCAGAATTCATGAAAAAGTAATTTAAGAAAATCATGAAAACACTTTCTACATATTAACGAGTATGTATATGAAAAAGCCGTAGAATAAAAATGAATTCAATATATGGGAAGACCTAATAGATATGACGAAAATCCTGAAAATATGTGCATTTCATTTTCCCTGATAATATTTTTCGATCTCCTTCCAAACACTAATGGATATTTAAGATTTTGTTTATCTACTTTTCTGGTTGATTTACATATACATTCATACCAAATTTCAACTTTGAAGCAGAAGGCGTTCTATATAGTTAGGAAAAACACCCCCAGAGAGGATGAACAACTTTTGATTACAATATCTCTTAAAAATAAAATTCGGTTTCCATATAAGGTTTGACCAATAAAGTAAGTTTTACTTTATTATTTATAATACAGTATTGTTATCGATTTTTTAAAAAAAAAAAATTGGCTGCCCTCAAACATTTTTTTTCCACGTTTCATGACACGAAAAAAGCGATGAAAATTTTCAACCTGTCTATCCGCCGCCCGTACGCCGTACGCCGACCGCAACACGCAAAATCGTTTAACGGATCGTAGCTCTCAAACCAGTGGAGCTATTAAATTTTTTCTGGGTAGACCCCTTGAATTGACACCATTTTCAGGGGTGGGGGTGTGAGGGGGAAGCGTTTTAGACGAAAAATTTTGGTTTCTAGATCTCAGCAACCGCTCCGTTAGGAGACTGAAACTTGGAATTTCTATAAAGCTTTGATAGTGGACCCATTTGCAAAAAAATTGATGATATGGGTTAAGGGTTTGTGGGAGTGGAGGGGAAACAATGCGTCCGAAACGCAAAAAAGTCGAGATCGACACATTCTAAAATTCATATCTCCTAAACCATTAATGGAAAGCAATTAAAACTTAACAAATATCTGTAGTTATACTAGGAGAGTAGATTGAAACAAAATTCTTAGGTAGGGGTAGTGGCGTACGGGGGTGGGGGGTGAAAAACTTTAGATATTGATATCTCACAAACCAATAGCACCAGAAAAACAAAATTCGGTTTGAGTATAAAACTTGAAAAATAAAGATTGCCCAAATCCAAATCTTTGAAAGGTGGCGGAGAAGCACGTAAGTGGAGGGGCTTAAGAATTTTTCAAAAATAACACGTTTCATATCTCAATAACAGTGTAAGGGGGATGCTTCAAATTTCTACCAGAAGTAGGCCTAATAGAACCCTAGCAGGGAAAACAAATTTGGGGGTGTGGGTGTATAGGGTGAGGGTGGGGAAGGGTGAGAAGGAAAAAGTTCCGATGCTAATATCTTAACAACCTATAATGATAGAAAGCTGAAACTTGGTATTTAGATAGAGCTATAGTAGTGGCATGGTGAAACAAAAAATTTTTTTTATGGGTAGCATGGTACGGGGTGGGGGGTGTTTTTCCTAACTTTAAAACGGCTTATGCTGGGAAGTTGAAACTCGGTACGTATATGTAAATCGACTAGAAAAGTAGTTCTGATAAAAAAAATCGAATATTCATTGGCGTTCAGAAGGCGGAGCAAAAAAAAGTATCAGTAAATATAAAGTGCATACATTTTCACGATTTTCGTCATATCTACTAGGTCTTTTGAAATATTGAATTCATTTTTATTGTACGGATTCTTCATATGAATACCTAGAGTATGTTTTCAAGATTTTTTAAAATTCGACCCCTAAGAGAATGTAAAGTGGTTGTATACTTTTTCATAAATTCCACCATATCTCTCAGGTCTAATCAGATATCGAATATCTTTTCACTTCTCCAGGCTTGTTTAATAATCACCTATTTTAAAGTTTTGTATTTTTCAACCTCTAGACCCGGAACATGACCCAATTATATAATTCATATGTTACACCCTATTCTAACCGCTTCCCAAACTTTTTGTTAGGTTTTCAGTCACATGTTAACATACCCGAATTGAACGCGCTCTGAACTTCTGCCGGAAAAACAATAAAGTTGCGCCCAGACTGTTGGCAGATTTTTTAAGGAGGTGATGAAGAATGGAAGTGGAGGAGATAAATTTTTCTTTTAAACACATAAACTACGAGTATAGGGCGAGAAATATCAGCAATCCATGAAAACATATCCACATTGTCGAAATATTGCCGCCATTCATTAATCGCTCCACTAATTTGGGCAATAGTCGTCGGACAATTAATTGTTTGAAAAATTGCTCATGTACAAGCACCTCTACGACTGGGACTTGAGCGACTTAAGCGTTCCGAAGTTATCGGCTAGTATTCTTGAACGCATGTTTTAAGGCCTTTGTATGGACCCGAAAGAGTAGAACGATTGTGTCCGTTAACGAACTTACGTTCAAATTTCAACCATACGTTCAGATTCTAAGTGAAGTGGGTGGTTATTTTATAAATTATATTTTTTGCCTTGCCCCTTGAAGAAGTTCTATGGGCGCCCTTGGGCTAAATAGTTCCGATGGATGGATGTGCCTAGAAATTTTTTCCCTCCGACGTTGCTGGATCGGATTGGAACCATTACAACTGAGGCTTAAAAAGGCGTAAAGAATGTACGAAATCGCAGTCGGAGTGGAGTGTTCAAACAACGGAGGGGAAGAAATTAGTTTCAAATGCATGATATAGGTGCGTTTTTTTCAACTGGATCAAGATCAAGATAATTAGTTTTACACTGAAAACAACAACAAAGAGATGACTCAAAATCTAAATGGGATCATTGATGGATCAATTTTGTGCTTTTAACGCTTATTTATATGTCAATTATTTTAGCAACTTCACAGATGGCACCATGTGATTTAGCACCAAATTCAATTTGTAGCAGGGATTTGCACATAACAGTCAGAATATGCTCATCGAAAAGTCGTTGTAACTCAATACATTTTGTACGGAAATGCAAGTCCATGTGCAAGATAGAGACGGAATGTAGAAAATTATTGAAAAAGTCTTTGTTTGTTTGACCTTTTTACAGTGCCTTTTCGTCGTATAGTATGCGAAACTTTGCCGCCAGGGCAGATGACAATTTATCTGAGGCATTTACAAACACCATTGTTAACCCTACTAAAGTAGCTTTTGGGATGATCCACATCGTTTTTTTCAATTTGATCTGATCCAGTTGAAAAAACAAATGTAACATCATTGTATTTATATCGTTCCTTCGCCCCAGTTACTCCCGTTTATCCATTGGTTCTCCCGTTGACACAATACTCCCGTTTTGGGTACACTTTTTAAGCTAAAGGAACTGGAGACATTAATGCCATTTTTCATTTTTCAGTCGATTAATTTTTAATTATTAATCGATAATCTTCCGTCGATTCATTTTTAATTTTAAATTTTTAAATTTTCATTTTTCATTTTTCTACATCCCCCATCCACCATCCTCCATTCTCTATCCACTATCCTCTATCCGCCATCCATAGTCAAACATTATCATTTAGTAATAGGAACGCGTAACTAATACACCGAAAACGAACAAACTGCCGCTAAATCATATGAAAAACACTCAAATGTTGAAATAACTCACGAACCACCAATTTCGGGAATATATAATTCTCGACCTTTCCGGTAGTCTCGAGAATGTCCATGCTAAATTTGGGAGGGAACGGTTCACAGGTGGAGATTTTAATCGAGCTCGGCCAAAAAACTGACTTATTTTTATATATTAGATAGTGGTATCACCAGACATACTTTGCTGTTTTAACTGGCTTACACCAGAGGCACTGCATGTGTTTTACCAATTCCGTTTTCTACTTATTCGTTGCTCATTTCATTCAGAAAAGTCATGTCTCTCTTTCCTATATCTTTCGAGCGGCGCACCGTGAAGAGATATTCTGGTGTGATTCTGCTGTCGCTGTGCTGCTGTGCGATTGAGCGGTCTGCTGCTGCCCGCTCTCTTGGGTCCCGTCTCCATTGGTGCTGCTGTGTTGACGGTATTTTCTCAGCCGAAGTTCATATTCTAAACGTGGAAGTTGGTTCCGCTTCACACTGTCCAGTTTTCACCGGATGGCAAGAACCCGTATAGCAAAACTCCGAATTGGGTAATCGTTCACACTGTATGGTTTATACGAAGTTTTTCCGTACGGTGAAAACCGTGCAAACGAACCTTAGGGCCGAAACAGAACACGGACTTCGACTTCGACGGCGCAGTCCGTCTTTTATATTGTATGGTGATTATATGGTGATGCCCACACCACCGACTTGGGTAAAGTAGGCAAAGGACCTGCGACCTCCGCAAGGTAGGTAAAATCGAAGTCGAATTCGAAGTCCGTGTTCAGTTGAGTACTTTATTCACGACACGATCAAAAATCACACGTGGCCCTTGAATTATGTTAGTAATTGATAAAAAATATCCGAACTTCGGTTTTTGAAAAAAAAATTGAGTCGACTTATGTTGTTGCGATATCTGCCGAACGGTTGTATGAACGGTACACATGATACGAATTCTATGTAATTTTCCTCCAATATATATACGACTGCACGTTTTCGGTTAAAAGCGTACAAACGTTCCATTGGGCAGAGGGGCGGATAATAATTTTGTCCTTTTTGTTCCTTGAATGTTTTAAAACGCTTTTTTATTCTTTTAATATTTTATAGATTATGCTCTTTATCAAAACATACCAAAAAAGTAATCTGGGACAATGGGATCAGGGTCAAAAAATTTCTATAACATAATTGATAAGCACTCATTTTCTTAAGGCTCGTGTACACTAGCAAGCAAAACTTGTTAGAGTTGCTCTATGACATTTATTGCTGCATGAGTACACGGTTCAGACAGCGCATTTGTACAAGATTTTGGTCTCAGTATTGCCAATCGTACAGAAAAACATGTACAAGTGCGCAGTGGCCATATTACTCATATTACTCTTCCGAAGAGGGGGCCATTGAAGTTCAGTAGCAACTGTATAGAAAATTGGTGCAGTAATTAAAAATTTTAAAAAGTCGGAAATTCTGTAAAACTATTTTCAATTATTATAACTTCATAATCAATGCCTTATACTTGATTTGAATCGCATAATTTTGACAAGTAAATTTTGAAATCTCGAAAAGCGTTTACAACGCTCTGACAACATTTGTTTTAAAACGACTATGATGATAAAATTACTAATTTATTTTGTAAGAGTTAACTTTTGGAAAGGAAGAAATTTAAATTGAATGAACAAGGTTCGAAAGCTTGCATTATCATGTAATTAAAAATTTTGTAATATATTACACTGGTCGTTGTGGTGACAGATAATTTTAGAGCTGTTTAGTGACTATTATTTGCATCGAAAAAATTTTTCCCAAACATTTTTTTCCGCACTACCTCTTATTATGGTTCTAATTACATAGTGTGAAAAATATATGTTTTAAATTTCACCCCGATCAAAAAAAAATAAGAATAAAAATTTGAGATTTCGAAAAATTAGTCCCGATGTATTTACAAAACGGCCAAATAATATTAATCTGTTCTAGTTTTAAATACTCGTATATGGGCTATGTACCATCGGAAATTCCATCTAATGGTCATAATGAGAAAGTGGAGTTTTTCATATTCAATCTGTCAGACTGTATTTTGATAATAGTTAATAATACGAAGCTAGTATCCTGGACAAAAATATCTGTTTTCTAATGCTCAATATTATTATGTTACTAGTTTTTTCATGGTCATGCTACCATTGAAGCTATTAAATGTTAAGAGTTTGTTGTTCTTTCCGGTGTCAGTGGAGTGAAGCTCCAATACGAAATCCCCGACTGTTGATTGACCGTAGTACTTGACGAATTTTGGAAAGAACTTTCACTGGAGAGGCCAGTTTATCATAAGATTTTTGTGTTGGACTAGGTCCGAAGGAGCTGTTTCGTCATCGGAATGCAGAAGACTCTTCAGAGGGTGTATTCTAGCCAACTTCCGAAACACCCTGACAGCTGGTGGAATTGCTGAGGCAAATTCTATATAGCCACATCGTAATCCAAATTCATTTCCACGAATAATGTAATCGGGAACTCGCCGGACATCTACCTTATACTAAAGGTGGGACGTATATGGCTATGAAATGGTTGTAACCTTGGATAACCATATGGCTTTGAATCTTGAAAATCTGTTGTTAAGTCCGGGGCCCAGTGGGTCCAACGCAAAACTTATTTTTACCAATACTTTTATGTTACTATTTTTTTCATGGTCATGCTACCATTGAAGCTATTAAATGTTAAGAGTTTGTTGTTCTTTCCGGTGTCAGTGGAGTGAAGCTCCAATACGAAATCCCCGACTGTTGATTGACCGTAGTACTTGACGAATTTTGGAAAGAACTTTCACTGGAGAGGCCAGTTTATCATAAGATTTTTGTGTTGGACTAGGTCCGAAGGAGCTGTTTCGTCATCGGAATGCAGAAGACTCTTCAGAGGGTGTATTCTAGCCAACTTCCGAAACACCCTGACAGCTGGTGGAATTGCTGAGGCAAATTCTATATAGCCACATCGTAATCCAAATTCATTTCCACGAATAATGTAATCGGGAACTCGCCGGACATCTACCTTATACTAAAGGTGGGACGTATATGGCTATGAAATGGTTGTAACCTTGGATAACCATATGGCTATGAATCTTGAAAATCTGTTGTTAAGTCCGGGGCCCAGTGGGTCCAACGCAAAACTTATTTTTACCAATACTTTTATGTTACTAGTTTTTTCATGGTCATGCTACCATTGAAGCTATTAAATGTTAAGAGTTTGTTGTTCTTTCCGGTGTCAGTGGAGTGAAGCTCCAATACGAAATCCCCGACTGTTGATTGACCGTAGTACTTGACGAATTTTGGAAAGAACTTTCACTGGAGAGGCCAGTTTATCATAAGATTTTTGTGTTGGACTAGGTCCGAAGGAGCTGTTTCGTCATCGGAATGCAGAAGACTCTTCTCTGCATTCCGATGACGAAACAGCTCCTTCGGACCTAGTCCAACACAAAAATCTTATGATAAACTGGCCTCTCCAGTGAAAGTTCTTTCCAAAATTCGTCAAGTACTACGGTCAATCAACAGTCGGGGATTTCGTATTGGAGCTTCACTCCACTGACACCGGAAAGAACAACAAACTCTTAACGCTCAATATTATGTTATAGAAAGAGAAAACAGTTCAGAAAGTACTTCACTAATTACGACATAAAAGCTGTTATGGATTAGTGATTAAATGTTAAAAATCATCATGTTCGACCTTGCTGGCCGCTTTAAAGCCGCAAAAATAGCCAGTGTCATAACTGCATTAGTAGGGAACAGATTTCTTGAGCTACTTGAACACCTGCAAATTTACTGGTATATTAGTTAACAGATGTAAAACACAATCATCAGAAAAAATTCAACCTAATATATTGAATCCTGAATTTGAAATTTATTTACACTTTTTATCTTACAACTTGGAGCACACTAATTCCGTGAAAACATTTTCTAAGTGAGCAACCTATTATAAGCAGTTTATATGACAATATGGAAACATTTGCTAGATTTTTCGCAAACTTGTATATCACTAATAACTATTTGAAATCAAAAACAGTTGAAGACATGGACTACAGAAATCCTTCTTTTTGTAAACCTTTAATTTAATTACCAACTGCCGTGCAAAACTCAATAAATGAATTGCCAGAAAGTAATGGGGGTGAAAATGAAAGAAATCTTTTTAATGTTTTAGGTTGAGCTAACGCGTCAAATTTATAAAAGATTTGATTTTAAAGACAAATTATTACAACAAATTTCAATCATTAATCCTAAAAGCGTGGTATCTTTGAAATATGAATCAATTGTGCCACTTATAGAAGACTTCCAAATCTTGTATTACGTTCTGAACAGCAGAATATAGACGATGCATGGCCTATTTTTACACAGTCGCATCGCATATAAGAATATTTCTTCTTAATGGTATAAACACAATTGAGACGAACTTCGCCAGCGGCGACGAAGTTTGCTGAATTGTACCGCGACACACGTAAAGTTCGCCATCTACTCGCCGTCGTAATTCTGCGTCAGTACGTGCGTTGCAGTACAGTTTTAAAATTTTGACAGCATAAGCGGTTGCTGAGATCTAGAAACCAAAATTTTCGGTCTAAAACACCTCCCCCTTCACACTCACAACCCCAAAAGATGATCACTTAAAGGGGTATACCAAATCTACCCACGAAAAAAAATTCAACTAAATAGATCAAAGGGTTTGGGTGCTACGAGCCTTCAAACAATTTTGCGTACACCGGTAGACGTACGCCGTGTCTACAATCCTCACTCCCAAATACTTTTCCACAAATTTTACATGTATTTTTTTGTACCGCAAAAATAAAAAAGAGTGTCTAGAAACATATTCTAGACGATAGCAGGTAATGCATTTCTTGTAATGCAATATGTCCATACTGTACCCGGATGTCCGGTCAACCAACCTAAGGTCGATGTGCCCAAGAATTGCTGACGATTTCCCCTTACGGTCAGCTAACAGTTCGGTCATACACCTGTAACAATTATTGCTGACGATCTCACCTTACGGTCAGCCAAAAGCCCGGTCATACACCTGACCGACAATTATTGCTGACGATCTATCGATCGTAATATTATTTATTGTATATTTGATTTATGATATTTTTGCTTATTTTTAACAATTGAAATTGCATATAAACCTGTCGCGAAAATAAATTCTGTCCGTTATCAGAATCAAAGAAGAAAGTATTCATTGTGGCTGGTAAAATAACTCAGTCCACGTAAAATATTCATTGGTGACCCCAGACGTTTGAACGAGACTCGCAGCACCTTGGAGAAACAAGGCGGAGACGTTTGAACGAGAATCGTAAAATATTACAAGGACCGATTGCAGAATCTACGGAAGCAGTATGACCGAAGAATTCGATGAGCTGATCTCGGCCCAAGCAACATTGGGCAAGGAATTTGAGAAACTTCTGTCAAACTACAGGAAGGATTCAGGAGACCGGAAGACCTTACAGTATCTTGACAACAAGTCAAACCAGTTAGCAGCCTTATGGAAACAACTGGATTTTAACGACCAGGATCTGCGTCCATACGAGGAGGAAAGTACGGACCACCCGTACTTTGCAAAAAATTACTTCGCAAGTCTGGCAACGCAATACAACGCAATCAAAGATGACATCAGCCAGCGACAGCAGCGATTGGACTCCACATCAATGGAGGCAAGCAATCAAACCAAGGAAGACAGCAACAGGGCAGACCTCGGCAAAGGTATCAGGAGGATTTGTCCAAAGACGAATCCACAGCAGCATTAATCAGACACCAGGCGTTCATGATGACTTCACTTGCACGGCATTCTATCTAACAAACAAGCAATGACCAAGCACTACTCCAACGTGAAGATGGCATCGGTAACTCGACATTGGAGTGAAATCGAACGACTCAACACAGCCATATGGACTGCATCAGAAGGCGCAGCAAAAGGCAGATATGTAGCCGACACATACTTCAGCCTTTCGGATCAGGTAGAGAAGGCCTTAATTCTTTTGGCACAAGGAGCGGAAAATTTATCTTCATCTTCATCTTCAAATCAAGTAGTACATAACTCATCGTATGTGAAAGTTCCTCGAGCGACAACTCCTACATTCGATGGAAGCTACCTCAATTGACAGCAATTTCGCAATTTGCTCGAACAAATGGTGCCAAATCAGACGCTAGGCAATTCGCAAAAGATGTGGTATTTGAAGACCAATATTACTGGAGAAGCTGAAACCTTTATACGACATCTCGCATTATCAGACGAAAATTACACCACCGCCTGGGAAACTTTAAAAAATTGCTACAACAATAAGCGACTTTTAGTAGCAGCACTATTGGAAAGAATTCTCAGTCAGAATAATTTCAACATAGAGTCTTCATCAGCAATCAAAAGACTACGTGATACTACAAAGCAGTGTCTCGCCGGCCTGAACAACCTTGGTATCAACACAGAGTCCTGGGATCCACTACTACATTTTCTGTTAATAAATAAAATTGACAGAAACACACAGAGCCTCTCTGAGCAGTCGCTGGAACATCCTAAAGAGCTACCAATGATGAACAACCTTTTACAATTCTTGGAAACACTATTTCAAGCATTGGAAACGCTTGGTTTACACAAACCACCCATGACAAACCATAGTGTGAAGCAGAAGGGCGTCTCAACTTTATTGGGCCAGGAGCGTTATGCGTGCAAGATGTGCAATCAAAACCATCGGATTTTTGTGTGTCATAAGTTTTTGGCATTATCGGCATAAGACAGAAGAAATCGAATTAGGAAGCTCAACCTGTGTTTCAACTGTTTAAGAGACGACCACTTCGCTTCCAACTGCAAGGCCAGACATTGCGCTAAATGCACTGAGAGACACAACACATTGCTACACGAAACAGACAACCAGAAGGAAAATCAACGCATTTCAGTACAGTCAAAGACATCCACTCCAAAGAAGCAAGGGAGTAAGGGATCCACCACCGAAAGAGACCAGTCTTCAAATACAGCCGCGAGTTCATCTGGTGTACCCGCAAGTTCTTCAGAGACAACGCTTACAACCCAATCAGAACTAAAGGCCAGGTCACATTATGTCCTGCTAGCAACAGCTATCATAGGAATAATTGATCGCGATGGTAAACAGATTCACTGCAAGGCTATATTGGACTCAGGATCTCAGATAAATTTTATTACCGAGCGGCTCTCAAAAAAATTAAAGCTTACCGGTTATAATGCATCACTCAACATATCCGGCATTGGACAATCAAAGCTACGCTCCTCGACATGATTGAACATCAACATACCATCATTGCACTCTGAGTACAAGGCTAGTCTAGAAGCATTCGTCATCCCAGAAATCACATCATATCAGCCACAAGTATCAATCAACACATCTACTTGGAAGATTCCGAACAACTTGCAGTTAGCAGATCCTGAATTCAACACACCTCGTAAGGTGGACGTACTAATTGGAGCGGAACTGTATGCGGAATTAATGTCAACTGGACAAATAAAACTTGGAAAGGAACTCCCATCCATGCAAAACACGCTACTTGGTTGGGTTATGGTCACTTGCCTGCCTGTTCATGCCAGATCATTTACATTTAGTTATGGTCACTCCATGTACACAAGACACCCTACTAATATGGTCCGGCCTCCGCGAGACCGTCAAAAAACGTTAAATTCGAAAAAACGCCGACGTTTTTTCAGAAACACTATAATAACAAACCAATGCTTTTAATAGATTTATAGGCACTGGAAAGCTACGAAAAAAATTTATTTTAAGTACAATATTTCAAATGAATAATAGAAACCTTAAAAAGAAATCTAATAAAAAGTTCACATACACATTGAAAGAAAACTTTCGAACTTCTTCTTCTTCTTGCTTTCGAAATGGAGAATTGACACTTAACAATGTCAAATTGACAAGTAAACTGGTACGTCTAACGCAGGAAGTGATCAAAACAATTCGCGATATAATCACCATGAATCCGTTGTATAGCTAGAATCAGTTTTGCGTTCTTTGTAGAATTTTTGTAACAATATTCTTTTTTTCGGACAGAGAAAGTCTGCAGCAGATGCTCCATCAGAATCAAAGAGTGGTCGCCAATCCCATTTATTATGCGATTTAGGAGCATCGCTGTCAGCAGTTCGGAGTTCAAGTGAGTTCCTGTAATTGTTGATCGAGTTAAGGTTATATTTGGGGTTGTTTTTTAATTAACGTGCTACTCGGAACTATTTGGACTGGCTGACATCATTGCCGTGGGGTGTTATAAGCAAAGAAAATCTCAGCATCGACGAAGCTGTTACGATATTAGAAAAAGACCATTATGACATGGAAGACATTAAGAAACGAATTTTAGAATTTATTGCTGTTAGTCAATTGAAGCGAAAAATTCTTTGCTTCCATGGTCCACCGGGAGTCGGTAAAACTAGTATAGCAAGATCGATTGCGCGTGCCTTAAATCGAGAATATTTTCGGTTCAGTGTGGGCGGTATGACGGATGTGGCGGAAATTAAGGGACATCGACGTACCTATGTCGGAGCCTTGTCGGGCAAACTGATTCAGTGTTTCAAGAAAACGAAAACTGAAAATCCGCTTGTTTTAATCGACGAAGTTGACAAAATCGGAAAGTACGAGCGAAATTAAAGACAAAATTAAATTCGTTATTACAAATAATATTTGCTATTCTAGAGGATACCAAAGTGACCCCAGTTCGGCGCTGTTAGAGCTTTTACACCCAAAACAAAATGCCAATTTTCTTGATCATTACCTGGACGTCGCTGTTGATCTTTCACATGTTTTGTTTATCTGCACGGCCAATGTAATTGATGGTATACCGGAGCCGTTGAGATATCGAATGGAAATGATTGAAATGTCAGGTAATATATTCTATTAGTTTCTTTAGTTTTCTTAAGTTAAATTTACCGATTTCTTTTCAAGGCTACGTGGCTGAAGAGAAAATTGCAATTGCCAAGCAATATCTAATACCGCAAGCAATGAACGATTGTGGCTTGGAAGATAAACACATCACGATTAAGGACGAATCGTTAACCGTGCTAATTAAAAATTACTGCCGTGAGTCTGATGTAAGAAATTTACAGAAACATCGAAAAGGTTTGTCGTCGAAATAGTTCTGATCTTTTGACCGACACTAACCAAACTCCAATTTCAGATAATTCGAAAAACAGCATTCAAAATTGTGAAAAAAGAAGCCGAACACCTTGAAATAACCGAACAAAACTTAAACTCATTCCTAGGCAAAGCGATATTCACGCAAGATTGAATTTATCAAGAAACACCGCCCGGTGTTGTAATGGGCTTAGCATGGACTGCAATGGGCGGTTAAACTCTTTTCATAGAAACAGCAAAACGGAAACTGATCGCGACAAAAAAAGATGACAGTGGAGACGGTTCCCTGCATATAACCGGTCATTTAGGCGATCTTATGAAGGAGTCGGCACAAATTGCATTAACAGTGGCTCGTAATTTCATCAAAAATGTTGCAGACGAAAATACATTTCTGGAAGCAAGGTAAGAGCTTTTAATTGCGCAAAATTTTTGAACGATAAACCACAGAACTTTGATTGTTTATAGTCATATTCATCTGCACGTCCCGGAAGGTTATATTACAACTCGGGTACGTTAAAAAAATAAATATTTTGTTGCACAACTTGAGATCCAGCTTGAACTGCAGTGCTATCATCTTCCGATAAGACATACCGTCCAGATACGACAAACTCCTCCGGAACTGCCGTCGTTGAACAGCTGAAATCGGATATAAAATTCTCATATAACTGTAAAACAAGATTAATAATTTGTTTAACCTTTACAAATTTAACGCATTCATCTTTCTTCATTCCCTTCCTGTAGAGTTCCTTAATTAATCTGCATTTTTGCATTCCGCTCCGCCAAGTATTACGGCAGACGAGTAAGCCGATGTTGTGATATTTTGTCCGTGATATTTTGTCCGTGATATTTTGTCCGTTTAGCGTCCTTTTCCTTGTTTGGGTCATAGTTTTTGTATTTTCTTCGTTAATACGCAGTCCAATTTCGTTTAAAGCTTCCTCGAAACTTACCAGTGTCTCTTTTGCCAAGAGAAAATATCGCGCCATGATGTTGATATCATCGGCATTAAGTACAATTCAGGTGGGTTTAATAAGTAGTGAGCATCCCTGTTGCTTCAAACGATATATTTCTTACGGCGTATTCAAGAGCTAGAGTGAAGAGATCTTGCAGTTTATCGTTGTCGAATTTGCAGATTTATGATGATAAACAGCGGAAATGCAGCATCGATAGGTTGCTTTTACGAGATAGTGATCGAAGTCACAATTAGCGCCCCGATTTAAGGGTACATCTAGTATTAAGGACGCCCATCTCCTTTGGATAAGGACTTGGTGTATCAGGTTGAATGTATGGCCGTCCGGAGATGCCCAGGTTCTTTGATGAATACGTCGATTTTGGAAGTTTTATGTGCTTGCAACTGGATCTCTGCAGCCAGCGAAATCGACCATTATTGAGGTAATGGAGAGTGCTCTCCAGCTGTTAACAATTGACTAGGAATGCAACAGTTACAACACTGGGCTAACAACCAATCAGAGCCTACCCTATTGATTCTTGTTCGAACCAACCCAGTGTTGCATTCAGCCGACATAATACACAAGTTGCAATGAAATTGTTTTGATAGTACTAACTTAATTAATTCTTCAATAAAACAGATTCACTCATGGACCGGTCCTCAACATTAAATTTGGTACATTTCCTAAATGTCAGGATTTCATATGGCATAATCTCAGTGCACGAATCAAATCACAACGAATAAGATCCAGAGGATGTATTTCAAGACAAAATTGAAGAGCTTTCGCTCTTGTCTCCGATCCCATATTGCACAGCTCAAACATCGGCCTGACGTAAAAGACTGTTCTATATTTGTATGTCGATCGAACGACCGCGTCTTCCAGTTTTTAAATCCAAGTAATGGTTGGTTCCCGTCGTTTTCCAGAACGTCTTCACCATCAATTTAGCCTTCTTGTAGACGTTAAATTGTACTTTTATTATATTAAAATTATATTTTATTTTAAAATTATTTTTTATCGTCTGCTGATACTTTCAAGTAAAACAATAAAATGCAATTTTCCAGCTTTATTAAATTATATTACAACAAAGGCAGTGGTAGACAATGCACATTTCGCTTTGGATATATGAGCTGAGGGTTGCATTTCTAACTCCTTTTCTGCGTGAATTGATTTACGCAACGCAAACTATTTTTCAGTATGAAAAATTTTGATTCTTTCTTTAATCTTGCTTGATCTTCTTCTTGGCTATTATCGTCGTCCTCGTTATAGTCTACCAATTCACTCTTTCGGACTGCAGCTCTTCCGCCTAATAAAAATAAAATGTAGTACGCATTAGTTGAAGATAACAACTTACGTTAAAAAATTATATTTTGTTAGAAAAAATCGTAATTGAATAGTATTTAATTATTATTCCAACATAGGTGCTCCTTCATTTGTTTTTCGTTTTTCATTAGCAAAGGAAATAGTTTACCAAAGAAAGCTTACCTTCAAATAAATCGGAACAGTCGTCCATAGCTATGTCGCACTTATAGACTCCCTTCATAGATAACTTGTGGAACATATCGATAGCTTTCGAAACGATTTTCGGAGTTTTACAAATATCGCATCTATGCCGGCACAGCGGAGGCGGATCACCAAAGAAGTCGGAAAAGAGTTTATGGCGACATCGAAAACCCTCGCAATAATCAATGACCGTATCAAAGTTCTTCTGTGCTAACTTCGATTGTTCAATGCGTGTTTGCTTGCTGTTCTTGTTAATATCAGCTTGTAGTAGAAAACTTTTAAACTTTACATCGTCACGACAATAATATATTGGACAGTATGAAAACAATCTATCGCGTTCAGCTCTTCCCGACTCCTGCAACAGACAACAATTAAAGTGAATAATGACAAAAATTCAAATTCAAATCGCACCTGATAATAGTTAGCCATATTTGAGGAACATTCCAATGAACGGCAAACCGTACCGGCGCTTTATCGACACCTATTCCAAAACTGACTGTAGCACAAATAACCGGACTCTTCCGGACATCCAATCTTCCTGAACTTGTGTCCGATCTGATGTACTCAGGCCTGCATGATAGGCAACAGCCGGTATTCCTAATTTGGTCAAGCCGTAAGCCAAACTTTCGACACTTTCCCTTTTCCGACAGTACACAATGCCGCACGGTTTGTCGCTACCTTTCAGACTCGGATCGATTTGGCCCAAGCAGCCCTCAATGTACAATTGTAAATGCATAAAGTCGTCCTGAATAGTATTCTTAAAAACAACATCGTAGAAGAGGTTTTCTCGAAAGGACGGTGTCTTGAACTGTGATATTGGCCTCTTCAGCTTTAATTGGACGTGTATATCGTCCAATACTTGCTTGGAAGCGGTTGCAGTTAGAGCGATCCATGGAATTTCCGGATAAAGTGTACGCAAAGTACCGAGCTTTAAGAAATCAGGACGAAAGTCATGACCCCACTGACTCACACAATGCGCTTCCTCCACAACTATATACGACAATTTCTTTTGCTTTACAAGTAAACATATCAAGGCTTTACACGATTCCGTGTTGGCTTGTTCCGGTGTAATGTATAGAAACTTTATAGTCGGTCGAATACTTTTCAAATCGTTCAGAATTCGATCTCGTTCACGCTTACCGATTTTTGAATTGATCGAATTCGCAGCAATCTTCAGTTTGGCCAAGTGATCGATTTGATCCTTGATTAAAGCGAGGAGCAGCGAGAAGACGAGTGTTACTTGGTTTTCTTGAAGTACACCGGGTAATTGGAAGCATAGTGACTTTCCGGCACCAGTCGGCATTTAAATGTAAACATCGTTTTTTCCTGGTGGTTGAAAGTACAGTTTAATAAGTTTTTGATAAGAAAGAAACTGCTAGATCTTACTTTCCAATTTTCCTTTTCCTCACTGCGTCCCTTTGCCGCTTACTTTTGAAATTATCGTGACCAAAGTGGGAATGCAGGCTCACTAGGAGTTCGTAAATAAATAAACAAACTGTCATTGACAATTTGTAAATAAACTGTCATATAACAGCTGTTCATGTCCAAAAACTAGGTTCACATATTTGCACACGCACATACTTATTGGCTGCTTATTTCGAATTCGATTTCGAATTGCAAAAACGCGGAATGTAATCAACGGCCAGACCATGTTAGCGAGTGTCTTGTGTACATGGAGTGACCATAGGTTGGGTGATCTTAGGAAAAGCCAGCACAGTTCAATCAGCAACACGCTTTTGCGGTATTAGCAACGCAGAATTGGAGGACTCATTGCAAAAATTTTGGACCTGTCGAGGAGGTACCAAAGACTATCCAGAAGAAGACTGGACACTTACTACATATGCATTTTTTGTGTAAAAAAACAAAAAATCATTGCATAAGCGGAACAGAGAAATCCGATTGAACAGTTTCAATTCCATTATTCCTATGAAATTCACATCCGAAGGAAAGAGTAAGCAAAGATGCAAAAATGAATGACTACACATTCGCATCTGTGTGCATCTTTTTGCTAAAAGCACGTCTCAGAACGCTGTTCTGTTCCCCATTTGTTCCTGCATAGTTATCTATAGGAACAATATGAGAAATGAAATCACACAAACACAGCTGAACTATGTCTGCACATGATTTGATGGAGTTTTTTTTATAGGCGTTCAGACTTGATGTCAATGAATTGGTGAATGTCCGTTCCTCGTCATGTTTTGTCTCTGTTTTATCATGCGACATCTGTTGCTATCTACTTCCCTCATCTAGTTAAATAAAAAAACCAAGGTCAAAATTTTTTTCCGAAAGATACTGCGTAGTGTCCAGTCTTGTTATAGATAGTCTTTGGAGGTACCAGCTGTAGCTTCAAGGCAACAAAGGGAGAAATTTGAAACAAACATTGCAAGAAACAAGGAGGAACGTTTCGTTGTTGGACTTCCGTTACGAGAGCCCCGTACGATGTTAGGACAATCTCAGGACTTAGCCACAAAACGATTTCTAGCGTTAGAAAGAAGACTTGCGAAGAATCCATTACTGAAGGTCGAGTATTCTCAATTGAAACACATGGAAGAAGTTAAGCCAACATTAATACCACAGTCCTATTACTTCTTACCACACCATTGTGTATTACGTCCAAGCAGCAGCACAACCAAACTCCGCGTAGTATTTGATGCTTTAGCGAAAACAAGCACAAACACTTCATTAAACGATATAATGCATACCGGGCCAACCGTGCAAGATGATCTGTTTTCGATCGTACTTCGATTTAGTACGCACAAGTACGTATTTACTGCAGATATCACCAAAATGTATCGCCAGATCCTGATGCAGAAAGGAGATCAAGGTCTACAATTAATCGTATAGAGAGACAACCCTCAAGAAAGCGTATGGGACTGTGCTCTACATGCGCACCGTAGACACAGATAGCAACATAAACATGACCATACTTTATTCAAAATCGAGAGTTGCACCGGTCAGAGCAGTCACAATACCGAGATTAGAACTGTGTTGCGCCGTCCTCATGACGCAACTTGTGAACCGCGTAAAACCTTCATTGAAACTGGACATCGAGGAAATCTATTATTGGACGGACTCGCAAATCGTTCTGGCCTGGCTTCAGTCAACCTCTACCGCATATCATACATTCGTGGCGAATCGTATATCACTCATACAAGAAATGTGTTCGATGGCACAATGGAGGCACATCAGTACAAGGGACAACCCAGCCGACCTTGTTTCCCGGGGAATGCACCCCAGCGAACTCATTAAATCGAAATTTTGGTTCGAAGGACCAGCATTTCTTCTGACACCGGAGACGAATTTGCCTTGTACAGCAACCACACCGATAAAGGAGATTCCAGAAATAAAACAACCACAAGCAGCACTCCCAGCTCTGCAACTGGAACCACACTTCTTGGAAAGAATAAATCATGGAAATTCTTTCAATCAACTCAAAAGAATCGTAGCAAGAATACTGAGAGCAACCAATCATCTTAAAGGCAAAGGAGGAGAGTTCAAGGAATTTCTATCTACAGCTGAACTAGGAGAGGCTCTCCTGCTAATTGTACAGTACATGCAGCAGCGATCATTCCATGAAGAAACCAAGTCATTGAAAAATTCATTCTTGGACGAGCGAGGTACCAACGGATGCAGTACATCCTATGGTTCTCCCATCGTCACACACATTTACAAAACTTCTCTTAAAGGAAATACACGAGCTCAATTTGCATGCTGGAGCATAAACTGTTCATTCCACTGCTCGACAACGATTCTGGATTCTCAGGGGAAAGGATCTATCAACTTCTGTTGTACATGAATGTTCACGATGCAGAAGACTTAAGCCAAAATCATTAACGCAACTTATGGGCAATCTACCTGCTGCGAGAGTAAACCCTGCAAGGCCATTTGTGAACGTTGGAATCGACTTCTGTGAACTAATATTCACACACTATAAGGTCAGAGAAAAAAGACCAACCAAAACGTACATCTGTGTGTTCTGCTGTTTCACAACAAAGGCATGCCACCTAGAGGTGGTATCAGATTTACCAACAGATGCCTTTATTGGTGCACTTAAACGGTTCATCGCCAGGAGAGGGTGCTGTCAAAACATATACTGTGACAACGCTACAAATTTCGTTGGTGCTAAAAATAAGTTTGAAGAACTTAAAACATTAGTTCACAGTAAAGCTGCTTAAAAAAGTATCACACGTGCTAGCACCAAACATGGATTCACCTTTCACTTCATCCCACCGCGAAGCCCAGTTTTTGGAGGAATATGGGAGGCAGCGGTCAAGTCAGCGAAACATCTAATGCAGAGAACCATAGCTTCTGCCTCATTAACCTACGAAGAACTCTGTACTGTATCATCAGAAGCAGAAGCAGTATTGAATTCGCGTCCGCTGTCGCCAATGTCGAATGACCCAAACGACTTATCAGTTTTAACACTAGGACACTTTCTGATTGGGGAGCCATTGACAGCCACGACCGAGCCAGGATCTAAGAAAGTAAACACAAACCTTCTCACTAGATGGAAGCCAGTGTCCTACATTCGCAATGAATTTTGGCGTCGGTGGTCCAAGGAGTATTTATCAGAGTTGCAACAACGTGGTAAATAGAGGACAGGAATAAAAAACATTCAGCCCGGAACGTTGGTCTTGATTAAGGACAACAACACCCCACCATTAAAATGGCAGCTTGGAAGGATCCAAACAATCATTCCAGGAAACGACGACTTAATCAGAGTTGCTGAAGTAAAAACTGCATCGGGAATATTCCGTCGAGCTATTCATTTGCTATGTCCACTGTTTCCGGAAGACGATCCTTGCGAGAAACAATCATCTAATGCTGAAAAAAGACCTCCACGCACAATATCGAAACCTCACCCCAACAAAGGCAGATTTTTACCACTTAATTCCACTTGGCTTCAACCAACTGAAGCGAAGAAAGATGAACCAACCATCCTGAGGAAACGCCCTCGACACAATTCAATGCTCAGCGTTATTCTGACGTCATTGCTGATCATCCCAGTAATGAGCCAATCACCAAGTCCTGTAAGCATTCAACCATTTAAGCATCATCCAGGAATTTATTATGAGTGTATGACCTTCTGCATAATCAGTGTTTCTCGTTTTGCATAAAGAAAGAGAAAAGCGATCTCCTTCTCCACACCGGAGGAATATCTCATTCATTCATAAAACGAATGAGTGTGGAAGGCACAAGAGCACAAAACGCCAAAAAACTATATATGCTGCGCCATCTTTTGAGCTGAGGTGACGTTATTCGTGATACTACTCCTGGCGCAGAAAAATATTTGGGGGGGGGGAGGGATTGGCGTTTCAGACAAATTTACGCGTCGAGTATAAGTAACATTTAGTTGTGCGTTTGTAACTACATCATTTCGGTGGGTTTGACCCCCCCCCCCTCGTTCGCGACTGTACTACTATAAGAAATATATACAATGGTAATATTCAAAATGATCGTAAATGATCGCATCGAAATGTCAACTATGATATTATCATAATCTAAAACGCACTGTATTATTTAAAGAAGATAGTAATAAAATGGAAAATGCATGAGATTTCGGACAAATTTTCGTATCGCGCACAAGCGAAGAAGTAATGTAGGAGATTTTTCATATTTTACAATTACTTTCTAAATGAAACTTTGGTATGTTTTAAGACGTGGACAATAAAAATTTATAACATTAAGGACATAAAACAATGAATAAAAATAAAATAAAATTTTCCATGAGTAGCGAGGTTGGTGTATACATTATCCAAAGCAATATTATATGCAGATGACATATCTACGCAAATAATAGGTATTCCGATATTGCTCTGGCAAACACTCCAACTGCACTGGGGTTGCTGCATACACTAAGCCTCTAAGAGGGCTTAGTGTATCCAGGAACCCTAGTCGAAATCAACAACTAATACAAATAGAGGGGTCTTCAAGTAAATACATGCAAGACAAATTTTATTTGTTTATAAAGCCTAGTACGGACCTCGATGAAAATTTTCAATAGTAGATATCAGATCTGAGCCGGCTCAATGAACCGGTTCAAGCAAAAGATCCAACTGAGCCAGATCTTCTCCACGGATCTTTTCGGTTCACGGATCTGGACGGTTAGCCCGGTCACCAGAGACGAAATTTCAGTAAATTTCGTAGTTAAATGGAAGGCGAAATGTTTTGACGTGGTTAGGTTCCAATGATGGAGTAGAATATGGAATCACAGTTTCAGACCAAAATTTGATATGGCATGTGCCCGAAATTTTGAATTTTCTGTTTTGTCAGTTTGTAGCCGTATTTTCCATTTCTCGCTAAAAATGGTGAGAACCAAATTTATGGAGCAATGCTGGAGAACGACTGAATTTCAAAGAATTCCGTTAGTGCGAATAGCTGTTCACAAGGCCAACCGAGAAATTCCTTCTATTGTCCCGACCGCAGGTAGTCATACCTGCGAGTTCCCCGGCCTCTGTTTTTAACGTGCTCTCAGCCGTTATACATTGGTCGCACGAAAAACTGGTTTAAGCGAAACTTGTAGGGAGTTTAGTCCTCTACAAGTTTGCCATGTAAATGTCATCTATTTTTAATAAAAATGGTCCAAAAGTTAAAAAAACTGGGACAGTCTCCTAACATTTTACACTTTACGCTTATTATTTGCAATAAATAATTTGGAAGAAAAAGGTGTTCAGATAAAAAAGATAGACAATTTAACTCTTCATAAATTGGTTCTTACAAATTTTAGCGAGATATGCAAAATATGGCTACAAATCAACAAAACATAAAATTCAAAGTTCCGGTCCTTCCTTAAATCTATCTCATATTTTCAGTTTATAATTTTTAATCTTTTATTTCTTCATCTTTTATCATTTTTAACCATTATTTATCAATTTTTATAATTTTTATAATTTGATTTAATTCTTTACCATTTGTTATCATTTTTTATCATTTTATATCTTTTTTATCATTTTTGAACATTTGTTACCATTTTTTACCATTTGTTATCATATTTTATCATTTTATATCTTTTTTATAATATTTTAATATTTCTTATCATTTTTTATCATTTTTTATCATTTTTTATCATTTGTTATGATTTTTACCATTTTTTACAATTTTTTACAATTTTTTATAATTTTTTATCATTTATATAATTTTTTATAACTCTTTTTTACCATTTCTTATCATACTTTAAAACTATTTCCTATTTTATATAATTTTATATAACTTTATATCATTTTTATAATTTTTAACCATTTCTTTATTATTTTTTACCATTTGATATCATTTTCATCATTTTTTATCATTTTATATGATTTTTATAATTTTTTATCATTCATTATCGTATTTTATGATTTTTTTATAATTTGTAACCATTTTTTAACATTTTTAACCATTTTTTATAAGTTTTTACCATTTTTTATCATTTTTTATAATTTTTTACCATTTTTTATAATTTCTTACCATTTTTTTTTTTATTTTTTACCATTTTTTATAACTTTTTTCCATTTTTTACCATTTTAATTATTTTCTACCATTTTTTATAATTTTTTACCGTTTTTTACCATTTTTTATCTGATTTACCATTTTTTATAATTTTTTACCATTTCTTATAATTTTTTACGATTTTTTATAATTTTTTTCTCTATCCCTCAATCCTCAATCCTCAACTATAGTTCGCGAACTATGAGGAACATTTTTTATTATTTTTTACCTGTTTTACCTTTTTTTACCATATTTTATAATTTTTTATCATTTTTTACCATTTTTTTATAATTTTTTACCATTTCTTATCATTTTTTACCATTTTTTACCATTTTTTATCATTTTTTATCATTTTTTCCTCTATCCCTCAATCCTCAATAATCAATCCTCAATCCTCAACTATAGTTCGCGAACTATGAGGAACTATAGTTTCTCTATCCCTCAATCCTTCATCTACCATGCTTAATCCTCCATCCTCCATCCTCCATTCACCATCCTCCATCCACCATCCTCCATCCTCCATCCCCGATCCTTCATCACCCATCATCCATCCTCCTTTCTCCATCCTCCATCGAACATCCTCTATCATATATCCTCTATCCTCCATCGTTCATCATCCATCGTCCATCATCCATCGTCCATCACCCATCGTCCATCATCTATCGTCCATCCTCCATCAAACATCCTCCATCCTCCATCGTCCATTGTCCATCCTCAACCACAAAGATCCGTAAAGATCTGCTGAGCCGTCGAGATCTGCGAACCGCAAAGATCAGTTGATCTATTCAGATCTGGGATCTGATCAGATCTGTGATCTGTTCAGATCTGTGATCTGTTCAGATCTGTGATCTGTTCAGATCTGTGATCTGTTCAGGATAGAGGATAGAGGATGGAGGATGGACGATGGATGATGAACGATGGAGGATAGAGGATGGATGATGGACGATGAACGATGGATGATGAACGATGGAGGATAGAGGATGGATGATAGACGATGAAGGATGGACGATGGATGATGGACAATGGAGGATGTTCGATGGAGGATGGACAATGAACGATGGATGATGGCCGATGAAGGATAGAGGATGGAGGATGGACGTTGGAGGATGGACGTCGGATGATGGACAATGGAGGATGTTCGATGGAGGATGGACAATGAACGATGTATGATGGACGATGGAGGATAGAGGATGGAGGATGGACAATGGAGGATGTTCGATGGAGGATGGATGATGGAGGATGGCGGATGGACAATGGAAGATGGAGGATGGACGATGGAAGATGGATGATGGACAATAGAGAAGGGACGATGTAGGATAGAGGATGGAGGATGGATGATGGACAATGGAAGATGAAGAAAGGAGGATGTAGAGAGGAGGATGGATGATGGGCGATGAAGGATCGGGGATGGAGGATGGATGATGGAGGATGGCGGATGGAGGATGGTGGATGAAGGATGGAGGATGGAGGATTAAGGATGTTAGATGGAGGATTGAGGGATAGAGGAACTATAGCTGTTCATAGTTCGCGAACTATAGTTGAGGATTGAGGAGGAGGATTGATTATTGAGGATTGAGGGATTGGGAAAAAATTATAAAAAATCGTAAGAAATGATAAAAATGGTAAAAAATGATAAAAAATGGTAAATAATGATAAGAAATTATAAAATATGGTAAAAAAAGATAAAACAGGTAAAAAATAGTAAAAAATTATAAGAAATGGTAAGAAATGATAAAAAATGGTAAAAAACGGTATAAATTTTAAAAAATGATAAAAAATTATAAAATATGGTAAAAGAAGATAAAAACAGGTAAAAAATAATTAAAAATTATTAAATATGGTAGAAAAAGATAAAAACAGGTAAAAAATAGTAAAAAATTATATAAATAGTAAAAAATTATATAAAATTGTAAAAAATTATAAGAAATGGTAAAAAATGATGTTAAATGGTAAAAAATTATAAAAAATGTTAAAAACATTATAAAAAATGGTAAAAAAAATTATAAAAAGGGTAAAAAATGGTAAGAAATGATATAAAATGGTAAAAAAACGGTAAGAAATTTAAAAAAAGGTAAAAAAAATAAAAAATTATAAAAAATGGTAAGAAATGATAGAAGAATGGTAAAAAAATGGTTAAAAATTAAAAACATGTAAAAAAAATTATTAAAAATTATAAAAAATGGTAAAAAATTATAAGAAATGATAAAAAATGGTACAAAATGATATCAAATTATAAACAAATGATAAAAATTTATAAAGAATGGTTAAAAATAATAAAAAAAATTATAAAAATGATATTAAATTATAAAAAATAGGAAATGTGGTAAAGCATGATAAGAAATGGTAAAAAAGGAGTTATAAAAATAATAAAAATGATAGAATATGATACAAAATGATAAAAAGTGGTAAAAAATGATAAGAAATTGTAAAAAATGATAAGAAATGGTAAAAAATGATAAGAAATGGTAAAAAGAAAAAAATTGTAAAAATGGTAAAAATGATAACAAATGATAACAAATGATAAAAAATTGTAAAAAATGGTAAAAATGATAACAAATAATAAAAATTATAACAAATGATAAGAAATGATAAAAAATGGTAAGAAATGTTAAAAATGATAAAAAATATATAAAATGATAAAAAATGATAACATATGGTAAAAAATGGTAACAAATGTTAAAAAATGATAAGAAAGACTTAAAATAATAAAAAGTGATAACAAATTGTAAAAAATAATATCAAATTATAAAAAATGATAAAAATAGATAAAGAATGGTAAATAATAATAAAAAATGGTAAAGAATGATAAAAATTGATAAATAATGATAAAAAATGGTAAAATATGATGAAAAATGATAAAAGATGATAACAAATAAAAGATTAAAGATTGTTAACTGAAAATAATAGATAGATTTAAGGCAGGCCCGAAATTTTGAATTTTTTGTTTTGTCGATTTGTAGCCGTATTTTGCATATCTCGCCAAAAATTGTAAGAACCAATATATGGAGAATTAAATTGTCTATCTTTTTTATCTGAACAGTTTTGCCAAGTTATTTATTACAAATAATAAGCGTTAAGTGTAAAAAATTAGAGTTCGTCCCAGTTTTTTAAGCTTTTGAACCATTTTTATTAAAAATTTGTGACAAATTTAAATGGCAGGTTGGTATAAACCTTTTTTTCGTACGATAAAATGAATTTCTCAGTCAGCCTTGTGAAGAGCTACTCACACTAACGGAGTTCTTTTTTTTTTTTTTTTGTCATCACATACCGATGGATCTTTTGAACCGGCTCAAAGAGCGAACAGCGAGAACCGGCTCAAAGAGCGAAGAGCGAGATCCGGTGAGCCGGTTCACTGAAATGATCTGAAGTTCCCATCTCTAATACCAACAGCGTTTCTACTTTTGTAGCAAAAATGTTACTTTTGCAACAAGATTTCGGCAATACTGCATACCAATCGTACGACGCTCGATCTGAAACACACGCATTGACGATGTTAAGAGGTATGTATACATGTTCGTACATAGCAGGCGCGTAACCGGATTTTTCATAGAGTAGCGCAACAATACGATCATGAAATTCAACCAATTTAAGAACCATAAAAACAAAGTTTCATTCATTCATAAAATTATGTGTAACGAATTCGTAGAAGTGTTCATAAAGTCCGGTCAAATTTGACGATCGTATTGTATTTTAAGGGACGAGCCTGTACCAAATATACAATATGGTCAGTACATAATTCGATTATCGAGCTTGTTTGAAGCTTCCAGGGTTCATGCATTAGATAAAATTCTTTTGCAAATGCTTACTTCGTCATCTTCAATGTAAAGGGACGACAAATTTGGGCATGTCACAAGATTTCCTATGTCGATTCGTCATCTGGTATTGTCTGTGGTTGTGCGACGGGAATACTAGGCGAGCCGAAAGAGTTTACCGGAAACGATATCCGGACAGATCTCGGTACCCCCATTATCGGATGTTCATCAGCACTCATCGGAACCTTCGTGAACGAGGTACACTGAAGCCGTGCCGGGAGACATGATACTTTTGTGTTAAGGGTTAGTTACTTACTTTTATCGCAGAAAAATCTACGTAGGACGAAGTCATTCCTGTTCCTTAAAGGAGCAGGTAAACTCCAAGCCCTACTTAAATGGATATTACTTAATTAACTTAAATGGATGCTAGTTAATTTACTTAAATGGACGCTATCTAATTAGTTGTCATATTTTTACATACCTGTAACATAATTTCCACACATAAGAGCAATATGTGTGTTGCTTATACGAATGACGGGTGTCAAACCAGATTTACTTGGAGGGAACGTGCTTGATAACTGTTAGCCCCGCTCCTTTACAATTCAGCCTATGAAGAAATTCTGTTTTCAAACGTATAGTGAAATTTTATGGGCTTTCCGAAAATGTAATAAAATTTGGTGGTTAATCAGGTCCTTCTTGGAGAAAACAGGACTTATTTGTATTTTTTTTACATATTTTATTATTTTTGTATGTAATTAATTTGTTATTAATTTTCTCAAGAAACTCGACAATTGTTCAAAGTTTACTTTTTGGTTGCTTTTAATCTGGAAAATTTGGAGGGTGATATTTCTCGGAGCGATTGTCGGGTTTCTTGAGAAAACGAATATCACATATTTGTATACAAACGTAAGTGGAAATATTTAATAGAAAGAAAGCCGACTCTGTGAATATCATCACTTTTTGTTGGACCCGAAACTTTTTTTTTGATATCATTTCTTTTTGTTGCCCTCTTAACTACTGCGATTAAAAAGTTCAAATATATATATACATATTTACTTGGTAGAAGCACATCCTTCGAATTGCGCAGCGGGATATATTAATGCATACAGTCATATATACCGGTCTAAATAAATTAAGAAAATTTCAAAATTAACCAAAATTACTTTAACTTTTGGAGTTGCCGAAATGTGCTGATTTCGTTAATATCTAACAACCATGATCTCATAATCGATATAACAAACCGATTCAATGGAAACTTTGGACTGAAGGAATAAGTCATTGCGACTGTTATTGTTTCATTGTCTGCATCGGAAAGAAACCGCTTTGAAATGAATTAACTAAAACCAAATTTAGATTAATTTACATATAAAATTACATATGTCAAACAATGTCTTAGATACCTTCGTGCCATTTGCTCTGAATTCCAGTGCTGAATTTGAGGAAAAACCAAAAACAGGAATTATTTTCAAAACGCTATTCCACAAATACCATGAGTAACATATTTGCAATCTAGTAACGAACATAAAACTTGTTTCGAATTCCGTTGTGACCATTGATCAGCATCGTTTTTCTTCGATTATTCATTCCGTGGATTAAGCTATCGAGGAAATAGTGTTTCAAAACCAAATTACATCATATGCTGCATAGAGAAACAAACATTTCAACTTACATACCTAGTAACAAATCAAATGAAGACCAACCTCCTCGCACGTATTATTTAATCAAAGATCGCTTAATTCTTTCCGAATTAAAACAAATTGATATCCTTCGAGATTTCGAAAATCACTTAACAATAATATTGTTACTTTAAAAATTGTGGACATTTTTAAATATATTATGATTAGCTTTTCAATTGACTTTGAATTAACGTTGACGTATGTTCTGAATAAGTTTCGAATAATGTGATTTTGAGGTAAGCTTAGAGCTTAAGGTCGGAAGAACTAAATTTTCATAAAAATCATCAAGCTTTTTCCTAGTTTTTCGATGTATTTTTGTGAAAATGTATGGCGTGTAAATGGCTTGACGAACGTTCGCCCGCCCGTCTGTCCGTTAACATGATAACTCAAGAACGCATTGACCTATAGCCTTGAAATTTTAAATCAGGATGTTTGTTCGAGTTTGTAACCTCGTTCACGTGGTCAACGACGTATCGCTACGGAGCACTTCGTTGTACCTTCGAAATTTTGCAACGGAGTGGTTTTTCTACAACGTTGCAAATCGGTGTAGTGTTGTGTAGTGGATTAGTTAATCCTCCCACGAGAACACTTGTCGTTGCGCTCCGTAGCACTTTTCTTGTCAAAAAATACTGCAGTCACGATTGGCTGCAAGCCAATCGTATAATACTCTAGATGATACAGAACTCCGATGGATATTGAAGTTTGGGATGAAGAAGTATTACGTGTGTGCATATTGTATGTCCTTCATTAAGGAGTCCCATTAAATTGCTACTCAAAACTAAAAGACAATATTCACTGTTTAATTTCATATCTTGAACTGGAAAAAAATTATCCTTTTTGAAGGACTTTCTTATGGGAGGCGGAGCAAGGACTCACTCGATTTCTTACATATTCATCCTTTTCCTTGAAACCGTTCAAAGATTAATATGTGCAAAATTTCAAATTTGTAGTTTGAAGCGTTCAAAAGTTATCGAAAAATATTGTTGAACACGTGTCTTAAGGATTTTTGTATGGAAGGTACCAGAAGGAGTAAAAGGATTTCGCTGACTTGTAAAATCGAATTTTTTTTCACTTAAAACTAATTTGTGCAAAATTGTGAATTCATAGCTAAACGATTACTTGAGTTATAGTGAGTTTCGTAAATTAAGTGAAGTCATTTTTACAGGATATTTGTATGGCAGCCGCTCGAAGGACTATTAGTATTTTCTTCATAATCATACAGTTAGCTCCAACTTGTGGAAAAATACCTTATACAAAATTTCTAAGTCGTAGCTTAAATACTTATGAAGGTATTGGCCAATATTCTTGAACTAGTGTTTTTAGGATTTTTTTGTATGGAAGGTACGAGAAGGAGTTGAAGGATTTCGCTGACTAGTAAACTTGAACTTCGTCTTCACTCGAAACTAATTGGTATAAAATTCCAAATTCGTAGCTAAAAGATTACTTGAGTTATAGTGAGTTTCGTAAATTAAGTGAAGACATTTTACAGGATATTTGTATGGCAGCCCCTCGAAGAACTATTAGGATTTTCTTCATAATCATACAGTTAACTCCAACTCTTGGAAAAATAACACATGCGAAATTTCAGAGACCTAGGCTTAGCCCTTCTGAAGTAATCGACCAATATTCTTGAACACGTGTTTTAAGGACACTTTGTATGGCAGCTACCCGAAGGAGTAGGACGATTTTGCCCGTTAACGAACTTAGCCTTACAAATTCAACCAAACACCCTGGTTAAAATTTCAAGAGCCTAGGTGAAGGCGTTCTTGAGTTATCGTGCTAACGGACAGACAGAGGGACGTCAAGCGGATTTGAGGTTTTTGGCCACAAATAAACAAAAAATAGTATACAACTTTTTTCCGTCCGAGGCTTGGTTCTATGCGTTTCATAGTTTTCGGCTGGATCAAACTTATAATACTCTATATGATTTCATCTAGAGTATAACTAGTGGTTTTTCTCTACGATTTTTCTTGCAGCCCTTTAATGATTCCATTCCGCTGAAAAATAAAAGAAAACAACATATTTTAGGCATGAAAAGACGAATGTAACAGTTTTTCTAATAAAATAAATACCTCTTGTGACAGTTATAAACAAAAAATAAGAAAGCGAAACGTCAATTCACTTCACGTGAACACTCGTACATCAACCGGATTTCAGGAGTGAATATTTCGACTTGAAAAGTCAAAATATTCGAAGGATGGGAAAGGTTGAGGACCAATTCCACCTACGTCCGAATTGGTGGCTGAAGTCTGAACGAAAGCGACACGCTTGCTGGCGGCCGAGACTAGCTGCGGCACTGTGGGGGGGGGCTCTTGTTCTTGACATCGGACCATTAACCCTAGGCCTGTACAACAAAAATTTCGTGTCTGCCTGCTCCAGGGTAGGTTGAAATTGGGACTATCTTCCCAATAGGTCGTGAAAGACCAAGAAGCTGATGGAGTTGCGCGACTTCCCGATTTGTCAGGGCACTCAGATGTTTCTAGCGCCCTGTCTGCCCACTCTACCTCAGCCATATCTGTCCGAAAAAAGAATCTGATATGGCCCCTTGTTGAAGTTCGGGGCTAGGAGCTAATCGCTCGAGTTCATTTAAGAAGAAATTACTCTTTCTAGCCTTTCATCATTGAGAAAAAAAAAACGTAAGAAAAAAATATCTGTATGTGAAAAAAAAATCCAAATATATAAAAGTAAAATAAATAAAAAAAAACTCACCCCATTGAATTCTGCCCTATGAACTATTAAATTGAATTTTTTTCTGAACTTTTTGTTAGGTTTTCAGTCACATAGTAACATACACCGCATCCCCGAATTAAAACGTTCCAAACTTCTGCCGGAAAAATAATAAAGTTACACTACAATAGTGATTTCTTTTCTGGAAAAAAATGTGACCCGTTTCTGCCTTCAATTTTTTTCTAGCAGTTCCGCCGTTCTATTATGGAAAAAAAGTTGACCTGATAGATAAAGGGGTTTGAGTCCGTGGTTATAATTGCCCTGAAAACTCGCATTTCTTGCCCCAAAAATTTCGGCGGAGCAACTCAGTCGACCTGTAATGTGCGACAACATAAGAAAAAAATATCCTATGACAACAGCGGCAACCGATTTAAAAGAATAAATCAAACTGTCAAACGGGTCATACGGTAATTAGAAATCATACGGAGTGTAGTGGAAATTTATTTAAATTTTAATAATAGCTGTGAATAGTGTTTTAAAAGAACTGTTGGAGTCATCTTCATCATCTTAGGATGAGGAGTTTCTAGGATGAAGGAGCGAGAAAAGCACCATCGGGTGTAAAAGTCTTAAGACCCTTTACTCGAACCAAAATAACGCTAAATAAAAAACAATAAACTACGTGAAAGACCGATTACTACGACAACAATTGATTTTAAAAATAAAATTCCAATTTCTGATACTCACATTCGTTTGGGTTGATTGGACGGGCTAACGTGGACGATGAGTCCTCACAATCCCCAAACGAATTATCCGATTCATCGAGTTCTAAAACTTTTAAAATACAATAAAATCATTTTTAATTTTTTCTACGATAAGTCCTTATCTTGAATATCTAGGAAACCCTCAATATTTTCGTTCTCGGACGACATTTCGTAGATTACAATTTCACTCTTGTCAGTTTTGACAGCTTAACTTATCACTTCAGCCAACATGATCAAAAAATGTACAATTTCATTTTGACCTGAAAGCGTTCCTTTATCAATTTGTTGTGTTTTAGGCCTTGGAATAGCTATTTTGACTTGAACAAGTCAAAATAGTCGAAGGATGGGTAAAGGTTCGGGACTGAAGGGCCAAAAAATACGTCCGAATTGGTGGCTGAAGTCGAACGGAAGCGATACGCTTGCTGGCGGCCGGGACTAGCTACGACAGTGTGGGGTGGTTCTTGTTCTGGCTTCAGACCATAAACCCTAGGCCTGGACAACAAAAATTTCGTGTCGGCTTACTCCAGGGTATTTATTTTATTTTCCAAACAGGTCGTGAAAGACCAAGAATCGGTTTGATGGCGTGGCTCCGCGATTTGTCAGGGCGCTTAGGTGAGGGTAGCGCCCTGTTCTGCCGACCCTACCTCAGTCACGACATTCTTCAAACGAATATTTCGTCGTGACCCCTTATTGAGGTTCGGGGCGAAGGAGCTAGACGCTAAATTTAATAAATTTATTTTTTATTTTTTTATCTTTTTTATTTATTTTTTTAGTTTCTTTTGGTTTCAGGTTTTTTACTAAAACTGAATTTTCTAAGAAAAAATTTTATTTTTTCATTTCAACCGAGTACCTGATTTTATTATTTTACTAAAATCAAGCACTCGGCTGTGATGTGTGAAATGTTTAGCAAAGTGTTGCTCACTTGTTGCCAAACACCCCACACAACCCCTTCCAAGAGAAGGTTTTATACCTTCTCGACACCTGCACGCAACGAAACAGATCACGATCTAGTTTGAGTCGTGGACGATGCGGCAACATCTTGAGCGAAACTCACGCGTTTGCATGCTTTCGAGGGTTGTTCCGAGGAATGATTCGCAGAGTCGAAGGATGGTTTGAGGCGATGGTCGATGGAGACATTCTTAACCTTGCCATTGATGACAATGGTGAAAAATTTCTCCCGACGATCGATTACCCTGAACGGACCTTCATAGGGGGGCTGAAGCGATTTCCGCACAAGGTCCTGACGTACAAAGCCATGTTCGCAATCTTTAAGTGACTTAAAGACAAATGCGTTTGTTGATGTGTGCGAAAAAGGTGGTTGCGGTTTCACCGACCGCATGACCTCCCGCAGCTTTTGCACGTAGTCACTGGGTGATAGTGGTTGTGTTATGTCTGTGTGTACGAGTTCGTACGGCAAACGTAAATTTTGGCCGTAAACAAGTTCTGCCGGAGTGCATCTCCTCTGATGATAGAGCGAAGCCCAAGAAGGATGAATGGAAGTTCGCGAGTCCATCCTTCTGATGCTTTGCACATCAAAGAGTCCTTAAGTGTACGATGCCACCGTTCAAGCATAACATTCGCTTTGGGATTGTATGCGGTAGTCCTACTGCGTTTAAATCCCAAAACTCTACCCAACTCTGCGAACAGTTGAGCTTCAAATTGCGCTCCTTGGTCAGTTACTGTCGTGAGAGGAGTTCCATAGCGTGAAATAAACTCTTTGATCAATGTCGCGGCAACAGTTGTTGCACGAATGTCCGCAATTGGGTATGCCTCTGGCCATCTGGTGAAACGGTCAATGACGGTAAGACAGTATTTGAAACCTTCCGAGGTAGGAAGTGGACCAACCAAGTCAATATGAAAGGTGGTGAATTTTACCGTTACTGGTTCGAATTTACCGGGTGGGCTTTTCACATGTCGTGAAATCTTGACCTTTGCACAAGATGTGCATTCTCTGCACCATCTGTGGGAATCCTTGTTGATGGATGGCCAGATGAACTTTTGTGTTAAAAGTTTAGTTGTAGCTTTAGCACCGGGATGAGCCGTACAATGTACCACATCGAAAATCTTCTTACGCAACATCGCGGGTATGTAAGGTCGCAAGATTGCTTGAGAAGCGTCACACCACCGCTGCTGAGAGGAATTTTCGATGTTAATAGGTAACATCTTCAGGCTTGTTAATTGTTTAACGGCGATAAGTTCTTCATCGGTCAATTGAGCATCCGCTATCTGACCATAATCCATCGTTGGTGGAATGACGAGCTCGTCGATGCGTGACAATGCGTCAGCGACTACATTGTCGACACCAGATATGTGTCGGATGTCGGTGGTAAACTGACCGATGAGATCTAAATGTCTGAGTTGACGTGGAGAAGCTTTTTCAGAGTTTTGTCTGAAAGCAAAAATGAGTGGTTTGTGATCTGTGAAAAGTATAAAAGTTCTGCCTTCCAGCATGAACTTGAAATGCTTAATGGCGATATAAGCAGCCAAAAGCTCACGATCATATGCACTATACTTTCGCTGTGCTGAAGAAAGTTTCCGAGAAAAGAAGGCCAACGGTTGAAAGACATCTGAAACTTTTTGTAGTAACACAGCCCCGATGGCTGTGTCCGAAGCATCAACCACAAGCGAAAGTGCCGCAGTGGAAGAAGGAAAAGCTAAGACGGTTGCTAATGCTAACTGCTTTTTACAGCAGTCGAAGGCTTCCAATGACTCTGGAGTCCATTGAAGAACTGTTTTGTCACGTTTCTTCTTGCTACCTTCAGCGAATTTATCTAAGATCAACTGAGAAGTGGCAGCATGAGGAATGAATCTTCGGTAGAAGTTTATCATACCGAGGAAACGTCTCATTTCATGAACTGTAGTCGGTTGAGGATATGTAGTTATTGCATCAACTTTTAAAGCAATTGGGCGCATACCATTCGAGTCAATGGTATGACCCAAGAAATCAACCTGAGTCTTCACAAAATTGCATTTCGCGAAATTAATCACTAAACCATGGTTTTCAAGTCTTTGAAAAAGGGTATCAAGGTGAACGAAATACTCTTCTTCTAATCTTGAAATGATCAAGATGTCGTCAATGTAGACGAAACAAAAATCTAGATCCCTCAAAACCGAAAAAATAAACCTTTGGAAGATTTGAGCAGCATTGCGCAATCCAAAAGTCATTCGCACGAACTCGTACAAGCCGAATGGTGTTGTAATTGCCGTTTTTGGAAAGTCGTCATCGTTCAGAGGTATCTGATGATAGGCACGTTCCAAATCGACTGTGGAAAAAATGGTGCAGCCATCGAGTTGTTGGGCAAAGTCCTGAATGTGCGGGATTGGATATTTGTCCGGTACCGTTTGCGCGTTTATCGCCCGATAATCACCGCATGGTCTCCAGCTTCCATTCTTTTTACGGACCATGTGAAGTGGAGATGCCCAAGGACTGTCCGACGGCCTACAAAAGCCACGATCCACCATTTTACCGAATTCCGACTTCGCAACCGAGAGGCGAGTGGGCGAAAGACGTCGATGTTTGGCAAATGTTGGTTGACCTTCCGTAACAATGAAGTGACGGATCGTGTGCATCTTACGCGTTGTGTTTGTTGAGTAGTGTTGCAAACCCGAGGGTTCTCGTGTAGTGTTGCAAGAACAGACAATGCTGCAGAAGGTCCTTTCAAGACTTGACTAATGGTTGAGCTGATGTTTGAAATCGGGTCGATCAAACATTTGTGTTTGAGGTCGACTATCAATCCAAAATTATGGAGAAAGTCGGCTCCTAATATAGGCCGATCGACATCAGCAACGATAAAATTCCACTCAAAATCGCGTCGTTGTTTGAGAGAAACTTTTATTGATTGGTAACCATAAGTCCGAATCTTGGTGCAGTTCGCTGCAGTCAGGACCGAGTTTGGATTCGAGGATCGGGTATCAATAGATCGCTTTGGGATCACCGAGACGTCCGCGCCGGTGTCTACTAAAAAACGTAGACCGGTTTTTGAGTCCAAGATGATAAGGCGACTTGAGGGTGGACTAGTGAGTTCCGCTGTTATGGACGCCGCCGCAAATTGGGCATCCATGACCTTAAACCATGCGGCAGGGTTTGCCGTCCAAAAGGACAACTTAAGGATGGAAACTGCTGCCACATTCGCGAGGGGATTCGTCGACGTGCCGGCATCGAGTCGGAGATTATTGAATGCTTCGCTGTCCAGAGCCTGCGAAGCTGCGCTGTCCTCAACGTTGGACATAACGCTCTTAACAATTAAAATTTACGAGCAAAATAGATAAATAAAATTCACCGCTTACCAAAAAGCAAAAGAATCGACACAAATAAATTGTAACAATTTTTAAACTGCGATTGATACTGCTGTTTTCGTTCCTGTTGTCTTCGTAGTATAGACTGCTAATGTCGCTGCTGTTGTCGATGCTGTTGTCGCTGCTGCTGTAGTCGCTGCTGCTGTAGTCGCTGCTGTTGTTATTGATGTTGTTGACGTCTCTGCGGTGAGAGAATTGCAAGCCGGGCAACTTGTATCCAGTTATCGTCTCTGCGGTGGAAGAATTGCAAGCCGGGCAATTGTAATTGGAACTGCGTGTTGCATTTGTCAGGGTCACCATTTGTAAGGGTTTTAGGTTCTTACAATAATAATTCACGTAATGGTTTTAAATAAGATTAATTATTATTTATTAATTTCTTTATACATCACTTAGATTAATTATTATTTATTAAATTCAATTTACATTACTTTGTAAATATTCTATTATTTATTATAAAACACTAAGTTATATTTATTTATCGTAGGTTAATTAAATTTCTTTAAACGTGATTAAGAGTTAGTTATTCTTTCCGGTGTCAGTGGAGTGAAACTCCAACACGGAGTCCCCGACTGTGGACTAACCGCCATCCCTGAGGATATGACAAATTTGGAAAGAAACTTCACTGGAGAAGCCAGTTCATCATAAGATTGTGTTGGACTAGGTCCGAAGGAGCTGTTTCGTCATCGGAGGGCATAGACTCTTCAGAAGGTGTATTCTTGCCTACTAACCGAAACACCTTGACAGCTGGTGGGATTGCTGAGGTAAATTCTATATAGCCACATCCCATTCCAAATTTATTACCGAGAAGAATTTAATGGTCAAGAAAGGCGTCCTCTACCTTAGACTAAAGGCGTGTACTTTGAGAAGCTTTACTCTTGATTTCGGCTATTCTCTGGTTGTAACCCTGGATATGGTCAGCGTTTTTATGGCTGTGAAATTTACAAATGGTTGTAACCTTGGATCTGATCTACGAAGAACAAATCCGGTCCGTCGCAACTTATTTTTTTAACCAATATTTGTTGTTATTAGATTTTTCGTGGTAAGCTACCAAAGAAGCTATTATGATTAAGAGTTAGTTATTCTTTCCGGTGTCAGTGGAGTGAAACTCCAACACGGAGTCCCCGACTGTGGACTAACCGCCATCCCTGAGGATATGACAAATTTGGAAAGAAACTTCACTGGAGAAGCCAGTTCATCATAAGATTGTGTTGGACTAGGTCCGAAGGAGCTGTTTCGTCATCGGAGGGCATAGACTCTTCAGAAGGTGTATTCTTGCCTACTAACCGAAACACCTTGACAGCTGGTGGGATTGCTGAGGTAAATTCTATATAGCCACATCCCATTCCAAATTTATTACCGAGAAGAATTTAATGGTCAAGAAAGGCGTCCTCTACCTTAGACTAAAGGCGTGTACTTTGAGAAGCTTTACTCTTGATTTCGGCTATTCTCTGGTTGTAACCCTGGATATGGTCAGCGTTTTTATGGCTGTGAAATTTACAAATGGTTGTAACCTTGGATCTGATCTACGAAGAACAAATCCGGTCCGTCGCAACTTATTTTTTTAACCAATATTTGTTGTTATTAGATTTTTCGTGGTAAGCTACCAAAGAAGCTATTATGATTAAGAGTTAGTTATTCTTTCCGGTGTCAGTGGAGTGAAACTCCAACACGGAGTCCCCGACTGTGGACTAACGTATTTTATAAACGGACTTTTGGTTTCAGGTTTTTTACTAAAACTGAATTTTCTAAAACAAAATTTTATTTTTTTGACTTCAACCGAGTACTTGATTTTATTATTTTACTAAAATCAAGCACTCGGCTGTGATGTGTGAAATGTTTAGCAAAGTGTTGCCCACTTGTTGCCAAACACACCACACCGTATTTAAATATATGTTGGGTAATTCATTTTGTTTATTTTGGATTATTATGCAATTTATTTGAGCGTAAATTCGATATTGCGCGACTTATTTTAGCATAATTAAATTTTATTTAATGGAGTTCATATAGCGTATTTATATATATATTATGGGTAATTCATTTTGTTTATTTAAATTTTTCAAAGTGCTTCCAATTCATTTTGTCCTTCCCTCTGTCTACCCGTATAAGAAAATGTTATTTCTTTTTTTGTATTCACACGCTACATTCGTTCATTCACGTTATCTCATTCGTTCGAAGCGGATTGGTTAACGCGTTACGTTTCGCGGGACACTTAAAGTACCTGTAGTGCTATTTTCAATTAAAAAAAACACTGATGAATCGAGCTGAAACTCTTGGATGACGATTTGGTGACATTCCTTATCGCTGAGTAAATAGTGTATTACACCAATATAAAATTTCTTTTGAGCTTGAATACCCATTGATCGGGGAAAACAGCAGATAGAAGGCCTCACGACTGAAAGCTGTACAAATTGCGGCAACAATTACACCGTCCGCGTCGCGCGTAACTATTCGTTCCTTTCTTTGTACTTTTGACCGGTTAAAATCAGTCGTGGGTGGCACCGTATATATTCAATTTAGGGTAAAAATAAAGACCACAATCACTTGCATTGATGTACGGCGATTTGCACTTCTTTTCTAGGCGTCGTTTAACATCGCCTCCCTTTGCACCGATCATTCACTCGAATTAACGTGTGAATTAAAATTATTGAAACACAAGTTTCTTTTGTAAACTAGATATTTTTCTTATGCTTGAACTGATAGTAGCCCGAACTCGAGTATCAGATCCGCGACGTGAAATTCTCCTGATCGCTCTCACGTCACCCGTTTACACGCTTTTATAACGCAAAGATCAACGTTCTTCCGGCCAACGAACGGCGACGATCCTTGAAAACCACTCAGAAAACACAATCTAGCGCGAACGAACTTTACACCGGAATTCGTTCTTAGAAGCCGCTTCGGCGCGGTCTTCGATTCAAATTTTCGAAAAATATCGTTTTTGCTCATGCAAAATCGCTACGCCGTTACAACAAAAAATGCTATTGACCCGGCGACCGACTGGTTTTGAATTCCTCGAGACAGGTAGGTGAAACACGCGTGTCACCTGGTAAAAAAAAAGACTCGCTCGAAGTACGGTTACGAATTGTCGCGCTGCTTAATCGAACTCCAAACTGTAAGAAATCGCTCTAAAACGCGCTGACACTATTTTTTCTGGATGGACGCGAACTGTACACTCCACTCAATCATCATTCGATCCTGTTACAAGCTTCTTTTTCTTTCTCCTCAGGTATCGTTTCGCAAAACTGAATTAGACTTGGACACAAGTCGATAAAAAAACTAACCAACTGCGATTATAATCGCTCCGCGCAAGTCACATATACACCCCCACAAGAACTCTATCCAATGATATGACTCACCAAGCTGACCATAGTTAAGATAAGCTTGACAATAAAGATAAGTCCCAGACATAATAATAATAACTATATTGGACCAGATAATATTTCATTAGCTGGACCCAAAATATGCATACCAATCATTTTAAGAATAATTGCAGACGCATCCGTTAGCAAAAGATAAGGAATGTAACGGCCACAAGAATTGTTAGTGGACCGAGCCTTCTTAATAAGTAAGATAGAAAGCTAAGATTAGTCTTAATTTGGAATTCATTCAGGAATCATCTAACCAATAAAAGTCTCCCAAAAATAAAACCAACTCTTTTATTTTTGGCAACGATAGATACCAAGTATCTAACTGGCGCAATCGATCGTCTAAGGAGGGAGGAACCTTCTCAGATATAAACCAACGCACCGCGAATAAGTAAAGTGAAAAAAAAAAGTGATTTAATAAAATTAGGATCTATAGAAAGGATCCGAACTGAATTTTCAAAGAATTCGCTCCCTGTCAAAAGTGAAAATTTTGAGCAGGTATAATAATAAAGGCTTAATCAGTGCCACAAAACTGAAAATTTAATTTCGAGAGAGATACTCTAGTCTCCCTTAAAACAGTCCAAAAATAGAGGACCACATCGAAATTATAATAAAAACAAAAGTGAAAATTTAATTTCGAGAGAGATACTCTAGTCTCCCTTAAAACAGTCCAAAAATAGAGGACCACATCGAAATTTTAGTAAGGCTAAAAATATAAAGTCTCCTGGTACTTCAACCAGAAAAGTGAAAAAAAAAATATAAAAATAAAAGAGTCCTAAGCGATCAAAGCTACTACGAAGATTCAAGAAAAATCTAAATTTTCAAGAACCATGGCACCAATTGCATTCACCTTCGAGGAATTAATCAAAGAGGCAACCTATCAACATACAACGGAAACAATAAGGAAACAAACCTGCAAGGATGGCTACTAGCAGCAGCAAATATACTTAAATTTGCAGAAGTAGGACCACGAAAGGAACATATTTACTCCATAATCAAAGGGAAACTACAAGGGAAAGCAGCAGATGTCGCAATCAGACTTACAACGACAAATCTGGAGGAATTAAAAGCAGCCCTTAATCAAGCATTTGGTATAACGCAACCATACCATACTATTATAAACGAAATTCATAAAGTAAGTTTCAATAGAGTTACAAAATTTGTATATGATAAATTAAACTATTTGTTAAATAAAATTAATACTAAATACGTACAAGATGTAAACCCAATACAAGTACCTGAGTTTTGCCCACTACGGAATGAGCAACTCGTACTTAATAGATTTAAGTCATGTATTCCCGAATATAAGACATTTCTTATAGAAGCGAGAGGGTGTACCACTCTTCTAGGTGCATACATTACCTTACAATCATGTGAACAAAACCAAAAACAGTATTATACTCAAAATAGAGAGAACAATAAAAATTCAAACGATAAGAATATAAATAATTATTACAATCCAAATAACTCTGCACCAAAGCAAAACTATAATTACAATCCAAATAACTCTGCACCAAAGCAAAACTATAATTATAATCCAAATAACTCTGCACCAAAGCAAAACTATAATTACAATCCAAATAACTTTGCACCAAGGCAAAACTATAATTACAATCCAAATAATAATTATAATCCAAATAATTCTTTACAAAGACAAATAATTACCACCAACCCAACAAGGCAAAATAATTTTAACCAAAATACAAATCAGTACGGACAAAACAAAAACCCATTTTCAAACCAAATTAGTCGAAATAATGTTGAACCAATGGACATAGATCAAACTGTAAATTTTCGGGAACAAGCCTCGAAACCCGCCCTCTTCCAATAACATATTTAGAAATAGATCAAGTAAAGTTACCTATATTACTTGATACAGGGTCATCGAAATAGAGGATCTACTGACGCAAGGAATTATTAAAAAATCTAGTTCTCCGTACAATTCTCCAGTATGGATTGTGCCGAAGAAATCGGATAATTCAGGAAAAACTAAGTGGAGAATGGTAATAGACTACAGATCCCTAAATGAAGATACGATTGAAGATAAGTTCCCCATACCTAATATCGACGCACTATTCGATAAATTAGGAAAATCACAATACTTTACTACTCTGGACCTAGCAAAAGGGTTCCACCAAATAACTGTTGATAAAGCAGATCAGCACAAAACAGCATTTAGCTTGAAACAAGGACATTATGAGTTTATTCGTATGCCCTTCGGACTTAAAAATGCACCAGCAACATTTCAAAGAATGATGAACGAAGTACTCTCAGAGTATATAAATCGGATATGTGTTGTCTACCTTGACGACATATTGATCTTCGCGACCTCAATTCAAAAAATGGAAACTAATATTAAACTTATATTTAATACTCTAAGGAAACACAACCTAAAAATACAAACCGCCAAATGTAAATTTTTCTCAAAATCCACAGAATATTTAGGTCACACTTTAACGACCGAGGGTATCAAACCCAACTCAAATAAAATAACGGCAATGCAGAATATAAAAAATCCCAGTACCACTAAGCAAATAAAATCATTCATAGGAATAACTGGCTTATATAGGAAATTCATCCAGAACTACGCACACATAGCAAGCCCCCTAACTAACGCTTTAAAGAAAAAAATTGATATAAACGATCCTAAATATGTAACAGCGTTTGAAAAACTAAAAAAACTAATAACAAATTACCCGACCTTGCGATACCCAGATTTCAAAAAATCATTTTTATTAACAACTGACGCGAGCAATCAGGCAATTGGAGCGGTTCTTTCCCAAGAAGGTCACCCAATATCATTCGCAAGCAGAACATTAAATGAACACGAAAAAAATTACGCAACAATTGAAAAGGAACTATTGGCAATAGTTTGGGCAGTAACATATTTTAGACCTTACCTTTACGGTATAAAATTTAAAATTCGCACAGATCATAGACCATTAATTTGGCTCCATAATTTCAAAAAAGCGAACTCAATGATACAAAGATGGAAAATTAAATTAAATGAATATATTTACGAAATAGAATATGTACAAGGAAAAGATAAATTGATAGCGGATTTTCTAAGTAGAATCAAAAATGGAGAAATTTGTACCAATGACGTAACAGATAAAAGAATAAAAGAAGAAACTACAAACATGATGGAAATAGATGATAACTACGATATAGCAGAAAAAACAATGAAAGAAGAAATAACGAATACAATGGAAATAGACGATAATATGAGTGTAGATGCTACTATACATTCCGGGGTAGAAGATTTACACGACCACATACCGATCAAGGATATCATAGTAAATATTTACAATACTCAAATTATCATAGTAGAAAAGAAGAATAAAGAAATAGGAATAATAAATGGAAAAAGGAAAATATATATAGATAAAGAAGATATAAATAAGAAACTAATTAAAGACATACTGAGACGATATATGAAAAATAAAGGAACCATAGGAATACACACGAAATTAAATGACCATGAGTACAATAAGGTACAACAGGATGTCATAGAACTATATAAAAATAGTAAAGATTTAAAATTTATAAGATGCCCAAAAGAAGCAAAAGATATTAAAACTAAAGAAGAATGCATAACATTAATAGAGAAGATACACAAAGAAACTAATCACAGAGGAATATGGGAAAATTACGCTGAATTAAAAGATATATATTATTATAAAAAGATGACGAACCTAATAAATAAATACATCAATAATTGCGACATATGTAACATCGCAAAATACGATAGACAACCCTTAAAAATTAAATTCATGAAAAGCGAAACACCTAAAGATATTAACGAAGTAATACATATCGATGTATTTACAATTCAACAGAAATACTTTTTTACCACAATCGACAAATTTTCTAAACACCTTTATATAAAACCAATCATGGATAAGAACTCCATAACATTTATACAAACAATACGAGAAAGAAACGCCAATATGGAAAAATCAAAGAAAATAATAGCGGACAACGAATTCGATATGTTGAACATCAAAGATTTTTGTAGAACAGAAGGAATAGAGCTACATCTTTGCACTTCAAACTCGCATACAGGAAACTCTGATATGAGCAGATGCCACAGCACATTACTGGAACATTTTAGAATACTATCTCTAACATCTGAAGAAAAGGACACAGAATCACTAATATTTTTAGCAACAGAAAAATACAATTCAACAATCCACTCAACTACACAAACTAGACCATTAGAGATCCAGTCTAGAAAAATTCCAAAAAACGAAGTATACAACAAACTAGAAGAGAAAAAAGGTAAATGGTTGAACTACCATAACAGGAAAAGAGAAGAAATCCCAAATATTAACGAAGACGAATATTTGCAGAACTACAAAGCAAAAAGGCATAAGACCGAACCAAGATTCAAGAAAATACAATTATACACAAATGAAAACAAATACGTTACGAAGAAAAATCATAAATATCATAAAATAAGCGCGAATCAACTTAGAAGACCCAAAAGATTTACACCTATAAAACTAACGAAATCGATACCAATAGAAGAGCCAATAACAAAGAAAGAAACGAAAAACAGATTACAATTAACCGAATCAGATCTAAGAACTTTAGACCCAAAGACATGGCTAAACGATAAAGTAATAGATAAATACCTACAATTAATTCAAGAAAATATAGATGGAATACATTGTTTTAGCGTTTACTTTATACAAACACTAAAAAATAGAGGATACGAAGGTATAAAAATTAGACAAAGAAATGTAATATTTCCGAAAAAGACAAAATATTTTTCCCAATTAACGAAAATGGAAATCACTGGACGTTAATATATTATGATGTAAATACAAAGACATTACATTACATCAACCCCATGAACGAGAAAAACTACATAGATACAGAACTAATAAAAAGTTATCTAGAAACAGAACACAAGTACCAATTGAAAACGGAATTAAAACTAAAACCTACCAAATATATAGAAGAAAACCCAAAACAAAACAATTCATACGACTGTGGAGTATACACATGTATTACAGCAAAATTACTAGCTCTAAACCAAAAATTAGATCCAACTCATTATACAAATGCTAGACAGACAGTACTTAATGAGATATCTACAGACTATATTAAAACGACATAGACTTAACGAGTGAAACATTTTTTTTTTTCACAGACAAGGACGAGAACGACTAAACTGACAACACTAATATTTCTAATAATATTAAACATACAACTGACAAATTCAATAATGACAATAGAAAACATTAATAACCAAGCAGGTTACGCAGAAATTCAAACCACATCAGTACAGTTAGTAAGAACTAGACAAAAGATTTTACATATAATAAATATCAAAATACTACGAGAAGTAATAATTTTAAGATAATACAAAATAAAGACAATGAAATATCCATAAGAACAGAATTAAATATAATTAAACATAAGATGAATACATTAATACAACATAGGCATAGGAGATCATTATTTCCAGTATTAGGAATAGGATTTAACTGGTTATTTGGAACCATGGACGAAATTGATAAAGCAGAAATCCAAGAATTTATAAGAGTTTCAAATATAAACCAACATAATGTTATAAACAATTTAAACAAACAAGTAACTATCAATGATAGTTTCAACAAAATCCTATATCTATTAAAAGAAGAGATTCAGGAAAACAGAGGCAAAATAATAGATTTATTACAATATTCAGCAACACAATTGAAGTATTTGAGAAGCGAAATTATTTATATTAAATTAATGATTCAATTAAAATCAATAGAAAACCACTTGGAACTAATTCAAAACAGCATATCAGTAGCAAGAAATGGAATAACTTTAGCAAGTATTTTAAGAAACGATAATGAACAAATAATACTAGCTATAAGCATACCAATCATGATAGACCAATGTAAAACATCAATAATTGTACCCTTACCTAATACGGATCACATAGAATTAAACACAGATCAATTTAAGATATGTAAATTAGAAAATAAGTCATATGTAATCACATCGGAAACGAATGTAAACCAATTAAAAACATTTAAAATTTGTGAAGAAAAATGCGATGGAAGATTTAATAATCAAACCACAATCAAAGAAATCGAAAACGGTTTAGTACTAATAACTAATGCACGAAAACTACCAATTTCATCTAATTGTAACAACAGGGAAACTTACCTCGATGGGCATAATACAATAAATTTTAATAATTGCACAATTAAAATAAACTCAGTAGAATTCACAAATAAATTTGAAACATTTACAGAAAAATTTTCAATCTATTTGGATAAGGAAATAAAATATAATAAAAACATTACATTTCATGACATCATAAAGGGAAACTACAAGGGAAAGCAGCAGATGTCGCAATCAGACTTACAACGACAAATCTGGAGGAATTAAAAGCAGCCCTTAATCAAGCATTTGGTATAACGCAACCATACCATACTATTATAAACGAAATTCATAAAGTAAGTTTCAATAGAGTTACAAAATTTGTATATGATAAATTAAACTATTTGTTAAATAAAATTAATACTAAATACGTACAAGATGTAAACCCAATACAAGTACCTGAGTTTTGCCCACTACGGAATGAGCAACTCGTACTTAATAGATTTAAGTCATGTATTCCCGAATATAAGACATTTCTTATAGAAGCGAGAGGGTGTACCACTCTTCTAGGTGCATACATTACCTTACAATCATGTGAACAAAACCAAAAACAGTATTATACTCAAAATAGAGAGAACAATAAAAATTCAAACGATAAGAATATAAATAATTATTACAATCCAAATAACTCTGCACCAAAGCAAAACTATAATTACAATCCAAATAACTCTGCACCAAAGCAAAACTATAATTATAATCCAAATAACTCTGCACCAAAGCAAAACTATAATTACAATCCAAATAACTTTGCACCAAGGCAAAACTATAATTACAATCCAAATAATAATTATAATCCAAATAATTCTTTACAAAGACAAATAATTACCACCAACCCAACAAGGCAAAATAATTTTAACCAAAATACAAATCAGTACGGACAAAACAAAAACCCATTTTCAAACCAAATTAGTCGAAATAATGTTGAACCAATGGACATAGATCAAACTGTAAATTTTCGGGAACAAGCCTCGAAACCCGCCCTCTTCCAATAACATATTTAGAAATAGATCAAGTAAAGTTACCTATATTACTTGATACAGGGTCATCGAAATAGAGGATCTACTGACGCAAGGAATTATTAAAAAATCTAGTTCTCCGTACAATTCTCCAGTATGGATTGTGCCGAAGAAATCGGATAATTCAGGAAAAACTAAGTGGAGAATGGTAATAGACTACAGATCCCTAAATGAAGATACGATTGAAGATAAGTTCCCCATACCTAATATCGACGCACTATTCGATAAATTAGGAAAATCACAATACTTTACTACTCTGGACCTAGCAAAAGGGTTCCACCAAATAACTGTTGATAAAGCAGATCAGCACAAAACAGCATTTAGCTTGAAACAAGGACATTATGAGTTTATTCGTATGCCCTTCGGACTTAAAAATGCACCAGCAACATTTCAAAGAATGATGAACGAAGTACTCTCAGAGTATATAAATCGGATATGTGTTGTCTACCTTGACGACATATTGATCTTCGCGACCTCAATTCAAAAAATGGAAACTAATATTAAACTTATATTTAATACTCTAAGGAAACACAACCTAAAAATACAAACCGCCAAATGTAAATTTTTCTCAAAATCCACAGAATATTTAGGTCACACTTTAACGACCGAGGGTATCAAACCCAACTCAAATAAAATAACGGCAATGCAGAATATAAAAAATCCCAGTACCACTAAGCAAATAAAATCATTCATAGGAATAACTGGCTTATATAGGAAATTCATCCAGAACTACGCACACATAGCAAGCCCCCTAACTAACGCTTTAAAGAAAAAAATTGATATAAACGATCCTAAATATGTAACAGCGTTTGAAAAACTAAAAAAACTAATAACAAATTACCCGACCTTGCGATACCCAGATTTCAAAAAATCATTTTTATTAACAACTGACGCGAGCAATCAGGCAATTGGAGCGGTTCTTTCCCAAGAAGGTCACCCAATATCATTCGCAAGCAGAACATTAAATGAACACGAAAAAAATTACGCAACAATTGAAAAGGAACTATTGGCAATAGTTTGGGCAGTAACATATTTTAGACCTTACCTTTACGGTATAAAATTTAAAATTCGCACAGATCATAGACCATTAATTTGGCTCCATAATTTCAAAAAAGCGAACTCAATGATACAAAGATGGAAAATTAAATTAAATGAATATATTTACGAAATAGAATATGTACAAGGAAAAGATAAATTGATAGCGGATTTTCTAAGTAGAATCAAAAATGGAGAAATTTGTACCAATGACGTAACAGATAAAAGAATAAAAGAAGAAACTACAAACATGATGGAAATAGATGATAACTACGATATAGCAGAAAAAACAATGAAAGAAGAAATAACGAATACAATGGAAATAGACGATAATATGAGTGTAGATGCTACTATACATTCCGGGGTAGAAGATTTACACGACCACATACCGATCAAGGATATCATAGTAAATATTTACAATACTCAAATTATCATAGTAGAAAAGAAGAATAAAGAAATAGGAATAATAAATGGAAAAAGGAAAATATATATAGATAAAGAAGATATAAATAAGAAACTAATTAAAGACATACTGAGACGATATATGAAAAATAAAGGAACCATAGGAATACACACGAAATTAAATGACCATGAGTACAATAAGGTACAACAGGATGTCATAGAACTATATAAAAATAGTAAAGATTTAAAATTTATAAGATGCCCAAAAGAAGCAAAAGATATTAAAACTAAAGAAGAATGCATAACATTAATAGAGAAGATACACAAAGAAACTAATCACAGAGGAATATGGGAAAATTACGCTGAATTAAAAGATATATATTATTATAAAAAGATGACGAACCTAATAAATAAATACATCAATAATTGCGACATATGTAACATCGCAAAATACGATAGACAACCCTTAAAAATTAAATTCATGAAAAGCGAAACACCTAAAGATATTAACGAAGTAATACATATCGATGTATTTACAATTCAACAGAAATACTTTTTTACCACAATCGACAAATTTTCTAAACACCTTTATATAAAACCAATCATGGATAAGAACTCCATAACATTTATACAAACAATACGAGAAAGAAACGCCAATATGGAAAAATCAAAGAAAATAATAGCGGACAACGAATTCGATATGTTGAACATCAAAGATTTTTGTAGAACAGAAGGAATAGAGCTACATCTTTGCACTTCAAACTCGCATACAGGAAACTCTGATATGAGCAGATGCCACAGCACATTACTGGAACATTTTAGAATACTATCTCTAACATCTGAAGAAAAGGACACAGAATCACTAATATTTTTAGCAACAGAAAAATACAATTCAACAATCCACTCAACTACACAAACTAGACCATTAGAGATCCAGTCTAGAAAAATTCCAAAAAACGAAGTATACAACAAACTAGAAGAGAAAAAAGGTAAATGGTTGAACTACCATAACAGGAAAAGAGAAGAAATCCCAAATATTAACGAAGACGAATATTTGCAGAACTACAAAGCAAAAAGGCATAAGACCGAACCAAGATTCAAGAAAATACAATTATACACAAATGAAAACAAATACGTTACGAAGAAAAATCATAAATATCATAAAATAAGCGCGAATCAACTTAGAAGACCCAAAAGATTTACACCTATAAAACTAACGAAATCGATACCAATAGAAGAGCCAATAACAAAGAAAGAAACGAAAAACAGATTACAATTAACCGAATCAGATCTAAGAACTTTAGACCCAAAGACATGGCTAAACGATAAAGTAATAGATAAATACCTACAATTAATTCAAGAAAATATAGATGGAATACATTGTTTTAGCGTTTACTTTATACAAACACTAAAAAATAGAGGATACGAAGGTATAAAAATTAGACAAAGAAATGTAATATTTCCGAAAAAGACAAAATATTTTTCCCAATTAACGAAAATGGAAATCACTGGACGTTAATATATTATGATGTAAATACAAAGACATTACATTACATCAACCCCATGAACGAGAAAAACTACATAGATACAGAACTAATAAAAAGTTATCTAGAAACAGAACACAAGTACCAATTGAAAACGGAATTAAAACTAAAACCTACCAAATATATAGAAGAAAACCCAAAACAAAACAATTCATACGACTGTGGAGTATACACATGTATTACAGCAAAATTACTAGCTCTAAACCAAAAATTAGATCCAACTCATTATACAAATGCTAGACAGACAGTACTTAATGAGATATCTACAGACTATATTAAAACGACATAGACTTAACGAGTGAAACATTTTTTTTTTTCACAGACAAGGACGAGAACGACTAAACTGACAACACTAATATTTCTAATAATATTAAACATACAACTGACAAATTCAATAATGACAATAGAAAACATTAATAACCAAGCAGGTTACGCAGAAATTCAAACCACATCAGTACAGTTAGTAAGAACTAGACAAAAGATTTTACATATAATAAATATCAAAATACTACGAGAAGTAATAATTTTAAGATAATACAAAATAAAGACAATGAAATATCCATAAGAACAGAATTAAATATAATTAAACATAAGATGAATACATTAATACAACATAGGCATAGGAGATCATTATTTCCAGTATTAGGAATAGGATTTAACTGGTTATTTGGAACCATGGACGAAATTGATAAAGCAGAAATCCAAGAATTTATAAGAGTTTCAAATATAAACCAACATAATGTTATAAACAATTTAAACAAACAAGTAACTATCAATGATAGTTTCAACAAAATCCTATATCTATTAAAAGAAGAGATTCAGGAAAACAGAGGCAAAATAATAGATTTATTACAATATTCAGCAACACAATTGAAGTATTTGAGAAGCGAAATTATTTATATTAAATTAATGATTCAATTAAAATCAATAGAAAACCACTTGGAACTAATTCAAAACAGCATATCAGTAGCAAGAAATGGAATAACTTTAGCAAGTATTTTAAGAAACGATAATGAACAAATAATACTAGCTATAAGCATACCAATCATGATAGACCAATGTAAAACATCAATAATTGTACCCTTACCTAATACGGATCACATAGAATTAAACACAGATCAATTTAAGATATGTAAATTAGAAAATAAGTCATATGTAATCACATCGGAAACGAATGTAAACCAATTAAAAACATTTAAAATTTGTGAAGAAAAATGCGATGGAAGATTTAATAATCAAACCACAATCAAAGAAATCGAAAACGGTTTAGTACTAATAACTAATGCACGAAAACTACCAATTTCATCTAATTGTAACAACAGGGAAACTTACCTCGATGGGCATAATACAATAAATTTTAATAATTGCACAATTAAAATAAACTCAGTAGAATTCACAAATAAATTTGAAACATTTACAGAAAAATTTTCAATCTATTTGGATAAGGAAATAAAATATAATAAAAACATTACATTTCATGACATCATAATTGAACATAGAGACAATATTGAAAAAATTCAAGAAATACATGCAAAAAAAATATTTCACATAACAGCTGGCATATCGAGTTCAATTCTAATTATTGCAATAACTGTTTTGTAATAATAATACTCATTATAATAAAGGAAAGAAAAAATATAAGAATAAATATTGAAAATGTAAAGCTCGAGGACGACCTTAAACTTAAGGAGGGAGGAGTCACATATACACCCCCACAAGAACTCTATCCAATGATATGACTCACCAAGCTGACCATAGTTAAGATAAGCTTGACAATAAAGATAAGTCCCAGACATAATAATAATAACTATATTGGACCAGATAATATTTCATTAGCTGGACCCAAAATATGCATACCAATCATTTTAAGAATAATTGCAGACGCATCCGTCAGCAAAAGATAAGGAATGTGACGGCCACAAGAATTGTTAGTGGACCGACCCTCTTAATAAGTAAGAAAGCTAAGATTAGTCTTAATTTGGAATTCATTCAGGAATCATCTAACCAATAAAAGTCTCCCAAAAATTTATTTTTGGCAACGATAGATACCAAGTATCTTACTCGCACACAGGCTTTTTTTCAATTATTTAGCTACGACGAATCGTAACTGTTTGGGTATATGCATCGGCACTTACCAATTTAAATTCAACTCAATTTGAGTCAAAGGCACTTTTTATAACCGTGTCATCCGGGTGATTTGCGATTCGAAAGTCGCGGCTCAACCCGTTCGCGACCGCAGCTTTCAAGGCACTTCTCACGGTGGTGGCAAAAGGAAACAATTGTTGCGCGACCAACGAATGCCAAAAATGGTCAAAAAAACAAAGGACCGAATCGAAAGTACCGCGACGATGTACACTTCCAAGGTGATAACACACAATCTCTGTCTAGAGAAATGATCTGCTCTCTCGAATTTTCGCTTTCATTCCAGCACAATCCATTTGGAGGAATTGCACGTTTGAACTGGCTTTCAAAGAAAACGCGAATTTTCGAAGTAACTTCGTTCCAATTTCAGAATTTTACTCGGAAGCCAGGAGCACGAAAAAAAAAACATCTATAATCGCGACCATCGAACAAGACTTCCAAAAAAACCCTGTCCACGGATCAGATCACGCGACTTTCCGACATTTCCAATTTTTCGTCTCCTCTCAAAAAAACCGGGCCATTGTTTTAACTTGTGTCCGTACGCACACCAACAAAAAAAATTTCAATTCGATTTCGATTCTTGCCCGTTACCAAAAATGAACAGGGAAATTTCGAGAATATTAATCCATCCCGGGCCAGTACAAAAATCGCAAGACTCGCTCTAGCGTTTTGGCATAACCACCAAGGACCTTGGTGTCTGCCTCATGCGCCTGAGCAATCGCAGCTGACGTTAGACTTGATGGAATCTATAATTTCCAGGCCCTGTCTTCAGCAATCGGGTCACCGTTGTGAGGCTCCGGTCATTTATACACGAGACCGTCCCTCACGCATACGTCGGGAAGCCGATCGGCATTCGCATCGACAGTGGACACTAATTCTTTATATTCAGTGCCAGAGAATTCTGGAGAATCCATGTCCACTATCGGTGCCACGTCAATCAGCGCGTTTAATCCCTCTTCGTACACACGAGAGAGAGCGTCCGGTACAACATTCAGACTTCCTCGTCGATGCTCGATTGTGAAGTCGTAACCCTGAAGTTTCAGACTCCACCTTGCCAACCGTCCTTGTAGGTCTTTCTGCGACATGAGCCATTTGAGACTTGCGTGATGACTTTTAACGCAGTCCCTTCTACATTGGCTCGAAAAAATTTTCACGCTCAGCACAGCTGCATAACACTCGAGTTCGGTTACGCTGTAGTTGCATTGAGCGGAAGTGAGCTTCTGTAACATTTACGCTACCGGAGATTCCGATCCGTCGTCGTTTTCCTGAAAGAGAACGCTACCCACACCTGACTTACTGGCACCGCATTGAATTACGAAAGGCCTCTTAAAATCTGGATTGATTAGTAAGGGGGCTTTCGTCAACAGGTCTTTCACTAGTAGGAAGGAAGCTTGTGCCTCTGTAGTCCAAGCAAACTGGTTGGACTTCTTTAGAGTGTCTGAGATTGGTGATACGGTAGCAGCAAAGTTGGGAACGAATCGTCGATACCAGCCTGCCACGCCAAGGAAGCGTCGACCTTGACGTGAGGACTTAGGCGAAAGGTAATCGACGATGGCTGAAACTTTGTTGGGATCAGTTTTCAAGCCTCCTTCTCCAACGATGTATCCGAGATATTTCACATCTCTCAGACACAACTTGCTCTTGTTGACGTTGATTGTTAGGCCAGCCTTTCGCAAACAATCTGCGACTTCAGCCAATAACGTCAAATGTGAGTAGAACTCTTCGAAAATCAACAGCAGATCGTCCAAATATACGAACACCTGCTCCTTCAGCTCGGGTGGGATGACCTTGTCCATCAAACGACACATCCTTTGCGGCGCGTTGCATAACCCAAAAGGCATGATAGTGTAGTGGTATAGAGGCCGGCCAGGAATGGTAAACGCAGTGTACTCCCTGGATTTGTTCTCGAGAGGAATCTGCCAAAAGGCGCCTTTGGGGTCCAGGCTGGTAATAAAATTGGCTCGCGGCAAACGACTTAAGATACCGTCAGTGTGTGGTAATAGATAAGCATCCTTCTTCGTCACACTATTGACTTTCCGCGAGTCCAAACATAACCTGACCTTGCCTGGCTTCCTCACGAGAACCACAGGTGAGCTCCATGCACTCTGGCTGGTCTCTATAACGCCAAGTGGTCTCATGCGATCGATCTCGTCATATAAGAGTTTTTGGATCGCAGGAGACACGGGATAGTGACGCTGTTTGATGGGACTTGCATCACCAACGTCTATACTATGCTGCTCGACGGCTATACTATGTTGCTTGACGTTGGTCACACCGAGTCCGTATACTTCGTATGATGGAAATTTGGACTTTGTCATTTCCAACCTATTTACATCTGTGGGCGTTAAATGGTGGGCATCCGAAGCTATCAGTTGCGATGCAGTATCAAGAGTATCGACCGCGCTGATGATGCTAGGAGCTAGCTGCTAGCTCGGCACGATGTATAGGGTAATGGGTTTGGTAATACTACGTAAAGTAATATCTGTAACTACCGTGCCCAAAACTTTCTGTGCCGCACCATAAGCGGTCTTCACCTCTTGACAGACCGGTCGATACTTCACCTGTGCATCTTGGAGGCGTTGTAGGGAGTTTGCCCCCAGGCAACTGATGCTCGCCCCACTATCGAGAGTGGGAATATCGTCTTGGATTTTGATCTGCGATAAGTTCATCTTCAGGCCGGGAAACATCCGGCTCCATCTTATCGCTTTCTCGTTTTAAAACTATGACGTGAGGAGTATTTACTGTCGAGAAATTGGGTTGGGATTATTTTAAAAGCTAAAAGGATGGGAATTAGGTTCAGAAAATGTTGCAGGTAGGGTTTTCAAATTTGGAGGGGTATTTGTAGGGGTTGAAAAATTGGTTGAAATTTGATTATTTGGGAGTTCTAGATGAAGTGTCGAGTGAATCTTCCAACTGCTGTCGGGATGCAGTGTTCGGACGGGAGGGACCCGCTGTCCTTCCGTCCCTTCGGCCGTTTCCCGCCTTGCAATGGATTCAGTTGGGCTTTAGAACGTCAGCCCGCCCACATCCAAAGCAGAAAATGCCTTTTGCTAGTTAGGCCCGTGTCAAACGCGATCGCTGGCCGAAGCGGCCGCCTCGACCCGCTGAACTGCCCTTCCGGCACGCGAGCCTCCATCTGCTGCCGAATAGTGGGCCCCCATTGGTTCTTGCGACGCCCGCTTCTCTCTGAAAACCGTCCTTATCAATTCCACCAGTTGATCTACTCCCGATTCAGTGCGTACCAAGGGTTGATTCGTGCGCGCTGGCGCCGGATTTACCGCAGCCGGAATACCTGCGTCATGTACATCGGACCAACGTGGCCGTTTGCCTATTACCTTTTCTGGCGATTGCAGGATTGGAATCGCGAGCTGGTCCACCTTGACCAATCGAACCGTCAGGGGCGTAAAAGACACCACCGCCGACTGTCTCTAGCGTAAAATCTGAATTTAAACGCCTTGCTGAAATTCCGCCGGCCGCCGACTTGGTCCTGCTGCGTGTCACGGCTCATGTTCTAGCTGTGGCGCCCTCCACGCCCCTAACCGACCAATAGTCTTGCGGTTCGAGTGCTTGGCGACAATTGGGACAATTTTTGTGGCGCAATACCCATTCTTCCACACAATTTAGATGAAAGGTGTGCCCACATTTTGTTCGCGCTTCGTTTTCGCCCCCCACGATCTCTTGGCACATCGTGCATATTTCTTTATTTCGCCTCAACGGCGACCTGGTGAATTAAGTGAGTGAACAGACGAAAATTTAGTTCAACGATGAATAATATCTGAGCGACGAAAATTTACCAAATTTGAGTGATGAATCGATAAATGAATGCCTCAATGAGTGAACGATTGACTAAATGAACCGTGAATGAATTATTGAGTGAATCGGATAGTATGATTGAATGCGACTGATTGAGTGTGTAATTTAGTGTAAGCGGATGAAATTTTTTTTTTTATTTAAATGAATGAATTTTTTTTTTTTTACATTTTTAAGAATAAACGACTAAGTGAATGCGTGGTTAAATGATTGAGTAAATGGACTATTGTACGAATGACTTCTTCAATGTATAACCAAATGATTGTGTGAATGTTGAATAATTGTAAATGCTCAGGACGATGCAACAGAAAAGTGGCAACTTGTTGCGAATGAATTTGAGAATAAGTGGAATTTCCCAAATTGCATTGGTGCCTTGGATGGGAAACACTGTGTTGTCAAGGTATGGCGTACGTTATATTAAGTAGTATAATATTAATATTTATAGTCCTGTTCTTAATTTCGATAGGCGTTTGGAAATACCGGCTCCAGCTGCTACAATTATAAGAACGCACACAGTATAGTGTTGATGGCACTATGTGACGCAAACTACAATTTTTTAGTTGTAGACATCGGTGCATCTGGAAGATTTAGCGACAGCGGCATCTTCAAAAATACAACTTTCGGAAAAGCTTTGACCGAACAACCTGACCAGCTACAGCTACCCAGTGATAGTTATCTGCCGAACACTCAGATATTAAGCCCTTATGTCGTGGTAGCAGATGAGGCGCTTCCACTAACGGAACATATAATGCGACCTTTTCCTGGCAGGAGCTCTACAACCGGATTACCACGTGAGGAGCTCATTTTCAATTATCGGCTTTCCAGAGCGCGCAGAGTGGTAGAAAATGGGTTCGGCATTCTTTCAGCGAAATGGAGAATCTATCGACGTCCAATTGTGGCAAAGCGAACCAGTTTCGTTCGCTTTATAAAAGCAACAGTTGTCTTGCATAATTGGATTAAAATGAATGTCGCATCATTCTGTCCAGCTGGATACGCAGACCACGAAGGTGATAACGGTGAATTAATTGAAGGGCAATGGCGACGAGAAGTCGAAGTTGGAGGAGCTCTTGCAGATATTGGGAACTTGAGCAGCAACAATTCGTCCAAAAACGCCATTTCAATAAGGAATAACCTTAAACATTTTTTTTCTGCGATTAACCCAACAAATTGGCAAGATGATCGCTTATTTTAAGATTAAATTATGTGTGTCCATATTATTCAGATGATAAAAGTAGCAATAAAAACTTTTCATATAAATTAAATATATTTTTATGGTTAGATCGATACTTCATGGTTTTGACTTTATTTCAGAAGCACATTACTGTTGAAGTAGGAAAAAATGGTAGTTAGGCATTGGAAGGATTAATTCTGCAGTGGCAATTGGTGTTTGCCGTTTAGTTGGAGAAGCCGGTATTGCTGAAAACTACAATTTTTTTTTTCAAATTATTTATTTATATTACTGAATTCTTGATAAGAAAACTATTCCAATTTTTATATTTATACTGTTTATATACTAGCTTTCCCTGACAAAATCTTTCACTTTATTAGAAAACTTTGTTTACAGCATCGAAGTCATGCCTGTTTCATACAACAATGTTGTAATTTTTATAAATTCTGAAGTCCTTTAAATGAAACTTGTTGAAGTTGAAATAAATAAATATTAAAAGAAGTACAGAACAAAATATTTATTTCTTTGAAAAATTCATATCAACATAATAACAAAATAAAAAATTCATATCTTAAACATAATAAAAAAAAAAAATATCACATAATTCACACAAAATTCAACTTAAGTAAAAATAATTAAGTAAATCTTTTAATGAGCAGCTAATCCTGATATTTGGCGTTGTGGAGAATTACCGAAAATTCCATCTTCACACGCCTTTGTTCTGCCGCGCTCATTTTTTTCAGATTCCCGGCAAGAGACATACAGTATGCCTCGATTGCATCCAAGGGCTCCACTGGGATCGGCACGTTGAGCGCATCTATAAGTTTTGTTATATCCGTATCATCTAAGAAATAAGAAAATTTTTCTGTTTATAAAATTTTTACATCAACGCATATATTTTAAAGGCACCTCAAGTACTTACTTTGTGTGGCCGTGGTCCTTTTTCGCTTTGCCGGTGGTTATTTTGTCTTCGACGTGGAGGTTTGCGAAGTCTGCTCCTCGATAATACTGCAGGATGGCTCATCCGGGAAGAGCGGGTCGACCGTGACCTTATCTAGGTGGACGATCCCGCAGCATTGTCAGGATCGAATTCAGCGAAAAATTCGCTGAGACCTGCCGTACCAACTATCGTCAGAGACGACGCCAGGACACTACGTACATTGAAATATATAATACATATTATTAAAAGTTGTAAATTAATATAAAATTTTTAATTACCCCTCACCATCCCTCAGGAATGGCTTCAAAAAATGCAAATTGGCGAACAAAGGCCAATTTTCCTTTGCCTCAGCGGCGCTCCCACTTTTTCCGCTTCGCCTTTGAAGACGGCTATATCTTTCCCGGAGCCGTTTCCACCGCACCTGACAAGCTTCGGCTTAACAAATAAATAAAATAGAAAATATTATTTTAGTCCACAAAATTTTACATTTGAACTTACCTGATATTTGTAAGACCTGAGCGACTTCACGCCATAACTTCTTTCTGTACGAATTCTATCTTGTAAAGACTTTTGCCGCTGTAGTACAAAGCCGGCCTTTTCTCCACTTCGATGACCAAATTTTCATCCACGTTCATTGTGATTTCCGGCGCACCTCCACAAACCTCCACCACGAGCACGAAAACAAAACATGGAAGCAACCTCACGCCACGAAAACAAAACTAAAATGAAATTTTACACGCACACCATTTGGAACAGTTCATTGTGTGAGTGAGTATGCATGTAAGCCTGCGTCGAAGAAAAGTTCAGAGCTGGTGGACTTTGCGACTGCACGAGCCATTCTGATTGGTCGATTTTTTGGCGGGGATAGAGGCTCGTTGCAAACGCTGAGTGTAAACGCACCATCACTGGGAAAATCTGGATCGCGATAAAATTTGCAACCAAAAAAATTGAGGGAAAATTTAGCAAACAAAAGAAAATCAAAATTAAACAGCAAAAAAATCTAGGTTAAGAATTTCGTCCGAAGACTTATCAAAGCAATTTAAGTTATAAAAAAAAATTACGTTATTTTTACCAAAAAAAATTATCTACGTTAAAAGGTACTCTAAAAGGAAGAATATGGAGATAAGGTACTTTTCAGAAATTTTGACGATACCTTCTAGCACCAAACTCACCAATGTTTCGCAAGCATGGTTCCAAACTATCTGACGACACGCCCGCTAAGTCAGGGCATGCCCAGCTCTCATTTGGGTACTCACGAACCAAAAGTGGAATGGTTCAAGAAAATACAGTCTGACCTAACTTACATCAAATCAATCCCGCATACTGACAATGTTTCCCTTTCCTATGGAACCGAGTTGGCGCCTAAAGGTTGCCAAAACGGTTCGTCAATAGGATCGTTCCACGTTGCCTCCATCCAAGATCGACAAGATGGTTTGCCGTTAAAACACAGAAAAGCTTGTACACTTAGGCTTTTGTAGCCGTTCAGGCGAAAATACTGTCGCAGAACGACGAAATTTAAGACCTTTTTGCCCACCAACTTCTTGCACGGAATTTTTCAGAGCACGCGCGTGTTGATGGGCTACGCTTTGTGCACGTAGCGTAGCTGAGGCTAGCCCCACGTTGAACGCTATTTGTTGTGTTTTGTGGCCTTGGAATAACTATTTTGACTTGAAAAAGTCCGAATTGATGGCTGAAGTCGAACGGAAGCGACACGCTTGCTGGCGGCCGGGACTAGCTACGGCAGTGTGGGGTGGTTCTTGTTCTGACTTCAGACCATTAACCCTAGGCCTGGTTAACAAAAATTTCGTATCGGCTTACTCCAGGGTATTTAAAAGTGGGACTATTTTCCAAACAGGTCGTGAAAGACCAAGAAGCGGTTTGATGGCGCAGCTCCGTGATTTGTCAGGGCGCTTAGGTGTAAGTAGCGCTCTGTTCTGCCAACCCTACCTCAGTCACGACATTCCTCAAACGAATATTTCGTCGTGACCCCTTATTGAGGTTCAGGGCGAAGGAGCTAGACGCTCGGGCTCATTTTTAAAAACCTTTAGCCTTTAAACATCTATAAAGCAATCAAAGTAAAAAAACGAGCTCGAGAAAAGAAACAATCTGAAAAACGCATCAAACACCAATATTGCAAAACAAAAGGAAATCAAATGAATAACAAAATAATAAAAAATAAAAAAAATTTGGACTCACCTCATTTATAAGTTGTTGAATCTTCCTTTTACTCCAGGATTATATGATTATTTAATTGTTATTTAATTATTCTTATTTTTTTTTTTTTTTGGTATATTTATTATGTCCCGTCCTGTCATGTCTGTCTTAAATTTATTTTCTTAATTACTATTCATTTTGTTTAGGATTAATATCTTCTTATGCAATTTTATTTTTAGCGTAAATTCGATGTAGCGCGACTTGTTTTAGCATAATTAATTTTTTATTTAATGGAGTTCATTTAGCGTATTTAAATATGTATTGGGTACTTCATTTTGTTTATTTAAATTTTTCAAAGTGCTTCCAATTCACTTTCTCCTTCCCTCTGTCTACCCGTATTACTCTTACATTTTTTTTTTTTGTATTCACACGCTACATTCGTTAATTCGCGTTTTCTTATTCGTTCGAAGCGGTTTGGTTAACGCGTTACGTTTCGCAGGACACTTAAGGTACCTGTAGTGCCATTTTCAATTAAAAAAAACACTGATGAATCGAGCTGAAACTCTTGGATGATGTCCGTTAAGTTAGCCCTGCTTTTTTCGAAAAAATTAAATTTCTCAATTGTGCTGATTTGTGCTCAATTTGTGCCGTTTGTGCTAGTAAAAAGAAATTATTTTACTTCAGTCGATGAAAAGTTACGACCATGTACTAAAAAAGCGTTAAGTTAGCCCTGCTTTTTTCTATAAAATGAAATTTCTCAATTGTGCTGATTTGTGCTCAATTTGTGCCGTTTGCGCTAGTAAAAAGAAATTATTTTACTTCAGTCGATGAAAAGTTACGACCATGTACTAAAAAAAACGTTAAGTTAGCCCTGCTTTTTTCTATAAAATGAAATTTCTCAATTGTGCTGATTTGTGCTCAATTTGTGCCGTTTGTGCTAGTAAAAAGAAATTAATTTACTTCAGTCGATGAAAAGTTACGACATGTACTAAAAAAAGCGTTAAGTTAGCCCTGCTTTTTTCGAAAAAATGTAATTTCTCAATTGTGCTGATTTGTGCTCAATTTGTGCCGTTTGTGCTAGTAAAAAGAAATTATTTCACTTTCATTGATAATTAATTATGAGCAAAATACTTAACCCCCTCTTTTTCGAAAAAATATAATTCAGAAATTGTGATCGAATTGTGTCGTATTGTGCTGTAAAAATAAATTATTTTACTTGTTAATGTTACTTAATGTTAAGTTAGCCCTGTCATTTTGGAAAAGTAGTAATTTCGCAATTGTGCCGTGCTGTACCATGAAGGTAAGAAATTATACTTTACTCAATAATTACTTATTACAAACAATTATGTTAACCCTCTCGACGTGGCTTTCCAGTGGTAAAGCTAAGATAAACTAAATAACTGAAATATGTCATACGTATCATAGTGTTACATGTAAACCAGGCAACCGCGCAACTCGATCGGTTTCGCAGAACAGAAACAGCAATATCCGTATACCTAGTGCAAAGTTGCCAATCAAAAGCGTAGTTAAAGTATAAAAGGGCAGAACAAATGGAATTATAACACCTTCTGATCGAATATTCTCGTATGCACCATAACATCGCAGAAGATTCCACATACACCACCTAATGAAGATTCAAGAACGGTCTAGACCAGGGGTCGGCAATCTGCGGCTCTTTTGGTGTCAAGACGCGGCTCTCCAGTTCCATGCGCAAATATTAATAATTATATTATTTTATTTTCAAAACTCATAAGAAAATCACCAGCAGCGCCCTAGGTTAAGTATTAGAGCAGGGCATAGCTCAAACGTGTGAGGTAACTTATGTCGGAATCCTAATTACAATTTTCGTCAATCGTTATATTATTCTTGAGTGGAATAATTCCAATAATTTATTGCCAATATAACTTATAACTATAACTTTTTAAAATCGGTTTTTGAAAATTTGTGGAATTTGTGTGAAGTGGATACCTCTAAATAAAAATCTAGAGGCGTGCTTGAAACTGAAAACAACAAGTTATGAGCCAGATTTAAGGGAGAACATCTGAGAAGAAAATTTGTTGTTTTCAAACATTTTTTTTGCTCATCTTAAAGTTTGTAGTCTTAAGAATGTTGTCTGGAAATTCCAATAATTGTGAAAATTATGGGCAATTAACTGAAATGGGCCCTTCGTGAATTCCCTATATAGAACGCCATTCAAACGCGACTATCTCGAAACACACTATTCAAAGACGGTTCCCAAAATCTTCGGAAAACGGCTGAACCGATTCCAAAATTTCATACATTATTTTGGATAGGTTTTCTCTTTCGATACGTAAGATTTTTTCTTACTTTTTTTTTTATCAACCCAGAAAGGTCGATAATTTAGCCCTGCTTTTTTCGAAAAAATGTAATTTCTCAATTGTGCTGATTTGTGCTCAATTTGTGCCGTTTGTGCTAGTAAAAAGAAATTATTTCACTTTCATTGATAATTAATTATGAGCAAAATACTTAACCCCCTCTTTTTCGAAAAAATATAATTCAGAAATTGTGATCGAATTGTGTCGTATTGTGCTGTAAAAATAAATTATTTTACTTGTTAATGTTACTTAATGTTAAGTTAGCCCTGTCATTTTGGAAAAGTAGTAATTTCGCAATTGTGCCGTGCTGTACCATGAAGGTAAGAAATTATACTTTACTCAATAATTACTTATTACAAACAATTATGTTAACCCTCTCGACGTGGCTTTCCAGTGGTAAAGCTAAGATAAACTAAATAACTGAAATATGTCATACGTATCATAGTGTTACATGTAAACCAGGCAACCGCGCAACTCGATCGGTTTCGCAGAACAGAAACAGCAATATCCGTATACCTAGTGCAAAGTTGCCAATCAAAAGCGTAGTTAAAGTATGAAAGGGCAGAACAAATGGAATTATAACACCTTCTGATCGAATATTCTCGTATGCACCATAACATCGCAGAAGATTCCACATACACCACCTAATGAAGATTCAAGAACGGTCTAGACCAGGGGTCGGCAATCTGCGGCTCTTTTGGTGTCAAGACGCGGCTCTCCAGTTCCATGCGCAAATATTAATAATTATATTATTTTATTTTCAAAACTCATAAGAAAATCACCAGCAGCGCCCTAGGTTAAGTATTAGAGCAGGGCATAGCTCAAACGTGTGAGGTAACTTATGTCGGAATCCTAATTACAATTTTCGTCAATCGTTATATTATTCTTGAGTGGAATAATTCCAATAATTTATTGCCAATATAACTTATAACTATAACTTTTTAAAATCGGTTTTTGAAAATTTGTGGAATTTGTGTGAAGTGGATACCTCTAAATAAAAATCTAGAGGCGTGCTTGAAACTGAAAACAACAAGTTATGAGCCAGATTTAAGGGAGAACATCTGAGAAGAAAATTTGTTGTTTTCAAACATTTTTTTTGCTCATCTTAAAGTTTGTAGTCTTAAGAATGTTGTCTGGAAATTCCAATAATTGTGAAAATTATGGGCAATTAACCGAAATGGGCCCTTCGTGAATTCCCTATATAGAACGCCATTCAAACGCGATTATCTCGAAACACACTATTCAAAGACGGTTCCCAAAATCTTCGGAAAACGGCTGAACCGATTCCAAAATTTCATACATTATTTTGGATAGGTTTTCTCTTTCGATACGTAAGATTTTTTCTTACTTTTTTTTTTATCAACCCAGAAAGGTCGATAATTGAGGTTAAAAACTGAAAATAAGGTCCAATCGGCCGCCATTTCATGAATTTTTTTTTTTTTTTAAAAACACCCTACGTAGCGAAGTGTATCATACTTTACATTTTCAAAATCTTTTTGAAATTTTTGTTTTAAATAAACCGACTGCCTGTAATCTTGGAAGCCGCAGGCCATGGAAGCGACGGACATTCTTTACGCCGACCACTAACAAATTTAGAGTTCGGTCCGTTTCATATTGAACGGGTCGCCGTGAGTTGCAGTGGCGCGGACGGCTGCGACACGGCGACCGTACTGTGACCGCAGTTAGCCGTGCAATATGAAACGAACCGTACCCTTCATCGCCCCACTAATAAATTTACCCACCATACAGGGAGTACGGTCGCGTACTAGTTGACTGCTAGTTGACTGTCAAAGCCCACGTAATAAAAATTACGATGTTGGCTGTAGTCTAGACCAGGGGTCGGCAACCTTTTGAGACGGAAGAGCCAAAAGTTACAATTTACAAAATTTCCCAGTTTTTAAAGAGCCACTAACATTTTATTATGGTATTTGATTAGGATTAAGCACATAAATTTGATTTTCGATTTAAAATAAATATGTAGCTTTAAATATGAAATAATATTTACCTATATAAAAACATACAAATGTTTTGTATTTGAGCTAGCTCTGTAGAATAATAAAATTAGTAATCAAAGAATATAACTATAATTATCGTCCTTTGAATGTTTGGTTAAGGGGGAACATCCGAATAGAAAGCAGAAAAAATAGGAGAATTTTAGAAATTATTATCTCAAAAATTATTTGCTCGATTTTATGCAGGTTGGTTTTATTCGGTCGGCGTAAAGAATGTCCGTCGTTCATGGCCTGCGGCTTCCAAGATTACAGGCAGTCGGTTTATTCAAAACAAAAATTTCAAAAAGATTTTGAAAATTTAAAGTATGATACACTTCGCTACGTAGGGTTTTTTTAAAAAAAAAAAAAAAAAATCATGAAATGGCGGCCGATTGGACCTTATTTTCAGTTTTTAACCTCAATTATCGACCTTTCTGGGTTGATAAAAAAAAAGTAAGAAAAAATCTTACGTATCGAAAGAGAAAACCTATCCAAAATAATGTATGAAATTTTGGAATCGGTTCAGCCGTTTTCCGAAGATTTTGGGAACCGTCTTTGAATAGTGTGTTTCGAGATAATCGCGTTTGAATGGCGTTCTATATAGGGAATTCACGAAGGGCCCATTTCGGTTAATTGCCCATAACTTTCACAATTATTGGAATTTCAATATGAAATTTCCAGACAACATTCTTAAGACTACAAACTTTAAGATGAGCAAAAAAAAATGTTTGAAAACAACAAATTTTCTACTCAGATGTTCCCCCTTAAATCTGGCTCATAACTTGTTGTTTTCAAGCACGCCTCTAGATTTTTATTTAGAGGTATCCACTTTTGCAGCGTGACGTACATACATACATACATGCTTTTCTGGACCCCCAAATTTTCTAACTTTATTACCGTTTACCCCGGTGGAGAAACCGCTTAAACCACTAACAAGAAAGGGATGTCCGGCCAAACCAGTGAAGAAGTGATCCTATTTTTAAGGGCCCATTCTGAACTTTTCCCGTACAGAATTTCGAGTTCGGGGAAGAATGTCACGCACAAACAAAAACAACGGAGGAAGAACTGAAACTCGTCACACAAATTCCACAAATTTTCAAAAACCGATTTTAAAAAGTTATAGTTATAAGTTATATTGGCAATAAATTATTGGAATTATTTCACTCAAGAATAATATAACGATTGACGAAAATTGTAATTAGGATTCCGACATAAGTTACAGTTTCAGTCGATGAAAAGTTACGAGCATGTACTAAAAAAAGCGTTAAGTTAGCCCTGCTTTTTTCTAAAAAATGATATATCTCAATTGTGCTGATTTGTGCCCAATTTGTGCCGTTTGTGCTAGTAAAAGAAATTATTTTACTTTCATTGATAATTAATTATGAGCAAAATACTAAAAATGGCGTTAAAAATTTTCAAAAACCGATTTTAAAAAGTTATTGTTATAAGTTATATTGGCAATAAATTATTGGAATTATTCCACTCAAGAATAATATAACGATTGACGAAAATTGTAATTAGGATTCCGACATAAGTTACCTCACACGTTTGAGCTATGCCCCTGCTCTAATACTTAACCTAGGGCGCTGCTGGTGATTTTCTTATGAGTTTTGAAAATAAAATAATATAATTATTAATATTTGCGCATGGAACTGGAGAGCCGCGTCTTGACACCAAAAGAGCCGCAGATTGCCGACCCCTGGTCTAGACCGTTCTTGAATCTTCATTAGGTGGTGTATGTGGAATCTTCTGCGATGTTATGGTGCATACGAGAATATTTGATCAGAAGGTGTTATAATTCCATTTGTTCCGCCCTTTTATACTTTAACTACGCTTTTGATTGGCAACTTTGCACTAGGTATACGATTATTGCTGTTTCTGTTCTGCGAAACCGATCGAGTTGCGCGGTTGCCTGGTTTACATGTAACACTATGATACGTATGACATATTTCAGTTATTTAGTTTATCTTAGCTTTACCACTGGAAAGCCACGTCGAGAGGGTTAACATAATTGTTTGTAATAAGTAATTATTGAGTAAAGTATAATTTTTTACCTTCATGGTACAGCACGGCACAATTGCGAAATTACTACTTTTCCAAAATGACAGGGCTAACTTAACATTAAGTAACATTAACAAGTAAAATAATTTATTTTTACAGCACAATACGACACAATTCGATCACAATTTCTGAATTATATTTTTTCGAAAAAGAGGGGGTTAAGTATTTTGCTCATAATTAATTATCAATGAAAGTGAAATAATTTCTTTTTACTAGCACAAACGCCACAAATTGAGCACAAATCAGCACAATTGAGAAATTACATTTTTTCGAAAAAAGCAGGGCTAACTTAACGCTTTTTTTAGTACATGTCGTAACTTTTCATCGACTGAAGTAAATTAATTTCTTTTTACTAGCACAAACGGCACAAATTGAGCACAAATCAGCACAATTGAGAAATTTCATTTTTTCGAAAAAAACAGGGCTAACTTAACGCTTTTTTTAGTACATGTCGTAACTTTTCATCGACTGAAGTAAAATAATTTCTTTTTACTAGCACAAACGGCACAAATTGAGCACAAATCAGCACAATTGAGAAATTTCATTTTATAGAAAAAAGCAGGGCTAACTTAACGCTATTTTAGTACATGGTCGTAACTTTTCATCGACTGAAGTAAAATAATTTCTTTTTACTAGCACAAACGGCACAAATTGAGCACAAATCAGCACAATTGAGAAATTTCATTTTTCGAAAAAAGCAGGGCTAACTTAACGCTATTTTTAGTACATGCTCGTAACTTTTCATCGACTGAAGTAAAATAATTTCTTTTTACTAGCACAAACGGAACAAATTTAGCACAAATCAGCACAATTGAGAAATTTCATTTTTCGAAAAAAAAGCAGGGCTAACTTAACGCTATTTTTAGTACATGCTCGTAACTTTTCATCGACTGAAGTAAAATAATTTCTTTTTACTAGCACAAACGGAACAAATTTAGCACAAATCAGCACAATTGAGAAATTTCATTTTTTAGAAAAAAGCAGGGCTAACTTAACGCCATTTTTAGTATTTTGCTCATAATTAGTTATCAATGAAAGTAAAATAATTTCTTTTACTAGCACAAACGGCACAAATTGGGCACAAATCAGCACAATTGAGATTTTTCATTTTTTAGAAAAAAGCAGGGCTAGCTTAACGCTTTTTTTAGTACATGCTCGTAACTTTTCATCGACTGAAGTAATTTAATTTCTTTTTACTAGCACAAACGGCACAAATTGAACACAAATGCGAAATTACATTTTTTCGAAAAAAGCAGGGCTAACTTAACGCTTTTTTTTAGTACATGGTCGTAACTTTTTATCGACTGAAGTAAAATAATTTCTTTTTACTAGCACAAACGGCACAAATTGAGCACAAATCAGCACAATTGAGAAATTTCATTTTTTAGAAAAAAGCAGGGCTAACTTAACGGACATTCTTGGATGACGATTTGGTGACATTTCTTATCGCCGAGTAAATAGTGTATTACACCAATACAAAATTTCTTTTAAGCTTGAATACCCATTGATCGGGGAAAACAGCAGATAGAAGGCCTCACGACTGAAAGCTGTACAAATTGCGGCAACAATTACACCGTCCGCGTCAGGCGTAACTATTCGTTCCTTCTTTGTACTTTTGACCGGTTAAAATCAGTCGTGGGTGGTACCGTATATATTCAATTTAGGGTAAAAATAAAGACCACAATCACTTGCATTGATGTACGGCGATTCGCACTTCTTTTCTAGGCGTCGTTCAACATCGACTCCCTTTGCACCGATCATTCACTCGAACTAACGTGTGAATTAAAATTATTGAGACACAAGTTTCGTACGGCGACAATCTTTGAAAACCACTCAGAAAACACAATCTAGCGCGAACGAACTTAACATCGGAATTCGTTATTAGATGCAGCTTCGGCGCGGTCTTCGATTCAAATTTTCGAAAAATATCGTTTTTGCTCATGCAAAATCGCTAGGCCGTTGCAACAAAAAACGCTATTGATCCGACGACCGACTGGTTTTGAATTCCTCGCGATAGGTAGGTGAACCACGCGTGTCACCTGGTAAAAAAAAAGACTCGCTCGAAGTACGGTTACGAATTGTCGCGCTGCTTAATCGAACTCCAAACTGTAAGAAATCGCTCTAAAACTCGCGGACATTTTTTTTTCTGGATAGACGCGAACTGTACACTCCACTCAATTATCATTCGATCCTGTTACAAACTTATTTTTCTTTCTCCTCAGGTGTCGTTTCGCAAAACTGAATTAGACTTGGACACTAGTTGATTAAAAAACTAACCAACTTCAAGCGCGCACACCCGTTTTTTTTTTTCAATTATTTAGCTACGACGAACACTTTTATAACCGTGTCATCCGGGTGATTTGCGATTCGAAAATCGCGGCTCAACCCGTTTGCGATCGCAGCTTTCAAGGCATTTCTCACGGTGGTGGCAAAAGGAAACAATTGTAGCGCGACCAACGAATGCCAAAAATGGTCAAAAAAAACAAAGGACCGAATCGAAAGTACCGCGACGATGTACACTTCCAAGGTGATAACACACAATCTCTGTCTAGAGAAATGATCTGCTCTCTCGAATTTTCGCTTTCATTCCAGCACAATCCATTTGGAGGAATTGCACGTTTGAACTGGCATTCAAGGAAAACGCGAATTTTCGAAGTAATTTCGTTCCAATTTCAGAATTTTACTCGGAAGCCTGGAGCAAAAAAAAAACAACATCTATAATCGCGACCATCGAGTAAGACTTCCAAAAAAAAACCTGCCCACAGATCAGATCACGCGACTTTCCGACCTTTTCCAATTCGTCTCCTCTCCAAAAAACCGGGCCATTGTTTTAACTTGTGTCCGTACGCACACCAACAAAAAAAATTTCAATTCGATTTCGATTCTTGCCTGTTACCAAATATGGACAGGGAAATTTCGGGAATTTTAAGTTTTACTGCGCTGTCGTTGCAACCGTATGTACTGCAGTTGTGCTCCATGTACATAAAGCTGTGTTCAATGCACATAAGACACAACCACGGAAATACGGCACCACGCAAAATGAAAGCGTCGCGCAACTTAACAACATAGGCGGTTCGCCGTTGATTTTACAGAAAGTTGCCGCATTGCAGAGTCTCGTGCGCACGACTATGTGCCGGGCAATAGGTGTTGTACCCCTCGGATCACTGCCTAAGATCTTTGGAGTATAGACTCCCACACGCTTGCCTCCTAGATCCTCCAATTCGTACCGTGAGTTGCCTAGCACACGACGAATCCTGCACTTGAGGAACTTCTTTGCCAGCTTGGCGTTATAGTTCTGCGCGGCTGTGGACAAGGAAAAATTTCTTCGGAATACCTCTTGTCCTACACGAAATTGTGTTTGAGCAGCACGCAGATTATAACGCCTGCTGCTGTCCTCATGTGCGACCCTTATTTTCGTCTGCGCCAGTTGTATCACGATAGGAATTCCCTCGCGAGGTCGAAGCTATACATTTGAATCTCCCAACGCTCGCAAATGCTTCAGCAGTTCGTAGTCCTTCCCGTGCAACATCATGTGATATCCAAACTAAACCTGATAAGGAGGAAACCCAGTGGCTTGGTGGAATGCGCTCCGAAGGGCACATCCAATTTTGCTTAGACTCTCAACCCATCGTGTTTGGTCATCAGTGATGAATGCTCGAATTCCGGGCAGGATGGACTGATTGACACGTTCCGAAGCATTCGCTTGCGGTGAGTAGCTCGGGGTGTACAGGTGTTTAACTCCGTATTTGTTCAGCATGGTGTTAAACACATTCGACCTAAATTGAGAGCCGTTATCGGAGAGGATCGTCTCAGTTGTTCCAAGCGCATGGAAGACCTGCCCCTCAAAAAGTTGGTGATATCTACAGCAGTGATCTTCCCCAAAGGATGTAACAGGGGAAATTTCGTGAAGTGATCCAAGACGATCAAGATAGCGATCTTACTCCGTTTGGTACGCGGATATGGTCCAAGCACGTCGATTTACAGGTGTTGGAATGGCTGATCCGTCTGGAACGGTTCTCCCATAGGCGCTCGTAGTGGTCTGTTCGGAGACTTTGTCTCTTTAAAAGTGTCGCACGCCAGAACGTAGGTGCGTACTTGTGTAGCCATCCCGGGTCAGTACAAAAATCGCATGACTCACTCTAGCGTTTGCGCCTTGCGATTGCTCGCAGATGACGTAAGACTTGATGGAATCCATAATTTCCAGGCCCTGTCTTCAGCAATCGGGTCACCGTTGTGAGGCTCCGCTCGTTTAAACACGAGACCGTCCCTCACGCATACGTCGGGAAGCCGATCGGCGTTCGCATCGACAGTGGACACTAATTCTTTATATTCATTGCCAGAGAATTCTGGAGAATCCATGTCCACTATCGGTGCCACGTCAATCAGCGCGTTTAATCCCTCTTCGTACACACGAGAGAGAGCGTCCGGTACAACATTCAGACTTCCTCGTCGATGCTCGATTGTGAAGTCGTAACCCTGAAGTTTCAGACTCCACCTTGCCAACCGTCCTTGTAGGTCTTTCTGCGACATGAGCCATTTGAGACTTGCGTGATCCGTGATGACTTTGAACGCAGTCCCTTCTACATAGGCTCGAAAAAATTTTCACGCTCAACACAGCTGCATAACACTCGAGTTCGGTTACGCTGTAGTTGCGTTGAGCGGAGGTGAGCTTCTGTGACATATACACCACCGGAGATTCCGATCCGTCGTCGTTTTCCTGAAAGAGAACGCTACCCACACCTGACTTACTGGCATCGCATTGAATTACGAAAGGCCTTTTAAAATCTGGATTGATTAGTAAGGGGGCTTTCGTCAACAGGTCTTTCACTAGTAGGAAGGAAGCTTGTGCCTCTGTAGTCCAAGCAAACTGGTTGGACTTCTTTAGAGTGTCTGAGATTGGATATACAGTAGCAGCAAAGTTGGGAACGAATCGTCGATACCAGCCTGCCATGCCAAGGAAGCGTCGAACTTGACGTGCGGACTTAGGCGAAGGGTAATCGACGATGGCTGAAACTTTGTTGGGATCAGTTTTCAAGCCTTATTCTTCAACGATGTATCCGAGATATTTCACCTCTCTCAGACAAAACTTGCTCTTGTTGACGTTAATTGTTAGGCCAGCTGTTTGGACTTCCCAAACATAATTTTTAAATGTTTGAATTTCCCATACCAGAAAATAAATGAGTTACAAATACTTTCAGCCCGTACTGTCCACCCAAATTCACCTCGCCGAAAATTGGTCAAGGACAACGGGAACGAAAGCCTCATCGGGCTATTTAAGCCGCGCACGACGCCGGCTCGATCGCTTTTGACAATATTTCCGTTGAGGTTCACGACCGTAGGCCGAAGTTGCGCTGCGTGAGGGAAACTCAACTGAAATTCAAAGTAGCATTCAACGCGTACATTATTTCCGTTGTAACCTCTCGAGTAGGCCGAATTTGCGCTGCTTGAGTTGTTCCAACGCGAACATTTAATTATCCGGTAAATTCCTAGTGTCGTGGTCGGTTTGACTTCGAGTTTCATGCGGACATGCCTCGTATTGGAAGTTGTATTGAATATCAATAGTATGTCATAACTTCCAATACGAGGTATGCAATTTGACTAGTACAAAGGTTGGACACCTGTGCCCGACGGTCAAGTAGAAAAGTGCGACATCGGCTATCGATCGACTAAAATTCAATTTGTGTCGATGGCCAAGAGTTGATCGATGGCCGATGTAGATCAGCAACTATCGACTCGGTGAATTTTTACGGTATAAGCGATAACTACTGATCGAGTGTTCCGAGTTTGAAGAAAGTTGAGTTTGGCTCGCGTTTTCGAGTAGATCGGGTCGTTCCTAAATTGTTAATCTAAACTGGTTCTAAATTGTAAGTCTATAGTATAGAAATATAAACTGTTCATTAAAGTATAGAAAAGGGTTGTCTTTTGTAAAGGTGAAGTGTTTAAGAGTGAGCCCCTGGGAAGGAGATACGGCCAAGGATTATTGGCCACGACAAATTGGCGCAGCCGGAAAAGGAACCCTTAAAAGGATATTTATTAAAGGTTAGTTACCCTAGATATTTCATAGCACTATGTAAAAAATTGTGAGATTGTTACTGGTCAAATCATAATGGAATTAAGATAAAAAAAATACATTAGTTGTCGCGTACATCAGTAATTTATGAATTGGTCAGTAATATTCGTAATATGATACCTGTGTTATATGTAGGTTAATTGAGGCCGTTCGCTACAACTGAAAAGTGATCCGCTGGCTTACTGCTACGTTATTTTGTTTTGTTTTGCACAGGGCAAGTCATTTCGCGCATAAAAAAAAAAAATAACAGATCAGACCGACAAGGTCAACTGGGGAAAAAAGATATTTTATGTTGTGTTTATTTTCGGAAAATTCTGTTGTATGTGAATTTCTTCTCCGGTTACGAGTAAAATAACAACTAGTGTGTTTTGAGGAAAGAAGAGAAATCGCTACGTCGTTTCAATGTTGATAACATGAATGATTTTATAGAAGTGGACAGAGTTGAGATGGTAGGGTATCGGTGCTATTGCGTTTTTCGAATGTTTTGAAAGCTAAGTTGCGGAAAGAAGAGAAAAAAACCCGGGTAGTTAGAATCCGAATGATAAATGACAGTAAGGCGAGCGAATATCCTTACGAAAGAGGAACTGAAGCATTAAAGTTACCTAGAACTGGAAAACGAAGAACTGAAAGAAAGGCTGGACCGCTCGGAGAAAGAAGTGAAAGGCAACGTAGAGGATTGGAAATTTCTAGCGGAACGGTTACGAGCAGAGATAAAGAGTGAAGAAGCCGAGCAGATACAGCAAACTTTACAGGAAACGGCAAGTCGAACACATCGCTGGGGAGAAGTAGTGGAAGCGTTATTGAACGAATTCATTCGAACCACCTAGGAAGAGGGAGAACAGTATATAAACGAGGCAGCAGTAAGAAAGACAGAACGGGACTATTTCAAGCAAAGAGCTGACGTTTTAAGACAACAACTGGAGGAAGTTGAAACGATTGAGTCAGAATTTAGAGACCAAATTCGGAACGAACAAATAAGAGTGGTTCGTAATAGAAAAGACCATAGCCTGAAAGAGCAGCTACAGAAGGGCATAGAACACTCGACGGAGTTGAAGGAGCAAATGGGAAAAATCGAGCCAGAAGACAGCACACAGACAAGACCGAGAAGTGCAACGAAGTTAACCGAAACCACCATGACAACAAACGAGATATGGAAAAAAGGTCATGGACATAGTGACCAAATATGTACCTATATTCGCGGGCGCGATAACTCCAAATCTAGGAAAAGAGCTAAGTCGTTTTTTAGATACATACGAGCGGCTTGGAGAGAGTGAGAAAAAGGTGTTCATGAAATGTATCAAGTATCGACTTGTGGACGATGCTTACTACCTAATGGCATCGGAAGTTTTAGACGATTTCAATGATTTAGAGAAAACGTTGAACAAAGCATATCTACCAAAGACATCACTGAACCAATTGCGGACTGAGCTGTCGATGTGTAGACAACGGCCTGGGGAAGATGTAGACGAATATGCCATATGAATGAACAACATCTGGCAACAGATACGGGAGGCGGTGACAGCGCGATATCCCGGAGGAGGCAAAGGGTTGTTGGAAGAATTGGGAAAGGATACGGTTGCCGCATTTAAATCCGGAGTCAGGGAAAGGAACACACAGCTATATTTAGTAGGTCGGGCGATGGGCACCCTCGCAGACTGTACGGAGGCGGCAGCATTTTATGAAGGCGAAATGAAAAAACTGCATGTGGTAATGGAGGGAGAACAGAGGGAGCCACGACAAGGTTGCTCTTCGTACAGAGTACAACCGGCAAACGGCAATAGAACACCAAATGCTGGCTATGGGAATTCAGGTGTATCACCCAATCCGCAAGGGAAGATCACTTGCTACAACTGTGGGAAAGTGGGACACTTTGCACGCGAGTGCAGACAGAGGCGTGATGATCAGTACTGCACCAAATGCAGTACACAGAACTGTAGGGGAAACCGAGGAAACTCTCAAGACGGGGCAGGGGGGAACGTTAAATCGCAAAAAAATAATATACGGCTTGTGGATAGAAATGAGAGCAGGGGTGCTGAAGAGACAGCGAGCAGCGCATACTGCGACTTCTGTAAGGAAAATGACCACTATTCATCAAATTGTCTAAGGAAACACTTAGCTAAAGTACAGAATAACCATGGTAACGAGAGGGTACTGGACAGCATGTATTGTGACTTCTGTAAGCAAAGAGACCACGCGCCATCGAATTGCCTAAGAAATTATTTGGCAGAAATTGAGAAGCAGCAGCCGGGAAACTAATGGGGGCAGCCCGCGTGCACGAGGAGGTCTGTCTAGAAAAGCAGTGCCAGGAAATTTTATACCGAATTAAGTTTAATACAGATTTTTCGATTACGGTGCGATCGGATATAAGTAGGAGTGGGTGGCTCTCACTGCTTATAGATACGGGAGCAACCTGTAGCTTATTAAAATAGTCCAGTATAAAAGAAGACGTAATGTTGGATAAGACAAAAACGACAACCATAGTGGGTCTATTCGGTGAGGAGAGAGGGTCACTGGGCGCATGCACAGCAAAATTACAAGTAGAGCGAAGTGAGTTTGACTGTGAATTTAAAGTGGTGGGAGAGACGAGTGCACTGTCAGAAGATGGAATACTAGGGAGGGATTTCTTGGAAGGACGGGCTATAATCAACTGTAAGAATAACCACATGGAAATGTTGTCAAAAAACGACAGTAAAAGTAATGAATCAAGGGAAGAGACTATAACAAAAAATTCGATTAAATTAGCAGGGACCCGAGGAAACGAGTTGGGTTCGCAAGCACCAAAACAGGAAAAGGAAAAGATAAACAAAGGTTAGTGGATACAGACAATGATATAAGTAAAGAAGCGCTTAAAGGAAATTCTGTTAAATAACAATTGTATGAAGTACAGGAAGTGAGAAACCAAGATACAGTACGTAGTGAACAAGAGGTGAAAACGAACAAAGTAGGAAAATCGGGTAAAGTAAAGGAAGGAGCAAAAGCGATTAAAAGAGAAGGAATGTAAATCGACGGATTTAGGAATATTGTTAAGGAGTCACTAAAAGGAAGCGGTCTCCAAGACCGTCGCGGGGAGGGCGAGAATAAAACAGGGATCGCCCCTCACACTTTTCGCATAAAAGCAAGACAAGAGCAGATAATAGAGTACCCCATCGACGCACACGAGGATATGATCTGTCTCCAAGACGAACTCTGTATAGGTGAATATAGTGGCAACACCCTGGTAAAACCAAGAGAAGGCAGTAGAGGTGATAGTAGATAACTTTAAACCAAAATTCGTGAAACTTAAAAATTACAAGTTCTATAGGCCAAGAAATAGGGCTTCGGAGCAGACACGCCGAATACAAGAGACGAAGGACGTCTTGGAGTTCCCAAACTCTATGAACTGCCACGAACGAGACATATTTCATTTACCAATAGACAAATTAACCTATACAACACGGAAAGCCTTCCGTATACCACTGCAAGATGAAAGCCGTACTATCCATAAAAAACAATATCGGATGCCCGAGGCGCACCGGCTGGAATGTGCAGAACAGATTCGAGGATTGATCGACGATGACATCATTGAAACTAATGACAGCCCATTTAACTTTCCAATTATCCTGGTCCCGAAGAAAACCAAAGAGAATGAAAAAAAAAATTCCGTCTGTGCGTTGATTTCAGAGAACTTAATAAAGAATGCGCTTCGTTCGCATATCCACTGCCACGAATAGAAGAGATACTTAATAGACTTGGACAATCTAGATATTTTTCGACTCTGGACTTAGCAAGCTGGTATCACCAAGTGCTTATCGACCCGAAAGACAGAGCCAAGTCAGCGTTCAGCGCAGAATATAATCATTATCAATACAAATGACTACCCTTCGGTCTGAAGACTGCACCAGCATTTTTCCAGTCCCTTCTAAATCAAATATTGTCGGGCCTTCAAGGACTAAAATGCTTCGTCTATCTAGACGACGTAGTGGTATTCGCTAAAAATTTAGACGAACATAATGAGAAACTGAGGGAAGTTTTCGAACGATTCAGAGCAAGCAACTTAAAACTTCAACCCACTAAATGCCACTTCCTATCAAAAGAAGTGACATACCTGGGACATGTTTGCTCCGAAGCCGGATCCGAGGCTGACAAAAGCAGTTCGAAATTTTCCCAAGCCGGGAAAAATTCGTGAAGTACAGTCCTTCTTGGTACTAGCAAACTACTATCGGAAATATGTTCCTAAGTTTTTTGAGATAGTAAGACCAATCACGAAACTATTACAGAAGGATACCAAATTCGTATGGGATCAGACATGCGAAGAAGCGTTTAGTAAACTTAAGCATATATTAACATCTCAACCGTTGCTACAGTACCCCGATTTCGACGAAGAACTCACTCTAATTACCGACGCCAGCGGAGAGGCACTAGGGGCGGTGCTGGAACAAAAGGGAAAGCCGATTGCATACGCGAGTCGGACCCTTAACTTCTCAGAAAGGAATTATTCTACTTCCGAACGTGAACTACTTGCAATAGTATGGGCTGCAACAAATTACAGATGCTACCTGTTAGGGCGACACTTTAAGGTACTTACAGATCACAAGTCCCTGGCAGGCATGCTAAAGGTGAAGGATACGACATCTTGAATGTTGAGACTTAGCCAGAAGCTCGCTGAATTCGATTTCGAAGTGGGTCATAGGCCTGGGAAGAGCATTACGCATGCGGACGCACTAAGCAGAATAGCCACTCCAGCAGAAGAGGAGACATGTTTAGTCATAACGCGAGCCCAGGCGCAGAAATCAGAGGATAGTGACGAAACCGATAAACTAATTGAAAACAACAAGGTAGCAAATCGGCCGGTAACGGCGACTGGGGAGGACTCAACCTCCACTGACTCCCTTTTAAAACTTTCTAGTAACACCAAGAGGAAAAAATTAACTGCGACAACTGCACGTTTGGACAGGAAAAATCGTCATAAGGGTAAGCAGGGGCTAGTAAGGATCAAAAAGTATCACCGATGGTTCCGGAAGAAATTTAGAAAAAAAAGACAATCAAGCTTACCGTCATCCGAACCAGGAATAGGATGGGAACCAATTGATAATCCGACAGAGATAGAGGGAGTGGAAAACATCCAACACGTTCTAGAAAGTTACCACAGTTTGCCTTTCGGAGGGCATTTCGGCCGCCAAAAGACCCTTAATCGAATTCGACGTCACAATAAATGGAAACGAATGAGGGAAGCAGTGGAGGATTTCGTAAAGAGGTGCCATAAATGCCAGAAAATCAAATCATCTAGAACTACAAAAATGCCGTTAGTAATTACTCGTATCGCTGATAAGCCCTTTGAAAAAATTCATATAGATATAGTGGGACCCCTACCTATAACTCAGCTAGGGAACAAATATATTCTGAGCATGATGGATGATCTTACTAGATTCGTTGACTTTGCAGCTATGCAAATGTAATTTTACGATGTATTGTTAGCATCGAAATTGTTGCAGGTATCGTTTCGTTACAGTTGGTGGAACGAACGAAAAACGAAGTTGAGAGACGACGTGCAGCTGATACATGGAGAACTCATTCCACTCTAATTTTAACGACTGTCGGGGGGTTAGCAATCATGATGATCTCTGTACCCATCTTTAGCGTCAGATACTACCGCTGTATCTAATAAATAATGTAAAGTAACTTTGCACTTATTTTTTGTACTTATTTTTTGCATCAACTTATATTTAATTTTTTCTTATAATTTTATATTTTTGTTATTATTATATATATTATTATTTTTTATTATTATATATTTTGTTATTATGAGTAATCAGTATTTGATGAATATGAAATAAATAAATAAACACAGAAAACATAGGACAAACGAAAAGGGTGATAGCGAAGACGTAGACGTATCGAGACCCCATGAAAGACGCCCTTCACGTACTGCAAGCCCTCCAGTGGGGCCGCGAAATGCCAGTGATGTTATCATTCACCCCCACCGGCTACCAGCTTCAAAAACCAACACTACTGAGGAGACGGTAGAGTCAAATGTCCTATCGACGAATTCAACCAACATTCAGGAACTACGAGCAACTACCTTTACGCTACCACCCCGGAAAAGGACCATTTTAACCTTAGCTTAAGCACTAACTAAGCTATAAGATATATGAATGTATACTAGACATAGAAAAAAAAAATAGGTTAGAACGTAAAAATATTAATATAGAAACAGGGGATAAAATATTAGGATTTAAAAGAAAGTTATAATTAAAAACATAAAGAATACTAAACTAAAAATAAGATATATAAAAAAAGGGATTAAATACGAATAAAACTATGGTAATAGTATTAACTTACACTGTAATAGTAATATATGGGAACTTTACATTCTAAAAAAAAAAAAACTAGAGAAAAAAAGCCCATAAAAAAGAAAAAAGAAATGAAATTTACGTGTTAGTACGGCCATCTGCCTAAATAAAAAAAAAAAAATAATTAAAAAAATAAAAAAAAAAATAAAATTTATTAAATAAAATAAGGAGGAAAAAATTTTAAATTTACATATTAGTACGGCCATCTACCAAAATAAAAAAAAATATATGAGATAATATAATATTTAGAAGTTCGGACGGAAACGGTACGTCCGAAAGGAGAACTATCTAGACCGCCGGGCATCGGTTTTTTCAAAGGGGGAGGAATGTCGTGGTCGGTTTGACTTCGAGTTTCATGCGAACATGCCTCGTATTAGAGGTTGTATTGAATATCAATAGTATGTCATAACTTCCAATACGAGGTATGCAATTTGACTAGTACAAAGGTTGGACACCTGTGCCCGACGGTCAAGTAGAAAAGTACGACATCGGCTATCGATCGACTAAAATTCAACTTGTGTCGATGGCCGAGAGTTGATCGATGGCCGATGCAGATCAGCAATTATCGACTCGGTGAACTTTTACGGTATAAGCGATAACTACTGATCGAGTGTTCCGAGTTTGAAGAAAGTTGAGTTTGGCTCGCGTTTTCGAGTAGATCGGGTCGTTCCTAAATTGTTAATCTTAACTGGTTCTAAATTGTTAGTCTATAGTATAGAAATATAAACTGTTCATTAAAGTATAGAAAAGTGTTGTCTTTTGTAAAGGTGAAGTGTTTAAGAGTGAGCCCCTGGGAAGGAGATACGGCCAAGGATTATTGGCCACTACACTAGGCATGCTGACTGCGCTGCCTTTTAATTACTCTACATTATGTTATCTGATATTTTAGCTAATAATATATAATATAAATATTTTATCTAATTCTACAAATTCGATGTTCTTATTTCAAAAAGAAAATTTATGATTTACAGCATAAAACATCAAGGTAAATTCACCAGCCTTTCGCAAACAATCTGCGACTTCAGCCAATAACGTCAAATGTGAGTAGAAATCTTCGGAAATCAACAGCAGATCGTCCAAATATACGAACACCTGCTCCTTCAGCTCGGGTGGGATAACCTTGTCCATCAAACGACACATCCTTTGCGGCGCGTTGCATAACCCAAAAGGCATGTGAGTGTAGTGGTATAGAGGCCGGCCAGGAATGGTAAACGCAATGTACTCCCTGGATTTGTTCTCGAGAGGAATCTGCCAAAAGGCGTCTTTGAGGTCCAGGCTGGTAATAAAATTGGCTCGCGGCAACCGACTTAAGATACCGTCAGTGTGTGGTAATGGAGAAGCATCCTTCTTCGTCACACTATTGACTTTCCGCGAGTCCAAACATAACCTGACCTTGCCTGGCTTCCTCACGAGAACCACAGGTGAGCTCCATGCACTCTGGCTGGTCTCTATAACGTCAAGTGCTCTCATGCGATCGATCTCGTCATATAAGAGTTTTTGGATCGCAGGAGACACGGGATAGTGACGCTGTTTGATGGGACTTGCATCACCAACGTCTATACTATGTTGCTTGACGTTGGTCACACCGAGTCCGTATACTTCGTATGATGGAAATTTGGACTTTGTCATTTCCTACCTCTTTACATCTGTGGGCGTTAAATGGTGGGCATCCGGAGCTATCAATTGCGATGCAGTATCAGGAGTATCGACTAGGAGCTAGCTGAAAGGATCGCCAGAAATCTACTCTTAGGTACAATTTCTGCGATAAGCTCGGCACGATGTATAGGGTAATGGGTTTGGTAATACCACGAAAAGTTATATCTGTAACTACCGTGCCCAAAACTTTCTGTGCCGCACCATAAGCGGTCTTCACCTCTTGACAGACCGGTCGATACTTCACCTGTGCATCTTGGAGGCATTGTAGGAAGTTTGCCCCCAGGCAACTGATGCTCGCCCCACTATCGAGGAGTCCTTTAACGTCCACTCCGTACAAGGATACCTTTGCGTATGGACGTACATCAAACGCTTCGGTGATGATAGTCCATAAGATCGCTCTCTTTTTTTCACGAACCATCCTCCAGAATATACGAAGGCGCGCGGTTGATTTTCTGCGACCGGATCCACTCATTAGTGCTGATACCTGATCAACACTTGCGACTGGAGTAGGTCCGAAAATTCGCTCCCGCGCCTCCATATACTCCTTTAGCCGAAGATGGTATGGCTTGAGAGGATGGTGGGAATATCGTCTTGGATTTTGATCTGCGATAAGTTCATCTTCAGGCCGGGAAACATCCGGCTCCATCTCATCGCTTTCTCGTTTTAAAACTATGACGTGAGGAGTATTTACTGTCGAGAAATTGGGTTGGGATTATTTTAAAAGCTAAAAGGATGGGAATTAGGTTCAGAAAATGTTGCAGGTAGGGTATTAAAATTTGGAGGGTATTTGTAGGGGTTGAAAACTTGGTTGAAATTTGATTATTTGGGAGTTCTAGATGAAGTTGGGAGTTGGAATCGGGGTGTCGAGTGAATCTTCCTACTGCTGTCAGGATGCAGTGTTCAGACGGGAGGGACCCGCTGTCCTTCCGTCCCTTCGGCCGTTTCCAGCCTTGCAATGGATGCAGTTGGGATTTAGAACGTCAGCCTGCCCACATCCAAAGCAGAAAATGCCTTTTGCTGGTTCCGCACATTCACGGTACCCATGTCCTTCCTTGCCACAATTCCAACAGGTCCAGGGGTTCGATAGTCCGGCCAAGTCGGCGGAAGAAGTCGTACCCGAATGTTCTTCCGCAATTGGCTCCTGTATCTCGTGGATTCTGGCCTGGTTCCAAGGGGATGGTCTGGTGGCTTTGCGCGTGTCTTCCACTTGCACTACGAGCCAACGTAATTCGCCCATGGTACGGACGGGGTGGAAACAAAATTGTTGATGTGTGCTGCCCACCAGATTTCCGAGCATCAGAGCCATGAATTCGGACTCCATCATGGGAGTGCTCAGCAATGAACGAAGCTCCGTCATGTCTTGTTCGAAGGACATGAAGGGCTCGTTTGGCGCTTGCCGTCTGCCAAGCATCTGCTTGCGCACCTCCCAATCCATACTGCGCTCTCCCTAGACCTGCAGGAAGGCTACTCTCAGGGTATCCCACGAAGAATCGTTGTTGGAACGACGCCACAACCAATACCACTTGTTGGGCTGACCATCCAACAGCAGATGAAAGCCCTGCGTCAGCAGATCGAAGTTGCCTCTCAAATCACTCATCGCGAGAGTCTCGGCTCTAAAAATCAGCTCCTCTGCGCGATCGCTGGCCAAAGCGGCGTAAAAGACACCACCGCCGACTGTCTCTAGCGTAAAATCTGAATTTAAACGCCTTGCTGAAATTCCGCCGGCCGCCGACTTGGTCCTGCTGCGTGTCACGGCTCATGTTCTAGCTGTGGCGCCCTCCACGCCCCTAACCGACCAATAGTCTTGCGGTTCGAGTGCTTGGCGACAATTGGGACAATTTTTGTGGCGCAATACCCACTCTTCCACACAACTTAGATGAAAGGTGTGCCCACCTTTTGTTCGCGCTTCGTTTTCGCCCCCCCACGATCTCTTGGCACATCGTGCATATATCTTCATTTCGCCTCAACGGCGACCGTGGCAGTGGCATAGCTGGTGAATTAAGTGAGTGATCAGACGAAAATTTAGTTCAACGATGAATAATATCTGAGCGACGAAAATTTTCCAATTGATTGACTGAGTTTAATCGAATGGGTGCGTTAAGATTGAGTGATGAATCGATAAATGAATGCCTCAATGAGTGAACGATTGACTAAATGAACCGTGAATGAATTATTGAGTGAATCGGATAGTATGATTGAATGCCTGATTGAGTGTGTAATTTAGTGTAAGCGTATGAAATTTTTTTTTTATTTAAATGATTGAATTTAATTTTTTTTAAATTTTAAGAATAAAAGACTAAGTGAATGCGTGGTTAAATGATTGAGTAAATGGACTATTGTACGAATGACTTCTTCAATGTATGACCCAATGATTGTGTGAATGTTGAATGATTGTAAATGCTCAGGACGATGAATGAACGATAGATTTGAGTGGCCAGTTTGTATGCGGCAAATTGGAATGAACGAGTGCTCGAAATGGACGAATGTAGTACGAAAAAAAAAATTGAATGAAAAAAAAAGCCAATGCGAATGGTCGTGTGCATGCAGAACGAATGTGAAAATCAAACGGATGAATGTTTACATGTATGGATGAATGAATGAACCGATGTTTAACGAATGATGCTTGTGTGAATATTCGAACAAATGTATAGAAAACGAATGAATGATAATATGAATGATTGCAATGTATGACTTCAAAAAAAAACAAAATGTACCCTCACGTTTCGCCTTTTTCCCCTCCCCTCAATGCAGAACAAATCGCGAAGCCGATCTTGTTCTTTCCCGACTCACTGGGAGAATCTGGATCGCGATAAAATTTGCAACAAAAAAAATTGGGGGAAAATTTAGCGAACAAAAGAAAATCAAAATTAAACAGCAAAAAAAATCTTAGTTAAGAACTTCGTCCGAAGACTTATCAAAAAAATTTAAGTTATAAAAAAAAACTACGTTATTTTTAAAGGAAGGATATGGAGATACGTAGGCTGCCTTTCATGTTTCGGGATTTAGCAACCCTGGTGGTGCAATCTGGTAACTGACAGCTCTATCGTAAAGTTGGACATTTTTGAGGTTATACGTACTCAGAACGTTTTGACATACGAGCGCTATTTGTGTTGTTTGCAGTAAGTTAAAAGATTTATCTCAGCTCAAAAATGGAATTAAATCGTGAACATTTTCGTGCGACTATTTTTTACAACTTTCGACGTGGATTAACTCAGCAACAGTGTATAGATGAACTTAATTCAATTTTGGGCGATGAAGCTCCATCAAGGACCAGTGTTTATCGATGAAATGGTGAATTCAATCGTGGTCGTAGTTCACTTCAAGACGAATTTCGTGAAGGTCGTCCAAAATCAGTTGTTGTTCCGGAAACCATTGATGCTGTGCGCAAACTGATATTGAAAGATCGTCATTTGACCTATCGTGAGTTGAGACAACCTTAGGCATTAGTGGGACCAGCATACATTCAATATTGCATGATCATTGGATTGTCAAAAAAATTTGTTCGCGTTGGATCCCGCATAATTTGACAAAAGCTCAAAAAGATGCTCGTGTCAATTGGTTCAAAGAAATGCTCAAAAACATCGATTTGATGAGTCATCCACCGTATAGTCCTGACTTGGCACCGAATGACTTCTTTTTTTCCCGTACGTAAAAAACAAACTGAGAGGTCAACGTTTTTCGACACCTGAAGAAGCGGTTGCCGCATTCAGAATGCATGTTTTGGAGATACCTCAATCAGAGTGGCAAAAGTGCTTCGACAATTGGTTCAAACGCATGCAAAAGTGTATAGATTTTCATGGGGAATATTTTGAAAAACAATGAAGTGGTTTTCGATGATTAATATTTGTTTTTCTTCTCTAATCCCGAAATATAAAAGGCAACCTACGTAAGGTACTTTTCAGAAATTTCGACGATACCTTTTATCACCAAACTCACCAATATTTCGCAAGTATGGTTCCCAACTATCTGACGACACGCCCGCTAAGTCAGGGCATGCTCAGCTCTCATTTGTGGAATGTGGAATGGTTCAATAAAATACAGTCTGACCCAACTTAGATCAAATCAATCCCGCATACAGACAATGTTTCCCTTTCCTATGGATCCGAATCGGCGCCTAAAGGTTGCCAAAACGGTTCGTCAATAGGATCGTTCCACATTGCCTCCATCCAAGAGCTACGTCCGAATTGGTGGCTGAAGTCGAACGGAAGCGACACGCTTGCTGGCGGCCGGGACTAGCTACGGCAGTGTGGGGTGGTTCTTGTTCTGACTTCAGACCATTAACCCTAGGCCTGGACAACAAAAATTTCGTGTCGGCTTACTCCAGGGTATTTAAAAAGTGGGACTATTTTCCAAACAGGTCGTGAAAGACCAAGAAGCGGTTTGATGGCGCGGTTTCGCGATTTGTCAGGGCGCTTAGGTGTAAGTAGCGCCCTGTTCTGCCCACCCTACCTCAGTCACGCTCGGGTTCATTTTTAAAAACTGGCCTTTAGCCTTTAAACATCTATAAAGCAATCAAAGCAAAAAAACGAATAGAGCTCGAGAAAAGAAACAATCTGAAAAACGCATCAAACACCAATATTGCAAAACAAAGGGAAATCAAATGAATAACAAAATAATAATAATAAAAAAAATTTGGACTCACCCCATTTATACGTTGTTGAATCTTCCTTTTACTCCAGGACTATATGATTATTTAATTGTTATTTAATTATTCACAGTTTTTGTTGTTTTGTTATATTTATTATGTCGCGTCCTGTCATGTCTGTCTTAAATTTATTTTTTTAATTACTATTCATTGTGTTTAGGATGAATATCTTCTTATGCAATCTATTTTTTGCGTAAATTTGATGTAGTGCGACTTATTTTAGCATAATGAAATTTTATTTAATGGAGTTCATTAAGCGTATTTAAATATATATTGGGTACTTCATTTTGTTTATTAAGGATTATTATCTTCTTATGCAATTTATTTGAGCGTAAGTTCGATGTAGCGCAACTTATTTTAGCATAATTAAGTTTTATTTAATGGAGTTTATATAGCGTATTTATATATATATTGGGTAATTCATTTTGCTTATATAAGTTTTTCAAAGTGCTTCCAATTCACTTTCTCCTTCCCTCTGTCTACCCGTATTACTCTTACATTTTCTTTTTTTGTATTCACACGCTACATTCGTTCATTCGCGTTTTCTTATTCGTTCGAAGCGGATTGGTTACGTTACGTTACGTTTCGCGGGACACTTAAAGTATCTGTAGTGCCATTTTCAATTAAAAAAAAAAACTGTAAATCGAGCTGAGACTCTTGAATGACGATTTGGTGTCATTCCTTATCGCCGAGTAAACAGTGTATTACACCAATATAAAATTTCTTTTGAGCTTGAATACCCATTGATCGGGGAAAACAGCAGATAGAAGGCCTCACGACTGAAAGCTGTACAAATTGCGGCAACAATTACACCGTCCGCGTCACGCGTAACTATTCGTTCCTTCTTTGTACTTTTGACCGGTTAAAACCAGTCGTGGGTGATACCGTATATATTCAATTTAGGGTAAAAATAAAGATCAAAATCACTTGCATTGATGTACGGAAATTTGCACTTCTTTTCTAGGCGTCGTTCAACATTGCCTCCCTTTGCACCGATCATTCACTCGAATTAACGTGTGAATCATGATTATTGACACACAAGTTTCTTTTGTAAACTAGATATTTTTCTTATGCTTGAACTGATAGTAGCCCGAACTCGAGTATCAGATCCGCGACGTGAAATTCTTTAGATCGCACTCACGTCACTCGTTTACACGCTTTTATAACGCCAAGATCAACGTTCTTCTGGCCATCCTTGAAAACCACTCATAAAACACAATCTAGCGCAAACGAACTTTACATCGGAATTCGTTATTAGAAGCCGCTTCAGCGCGGTCTTCGATTCAAATTTTCGAAAAATATCGTTTTGGCTCATGCGAAATTGCTAGGCCGTTGCAACAAAAAACGCTATTGACCCGACGACCGACTGGTTTTGAATTCCTCGCAATAGGTAGGTGAACCACGCGTGTCACCTGGTAAAAAAAATACTCGCTCGAAGTACGGTTACGAATTGTCGCGCTGCTTAATCGAACTCCAAACTGTAAGAAATTGTAACTGTTTGGGTATCTGCATCGGCACTTAGCAATTTAAGTTCAACTCAATTTGAGTCAAAGGCACTTTTTATAACCGTGTCATCCGGGTGATTTGCGATTCGAAAGTCGCGGCTCAACCCGTTTGCGATCGCAGCTTTCAAGGTACTTCTCACGGTGGTGGCAAAAGGAAACAATTGTTGCGCGACCAACGAATGCTAAAAATGGTCAAAAAAAACAAAGGACCGAATCGAAAGTACCGCGACGATGTACACTTCCAAAGTGATAACACACAATCTCTGTCTAGAGATGTGATCTGCACTCTCGAATTTTCGCTTTCATTCCAGCACAATCCATTTGGAGGAATTGCACGTTTAAGCTGGTTTTCAAAGAAAACGCGAATTTTCGAAGTAATTTCCTGCCAATTTCAGAATTTTACTCGGAAGCCAGGAGCAAAAAAAAACAACATCTATGATCGCGACCATCGAACAAGACTTCCAAAAAAAACTTTCCGACCTTTTCCAATTTTTCATCTCCTCTCCAAAAAACCGGGCCATTGTTTTAACTTGTGTCCGTACGCACACCAACAAAAAAAACTTCCCTTCGATTTCGATTCTTGCCCGTTACCAAATATGGACAGGGAAATTTCGGGAATTTTAATTTTTATTACGCTATGTCGTTGCAACCGTATGTACTGCAGTTTTGCTCCATTTACATAAGCTGTGTTCCGTGCACATAAAACACAACCACGGAAATATGGCACCACGCAAAATTAAAGCTTCGCGCATCTCAACAATTGACGAATGCTAAAGTTTAAATCTCCACCTGGTGAGAAAAAAAACTACCAGATATGGTAGACACATTTTCGTCAGCTGACTGTTGTAGGGCGGTTCGTGTGTATTTTTACGATTCGAAGCTTGGTGAATTTTCAATTCTCTCTTAATTTCATTATGAAAGACATGATAAAGATTGATGGCGATCGGTTTGGTTGATAATAAGGTTCACATTTCCGGTTTCACATTTCGAAAATCATGGGCTTAATCCCGCACAACGAAGTCAGGAAATGAACAGAAGGAATATGAAATAAAATTTTAAATTGTTTGAAAAGAACGTAGACCTTTTTTCAATACTTTTTTCTTTTATTTTAGTACTTTAAATTGATTTCTTAAAAAAAAATTTGTTTTTGATATGTATCATATGTCCTTCTTATTCGATTATAACAATAATTTAAGTTCACTTGAAGTAATATTTCGTAGTAGGACCCTCAATCTCAATTTTGTCTGAAAATAACATGCAACTGCCACTTTGTAACAAAACGCAGGCAACGTACAAAGTTGCACCAAAGGTACCACACTCCAGCGCAGGCAGTTTGCTGACTGGGCTACCTATCATGTCAGAGAAAAGTGACATGAAATTCTGACATGAGGATTTTTGGCACAAAAAGTGCACGATCATGGAGAGTCGAGATTAAGTATTCAGTAAGTTTTCAACAAGCGCGGAGGACAGACGTGGTATAAAAAAGGGGAGTTCTATTCAACCAACGACTGGAATGATGCGTAGGGAAGGTAACAGAAATAAGGAAAGGGTAGCAGAAAAGGTCTTTAAGAAGAAATAAGGAATAAACAACAAAAAAAGTTAAAATGTAAGCGATCAGTATTTCTTCTATATAGCTATTTGTTTTTTCTTTTGGTGATGTTTTCCAGAAATTGTTTTTTGTGTTTTTCGTTTGGTGTACCCCGCTAATAAAGGCGGATATTTTCTTTTGATTACCTTGTTTGTGGGCCCCGTATGGGTGCGATACTCAAATCGCTCAGTTTTTCGACCTAAATTTTTCAGGCGAGTGATATTAATATATTGGCCGAATACATTTCGCGGCCCGTAAAGTTCTGGAAAATTCGTCCATACATCCACATGTGCCCACTAAAGGGATTCTAATTGAAGAAGTTTTACCGGATTCAATATCAATAACGGTGAATTTGTCTCTATACGTATGACCATTGTGATAAGTCCCGTTATAATACGGACTGGTCTTTGTCCAAGTTATTTTACCGCTACTGACGCGCGACCGCATGGACCCAATTGCGGCCCTTTTTGCCCGCCTCAAGACCGAAAAATTATTTCAGTGATAATACTGTAGTAAGCCCCAAAATCTATAAAATACAGTTCGCATATGTATTTAATTCCTCACTACTCTGTTGATGAACGGTCTCAAGAGATTATGTGACAGGGAATATCTGACCTCAAGGAGTGCGTTGTAAAAATCTCCAACTTCGTATAGTTTTGAAAGATCCTCCAGTTTTAGTTCATTTTTGGTAGTTTGCAGGCTAACTCAAGCACCCGGAAGGCATTGGCTGGATCGAATGAGCCTGGACACAGCATCAGGAAGTCACGGGGCGTATAAATTCCGGTTTTGTTATTTTTTTCAGGTTAGGTTGACGGATGCCTTTTCAGGCAAGAAGCGGATTTTTCTTCGCCTTGGGCCAGTCCATGCCTGTTCAAGATGCCCTAACCCCAAAGTGGAATAAATTTCGTGTAATGTGTCGGCTCGCTCATAGTTACATTGTTTTGTTTGGTTCGGGCCCCCATTATGCTCCCGAAGCCGCCAAACACCACCCTTGTGCCGGCATTATTTTAAATGGGCGGTCAAATGATTAAGTATATGGCGAGGTACAGTAACAAGGCTCTGAACCATGCGTATATTACCTGGCATGGCACCCAACGCCTCTGGGCTGCAGAATGCGGCGACATACATTACATGGCGCACAACCATTACCAGGTGCGCGTGTACATTACATGGCGCCCAACGTCATAGCTCCTAGTCGGCGCACATTACATTGCGCCCAACGCCATCGTTATATAGCGCCAACCATGTGTACAACACGATACACGGCGTCCAACGTAGCCAGTATCTGGGTCTTGCATTGTACGGCGCTCATCTACCTTTGCGAACGTCCTTTATTTTTTTTTTGTCTAGTCATAGAGCACGGTTTAATATGGGCCATCTAGTGTGGTTATTACTAGAACTGTCCAAAAGACTATATCCTATTGGTAAAACAGTAGCGATCTCAGAACTCCATTGAGTTTCTTTTACATCACAAGGTGTCATAATTTGAGATTTGCATCGGCCGTCGCGCCGAAAGTCTTCACTCTTATGCTTTCCGCCTTCACATTCCATTCCTTCTCTTCCTTTTGGTTTTCCACGGTCTGTTTCTCCTTCCTTCCTTCTTCCTTTACCTTCCAGCCCGCTGATGAAAGAGTCCGAACCACTCAAGTCGGATTTTCAGCCCAAACGTGCATAAATTACGTTGTCCATGGTTACAGGTAGCCACTCACGCCCCTTCCGACGAGCTACGCATGCGACGGGCTAAGGGAATTACACGTAGAGATGGCTGAGATAATTACCTGGGTGGTAATGTTGAATGATTCAGTTCAGTTCATAGCGCCACCAAATCACTTCAGCATTACTGCTCCAAAAACGCTCGCGTCTACATTATAACTTTCTGTCTACCATATATAGTTCCGAAATTTGCCACCAGAGCACATGGTATATTTGTGAATTGACCTGTCAGACGGAACTGTCAAAAAAGAAGGCAGAACTGCAATAGTTTTGCATCTAAACGGGTCACATTTTTTCAGAAAAGAAATCACCATAATGTGTATGCAATGTATTTATTTTTGCCCCTAAAATAATCAGATACGTCAGAGCCGTCTTAATCATAGCCGCGCAACTGAATTGAACGTCAAGAATCAGAGTCATAACAAACAAGACAGCTCCATACGATTCGCAACGATATAGTATGGGGGGAAAAAAAATCTACAGCAGTCAAATCGACGCAGAAGGCCAGTTATATGGTGCTGGGATAGCAGAGTAAAGCCTCAGTTACAATGGTTCCGATCCGATCCGGCAACGTCGGATGGGAAAAATTTCCAGTCACAATGATTCCGTTCCGACATGCATCAAAATGACACTATCGAGGTGTAATTTTGATTTTTAGTGTGGCGAAGCAGGTGGTGAAATTCAATAATTCACCTCTTAGCGTCGGAACGGATAGAAGTTGAAAGTTGGTCAACTTTACCCATCCGTTATGTGTCTCGGCTAAGTACCGGAATGATTGTGACTAGGCTTTCCGAATTTCCCTTTAAATGTGTGTCGGATGGGGAAACTCAACACTCTCCATTTTCCGGATCGGATCGGATCGGAACCATTGTAACTGAGGCTTAAAGGTAAAAAAAAACAGCATACAGACAATGTTTCCCTTTCCAATGGAACCGAGTTGGCGCCTATAGGTTGCCAAAACGGTTCGTCAATAGGATCGTTCCACATTGCCTCCATCCAAGATCGACAAGATGGTTTGCCGCTGAAACACAGAAAAGCTTGTACACTTAGGCTTTTGTAGCCGTTCAGGCGAAAATACTGTCGCAGAACGACGAAATTTAAGACCTTTTTGCCCACCAACTTTTTGCACGGAATTTTTCAGAGCTCGCGCGTGTTGATGGGCTACGCTTTGTGCACGTAGCGTAGCTGAAGCTAGCCCCACGTTGAGCGCCATTTGTTGTGTTTTGTGGCCTTGGAATAATTATTTTGACTTGAAAAAGTCAAAATAATCGAAGGATGGGTAAAGGTTCGGGACAGAAGGGCCAATTCCACCTACGTTCGAATTGGTGGCTGGAGTCGAACGGAAGCGACACGCTTGCTGGCGGCCGGGACTAGCTATGGTTCTGTCTTCAGACCATAAACCCTAGCCCTGGACAACAAAAATTTCGTGTCGGCTTACTCCAGGGTATTTAAAAAGTGGGACTATTTTCCAAACAGGTCGTGAAAGACCAAGAAGCGGTTTGATGGCGCGGCTCCGCGATTTGTCTGGGCGCTTAGGTGTAAGTAGCGCCCTGTTCTGCCCACCCTACCTCAGTCACGCTCAGGTTCATTCTCAAAAACTGGCTGTTGAAGACGGCACGGAGGCAGAGAGCGGGATGGCCGAGCGGGATGGCCGAGCGAGGAAGAGATGGAGAGACAGAGGGGGAGTAGAACGGGAGCGAGTAGTCGAGGAAAAGATCGCGAAGGAAGCAGTCGCATCGGATAAAATAAGCTAAAATGAAATTATATTGAATTCAAAGCCAGCAAACGGGTGTTTCATTTTCCGGTTACTTTTTATAGGAAGGCAGGAGGTAAGTAAATACAGTCCACTAGCGAGAGGAACTGGACTATCGAACAAGGTCCGATTGAGCCGGAGTTTTTTTTTGGGTTTTGTGCCGGTCATTATAGTGAATTTTGAAAACGATTCGTCGGTAGCACGGGCGCAGTGTATCATTTACTTGTTTTCCGCCGAGGGTTGTTTGCTGGCAGTGAGTGTGGCGAAAAATGTTATCAGTATGATGGACGTTCTATGTGTGCTGGTCGGGAGCGGGAGCGCGAGCGCGGGCTGTGATTCTTTTATTTCTGTTGCGCAATGTGTGTTGAGAGAGTGTGCTGTGACACTTGAGTTCAGCCTTCAGCATGCCGGCTGCATGCTGTATATGTGTGCGTGATTCGGATCGTGAGCTCGGATCGTGATTGTTCGGCGCGATGCAGGGATGAAGAGATGGAGCGGGCAATTACTCCCCGGCAAGCCGGGGCTGCGAGTTTGTTCTGGGGTCCCTTGGCCTTGTCGGTGTCGGACATCGATTCTGAGTGGATTTCGTTTCGAGGGCGTATCGAGGAATGTATGAGGGGGGTGATGGAGGGATTTCGGTGCGAAGGTCATTCGGATTTTAGTGGGAAATGTAATGTAGACTTCTGTGGAAAATTTCGTGCAGATTTCGGTGCAGCATGTCGAGAAGATTTCGAACCTAACCGTGCTAATGAGTTGTGAATCTTGTTGAGCATGATAAGAAGGCGACACCCAAGGGGATGTTAATCTTAATTATGTCTTTCAGTAGGATCAGATGAGCGATCAGGATTCAACGGACGAGCGCAGTCCAGCTCGAGCAGTGAGGGCATGTTGATCGAGGTTGAGTGCGGAAGACGGAAAACGCGTTCCATTCGGAGTGGCATGATTCCGATAGCGCAATAGCGATAGCGCAATTTGTGGGTGACGTATGCGCAATACGTCACAACTACACTTGAATGCGCGATGAATCGCGACTTAACTATTGCAGTATGCGCAATCAATGAATTCGTGGGTGACGTATGCGCAATACGTCACAGTTACGCTTGAATGCGCAATAAATCGTGGCGCAAAAACTGGCAGTTGGTATCGGAAATGTTATTCGGATGAGATGTAATGCAGGGGAAGAGAGTCGGGAAATTATTGAGCGCAATTTTGTTTGTTTCAGAACCATACTCGCCAAGGAGGTTTGTGCGCGTAATGCCTGGGTACCAATGCGGGTCAGATAGCGATGAGACGGAGCAGGCGAATAGCTCAAAACGCAGTCGTCGAACGCAAGTCAACGATGCAGGACGCTCAACAAGCGATCTATTCGTGGTACCACCGACAATGCAACAGGCCTTTTTTGCATTAGCAAATCTGTTCAATCGAAGATCGGAGGAGGAGATAGCGGCAATGTTGCTGCCGGAAATCAGCTTGAAAAAGTGTGGACAGAAATCGAAAGGGAATGGCGACAAGTGCGCACATATTTTCAGTCGGAGCAAGCACTAGAGCGAATCGGCCGAGAATATGCCCTTCACTCAGATATGTATATGAGGTTTAAAACGGCATTGCGAACCCGTAGTATGGCAGCCCAGACCGGGGCTGGTTCGACATTGTTGCAGGCAGCTGGATCAAGTGCGGTGGCCATAGGTGCACCTGGTCAAACTATTCAGATACAGCTAGCAGAGCCGATATCAGTACCACGTTTCTCTGGACGAGATGAAGACTGGGTACGCTTTCGCGGTTCCTTCATGGCAGAAGTGCACAGCAATCTGCGCCTTAATTGCTCACAGAAATTGCGCCATTTTTCAAACTCAATCGAAGGTCGAGCACGGCATATTTTAGGCAGTTGGACGCCAGATGCGGGCGAGAGCTATGAATTGGCATGGCAGAGCTTATGCAATACTTATGACAATGATTTCAATACCATTCGATCACATCTGCGCAAAATTGATGCACTCAGACCAATTCAGCAACCATCCTGCAGGGCAATTCGAGAGGTACTTGACACGGTGCGTGGTGCGCAGCGGCAGCTTCAGGTGTTAGTCAGTGCTGAGAGCCTCTTAGAACAGGCGTGATGGGATTCGCCGGTAACTCAAATGACTGTCGACTGCGCGACATGATAGCACCGGTAATGGACAGGAGCGATGAACAACGGCCGGAGTGCGGGCTTTGCACTGGTGAACCTCATTGGCTATATAGGTGTGCAAGGTTCAAGATGTTGCCTTTATCCGAGCGATGGGCATATGTGAATGATATGCAAATGTATGGCAATTCCTTCAGTCTTCGGCACAGGGTAAACCAATGCCCGGATAGAAAATGTCCACGCTGCCGTGCACCGCACAATAGTTGCTTATGCCCAATCAATACACAGATCGCGGGCCAATCCACCGTCAGCAGGGTATCTTCGAGCAGTCAAGGCCACGGACACTGGGGCAAGGGCGGGTGTTCAGCGAGGTTATAGCAACTAGCAGCAGCAAGTGGACGCAGTAACCTCGGTGCGTTCGCTTCTGCAAAATCAGGCAGGGCGCTAATTAATGAACAAATCGAGCGGGACGGAGCACGTCCCGCTCGATTTCGATTCTTATCATGCTCAACAAGATTCACAACTCATTAGCACGGTTAGGTTCGAAATCTTCTCGACATGCTGCACCGAAATCTGCACGAAATTTTCCACAGAAGTCTACATTACATTTCCCACTAAAATCCGAATGACCTTCGCACCGAAATCCCTCCATCACCCCCCTCATACATTCCTCGATACGCCCTCGAAACGAAATCCACTCAGAATCGATGTCCGACACCGACAAGGCCAAGGGACCCCAGAACAAACTCGCAGCCCCGGCTTGCCGGGGAGTAATTGCCCGCTCCATCTCTTCATCCCTGCATCGCGCCGAACAATCACGATCCGAGCTCACGATCCGAATCACGCACACATATACAGCATGCAGCCGGCATGCTGAAGGCTGAACTCAAGTGTCACAGCACACTCTCTCAACACACATTGCGCAACAGAAATAAAAGAATCACAGCCCGCGCTCGCGCTCCCGCTCCCGACCAGCACACATAGAACGTCCATCATACTGATAACATTTTTCGCCACACTCACTGCCAGCAAACAACCCTCGGCGGAAAACAAGTAAATGATACACTGCGCCCGTGCTACCGACGAATCGTTTTCAAAATTCACTATAATGACCGGCACAAAACCCAAAAAAAAACTCCGGCTCAATCGGACCTTGTTCGATAGTCCAGTTCCTCTCGCTAGTGGACTGTATTTACTTACCTCCTGCCTTCCTATAAAAAGTAACCGGAAAATGAAACACCCGTTTGCTGGCTTTGAATTCAATATAATTTCATTTTAGCTTATTTTATCCGATGCGACTACTTCCTTCGCGATCTTTCCCTCGACTACTCGCTCCCGTTCTACTCCCCCTCTGTCTCTCCATCTCTTCCTCGCTCGGCCATCCCGCTCGGCCATCCCGCTCTCTGCCTCCGTGCCGTCTTCAACAGCCAGTTTTTGAGAATGAACCTGAGCGTGACTGGATCAAGGCACGAACGGCACAATGGGGTGCAGATGATATTCCAAACGTGACCCCAGTTAGCCAATATTCTTGTATTTCATCGGCTGGTGATGGTCGCCAGAAAATGCGCTGTAAATCCCATTGGTTAGGGTGGATCTTCACTTGCAAGTACATCTTCTTGATGTCTGCCGTAATCCCCACCGGATTACATCGGAACCGCATTATGAGCGGTGCTTAATCTTCCTGCAGCTTATCTCCCACCAATTGCACATCATTCGACGAGATGCCTTTATCGGTTCAACATGAAGCATCGAAGACGATGCAAAACTTCCGCAATACCGGGTGGTGTGGGATGTGGTAACACCAGCCTTCTGGTTGCCGATCCGCCAAGCGCATTTGATTGTTGGCCAGCATTTTCTCGATGGCCTCACAGTATTTTCTTTTAAGATCCGGATCTCGCTTGAACCGCCTTTCCAACTGATGGAATCGGTGCCATGCTAATGCTCGGGAAGTTCCTATTTCGTCCACATCATTACGTAGTGGAATGACCACCTGATATCGGCCATCAGCAAGCCGATTGTGCGTTGATATAAATATCTCCTCGCATTTCTCTTGTTCTGCGGTACGGATGCGTTTCCTGACACCTCCTCCAGCTCCCAAAAATTGCGCAATAGGACATCCAGTTCAGACTCCTCTGATGTTTCGCTCACGAATCCGCATGTGATTCTTTGACCCATCTGTGGTCTACCACCGTACCCTAGCCAACCATGTCGAGATGGCTTGAAAGCAACCCCCAGCTCATCTACGTGCGCACCGTCTAGTGTGATCGTGGCCCAAACGCCGGCTCCCAGCAATATTTCGAATGGTGCTGGCGTACACAAATTCGGATCGGCAAATTTTTCTTTGATTCCATCCGGTACCATACTATCTGGTACTGCTGACCTCGGCAGCCACATGTCAGACAACTGTGGCACTGTTATTAAGTCAATTGTGGCCAATGTTCAATCATCGAAACGAGAGAGCATTCGCATACCAATTTTCTCGTATACGGCCGTTGACTGACCCCATTGATACTGTTAAGCCGGGCATAACACTGCTGCACAGGCCATATCAGTTGTTTCAGCACCTCATTCGATATCATGTTTGCCTGGGAACCACTGTCGCATAACGCACGCATAGGTGGTGATATTTCTCCATGTGCGCGTAACCGAACACTAGCTGTAGCGACCAACGCCACCGAAACATTCGCTGCTCCGTCCCGCTCGATCGCTCGAATCGATCGGGACGGAGCAGCGAATGTTTCGGTGGCGTTGGTCGCTACAGCTAGTGTTCGGTTACGCGCACATGGAGAAATATCACCACCTATGCGTGCGTTATGCGACAGTGGTTCCCAGGCAAACATGATATCGAATGAGGTGCTGAAACAACTGATATGGCCTGTGCAGCAGTGTTATGCCCGGCTTAACAGTATCAATGGGGTCAGTCAACGGCCGTATACGAGAAAATTGGTATGCGAATGCTCTCTCGTTTCGATGATTGAACATTGGCCACAATTGACTTAATAACAGTGCCACAGTTGTCTGACATGTGGCTGCCGAGGTCAGCAGTACCAGATAGTATGGTACCGGATGGAATCAAAGAAAAATTTGCCGATCCGAATTTGTGTACGCCAGCACCATTCGAAATATTGCTGGGAGCCGGCGTTTGGGCCACGATCACACTAGACGGTGCGCACGTAGATGAGCTGGGGGTTGCTTTCAAGCCATCTCGACATGGTTGGCTAGGGTACGGTGGTAGACCACAGATGGGTCAAAGAATCACATGCGGATTCGTGAGCGAAACATCAGAGGAGTCTGAACTGGATGTCCTATTGCGCAATTTTTGGGAGCTGGAGGAGGTGTCAGGAAACGCATCCGTACCGCAGAACAAGAGAAATGCGAGGAGATATTTATATCAACGCACAATCGGCTTGCTGATGGCCGATATCAGGTGGTCATTCCACTACGTAATGATGTGGACGAAATAGGAACTTCCCGAGCATTAGCATGGCACCGATTCCATCAGTTGGAAAGGCGGTTCAAGCGAGATCCGGATCTTAAAAGAAAATACTGTGAGGCCATCGAGAAAATGCTGGCCAACAATCAAATGCGCTTGGCGGATCGGCAACCAGAAGGCTGGTGTTACCACATCCCACACCACCCGGTATTGCGGAAGTTTTGCATCGTCTTCGATGCTTCATGTTGAACCGATAAAGGCATCTCGTCGAATGATGTGCAATTGGTGGGAGATAAGCTGCAGGAAGATTAAGCACCGCTCATAATGCGGTTCCGATGTAATCCGGTGGGGATTACGGCAGACATCAAGAAGATGTACTTGCAAGTGAAGATCCACCCTAACCAATGGGATTTACAGCGCATTTTCTGGCGACCATCACCAGCCGATGAAATACAAGAATATTGGCTAACTGGGGTCACGTTTGGAATATCATCTGCACCCCATTGTGCCGTTCGTGCCTTGATCCAGTCACGCTCAGGTTCATTCTCAAAAACTGGCTGTTGAAGACGGCACGGAGGCAGAGAGCGGGATGGCCGAGCGGGATGGCCGAGCGAGGAAGAGATGGAGAGACAGAGGGGGAGTAGAACGGGAGCGAGTAGTCGAGGGAAAGATCGCGAAGGAAGTAGTCGCATCGGATAAAATAAGCTAAAATGAAATTATATTGAATTCAAAGCCAGCAAACGGGTGTTTCATTTTCCGGTTACTTTTTATAGGAAGGCAGGAGGTAAGTAAATACAGTCCACTAGCGAGAGGAACTGGACTATCGAACAAGGTCCGATTGAGCCGGAGTTTTTTTTTGGGTTTTGTGCCGGTCATTATAGTGAATTTTGAAAACGATTCGTCGGTAGCACGGGCGCAGTGTATCATTTACTTGTTTTCCGCCGAGGGTTGTTTGCTGGCAGTGAGTGTGGCGAAAAATGTTATCAGTATGATGGACGTTCTATGTGTGCTGGTCGGGAGCGGGAGCGCGAGCGCGGGCTGTGATTCTTTTATTTCTGTTGCGCAATGTGTGTTGAGAGAGTGTGCTGTGACACTTGAGTTCAGCCTTCAGCATGCCGGCTGCATGCTGTATATGTGTGCGTGATTCGGATCGTGAGCTCGGATCGTGATTGTTCGGCGCGATGCAGGGATGAAGAGATGGAGCGGGCAATTACTCCCCGGCAAGCCGGGGCTGCGAGTTTGTTCTGGGGTCCCTTGGCCTTGTCGGTGTCGGACATCGATTCTGAGTGGATTTCGTTTCGAGGGCGTATCGAGGAATGTATGAGGGGGGTGATGGAGGGATTTCGGTGCGAAGGTCATTCGGATTTTAGTGGGAAATGTAATGTAGACTTCTGTGGAAAATTTCGTGCAGATTTCGGTGCAGCATGTCGAGAAGATTTCGAACCTAACCGTGCTAATGAGTTGTGAATCTTGTTGAGCATGATAAGAATCGAAATCGAGCGGGACGTGCTCCGTCCCGCTCGATTTGTTCATTAATTAGCGCCCTGCCTGATTTTGCAGAAGCGAACGCACCGAGGTTACTGCGTCCACTTGCTGCTGCTAGTTGCTATAACCTCGCTGAACACCCGCCCTTGCCCCAGTGTCCGTGGCCTTGACTGCTCGAAGATACCCTGCTGACGGTGGATTGGCCCGCGATCTGTGTATTGATTGGGCATAAGCAACTATTGTGCGGTGCACGGCAGCGTGGACATTTTCTATCCGGGCATTGGTTTACCCTGTGCCGAAGACTGAAGGAATTGCCATACATTTGCATATCATTCATATATGCCCATCGCTCGGATAAAGGCAACATCTTGAACCTTGCACACCTATATAGCCAATGAGGTTCACCTGTGCAAAGCCCGCACTCCGGCCGTTGTTCATCGCTCCTGTCCATTACCGGTGCTATCATGTCGCGCAGTCGACAGTCATTTGAGTTACCGGCGAATCCCATCACGCCTGTTCTAAGAGGCTCTCAGCACTGACTAACACCTGAAGCTGCCGCTGCGCACCACGCACCGTGTCAAGTACCTCTCGAATTGCCCTGCAGGATGGTTGCTGAATTGGTCTGAGTGCATCAATTTTGCGCAGATGTGATCGAATGGTATTGAAATCATTGTCATAAGTATTGCATAAGCTCTGCCATGCCAATTCATAGCTCTCGCCCGCATCTGGCGTCCAACTGCCTAAAATATGCCGTGCTCGACCTTCGATTGAGTTTGAAAAATGGCGCAATTTCTGTGAGCAATTAAGGCGCAGATTGCTGTGCACTTCTGCCATGAAGGAACCGCGAAAGCGTACCCAGTCTTCATCTCGTCCAGAGAAACGTGGTACTGATATCGGCTCTGCTAGCTGTATCTGAATAGTTTGACCAGGTGCACCTATGGCCACCGCACTTGATCCAGCTGCCTGCAACAATGTCGAACCAGCCCCGGTCTGGGCTGCCATACTACGGGTTCGCAATGCCGTTTTAAACCTCATATACATATCTGAGTGAAGGGCATATTCTCGGCCGATTCGCTCTAGTGCTTGCTCCGACTGAAAATATGTGCGCACTTCTCGCCATTCCCTTTCGATTTCTGTCCACACTTTTTCAAGCTGATTTCCGGCAGCAACATTGCCGCTATCTCCTCCTCCGATCTTCGATTGAACAGATTTGCTAATGCAAAAAAGGCCTGTTGCATTGTCGGTGGTACCACGAATAGATCGCTTGTTGAGCGTCCTGCATCGTTGACTTGCGTTCGACGACTGCGTTTTGAGCTATTCGCCTGCTCCGTCTCATCGCTATCTGACCCGCATTGGTACCCAGGCATTACGCGCACAAACCTCCTTGGCGAGTATGGTTCTGAAACAAACAAAATTGCGCTCAATAATTTCCCGACTCTCTTCCCCTGCATTACATCTCATCCGAATAACATTTCCGATACCAACTGCCAGTTTTTGCGCCACGATTTATTGCGCATTCAAGCGTAACTGTGACGTATTGCGCATACGTCACCCACGAATTCATTGATTGCGCATACTGCAATAGTTAAGTCGCGATTCATCGCGCATTCAAGTCTAGTTGTGACGTATTGCGCATACGTCACCCACAAATTCATTAATTGCGCATACTAAGTCTAAATTGCAATAGTTAAGTCGCGATTCATTGCGCATTCAAGTGTAGTTGTGACGTATTGCGCATACGTCACCCACAAATTGCGCTATCGCTATTGCGCTATCGGAATCATGCCACTCCGAATGGAACGCGTTTTCCGTCTTCCGCACTCAACCTCGATCAACATGCCCTCACTGCTCGAGCTGGACTGCGCTCGTCCGTTGAATCCTGATCGCTCATCTGATCCTACTGAAAGACATAATTAAGATTAACATCCCCTTGGGTGTCGCCTTCTTATCATGCTCAACAAGATTCACAACTCATTAGCACGGTTAGGTTCGAAATCTTCTCGACATGCTGCACCGAAATCTGCACGAAATTTTCCACAGAAGTCTACATTACATTTCCCACTAAAATCCGAATGACCTTCGCACCGAAATCCCTCCATCACCCCCCTCATACATTCCTCGATACGCCCTCGAAACGAAATCCACTCAGAATCGATGTCCGACACCGACAAGGCCAAGGGACCCCAGAACAAACTCGCAGCCCCGGCTTGCCGGGGAGTAATTGCCCGCTCCATCTCTTCATCCCTGCATCGCGCCGAACAATCACGATCCGAGCTCACGATCCGAATCACGCACACATATACAGCATGCAGCCGGCATGCTGAAGGCTGAACTCAAGTGTCACAGCACACTCTCTCAACACACATTGCGCAACAGAAATAAAAGAATCACAGCCCGCGCTCGCGCTCCCGCTCCCGACCAGCACACATAGAACGTCCATCATACTGATAACATTTTTCGCCACACTCACTGCCAGCAAACAACCCTCGGCGGAAAACAAGTAAATGATACACTGCGCCCGTGCTACCGACGAATCGTTTTCAAAATTCACTATAATGACCGGCACAAAACCCAAAAAAAAACTCCGGCTCAATCGGACCTTGTTCGATAGTCCAGTTCCTCTCGCTAGTGGACTGTATTTACTTACCTCCTGCCTTCCTATAAAAAGTAACCGGAAAATGAAACACCCGTTTGCTGGCTTTGAATTCAATATAATTTCATTTTAGCTTATTTTATCCGATGCGACTACTTCCTTCGCGATCTTTTCCTCGACTACTCGCTCCCGTTCTACTCCCCCTCTGTCTCTCCATCTCTTCCTCGCTCGGCCATCCCGCTCGGCCATCCCGCTCTCTGCCTCCGTGCCGTCTTCAACAGCCAGTTTTTGAGAATGAACCTGAGCGTGACTGGATCAAGGCACGAACGGCACAATGGGGTGCAGATGATATTCCAAACGTGACCCCAGTTAGCCAATATTCTTGTATTTCATCGGCTGGTGATGGTCGCCAGAAAATGCGCTGTAAATCCCATTGGTTAGGGTGGATCTTCACTTGCAAGTACATCTTCTTGATGTCTGCCGTAATCCCCACCGGATTACATCGGAACCGCATTATGAGCGGTGCTTAATCTTCCTGCAGCTTATCTCCCACCAATTGCACATCATTCGACGAGATGCCTTTATCGGTTCAACATGAAGCATCGAAGACGATGCAAAACTTCCGCAATACCGGGTGGTGTGGGATGTGGTAACACCAGCCTTCTGGTTGCCGATCCGCCAAGCGCATTTGATTGTTGGCCAGCATTTTCTCGATGGCCTCACAGTATTTTCTTTTAAGATCCGGATCTCGCTTGAACCGCCTTTCCAACTGATGGAATCGGTGCCATGCTAATGCTCGGGAAGTTCCTATTTCGTCCACATCATTACGTAGTGGAATGACCACCTGATATCGGCCATCAGCAAGCCGATTGTGCGTTGATATAAATATCTCCTCGCATTTCTCTTGTTCTGCGGTACGGATGCGTTTCCTGACACCTCCTCCAGCTCCCAAAAATTGCGCAATAGGACATCCAGTTCAGACTCCTCTGATGTTTCGCTCACGAATCCGCATGTGATTCTTTGACCCATCTGTGGTCTACCACCGTACCCTAGCCAACCATGTCGAGATGGCTTGAAAGCAACCCCCAGCTCATCTACGTGCGCACCGTCTAGTGTGATCGTGGCCCAAACGCCGGCTCCCAGCAATATTTCGAATGGTGCTGGCGTACACAAATTCGGATCGGCAAATTTTTCTTTGATTCCATCCGGTACCATACTATCTGGTACTGCTGACCTCGGCAGCCACATGTCAGACAACTGTGGCACTGTTATTAAGTCAATTGTGGCCAATGTTCAATCATCGAAACGAGAGAGCATTCGCATACCAATTTTCTCGTATACGGCCGTTGACTGACCCCATTGATACTGTTAAGCCGGGCATAACACTGCTGCACAGGCCATATCAGTTGTTTCAGCACCTCATTCGATATCATGTTTGCCTGGGAACCACTGTCGCATAACGCACGCATAGGTGGTGATATTTCTCCATGTGCGCGTAACCGAACACTAGCTGTAGCGACCAACGCCACCGAAACATTCGCTGCTCCGTCCCGATCGATTCGAGCGATCGAGCGGGACGGAGCAGCGAATGTTTCGGTGGCGTTGGTCGCTACAGCTAGTGTTCGGTTACGCGCACATGGAGAAATATCACCACCTATGCGTGCGTTATGCGACAGTGGTTCCCAGGCAAACATGATATCGAATGAGGTGCTGAAACAACTGATATGGCCTGTGCAGCAGTGTTATGCCCGGCTTAACAGTATCAATGGGGTCAGTCAACGGCCGTATACGAGAAAATTGGTATGCGAATGCTCTCTCGTTTCGATGATTGAACATTGGCCACAATTGACTTAATAACAGTGCCACAGTTGTCTGACATGTGGCTGCCGAGGTCAGCAGTACCAGATAGTATGGTACCGGATGGAATCAAAGAAAAATTTGCCGATCCGAATTTGTGTACGCCAGCACCATTCGAAATATTGCTGGGAGCCGGCGTTTGGGCCACGATCACACTAGACGGTGCGCACGTAGATGAGCTGGGGGTTGCTTTCAAGCCATCTCGACATGGTTGGCTAGGGTACGGTGGTAGACCACAGATGGGTCAAAGAATCACATGCGGATTCGTGAGCGAAACATCAGAGGAGTCTGAACTGGATGTCCTATTGCGCAATTTTTGGGAGCTGGAGGAGGTGTCAGGAAACGCATCAGTACCGCAGAACAAGAGAAATGCGAGGAGATATTTATATCAACGCACAATCGGCTTGCTGATGGCCGATATCAGGTGGTCATTCCACTACGTAATGATGTGGACGAAATAGGAACTTCCCGAGCATTAGCATGGCACCGATTCCATCAGTTGGAAAGGCGGTTCAAGCGAGATCCGGATCTTAAAAGAAAATACTGTGAGGCCATCGAGAAAATGCTGGCCAACAATCAAATGCGCTTGGCGGATCGGCAACCAGAAGGCTGGTGTTACCACATCCCACACCACCCGGTATTGCGGAAGTTTTGCATCGTCTTCGATGCTTCATGTTGAACCGATAAAGGCATCTCGTCGAATGATGTGCAATTGGTGGGAGATAAGCTGCAGGAAGATTAAGCACCGCTCATAATGCGGTTCCGATGTAATCCGGTGGGGATTACGGCAGACATCAAGAAGATGTACTTGCAAGTGAAGATCCACCCTAACCAATGGGATTTACAGCGCATTTTCTGGCGACCATCACCAGCCGATGAAATACAAGAATATTGGCTAACTGGGGTCACGTTTGGAATATCATCTGCACCCCATTGTGCCGTTCGTGCCTTGATCCAGGTTGCCAGAGATCTTCAGCTCTGGTTTCCGCGGGGTGCAGCCGCGATCGAGCACGACTTCTATATGGACGATTGCCTCACGGGTGCTCAAGACACCGAAGGTGCAAATTTTTTATGCCATGAGTGATCTCTTATAGATTCTTGTGGATTCGCTTTGAACAAATGGCGTTCGAATCGACGTAATGTTGTGCCGAACAGCACGGTCAGGCAAACGAGCGAAGAGCTAGAATTAAATGAATTTGGCGATACAACCGTTTTAGGCTTGCGCTGGCTTCCGGAATCCGATGAACTGGTGTTCAAGTTTCAGCCACCTCCACTGGTAGAAGAGGGTGGAATGACAAAACGTAAATTGCTGAGCCAGATTGCACAACTGTTTGACCCAAATGGATACATCGGACCGCTGATTGTGGTATTCAAGATGCTGATGCAAACTTTATGGCAGTTGCGTGTCGGAGGGGATGCACTGGTACCAGAGGGAATTCATAATAAATGGCAGTAAATTTAGCAGCAATTGTCGTACGTTAAAGATATCCGAGTGCCTCGGTGGTTGGGTCTCAGTGTACAATGCAAAGCATCGCTACATGGGTTTTCGGATGCCTCGATGTTAGCGTATGGAGCAGTACTATACGCGCGTGTCGAGACCGCTGCCGGCATCAAATGTACACTAATCGCATCAAAATCTCGAGTCACGCCGATCAAAACGGTTACAGTACCACGGTTGGAGTTGTGCTCAGCACTGCTGTTAAGCGAATTAGTCGATACATTTCAGCGATCCACAACCACATCGCAATACAAAACGACGCTTTGGACTGACTCCCAAATTGTCTTGGCCTGGCTGAACAAGGAACCAGCTACACTAAAAATATACTTCAACAATCGTGTGCAACAAATTCAACAGCTAACAGCCGCAGCGGACTTGCGACATGTATCTTTGGCCGATAATCCGGCTGATCTCTTGAGTCGCGGAACAACGGCGAGTGAATTGATTACATCAGAGCAGTGGTAGCATGGGCCGTCTTGGCTGTCCAAATCATCAGAGCATTGGCCAAATAATAAAAAACCACTATCAAGTGAAGCTACGAACCTCATACTAAGGGAATCCAAATGCAGCGAGGACGTAGAAAATGCAAAATTGCGTCCAACCATGAGGAGTATCGCCAACATGAGCATTAGATTGCGTGATGCAGACCTGCTGTCACACGCGTCTAGCGGAATCCAATTAGCGAGACTAACAGCATGGATATTTTGTTTTGAGTTTTAACACCTTCTCTCGTTTGAAAGTGCCGGAAGGAGCACCGCCGAAGGATCGTCGTCAAGGAAGTCTGAGCGGCGAGAAAGTGAATGCTGCACAGGAATTTTGGGTGCGCGAAGAGCAGGCCAGTTTCTATGCAAAGGAATTGAGGGCGCTACGGCATATACCGAGTAACGGAGTGGACAAATCAAGTGCAATCTATCAGTTTAATCCATTTATAGATGAAAAGGGAATACTGCGTCTTGATGGACGGTTAAATCGGTCATTATTAGCATATGAGCAACGTCATCCAGCGCTGCTACCGGATGTCAGCTGGCTGGCCAAGTTATTAATTCGGCAGGCGCACACGCGTACTCTGCATGGCGGGCAGCGCCAGATGACAGCGTATCTTCGGCAGAAATTCTGGATCACAAGGCTTCCGCGCGCCATCAAATCGAACAATCATGGATGCACACGCCAACGACAAATCAGCGGACAGCAAATGCTGAGTGAATTGCCATCTGATCGAGTCAGACCATGCCGACCATTCGAACACTCAGGTGTGGACTACGCTGGACCGGGTAAAGGCGCGGAAAGGTCGGTGCAATATATTTGAGAAGACACACGTAGCTGTGTTTATATGTACGGCAACGAAGGCGGTTCATTTGGAACTTGTCGAAGGACTAACAGCGGATGATTTCGTAAAAGGATTCATGCGATTTACAAGCATCCGAGGACCGTGTACTCGAATGTGGAGTGACAATGGGACGAATTACACGTTGGCAGAGAAGGAATTGGCAATCGCGTTGCGCACTTGGAGAAATGCCGATATGGGCAAGAAGCTACAAGCATTGGGCACCGAATGGCGTTTCACAACACCATATGCGCCACATCAAGGAGGGCTCTGGGAACCGGCAGTGAAATCTATGAAGTTTCATTTGCGTCGAGTTGTGGGAGCGCAACATTTAACTGCTGATGACTTTCGTACCGTGCTATCGCAAGTAAGTGCAGTTATGAATTCGCGGCCGCTGGGAGCATTATCAAACGATCTAGAGGACTTGGAATTTCTGACGCTGGCTCATTTTTTGATTGGGGGAACGATCGTGTAGCCATTTGGCGCAGATGTTGGTGAGATTCCCGACAATAAACTTAAGTATCTTCAGCTTCTTCAAAAATTAAGCCAAACGTTCTGGAAGGCAACGGCAGCGAGACTATCTACAAGAACTGCAGCTGCACCCGAAATGGAAAAAAGCGCCTGAGAACATACGGATCGGTGATTTGGTGATTGTACGCGACGAGAATTTGCCACCTACAATGTGGAAGGCAGCTCGAGTGGTCAAGGTGTTTCCGTGGCCGGATGGATTGGTGCGAAATGTTCGGCTACAAATGCTGTTAGAAGAGAAAAAAAAAGAAGCGACAATTCTTGGAGCAACCAGTGCAGAAGTTGTGCCGCCTTCCAGTGGAGATTGAAGCAGGGACTTCAAGGGCGCAGTGTGTTGAAAACGGCACGGAGGCAGAGAGCGGGATGGCCGAGCGAGGAAGAGATGGAGAGGCAGAGGAGGAGTAGAACGGGAGCGAGTAGTCGAGGAAAAGATCGCGAAGGAAGTAGTCGCATCGGATAAAATAAGCTAAAATAAAATTAAATTGAATTCAAAGCCAGCAAACGGGTGTTTCATATTCCGGTTACTTTTTATAGGAAGGCAGGAGGTAAGTAAATACAGTCCACTAGCGAGAGGAACTGGACTATCGAACACTGGCCTTTAGCCTTTAAACATCTATAAAGCAATCAAAGCAAAAAAACGAATAGAGCTCGAGAAAAGAAACTATCTGAAAAACGCATCAAACACCAATATTGCAAAATAAAGGGAAATCAAAAGAAAAACAAAATAATCTAATAAAAAAAATTTGGACTCATCCCATTTATACGTTGTTGAATCTTCCTTGAACTCCAGGATTATATGATTATTTAATTGTTATTTAATTATTCATATCTATTTTTTTTGTGTTGTATCTATTATGTCCCGTCCTGTCATGTCTGTCTTAAATTTATTTTTTTAATTACTATTCATTTTGTTTAGTATGAATATCTTCTTATGCAATCTATTGTTTGCGTAAATTCGATGAAGTGCGACTTATTTAAGCATAATTAAATTTTATTTAATGGAGTTCATTTAGCGTATTTGTATATATATTGGGTACTTCATTTTGTTTATTAAGGATTATTATCTTCTTATGCAATTTATTTGAGCGTAAGTTCGATGTAGCGCAACTTATTTTAGCATAATTAAGTTTTATTTAATGGAGTTCATATAGCGTATTTAAATATATATTGGGTAATTCATTTTGTTTATTTAAGTTTTTCAAAGTGCTTCCAATTCACTTTCTCCTTCCCTCTGTCTACCCGTATTACTCTTACATTTTCTTTTTTGTATTCACACGCTACATTCGTTCATTCGCGTTTTCTTATTCGTTTGAAGCGGATTGGTTAACGCGTTACGTTTCGCGGGACACTTAAAGTACCTGTAGTGCCATTTTCTCAAACTCATGGATGACGATTTGGTGACATTCCTTATCGCTGAGTAAACAGTGTATTACACCAATATAAAATTTCTTTTGAGCTTGAATACCCATTGATCGGGGAAAACAGCAGATAGAAGGCCTCACGACTGAAAGCTGTATAAATTGCGGCAACAATTACACCGTCCGCGTCACGCGTAACTATTCGTTCCTTGACCGGTTAAAATCAGTCGTGGGTGGCACCGTATATATTCAATTTAGGGTAAAAATAAAGACCACAATCACTTGCATTGATGTACGGCGATTTGCACTTCTTTTCTAGGCGTCGTTTAACATCGCCTCCCTTTGCACCGATCATTCACTCGAATTAACGTGTGAATTAAAATTATTGAAACACAAGTTTCTTTTGTAAACTAGATATTTTTCTTATGCTTGAACTGATAGTAGCCCGAACTCGAGTATCAGATCCGCGACGTGAAATTCTTTAGATCGCACACACGTCACTCGTTTACACGCTTTTATAACGCCAAGATCAACGTTCTTCTGGCCATCCTTGAAAACCACTCATAAAACACAATCTAGCGCAAACGAACTTTACATCGGAATTCGTTATTAGAAGCCGCTTTAGCGCGGTCTTCGATTCAAATTTTCGAAAAATATCGTTTTGGCTCATGCGAAATCGCTAGGCCGTTGCAACAAAAAACGCTATTGACCCGACGACCGACTGGTTTTGAATTCCTCGCGATAGGTAGGTGAACCACGCGTGTCACCTGGTAAAAAAAAAAGACTCGCTCGAAGTAGGTTACGAATTGTCGCGCTGCTTAATCGAACTCCAAACTGTAAGAAATCGCTCTAAAACTCGCCAACACTATTTTTTCTGGATGGACGCGAACTGTACACTCCACTCAATCATCATTCGATCCTGTTACAAGCTTCTTTTTCATTCTCCTCAGGTATCGTTTCGCAAAACTGAATTAGACTTGGACACTAGTCGATAAAAAAACTAACCAACTGCGATTATAATCGCTCTGCGCACACCCGTTTTTTTTCAATTATATAGCTACGACGAATCGTAACTGTTTGGGTATCTGCATCGGCACTTAGCAATTTAAGTTCAACTCAATTTGAGTCAAAGGCACTTTTAATAACCGTGTCATCCGGGTGATTTGCGATTCGAAAGTCGCAGCTCAACCCGTTCGCGAACGCAGCTTTCAAGGCACTTCTCACGGTGGTGGCAAAAGGAAACAATTGTTGCGCGACCAACGAATGCCAAAAATGGTCAAAAAAACCAAGGACCGAATCGGAAGTACCGCGACGATGTACACTTCCAAAGTGATAACACACAATCTCTGTCTAGAGAAATGATCTGCACTCTCGAATTTTCGCTTTCATTCCAGCACAATCCATTTGGCGGAATTGCACGCTTAAACTGGTTTTCAAAGAAAACGCGAATTTTCGAAGTAATTTCCTTCCAATTTCAGAATTTTACTCGGAAGCCAGGAGCAAAAAAAACCAACTTCTATGATCGCGACCATCGAACAAGACTTCCAAAAAAAACTTTCCGACCTTTTCCAATTTTTCGTCTCCTCTCCAAAAAACCGGGCCATTGTTTTAACTTGTGTCCGTACGCACACCAACAAAAAAAACTTCCCTTCGATTTCGATTCTTGCCCGTTACCAAATATGGACAGGGAAATTTCGGGAATTTTAATTGTTATTACGCTATGTCGTTGCAACCGTATGTACTGCAGTTTTGCTTCATGTACATAAGCTGTGTTCCGTGCACATAAAACACAACCACGGAAATACGGCACCACGCAAAATTAAAGCTTCGTGCAACTCAACAATTGACGAATGCTAAAGTTTAAATCTCCACCTGGTGAGAAAAAAAACTATCAGATATGGTAGACACATTTTCGTCAGCTGACTGTTGTAGGGCGGTTCGTGTGTATTTTTCGATTCTCTCTTAATTTCATTATGAGAGACATGATAAAGATTGATGGCGATCGGTTTAGTTGGTTCACATTTCCGGTTTCACATTTCGAAAATCATGGGCTCAATCCCGCACAACGAAGTCAGGAAATGAACAGAAGGAATATGAAATAATATTTTAAATTGTTTGAAAAGAACGTAGACCTTTTTTCAATACTTTTTTCTTTTATTTTAGTACTTTAAATTGATTTCTTAAAAAAAAAAATTTGTTTTTGATATGTATCATATGTCCTTCTTATTCGATTATAACAATAATTTAAGTTCACTTGAAGTAATATTTCGTAGTAGGACCCTCAATCTCAATTTTGTCTGAAAATAACATGCAACTGCAACTTTGTAACAAAACGCAGGCATTAAACACATTTTTTATTCTCAACAAAAAAAAAACCAACGTACAGAGTTGCACCAAAGGTACCACACTCCAGCGCAGGCAGTTTGCCGACTGGTCAACCAATCATGTCAGAGAAAAGTGACATGAAATTCTGACAGTAGGATTTATGGCACAAAAAGTGCACGATCATGCAGAGTCGAGATTAAGTATTCAACCGGCAAGGAAGCAGGAAGTAAGTTTTCAACAAGCGCGGAGGACAGACGTGTTAGAAAAAAAGGGAGTTTTTATTCAACCAACGACTGGAAGGTTAGGGCCCGAAGATTGGCACCCCCACACCCTACCCCTGATGCGTAGGGAAGGTAATAGAAATAAGGAAAGGGTAGCAGAAAAGGTCTTTAAAAAGAAATAAGGAATAAACAACAAAAAAAGTTAAAATGTAAGCGATCAGTATTTCTTCTATATAGCTATTTGTTTTGTCTTTTGGTGATGTTTTCCAGAAACTGTTTTTTGTGTTTTTCGTTTGGTGTACCCCGCTAATAAGGGCGGATATTTTCTTTTGATTACCTTGTTTGTGGGCCCCTATGGCTGCGATATTCAAATCGCTCAGTTTTTCGACCTAAACTTTTCAGGCGAGTGATATTAATATATTGGCCGAATACATTTCGCGGCCCGTAAAGTTCTGGAAAATTCGTCCATACATCCACATGTGCCCACTAAAGGGATTCTAATTGAAGAAGTTTTACCGGATTCAATATCAATAACGGTGAATTTGTCTCTATACGTATGACCATTGTGATAAGTCCCGTTATAATACGGACTGGTCTTTGTCCAAGTTATTTTACCGCTACTGACGCGCGACCGCATGGACCCAATTGCGGCCCTTTTTGCCCGCCTCAAGACCGAAAAACTATTTCAGTGATAATACTGTAGTAAGCCCCAAAATTTATAAAATACGGTTCGCATATGTATTTAATTCCTCACTACTCTGTTGATGAACGGTCTCAAGAGATTATGTGACAGGGAATATCTGACCTCAAGGAGTGCGTTGTAAAAATCTCCAACTTCGTATAGTTTTGAAAGATCCTCCAGTTTTAGTTCATTTTTGGTAGTTTCCAGGCTAACTCAAGCACCCGGAAGGTATTGGCTGGATCGAATGAGCCTGGACACAGCTTCAGGAAGTCACGGGGTGTATAAATTCGGGTTTTGTTATTTTTTTCAGGTTAGGTTGACAGATGCCTTTTCAGGCAAGAAGCGGATTTTTCTTCGCCTTGGGCCAGTCCATGCCTGTTCAGGATGCCCTAACCCCAAAGTGGAATAAATTTCGTGTAATGTGGTTTTCTTGTGCGTTTTAATTGTCGGCTCGCTCGCAGTTACATTGTTTTGTTTGGTTCAGGCCCCCATTATGCTCCCGAAGCCGCCAAACACCACCCTTGTGCCGGCATTATTTTAAATGGGCGGTCAAATGATTAAGTATATGGCGAGGTACAGTAATAAGGCTCTGAACCATGCGTATATCACCTGGCATGGCGCCCAACGCCTCTGGGCTGCAGAATGCGGCGACATACATTACAGCCATTATCAGGCGCGCGTGTACATTACATGGCGCCCAACGTCATAGCTCCTAGACGGCGCACATTACATTGCGCCCAACGCCGTCGTTATGTAGCGCCAATCATGTGTACAACACGATACACGTAGCCAGTATCTGGGTCTTGCATTGTACGGCGCTCATCTACCTTTGCGAACGTCCTTTATTTTTTTTTGTCTAGTCATAGAGCACGGTTTAATATGGGGTTATTACTAGAATTGTCCAAAAGACTGTATCCTATTGGTAAAACAGTAGCGATCTCAGAACTCCATTGAGTTTCTTTTACATCACAAGGTGTCATAATTTGAGATTTGCATCGGCCGTCGCGCCGAAAGTCTTCACTCTTATGCTTTCCGCCTTCACATTCCATTCCTTCTCTTCCTTTTGGTTTTCCACGGTCTGTTTCTCCTTCCTTCCTTCTTCCTTTACCTTCCAGCCCACTGATGAAAGAGTCCGAAGCTCTCAAGTCGGATTTTCAGCCCAAACGTGCATAAATTACGTTGTCCATGGTGACAGGTAGCCACTCACGCCCCTTCCGACGAGCTACGCACGTGCTAGAGCTAGATGCATGCTACCTTTCGGGAAACCATGGTACTCAAGTCACCCAACTGTGGCTTGGTCACCGGACGACAATCATCTTCGCCTATGTGTAAATCCTGACCAACTTGGGACTATTGGTGATGGAGACTTTCTCCCACTAATTGTTTTAGGACGGGGTAAGGGAATTACACGTAGAGATGGCTGAGATAATTACCTGGGTGGTAATGTTGAATGATTCAGTTCAGTTCATAGCGTCACCAAATCACTTCAGCATTACTGCGCCAAAAACGCTCGCGTCTACATTATAACTTTCTGTCTACCATATATAGTTCCGAAATTTGCCACCAGAGCACATGGTATAATTGTGAATTGACCTGTCGGACGGACCTGTCAAAAAAGAGGGCAGAACTGCAAGAGTTTTGCATCTAAACGGGTCACATTTTTTCAGAAAAGAAATCACCATGTGTATGCAATGTATTTATTTTTGCCCCTAAAATAATCAGATACGTCAGAGCCGTCTTAATCATAGCCGCGCAACTGAATTGAACGTCAAGAAACAGAGTCATAACAAAAATGACAGCTCCATACGATTCGCAACGATATAGTATGGGGTCTGATCCATGACGGCTATTTTTTTATTGAGGTTTGTCCAATCATATTAGGTACATTATCTAAGGAAATGCCATTCTGAAGTAAATTTGTGTTAAGTAAAAATGAAAATTTGATTTGGCTATAACTTTTAATTTCAGGTCGAGCAACAAGTGTAACATATGTTAAATAAAATCGATAGATTTAATAGAAAATATTTTTTTTAATTTTCAGGAAGTTGCTTTAAGGGGTAATATCTAGTCGAAATATTTTTTTTTCCATTTTTTTTTTAAGTGGCTTAAATGGTGTAAAAACATGTCAAGAGTGATATCTGACATAATTTTTTATTGAAAACAAATTTTCAGTAGTCGTAAAAGACAAATTTTCGAAGCAAGGCCGAGCGCTTGAAAATGACAAATTGAGTTTCGGGGTGAGTTTCGCCCCTTTTACTCGTTACCGGCGGTGCAAAAGTACACTATATAGTTTCTTAATGAGGAATAGATGGCCTCATTTAGAAACTATTTATCGGTTCAGGCGCGAACGCAGGGGGGAGGGGGTTAAAACCCCATTTTAGTCATTGGAATAGAACTATAACGGGAATAAACGGCTATAATTTTCAATGACGGATAATCTGGTGTCATGAAGGTCATGGATGTACTTGGTATAACTATTGGTCGTCAATGTTAAGATTTTTGCAAAGGAAGCGACTCGCGCCGCATTGAACTGGCTGAGCGCTCACTTTCCCATGAGGCAAAAACCAGACGTCGTAACGCTAAATCGACGAGAAAAAAAATCTACAGCAGTCAAATCGACGCAGAAGGCCAGTTATATGGTGCTGGGATAGCAGAGTATATGAAAAAAAATCAAAAAGTCTGATCTTTAAAATTTCATGTACTTAACACATTGAGAAACTTTGAACGCGTTTTTCTCGAAACCATGTTTTCCAAAACGGCTAGCAGTAGAACTCGAGTAATTTTTATCCGATCGATATGAAATTTTTTCTATACCTTCTTAGATAGATTAACAACAATTTTTGAGTTTCATAAACAATTACGATTTTTATAAAGATATTAAGGCCGATTTATTAGCTGAAAAATCGAAATTTTTTTCGAAATGCGCTCAAATTTTCAAAAATTAAAATTTTTTAATATCCATGTGTACTTTAATAGTAAAACTCGTGCATATCATGAAAAAAAAACTTTCATTGTTCCAGATACGCTCGTTAAAGACTTGTGCTGCTAGCCGCGGGACGCCTACAAAGACCTTCGTTCCGTGCACTGCTCAGCCGTAATTTTTTCATAAAAATTAATATAAAAAATTTTTTTTTGTAGTTCAAGATAAGTATAATAATCCCTCAATATTTCACATTAATCGATTTTTTAATAAAGACACACAAAATTCACAAAAAACTGTCTCATTTTTTGCTTCCGAACCGTACAGAATGATCGCAATCGCAGTCAGATCGAAATGTCAAAATGTCGCAACGAGATGCAACGGATTGCTGTAAGCTGCAAGTAAACGCTTCATGAACACAATGACCAGATTGAGTCGCAGTTCTATTAGTGTCAATAATCAATGCGAAATTGATATGGACGCGAAAATCAGTGAACTATTTTGAACTCTCATCGAAATTTCTTGCTTTTTCCATTTTTTCCTTTCTAATTTAAATAATACAGTGCTTTTTAGATTATGATAATGTCATATTTGACATTTCGATCCAATCACTTGCGATCTTTTCAAAACATTGGTTGTTTAGCTACATGCAACCACACGCATTTGACACTCCAATCTGACTGCAATTGCGTTCATTCTATGAAGGGTTCCTGAATACGCTAAGCCCTCTACCTTGGGTTTTGCAGATGTGGCGAATTCGGTCGTTTATGCATTAGAAATTGCGATTTAACCTCAATAAAATCGCCTGTTTATGTAATAGTTCGCCTGTTTTTGTACTAGTTAAAAAATTCATTTTTGACGTGGTTAGTGCGAATCATGGATGGATTAGTATAACTGGATCGGCAGCATATATGCATTAGTATTTATATGGCCAGCCGCACTTGTCAGAGTAAGGCCGCGGTCCGAATTACGCTTTCTGCGCTTTTAGCGCGCTCACGCTCGGTCCGAATTACGCTCACAACGCATACAATTTGCATGGAGGGGAAATTTTCTGGCGCTTACGCTACTAACGGTTTCGAGCATATGCACTGTGTGTACGTCTTTGCAATCTGTCACATTGACCGTTAAAAATTTAAAAACACTAAAATTTATTCGCGACATTGAAGAAAAATGAGTTATAAAAATATTGTTGAAGAAGATGAAGATGAGGAGCCAGATATCATCTCCAGATCGCTATCATTGTCACACATTTCCATTACCGTTTCTACTAAAAACACTTTTTCAAAACTCATTTTAAAATTACTGACACAACTGACATTTGTGTGCATACGATCGGTCCGAATTATATGCGCTGTAAGCGCGCATACAATTCGGACCGATTGTGAGCACTGTTGGTAATGTAAGCACCGTAAGCGCAATTCGGACCACGGCCTAAGTCTCGTCGTTAACAGCTGATTCTGAATTTTCCAATTCAATATAGTGGTAGTTTAAACGTTACTGGATTTTAATTTAATATTATAATGTTTTTGAAATCATGAACTGTACAATCTCCTATAAAACATAATTTTCCTAATTAAATACTTATATTTACTATGTTCAAATTTCATAAAATCTTGATTTGTGATAAAAATCTTGTACTGCAAAAAAAGCACTGATGAATCGAGCTGAAACTCATGGATGACGATTTGGTGACATTCCTTATCGCCGAGTAAACAGTGTATTACACCAATATAAAATTTCTTTTGAGCTTGAATACCCATTGATCGGGGAAAACAGCAGATAGAAGGCCTCACGACTGAAAGCTGTATAAATTGCGGCAACAATTACACCGTCCGCGTCACGCGTAACTATTCGTTCCTTGACCGGTTAAAATCAGTCGTGGGTGGCACCGTATATATTCAATTTAGGGTAAAAATAAAGACCACAATCACTTGCATTGATGTACGGAAATTTGCACTTCTTTTCTAGGCGTCGTTTAACATCGCCTCCCTTTGCACCGATCATTCACTCGAATTAACGTGTGAATTAAAATTATTGAAACACAAGTTTCTTTTGTAAACTAGATATTTTTCTTATGCTTGAACTGATAGTAGCCCGAACTCGAGTATCAGATCCGCGACGTGAAATTCTTTAGATCGCACTCACGTCACTCGTTTACACGCTTTTATAACGCCAAGATCAACGTTCTTCTGGCCATCCTTGAAAACCACTCATAAAACACAATCTAGCGCGAACGAACTTTACATCGGAATTCGTTATTAGAAGCCGCTTCAGCGCGGTCTTCGATTCAAATTTTCGAAAAATATCGTTTTGGCTCATGCGAAATCGCTAGGCCGTTGCAACAAAAAACGCTATTGACCCGACGACCGACTGGTTTTGAATTCCTCGCGATAGGTAGGTGAACCACGCGTGTCACCTGGTAAAAAAAAAAGACTCGCTCGAAGTAGGTTACGAATTGTCGCGCTGCTTAATCGAACTCCAAACTGTAAGAAATCGCTCTAAAACTCGCCAACACTATTTTTTCTGGATGGACGCGAACTGTACACTCCACTCAATCATCATTCGATCCTGTTACAAGCTTCTTTTTCATTCACCTCAGGTATCGTTTCGCAAAACTGAATTAGACTTGGACACTAGTCGATAAAAAAACTAACCAACTGCGATTATAATCGCTCTGCGCACACCCGTTTTTTTCTTTCAATTATATAGCTACGACGAATCGTAACTGTTTGGGTATCTGCATCGGCACTTAGCAATCTAAGTTCAACTCAATTTGAGTCAAAGGCACTTTTAATAACCGTGTCATCCGGGTAATTTGCGATTCGAAAGTCGCAGCTCAACCCGTTCGCGAACGCAGCTTTCAAGGCACTTCTCACGGTGGTGGCAAAAGGAAACAATTGTTGCGCGACCAACGAATGCCAAAAATGGTCAAAAAAACCAAGGACCGAATCGGAAGTACCGCGACGATGTACACTTCCAAAGTGATAACACACAATCTCTGTCTAGAGAAATGATCTGCACTCTCGAATTTTCGCTTTCATTCCAGCACAATCCATTTGGAGGAATTGCACGCTTAAACTGGTTTTCAAAGAAAACGCGAATTTTCGAAGTAATTTCCTTCCAATTTCAGAATTTTACTCGGAAGCCAGGAGCAAAAAAAACCAACTTCTATGATCGCGACCATCGAACAAGACTTCCAAAAAAAACTTTCCGACCTTTTCCAATTTTTCGTCTCCTCTCCAAAAAACCGGGCCATTGTTTTAACTTGTGTCCGTACGCACACCAACAAAAAAAACTTCCCTTCGATTTCGATTCTTGCCCGTTACCAAATATGGACAGGGAAATTTCGGGAATTTTAATTTTTATTACGCTATGTCGTTGCAACCGTATGTACTGCAGTTTTGCTCCATATACATAAGCTGTGTTCCGTGCACATAAAACACAACCACGGAAATACGGCACCACGCAAAATTAAAGCTTCGTGCAACTCAACAATTGACGAATGCTAAAGTTTAAATCTCCACCTGGTGAGAAAAAAAACTACCAGATATGGTAGACACATTTTCGTCAGCTGACTGTTGTAGGGCGGTTCGTGTGTATTTTTCGATTCTCTCTTAATTTCATTATGAGAGACATGATAAAGATTGATGGCGATCGGTTTGGTTGATAATAAGGTTCACATTTCCGGTTTCACATTTCGAAAATCATGGGCTCAATCCCGCACAACGAAGTCAGGAAATGAACAGAAGGAATATGAAATAAAATTTTAAATTGTTTGAAAAGAACGTAGACCTTTTTTCAATACTTTTTTCTTTTATTTTAGTACTTTAAATTGATTTCTTGATTTATGGCACAAAAAGTGCACGATCATGCAGAGTCGAGATTAAGTATTCAACCGGCAAGGAAGCAGGAAGTAAGTTTTCAACAAGCGCGGAGGACAGACGTGTTAGAAAAAAAGGGAGTTTTTATTCAACCAACGACTGGAAGGTTAGAGCCCGAAGATTGGCACCTCCACACCCTACCCCTGATGCGTAGGGAAGGTAACAGAAATAAGGAAAGGGTAGCAGAAAAGGTCTTTAAAAAGAAATAAGGAATAAACAACAAAAAAAGTTAAAATGTAAGCGATCAGTATTTCTTCTATATAGCTATTTGTTTTGTCTTTTGGTGATGTTTTCCTGAAATTGTTTTTTGTGATTATGTGACAGGGAATATCTGACCTCAAGGAGTGCGTTGTAAAAATCTCCAACTTCGTATAGTTTTGAAAGATCCTCCAGTTTTAGTTCATTTTTGGTAGTTTCCAGGCTAACTTAAGCACCCGGAAGGCATTGGCTGGATCGAATGAGCCTGGACACAGCTTCAGGAAGTCACGGGGTGTATAAATTCGGGTTTTGTTATTTTTTTCAGGTTAGGTTGACAGATGCCTTTTCAGGCAAGAAGCGGATTTTTCTTCGCCTTGGGCCAGTCCATGCCTGTTCAGGATGCCCTAACCCCAAAGTGGAATAAATTTCGTGTAATGTGGTTTTCTTGTGCGTTTTAATTGTCGGCTCGCTCATAGTTACATTGTTTTGTTTGGTTCGGGTCCCCATTATGCTCCCGAAGCCGCCAAACACCACCCTTGTGCCGGCATTATTTTAAATGGGCGGTCAAATGATTAAGTATATGGCGAGGTACAGTAATAAGGCTCTGAACCATGCGTATATCACCTGGCATGGCACCCAACGCCTCTGGGCTGCAGAATGCGGCGACATACATTACAGCCATTATCAGGCGCGCGTGTACATTACATGGCGCCCAACGTCATAGCTCCTAGACGGCGCACATTACATTGCGCCCAACGCCGTCGTTATATAGCGCCAATCATGTGTACAACACGATACACGGCGTCCAAGGTAGCCAGTATCTGGGTCTTGCATTGTACGGCGCTCATCTACCTTTGCGAACGTCCTTTATTTTTTTTTGTCTAGTCATAGAGCACGGTTTAATATGGGGTTATTACTAGAATTGTCCAAAAGACTGTATCCTATTGGTAAAACAGTAGCGATCTCAGAACTCCATTGAGTTTCTTTTACATCACAAGGTGTCATAATTTGAGATTTGCATCGGCCGTCGCGCCGAAAGTCTTCACTCTTATGCTTTCCGCCTTCACATTCCATTCCTTCTCTTCCTTTTGGTTTTCCACGGTCTGTTTCTCCTTCCTTCCTTCTTCCTTTACCTTCCAGCCCACTGATGAAAGAGTCCGAAGCTCTCAAGTCGGATTTTCAGCCCAAACGTGCATAAATTACGTTGTCCATGGTGACAGGTAGCCACTCACGCCCCTTCCGACGAGCTACGCACGTGCTAGAGCTAGATGCATGCTACCTTTCGGGAAACCATGGTACTCAAGTCACCCAACTGTGGCTTGGTCACCGGACGACAATCATCTTCGCCTATGTGTAAATCCTGACCAACTTGGGACTATTGGTGATGGAGACTTTCTCCCACTAATTGTTTTAGGACGGGGTAAGGGAATTACACGTAGAGATGGCTGAGATAATTACCTGGGTGGTAATGTTGAATGATTCAGTTCAGTTCATAGCGTCACCAAATCACTTCAGCATTACTGCGCCAAAAACGCTCGCGTCTACATTATAACTTTCTGTCTACCATATATAGTTCCGAAATTTGCCACCAGAGCACATGGTATATTTGTGAATTGACCTGTCGGACGGACCTGTCAAAAAAGAGGGCAGAACTGCAATAGTTTTGCATCTAAACGGGTCACATTTTTTCAGAAAAGAAATCACCATAATGTGCATGCAATGTATTTATTTTTGCCCCTAAAATAATCAGATACGTCAGAGCCGTCTTAATCATAGCGCAACTGAATTGAACATCAAGAAACAGAGTCATAACAAAAATGACAGCTCCATACGATTCGCAACGATATAGTATGGGGTCTGATCCATGACGGCTATTTTTTTATTGAGGTTTGTCCAATCATATTAGGTACATTATCTAAGGAAATGCCATTCTGAAGTAAATTTGTGTTAAGTAAAAATGAAAATTTGATTTGGCTATAAGTAGTAAGACATACACTTTTGTGGGGGCCAAAGTGTGCTACTACACTTTGAGCAGGTGCAAAGTGTGCTAGTCCCTAAGTAGTAAGACATACACTTTTGTGGGGGCCAAAGTGTGCTACTACACTTTGAGCAGGTGCAAAGTGTGCTAGTCCCTAAGTAGTAAGACATACACTTTTGTGGGGGCCAAAGGGTGTGAGTTTTTGCTACGAGGTCCAAAGTGTGTGACTCCGGCGGCCGGCTTCTGTATGGGGAAAAAGGCTGAAAGTGTAGTGCGTTTGGCGTTTGAGAAGCTGAAAGTGTGTGGCTTGTGGGCTGGCTGCTTGGGCATGGAATCATGGGCCTGGGTTGTGGAACTGAGCCGATTGGCTGGGAGCTGGATTTGGTATGAGATGACGTGATCGATGTGAAGAGTTTGAGGGTTTTTAACAAAGAAAACACGTGATAATAGATGTCATTTCATTCTTTATTTATATGCATGAGTTTATTTTTTCAAAAATCGTACTTTTAGAAACCCACCGCGTGTTTCATCTATACCATCGAAGACGAAGTACTGATCTGAAGATTGGTTCAGTTCATCTATCTGGCGTTGTGTCTTCACCCTTTCCGAAAATCGGGGTGGTAAGAAGCAGAAGATGCCTTCGTCGAAATGGAGTGCCAGCCTTACTCCGTATTTCGTCTTCACCAGCCGAAACAGTTTAATGAGATATTCCTTCCCGATCTCGAGGGAGCTAGTGGGAATCATAGAGTCCCCATCACCCCCAACAGCGGAAGCTAATAATTCGAAAGTATTCTGAAAAAAATTACAAAAATAAAGTTATTGGCAAAAAAGTAAAACGGATAATATGAAACTTACCATATTTGACTATCAGACCTGTAAGGAGATTATGATTTTCCTCACGAGGAGCTCCGACTTATATACCCGGCGGAAGATAGGTAAAATAGTCAAGAATTGGGATTACACAATACGAGGTAATGAACTGAAAAGTCGAGACCCATAAATCTTTGGACTGATGGTAAGAGGAAAAGAAATAATCAGACTATCATTCTTTCCCTATAAATCAGAGAGTCTAACATTTGCAACAAAGTTGCTAAAAGACCGTGCTAAATATGCGTTTTCCTGAGTTCTGTATTATCTAGTTAGATGGTTGGATGGTATAATGGTATAATAACCAAAACGAATAATGATCAGTTTGTCATTCTTGCCATATAAATCAGTGAGTCTAACGTTTGCAACAAAATAGGTGATGGCCTAGTTAAGTATGCACTTTTCATTCTAAACGGGCGAGTGGTGTTATAAATAGAAAATTTATTAGCTTGAGACATGCGTAGGCTACATGCGCATGGCGGATAATGTACTTCTGTAGAAAATAATCCTTTTCTTGGCAAGTATAGCATACTAGCTTGAATAATTAATGTGTGAGGTATAATGACCTGTTAGAAAGATTGCACTGGATAATATGCGAAATAGCCTTGAGAATCGGTATAAAAGTCGGAGAATTTTTGCATTACGTTCGTATATGCAAGATTATTGCATATGATGAAATAACTGTGTCGCACGTTTTGTAAATTCGTGTTAAGAAGACAAAAAAGGGTACTGCAGGTATCTTTGTACTTTATTGTTATTGCTGTTATCTGTGTACTTTATTTTGATTTCTGATATTCTTGAATGGGTTGCGCGGCACTTCAGCCAGACAGTCGGGAAAAAGTGTGTATTGTAGGTCTTCTTTAATCTTTAAGATGTAGATTGCGAAATTTTTGTGATAATTATTTCGATGCGTTGTGTAAATCGGATGAGTATGTGGTGTAGTATAATGGACCTAAATGTGGGCATTTCATGATATTGGAGGGAATGAAACAAATTCTCAGTTTTTATTTTTTATTGTTTTTATTGAAATGAAAGTTCATGCAGATAACATTATTCTAGTCACATAATTGATTTTCTTAATTAAAATAGGTTTTAGTAGTTCCTCCATTTGTAAAATCCTACGTCGAAACCTGAGTCGGTCTAACACATTTTTTTGCCAAATACTCTGCCTACTACTTCTATATGCATACTCCCAGGCAATCATGTATTTGACCGAAACATGATCGGAAAAGTGGACATGTTTATCGTCCGTAGATGACATCGTAGAGGTTGATGAATTCAATCGCCAGCAAAAATATCAGAATTAACAGAGCAAACACTTGCATTACAGTAGAAAGTGATGGAAGGCAGGATTTGTATGATTTTTTAATCGGCTTGTCATATGGTCCGCAAACGTCCTTACCGCTAACAAACACACAATCTGGAGACAGGCGTAAATGTTCAGCTTCTACATCAGTTGGTGAAGAAGATGCGCTCATTATCAGAGAAAAGAAGAAACACTTGACGTAATCCTTCAGGTTGGTGTAAAAGAAGCCGCTTTTCACAAGTTTAAGCACTTTCCTCTCCTCTAGATCCAGATTCTTGAACGTTTTTAGACGATCGTATTCATGTCTTAAGTTCATCATGGCGACTGACAATCTGAATGTTACAGAACATCTTTTATATCAATCCAGGAGTTATGAGATGATGGGAAACCAAGCCATTTTACAAGCACGCGATCTTTTCTTCGTTTTAAAACCTTCTCTACGAGATATACATCGGGATGCTTGACCTTTGTCAATTCTGTCTCATAGAAGCCCCCCTGGATAATGTTGCCTTGATAATCCTCAATTGAATATGTCCGTGGCTGCGTTTTTCTTACTTGCTTTATCTTGAATATCTCTGTCGACCAGTTCGGTGTGTAGCCTTTTTCAAAGACATGTTTGTGCTTGCTTATTCGAACATGATTACCTATTTTATATTTAGGTTTTGAAATAACCTTAACTTTCCTATAGAAGGAAGACAATAAATGAATCTCGTTTGATGTTTTGACATCTATAGGCCTCATTTTAATAGTACGGTGTTTTGTCTTGTTGTACTTAATAAGTAGCTTAGGCAATATATCGACCCAGTGATAATTTCCCTTCATGCTGAATTCTTTCCACATGATGTTTTTCAATGTTCGATTAAACCTCTCGACAATGGAGGCTTTCAACGCACTGAATGTAGAGTAATGGTTTATCTCATAATGTTTCATCATCTGACGAAATACTTTGTTAAAAAACTCTGTACCGTCATCGGTTTGTAAGTTTCTAGGCACACGTCTTTGTTTGAAAATTTTTTCCATAGCCTTTGCTACAACATCTGCACTCTTATTTTTAATGGCGAAAGCCCATGCATATTTAGAAAAGGCATCGATCACTGTCAAAAGAAACTTTAAACCTTGATTTTGAGATGAGAATGCACTCATGTCAACCAGATCCGCTTGCCATAAATCATCTATGCCCCTGATGGTAACCCGTCGACGAGTGAATCGTCTACGTGCGGGTCTGTGCAGCTCATTAACAACTTGTCGTCTACTCATCTTGCTAAAGTTATAAATATTCCTCACGGCATTATATAGAATATCGATATCAACTCAGAGACATGATACAATTTAGGCACCCGTTCACAATGATGATTGCAGGCCCTTCCGGGTGTGGTAAAACAACCTTTATAGAAAATCTTCTTACGAGCGGTGCAATGATTCATCCGCAGGTGAAAAAAATCATGTGGTGTAATGCGGAGCAGCATGCTATACCTGCATTGAAGTCACTAAAAAATATAGAGTACTTAAGCTCAATTCCTGAAGAATTCCCAAACGATTCTAATGAGCCAATATTAATAGTGCTGGATGATATGATGCTAAATGCGTTTTCAAGACAAGTATGCGAACTGTTTACAAAGGGTTCCCATCATCGCAATCTTTCTGTTATTTTAGTAACACAGAATGTATTTCATCAAGGGAAATTTTGTCGTGATATATCGCTAAATTGTAAATACATGGTGTGTTTCAAAAATCCCCGCGACAAAAGCCAATTTCATCATCTGGCTAAACAAATATATCCTGAAGACAGTTCCGAGCTTATGCGAATATATAAAGGAATTACGCAACGGCCACATAGTTATTTAATGGTCGACTTAACACAAGATATAAATGATATATTGAGATTTAGGATGGACATATTTAATAAAAATTTTTTAACGTGTTACTGTTCGACTGATAGTCTAAGAGAAGAGAATGGTGTGTCGAATGAAAAGATTGAAGGACAACAGGCATATGTTCTACGTGCTTATAAACGCCAGTCCTTGTCTGAGGAAAGCTATATTAAAGTCAGCCGATCCGGAGGTGATTAAAACTCTTTGTGAGGTCACTCTGAATACATTAAACGGGAATCATTCGCCTCACCGGAAAATATATTCTCAGCTTTGTAAATATAAAAAGAGCATGCGCAAGTTGGTAGATGCTAAACAGTCTGTGCCACGACAGCGTAAAGTGTTAATTCAAAACGGAGGATTTCTGCCAATACTCTTAGGAAGTGTTCTATCAGGAGTTATAGGATCGCTAATTGAAAAATATGCGTAGAGCCAATCATCTAAATAAAATGCTTCTGCTCCCCCCAGAAGTGTATGAAAATCTAAAAGATACGATTGAAGATACAAAGAGTCAAAGTTTGTTTGATAAAGCTATTAACAAGATATTGAGAAGTAAGAATACTGACGATAAAAACAAATGGTATCAATACCGGAACGAGCTTATAAAATTTTTTAATACACGACGCAGCAATAACATCTTTCTAGATATAAAGTCAAAAACTAATCCACTCTTTGATCAGTCAAACCGACGGCGTTATAGAAATATGCGTGACAATACCACTCAAACGAAAATCAAATTTAGCGATGAAAAATCAACACAATCTTCACCTATGCGGGGAGAGGAAATATTTGAATCAATGATAGATTTAACCCCACCAAAAGAAGAAATGACATCCACATTCAAGAGACGACTATCGGCAAGTGGTATTGCAAAAACTCTTAAGCCACCACCAAAATTCTTGAAAAGAGTGAATGTAGAAGATCATGCGCCGGAAAAAGATTATAAGGTGATAACTGGTGATGACGGAATAACTCAATATACAGTTCCGTTTGACATGAGTGTTGACGAGCTGGATGAGGTTTTCAATAAATATGATAGGGAGAGCGGTAATACTGGAGCCGATGTGCTAGTTGAAGATACAGCCCATGGTGAAGAAAGTCCACAGGCTGAAGAAATCTTGAAGATGGAAACACAGCCTATATTAGGGCGTGCGGCGATTAACCTTCCCATTAGACGAGTTACTAGACAGAGTGAAAGGCTTAGGAATAAGTCAGAGAGTAGTACGAACAGGCCTAAACCGAATTGGGATAGACTTTAAAATGCATATGACAATAACACATAAAGAGTTCTACATATGCCTGCTAAGCAACAGTTCTCTAGATACTTATCCGGAAAATACCCTATCCTCATTTGAGAATATACTACCCAGTACATGCAAGTTTGGCAGCGATTGGAGTGTTGGAATAACTGAAATCGCATTACCAAGACGAAAAATAGAGAAGAGTGTATCGGTTAGTCGGCCTAAACGTTCCACCCGATATAAAGATGAAGAAGGTGGACAGAGAAATAAGCGTTTTCGTCGCTCAGACAAATCGGAAAAGAAATCAGATCCTCATTCCAGAGAAATAAGGGTTTCATTATGGGGGCCTGATAACACGAAATTAATTTGGTCTGATATCGATTTACAAAAGCTAATCCTTTAAGTACTAGAGGATATCTCACCCTCTTCAAAGGCACCGGAATAAATTACTTCGATAAAGGTCATCAGATATCGAAAAAATTCTTCGACGATGGGTGCTTCATGTTAGCCTTTGATTTAACAGCGAATAACTCATACAACTCAGGTTGTGGCAACCTGTTAAACCAAGGAGTGGTGCGAATCGAAGGTCGATTCAAGGAGTCTCTAAAGAACAGTGTCAGCTGCATTGTATACACAGAATATGACAGTAATATCGAGATAGATAAGAACCGAAATGTATACACAAGTTTCTAAAAAAGTATATATACAGCTTGATAAGGGGTGTATTAGCATAGTATCCAACTAGGTACAAAAAGGAAAACATGACAAATTGCCTGGTAAATGTTGAGTATCTATCAGAAGGCCATTTAACCTTCTTTAAGAAAATATCACTTACAGGTTTCGGGGCACAGAATAAGCTCTACTCAAAAGAAATTATATATAAATATCCAACGTCTTTGGCAACTTCTACAGATCAGACAGGAGTATGTGGAAACTTAGAGCTCAAACGCCTAGATGAAGAACTTATCAGAACACTGGCAAAATTTTCAACAGTTTTTGCTAATGGTGAATCATCAAATGAATTCTTACAAAGTTACGTGACTTCTCATACACAGATCATAAACCTTGAAAACTTAATTTCAAAAGCCCAGGAATGAACACGATTGAACTTGCCCAGATTCTGAAAACAAATAGCGTCACTAGAAACTTGTTCAAGGGCGTCTTCCCATGTGATCATCTGCCCAGTAAAATAAAAAGACCCACATACGTTATAGCGAACACTGACCCTTCTCATAAAAGTGGCACGCATTGGATTGCTTTCTATCTACCCAGGAACGGACCTGTAGAATACTTCGACTCTTTTGGAAGATATCCGACAAATAAATACTTTAAAAAATTTTTACATGGCCACTCAGAAATGTTTATAAATAGTAAAAACCCCTCCGACAAAAAAGTTAATGAGAAGATTAGCAAAAAGAAAAGATCAGAGGTTCCGGGTGAAAACGCTCAACTAAACTACACCTACTATCTGGATGGCTGCCAGAACCGGAAAATTGTGCTCGGATTCGATCCATTCACGTTTGAGGCAAAAATAATCTTCAGTCACCATGGGCGTTTCCCTGTGTCAGCAAACTACTTCGGATGGCTATCAGTATACAACCATCTCGCCCAGTTGAAGAATAAGGTTGAGATGCAGCCGGGTAATCAGCTTGGATTACTAGAAGAGTACAGAATACCTGTAGGAGAAGGCAGCATTAAATTGAAACATCTCGAACTGTGCTGTTTGTTTGAAATGATGAATTTCTTTAATATCGTTATGTTTCATAACAACAGCGCTCATGAAAGTGTGAGGGAGTATTTCAACCAATACACGACTAGATGCAAGGCGAAGGATGTGCTAAAATTATCCAATGACGACTTTTTTATACCATCACGAAGTTCATATGTACATTTAAACTATTCTAGACTTTTTTATGAAATCCCCTGGCTTTGCAGTGCCAATATTCTGTTCAATATAACAATCGGTTAATAAAAATTTTTTAAGAAAAAAAGCTTCTTGTTTTTTATTTTTATATGTAAACTTTATTCATTAGCATAAAAATATAAATGTTTACACAATTTTGTACCGCACAGCGTCTAGGTTGGACTTCATTATGACTTTTACAGATGGTCTGGAAGTGCTGAAGATCAGTTAATTTCGGAATGGCATGCTGTATTATTTTGGCATCTGGCAAGTATCTTCTGATGAAGTTCTCTTTCACAATGCCCTTTACGTATATAATGGAGTCTGTAAAGTCTTTCAGGATATCAGGTAGAGTGTTATAATATGCCTCGCCATCATTCCAGTGTAGACCGTTGATATTCTCTCGTTCATACTTCTGTTGCTGATCTGCTTTTACGCTCAATTCCTGATAGGGATGCGGAGGTAAGAAGTGATAGAGCGCTGGGCATAACGTACCAAAAGGTAGTATGGCAAGCTCTTTTGCAAAATACTGACCAGAATTCCCTGTGACAAACTGGATATCTAAAATAAATCTACTCATGTTGCCTGTAAGACACAATGTCGTTAAGTGAAAGACGATTTGTTTATGCCCATTTTATATATTTTCCAAAATATCATTCTACAACTTATGTCTAATTATATATTTCAAATTAGCATAATTTATACTAGCACGCATTCTTAAAGTAAAATCTTAATATTAAGCATGCTAACTTATATCTAAATATATATTTCAAATTTTATACTAGTGTAATAATTAATTAATTTTTTTAAAACCATAAGGGTATGAACAATGTTCTTCAACGACAACACTTTTATTAAAAGTGAATTGCAGGTGTTTCTTTTCCACGGTGCTAATAACAGTCCCAGGATGCTTACGCTTGATCTTTCGCTCATTCGTTACACAAACTGCGTCGCCCCCATTGGTACCCAAAACCATAGATTTCAGACATTTGAAATTCACCTTTTTGGAATTTATATAATTGAGCGTTATCCCTTTACACTTTGTAACATACTCGACCTGATCCCCTATTTCGATTTTTAGACTGTAAGTTTTAGGACCGGTACTTACATATTCTGAAATAATTGCATCAGGACCAAAGCTTTCAATTTCGTTTGTTAAATCCCCCAGAAAGTTTGAAATTGTAAAGGGGATAGAAGATGTCTTATCATCTACAAAAACCATACTATCAGTATCACAATAAAGTATCTTTGTACCGACCTTTTCTAATGTCTCGTAGAGCTTAAGTCTGGCGAACGCTGTCGTATAGGCTGCTATTGGTGTGTTTACATGTGGCAACATATTTAAATTCTCTTCTATATTTCTCCATGTATTCCACAGGATGTCTTGAGATATTGGTAAGAACGAGCAGATTTCTATACCCGGAGCGTGTAAAAAATCGTTAAAGTCTTTGAAATTGTCTACCACTTTTGTGTTGGTACGGTTTTCCCTCTGAGCGAATTTACCCCAAAAAGAATTTAGACAGATTTTTGCGGTGTTACGCCTACCCGAATTCGTCTAGATTTCATTTTTGTCCAAGACAATGTCCTCCTTTATCTGATATGACTTTATAAAATCATCTTTTTCCGCATCTGTTGTACATTCGCTCCCCCAACCGCTAGCCTCCTGTTTAATCTTTAGAAATGTGTTTACGTATTCCGTAAATAAACCTCCTGTCTTTGTAACGGGGTCGTATACAGTATGATTATATTTCCAAACCTCATGCACGATTTTAATCTCATAACCTTTCTTTACAGCTAAGGCTACTTCGGGTATAACCCATGTACCAGTAATTTCCCGGTCACCATCATTATGTTGACATCTTGTTACTCTATTTTTAGATGCGCAAGTTCTACAAAGTGCAAAATACAGTTTAAGGTTATTTTTGAAAGGTAATACAGGCAGGAATAAATCATTTGGCGGCAATATGGTACAGGTAATAAAACCGTGCATTGATAGTATTTCTGATTTTGTAGGCAGGTTCTCGTTCCTGTATATTTCCGGATGACCAATGGGGTATGGTGCATATTTATTAATGTACGGATACAGACTTGTAAAGTCCAAATATCTAATTAATTCATTCTCTCTAGTTTTATGATATAGTCTAAACACCTCAGTACGACCTCCAAAAATAGCATCACGAGGGTTCAGGGGTGCCTTGATATTTATAGTAAGCTGTTCTAACTTCTTTTTCTCTTCGGGATTTGCCTTTAAAAAATTGTTGAACACACATTCCCAGATATGTATTAACTTATACCCACTACGTCTAATCATTTCCATTCTTCTAAGTGTAGCCTCATTCCTTTGCGCTAAATTTTCGCGGCCACCTGTATTAGTATATACATCCTGCACTCTGTAACAGGTTGTACAACCATGGTGAAAGCATCCAAAGAATTCGTAAACAGTGTTTGTCTTTGGATTGAAGCCATCTACATACATGCCGCCTTTCTCTAACTTCACCTCGCCCTTATTGTTAGCCGATAAAATCTCGTCCTGTATTTTGCACGACTCCCAAGCAAGCCATTTAGAGGCGATTAGCGATTGATTTTGAGATTTATAGTATCCATTTTTAGGCATTATGCCTATAGTATTCGCCTTCAGATAGTTTTTTCGAAAAACAAGCATACATGCTGAGGCTATAGTTAAGGCTTCTGTAAAAGGATTTACATTAGTAATGCTTAAAAATTCTCTCATGAATCGAAGGCATCCCAACCGCAAGATATTGACATCACTCACACAGTATCTTAGTAACTCCTTTCTGTTATCAAAGGTCCCTGTAGCATTTGTGTTATACCACTTAAAGAACTTGTCTTTTTCTCCCCCCCCCCCGCATTGTAGTATAGCCATATAATGCAGGTGTTGGGTATGCACCTACATAGTCAATATTTTCCATTGTATTAAAGAAAAACGGATAATAACCCTTTACATGATCTTTAATTTCAAAAACCTTAGGAAAATGTGATAGCGGGAATGCCAAATAATTTAATGAGTCTATAAAAGATACCCTTCCGCAGGTTAGCTTCATTATCTTAGTGCCATTCATTATAGGTTCGATTTTCATCTTTCTGCTCATTAACTCAGAAATTATAAAATGACAATCATAGCCTTGCGAATTGTGAGCTATACAATAAACGTTTGAAATAGAAACTCGATTACTGAAACAGTAATTTAAAAACTCTGCTACGACGATCTTATTTTCGTGATATTCAAAAATATGCTCCCTCACACCACAAACACTGCATTCCTCCCTTATGTCAGGATTTTCATAGCAGTTATAGCAGACCTGCTGTGCAACAATCAAGTTGACAATATGGTGGAAGGAGTTATCATCGTAGGAAGTATCCTGAGTACTTTTACAATCAAAGAATATTATCATAAATCTATTATCAATCCCTTTCTTCGGAGGTTTAATATAACAGAGATGATCTGAAGGCACAATTTTCCAGCAAATTTGGCATAGGAATTCGTTGCATGTGTGACTACCATCTCGTCTTCTATCGATAACTATGAACTTGCCGCACTGATCGCATATTCTGAGACTTTCACACACGTTCTTTTTCTCATATTTATTTCTTAAATGATTCTCAAAACAATTGTCGCCTCTGAACACACGATTACATTCTTTGCATTCCCTAACTTCTTCTACAAACAGACATGGCGGAGAGGATAGACAGTATGTACATTTTTCAGCACATTTATGTTGCTTCACGTACAATGTCCTATCGCAAAGAGTGCATGCATACGGTCTGTTGAAAAAACCGGTAAGTGACTTTATCACATAAAAGTGCTCCAACTCTTTCGAATAGTAGAAGTATAATTTTTTTAGGGAGTTGTGCTCGTACGAGGGCCTAAACATAAAAGATTCTGGCTTTTTCATATCATTAAAAACGACAATTTGATACTCCCTCAAAATTTTTTGAAATTTGTAAAGATCTGCCAGAATACACCCTTTCTTACCCACCACAACCTTTGCTTCTTTACATAACTTCTTCGTCAATCTATCTAGAGTTTTAACAATCGAGACTTGACTTTTTCCCTTGATTCTTCCCGAGATCATCTCAATAGCATAACATAAGCTTCGTGGGAGACAATTAAAATCACCGTCCTTACCAACATCCACCACACTATACTTCCTAGCCAGAATCTCTTTCTGTGGAATTCACGGCATCCACCCTCCCCCCGATGAAGGGGAAATTTATAATATCCGCTTTTATTTGCATAGCCCCATCTGAGAGAAAAGTGCTGTTGGACTGATTGACATTAGAAATAAGTTGAATAATGGTAGCCCCACTCACCTCACTTACAGGTCTTAAACTACACCAAATGGGCTTGACGTCAGGATAATCTTGAGGTTCAATCGATAAACTAATTTTACTTCCTTGTACTGAACCGGCGACTAACTCTTTTACCACCCTATCAAACATCTTCTCCAGCTCCTTGACAGGGTCTTCAACGTTCCCTCTGAAATCCTTTAGTCTGAAGACCATCTTAACACCCTCGAGATTAAACTTTTTAAAAAAGGTCTTTTGTTTAGATAAAATCTCTATTTCACTATCTGACCCTCCGCCAGTTTGGTTTAAACCATTTTCCTGATTCTCTTCGTGCATATTTTCAAAAAATGCGCCTGATCTGTTGGCAATCGATCTCTCGCAAACAAGGCTATTTTGATCTATCTGTTCCAAAGGTGTGCTATTAGCACCCCCCGCATTTTTGAGAGAAGAAACAACTTCTTTTAAACCCCCATCCGTAAAGGGAACACCATGTTCCGAAGGTGTGTTATTAGCTCCCCCCACATTTTTGATAAAAGAAACATCTTCTTTCAATCCTCCATCCGTAAAGGGAACACCATGTTCCGAAGGCGTGTTATTAGCTCCCCCCGCATTTTTGAGAAAAGAAAGAGCTTCTTTCATTCCTCCATCCGTAAAGGGAACACCATGCAATTCTGAGAAGCTGGTTAACAGCTCTAAGAACCGGTATTTTTCCGGCAGTTCGAAATATATTTTTTTTTCTTTAAGATCCTTAACTAAGATACTTAAACTAGACAGAAATATATTATATCCTAGACTTAAGGAGCTACTTAAATAATTTATCGCACTTACACTATCCATCTTATTTTATTATCTATTAGTGTACTAAGTATAGTATATAGGCGGGTTCTGGATACAAGGGACTTGGACTCAACTGAAAAGGATTATTAATGAAGTTGTATGGCACTGATAAGGAATTGATAAGTTGTAAGTCCAGACTGTATATTTTTGTAGGATAACAAGATCGCATTATTCATTTTTTTAAATTATTATCTTAATAATGTACTAATGTAAATATATATCTTTAACTTTTTTCTTGTATTACACATCCCTTTAACGGGTTACAAATTTTGCATGGTGCAGCATGCCAACTTAAACTAATTGGAGCGATCCTCAATCCTCTCCTCCTCCTCGACGCCTTGCTTGCAGGCCTGATGGCAGACGGTCCCGGCTTCAAATTATCCCGAACTGCATCAGAAGCGAAATGCGCTTTCCTCAACACCGTGCTTGCAGGCCTGATGGCTGACGGTCCCGGCTTCAAATTATCCCGAATTGCATCAGAAGCGAAATGCGCTTTCCTCAACACCGTGCTTGCAGGCCTGATGGCAGACGGTCCCGGTTTCAAATTATCCCGAACTGCACCAGAAGCGAAATGCGCCTGTTTTTTTCCCTCAAGCATCTCCGATATTCTGCTGATATCGTTGCATATTCTTAGAAGAGCCGTATGCACTTCTATTTCTCCCTGCAAACTGAAAATTTTTCTATTAAGATTTAAAGGTTGAGATTAATTTTATTTCAAAAACAAGCCTAACCTGACCATAAAATTGGTTATCACTTTGAGCTGCTCTTAATACCTCAGGGTACAAGTCCGGATGCTAATGTTCTCTAGCCTCCTAAAAACTCCGACTTTTATACCGATTCTCAAGGCTATTTCGCATATTATCCAGTGCAATCTTTCTAACAGGTCATTATACCTCACACATTAATTATTCAAGCTAGTATGCTATACTTGCCAAGAAAAGGATTATGTTCTACAGAAGTACATTATCCGCCATGCGCATGTAGCCTACGCATGTCTCAAGCTAATAAATTTTCTATTTATAACACCACTCGCCCGTTTAGAATGAAAAGTGCATACTTAACTAGGCCTTTACCTATTTTGTTGCAAACGTTAGACTCACTGATTTATATGGCAAGAATGACAAACTGATCATTATTCGTTTTGGTTATTATACCATTATACCATCCAACCATCTAACTAGATAATACAGAACTCAGGAAAACGCATATTTAGCACGGTCTTTTAGCAACTTTGTTGCAAATGTTAGACTCTCTGATAGGGAAAGAATGATAGTCTGATTATTTCTTTTCCTCTTACCATCAGTCCAAAGATTTATGGGTCTCGACTTTTCAGTTCATTACCTCGTATTGTGTAATTCCAATTCTTGACTATTTTACCTATCTTCCGCCGGGTATATAAGTCGGAGCTCCTCGTGAGGAAAATCATAATCTCCTTACAGGTCTGATAGTCAAATATGGTAAGTTTCATATTATCCGTTTTACTTTTTTGCCAATAACTTTATTTTTGTAATTTTTTTCAGAATACTTTCGAATTATTAGCTTCCGCTGTTGGGGGTGATGGGGACTCTATGATTCCCACTAGCTCCCTCGAGATCGGGAAGGAATATCTCATTAAACTGTTTCGGCTGGTGAAGACGAAATACGGAGTAAGGCTGGCACTCCATTTCGACGAAGGCATCTTCTGCTTCTTACCACCCCGATTTTCGGAAAGGGTGAAGACACAACGCCAGATAGATGAACTGAACCAATCTTCAGATCAGTACTTCGTCTTCGATGGTATAGATGAAACACGCGGTGGGTTTCTAAAAGTACGATTTTTGAAAAAATAAACTCATGCATATAAATAAAGAATGAAATGACATCTATTATCACGTGTTTTCTTTGTTAAAAACCCTCAAACTCTTCACATCGATCACGTCATCTCATACCAAATCCAGCTCCCAGCCAATCGGCTCAGTTCCACAACCCAGGCCCATGATTCCATGCCCAAGCAGCCAGCCCACAAGCCACACACTTTCAGCTTCTCAAACGCCAAACGCACTACACTTTCAGCCTTTTTCCCCATACAGAAGCCGGCCGCCGGAGTCACACACTTTGGACCTCGTAGCAAAAACTCACACCCTTTGGCCCCCACAAAAGTGTATGTCTTACTACTTAGGGACTAGCACACTTTGCACCTGCTCAAAGTGTAGTAGCACACTTTGGCCCCCACAAAAGTGTATGTCTTACTACTTAGGGACTAGCACACTTTGCACCTGCTCAAAGTGTAGTAGCACACTTTGTCCCCCACAAAAGTGTATGTCTTACTACTTAGGGACTAGCACACTTTGCACCTGCTCAAAGTGTATTAGCACACTTTGGCCCCCACAAAAGTGTATGTCTTACTACTTAGGGACTAGCACACTTTGCACCTGCTCAAAGTGTAGTAGCACACTTTGGCCCCCACAAAAGTGTATGTCTTACTACTGCTATAACTTTTAATTTCAGGTCGAGCAACAAGTGTAACATATGTTAAATAAAATCGATAGATTTAATAGAAAATATTTTTTTTAATTTTTAGGAAGTTGCTTTAAGGGGTAATATCTAGTCGAAATATTTTTTTTCCCATTTTTTTTTTAAGTGGCTTAAATGGTGTAAAAACATGTCAAGAGTGATATCTGACATAATTTTTTATTGAAAACAAATTTTCAGTAGTCGTAAAAGACAAATTTTCGAAGCAAAGCCGAGCGCTTGAAAATGACAAATTGAGTTTCGGGGTGAGTTTCGCCCCTTTTACTCGTTACCGGCGGTGCAAAAGTACACTATATAGTTTCTTAATGAGGAATAGATGGCCTCATTTAGAAACTATTTATCGGTTCAGGCGCGAACGCAGGGGGGAGGGGGTTAAAACCCCATTTTAGTCATTGGAATAGAACTATAACGGGAATAAACGGCTATAATTTTCAATGACGGATAATCTGGTGTCATGAAGGTCATGGATGTACTTGGTATAACTATTGGTCGTCAATGTTAAGATTTTTGCAAAGGAAGCGACTCGCGCCGCATTGAACTGGCTGAGCGCTCACTTTCCCATGAGGCAAAAACCAGACGTCGTAACGTTAAATCGACGAGAAAAAAAATCTACAGCAGTCAAATCGACGCAGAAGGCCAGTTATATGGTGCTGGGATAGCAGAGTAAATGAAAAAAAATCAAAAAGTCTGATCTTTAAAATTTCATGTAGTTAACACATTGAGAAACTTTGAACGCGTTTTTCTCGAAACCATGTTTTCCAAAACGGCTAGCAGTAGAACTCGAGTAATTTTTATCCGATCGATATGAAATTTTTTCTATACCTTCTTAGATAGATTAACAACAATTTTTGAGTTTCATAAACAATTACGATTTTTATAAAGATATTAAGGCCGATTTATTAGCTGAAAAATCGAAATTTTTTTCGAAATGCGCTCAAATTTTCAAAAATTAAAATTTTTTAATATCCATGTGTACTTTAATAGTAAAACTCGTGCATATCATGAAAAAAAAAACTTTCATTGTTCCAGATACGCTCGTTAAAGACTTGTGCTGCTAGCCGCGGGACGCCTACAAAGACCTTCGTTCCGTGCACTGCTCAGCCGTAATTTTTTCATAAAAATTAATATAAAAAATTTTTTTTTGTAGTTCAAGATAAGTATAATAATCCCTCAATATTTCACATTAATCGATTTTTTAATAAAGACACACAAAATTCACAAAAAACTGTCTCATTTTTTGCTTCCGAGCCGTACAGAATGATCGCAATCGCAGTCAGATCGAAATGTCAAAATGTCGCAACGAGATGCAACGGATTGCTGTAAGCTGCAAGTAAACGCTTCATGAACACAATGACCAGATTGAGTCGCAGTTCTATTAGTGTCAATAATCAATGCGAAATTGATATGGACGCGAAAATCAGTGAACTATTTTGAACTCTCATCGAAATTTCTTGCTTTTTCCATTTTTTCCTTTCTAATTTAAATAATACAGTGCTTTTTAGATTATGATAATGTCATATTTGACATTTCGATCCAATCACTTGCGATCTTTTCAAAACATTGGTTGTTTAGCTACATGCAACCACACGCATTTGACACTCCAATCTGACTGCAATTGCGTTCATTCTATAAAGGGTTCCTGAATACGCTAAGCCCTCTACCTTGGGTTTTGCAGATGTGGCGAATTCGGTCGTTTATGCATTAGAAATTGCGATTTAACCTCAATAAAATCGCCTGTTTATGTAATAGTTCGCCTGTTTTTGTACTAGTTAAAAAATTCATTTTTGACGTGGTTAGTGCGAATCATGGATGGATTAGTATAACTGGATCGGCAGCATATATGCATTAGTATTTATATGGCCAGCCGCACTTGTCAGAGTAAGGCCGCGGTCCGAATTACGCTTTCTGCGCTTTTAGCGCGCTCACGCTCGGTCCGAATTACGCTCACAACGCATACAATTTGCATGGAGGGGAAATTTTCTGGCGCTTACGCTACTAACGGTTTCGAGCATATGCACTGTGTGTACGTCTTTGCAATCTGTCACATTGACCGTTAAAAATTTAAAAACACTAAAATTTATTCGCGACATTGAAGAAAAATGAGTTATAAAAATATTGTTGAAGAAGATGAAGATGAGGAGCCAGATATCATCTCCAGATCGCTATCATTGTCACACATTTCCATTACCGTTTCTACTAAAAACACTTTTTCAAAACTCATTTTAAAATTACTGACACAACTGACATTTGTGTGCATACGGTCGGTCCGAATTATATGCGCTGTAAGCGCGCATACAATTCGGACCGACTGTGAACACTGTTGGTAATGTAAGCACCGTAAGCGTAATTCGGACCACGGCCTAAGTCTCGTCGTTAACAGCTGATTCTGAATTTTCCAATTCAATATAGTGGTAGTTTAAACGTTACTGGATTTTAATTTATTATTATAATGTTTTTGAAATCATGAACTGTACAATCTCCTATAAAACATAATTTTCCTAATTAAATACTTATATTTACTATGTTCAAATTTCATAAAATCTTGATTTGTGATAAAAATTTTGTACTGCCCTCTCTTGGCTCTTTATATTTTTGAGACAAAAATCAGACTCAGCTGTTGAATTTCCATTTCAACCCGTGCTTATTGATTTTGTACGATAAAATATGACTGCAAGCAGTATAGATACTAAACATATATGATTTTTCGTAATTAAATATTTGCATTCAAATTTTGGCGCCACCGATTCTTCACATTTTTCAGACAGAACAAGAACAAGACGAACAGCCGATTCTGAATTTTCAAATCAACTCGTGCTTATTCATTTTCTATGAGAAATTATGACTGCTACAAAACCACCGTAAACTACAAGCCTGCAACTAGGGAATCTCGCACGCACACTTCGAAAGCAAAGGGGGCCGACGTTCGAGTTTTGAAATAGTGCATTTCGATGTGATTGCTAGCCATTTCAAAGAATTTCTTTACAGTTTTCGTATTTATTAAACAAAATATATAGAAAATAGGTTCTGATTTGAAATAAGCGGATAAGAAGTTAAACATTTGAATATTCAGTAATACATATGGTCATTTATGTAGCTTCTCGGACATAAAATTCGGGCAAAATCACAGATTTCAGATTAGTTAAAAACCTTCATCGAAACAAGAAACGAAAACAATAGTAATATGAAACTATACATATAATAATTGATACCATATAACATCAATAAATAAATGAAGTGAAGTTCACTTCGCAATATAAATAATACTATAAATAAGATATAACAAAATATCACTTAATTCAAATTGTAAAATAAAAAAAAAAGATTTCATCGCAGATATTTATAATTATAATAATTTTGTGTCGAATTTACAGATTTATTTACAGATTTGACATAATTATTTAATAATATATTGGCTTGGCAAGGGGATTACAAATTTGTTCATAGAAATGCTAGGTATTCAAAAGTAACAGTCATAGATATTTACTAGCTGAAACCAAAAACAAAAGATACTTTTATCTATTGTCAAAAGATACTAGTATCTATTGTCTTTGCTGAATCATATTAGATTTAAGGCTTTCAATAGTTAGATGACAAATAATTTTGTGTGATCTTTTCGCAAATCATGTAAATATTTTTCTTTCCTTACTCTATTTTTCATTAAATCGCAATGATTCTCTGCACTAAACTTCTAAAATTTATCATGATCAATTAGCAAAAACATTTCTGTGAAAGACATTTTCGTTCATTTTTAAAAAAATACAATTTTTAATAGTTTAAGTACGTTTAAAACGTTCGTGGAACCTTAACCGCCATAGTATTTCACTTGTTGTGCAGCCAACTGATGGACCCCTACGCACACTTGCACACAGCCTAGTTGCAGGCTTGTAGTTTACGGTGGTTTTGACTGCTAGCGTAACCACCGGAATACTAACACAAGCCGTGAAGTAGAAAGTTGTGAATGTGTGCTAGCCGACCGGACAGTTGTGTACATCTGTCAGATTTTAGTGCTAAATAATTATTCGCCGGAGCAAAGTGTTCCAATTAGCATTGCTAAAATTCTGTTTCCTACTTAACTAAACATCAAAAGGTGAGTAAATTTGAATACAGTAAGTCCAAGTTATACAAATTATGTGCAAAATGTTTATTTTACAGGAATTTTGCGACTAGGAGGAAAGGAAATTCATGTCGATGGACATCACAGAAATTGACCTCGATATGACAACAAACTCGGTAATTTAAAGTAAATTTTTTATAATTAGATAAATTGCTTTTAATTTTAGGATAGTGGCCACAATCATCAGCGCTAAACGAAACGACGTCGGACAAAAGGATGTTCCGATATCGGCGCCGCTGGTTAAATCGCCAGGTAGTACAAGTAGCTGGTTAAGTGTTGGCGAGGAAAGTGATGTCGATGTTGGTGATGATGACGGTGATGCTGCTGCTTCGACCGGAAGACGGTCACAAGCGATGGCCGCACAAGTTGTACGCGGCGCGTTTCTTGATGCTGCCAATTCACTTTTCGACCGGTGTACCGCTAACCGATCGGAATCTGATCATGCATGAATTGGCCGCCAAATATCTACCGGAATGGCAACTCAATCTTGTTAGCCGGGCCGCTAACGAGGTCGTCCGGCAAATATCGCTGCTCAACGACGAGCCGCAACCGATCGATTCGGCCGGTGCTGCTACTGATACCGCTAATGGTAGCAACGACGAGCCACCGGTAGTCAATTTAATTCCAACCGCCGATCTCGGTAATTGCATTGAACTACATTCGACGATGGTAATGTTATCGACGACATTCCGATCGTTCAATCGCCAGAAGAGAAAGATCTTCTGTTGGCCTTTCGTCAACGAAAGAAAATGTGTAGTGGTTCATGGAAACATCCAAAATAAATTAACGAAGACTACGAATTTGTTATTTGTATTTTCAAGTTATTCCTTTCCAATAAATTGAAGTATGTCTTAAGAAGATGTTGTGTTTTTATTTGGCTAGGGTGTGAGTAGACTAGGGGCACCGGATGGTGCGCTATGATCTCCCCAGAGTAAAGCTGTTACCGCCTCTAGAGTGGAGTACTGTAATCTCTAGAGTGGAGCTGTACTCTCCTCCATAGTGGAGCTGTAATCTCCTCCAGAGTGGAGCGCTGTAATCTCATCCAAAATGGTATGGCTTATATTGTACATGTCCAGCGAACGTCATAGATTGCGTTTTGGGCTATAAACCGCAATCAGGTCTGATTTTGTTATTATTTAAATAAGTCTTCCACGAGGACCTGAAGGGATCGCAATGGGCCCGTATGGCACCTAGTGAGCGCGGTGCCCTTCTTAAATCTAACTTAAATCAGGCCTTACAACTTTTCCTACAGGGATCCAGCAAAACATAACAAATTACAGGACAGGCAAAAACATTTATCGGGCAACTTAACAAGCACACAAAAAAGACACGAACACAAAATACGGTAATTGATAAGGTCAACACGGTATCCGACACGAATTCATTGCCCTAATTTTATTTTACAATATTTAAAATGTGCATCCCACACCAAAAAATGACAGCCATTGTAGTTTTTCAATCAGCCGGACGGTCGACTAATGTCTTTGAATGTGTTGAGAACAAGTTCAAATTCATGGCTTTTATAAGCTAGAAATATAGATACTAATTAAGGGTTTTCCAATAAGGACTTGACAACTTTTTTTCAAAATAAAATGCAAACCATTTGAGATATTTCAAAAACTTTATTATCGGGTTGAAGTACAATCAAAACATTTATGAATGGAACTCGACTTCGTTCATATGGCCACCGCGGGCACGTTTGCAGCGGTCGATTCGTTGGACCCAATTTTCGATGACTCGGCCACACATTTCGGCCGAAACGGCTGCTATTTCGTGTTCAATGTTGGCTCTGAGCTCTTCCAACCTCGTCGGCTTGTTGGCATAGACCAACGACTTGACGTGGCCCCAAAGAAAAAAGTCCAGAGGCGTTAAATCGCACGAACGAGGCGGCCAATCGACTGGTTCATTTCTTGAGATAACACGCACATCAAACTTACTCTTCAATAAATCGATTGTAACGTGTGCTGTGTGGCTTGTGGCACCGTCCTGTTGAAACCACATGTTGTCCAAGTCCATATCTTCCAATTCGGGCCAAAAATAATCGGTAATCATGGCGCGATAACGATTACAATTCACAGTAACGTGACGATCATTATCGTCGACGAAAAAATATGGCCCTATGACGCCGCCGGCATGCAAACCGCACCAAACAGTTATTTTTTGTGGATGAAGTGGTCTTTCATGAAGCACATGTGGATTTTCACCAGACCAATAACGCATATTTTGCTTATTGACGAACCCACTGAGCCAAAAATGAGCTTCCTCACTGAAGATGATTTTGCGATGAAATTGATCATCTTGGCGCATCTTTTCCAGAGCCCAATCGGGGAACGTACGTCGCTTCAAATGGTCCATCGGCTTCAATTCTTGAGTCAGCTTGATCTTGTATGGGTGTAAACCAAGATCCTTACGCAAAATTCGCCATAACGTGGTCTGGGCGATGCCCAACTCTTGAGAACGCCGTGGAATTGACTGATTTGGATCATTTGCTACGGACGTTTCAACGGCAGCGATATTTTCGACACTTCGACCAACCCGTTGTCTCACTGGCACGGCAACATCACACAACGAATATGTAGACTCAAATTTTTGCACTAAACTTGTTACTGCCTGTCTACTAGTGCGAGAATTACGACCGAAAATCGAAAGTTGCGGTCACCGACTCCGAATTTCTGTAGTAAATTTTTATAATTTGCAGACGTTGTTCCTTCGTGTACTTTACCATGATAAAAATGTTAAGTTTACTGAATAAATTGACAGTGACAGTTCGATGATTAGTGAAAGGGTGCGTTCACAAATTGAATTCAAAGTTGTCAAGTCCCTATTGGAAAACCCTTTACATATATGATCGGCAGTAAGCGAACCCAGCAGACCAATAAAACGGAATGTTCTGATGTCCGCGGAAAGTTCCGAGCTATTTCTGACATAGGAGAACATGAGACAGAAGTTTCCGATGGATTTCATTCGGAAAATTGAAAGATTATTCCATGACCAAAACAATAAGAACTTCATGGAATTATCAGGCAGAATTCCAAAAGAACTTTCCGACATCCAGATATATCGTGGAAAACTTTGTGTAAATTCCAAAATCCTTGTGCTAAGAAGAAGATGATTAAACTTTTTTTTTTAAATGAAAAACATTCGCTGTCTTGACCGATCCGACCTAAAAAATACAGGATCAGTAGAATTTTCGCACAATCGGTTGTGATCATATATGCATTAGTATATATATTGCTAGCAGTCATATTTTCTCATACAAAATCAATAAGCACGGGTTGAAATGGAAAATCAACAGCTGATTCTGATTTTTGTCTCAAAAATGTAAAAAACCAATAGAGGGCAGTATAAATTTTTTTTTCACAAATCAAGTTTTTATGAAATTTGAACATCGTAAATATAAGTATTTAATTACGAAAAATATATTTTATAAGAAATTGTACAGTTCATGATTTCAAAAGCATTATAATATTAAATTAAAATCCAGTAACGTTTAAACTACCACTATATTGAATTGGAAAATTCAGAATCAGCTGTTAACGACGAGACTTACTCTGACAAGTGCCGCTGGCAACCCAGCAGACCAATAAAACGGAAAGTTCTGATAGCCGCGGAAAGTTCCGAGATATTTCTGACATAGGGGAACATGAGACAGAAGTTTCCAATGGATTTCGTACGGAAAATTGAAAGATCATTCCATGACGAAAACAATAAGAATTTCATGGAATTATCAGTCAGAATTCCAAAAGAACTTTTCGGCATCCAGATATATCATAGCAAACTTTTAAATTCCAAAATCCTTATGCAAAGAAGAACATAATTAAAACAAATTTTAAATAAAAAACATTGCCTTGTCCGGTCCGACCTAAGAAATACAGGATCAGTAGAATTTTCGCATAATCGGTTATGATTACTGAAAATTTTACAGACTCTGTTTTTTACGTCAAACCTGATAAAAATTATCAATTTAAATTTTAGTACGCTCTCGAAAGGGGAAAAAAGCTTTGGGAAATGCTCCGGACATTTCTCAAAGATTTCGGTAAGAAAAATCCCACGAAACAGCGTCAACCTCGCTATATGGAAATCTGACGGCAATCGCATGGATTTCTTGCCTGGAATTCCGACTCTATAAGGAGTTTTCCATCGAAATTCGGACGGATTTCTGTATTTTTGGTCTGCTGGGAAATTTTGCCTAAAACATAGGTTCTGGTTGTGTTAGTTGTCTATGTGCGTTAGTGTAAGTGTATAGTGGCGGCGTACAAAATAGACAAATACGAACTGTACCACTTAATTTTTTTTGCTCCGGCACTGTGGTGAAAACCAAGTGGTGGTGATACGTATAAAAGTCGTGTACGTGAACGTAATTTGTTTAGAGAAAGAGAAAACCGAAGAGCAAGTGAGATACTAGAGGTTTTTCCTGGTTTTTCGGTGCTAGGGTTTCAAAAGAAGGAGACGGAAAAATAATGGAAAAAAAACAGTTTGAAGTGGAAGTGAGATGGCAAGCATGACGCAAGTTTGGTGTTTGGGACCAGACTGTCAAGTTTGTTTACAACCGTGTTACAAGTGTTTCAGGGAAAGTTTACCGAATTGTGTGTTTTAGTCAGTTTCAGTAAAGATTTTAGTAAAAAAAAATAACTATTATAAAATTTAGATTGTGTGAAATTTGTTGCTGCCAGTGATTCGTGCGATAAACTATTAAAAACTATATAAAAAGAAACATGAAGTGTTCTTTCGATGGTTGCCGAAACCGAAGAGAGTTCCGGCAAAATAAATCGTTCTTCAGGCAAGTAAACCGATTCTAATTATGTGTAGTTCTACTGTAGTTGATATTAATGAAGAATACATTTCAATTAAAGTTATAAAATGTATATTTTGATCAAAGTTTCCTTGCATACAAACTTTGTTTACTTCTTAGCATTTCTTGGAATATGAAAGCAGTAACGGCGTGTAAAATATTTCTTCTTTGAAGGAAATGCTTTTCAACTTCATAGTACATATAGCAAATACAATCAGTTATTAATTATTTCTTCAACTAAAACGTATTTGTAATGCACTCGTTTCGTTGGGACATTAATCACTAAAAAATCGAATCAAAAATTACCATTTTCAGGTTTCCTAAGGAATCAACATTGAAAAAGAAGTGGCTTGAAGCAATAGGAAGACAAGGCTTCACTCCAAATACAAAAAGTGGCATTTGTGAGGATCACTTTAAAAAATGTGATATAGTCATCAAATTAACAATCGCATAATTTGGAAATTAACTGACAATCTTTTTGGTTGCCCCTCTCAAAATAGAACTTTTATGTGGGCCTGCACTGCTGCCACTAATACAAAAACGAGTAGTAACAAACACAACCAGTTTTCATTACGAAGGGTGAAGTTATCAGCCATTCCATACTCTTCCAAGGTGAAAACAATTGTCAGAAATGATTGTCATTAAACCATACAAATTTTTTTTTGAAAGATGGAAACAACTGTCAGAAATGAATTAATCTCACATATTGGAATTTTACGCAATACAGCCGATCCAGTTATACTATTTCATCCATGGTGCGAATATGTGTAGAACATGGATGTATAGTATAACTGGATCGGCAGTAAGCGAAATTTTGCCTAATAGGTTCTGGTTGTGTGAGTTGTCTATTTGCGTTAGTGTAAGTGTATTGGGGGAGGGCTACAAAATAACAAATACGTACTGTACCCCGGATTTTTTTGGTCCGACGCTGTGGTGAAAACATTTGTCAGAAATGATTGTCATTAACCCGTACAAAATTTGTTTGAAAGATGGAAACAACTGTTAGCAACATATATGTATTAGTATCTATATTGCCAGCCGCACTTGTCAGAGTAAGTCTCGTCGTTAACAGCTGATTCTGAATTTTCCAATTCAATATAGTGGTAGTTTAAACGTTACTGGATTTTAATTTAATATTATAATGTTTTTGAAATCATGAACTGTACAATTTCTTATAAAACATAACTTTCCTAATTAAATACTTATATTTATGATGTTCAAATTTCATAAAAACTTGATTTGTAATAAAAATTTTGTACTGCCCTCTCTTGGCTCTTTACATTTTTGAGACAAAAATCAGACTAAGCTGTTGAATTTCCATTTCAACCCGTGCTTATTGATTTTGTACGATAAAATATGACTGCTAGCAGTATAGATACTAAACATATATCATTTTTCGTAATTAAATATTTGCATTCAAATTTTGGCGCCACCGATTCTTCACATTTTTCAGACAGAACAAGAACAAGACGAACAGCTGATTCTGAATTTCCAAATCAACTCGTGCTTATTCATTTTCTATGAGAAAATATGACTGCTAGCAATATAGATACTAATACATATATGGTTAGCAATGAATTAGTCTCACACATAGGAATTTTATGCAATACAGCCGATCTAGTTATACTAATAATTCCATGGTGTAGAACTTGGAAGTGTATGGAATGGCTAATAACTTGACCTTTCGTAATGGCTGTTTCGGAAGTTGGCTAGAATACACCCTCTGAAGAGTCTTCTGCATTCCGATGACGAAACAGCTCCTTCGGACCTAGTCCAACACAAAATCTTATGATAAACTGGCCTCTCCAGTGAAAGTTCTTTCCAAAAATTCGTCAAGTACTACGGTCAATCAACAGTCGGGGATTTCGTATTGGAGCTTCCCTCCACTGACACGGGAAAGAACAACAAACTCTTAACATTTAATAGCTTCAATGGTAGCATGACCATGAAAAACTAGTAACATAAAAGTATTGGTAAAAATAAGTTTTGCGTTGGACCCACTGGGCCCCGGACTTAACAACAGATTTTCAAGATTCATAGCCATATGGTTATCCAAGGTTACAACCATTTAATAGCCATATACGTCCCGCCTTTAGTATAAGGTAGATGTCCGGCGAGTTCCCGATTACATTATTCGTGGAAATGAACTTGGATTACGATGTGGCTATATAGAATTTGCCTCAGCAATTCCACCAGCTGTCAGGGTGTTTCGGAAGTTGGCTAGAATACACCCTCTGAAGAGTCTTCTGCATTCCGATGACGAAACAGCTCCTTCGGACCTAGTCCAACACAAAATCTTATGATAAACTGGCCTCTCCAGTGAAAGTTCTTTCCAAAAATTCGTCAAGTACTACGGTCAATCAACAGTCGGGGATTTCGTATTGGAGCTTCACTCCACTGACACGGGAAAGAACAACAAACTCTTAACATTTAATAGCTTCAATGGTAGCATGACCATGAAAAACTAGTAACATAAAAGTATTGGTAAAAATAAGTTTTACGTTGGACCCACTGGGCCCCGGACTTAACAACAGATTTTCAAGATTCATAGCCATATGGTTATCCAAGGTTACAACCATTTAATAGCCATATACGTCCCGCCTTTAGTATAAGGTAGATGTCCGGCGAGTTCCCGATTACATTATTCGTGGAAATGAACTTGGATTACGATGTGGCTATATAGAATTTGCCTCAGCAATTCCACCAGCTGTCAGGGTGTTTCGGAAGTTGGCTAGAATACACCCTCTGAAGAGTCTTCTGCATTCCGATGACGAAACAGCTCCTTCGGACCTAGTCCAACACAAAATCTTATGATAAACTGGCCTCTCCAGTGAAAGTTCTTTCCAAAAATTCGTCAAGTACTACGGTCAATCAACAGTCGGGGATTTCGTATTGGAGCTTCACTCCACTGACACGGGAAAGAACAACAAACTCTTAACAAAATCTGGTTGTGTTAGTAACGTTTGTAACCAGTCGTTTTTGTATTAGTGGCAGCAGTGCAGACCCATATAAAAGTTGTATTTTCAGAGTTTATCGCATGAATCACAAACAAATTTTACACGATCTAAGTTATATATTAATTAATTTATTTTATTAAAGTCTTCATGGACACTGACTAAAACTAAAATTTGCCTTAAACACTGCATGAAACACTGTAACACGGTTGTAAACAAACTTGACACTTCAGGCCCGAACATCGAAATTGCGTCCCTTGCAGCATGCTTGCATCTCACTTTCCCTACAAACTGGTATTCTTCAGTCTCTTTCGTTTGACACTTGAATCCCGTGCATCTCACTTCCCCTACAAACCAATTTTCACCTTTCTCCTTCTCATGAAAAATTACGCTCATGCACACAAATCTTACGGGTATCACCACCGCTTGGTGTAGAATCACACCGCCAACTTATCCAGAGGGCAATTAGAATCAGCATTCTGACATTTCTCGACGAAATCCCAGTTGGTCGCGTTTGCGAGAATTTGCGAAGACATTTCGACTTGTCTGCGAGATTCTTCGAGAAGGCTTATGGACAAAATACACGGTATCGAGACATATGCTACCGACATCTCAAAGACATGTCTGCAAATGATTAGTGTATGCAGCAACCCTAATTCTGTACGGCTCTAAAGCCAATTCCATTTATAGAATTCTACAATGTTTTCTACGGTACTTTTCAATCGTATAGCTTACGAAACTACCTGCTGGGTTAATATGCTTACCATACCCAGCAGGTAAAGTTTCGTATATTAAGTCTGTTCTTCTTGCGTGAAATTTCAGCACTTTTTTGCACTAAACAATATTCGACCTCAAATCAATTGGTTTGATTCTTTTGCCCGGTGTAAGTTGCACTTTCTTGCACCCGATTTTCTAAACAGCCTTTGACGTCAATTCAATGAAAACTCAACCTCAAATAGTGTTTTTGTTCCTTCCCCGCCACTCCCTCTTACACTTTCCTGCACTAGCTCGAGAGCTAGTGCAAAAAGTGTAGAAGGTGTACACTACACCCGTCAAATAGAACAGACCTCGTGACACAAACTCAAACTCAAATAGAGTGCTTGTTCCTTCCCCGACACTCCCTCTTACTTTTCTGCACTGGCTCGAGAGCTAGTGCAGAAAAGTGTACTCAGTGTACACTAAACCTGACAAGAAGAACAGACCTATTATACGAAAGAAAGGATAAAAGACGTAGAATTCTAGGGTACGATGTACGATGTAGGGATGGGAATCGATTACTCAGCAATCGATTGTTACAAGATCGATTATTTTGAAATGCTCGATTAAGATCAATCGATTAATTAATGCTTTAGTTTTTATAAGGTTATGAAAAACCGTTTTCGACATTTTCGGATGAATGTGGGTGGTACCCTATATTAACAATTCTCAGCAATGGTTATAAATAAGATTACTTTTATTTAATATTGCTTTAGTACATAACTGAGATTAATTATTATAATTTAAATTCACTTCGAATAACTTTGAAAAACTTTTCTTATTTACTATACATCAGAAAATAATATTCACAGTCGAAGGTTAAATAAATATTTATAACCGAATTTATTAACACGTGACCTTTGGCTTTAGGAACGTTTCTAAAACTGAACTTTTTCAAATGAAAATTTTATTTTTTAAATTTGACCCGAGTACTTGATTTCCGATTTATTTAAAATCAAGTACTCGGTTGTGATGTGTGAGGTGTTTTAGCTAAGTGTTGCCCACTTGTTGCCAAACACCCCACACACCCCCTTCCCAGAGAAGGTTTAATACCTTCTCGATACCTGCACGTATCTAAACGGAGCACGATGTAGTGTGAGTCGTGGATGATGCGGCAACATCAACATCGAAACTCACGCGTTTACGCGTTTTCACTGGTTTTTCCGAAGAATGATTCGCAGAGTCGAAAGATGGTTTGAGTCGGTCGATGGAGACGTTCTTCACCTTGCCGTTGATGGCAATGGTGAAAAACTTCTCCTGCCGATCGATTACCCTGAACGGACCTTCATTAGGGGGGGCTGAAGCGCTTTCCGCACAAGGTCCTGAAGTACGAAGACATGTTCGCAATCTTTAAGCGAATTAAAGATAAATGCGTTTGTTGATGTATGCGAAGAAGGTGGTTGCGGTTTCACCGAACGCATGACCTCCCGCAGCCTTTGTACGTAATCACTGGGTGAAAGTGGTTGTGTTGTGTCAGTGTGTACGAGTTCGTACGGTAACCGTAAATTCTGGCCGTAAACAAGTTCGGCCGGATTGGCATCTGAATCTCCTCTGATGATAGAGCAAAGCCTAATAAGGATGAATGGAAGTTCGCGAGTCCATCCTTCTGATGCTTTGCACATCAAAGAGTCTTTAATAGTGATTTCTTTTCTGCAAAAAAATGTGACCTGTTTCTGCCCTCAACTTTTTTCTAGCAGTTCCGACGTGTTATTTCTGCTAGAAAAAAATTGAGGGCAGAAACGGGTCACATTTTTTTGCAGAAAAGAAGTCACTATAAGTGTAGGATGCCACCGTTCAAGCATACCATTCGCTTTGGGATTGTAGTTCTACTGCGTTTAAATCCCAAAACTCTACCCAACTCCGCGAACAGTTGAGATTCAAATTGCGCTCCTTGATCAGTTACGATAGTGAGAGGAGTTCCATAACGTGGAATAAACTCTTTGACCAATGTCGAGGCAACAGTTGTTGCCCGAATGTCTGCAATGGGGTATGCTTCTGGCCATCTGGTGAAACGGTCAATGAGGGTAAGACAGTATCTGAAACCTTCCGAGGTAGGAAGTGGCCCAACCAAGTCAATATGAATGGTGGTGAATTTTTCTGTAACTGGCTCGAACTTACCGGGTGGGCTTTCATATGTCGTGAAATCTTGACCTTTGCACAAGATGTGCATTCTCTGCACCATCTGTGGGAATCTCTATTGATGGATGGCCAGATGAACTTTTGTGCTAAAAGTTTAGTTGTAGCTTTAGCACCGGGATGAGCCGTACAATGTACCACATCGAAAATCTTCTTACGCAACATCGCGGGAATGTAAGGTCGCAAAACTGCTTGCGAAGCGTTACACCACAGCTGCTGAGAGGAATTTTCGATGTTAATAGGTAAAATCTTTAGGCGATAACGGCGATAACGGCGATAACGGCGATAAGCTCTTTATCGGTCAATTGAGCATCCGCTATCTGAACATAATCCACCGTTGGTGGAATTACGAGTTCGTCGATGCGTGGCAATGCGTGTCAATGCGTGACAATGCGTCAGCGACTACATTGTCGACACCTGATATGTGTCGGATGTCGGTTGTTGGGTCGTCGTTGCGAACCACCTATGTTGCTGTGTCGCCGCTGTCAGCAATCTTATGACTAAATTCGGCTCACTTACCAATGATACAAACTCCAATTTTGAGTTATTGGTTAAATGATCGAGAAATTGATTGATCCCGTGCACGGCTAAATGATGATAGGTGAGATTGTCGGGGAGCACCTGATTTGGAACCGTACGGGTCATGGAAAGCGAAACGTCTAATGCTAGTATTGTCGGCATGATTAAGCTTTACTTTAATTACATCTAAGTTCACTTCCAACGTTGAAACGTAATCAGAATTTTTTTTAAAAACAAAAATCATTCGCTTGATTTTTCAGTCAGGGTTCGAGCAAACAACACACAAATTTTGACAGCCGGTTGGCATTAAAATTTTCGAACTTCGTTCGGGTGCAGGGATGGGATTTCTTGGTAAATTGGCATAATTTCGTTGATTTGACAGTGAAATTGACGGTAAATAAACTTTTAAGTGCTCGCTCGACTCCAATTGTTGTATTCTTTAAAAACTAAATTTCAACAATAATTTTGTGTGGTAATGAAGTGTACGATTCCGGAAATTTCGTGGCACAATCGTGACCCAGAGTGGTGTTACCGCTGTCAGAACGTTAAAAGGTCCATGTGGAGCTGTTGCGATTACAATTCAACTTTGCGATGAATTGTGATCGCATCAGCTCGACTGCGACCAACTTTACGGGAAGAGAGATCGTTTTGAGTTGGTGTGCGTGCGGTTGGGGTTTTGGCGCAAAAAAGCGCGTCGTGCGGGAGAAAAGGAGAAATTGAATCGAAAGCAGAAGGAGGCTTGATTTTTTTTGTGCCGTTTGCTGCCGAAATTCTAAGTGCTGCTTCGTTTGTACCCTGTGGCGTGCAATTTTTAAATCGCCTTCGCGAAACCGGAATCTCGCGGTAATTCTTCCGATCCGGGTGGATTTATGCAGTGATTGCGGTTGAATGAGGAGGGAGACCTGAAGGGAGACATCGCGGTAATCGCCAGAAATTTTAACGTGTTTGGTGCTGCATCCCCCCCCCCCCAAGGAATTCGGAAAAAGAAGTAAATTTCAGTGAAGTGTATCGCAATACGTAATTATAATAGATAACGCCGTGCCGTGCTAAATAATTTAAGAAAGAAGGAAATCAGCAACCGAAAAGATCGTTATTTCGAAAATCTGATAAATTTCAATCGGGTGTTCGCGTGGTGTGTCAGTTCGATCGTAGGTGTCGAGTTCGAACGAATTTCGTGTCCCTTTGCTGTTACCGCCATCACCCCTCGTGCGTGTTATTAAATTCCGAGCCAGCGCCGCAAATTCGCAAGGCGCTTACCCAATCCGAAAAAAAGTGTCAATTTTAACAAAAAATAAAATACACGCAAAATGAACGAATGAATATAAAAAGACGAATTTATATACCATTTTAACAAAAAAATTAAATACACGCAAAATGAACGAATGAATATAGACAGACGAATTTGTATACCATTTTAACAAAAAAATAAAATACACGCAAAATGAACGAATGAATATAAAAAAAAGAATTAATAATAATTTAAAATGACTGACTGACAAGGACGGGACGGAATATAATTTAAAAAAAAAAAAATAAAAAAAAAATTATATAAGAATAACTTAACAACAATCTTATGACTAAAAAAAAAAAATAAAAAAAAAAATTATATAAGAATAACTTAACAACACATCAAAAAAAAGGAAAGAAATGGGTTGAGTTTATTTTCTTACTACTTTTATGTAGGTTTTTTTTTTGTTTTCGCGTTGACCAGTTTTTTTTATATTTTCTATCTAAAGATGATTGAAGGCTAGAAGAGCCATCCTAAAATGAACCCGAGCGTTTAGCTCCTTCGCCCCGAACCTCAATAAGGGGCCATGACGCTAAAATGTTTTGAGGACAGTCGTGGCTGAGGTAGGGTGGGCAGAACAGGGCGCTACTTACACCTAAGCGCCCTGACAAATCGTGAAGTCACGCAACTTCACCGCTTCTTAGTCTTTCACGACCTATTGGGAAGATATTTTAAATACCCTGGAGTAAGCCGACACGACATTTTTGATGTCTAGGTCTAGGGTTTATGGTCTGAGGTAGAACAAGAACCACCCCACACTGCCGTAGCTAGTCCCGGCTGCCAGCAAGCGTGTCGCTTCCGTTCTACTTCAGCCACCAGTTCAGACGTAGGAGGAATTGGCCCATTCTGTCCCGAACCTTTACCCATCCTTCAATTATTTCAAGTCAAAATAATTTTTCCAAGGCCTCAAACACAACAAATGGCGCCCAACGTAGGGCTAGCCTAAGCTACGCTTCGAGCACAAAGCGTAGCCCTTCAACACGCGCGAGTATAGAAAAATTCCGTGCAAAAAAAAGTTGGTGGGCAAAAGGACTTAATGTCTAGGTCTAGGGTTTATGGTCTGAGGTAGAACAAGAACCACCCCACACTGCTGTAGCTAGTCCCGGCTGCCAGCAAGCGTGTCGCTTCCATTCTACTTCAGCCACCAGTTCAGACGTAGGAGGAATTGGCCTATTCTGTCCCGAACCTTTACCCATCCTTCAATTATTTCAAGTCAGAATAATTTTTCCAAGAACTCAAACACAACAAATGGCGCCCAACGTGGGGCTAGCCTAAGCTACGCTTCGAGCACAAAGCGTAGCCCTTCAACACGCGCGAGTACAGAAAAATTCCGTGCAAAAAAAAGTTGGTGGGCTAAAGGACTTAATTTCGTCGTTCTGCGACATCGTTTTTTCGCCTGAACGGCAACAGTCCAAGTGCTCAAGCTTTTCGAACTTCCACAGCAAATCATCCTGAAAATCTTGTATGTGGTCAATGCGGAACGATCCTATTGACGAACCGTTTTGGCAACCTTTAGGCGCCAACTCGGTTCCATAGGAAAGGGAAACATTGTCTGCATGTCGGATGGATGGATGTAAGTTGTGACAGAACTTAATTTTCCGGATTCATTCCACTTTTGTTTTGCAAGTACCCTTTTGAGTGCTGGGCATGCCCTGTCTTGGCGGGCGTGTCGTCAGACAATTGGGACAAATACTTGTAAAATATTGGTGAGTTTGATGATAGGAAATTTCGTCGAAATTCGTTAAGTACCTTAATTCCTTATCCTTCCTTTCAGAGTACCTTTATAACGTAGATTAATTTTTTTTTTGTAGAAATAACGTAGGGTTTTTTTTTGTATTTAAAATCTTTTGATGACAGATTTTAACGTAGTTTTATTTTGCTGATTTTTGATTTATTTTTGTGTTGCTAATTTTTCCCCAAATTTTTTTTCTTTGCAATTTTATCGCGTTCCGGATTTTCCCGATGGAGCGAGAAAGATCAAGATCGGCTTCGCGATTTGATCTGCATATGAGGGGAGGGGAAAGGTTGCGACAACGTGAGGGTTCATTTTTTTTTTTGAATTCATACAAAATATAATTACAACATTCAATCGTTTTTTCATTCGTTCAAGCATTCACACATTCTCATTCACACATTTATTCGATCGTTCATTCTTTTTTTTACATACAATCATACAAACACCAATTAGTTCATTCATTTTTTTTCATACGTTCATTCGTTCGTCGTGTTGACAAAAAAAAAAAAAAAAAAAAAAATATCGTTCAAACACCCATTTAAAAAAAAATTCAACATGCGCATACAGGTTTTCATCCATTCATTTTTCTATCCGCAACATACGTTCATCCACACATTCACTCATCGAATCGCACATTTTTTTTATATACCGCATCCAATCATCGGATACATAATTTTTTTTCCCTTCTCATACACACAGTTCACAACTTTAATTATCACTCATTCGTTTTTTTTCGATACATTCGTTCGAGCATTTGCACAATCGTTTCATACATTTATAATTTCTTTTTTCGTTCATTCAGTTGACAGTCGATCCTACACTCAATCGTTCATTCATACATAGATCATTCGTCCAATCACACTCAATCATTCGCATTCGCTCTTTCGATTTGACTCACTTCGTAGTACTCACACAGTCTTTTAGTCATGCCACTGCCACGGTCGCCGTTTGGGGCGAAATGACGAAATGTGTACGATGTGCCAACATATCGTGGGGGGCGAAGACGAAGCGCGGACGAAATGTGGGCACACTTTTCATCTGCATTGTGTGGAAGAGTGGGTTCTGCGCCACAAAACGTGTCCCAATTATCGCCAAGCACTCGAACCGCAGGACTATTGGACAGTTAGGGGCGTGGAGGGCGCTACAGCCAGAACCGGAGCCGTGACACGCAGCAGAGCTAAGTCAGCGGCCGGCGGACTTTCACCAAGGCGGTTAAATCTAGATTTTCCGCTGGAAACGGTTGGCGATGGGGTCTTTTACGCCCCCAACGGTTCAATTGGTCAAGAGCAGGGGGTGAACCAGCTCGCGAACCCAATCCCACAATCACCAGAAAGGGTAGTAGGCGAACGACCACGTTGGTCCGATATACACGACACAGGTATCCCGGCTACTGTGACGAATTTATTTTTCTTGTCTATTTTTTTTATTTTTTTTCTATTGTTTTTTTTATAAGTATATATGTATGTATATATATATATATATACATTTTTATTGTCTATACTTTTTTATTATAACTTCCGTCCATCGCCCTGTTATTTTAAGTTAAATTTTTATTCATAGTTCCGTATTTAGTTTTCTTTCCTCAAACCAGAATGCCCTGAAAGTTTTTTTTCATAGTTTTTACCAGTGTAACACATAACTAAATTAAAGAATTTTTTTTTAATAATAAATAAACCGCTGGCATGAAAATTAGTGCCCTCTGTGAGGCAATTAAATAAAAATTGTAATCGATTAGACAGTAGAATTGCGCGCCAAATCATTGGAGGTGAATAGACCATCAAATGAGGAGAGAAAGAAAAAAAATCATTCTTTGAGATTTTTTTGGCGGTTTTTTTCGGGGATAGGGTTTTTGGAGGTGAAAGAAAGCCGACAAGGTTTTTTTGGTGAAAGTTCGAAAATGAAAAAACAAAAAAAAATGTTGAGATAATTCAAAGAATATTTTAAGTGAACTATACTACAAAAAAAAATATACATAGGTACGAACAGTGAATTATACTACGAGAAATTTTATATAAAGACGAAAAGTGAATTAGATTACGAAGACTGTTACATAATTACAAAAAAATACGAAGAGTGATACATAATTAAAAACATATAAAAAACTTGAGTTTCAAACAAGTACATATATAAAAGATCGTGAAATCCCGTGCGAATTCTCTCCGTTAAGAAGCAGCAAGGGCCCCAACGTCAACAAGGTACCATACGTTTAAGAAAAAAGAAAAAGAATAAAAAAAAAATCCAAGTAATGCCAGAAGTCCTTGTAAAAATTACTTAATTATTTCTATTATTATATATATTTTCCTTCTCAATACAGCGTTTTTTATTTAATAAAAGTATTTCTGTGAAGATATTTGTGAAGCTTCAGGTGGATTTGGTTTGAGTGCGGGTATTACTTTGTTTACAGGTGATTCGGGTTAATTCTTACCTTGAGAAACAGGTGAGCGAAGATGACGGTTGGCTAGGGTAAAACTAGTGAATCCTGGAGAATCGGTCATCCCATGACTAAGGTTGGGCTTATTTTTTTTTTCAGCACATTTTCCGGTGTATAGGTGATCCCGTAGAGTAGCGGCATGACGAGCGGGAAATCCGCTTAACGCAGCGGTTTAGCGAGCGCTGTAGGGTCATTCCCGGTCACGCAATGACCTTTCCCTATTCACCACATTTTTTTTTCTCTTTGTCTTACATTTGTGCAATTTATATGTATTTTAGACAGCACTCTCAAGGACGGTGACTCCCTCTGGGTCGTATTTTTTTTTTCACCCACTCCCACGTTCCTGACTAGCCGGCAAAATGTGCTGTAAGGACCCAGAGGGACCCGTTAATTCTGAAGACGGGACGAAATACGTCTAGCACAAAAGCGTTTCGTTACACTACGGCGAATCCAGCGCCAGGGCGTACACGTTCACCAGTGGTACGAACTGAACTGGGAGTGGAACAACTAATAAAGTTGATGAGAAGGGTTTTTCGGGAAGAGCAGGCGTCTCAGAGACCGGTGGGGGCCCATTATTCGGCGGCAGAGGGAGACTCGCGTGCTGGGAGGGCAGATCAGCGGACCGGAGCGGCCGCGTCGGTCAGCAATCGCGTTAGCCACGGCCCTAATCATCGAACAAGAAATTCCTACAGCCCATTAAGGCAATGGCGTCTGCGTTTTAACGGGGATAGCCAACTCCTACGCGCAGAGGAGCTGATTTTTCGGGCCGAGACTCTGGCGATGAGCGACTTGCGCGGCAATTTAGATCTGCTGACGCAGGGCTTCCATCTGCTGCTGGATGGTAGGCCCAACAAGTGGTATTGGTTGTGGCGTCGGTCCAATAACAACTCGTCTTGGGATACCCTGAAGGTAGCATTCTTGCAGGTCTGGGGAGAGCGCAGCACGGATTGGGAGTTGCGGAAGCAGATGCTTGGTAGACGACAAGCGCCACACGAGCCCTTCATGTCCTTCGAACAAGACATGACGGAGCGTCGTTCACTGCTGAGCGCTCCCATGATTGAGTCCGAATTTGTGGCTCTGGTGCGCGGAAATCTGGTGGGTAGCACACAGCAACAATTGTGTTTCTACTCAGTACTTACGATGGACGAACTACGTGGACTTGTAGTGCAAGTGGAAGACACGCGAAAAGCCACCAGACCGTCCCCTTGGAACCAGGCCAGAGTCCACGAAATACAGGAGCCAGTCGTGGAAGAACATCCGGATACGACTTCTTCCGTCGACTTGGCCGGACTATCGAACCCCTGGATCTGCTGGAATTGCAAGAAGGAAGGACATGGGTATCGTGAGTGCGCGGAACCTGCGAAGGGCATCTTCTGCTTTGGATGTGGGCGGGCTGACGTTCTAAAGCCCAACTTCAGCCATTGCAAGGCGGGAAACGGCCGAAGGGACGGAAGGACAGCGGGTCCCTCCTTTTAACGTAAAATCATCCAAACCCATTTCCCCGACGATCAACACTCCGCACGTCAAAATTTTAACAAGACCAAGCGATGAGACGGAGCCGGCTGTTTCCCGGCTTGAAGATGAACTCATCGCAGATCAAAGTCCAAGACGACATTCAGGTATCAGCACTAACGAGTGGATCCGGTCGCAGGAAATCAATCGCGCGCCTTCGTACATTCTAAAGGATGGTGCGTGAAAAAAAGAAAGCGATTCTCTCTACCATCATTACCAATCCGTTGGACATACGTCCGTACGCCATGGTATCCTTGTACGGAGTGGACGTTGAAGGACATTGATAGTGGGGCGAGCATCAGTTGCCTGGGGGCTAACGCTCTACAACGTCTCCATGATGCACAGGTGAAATATCGACCGGTCTGTCAAGAGGTGAAGACCGCTGATGGTGCAGCACAAAAGGTATTGGGCACAGTAACTACCGATATTACCTTTCGTGGTATTACCAAACCCATTACGCTATACATAGTGCCGAGCCTATCGCAGAAATTGTACCTGGGGGTAGATTTCTGGCGAGCATTTCAACTAGCTCCTAGCATCATCAGCGCGGTCGATACTCCCGATACTGCATCGCAACTGATAGGTCCGGATGCCCACCATTTAACGCCCACAGATGTAAAGAGGTTGGAAATGGTAAAGTCCAAATTTCCATCATACGAAGTATACGGACTCGGTGTGACCAACGTCGAACAACACTGTATAGACGTTGGTGATGCAAGTCCCATCAAACAGCGACATTATCCTGTGTCTCCTGCGATCCAAAAACTCTTGTATGACGAGATCGATCGCATGAGAGCACTTGGCGTTATAGAGACCAGCCAGAGTGCCTGTGGTTCTCGTGAGGAAGCCAGGCAAGGTCAGGCTACGTTTGGACTCGCGCAAAGTCAATAGTGTGACGAAGAAGGATGCATATCCATTACCACACATTGATGGTATCTTAAGTCGTTTGCCGCGAGCCAATTTTATTACTAGCCTGGACCTCAAAGACGCCTTTTGGCAGATTCCTCTCGAGAACAAATCCAGGGAGTATACAGCTTTTACCATTCCTGGCCGGCCTCTGTACCACTACACTCGCATGCCTTTTGGGTTATGCAACGCGCCGCAAAGGATGTGTCGTTTGATGGACAAAGTCATCCTACCCAAGCTGAAGGAGCAGGTGTTCGTATATTTGGACGATCTGCTGTTAATCTCTGAAGATTTCGATTCACATCTGGTTTTATTGGCTGAAGTCGCAAAATGTTTGCGAAAGGCTGGCTTGACTATTAACGTCAACAAGAGTAAGTTTTGTCTGAGAGAGGTGAAAAATCTCGGATACATCGTCGGAGAAGGAGGCTTGAAAACTGATTCCAACAAAGTTTCAGCCATCGTCGGTTACCCTTCGCCTAAGTCCGCACGTCAAGTACGACGCTTCCTTGGTATGGCAGGCTGGTACCGACGATTCGTTCCCAACTTTGCTGCTACTGTTTCACCAATTTCAGGCACTCTAAAATAGTCCAACCAGTTTGCTTGGACTACAGAGGCACAAACTTCCTTCCTGTTAGTGAAAGACCTGTTGACGAAAGCCCCCTTATTAATCAATCCTGATTTTAAGAGGCCTTTCGTAGTTCAATGCGACGCCAGTAAATCAGGGGTGGGTAGCGTTCTCTTCCAGGAAACGACGACGGATCGGAATCTCCAGTGGCGTATATGTCACAGAAGCTCACTTCCGCTCAACGCAACTACAGCGTAACCGAACTCGAGTGTTATGCAGCTGTGTTGAGCGTGAAAAAATTTCGAGCCTATGTAGAAGGGACTGCGTTCAAAGTCATTAAGGATCACGCAAGTCTCAAATGGCTCATGTCGCAGAAAGACCTACAAGGACGGTTGGCAAGATGGAGTTTGAAACTTCAGGGTTACGACTTCACAATCGAGCACCGACGAGGGAGCCTGAACGTTGTACCCGACGCTCTATCTCGTGTATACGAAGAGGGATTAAATGCGCTGATCGACGTAGCACCGATGGTGGACATGGACTCTCCAGAATTCTCTAGCAAAGAATATAAAGAGTTAGTGTCCACTGTCGATGCGAACGCCGATCGGCTTCCTGACGTAGAGCCTCACAACGGTGACCCAATTGCTGAAGACAGGGCCTGGAAATTATGGATTCCATCGAGTCTTACGTCAGCTGCGATCGCTCAGGCGCACGAGGCAGACACCACGGTCCATGATGGTTATGCCAAAACGCTAGAGCGAGTCAGGCGATTTTTGTACTGGCCCGGAATGGCTACACAAGTACGCACCTACGTTCTGGCGTGCGACACTTGTAAAGAGACAAAGTCCCCGAACAGACCTCTACGAGCGCCTATGGGAGAACCGTTCCAGACTGATCAGCCATTCCAACATCTGTACATCGACGTACTTGGACCATATCCACGTACCAAACGGGGTAAGATCGCTATCTTGATCGTCTTGGATCATTTCTCGAAATTTTCCCTGTTACATCCTTTGAAGCGGATCACTGCTAAAGAGATCACCAACTTTTTGGAGGGGCAGGTCTTCCATACGTTTGGAACACCCGAGACGATCCTCTTCGATAACGGCTCTCAATTTAGGTCGAATGGGTTTAACACCATGCTGAACAAATACGGAGTTAAACACCTGTACACCCCGAGCTACTCACCGCAAGCGAATGCTTCGGAGCGTGTCAATCAGTCCATCCTGGCCGGAATTCGAGCATTCATCACGGATGACCAAACACGATGGGATGAGAGTCTAAGCAAAATTGGATGTGCTCTTCGTAGCTCACTCCACCAAGCCACTGGATTTTTTCCTTATCAGGGTTTGTTTGGGAATCACATGATGTTGCACGGGAAGGACTACGAGATGCTGAAGCATTTGCGAGCGTTGGGACAGTTAAATGTACAGCTTCGATCTCGCGAGGGAATTCCTATCGTGAGGCAACTGGCGCAGACGAAAATAAGGGTCGCACATGAGGACAGTAGCAGGCGTTATAATCTGCGTGCTGCTAAAACACAATTTTGTGTAGGTCAAGAAGTATTCCGAAGAAATTTTTCCTTGTCCACAGCCGCGCAGAACTATAACGCCAAGCTGGCAAAGAAATTCCTCAAGTGCAGGATTCGTCGTGTGCTGGGAAACTCACGATATGAATTGGAGGGTCTAGGAGGCAAACGTCTGGGAACTTACCACTCCAAGGATCTGCGGCAGTGATCCGACGGGTCACAACTCCTATTGCCCGGCACTCAGTCGTGCGCACGAGACTATAGAACACGACGACCTTTTTTAGTCTGTGCGGCGTTGGGAAACCAGCGGCGAACCGACTAATGGTGTTGGGTCGTCGTTGCGAACCTCCTATGTTGTTATGTCGCCGCTGTCAGCAATCTTATGACTAAATTCGGCTCACTTACCAATGATACAAACTCCAATTTTGAGTTATTGGTTAAATGATCGAGGAATTGATTGATCCCGTGCACGGCTAAATGATGATAGGTGAGATTGTCGGGGAGCACCTGATTTGGAACCGTACGGGTCATGGAAAGCGAAACGTCTAATGCTAGTATTGTCGGCATGATTAAGCTTTACTTTAATTACATCTAAGTTCACTTCCAACGTTGAAACGTAATCAGAATTTTTTTTAAAAACAGTTTTGACAGCCGGTTGGCATTAAAATTTTCGAACTTCGTTCGGGTGCAGGGATGGGATTTCTTGGTAAATTGGCATAATTTCGTTGATTTGACAGTGAAATTGACGGTAAATAAACTTTTAAGTGCTCGCTCGACTCCAATTGTTGTATTCTTTAAAAACTAAATTTCAACAATAATTTTGTGTGGTAATGAAGTGTACGATTCCGGAAATTTCGTGGCACAATCGTGACCCAGAGTGGTGTTGGCGCTGTCGGAACGTTAAAAGGTCCATGTGGAGGTGTTGCGATTACAATTCAACTTTGCGATGAATTGTGATCGCATCAGCTCGACTGCGACCAACTTCACGGGAAGAGAGATCGTTTTGAGTTGGTGTGCGTGCGGTTGGGGTTTTGGCGCAAAAAAGCGCGTCGTGCGGGTTTTTGGAAAAAAGGAGAAATTGAATCGAAAGCAGAAGGAGGCTTGATTTTTTTTGTGCCGTTTGCTGCCGAAATTCTAAGTGCTGCTTCGTTTGTACCCTGTGGCGTGCAATTTTTAAATCGCCTTCGCGAAACCGGAATCTCGCGGTAATTCTTCCGATCCGGGTGGATTTATGCAGTGATTGCGGTTGAATGAGGAGGGAGACCTGAAGGGAGACATCGCGGTAATCGCCAGAAATTTTAACGTGTTTGGTGCTGCATCCCCCCCCCCCCCAAGGAATTCGGAAAAAGAAGTAAATTTCAGTGAAGTGTATCGCAATACGTAATTATAATAGATAACGCCGTGCCGTGCTAAATAATTTAAGAAAGAAGGAAATCAGCAACCGAAAAGATCGTAATTCCGAAAATCTGATAAATTTCAATCGGGTATTCGCGTGGTGTGTCAGTTCGATCGTAGGTGTCGAGTTCGAACGAATTTCGAGTCCCTTTGCTGTTACCGCCATCACCCCTCGTGCGTGTTATTAAATTCCGAGCCAGCGCCGCAAATTCGCAAGGCGCTTACCCAATCCGAAAAAAAGTGTCGATCTTAACAAAAAATAAAATACACGCAAAATGAACGAATGAATATAAAAAGACGAATTTATATACCATTTTAACAAAAAAATAAAATACACGCAAAATGAACGAATGAATATAGACAGACGAATTTGTATACCATTTTAACAAAAAAATAAAATACACGCAAAATGAACGAATGAATATAAGAAAACGAATTTAAATACCATTTTAACAAAAAAAATAAAATACACGCGAAGAAAACGAATTTATATACCATTTTAACAAAAAAAAAATAAAATACACGCAAAATGAACGAATGGATATAAAAAAAACAAATTAATAATAATTTAAAATGACTGACTGACAAGGACGGGACGGAATATAATTAAAAGAAAATAAAAAAAAAAATAAAAATAACTTAACAACACATCAAAAAAAGGAAAGAAATGGGGTCAGTTTATTTTCTTACTACTTTTATGTATATTTTGATTTTTTTTCTTTGGTTTTTTTTTCTTCATATTTTTTTTATCTAGGTTTTTTTTTTTGTTTTCACGTTGACAAGTTTTTTTTATATTTTCTATCTAAAGATGATTGAAGGCTAGAAGAGCCATACTAAAATGAACCCGAGCGTTTAGCTCCTTCGCCCCGAACCTCAATAAGGGGCCATGACGCTAAAATGTTTTGAGGACAGTCGTGGCTGAGGTAGGGTGGGCAGAACAGGGCGCTACTTACACCTAAGCGCCCTGACAAATCGTGAAGTAGCGCAACTCCACCGCTTCTTGGTCTTTCACGACCTATTGGGAAGATATTTTAAATACCCTGGAGTAAGCCGACACGAAATTTTTGTTGTCCAGGTCTAGGGTTTATGGTCTGAGGTAGAACAAGAACCACCCCACACTGCCGTAGCTAGTCCCGGCCGCCAACAAGCGTGTCGCTTCCGTTCTACTTCAGCCACCAGTTCAGACGTAGGAGGAATTGGCCCATTCTGTCCCGAACCTTTACCCATCCTTCGACTATTTTGACTTTCTCAAGTCAAAATAGTTTTTCCAAGGCCTCAAACACAACACGGTGGTAAACTGACCGATGAGATCTAAATGTCTAAGTTGACGTGGAGAAGCTTTTTCAAAATTTTGTCTGAAAGCAAAAACGAGTGGTTTGTGATCTGTGAAAAGTATAAAAGTTCTGCCTTCCAGCATGAACTTGAAATGCTTAATGGCGATATAAGCAGCCAAAAGCTCACGATCATATGCACTATACTTTCGCTGCGCTGAAGAAAGTTTCCGAGTAAAGAATGCCAACGGTTGAAAGATATTTGAAACTTTTTGTTGTAACACAGCCCCGATGGCTGTGTCCGAAGCATCAACCACAAGCGAAAGTGCCGCAGTGGAAGAAGGAAAAGCTAAGATGGTAGCTGATGCTAACTGCTTTTTACAGCTGCCGAAGGCTTCCAATGACTCTGGAGTCCATTGAAGAACTGTTTTATCATGTTTCTTCTTGCTACCTTCAGTGAATTTGTCTAAAATCAACTGAGAAGTGGCAGCATGAGGAATGAATCTTCGGTAGAAGTTTATCATACCGAGGAAACGTCTCATTTCATGAACTGTAGTCGGTTGAGGATATGTAGTTATTGCATCAACTTTTAAAGCAATTGGGCGGATACCATTCGAGTCAATGGTATGACCCAAGAAATCAACCTGAGTCTTCACAAAATTGCATTTCGCGAAATTAATCACTAAACCATGATTTTCAGGTCTTTGAAAAAGGGTATCAAGGTGAACGAAATGTTCTTCTTCTGATTTTGAAGTGATCAAGATGTCATCAATGTAGACGAAACAAAAATCTAGATCCCTCAAAATTGAAAAAATAAACCTTTGGAAGGTTTGAGCAGCATTGCGCAAACCAAAACTCGTATAAGCCGAATGGTGTTGTAATTGCTGTTTATGGAATGTCGTCTTCATTCAGAGGTATCTGATGATAGGCACGTTCCAAATCGACTGTGGAAAAAATGGTGCAGCCATCTAGTTGTTGGGCAAAGTCCTGAATGTGCAGGATTGGATATTTGTCCGGTACCGTTTGCGCGTTTAGCGACCGATAATCACCGTTTGGTCTCTAACTTCCATCCTTTTTACGGACCATGTGAAGTGGAGAAGCCCAAGGACTGTCCGATGGTCTACAAAGGCCACGATCCACCATTTTGAAGAATTCCGACTTCGCAACCGAGAGGCGAGTAGGCGAAAGACGTCAAGGTTTGGCAAATGTTGGTTGACCTTCCGTAACTATGAAGTGACGGATCGTGTGCATCTTACGCGTGTTCTCAGTGTTTGAGTGTAAAATGTGAGTGTGTTTGTTGAGTAGTGCTGCAACCCGAGAGTTCTCGTGTAGTGTTGCAAGAACAGACAATGCTGCAGAAGGTCCCTGCAAGGCTTGACCAATGGTTGAGCTGATGTTTGAGATCAGGTCGATCAAACATTTGTGTTTGAGGTCGTTTATCAATCCAAAATTATGGAGAAAGTCGGCTCCTAATATAGGCCGATCGACATCAGCAACTATAAAGTTCCATTCAAAATCGCGTCGTAGTTTGAGTGAAACTTTAATCGATTGGTAACCATAAGTGGGAATCTTGGTGCAGTTCGCTGCAGTCAGGATCAAGTTTGGATTCGCGGATCGGGAGTCGAAAGATCGTTTTGGGATCACTGAGACGTCCGCGCCGGTGTCTACTAAAAAACGTAGACCGGTTTTCGAGTCCAAGATGATAAGCCGACTTGAGGGTGGACAAGTGTCGGAAGTCGCCATCTCCAACACATGACTTAGTTTTTTGCCGTTGTGTAAGAACACTTACCGCGACATTTGGTGGCTTTATCACCAAAACGATCGTGGTAATAACAATATCCAGAAATCTTATGACTTGCACTCGTTGAACGTTTTGAAGAGGAATTGTTATTACCATTTGACTTGCCATGTTGGTTGCGTACAGGATTACAACTTTGTCTGTTTTGGGTTTGGTTATGAATCAAATTGGTCAATGCAGCAACTTGGTTTTGAAGAGATTCAAAACTTGCTTGCTGGAAGTTGATCGCGTTTACCGGAGTGGAAAATATAATAGCCATATTTGTTGACGGGGCCAGAGTCTCCGTAATTTTGTCAGCTACTAGAGCTAACTCTCCCAGGGAACCCGCGGATACAACCAAAATGGCCTGAGTTTGAGTTGGCAAACGCTGTAACCAAAATTTTTTTAATATTTCATCGTTGAAATTAGCGCCAGCCAGTGATCTGATATTGCCTAACAATTGTGACGGTCTATTGTCACCAAGATCTAAGCCACTAACTAACCGTTTTAATTTATTGTCCTCGGACTCCCCAAACCTGCGAATCATTGCTTCTCTGAATGACGAATATGCGGTCAACACCGGAACGCTTTCAATAATATCTATTGCTTGAGCGCATTCCGCCGCGGTCATCATGCTAAGCGCATGATTATACCGCTTGAGTTCCGCTGTTACTGCCCCGCAGCAAATTGTCCATCCATAACCTTGAACCATGCAGCAGGATTTGCCGTCCAAAAGGGCAACTTTTGAATGGCAATCGCGGCTACATTCGCAAAGGGATTAGCCGACGTGCCGGCATCGAGTTGGAGATTGAATGCTTCGTTAGCAAGAGCTAGCGAAGCTGCGTTGTCCTCAACATTGGACATAACGCTCTTAACAATTTAAAATTTTCAAGTAAATAAAATAAATAAAATTCACCGCTTACCAGAAACCAAAAGAAACGATTCAAATAAATTGTACCAATATTCAAACTGCGATTGATATGACTATTTTCGTTCTTGTTATCTTCGTAGTATAGAGTGATATTGATGATGCAGTTGTCGCTGCTGCTGTACTCGCTGCTGCTGCAGTCGATGTTGCTGCAGTCGCTGCTGCTGTAGTCGCTGCTACTGTAACCGCTGCTGCTGTAGTCGCTGCCGCTGTAGTCGTTGCTGCTGTATTCGCTGCTGCTGCAGTCGCTGCTGCTGTTGTTACTGCTTAACAGTTGTCGTCTCTGCGGTGGCAGAATTGCAAGCCGGGCAATTTTATAGTTGACGTCTCTGCGGTGGCAGAATTGCAAGCCGGGCAATTTATATCTACATTTCTTTTCTGCGGCGGCAGTATTGCACGCCGGGTAAATTTTAATTAGCACTGCCTGTCGCAGTTGTCGGGGTCACCGTATATAGGGGGGTGGTACCCTATATTAACAATTCTCAGCAATGGTTATAAATAAGATTACTTTTATTTAATATTGATTTGGTACATAACTGAGATTAATTATTATAATTTAAATTCACTTCGAATAACTTTGAAAAACTTTTCTTATTAACTATACATCAGAAAATAATATTCACAATCGAAGGTTAAATAAATTATTATAACCGAATTTATTAACACGTGACCTTTGGCTTTAGGAACTTTTCTAAAACTGAACTTTTTCAAATGAAAATTTTATTTTTTAAATTTGACCCGAGTACTTGATTTCCGATTTATTTAAAATCAAGTACTCGGTTGTGATGTGTGAGGTGTTTTAGCTAAGTGTTGCCCACTTGTTGCCAAACACCCCACAGGTGGATAGGTCAAGATATTAAATACAAAATTTCATGAAGTTACAAAAGCCTTCTGATCTTCTATCTAGAAATATAGAAAAGATCTTGCGAAAACACTTCTATGTCTTTTTTTTCTCTATTATAATTATAGTTTGCAAATAATTATTTATTAAATACCAATCTAAACTCATCATCGAATTTTTGTAATTTAAGATCTTCAACAATATTGTCCTTTTGTATAGTTCTCCCTAAAATGCTTTACATGTTAATTTCACTTTACTATTTTTTAATATAAAAAGTATTATTTTTTAATATAAAATAATAAAGTACTGTGATCGACCTGTAATTTAAAAAAAATTTGCTACCCTAAAATTTTGCATTTACACGTTTTAGAACTAGTAAACACCAAAAAAGCAAAAAAAATGTCCATCTGTACGCCATGGATGCCATCAGCCGTCCACCGTACGCCGTACGCAAAATCATTTGAAGGCGCGTAGCTCACAAAACCATTTATATATTTAGTTAAAAGTTTTCTGGTAGGTAGATTGGGTGAACCCCTACGAGTGGTATCTTTTTGAGCGATGGGGATGGAGGAAGCGTTTTAGTTGAAACAATTTCGCTTCTAGATCTGAGGAACCACTAACACTAGGAAGCTGAAACTTGGAACTTATGCAGAACTATAATAGTAGACCCATTTGCAATTGTAGGTACAGGTGGAGTGATGTGAGTAGGGTGGAAAGCAGTGAGTCCAAAACGCTTGAAAGCTGAGATTGAAACATTCTAAAATCTATATATCCTGAACGATTAATGTCAGAAGGTTCAAACTTCCTGGATGTCTTTAGGGATACTTCAAGTTTAGACAAGAACTAAAATCGTTATGGTGAGTGGTGAAGTGAAAAACTTTAGATGAGAATATCTTCCGAACCAGTTACACCAGAAAAATAAATTTCCCTTTATGTACATATATGGGATCATAAGTTAAGTCTACTGAATGTAAACTTTTTAAGGGGGAGGTAGAGCACGAAAATGGTCATAATTAAAAAAAAACATAGCGCAGTCACGATCGGCTGCAAGCCAATCGTATGATACTCTAGATGAAATACTGAACTCCGACTTATATTTTAGTTGGAAATATATCAAAAGAATGAGGAGAGCACAAGCAATTATTACATGACCTTTTACTTACAAGTAGAAATAATTGTATAGTGGCTACTCGATTTTTTGATTTATAGTGAGTTCCATAAAGTAAGTTAGGACATTTTACAGAACTTTTGTATGGCAACTACATGAAAGACTTATGGGATATTTTTCATATTAATAGTTTCAGCTGCGACTATTATAAAATTAATGTGTATAAAATTTCAAAGTCGTAACTTAAAGTGTTCTAAAGTTATCGTTCAATATTGGTGATGTTTATTAAGGACTTTTGTATGACAGCTACCCGAAGGAGTCAACAGATGGCGCTAATTAATAAGCTCCGTTTTGGTTTTGGTATAAAACTAATTCCTGTAAAATTGTAAAATTCCTGCTTTAATTCGTTCTATAGTTATAGTGAATTCAATAACATGCATTCATTTTTGAAGGACTTTTCTAGGCTGCTACACGAAGGACTCATTTGATTTGCATCATATTTGGAACTTTCAATTCAAACATTGTAAACCTTAAGTATGCAAAACTCCAAGTTCCTAGCTTGAAGCATTCGAGCAATAATTGTGAAAACGTGTTTCAAGGACTCTTGTATGGGAGGTACCCGAAGGAGTGGAAGGATGTTGCCCATTAACGAACTTGTCCTTACTTTTTCTATTTTACAAGTTGTGACAAAATTTCAACTTCCTAGGTCAACGCGTTCTTGAGTTGTCGTGCTAACGGACGGACGGACGGACAGCAAACGGAATTCGGGGTTTTGGCCAAAAATAAACACAAAATAATATACAACTTTTTTTCGTCCGAGGCTCGGTTCTATGCGTTACAAACTTTTCGGGCTGGATTAAACTTATAATACTCTATATGTTCATCTAGAGTATAAAAATATTTTATGTCTCAAAAACTGTACCAGTTATGATCTTTTACAGGAATTGGAGTAAGTAGACTTTAGTGGAGGAAAAACATTTTGGGAGTGTGGCTGGTGAGGGTGATAGTGAAAAGAAAGGAATACATTCCGATTTTTATTTCTCGAAAGCCATAATGAATAGAAAGCTAAGAATAAAACTACTATAGAGACACCCTAGAAGATTTTGTTTAGGTATTTTTTATAGGGGTAACAAGATGCAGTGGCAAAGGGTGAGTCTAGTAGCGTCAAGAGCAATAAAGTCTGGAACGCAATAAATGCTGAGAAGCGATGATGGTTACTATGCAACTGGCAATTTAAACAATATCTTTCCAATAGTCTCATGGTTATTCTTTAGGTTGTCAGTTGCATAGTAACCTTCACCGCATCTCAGCATTTAACATGTTTCAAACTTCTACCCAAAAAATAATAAAGTTAGGCCCAGACTGTTGACCGATTTTGGTTCTTATGTACAGTGGATAATAATGATAATTGACCGGTAATTGACACAATTTTGAATTTTGTTACAAAGTAAGTAAAGAGGTGTCTAATAAGTATACAAGAAAGGAGATAAGCATAAAAGTAAGTAGATGTCGGTACTTACTTTTAGCTAGAGTTGGCAGTTCAGTTCCGAATTTGAGACCGAAACAACAGCAGTAGTAAAATAATTTTAATAATTTAACATAGGAAGCGACTTTCTCAACTAAATTTTGCTACCTGGGTTGTAGTACCAAACGTGTGCTGCTCGATCTACTTATCTCTTTATGAATGAATGTATAATTTTTTTCTGTTGCAACAAATTTCGTTACAGTAAAATATTGTCCAAACGGTCGAACATTGAATCTTTTTACTGTTGAAATTTGTTCGATTAATTAACGTTTACTAATCGATTATGTTGATTAATCAACATCACTCATATCGATTGAAAGAATCGGTTTTTTTAAAAAAATTAATCGATTAATAGAATTGAAATCGAACATCCCTAGTACAATGTAAGTGTATACTAGGGTTGCAGCATAGACTAAGCCTATAAGAGGGGTTTGGCAGATGCGTACCAAGGTGAAAAACCAGTAAATTTAATATTTTTTCATTTTTATGGGATTTTGCTCAATATACATTTGAAATGACTGACTTTTCTCGTTAAAATAATAATTTTCCATAAAAGAAATAAGAGAAATGGTTACATTTGCCTTTAAAAACCACACTTACGCGCACACACACTAGCATACAAAAGAAAAGGAAGTACTAGAGTAGTGGAAGGGAATCGTCAAACTGTCAGTCTGACTTGAGTGTTGTTACCGCGACGACTGGAGTAATGTGGCGAAATGTTTTGGGTCCATTTTTACAGTCGCAAAATTTGGAAGTGAAGCCAGGATCTTGTCCTGAGAGCCAAAGTTTGGGAACTTTCAATGTAAGCTGTATTTCTTCCTGTCAATTGTATTTTGTTTAACGCACAAGTCACTTACAGATTAATATGGAGCCAACGAAATATCGTAACTATCAAACAGTCACGCTACAAGAGTCGCCGGGACGTATCCTTGCCGGTCGTATACCGCGCTGTTAAGATTGTGTCCTTCTGGCCGATCTCTGCGACATGTACAAGCCGGGCGACGATGTCGAAGTTACCGGTATCTACACGAACAATTACGACGGCTCGCTGAACACCGAACAAGGCTTCCCAGTTTTTGCAACCGTAATAATTGCAAATTACTTAATCGTAAAGGACAGCAAACAAGTGGTGCAGTCATTGATAGACGAAGAGATCGCAACCATTCAAAAACTAAGCAAAGATCCGTGATCATTTCGAGTATAGCGCCGTCAATTTATGGATATTAAGCGAGCTGTAGTTCTGGCACTGTTCGGCGGCGAGGCTAAAAATCCTGGGGAAAAACACAAGATTCGAGGCGATATAAATTTATTGATTTGTGGTGATCCTGGAACAGCAAAGTCGCAATTTTTGAAACACACCGAAAAAATTGCGCTGCGTGCAGTTTTACTACGGGGCAAGGTGCCAGTGATGTTGATGTTGGTCTTACAGCCTATGTCCGGAGGAATCCGCAAACTCGAGAGTGGACCTTGGAAGCGGGTGCTATAGTACTTGCCGGTCAGGGCGTTTGTATGATGAGTTCGAAAAGGTAATTTTATCCGTATGGATTTCCGCTTCCAATACTAACTTTATCAATTCCCAAACAGATGAATAATCAGGATCGAACGTCTATCCACGAAGCCATGGAGCAACAATCGATTTCAATCTCAAAAGCTGGTATTGTGTCATCACTGCAAGCCAGGTGTACGGTTATTGCTGCCGCTAATCCGATAGGTGGACGTTACGATCCCAGTATAACTTTCTCGGAGAATGTGAATCTGTCCGAACCGATTTTATCGCGTTTCGATGTTCTTTGTGTCGTTAAGGACGAATTTTATCCGATGTCAGTTCAACTTTTGGCGAAATTCGTCGTCCAGTCACATATTAAACATCATCCGTTGAGCGAAGAAGTTATTGAAGAATCGCAGCAACATGGCGCGATGGACATAAAACAAGAGCTGCTAAAGAAGTACATCTTTGCGATATTGAATCGAAATGGAGCAGATCTTCGGAAATCACGAATCTTCGTTTCACTTGTTCCGTGCAATGAATGTGCGATATTGGTCATACAATCCGGAATATCGGAAGTGATTTATGCATCCAATAACTATGCCACTGCAAATAATGCAGTGTCATCCAAACGGATGTAGAAAGCAGCCGAGGTTATTTGTACGCAGTTTATTACAGATATGAATCGTATTGATATTAATTTAAGAGACTGAACTAGTCGGGATCGCAAGAAGTCCACAAGAATAAACTGTTGTAAAATTACGATAATTGTTTTTATTTATTTATTAAACCCTGCATTTTCCCTAAGATCTTAGAGTTTCTAGGATTTAGAGATACAGAAACCACCAATACAGTACTTAAAAATACTAAACGGTATTTTCAAAGCTTATCGGAATAAAACACAGAACTTATTGCATGAAATCAAAAGTAGTACCTAGTAACTATACCATATGTGATAAACAATAAGTTCAGAGGATAAGGCTAATCATCATAAACATTTATTCCATGGTTTTTCTTAGACGACTAAATCAATGGCCGCTATTCACTGTCGTCATAAAGTTGGCTTTGAGTTAAAGCTGACTTTGGTGTCGTATTATTAATATGACACTAAAGTCAGCTTTAACTTAATGCCAACTTTATGACGACTGTGAATAGCGGCCAATGTCTTCTTTGTGAATACATTTTAGAAGTCTACTTGGTGGTGGTTTGGTCTGGCTTTCACAAGGCATAAGATTGGTATCAAACACAATGGCTCAACGGTTTCGAGGATAGGTACTGTGAGTACACTGTATACACACGAGTGGTCCGAATTATGAGCGTCGTAAGCGTACCGATAATTCGGACCGGCTAAAAGCACTGTCAGCAATGTGAGCACCGTGAGAATAATTCGGACAGCGGCCTTAGTCTCATTCACAACGCGCCACGGATAATAATGAAAATTTCCTAAAATCGCGGCTATTCGATAAATTAAACATCACAAATCATCTGACGGAAAAAATTCACGCATTCGATAATTATGAGCTGCTTTTTTGTCCGGGAAAAATAGGTTGCGGCAAGTACAGCAGCTACGGCCTCTTCGGACAAAGTTAAATGGTTCTATTCTCGGTTAATTTCGGGGCGTAGACATGATCCCATAAAAAAATTGTGATAGCTTTCGAGTCAAAGACGCGGTACACTTTGCATACAACCGAATGCATTTTTTGATATGATTCTTAAAAATGTTATAATTAAATGTTCTATGTTATGTTATGTTTATGAAATAAAAAGCAGTTTACGCAGTTTATTACAGATGTGATTTTATTTTAATTATTTACATATGTGATTTTATGATTGGAGTACGAGTAAAAATATTTGTATCTACAGACCCATTGCAATTCAGTTTTCGCTTTAGTTGCGTCGCCTTCCAACAAATCAACTTCGGTTGGACGAAAATATTTCGTATTGACCTTAGCACGAATAGTTTCTTCCGTGCCGTTCATTTCGATACCGACTTCATTCACTCCTTTACCGCGCCATTCAATAGTTCGACCAATAAACTTAAAAGCAGCCTCAACGAATTTCCGAACACTATGTGTTTCTCCGGTAGCAATTACAAAATCTTCCAGCTTGGCCTGCTGTAGCATTAGCCACATTCCTTCGACGTAGTCCTTGGCATGACCCCAATCACGTTTCGAGTCCAGATTACCAAGTTCGAATGATTGTAGCTGACCCAATTAAATTTTCGCTACCGATCGTGTAATTTTTCGTATATCGAAATTTTCACCGCATCGCGGAGATTCGTGATTGAAAAGGATCCCATTACAGGCAAACATATTGTAGGCTTCACGGTAGTTGATCACGATCCAATATCCGTACATTTTTCCACAAGCTGTTGATGAAATTATAAACAATTGCGAGTATGTACAAACGACAAGTACTTACCATACGGTGATCGTGGATAAAACGGCGTTCCTTCATTCTGTGGAGTTTCACGATTTTCATTCTGTGGAGTTTCAACTTTCAACTTTTCCATATAGTTCGGAAGTTGCAGCCTGATAAAACCGGACCTGTTTCTCTAGGCCACAAGTCTGGTTCGCATCGAGAAGACGAAGAGTTCCGACTGCTGTTGATGAAATTATAAACAATTGCGATTATGTACAAACGATAAGTACTTACCATACGGAGATCGTGGATAAAACGGCGTTCCTTCATTCTGTGGAGTTTCAACTATCAACTTTTCCATATAGTTCGGAAGTTGCAGCCTGATAAAACCGGACCTGCTTCTCTAGGCCACAAGTCTGGATCGCATCGAGAAGACGAAGAGTTCCGACTGCATCGACTTCATAAAGCTGTTGATGAAATTATAAACAATTGCGAGTATGTACAAACGACAAGTACCTACCATACGGTGATCGTGGATAAAACGGCGTTCCTTCATTCTGTGGAGTTTCAACTATCAACTTTTCCATATAGTTCGGAAGTTGCAGCCTGATAAAACCGGACCTGCTTCTCTAGGCCACAAGTCTGGATCGCATCGAGAAGACGAAGTGTTCCGACTGCATCGACTTCAGCTGTATACTCGCTAAGATCGAACGTGATTTTGGGCTGCTAAATTGTAGATCTCAGTAGGCCGAACAAGATTTATCTCCATTGACATTTCGTCGAGAAATGTCAGAATGCCGACTCCACACAAATTCGCACTAACACACTTCAAAAATAAAATTTTAGCTGGTACAAAAACAGGTAACTATTACATAAACAGGCGATTTTATTGAGGTTAAATCGCAATTTCTAGTACATTAACGACCGAATTCGACACATCTGCCAAACCCAAGGTAGAGGGTTTAGTCTATGCAGGAACCCTAGTGTATACGTAAAGTTTTGAAGAGCATTATTCGTGTTGTTTGGAAGAGCATTAGCCGTAGAATATTTGTGGTAATTCTACGTAGGGGATTATTGTAGGTCTAAAAGTATAATAGAGATGGCATACGGGTAACCAAAAGTGAAGCCCCGAAAAAAGTTGTTCAAACATGTGTTAGTTTATGATAGCAATGGCGTACTAGTATTGCAATTTCGAAAAGTTGGGGGCAAACAAAATATGATACGAAAATTGTTCAGTTATGTGACTCCATAATATGAACTTATTAATATATTGGGAAAATTTTTCCTTTATGAGCCCGTACCCGAAAAAAAAAAAAATTATCACTAAGTCTGGCGATATTTTGAAATATATTGCGCTATGTTTTAACTCTGGGAAACCCTGAAATAAAAAGTTATAGCGTTTTGAAATTTCCATTTTTCCTTACCTTTTTGCAGTACAAAATTGCCTCCAAACTGTCATTGCGGTACAAAATTTGCCTTCAAAGTGACATTTCCCTGAGACCAGGGCTGCCATATTCAAACTTTTGTGGAATGAGTTCCACATCAAATTTCCATTTGAAAAGTTCAAATTTACGTACCTTTTCGTGCTATTTTTGTGTCACCTGGACTTCACTTATGACATTTCACGGTACCAGTGCTGCCATATCAAAGTTTTTGAGGAATGTTTTGCACATCAACATTACCGAACCCAAAAATTAAAGGGGACAAATGTGCGCGCAAATTTTGATATGGCAACACTGGTGCGCGCGCAAAAAGAAGTTGGAGCGAAGCGCGCGTTAGCCAAACATGAACGCGAGAAGGGAGTTTTAATCCCTTTAGCCTCGCAGTTATCTCGGAGCATTTGTCCCCTTTAATTTTTGGGTTCGGTAATGTTGATGTGCAAAACATTCCACAAAAACTTTAATATGGGAGCACTGGTGCCGTGAAATGTCATAAGTGATGTCCAGGTGACACAAAAATAGCACGAAAAGGTACGTAAATTTGAACTTTTCAAATGGAAATTTGATGTGGAACTCATTCCACAAAAGTTTGAATATGGCAGCACTGGTCTCAGGGAAATGTCACTTTGAATGCAAATTTTGTACCGCAATGACAGTTTGGAGGCAATTTTGTACTGCAAAAAGGTAAGGAAAAATGGAAATTTCAAAACGCTATAACTTTTTATTTCAGGGTTTCCCAGAGTTAAAACATAGCGCAATATATTTCAAAATATCGCCAGACTTAGTGATAATTTTTTTTTTTTTTTTCGGGTACGGGCTCATAAAGGAAAAATTTTCCCAATATATTAATAAGTTCATATTATGGAGTCACATAACTGAACAATTTTCGTATCATATTTTGTTTGCCCCCAACTTTTCGAAATTGCAATACTAGTACGCCATTGCTATCATAAACTAACACATGTTTGAACAACTTTTTTCGGGCTTCACTTTTGGTTACCCGTATGCCATCTCTATTATACTTTTAGACCTACAATAATCCCCTACGTAGAATTACCACAAATATTCTACGGCTAATGCTCTTCCAAACAACACGAATAATGCTCTTCAAAACTTTACGTATACACTAGGGTTCCTGCATAGACTAAACCCTCTACCTTGGGTTTGGCAGATGTGTCGAATTCGGTCGTTAATGTACTAGAAATTGCGATTTAACCTCAATAAAATCGCCTGTTTGTGTAATAGTTGACCTGTTTTTGTACCAGCTAAAATTTTATTTTTGAAGTGTGTTAGTGCGAATTTGTGTGGAGTCGGCATTCTGACATTTCTCGACGAAATGTCAATGGAGATAAATCTTGTTCGGCCTACTGAGATCTACAATTTAGCAGCCCAAAGTCACGTTCGATCTTAGCGAGTATACAGCTGAAGTCGATGCAGTCGGAACACTTCGTCTTCTCGATGCGATCCAGACTTGTGACCTAGAGAAGCAGGTCCGGTTTTATCAGGCTGCAACTTCCGAACTATATGGAAAAGTTGATGGTTGAAACTCCACAGAATGAAGGAACGCCGTTTTATCCACGATCACCGTATGGTAGGTACTTGTCGTTTGTACATACTCGCAATTGTTTATAATTTCATCAACAGCTTTATGAAGTCGATGCAGTCGGAACTCTTCGTCTTCTCGATGCGATCCAGACTTGTGGCCTAGAGAAGCAGGTCCGGTTTTATCAGGCTGCAACTTCCGAACTATATGGAAAAGTTGATAGTTGAAACTCCACAGAATGAAGGAACGCCGTTTTATCCACGATCTCCGTATGGTAAGTACTTGTCGTTTGTACATAATCGCAATTGTTTATAATTTCATCAACAGCAGTCGGAACTCTTCGTCTTCTCGATGCGAACCAGACTTGTGGCCTAGAGAAACAGGTCCGGTTTTATCAGGCTGCAACTTCCGAACTATATGGAAAAGTTGAAAGTTGAAACTCCACAGAATGAAAATCGTGAAACTCCACAGAATGAAGGAACGCCGTTTTATCCACGATCACCGTATGGTAAGTACTTGTCGTTTGTACATACTCGCAATTGTTTATAATTTCATCAACAGCTTGTGGAAAAATGTACGGATATTGGATCGTGATCAACTACCGTGAAGCCTACAATATGTTTGCCTGTAATGGGATCCTTTTCAATCACGAATCTCCGCGATGCGGTGAAAATTTCGATATACGAAAAATTACACGATCGGTAGCGAAAATTTAATTGGGTCAGCTACAATCATTCGAACTTGGTAATCTGGACTCGAAACGTGATTGGGGTCATGCCAAGGACTACGTCGAAGGAATGTGGCTAATGCTACAGCAGGCCAAGCTGGAAGATTTTGTAATTGCTACCGGAGAAACACATAGTGTTCGGAAATTCGTTGAGGCTGCTTTTAAGTTTATTGGTCGAACTATTGAATGGCGCGGTAAAGGAGTGAATGAAGTCGGTATCGAAATGAACGGCACGGAAGAAACTGTTCGTGCTAAGGTCAATACGAAATATTTTCGTCCAACCGAAGTTGATTTGTTGGAAGGCGATGCAACTAAAGCGAAAACTGAATTGCAATGGGTCTGTAGATACAAATATTTTTACTCGTACTCCAATCATAAAATCACATATGTAAATAATTAAAATAAAATCACATCTGTAATAAACTGCGTAAACTGCTTTTTATTTCATAAACATAACATAACATAGAACATTTAATTATAACATTTTTAAGAATCATATCAAAAAATGCATTCGGTTGTATGCAAAGTGTACCGCGTCTTTGACTCGAAAGCTATCACAATTTTTTTATGGGATCATGTCTACGCCCCGAAATTAACCGAGAATAGAACCATTTAACTTTGTCCGAAGAGGCCGTAGCTGCTGTACTTGCCGCAACCTATTTTTCCCGGACAAAAAAGCAGCTCATAATTATCGAATGCGTGAATTTTTTCCGTCAGATGATTTGTGATGTTTAATTTATCGAATAGCCGCGATTTTAGGAAATTTTCATTATTATCCGTGGCGCGTTGTGAATGAGACTAAGGCCGCTGTCCGAATTATTCTCACGGTGCTCACATTGCTGACAGTGCTTTTAGCCGGTCCGAATTATCGGTACGCTTACGACGCTCATAATTCGGACCACTCGTGTGTATACAGTGTACTCACAGTACCTATCCTCGAAACCGTTGAGCCATTGTGTTTGATACCAATCTTATGCCTTGTGAAAGCCAGACCAAACCACCACCAAGTAGACTTCTAAAATGTATTCACAAAGAAGACATTGGCCGCTATTCACAGTCGTCATAAAGTTGGCATTAAGTTAAAGCTGACTTTAGTGTCATATTAATAATACGACACTAAAGTCAGCTTTAACTCAAAGCCAACTTTATGACGACAGTGAATAGCGGCCATTGATTTAGTCGTCTAAGAAAAACCATGGAATAAATGTTTATGATGATTAGCCTTATCCTCTGAACTTATTGTTTATCACATATGGTATAGTTACTAGGTACTACTTTTGATTTCATGCAATAAGTTCTGTGTTTTATTCCGATAAGCTTTGAAAATACCGTTTAGTATTTTTAAGTACTGTATTGGTGGTTTCTGTATCTCTAAATTTTAGAAACTCTAAGATCTTAGGGAAAATGCAGGGTTTAATAAATAAATAAAAACAATTATCGTAATTTTACAACAGTTTATTCTTGTGGACTTCTTGCGATCCCGACTAGTTCAGTCTCTTAAATTAATATCAATACGATTCATATCTGTAATAAACTGCGTACAAATAACCTCGGCTGCTTTCTACATCCGTTTGGATGACACTGCATTATTTGCAGTGGCATAGTTATTGGATGCATAAATCACTTCCGATATTCCGGATTGTATGACCAATATCGCACATTCATTGCACGGAACAAGTGAAACGAAGATTCGTGATTTCCGAAGATCTGCTCCATTTCGATTCAATATCGCAAAGATGTACTTCTTTAGCAGCTCTTGTTTTATGTCCATCGCGCCATGTTGCTGCGATTCTTCAATAACTTCTTCGCTCAACGGATGATGTTTAATATGTGACTGGACGACGAATTTCGCCAAAAGTTGAACTGACATCGGATAAAATTCGTCCTTAACGACACAAAGAACATCGAAACGCGATAAAATCGGTTCGGACAGATTCACATTCTCCGAGAAAGTTATACTGGGATCGTAACGTCCACCTATCGGATTAGCGGCAGCAATAACCGTACACCTGGCTTGCAGTGATGACACAATACCAGCTTTTGAGATTGAAATCGATTGTTGCTCCATGGCTTCGTGGATAGACGTTCGATCCTGATTATTCATCTGTTTGGGAATTGATAAAGTTAGTATTGGAAGCGGAAATCCATACGGATAAAATTACCTTTTCGAACTCATCATACAAACGCCCTGACCGGCAAGTACTCTAGCACCCGCTTCCAAGGTCCACTCTCGAGTTTGCGGATTCCTCCGGACATAGGCTGTAAGACCAACATCAATATCACTCCGCCGCAGTTGATTTATAATTTTTGTGTTTTTTTATTTTATTTTTTTTTTTTTTTATTTTGGTCCGCGCCGGAATAAAATGTTTGGCGCAGTGTGTTTTGGATACGGTTCCGTATACTAACTATTCTAAACCTACTATTAACTACTAACTACTAACCATTCTTGATTCCTAATGTGAACTACTAACTACTAACCATTCTTGATTCCTAATGTTAACTACTAACTACTAACCATTCTTGATTCCTAATGTTAACTACTAACTACTAACCATTCTTGATTCCTAATGTTAACTACTAACTACTAACCATTCTTGATTCCTAATGTTAACTACTAACTCCAATTACCCTATTGTTACATTCGTAATCCTAATTCCTTCGTCTTTCCGCCTCTTCTCCGTATGTTTACCAAGTTTGACTCATTATATATTCATGAGTAATGATTGTGTACAACTGTCGATTTCAATGTCGAACGGCGACGACTGGCCGAAAAGTCCCATTTTTGTTGGTCCGCTACGGAATTTCACGACACTTCTTGAATTTGCATCAATTTGCGGCCGTCGCGATTTTTTCACAACTTCTTCGACTTTTCTATTTTTCAATTTTTTTTTTTTTTAATTTCTTTGCTGCGGCGACTCAACACAACTCCGATAATGATGAGATTTCGCTGGCCACGCGGCAACTGATTCCAGTACCGTCGACAACTTTTCCGTGTCCCGGACGACGACGACGATTGAATGCAATCGGCAATTCTTTGAGTTATCAATTCGTTGAAATTTTACACAATATTCGACGAGCTAGGCGCGATGAAGCGAAACGCAACAAGGGCGGCGATTTCGCTACGTTTTATTTTTATTAAAGCGGAATAAAAGTCCACATAACTAAAGGATGAATTTATATACGAGTGTACCGTCATTAAACCGACTACGGCAACATTCGTTTCGTGCTAGAGCAATAGCGTTGGTTGAGCTTCTTCCAGTGACTGAAGCTGATCGCGAATTATCACGAAACAACAAAATAAAACTTTTTTTGGTCGTTAGCATAGCAACACACAGAACACACCCGTCATTAAACCGACTACGGCAACATTCGTTTCGTGTTAGAGCAATAGCGTTGGTTGAGCTTCTTCCAGTGACTGAAGCTGATCGCGAATAAAAATTAAACGCTATAGGGCAGCCCACAGGTGAAAATCGCCAGAGAGCCGAGTTGTTGTTCGACGAAGACAGAATAACGTTGCGTCAGGTAATCGCAAAGGCTTTATTGGGCTTTGGTGTGGCTTCAGATCACGATGAATGATTCGATGAGAATGAAGAAAGTCTACGCCAGTTAGAAGTTCTTTCGAAAGACGCTGTATTGTGGTTCGCGGTAGTCCGGTGTCTGATAGGTGCTTAATAAAATCAGATAAAACTTGTTCTAGATGTTCGAAAACTAGAAAGATTACTAATTGGCTTTCACGTTCTAATCTTTGTCCGTGGCACACTTCAATTAATTCGTTCCGATGACATTAAGCTCCTCGTAATGCGCCTGCATTTGTTGCTTCGAAAACGACATTTCGGCACGATCAAAACATTCACGCACTCGACTCGTTCCACCTGCACACAATTCAAAAGAATTCTCAACGTTTCGCGATGCGTTTCATGTGTACTTTTAAATTTTCTTCTCGTCCGACGCGCGCTTAAAAACCTCGTCCCGCACTCTAGCCGGCATCTATTCGCTAGCGGTACCTTTCCCGTCGCCAAGCCGGTTTCGTTTTGTTCGTTCCAGTGCTTACAAGTGCGCTCGGTACTTTATTAGGTATCGAAAGCACTTGTAAGCACCGGAAACGAAATTCCGGCGGCACTCAACAACATAGGCGATTCGCCGATGATTTTCATCGCCGAAACGACTACAGAAAGTGGCCGCGTAGAAGAGTCTCGTGCGCACGACTGAGTGCCGGGCATTCGGTGTTGTACCCCTCAGATCACTGCCTAAGATCCTTGGAGTGGTAAATCCCCAGACGTTTGCCTCCTAGATCCTCCAATTCGTATCGTGAGTTGCCTAGCACACGACGAATCCTGCACTTGAGGAACTTCTTCGCCAGCTTGGCGTTATAATTCTGCGCGGCTGTGGACAAGGAAAAGTGTCTACGGAATACCTCTTGTCCTACACAAAATTGTGTTTTAGCAGCACGCAGATTATAACGCCTGCTGCTGTCCTCATGTGCGACCCTTATTTTCGTCTGCGCCAGTTGTCTCACGATAGGAATTCCCTCTCGAGGTCGAAGCTGTACATTTGACTCTCCCAGCGCTCGCAAATGCTTCAGCAGTTCGTAGTCCTTCCCGTGCAACATCATGTGATTTCCAAACAAAGCCTGATAAGGAGAAAATCCAGTGGCTTGGTGGAGTGAGCTACGAAGAGCACATCCAATTTTGCTTAGACTCTCATCCCATCGTGTTTGGTCATCCGTGATGAATGCTCGAATTCCGGCCAGGATGGACTGATTGACACGTTCCGAAGCATTCGCTTGCGGTGAGTAGCTCGGGGTGTACAGGTGCTTAACTCCGTATTTGTTCAGCATGGAGTTAAACACATTCGACCTAAATTGAGAGCCGTTATCGGAGAGGATCGTCTCAGGTGTTCCAAACGTATGGAAGACCTGCCCCTCCAAGTAGTTTGTGATCTCTTCAGCAGTGATCCGCCCCAAAGGATGGAGAAGTGGGAACTTGGTGAAGTGATCCAAGACGATCAAGATAGCGATCTTACCCCGTTTGGTACGCGGATATGGTCCAAGCAAGTCGATGTAAAGGTGCTGGAATGGCTGATCAGTCTGGAAAGGTTCTCCCATTGGCGCTCGTAGAGGTCTATTCGGGGACTTTGTCTCTTTACAAGTGTCGCACGCCAGAACGTAGGTGCGTACTTGTGTAGCCATTCCGGGCCAGTACAAAAATCGCCTGACTCGCTCTAGCGTTTTGGCATAACCATCATGGACCGTGGTGTCTGCCTCGTGCGCCTGAGCGATCGCAGCTGACGTAAGACTTGATGGAATCCATAATTTCCAGGCCCTGTCTTCAGCAATCGGGTCACCATTGTGAGGCTCTGTGCGCTTATACACGAAACCATCCCTCACGCATACGTCAGGAAGCCGATCGGCGTTTGCATCGACAGTGGACACTAACTCTTTATATTCTTTGCCAGAGAATTCTGGAGAGTCCATGTCCACCATCGGTGCTACGTCGATCAGCGCATTTAATCCCTCTTCGTATACACGAGAGAGAGCGTCGGGTACAACGTTCAGGCTCCCTCGTCGGTGCTCGATTGTGAAGTCGTAGCCTTGGAGTTTTAAACTCCATCTTGCCAACCGTCCTTGTTGGTCTTTCTGCGACATGAGCCATTTGAGACTTGCGTGATCCGTAATGATTTTGAACGCAGTCCCTTCTACATAGGCTCGAAATTTTTTCACGCTCAACACAGCTGCATAACACTGGAGTTTGGTTACGCTGTAGTTGCGTTGAGCGGAAGTGAGCTTCTGTGACATATACGCCACTGGAGATTCCGATCCGTCGTCGTTTTCCTGAAAGAGAACGCTACCCACCCCTGATTTACTGGCGTCGCACTGGACTACGAAAGACCTCTTAAAATCGGGATTGATTAATAAGGGGGCTTTCGTCAACAAGTCTTTCACTAATAGGAAGGAAGTTTGTGCCTCTGTAGTCCAAGCAAACTGGTTGGACTTCTTTAGAGTGTCTGAAATTGGTGAAACAGTCGCAGCAAAGTTGGGAACGAATCGCCGATACCAGCCTGCCATACCAAGAAAGCGTCGAACTTGACGTGCGGACTTAGGCGAAGGGTAATCGACGATGGCTGAAACTTTGTTGGGATCAGTTTTCAGGCCTCCTTTTCCAACGATGTATCCGAGATACTTCACCTCTTTCAGACAAAACTTGCTCTTGTTGACGTTAATGGTCAAGCCAGCCTTTCGCAAACATTCTGCGACTTCTGCCAATAAAACCAGATGTGAATCGAAATCCTCAGAAATTAACAGCAGATCGTCCAAATATACGAATACCTGCTACTTCAGCTCGGGTAGGATGACTTTGTCCATCAAACGACACATCCTTTGCGGCGCGTTGCATAGCCCAAAAGGCATGCGAGTGTAGTGATATAGAGGCCGGCCAGGAATAGTAAACGCTGTATACTCCCTGGATTTGTTCTCGAGAGGAATCTGCCAAAAGGCGTCTTTGAGGTCCAGGCTAGTAATAAAATTGGCTCGCGGCAAACGACTTAAGATACCATCAATGTGTGGTAATGGATATGCATCCTTCTTCGTCACACTATTGACCTCGCGCGAGTCCAAACATAACCTGACCTTGCCTGGCTTCCTCACGAGAACCACAGGCGAGCTCCATGCACTCTGGCTGGTCTCTATAACGCCAAGTGCCCTCATTCGATCGATCTCGTCATATAAGAGTTTTTGGATCGCAGGAGACACAGGATAATGTCGCTGTTTGATGGGACTTGCATCACCAACGTCTATACTGTGTTGTTCGACGTTGGTCACACCGAGTCCGTATACTTCGTATGATGGAAATTTGGACTTTACCATTTCCAACCTCTTTACATCTGTGGGCGCTAAATGGTGGGCATCCGGAGCTATCAGTTGCGATGCAGTATCGGGAGTATCGACCGCGCTGATAATGCTAGGAGCTAGTTGGAATGAACGCCAGAAATCTACCCCTAGGTACAATTTCTGCGACAGGCTCGGCACGATGTATAGTGTAATGGGTTTGGTAATATCACGAAAAGTAATATCGGTAGTTACTGTGCCCAATACCTTTTGCGCTGCACCATCAGCGGTCTTCACCTCCTGACAGACCGGTCGATAATTCACCTGTGCATCATGGAGACGTTGTAAAGCGTTTGCCCCAGGCAACTGATGCTCACCCCACTATCGAGGAGTCCTTCAACGTCCACTCCGTACAAGGATACCATGGCGTACGGACGTATGTCCAATGGATTGGTAATGATGGTAGAGAAAATCGCTTTCTTTTTTTCACGCACCATCCTCCAGAACATACGAAGACGCAAGATTGACTTCATGCGACCGGATCCACTCGTTAGTGCTGATACCTGATCAACACTTGCGATTGGAGTAGGCGCAAAAATTCGCTCTCGAGCCTCCATATATTCCTTTAGCCGAAGATGGTATGGCTTGAGAGGGTGGTGGGAATGTCGTCTTGGATTTTGATCTGCGATAAGTTCATCCTCAAGCCGGGAAACAGCCGGCTCCGTCTTATCGCTTGGTCTTGTTAAAATTTTTACGTGCGGGGTGTTGATCGTCGATGAAATGGGTTTGGATGATTTTACGTTAAAAGGATGAGAATTGGGTTCTGAAAATGTTGTAGGTAGGGTATTAAAATTTGGAAGGGTATTGTTAGGGGTTGAAAACTTGGGTAAAGTTGTTTTATTTGGGAGGTCTAAATGAAATTGGGACGTGGAATTGGAGTGGTGAACAAATTTTCCTACTGCTGTCGGGATGCAGTGTTCGGACGGGAGGGACCCGCTGTCCTTCCGTCCCTTCGGCCGTTTCCCGCCTTGCAATGGCTGCAGTTGGGCTTTAGAACGTCAGCCCGCCCACATCCGAAGCAGAAGATGCCCTTCGCAGGTTCCGCGCACTCACGATATCCATGTCCTTCCTTCTTGCAATTCCAGCAGATCCAGGTGCTCGATAGTCCGGCCAAGTCGACGGAAGAAGTCGTATCCGGATGTTCTTCCACGACTGGCTCCTGTATTTCGTGGACTCTGGCCTGGTTCCAAGGGGACGGTCTGGTGGCTTTTCGCGTGTCTTCCACTTGCACTACAAGTCCACGTAGTTCGTCCATCGTAAGTACTGAGTAGAAACACAATTGTTGCTGTGTGCTACCCACCAGATTTCCGCGCACCAGAGCCACAAATTCGGACTCAATCATGGGAGCGCCCAGCAGTGAACGAAGCTCCGTCATGTCTTGTTCGAAGGACATGAAGGGCTCGTGTGGCGCTTGTCGTCTATCAAGCATCTGCTTTCGTAACTCCCAATCCGTGCTGCGCTCTCCCCAGACCTGCAAGAATGCTACCTTCAGAGTATCCCAAGACGAGTTGTTATTGGACCGACGCCACAACCAATACCACTTGTTGGGCCTACCATCCAGCAGCAGATGGAAGCCCTGCGTCAGCCGATCTAAATTGCCGCGCAAGTCGCTCATCGCGAGAGTCTCGGCCCGAAAAATCAGCTCCTCTGCACGTAGGAGTTGGCTATCCCCGTTAAAACGCAAACGCCAATGCCTTAATGGGCTGTAGGAATTTCTTGCACGATGATTAGGGCCGTGGCTAACGCGATCGCTGACCAACGCGGCCGCTCCGGTCCGCTGATCTGCCCTCCCAGCACGCGAGTCTCCCTCTGCTGCCGAATAATGGCCCCCCACCGGTCTCTGAGACGCCTGCTCTTCCCGAAAAACCCTTCTCATCAACTTTATTAGTTGATCCACTCCCAGCTCAGTTCGTACCACTGGCGAACGTGTACGCCCTGGCGCTGGATTCGCCGTAGCTGGAATACCTGTGTCGTGTATATCGGACCAACGTGGTCGTTCGCCTACTACCCTTTCCGGTGATTGTGGGATTGGATTTGCGAGCTGGTTCACCCCCTGCTCTTGACCAATTGAACCGTCAGGGGCGTAAAAGACCCCACCGCCGACCGTTTCCAGCGGAAAATCAAGATTTAACCGCCTTGGTGAAAGTCCGCCGGCCGCTGACTTCGCTCTGCTGCGGGTCACGGCTCCGGTTCTCGCTGTGGCGCCCTCCACGCCCCTAACTGTCCAATAGTCCTGCGGCTCTAGTGCCTGGCGACAATTGGGACACGTTTTGTGGCGCAGCACCCACTCTTCCACACAATGCAGGTGGAAAGTGTGCCCACATTTCGTCCGCGCTTCGTCTTCGCCCCCCCACGGTATGTTGGCACATCGTACATATCTCGTCAGTTCGCCCCAACGGCGACCTTGGCAGTGGCATGATTGATGGGATCTGGTAATGGGTGCTTGAATGAACTGAGAGTGTGTAGGATCGACTGTCACTGAATGAACCAAAAAAATTATATATGTATGAAGCGATTGTGCAAATGCCCGAACGAATGTGTCGAAAAAAAACGAATGAGTGATAATTAAGTTGTGAACTGTGTGTAGGAAAAGGAAAAAAAAATCCAATCTATTGAATGGAAAAAAAACGAATGAATTTTTGTAAGAATAAGTGATTGTGAACGCTCGAAGAATGTGTGCAAAACCAAAACGAATGAATGGATTATATTTATGATTGACTATATGTGTAGAATGAATGTTTGAGTGATTATTTAATTTTGACAATCAAAACAAAATAGAACGAGTGATTGTTATTCAATTCAAAATTTGAACGAGTGTATGATTGGTTGTATATAAAAAGATTATGTATCAAATGATTGAATGCGGTATAAAAGAAACTGTGCGATTCGATGAGTGAATGTGTGAATGAACGTATGTTGCGGATAGAAAAATGAATGGATGAAAAACTGTATGCGTAGTTTGAATTTTTGAATGGGTGTTTGAACGAAATAAATTTTATTCAACACGACGAACGAATGAATGTATAAAAAAACGAACGAACGAATGAACGAACTTGTGTTATAATTGTTATATAATTGCGTTATTTAATTCGAAGAGAAAAAAAATGAATGAACCCTCACGTCTTCGCAACCTTTCCCCTCCCCTCATATGCAGGTCAAATCGCGAAGCCGATCTTGATCTTCCTCGCTCCATCGGGGAAATCCGGAACGCGATTAAATTTCAACAAAAAAAATGGGGAAAAATAGCAATCAAAAGAAAATCAAAATAACAAAAATCTACGTTAAAATGTAGTCAAAAGACTTAACAAAACAACTCTAATTACGAAGAAAAAAAATACTACGTTAGTTCAAAAAAATTATTCTACGTTAAAAGGTACTCTAAAAGGAAGGATAAGGAAATAAGGTACTTAGCAAATTTTTCGACGAAATTTCCTTTCATCAAACTCACCAATATTTTACAAGTATTTATCCCAATTGTCTGACGACACGCCCGCCAAGACAGGGCATGCCCAGCACTCAAAAGGGTACTTGCAAAACAAAAGTGGAAAGAATCAGAAAGAATACGTTTATCCAACTTGCATCACATCAATCTCGTATACAGACAATATTTCCCTTTCCTATGGAACCGAATTGGCGCCTAAAGGTTGCCAAAACGGTTCGTCAATAGGATCGTTCCATGTTGCCTCCATACAGGTTCGATGAAATGTTCTGCTGTTGAAAATCTGAAAAGCTTGTACACTTGGACTTTGATTGCCGTTCAGGCAAAAATTCTGTCGCAGAACGACTAAGTTTTTAGTCCTTTTGCCCACCAACTTTTTGTACGGAATTTTTCTGACTCGCACGTGTTGATGAGCTACGCTTTGTGCACTAAGCGTAGCGGTGGCTAGCCCCACGTTGGGCGCCATTCGTTGTGTTTAAGGCCTTGGAAGAATTATTTTTACTTGAAAAAGTCAGAATATTAGTAATGATTGTGTACAACTGTCGATTTCAATGTCGAACGGCGACGACTGGCCGAAAAGTCCCATTTTTGTTGGTCCGCTACGGAATTTCACGACACTTCTTGAATTTGCATCAATTTGCGGCCGTCGCGATTTCTTCACAACTTCTTCGACTTTTCTATTTTTCAATTTTTTTTTTTTTAATTTCTTTGCTGCGGCGACTCAACACAACTCCGATAATGATGAGATTTCGCTGGCCACGCGGCAACTGATTCCAGTACCGTCGACAACTTTTCCGTGTCCCGGACGACGACGACGATTGAATGCAATCGGCAATTCTTTGAGTTATCAATTCGTTGAAATTTTACACAATATTCGACGAGCTAGGCGCGATGAAGCGAAACGCAACAAGGGCGGCGATTTCGCTACGTTTTATTTTTATTAAAGCGGAATAAAAGTCCACATAACTAAAGGATGAATTTATATACGAGTGTACCGTCATTAAACCGACTACGGCAACATTCGTTTCGTGCTAGAGCAATAGCGTTGGTTGAGCTTCTTCCAGTGACTGAAGCTGATCGCGAATTATCACGAAACAACAAAATAAAACTTTTTTTGGTCGTTAGCATAGCAACACACAGAACACACCCGTCATTAAACCGACTACGGCAACATTCGTTTCGTGTTAGAGCAATAGCGTTGGTTGAGCTTCTTCCAGTGACTGAAGCTGATCGCGAATAAAAATTAAACGCTATAGGGCAGCCCACAGGTGAAAATCGCCAGAGAGCTGAGTTGTTGTTCGACGAAGACAGAATAACGTTGCGTCAGGTAATCGCAAAGGCTTTATTGGGCTTTGGTGTGGCTTCAGATCACGATGAATGATTCGATGAGAATGAAGAAAGTCTACGCCAGTTAGAAGTTCTTTCGAAAGACGCTGTATTGTGGTTCGCGGTAGTCCGGTGTCTGATAGGTGCTTAATAAAATCAGATAAATCTTGTTCTAGATGTTCGAAAACTAGAAAGATTACTAATTGGCTTTTATGTTCTAATCTTTGTCCGTGGCACACTTCAATTAATTCGTTCCGATGACATTAAGCTCCTCGTAATGCGCCTGCATTTGTTGCTTCGAAAACGACATTTCGGCACGATCAAAACATTCACGCACTCGACTCGTTCCACCTGCACACAATTCAAAAGAATTCTCAACGTTTCGCGATGCGTTTTATGTGTACTTTTAAATTTTCTTCTCGTCCGACGCGCGCTTAAAAACCTCGTCCCGCACTCTAGCCGGCATCTATTCGCTAGCGGTACCTTTCCCGTCGCCAAGCCGGTTTCGTTTTGTTCGTTCCAGTGCTTACAAGTGCGCTCGGTACTTTATTAGGTATCGAAAGCACTTGTAAGCACCGGAAACGAAATTCCGGCGGCACTCAACAAACCCCTCTTATAGGCTTAGTCTATGCTGCAACCCTAGTATACACTTACATCGTACTAGGGATGTTCGATTTCAATTCGATTAATCGATTAATTTTTTTAAAAAAATCGATTCTATCAATCGATATGAGTGATGTTGATTAATCAACATAATCGATTAGTAAACGTTAATTAATCGAACAAATTTCAACAGTAAAAAGATTCAATGTTCGACCGTTTGGACAATATTTTACTGTAACGAAATTTGTTGCAACAGAAAAAAATTATACATACATTCATAAAGAGATAAGTAGATCGAGCACATGGATGTAGTAGTATAACTGGATCGGCAGTAAGCGAAACTTTGCCTAATCGGTTCTGGTTGTGTGAGTTGTCTATTTGCGTTAATGTAAGTGTATTGGGGGGAGCTACAAAATAGAAAATATACCCGGGAAATTTTTTTGGTCCGACGCTGTGGTGAAAACAATTGTCAGAAATGATTGTGATAACCCGTACAAATTTTTTTTGACAGATGGGAACAACTGTCAGAAAACGAATTAGTCTCACGTATAGGAATTTTATGCAATACAGCCGATCCAGTTATACTAAACATCCATGATCGAGCAGCACACGTTTGGTACTACAACCCAGGTAGCAAAATTTAGTTGAGAAAGTCGCTTCCTATGTTAAATTATTAAAATTATTTTACTACTGCTGTTGTTTCGGTCTCAAATTCGGAACTGAACTGCCAACTCTAGCTAGAAGTAAGTACCGACATCTACTTACTTTTATGCTTATCTCCTTTCCTGTATACTTATTAGACACCTCTTTACTTGCTTTGTAACAAAATTCAAAATTGTGTCAATTACCAGTCAATTATCATTATTATCCACTGTACATAAGAACCAAAATCGGCCAACAGTCTGGGCCTAACTTTATTATTTTTTGGGTAGAAGTTTGAAACATGTTAAATGCTGAGATGCGGTGTAGGTTACTATGCAACTGACAACCTAAAGAATAACCATGAGACTATTGGAAAGATATTGTTTAAATTGCCAGTTGCATAGTAACCATCATCGCTTCTCAGCATTTATTGCGTTCCAGACTTTATTGCTCTTGGCGCTACTAGACTCACCCTTTGCCACTGCATCTTGCTACCCCTATAAAAAATACCTAAACAAAATCTTCTAGGGTGTCTCTATAGTAGTTTTATTCTTAGCTTTCTATTCATTATGGCTTTCGAGAAATAAAAATCGGAATGTATTCCTTTCTTTTCACTATCACCCTCACCAGCCACACTCCCAAAATGTTTTTCCTCCACTAAAGTCTACTTACTCCAATTCCTGTAAAAGATCATAACTGGTACAGTTTTTGAGACATAAAATATTTTTATACTCTAGATGAACATATAGAGTATTATAAGTTTAATCCAGCCCGAAAAGTTTGTAACGCATAGAACCGAGCCTCGGACGAAAAAAAGTTATATATTATTTTGTGTTTATTTTTGGCCAAAACCCCGAATTCCGTTTGCTGTCCGTCCGTCCGTCCGTTAGCACGATAACTCAAGAACGCGTTGACCTAGGAAGTTGAAATTTGTAAAATGAAAAAAGTAAGGCTAAGTTCGTTAATGGGCGATATCCTTTCACTCCTTCGGGTACCTCCCATACAAGAGTTCTTAAAACACGTTTTCACAATTATTGCTCGAATGCTTCAAGCTAGGAATTTGGAATTTTGCATACTTAAGGTTTACAATGTTTGAATTGAAAGTTCCAAATATGATGCAAATCAAATGAGTCCTTCGTGTAGCAACCTAGAAAAGTCCTTCAAAAATGTATGCATGTTACTGAATTCACTATAACTACAGAACGAATTAAAGCAGGAATTTTACAATTTTACAGGAATTAGTTTTATACCAAAACCAAAACGGAGCTTATTAATTAGCGCCATCTGTTGACTCCTTCGGGTAGCTGTCATACAAAAGTCCTTAATAAACATCACCAATATTGAACGATAACTTTAGAACACTTTAAGTTACGACTTTGAAATTTTATACACATTAATTTTATAATAGTCGCAGCTGAAACTATTAATATGAAAAATATCCCATAAGTCTTTCATGTAGTTGCCATACAAAAGTTCTGTAAAATGTCCTAACTTACTTTATGGAACTCACTATAAATCAAAAAATCGAGTAGCCACTATACAATTATTTCTACTTGTAAGTAAAAGGTCATGTAATAATTGCTTGTGCTCTCCTCATTCTTTTAAAATATTTCCAACTAAAATATAAGTCGGAGTTCAGTATTTCATCTAGAGTATCATACGATTGGCTTGCAGCCGATCGTGACTGCGCTATGTTTTTTTTTAATTATGACCATTTTCGTGCTCTACCTCCCCCTTAAAAAGTTTACATTCAGTAGACTTAACTTATGATCCCATATATGTACATAAAGGGAAATTTATTTTTCTGGTGTAACTGGTTCGGAAGATATTCTCATCTAAAGTTTTTCACTTCACCACTCACCATAACGATTTTAGCTCTTGTCTAAACTTGAAGTATCCCTAAAGACATCCAGGAAGTTTGAACCTTCTGACATTAATCGTTCAGGATATATAGATTTTAGAATGTTTCAATCTCAGCTTTCAAGCGTTTTGGACTCACTGCTTTCCACCCTACTCACATCACTCCACCTGTACCTACAATTGCAAATGGGTCTACTATTATAGTTCTACATAAGTTCCAAGTTTCAGCTTCCTAGTGTTAGTGGTTCCTCAGATCTAGAAGCGAAATTGTTTCAACTAAAACGCTTCCTCCATCCCCATCCCTCAAAAAGATACCACTCGTAGGGGTTCACCCAATCTACCTACCAGAAAACTTTTAACTAAATATATAAACGGTTTTGTGAGCTACGCGCCTTCAAATGATTTTGCGTACGGTGTACGGTGGACGGCTGATGGCATCCATGGCGGACAGATGGACATTTTTTTTGCTTTTTTGGTGTTTACTAGTTCTAAAACGTGTAAATGCAAAATTTTAGGGTAGCAAATTTTTTTTAAATTACAGGTCGATCACAGTACTTTATTATTTTATATTAAAAAATAATACTTTTTACATTAAAAAATAGTAAAGTGAAATTAACATGTAAAGCATTTTAGGGAGAACTATACAAAAGGACAATATTGTTGAAGATCTTAAATTACAAAAATTCGATGATGAGTTTAGATTGGTATTTAATAAATAATTATTTGCAAACTATAATTATAATAGAGAAAAAGACATAGAAGTGTTTTCGCAAGATCTTTTCTATATTTCTAGATAGAAAATCAGAAGGCTTTTGTAACTTCATGAAATTTTGTATTTAATATCTTGACCTATCCACCTGTGGGGTGTTTGGCAACAAGTGGGCAACACTTAGCTAAAACACCTCACACATCACAACCGAGTACTTGATTTTAAATAAATCGGAAATCAAGTACTCGGGTCAAATTTAAAAAATAAAATTTTCATTTGAAAAACTTCAGTTTTAGAAAAGTTCCTAAAGCCAAAGGTCACGTGTTAATAAATTCGGTTATAATAATTTATTTAACCTTCGATTGTGAATATTATTTTCTGATGTATAGTTAATAAGAAAAGTTTTTCAAAGTTATTCGAAGTGAATTTAAATTATAATAATTAATCTCAGTTATGTACCAAATCAATATTAAATAAAAGTAATCTTATTTATAACCATTGCTGAGAATTGTTAATATAGGGTACCACCCCCCTATAGACGGTGACCCCGACAACTGCGACAGGCAGTGCTAATTAAAATTTACCCGGCGTGCAATACTGCCGCCGCAGAAAAGAAATGTAGATATAAATTGCCCGGCTTGCAATTCTGCCACCGCAGAGACGTCAACTATAAAATTGCCCGGCTTGCAATTCTGCCACCGCAGAGACGACAACAGTTAAGCAGTAACAACAGCAGCAGCGACTGCAGCAGCAGCGAATACAGCAGCAACGACTACAGCGGCAGCGACTACAGCAGCAGCGGCTACAGTAGCAGCGACTACAGCAGCAGCGACTACAGCAACATCGACTGCAGCAGCAGCGAGTACAGCAGCAGCGACAACTGCATCATCAATATCACTCTATACTACGAAGATAACAAGAACGAAAATAGTCATATCAATCGCAGTTTGAATATTGGTACAATTTATTTGAATCGTTTCTTTTGGTTTCTGGTAAGCGGTGAATTTTATTTATTTTATTTACTTGAAAATTTTAAATTGTTAAGAGCGTTATGTCCAATGTTGAGGACAACGCAGCTTCGCTAGCTCTTGCTAACGAAGCATTCAATCTCCAACTCGATGCCGGCACGTCGGCTAATCCCTTTGCGAATGTAGCCGCGATTGCCATTCAAAAGTTGCCCTTATGGACGGCAAATCCTGCTGCATGGTTCAAGGTTATGGATGGACAATTTGCTGCGGGGCAGTAACAGCGGAACTCAAGCGGTATAATCATGCGCTTAGCATGATGACCGCGGCGGAATGCGCTCAAGCAATAGATATTATTGAAAGCGTTCCGGTGTTGACCGCATATTCGTCATTCAGAGAAGCAATGATTCGCAGGTTTGGGGAGTCCGAGGACAATAAATTAAAACGGTTAGTTAGTGGCTTAGATCTTGGTGACAATAGACCGTCACAATTGTTAGGCAACATCAGATCACTGGCTGGCGCTAATTTCAACGATGAAATTTTAAAAAAAATTTGGTTACAGCGTTTGCCAACTCAAACTCAGGCCATTTTGGTTGTATCCGCGGGTTCCCTGGAAGAGTTAGCTCTAGTAGCTGACAAAATTACGGAGACTCTGGCCCGTAAATTACATAAATTTGAACTTTTCAAATGGAAATTTGATGTGGAACTCATTCCACAAAAGTTTGAATATGGCAGCACTGGTCTCAGGGAAATGTCACTTTGAAGGCAAATTTTGTACCGCAATGACAGTTTGGAGGCAATTTTGTACTGCAAAAAGGTAAGGAAAAATGGAAATTTCAAAACGCTATAACTTTTTATTTCAGGGTTTCCCAGAGTTGAAACATAGCGCAATATGTTTCTAAATACCGAAATAATAAATGAAAAATACTTTTTTTTATTTTCAGGTTCGGGCTCATAAAGTCCAATATTACCATATATTGTAGCGGCACATTCAAATTTAATATTCCAAATTTTGAAATTGCAATTCTCAAAATAGAAATAGAAACCTTTTTAAATAAAAGAAATGGTCAAATACCGAAATAATCCACACCGTTTTTCAATAACAGAAAAATACTTGAATTTTAAAACAATGAAATGGTGATAAGTTACTAAATAAAACGCCCTGTTTTTTTTTAAAAAAAAGTCAAAGTGTAATATAAAAAAATAGTTTAAAGTTCCAAATTACCACTAAAAGACAGTAAAAGTTAGAACAACAAGCAACACACGAAACACTAACAACAAGCAACACACGAAGCACCAACATCAGGCAGCACACAAAACACTAACAAAAAGCCACACACAAAACACTAACAACAAGCAGCACACGAAGCACCAACAATAGGAAGCACACAAAACACTAACAACAAGCAACACACAAAACACTAACAACAAGCTGCACACGAAGCACCAACAACAAGCCACACACAAAATACCAACAACGATAAACTCATCGTCAATAGTACATCACGGCCGATAAAAATAAACGGAAAAACATGTAACATATAATAAATTAGGTAATTATTATGTTACATTACTATACCAAAACATCACTTTTTACACAATTTTTCACTTATCGCATACATATATGTAAATATGGATTCATTCAACACATCACGAATTAAATATATGGTCTTCTTGCGAATTTATATTCAAATTTTAACAAATTTGAACTACGTGCGCTCAATTTTCCTATTTCGAAGTTCATTTCGCATAAAACTTTCGATAACCCGAAAATCACTCGCGCACGACTCTGGCAAATTCGAACATTTTTACCTACAAAATCCGACTTCAATCAACAAATCGCGAGTCTTTTAAATGAAAAGTTACGCTAATCTTGACATGTAACTCGAGACCATAACTAAACATAACACCGTCTAAGAAATTAATTAGCTTTTACGTGAATTTACTCTTAAGGAGATGGTCTACCAAAAAGTAATTACACTTTTAGTGATTTCTTTTCTGAAAAAAATGTGACCTGTAAAGATGCAAATTATTGCAGTTCTGCCCTCTTTTTTGACAGTTCCGTCCGACAGGTCAATTTACAATAGAACGCTTTCAGGTCAAAAAGCTATTATTAAAATTTAAATAAATTTTCACTACACTCCGTATGATTTCCAATTACCGTATGACCCGTTGGAAAGTTTAATTTATGCTTTTAAATCGTTTGCCGCTGTTGTCGTTGGATATTTTTTTCTTATTTTCATCGTTTTTTACGCACATTTGAGGTTAAAGGAGTTGCACCGCCGAAATTTTCGTGGCAAGAAATGCGAGTTTTCAGGTCAATTTTAGCCACGGACTCAAACCCCTTTTTCTAGCAGGTCAAAAAAAATTTGAGAATAGAACAGCGGAACTGCTAGAACAAAAATTCAGGGCAGAAACGGGTCACATTTTTTTCCAGAAAAGAAATCACCATTTGTAACTCACTGCACTGAACTTTGCATTTTTATAAATTAAAACTATCACTGATTTCCAGACACTTTTATGTACTGAATAATTCAATCATATCCAAGTAGATTTGAAAAATTCAGTATCAAAGGATTGTAATTAACTAACGAAATCTAACGAAATTATGGAAACAACAGAGTTGTTTACATTTTCTTGATTGGGAACTGTCAAGTCGAGATTTCGAAACCCAGTGCTGCCATATGGACCGCAATATGGTTTTTCTTCCACAAAGGAAATTTTAGGGAAAAATTTACACATATGAAGCTTTTCAAATTTTCTTTTAAGAGCCCATAGTTTCGAATAACTGAGAAAAAATCAAAGTTAATAAAACTGTATTTAGTAAAAAAATTATTTTTGTTGAAGAAAAGATCTACTGAGGCGGCAATGGTTATAAATGAAAGAAAGGAAATTTTAAAGGGAATAAACTCCCTTTCTTTCTCTTTGAGTTGGCAGTGCCGACTAGTGTAATGGCCGCTACCATGAAAATTTTAATGTGACGTCAGAAATGTACGTGTACGTACGAGAGTTTTGTTGATGGTGTAGTGGGCTTCAAAATTTGAATATTTTTGATATGAGAGTGCCATCTCTATTATACTCTAAGTTGTAGGTGCTTATAGGTACGTAACATACGTACGTTCTTTGTGTGTACAAAATTCACGACATTTCTACGAGTGGTGCAACGTATTTGCCCACCAATTTTTTTTTTTTTTATTATTTTTTGTTTCTAGACAATTGAAGGATTTAAAATTTGACTTATGAAGTCTAAAGACTTCAAGCTGCCAAGCTTCCAGACTGAACAAGCTGCCAAATTTCGAATCGCTCGTGCTCTGAAGATGAAATAAAGAAAACATGAATGCAGCGCCCATCAAGCCTTTAAATGTCCTGAAACTTTCTGAAAAAAGAGAAAATAATTGGGAAAGCGATAAAATTTGTATCGCCATGGAGATTCAAATCATTAAAAACTTGACGCTTGACAGTTTCGGAATGTTCTCGGAAAAGGCACAATAACTGCAAATTAAAAAAAAATATTTTTCTATTTTTCTTTATGTTTTTTAAAGGCGATCGCAGAAGGTTTCAATCTGCGATCTACCTTTAATCAAAACTTATGACCATTTAAAAACTTCGATTTTAAAAATGTTAAAAATGACAGATGTCAATCTCGCACCACAGTCGCCGTATGAGAATTCATGTCAGCTATTTCACAAATATCAAAACATCACAAATATTTAACTCAATTTCACTTATAAAAAGTCTAAAAACACTATTTAAACACATCTAAAAAATCTGCCAATTTTCCGGCAGAAGTTCGGAACGTGTTTAATTCGGGGATGCGGTGTATGTTACTATGTGACTGAAAACCTAACAAAAAGTTCGGGAAACGGTTAGAATAGAGTGAAATATATGAATTATATAATTGGGTCATTTTCCGGGATGCGGTCTAGAGGTTGGAAAAGAAAAAAACTTAAAAATAGGTGATTATTATACAAGCCCGTGGAAGTGAAAAGATATTCGATATCTGATCAGACCTGAGAGATATGGTGGAATTTATAAAAGAGTATACAACCACTTTACACCCCCAAAGGGGTTCAAAAAATCTTGAAAACACATTCTAGGTATTCACATGAAGAATCCGTGGAATAAAAATGAATTCAATATATCGAAAGACCTAGTAGATATGACGAAAATCGTGAAAATATATGCATTTTATATACTGCAATTTTTTTCTGCCCCCCCCCCCCTTCTGAGCCCCACTGAATATTGAAATTTTTTTTTATCGGAATTACTTTTCTAGTTGATTTACATATATGTACCGAGTTTCAACTTTCTAGCATAAGCCGTTCAAAAGTTAGGAAAAACACCCCCCACCCTCGCACCATGCTACCCCTAAAAAAAAAATTATTTTTCCACTATGCCACTAATATAGTTCTATGTAAATACGAAGTTTAAGGTTTATATCATTACAAGTTCTTAAGATATAAGCATCGGAACTTTTACCTTCTCACCCTTCCCCACCCTCACCCTCTACACCCCTACCTTTAAATTTATTTTTCCCTACTAGGGTTCTATTAGGCTTAGTTCTAGTTCAAATTTGAACCATCTATCTTACACTGTTATTGAGATATGAAAAGTGACATTTTTGAAAAATTCTTATCCCCCCCCACTTCTATGCTCCCCCGCCCCTTCAAAGATTTTATTTTGAGCAATCTTTATTTATCAAGCTTTATACCCAAACCGAATTTCGTTTTTCTGGTGCAATTGGTTTGTGAGATATCGTAATCTTTACTATTTCAACCCCCACCCCCGCACGGCACCACCCGCACCAAAAAATTTTGTTTCAATCTACTCTCCTAGTATAACTACAGATATTTGTTAAGTTTTAATTTCTTGCCGTTAACGGTTTAAGAGATATGGATTTTAGAATGTGTCGATCTCGACTTTTTTACGTTTTGGACGCATTATTTCCCCCTCCACACCCCTTCACCAATATCAGCAATTTTTTTGCAAATGGGTCCACTATCAAAGCTCTATAGAAATTCTAAGTTCCAGCCTCCTACCATAAGCGGTTGCTGAGATCTAGAAACCAAAATTTTTCTTCTAAAACGCTTCCCCCACCTTCCCCCTCGCACCCTCACCCCTGAAAAAATTCTCACTTCAAGAGGTCTACCATGTCTATTCAGAAAAAAAAAATCAATTTAATAGCTCATAGGGTTTGGGAACTATAATTCCTCAAACGAGTTTGCGTACGGCGTACGGAGCACAGACGGACTGAACATTTTTATTGCTTTTTTGGCGTCTATTAGTCATAAAACGTATAAAAAAAAATTTTCAGGGTAGCAAATTTTTTTTTTTTAAAAGTCGATAACAATACTTTATTATTAAAATAATAGAGTAAAATTTACCCCATGGAAGTGTATGGAATGGCTGATAACTTGGCCTTTCGTAATGAAATCTGGTTGTGTTAGTAACGTTTACAACCACTCGTTTTTGTATTAGTGGCAGCAGTGGTATTTTCAGAGTTTATCGCATGAATCACAAACAAATTTTACACGATCTAAGTTATATATTAGCATTGTTCATAGTTTTTTTTTTTTTATTCTAATGATGGATACAATGCTGGCATATAAATACTTTATTAGAGATTAGGCTGATCTAAAGCCTTTACAACTATGGTTTATTTTGCTTGGTGCACTTGGCAGTTAATTGTTGATAAGACTGATTATTTGTAAATTCAGGAAAAATGAATGAAAAAACCTTATGAATTTAATTAACCTAACTTAACCTAACCTACAACTAACTAAATAATAAGAAAAAAGTAAAATAATACAAACAGAAACTATGTGAGGCATGCAACCAGTGGGTTTTGAATATGTTGGCATTTGCTGATAAATCTAGATTTAGCTCTTTGGGCCATTACTTCAATCATTGAAACTTCTGTGATTTGGAGTAGACGTACTGTAGAGTAATAAAAGGGCTTGTTCAGGATTAACTTCAAACACTTATTTTGCATAGTTTGCAGTTTATTCTTATGTATGTTTGCTCAGTCATACCATACTGGAGCGCCGTATAATATGATGGGCTGCATTACCATTTTGTATATCAGCAGTTTGTTAGCATTAGATAACTGAGATCTTCTATTAATGAGTGGATACAACGAATGGATAGAACGGGAGATTTTGGAGCATGAACTTTCGATATGATCGTGAAATGTGAGTTTTTTGTCCAATACGAGACCCAGATAAGTGACCGTGCTAGACCATTCAACAGATTGGCCATGAAATCTTAAAGGCTGGTTTGGAAGATTTCTTCTATGGCGTTTCCTTGTAAAGAAAATTGATTGGGTCTTGTCAGGGTTGACTTTAATTTTCCATTTGTGGTAATACTCGTAGAGTGCACGTAGTTGTTCTTCAATGTTATAGGTTATGACCGCCTGATTTTCCGAACTTGAGAAGACACTGATATCGTCCGCGAATATTGCCATTTCACAATTATCGTTCGAGGGTAAATCTGCGGTGTAAATATTATAAAGTGTGGGGCTGAGACAGGATCCTTGGGGTACGCCCGCAGGAATTTGACGAGTGGCAGAGACTGAGGACTTAACTTTCACAGCGAAAGTTCTTTGGGTGAGAAATGACTTGATTAGCATATTAGCATTGTATTTATATCTTATAGTAGTATCACCAGACGTACTTTTCTGTTTTCACCTGCTTACACCAGAGGCGCTGCATGCGTTTTCTCTCTTCATACTTTTATCGTTACTCATGTCATTCAGTAAAGTCATGTCTCTCTTTCTGCTGTCGCTGTGGGGCGCATGTGTTTAGTATTTTGCCGATTCCCTGTTTATACTTTTTCGTTACTATCATTTCATTCAGCAAAGTCGTCTCTCTTTCCTATATCTTTCGAGCGGTTTAACGTTTAAAAAAAATTTTATGAAAAGATTGGGTAGGCCCCAGAAGTGTCCATATTTTGAAGGTTGGGGGTATTAGGGGCGAAGTGCGAGAACCATTTTAGACCGAAAATTTTCTCAGCAACCGCTAATGCTAGGAAGCTGTAATTTGGAATTTGGTTAGAACTTTGATAGTGGACTCATTTGCGAAAAATTGCCGATATGGGTGGAGGGGTTGGGGAGAGGGGGAATAATGCAAATCTGTCCAAAACGTAAAAAAGCCGAGATCGACACAGTCTACAATTCATATCTCCTAAACAGTAAATGACTCAAAATTGAAATTTAATATCTGTAGGTGAAATAAGAGAATAGATAGGAATCAAATTTTTGAGTGGGTAGTGACGTTCGGGGTTGGGGTGAAAATTTTTAGAATTCGATATCTAACGAAGCAATTGCTTTAGAAAAATAAGATTTGGTTTGTGAGTAAAAGTTGATAAATGGAGTCTGTTGAAAGTAAAATTTTTTAAGAGGGCGGTGGAGCATGAAAGTGGAAGTGATAACAATTTTTCTAAAGATTCACGTCTCATATCTCAAGAACAGTGTAAGTGTAAAATTCTTAAAATAAAAATTTGGTGGGTGTGGGTGTTGAGGGTGGCAGTTGGGGAGGGAGAAACGGTAAAGGTTCTGATTTTAATATCTCCTATAATTTAAATAACCTATAATGATACAAAGCTGAAACTTGGTATCTATTTTAGAGCTATGGTAGTGGCGTGTTGGAAAAATATAGTTTTGAATACGGGTATTTTTTCTGTTTATAGAACGGCTTATGCTAGAAAGTTGAAACTCGGTGCAAATCAACTAGAGAAGGAATTCTGATGAAAAGTGGGGAGGGGCAAAAAAAATTATCAGTGAAAATTGAATACATATATTTGCTGGATTTTCGTCTGCCTTATTCCTAGATCTGATCGATATCGAAAAATTTTTCACTTTCAAAGGCTTGCGTAATAGTCCTTTTTAAGCCTCTAAAAACATACATATAAACGGTTGAACACATTTTCATGAATTTCGTCACATCTTTTAAAAAATCTGCCAACAATCTGGACGTAACTTTATTATTTTTCCGGTAGAAGTTAGGAACGCGTTCAATTCTGAAATGCGGTGGAGGCTACTATGTGACTGAAAACCTATCAAAAAGAACAAGATCGTGGAAGTGCAAATCTGATTGGATCTGAGAGCTATGGAATAATTTATGAAAAAGTACACAATCACTTTACACCCCCTTAGGGGTCAATTATGGAGAAAACAATAAAACAATAAAATTAAATTCAATATTTGGACGAGGTAGTAGATATGTCGAAAATCGTGGGAAAATATGCGTTCTATTTTCACAGATATTTTTTTGCCCCCCTTCTGAACGCCAATAGATATTCGTTTTTTTTTATTCAAAATTATTTTTCTAGTTGATTTAGATATACACACCGAGTTTCAACATTGTAGCTTAAGCCGTTCTATATAAAGGAAAAACACCCCCCACTTGTACCACACTACCCTTAGGGGTCGAATTTAAAAAAACCTTGAAAACACTTTCTAGGTATTCATACGAAGAATCCGTAGAATAAAACTAAATTCAATATTTGGGACGAGCTAGTATATATGACGAAAATCGTGAAAAATATGCATTCTTTTTTCACAGATAATTTTTTTGCCCCCCTTCTGAACGCCAATACATATTTGAATTTTTTTTTAATCAAATTTGTTTTATTTGTTGATTTACATATACACACCGAGTTTCAACATTGTAGCTTAAGCCGTTCTATATATAGGAAAAACACCCCCCACTTGTACCACACTACCCTTAGGGGTCGAATATCAAAAAACCTTGAAAACACTTTCTAGGTATTCATACGAAGAATCCGTAGAATTAAAATGAACTCAATATTTGGAAAGACCTAGTAAATATGACGAAAATCGTGAAAATATATGAATTTTATATATATTATATTTACAAATAATTTTTTTTGCCCCCTTTCTGAACGCCAATGAATATTCAAATTTTTTTTTATCACAATAACTTTTCTAGTTGATTTACATATACACACCGAGTTTCAACTTTCTAGCATGAACCGTTTAATAGTTAGGAAAAACACCCCCTACCCCCGTAGCATACTACCCCTAAAAAGAATTATATTTTTCCAACATTCCACTACTATAGCTCTATCCAAATACCAAGATTAACCCGGCGAGGTTGTGGTGAAAAAAACGGTAAATGGACTATGTGATATGGTATGACATACCCGCGTGTATATCCGCTTACTCTAAAGCTTAAATAACAGATTACTATAAATTAAATGTGTTTTTATTGTAAAATGAAATGTTACAGTTTAATTTAAATGAAAAATATTCGCATAAATGCAATACACAGGGTATGTCATACCCTGCCACATTCTCGCCGGGTTAAGGCTTATATCATTACAGGTTCTCAAGATATAAGCATCGGAACTTTTTCCTTTTCACCCTCCCCCACCCTCCCCCTCTACACCCAAAACTTTTTTCCCTACTAGAATTTAATTAGCGCTACTTCTGGTAAAAATTCTAAGCATCTATCTTACACTGTTCTTGAGATATGAAATGTGTTTGATTTGAAAAATTCTCATCCCCTCCACTTCTATGCTCCACCTCCCACTTAAAAAATTTTACTTTGATCAATCTTTATTTGTCGACTTTTATACCCAAACCGAATTTTATTTTTCTAGAACAATTGGTTCATGAGATATCGTAATCTAAAGTTTTTCACCCCCCACACAACTTCCCCCAACCAAAATTTTTCTTGATTCTGTTCTCCTAGTATAACTACAAATATTTTTTAAGTTTGAATAGTGTGCCATTAACGGTTTAGGAGATATGGATTTTAGAATGTGTCTATCTCGCCTTTTTTGGGTTTTGGACGCATTACATTTCCCCCCACTCCCACACCCCTTGATCAATATTGACAATTTTTCTGCAAATGGGTCTACTATCAGAGCTCTATAGAAATTCCAAGTTTCAGCTTCCTATCATTCGGGGTTACTGAGATCTAGAAACCAAAATTTTCGGTTTTAAACACTTCCCCCTCCTTCCCCCTCACACCCCCACCCCTAAAAATTTGGTTACTTCAAGGAGCCTATCCCGTCTATTCGTTAAAAAAATTTCAATTTAATATCTCAAATCGTCTGGCAGCTACGAGCCTCCAAACGATCTTGCGTACGGCGTACGGCGTGCGGCGGACAGACGGACTGAAAATTTGTATTACTTTTTTCGCGTCTACAAGTTATGAAACGTGAAAATAAAAATTTTGAGGGAAGCAAATTTTTTTTTTTTTAAAATCAATCACAATTCTTAATTATTAAAATAATAAAGTAAAAGGTTATCTAAAGTTAAATTTTTGAGGGGGTAGGGGAGCATAGAATTGGAGGGGATAAGAATTTGTTTAGATAGAGCTATTGTAGTGGCATGGTAAAAAAATAGTTTTTTTTTTAGTGGTAGTATGGTACGGGGGTGGGGGGTGTTTTTCCTAACTTTTGAACGGCTTATGCTAGAAAGTTGGATCTCGGTACGTATATGTAAATCAACTAGAAAAGTAAATCTAATAAAAAAAAACTTGAATATTCATTGGGGTTCGGAAGAGGGGGCAAAAAAAATTGTAAGTAAAAATAAAATGCATATATTTTCACGATTTTCGTCATATTTACTAGGTCTTTCCAAATATTGAATTCATTTTTATTCTACTGATTCTTCATATGAATTCCTAGAAAGTTTTTTCAAGATTTTTCGAAATTCAACCCTTAAGGGGGTGTAAAGCGGTTGTATACTTTTTCATAAACTCCACCATATCTCTCAGGTCTGATCAGATATCAAATATCTTTTCACTTCCACGGGCTTGTTTAATAATCACCTATTTTTAAGTATTTTCTTTCTCAACCTCTAGACCGCATCCCGGAACATGGCCCAACTATATAATTCATATGTTACACTCTACTCTCACCGCTTCCCTAACTTCTTATTAGGTTTTCAGTCACATAGTAACATATGCCGCATCCCAGAATAAAACACGTTCCGAACTTCTGCCGGAAAAATAATAAAGTTGCGCCCAGATTGTTGACAGTTTTTTTTATTCACACACATGCATAGCTGAGGCGAGAAAAATGACACCCCAAGTGTTAAGATTGGTCAGATCGCGTACAAACAAACTACGAACGAACAAATAAAGTTTTGGTGAAACTCAAATAATAAATACATCATCTCAACTGCGTTGCACCTCTTGAGTCTTAAGCCTCAGTTACAATGGTTCCGATCCGATCCGATCCAGCAACTTCGGATGGGAAAAATTTCCAGTCACAATGATTCCGTTCCGACATGCATCAAAATGACACTATCGAGGTGTAATTTTGATTTTTAGTGTGGCGAAGCAGGTGGTGAAATTCAATAATTCACCTCTTAGCGTCGGAACGGATAGAAGTTGAAGTTGGTCAACTTTACCCATCCGTTATGTGTCTCGGCTAAGTACCGGAATGATTGTGACTAGGCTTTCCGAATTTCCCTTTAAATGTGTGTCGGATGGGGAAACTCAACACTCTCCATTTTCCGGATCGGATCGGATCGGATCCATTGTAACTGAGGCTTTATAAAAACAGAGATATAAAATTTCAAAAAGAAATTAATATTTTCAAAATATAATGTTGGAAAAAGTTTTTTTTTTAAAAGCGGTATTTTGAAACTTCTATCCGTTCCGACGCTAAGAGGTGAATTATTGAACTTCTCCACCTCCTTCGCCATACTTAAAAACCTGCCAATGGTCTGGGCGCAACTTTATAATTTTTCCAGCAGAAGTAGGGAGCGCGTTCAATTCTAAGATGCGGTGTAGGTTACTATGTGACTGCAAACCTTTCAAAAAGTTCGGGAAGCGGTTAGAATATGGTGTAACATATGAATTATATATATATTCCGGGATGCGGTCTCGAGGTTGAAAAAGACAAAACTTAAAAATAGGTGATTATTAAACAAAACTGTGGAAGTGAAAAGATATTCGATATCTGATCAGACCTGAGAGATGTGGTGGAATTCATGAAAAAGTATACAACCACTTTACACCCTCTTAGGGGTCGAATTTCAAAAAATCTTGAAAACACTTTCTAGGTATTCAAATGAAAAATCCGTAGAATAAAAATGAATTCAACATTTGGAAAGACCTAGTAGATATGACGAAAATCGTGAAAATATATGCATTTTATTTTTACTGATAATTTTTTTTGCCCCCCCTTCTGAACGCCAATGGATATTCGAATCTTTTTTAACAAAATTACTTTCCTAGTTGATTTACATATACACCGAGTTTCAACTTTCTAGCATCAGCCGTTCCATAGTTAGGGAAAAAACCCCCACCCCCGTACCACACTACCCCTAAAAAAAATATATTTTTCCAACATGCCAATACTATAGCTCTATCTAAATACCACGTTTCAGCTTTTTATCATTATACGTTCATAAGATATAAACATCGGAACCTTTTAGTTTTCACCCTCCCCACCCTCACCCTCTACACCCACATCCCCCCATTTTCTTTTTCTGCTAAAGTTCTATTGGGCCTACGTCTGGTAGCATCCATCCATCCATCTGGTAGCATCTATCTCACACTGTTCTTGAGATATGAAAAGCGATTTTTTTTTAAATTTCTTATCCCCCCCTTCCATGTTCCGCCCTCCCCTTAAAAAATTGTACTTTGAGCAATCTTTATTTGTCGACCTTTCTCTTCAAACCGAATTTAATTTTTCTAGAGCAATTGGTTCCTGAGATATGGTAATCTAAAGTTTTTCACCCCCCACCACCGTACTCTACTAACCCCACTCAAAAATTTCTTTTCAATCTTTTCTCCTAGTAAAGGTACAGATATTTGTTAAGTTTGAATTTCGTGCCATAAACAGTTTAGGAGATATGTATTTTAGAATGTATCGATCTCAGCTTTTTTGCGCTTCCGACGCAATATTTCCCCACCCCCACTCCTTCACTCATATCAGAATGTTTTTTGCAAATGGGTCTACTATTGAAGCTCTATAAAAATTCCAAGTTTCAGATTTCTAGCATAAGCGGTTGCTGATATCTAGAAACCAAAACTTGCGGTCTAAAACACCTCCCCTACCTCCCCCTTCATAACCGCATCCCTCAAAAGGTGTTCACTTAAAGGGGTATACCAAATCTACTAACGAAAAAAATTCAAATAAATAGCTCAAATGGTTTGGGTGCTACGAGCTTTCAAACAATTTTGCGTACACCGGCAGACGTACGGCGTTTCCACAATCCTCACTCCCAAATAATTTCCAAAAATTTTGCATGTACTTTTTTGTACCGCAAAAATAAAAAAGAGTGTATGACCTTCTGCATAATGGAATTCTTCTTTTGCATGAAGAAACAGAAAAGCGATCTGCTTCTCCATACCGCCCGTCCTTCCCATGCACCGTGTGCGAGGCAGCGTTGCCAACTATTTTTTTGAAAATCGGCTAGATGACAGTTCAAAATCGGCTAAAATCGGCTAGATCAAGCCACCGGTTTAATAAAATACGTCATAAAACACATTGAAGTCAGAGAAGTGAGACAAAACATGGTAGTTATATCAAATTGTTGTTGTTTTAGCGTCGTTATGTCAATTGTTGTTGTTTTGTGTTGAATGCGACGACGTCTGCACTCAACTCAATCGCTGCATGCTGGTCCCTGGCTGCATGTCATCCCCAGTATATTATTTGTATATCTCTATGGGCTAGATATTATTTGTTGTTCTAATTACTTGATCGTAACAGAATGTTAATTTGATTAAAATGTATTGCAAACAGGAATAACACACTTACTAAGAAAAAAAATAACATTTTTTTATTCTAAATAACAAAAATATACTTCAATTCATTATACATAATTTACAAAATAAACTTTTTTCTATTTTTACACAGTTCTTTTACATGTCTTTAATTACACAAATATGTGGTAAAAAGCAATAGCAGCTTAAGTCGAGAAAATAATTAGACAGTTAACAAAATTGATAAATAAAATTATATTAGGAGATCTTATTTAATCGAATTTAATAATTTAACACAACAGTAATCAATTCATCAAACAATGAACATTAAGTTCTTTTATGCAAAAACTAATAATATGGTCGGTCTATAGGATTTTCAGATGATATCTTTTTCATCCCCTATTACACGAATCGGCTAAATTTTCGGCTGTCGGCTAAACTGAAATTTCTTCGGCTAGATCTCGATGAAATCGGCTAAATCTAGCCGATTTTCGGCTAAATTGGCAACACTGGTGCGAGGAAAGGAAATGAACGTAGTGAGAACTGTGAGATATGTCAATGCGTATTGTACCTACGAAGAAAAATTCAAAATCAATCAAAGCAAGCATTAGGTCTGTCATTGCCCTCTGGATAAAAGCCGCGCAACTGAATTTTCGAAGAGCGAAAATGCCTCGATTTCCCCTCGATGAGTGAAGATTTTGTATGGAGATCGAGCCATGACGTCACCAATCGAGGCAAAATCGAGGCATTTCTCATGACGAACTGTCATATGTGCGCGGCCTGAGTTTAAGTTGGCGGTGGGTCTGTTCTATTTGACGGGTGTAGTGTACACCTTCTAAACTTTTTGCACTGGCTCTCGAGCTAGTGCAAAAAAGTGTAAAAGGGAGTGGCGGGGAAAGAACAAGAACACTATTTGAGGTTGAGTTTGTGTCATTGATTTGACGTCAAAGGCTGTTTAGAAAATCGGGGCTCTGTTCAAGATTTCTGCCATAGCTGCTTCGAAAGCATAGCATAGCAAGACTGTAGCAGCTGTCAAATTCAGCCATAGCATGAAATAGCTTCTTCGGTTTTTGAACAGCCAAAAGCAGCTTGTATAGCTTACAACAGCTGTTCGTCACACACAACCGCAAGTAACGTTCCATATAACATATATATTAATAAAAAAAAGTGTAAATGAGCACTACCAGTAGTGTCCTTAAATTTTTCACTTTTTCTGTTGTTAATAAAACATTATTTTCCATTTTAAACATTCAAAATGTCGTTGAGACGAAACTGACAGCGGCACACACATATGCATATTGCAATAGCCGGTTTTTAGCTACAGTCCGGAGTACGAGCAAGAAAAAGCAGCTATAGAAGCAGCTTTTTAAAAATCTTGAACAGATCTAGTGTCAAATAGCAAGCACGAGAAAGCAGCTTTTTGGTTGCATTGAACACACAAAAGCATAAAAAAGCAGCTAATAGCAGCAAGCGCGAGAGCACAAAACCTCAAAAAACGATATATGCTGCGCCATCTTTTGAGCTGAGGTGAAGTTATTCGTGATACTACTATAAAATATAAATACACAGATATTAGTTAATTTATTTTATAAAAGTCTTCATAGACACTGACTAAAACAAAAATTTGCCTTAAACACTGCATGAAACACTGTAACACGGTTGTAAACAAACCTGTCACTTCAGGCCCGAACACCGAAATTGCGTCCCTTGCAGCATGCTTGCATCTCACTTCCCCTACAAACTGTTATTCTTCAGTCTCTTTCGTTTGACACTAGAATCCCGTGCATCTCACTTCCCCTACAAACCAATTTTCAACCTTTCTCCTTCTCATGAAAAATTACGCTCATGCACACAAATTTTACGAGTATCACCACCGCTTGATTTACCCGCGCAACTGGCCCACAATCAGAGGTTATGGTTCGCGTCAATTTGACAGAGTGTAAAGTACCTTGAAACTGCACCTGCTCTCGACCTAGTGCAGAAAGGTGTACTCTGTGCAAATTACTCCGGCAAATAGAACAGCCATCTCTGACGTCACACTGACAAGAAGAACAGATTTCGGGCATAAAGTGTACACTAGTGTACACTAAGTACGCAAGAGAAACAGACCTAATAGCAGCTATAGCAGAAATCTTGAACACACCCCAGTATAACAGATATGTTTCCGGCATTGGCAGCACTAAGTAATTGAAATTAGATCAGACAGAAATCAACCATAACCATCAGTAGATTATCATTCGTTCATCTCACAGTAAGACAGTTCCGAAGTTATAAACAAGTACATATATAATTGCAAATTCGGCTTCCAAATAAAAGGTCAAGCGGGTTTTGCCTATTTCTAGTTATTGGATCATTAAATTACGTGCTATTGTGTTTTTCAAATTGTTAATTCGGAATTGATAAGCCTTTAATTTTGAGAAGTTTGTATTATTCATATATGACGTAAATACTATGGATAGTGAAGTAAGTAATTTGTCATACCTACAACTTAACTATGCTATCCGAAAAATTTAAATAGTTAAATATTTAAGAAAAGAATTCACTATAATAATGTACAGTGGACAAATATTGTAGGAGATTTTTTTTTTATTTTACAGCTACTATCTAAAAGAAACTTTGGTATGGCTTAGGATGTGTTCTATAAAATTTGTTGACATTTGGGACGTAAAAAAATGAATAAAAACGTTTGAAAATTTTGGTTTCCAGCCAGTACAATTCGACCTCTGTGAACTTAGCACCCCACTTTAATCAAATTGAATAAAAAAATTGTTTTCGGGTGGAACTTTGTTTGTACTTGATTGTACCGAAAAAAATTTCGTTTGTACCTCCAAGGGTACGGAGAAAAAAATGCTCCGTGTGAACTGCACCCGACTTGCACCAAATTAACTGAAATTTTTTATTCAGATAGTACCCCGTCTGAAAATGATTGTACCGAAAATGATTTTTTTTTTTTTTCAATAAAAAAAAAAAAAAAATTAAAAAATTTTTTTTACAAAAAAAAAAAAAAAATTACGGCAAACTATTGTAAATTGGTTCTATTTGATTGTACCTTCAATCGATTTTAAAATACTTTAAAATTTACATCAAAAACTAGCTATCTAAACCAACCAATCCTTCACACAAAGAGTAAAATAATTAAAACGACAACACTTTATAAATCGATGACCGGAGTATGATCAATTTTCAAAATTCGAAAAACCGTTATTATTGTACCTCCAAGAAATTTTAAGAAATATTTATTTTTCCATCAAAAAATAACAATCTAAATCAGCCAATAATTCACACTCAGAGCAAAATAATTCAAAAGCCTATCCTCCTTCGCCATACTTAAAAACCTGCCAATGGTCTGGGCGCAACTTTATAATTTTTCCAGCAGAAGTAGAGAGCGCGTTCAATTCTAAGATGCGGTGTAGGTTACTATGTGACTGCAAACCTTTCAAAAAGTTCGGGAAGCGGTTAGAATATGGTGTAACATATGAATTATATATATATTCCGGGATGCGGTCTCGAGGTTGAAAAAGACAAAACTTAAAAATAGGTGATTATTAAACAAAACTGTGGAAGTGAAAAGATATTCGATATCTGATCAGACCTGAGAGATGTGGTGGAATTCATGAAAAAGTATACAACCACTTTACACCCTCTTAGGGGTCGAATTTCAAAAAATCTTGAAAACACTTTCTAGGTATTCAAATGAAAAATCCGTAGAATAAAAATGAATTCAACATTTGGAAAGACCTAGTAGATATGACGAAAATCGTGAAAATATATGCATTTTATTTTTACTGATAATTTTTTTTTGCCCCCCCTTCTGAACGCCAATGGATATTCGAATCTTTTTTTAACAAAATTACTTTCCTAGTTGATTTACATATACACCGAGTTTCAACTTTCTAGCATCAGCCGTTCCATAGTTAGGGAAAAAACCCCCCACCCCCGTACCACACTACCCCTAAAAAAATTATATTTTCCAACGTGCCAATACTATAGCTCTATCTAAATACCACGTTTCAGCTTTTTATCATTATACGTTCATAAGATATAAACATCGGAACCTTTTACTTTTCACCCTCCCCACCCTCACCCTCTACACCCACATCCCCCCATTTTCTTTTTCTGCTAAAGTTCTATTGGGCCTACGTCTGGTAGCATCCATCCATCCATCTGGTAGCATCTATCTCACACTGTTCTTGAGATATGAAAAGCGATTTTTTTTTAAATTTCTTATCCCCCCCCTTCCATGTTCCGCCCTCCCCTTAAAAAATTGTACTTTGAGCAATCTTTATTTGTCGACCTTTCTCTTCCAACCGAATTTAATTTTTCTAGAGCAATTGGTTCCTGAGATATGGTAATCTAAAGTTTTTCACCCCCCACCACCGTACTCTACTAACCCCACTCAAAAATTTCTTTTCAATCTTTTCTCCTAGTAAAGGTACAGATATTTGTTAAGTTTGAATTTCGTGCCATAAACAGTTTAGGAGATATGTATTTTAGAATGTATCGATCTCAGCTTTTTTGCGCTTCCGACGCAATATTTCCCCACCCCCACTCCTTCACTCATATCAGAATATTTTTTGCAAATGGGTCTACTATTGAAGCTCTATAAAAATTCCAAGTTTCAGATTTCTAGCATAAGCGGTTGCTGATATCTAGAAACCAAAACTTGCGGTCTAAAACACCTCCCCCACCTCCCCCTTCACAACCGCATCCCTCAAAAGGTGTTCACTTAAAGGGGTATACCAAATCTACTAACGAAAAAAATTCAAATAAATAGCTCAAATGGTTTGGGTGCTACGAGCTTTCAAACAATTTTGCGTACACCGGCAGACGTACGGCGTTTCCACAATCCTCACTCCCAAATAATTTCCAAAAATTTTGCATGTACTTTTTTGTACCGCAAAAATAAAAAAGAGTGTATGACCTTCTGCATAATGGAATTCTTCTTTTGCATGAAGAAACAGAAAAGCGATCTGCTTCTCCATACCGCCCGTCCTTCCCATGCACCGTGTGCGAGGCAGCGTTGCCAACTATTTTTTTGAAAATCGGCTAGATGACAGTTCAAAATCGGCTAAAATCGGCTAGATCAAGCCACCGGTTTAATAAAATACGTCATAAAACACATTGAAGTCAGAGAAGTGAGACAAAACATGGTAGTTATATCAAATTGTTGTTGTTTTAGCGTCGTTATGTCAATTGTTGTTGTTTTGTGTTGAATGCGACGACGTCTGCACTCAACTCAATCGCTGCATGCTGGTCCCTGGCTGCATGTCATCCCCAGTATATTATTTGTATATCTCTATGGGCTAGATATTATTTGTTGTTCTAATTACTTGATCGTAACAGAATGTTAATTTGATTAAAATGTATTGCAAACAGGAATAACACACTTACTAAGAAAAAAAATAACATTTTTTTATTCTAAATAACAAAAATATACTTCAATTCATTATACATAATTTACAAAATAAACTTTTTTCTATTTTTACACAGTTCTTTTACATGTCTTTAATTACACAAATATGTGGTAAAAAGCAATAGCAGCTTAAGTCGAGAAAATAATTAGACAGTTAACAAAATTGATAAATAAAATTATATTAGGAGATCTTATTTAATCGAATTTAATAATTTAACACAACAGTAATCAATTCATCAAACAATGAACATTAAGTTCTTTTATGCAAAAACTAATAATATGGTCGGTCTATAGGATTTTCAGATGATATCTTTTTCATCCCCTATTACACGAATCGGCTAAATTTTCGGCTGTCGGCTAAACTGAAATTTCTTCGGCTAGATCTCGATGAAATCGGCTAAATCTAGCCGATTTTCGGCTAAATTGGCAACACTGGTGCGAGGAAAGGAAATGAACGTAGTGAGAACTGTGAGATATGTCAATGCGTATTGTACCTACGAAGAAAAATTCAAAATCAATCAAAGCAAGCATTAGGTCTGTCATTGCCCTCTGGATAAAAGCCGCGCAACTGAATTTTCGAAGAGCGAAAATGCCTCGATTTCCCCTCGATGAGTGAAGATTTTGTATGGAGATCGAGCCATGACGTCACCAATCGAGGCAAAATCGAGGCATTTCTCATGACGAACTGTCATATGTGCGCGGCCTGAGTTTAAGTTGGCGGTGGGTCTGTTCTATTTGACGGGTGTAGTGTACACCTTCTAAACTTTTTGCACTGGCTCTCGAGCTAGTGCAAAAAAGTGTAAAAGGGAGTGGCGGGGAAAGAACAAGAACACTATTTGAGGTTGAGTTTGTGTCATTGATTTGACGTTAAAGGCTGTTTAGAAAATCGGGGCTCTGTTCAAGATTTCTGCCATAGCTGCTTCGAAAGCATAGCATAGCAAGACTGTAGCAGCTGTCAAATTCAGCCATAGCATGAAATAGCTTCTTCGGTTTTTGAACAGCCAAAAGCAGCTTGTATAGCTTACAACAGCTGTTCGTCACACACAACCGCAAGTAACGTTCCATATAACATATATATTAATAAAAAAAAGTGTAAATGAGCACTACCAGTAGTGTCCTTAAATTTTTCACTTTTTCTGTTGTTAATAAAACATTATTTTCCATTTTAAACATTCAAAATGTCGTTGAGACGAAACTGACAGCGGCACACACATATGCATATTGCAATAGCCGGTTTTTAGCTACAGTCCGGAGTACGAGCAAGAAAAAGCAGCTATAGAAGCAGCTTTTTAAAAATCTTGAACAGATCTAGTGTCAAATAGCAAGCACGAGAAAGCAGCTTTTTGGTTGCATTGAACACACAAAAGCATAAAAAAGCAGCTAATAGCAGCAAGCGCGAGAGCACAAAACCTCAAAAAACGATATATGCTGCGCCATCTTTTGAGCTGAGGTGAAGTTATTCGTGATACTACTATAAAATATAAATACACAGATATTAGTTAATTTATTTTATAAAAGTCTTCATAGACACTGACTAAAACAAAAATTTGCCTTAAACACTGCATGAAACACTGTAACACGGTTGTAAACAAACCTGTCACTTCAGGCCCGAACACCGAAATTGCGTCCCTTGCAGCATGCTTGCATCTCACTTCCCCTACAAACTGTTATTCTTCAGTCTCTTTCGTTTGACACTAGAATCCCGTGCATCTCACTTCCCCTACAAACCAATTTTCAACCTTTCTCCTTCTCATGAAAAATTACGCTCATGCACACAAATTTTACGAGTATCACCACCGCTTGATTTACCCGCGCAACTGGCCACAATCAGAGGTTATGGTTCGCGTCAATTTGACAGAGTGTAAAGTACCTTGAAACTGCACCTGCTCTCGACCTAGTGCAGAAAGGTGTACTCTGTGCAAATTACTCCGGCAAATAGAACAGCCATCTCTGACGTCACACTGACAAGAAGAACAGATTTCGGGCATAAAGTGTACACTAGTGTACACTAAGTACGCAAGAGAAACAGACCTAATAGCAGCTATAGCAGAAATCTTGAACACACCCCAGTATAACAGATATGTTTCCGGCATTGGCAGCACTAAGTAATTGAAATTAGATCAGACAGAAATCAACCATAACCATCAGTAGATTATCATTCGTTCATCTCACAGTAAGACAGTTCCGAAGTTATAAACAAGTACATATATAATTGCAAATTCGGCTTCCAAATAAAAGGTCAAGCGGGTTTTGCCTATTTCTAGTTATTGGATCATTAAATTACGTGCTATTGTGTTTTTCAAATTGTTAATTCGGAATTGATAAGCCTTTAATTTTGAGAAGTTTGTATTATTCATATATGACGTAAATACTATGGATAGTGAAGTAAGTAATTTGTCATACCTACAACTTAACTATGCTATCCGAAAAATTTAAATAGTTAAATATTTAAGAAAAGAATTCACTATAATAATGTACAGTGGACAAATATTGTAGGAGATTTTTTTTTATTTTACAGTTACTATCTAAAAGAAACTTTGGTATGGCTTAGGATGTGTTCTATAAAATTTGTTGACATTTGGGACGTAAAAAAATGAATAAAAACGTTTGAAAATTTTGGTTTCCAGCCAGTACAATTCGACCTCTGTGAACTTAGCACCCCACTTTAATCAAATTGAATAAAAAAATTGTTTTCGGGTGGAACTTTGTTTGTACTTGATTGTACCGAAAAAAATTTCGTTTGTACCTCCAAGGGTACGGAGAAAAAAATGCTCCGTGTGAACTGGACCCGACTTGCACCAAATTAACTGAAATTTTTTATTCAGATAGTACCCCGTCTGAAAATGATTGTACCGAAAATGATTTTTTTTTTTTTTTCAATAAAAAAAAAAAAAAAATTAAAAAATTTTTTTTACAAAAAAAAAAAAAAAAGTACGGCAAACTATTGTAAATTGGTTCTATTTGATTGTACCTTCAATCGATTTTAAAATACTTTAAAATTTACATCAAAAACTAGCTATCTAAACCAACCAATCCTTCACACAAAGAGTAAAATAATTAAAACGACAAAACTTTATAAATCGATGACCGGAGTATGATCAATTTTCAAAATTCGAAAAACCGTTATTATTGTACCTCCAAGAAATTTTAAGAAATATTTATTTTTCCATCAAAAAATAACAATCTAAATCAGCCAATAATTCACACTCAGAGCAAAATAATTCAAAAGCCTATCCTCCTTCGCCATACTTAAAAACCTGCCAATGGTCTGGGCGCAACTTTATAATTTTTCCAGCAGAAGTAGAGAGCGCGTTCAATTCTAAGATGCGGTGTAGGTTACTATGTGACTGCAAACCTTTCAAAAAGTTCGGGAAGCGGTTAGAATATGGTGTAACATATGAATTATATATATATTCCGGGATGCGGTCTCGAGGTTGAAAAAGACAAAACTTAAAAATAGGTGATTATTAAACAAAACTGTGGAAGTGAAAAGATATTCGATATCTGATCAGACCTGAGAGATGTGGTGGAATTCATGAAAAAGTATACAACCACTTTACACCCTCTTAGGGGTCGAATTTCAAAAAATCTTGAAAACACTTTCTAGGTATTCAAATGAAAAATCCGTAGAATAAAAATGAATTCAACATTTGGAAAGACCTAGTAGATATGACGAAAATCGTGAAAATATATGCATTTTATTTTTACTGATAATTTTTTTTTGCCCCCCCTTCTGAACGCCAATGGATATTCGAATCTTTTTTTAACAAAATTACTTTCCTAGTTGATTTACATATACACCGAGTTTCAACTTTCTAGCATCAGCCGTTCCATAGTTAGGGAAAAAACCCCCCACCCCCGTACCACACTACCCCTAAAAAAATTATATTTTCCAACATGCCAATACTATAGCTCTATCTAAATACCACGTTTCAGCTTTTTATCATTATACGTTCATAAGATATAAACATCGGAACCTTTTACTTTTCACCCTCCCCACCCTCACCCTCTACACCCACATCCCCCCATTTTCTTTTTCTGCTAAAGTTCTATTGGGCCTACGTCTGGTAGCATCCATCCATCCATCTGGTAGCATCTATCTCACACTGTTCTTGAGATATGAAAAGCGATTTTTTTTTAAATTTCTTATCCCCCCCTTCCATGTTCCGCCCTCCCCTTAAAAAATTGTACTTTGAGCAATCTTTATTTGTCGACCTTTCTCTTCAAACCGAATTTAATTTTTCTAGAGCAATTGGTTCCTGAGATATGGTAATCTAAAGTTTTTCACCCCCCACCACCGTACTCTACTAACCCCACTCAAAAATTTCTTTTCAATCTTTTCTCCTAGTAAAGGTACAGATATTTGTTAAGTTTGAATTTCGTGCCATAAACAGTTTAGGAGATATGTATTTTAGAATGTATCGATCTCAGCTTTTTTGCGCTTCGGACGCAATATTTCCCCACCCCCACTCCTTCACTCATATCAGAATATTTTTTGCAAATGGGTCTACTATTGAAGCTCTATAAAAATTCCAAGTTTCAGATTTCTAGCATAAGCGGTTGCTGATATCTAGAAACCAAAACTTGCGGTCTAAAACACCTCCCCCACCTCCCCCTTCACAACCGCATCCCTCAAAAGGTGTTCACTTAAAGGGGTATACCAAATCTACTAACGAAAAAAATTCAAATAAATAGCTCAAATGGTTTGGGTGCTACGAGCTTTCAAACAATTTTGCGTACACCGGCAGACGTACGGCGTTTCCACAATCCTCACTCCCAAATAATTTCCAAAAATTTTGCATGTACTTTTTTGTACCGCAAAAATAAAAAAGAGTGTATGACCTTCTGCATAATGGAATTCTTCTTTTGCATGAAGAAACAGAAAAGCGATCTGCTTCTCCATACCGCCCGTCCTTCCCATGCACCGTGTGCGAGGCAGCGTTGCCAACTATTTTTTTGAAAATCGGCTATATGACAGTTCAAAATCGGCTAAAATCGGCTAGATCAAGCCACCGGTTTAATAAAATACGTCATAAAACACATTGAAGTCAGAGAAGTGAGACAAAACATGGTAGTTATATCAAATTGTTGTTGTTTTAGCGTCGTTATGTCAATTGTTGTTGTTTTGTGTTGAATGCGACGACGTCTGCACTCAACTCAATCGCTGCATGCTGGTCCCTGGCTGCATGTCATCCCCAGTATATTATTTGTATATCTCTATGGGCTAGATATTATTTGTTGTTCTAATTACTTGATCGTAACAGAATGTTAATTTGATTAAAATGTATTGCAAACAGGAATAACACACTTACTAAGAAAAAAAATAACATTTTTTTATTCTAAATAACAAAAATATACTTCAATTCATTATACATAATTTACAAAATAAACTTTTTTCTATTTTTACACAGTTCTTTTACATGTCTTTAATTACACAAATATGTGGTAAAAAGCAATAGCAGCTTAAGTCGAGAAAATAATTAGACAGTTAACAAAATTGATAAATAAAATTATATTAGGAGATCTTATTTAATCGAATTTAATAATTTAACACAACAGTAATCAATTCATCAAACAATGAACATTAAGTTCTTTTATGCAAAAACTAATAATATGGTCGGTCTATAGGATTTTCAGATGATATCTTTTTCATCCCCTATTACACGAATCGGCTAAATTTTCGGCTGTCGGCTAAACTGAAATTTCTTCGGCTAGATCTCGATGAAATCGGCTAAATCTAGCCGATTTTCGGCTAAATTGGCAACACTGGTGCGAGGAAAGGAAATGAACGTAGTGAGAACTGTGAGATATGTCAATGCGTATTGTACCTACGAAGAAAAATTCAAAATCAATCAAAGCAAGCATTAGGTCTGTCATTGCCCTCTGGATAAAAGCCGCGCAACTGAATTTTCGAAGAGCGAAAATGCCTCGATTTCCCCTCGATGAGTGAAGATTTTGTATGGAGATCGAGCCATGACGTCACCAATCGAGGCAAAATCGAGGCATTTCTCATGACGAACTGTCATATGTGCGCGGCCTGAGTTTAAGTTGGCGGTGGGTCTGTTCTATTTGACGGGTGTAGTGTACACCTTCTAAACTTTTTGCACTGGCTCTCGAGCTAGTGCAAAAAAGTGTAAAAGGGAGTGGCGGGGAATGAACAAGAACACTATTTGAGGTTGAGTTTGTGTCATTGATTTGACGTCAAAGGCTGTTTAGAAAATCGGGGCTCTGTTCAAGATTTCTGCCATAGCTGCTTCGAAAGCATAGCATAGCAAGACTGTAGCAGCTGTCAAATTCAGCCATAGCATGAAATAGCTTCTTCGGTTTTTGAACAGCCAAAAGCAGCTTGTATAGCTTACAACAGCTGTTCGTCACACACAACCGCAAGTAACGTTCCATATAACATATATATTAATAAAAAAAAGTGTAAATGAGCACTACCAGTAGTGTCCTTAAATTTTTCACTTTTTCTGTTGTTAATAAAACATTATTTTCCATTTTAAACATTCAAAATGTCGTTGAGACGAAACTGACAGCGGCACACACATATGCATATTGCAATAGCCGGTTTTTAGCTACAGTCCGGAGTACGAGCAAGAAAAAGCAGCTATAGAAGCAGCTTTTTAAAAATCTTGAACAGATCTAGTGTCAAATAGCAAGCACGAGAAAGCAGCTTTTTGGTTGCATTGAACACACAAAAGCATAAAAAAGCAGCTAATAGCAGCAAGCGCGAGAGCACAAAACCTCAAAAAACGATATATGCTGCGCCATCTTTTGAGCTGAGGTGAAGTTATTCGTGATACTACTATAAAATATAAATACACAGATATTAGTTAATTTATTTTATAAAAGTCTTCATAGACACTGACTAAAACAAAAATTTGCCTTAAACACTGCATGAAACACTGTAACACGGTTGTAAACAAACCTGTCACTTCAGGCCCGAACACCGAAATTGCGTCCCTTGCAGCATGCTTGCATCTCACTTCCCCTACAAACTGTTATTCTTTAGTCTCTTTCGTTTGACACTAGAATCCCGTGCATCTCACTTCCCCTACAAACCAATTTTCAACCTTTCTCCTTCTCATGAAAAATTACGCTCATGCACACAAATTTTACGAGTATCACCACCGCTTGATTTACCCGCGCAACTGGCCCACAATCAGAGGTTATGGTTCGCGTCAATTTGACAGAGTGTAAAGTACCTTGAAACTGCACCTGCTCTCGACCTAGTGCAGAAAGGTGTACTCTGTGCAAATTACTCCGGCAAATAGAACAGCCATCTCTGACGTCACACTGACAAGAAGAACAGATTTCGGGCATAAAGTGTACACTAGTGTACACTAAGTACGCAAGAGAAACAGACCTAATAGCAGCTATAGCAGAAATCTTGAACACACCCCAGTATAACAGATATGTTTCCGGCATTGGCAGCACTAAGTAATTGAAGTTAGATCAGACAGAAATCAACCATAACCATCAGTAGATTATCATTCGTTCATCTCACAGTAAGACAGTTCCGAAGTTATAAACAAGTACATATATAATTGCAAATTCGGCTTCCAAATAAAAGGTCAAGCGGGTTTTGCCTATTTCTAGTTATTGGATCATTAAATTACGTGCTATTGTGTTTTTCAAATTGTTAATTCGGAATTGATAAGCCTTTAATTTTGAGAAGTTTGTATTATTCATATATGACGTAAATACTATGGATAGTGAAGTAAGTAATTTGTCATACCTACAACTTAACTATGCTATCCGAAAAATTTAAATAGTTAAATATTTAAGAAAAGAATTCACTATAATAATGTACAGTGGACAAATATTGTAGGAGATTTTTTTTTTATTTTACAGTTACTATCTAAAAGAAACTTTGGTATGGCTTAGGATGTGTTCTATAAAATTTGTTGACATTTGGGACGTAAAAAAATGAATAAAAACGTTTGAAAATTTTGGTTTCCAGCCAGTACAATTCGACCTCTGTGAACTTAGCACCCCACTTTAATCAAATTGAATAAAAAAATTGTTTTCGGGTGGAACTTTGTTTGTACTTGATTGTACCGAAAAAACTCTCGTTTGTACCTCCAAGGGTACGGAGAAAAAAATGCTCCGTGTGAACTGCACCCGACTTGCACCAAATTAACTGAAATTTTTTATTCAGATAGTACCCCGTCTGAAAATGATTGTACCGAAAATGATTTTTTTTTTTTTTTCAATAAAAAAAAAAAAAAATTAAATTTTTTTTTACAAAAAAAAAAAAAAAAGTACGGCAAACTATTGTACATTGGTTCTATTTGATTGTACCTTCAATCGATTTTAAAATACTTTAAAATTTACATCAAAAACTAGCTATCTAAACCAACCAATCCTTCACACAAAGAGTAAAATAATTAAAACGACAACACTTTATAAATCGATGACCGGAGTATGATCAATTTTCAAAATTCGAAAAACCGTTATTATTGTACCTCCAAGAAATTTTAAGAAATATTTATTTTTCCATCAAAAAATAACAATCTAAATCAGCCAATAATTCACACTCAGAGAAAAATAATTCAAAAGCCTATCCTCCGACAACACATTATAAATCGATAAGAGGAGTATTCTCGATTTCAAAATTGGAAAAACTAAAGATGCTAACATATTCTATAGAAACCAAATTTGATTGTACCTCCAAGAAATTTTAGGAAATATTAATTTTTCGGTCGAAACATAACAATATAAATCATCCAATTATTCACCCTCAGAGAAAAATAATTCGAAAGACGATCCTCCGACAACGATTTGTGAATCGATGGCCGGACTTTAGGTCGATTTTCAAAATTCGAAAAACCAAAGATGCAAATATATGCTATAGATACCGCAATTGATTGTAGCTCCAAGAAATTTTAAGAAATATTAAATTCTCCATCAAAACATAACAATATAATTCAGCCAATAATTCACCCTCAGAGGAAAATAATTCGAAAGACGATCCTCCGACAACAATTTGTGAATCGATGGCCGGACTGTAGGTCGATTTTCAAAATTCGAAAAACCAAAGATGCAAATATATGCTATAGATACCGCAATTGATTGTACCTCCAAGAAATTTTAAGAAATATTAATTTTTCCGCCAAAAAATAACAATCTAAATCAGCCCATAATTCACACTCAGAGAAAAATAATTCGAAAGTTTATCCTTCGACAACACATTATAAATCGATAAGCGGAGTATTCTCGATTTCAAAATTGGAAAAACTAAAGATGCTAACATATTCTATAGGAACCAAATTTGATTGTACCTCCAAGAAATTTTAGGAAATATTAATTTTTCGGTCGAAACATAACAATATAAATCATCCAATTATTCACCCTCAGAGAAAAATAATTCGAAAGACGATCCTCCGACAACAATTTGTGAATCGATGGCCGGACTGTAGGTCGATTTTCAAAATTCGAAAAACCAAAGATGCAAATATATGCTATAGATACCGCAATTGATTGTAGCTCCAAGAAATTTTAAGAAATATTAAATTCTCCATCAAAACATAACAATATAATTCAGCCAATAATTCACCCTCAGAGGAAAATAATTCGAAAGACGATCCTCCGACAACAATTTGTGAATCGATGGCCGGACTGTAGGTCGATTTTCAAAATTCGAAAAACCAAAGATGCAAATATATGCTATAGATACCGCAATTGATTGTACCTCCAAGAAATTTTAAGAAATATTAATTTTTCCGCCAAAAAATAACAATCTAAATCAGCCCATAATTCACACTCAGAGAAAAATAATTCGAAAGCCTATCCTTCGACAACACATTATAAATCGATAAGCGGAGTATTCTCGATTTCAAAATTGGAAAAACTAAAGATGCTAACATATTCTATAGGAACCAAATTTGATTGTACCTCCAAGAAATTTTAGGAAATATTAATTTTTCGGTCGAAACATAACAATATAAATCATCCAATTATTCACCCTCAGAGAAAAATAATTCGAAAGACGATCCTCCGACAACAATTTGTGAATCGATGGCCGGACTGTAGGTCGATTTTCAAAATTCGAAAAACCAAAGATGCAAATATATGCTATAGATACCGCAATTGATTGTAGCTCCATGAAATTTTAAGAAATATTAATTTCTCCATCAAAACATAACAATATAATTCAGCCAATAATTCACCCTCAGAGGAAAATAATTCGAAAGACGATCCTCCGACAACAATTTGTGAATCGATGGCCGGACTGTAGGTCGATTTTCAAAATTCGAAAAACCAAAGATGCAAATATATGCTATAGATACCGCAATTGATTGTACCTCCAAGAAATTTCAGGAAATATTAATTTTTCCATTAAAAAATAACAATTAAAATCAGCCAATAATTCGAAAGACGATTCTCCGGCAACAATTTGTGAATCGATGGCCGGACTATAGGTCGATTTTCAAAATTCGAAAAACCAAAGATGCAAATATATGCTATAGATACCGCAATTGATTGTACCTCCAAGAAATTTTAAGAAATATTAATTTTTCCGCCAAAAAATAACAATCTAAATCAGCCCATAATTCACACTCAGAGAAAAATAATTCGAAAGCCTATCCTTCGACAACACATTATAAATCGATAAGCGGAGTATTCTCGATTTCAAAATTGGAAAAACTAAAGATGCTAACATATTCTATAAGAACCAAATTTGATTGTACCTCCAAGAAATTTTAGGAAATATTAATTTTTCGGTCGAAACATAACAATATAAATCATCCAATTATTCACCCTCAGAGAAAAATAATTCGAAAGACAATCCTTCGACAACACATTATAAATCGATGAGGGATATCATTATTTAAAAACTGTAATATTTCCAGAATAATAATCCGAAATTGGAACATAAAATTTTTGGTTTTCCACCTTTTTACCTATTTATTTTAATTAGACCCTTTTTTAAACAAGGTATTGTTCATTTCTTAAATATAAGTTTCTGTGAATGGAAATGTCGGATCTTAAAATCGAATCCTATGCAGAAAATATATACCTCTTTCAAGAAAGTTTAAGGGCCCACATTTTAGACGGTACCTGAATGGAATACGTTTTTGTTATTTCGTCCCGACTACACTTGCTTTATTAGGGGTCAAAAAGTTGCAGAGTAAATTTTGATATTTCGCAAGAAATTAGGCTGAAGTGAAATCGCAGCCTAACTCTTTAAGCATAGGGGTTTACTTTTCGTTTGCATAAAATATGATTCAAATTTCATACAAATATGAATGATTTTTCTCTGAGGGCTAATTATTGGCTTCGACAACACATTATAAATCGATAAGCAGAGTACATGCCACTTTCAAATTCGAAAAACCAAAGATGCAAATATATGCTATAGATACCGCAATTGATTGTACCTCCAAGAAATTTTAAGAAATATTAATTTTTCCATCAAAACATAATAATCTAAATCAGCCAATAATTCACCCTCAGAGGAAAATAATTCGAAAGACGATCCTCCGACAACAATTTGTGAATCGATGGTGAATCGATAGGTCGATTTTCAAAATTCGAAAAACCAAAAATGCAAATATATGCTATAGATACCGCAATTGATTGTACCTCCAAGAAACTTTAAGAAATATTAATTTTTCCGCCAAAAAATAACAATCTAAATCAGCCAATAATTCGAAAGACGATCCTCCGACAACAATTTGTGAATCGATGGCCGGACTATAGGTCGATTTTCAAAATTCGAAAAACCAAAAATGCAAATATATGCTATAGATACCGCAATTGATTGTACCTCCAAGAAATTTTAAGAAATATTAATTTCTCCATCAAAACATAACAATATAATTCAGCCAATAATTCACCCTCAGAGGAAAATATTTCGAAAGACGATCCTCCGACAACAATTTGTGAATCGATGGTGAATCGATAGGTCGATTTTCAAAATTCGAAAAACCAAAGATGCAAATATATGCTATAGATACCGCAATTGATTGTACCTCCAAGAAATTTCAGGAAATATTAATTTTTCCATCAAAAAATAACAATTAAAATCAGCCAATAATTCGAAAGACGATTCTCCGGCAACAATTTGTGAATCGATGGCCGGACTATTGGTCGATTTTCAAAATTCGAAAAACCAAAGATGCAAATATATGCTATAGATACCGCAATTGATTGTACCTCCAAGAAATTTTAAGAAATATTAATTTTTCCGCCAAAAACTAACAATCTAAATCAGCCCATAATTCACACTCAGAGAAAAATAATTCGAAAGTTTATCCTTCGACAACACATTATAAATCGATAAGCGGAGTATTCTCGATTTCAAAATTGGAAAAACTAAAGATGCTAACATATTCTATAGGAACCAAATTTGATTGTACCTCCAAGAAATTTTAGGAAATATTAATTTTTCGGTCGAAACATAACAATATAAATCATCCAATTATTCACCCTCAGAGAAAAATAATTCGAAATTCAATCCTTCGACAACACATTATAAATCGATGAGGGATATCATTATTTAAAAACTGTAATATTTTCAGAATAATAATCCGAAATAGGAACATAAAATTTTTGGTTTTCCACCTTTTTACCTATTTATTTTAATTAGACCCTTTTTTAAACAAGGTATTGTTCATTTCTTAAATATAAGTTTCTGTGAATGGAAATGTCGGATCTTAAAATCGAATCCTATGCAGAAAATATATACCTCTTTCAAGAAAGTTTAAGGGCCCACATTTTAGACGGTACCTGAATGGAATACGTTTTTGTTATTTCGTCCCGACTACACTTGCTTTATTGGGGGTCAAAAAGTTGCAGAGTAAATTTTGATATTTCGCAAGAAATTAGGCTGAAGTGAAATCGCAGCCTAACTCTTTGAGCATAGGGGTTTACTTTTCGTTTGCATAAAATATGATTCAAATTTCATACAAATATGAATGATTTTTCTCTGAGGGCTAATTATTGGCTTCGACAACACATTATAAATCGATAAGCAGAGTACATGCCACTTTCAAATTCGAAAAACCAAAGATGCAAATATATGCTATAGATACCGCAATTGATTGTACCTCCAAGAAATTTTAAGAAATATTAATTTTTCCATCAAAACATAATAATCTAAATCAGCCAATAATTCACCCTCAGAGGAAAATAATTTGAAAGACGATCCTCCGACAACAATTTGTGAATCGATGGCCGGACTATAGGTCGATTTTCAAAATTCGAAAAACCAAAAATGCAAATATATGCTATAGATACCGCAATTGATTGTACCTCCAAGAAATTTCAGGAAATATTAATTTTTCCATCAAAAAATAACAATTAAAATCAGCCAATAATTCGAAAGACGATTCTCCGGCAACAATTTGTGAATCGATGGCCGGACTATAGGTCGATTTTCAAAATTCGAAAAACCAAAGATGCAAATATATGCTATAGATACCGCAATTGATTGTACCTCCAAGAAATTTTAAGAAATATTAATTTTTCCGCCAAAAAATAACAATCTAAATCATCCAATAATTCACACTCAGAGGAAAATAATTCGAAAGACGATCCTCCGACAACAATTTGTGAATCGATGGCCGGACTATAGGTCGATTTTCAAAATTCGAAAAACCAAAGATGCAAATATATGCTATAGATACGGCAATTGATTGCACCTCCAAGAAATTTTAAGAAATGTTTATTTTTCCGCCAAAAAATAACAATCTAAATCATCCAATAATTCACACTCAGAGAAAAGTAATTCGAAAGACGATCCTCCGACAACAATTTGTGAATCGATGGCCGGACTGTAGGTCGATTTTCAAAATTCGAAAAACCAAAGATGCAAATATATGCTATAGATACCGTAATTGTTTGTACCTCCAAGAAATTTTAGGAAATATTAATTTTTCCATCAAAAAATAACAATCTAAATCAGCCAATAATTCACACTCAGAGGAAAATAATTCGAAAGACGATCCTCCAACAACAATTTGTGAATCGATGGCCGATAACAATTTGTGAATCGATGGCCGCACTATAGGTCGATTTTTAAAGTTCGAAAAACCAAAGATGCAAATGTATGCTATAGATACCGCAATTGATTGTACCTCCAAGAAATTTTAAGAAATATTAATTTCTCCATCAAAACATAACAATATAAATCAGCCAATAATTCACCCTCAGAGAAAAATCATTCATATTTGAAGGAAAATATGCTCTGCATTTTTTTGACACCCAATAAAACAAGTTTAGACTGGACGAAATATCAAAAATGTATACCGTATTAAATATTTGCCTGTAAACTTTCATGAAAGAGGTACATATTTTCTGAATAGGATTCGATTTTAAGATCCGACATTTATTCAACTTATTACCGAGAGCTGAACTGTGGAACCAACATAGAAAGAAACTCATATTTAAGAAATGAACAGTACCCTGTTTAAAAAGGGACTAATTAAAATAAATAGATACGGTCAGTAGGTTCATATTTCATTCATGAAACTCAGGAATGACTCCTTTAGGAAGTTAAATAGAATATTGATTCATAGGTAGGAAAAGGTGCAAACCCAAAAATTTTATGTTCCAATTTCGGGCAGTCTAAAATAGTTAGCAATTATATATAGGATGCATGTAAACGAGTTCGTTGCCAGTTGTGAAATTGACTCCAACGTGAATTTTCATAATTTTTTCAAATCGAACATACCGAAGAAGTTACGTTTAAATCGTGAAGTACAAGAAAATTAAGGTAAGCTAATATTTTGATATTAATATTATAATTTAACGATTTTTCCTACTTAATGTATGCAACTTGGCTATTTTGTTGTAATTGGCACCAGCTACATGTTCACGTTTAAGTTCAATGTAGCAAAAAAATAAAGTCGGTAATGTTTGAATTAGATTTGAAAGTTATTTTAGTATTTTTTGTTGGGGAATTTGTGATATAAATATATCCAAAATTAATGTTACGTAAAATGTACTGCTGAAAATACATTTTTTTTTTTTTCTGTAATTTTTAAATTATAAGCCAATGATTTATTTTTGATTATATATGTATAGCAACAGCTACGTAGAATTTTTTCGATATATTAATTTTGAGCCAAGTTGCGCACTTTTAAAGTGAAAATTGTAAAATTTGGATAATATAGTTTTAAAGATATATTCAAAATTTCAAATGATTCGGTTGAAAATAGTCTGAGTTATGTTTCTAGCCAACTTAAAGAATGTAGTTTTGAGATACGCGCGTTTGATGTTTTGAGTAGTGGAAAATCATGAATAATCTTTTGGGTCTATTTAAAATAAATAAATATAATTTAAATTGTTTTCTCCAAAACTCTAGAGTGGGTTAACCCCTTAAATATGTAATACTCATTGGAATACAATGAGGTGATAACATCAAAGTGTGTTGTACCATTTTTACATCAGCTCCTTATTTCGATTCTAATAGTTTTCTCCCGACTGCATCTTTGCAGTTTCTTTCAGATATCATTGGATGCATTTCAGAGGAGTTTTCGAAATACTACTTAAGCAGAATTTTTATTCTTTTACATTTGTTCCAGTGTCTACCACAAAGGTATTCTCTAATAATATTACGTACAATAATTTTATTGACGCAATATGCCAGCGAAGCCACGAAATAGTCCTAACGACGTGTACGATGCGCTTAAAGATTTTGTATTTATACTGAATGAACAGTATTTACCATGGGATGATCCAGTATGGCAACGTGCCTCCGACGCATTAAACAATACAATGTCTAAGAAATATATTTGTAGTTACATAAAGGAAAATCGAAATAGTGTTTCAGAACGAATTCATCCCAATGGTATTCCTCAAAATGAACCTCAACAACAGAAGAAGAAAAATAAAATTCCTGATCAGAATTGGTCAATGCGAACTTCTAATCCGACATTAAAGACATTACGTACGATGATACATCTAACGACTAAGCAGTGGGATCACAAGTGAAGTTTTAAAAGATGGATGGACAGATGAAGTATATTTCTCCATTTGGAATACTTTAAAACTACCATGTGCATTTGTTTTTAAAAATGCTAAAATAAACCGTACTCTCGGAGAAACGTTTTTAACCATTAAAGGATATTGTAATGAATGTAAAACAGAAATTCATATGTACAGTTTAACTGAGCCAACAAAAGACGGCATTGACATTCAGATTTCAACTTTGAATACAAAGGATATTATCCACGTCAAGAAAAGGCAACTTCGAGGATCTACAAGAAAAAGAATTGTGGATCAATTAAAAGGAACGACAACATGTATGTGGCGTCGAGAGGCTGCTGAACAGCGAATGACTTTTGGAGATGTTGAACCAGCAAATTTGTATAATGCAAATGTATTACGAAAAGCAAAACAACAGGAGACCGATAAAGAATTTAGAATGAAGCCAGGAACCGATCCAATAATGGCACTTTTCCTGCTGAAAAATGATTTCATGTTTGCTGGAAGCATACATGAAATTGGTTGTAGTAAATTTTATTGCATGTATTGGCGGCCTGAGCAAACAGTATTATATAATTTATTTCTTAAAGAAGATACAATTGGCAGTATCAGTATTGATGCAACTGGGAGTTTGGTAAAGTCCGTTGCAAAGTTAGATGGGTCTAAAAGTATTGTCTTTCTATACCAGGCTGTTGCAAATTTTAAAGGCAATACTTTGCCAATATTTCAAATGCTATCGGAAAAGCATGACGCAAATACTCTGTGTTATTGGATGAGAGAATGGCTTCGGAGTGGCGCACGTAAGCCAAAGCAAGTTGTCATGGATGACTCCAGAGCTTTATTGAATGCTGCTTCACTCGCATTCAATGAAAGAAATTTGACCGATTATCAAATTCAGTGCTTTCGTCAAGTTTCCTCAAAGAAATTAATAACGGACAAAATGTGTTTAATACGCATAGACATCGCACATTTAATTAAGGCGGTTTCCAGATGGTCCTGTTTTTCAAAAAAGGCACATCATATAAAAGATTTCTACTTACGTTGCGTAGGACTATTGATAAGGACAACTTCCCTCAGTACCTTTAAGGAATTGCTAACTGCTGTTGTTATAGTTGCATCGACGGAGTGTGAAGAAGAATATATCTTTACTGATCAATGCACTAACTCTAGGCTTCGTCTTATCGATCTAATGAAGACAGATTTTGAAATACCCCATTTTCCCGGCGAAGAAGTGTTTGCAAATTTTCACGATTCGGACGATGATACTGAGGAGGTTCCATCTTCCAGTAACTCTCCGATCATTGAATTTTTAAATTCAATCGAAGCCAATATTTGCCAAACATCAGTGGGAACCAGGCTTAATATATATTATTGTCCTGGTTTTGTATCGCGACTGCTTAAATTGGCGCAGCGATTTCTTCTATGGAGTGCAATAATGCCTGCACTATATAATGAATACGGTCAACCAAATCTCGCAAATGTACTCACAGCTTCCTCCGCAAGAAGTGAGTCACACTTTAAAGATATTAAATTACTTATATTTGGTAGAAAAAAATCTGGTAAAATAGAGAAAGTAGTTGCTATTCATTTGAATGCACTTTCTGGCACTATGAAATTAGCAGCTGCTAACTCAAATTTAAGGGTCAGTTCCGAAATAAAAGACAATTTCGCGTTAAGAGATACATCATTTGATGTAACCATCGCTGGTGAATCTGTTGAAGAACAGGGAAGCGAAACTAAATTTAATGAAGCGCCAAAATTTAGTTCCACTTTGAATTCGAGTAAACTGTTAGTCACATTAGATGAAGGAGTTGACATAGGAGCCCGGATTGAAGCTAAATCGAATATCCATGAACCAGAAGTAATACTCATGGAAAAAGAAAAATCTATAGATTCTCTAACTGGCACGTCATCTCTAGCCCTTGTCATCGAGGATTTCAAGGAAGAGCCTCCCATTAAGAAATTGAAAATTACTAATCAAACCTCTTGTTCCATAACTTCAATAGCTGCATCAACGCCAAAAAAAATTATTCAACAATATGATGTAAATTCAGAATATTCCCACTTGAACCTTGTTGACTCGTGGAAGGGATTGTTGAAAAAAGCCGATAAGCGAGGGACGTATATTACACCCCTTCCGGATATTGAAAATATCCATAAAAAGTCAAAAATATCATTAAAACTGCCTCTAATGATCAATGGTAATCACTTAGCACCACCCATCAAAACTTCCCCAGGTCTTATAAAAATTTTTAATACGTGTGGTTTCGACGCTATTGTGCATTGCATTCGGGCTGGTTTTGTAAACTGGTCTGAATACCATAACCACATCACAGCTAGTGATAGCTGCAAAATATTTGACGTTGTCAAAATTTTGTCAGCAAAAGGAAGATTAAAGTCAGTGTATGAAATAAGAGCCCAACTAATGTTGAGCATAAAAAAAAATGATATTGTTGACAATATATTGGACTGTACAACAAACGTTTGCAGTCTTGCTGACGAATTATTGAAAACTGAACCGTCGGTCACAGAGATATTAACATGTTTGAATTGCAAGCAAGAGAAGATTCAACGTCATGTCACGATGGGGGTAAATTTGAAACCACTGTACATCAAAGGATTAAGTGGTCTTCAAGACAGTGTAGATGTATATCCCTCAAGTCGCAGCACTAGCTGCCGCAGCTGTGAAATAATAAGAAATCACAAACTCATCGGTGGAAATCATCTCATGATTGATATTGAGGCGTTGCAATATTCAGCATCAGCGTTACATGCTGGATTTTCTGAGGCCTATCCAAAAATATTCGGTTTGGATGAAATACCTGCTGACATAAAATATGCTGGTAACGAATATAAATTAGCAGCTGTGATAGCATATATAAGATATCCTGATATTGGGCATTATGAATGTTATGTCAAAAAATTCTCAACAGGATCGCGGTGGCAGTTGGAGGATGGCAAAACACCATCTGCGATGACGAAAAACCTCAATTTGAAGGAGACCAAGAGGAAGCGGACAATACATCTGATTTTTTATGTGAAAAATAACGCTAATGATTAGTTTCACCTTTTTGATTAAACTGTACAGTATAATTGGCCGTATTGTGAATGTCACTTCGATACCGATTCAACGTGTCACGTCGATCGAAAAAACCCGTTTGTGTAACCGCATCGACGCGACTCATTTGCCATATTGGTATACATATGTATCAGCAATAAATTGTGAATTTAAGTTTATGTGAATGCTTTTATTTACAATCATTTCATTTTTGCATCGACGATAAGTGACGATCAAAGTGACAATTGTCGATGACAATCGACATACACAATCTTTTTTTTTCAGACGTCGATGTCGAATCGGCTTCGAAGTAACGTGACGTGACATTCACAATACGGTCAAACATAGGCATATGCAGCAGAAAAATACAATATAAATTTAAATTAATTTAGTCCAATCCCTAAGTGTTATGTTTATTATAACCCAACAAGAAATGATGGTCCACATTTGGGTTACTGCGACGTCGTGACGTTTAAAAATATTCCGGATTCGCCAGAATGTTTCGAACATGCAACGTTTAGTAGTGTAGTTACAATGCCTTTTCAGTTTTGCTTTAGGCACACATGAAGTCAAAGTAACAAAAAAGTTTCTGACACAATATATATGCCCAATTAAACTCTGCTACGTAATAGTTACGTTTGTCATCAAGGCACAAATTAAACTATAACCACGAAGTGTAGCAAAATCACTTCTCCGTTCATGATATGTTCTGTATCAGAATGATGGAAAGCCGCACTCTTTGAAGGTGTGTTTCCACGTAATCCCATATAGTAATATCAGCAAAAAAGGCCATTAGTTCTGAAGCATATTTTGAAAACTTTCATTTTTAAGAAAATCAATAAAATATTCAAGTTATAGAAATTTTCATGGCCCATGCATTTTCCATACGTGTTTGCAGTTTTTTCCTGAATTTAATATTTTCCTTTAGTTCAAGTGTGTATTAAAATGTTTAAAATAGTAGAAACTATTGAAAATGGAGAAAAATAGTTTAGTGTGGTGCCCTATAATTGGATAGTTAAGGCGATCGCGGACACGTATTTATACGACAGAAATACAGAGAAATTCTATGCATCTTTTACCGATACGGAGGCTGAAGAAATGTAAAAAAATAAAATTTTGTTACTATGAATTATTATCATTTTCCACAGATTTAGAAAGCAGCCATCTGTTTAAGAAAAGCGGTCAAGAAAATATAAACAACGAAATCGTTCAAAAAACTGATTATTTGAATGAAAATATGATAAGTGTGAAGGTCGGAAAATCCTTTGCAGAAGATGAATTTCCAACAGACGTATTTTATTATATATATATTTTATTATTTATAAGCAGAAATTATATTAATTTAATTAATTATTATATTCCTGCTCAACAAAGGGCTAATGTACGGGATATACCCATGCAATTGAGAGATCTAGAAACAAAACAGGAAAATTTTATAAAACATGTCACGACAGAACTACAGTGGAATCAACACAAAATTAGATAGAGTTCTAAAGCACATAGGAGAAAAACATGAGATCCCGAATGACTTTCAAATCATTCTTACGAAAGTAATTGTTTTTCCGCTGGATACTATTGAAGATTTAAAATTACTTAATACAACACTGAACTCACAGGAATTTGGAAAGGATATGGTAACTAAAACCCTTTAAAAATTGTTATACATTCAACATATGATTTTATTTTAATTTACAGGCAAGCAAAATAAGTACTATTGGTGGGAACATAAGGGTTTCTGATGGATACAAGATTATCTACAAAGTCGTTAATTATATGTTTACAACAGAAGTATTAAACAGATATTCATGGACGGGATCTTCAAAATCTGCTGAGAGAAAGGGATGTTTCTAAAAGCTTAGCCACATTGTTGACCTTATTTTTGATGTAATATCAGCAGATTGTCGTCTCTCTCGCCAAAGAAATTAAGAATTTTTAAAGGATAAGATTCTTAAACATACAAGGCAACAACTTCAGAGGAAAAGGTAGACTAATTAAAATACACATAATTATATATTTAAATTCATATTTTTATTAATAGTTATAAACATTATTGCAGGAAAAATCAAAATGGAACTATAATAAACGATGTATCAGAAGAAATAAAATACGTGATGGACTTTACCAAAACTTATTAATTTTTAAATTGGGTTCATTTTGAGAATTTAATAAATAAAAACTTTGTTTACTTTTTCATATTAATTTAATGAAAAGTTATTTTGTTCATGTAACGTTAAGTGTATTTCAAATATTTTATTATTATAATAATAAAATCAGTTATGTTGAAAGTAAGTCAAGCCGTATGAATTAAAGGTAAAAAAACAAATTGATTAGAATGCTCTTGTAATAATCACGATTTAGTATTTTTTGTTATTAACATACAGACTATTCCTTTAAAGTGATGACATTTCCGCCACAAAAGGTTGCAAAAATGGTTTTAATTGTCGTTTACCTTCACCACAAAATATTCCAACTGCTATTATTGGCAATACTGGCATTTCGTATACAAAACAAAGATTTTTAAAAATCGGTCTATACTCCGCTTATCGATTTATAATGTGTTGTCGAAGGATCGTCTTTCGAATTATTTTCCTCTGAGGGTGAATTATTGGCTGAATTATATTGTTATGTTCTGATGGAGAAATTAATATTTCTTAAAATTTCTTGGAGGTACAATCAATTGCGGTATCTATAGCATATATTTGCATCTTTGGTTTTTCGAATTTTGAAAATCGACCTATAGTCCGGCCATCGATTCACAAATTGTTGTCGGAGGATCGTCTTTCGAATTATTTTCCTCTGAGGGTGAATTATTGGCTGAATTATATTGTTATGTTTTGATGGAGAAATTAATATTTCTTAAAATTTCTTGGAGGTACAATCAATTGCGGTATCTATAGCATATATTTGCATCTTTGGTTTTTCGAATTTTGAAAATCGACCTACAGTCCGGCCACCGATTCACAAATTGTTGTCGGAGGATCGTCTTTCGAATTTTTTTCCTCTGAGGGTGAATTATTGGCTGATTTAGATTATTATGTTTTGATGGAAAAATTAATATTTCTTGAAATTTCTTGGAGGTACAATCAATTGCGGTATCTATAGCATATATTTGCATCTTTGGTTTTTCGAATTTTGAAAATCGACCTATAGTCCGGCCATCGATTCAAAAATTGTTGTCGGAGGATCGTCTTTCGAATTATTTTCCTCTGAGTGTGAATTATTGGATGACTTAGATTGTTATTTTTTGGCGGAAAAATTAATATTTCTTAAAATTTCTTGGAGGTACAATCAATTGCGGTATCTATAGCATATATTTGCATCTTTGGTTTTTCGAATTTTGAAAATCGACCTATAGTCCGGCCATCGATTCACAAATTGTTGTCGGAGGATCGCCTTTCGAATTATTTTCCTCTGAGGGTGAATTATTGGCTGATTTAGATTATTATGTTTTGATGGAAAAATGTATATATCTTAAAATTTCTTGGAGGTACAATCAATTGCGGTATCTATAGCATATATTTGCATCTTTGGTTTTTCGAATTTTGAAAATCGACCTGTAGTCCGGCCATCGATTTACAAATTGTTGTCGGAGGATCGTCTTTCGAATTACTTTCCTCTGAGTGTGAATTATTGGATGATTTAGATTGTTATTTTTTGGCGGAAAAATTAATATTTCTTAAAATTTCTTGGAGGTACAATCTATTGCGGTATCTATAGCATATATTTGCATCTTTGGTTTTTCGAATTTTGAAAATCGACCTACAGTCCGGCCATCGATTCACAAATTGTTGTCGGAGGATCGTCTTTCGAATTATTTTCCTCTGAGGGTGAATTATTGGCTGAATTATATTGTTATGTTTTGATGGAGAATTTAATATTTCTTAAAATTTCTTGGAGGTACAATCAATTGCGGTATCTATAGCATATATTTGCATCTTTGGTTTTTCGAATTTTGAAAATCGACCTACAGTCCGGCCATCGATTCACAAATTGTTGTCGGAGGATCGTCTTTCGAATTATTGGCTGATTTAGATTGTTATTTTTTGATGGAAAAATTAATATTTCCTAAAATTTCTTGGAGGTACAATCAATTGCGGTATCTATAGCATATATTTGCATCTTTGGTTTTTCGAATTTTGAAAATCGACCTACAGTCCGGCCATCGATTCACAAATTGTTGTCGGAGGATCGTCTTTCGAATTGTTGGCTGATTTAGATTGTTATTTTTTGATGGAAAAATTAATATTTCCTAAAATTTCTTGGAGGTACAATCAATTACGGTATCTATAGCATATATCTGCATCTTTGGTTTTTCGAATTTTGAAAATCGACCTATAGTGCGGCCATCGATTCACAAATTGTTGTCGGAGGATCGTCTTTCGAGTTATTTTCCTCTGAGGGTGAATTATTGGCTGATTTAGATTATTATGTTTTGATGGAAAAATTAATATTTCTTAAAATTTCTTGGAGGTACAATCAATTGCGGTATCTATAGCATATATTTGCATCTTTGGTTTTTCGAATTTTGAAAATCGACCTACAGTCCGGCCATCGATTCACAAATTGTTGTCGGAGGATCGTCTTTCGAATTATTTTCCTCTGATTGTGAATTATTGGCTGATTTAGATTATTATGTTTTGATGGAAAAATGTATATTTCTTAAAATTTCCTGGAGGTACAATCAATTGCGGTATCTATAGCATATATTTGCATCTTTGGTTTTTTGAATTTTGAAAATCGACCTACAGTCCGGCCATCGATTCACAAATTGTTGTCGGAGGATCGTCTTTCGAATTATTTTCCTCTGAGGGTGAATTATTGGCTGATTTAGATTATTATGTTTTGATGGAAAAATGTATATTTCTTAAAATTTCTTGGAGGTACAATCAATTGCGGTATCTATAGCATATATTTGCATCTTTGGTTTTTCGAATTTTGAAAATCGACCTATAGTCCGGCCATCGATTCACAAATTGTTGTCGGAGGATCGCCTTTCGAATTATTTTCCTCTGAGTGTGAATTATTGGCTGATTTAGATTATTATGTTTTGATGGAAAAATGTATATATCTTAAAATTTCTTGGAGGTACAATCAATTGCGGTATCTATAGCATATATTTGCATGTTTGGTTTTTCGAATTTTGAAAATCGACCTATAGTCCGGCCATCGATTCACAAATTGTTGTCGGAGGATCGTCTTTCGAATTATTTTCCTCTGAGTGTGAATTATTGGATGATTTAGATTGTTATTTTTTGGCGGAAAAATTAATATTTCTTAAAATTTCTTGGAGGTACAATCTATTGCGGTATCTATAGCATATATTTGCATCTTTGGTTTTTCGAATTTTGAAAATCGACCTACAGTCCGGCCATCGATTCACAAATTGTTGTCGGAGGATCGTCTTTCGAATTATTTTCCTCTGAGGGTGAATTATTGGCTGAATTATATTGTTATGTTTTGATGGAGAATTTAATATTTCTTAAAATTTCTTGGAGGTACAATCAATTGCGGTATCTATAGCATATATTTGCATCTTTGGTTTTTCGAATTTTGAAAATCGACCTACAGTCCGGCCATCGATTCACAAATTGTTGTCGGAGGATCGTCTTTCGAATTATTTTCCTCTGAGTGTGAATTATTGGCTGATTTAGATTGTTATTTTTTGATGTAAAAATTATTATTTCCTAAAATTTCTTGGAGCTACAATCAATTGCGGTATCTATAGCATATATTTGCATCTTTGGTTTTTCGTATTTTGAAAATCGACCTACAGTCCGGCCATCGATTCACAAATTGTTGTCGGAGGATCGTCTTTCGAATTATTTTCCTCTGAGTGTGAATTATTGGCTGATTTAGATTGTTATTTTTTGATGTAAAAATTATAATTTCCTAAAATTTCTTGGAGGTACAATCAATTGCGGTATCTATAGCATATATTTGCATCTTTGGTTTTTCGAATTTTGAAAATCGACCTACAGTCCGGCCATCGATTCACAAATTGTTGTCGGAGGATCGTCTTTCGAATTATTGGCTGATTTAGATTGTTATTTTTTGATGGAAAAATTAATATTTCCTAAAATTTCTTGGAGGTACAATCAATTGCGGTATCTATAGCATATATTTGCATCTTTGGTTTTTCGAATTTTGAAAATCGACCTATAGTGCGGCCATCGATTCACAAATTGTTGTCGGAGGATCGTCTTTCGAATTATTTTCCTCTGAGGGTGAATTATTGGCTGATTTAGATTATAATGTTTTGATGGAAAAATTAATATTTCTTAAAATTTCTTGGAGGTACAATCAATTGCGGTATCTATAGCATATATTTGCATCTTTGGTTTTTCGAATTTTGAAAATCGACCTACAGTCCGGCCATCGATTCACAAATTGTTGTCGGAGGATCGTCTTTCGAATTATTGGCTGATTTAGATTGTTATTTTTTGATGGAAAAATTAATATTTCCTAAAATTTCTTGGAGGTACAATCAATTACGGTATCTATAGCATATATTTGCATCTTTGGTTTTTCGAATTTTGAAAATCGACCTATAGTGCGGCCATCGATTCACAAATTGTTGTCGGAGGATCGTCTTTCGAATTATTTTCCTCTGAGGGTGAATTATTGGCTGATTTAGATTATTATGTTTTGATGGAAAAATTAATATTTCTTAAAATTTCTTGGAGGTACAATCAATTGCGGTATCTATAGCACATATTTGCATCTTTGGTTTTTCGAATTTTGAAAATCGACCTACAGTCCGGCCATCGATTCACAAATTGTTGTCGGAGGATCGTCTTTCGAATTATTTTCCTCTGATTGTGAATTATTGGCTGATTTAGATTATTATGTTTTGATGGAAAAATGTATATTTCTTAAAATTTCTTGGAGGTACAATCAGTTGCGGTATCTATAGCATATATTTGCATCTTTGGTTTTTCGAATTTTGAAAATCGACCTACAGTCCGGCCATCGGTTCACAAATTGTTGTCGGAGGATCGTCTTTCGAATTATTTTCCTCTGAGGGTGAATTATTGGCTGAATTATATTGTTATGTTTTGATGGAGAATTTAATATTTCTTAAAATTTCTTGGAGCTACAATCAATTGCGGTATCTATAGCATATATTTGCATCTTTGGTTTTTCGAATTTTGAAAATCGACCTACAGTCCGGCCATCGATTCACAAATTGTTGTCGGAGGATCGTCTTTCGAATTATTTTCCTCTGAGTGTGAATTATTGGCTGATTTAGATTGTTTTTTTTTTGATGTAAAAATTATTATTTCCTAAAATTTCTTGGAGGTACAATCAATTGCGGTATCTATAGCAAATATTTGCATCTTTGGTTTTTCGAATTTTGAAAATCGACCTACAGTCCGGCCATCGATTCACAAATTGTTGTCGGAGGATCGTCTTTCGAATTATTGGCTGATTTAGATTGTTATTTTTTGATGGAAAAATTAATATATCCTAAAATTTCTTGGAGGTACAATCAATTGCGGTATCTATAGCATATATTTGCATCTTTGGTTTTTCGAATTTTGAAAATCGACCTATAGTGCGGCCATCGATTCACAAATTGTTGTCGGAGGATCGTCTTTCGAATTATTTTCCTCTGAGGGTGAATTATTGGCTGATTTAGATTATTATGTTTTGATGGAAAAATTAATATATCTTAAAATTTCTTGGAGGTACAATCAATTGCGGTATCTATAGCATATATTTGCATCTTTGGTTTTTCGAATTTTGAAAATCGACCTACAGTCCGGCCATCGATTCACAAATTGTTGTCGGAGGATCGTCTTTCGAATTATTTTCCTCTGAGGGTGAATTATTGGCTGAATTATATTGTTATGTTTTGAGGGAGAATTTAATATTTCTTAAAATTTCTTGGAGGTTCAATCAATTGCGGTATCTATAGCATATATTTGCATCTTTGGTTTTTCGAATTTTGAAAATCGACCTACAGTCCGGCCATCGATTCACAAATTGTTGTCGGAGGATCGTCTTTCGAATTATTGGCTGATTTAGATTGTTATTTTTTGATGGAAAAATTAATATTTCCTAAAATTTCTTGGAGGTACAATAATATACGGTATCTATAGCATATATTTGCATCTTTGGTTTTTCGAATTTTGAAAATCGACCTATAGTGCGGCCATCGATTCACAAATTGTTGTCGAAGGATCGTCTTTCGAATTATTTTCCTCTGAGGGTGAATTATTGGCTGATTTAGATTATTATGTTTTGATGGAAAAATTAATATTTCTTAAAATTTCTTGGAGGTACAATCAATTGTGGTATCTATAGCATATATTTGCATCTTTGGTTTTTCGAATTTTGAAAATCGACCGATTCACAAATTGTTGTCGGAGGATCGTCTTTCGAATTATTTTCCTCTTAGGGTCAATTATTGGCTGATTTAGATTATTATGTTTTGATGGAAAAATTAATATTTCTTAAAATTTCTTGGAGGTACAATCAATTGCGGTATCTATAGCATATATTTGCATCTTTGGTTTTTCGAATTTTGAAAATCGACCTACAGTCCGGCCATCGATTCACAAATTGTTGTCGGCGGGTCGTCTTTCGAATTATTTTCCTCTGAGGGTGAATTATTGGCTGTTTTAGATTATTATGTTTTGATGGAAAAATGTATATTTCTTAAAATTTCTTGGAGGTACAATCAATTGCGGTATCTATAGCATATATTTGCATCTTTGGTTTTTCGAATTTTGAAAATCGACCTACAGTCCGGCCATCGATTCACAAATTGTTGTCGGAGGATCGTCTTTCGAATTATTTTCCTCTGATTGTGAATTATTGGCTGATTTAGATTATTATGTTTTGATGGCAAAATGTATATTTCTTAAAATTTCTTGGAGGTACAATCAATTGCGGTATCTATAGCATATATTTGCATCTTTGGTTTTTCGAATTTTGAAAATCGACCTACAGTCCGGCCATCGATTCACAAATTGTTGTCGGAGGATCGTCTTTCGAATTATTGGCTGATTTAGATTGTTATTTTTTGATGGAAAAACTAATATTTCCTAAAATTTCTTGAAGGTACAATCAATTGCGGTATCTATAGCATATATTTGCATCTTTGGTTTTTCGAATTTTGAAAATCGACCTACAGTCCGGCCATCGATTCACAAATTGTTGTCGGAGGATCGTCTTTCGAATTATTTTCCTCTGAGGGTGAATTATTGGCTGATTTAGATTATTATGTTTTGATGGAAAAATTAATATTTCTTAAAATTTCTTGGAGGTACAATCAATTGCGGTATCAATAGCATATATTTGCATCTTTGGTTTTTCGAATTTTGAAAATCGACCTACAGTCCGGCCATCGATTCACAAATTGTTGTCGGAGGATCGTCTTTCGAATTATTTTCCTCTGAGGGTGAATTATTGGCTGATTTAGATTATTATGTTTTGATGGAAAAATGTATATTTCTTAAAATTTCTTGGAGGTACAATCAATTGCGGTATCTATAGCATATATTTGCATCTTTGGTTTTTCGAAGTTTGAAAATCGACCTACAGTCCGGCCATCGATTCACAAATTGTTGTCGGAGGATCGTCTTTCGAATTATTTTCCTCTGAGGGTAAATTATTGGCTGAATTATATTGTTATGTTTTGATGGAGAATTTAATATTTCTTAAAATTTCTTGGAGCTACAATCAATTGCGGTATCTATAGCATATATTTGCATCTTTGGTTTTTCGAATTTTGAAAATCGACCTACAGTCCGGCCATCGATTCACAAATTGTTGTCGGAGGATCGTCTTTCGAATTATTTTCCTCTGAGTGTGAATTATTGGCTGATTTAGATTGTTATTTTTTGATGTAAAAATTATTATTTCCTAAAATTTCTTGGAGGTACAATCAATTGCGGTATCTATAGCATATATTTGCATCTTTGGTTTTTCGAATTTTGAAAATCGACCTACAGTCCGGCCATCGATTCACAAATTGTTGTCGGAGGATCGTCTTTCGAATTATTGGCTGATTTAGATTGTTATTTTTTGATGGAAAAATTAATATTTCCTAAAATTTCTTGGAGGTACAATCAATTACGGTATCTATAGCATATATTTGCATCTTTGGTTTTTCGAATTTTGAAAATCGACCTATAGTGCGGCCATCGATTCACAAATTGTTGTCGAAGGATCGTCTTTCGAATGATTTTCCTCTGAGGGTGAATTATTGGCTGATTTAGATTATTATGTTTTGATGGAAAAATTAATATTTCTTAAAATTTCTTGGAGGTACAATCAATTGCGGTATCTATAGCATATATTTGCATCTTTGGTTTTTCGAATTTTGAAAATCGACCTACAGTCCGGCCATCGATTCACAAATTGTTGTCGGAGGATCGTCTTTCGAATTATTTTCCTCTGAGGGTGAATTATTGGCTAAATTATATTGTTATGTTTTGATGGAGAATTTAATATTTCTTAAAATTTCTTGGAGCTACAATCAATTGCGGTATCTATAGCATATATTTGCATCTTTGGTTTTTCGAATTTTGAAAATCGACCTACAGTCCGGCCATCGATTCACAAATTGTTGTCGGCGGATCGTCTTTCGAATTATTTTCCTCTGAGGGTTTGGCTGTTTTAGATTATTATGTTTTGATGGAAAAATGTATATTTCTTAAAATTTCTTGGAGGTACAATCAATTGCGGTATCTATAGCATATATTTGCATCTTTGGTTTTTCGAATTTTGAAAATCGACCTACAGTCCGGCCACCGATTCACAAATTGTTGTCGGAGGATCGTCTTTCGAATTATTGGCTGATTTAGATTGTTATTTTTTGATGGAAAAATTAATATTTCCTAAAATTTCTTGGAGGTACAATCAATTGCGGTATCTATAGCATATATTTGCATCTTTGGTTTTTCGAATTTTGAAAATCGACCTACAGTCCGGCCATCGATTCACAAATTGTTGTCGGAGGATCGTCTTTCGAATTATTTTCCTCTGAGGGTGAATTATTGGCTGATTTAGATTATTATGTTTTGATGGAAAAATTAATATTTCTTAAAATTTCTTGGAGGTACAATCAATTGCGGTATCTATAGCATATATTTGCATCTTTGGTTTTTCGAATTTTGAAAATCGACCTACAGTCCGGCCATCGATTCACAAATTGTTGTCGGCGGATCGTCTTTCGAATTATTTTCCTCTGAGGGTGAATTATTGGCTGTTTTAGATTATTATGTTTTGATGGAAAAATGTATATTTCTTAAAATTTCTTGGAGGTACAATCAATTGCGGTATCTATAGCATATATTTGCATCTTTGGTTTTTCGAATTTTGAAAATCGACCTACAGTCCGGCCATCGATTCACAAATTGTTGTCGGAGGATCGTCTTTCGAATTATTTTCCTCTGATTGTGAATTATTGGCTGATTTAGATTATTATGTTTTGATGGAAAAATGTATATTTCTTAAAATTTCTTGGAGGTACAATCAATTGCGGTATCTATAGCATATATTTGCATCTTTGGTTTTTCGAATTTTGAAAATCGACCTACAGTCCGGCCATCGATTCACAAATTGTTGTCGGAGGATCGTCTTTCGAATTATTGGCTGATTTAGATTGTTATTTTTTGATGGAAAAATTAATATTTCCTAAAATTTCTTGGAGGTACAATCAATTGCGGTATCTATAGCATATATTTGCATCTTTGGTTTTTCGAATTTTGAAAATCGACCTACAGTCCGGCCATCGATTCACAAATTGTTGTCGGAGGATCGTCTTTCGAATTATTTTCCTCTGATTGTGAATTATTGGCTGATTTAGATTATTATGTTTTGATGGAAAAATTAATATTTCTTAAAATTTCTTGGAGGTACAATCAATTGCGGTATCTATAGCATATATTTGCATCTTTGGTTTTTCGAATTTTGAAAATCGACCTACAGTCCGGCCATCGATTCACAAATTGTTGTCGGAGGATCGTCTTTCGAATTATTTTCCTCTGAGGGTGAATTATTGGCTGATTTAGATTATTATCTTTTGATGGAAAAATGTATATTTCTTAAAATTTCTTGGAGGTACAATCAATTGCGGTATCTATAGCATATATTTGCATCTTTGGTTTTTCGAATTTTGAAAATCGACCTACAGTCCGGCCATCGATTCACAAATTGTTGTCGGAGGATCGTCTTTCGAATTATTTTCCTCTGAGTGTGAATTATTGGCTGATTTAGATTATTATGTTTTGATGGAAAAATGTATATTTCTTAAAATTTCTTGGAGGTACAATCAATTGCGGTATCTATAGCATATATTTGCATCTTTGGTTTTTCGAATTTTGAAAATCGACCTACAGTCCGGCCATCGATTCACAAATTGTTGTCGGAGGATCGTCTTTCGAATTATTTTCCTCTGAGGGTGAATTATTGGCTGATTTAGATAATTATGTTTTGATGGCAAAATGTATATTTCTTAAAATTTCTTGGAGGTACAATCAATTGCGGTATCTATAGCATATATTTGCATCTTTGGTTTTTCGAATTTTGAAAATCGACCTACAGTCCGGCCATCGATTCACAAATTGTTGTCGGAGGATCGTCTTTCGAATTATTTTCCTCTGAGTGTGAATTATTGGCTGATTTAGATTATTATGTTTTGATGGAAAAATGTATATTTCTTAAAATTTCTTGGAGGTACAATCAATTGCGGTATCTATAGCATATATTTGCATCTTTGGTTTTTCGAATTTTGAAAATCGACCTACAGTCCGGCCATCGATTCACAAATTGTTGTCGGAGGATCGTCTTTCGAATTATTTTCCTCTGAGGGTAAATTATTGGCTGAATTATATTGTTATGTTTTGATGGAGAATTTAATATTTCTTAAAATTTCTTGGAGCTACAATCAATTGCGGTATCTATAGCATATATTTGCATCTTTGGTTTTTCGAATTTTGAAAATCGACCTACAGTCCGGCCATCGATTCACAAATTGTTGTCGGAGGATCGTCTTTCGAATTATTTTCCTCTGAGTGTGAATTATTGGCTGATTTAGATTGTTATTTTTTGATGTAAAAATTATTATTTCCTAAAATTTCTTGGAGGTACAATCAATTGCGGTATCTATAGCATATATTTGCATCTTTGGTTTTTCGAATTTTGAAAATCGACCTACAGTCCGGCCATCGATTCACAAATTGTTGTCGGAGGATCGTCTTTCGAATTATTGGCTGATTTAGATTGTTATTTTTTGATGGAAAAATTAATATTTCCTAAAATTTCTTGGAGGTACAATCAATTACGGTATCTATAGCATATATTTGCATCTTTGGTTTTTCGAATTTTGAAAATCGACCTATAGTGCGGCCATCGATTCACAAATTGTTGTCGAAGGATCGTCTTTCGAATGATTTTCCTCTGAGGGTGAATTATTGGCTGATTTAGATTATTATGTTTTGATGGAAAAATTAATATTTCTTAAAATTTCTTGGAGGTACAATCAATTGCGGTATCTATAGCATATATTTGCATCTTTGGTTTTTCGAATTTTGAAAATCGACCTACAGTCCGGCCATCGATTCACAAATTGTTGTCGGAGGATCGTCTTTCGAATTATTTTCCTCTGAGGGTGAATTATTGGCTAAATTATATTGTTATGTTTTGATGGAGAATTTAACATTTCTTAAAATTTCTTGGAGCTACAATCAATTGCGGTATCTATAGCATATATTTGCATCTTTGGTTTTTCGAATTTTGAAAATCGACCTACAGTCCGGCCATCGATTCACAAATTGTTGTCGGAGGATCGTCTTTCGAATTATTTTCCTCTGAGTGTGAATTATTGGCTGATTTAGATTGTTATTTTTTGATGGAAAAATTAATATTTCCTAAAATTTCTTGGAGGTACAATCAATTGCGGTATCTATAGCATATATTTGCATCTTTGGTTTTTCGAATTTTGAAAATCGACCTATAGTGCGGCCATCGATTCACAAATTGTTGTCGGAGGATCGTCTTTCGAATTATTTTCCTCTGAGGGTGAATTATTGGCTGATTTAGATTATTATGTTTTGATGGAAAAATTAATATATCTTAAAATTTCTTGGAGGTACAATCAATTGCGGTATCTATAGCATATATTTGCATCTTTGGTTTTTCGAATTTTGAAAATCGACCTACAGTCCGGCCATCGATTCACAAATTGTTGTCGGAGGATCGTCTTTCGAATTATTTTCCTCTGAGGGTGAATTATTGGCTGAATTATATTGTTATGTTTTGAGGGAGAATTTAATATTTCTTAAAATTTCTTGGAGCTACAATCAATTGCGGTATCTATAGCATATATTAGCATCTTTGGTTTTTCGAATTTTGAAAATCGACCCACAGTCCGGCCATCGATTCACAAATTGTTGTCGGAGGATCGTCTTTCGAATTATTTTCCTCTGAGTGTGAATTATTGGCTGATTTAGATTGTTATTTTTTGATGGAAAAATTAATATTTCCTAAAATTTCTTGGAGGTACAATCAATTACGGTATCTATAGCATATATTTGCATCTTTGGTTTTTCGAATTTTGAAAATCGACCTACAGTCCGGCCATCGATTCACAAATTGTTGTCGGAGGATCGTCTTTCGAATTATTTTCCTCTGAGGGTGAATTATTGGCTGATTTAGATTATTATGTTTTGATGGAAAAATGTATATTTCTTAAAATTTCTTGGAGGTACAATCAATTGCGGTATCTATAGCATATATTTGCATCTTTGGTTTTTCGAATTTTGAAAATCGACCTACAGTCCGGCCATCGATTCACAAATTGTTGTCGGAGGATCGTCTTTCGAATTATTTTCCTCTGAGGGTGAATTATTGGCTGATTTAGATTATTATGTTTTGATGGAAAAATGTATATTTCTTAAAATTTCTTGGAGGTTCAATCAATTGCGGTATCTATAGCATATATTTGCATCTTTGGTTTTTAGAATTTTGAAAATCGACCTACAGTCCGGCCATCGATTCACAAATTGTTGTCGGAGGATCGTCTTTCGAATTATTTTCCTCTGAGGGTGAATTATTGGCTGAATTATATTGTTATGTTTTGGTGGAGAATTAAATATTTCTTAAAATTTCTTGGAGGTACAATCAATTGCGGTATCTATAGCATATATTTGCATCTTTGGTTTTTCGAATTTTGAAAATCGACCTACAGTCCGGCCATCGATTCACAAATTGTTGTCGGAGGATCGTCTTTCGAATTATTTTCCTCTGAGTGTGAATTATTGGCTGATTTAGATTGTTATTTTTTGATGTAAAAATTATTATTTCCTAAAATTTCTTGGAGGTACAATCAATTGCGGTATCTATAGCATATATTTGCATCTTTGGTTTTTCGAATTTTGAAAATCGACCTACAGTCCGGCCATCGATTCACAAATTGTTGTCGGAGGATCGTCTTTCGAATTATTTTCCTCTGAGGGTGAATTATTGGCTGATTTAGATTATTATGTTTTGATGGAAAAATTAATATTTCTTAAAATTTCTTGGAGCTACAATCAATTGCGGTATCTATAGCATATATTTGCATCTTTGGTTTTTCGAATTTTGAAAATCGACCTATAGTCCGGCCATCGATTCACAAATTGTTGTCGGAGGATCGTCTTTCGAATTATTTTCCTCTGAGGGTGAATTATTGGCTGATTTAGATTATTATCTTTTGATGGAAAAATGTATATTTCTTAAAATTTCTTGGAGGTACAATCAATTGCGGTATCTATAGCATATATTTGCATCTTTGGTTTTTCGAATTTTGAAAATCGACCTACAGTCCGGCCATCGATTCACAAATTGTTGTCGGAGGATCGTCTTTCGAATTATTTTCCTCTGAGGGTGAATTATTGGCTGAATTATATTGTTATGTTTTGATGGAGAATTTAATATTTCTTAAAATTTCTTGGAGCTACAATCAATTGCGGTATCTATAGCATATATTTGCATCTTTGGTTTTTCGAATTTTGAAAATCGACCTACAGTCCGGCCATCGATTCACAAATTGTTGTCGGAGGATCGTCTTTCGAATTATTTTCCTCTGAGTGTGAATTATTGGCTGATTTAGATTGTTATTTTTTGATGTAAAAATTATTATTTCCTAAAATTTCTTGGAGGTACAATCAATTGCGGTATCTATAGCATATATTTGCATCTTTGGTATTTCGAATTTTAAAAATCAACCTACAGTCCGGCCATCGATTCACAAATTGTTGTCGGAGGATCGTCTTTCGAATTATTTTCCTCTGAGTGTGAATTATTGGCTGATTTAGATTGTTATTTTTTGATGGAAAAATTAATATTTCCTAAAATTTCTTGGAGGTACAATCAATTACGGTATCTATAGCATATATTTGCATCTTTGGTTTTTCGAATTTTGAAAATCGACCTATAGTGCGGCCATCGATTCACAAATTGTTGTCGGAGGACCGTCTTTCGAATTATTTTCCTCTGAGGGTGAATTATTGGCTGATTTAGATTATTATGTTTTGATGGAAAAATTAATATTTTTTAAAATTTCTTGGAGGTACAATCAATTGCGGTATCTATAGCATATATTTGCATCTTTGGTTTTTCGAATTTTGAAAATCGACCTACAGTCCGGCCATCGATTCACAAATTGTTGTCGGAGGATCGTCTTTCGAGTTATTTTCCTTTGAGGGTGAATTATTGGCTGAATTATATTGTTATGTTTTGATGGAGAATTTAATATATCTTAAAATTTCTTGGAGGTACAATCAATTGCGGTATCTTTAGCATATATTTGCATCTTTGGTTTTTCGAATTTTGAAAATCGACCTACAGTCCGGCCATCGATTCACAAATTGTTGTTGGAGGATCGTCTTTCGAATTATTTTCCTCTGAGTGTGAATTATTGGCTGATTTAGATTGTTATTTTTTGATGTAAAAATTATTATTTCCTAAAATTTCTTGGAGGTACAATCAATTGCGGTATCTATAGCATATATTTGCATCTTTGGTTTTTCGAATTTTGAAAATCGACCTACAGTCCGGCCATCGATTCACAAATTGTTGTCGGAGGATCGTCTTTCGAATTATTTTCCTCTGAGGGTGAATTATTGGCTGATTTAGATTATTATGTTTTGATGGAAAAATGTATATTTCTTAAAATTTCTTGGAGGTACAATCAATTGCGGTATCTATAGCATATATTTGCATCTTTGGTTTTTCGAATTTTGAAAATCGACCTACAGTCCGGCCATCGATTCACAAATTGTTGTCGGAGGATCGTCTTTCGAATTATTTTCCTCTGAGGGTGAATTATTGGCTGAATTATATTGTTATGTTTTGAGGGAGAATTTAATATTTCTTAAAATTTCTTGGAGCTACAATCAATTGCGGTATCTATAGCATATATTTGCATCTTTGGTTTTTCGAATTTTGAAAATCGACCCACAGTCCGGCCATCGATTCACAAATTGTTGTCGGAGGATCGTCTTTCGAATTATTTCCCTCTGAGTGTGAATTATTGGCTGATTTAGATTGTTATTTTTTGATGGAAAAATTAATATTTCCTAAAATTTCTTGGAGGTACAATCAATTACGGTATCTATAGCATATATTTGCATCTTTGGTTTTTCGAATTTTGAAAATCGACCTACAGTCCGGCCATCGATTCACAAATTTTTGTCGGAGGATCGTCTTTCGAATTATTTTCCTCTGAGGGTGAATTATTGGCTGATTTAGATTATTATGTTTTGATGGAAAAATGTATATTTCTTAAAATTTCTTGGAGGTACAATCAATTGCGGTATCTATAGCATATATTTGCATCTTTGGTTTTTCGAATTTTGAAAATCGACCTACAGTCCGGCCATCGATTCACAAATTGTTGTCGGAGGATCGTCTTTCGAATTATTTTCCTCTGAGGGTGAATTATTGGCTGATTTAGATTATTATGTTTTGATGGAAAAATGTATATTTCTTAAAATTTCTTGGAGGTTCAATCAATTGCGGTATCTATAGCATATATTTGCATCTTTGGTTTTTAGAATTTTGAAAATCGACCTACAGTCCGGCCATCGATTCACAAATTGTTGTCGGAGGATCGTCTTTCGAATTATTTTCCTCTGAGGGTGAATTATTGGCTGAATTATATTGTTATGTTTTGGTGGAGAATTAAATATTTCTTAAAATTTCTTGGAGGTACAATCAATTGCGGTATCTATAGCATATATTTGCATCTTTGGTATTTCGAATTTTAAAAATCAACCTACAGTCCGGCCATCGATTCACAAATTGTTGTCGGAGGATCGTCTTTCGAATTATTTTCCTCTGAGTGTGAATTATTGGCTGATTTAGATTGTTATTTTTTGATGGAAAAATTAATATTTCCTAAAATTTCTTGGAGGTACAATCAATTACGGTATCTATAGCATATATTTGCATCTTTGGTTTTTCGAATTTTGAAAATCGACCTATAGTGCGGCCATCGATTCACAAATTGTTGTCGGAGGACCGTCTTTCGAATTATTTTCCTCTGAGGGTGAATTATTGGCTGATTTAGATTATTATGTTTTGATGGAAAAATTAATATTTTTTAAAATTTCTTGGAGGTACAATCAATTGCGGTATCTATAGCATATATTTGCATCTTTGGTTTTTCGAATTTTGAAAATCGACCTACAGTCCGGCCATCGATTCACAAATTGTTGTCGGAGGATCGTCTTTCGAGTTATTTTCCTTTGAGGGTGAATTATTGGCTGAATTATATTGTTATGTTTTGATGGAGAATTTAATATACCTTAAAATTTCTTGGAGGTACAATCAATTGCGGTATCTTTAGCATGCATCTTTGGTTTTTCGAATTTTGAAAATCGACCTACAGTCCGGCCATCGATTCACAAATTGTTGTTGGAGGATCGTCTTTCGAATTATTTTCCTCTGAGTGTGAATTATTGGCTGATTTAGATTGTTATTTTTTGATGTAAAAATTATTATTTCCTAAAATTTCTTGGAGGTACAATCAATTGCGGTATCTATAGCATATATTTGCATCTTTGGTTTTTCGAATTTTGAAAATCGACCTACAGTCCGGCCATCGATTCACAAATTGTTGTCGGAGGATCGTCTTTCGAATTATTTTCCTCTGAGGGTGAATTATTGGCTGATTTAGATTATTATGTTTTGATGGAAAAATTAATATTTCTTAAAATTTCTTGGAGGTACAATCAATTGTGGTATCTATAGCATATATTTGCATCTTTGGTTTTTCGAATTTTGAAAATCGACCGATTCACAAATTGTTGTCGGAGGATCGTCTTTCGAATTATTTTCCTCTTAGGGTCAATTATTGGCTGATTTAGATTATTATGTTTTGATGGAAAAATTAATATTTCTTAAAATTTCTTGGAGGTACAATCAATTGCGGTATCTATAGCATATATTTGCATCTTTGGTTTTTCGAATTTTGAAAATCGACCTACAGTCCGGCCATCGATTCACAAATTGTTGTCGGCGGGTCGTCTTTCGAATTATTTTCCTCTGAGGGTGAATTATTGGCTGTTTTAGATTATTATGTTTTGATGGAAAAATGTATATTTCTTAAAATTTCTTGGAGGTACAATCAATTGCGGTATCTATAGCATATATTTGCATCTTTGGTTTTTCGAATTTTGAAAATCGACCTACAGTCCGGCCATCGATTCACAAATTGTTGTCGGAGGATCGTCTTTCGAATTATTGGCTGATTTAGATTGTTATTTTTTGATGGAAAAATTAATATTTCCTAAAATTTCTTGGAGGTACAATAATATACGGTATCTATAGCATATATTTGCATCTTTGGTTTTTCGAATTTTGAAAATCGACCTATAGTGCGGCCATCGATTCACAAATTGTTGTCGAAGGATCGTCTTTCGAATTATTTTCCTCTGAGGGTGAATTATTGGCTGATTTAGATTATTATGTTTTGATGGAAAAATTAATATTTCTTAAAATTTCTTGGAGGTACAATCAATTGTGGTATCTATAGCATATATTTGCATCTTTGGTTTTTCGAATTTTGAAAATCGACCGATTCACAAATTGTTGTCGGAGGATCGTCTTTCGAATTATTTTCCTCTTAGGGTGAATTATTGGCTGATTTAGATTATTATGTTTTGATGGAAAAATTAATATTTCTTAAAATTTCTTGGAGGTACAATCAATTGCGGTATCTATAGCATATATCTGCATCTTTGGTTTTTCGAATTTTGAAAATCGACCTACAGTCCGGCCATCGATTCACAAATTGTTGTCGGCGGGTCGTCTTTCGAATTATTTTCCTCTGAGGGTGAATTATTGGCTGTTTTAGATTATTATGTTTTGATGGAAAAATGTATATTTCTTAAAATTTCTTGGAGGTACAATCAATTGCGGTATCTATAGCATATATTTGCATCTTTGGTTTTTCGAATTTTGAAAATCGACCTACAGTCCGGCCATCGATTCACAAATTGTTGTCGGAGGATCGTCTTTCGAATTATTTTCCTCTGAGGGTGAATTATTGGCTGAATTATATTGTTATGTTTTGATGGAGAATTTAGTATTTCTTAAAATTTCTTGGAGGTACAATCAATTGCGGTATCTATAGCATATATTTGCATCTTTGGTTTTTCGAATTTTGAAAATCGACCTATAGTCCGGCCATCGATTCACAAATTGTTGTCGGAGGATCGTCTTTCGAATTATTTTCCTCTGAGGGTGAATTATTCGCTGATTTAGATTATTATGTTTTGATGGAAAAATTAATATTTCTTAAAATTTCTTGGAGGTACAATCAATTGCGGTATCTATAGCATATATTTGCATCTTTGGTTTTTCGAATTTGAAAGTGGCATGTACTCTGCTTATCGATTTATAATGTGTTGTCGAAGCCAATAATTAGCCGTCAGAGAAAAATCATTCATATTTGTATGAAATTTGAATCATATTTTATGCAAACGAAAAGTAAACCCCTATGCTTAAAGAGTTAGGCTGCGATTTCACTTCAGCCTAATTTCTTGCAAAATATCAAAATTTACTCTGCAACTTTTTGACCCCCAATAAAGCAAGTGTAGTCGGGACGAAATAACAAAAACGTATTCCATTCAGGTACCGTCTAAAATGTGGGCCCTTAAACTTTCTTGAAAGAGGTATATATTTTCTGCATAGGATTCGATTTTAAGATCCGACATTTCCATTCACAGAAACTTATATTTAAGAAATGAACAATACCTTGTTTAAAAAAGGGTCTAATTAAAATAAATAGGTAAAAAGGTGGAAAACCAAAAATTTTATGTTCCAATTTCGGATTATTATTCTGAAAATATTACCGTTTTTAAATAATGATATCCCTCATCGATTTATAATGTGTTGTCGAAGGATTGTCTTTCGAATTATTTTTCTCTGAGGGTGAATAATTGGATGATTTATATTGTTATGTTTCGACCGAAAAATTAATATTTCCTAAAATTTCTTGAAGGCACAATCAAATTTGGTTCCTATAGAATATGTTAGCATCTTTAGTTTTTCCAATTTTGAAATCGAGAATACTCCGCTTATCGATTTATAATGTGTTGTCGAAGGATAGGCTTTGGAATTATTTTCCTCTGAGTGTGAATTATTGGCTGATTTAGATTGTTATTTTTTGATGGAAAAATTCATACTTCCTAAAATTTCTTGGAGGTACAATCAATTACGGTATCTATAGAATATGTAAGCATCTTTAGTTTTTCCAATTTTGAAATCGAGAATACTCCGCTTATCGATTTATAATGTGTTGTCGCAGGATAGGCTTTCGAATTATTTTGCTCTGAGTGTGAATTATTGGCTGATTTAGATTGTTATTTTTTGATGGAAAAATAAATATTTCTTAAAATTTCTTGGAGGTACAAAAAATAACGGTTTCTATAGCATATGTTAGCATCTTTGGTTTTCCGAATTTTGAAAATTGATCATACTCCGGTCATCGATTTATAAAGTGTTGTCGTTTTAATTATTTTACTTTTTGTGTGAAGGATTGGTTGGGTTAGATAGCTAGTTTTTGATGTAAATTTTAAAGTATTTTAAAATCGATTGAAAATACAATCAAATAGAACCAATGTACAATAGTTTGCAGTACTTTTTTTTTTTTTTTTTGTAAAAAAAATTTTTTAATTATTTTTTTTTTTTGTATTGAAAAAAAAAAAAAAAAAAAAAATCATTTGCGGTACAATCATTTTCAGACGGGGTACTATCTGAATAAAAAATTTCAGTTAATTTGGTGCAAGTCGGGTGCTAAGTTCACACGGAGCATTTTTTTCTCCGTACCCTTGGAGGTACAAACGTAATTTTTTTCGGTACAATCAAGTACAAACAAAGCTCCACCCGAAAACAATTTTTTTATTCAATTTGGTTAAAGTGGGGTGCTAAGTTAACAGAGGTTACAATTCGAGCCGCTATTAAGGCATGGACTAACGCGCGCTACGCTCCTACAACCTTTCGTGCAGGTCTGCTAATCCAGTCAATGACGACATTGAACTTATCTATCTTCTTACCTCCGATCTTTTTGAATTTGTGGGAAATGATTCAGTTTATTGATAGTCATTATAAGTTTGCACTATGTCTGTGAACTTAGCATATCATGTCCCAGCATATCACAAAAAAAATGGAGTTCTCTTGGCATGCACAATAGTTCTATAGTTCCTGACACTTTTTAGCAATAGTTCTGGCGTTTAAACCCGAAAAAAAGGCTATTCAAAAAATGATATGCTAACTTCCCGTAGCACATAATTTTCCGTCAATTCAAAAATCAAAGACAGATTACAACAAAGGAACATTAGTTACTGAGTTCCTGATACTTTTTAGCAATAGTTCTGTTCATTTAAGCCCAAAAAAGGACATTCGAAAAAATGATATGCCAACTTTTCTAAGACTTGGAAAATTTTTCCCTAGCCAGCATATCAAGAAAAAAGACCAGTTCTGAGTAGGTGGAGAATAGTTCTAGCGATCCTGGTACTTTTCGAAAATAGTTCTGTCCTTTTTAGCCCGAAAAAGGACAATTGAAAGAAACACACTACCATGATATGCTAAGTTCACAATAAACTTTTTTCCCTAAGCTTACAGCCAACTTTTTTGCCCAGCATATCAAGAAAAAAGGCCAGTTCTGAGCAGGTGATGAATAGTTCTAGCGATCCTGGTACTTTTTTTAATTGGTTCTATCGTTTTTATTCCGAAAAATGACAATTGATAAAAAAACACACCACGATGATATGGTGACAGCCAAAATAATTTTTTTCCCTGACTGTACTTGAAAGTTTGGTCAGTAATGCGTGTAGAAAGTTTTTTTAAGCTTTAGAGCTTTGGATTTTGATCTTCTATGCAGCGATGTTCCCTTACTACGATTGTAGTAGATCTACTACTTTTTTCAAGGTAAAAATTTTTGCTACGAAAAGGTTCAAGGTCAATTCAACTACCTTTTCTTGCTCTGTACCGACTCGCAAAATAATAATATTAAACATATTCATCCTTTTGTAATACCTTTGCAAATAAACAATTATCACCATCGCCACAGCCACTCTTACCTTACAGTTGTTTAGAAATAAGGAGATTTTTAAGGTGGCGAATACATAAAAAAACCCCTAGAAATAAAAACCAATTTGCTGACAAGACCATAGAAATATCGCAGAATATGTGAAAACCTTCAAATCACCTCAGTGGTTAAATTTTAAGAAGTCTTGAAATCAGATCTTTGGCGAATACATAAAAACCAATTTTACATTTCATCAGACCAAAAGATACCGAAAGTTGTTAAATCGTATTTACTTGGCATCAATATCCAAAAATCTTGAAATTAATTTTTAGGCTATAGCTCGTAATTTGACACATTGCATACGAACGAACGAATTTTCCAATACGGTTTTTCGTCTTTCCACCTATTGTGGAATCTTTAGTTATTAAAAAATTGGTTATGATCGTAAATAAAAACATTTTCAAGAATGTAATGAAAGAAAATATCCAGGACTTTGTACTTTTAATTGATAATAAAAGGAAAAATGAATCCGTCGAACGACTAAAAATATTCGTACTACTTTTTAGTATTATCAATGAAAATCCAAGTCCCTAAAAATTTTATCTTATGATATTCTTAAAAATGTTATGATTAACGATTTCAACTAGTTTTCTAATAACTGAAGATTTGACAATAAGCGCAGAAAAACGAAAATTCGTTTGGTCGTGTGCAATCTGTACAGCACCTTAGTTCGTAGAAGAAAATCTAATTTAATATCTGACCTAACAGATATGTCTCTGAGTGGCTTAGTTTCTAGAGCCCTTGCCTTCGGTGCACCTGTTCCAGGTTTGAATCTGCTTGGCGACAAGTAATTTTTGAAAATGGGATTGGGTGCCGGACTACCAGTTCACTCAACTGTAAATGAGAACCTGAGTTAAAATCGGGGTAATAATCACGGACGAGCGTGTAGCTGATCACTTCACCTCCTAGTGTTCCGTTGGTCACGCAATGAAGTAACTCTAGCATTACTTCAAGGTCTAGGCCCGATTTGGGTTGTTGCGCCATTGATTATTATTATTAACATATATGTCTGGTATAACGAAATTCGAGAGAGGACCTTCTCAGGATTTTAAAAGCAAAAAAATAACACACGTTTCCTTGGCTCTTCAATAAAAATTTCGTTGAAACTAAATCGTTATATAATATCTAGTTAAACTTTGGGGATAAAGCGGAATTCACAACAATGTTTACAGCTGATTTACATCCCATTAGTCATTTGTTAGAGAGCCACAACAAATAGATTTAATTAATGAGTTTTTTCCTTATTATGACTACCGTTTTATAGTTTGTAATGTAGACAACAGATAACTTAATGTCTTAAAAACTGTATTCTGTTAGCATAGCAAAAGGATGAGTAAATTAGCGAAATAAATTCAAAGAAAACGTAATTCATTTAATATTTTAAAAAACCTAGAGATATGATGAAATTCATAAAAATATGTGCACCCCATTTTCACAGACACATTTTCTCCCCACTTCCATATGTCAATAAAAATGTGAATTTTAAGTATAGAATGGGAGGACGGATTGAGAAGAGCTTAAAACGAAAATATTAGACATATTTGAAAATAAAAATTAGTTTAAAATTTGATATTTTTTTTTTTTTTTTATTTTTCTAAACGCACCCATCTAATAGCTCTTAGTTATTCCAAGTTTGAGCTATTCACTATTCTCAAGATAAAAAGATATTATTTTATTTTATTTTCTTTGAAAAAAATACAAAATAAATTTTTTGGGAAAAAAATTCAAAATATCAAAAAATTTCTTTTCTTTAAATGACAACAAAAATATTTTTTTTTATTGATAATACATAAATAACATAATAAAATAAAATGGTACACATGCAAAAGGCCAATGACCATCTACCAAGTATATGTATGTAAGTATCCACATTTTATGACCATACAATAACAGCATTGTATTTAAATCTACGAGATCAATTAAACAACTCTCTCGTTTACAATTCTCCTCAATTAAACAACTCTTTCGTCTACAACCCTTAAGATAAGCATTAAATTATTATAAAATAAGGTTGTAAAGAAAATCGATTCGTTTGTTTGCTTGTAATTGTAAATATATAAAAAAACATTTTAAAAAATGTAAAAAAAAGGTGTCGGGCTTAACAAAAAGGTATGATATTCACAGAGTCGGCTTTCTTTCGATTGAATATTTCCACTTGCGCTATACAAATTTGTGATATTTTCATTTTTCAAAGAAACTCGACAATAGCTCGGAGAAATATAAACCCCCCCCCCCCCAAAAAAAAATTTCCACATTAAAAGCAACCAAAAAGTAAACTTTGCAAATCATCTTTTTCGCCACGACGGGATCGGATCATTTCGTCCTAAGTAGCAGGAAGAATCTGTCGAAGACCGATTTTTTTTTTTTAAATCTCAGAAATGTAGTTTATTAAAATTAATGCAAACCTCGTTCATAGCCATAGCCGCAACTACTTCATCTCCTTTTTTCTTCAATCCATCAACACCCAGGCTGTTTCTTTGCTTCTCAATTCGTTCCAACTCGTCCTTCGACATTCTTGCCTGTTCCTCAATACTAGGATATGCTCGGACGCATATTTCATTAACCTTAAAGAATTTCATTAAAAACAACACTTCTCCAAAAACTGTGACTTTATGACTTACATCGATAAAGTAGGTTTTCAATAAATCAATCCAATAAGTTTCGTCCTTCGTGAGGAACATTTCCAGGAATTTTTTCGTATTCAAACGGGCTACAAACTGAAGAAACTTAATAGAACCGCGTTTCTTGATTCGTAAAATTAATCAACTCACATCTTCCTGATTTCGTCCATAGAGAACATCGCCAATTATTAAAAATGCAACAGTATCATGAGGACTGCTTTCCAAACTGCTCAACGATTCTAAAATCTCCTTCTCTATGATGTAATGCATGCTGTACATATCTAATTTTTCTTCCTCTGTAAAAAAAAACACGGTGAAATTTAATGAAAATCCGGACGCAATTAAATCGTGAACCAACTTTTCGCAAACTTTGCAAGAATTGCCTTCAATTTAGCTAGGACCCCAGCGAGTTTATTTAGTGGAACATTTTTGAACATCAAGCACAGCAACGAACTTAAATTTTCAATTATTCTGTGTGATACCTGAATAAAATCCGATAAACAATTCAATTAAGATCATCTCGAAAACAACAGAAAGTTTATTGTTAGTTTTACCTTCAAAAAATTCAAAATATCAAAAAATTTCTTTTCTTTAAATGACAACAAAAATATTTTTTTTATTGATTATACATAAATCACATAATAAAATAAAATGGTACACATGCAAAAGGCCAATGACCATCTACCAAGTATATGTATGTAAGTATCCACATTTTATGACCATACAATAACAGCATTGTATTTAAATCTACGAGATCAATATAACAACTCTCTCGTTTACAATTCTCCTCAATTAAACAACTCTTTCGTCTACAACCCTTAAGATAAGCATTAAATTATTATAAAATAAGGTTGTAAAGAAAATCGATTCGTTTGTTTGCTTGTAATTGTAAATATATAAAAAAACATTTTAAAAAATGTAAAAAAAAGGTGTCGGGCTTAACAAAAAGGTATGATATTCACAGAGTCGGCTTTCTTTCGATTGAATATTTCCACTTGCGCTATACAAATTTGTGATATTTTCATTTTTCAAAGAAACTCGACAATAGCTCGGAGAAATATAAACCCACCCCCCCCCCAAAAAAAAAATTTCCACATTAAAAGCAACCAAAAAGTAAACTTTGCAAATCATCTTTTTCGCCACGACGGGATCGGATCATTTCGTCCTAAGTAGCAGGAAGAATCTGTCGATCTCAACCGACTATACAAGATAACCGACGTCTAAGGTTACCACTCAGTTTCCGATGCTTAGTGTTTCTCTCTAATACTTCAATCATCAGTTAAAGTGTGTGCTGCAAAGACTCACCAGGATGACCTTAAACGAGAAGAACGCTGTGATTACAGGCGGTGCTAGTGGCATTGGCCACGAAGTTTGTAAGCGTTTGCTGGAAAACGATATTAAAGTACAGTGATCGGTGATCCTATCAAAAGTCTTAAATTTTCCTGTGTCTATCTCCACCAATGTTTAGAATCTTGCTATTATTGATATTCAAGAAAATGTCGATTCTCTTGCGACATTGAGAGCTGATCATCTGATCATCCCGGGATCGGATAAATATCACCTACCCCCCCCCCCCCCCCAAATTTTCCACATTAAAAGCTACCAAAAAGTAAACTTTGCATATCATCTTTTTGCCACGACGAGCGATTGTCGAGTTTCTTTGAAAAATGAAAATATCACAAATTTGTATAGCGTAAGTGGAAATATTCAATCGAAAGAAAACCGACTCTGTGAATATCATACCTTTTTGTTGAACCCGACACCTTTTTTTTACATTTTTTTAAATGTTTTTTTATACATATAGCGTAAGCAGTACAATTATTGGCCTCCACAAGGAAATTTATATTTTGAATGCTCATTAAGCTTGCATGATAAGGTATACTTTAAGCATTTAAATTTTAAAACAATCTTCAAATATTTAATTATGTATTATTAAACACATATTACAAAAAATATTAATTTAAATATCTTATAAATTTGAAATCTCTGAAGCATGCCGTTGGGTACAATTATTGGCACCCCGATATAGTCATTGGCATGTTTAAAAGTACAGTTATTGGCACCCCGATATAGTCATTGGCATGTTTAAAAGTACAGTTATTGGCACCCTATAGCAAAGGATTATACATTCATAAAAATACAGGTGCTAGATAGAAAATAAGAGTAAGAATAAAAAACTGTAATTCAAATCAGGAAATTTGTATTTATTATTATTAGGTAGCTACAAAAAATTATGTATAAAATAATTTCGTTCATTGTATTTAAATAAAGTTGTTATGCTCCACTGTGATGTCTACCCTTCGACGAGTAATTTGGTATTTGGTGAGCTACTAGGTATCCAAGTTTGGATCTATATTAATTGCAGTACTACTACTGCTGTTTGAAACAACTGTGGATGTAATTTCATTTTTCTTTGATGTTCTAGGCATAAGAAAAATTTTTGCATTTGCATTTTTTTTTAATTGCTTTTTAACAACCTTTCCAGCATTTGTTTTATTGAGTTTTTGATTATGAGTTTTTTCCCTTTTTTCTAGGCGTTGCAGTTTTCGATTTTCTTTCTCAAGTTCAACTTTTTTTTTTTCCTCTTTCTTCAAAATCTCTGATTGTAACCACAATGGAGATGTAATCACGAATGGTTTTTTTGGTTTCAGAGGCTTGTTACCTTTTCTTACTGGAGTCGTAGGCCATTCTAAATAATTATCTATGTTCACTATGTCGCAATTCTCTATTGGCACAGGTTCATTTACGTGTTCTGCGATCGTGGAACTCTTACAGTTTTCCAAAGATATTAAGCTATTTTCTATATCTGCTTCTTCATAAATAAAATCTTCTATCGCATTTATATCTGGAAGTGTGACATTATCACGTTCAATAATTGTATCCCCTGAAATTTTTTTCAGTCGCAAGAAAATTTCATAGAGATGTAAATAGTCTTCCGAAAAATTATTTACATCTCGGTTTTCATCTGATATGGTTTCGAATTGAAAAATTTTCTCTTCACCAACAATTTCTGAAAAATCGGTCATATTGAACTGAGTTAAATATTTTGAATTATTATTCGGTACATTTAAATTATGAACAGAGGACTTTCCAAGACATTTTTCATATTTAATAGAATTTTTGTTCCAAGGAAAAATGCCACAAGCTTTAAACCCGTTTTGAACACTCTCACGTGAAATGGTTGAATCAACCATAACTTTGAGAAGAGGGGCAAAAACATCCTTAGTTAATGCCACGCCGGGATTATTTCGTCTCCACTCTAGTACAGTCTTCTTCCAACCAGTTTTCATTGGTTTAAATGCAGCCACGTCAGCTGGCTGTAAAATTCTGGTTGCATTCGGATACAATGCTACTAAAATTATACCTAGTTGAACGCACAGTTTGCTTAAAGGCAGAGTAAGATGTGTACTGTGACCATCTACAAAATATATGATCGGAAATTTCGTTTTGTTACTTACTAAAAATGGATGGAGAACTTTAGAAACATATTCATAAAAAACTTCTTTTGTCATCCATCCATTGTCACTACATCCAAGTCCCCAGCCTTTCGGCAAAGATTTCCGAATATTTTCTGGCACTCTCTTGTAAGGGTAAATGACCATGGGAGGTGTTAATGTACCAGAAGCTGAGAATGTGAACATAACTGTTAAATTTTCCTTCACTGCTCCTCTATCCACTTCATAGATGTTCTTGGCCCCTTTAGCAGCAAGAACAGTTTTTGTTTTTGGGCACATCAGGAAGTTGGTTTCATCTCCGTTAAAAACGCGATCCGGATCGTCGAGTATATCGAAACTGTTGGTTTCCTTCAAAAAGGACTCTATCTCATCAAACCAACCTTTGATGTTCGACTCACCTACCACTGCACTAGCTGGTGTTACAGGATCTGGTGTTCTGAAAACTATGGTGGGATGCCGTCTCAAGAATGCCTTAAACCATCCATCTCCAGGGGTGTTCTTAGCTCCAAACGGATGGTCTCGGTTGTCGAGCTCCAAAAACTCCTTAACCGCATACAGCACATCCTCCTTTCGCTTTGGAAATCCTTTTCTTTGAGAAACCATAATCCATTCAACTATAGTTTCCTCTTCGATTTTCGAAAGAATTGTGTTCGGACCGGGTCGTATTTTAACGAACTTTGGTCCTAATCGGAACTGTAAAGTAGAACGTGGGACACCATACTGTTTTGCCGCTTGTCTTTTTGATATTTTATTTTGAGAAATATCGTGCAGAGCCTGCTGCAACTGATCTTCACTATAATTATTACTAGTTTTCGGCATATTTAACTAGTTTCTACTTATAGTTCTGTTAGATATTCGCTGAAACAAACGAAAAATTTATTTCGAAAAAAATCAGAAACTCATAACTGAAAAAAGTTTGGCACCCCATTTTAGTACAACTATTGGCACTCTGCCAATAATTGTACCATCATATCAGACAATTATTGGCATAGGATGCCAATTATTGCATGCGTACGTTTTCTCATGACAATAGTTGGCACTACACTTTACACTATATTTGTAAATTATTTAATAAATATTTAACAAAAAAATTAAAGCCAGGCCTATTTACTATTGAAATAAAACTACTTCGTTTAGAAAGTCGTGTTATTAACCAAAAAAAATACTATGTACCTGATGTGGTTTCTTATTGAAATCAAGACTTTTCTAACGATATGAATAAGTGCCACTGCGCAATCTTTCAGTCTAAGATATTTTGTAAAACTGATAAAAGTTCTTCAAAAAAATTAACCACGAAAATTGCAAACAAAAGAACGTTCTACACAGATACAATTTCTAACATGTGCATGTAATGTGCAATCCATAAAAGCTTATGGATGTGAGGGAGGCCAATAACTACTGAATTTGGTGGGTGCCAATAATTGTACCGCTTACGCTATCACTTCTTTTTGTCAACGATTTTACTACAATAACAATGAACAGTTAGTTCAAAGACTTTATGGTAACAATCAACTGGAAAAAATGTAAAATAAGAATGGGAAACAAATGATCAAAATTTCCCATCCACTTACATATACGAAATTTGTATGAATATCATAGATTTCAGCGTAAACTGGAAATTCGGCAAAATTAACACACGGTATAATTTGAACACCATCAGTCGGTACAATGACAATGAACAGTTAGTTCAAAGACTTTATGGTAACAATCAACTGGAAAAATGTAAAATAAGAATGGGAAACAAATGATCAAAATTTCCCATCCACTTACATATACGAAATTTGTATGAATATCATAGATTTCAGCGTAAACTGGAAATTCGGCAAAATTAACACACGGTATAATTTGAACACCATCAGTTGCTTTGTAAGTTTTCAAAAAATGATAGTAAATTCCTTCAGTGCTTGGTACTGGGACTTGTGTGAGCATTAGCTCCGGTGGTTGTTCCTTAAAGAAAGACCGATTTTTTTTTTTTTTAAATCTCAGAAATGTAGTTTATTAAAATTAATGCAAACCTCGTTCATAGCCATAGCCGCAACTACTTCATATCCTTTTTTCTTCAATCCATCAACACCCAGGCTGTTTCTTTGCTTCTCAATTCGTTCCAACTCGTCCTTCGACATTCTTGCCTGTTCCTCAATACTAGGATATGCTCGGACGCATATTTCATTAACCTTAAAGAATTTCATTAAAAACAACACTTCTCCAAAAACTGTGACTTTATGACTTACATCGATAAAGTAGGTTTTCAATAAATCAATCCAATAAGTTTCGTCCTTCGTGAGGAACATTTCCAGGAATTTTTTCGTATTCAAACGGGCTACAAACTGAAGAAACTTAATAGAACCGCGTTTCTTGATTCGTAAAATTAATCAACTCACATCTTCCTGATTTCGTCCATAGAGAACATCGCCAATTATTAAAAATGCAACAGTATCATGAGGACTGCTTTCCAAACTGCTCAACGATTCTAAAATCTCCTTCTCTATGATGTAATGCATGCTGTGCATATCTAATTTTTCTTCCTCTGTAAAAAAAACACGGTGAAATTTAATGAAAATCCGGACGCAATTAAATCGTGAACCAACTTTTCGCAAACTTTGCAAGAATTGCCTTCAATTTAGCTAGGACCCCAGCGAGTTTATTTAGTGGAACATTTTTGAACATCAAGCACAGCAACGAACTTAAATTTTCAATTATTCTGTGTGATACCTGAATAAAATCCGATAAACAATTCAATTAAGATCATCTCGAAAACAACAGAAAGTTTATTGGTAGTTTTACCTTACTAGCAAGAGTATCTTCAATTTCCACAAATTCTCTTTCAAGCGGACTGACGAATGTATCCGTTAGGTACCTCAATAGAAGGTTGCATACAATCAATTTTGAATGATCTTCCGCACATTCTGGTCCTCGATAGCCGACATAAACAAGCCCGCAATCTTCTTCGTCCGACGGATACACAATCTACTCGGATCGATATGTTGATCACATCATTAGATTAATGTGCAAATGCATACAAACCTTTAAATCCTGCGACTTTTCGATTGGATCAACTGGTGTTTGCCACGGTTTCGTAAACGAGCTCAATTTAGGCTGGAGAAAAGAAATATTTTTGAAAAATCACATAGACATTTTTTGACAGTCGTTTACCTTTGATAAGATTTTATCTTCTCTAGGTTTCAAGGCCGCGAATACATTCTACATGGCCTGTTATTATAATAGTGAGATTTTCTGGTCTATAGAATGCTGCGTGATAATTTCGAACCTAAATATGTGTTTGCTTTAGCTTAACTTTTTATCAGTTGTAAAATGTTCACCTTCTGATTGCTTGTACTTGTTCGCAAATAATGCATAATACCACCAGTTTCCGCACTATATCCAGAATTACTTGTAGGTTTGGTATTGAATGTGTTCGTAGTCCGTAGACTGAGAGTATCTACTCGAAGCCGTCGTCCCATAGCCGGTCTGGCACTGTGTGTTGGTGGCGAACGTGTCAGCCCCTAAGAATATCCGCGGTGACCTTTTATGGGGATCGTGACCGGGTCCGCTGCCATTTGTGTTCGGGATGTAGGAGCCACGTCCGCGGGATGGAGGTCCACCATGCCCGCGTGATAGTCCTCGAACCGGTGGCGGTGTCGATTGTGTTGATGTTGTCGTTGTTGCTGTCGACGGTTCCGTACTCGTGGTGGCCAGCGCCGAAGACTCAGCGGGCGGTGGATGTTGTGATCAAAGACTATCCATAAGAAGACTGGACACTACGCAGTATCTTTCTTATAAAAATTTGGCCTTGGTTTCTTTATTTAATTAGGTGAGGGAAGTAGATAGAAATAGCATGATGCATGATTAAAAAAGAGACAAAAAGTGATAACGAAACGCATTCACCAACTCATTGACATCCTAACAGAACGCCTATAAAAAACTCCATCGAATCATGTGCAGACACAGCTCAGCTGTGCTTGTATGATTTCATTTCTCATATTGTTCCTATAGATTCCTATGCTGGAACACATGAGACTAGCACAGCGTTCTGTTACGTGCATTTTGCAAGACTACGCACACAGATGCAAATGTGTACTTATTCGTTTTGCATCTTTGCGTACTTTTTCGTTCGCACGGGAATTTGAATAGGAATATGGAATTGGAACTGTTCAATCGGATTTCTTTTTTCCGCTTATGAAATGATTTTTTGTTTTTTCTTACACAAAAAATGAATGTGTAGTAAGTGTCCAGTCTTGTTATGGATAGTCTTTGGTTGTGATGGAGCTGAAACAAATCCACCGTACGCTTTATTTTGGGAAGGGAAGAAAGTGAATTAGTATTAAAATAATTTAAGCGAACCCTTTAAACTTACGTTGTGAATGAACGGCAGGTCAGCAAAACTCGCATTGGCGGTCCACCACCACGTGGAGGTCCAAAAGTGGCGACGGGCCCTGATGTGATGGTAGCGGAGCGCCTTCCATATCAACCTCTACGCTTTCGGTCAAACCTTAAACACACAAAAACGAGCGGAAAACTTTGAATTTCAATTCGGACGCGTTCGTTTGACAGAAGCCGGCCGCGGTACTTTTCTTCGCTCTCGCTATTACTCGTTTTTTTTTCCTTCTTCACGGGAGACTTTCGTGGCCGCCAATCAACGATAAAACACACACAAAACAGAAACAATTCACTAAGAAACGATCACGGTTCGAGTTAACTTTTGCGGCCTAATCACATACTGCCATGTCGAGTCAGCTGGTTCCAGCTGTGTCTGACTAAGTACCGCAATGCCTCTGGCGGGAATATTTGGAAAGTGGCACTTTTTCAATTCATTCAAATTCATTGAAATTCTTTCAATGATTCATTCAACTGAAAAACTCATCCGAGCTTTTCACGCATACACATCTGAAATCGTATGAGAAACTCTCATGTACACACGCAGACAGATAAAGACGCCGTGTCCATGTGAGTTGTGCCCAGTAAAAGAACATAGCAAGTGCTTGGGGGTGAACCTGACAATCACTTTCTATTGAAAGTTCTGATGAAATACAGGGTATGCAGTGCAATTAGGATTAGGACGACGCAAAAAAAAAGGAAAAAAGAAAATTGATAAATTGTAAAACGAACAATTCACGTATAAGATTCGTGAGACAAATAGACTGGCTGTCGTCACAACATCCATATAGCAATTAAAAAATAACAAATAAAAATTAAACTTTTTTTTTTTTAAATCTATAGGTAATAACCAGAAATAATATATAATTCATAACCTTTTTATTCGTTGTGCGTTTTTTTTTACCATGAGTGTCCGAATATCTAGATGACTTTCTATGGGTACTGTTCCTACCGGAATCCTTACCATACATGCAATTCCTCTTTCTCATCTGTCCACCGAAGAACTCGGATAACTTTAAATAAAGATATTCATATTAAAAAGTACCTCCATTTTTACTCAAACTTACCTTCTCACAGTAAGTTCTGAGAAGGAAGTTCGGTAACGTATCACCAATTTTAATTTGACGATAGGTTACGACAGGTACATTCGATCCTTTAAGGGTGAACTTGTTTTACAGAAATTGGTAAAGACTTTTTGTCCCGTATGTGTATTTGAGGTGTGCCACTCTGCCACTACCACTGCGAATCATTAATATGAATATGTTTTTTATATAGAGAAAACCTTCAGTGATATGATTAAAGCATATTAAAACAGAAGATCATGTAACTTTTCAAATAGGGACAAAGTTAAGATTTCACTAGATTCTCTAAAACCAAATACATGTGATTAAATTAGTCTTGATAATCACTTGCACTCCAAATTAAGATTCTCCCTTAACAATAATAAGTTCCGATTAGAGGGTACTTTCGCCTTTCATTTAAAATTAAAAAATTTCTTGAGCTGAATGGGAAGTACAAGCTAATTTTCTAAGAAATAAAATAGGTAGGTATATTGACATAAAATTGATTCTTAATTAAGATAGTAGAAAAATTCAATTTTATTAAATTTGAGATGGTCCAAGGCCCGATTCAGAATAATTATGATGATAAAATAAGCTTAACACAGTTAATTAAGTCTTATATGGATCACTCTGCGTTACTGCATATCGCGTATACAATTAAATGTGGATATATAATCGTCCTTGGATTAGCTGAATAACGTTATTTGACCAGACCATCATACTTGAACCAAAACTCACCTGCTATTGCATACGCGACATAGTGTTTCTGCTTTAAACTATAATCAACGACACCGATTAGCTGGTAATTTTTTCCACCAACCTTTACGATTTTCTTTATTAAACCCAATCTATAAGCAATGATACTCTCTCTTTTTGAATAACTGGGATCAGTCACAACCGCTGTATCAATTAAAAGATGCGGCCCGCCCATATTCTGAAAAAGCCATGGTTTTGTTTTTGCACTTAAAGCATGTCCTTTCTAGCACTATACAATCATCGATTGCTTCTTGCATTAAATGTAGACCACCGCAAAGTATTGTGTCAATGTTCACATTTAGCAATTAATAGTTTTTAGTGTTAGAGTATCCGCAAGCACAGTCCACCCTTTGACATTGACTGGGTTGTTTTTCAAAAAGAAACTGAGCCAAGTGAGCTGCATTGCATTCAGCAACTAGGCCTTTTATATTTTGCTGATAGATAGTGATAATATCTCGAAACATTGAAGTGTTTAATAAAATGTTGGCCCTTTGAGCATAATTGCCTTGAGTAACTTTTTTGTTAACACTAACATTTTGTGCCAGATTAATAAGTGGACAATGGGATGAAAATACGTTTTCGCGATATGTCCTGTTCGCTGAAATTCCGCTGACAACAACTTGGAAAATAGAATCAAATGCACAGGTTTGGGTTATATTCAATTTGCCATCGGTTGTAAGCACGGGTCCCGATATACTCGTTTCAAAGAGCTGGTATGAGACCAACCTTTGCATCTTTGATATAATCCCACTCAGGGCAATCATCTAAACATGTTGGATTGGTTCGCTTTCGTTTTGGTTGACTATCGCTACCGTTTCCATCTTTCATGTTTTTATGTAAGCCTCTCCATTCTTCTTGAACTATCTATTCGTTGTCAGCTGGAATATTTTCGTCCATTCTAAATTGATCACCTTCATAATCACTGCAACCAGAGCTATTTATCGGATCCCGCATAAGTCCGGAACTGTTGTTTGGGGTGGTACATGCCTTTTCCGGGGATACATGCGACTTGCTCGAATTCTCGTCTTCAACATTGGGAAGAACGTCCGATTCCTTGCTGCGCTCCTTTATTTTATCATTGATTCGATCAAGATGTTGGAACACGAACCTGTCTATCCTCATCGGAATTTCGCCTCTAAATTCGCGCTTCTTCAAATCGGCAAATTCCGATTCGACAGCAGCGGAGCTGGCGGTAACCGAGCCTTTTTTGAAAATTGGTACCATAATGGCTGTCCATAGTGGCACGTATGAGAGTAAATATCTTTTGAGTCTTTTCGCAAAGTCTACATTGAACAACGCGTTGATTATATCTCCGTCAGATGACTGATCAGCAATAGTCAGTGCTGCGTTGTACAAACGGTCACTCCATAATTTCCAGCCTCCTTTGTCGACTTCATTTTCTGTATGGCATTCTTCAGTATTGAATTTGCATTCTCCGTCGATTTCTTTATCAGTCTCAATCTCATCATCATCGCTGCTTTCGGATTGTATTCCTCTTACAGTGCGTGTGTTAAAAAAAAGCATTAAATACTACGAAATTCAATAAAATAATTTTTATTTCTTAAGCTATACTTAAATGTGAATTTCGAGAATAAGTTAATATGACGTCCAGTCACCGTTGTTATTTATAATCGCCTGGCATCTTCTTTGACAACTTTGGCTCAATTTTTTAGAGTAATCCACACTTAAACCTCTCCAAATTTGTCTTAAACGTCGAATAAGTTGTCGCGTGGTGGATATTTTTTTCCCTTTAAGCTTGTTCTTTATGAACGACCACACATTTTCAATGGGATTCGCATCAGGACTCTGCGATGGCCAGTCCAATGTTGTTATCGCATTTTCTTCTTTCCAAGATGTGCAGAGGCGACTTCGATGTTTCGGATCGTTGTCTTCTTGGAGAATCCAGTCATCGTTTTGGGGTCCATAAAGCAACTCAGCAGACTTCAACAATCCCTTGTATAAATTCAGCATGAATTCAGCATTCAGATTCCTGGTGAAAGCAATCAACTTCCCGAATCCCTTTTCAGAGAAGCACCCGTAAACATGCACCTTTGCTGGATGTTTGACGGTACGTTGCAACATTCTTTCACCGCTTTTTGTCCAAGCCCTCTTCCAGTAATTGTAGATAACAAAAGATGACTCATCGGTAAATATTACGTTGCTCCAATCGCGGTCCAAATTCTCCCGTGCCCAACTCAGTCTTTTTTTCATGTGTTTTTCTGTTAGTAGTGGTTTGGGGTTTGTGCTCCTGTTGCTGATGCCACATTCTTCTAGTCTGCGTCTAATTGTATTTATGGACACCCGAACTCCTTTTCTAACTAGTTTTTTCTTGGCCTGGCCAGACTTAACGTCGGCTGAGCGATCACTTTATCGTCCCGTTTTGATGTACTCCTTGTACGGCCTCTACCTGGCGCATAATCGACATTGCCATGCTCTTTATACCTCTTTATCCACTTTCTTACATATGAAGCACTGCTTTTGGTATATTTTGCTACCTGTCTCACACTCATTTTGGGTCCTAGAGGATGGGTAAGAAGAAAAACAATTTCAAAACGTTTCTTATAGAGAGCACTCATTTTTTAAACTGTTGTTTTAACGGAAGATGAAACAATACTGACCAAATTATTTAAACTCGAAATCGGCAGTGCTATGTTATTCGTAATTTTATATAAAACATAACTGTTCGAGCAGGTAGGAAGAAATTATTTGACACACGTTCTTGTGGAAAGCACTGTATCTTTTCGTTCAAAAATCGCAGTCGTTCCACAGATGGTAGGGTCTCTTCCTTTGTATTTGATCCTATACACTTGCTAAGGGATACTACGAAAACTGATTCGATGAAGTGTGACAAGTCATCTAGGTTGAAAATTTGATTGGCTTTTCCGATACATCTTTTATAAAATCGTCTTACTAAGTACTTATCTTTTCCTTTCAGACTTGGCCAACGCGTGACCATATTCAATAGATGGCATATGTCCAATCTCATGAAAGTAGATGGAAGGAAATTTGATTTACTGACAACAGCATTGAAACACTTTTGCAAGTAGTCATTAAAACTGGTGCATTGGCCAAATATAACGGAAACTGCAATCAGCAATGACCAACCAAAATCTGTAACCGCGATTGGTGGAATAGGAGCATTCGCAGCGAGTATTAGGCGGAAAAAATGAGCGACAATAAGAGATCTCTGATCGGCTGAAACCATTTGAAATGTGGGAATACTACCTTCCTTTGTTACAAGTACGCACTGGTAAAGAAAAATGTGCGGCTCATGAGATTTACCACGTTTCGCAATACCACCCGTAGCATCAATGGCAAATATTGCATTGGGATCTTTACGGCAGCGCGATACGTAAATCTGCATTTGTTCGGGACGCCAATAAATACAATTGAATTTAAGCAATGCCACGTGGTGTATGCACCCAACGAACTTGCCGTGCTCAGCGCTTTTAGCTAAATTGAAGGCAGGATTTGAAAATTTTAAGCCATATATTTCCAAAAGCCGCTGTTCTTTTGCCTTTCTAATTACTTCGTTGCTAGGTAAGGTTGGGGGATTTTGGCCTCCAAATGTCTTTGTACGACCTGCTTCGTTTCGTCGCCAAGTCACTGCATCTTTACCTCCAGTAATTAAATAATCAGCGACTTGGACACGACGTGAACCTCTTAATTGCCGTCGTTTTCTCCCAGAATGTGCTTCGGGTTTAATGCCATCGATATGACATATAATCACAACATCAACGTCTTTCGGTGGTTCCTTTAATAAGGTGCCACAGATAGCCGCGCCACATTCTTGGCAAACTCCAACGAATTTCAAAAAATATTTTCCGACCGCACTTCTGGAAACAGTATTATTTTTGGAGACGAATACACAATCTATCTAGTGCTGCACCCACATTGCTTCAGCAAACAGCTCTGCCCATCCCTCTCGCAATTTGTGATAAATGCGATTAGCATATATTTTCTCCTGCGGTCGGATAACGTGCCACTTTTCTGAGAATATTATTATATTTATTGTAATAGAAGTTCCAGTGGTATCAAAAGTTTTGCTGTGATTTGAGATTGTGCTATTAGACGTTGTCAAATCTTTATGAGCTTGAATATTAAATATTTTAAGAACTATATCTTGAAACCCATTCCGATTGTTGTTAATAATAGTATGTACATGTTTTGCCGTGATTGTCGAACCCTTATTTGCCATTAACTCCACGATAGTTTCATAAACTTCGTATGAAGGTGGATGAACATGGCCATTTTCGTCAATGGTCCGACAATTTGGTTCAGACAAAATTTGCTGTAAAGCATTTTTATCGTACATAGCTACAAATGTAAAAGAAGATAGAGCCAACTGAGAAACTAGGAAAATGGATAAAACTTTAATCCAGAAAACTTGAATCCTGATGGAGAGGAGAGATTGTCAAATTGAAAAAAAAAAAAAAATATATAACACACATAACTTTCTTTGTCGCTGAAGATAACGTATCACTTCAGGTGGCAATTTATCTACAAAATGCCCCTTTTGTCCGTGCTGTTTTGTTACACTTCCAGAAATTCGAAATATCTGCACTAACCACTACTTGGTTCTTCCTTCATTCACAAAAAAAACTTAAGTAAATCTCGAAAACTACTTTCACAATTGTAAAAACAAATTTGTTTTGAAATACACATAAATCAACCAAACAACTTGATCGGTTTCGAGTAATGGAAACAGCAACGACCGAATACCTAGTTGCACAGTTACATGATTAAGAGCTTAGTTGAAGTATACCTTATATCTTGTTGTGTCGTCGAGCGCACCGCATAATTTCGGCTGGAGGACGGCGGTTGCGAAAACAACCCATTGTTTTCCCACTGGGCTGTGGTCGCGGCTGCAGTCCTCCGACCTAGCGAAATAGGCGCTGAAATGTCGCGACGGGAGTTGCGCTTGTCTGCGTGACATCCCGCTTATTTTCTGAGTACTCTATTGTATACATAGAGAGCGACGTTGATGGCAGCAAAAGACAATGCGACGGCACCAATCAGCTGCAGCCACGACCTCTCGGTTTTGGAAGAGATTGATTACCATTTTTGGTAATCAACACGGATCGTGTCGGGGCGATTGTATGGGTGCGAGCAGGGCGACGGATTGGTTTTTTTTTTTGGAGAACGAGTTTATGCAATAATTGTTTGAGGGCGATTGCTTTACGCGGCGAGGAGGAAAAAGGGTATCGTTTCGGCAGTCATCAGCATCTTATTTTAATTACACCGAAATTTTTACAATTGTTTTTTTTTGGTGATCTTCCGTCGTATTCGAGCGAAAAAGAATAATGACAAAAACGGTTGGTGTCCGTACCGGTAAAATTAGAGAATAAAAAATTCGATTTGAGAAAAATTAAAAGAGTTGGGTGCCGAAAAGAAAGTAGAAATTGGGTAGTGCAGTTTTGCGACGAAAATTTGGTGGAAAAGAAAAAAAGAATTCAGATTCGGGGGAAAAACATCGTGTCGGTGAAAAAGAAAAGAATAGGAAAAGTGCTCAGGAAAATCAGAAAAGGAATTTTCCAAGTGCAAGTTCGGTGCGGTTCGAGGGTTCGATCATGGAATTTCGTCAGTGAGAGTTTTCCGGAAGATTTTTAACCTGGCTGGCCTGGCCGCTTTCCTTTCGGGAGGGGGGGGGGGGAAGTCACCGGGCGGGAGTCTTGGTTTGAAGTCGAGGGAAAAAAAATTGAAAAAATTATGGAAAAGTGCGAAGTTTTGCTTAAATAAAATCTGAAATCAAGAAACGTGAAGATATGTAAAGTGATGGTGGATGAAATGATGAAAAATTAGAGATCAAGAATTAAGTAAATAAAATCTGAAATGAAGAAACGTGAAGATATGTAAAGTGATGGTGGATGAAATGATGAAAAATTAGAGATCAAGAATTAAGTAAATAAAATCTGAAATCAAGAAACGTGAAGATATGTAAAGTGATGGTGGATGAAATGATGAAAAATTAGAGATCAAGAATTAAGTAAATAAAATCTGAAATCAAGAAACGTGAAGATATGTAAAGTGATGGTGGATGAAATGATGAAAAATTAGAGATCGAGAATTAGGTAAATAAAATCTGAAATCAAGAAACGTGAAGATATGTAAAATGATGGTGGATGGAATGCTGTAAATTGAAATCGAAAATTAATGAAAAAAAAACTAAATTGAATAGGTTAACTATTTAGGAAATGAATTAGAATGAGTTAGAACAGAAATAGGATAGCCAAGGAAGGGTTGTACATAGGATAGATTAAGAAAATAAATGAGGTAGAAAGAAGAAAGAGAAGAAAAGACAAAAGGAAGAGTGAAGGGAATGAATCCCTCGAAAAATTAGCGTCGACTAAACAAGCAACCAGACCATCGCCATTATGAAGCTGCTTTGATGGGGTAAGTTTTTTTTTAATTTGTTTTCTTGATTTATGGTTTATTTCATATATAAATTACATGTTGTGTGACGCGTTCTTTCGGAGTTTCTTGTTTTTTTTGCTCGTAAAGCCTTGGCTTGATTTTTTTTGATGGTGAAAGGCTAGAACGCCCGTTTAAATGAACCCGAGCGTTTAGCTCCTTAGCCCCGAACCTCAATAAGGGGCCACGACGCGAAAAATGTTTTAAGGACAGTCGTGGCTGAGGTAGGGTGGGCAGAGCAGGGCGCTATTGACACCAGAGCGCCCTGACAAATCGCGGAGCCGCGCCATCCAACCGCTTCTTGGTCTTTTACGACCAATTGGGAAAATAATCCCAATTTTTACCTACTCTTGGATAAGTCGGCGCTTACAATTTTGTTGTACAGGCCTAGGGTTTAATGGCCTGAGTTCAAGCAAGTACCCCCCCCCCCCCCCCCCACACTGCCGTAGCTAGTCCCGGCCGCCAGCAAGAGCGTCGCACCAGCTGAACTCAGACACCAATTCGGACTTAGGTGGAATTGGCCCTTCTGTCCCGAACCTTCTTTTTCCTTTCGACTATTTTGACTTTTTCAAGTCGAAATAGTCCTTCCAAGGCCTTAAACGCAACAATCTATCGAATATTCTCGTATTCACCAGAAAAGCATTGAAGCAGCGTTGTTCCCTTTTCGGAAATTGTAATACTTGATCTTGATTGAAAAGCGCAGTACATTTGATATTTCTATGGTCTTGGCAGCGAATTGGTTTTATTTCTAGGGGCTTTTCATGTAATCGCCACCTTAAAAACCTGCTTATTTCTAAACAACTGTAAGGTAAAAGTGGCTGTGGCGATGGTGATAATTGTTTATTTGCAAAGGTATTACAAAAGGATGAATATGTTCCATATTATTATTTTGTGAGTCGGCACAGAACAATAAAAGGTAGTTGAATTGACCTTGAACCTTTTCGTAGCAAAAATTTTTACCGTGAAAAAAGTAGTAGATCTACTACAATCGTGGTAAGGGAACATCGCTGCATAGAAGTGTTGTGCCTCACAACTAATAATAAGTCATGCCAGTCGTTCGGTCATGACTCAATCGGCATTTTTTCGCGACATAAACAAAGTAGCGAGTCGATCATGCCGGGTAGACCGATACTCTACCTGGCCCGTGGTAATTTTGACGTCATGATACTCAAATTGCAAGTAAAGCAAGACGGGGATTCCGTCCGCTTTGCTTTGTAGTGTCATGCCGTAGAATGTGCTACGGTCCAAGGTACCCGGAATGGTCGGATTGCTGTTTGTTTTGCGCACATTGCACCGTAAGAATTGTGCAATGTTTCGACCCACAAATGAGTGTATTGCATTAATACGAATTGAACTATTTGTGGGTCGCCAGAAAATGCCGATTGATCATAAGCATTTACTTATGAGTTGAACGACTGGCCCAAATAGTAATTACTTAAGTTAGCATTTAAATAGTATTTAAGTTATCGTAAGTGATAAAGAAGTGTGCAGTATTTTTTAAACCAACCAGAACGAATAAACGGCAGAAGTATTTTTTAAACTCTAATCACCAAGACCTTTTTATTCTTTTTACAGGTAGAAACCAATTAATATCTGACTATTTTTTCAGGAACAATTAACTCAAACCTGGCTAGTCGCTTCACGTTGGAGTCCTTAGGCGCCATAGACTAGCCAGGCACTCTTTTTACATTGGCACTCAGGTGCCACGAGTACAAGAAACAATCTTCAGATTCATAAGACAGGCGCTGCTCGTAGGACAAGACCACGAGCATACGTTGACCACTTCAGAAGATCAAAATCCAAAGCTCTAAAGCTTCAAAAAACTTTCCACACGCATTACTGACCAAATTTTCAAGTACAGTCAGGGAAAAAAAAATTTTTGGCTGTCACCATATCATCGTAGTGTGTTTTTTATCAATTGTCATTTTTCGGACTAAAAACGATAGAACCATTTCCAAAAAGTACCAGGATCGCTAGAACTATTCATCACCTGCTCAGAACTGGCCTTTTTCTTGATATGCTGGGCAAAAAAGTTGGTTGTAAACTTAGGGAAGAAAGCTGGTTGTGAACTTAGCATATCATGGTGGTGTGTTTCTTTCAATTGTCCTTTTTCGGGCTAAAAAGGACAGAACTATTTTCGAAAAGTACCAGGATCGCTAGAACTATTCTCCACCTACTCAGAACTGGTCTTTTTTCGTGATATGCTGGGCAGGGAAAAAAAGTTCGGGTGTGAAGTTAGCATATCATCGTGGTGTGTTTCTTTCAATTGTCCTTTTTCGGGCTAAAAAGGACTGAACTATTTTCGAAAAGTACTAGGATCTCTAGAACTATTCTCCACCTACTCAGAACTGGTCTTTTTTTGTGATATGCTGGGCAGGGAAAAAAATTCGGGTGTGAACTTAGCATATCATCGTGGTGTGTTTCTTTCAATTGTCCTTTTTCGGGCTAAAAAGGACTGAACTATTTTCGAAAAGTACTAGGATCGCTAGAACTATTCTCCACCTGCTCAGAACTGGTCTTTTTTTGTGATATGCTGGGCAGGGAAAAAAAGTTTGGGTGTGAACTTAGCATATCATCGTGGTGTGTTTCTTTCAATTGTCCTTTTTCGGGCTAAAAAGGACAGAACTATTTTCGAAAAGTACCAGGATCGCTAGAACTATTCTCCACCTACTCAGAACTGGTCTTTTTTCGTGATATGCTGGGCAGGGAAAAAAAGTTTGGGTGTGAAGTTAGCATATCATCGTGGTGTGTTTCTTTCAATTGTCCTTTTTCGGGCTAAAAAGGACAGAACTATTTTGGAAAAGCACTAGGATCGCTAGAACTATTCTCCACCTACTCAGAACTCGTCTTTTTTTGTGATATGCTGGGCAGGGAAAAAAGTTCGGGTGTGAACTTAGCATATCATCGTGGTGTGTTTCTTTCAATTGTCCTTTTTCGGGCTAAAAAGGACAGAACTATTTTGGAAAAGTACCAGGATCACTAGAACTATTCTCCACCTGCTCAGAACTGGTCTTTTTTTGTGATATGCTGGGCAGGGAAAAAAGTTTGGGTGTGAACTTAGCATATCATCGTGGTGTGTTTCTTTCAATTGTCCTTTTTCGGGCTAAAAAGGACTGAACTATTTTCGTTAAGTACCAGGATCATTAGAACTATTCTCCACCTGCTCAGAACTGGTCTTTTTTTGTGATATGCTGGGCAGGGAAAAAATTTCGGGTGTGAACTTAGCACATTATCGTGGTGTGTTTCTTTCAATTGTCCTTTTTCGGGCTAAAAAGGACAACTATTTTGGAAAAGTACCAGGATCGCTAGAACTATTCTCCACCTACTCAGAACTGGTCTTTTTTTGTGATATGCTGGGCACGGAAAAAAGTTCGGGTGTGAACTTAGCATATCATCGTGGTGTGTTTCTTTCAATTGTCCTTTTTCGGGCTAAAAAGGACAGAGCTATTTTCGAAAAGTACTGGGATCGCTAGAACTATTCTCCACCTACTCAGAACTGGTCTTTTTTTGTGATATGCTGGGCAGGGAAAAAAAGTTCGGGTGTGAACTTAGCATATCATCGTGGTATGTTTCTTTCAATTGTCCTTTTTCGGGCTAAAAAGGACAGAACTAGTTTCGTAAAGTACCAGAATCACTAGAACTATTCTCCACCTGCTCAGAACTGGTCTTTTTTCTTGATATGCTGGCTAGGGAAAATTTTTCCAAGTCATAGAAAAGTTAGCATACCATATTTTCGAATGTCCTTTTTTGGGCTTAAATGAACAGAACTATTGCTAAAATGTATCAGGAACTCTGTAACTAATGTTCCTTTGTTGTAATCTGTCTTTGATTTTTGAATTGACGGAAAATGATATGCTACGGGAAGTTAGCATATCGTTTTTTGAATAGTCCTTTTTTCGGGCTTAAACGCCAGAACTATTGCTAAAAAGTATTAGGAACTATAGAACTATTGTGCATGCCAAGAGAACTCCATTTTTTTTTGTGATATGCAGGGACATGATATGCTAAGTTCACAGACATGTTTGCACTCCTCTCCGAGGTCAAACGTTTTGCAAACTCATGGTATACAGTTGCTCACAAAATTATTTGGTCACCCGGGAATCCGAGCTAATCTCGTCATTTTAAGACACTAAAATGGAATATATGAAAAAGTGAAAACTAGGATTTGATGTCGGGATATTGTTAATAAACAGACAATACGTTTTATAATTTTAAGTAGTTGAAATAAATTTATTAAGTTAAAAAGAAAATAAAAGGTCGAAAATTCATCTCACAAAATTATTTGGTCACCAGTTTATATTACTTTTAAAACATTTAATTCTTCGTTACTAAACCTATTTAATACTTGGTGAGGTATCCTTTGGCTTTAATAACAGCTTTTAGTCTATTCTGCATATTTTTTACTAAATTAGCAGTGGTTAAAACAGCTATTTCGTCCCACTCCTTTTTTAAAATAGTTTTCAGCTGATTTTTACTTGTCATGTTATGATCCTGAACATTTTTTTTTTCAAAATTGCCCACAGGTGCTCAATAGGATTTAGGTCCGGAGACTGTGGTGGCGTTTTGAGTTGTTGAGGTACGTTGTACAGCAGCCAACTTTTGATTACAAAAGCCATATGCTTTGGGTCATTATCTTGCTGAAATTTGCAGACACGTGGCATCCCGAATTTAATAGCACTATTTTTAATATTTTTTTTTAATATGTCTAAATACACCCATTTATTCATTATTCCATCAATAAAGTGCAGGTGTCTCACGCCGTTTGCCGCCATACAGCCCCATAACATGACCGAACCTCCACAAGTGTTTTATTGTTGGAATAAATTTTCTTTATCCAGCGAAGTATTTGGTTTTCTCTACACTTTTTGATTTCCATCTGCGCCGAAAATATTGAATTGGGATTCGTCACTCCAAATTCAATATTTTTGGCCCAGATGAAAATCAAAAAGTGTGGGGAAAACCAAATACTTCGCTGAATAAAGAAAACTTATTCCCAACAATGAAACATGGTGGAGGTTCGGTCATGGTATGGGCTGTATGGCGGCAAACAGCATGGGACAGCTGCACTTTATTGATGGAATAATGAATAAATGGGTGTATTTAGACATATTAAAAAAAATATTAAAAATAGTGCTATTAAATTGGGGATGCCACGTGTCTGGAAATTTCAGCAAGATAGATAATGACCCAAAGCATATGGCTTTTGTAGTCAAAAGTTGGCTGCTGTACAACGTTCCTCAACAACTCAAAACGCCACCACAGTCTCCGGACCTAAATCCTATTGAGCACCTGTGGGCAATTTTGAAAAAAAAGGTTCAGGATCATAACATAACAAGTAAAAATCAGCTGAAAACTGTTTTAAAAAAGGAGTGGGACGAAATAGCTGGTTGAAACAGCTATTTCGTCCCACTCCTTTTTGCTAATTTAAGCCTAGTACTGTGTTCAGCGAAACGAACACGAACGAAAAAGACACCTTCGAAGCGGAGTGAAATATTCTACACCGTTCGCTACTAGATGTCATTGATAAAAACACGCGCGAAATTTGAAAATATTAAAAAAATGTCAAGTAATTACTATTCCGGCACATAACACAACAAAATATTGCTCACACAAAATTTATTTCAACTACTTAAAATTATAAAACGTATTGTCTGTTTATTAACAATATCCCGACATCAAATCCTAGTTTTCACTTTTTTCATATATTGCATTTTAGTGTCTTAAAATGACGAATTTAGCTCGGATTCCCGGGTGACCAAATAATTTTGTGAGCAACTGTAAACAGAATTCAGACGAACTTCGCCAGCGGCGGCGAAGTTTGCTGTCAAAATTTTAAACCTGTACCGCAACACACTCACTGACGCAGAATTACGATGGTGATGCTGTTATGACACTGGCTATTTAGCGGCTATTTCTTAAGTGCAATAAAAGTACAATACTGCCGCATCGTGTGACAAGGCGAACAACATTAAAAGAATGAGATACCACTCTTTCCGACGCTAGCGGCATCTAGTTATGCAGCTGTGACCCTGGCTATTTTTGCGGCTCTAAAGCGGCAAGTAAATCCAAATGGAGAGGTATAGAAGATGTAACATACAATTTAGACTTTGGTGTGAGAGAGACAGTCCGAGTGAATAAATTCAGTACTGTCAAAAACTAGCCGCAACATAGCCGGCAACATAGCCGCAAAATAGCCGCAACATAGCGCATTCGAGCAGTGTTTCGCAACATTCGAGCAGTATTTTTCAACATTCTAGCACTTGATCCTAGGAAAATCTTTCTACCAGTGGATTTTTGACCTGCTACAGACTTGTTTTTAATAGTTCGGTACGTATAAATTGTGGAAAGTGCCAAGTTATGTTATAAAACGCGCTAAAACCGGTATTTTTCTTAACAATGCAGTTGTTAATTTCGTTTACTAGATGCCGCTAGCGTCGGCAAAAGTGGTATCTCACTCTTTTAATGTTGTTCGCCTTGTCGCACGATCGCGCAGTTATAGTACTTTCATTGCACTTAAGAATAGCCAAAAAATAGCCAGTGTCATAACAGCATTAGATACCACTCCTTCCGACAATATCGGCATCCAGTAAACGAAATTAACAACTGCATTGTTAAGGAAAATACCGGTTTTGGCGCGTTTTATAACATTACTTGGCACTTTCCACAATTTATACGTGCCGAACTATTAAAAACAAGTCCTTAGCAGCTCACAAATCCACTGGTTGAAAGATTTTTCGTAGGATTAAATGTTAGAATGTTGCGAAACACTGCTCGAATGCACTATGTTGCGGCTATTTTGCGGCAATGTTGCGGCTAGTTTTTGACAGTACTCACTTTATACTACTCGGACTGTCTCTCTCACACCAAAGCTAAAATTGTATGTTACATCTTCTATCCCTCTCCATTTGGATTTACTAGCCGCTTTAAAGCCGCAAAAATAGCCAATGTCATAACTGCATAAGGCATGTGGGCAAGATCGGAATCGTGGTTAAGTCGTACAGTGAAGAGACAAGTGCGGACGAAACATAGAAAAGAAAGACTTTTGGTCAAGGACGGTTACGGAAACAAAAAAACGTACAGTGCGAAGAGATGGGTGAACGGTAATTCAAATGCGACGTCAACTATTATTGAAGAAGTGAGGAAAAGTACGAACCGGGTTTTTGAAGTACAAGTTAAGTTAAGAAAATGTCGATTTGTTCAAAAGAACGTTTCGGGAAAATAACTCTGTGCGGTTCGGTCCAATACACAGAATCAAGAAGATATCGAAAACTTGAAATAATATCATTCGTTACGCTAAATTCAACCGAAGTAGATATCGTAAACGTGGAATTAAATAAATCGTATCGCTAATTACAAGAAGTCAGCAAAGTGCTATGTTCTCTGTCGGCGTGTGATGCGTGGTGAAAGAACCACGATACCTTGAAGGCATTCTGCGTTTAGAACGGGACATCCGCAGCAAATCAACAGTGGTACCATAGGTAAAGTAATCGAACACTCTTTTGTTAAAATTTTTAACTCGCACTTTGGCGATTCAAAGCATGTTTTTGCCTCAAAGAATTCATTTGGAATAATAAAATTCACCTTAGTTACTACATGATTTGTTCTCATTTAGGATAGTGTGAAGTTCTCTCTTCCCAGGTACATATCGCGATTGAGTTATCCGCAGAAGACAAAACTCTACTCAGCTCCACAGCTGGCTAGGTAGACAGAACGGCGGTGTAAATTTAGTTGTGTGGTGCCCACCCCGTCTCGACGGGTTAGCCGGCACGTCGTCGTTCGCCCCTTAGGCGGAAAGGGGCTACGGAAGTTGGTACGTAAAAAGCTTACTAAGAACAGCACTAACAGTGATCCTCGCAGCATCATCGGTAATGCTGTTATGACACTGGCTATTTAGCGGCTATTTCTTAAGTGCAATAAAAGTACAACAACTGTCACATCGTGCGACAAGGCGAACAACATTAAACGAATGAGATACCACTCTTTCCGACGCTAGCGGCATCTAGTAAACGAAATTAACAACTGCATTGTTAAGAAAAATACCGGTTTTAGCGCGTTTTATAACATAACTTGGCACTTTCCACAATTTATACGTGCCGAACTATTAAAAACAAGTCTGAAGCAGGTCAAATATCCACTGGTAGAAAAATTTTCCTAGGATTAAGTGCTAGAATGTTGCAAAACACTGCTCGAATGTTGCGAAACACTGCTCGAATGCGCTATGTTGCGGCTATTTTGCGGCTATGTTGCGGCTAGTTTTTAGTACTGGATTTATACTACTCGGACTGTCTCTCTCACACCAAAGTCTAAATTGTATGTTACATCTTCTATCCCTCTCCATTTGGATTTACTAGTTTTACTCTTGTTCATGGTGTTATGACACTGGCTATTTTTGCGGCTAGTAAATCCAAATGGAGAGGGATAGAAGATGTATCATACAATTTTGGCTTTGGTGTGAGAGAGACAGTCCGAGTAGTTTAAAGCCAGTTCTGTCAAAAACTAGCCAGCAACATACCTATCATGCACATTCCATATATATATAATATATATATATACAAATGGTGTTAAGTTGATTGGGGTAAACATTGCTTTTGAGCTAATCCCAAAGAAAGTAGGGCAGTGGAGTCAAATCGCACGATCTCGGTAGCCAATTGATTTCGCTGTTTCTGGAGATTATTCGCCCTGGGAACTTTAGCTGTGTGGCGCATCGCATCACCTTGCTGAATTCGATGTCATAATTACACAATATTGGCCACAAGTCTGCTATCATGGCACAGTACCGTTGGCCGTTCACTCTGACAGAGTTGCCATTTTCGATGAAAAACGAACCAATCTCTCCATCAACGCAAAATACACACCACAAAGTGAGACTTTCTGGATGTATTCGCTTTTCAAGGAGATTTTCATCAGCCCATATTCTGCAACTCTGCTTGTTTACATATCCACTGAGATGGAAATAATCACCATCAGAAAATAAGTTTTGGTCGCAAGTCCATTGGAAAGTTAGATTTTCTTTTTCTTTTTGCACCTTACCAACAATTTGCCAAAGACTGAATTAATTTAAAACAGATGACCCAAATTATTTTAAGAGTTTTTCTCTGTTCTCAATTTTGTTGGCAGGTTTCCGTTTTATATAGGGTCCGTTTTAGACAGGTTTTACTGTATTTATTTGTAAGAAAAGCTCCGTTTCGATTTTGTTACGTCACATCTTTGAGATGCCACGCTTCCCCTATGCCACACTTTGTCACATTTTTGCAACCATCACCACTTCGTGTGACGAAGTATGTGAACGGTCGCCAACTAACAAAGAAGTTACATAGAAACAAAAGTACATGAATTTTCAAAAGAATCGGCGATGGTAAGTTACAATATTTCGTCATTTTTCGCGATTCAACCAATCAAACAGCATTGAAGCAATTATTGAGAAAAACTATCCATTTTATGAGATCCTAATCATAAAATTTCTCACAAAGCTCCATACAACAGTATGCTGTTGAAAATTTGTTAACCATGAAGAATTGTTTTAACTTTCATCAATTGGAAAAAAACCTTACCATTTGGTAATAGGAACGTATAACTAAAACACCGAAAATGAACAAACTGCTGCTAAGCTATGTAGATACATATCTGCAATACACTCAAGTGTTGAAAAATTGTTTGCCAGTTACATGGCGAGCGTCGTCATAATTTTCAAAAAAGAGGTCCACTTTCGGTAATGTATACAAATCGTAACTGGACCCTAAATGTTTTTTTTTTATAATTTCATGTATCAATCACGTGATGAATACATAAATTTTTCTTATGTTTTTTTTAATATTCTTTCCATAGCCTCCATGTGATGGTTACCTTCTTGACATAGTTCGAAACGACTGGCGAGGACAACAATTACCGTTTGATACGATACTCGTTCCAAACGATAAGCTACCAGATCCAGAAGCAGATAGCGGAGATTCGCACTTAACTCTTATAGAACAGGTAAGTTCTTCAGTGTTCTTGAAAATAGTGAACGAATGAAAAAAAACAAGCGCTTTTAAATTTAATTATTTTTGTCTTAGTATTTATTGAAAATTTTGTTTCGAGGTCAGTTATGGAGAAACAATGTATGCCAGTTTTGCGCAGCAAATATATTAGATAAATAGACCTATATTACCCTTAGAAATCAATTAAATGGCGTTGTTTTTTTTACACAAAACTCATTGGAGACCGATAGGGAGAAGGTGGATTTCCAAATTCGTTGCAATTCTGCGTCAGAGCGTCGGACGTAACAATATTTTTTTGTTTAAGGATTTCAACGATCCTTACGTCACAAAGGCGTTATATTGTGCTTTTGTTCGTTCAATACTGGAATGTGCATGCCAGGTATGAACTCCATATTATGAAGTCCATAAAAGCAGAACTGAATCAGTACAGAACAGGATTTTCAGGCTCGCACCATGGAGATATATGTAGTGGAAATGGCGAGCAGCGACTTTTTTTGAAGCCGGATGGTTTTCTCGCAAAGGACCGGTGGTAGTCACTATACTACTATCAGCATCTTACTCACATGTATGTTAAACTCCGGTATTGAAAAGAAAAAAAGCCCAACCTTTAAATACTACGCTACTATTTTCATTTCACAGCCATCGGGCATGAAACGCTCCATACAAAAACGTTCGATTAAACTTCAAAATGCTTCAAAGTGCTTTATACAGAAACGGCATGTTGCCATCCCCGTTATTTATATCTCCATGGTTCGCACTTATGGGATTACCCCTGGCTTGACTTTGAGAGACTATACACTACTAAACATCTCATATCATCGGACTAACTATGGGCAACATGAACCGATGAAATCCATTTCACGTTTTGTTAACTGTTTTTTATCATGCTATTGATTTTGACATGAGCGCGACACAGCTGAAGTTAGCTTTGAATACAATAATAAATATTCTATGTAATTGTTCTATTTAATTATCGCTTTTTTTGATATAATTAATGTAATAACTATATAAGTAATAAGTAGATTAAATGTTGGTTGTTTTCTATATCTGAATCAAAAATTCTATGGATTTTAAATTAGACAAATAACTGCCATCAACAACCTTATACTAAAGGGTGGTGGCTTTGAAAATTTTTTCTATTGTTTCAACCAGTTAGTAAAATTTTATGGCTGTATTTGGTAGTGGCTCTATTTTGATAGTAAACCTGGATAACGATCAACGCTAAGAGTGTGGGAACAGCAAACTTATTTTATTTACCAATACATTTTTATTACTTAGTTTTCATGGTAAGCTACCATTGAAGCTATTAAGATTAAATGCTAGTTGTTAATCGCTGTCAGTCAGAAATAAATAAGTAAATAAAGAAGAATAATGATGGCAAACAAGACGTATTATTCGGTACTTCCAATAATTAAAAACAAAGCTTAAACTGTACAAAACAATAATAAGACCTGTGCTATGCTATGGCAGCGAAACGTGGACATTGACTCAGGCGTCCGAAAAATTAGTTTACGCCTTTGAAAGAAAAGTCCTCAGAAGAATCCTTGGACCTGTGAGGGAAGGCTCGATCTGGAGAATACGATACAATAGAGAATTGTATGCCATCTTCGACAATCCAGAAGTATCGATCCTCATAAAATTTAAAAAGCTACAATGGGCTGGTCATGTGGAGCGTATGGATGACGGAAGAATCCCCAAACGCACACTAAAGGGAAAAGTCTATGGACAAAGACCAGTTGGGAAACCACGAAAGCGCTGGGAGGACTCTATTGACGCAGACAGCAAATCACTTCTAAGATGTAGAAACTGGAGGACGCGGTCACTGAACCGAGAAGGCTGGAGGCGGCACATCCAGAAGGCCAAGGTTCGATTTGGACTGTAGCGCCATCGTAAGTCAGTAAGTAAGTAAATAAATAAATAAATCAACTAATCATGCTGGGTTTCCATATGCGACAATTTTCATGTGTAACAACAATTTCTCGAAAATTTCAGTTCATTTCACGCGCTAAGATGGAGATTTTAGCAAACTGCCAAGATTTATAAGATGGCCATAACTTAATTCAAATAAAATACATAACCAATTTACAAAAAGGTGTGACACAAGTAATGTTACAAATGTAAACTCCAGACTGAAGAGTGTGACACATTTTAGTTCTGACAAATTTCTGTCACAGAAAATTGTCGCATATGGAAACCCAGCTTCGGTTCAAGCGACAGGATGCGTCTGCGTCACACGTCGAACATTCTTCAGCTTTTTTCTGTGCCGCAAAATTAAATTGCTATTAATTTTCTGTCATTTCGAGTTTCGGTCATTTTTTACTGCTTAAGCCTAGTATACAGATCGAGTGAAATTTCGCTTACCTCTCACTGCGCTTGTTTAAGATTAAAACATAGTACATTTTTGCACAACTTAATAAGTTTCTGTTTCGGCAAAATCAGGCTATGGGCATTTGAACTTGCATTTTTATTACATAGCCGTAGGCATTTGAACTGAATTTTTATTATGTACCTTACGGGACCTTCAGTCCCTATCGCACTTTACATTTTTGAATTGTTGGATTTTCATTACCAGTCTAGCCGTCGAAATAAAAGCACCCTTCATAAGAAATAAATTAAGCTAAAATATCAGTGCGATTTCATTTCACTTATTAGTTTTGTTCACTTTTCGCTTGGTAACTATACAATTATACGCCGGGAATTCAATCAAACGGATTGAATTGGTCTTAATACATTCCGACGACGAATTGTGCTACTGGAGGCGTTTCTATTGGATAGCATCAAGTGGCTATTTTAATTTGACGAGCAATAAAAAACCAACAACGCAAACGAAGGGTTTTCAATCTTAGAGAGGCTGTGTAATCATGGTACTGTGCACAAGGAACAGTACGTGAATTTTTTATCGAATACGTGAATTTTTCATCGAGATCCAGTACGTGGATTTTTCATCGAGATCCAGTACGTGGACCTTTTTTATCGAGGCATTTTGTGTAACATGTCCTTCGGTTTCATCGTGCATAAGGCACTTCACAAAACATTTTGGTCCATCGAGCCGGATAGCGATCGACAGTATCGTTATCCTTGATTTAATTGCATTGCTGCTGCGACAAGGTGCAGAAATATTGGAGGCGTTTCTTATTGGAAGTGGTTGTCCCACACACATGTCCCAATTTTCCATTTTCTTCTTATTCTTTGTTCCTACCTATCATAAAATACCTCATATAGTGCAAATAAAGTGAAGTAAAGTGCGTTAAATGTCGGCGAAAAATTGAAAAGGTCATCGCGGTATGGCAATTTTTTGAATTTCGGTTATTCAGCGATACAGTTTTTTTTCTCCTGCTTGAAAAGGTGATCGCGAAACGGTACCTTGTCGAAACTCCGTAATTCGGAGGTACAGTTTTTTCTTTCCTTTGTATGAAACCTCGTGTTAAAGTGCAACGAGATCAAGCGTTACACATTACGTTTTTGTCGAATTTTTACTTCTCGAATTTCGGTAATTCGGAGGTACAGTTTTCTTTTCGTTTGTATGGAACCTCGTGTTATAGTGCAACGAGATCAAGCCGTGACATATTACGGTTTTGTCAAATTTTATTCCTCTTTTGCTCCGCATCGGCCGGCATAAAGGATCGAAAGATCTGGAATTGTCGATTTTATTCGAAACTCTTTCATCGCGAAATTCTGTGCCGAAGGTTCTGTACCCAAGCCAAGCGCTTCTCTATTCTTGTTTTTAATTTCGACAAAATGGCCGTAGCGTTAAAAACCCTAATATGTATTACGTCGCGGAAAGGTTAAATCGCAACTAACGCGGTTTGATAAATTCCTCCTTGAGTCGCAAGACAAGGAGAGAATCATCGAATTATAAACTCGATTGGAGAAAATTGAAGCCACTTGGAATGATTTTACCGACCTTCAGTCGAAAATCGAACTGGCGGATGATTCATCCGACCTGTTTCTTGAGCGTGATAATTTTGAATTGAAGTATTTTGATGTAGTCGCACGGGCGTGACAGAGGGTGGTTAGCCAGGGACCTTCCTGGCCTCAAAAAAGGGATTCTTTGGCTGGTGAAAAGGTGGCCACAACCCAGAACATTAAGCTACCACAGATATCTTTGCCCGATTTTGAGGGGGGAGTATGATAAGTGGTTGCATTTCCACGATATTTTCAAGTCGTTAATCCATGACAACATGAATATCGCAAAATCCCAAAATCCCAAAAATTTCACTACTTGCAATCTGCCTTGCGAGGTGAAGCACTGCAAGTAGTGCAGTCGTTGGAGATCTCAGACAAAAACTACATCGTTGTCTGGCAGCTGCTCAAGGAACGATATGAAAACAAAAAGATTATAGTTCAAACCCATTTGAAGGGACTATTTGAGTTAAGTCCAGTGCACAAAGAGTCGCATTGTGCCCTTAGAAATATTTTAAACGAGGTTTCGAAGCATTATCGTTGCTTAGAAACATTAGGGCAGCCTGTTGACACTTGGGACACCATTTTGTTATATATCTTAGTATCGAAATTGGATTCAACCTCCAAAAGGGAGTGGGAAAAATCAAACAAGTCAACAGGATTTCCAACCATAACTCAGTTCGTAGATTTTTTGAAGGAGAAAAGCGAATTACTAGAAACAATTGCGAACAAGTCCATTACTAATAGTAGTTGTTCGAACCAGAATCTTCATCAAGGTAAGCATTCAAATTCGAAGGTATTTTCATGTCAAGCAAGCATAGCCTGCTACTTATGTAAGGGAGCACAAGGTATTTTTCAGTTCAAGCAATTTATTGACATGGCGCCATCCTCACGTTTCAAGGAGATAAAACGGCTAAGTCTATGTATTAATTGCTTCCGACCAGGACATCAGGCGCAAGCTTGCAAATCGGGTAGTTGTCGCAAATGCAACAAAAAGCACAACTCCTTACTGCATCGCGAATTGCAATCGAAACCATCTGGCGAATCGTCGCACTTAGAGGTTTCTGAATCTGTGATCGAAGGGATCACTGGTAACAGCGCACTGATTGAAACAAGCAATTCATCGAGTGCGATTGCCCATTGTGGTCACTCGTCAAACAATACAACCATATTATTATCCACTGCGATTATAGAGGTTTATAACCATATGGGTAATTAGGTATTGTGTAGAGCCCTCTTGGACAGCGGCTCACAGTCCAATTTCATAACTCAAGACTTATTTCATAGACTGGGCCGTAATGGTACAGTAATTATATCAATGACTGGGTTCAATATGGCAAAAACTAATATAAACCAACGAGCAAACATAACGTTCAAATCAGTGGATCAATTCTACCAAGCAACGTTATCATTCTTAGTAATAAATACGATAACAGGTCGTATTCCACATAAGTTGATTGACTTTAACCACTTAAAAATTCCACCAACTCTCAAGTTGGCAGATCCTCAGTTTTTTAAGCCTGGTGATATCGACGTCTTAATAGGATCTAGTTCATTTTACGATCTTCTGTGCTGCAATCAAATAAAAATGGGACCCAAGCAGCCCATCTTGCAAGAGTCAAGGTTGGCATGTATAGTTGCGGGTCCAATCACAAACTCTCAGAAAGGCCCATTGCATTGTCATCTAAGCCTCCACGAGGAGGTAAGAAAGTTTTGGGAAATAGAAGGGTGTTCTGATAGGAAAGTATTGTCAAGGGAAGAGTTTGATTGCGAAACTCAATTCTTACAAAATGTCAGGCGTGATCATTTGAATCGTTTTGTCGTCAAGTTGCCACTGAAGGACAATCGCAACAATCTGGGAGAATCAAGACGGAATGCCGTCAAACGTTTCCATGCTTTGGAACGACAACTTGAAAAGAATGGTTATCTCAAACTGCAATATTCGGAATTTCTGTCTGAATATGAAAACTTAAATCACATTATTAAGGTGAATACGATTCCAAATGCAAAATTGCACTACTATTTGCCGCACCATTGTGTTACAAAGGAATCAAGCCTGACAACCAAGCTGCGTGTTGTTTTCGATGCGTCCGCAAAAACGTCGTCCACATTATCGCTCAATGATGTCATGGCTGTGGTTCCAATTTTTCAGAAAACTTAATGTAGTACTAACTGCTGATATCACGAAAATATATCGACAGGCACTGCTTGATGAAGAACATAGAGATCTTCAAAGTATTTTATGGCGTCAAAATCCAGGAGAAGAGCTGCAGCAGTGTCGATTAAATACGATCACTTATGGCACAGCTCGCAAATGAGAGCGCAAGTGCTCTACCGCATGCTAGCCAAGCCATTCTTACAGACTTTTATGTTGATGATCTCCTCACTGGGGCTGTTGAGTGCCGCCAGAAATTCCGTTCAGGTGCTTGCAAATGCTTCGAAAGGAAATAAAATATCGAAGCATTTGAGAGCACTGGCGAGCACTGGAACGAGAATCGAAACCGGCTTGGCTGAAAAGAAGAACAGCTACTCGATAGATGCCGGGGAAGAGAGGAAAACATTTTCGAGACCATAAAAGGTAATGCGTCAGCGAGCTGTGGTCCGGGCTGTGTAGTGGTGTAGAGAGTACACGGAGTGGCGTCGTTGGCGATAGAGGTCGAAAAAGAAAAGTTGCAGGGGACAAGATCACGACGAATTCAAGAGAAAAAGAAGAAAAGAAGATTCGATCCGATCGTCCGTCGTTGGTGACTAAAAGAAAACTACGGTCGCGGCGGGAGAAAAGGTAGCGTCGGTCGGTTTTGGCAGCGCCACATTAGTTTTTTTATTTCATAGGAGTTTTGATACGCAAAAAGAAAAATCCTGGAGTGAAAATTGTGACAGGGTGTGTAAAGTGTAATGTGCGTCCGTACCGTGTCGGGGTAGCTCAATACAAAAAAAGTGCGTATGGAAATTGTGGAAAATTGATCAGTGGCGCAGCAGTGTGCGTGTACACAGTTTTTTCAAAGATTTTCCCCGTATCGCAAGTTTATTATAATTTTTTTTGTGCTCTGTTTTCCTGAATGTCTTGTGTAAAGTGCTGCGGGACGAAAGGATTTCCGAATTCAGTCGCAAAAGTGTCTACTCCATCGCAGCTGACAAAAGATTTAATTGATAGCAAAACAAAAAAAGAAAGGATAAAAGGAAAAATTAATTTCGAGGAAACGAGTTGTCCTTGAGACAGAAAAGAAGTGAAGATGGGAAGAAAGAGAGAGAGAGTGATCGAGAAGGGGGTTATGAGGGAAAAGTCCGAAAAGAAAGAGAAAGATTGACAAGTGTCGAGTGTTCCGCGCGTGGGTTGAAATGTCCAAATATGAAGAAGATGAAGAGAAATTTTGTGATGAAAATTTGGATTAATTGAAACAACGGCAACAAAAAAATTAATTGAATCAACGCAATCGGCGCCATCAAATTCTACAACAATCGACGGCCATCCAATCGCCGACTACAAGTTGCGGTCAGGACGCGATGTTTCGAGCCAGCGATCCCAGCGTAGTATAGGAACAACGAATTTGAAATTATGCTAGGAGTAGGCTAGAAATAAATACTATACATAGGAATAACGAATTTGAAATTATACTAGGAGTAGGCTACGAAAATATACTTTATATAGGAATAACGAATTTGAAATTATACTAGGAATAGGCTAGAAATAAATAAACTTTATATAGGAATAACGAATTTGAAATTATACTAGGAGTAGGCTAGGAAAATATACTTTATATAGGAATAACGAATTTGAAATTATACTAGGAATAGGCTAGAAATAAATATACTTTATATAGGAATAACGAATTTGAAATTATACTAGGAATAGGCTAGAAATAAATATACTTTATATAGGAATAACGAATTTGAAATTATACTAGGAGTAGGCTAGAAATAAATATACTAGATATGAGTTAGAAATTTAAAATATATATACAAGGTCGAAACGAAACATGGAAGGATGAGAAACACAAATAAATTGGGGTAAGTTTTTATTTTGCTTTTTATTTTCATTTTTTTTTTCTTTGTTTGGCATTTAAATTGTCTTACCGTAGCAAGCAAGCGTTTAAGCAAGTACCCCCCCCCCCCCCACACTGCCGTAGCTAGTCCCGGCCGCCAGCAAGAGCGTCGCACCAGCTAAACTTAGCCACCTATTCGGACTTAGGTGGAATTGGCCCTTCTGTCCCGAACCTTCATTCTCCTATCAATTATTTTGACTTTCTCAAGTCAAAATAATTCTTCCAAGGCCTTAAACACAACAGGGCTGAGGATATTCAATCTGCAATCAAACTCAAAGAAGACATAGAAAGCGTTTTGAGCAATGGTGGTTTTGAGCTGAGGAAGTGGATGTCCAATAGGTCAGAAGTTTTGAACAATCACACAGCCTCGCAGTCCAAATCACCTGAAACATATGTTCTAAATTACGCTCAAGGGCATAAGATACTAGGTATTTTTTGGAGTCCTTATCATGATTCCTTTTAGTATTCAGTCAATTTTCAAAAGTCGTGTAGCGACAAAACTTCAAAAAGAGAGATCATATCGATGGTAGCTCAGTTGTTTGATCCACTTGGTCTATTGTGCCCGATAATAACAAAGGCGAAGATTATTTTGCAAAGATTGTGGCAGCATGGCTTGTCATGGGATGAGCCTGTGCCCGAGACTTTGCTTGGTATTTGGCAACGTTATCTAAGCGAATTTGAAGTAATAAAGGCAATCGAAATACTCAGACCTTTAATTCTTCCCGATGCAATGCACATTCAAATACCATACATGGGTTTTGTGATGCATCTGAAGGCGCATATGGTGCGTGTTTGTACATCAGATCTGCATCAGGAGTCAACGTCTGGACAAGGCTCGTTTGCGCAAAATCTCGGGTTGCGCCAGTAAAATCACTCTCGTTACCAAGGCTAGAAATTTGTGGTGCACTTTTGGCTCAACTAATCAAGAGAGCTCGAGAAGTACTCAAAATACAGGTAGACGACATATGGTAGGTAGGTAGGTACACGTGGCTGTCCGTGAGAACACGGACACACTTAGACCTAAAAGGTCCGTTGTGGTACCACAGGATCTTCGACTCCGGTCCTACTCGTCGAACCATTTAGAGCTTATAATAAAGCGTTGGATTCTCGCGACCTCCATTGTGGCAAGTTCACCAAGACAGTTGAAGAAGTACGCTCCGAGATGAGCTTTCCTTCTGACGGACAGAGCTGGACAAGTGCAGAGAAGGTGAAGGACTGTCTCCTCCTCCTCCTCGTCCTGGCAGCTTCTACAGAAGTCGTTTGAGAAAAGTCCAAGCCTTTCTGCATGCCGACCTATAAGACAGTGTCCGGTTAGGACACCGACTGTTTTGCTGATGTCCGCCCTTTTGAGCAGAGTCAGCCTTTTAGAACGATTAAGATCCAGCTTTGGCCAGATCTGTCTCGCAGTGTGACATGTTGTACCCTCTGCCCATCTTGAGTTGGTTTTCTCAATTGAGTCCAGTCTCAGTAGCAGTTTACATGTGGAGAGAGGCACACCCAGGGTCTGATATACCGGCGAAGTATGAAGGGTAGTGCCGCGCCGAGCGAGTTCGTCAGCCATACAGTTCCCTGGAATATCCATGTGTCCTGGCACCCAGCACAGAAGAATATTGAACTGTTCGGCCATCTCCTTAAGAGATGATCTACATTCTACGGCGACCTTTGATGTTGTCGAGGTCGATTCCAGGGATTTTATCGCCGCTTGGCTGTCTGTGAAAATGCTAATATCCTTAGTAGATATTACATTACACCTCAGCCAGGACAGGGCCTCCTTGATCGCCATAAGCTCCGCCTGATAGACACTACAGTGGTCCGGAAGGCGGAAAGAGCTGCTAATATTAAGCATTTCAGAGAAAACACCTCCACCTACCCCGTCTTCAGTTTTGGAGCCGTCCGTATATATGTGGGCGGACTCCTTCTTCGTTCGTACCAAGTCCCTTTCCCACTCTAGGCGGGTTGGGATGGCTGTCGAGAAGTTTTTATCGAAGTCATAACTGGGAGGGGTGTAGTCGGTGTTTTCAGGAATGTTGAAGTGACTCAAAATTGTTGAGTGGCCTGCACATATGTCAGTCCACAATGTGGAGGCCTTTAGCCGAATGGCTGCACTGGCTGCCATTTGCTTGCCAAAGATGTCTAAGGGTGGCAGACTGAACAGCATGTCCAGTGCTGCAGAGGGAGTTGTTCTCAGAGCTCCACTGATGCATATGCATGCTGTTCTTTGTACCTTTCCCAGTGTGGTGCGGTTAGCCGCTTTATCTAAGGCCGTCCACCAGGCAACAACACCGTACATGAGTATCGGTCTGATGACGAACACGTAGAGCCAATGAACTATCCGGGGTTGCATACCCCATTTAATGCCAATGGCCTTTTTGCATGAGTAGAGCGCAACTGTTGCTTTCCTTACTCGTTCCTGAATGTTGGGTTTCCAGTGAAGCTTTCTGTCCAAAATAAGACCCAAGTATTTTGCACTATCGGTGAAAACTAGACTGGTACCATTCAGAGAAGGAGGGTCTACGTGAGGAATTTTGTATTTCCTGGTGAAGAGGACTAATTCTGTTTTGCATGGGTTCACGCCCAGTCCGCATTCAGAAGCCCAATTGGAAAGAATAGAGAGAGCATTCTGCAATATCTCACTCAGTGTGTTTGGATGCATCCCCGAGACGGCAATTGTAACATCGTCGGCATAAGCAATCACTTCTTCAATCACACTAGACGACATATACTGTTGGTGTGATTCTACAGTAACATTGAACTGGATATCGGGTGGACCAAGTCGATGGAAAACTTTTGTAGGTAACCGACTTTCACAGATCCAACAACTCAACAACCGGATCCACCTTGTTGGCCCCAATCCGTTTTAGAAAGTGTCATTGAAACTGATGAAGAACGAAAACCCAGTATAATTCTTCTTGCTAGTGCTTCATGCGATTTATTTGAAAGGTACTCATAATTTAACAAAATGATACGCATTACGGCTCACTGTCTAAGATTCAAGCAAAATGCCCTTTCTGCACGCAAGGAAAGGACGATCGGAGTCATTACAGCCTCTGAACTAGAAAGGGCTCTACTACTGCTCTCGTTAAGATAGTTCAAATGGAAGATTTTCAGTTAGACTTACAATCATTACTTAAGTCAAGCGAGGTATCAAGAAATAGCACACTCAAGTCGTTAAACACCTTTATTGACGATAATGGGATAATCCGCGTCGGAGGTAGGCTTCGAAACGCAGAACTTCCATTTAATCACAAGCATCCTATATACCATCCTATATACCATCGAAGCACAAATTCACAAGATTGTTGATCTAGCATATCCACAGACAAAACCTACATGCTGGGCCACAGACTGTGATAGCTACAATTCGTCAGACTTGTTGGCCACTTAGAGGGAGGCAGGTAGTCAGAAGCGCTTTAAGAAAATGTGTTGTCTGCTTTAGAGCGAGACCAACGTTAACGTTTCCCCAAATGGGAAATTTACCAGAGAAAAGAGTTTCTCCAAGTCGAGTTTTTTCTAATGTCGGAATCGACTATGCAGGCCCTTATCTTTGCAAGGATGGAAAATGTCGCAATCGCAAAATGATAAAATCATATGTATGCTTCTTCGTGGGTCTCTCCACCAAAGCCGTGCATCTAGAATTTGTTAGCGATCTGACCACTGATGGTTTCCTCAATGCCCTGAAGCGCTTTTGTATCTTGTCGGGGACTATGTCAAAGTATTTACAGCGATAACGCAACTAATTTTGTTGGAGCTAATAGTGAGCTCAAACGTGTCACTTCGTTTCAAATCGACCCAAAGGTACAGAATTTCGCGAAACAGAACAAAATCGAATGGCATTTTATACCGGCTCGATCTCCTCATATGGGCGGACTTTGGGAAGCCGCCATGAAGTCCACGAAGTTTCATCTAAAACGCATAGTAAATAATGTCTCGCTAACGTATGAAAAATTCGCGACTTTATTAGCACAGATTGAGGCCGTATTAAACTTTCGTCCCATTTGTCCTCTTTCCGTTGATCCCAACGATCTTGAGTCCTTAACTCCCGGGCATTTCATCATTGGCACTGCACTCAACGCCACACCGCAAGAAGACGTTCAAGAAGTACCAGCCAACTGTCTCACGCGCTATCAGCATCTACAACAGATGCTTCAGCACTTTTGGAACCGCTGGTCCTCGGAATATCTTCACAACTTACAACAACGCACCAAATGGCAATTTGGCAGTAAGACTCGCGACGAATTAATCGGCTCTCTCGTCATTATCAAGGATGAGCATTTGGCTCCTCTAATTTGGCCACTTGGCAGAATCGTCGACATTTACCCTGGAGATGACAACATTGTACGAGTTATTACCATTGAAACTAAAAATGGTACAATCAAACGGTCAATCACTAGGGTTGCCGTACAACACACCACTGGAGTAACGCATCGAACATTATCATCATGATCATTTGTAATAACAATCGTAATTGGAATTCCGCGAAATTTAACAAACATTGTATTTGAATTTAAAAAAAAAAAAATTGATTTTCTTTGATATACTAAAGTAAAACTAAAGTAAGAAAATAGAGTTATTTAATAACTTGGTTGTCATTCTTTAATTAAAAGTCAGATCTTTCAAGGCCGGCGGTATGTTTAAGATTAAACGTGGACCTTTTTTATCGAGGCATTTTGTAAAACATGTCTTTCGGTTTCATCGTACATAAGGCACTTCACAAAACAGCGCTCATTCCGCTGTGAATTTAGTTCGTCAACGTTACCGAAAGATGTTGTTTGATAAAACACAATAATGGCCGATATTCACAGTCGTCATAAAGTTGGCTTTAAGTTAAAGCTGACTTTAGTGTCGTATCATTAATATGACACTAAAGTCAGCTCTAACTTAAAGCCTACTTTATGACGACTGTGAATAGCGGCCAATAAAGCCAACAGTTTATTTTAAATTTATAATCAATTTATTTTAAATAAGAAATAATCAATATTTTCTCTCGGAATATTTTGTTCCTATTGAGAGATGGTAAAGTTGGATAAGTGCCCCCTCGCGAAAAATTACAATTGTTGGACTGATATGAAATCTGACAGTTCAGTTTTTTATCGCTGCTTATTTTCATAACGGAAATATTTACGTCGGGTTTTGAAGTGAAATAACGTATATATCGTGCAAAATATAGTGAATTATTAAATGTGGTAAGCTTCAACCATACAATTCGGATTAAATATCGGTTTTCAATTTTTGCCTCCAGAGCACACGGTTCCATCTCTCTATTGGCAATACGTGAAAAGGACAATGTTTTGTGGACTAGACTGGGCACAAAATATTGTTGCTGTGTGCTGTTTTCTCCATAATTTTTTGATGTCGAAAATGACATCGAGTAGGTATTTCCCACCGCATTATGCATATGAAGGGTAACGCTATCGAGAGTTAATGCAGAAAAAGGATTTCGAACCACAGTATGAATAATTCGACATTGAAAAACCACACTGAATGTCCATCAAAATGAAAAAATCTATAAGGGATTTCCGAATGCAGTAGGCCATGCAATAATATTTTCGAGACAAAACGTCACAATTTCACCGTGAAAGTACGAAACACGCTCATTTCGCTGTGGAATGTTTGTTTCTGTTAGAAAAGTTAAAACAATGAAAATAGTTTCTTTTGAAGTGGATACTAGCAAGCGAAATGAAAGCGAAAAAATTGTTCACTAGCATTTCGCTCGTTTTTTTTTATGTACATATGTGTTATTTGATTTCGATTTCACTCGACCTGGATACTAGGCTTTAAGCCCGTAGTTTCACCGTGAAATTTTGACATTTTGTCTCGTCTTGAAGTGCAAATGACTATGGAAAATATAATTTCATGGTCTACTGCATTAGGAAATCCTATATTGGCTTTTTTATTTGGATGGACGTTCAGTGTATTTTCCAATGACGAATTAATCATACTGTCGTTCAAAATTTTTTTTCTCCAATAACTCTCGATAACCTTACCTTTGTCATCCAATTCATCAGTCTAATACGTTGGAAAAAAATCGATGTCATTTTCCGACATCAAAAAATTATGGAGAAAACACAAGCACAAAGCAATGTCCTTTTAAGGGGTTAGCTGGGTTTCAAAGGCCTACAAAATTGTGTTTTCACTAAGTTTTTTTTAACGTATCTAATGAAATATTTTATTTAAAAAATTTAGTACATCAAAGATACATACTTCGGATAACTCATAACTGGTTCATCCAAAATTAAAAAAACCAAATTTTTTTCCATTAGTACATGCATAGAGCTCGTGCTTGAACGAAGGAAAAAAAAAATTTTTAAATCTCATCTTTTGGTAAAATTTTCACAATGTATTGCCTCGTAAAATAAGTTGTAATAAAGATTAAAAAAAATCCTTCGTTCAAGCACTAGATAATGTTATTTTGAAGATTTTGAAATATTTGTTTTTAATTTGATTTTAAATTTAAAATACATTTTTCGTTTGTTAGTATTATCGAACGACATCTTTCAGTAACGTTCACGAACTAAAGCCTAGAATCCAGATCGAGTGAAATTACTTCTCACGGCGCTCATTCCGATGTGAATTTAAATCTTTTTTATCAGTTTATATTTGACAACACTGCGTTAGAGAAACTCTGTTGCAAATGTAAGCTCGAAACTGAAAAGCGTGGCAGAAAATTGTGTGTCCGACGCTAAGACGCATAAATGCGACGATAATGGAAATTCACCTAGAAATGTTTCGAAGCTCTTTAATGATCCGACTAGATCATGCCACACATGTTTTTTTGATGCTCAGATCCTACGGTATCTTCAACTTGTGAATGTAGAACGACTATACTAAGGATATAATGGGTAGTAGTTTGGTAGTATTAATTCAGCGAGGAAAATGGAAAGGAGAAACCGCATTTTCGTATTATTACTATCAAAGTATATTTTACCTACCTAGTAATGGGACTTAGGAGTGCGGTCAGAGCGTAAAACTGGATGAGTATATTGCGACGAGGGTATTTTGTTTCGTTAGGGTGATTTTGAAGCCATAAATCGTCGGCTTATTCTGATATTCTGTTTCTATAATTAAATTAAGTAAGTGTCGAAACTCTAATAATCACTAATAGTTGAGAAATTTACCAATACTTCTATTACGAAACCAAAGTCAGGATCAGATAAAGATATGGAGGGTTATAATTCTAGCATTACTGATCTCTGATAAATTTTAAGTTTTATCTAGATCCAATGAAGGAAAATTATATGAGATTCCGAGAAAATGAGTGCCGATATATTTGTAATATTATTCTTTAGATCATTGCGACTCAAAATGCTTTTAGCTTTTAGAAATGAGTAGATGTCTCAAGATTAAAAGCTTACAGCGAAATATATATAATTTTCGCGATAAATCCCTCGACAATAGAACCTTGACTAGGCAATTCGTCTGCCTACACTGGCCTTATAAATACGCCAACCTTTTAGATAAAAATACCAATATTTCATTTCGCGGTTAAGTTTTTGAGCCCTTAATGTCTATATGTCTATATTAAAAACTATGGCACTTGGTGATTACAGGCTTAGGGATCGTACACATACTACTTCACACGAAAAGGGGTAGAGGGTGGTTACAAAAAATGTGACAAAGTGTTGACGGAAAGTGGGCATCTGAAAGATGTGACGTAACAAAATCGGAACGGAACTTTTCAAATTAATATCATAATAATTTACTGGCAACCATGCAATATACCATATATATGTAACAAAATCTCTATCATGAGTCACGACAAACCAATATTCTTTTGTTTTATCCTTTTGCAGTTAACTAAACCCTGAAGTAGCTATTTGCGTTAAATTCTCTAATCTAGTCTACTATCTATGGAGAAAAATTTTATTTTCTCACCAAAAAGTCAAAATGTGTTGGGTCGTCGTTGCGAACCGTCTGGGTTGTTGTGTCGCCGCTGTCAGCAATCTTATGACTAAATTCGGCTCACTTACCAATGATACAAACTCCAATTTTGAGTTATTGGTTAAATGATCGAGGAATTGATTGATCCCGTGCACGGCTAAATGATGATAGGTGAGATTGTCGGGGAGCACCTGATTTGGAACCGTACGGGTCATGGAAAGCGAAACGTCTAATGCTAGTATTGTCGGCATGATTTAAGCTTTACTTTAATTACATCTAAGTTCACTTCCAACGTTGAAACGTAATCGGAATTTTTTTTTAAAAACAAAAATCATTCGCTTGATGTTTCAGTCAGGGTTCGAGCAAACAACACACAAATTTTGACAGCCGGTTGGCATTAAAAATTTCGAACTTCGTTCGGGTGCAGGGATGGGATTTCTTGGTAAATTGGCATAATTTCGTTGATTTGACAGTGAAATTGGCGGTAAATAAACTTTTAAGTGCTCGCTCGACTCCAATTGTTGTATTCTTTAAAAACTAAATTTTAACAATAATTTTGTGGGTAATGAAGTGTACGATTCCGGAAATTTCGTGGCACAATCGTGACCCAGTGTTGTGTCGCCGCTGTCAGAACGTTAAAAGGTCCATGTGGAGCTGTTGCGATTACAATTCAACTTTGCGATGAATTGTGATCGCATCAGCTCGACTGCGACCAACTTCACGGGAAGAGAGATCGTTTTGAGTTGGCGTGCGTGCGGCTGAAAAGTCATTTTGGTCCAAAAATCGCCATTTTGAAGGAAGGTCTTCGTAAGAAGTTCTTTTTCAAGTTTTATCGAACAATTGACGTCCAGAATCATTAATTGTTGTTTAAATTCGAAAGCGCTGGATTGAATAATTATATACATATTTAGATTTTCACCAATACCCGCTGGAATAGTCGATAACTAATTTTTAAAAACATGTGTTTAAATGTCGAATTTTATATGCCGAGTTGAGTTTCCAACGAAAACTGAAAACTGAACTTTAGCGAAAAAGTGAGGAGTGTGATCCTTTTTGTGCAGCAGGGAGAATTGAGTTTTTTCTGGGTGCGTGCTACGCACCGCCAAGATCTGCGGATTTTGAGCAGTCATCGATCGCCGGGATTTTCCGATCGTGAATTTAGAAGTGTTTCGTGAAAAAGGGGGCGAGCAAAAAAAAAAAAAAAAGAAAAAATTGTGTGCGGTTCCGATTGTAGAATTTCTCCACGACGAGCAAAATCGTATCAGCGTTGGTCGACTAAATGCACAGGAGGAAAAAAATTAAGCTGATTTTTTTTTAAAAAGTACCAATCTAAGAGGAAAGTTGTTTGACTGATTCCATGTGCTGCTTCGGTTGTGCCCTGTTGCGTGCAATGTTGAAGTTGCATTCGCGCAGCCGCAATTAATACGAGGACAAACTGAATGAATAGTAAAATCTAAATTCTAAATAAATAAAACTAAATCTAAATATACACGAATACGACGGCAAACTGAATAAATAGTAGAAATGAATTTAAACAAATGAATTAGAGAAAAATTAAATCAATAAATAATAAAATGACCGACTGACAGGACGAAACAGTATATCAAAAAAAAAAAACTAATAAAACATTTAATTAATACGAAAAAAAGAAACCTTAAAACAATTTAAGAAACTCAAAGGTAATGCCTTTTAATATCCGGAATCTACAAAATGAAATGGGGTGAGTGTTTATTTATATTTTGTTTATGGTTTTCTTTCCTTCTTGCATTTCTCCCCTTTCAGCTTTGATTTTTATAGGAAGGTATTTTTATAGGAACCTCAATAAGGGGCCACGACGAAAAATGTTTGAAGGACAGTCGTGGCTGAGGTAGGGTGGGCAGAACAGGGCGCTACTTACACCTAAGCGCCCTGAACTCCACCGCTTCTTGGTCTTTCACGACCTATTGGGAAGATATTCCAATTTTAAATACCCTGGAGTAAGTCGACACGAAATTTTTGTTGTCTAGGTCTAGGGTTTATGGTCTGAGGTAGAACAAGAACCACCCCACACTGCCGTAGCTAGTCCCGGCCGCCAGCAAGCGTGTCGCTTCCGTTCTACTTCAGCCACCAGTTCAGACGTAGGAGGAATTGGCTCATTCTGTCCCGAACCTTTACCCATCCTTCGACTATTTTGACTTTCTCAAGTCAAAATAGTTCTTCCAAGGCCTCAAATACAACAAATGAGGACGAATTAATGCAGTTTTCTCTCCGTATTCTCACCAAATGAGAAAGCACCGTACTTGACTAGGCATTTGGCAATCTTTCATTTCTCATTTGGTGAAAATACTAAGAGAAAACTGCATTAATTCGTCCTCATTTTGACTCTTTGGTGAGAAATTTCTCACTCATAAGTTACAGAACTGAGCTACTAGTCTACTATCTATGTAAAAGAGTTACAAAAAAAGGCATACAAACTGCAATGTTGTTGTTATTTTGTATGTAGATTTTCTAACCTGCTCTGATCTAGATAAGTGCGCAAAAAACTCACCTATTGCTTATGAATTTTTTTTATCCTTTAATTTAAAATAAAACAAATGAATATTAGCTCTACTTCCTGTGTTTATTTTTGAAACATGCTAAACCTTGTGACGTCACAACGGTGGGGGGGGGGATGATATTAACGAAGGAGGGGGGCTCCAAAATAGTCAACATTTCCGTGACGTAGTATGTTTACGGTTCCTTAGGTGTGGCATCACCACCATCGTCATATGCGTGTTCTGTCGGTTGTCGAGTTCACTTTATGCCTTAGAATAGATTAGCTGCTGATAAAGCGATCGACATAATAAATGGTTTTGAGCTCACGCCAATGAGATATATTGGTCGGTGTAGACGCCGTATACCAACTACGCCTGGCAGCTCTGTCTTTGGTCGGGCAGAGTGTCTTAACCACGCAATAATCGGACTCGATCAACTGATTTCCTGGAAAAGCGTCTCAAAGAAGGTTCTTAGTGACTCAATTCCCGAAGTAGTATATGAACCATCAGGTTTTAGCAGGGAGTCACGCCTAGCCGTGTTGTCTTTCTGAAAGACTTCATGGAACCTAGCTGTTTCCCTGGTTCCTTCCAAACTCTCACAGTAGTTCCTAAAAGAGGCTGGCTTAAATGTGTTAACCAGCTTCTTCTATACACTCTGCGCTGACAGGACACGATTCCGCAAAACATTGACCTCAGGTAAGACTTAAACAAGAAGTCACTTCCTTAATCATAATAGGCGTCCTAATTTTTCGTGGTACTTGAGCGCTCTCCTGTAAGAGAGATCTGAACAAAGTTCAGTCTGCATTTTGTTGTGTTTGAGGCCTTGGAAGACTTTTGACTATTTTGACTTGAAAAAGTCAAAATAGTCGAAGGGAAAAGTAAAGTACGGAAACAGTGGGCCAATTCCACCTACGTCCGAATTGGTGGCTGAAGTCGAACGGAAGCGACACGCTTGCTGGCGGCCGGGACTAGCTACGGCAGTGTGGGGTGGTTCTTGTTCTGACTTCAGACCATAAACCCTAGGCCTGGACAACAAAAATTTCGTGTCGGCTTACTCCAGGGTATATAAAATTGGGACTATTTTCCCAATAGGTCGTGAAAGACCAGGAAGCGGTGGAGTTGCGCGACTTCGCGATTTGTCAGGGCGCTTAGGTGTAAGTAGCGCCCTGTTCTGCCCACCCTACCTCAACCATGTCTGTCCTAAAAACGCATTCTGATATGGCCCCTTATAGAGGTTCAGGGCAAAGGAGCTAAACGCTCGGGTTCATTTTATATATGGCTCTTCCTAGCCTTAAAACATCTTTAAGCAAGAATGCATAGTTTTCTTATATGGCCTTTAGCCTACCATAAAAAAAATTAACCAAAAAAAAAACCAAAAAAAAAACCAAAAAAAAAATATGCAAAGGAAAGAAGACCAAATGAAACTGTAAATACATAAACAAATAGAGAAAACCAAACTCACCCCATTTATGTGATCGCGTTCACCTGTTTAATTTTAATTTATTGTTAATTAATTTTAGTTATTTTTAATTCTGTACGTCTGTCCTGTCGTCATGTCTTTTTTTTTTAATTTTATTATAAATTCTAATATTACTGTTTTTTTTTTAAAAATTCACTTGTTTAAATTTTTAATTCTTAATTCAGTTTAGCTTCATTTAATTCGAAGTTTTTTTTTTGTATTTAATTTTTTCTTTCCTTTGCTTTCACTCCGCTGTATTAACTTGCGGTATAGATAAAATCGCGTAGTTCAATTTCCAATTCAATTGTTTTCGTAGGGTTTTAAATTTTTCCAATTCAATCGTTTTCGTAGGGTTTAAGATTTTCAATTCACTCGTTTTCGTAGAATTTAGATTTTCAATTCACTCGTTTTCCATGATCTGTATAAAACTCTTTATTCGAGTTAAAAATCAGTTAATTGACAGCTGATTCAACATCAGAACTACGATGTTCTCTTTTAATTAAATGAATCAGGGTTTGTTTAACTAGCTATTTCGGATTCGCGTCTCGATATCGAACGTTTTAACCGTGTGACTAAACTTTCTAAACGATTTGCTAGATTATCTAAATCGCGATTGCAGAAGGCGTTAGACCTGGCTCGCAGTCTCATCGTTGTTTAACTACTTGATTCGTGAACTATTATTTATGGACACAATGACACGCATATATGAGCGGATTTTTTTGTGTTAACAACATCGCACTTTCGCATTATTCGAAGAACTTTCCGAACTTTACACTGTTGTGCGGAATAACGACATAAAAGGGCCGTAGATTGCATGGTATACGTTGCTGCTGTGCACACACAATCACACGAAACACACACAGCTGTTCGCTATTGATTCAGAAAAAAAACACAAGAATAAGAAGAACCGCTTGGGGTGCTCAACCGGATGGCTACTTGCGGGGAGCGCTGGGCGGATAGACTGTCGGTTCAATTGTCGCCGTTGCGGCAAATTCTTTTAAAGGCTGTCGATGTAATGTCGTTACGCGAAATGGGAACACACTGTTCCACGAACTGCAAACCGAAATGAAATTTCTGACGCACAAATCAACATTTCCTACACCCTTGTCTCCGCGTAAAAGCATCCGAGTCGCGTTACAATCACCCCGGATCCGAATAGATCACACGGTTATCGAAGTAAATAACACCAATCCGCAAATGATAAATTCCTATGGAAAGATTCTCCGATATTCTATGCGTGTAGAAAACTTTCTTCACGTCCACGTCGGATTTTGTTAATTTAATCGAACTTTACGAATTGATTCTGTTTTAAACGCGTACGGATATCGATACACTTTTCTCGAGAGCTTTGAACCGTTTTTCTGTTACGTGCCCCAACAAGTAGTTTTCTATGACTTTAGAAGCTAATTCCGACTCTCACCCACTCGAGAACGTTACGAACCGATCGACACTCATGCACTTTTCAGGTAGTCATAGCTCGGAAGCAACGCGACCATTCAAATAACGAAAAACTAAATCGGAATTTCTTGCACGAGCAAACGCGCCCGCACGATCAAAAACTCTTCGCTTCACCTGTCGTTCACAACCGCCAAAACAATTCAATTCGCGCAGGTAGAGGCCGAAAACCGATACGGAATATGGTCAGCGTTGTACGGGACACACCGTAGATTCCGCTCGATACGAGAGCTCGGAAAGAACGCGTTGTAATTCACAAATATCGCCAATAATTTTCCGTCAATTTCGACGATTCATTTCAACTTTTCGTTTTACCGATTCGCTTACGTCGCACTCATGACATGTTCGCCATTTTTACCAATTCGACGGTGAACTTAGATGGCAGCCGGCGCGTTCTTTACGCAATTCATACGAGTTAAGCGGATGCGAGTACTCGACTTTCGATAATCGCCTTTTTTAATTTCCTTATCGATCAACTTTCCGATTGATTTGCACGGAAAAACACTGGAGAAACTTGGTACTCGATTTTGCGACTTGCCACTCTACTTCCGGCCTTTATCCAATAATGGTCCCTTGTCGTTCTATTTTTTTAATTTGTGAGCGGCAAGTTGGTGTAGGTGTTTGTAAATACGCTCAATGCCCGACAGATGTCACACATTGAGCGCAGTTACAACCACCGGACGGATAAGTCCTGCGGAAACTCAACAACATAGGCGGTTCGCCGTTGATTTCCAGCGCCGAATCGACTAAGAAAAGTTGCCGTGTCGCCTAGTCTCGTGCGCACGACTGAGAGCCGGGCAATAGCGATGTCTTATCCATCTGCAATAAAAAATTCCAAGACGCGAGGTGGATAGACCTCGAGGTGGATAGACTTCTAACCGTCAATACCGATGGTGATAAGGTATTTACTCCACATTTACTGATGCCGTCTGCTGCCAAGACTTCGCAATCAATCATCGCACCGGGCAAAGATCCGCTGCATGTACATATTTCCGATACTCGGGTACTTCGCTCTACTAATGCCAAAACGAACAGTGCTGGCTCAGGTCATTCACCGTGTGCACTGGCTGTCGCATCGATTTCGTCAAACAGTAATTCACCGTCGGTCGCCCGTTCTCCTATGCGAACTGACGATGGGTTAATTTCATCAGCTGATCCATTTCTGCCATCGTTGAATGTAAACAACATCGATCAGTTGATTGCTCTGTCTACTGGAAAAAGCGCAACAATCCCACCGCCATCGTCGAAAGTAAACAACATTGATCAGCTGATTGCCCAGTCTACTGGAATAAGCGCAATAATCCCCCGGTTCCTCAGAGCAAGCAGAGGGGACCACCTGTAGCTGATGCGTCAACTATTATGCTACCTGCAACGGATACAAACATTCCTGCCGGTATTGTACCCGGCAGTAATTCCGATGAATGGAGCACAGCCAACGGGAGAAGATTTAGCAGGCGTAGAATAATCGGTAGTGCTATTACTCCAGCTGATCTAAAAGTTATTACTGGCCACAAGTATTGGCTTCATCTATCACTCTTCGACGCAAGTACCTCAGTGGATTATGTAAGAAGCTACATTACAGGTTAACTCTCGGTTAGCTTCGAGAACATCCGCTGTCTCAAATTGGTGAAGAAGGACGTGGACGTCAGCGCTCTTCGCTTTGTAAATTTCAAGATTGGTCTTCCCCCAAATCTATTTTCCAAATGCCTTTCGTCTGAGATCTGGCCATCTGGTTTGGTAGTTAGACCATTCAAGCACCTGCCAAAAAACGACATACGCAATGCTTCCAACAACGAACCGTAGAGCACCATAGCTCAGGTAACATTGATTCACCATATAAGTTACGTAACTATGCTGGTTTACTACCAAAATGTTAGTGGAATGAAAACGAAGCTTCCTCTTTTTCGTTTGAATGTTTCTGATGTAAAGGCTGACGTCATAATACTAACCGAAACTTGGTTGGACGATGATGTTTCTACTTGCGAACTAGGATTACGCAACTTCAATATTTTTCGATTGGATCGGGGTCAAACCTGCAGTGCTAAAAAACGAGGCGGTGGATGCCTGGTAGCGGTTTCAAATTGTCATGCTTCTAAGCGCATTCTTACATCCGATACCGATAACGTTGAACACATCCTTGTTGAGGTGACCTCGCTCCAGCGTAAGCTGCTAATAGGATGTGCATATGTCGCCCAGGATCATCCGTTGATGTCTACACTAGTCACTGCTCTATAGTTGAAAACATTATGAACGGCTACCCACTCTCCGATATTCTACTTGTTGTCGATTATAATCTGCCGAATGTTGACTGGACGTCTACCTTTTGTAGATTGTCTCTGCGACCTTGATTTGAATCAATATAATCGCATCTTCAATAGTAAAGGTAAATTACTCGACTTAGTGCTCTCAAATATATTGTCATCACCGGAGACTACCCCCTCAAGTTACGAGCTACTTCCGTTGGACGCTATGTATCATGCGGCTCTTGCAATCACACTTATTATTTCTCACAGTAATCTAGCCAAAAACCATTTTTCTTATCTTGAATTTAAAAATGCCGACTATGTTTCTATCTGTGAACAGCTATCATTAATCGATTGGACACAGTTGCTTGAGGACCTTGAAATTAATGTCGCTCTCTCACGATTGTACTCTGCCATTTTTAGCATTGTGGATTTTTATGTTCCATTAAAAATATTTTCCGGTTCGTCCTATCCTCGCTGGTTTGATTCTGAACTTAGACAAATTATAAGAGACAAAAAAATTGCCCATGCTAAATATAAGGAATCCCTTTCTCTTACTGACTACTCGGAATTTTCACGATTGCGCAGCCTCTGCAATACCAAGAAAAAACTGTTATATTGCGTATACTCGTCTTATTGAAAGTAATATATCTAGCAATACTAAGGCCTTCTGGAACTTCATTAATTCACTTAGATCCGACAATCTCTTACCGCCATGCATGTACGCTAATGCCATTCAGTTTTCTCTCCGTATTCTCACCAAATGAGAAAGCACCGTACTTGACTAGGCATTTGGCAATCTTTCATTTCTCATTTGGTGAAAATACTAAGAGAAAACTGCATTAATTCGTCCTCATTTTGACTCTTTGGTGAGAAATTTCTCACTCATAAGTTACAGAACTGAGCTACTAGTCTACTATCTATGTAAAAGAGTTACAAAAAAAGGCATACAAACTGCAATGTTGTTGTTATTTTGTATGTAGATTTTCTAACCTGCTCTGATCTAGATAAGTGCGCAAAAAACTCACCTATTGCTTATGAATTTTTTTTATCCTTTAATTTAAAATAAAACAAATGAATATTAGCTCTACTTCCTGTGTTTATTTTTGAAACATGCTAAACCTTGTGACGTCACAACGGTGGGGGGGGGATGATATTAACGAAGGAGGGGGGCTCCAAAATAGTCAACATTTCCGTGACGTAGTATGTTTACGGTTCCTTAGGTGTGGCATCACCACCAGCGTCATATGCGTGTTCTGTCGGTTGTCGAGTTCACTTTATGCCTTAGAATAGATTAGCTGCTGATAAAGCGATCGACATAATAAATGGTTTTGAGCTCACGCCAATGAGATATATTGGTCGGTGTAGACGCCGTATACCAACTACGCCTGGCAGCTCTGTCTTTGGTCGGGCAGAGTGTCTTAACCACGCAATAATCGGACTCGATCAACTGATTTCCTGGAAAAGCGTCTCAAAGAAGGTTCTTAGTGACTCAATTCCCGAAGTAGTATATGAACCATCAGGTTTTAGCAAGGAGTCACGCCTAGCCGTGTTGTCTTTCTGAAAGACTTCATGGAACCTAGCTGTTTCCCTGGTTCCTTCCAAACTCTCACAGTAGTTCCTAAAAGAGGCTGGTTTAAATGTGTTAACCAGCTTCTTCTATACACTCTGCGCTGACAGGACACGATTCCGCAAAACATTGACCTCAGGTAAGACTTAAACAAGAAGTCACTTCCTTAATCATAATAGGCGTCCTAATTTTTCGTGGTACTTGAGCGCTCTCCTGTAAGAGAGATCTGAACAAAGTTCAGTCTGCATTTTGTTGTGTTTGAGGCCTTGGAAGACTTTTGACTATTTTGACTTGAAAAAGTCAAAATAGTCGAAGGGAAAAGTAAAGTACGGAAACAGTGGGCCAATTCCACCTACGTCCGAATTGGTGGCTGAAGTCGAACGGAAGCGACACGCTTGCTGGCGGCCGGGACTAGCTACGGCAGTGTGGGGTGGTTCTTGTTCTGACTTCAGACCATAAACCCTAGGCCTGGACAACAAAAATTTCGTGTCGGCTTACTCCAGGGTATATAAAATTGGGACTATTTTCCCAATAGGTCGTGAAAGACCAGGAAGCGGTGGAGTTGCGCGACTTCCCGATTTGTCAGGGCGCTTAGGTGTAAGTAGCGCCCTGTTCTGCCCACCCTACCTCAACCATGTCTGTCCTAAAAACGCATTCTGATATGGCCCCTTATAGAGGTTCAGGGCAAAGGAGCTAAACGCTCGGGTTCATTTTATATATGGCTCTTCCTAGCCTTAAAACATCTTTAAGCAAGAATGCATAGTTTTCTTATATGGCCTTTAGCCTACCATAAAAAAAATTAACCAAAAAAAAAACCAAAAAAAAAATATGCAAAGGAAAGAAGACCAAATGAAACTGTAAATACATAAACAAATAGAGAAAACCAAACTCACCCCATTTATGTGATCGCGTTCACCTGTTTAATTTTAATTTATTGTTAATTAATTTTAGTTATTTTTAATTCTGTACGTCTGTCCTGTCGTCATGTCTTTTTTTTTAATTTTATTATAAATTCTAATATTACTATTTTTTTTTTAAAAATTCACTTGTTTAAATTTTTAATTCTTAATTCAGTTTAGCTTCATTTAATTCGAAGTTTTTTTTTTGTATTTAATTTTTTCTTTCCTTTGCTTTCACTCCGCTGTATTAACTTGCGGTATAGATAAAATCGCGTAGTTCAATTTCCAATTCAATTGTTTTCGTAGGGTTTTAAATTTTTCCAATTCAATCGTTTTCGTAGGGTTTAAGATTTTCAATTCACTCGTTTTCGTAGAATTTAGATTTTCAATTCACTCGTTTTCCATGATCTGTATAAAACTCTTTATTCGAGTTAAAAATCAGTTAATTGACAGCTGATTCAACATCAGAACTACGATGTTCTCTTTTAATTAAATGAATCAGGGTTTGTTTAACTAGCTATTTCGGATTCGCGTCTCGATATCGAACGTTTTAACCGTGTGACTAAACTTTCTAAACGATTTGCTAGATTATCTAAATCGCGATTGCAGAAGGCGTTAGACCTGGCTCGCAGTCTCATCGTTGTTTAACTACTTGATTCGTGAACTATTATTTATGGACACAATGACACGCATATATGAGCGGATTTTTTTGTGTTAACAACATCGCACTTTCGCATTATTCGAAGAACTTTCCGAACTTTACACTGTTGTGCGGAATAACGACATAAAAGGGCCGTAGATTGCATGGTATACGTTGCTGCTGTGCACACACAATCACACGAAACACACACAGCTGTTCGCTATTGATTCAGAAAAAAAACACAAGAATAAGAAGAACCGCTTGGGGTGCTCAACCGGATGGCTACTTGCGGGGAGCGCTGGGCGGATAGACTGTCGGTTCAATTGTCGCCGTTGCGGCAAATTCTTTTAAAGGCTGTCGATGTAATGTCGTTACGCGAAATGGGAACACACTGTTCCACGAACTGCAAACCGAAATGAAATTTCTGACGCACAAATCAACATTTCCTACACCCTTGTCTCCGCGTAAAAGCATCCGAGTCGCGTTACAATCACCCCGGATCCGAATAGATCACACGGTTATCGAAGTAAATAACACCAATCCGCAAATGATAAATTCCTATGGAAAGATTCTCCGATATTCTATGCGTGTAGAAAACTTTCTTCACGTCCACGTCGGATTTTGTTAATTTAATCGAACTTTGCGAATTGATTCTGTTTTAAACGCGTACGGATATCGATACACTTTTCTCGAGAGCTTTGAACCGTTTTTCTGTTACGTGCCCCAACAAGTAGTTTTCTATGACTTTAGAAGCTAATTCCGACTCTCACCCACTCGAGAACGTTACGAACCGATCGACACTCATGCACTTTTCAGGTAGTCATAGCTCGGAAGCAACGCGACCATTCAAATAACGAAAAACTAAATCGGAATTTCTTGCACGAGCAAACGCGCCCGCACGATCAAAAACTCTTCGCTTCACCTGTCGTTCACAACCGCCAAAACAATTCAATTCGCGCAGGTAGAGGCCGAAAACCGATACGGAATATGGTCAGCGTTGTACGGGACACACCGTAGATTCCGCTCGATACGAGAGCTCGGAAAGAACGCGTTGTAATTCACAAATATCGCCAATAATTTTCCGTCAATTTCGACGATTCATTTCAACTTTTCGTTTTACCGATTCGCTTACGTCGCACTCATGACATGTTCGCCATTTTTACCAATTCGACGGTGAACTTAGATGGCAGCCGGCGCGTTCTTTACGCAATTCATACGAGTTAAGCGGATGCGAGTACTCGACTTTCGATAATCGCCTTTTTTAATTTCCTTATCGATCAACTTTCCGATTGATTTGCACGGAAAAACACTGGAGAAACTTGGTACTCGATTTTGCGACTTGCCACTCTACTTCCGGCCTTTATCCAATAATGGTCCCTTGTCGTTCTATTTTTTTAATTTGTGAGCGGCAAGTTGGTGTAGGTGTTTGTAAATACGCTCAATGCCCGACAGATGTCACACATTGAGCGCAGTTACAACCACCGGACGGATAAGTCCTGCGGAAACTCAACAACATAGGCGGTTCGCCGTTGATTTCCAGCGCCGAATCGACTAAGAAAAGTTGCCGTGTCGCCTAGTCTCGTGCGCACGACTGAGAGCCGGGCAATAGCGATGTCTTATCCATCTGCAATAAAAAATTCCAAGACGCGAGGTGGATAGACCTCGAGGTGGATAGACTTCTAACCGTCAATACCGATGGTGATAAGGTATTTACTCCACATTTACTGATGCCGTCTGCTGCCAAGACTTCGCAATCAATCATCGCACCGGGCAAAGATCCGCTGCATGTACATATTTCCGATACTCGGGTACTTCGCTCTACTAATGCCAAAACGAACAGTGCTGGCTCAGGTCATTCACCGTGTGCACTGGCTGTCGCATTGATTTCGTCAAACAGTAATTCACCGTCGGTCGCCCGTTCTCCTATGCGAACTGACGATGGGTTAATTTCATCAGCTGATCCATTTCTGCCATCGTTGAATGTAAACAACATCGATCAGTTGATTGCTCTGTCTACTGGAAAAAGCGCAACAATCCCACCGCCATCGTCGAAAGTAAACAACATTGATCAGCTGATTGCCCAGTCTACTGGAATAAGTGCAATAATCCCCCGGTTCCTCAGAGCAAGCAGAGGGGACCACCTGTAGCTGATGCGTCAACTATTATGCTACCTGCAACGGATACAAACATTCCTGCCGGTATTGTACCCGGCAGTAATTCCGATGAATGGAGCACAGCCAACGGGAGAAGATTTAGCAGGCGTAGAATAATCGGTAGTGCTATTACTCCAGCTGATCTAAAAGTTATTACTGGCCACAAGTATTGGCTTCATCTATCACTCTTCGACGCAAGTACCTCAGTGGATTATGTAAGAAGCTACATTACAGGTTAACTCTCGGTTAGCTTCGAGAACATCCGCTGTCTCAAATTGGTGAAGAAGGACGTGGACGTCAGCGCTCTTCGCTTTGTAAATTTCAAGATTGGTCTTCCCCCAAATCTATTTTCCAAATGCCTTTCGTCTGAGATCTGGCCATCTGGTTTGGTAGTTAGACCATTCAAGCACCTGCCAAAAAACGACATACGCAATGCTTCCAACAACGAACCGTAGAGCACCATAGCTCAGGTAACATTGATTCACCATATAAGTTACGTAACTATGCTGGTTTACTACCAAAATGTTAGTGGAATGAAAACGAAGCTTCCTCTTTTTCGTTTGAATGTTTCTGATGTAAAGGCTGACGTCATAATACTAACCGAAACTTGGTTGGACGATGATGTTTCTACTTGCGAACTAGGATTACGCAACTTCAATATTTTTCGATTGGATCGGGGTCAAACCTGCAGTGCTAAAAAACGAGGCGGTGGATGCCTGGTAGCGGTTTCAAATTGTCATGCTTCTAAGCGCATTCTTACATCCGATACCGATAACGTTGAACACATCCTTGTTGAGGTGACCTCGCTCCAGCGTAAGCTGCTAATAGGATGTGCATATGTCGCCCAGGATCATCCGTTGATGTCTACACTAGTCACTGCTCTATAGTTGAAAACATTATGAACGGCTACCCACTCTCCGATATTCTACTTGTTGTCGATTATAATCTGCCGAATGTTGACTGGACGTCTACCTTTTGTAGATTGTCTCTGCGACCTTGATTTGAATCAATATAATCGCATCTTCAATAGTAAAGGTAAATTACTCGACTTAGTGCTCTCAAATATATTGTCATCACCGGAGACTACCCCCTCAAGTTACGAGCTACTTCCGTTGGACGCTATGTATCATGCGGCTCTTGCAATCACACTTATTATTTCTCACAGTAATCTAGCCAAAAACCATTTTTCTTATCTTGAATTTAAAAATGCCGACTATGTTTCTATCTGTGAACAGCTATCATTAATCGATTGGACACAGTTGCTTGAGGACCTTGAAATTAATGTCGCTCTCTCACGATTGTACTCTGCCATTTTTAGCATTGTGGATTTTTATGTTCCATTAAAAATATTTTCCGGTTCGTCCTATCCTCGCTGGTTTGATTCTGAACTTAGACAAATTATAAGAGACAAAAAAATTGCCCATGCTAAATATAAGGAATCCCTTTCTCTTACTGACTACTCGGAATTTTCACGATTGCGCAGCCTCTGCAATACCAAGAAAAAACTGTTATATTGCGTATACTCGTCTTATTGAAAGTAATATATCTAGCAATACTAAGGCCTTCTGGAACTTCATTAATTCACTTAGATCCGACAATCTCTTACCGCCATGCATGTACGCTAATGCCATTCAGTTTTCTCTCCGTATTCTCACCAAATGAGAAAGCACCGTACTTGACTAGGCATTTGGCAATCTTTCATTTCTCATTTGGTGAAAATACTAAGAGAAAACTGCATTAATTCGTCCTCATTTTGACTCTTTGGTGAGAAATTTCTCACTCATAAGTTACAGAACTGAGCTACTAGTCTACTATCTATGTAAAAGAGTTACAAAAAAAGGCATACAAACTGCAATGTTGTTGTTATTTTGTATGTAGATTTTCTAACCTGCTCTGATCTAGATAAGTGCGCAAAAAACTCACCTATTGCTTATGAATTTTTTTTATCCTTTAATTTAAAATAAAACAAATGAATATTAGCTCTACTTCCTGTGTTTATTTTTGAAACATGCTAAACCTTGTGACGTCACAACGGTGGGGGGGGATGATATTAACGAAGGAGGGGGGCTCCAAAATAGTCAACATTTCCGTGACGTAGTATGTTTACGGTTTCTTAGGTGTGGCATCACCACCAGCGTCATATGCGTGTTCTGTCGGTTGTCGAGTTCACTTTATGCCTTAGAATAGATTAGCTGCTGATAAAGCGATCGACATAATAAATGGTTTTGAGCTCACGCCAATGAGATATATTGGTCGGTGTAGACGCCGTATACCAACTACGCCTGGCAGCTCTGTCTTTGGTCGGGCAGAGTGTCTTAACCACGCAATAATCGGACTCGATCAACTGATTTCCTGGAAAAGCGTCTCAAAGAAGGTTCTTAGTGACTCAATTCCCGAAGTAGTATATGAACCATCAGGTTTTAGCAGGGAGTCACGCCTAGCCGTGTTGTCTTTCTGAAAGACTTCATGGAACCTAGCTGTTTCCCTGGTTCCTTCCAAACTCTCACAGTAGTTCCTAAAAGAGGCTGGTTTAAATGTGTTAACCAGCTTCTTCTATACACTCTGCGCTGACAGGACACGATTCCGCAAAACATTGACCTCAGGTAAGACTTAAACAAGAAGTCACTTCCTTAATCATAATAGGCGTCCTAATTTTTCGTGGTACTTGAGCGCTCTCCTGTAAGAGAGATCTGAACAAATTTCAGTCTGCATTTTGTTGTGTTTGAGGCCTTGGAAGACTTTTGACTATTTTGACTTGAAAAAGTCAAAATAGTCGAAGGGAAAAGTAAAGTACGGAAACAGTGGGCCAATTCCACCTACGTCCGAATTGGTGGCTGAAGTCGAACGGAAGCGACACGCTTGCTGGCGGCCGGGACTAGCTACGGCAGTGTGGGGTGGTTCTTGTTCTGACTTCAGACCATAAACCCTAGGCCTGGACAACAAAAATTTCGTGTCGGCTTACTCCAGGGTATATAAAATTGGGACTATTTTCCCAATAGGTCGTGAAAGACCAGGAAGCGGTGGAGTTGCGCGACTTCGCGATTTGTCAGGGCGCTTAGGTGTAAGTAGCGCCCTGTTCTGCCCACCCTACCTCAACCATGTCTGTCCTAAAAACGCATTCTGATATGGCCCCTTATAGAGGTTCAGGGCAAAGGAGCTAAACGCTCGGGTTCATTTTATATATGGCTCTTCCTAGCCTTAAAACATCTTTAAGCAAGAATGCATAGTTTTCTTATATGGCCTTTAGCCTACCATAAAAAAAATTAACCAAAAAAAAAACCAAAAAAAAAATATGCAAAGGAAAGAAGACCAAATGAAACTGTAAATACATAAACAAATAGAGAAAACCAAACTCACCCCATTTATGTGATCGCGTTCACCTGTTTAATTTTAATTTATTGTTAATTAATTTTAGTTATTTTTAATTCTGTACGTCTGTCCTGTCGTCATGTCTTTTTTTTTAATTTTATTATAAATTCTAATATTACTGTTTTTTTTTTAAAAATTCACTTGTTTAAATTTTTAATTCTTAATTCAGTTTAGCTTCATTTAATTCGAAGTTTTTTTTTTGTATTTAATTTTTTCTTTCCTTTGCTTTCACTCCGCTGTATTAACTTGCGGTATAGATAAAATCGCGTAGTTCAATTTCCAATTCAATTGTTTTCGTAGGGTTTTAAATTTTTCCAATTCAATCGTTTTCGTAGGGTTTAAGATTTTCAATTCACTCGTTTTCGTAGAATTTAGATTTTCAATTCACTCGTTTTCCATGATCTGTATAAAACTCTTTATTCGAGTTAAAAATCAGTTAATTGACAGCTGATTCAACATCAGAACTACGATGTTCTCTTTTAATTAAATGAATCAGGGTTTGTTTAACTAGCTATTTCGGATTCGCGTCTCGATATCGAACGTTTTAACCGTGTGACTAAACTTTCTAAACGATTTGCTAGATTATCTAAATCGCGATTGCAGAAGGCGTTAGACCTGGCTCGCAGTCTCATCGTTGTTTAACTACTTGATTCGTGAACTATTATTTATGGACACAATGACACGCATATATGAGCGGATTTTTTTGTGTTAACAACATCGCACTTTCGCATTATTCGAAGAACTTTCCGAACTTTACACTGTTGTGCGGAATAACGACATAAAAGGGCCGTAGATTGCATGGTATACGTTGCTGCTGTGCACACACAATCACACGAAACACACACAGCTGTTCGCTATTGATTCAGAAAAAAAACACAAGAATACGAAGAACCGCTTGGGGTGCTCAACCGGATGGCTACTTGCGGGGAGCGCTGGGCGGATAGACTGTCGGTTCAATTGTCGCCGTTGCGGCAAATTCTTTTAAAGGCTGTCGATGTAATGTCGTTACGCGAAATGGGAACACACTGTTCCACGAACTGCAAACCGAAATGAAATTTCTGACGCACAAATCAACATTTCCTACACCCTTGTCTCCGCGTAAAAGCATCCGAGTCGCGTTACAATCACCCCGGATCCGAATAGATCACACGGTTATCGAAGTAAATAACACCAATCCGCAAATGATAAATTCCTATGGAAAGATTCTCCGATATTCTATGCGTGTAGAAAACTTTCTTCACGTCCACGTCGGATTTTGTTAATTTAATCGAACTTTACGAATTGATTCTGTTTTAAACGCGTACGGATATCGATACACTTTTCTCGAGAGCTTTGAACCGTTTTTCTGTTACGTGCCCCAACAAGTAGTTTTCTATGACTTTAGAAGCTAATTCCGACTCTCACCCACTCGAGAACGTTACGAACCGATCGACACTCATGCACTTTTCAGGTAGTCATAGCTCGGAAGCAACGCGACCATTCAAATAACGAAAAACTAAATCGGAATTTCTTGCACGAGCAAACGCGCCCGCACGATCAAAAACTCTTCGCTTCACCTGTCGTTCACAACCGCCAAAACAATTCAATTCGCGCAGGTAGAGGCCGAAAACCGATACGGAATATGGTCAGCGTTGTACGGGACACACCGTAGATTCCGCTCGATACGAGAGCTCGGAAAGAACGCGTTGTAATTCACAAATATCGCCAATAATTTTCCGTCAATTTCGACGATTCATTTCAACTTTTCGTTTTACCGATTCGCTTACGTCGCACTCATGACATGTTCGCCATTTTTACCAATTCGACGGTGAACTTAGATGGCAGCCGGCGCGTTCTTTACGCAATTCATACGAGTTAAGCGGATGCGAGTACTCGACTTTCGATAATCGTCTTTTTTTATTTCCTTATCGATCAACTTTCCGATTGATTTGCACGGAAAAACACTGGAGAAACTTGGTACTCGATTTTGCGACTTGCCACTCTACTTCCGGCCTTTATCCAATAATGGTCCCTTGTCGTTCTATTTTTTTAATTTGTGAGCGGCAAGTTGGTGTAGGTGTTTGTAAATACGCTCAATGCCCGACAGATGTCACACATTGAGCGCAGTTACAACCACCGGACGGATAAGTCCTGCGGAAACTCAACAACATAGGCGGTTCGCCGTTGATTTCCAGCGCCGAATCGACTAAGAAAAGTTGCCGTGTCGCCTAGTCTCGTGCGCACGACTGAGAGCCGGGCAATAGCGATGTCTTATCCATCTGGAATAAAAACTTCCAAGACGCGAGGTGGATAGACCTCGAGGTGGATAGACTTCTAACCGTCAATACCGATGGTGATAAGGTATTTACTCCACATTTACTGATGCCGTCTGCTGCCAAGACTTCGCAATCAATCATCGCACCGGGCAAAGATCCGCTGCATGTACATATTTCCGATACTCGGGTACTTCGCTCTACTAATGCCAAAACGAACAGTGCTGGCTCAGGTCATTCACCGTGTGCACTGGCTGTCGCATCGATTTCGTCAAACAGTAATTCACCGTCGGTCGCCCGTTCTCCTATGCGAACTAACGATGGGTTAATTTCATCAGCTGATCCATTTCTGCCATCGTTGAATGTAAACAACATCGATCAGTTGATTGCTCTGTCTACTGGAAAAAGCGCAACAATCCCACCGCCATCGTCGAAAGTAAACAACATTGATCAGCTGATTGCCCAGTCTACTGGAATAAGCGCAATAATCCCCCGGTTCCTCAGAGCAAGCAGAGGGGACCACCTGTAGCTGATGCGTCAACTATTATGCTACCTGCAACGGATACAAACATTCCTGCCGGTATTGTACCCGGCAGTAATTCCGATGAATGGAGCACAGTCAACGGGAGAAGATTTAGCAGGCGTAGAATAATCGGTAGTGCTATTACTCCAGCTGATCTAAAAGTTATTACTGGCCACAAGTATTGGCTTCATCTATCACTCTTCGACGCAAGTACCTCAGTGGATTATGTAAGAAGCTACATTACAGGTTAACTCTCGGTTAGCTTCGAGAACATCCGCTGTCTCAAATTGGTGAAGAAGGACGTGGACGTCAGCGCTCTTCGCTTTGTAAATTTCAAGATTGGTCTTCCCCCAAATCTATTTTCCAAATGCCTTTCGTCTGAGATCTGGCCATCTGGTTTGGTAGTTAGACCATTCAAGCACCTGCCAAAAAACGACATACGCAATGCTTCCAACAACGAACCGTAGAGCACCATAGCTCAGGTAACATTGATTCACCATATAAGTTACGTAACTATGCTGGTTTACTACCAAAATGTTAGTGGAATGAAAACGAAGCTTCCTCTTTTTCGTTTGAATGTTTCTGATGTAAAGGCTGACGTCATAATACTAACCGAAACTTGGTTGGACGATGATGTTTCTACTTGCGAACTAGGATTACGCAACTTCAATATTTTTCGATTGGATCGGGGTCAAACCTGCAGTGCTAAAAAACGAGGCGGTGGATGCCTGGTAGCGGTTTCAAATTGTCATGCTTCTAAGCGCATTCTTACATCCGATACCGATAACGTTGAACACATCCTTGTTGAGGTGACCTCGCTCCAGCGTAAGCTGCTAATAGGATGTGCATATGTCGCCCAGGATCATCCGTTGATGTCTACACTAGTCACTGCTCTATAGTTGAAAACATTATGAACGGCTACCCACTCTCCGATATTCTACTTGTTGTCGATTATAATCTGCCGAATGTTGACTGGACGTCTACCTTTTGTAGATTGTCTCTGCGACCTTGATTTGAATCAATATAATCGCATCTTCAATAGTAAAGGTAAATTACTCGACTTAGTGCTCTCAAATATATTGTCATCACCGGAGACTACCCCCTCAAGTTACGAGCTACTTCCGTTGGACGCTATGTATCATGCGGCTCTTGCAATCACACTTATTATTTCTCACAGTAATCTAGCCAAAAACCATTTTTCTTATCTTGAATTTAAAAATGCCGACTATGTTTCTATCTGTGAACAGCTATCATTAATCGATTGGACACAGTTGCTTGAGGACCTTGAAATTAATGTCGCTCTCTCACGATTGTACTCTGCCATTTTTAGCATTGTGGATTTTTATGTTCCATTAAAAATATTTTCCGGCTCGTCCTATCCTCGCTGGTTTGATTCTGAACTTAGACAAATTATAAGAGACAAAAAAATTGCCCATGCTAAATATAAGGAATCCCTTTCTCTTACTGACTACTCGGAATTTTCACGATTGCGCAGCCTCTGCAATACCAAGAAAAAACTGTTATATTGCGTATACTCGTCTTATTGAAAGTAATATATCTAGCAATACTAAGGCCTTCTGGAACTTCATTAATTCACTTAGATCCGACAATCTCTTACCGCCATGCATGTACGCTAATGCCTACTCTGCCCATGACCCACTCAGCATAGCGGAAATGTTCGCTGACTTTTTCTCGAGTGTTTACGACGATGGTAGGAACAGTCAAGTTAGCCCGGTGTCCACATCTATGCATGAGGGTATCGGCTTAAATGTGTCATCTTTGGTCATTGAAACCAACGATGTCTACGTAATGCTCAACGAACTGGACATGTCTAAAGGCATGGGTCCTGATGGTGTCCCACCTATTTTTTTATGGAACTGTCGACAGTGTCTTGTGCAACCCCTAACGTTTCTTTTAAACCTATCCCTGCAGTTAGGTTTTTTTTCTAATATGTGGAAAACTTCTTTCATTATTCGCATCCACAAATCGGGAGACAAGGGAGAGACGTGCAAACGATCAACTCTGCTCTAGAATCTAAATCCGAAGTTCACGCAGTATATACTGACTTCGCGAAGGCTTTTGACGAGGTCAATCATTATCTACTTATTTCTAAGCTTGCAGACCTAGGCGTATCTGGCGATTTACTCAATTGGATACGTGACTTCTTACAGGATCGGACCTGCGTTGTCAATTTAAGAACTGCCCAATCTAAACCCTTTGCTGTCAAATCGGGTGTGCCTCAAAGGTTCTCACCTTGGACCGCTGTTGTTCTTATTATTCATCAATGACATCAGTTACATATTTGATAAAGTAAATTTTCTTTTGTTTGCGGACGATCTAAAATTTTTTAAATCTGTCAATTCAATACTATACTGTGTAGCTATTCAACATAATATTGATAGGCTCTTTGAGTGGAGTGTAGCTAATCGCCTTCCTTTAAATATAAGTAAGTGCAGTTACATTATTTTTCATAGAGCGCGTGAATCCACTTCCTTTAATTATAACATAAATAATTGCCCCTTAGTCCGCGTGCTGACTGTTGTGCTCGATGCATCACTCACTCTCGTACCACATATAACACAAATTTGCAACTCTGCTCGGAGAATGCTTGGGTTCGTCATAAGAAATACCCAAGACTTTCGGAATATTCATTGTTATTGGCGTGAGCATTTTAACTTAATTGCACTGTTCAGGATCTTAAACAGCGAGTAAGACTCCCCACAATTTCTTGAGTGCATTAATATTCGTGTACCTAGCCGCTCATCACGATCTAATGATCTATTCTACACCAAGTGTCATATGGCTACATATGGCAAGAACTGCCCAGCCACTCGATTAATGGAAACTCGAAATAAATTTTGTGGCATTATCGATTTTTTTAATACAAATGTTGCTGAAGTCAAATCATTGAATTGCTTTAATTAAATTGAATTATATATATATATATATATATCAACTAATTCTAATATTGATGTTGATATTAATAATATTATACTATATTCTGTAGGGTCACGCACCCGTTAATTTTATAAAATAAATAAATAAAATAAAAATAGGTGTTGCGCTCCCTCGGATCACTGCCTAAGATCCTTGGAGTGGTAGACTCCCACGCGCTTGCCTCCTAGATCCTCCAATTCATATTGTGAGTTGCCTAGCACACGACGAATCCTGCACTTGAGGAACTTCTTTGCCAGCTTGGGGTTATAGTTCTGCGCGGCTGTGGACAAGGAAAAATTTCTTCTGAATACCTCTTGACCTACACAAAATTGTATTTTAGCAGCACGCAGATTATAACGCCTTCTGCTGTCCTCATGTGCGGCCCCTGTTTTCGTCTGCGCCAGTTGCCTCACGATAGGAATTCCCTCGCGAGGTCGAAGCTGTACATTTGACTCTCCCAACGCTCGTAAATGCCTCATCAGTTCGTAGTCCTTCCCGGCTTGGTGGAGTGAGCTCCGAAGTGCATATCCAATTTTGCTTAGACTTTCATCCCATCGTGTTTGGTCATCAGTGATGAATGCTCGAATTCCGACCAGGATAGACTGATTGACACGTTCCGAAGCATTCGCTTGCGGTGAGTAGCTCGGGGTGTACAGTTGCTTAACTCGGTATTTGGTCAGCATGGAGTTTAACACATTCGACCTAAATTGAGAGCCGTTATCGGAGAGGATTGTCTCAGGTGTTCCAAACGTATGGAAGGTCTGCCCCTCCAAAAGTTGGTGGTGGTGGAGTTGGTCTCTTCGGCAGTGATCCGCCCCAAAGGATGCAAAAGGGGAAATTTCGAGAAGTGATCCAAGACGATCAAGATAGCAATTTTACCCCGTTTGGTACGCGGATATAGTCCAAGTACGTCGATGTAGAGATGTTGGAATGGCTCATCCGTCTGGAACGGTTCTCCCGTTGGCGCTCGTAGAGGTCTGTTCGGGGACTTTGTCTCTTTACAAGTGTCGCACGCTAGAATGTAGGTGCGTACTTGTGTAGCCATTCCGGGCCAGTACACAAATCGCCTGACTCGCTCTAGCGTTTTGGCATAACCACCATGGACCGTGGTGTCTGCCTCGTGCGCTGTTACGAAAATGAAAGTATTTCGAACGAAACAACTTTCCTCTCGTCATCAGATAATGGGCTCCTCTGGATCCGACAGCACTTTTCGCCGGCTATCTCAGGAGCTTGGGAGTGGGACAAGGAAAACGATCCAGAGGTGATCCCATTCTTGCCGTGCTGTATAAAAATAGTAATAAAAAAAAACTCAGAGAAAGGTATGTGGGGAGGGAATAAAGGTGACGGGACTTCCCCGCTAGAATTCGCACATACTGTACAGATCGGCACTTAAGTCCGGTTGACCTGATGTGACCTGCACCACCGAAACTGAAACGTAACCAACTTACGGTAAGAGAAAAGAGGAAAACCGAATTCCGGAGCACCTACCATCTCAAACTGACCGTCTCCTCCCAGGATCCACCAACGAGAGTCCCTCACTCGCGCTCCATCTTTACCTAAACTCTAGACACAAAGAAAACAAAACCAAAAAAAAAAAAATTCCAATTTACCCAGACTTCGTGGGAACCAGATCCACCTGAAAAATGTACATATAGTATACAAAGAAGTAAAAAGAAAGTTTATTTAAATTATCAAAAAAAAAAATTTATTAAATGATTTAGGAAGCGAAAATTTTATTCCGGGAGTTGTTTTAATAGCAATTTGGGCGAGGACCTTCCGAACTCGAATCGACTGCTTTGGTATCCATATGGTGATTTTTAGTTGGTGAGACGTGCCAAATTATTTTTATTAACAAACTTTTTAGTTTATGATTTCTTCGAGAAGGTTAGTGTCCGTTCCTTCAAACAAAAAAAACTTGGTGGTGCACTCACCTTTTGTCTATTGGTTCTTTTTTTTTTTTTACACTGCGTTTAACACTCGTTTATATTATATTAGTTCTGAAATCCGGATACTTTTTACGTGAACAAATAATATTTTAGTTTTTATTTGGATAAAACTGATCCTTTGCCCCCGAATTCAACACTTTCCACTTTCTGTAATATTTTCCTTTTCTTCCTCCACGTCCTCTTCGTTTCCAAGCCCAACTCCGACTCCCCAAAAAACTACTTTTTCTGGCCGCCTTGCAAATTGACGCGAACTCAATTTAATTTTTTTCCCACAGAGGGCAATCCAGTGGTTACAAATCAGTAAATGTCAATAAATTACTTACTAATATTTTTTGAGGTGGACTGGTTCTCAATTTTTATTTCTCATACATTTCCATTTTTTTCCTTTAATATATATAAGAGAACTAATAAAAAAAACGGAAGATAAAGGGCCAAAGTGAGTTCAATTCTTAACTAAAACGAGCCCACAACAACCTCAAAAAACAAAAAAAAAACCAAAAAAAGGAACTGAGAAAGAAAAAAAAAGTAATCGCAAAAATAACAACCAAATATCCCAAAAAAATGAGACGTTTCGTCACAATCGTGGGGACGACCCAGACCCTGAAGGAGTCTCATGCTTTATGCCGGGCAATTTTGAACAAAAAAAAAATTATAAATTAATAATAAACACCAAAAATGTTCGTACTACCAGAAGTAAAGCGCATCAGGAATTTTAAGACGAGTACATATTATATATACGCTTAATATCTTTCCCATGATAGATACCCATTCTATTCCCCAATTCGTCCTCGAGCTCGTAAGAAACGTTACCAATTTTTCGACGTACCACAGCTGGCAAGAACTTAGGGGCCAATTTCGCAGCAAATCGCTTATTAGCATTGCTCTGAACGAAATTCCTCACGTACACGATTTGTCCTGGTTGAAATTCTTGTTCTCTGCTACGGAGGTTATACGTATGTGCAGATTGTTTGTAAGCCTCCTCCAGTCGACTTTTTACTTGGGTTTGCGCTGATCGTAACCGATCCATTGCCGGAATTAAATGCATTTCGTTGTCATCCAAAGCATATAACTTTCGCAGGATCTGATAATCTGACCCATGCCGAATAGCATGAGACCCAAATAACAGGAAGTGAGGCGAAAACCCTGTGGAACTGTGAACAGTGTTACGCAGTGCGGCGCAAGTTTCATGCAAATGATTATTCCAATTACGATGATCATCGCCCAGATAAGCCCGGATACCTACCAGGATCGAACGATTCACTCGTTCAGATGCGTTGGCTTGAGGTGCATAATATGGAGAGAATGTATGCCTGACTCCATACATTTTTACCAATTTTTCGAACAACTTCGAAGTGAATTGCACACCGTTATCTGAGTGAATGTTTTCTGGTACGCCAAAGATAAGAAAAATTTCGTTTTCTAGATATCTGGTGACACTTTCTGCTGTGGCGTAAGGTAATGCTTTTAGCCAGACGAACTTGCTGAAATGATCCAATACAACAAAAATAAAGCGGTTCCCATCCTTTGACCGCGGATAAGGCCCAAGAAAATCTATATATAATCGTTGTAATGGTCGGTCGACTTCAGTTTGAATTCCCATAAGCGGCCGCATACAATAGTTGGGTGGTTTGCATTGTTTGCAAGTAGTACATGAAGCAATGAAGGTGCTAACGTCCTGTCGAAGTCGTGGCCAGTAATAGTAACGTTGAAGCAATTCCACTGTCTTTGCAATCCCACAATGGGACGATAATGAGAGTGAGTGAGTGAGTGTTTCAAATGAGATCTTTCGTAAGAGAAGCAGGAACCCATAGTTTCCAGATGGGAACATCAGATGACTCGAAGTTCGAAGATCGTTGATAATCGTAAATTCCAAGCCTTTAATGTATGGGCGAAATTTCTTTATACTGCTAACAGCCGCTAGACATTCCAACTCTGTCACACTATAATTTCGTTGAGCTGCATTTAACTTAGCTGACATATAAGCGATAGGGTTTTCTTCACCGGTACTGGAACGCTGAAAAAGAACGCTACCAATACCAGTTGAGCTAGCGTCGCATTGTATATAGAAAGGTTTACTGAAGTCGGGATTGACTAAAACGGGCGCAGATGTTAGTAGCCCTTTTATATTCTCAAATGCCGCCTATGCATCAGCGCTCCAAAGAAAACGTTGCTTACCCTTTAACAAGTCTGTCAACGAAGCCGCCACCGATGCAAAATTGGGAATAAATCGCCGGTACCAACCCGCCATACCCAAAAACCGCCGAACATTCCGAAGCGATTTGGGAACCGGGTATGTCGTGATACTAGAAATTTTCTCGGGATCAGTTTTTAAAACCCCGTCACCCACCACATATCCCAGGTACTTGATTTCCCTGAGCATAAACTTGCTTTTCGCCACGTTTATCGTAAGATTAGCTGCCGTTAATAAACCTGCAACCTTTCGAAGAAGAGCAAAATGTTCTTCAATGGTTTTGGAGGTCACCAAAAGATCGTCAAGATACACAAACACTTTATCATGAAGCTCATAAAAAATTAACTTATGCATCAGCCGACACATGCTTTGCGGGGCGTCGCAGAGTCCAAAAGGCATCACCGTGAACTGATACAACGGACGTCCTGGCACAGTGAATGCCGTTTTGTCCCGCGAGGCTGGATCTAAGGGAATTTGCCAAAAGGCATCTTTCAAATCTAACCTGGATACAAACCTGGTAGCTTGCAAGCGTGACAACAGACCATCGATCAATGGCAATGGGTAAGCATCTTTTATAGTAGACTCGTTGAGTCGACGTGCATCTGAACATAAACGTACCTTTCCTGGCCGTTGAACTAGCGAAACCGGCGAACACCAGGAACTTGAACTTTCCTCTATCACACCGAGACTAAGCATTCGGTCTAGTTCGCCATCCAATTGCTTCTGAACAGGTGGTGACACAGAGTAATGACGCTGTTTAATGGGTTTGGTGGAACCTACGTCAATATGGTGAGCTAGAACTGTGGTTTTGCCTAGACCCAATCGATCAAATGCCGGAAAACTTTGTACAATTTGATTGAGTTCTAATTGCTCCTGATCGGACAGTTGATGTTGGAGGGTATGAATTGCCGATGGTACATTGTCCAATTCACTCACACAAACTGGAGCCAAACCAAAGATATCCCAAAAATCTATCCCCAAGTAGATGGGACTTTTCAGTGAAGGTGACACCAAAAACCGCATCATCTGCGTTTTCCCAGAAAAAGAAACTAGCGTACGCACGTACCCAATTACGTCGCATCGTTTCCCACAAGCAGTTGACAAATGAGTTTTCATGGAATGAAAGAGAGCTTATCAATGAATTCGAGGGAATTCGCACCTAATATACTTGAACTAGCCCCGCTATCCAATAAACCCTGAAAGCACTGACCTCCAATAAAAATTTGAGCATAAGGCCGATTATCACCGGTTACTTGAAATATAGTAGCTAATTCGATTTGCTTTAATTGTTTCCGAATTTTCCAATAACGAGATGCCCGTGATGAATGAGTATTTCGACGAAATTTGTAAATTTGTGATGGAGGATCTATAGAACCACACTCGGTCCTGCAGTCGCTTGAGAATTCTCCATCTGACTGCCATTCTGAATGGGACTCTTCTCGGCTTGAGTACGATTCATCCCCTTCTTCGCACCCCTCTCGCCGTTTCCCGCCGTTTCGCATTAGGTCCGGGTGTAGTCCAGTGGCAGCGTACTAGGCTTGTAAAACGCGATGTCGTGGGTTCAATTCCCACTCAACGCATAAATTATTTATAAGAATTTTTTCAGTTGCTATTGGCTTTGAAATTATTAATATAAATAGTGAACAGTCGAAATGTTTAATAGGGATCACTACTAAAGGATTTAACACTGAGCAGATGAGTTCTGTTGACATTCTTATCAGATTCACTAGCACCATCAGAGATAGCAGACAGTAGTTGATTTGTTATAGGCAACATTGCTGTTCTGGTAGATCCCATCAAAAAGCCAAACAGCACTCAAAATTATTAACACCAACTAGTACACTGCCATACCCGGCCTGATTTCTGACCTCCCATCCCTAAGCTGACTGGATTGTACACTACCAGTGTATTAAAGGCTAACCACCTAAGTCCAGTTCAGTATCCTTAAAAAAAAAAAAAAAAAAAAAATTATTACGACACTTGGCGCAATCTCGCTTGAGGACATTCTTAGTGCCACAACCGAAACAAAATATTTCCTTAATGGGACGCCGACAATTAGTGAACACGTGCCCTAAATCTTGACAATTCCAACATGTGACAATCTTCTCGTGGGAGCGTTGAGAATTATTGGGTGCCCACCTATCCGAAGCTAGCGCGGCGATATCTCTTTGAAACTCAACTAGATCATCATCTATCTCATTGACCTGTCGTCGATTTGAACAATTGAGATCAGAATCATAACCAACTCTTCGCCAAGTATTCTCTACTGCCATACACTGTCTCTTCAAGAGTTGCACGGATTCGATCTCGAACCCTGCTAAATGAGCCTACAAGCCAGGTCGCATATTTCGAAGCAGAACTTGTTGGAGGTAACTATCGTCTAAAGGAGATCTCGACTGTAGAGCAAGTTTCTCAATGGCATCCACGAAATCGCAAAAGCTCTCCTTATTTTTTTGAATTCGACCATCAATTTGACGATGAACATCCAGATCGGTTACCTGAACTTCAAACCATTCTCGAAATCGATCGCAGAACGATAACCACGATATCTGTGGTGTGGTCTCGCGGAGTGTCTAATACCATTCCGAGGCCGAGCCCCGCAACAATGTGAAGGCATCCGCAACCAGATCATCTTCCGACACTTCATTAGAACGAGCTAGAGTTTCGACCCTAAAAATGGAACGATTAACGTTTAGAGTAGAGCTAGACCCGTCAAATTGAATTCCCCATTTGGACATTGGTATCGAAAATCTACGGGTTGAAGCGTGGTGTGATGGTAAAACATACGTTGGTCCCGGGGCTGGTAGGTCCTGGCGAGTGCTACTTTGAAGTCCCGGTTGTTGCTGAAAGTTTGCATGTAACTGACTTCCGTGAAACTCTTCCTAAGCAGCATTGAATGGTCCCCGACGCTCTGGTCCATTCTGACTTAACCCTGCAGTCTCAATTGGAGACTCCTGACACGCTGCCGAAGTAGAACTAAAATTTATTTCTGATAACTTACGATGAAAAGTATCCACTTCTGCCTCTGTTATTGGACCCATATCGGCAATAATAGATCTTAAATACTGGATTTTGTCTAAGCATTCTCTTCCCTGAGCTACCAAAGATCCCGATGCAGAGCGTATGAGACGATTTATTCTGCCAGTGTAATGAATAAGGCGAGAGGAACATCGGTTAACTTCTGCTTCTGCTACATCTTCTTTAATATGCATTAGGCTTGTCGCTATTCCCTCTAGACCTTCCTGACAGCGCTCTAATTCTGCCACTAAGTTTTGTCGAATTTGTTCCGGTAAATTCGAAGAGGGTCGAAGGACTGGCTTACTCTCTTCTAATTTCAGTCTTTCTTGCAACTCGGCGTACTGTTTTGAAGCATCCCCACAAATGTGCCGAATTAGACATTCCATTTGGAATTCATCCGGTTCCAAATGATCTATAATATAAGTAGACATGATTACGTTCTTTTTCCCTTTTTCGTTCCAATAAAATTACTATATAACAATAAATTCAGAATATAGATACCAAAAAAAAATATGTGTATGTATATCTATATGCTCTTTAAAAAAAACTTTTGATTTTAAAAATAAATAACAGGTTGTATGTGTGCTAACTAAATAAAAATGGCGGATCCTAGGAGGGCTCCGCGAATCAGCCTGGCAAATATGTTATTGTAATCGCACGAACTCTAACGAGGACGGAGGAACAGGAATATCCAGAATGATACAGTGTTTATTATGTATGTATGTGTAAAGTAACTTAGGCGAAAAACGCTTCAGTGTGATCTCTATAGCAAACGCAATTATTCGGGAGGCCTCATACATCATTGATGCCGACAGAATTACTCTGGATAAAATTCCGCGAAAGACCAAACTGAAGGTTGACGCGATATCATAACTTCCTATTTACAATAACAATAATACAACGAAATTCGAAAGATGACCAGCAAAGTACATCGACGCCCTATAAGCGGATTATCGTTGCGAATAGTTGCGTTTGGTAATTCTAGGTTTTTGAATAAGCATCAGATGACTCTAAAGGAGAATTGCATTTAAACTGCTCTGATGTAATACCTCACTTATCATAAAACAATGCGCGCGACATACTATACGCCCATTACTCCGGATAATAAAGAGGTGGTACTAAATGACAAAAAAAATAATTAAAGAACAGAAAAAAATAAAATGACTTAATCACTTGCTAATGCCATTTCTTCTCAGCAATTATTGATCCTAAACCAATGGCTAGGCCTTGCACTTCAAACTACCTGCTAGTATTACTAACACAAGGATAAAATAACAATTGGAACCAATTAAATTGTTTCCATACCAGGCTGTACGTAATAAAACCAGGCGAGGCTGTGGTTCGTCCATAAAATGAGCTTAATAGAGCGTGCAAAGAGAATAACAAAAAAACTATCTCAACACAAGTATTGGTCAGACTTAAAAATTCCTTTAATATTATATATTATGATTTATCTGCGGAACTTCTGCGCGCCACTCAGGCGTGTGCTAAATGCACAATACACAGACTTACACTGTTTATACTAACTAGTATTTGCAATTGTAATGCATTTGGTCGCGTACTTTCTCTCCAACAAAATGTTTGCATTGCGATAGAACGATTCTCATAAATTTTTTACTTTAAATTGATTAAACTTTACCACCAATACCTAACATAGAAGTAGTACTTGCAACATTAATATAATATTATTTCGTAAGTATTGTGCGCACCTTTATGCGCAATATTAAATCGGAACTAAACACGCGTATACTTGCACATGCCTGATAGCAAATGGACAACCAATTTATGCTAGCCTGGTAACCAAGAAATGGGCAAAAGAAAATTAAATAAGACAAATTTTAAGACAAAAGGAGTAAAGTAAATTAATGATTAATAAGAACAAGATACATAGAGCCATTATTAAGCCGTAGGGTTGGGCGCCACTGTTACGAAAATGAAAGTATTTCGAACGAAACAACTTTCCTCTCGTCATCAGATAATGGGCTCCTCTGGATCCGACAGCACTTTTCGCCGGCTATCTCAGGAGCTTGGGAGTGGGACAAGGAAAACGATCCAGAGGTGATCCCATTCTTGCCGTGCTGTATAAAAATAGTAATAAAAAAAAACACAGAGAAAGGTATGTGTGGAGGGTATAAAGGTGACGAGACTTCCCCGCTAGAATTCGTACTCGATTACGGAAAAATACCGCACATACTGTACAGATCGGTACTTAAGTCCGGTTGACCTGTGGTGACCTGCACCACCGAAACTGAAACGTAACCAACTTACGGGAAGAGAAAAGAGGAAAACCGAATTCCGGAGCACCTACCATCTCAAACTGACCGTCTCCTCCCAGGATCCACCAACGAGAATCCCTCACTCGCGCTCCATCTTTACCTAAACTCTAGACATAAAGAAAACAAAACCAAAAAAAAAAAAAAATCAAATTTACCCAGATTTCGTGGGAACCAGATCCACCTGAAAAATGTACATATAGTATACAAAGAAGTAAAAAAAAAGTTTATATAAATTATCAAAAAAAAAATTTATTAAATGATTTAGGAAGCGAAAATTTTATTCTGGGAGTTGTTTTAATAGCAATTTGGGCGAGAACCTTCCGAACTCGAATCGACTGGTTTGGTATCCATATGGTGATTTTTAGTTGGTGAGACGTGCCAAATTATTTTTATTAACAAACTTTTTAGTTTATGATTTCTTCGAGAAGGTTAGTGTCCGTTCCTTCAAACAAAAAAAAACTTGGTGGTGCACTCACCTTTTGTCTATTGGTTTTTTTTTTTTTTTACACTGCGTTTAACACTCGTTTATATTATATTAGTTCTGAAATCCGGATACTTTTTACGTGAACAAATAATATTTTAGTTTTTATTTGGATAAAACTGATCCTTTGTCCCCGAATTCAACACTTTCCACGTTCTGTAATATTTTCCTTTTCTTCCTCCACGTCCTCTTCGTTTCCAAGCCCAACTCCGACTGGCGCGAACTCAATTTAATTTTTTTTTCCACAGAGGGCAATCCAGTGGTTACAAATCAGTAAATGTCAATAAATTACTTACTAATATTTTTTGGGGTGGACTGGTTCTCAATTTTTATTTCTCATACATTTCCATTGTTTTCCTTTAATATATATAAGAGAACTAATAAAAAAAAATCTGCCAACAGTCTGGGCGCAACTTAATTATTTTTCCGGCAGAAGTTCGGAACGCGCTCAGTTCTGAGATGCGGCGTAGGTTACTATGTGACTGAAAACCTAAAAAAAAAAACAAGATCATGGAAGTGAAAATCTGATTGGATCTGAGAGATATGGAATAGTTTATGAAAGAGTACTCAATCACTTTACGCCCCCTTAGGGGTCAATTTTCAGAAAATCTTGAAAACACTTTCTTGGTATTTATATGGAGAATACATGGAAGGGTCATTCCATGAAAAATCGCAAAAGTTGTGACCTTACCATCGCCGATTCTTTAGAAAATTTTTTTGCTTGAAGAACTAGTGAAAAAAAAAATATAATTTCAATTTTTTTTTTCTATCTCATTTTTTTTGTTAGTTATAGTATGTTAAAGATTTCGCAAAAATGGTGTCAAAGCCCTCTTTGAAAATTCATATCTCTGTTAATTTTTATCACAGAATAATAAAATAGGACTTATTTTAAAGGGGAAGGTTGTCGCAAAATAAGAAAAATACCAATAAAATTTATCCTTGATTTTTTTTTTTAAAGGATAACGATTTTGTTCTTTATCCTTGAATATCTCAAATTACCGATGATTTTTTTTTTTTATTTTTTATATTTTGTGTATTATACTGTTCTTCAAAACATATCAAAAAATCAACTTGGGATCGCAATGGGATCGGGGTAAAAAAATAGAAGAACAGCAGTGGTTCTCAATTATTTCATAGAAAAGTTACAATTATTTTGATTACTTACGAGTACTCGTATGTAAAGAGGATTTAATTTTATGATACTACATTTATGGCCAGCTGTTAAAATCATAAATTTAGGATAGTTTAGTTCAATAAAAACTTAATTGAGCAACTAATTGTGAGTGTTTAAATAAATTTATCCCATAAACCATTAAATTTAAAATAACAAGAATTATCTCATTTGGAATGTCTTACTAACCAGAAAATAATAGGTAGGCAGGTAAGGCAATAAAAAAATGAATATCAATTAAATGTCCTTTTTTGGTAAGTATGTATATAAATATAGGCTTACCTCAAATACAATTCAGTCGTGCTTGCAGTATTAAGAAGACAAAATCTAATTTATTATTTTACAAATCATGAAAAAAATTAACTGGTCAAAATCGCGTTGCTGTAATCCTTTTGGAGAATCAATATATTGGCCAAAAATATCGGATTTACGACCTGTGCAACCATGGATGATTTCTAGAGTACCAGCGATGACTTCAGCATGAAAAATTTGCTCTTCCTGTAGAAAAAGGGTTAAAATGCTACCAGGAACATCAACGGAGATTACTGATGATGATATGTTCGACCATAGGAAGAAGAACCTTTCTCTTTGAATACAGATGAGGAGCCCGGCGACGATGAAGCGCTACACCAAAATTTCATCAGTAAGGAAGCCGCATTAAACTCATTAAATGAATGTCTTCGATATTTAGGAGAAGAACCTTTCGACAAAAGACGATTTTCCAGAGAAAACTACATCCGGAAAAAGGTTGAAGATGTGAAAAGAATCGTATTAAAAAAAATGTTTGGACTAGAAGATCAAAAGGACCAACCACGAGAGGACGAGATGATTGACAGATTGAGGACTGAATATTCAACCGCCAGTGAGAAGAATATCAAGCAATTTATTTTATCTGTAAGTCCTGATAAATGGACTAGAAAAAGAACTTGTGAGGAATTTCCCGGAACATCTTCGTATGCAGAGTTTATAGATTGCTTTGTTCAACAACTTCCTTCTTTACTTCGACACGCATTCTTCACTGAACAACAAGCCAAATATTTTGAAGAGAAAAAGAATAAGTTACCAGTAAATGAGGTTGTTGTGGTTATGGATTTTTCAGAAAATTATTCCTTCGTTGTACAAGATGCGGTGCAAGCGTTTCACTGGAATAACTCTCAAGCCACAATCCATCCGTTTGGGATTTATTATAGGGTGGAAGGACAACAGGACGCTCAAACCACAAATTTTGTAATTATTAGCGATTGTTTGCAACATAACAATATAGCCGTTCATCTATTTCAACGCTATTTAATAAAATTCTTTACAGATAAGTGTTTTAATGTTAAGAAAATACATTATTTTTCGGATGGTTCAGACGCTCAATATAAAAACCGGAAAAATTTCTTTAATTTGAGCAAGCACACTGAGGAATTCGAAATTGATGCAGAATGGAATTTTTTTGCCACCGCCCATGGTAAAAATATCTGCGATGGTCTCGGTAGTACAATAAAGCGACTTGCAGCAAGAGCAAGTTTACAGCGGCCAATAGAAGACCAAATAACAACTCCATTAAAACTTTTCGAATGGACTAAGGATAATATAGTAAATATTAATTTCCAATTCATCGACTGCGAACAATATAAAAATGAAGAAAATTTATTAAGTGAAGAATACAATCTTATACAAGCAATTCCTTCAACTCAAACAGTACATTGCGTTATACCTGTGAGGAAAGGATGCGTGAAAATTACAAAGTTTTCTCTATCTTCTGAAGAAGATGAACATATTTTGTTTAAATAGATTATGTAACTAGCATGTAAAAATAAAAAAATTGAATGTAATGCATGTAAAGCATGTTTTAATTTTTTATTTTATGTTTTAATTTGTTATGTTTACCATAATAGAATACCATATATATACATTTTGTTGAATCTTTTATTAATTTTTTATGTTTCTACTTGTTAAAATATTATTATTCAATGTCAAATCATTTTAAATTTAGTTACTGTTGCCTGGAATGAATAGCATTAATAAAATACTCCGTAGAAATTGTAATTTTCGAAGCCAAATTTAATTTTTTTAATATATTATACATATTATAAAACATTAATATTTTTAATGAAATAGTTGCTCAATTAAATTATTATTGAACTAAACTATCTTAAATTTATGATTTTAATAGCTGGCCATAAATCTAGTATCATAAAATTAAATCCTCTTTACATACGAGTACTCGTAAGTAATCAAAATAATTGTAACTTTTCTATGAAATAATTGAGAACCACTGGTGTTCTTCTATTTTTTTACCCCGATCCCATTGCGATCCCAAGTTGATTTTTTGATATGTTTTGAAGAACAGTATAATACACAAAATATAAAAAAATAAAAAAAATAAATCATCGGTAATTTGAGATATTCAAGGATAAAGGACAAAATCGTTATCCTTTAAAAAAAAAAATCAAGGATAAATTTTATTGGTATTTTTCTTATTTTGCGACAACCTTCCCCTTTAAAATAAGTCCTATTTTATTATTCTGTGATAAAAATTAACAGAGATATGAATTTTCAAAGAGGTCTTTGACACCATTTTTGCGAAATCTTTAACATACTATAACTAACAAAAAAAATGAGATAGAAAAAAAAAATTGAAATTATATTTTTTTTTTCACTAGTTCTTCAAGCAAAAAATTTTTCAAAAAAATCGGCGATGGTAAGGTCACAAAATTGGCCTTTTTTTGCGATTTTTCATGGAATGACCCAGAATAAAATTAAATTCATTATTTGGGACGAGGTAGTAGATATGTCGAAAATCGTGGGAAAATATGCATTCTATTTTCACAGATAATTTTTTTGACTCGGAGAAATTCCGCCTATCGGAGACTTGGGAACCGCCAACTTGTTTTTGCTACGTGTTACGGCTCCGGTCTTAGCGGTTGCGCCCTCCACGCCCCTAACCGACCAATAGTCCTGCGGTTCGAGTGCTTGGCGACAATTGGGACAATTTTTGTGACTCAATACCCACGCTTCAACACAATTTAAATGGAAGGTGTGCCCACATATCATTTTGGCTTCATTTTCGCCTCCTTCGTGCTCTTGGCACATCGTGCACACCTCTTCATTACGTCTCACCGTTGACCGTGGCAGTGGCACAGCTGAACAGGTGAATGAACGAGTGATTGATTAAGGAACGAGTGTTCAGACGTAAATCAGTTGTTGAGACCGAAAAATTGTACTAATGTACAACATAATGACTATGTACCATATATATGTTGGGAAAGTGTAAATATGAATGAATCGAGTAAATCGTTGAATGAATGCCTCAGTGAGTGAACGATTGATTGACTGAACTGTGAGTGTAGTATTGAGTGAATCGGATAGACTCGCATATTGACTGTGATTGACTGAGTGTGAAACTTACTGTAAGCGGATGAATTTTTAATGTAATAATAAACGACTAAGTTAATGCGTGGTTATATGATTGAGTTAATGGACTATTGTACGAATGACTTCTTCAATGTATGATTAAATGATTGTGTGAATATTGAATAATTGTAAATACTCAGGACGACGAATGAACGATAGAATGAGTTGGAGCGTATGAATAAACGATTGTGTGAATGTATAATAATTGCTGTATGAAAGAATGAATAATTGAGTGAACTGTGGATGAACAGGTGTATGTGTGTACTATTGACTGAATAATAGAGTGATTGAATGAAGGAACTATTGTACGAATGAGTTATGGATAAATGCTGAATGACTTATAGAATGTATGGGTTAAGGTATGAGCAAAAAAAATTAAATATTTCTGCGATTTAGAATTGAATGACTGTTTAAGTGACTATTTAATTTCGACTGAAAATAATTGAACGAGTGCGTTGAATAATAGTTTGAGTAATTTTTTTTTTTTTTAAAAAAAAATTTTACCAAGCGATTGTTATTGAATCCAGAATTGAGCGAATGTATGCAGGGAAAACGATCGAATGAATGAATAATGGTATTTATTTCGGGTAATTTGAATTCTTGATTGAATGTTCGAACAATTGTATGATGTGTATTATTACTGCTGGATGAATGTTATAAGATTAACTGATGAATGAATGTTCGACGGTTGTGCGTTGCATGAAAAAAAAAACGAATGAATGCTTGAATATATATAAATGCGTAATATAGTTCAAAATCCAAATGAGCGATAGAATAAATGATTGTATGTATAGTATATGCGTTTTGACTTAAAAAAAAAATGAACAAAATGAACCCTCACGTTTCGCAACCTTTCCCCTCCCCTCATATGCAGAACAAATCGCGAAACCGATCTTGTTCTTTCTCGCCCCATCGGGAAAATCCGGAAAACTCACCAATGCTTTGCAAGTATTTTTCCCAATGTCTGACGGAACGCCCGCTAAGACAGGGCATGCCCAGCTCTCATTGGGTACCTACAAAACAAAGGTGGAAAGGCTCAGGAAAGCTTGTCCAACTTACATAACATCAGTCTCGTATGCAGACAATGTTTCCACTTTCTATGGAACCGAATTGGTGCCTAAAGGTTGCCAAAACGGTTCGTCGATAGGAACTCTCGACATTGCCCCCACACAAGCCAGACAACATGGTTCGCTGCAGAAAAGTCGAAAAAGCTTGAACACTTGGACTTTCATTGCCGTTCAGGCGAAAATTCTGTCGCAAAACGACGAAGTTTTTTAGTCCTTTTGCCCACTAACTTTTTGCACGGAATATTTCTGAACTCGCGCGTGTTGATGGGCTAAGCTTTGTACTTGCAGCGCAGTTTAGGCTAGCCCCATGTTGGGCGCCATTTGTTGTGTTTGAGGCCTTGGAAGAACCATTTTGACTTGAAAAAGTCAAAATAGTCGAAGGGAAAAGTAAGGTACGGAAACAGTGGGCCAATTTCGCCTACGTCCGAATTGGTGGCTGAAGTCGAACGGAAGCGACACGCTTGCTGGCGGCCGGGACTAGCTACGGCAGTGTGGGGTGGTTCTTGTTCTGACTTCAGACCATAAACCCTAGGCCTTGACAACAAAAATTTCGTGTCGGCTTACTCCAGGGTATATAAAATTGGGACTATTTTCCCAATAGGTCGTGAAATACCAGGAAGCAGTGGAGTTGCACGACTTCGCGATTTGTCAGGGCGCTTAGGTGTAAGTAGCGCCCTGTTCTGCCCACCCTACCTTAGCCATATCTGTCCTAAAAACGCATTCTGATATGGCCCCTTATAGAGGTTCAGGCCGAAGGAGCTAAACGCTCGGGTTCATTTTATATATGGCTCTTCCTAGCCATAAAACATCTTTAAGCAAGAATGCATAGTTTTCTTACATGGCCTTTAGCCTACCATAAAAAAAATTAACAAAAAAAAAAAAAAAAACCTAAGAAAACCTAAGAAAAAGTATGCAAAGGAAAGAAGACCAAAAGAAAATGTAAATACATAAAAAAATAGAGAAAACCAAACTCATCCCATTTATGTAATCGCTATTTTGAAACCCCTACTAATCATACAAAAAACACTGCTCAAAATTCTTTTGAAAAAAGAACGGACTTTACCAACTTCTGAGCTTTATCCCATCTTAGATGTACTCCCCATTAGAAAAATATTTGATTTAATCTCTACTATACAAACCTATAAAGTAATAGAAGGTCAACATTTGCAAATAAATACAGGCGCAACCCGCAGCGGTATATTAAATATCATCAAAATAGATCTTAGACAAACAACAGCTGGTCAAAGACACTATTATTACCACGGTCGCAAATTATTTAACGAACTTCCAGTCCATATAAAAAGAAGCGAGAATGTAATACAGTTTAAAAAATATATTAAACAATTATACTACAATTGAATTTAGTAATACTCTTTAAGTTTATTGCAATTAATGATATTAAAGTAAAAGTAACTTGAATGTACCTTTAATATTTGAATTCAATTGAATTGAATTGATTACCAGTTACATACTTCACACATAACTTGTATATATGTATTTGATTTGATAAGACTCCTCACCCCTACCACAAGGAAGGGGGAGTAGTGCAAATAATTAATTATTGTATAGAATTATTATAACAAAATAAAGCATTTATAAAAAAAAAAAAAAAAAAATTTATTTTAGTAATTTTTAATTCTGTACGTCTGTCCTGTCGTCATGTCCTTTTTTTTTAATTTTATTATAAATTCAAATATTACTATATTTTTTTTTAAAAACTCGTTTGCTTAAATTTTTAATTCTAAATTCATTTTAGCTTCATTTAATTCGAAGTTTTTTCTCTTTTTTTTTTTTTTTTTCTCTCCTTTGCTTTCATTCCGCTGTATTAACTTGCGGTATAGATAAGATCGCGTAGTTCAATTTCCAATTCAATTGTTTTCGTAGGGTTTTAAATTTTTCCAAGTTTTCTTAGGGTTTTAGATTTTGAATTCACTCGTTTTCGTAGGGTTTTAGATTTTCAATTCACTCGTTTTCCATGATCTGTATAAAACTCTTTATTCGAGTTAAAAATCAGTTAATTGACAGCTGATTCAACATCAGAACTACGACGTTCTCTTTTAATTAAATGAATCAGGGTTTGTTTAACTAGCTATTTCGGATTCGCGTCTCGATATCGAACGTTTTAACCGTGTGACTAAACTTTCTAAACGATTTGCTAGATTATCTAAATCGCGATTGCAGAAGGCGTTAGACCTGGCTCGCAGTCTCATCGTTGTTTAACTACTTGATTAGTGAACTATTATTTATGGACACAATGACACGCACATTTGAGCGGATTTTTTTTGTGTTAACAACATCGCACTTTCGCATTATTCGAAGAACTTTCCGAACTTTACACTGTTGTGCGAAATAACGACATAAAAGGGCCGTAGATTGCTTGGTATGCGTTGCTACTATGCACACACAGTCACACAAAACACACACAGCTGTTCGCTATGGATTCAGAAAAAAAACCACAAGAATAAGAAGAACCGCTTGGGGTGCTCAACCGGATGGCTACTTGCGGGGAGCGCTGGGCGGATAGACTGTCGGTTCAATTGTCGCCGTTGCGGCAAATTCTTTTAAAGGCTGTCGATGTAATGTCGTTACGCGAAATGGGAACACACTATTCCACGAACTGCAAACCGGATTGAAATTTCTGACGCACTAATCAACATTTCCTACACCCTTGTCTCCGCGTAAAAGCATCCGAGTCGCGTTACAATCACCCCGGATCCGAATAGATCACACGGTTATCGAAGTTAATAACACCAACAACGGGTCGATAAAACCGTACCCGCAAATGATAAATTCCTATGGAAAGATTCTCCGATATTCTATGCGTGTAGAAAACTTTCTTCACGTTCACGTCGGATTTTGTTAATTTAATCGAACTTTACGAATTGATTCTGTTTTAAACGCGTACGGATATCGATACACTTTTCTCGAGAGCTTTGAACCGTTTTTCTGTTACGTGCCCCAACAAGTAGTTTTCTATGACTTTAGAAGCTAATTCCGACTCTCACCCACTCGAGAACGTTACGAACCGATCGACACTCATGCACTTGTCAGGTAGTCATAGCTCGGAAGCAACGCGACCATTCAAATAACGAAAAACTAAATCGGAATTTCTTGCACGAGCGAACGCGCCCGCACGATCAAAAACTCTTCGCTTCACCTGTCGTTCACAACCGCCAAAACAATTCAATTCGCGCAGGTAGAGGCCGAAAACCGATACGGAATCTGGTCAACGTTGTACGGGACACACCGTAGATTCCGCTCGATACGAGAGCTCGGAAAGAACGCGTTGTAATTCACAAATATCGCCAATAATTTTCCGTCAATTTCGACGATTCCTTTCAACTTTTCGTTTTACCGATTCGCTTACGTCGCACTTATGACAAGTTCGCCATTTTTACCAATTCGACGGTGAACTTAGATGACATCCGGCGCATTCTTTACACAATTCATACGAGTAAGGCGGACGCGAGTACTCGACTTTCGACAATCGTTTTTTTTTTAATTACTCATCGATCAATTTTCCGATTGATTTGCACGGGAAAACATTAGAGAAACTTGGTAATCGATTTTGGACTTGCCAAGGTCTCCTCGTGCCACTCTACTTCCGGCCTTGATCCAATAACGGTCCTTTGTCGTTCTATTTTTTTTAATTTGTGAGCGGCAAGTTGGTGTAGGTGTTTGTAAATGCGCTCAATGCCCGACAGATGTCACACATTGAGCGCAGTTACAACCACCGGACGGATAAATCCTGCGACAGCTCAACAATTTCAGAGATTTCGTATAGCCGGTATGATAGGTTTGTCAGTCGCCAGTCTAAATTCCCGATATCTGTGATCCGACAGAGTTTCGCCTTCTAAAATGGAAAATGTAAGGCTAAGTTAGTTTATGGGCAATATCCTTCCATCCCTTCGGGTACCTCCCATACAAGAGTCCTTAATAAAACACGTATTTACAATTATTGCTCGAATGCTTCAGGTTAGGAACTTGAAATTTTGCATACTTAGAGTTTACAATGTTTGAAGCGAAAGTCTCGAATATGATGCAAATCGAAAGAGTCCTTCGTGTAGCAGCCTGCAAAAGTCCTTCAAAAATGAATGCAAGCTACAGAATCCCTTATAACTCAAGCACTAGTTAAAGCAGGAATTTAAAACTTTACAGAAATTTGTTTTATATCAAAGGCAAAACTGAGCTCATTAATAAGCACCATATGTCGACTCATTCGGGTAGCTGACATACAAAAGTCCTTAAATCACTTGTTCACCAATATTGAACGATAACTTTAAAATGCTTTAAGTTACGACTTTGAAATTTTGTATTCGTTGATTTTATAATAGTCGCAGCTGAAACTATTAATATGAAAAATTTCCTATACGTCCTTTATGTAGTAGCCCTACAAAAATTCTGTAAAATTTCCTAGCTTAATTTATGGAACTCATCATAACTCTAGAAATCGAGTAGCCACTATACAAAAGTATCTACTTGTGAGTAAAAGGTCATGTAATAATTGTTTCTCCACTCTTCATTCTGACGATATATTTCCAACTAATATATAAATTGGAGTTCAGTATTTCATCTACTATCTAGTATCATACGATTGGCTTGCAGCCGATCGTGACTGCGTTATGTTTTTCGATATGGAATGTCATGCGCTTGTTGCTGGTGGGCTTCGAAATATAAAGAGCTTTCCTCTAAGGTTCGATTATGTATGTAGTTGGGCGAGAATATGATTTTCCTTATGAATTTTTTTTTTCAAGTTTGCCAAATAATTCTTATATGGGAATGCACTGAAATTGTCCAGAGATCCAAAAACAAACAGCCAAATGTAGCAAATTATGAAAGTTGTACGTTAAGTTTTCAAGTCTGTAAAGGGTAGTTGTCGAGCTATTTTTAAATTTGCAACCCATAATTCCTTTATAATGGTATACGAATAGCAGCATGCAAATTAACAAAATGCTCATAATTTGCGGATGGTAGAATATCTCGCAATATCCCAGAGTACAACAAAAGGGTTCGGAACTCAGTTGATTTCCATCTGTCCACTCATCTAAAGCACTTGGTTTTCGATTAAATTCCTTCGGAAATTGCTTTCCCATAGAAATATTGTGTACTGACACGTACTTAATTTGTCCATGGGATATACAAAATCATTTTCGTCCTCGAACTTTCACCCAAATATTAATCAATTGTCTCATTACTTCGAAGCACACTAAAGGTGCGTTTCCATCTCCGCTGTTTAGCGTCCCCGAAATGGGTGTCCCGTCACACTTTTGATATCGTCGTTTCTGCGTATCCATTTTTGAATCACTACAGAAAAGGATTTTGAGGCCTGCACCATGGAGATATATGTAGTGGAGATGGCGAGCAGCGACTGTTTTGACCCACCCCTGGATGCTGCTCTTCCCACTCATTACTCTATTTCTAGTCTCATAGTATATCTACAGTCAGTCTTTAAGTTTCAATTTCATGACATTAACTGTGGAGATTTGGATTGACATTCAAGAATGTTTAAGCTCTACTTTCGAGCGTCTCGAACGTTTTTCCTCCCACAATATTCGATTTCCTAAAGAACACAACATGTCAAATTGTGATTACTAGCTTTCAAGATATAATAGTTTTTATGAGGAGCACACATGTCCGAAAGACTCTTCTTTACCGTCCTTATCTCCGCGGATATTGAAAACTGACCCATTTTGTAGAACATGTTTTTTCACAAAATACAACAAGAAATCACTCCTTAAAATATTTCCATGCACCGGACACTGAAAAGTACCCAGTATACGCACACTAAGCGTACACGTTACAATAAATTAAAGAACCATGTAAGTTCATAACACGCTTTTCATACTCTAGACGAAATCATATATTATAATCAATTTTCATACTCTAGACGAAATCATATATTATAAGTTTGATTCAGCCGAAAAATATGTAACGCATAGAACCAAGCCTCGGACGAAAAAAAGTTAAATAATATTTTTTGTTTATATGTGGCCAAAAACCTCAAATCCGCTTGACGTACGTCCGTCCGTCTGCCCGTCCGTCCGTCCGTTCGTCCGTCCGTCCGTCCGTTCGTCCGTCCGTCTGTCTGTCCGTTAGCACGATAACCCAAAAACGCCTTCACCTAGGCTTTTGAAATTTTGAATCTGGGTGTTTGGTTGAATTTGTAAGGCTAAGTTCGTTAACGGGCAAAATCGTCATACTCCTTCGGATAGCTGCCATACAAAGTGTCCTTAAAACACGTGTTCAAGAATATTGGTCGACAACTTCAGAAGGGCTTAACCTAGGTCTTTGAAATTTCGCATGTGTTATTTTTCCAAGAGTTGGAGCTAACTGTATGATTATGAAGAAAATTCTAATAGTTCTTCGAGGGGCTGCCATACAAATATCCTGTAAAAATTACTTCACTTAATTTACGAAACTTACTATAACTCAAGTAATCTTTTAGCTACGAATTCGGAATTTTATACAAATTAGTTTCGAGTGAAGACGAAGTTCAAGTTTACTAGTCAGCGAAATCCTTTAACTCCTTCTGGTACCTTCCATACAAAAAATCCTAGACACGTGTTCAACAATATTTTTCGATAACTTTTGAACGCTTCAAACTACAAATTTGAAATTTTGTACACATTAATTTTTGAATGGTTCCAAGGAAAAGGATGAATATGTAAGAAATCGAGTGAGTCCTTGCTCCGCCTCCCATATGAAACTCCTTCTAAAAGGATATTTTTTTTCCAGTTCAAGATATGAAACTAAACAGTGAATATTGTCTTTTAGTTTTGAGTAGCAATTTAATGGGACTCCTTAATGAAGGACATACAATATGCACACACGTAATACTTCTTCATCTCCAACTTCAATATTCATTGGAGTTCTGTATGATCTAGAGTATTATACGATTGGCTTGCAGCCGATCGTGACTGCAGTATGTTTTATTTACGGATCCCTACAACAAGCAAACTCCATAACAAATAAGTACATATTTACATACCGGTATTTTTATTACAATGCATTGATTATTTAATTTATTGTTTTAGTTTAGCAGTTTAATCCGAAAAAATTTTCGTTTTTGACAATAATAACAGCAAATGAAGAATTAATTCAGAATTAATTGACTCACCTTCCCATCGAACTTGGCCGATTTCAATCCCATCGTAGGACATGTAAATGTACATGGAGAATGAATGATGCATTATAGTCTTCGTATTATTATTTTTTGGGTGTCTCTCAATACAACTAACAAAAAAAAAACGTGATTCTTCGGAGGTACTTTGAAATCTTTGAAAATTTCGAGGGAGGGGGGGGGGTCCGACAGGGTCCGGACCCCCCCCCCCCCCCCCCCCTGGACACGGCCTCGAGTTGTATACTAAAAAAACAATAGAATACCAAATAATAGTAATTCAATAGTTTTATACAAGTTTTAATAAGTCAACGGATATTGAAATTTTAAAAATCGATTGATAATTGATATGTTACTTGCTGTCTGCTTGTAGCACGAACCAGGTGCATTTCTCCCTATAAGCTCGTGGTGCAATTCTACCGATTCTGACCAAATGCACATTTTTTTTTTAATAAATAAAAAATAACAAAAAAAAAACTAACACTTTACTAAAACACAACTTAGACTACACGTTATTTTTATGCGTACCTAGAAAGTTTAACGATCGATAATATGTCTTTAAATAAAAATATTGCATATACAATAAAAGTTAGTTTCCTTGGCGTTTTTCTTTTTATCCGAATAATTGATCGCCCTTCCTTGGTATTTTAACGATTCCTAAACACGATCGTATGGATAGGAAAGAGAAAGAGAATACAACTTCTGCTTTGTATATTTTACTTACGGGCGAGCGCCAATGGGCAATGGTAAATTTATACCTATAGTGCAGGGCTACCCATTTTACCCTACTCTACATTTTTAAGGCCTTTTTCTCGAACCACTTTTTTCAATATCGATATCAGAACCAGTGCTATGAATTTACTTTAAGGAAAAAAAATGGCGAAGAAAGTCTGCTTTCCTTGCAAAATGACTGAAACTTTCTTACCAATTGAAATTCTCCAACTAAATTTTCACATAATATAGTGTTGAGTTGCCGCCGGAAATTGTAATAATTCTTCCGGTGCTGGCAATTCGTCGAATACCGAACGCATTAGTAAGCACTGGAATGACCTGAAACCGGCTGGCTAGGAAAAGTCCCGTTTTTTTGTAGATGCCGGCTCGACTACGGGACAATGGCTTGGTACTAGGGAGTAGCGCTCGTCTTTTCGGGCATGAGTTTTGAAATTTTTCCGTGCTTACCGAAAATTTACGGATTTTGCTTTAAAATTCCACTTATTTTCGGTGCAAATAGTAACATAAAAATCGCTTAGTTGCGGGCTAATGAATTGTCCAAGAAAATTTCGAATAGAATAACACGGAAAACGTTTAGTGCTCAGGTTGTAAAGAAATTTATAGGGCAATTGTAACATCAAGAGACCAATTGCCATCGGAACCGTTGTCGTCGGATGAGGATGCAAAGCAGCCGCCGTGTTTTTTTTGCTGTTTTGGCAGTTTTAAATTGTACGAATTTCACTTTGCCAGAGAACGTGCGCGAGAAATAGGCTGAACTAGATTTGGAATTGTCCGAAGATCGTACAGTTCAGTCAATCTATGGGGTGTCCCGTACGACGATGTGCAGTTGTCTAATCGGTTTTCGGGATCGTCCAGCGCGATTTAAATACCACTTGGGCGAAATTGGGAACGATAACCTGTCGTGCGTCGATCGAGTGTTAAATTTGTGCCGCTCGCGGTCGGTTCTTCTTGGTTATCAGGTAGCTGATCCGAATGAGAAAAATCGCCCTTGTCGGCTTTTTAAAATCTAAAAGATTCATACGCGATACGGAATTTTGCTACTGTCGGATTGCACCTGTTCGTCCGCTTCGTATAATCCCAAAAAAATGAATTACAAATTAAACATAATAGAATACGAATGAAAACAAAAATGAATTCAATTTATAAAAACTAGAAACTTACAAAAAGTAAATGAATTTTACGCCAAAAAAATAAATTAATTAAGTCCAACCGCTTCTTGGTCTTTCACGCCTGTTAGGAAAATAATCCCAATTTTTTTGATTCCCTTGGATAAGTCGCCGCTGATAATTTTTTGTTGCACAGGCCAAGGGTCTAATGGTCTGAGTTTTAGCAAGTACTCCCCACACTGCCGTAGCTAGTTCCGGCTGCCAGCAAGAGCGTCACACCTGCGAAAACTCAGCCACCAATTCGGACGTAGGCGAAATTGGCCTACTGTTTCCGTACCTTACCCATCCTTCAATTATTTTGACTTTTTCAAGTCAAAATAATTTTTCCAAGGCCTTAAACACAACAAATTGTGCCCAACGTGGGGCTAGCCTAAACTGCGCTGCGAGCACAAAGCGTAGCCCATCAACACGCACGAGTTCGGAAAAATTCCGTTCAAAAAGCTGGTGGGCAAAGGGACTAAAGACTTCGTCGTTTTGTAACAGAATTTTCGCCTGAACGGCAATGAAAGTCCAAGTGGTCAAGCTTATTCGATTTTCTGCAGCGAACCATGTTGTCTGGCTTGTGTGGGGGCAATGTGGAAAGTTCCTATCGACGAACGGTTTTGGCAACCTTTAGGCGCCAATTCGGCTCCATAGGAAGTGGAAACATTGTCTGCATACGAGTACCTATTAACGTAGAGTTTTTTTTTTTGAAATAACGTAGTATATTTTTTCTTGTACTTAAATTTTTTTCGCAAGTCTCTTGACAATAAACTTTAACTTAGTTTTTTTGCTGTTTAGCTTTGATTTTCTTTTGATTGCTATTTTTCCCCATTTTTTTTTATTGTTGAAATTTTATCGCGTTCCGGATTTTCTCGATGGGGCGAGAAAGAGCATGATCGGCTTCGCGATTTTTTCTGCATACGTGGTGAGGGAAAAGGTTGCGACGACGTGAGGGCTCATTGTTGTTTTTTGTTTGTTGATATTAAAATCATGTGACAAGTAATTATTGTCTTTCAGTATCTGTTACAAATATTCAATCTCTCATACAGCATAAATTCGCATATATACATTAATCATTTACTGTATCGTTCATTTGTTTTCTTTTACGTACTTCATACATTCGTTTTAACATACACACAATCATTTATTCATACGTTCAAAATTAATTTTATCGTTCATTCTTTGTTTCTGAATACATACATTCGATCTGACGTTCACACAATCACTTGTTCATACAGTCAAGCATTCCTTCGTTCGTACATTGGATTATTCAGTCACGTTGTTACACATCATTTATAAATTTCATCATTCAATAATTGTTTTTTTCTGGCCTCTCGTTCATTAAATTTAAGACACTCGCTCATTTAGTAATAATATACACAACATACGTTCATTCACGCGTACAAACATTCATCCAGGAATTTAAATCAATCATTTATTATATCGTTCATTCGGTTTTTTTTTGTACAACGATTTATTCTATATATACACACATCATTTATACATACACCTTTTTTCGGCGATTCACTCGATTCACTCGATTCACTCATTTTTATTTTTTTTTCAACATACATTCATCTATCACTGAATTGTTCGTTCAATCAGTTGGCATTCATTTTGACATTCAATTATTCACTCTTTCATAATGCAGTAGTGCACTCGTTCATTTATCGATTTGTTTTTATTATTCGGTTAATTTTTTTTAAAATTACATTTCATTCATTCACAGTATTCGTTTATTCACACACTAGATTTTTTTCATTTCTTTCACTCATTTATCCAATCGGCATTCACTTGTTCGTTTAATCGACCTAATATTCAATTTTTTTTATTCGGCCAATCAATCAATCGCTAACTCAGCCAGTCACACCTTCATGTATTCAATTAATTATACCTGCATAAAGTCGTAAAAAAAAAAAAATTTAATATTCAAAAACCTTGGTGATCCCTTTTCTCGGGATCTGCTTTTCTTCAAGCGCAGTACTGATTGGGAGGTGCGCAAGCAGATGCTGGAGAGACGTCAGGCACCGAACGAGCCATTCTTGTTCTATGAGCAAGATATGACGGAGCTCCGCACATTGCTGCGCACTCCCATGATGGAAAGCGAGTTTGTGTACCTTGTGCGCGGGAATTTGCTGGCGAGTACGCAGCAACAAATGGGTTCTTACGAGGTTCGCTATATGGCTCAGTTGCGCCATCTTGTGAACCGCGTAGAACAGGTGCGGAAGGCTACGCGAGCGAATTCCCAATACCCTTTTCATCCTGATTTCCCTAATAAAATCATTTCACCCATTTTGCCACCCCTTTAGAGACCCCTCCCAATTTTAACACCACTCAACCCACGATTTCACCCCATTTTTCAGACCCTATTAAAGTAAAATCATCCCCTCCTACAATTTTAACCCCTCTTAACCCTCTCATCACGATTCTGCAGGATAGAACAGACGTTGCTGAAAAACCATCTACTTCTCAGCCTGGAGGGTTAAGTAATAATAGTTCGGCACGCAACGCTTCCCATCCTCACAAACCATACCACCAACGGTTGAAGGAGTATGCGGGGGCGCGTGAGCGGGTTTTTGACGCTGGTCCAGACGTTCGTGCGGATGAGGAGTCCACACGAGCGAACGGAAAAGTCGCAAGAAGTCGGTTTTGCGCTTGCGCATATTCTGGAGGATGGTGAGGGTAAAAAGGAAAGCGTTATTGTCTACCATCATTGTCGAGCCGTACGATATACATTATTTTGCACCAGTATCCTTGTACGGAGTGGACGTTCGAGGACAAACTCCCTACAACGCCTCCAAGATGCACAGGCGATGTATCGACCGGTCTGTCAAGAGGTGAAGACTGCTGGTGGTGCTGCACAGAAAGTAGTGGGCACAGTAAACGCCGAAATTACCTTTCGGGGTAAAACTGAGCCCATTACTCTTTACATTGTGCCGAGCCTATCGCAGGATCTATATCTTGGTGTAGATTTCTGTCGATCCTTCGAGCTAGCTCTCAGCACCATCAGCACGGTCGATACTCCCGAAACTGCATCGCAACTGATGACTCCGGACGCCCAATACTCCATACCTTCACATCGACGTACTCGGACCATAGCCGCAAACGAAACCAGGCAAGATTACAATCTTGAGAGTCTTGGACACCCCCCTAAAGTATCCCTCTTACATCTTTTCGGGCGAAGTATTGCCAAGAAACCGTCCATTCAAAGATCTGAGGCAATCCTTCGAGGATTTAGGACGAAAATTGCCCGGCGCTCAGTCGTGTGCACGAGACAGCCAAAAGCGCGACAACTTTCTTTAGTTGGTTCGGCGCTGGAAATCAACGGCGAACCGCCTATGTTGTTGAGTTGCTGCCGGAAATTGTAATATTTCTTCCGGTGCTGTCAATGCGTTCCATGGGCGAAAATTCGTCGAATACCGAACGCATTAGCAAGCACTGGAATGACCTGAAACCGGCTAACTAGGAAAAGTCCCGTTTTTTTGTAGATGCCGGCTCGATTACGGGACAATGGCTTGGTACTAGGGAGAAGCGCGCGTTTATTCGGGCATGAGTCTTGAAATTTTTCCGTGCTTACCGAAAATTCCAGATTTTGCTTTTAAATTCCACTTATTTTCGGTGCAAATAGTAACATAAAAATCGCTTAGTTGCGGGCTAATGAATTGTCCAAGAAAATTTCGAATAGAATAACACGGAAAATGTTTAGTGCTCAGGTTGTAAAGAAATTTATGGTGCAATTGTAACATCAAGAGACCAATTGCCATCGGAACCGTTGTCGTCGGATGAGGATGCAAAGCGGACTCGTGTGAACCGCCGTGTTTTTTTTTTGCTGTTTTGTGCAGTTTGAAATTGTACGAATTTCACTTTGCCAGAGAACGTGCGCGAGAAATAGGCTGAACTAGATTTGGAATTGTCCGAAGATCGTACAGTTCAGTCAATCTATGGGGTGTCCCGTACGACGATGAGCAGTTGCCTAATCGGTTTTCGGGATCGTCCAGCGCGATTTAAATACCACTTGGGCGAAATTGGGAACGATAACCTGTCGCACGTCGATCGAGTGACAAATTTGTGCCGCTCGCGGTCGATAACATGTTCTGCTCGCGTACTGAGCAGTTTTAATTTTGTTTCCTAATCATAAATTGTCACCATTGAACAGAATTATATAAAATACCAGTTTCAAGAACTACTGATGCTTGTAAAAAGGTATCGGTGCAGTTCATTTCATCTAGAGAAAAGAAAAAGGTTAGGTCGGTCGCGTTTCGAGTTCCGAAATTTTCGTCAACATTAAAAAAAAAACACTTTTCGGGTTAAATTTCCGAACGAAAAACATCAAGTTGACTCAACTCGACGGTCGACGAACGTGTGACGACATTTCAACAACACGAAAGTGTCAAGTTTAATTCCTTTTGGTGATTTATCAAAATTTAACCGGGGAAAAAAGTTCTGGGGGTCGGCGATCGGTTCGATCGTGCGGTTCTTCTCGGTTATCAGGCTCTTTGTTGATAGTCGAAGTCGAATAATAAAAGAAAGTTTTATAAGCTTCCTAATTGAATTCGTGCTCGATAAGGAAGTGTTGTACTAGGTGTGTGGATCAATAAGGTTGCGCGTCAATTATATATGGTTAATCGAGTGGTAGCTGATCCGAATGAGAAAAATCGCCCTTGTCGGCTTTTTAAAATCTAAAAGATTCATACGCGATACTGAATTTTGCTACTGTCGGATTGCACCTGTTCGTCCGCTTCGTATAATCCCAAAAAAATGAAATACAAATTAAACATAATAGAATACGAATGAAAACGAAAATGAATTCAATTTATAAAAACTAGAAACTTACAAAAAGTAAATGAATTTTACGCCAAAAAAATAAATTAGATAAGACAGACGATGACAAGGACCGAGGACGGAATATAAGTAACATAAAATGATAATTACCTAAGAATAAAATAAAACAACAAAATTTGAACGAGAGTAAAAGAACTAAATGGGGTGAGTCCTCCTGTTTTTTTTTTTTCAATTTTGTTGGAATGAAAATTTTCGTGACGTTTTTCAGTTGTTTTTTTTTTTTTTTAAATTAATACATCTTATGAAACGATGCAAGGCTAAGTAGAGCCATTATAAAAATGAACCCGAGCGCGTAAGCTCTTAGCCCCGCACATCAACAAGGGGTCACGACGAATATTCGTTTTTTTTTAATTTTTTGTTTCAGGACAGATATGGCTGAGGTAGGGTGCGCAGAACAGGGCTCCAACAACACCAGGGCGCCCTGAAAAATCGCGGAGCCGCGCCATCCAACCGCTTCTTGGTCTTTTACGACCTGTTAGGAAAATAATCCCAATTTTTTTGATTCCCTTGGATAAGTCGCCGCTGATAATTTTTTGTTGCACAGGCCAAGGGTCTAATGGTCTGAGTTTTAGCAAGTACTCCCCACACTGCCGTAGCTAGTTCCGGCTGCCAGCAAGAGCGTCACACCTGCGAAAACTCAGCCACCAATTCGGACGTAGGCGAAATTGGCCTACTGTTTCCGTACCTTACCCATCCTTCAATTATTTTGACTTTTTCAAGTCAAAATAATTTTTCCAAGGCCTTAAACACAACAAATTGTGCCCAACGTGGGGCTAGCCTAAACTGCGCTGCGAGCACAAAGCGTAGCCCATCAACACGCACGAGTTCGGAAAAATTCCGTTCAAAAAGCTGGTGGGCAAAGGGACTAAAGACTTCGTCGTTTTGTAACAGAATTTTCGCCTGAACGGCAATGAAAGTCCAAGTGGTCAAGCTTATTCGATTTTCTGCAGCGAACCATGTTGTCTGGCTTGTGTGGGGGCAATGTGGAAAGTTCCTATCGACGAACGGTTTTGGCAACCTTTAGGCGCCAATTCGGCTCCATAGGAAGTGGAAACATTGTCTGCATACGAGTACCTATTAACGTAGAGTTTTTTTTTTGAAATAACGTAGTATATTTTTTCTTGTACTTAAATTTTTTTCGCAAGTCTCTTGACAATAAACTTTAACTTAGTTTTTTTGCTGTTTAGCTTTGATTTTCTTTTGATTGCTATTTTTCCCCATTTTTTTTTATTGTTGAAATTTTATCGCGTTCCGGATTTTCTCGATGGGGCGAGAAAGAGCATGATCGGCTTCGCGATTTTTTCTGCATACGTGGTGAGGGAAAAGGTTGCGACGACGTGAGGGCTCATTGTTGTTTTTTGTTTGTTGATATTAAAATCATGTGACAAGTAATTATTGTCTTTCAGTATCTGTTACAAATATTCAATCTCTCATACAGCATAAATTCGCATATATACATTAATCATTTACTGTATCGTTCATTTGTTTTCTTTTACGTACTTCATACATTCGTTTTAACATACACACAATCATTTATTCATACGTTCAAAATTAATTTTATCGTTCATTCTTTGTTTCTGAATACATACATTCGATCTGACGTTCACACAATCACTTGTTCATACAGTCAAGCATTCCTTCGTTCGTACATTGGATTATTCAGTCACGTTGTTACACATCATTTATAAATTTCATCATTCAATAATTGTTTTTTTCTGGCCTCTCGTTCATTAAATTTAAGACACTCGCTCATTTAGTAATAATATACACAACATACGTTCATTCACGCGTACAAACATTCATCCAGGAATTTAAATCAATCATTTATTATATCGTTCATTCGGTTTTTTTTTGTACAACGATTTATTCTATATATACACACATCATTTATACATACACCTTTTTTCGGCGATTCACTCGATTCACTCATTTTTATTTTTTTTTCAACATACATTCATCTATCACTGAATTGTTCGTTCAATCAGTTGGCATTCATTTTGACATTCAATTATTCACTCTTTCATAATGCAGTAGTGCACTCGTTCATTTATCGATTTGTTTTTATTATTCGGTTAATTTTTTTTAAAATTACATTTCATTCATTCACAGTATTCGTTTATTCACACACTAGATTTTTTTCATTTCTTTCACTCATTTATCCAATCGGCATTCACTTGTTCGTTTAATCGACCTAATATTCAATTTTTTTTATTCGGCCAATCAATCAATCGCTAACTCAGCCAGTCACACCTTCATGTATTCAATTAATTATACCTGCATAAAGTCGTAAAAAAAAAAAAATTTAATATTCAAAAACCTTGGTGATCCCTTTTCTCGGGATCTGCTTTTCTTCAAGCGCAGTACTGATTGGGAGGTGCGCAAGCAGATGCTGGAGAGACGTCAGGCACCGAACGAGCCATTCTTGTTCTATGAGCAAGATATGACGGAGCTCCGCACATTGCTGCGCACTCCCATGATGGAAAGCGAGTTTGTGTACCTTGTGCGCGGGAATTTGCTGGCGAGTACGCAGCAACAAATGGGTTCTTACGAGGTTCGCTATATGGCTCAGTTGCGCCATCTTGTGAACCGCGTAGAACAGGTGCGGAAGGCTACGCGAGCGAATTCCCAAATACCCTTTTCATCCTGATTTCCCTAATAAAATCATTTCACCCATTTTGCCACCCCTTTAGAGACCCCTCCCAATTTTAACACCACTCAACCCACGATTTCACCCCATTTTTCAGACCCTATTAAAGTAAAATCATCCCCTCCTACAATTTTAACCCCTCTTAACCCTCTCATCACGATTCTGCAGGATAGAACAGACGTTGCTGAAAAACCATCTACTTCTCAGCCTGGAGGGTTAAGTAATAATAGTTCGGCACGCAACGCTTCCCATCCTCACAAACCATACCACCAACGGTTGAAGGAGTATGCGGGGGCGCGTGAGCGGGTTTTTGACGCTGGTCCAGACGTTCGTGCGGATGAGGAGTCCACACGAGCGAACGGAAAAAGTCGCAAGAAGTCGGTTTTGCGCTTGCGCATATTCTGGAGGATGGTGAGGGTAAAAAGGAAAGCGTTATTGTCTACCATCATTGTCGAGCCGTACGATATACATTATTTTGCACCAGTATCCTTGTACGGAGTGGACGTTCGAGGACAAACTCCCTACAACGCCTCCAAGATGCACAGGCGATGTATCGACCGGTCTGTCAAGAGGTGAAGACTGCTGGTGGTGCTGCACAGAAAGTAGTGGGCACAGTAAACGCCGAAATTACCTTTCGGGGTAAAACTGAGCCCATTACTCTTTACATTGTGCCGAGCCTATCGCAGGATCTATATCTTGGTGTAGATTTCTGTCGATCCTTCGAGCTAGCTCCCAGCACCATCAGCACGGTCGATACTCCCGAAACTGCATCGCAACTGATGACTCCGGACGCCCAATACTCCATACCTTCACATCGACGTACTCGGACCATAGCCGCAAACGAAACCAGGCAAGATTACAATCTTGAGAGTCTTGGACACCCCCCTAAAGTATCCCTCTTACATCTTTTCGGGCGAAGTATTGCCAAGAAACCGTCCATTCAAAGATCTGAGGCAATCCTTCGAGGATTTAGGACGAAAATTGCCCGGCGCTCAGTCGTGTGCACGAGACAGCCAAAAGCGCGACAACTTTCTTTAGTTGGTTCGGCGCTGGAAATCAACGGCGAACCGCCTATGTTGTTGAGTTGCTGCCGGAAATTGTAATATTTCTTCCGGTGCTGTCAATGCGTTCCATGGGCGAAAATTCGTCGAATACCGAACGCATTAGCAAGCACTGGAATGACCTGAAACCGGCTAACTAGGAAAAGTCCCGTTTTTTTGTAGATGCCGGCTCGATTACGGGACAATGGCTTGGTACTAGGGAGAAGCGCGCGTTTATTCGGGCATGAGTCTTGAAATTTTTCCGTGCTTACCGAAAATTCCAGATTTTGCTTTTAAATTCCACTTATTTTCGGTGCAAATAGTAACATAAAAATCGCTTAGTTGCGGGCTAATGAATTGTCCAAGAAAATTTCGAATAGAATAACACGGAAAATGTTTAGTGCTCAGGTTGTAAAGAAATTTATGGTGCAATTGTAACATCAAGAGACCAATTGCCATCGGAACCGTTGTCGTCGGATGAGGATGCAAAGCGGACTCGTGTGAACCGCCGTGTTTTTTTTTTGCTGTTTTGTGCAGTTTGAAATTGTACGAATTTCACTTTGCCAGAGAACGTGCGCGAGAAATAGGCTGAACTAGATTTGGAATTGTCCGAAGATCGTACAGTTCAGTCAATCTATGGGGTGTCCCGTACGACGATGAGCAGTTGCCTAATCGGTTTTCGGGATCGTCCAGCGCGATTTAAATACCACTTGGGCGAAATTGGGAACGATAACCTGTCGCACGTCGATCGAGTGACAAATTTGTGCCGCTCGCGGTCGATAACATGTTCTGCTCGCGTACTGAGCAGTTTTAATTTTGTTTCCTAATCATAAATTGTCACCATTGAACAGAATTATATAAAATACCAGTTTCAAGAACTACTGATGCTTGTAAAAAGGTATCGGTGCAGTTCATTTCATCTAGAGAAAAGAAAAAGGTTAGGTCGGTCGCGTTTCGAGTTCCGAAATTTTCGTCAACATTAAAAAAAAAACACTTTTCGGGTTAAATTTCCGAACGAAAAACATCAAGTTGACTCAACTCGACGGTCGACGAACGTGTGACGACATTTCAACAACACGAAAGTGTCAAGTTTAATTCCTTTTGGTGATTTATCAAAATTTAACCGGGGAAAAAAGTTCTGGGGGTCGGCGATCGGTTCGATCGTGCGGTTCTTCTCGGTTATCAGGCTCTTTGTTGATAGTCGAAGTCGAATAATAAAAGAAAGTTTTATAAGCTTCCTAATTGAATTCGTGCTCGATAAGGAAGTGTTGTACTAGGTGTGTGGATCAATAAGGTTGCGCGTCAATTATATATGGTTAATCGAGTGGTAGCTGATCCGAATGAGAAAAATCGCCCTTGTCGGCTTTTTAAAATCTAAAAGATTCATACGCGATACTGAATTTTGCTACTGTCGGATTGCACCTGTTCGTCCGCTTCGTATAATCCCAAAAAAATGAAATACAAATTAAACATAATAGAATACGAATGAAAACGAAAATGAATTCAATTTATAAAAACTAGAAACTTACAAAAAGTAAATGAATTTTACGCCAAAAAAATAAATTAGATAAGACAGACGATGACAAGGACCGAGGACGGAATATAAGTAACATAAAATGATAATTACCTAAGAATAAAATAAAACAACAAAATTTGAACGAGAGTAAAAGAACTAAATGGGGTGAGTCCTCCTGTTTTTTTTTTTTCAATTTTGTTGGAATGAAAATTTTCGTGACGTTTTTCAGTTGTTTTTTTTTTTTTTAAATTAATACATCTTATGAAACGATGCAAGGCTAAGTAGAGCCATTATAAAAATGAACCCGAGCGCGTAAGCTCTTAGCCCCGCACATCAACAAGGGGTCACGACGAATATTCGTTTTTTTTTAATTTTTTGTTTCAGGACAGATATGGCTGAGGTAGGGTGCGCAGAACAGGGCTCCAACAACACCAGGGCGCCCTGAAAAATCGCGGAGCCGCGCCATCCAACCGCTTCTTGGTCTTTTACGACCTGTTAGGAAAATAATCCCAATTTTTTTGATTCCCTTGGATAAGTCGCCGCTGATAATTTTTTGTTGCATAGGCCAAGGGTCTAATGGTCTGAGTTTTAGCAAGTACTCCCCACACTGCCGTAGCTAGTTCCGGCTGCCAGCAAGAGCGTCACACCTGCGAAAACTCAGCCACCAATTCGGACGTAGGCGAAATTGGCCTACTGTTTCCGTACCTTACCCATCCTTCAATTATTTTGACTTTTTCAAGTCAAAATAATTTTTCCAAGGCCTTAAACACAACAAATTGTGCCCAACGTGGGGCTAGCCTAAACTGCGCTGCGAGCACAAAGCGTAGCCCATCAACACGCACGAGTTCGGAAAAATTCCGTTCAAAAAGCTGGTGGGCAAAGGGACTAAAGACTTCGTCGTTTTGTAACAGAATTTTCGCCTGAACGGCAATGAAAGTCCAAGTGGTCAAGCTTATTCGATTTTCTGCAGCGAACCATGTTGTCTGGCTTGTGTGGGGGCAATGTGGAAAGTTCCTATCGACGAACGGTTTTGGCAACCTTTAGGCGCCAATTCGGCTCCATAGGAAGTGGAAACATTGTCTGCATACGAGTACCTATTAACGTAGAGTTTTTTTTTTGAAATAACGTAGTATATTTTTTCTTGTACTTAAATTTTTTTCGCAAGTTTCTTGACAATAAACTTTAACTTAGTTTTTTTGCTGTTTAGCTTTGATTTTCTTTTGATTGCTATTTTTCCCCATTTTTTTTATTGTTGAAATTTTATCGCGTTCCGGATTTTCTCGATGGGGCGAGAAAGAGCATGATCGGCTTCGCGATTTTTTCTGCATACGTGGTGAGGGAAAAGGTTGCGACGACGTGAGGGCTCATTGTTGTTTTTTGTTTGTTGATATTAAAATCATGTGACAAGTAATTATTGTCTTTCAGTATCTGTTACAAATATTCAATCTCTCATACAGCATAAATTCGCATATATACATTAATCATTTACTGTATCGTTCATTTGTTTTCTTTTACGTACTTCATACATTCGTTTTAACATACACACAATCATTTATTCATACGTTCAAAATTAATTTTATCGTTCATTCTTTGTTTCTGAATATATACATTCGATCTGACGTTCACACAATCACTTGTTCATACAGTCAAGCATTCCTTCGTTCGTACATTGGATTATTCAGTCACGTTGTTACACATCATTTATAAATTTCATCATTCAATAATTGTTTTTTTCTGGCCTCTCGTTCATTAAATTTAAGACACTCGCTCATTTAGTAATAATATACACAACATACGTTCATTCACGCGTACAAACATTCATCCAGGAATTTAAATCAATCATTTATTATATCGTTCATTCGGTTTTTTTTTGTACAACGATTTATTCTATATATACACACATCATTTATACATACACCTTTTTTCGGCGATTCACTCGATTCACTCATTTTTATTTTTTTTTCAACATACATTCATCTATCACTGAATTGTTCGTTCATTCAGTTGGCATTCATTTTGACATTCAATTATTCACTCTTTCATAATGCAGTAGTGCACTCGTTCATTTATCGATTTGTTTTTATTATTCGGTTAATTTTTTTTAAAATTACATTTCATTCATTCACAGTATTCGTTTATTCACACACTATTTTTTTCATTTCTTTCACTCATTTATCCAATCGGCATTCACTTGTTCGTTTAATCGACCTAATATTCAATTTTTTTTATTCGGCCAATCAATCAATCGCTAACTCAGCCAGTCACACCTTCATGTATTCAATTAATTATACCTGCGTAGGCGGAATTGGCCCACTGTTTCCGTACCTTACCCATCCTTCAATTATTTTGACTTTTTCAAGTCAAAATAATTTTTCCTCAGCCTTAAACACAACAATAGATAAAACGTAAATAGCTCGTACTCTAAAAGATACAGGTATAATAGTTGTACAATTAATTCTGTTGTATGCAAGAAATATTTAAACATAGCTGTAGGCTTAGCTGTCACAATACAGTCAGGAAAAAAGTCATATAAAAAACAGTCACGATCGGCTCCAAGCTAATCGTATGATACTCTAGATGGAATACTGAACTCTTATTTATTTTTTAGTTGAAAATATATCAAAAGAATGAAGAGTGCACAATTATTTATTGCATGACTTTTTACTTACAGGTAGAAACAAGTGTATAGTGGCTACTCGATTTCTTGATTTATAGTGAGTTCCATAAATTAAGTTAGGACACTTTACAGAATTTTTGTATGGCGACTACATGAAGGACTTATGGGATATTTTTCATGTTTTTAGTTTTAGATGCGACTATTATAAAATCAACGTTTACAAAATATCAAATTAAAGTAAAGCGTTTTAAAGTTATCGTTCAATATTGATGAACACGTATCTTAAGGACTTTTGTACGACAGCTACCCGAAGGAGTCGACGGATGGCACCAACTAATGAACTCAGTCTTCCTTTTGATATAAACTAAATTTTGAATCCCTGCTCGTACTCGTACTGGCGCTATAGTGGATTCTATAAATTGCACACAAGGACTCATTCGATTTGTATCATACTCTGATCTTTCGCCTCAAACATTGTAAACTTTAAGTATGCAAAATTGCAAGTTCCTAACTTGAAGCATTCGAGCAATAATTGTGAAAACGTGTTTCAAGGACTTTTGTATGAGAGGTACCCGAAGGAGTGGAAGGATATCGCCCATTAACGAACTTAGCTTTACTTTTTCCATTTTACAAGTTGTGACAAAATTTCAACTTCCTAGGTCAACGCGTTCTTGAGTTATCGTGCAAACGGACGGACGGGCAAACGGACAAACGGACGGACGAACAGCCAACGGATTTGGGGGTCTTGGCCCAAAATAAACATAAAATAATTCAAAACTTTTTTTCGTCCGAGGCTTGGTTCTATGCGTTACAAACTTTTCGGGCTATATTAAACTTATAATACTCTATATGATTTCATCTAGAGTATAGTAAGGTGGGAGGGGGAGGTGAAAAACTTGAACACGGATTGAGGGTGTCTGGTTTCAGTGACAATAATCGACTAAAATTGCTTTATATTTATATATCGCGTAAAGATTTTGTCACAGTTCATACAATAGTCGGGGAAAAAACCACAGCGTCAGAACTCCATTTACTACTGCGATCAAACAGGCTTCTTTTTGTACTTTTGTAATACAACGTACGTCCTCATTTTCGTATTTAACACGTTTATTATTTTTATTACAGGAACAACGATGGATTGATTTAGGGCTTAGTTTACTTGCACCCGAACTTGCTATCACCGATCAAATCAATACCAGTGGATCTTAATATTTTACAGAACTATAATATCACAGTGGAAATGAATCGAAACTTACATTCACCTTCTAGTTTGACTGAATTCGCTCGGGACTTTGAAGAACCGGAAAATTTACTAACAAACATGTTAAATAAACTTGCAAATGTTTATAACACCAGCTACAATACAGTGAATGATATTCACACTAATACCAATAATATGATATCGAGTCCATCACAAGTGAATACGGCTAGTAATACAATTCTTGCATCGCGTATATGCTCTACCTCTTTACAATCTGATATTGGCTTAGGTCAGTACAGCAGTATACCACTCATGGACGATCAGAACGATGGCAATCACAGAGTACGGTTTTATTCGTATTCTGATACAATTTATTATATAACGTCTTTTTGTTTTATAGAGTGAAGAGTCCACATCATATTCACCAGACGGCAGAACCATGATTAACGTGCTTAGGCGAATAAGCAAAATAGTAGCTTCGAGAACTGATGTAAGTTATCTAATAATTTAGTTTTTGTAATTACTATTGCCAGTAAAAAGGCTTTACAAATATACAAATTAATGAAAACATATATGTGCATAACATACAAACTAAAAATACAGGATTTCCGTTGTTTATTTATTTATTTATCAAACAAGATATATACAGATACAACATTAACTCAAATTAAACTAATTTAAAACAATACAATTTGACTTAATTTAACTTTTTAGTATAACTTAATTAGAGGCAGTGGTTGGTAAAACAGGATGAGGATGAGCAGATAACATCGAACGAAGTTTCAGTTTGTATGTCGGCTTACTTATTGGAGGTGTGAAATGTGCGCTGAAATTGTTAAACGTTCTACAGCATCTATTTATGGGTTCGTTTTGACCGTAATCCGTACGGTGGGGAAAACAGGATGTAAGCATAGTTCTTCTAGAGCTGAGTGGTAGAAGATTCAACAATTGTAGTCTAACCGTATAGTGTGGAAGTTTAACAAAGTTTCTAGGGTCATACAAGTCCCTCAGAACAAAAAGAAGAAATTGCTTCTGGATTGACTATTCTGCTGCTATAAATCTGGAGAAAGGGATCCCAAATGGGACATGCATATTCCAGGAGAGGGCGAACCAGGGAGCAGAACAATGATTTAGTGACACATACATTTTTGAACTCTTTAGCCCTTCTTTTAATGAAACCTAGAAGTTTGTTGGCCTTTGAGATTATTTTGTTGTAGTGAGACTTAAAGCATAGTTTATTGTCAAGTAGAACGCCGAGGTCTTCAATATGCTCCACTCGATCTAAACCATTTCCACTTAGGGTATAGTTATGGTGGTAAGTGGATTCTTTACGTGACATTTACCGACATTAAGCTTTAATTTGTTTTGACTGCATGATCCATCTAGTGCCAAGAGCTTGGATTGCAGGAATACAGCATCTGCTGGGGAGCTAATGGAATGATAAATTTTCAGATCATCGACATATAAAAGATGTGAAACACTTTCCAATACTTCTGATAGATCTGAAATGAAAATGTTGAACAAAAGAGGTCTTAAGTGACTTCCTTGGGGTACACCAGAAGACCCTGATATTTCTTTGGAACATAAGCCTTGGAACTTAACACATTGAGTTCTGTTACTGAGATATGACTTAAGCCAGTCAAGTAAAGTTCCTGTTATACCGATCTTTTTTAACTTAAAGATTAGAGTATTGTGGTCTACTTGGTCAAAGGCTTTGCTAAAGTCAGTGTATATTGCGTCGTTTTGGCGCCCATTTTCCAGTGCGCAGAGTGTATCAGATACAAGAATCATTAGGCTAGTCGTGGTTGAGCGTTTTTTTTCTAAAACCGTGCTGCTGGTCATTAAGAATGGGGTTGATTATATTAGTGAGTTTATCGCATATAATTTTTTCAAATAGTTTCGGTATGGCTGATAGTGTTGCAATACCTCGGTAGTTCTCAACGTTTCGTTTGTCACTTCTTGTGAATTGGCGTGAGATGCGACGATTTCCAGACTGAAGGGAAATTCCCTAATAACAGTGACTTGTTGAATAGAAAGTGTAGAGGTTTTGAAAGTTGAATGGCACACTTCGATAAGAATAGGGGAGGAATGAGATCCGGGCCAGGACCTTTTTTGACGTCAATATTTGTAAGGCATCAAGCACTTCCTCTGCGGACAATGAAATATTGTCAGCAAGTGAAGGGGTCGCTAGAGGTTCATTCCGACGGAGGATTAAAAACTTCTCGAAAACGGTCGGCAAACATATCGCAGATATCACGCCTGCAGGATGTGTGCTTGAGTCCATTGATCATGGTTACGGGGTAACTTGAAGTGTTACGTTTTGTATTCACAAAATCGAAAAATCTTTTTGGATCGGTAATAATATCTTCGCCAATTTTGTTTACATAAGACTCATACACTGCTCGGGATTTAGGAGAGAACTCCGATGCCAGCTTGTCATATATTGTCTGAATATTAGGAGTAGTATCCGTTTTCTTAAGTTTTTTCAAGAACTTATTTCGCTGGTTCCGCAGTGATCTGAGATTTTTATCCAGCCACGGTTCTGATACTTTATCCTTCAGCTTGATTACTGGAACATAGTTGATGACAATTTTGAAAATCACATCGTAAAACGATGATATAGCATTCTCCAGATTATTAGATGAAAAAAGGAAAGCCCAGTCTATCGAAGATAATTCATTATTAATACTAATGAAATCGGCATTACGGAAGTCAACTACAACATTATTGTTGTAAGAGTTAACAAAATTCATATCGTTACATGGTAGGTCTACTATGATGGCAGAGTGATGTTGGGTATTTGAGAAAAGATTCTCAGCGTCAGATGCAGGACTAACAATCACTTCATCATATGCATCTGTAAAGATCATATCAAGCCATCTCCCGTTTCTATTCGGAAAATTCACTACCTGATGTATATCATTACTATACATCGTGTCAATGATAGTGGTGTCAATAAGAGACGTAAGATTCCCAGGTATGATGGTGTTATCAGAATGATTAGTGATGAAAGAAATGTGTGGTATAATAATACCAAAGTTCTAACTGAACACCACACTCCCCTATAACACATTATGTAACACAGCACTCCCGTATGCCAGGCCACACGATCTTGGCAGGTAAATAATGCACCTGAGTCAAGGTCGTGTGACCGCATAAACTATCAGGGAGAAATTGCTGCATAATATGCTAACGTTAGCATAATGACAATTCAACCCAGACGCCATACGATCCCGAGGCAAATAATGCACCGGCCCAAGGTCATGCGTCAGCATAACTGCGAGAAGAAATTGCCGCAGGTATGCCGCATTGCTAACGTTAGCATAAGTAAACAATAAGAACAAGTAAAGTAAGTAATTTAGCATGGTAAGCATTATGGTATTATAAATTAATTGGTAAGAGGAATAAACAATTCAATTAATCGTTAACCGCCACTCTTGTCGTTTTACTTATGGAGTATAGCCCACTGGCTCCTCCAAAGCTAATCCTAGGGAGTATAGCCCATCGGCTCATCCAACCTAATCTATAGGAGTATAGCCCACTGGCTCCTCCAAAGCTAATCCTTGGGAGTATAGCCCATCGGCTCATCCAACCTAATCTATAGGAGTATAGCCCACCGGCTCCTCCAACCTCCAAATTAAGGAAGTTGAAATTTTGTCACAAATTGTAAAATGGAAAAAGTAAAGCTAAGTTCGTTAATGGGCGATATCCTGTCACTCCTTCGGGTACCTCCCTTACAAGAGTCCTTAAAACACGTTTTCACAATTATTGCTCGAATGCTTCAAGTTAGGAACTTAAAATTTTGCATACTTCAGGTTTACAATGTTTGAATCGAAAGTTCGGAATATGATGCAAATCGAATGAGTCCTTCGTGTAGCAGCCTAGAAAAGTCCTTCGAAAATGTATGCTTGTTACTGAACACTATAACTCCAGAACGAGTTAAAGCTGGAATTTAAAATTTTACAGGAATGAGTTTTATACCAAAACCAAGACGGAGTTCATTAATTAGCGCCATCCGTTGACTCGTTCGGGTAGCTATCATACAAAAGTCCTTAATAAGAATGTTCACCAATATTGAACGATAACTTTAACACATTAAGTTACGACTTTGAAATTTTATACACATTAATTGTATAATAGTCGCAGCTGAAACTATTAATATCAAAAATATCCCATAATTCCTTCATGTAGTTGCCATACAAAAATTTTGTAAAATGTCCTAACTTACTTTATGGAACTCACTATAAATCAAAAAATCTAGTAGCCACTATGCAATAGTTTGTACCTGTAAGTAAAAGGTCATGTAGTAATTGCCTGTGCACTCCTCATTCTTTTGATATATTTCCAACTAAAATATAAGTCGGAGTTCAGTATTTCATCTAGAGTATCAAACGATTGGCTTGCAACCGATCGTGACTGCGTTATGTTCTTTAATATAATGCTAGAAAAAACCTTAAAGGACTTGTATAAAAAATTTTTTAAGATATTTTCATTTCTGTTAATAATATATGAAGTCAAACTGAAGCAATTTTTAACGATTTTCATGGCAAGAATTACATAAGAAGACCGCATTTCATTGAAAAGTATCATAGATAGTATAATTAATTGGTATTTCTAGAAGATAAATCAATGAAAATATTATTGATTTTTAATAGTTATGCCTTTGAAATAATTTGAAAACATACAACACTATTTTTTTCTGTAAAATCAAAATTAGTTCGCTGATAGACAGCGAAAGAGTCAGGCATGTTGTCCACGCCAAATTACACGAACGAAAAACGATTTCAAACGATTAAAATCCTCTCAAGAAATAAAAATCAAACAGGGACAAAAAATGGTCGTACCGAACCCATGGCCCCTTAATACGATAAGGTAGCTTAAAATTTGTCAGCATTGGATGCTAGTAGTTTTACTGACCTGATCTCATCATGGATTCTGTTCAGCTTACTTGTAACAGCATTTCCATCCAAAAGCGATCCGTTTTCAAAAGTGCAGAAAAACCGTCTCCAAAAGTACCATCAGATAAACTGTTTATGATAGTGGTTAGTTTGGAGTCTGATTGAGTCCACTTTTTAGTCAGTTTAGATGAGTCATGTTGTATTATACTAAACAACATGAGTGTACCTTTTCCAATTTTGATCCATAGTCCCGAAATTCCTCAACACACTCACTCAAGTTCGCTACATTGTCCACTAGGTTATTAAGTTTATTAGCAATGAACGTGCACACACTTTTAAGGTCCTCTAATGCAGTCGATTCGTAATGAGGTCATATTTAAAAGTCTCAAACATGACACCGCTTGATAGCACAGCACTCACTACACGTATTCATCTGGGAGGATGTGATCGATATAGTGAAGACATTTCAAAAGATAGTTTTCGTTGGGATTGGGCAGGAAAACACCAGATAGACGTCGTTGACGATGTAGAAAATATTTGTTTAGAACAAATAAAAATTGAGCGTCGATTGAAACTCAGTCAAGGTTGAAGAGTGTTAATTACTTAATGGGTCACTAACCACAATTATTGGTAAGGTCGAAACCAGCACGGTAAGCGGTTCGCACTACAAATGACAACGTAACCACAATATGGTACTAATATACGCACAAGACCGAATTAAATTATCGATATTGATATTGTTAATATTGTTACGTAATATTAAACAATGTGAGGAAATTGAATGGAATAAAGACGCGAAGCTAAACGATAATACGTCCGTACTGTATGAGCGTTTCAGTGATGATTAGTCAAAAGATTTTAAAGACGGGTCACTTGACCCGAGGCAGAACAAATGTAGAAATTTAAAAATTGAATGCTTAATCGTGAACAGTACTCGGATCTCCCAGTCTCTACTTTTTCGTTCTTCTTACGAATTGTAAGAGAGCTGTTATTTTAGTTTGAATTCAAAATTTATTTAGCATCCGTTAATTGTATAAAAAAAATATATAAAATTTGTCTTCTTGAGTCCATTAGTTTTCGTGTTTCTAATATTCGAATTCGGTGTAAATTCTCATTTTCTCTACCAATGCGCAAAACCCTGAATATGAGCCGTCTTTTTTGAAAGTGGAATAAGTCCATCGGACAAAAAAAAATTAATTTTTAATTATTGTTTTTTACAGTAAAATTTCAATTTTAATAAAGCCAATACCAATAAAAATATGGACTTATGTTGTTCATTTTACTTTATTATTTTAATAATAAAGTATTATTATCGACTTTTAAAAAAAAAAAATTTTGCTACCCTGACATTTTTTTTTTATACGTTTTATGACTAATAAACGCCAAAAAAGCAATAAAAATTTTCAGTCCGTCTGTGCTCCGTACGCCGTACGCTGTACGCAAACTCGTTTGAGGAACTATAGTTCCCAAACCCTATGAGCTATTAAATTGATTTGTTTTTTCTGAATAGACATGGTAGACCTCTTGAAGTGAGAATTTTTTCAGGGGTGTGGGTGCGAGGGGGAAGGTGCGGGAAGCGTTTTAGAAGAAAAATTTTGGTTTCTAGATCTCAGCAACCGCTTATGGTAGGAGGCTGAAACTTAGAATCTCTATAGAGCTTTGATAGTGGACCCATTTGCAAAAAAATTGCTGATAAGGGTGAAGGGGTGTGGGAGTGGAGGGGGAAATAATGCGTCCGAAACGCAAAAATGCCGATATCGACACATTCTAAGATCCATATCTCTTAAACCGTTAACGGCAAACAACTAAAACTTAACAAATATCTGTAGTTATACTAGGAGAGTAGATTGAAACAAAATTTGGGGGGGGGGGGGGGGTGGCGTGTGGGGGTGGGGGTTGAAATAGTAAAGATTACGATATCTCACAAACCAATTGGACCAGAAAAACAAAATTCGGTTTGGGTATAAAGCTTGATAAATAAAGATTGCTCAAAGTAAAATCTTTGAAGGGGGCGGGGGAGCATAGAAGTGGGGGGGGGATAAGAATTTTTCAAAAATATCACTTCATATCTCAATAACAATGTAAGATAGATGGTTCAAATTTGAACTAGAACTAGGCCCAATAGTACCCTAGTAGGGAAAAATAAAGTTAAAGGTGGGGTGTAGAGGGTGAGGGTGGGGAAAAAGTTCCGATGCTTATATCTTAAGAACTTGTAATGATATAAACCTTGAACTTCGTATTTAGATAGAACTATATTAGTGGCATAGTGGAAAAATAAAATTCTTTTTAGGGGATGCATGGTGCGAGGGTGGGGGGTGTTTTTCCTAACTTTTGAACGGCTTATGCTAGAAAGTTGAAACTCGGTACATATATGTAAATCAATTAGAAAAGTACTTCCGATAAAAAAAAATTTTAATATTCATTGGGGTTCTGAAGGGGAGGGGGAAAAAAAATTTCAGTAAATATAAAATGCTTAAATTTTTTTACGATTTTCGTCATATCTACTAGGTCTTTCGAAATATTGAATTCATTTTTATTCTACGGATTCTTCATATGAATACCTAGAACGCGTTTTCAAGATTTTTTTAAATTCGACCCCTAAGGGGGTGTAAAGTGGTTGTATACTTTTTCATAAATTCCACCATATCTCTCAGGTCTGATCAGATATCGAATATCTTTTCACTTCCACGGGCTTGTTTAATAATCACCTATTTTTAAGTTTTTTTCTTTTCCAACCTCTAGACCGCATCCCGGAATATGACCCAATTATATAATTCACTTATTACACTCTATTCTAACCGTTTCCCGAACTTTTTGTTAGGTTTTCAGTCACATAGTAACATACACCGCATCCCCGAATTAAACACGTTCCGAACTTCTGCCGGAAAAATAATAAAGTTGCGCCCAGACTGTTGGCAGATTTTTTGCTCTTATTTCTTATAAATTGTTAGTTTTCAAAGTGGAGTAAGCCCATTTGGACCTATAAAAATCTTTATTTTCTTAAACAATTTTTACAATTATGATTGCATAATAAAATTTAATAGGTTTATAGTGTTAATACATCACTCGAATTATATGAAAGTATACCAATATTTTTAAATTTTTTCAAACGTAAAACCTTAAACATTCCAATGTATGAAGAAATGGACTTATTCCACTTTCAAATATAGTGGCTCATATTATAAATAAAGAAATACACCTATAGTTTTTTTTGTATTTAGATCTCGGGAGAAATCTCCAGGGCAAGGTGGAATTCTAGTCCACAATGCTTAGCCATTATGTGATTGGAAACCTTCCCATGTTTTTATTTATTATTCTTTACGCTAATTTTATTTTTATTGCAATTACTATTTAGAATTTGCGAAACTACAAAGATACTGAACTACATCAATTCTGGATGCCGGATGACAAGGCTAAAGCATGTTACGATTGTTCCCAAAAGTTTTCTACATTTCGTAGAAAACACCATTGCCGGCTATGTGGTCAAATTTTTTGTTCAAAATGTTGCAGTCAACTAGTTCCGGGCAAAATAATAATGTGTTCAGGTAAAAACAAAAAATTATAGTACTATTAATTAATTTTGCCTCAATTACAGGAGATCTGAAAGTTTGCACTTATTGTTCAAAAATAGTTTTAAGCTATCTTAAATCTCCCGACATTAAACTAGACCTAAAAGCTGATTTGCAAGCTTTACAGAATGATTTATCTATTAAGCTGTCCTTAAAAAAAGAAGAGAACGAATACTTATTGAAGCCTATAGAATCAATACATAGAAAAATATCTCTGGGATACCAAGAAGAATGCTTTATTTCTAACCAGAATCAAAGTTTAAGCAGTGAAGAAAAAAAAAAAATTTTACAGCATTCAAATTCATTAAAAACACTCTATGAAGAAATGTTCAAAATATTGCCAGAACAAAATTGCGGCACAGACTTGGTTTCGTGTTTGATTTCTCATCAAAAGTCTTCAAATAAGACTCAAGCAATTGCAATTTTGACTGCAATGGTAGCTGCAGGATTCTTGATTCCTATTGTGCTTGACCCGGATCAATATGAATTTGAGGAGACATTACACTACAAATTTGTATCAAAATGTAAAATAAAGAAGTGCACTGCTAGTCAGCAGGATTTGAATATAGTGTGTAATTCTAAAAATATTAGTTCTTCGGTTTCAGATGATAATGACTTCTTATGCGAAGGTAAATTTAATTTTTTTTATATTATTTATTATTATAAATATTGTATATATTATTTTATTTATTAATAATGTTATTGCTATTAAATATAGTGTAGTGTGCCTCGTTTCTGGCCTAACCGGAAAGGAGATTCGATGTACGTTTAAGAATCTTCATCTTTACAACTACTTCTGATAACCCTTTTCTCGATCGTTAGTATTAAAAACAATATATGTAAAAGGCACGGTTAAAGCTGCCAGCTCCAGCTTACCATGCATATAATCGCTACGCGCATGTTGATCCCGTTTCTCTCGTTGCTTCCGTTGCTTCCATTTCTCCCGTTATTTTCGTTGCTCCCATTTATCCCGTTGCTTCCTTCTCTCCCGTTGCTCCTATTGTCAAAAAAACCAATTGTTTTAATTCGATCGGTACAAAATTTTCCAGGGATTATTCTACACGATTAAAATCGGTTGAGGGGTTTAGGATTTCATAGAAAACATACGAACTTATTATTATTATTAAGCTTAGTATGGTATGGCATAAGGGGTGGTGATGCTATCATCCTCCTTCACTTAGACGTTATTGGTCGTTCATTGTGCTCCCGGTTTGATTTTCAAGAACTCCTGCAACCTAAAACCATTTAGTGGATTTTATAAAGTTTGCTATGTTACATAGCTTTCCCTTATCGATATCACCGAGGTCATCGAGGAAATCAGCGCCGAGGTTCCGTCTTCTCGTTTTCGATAGGGCCAGACACTTACATAGGACGTGAAAGATTGATTCCTCCATTTCTGGGTCACCGCAGCTACGACTAAGATTATTTGCGTCGGTTCCCATGTCTACCGATCAAGCAGTGCCCTGTGAGCACTCCGATTAGTGTGCTAGCATCTTTCTTGCTCAGGCTCAGTATATACTTGCTTTTCCCGTTATCATATTTAGGCCAAAGAGTTCTTGATATTGAGCATGCAGTTAGGTTTGACCATCTATTGCCGGTACACTGCAAAGCATAGTGAGTCGGTAGACTGATTTATGGATCCGATGGGAATAGCAATGTGCTGGTCCAGCTTAGGCTGGAGCCGGCTCGTGCGAGTTCATCAGCTTGCTCATTCCCCTGGACTCCACAGTGGCCTGGCACCCAGCAGAGGCTAATATTGTGCCGATGGTGTTAAGAAAACCACGACATTGTCTAACTAGTTTTGATCGTGTTGTGTTCGAGCTAATTGCCTTAATGGCTGCTTAGCTTTCAATGCAAATAGTGATGTCTTCTGTTTCATTCACCTTTTGCTTCAATAATTTTGCATGCTTGAAGTATTGCAAAGACTTTCGTCCGCTTGAAATACACTGGCATGGTCCGGTAGCCTGAAGGACTCATTAATATCGAGTTCCTGTGAGAATACCGCCGCGCCTGTACCAGAAATCATTTTCGAACTGTCGGTAAATACCATTATGGTCCTGTTGTCTAGGTTGCGTTCTACATTGCAGTCGACCCTGTGTGGGTTTTTAACAGAAAATTCCCTACTGAAATCTAGTTCTGGCATAATGTAGTCCGTTTTCCTGTTCATATCACACTCCAAGAAGTCATTGAGTATGGTACTGTGACCAGCAGGTCTAGTTCTCCAGTAACCTAACTCTGAATCCAAGAGCGCCTATTGCAGCCATGTATTTGATGTGCATGTCTATTGGCATCAGGTGGAGGATAGTTTCCAGTGCTGCCGTGGGTGTGGTTCTGAGGGCGCTAGTGGCCCCAATGCATGCCAAGCGCTGTACTTTTGTCAGCTTGCTAAGATACGTGAAATTTCTAGCCGCCTCCCACCACACTATCGCACCATAGCTTAGGATTGGTCTTACTATGGCTGTGTACATCCAATGTACTAATTTTGGTTGTAGACCCACCTGTTTCCGAACATCTTTCCGCAGGCGTAAAATGCGTTATACTCTTTTTTAACGCGTTCTTCGAGATTAAGTCTCCAGCTGAGTTTCTTGTCTAGAAGAACCCCAAGATATTTAGCGTTGTCGGAAAGATGAAGCTCGTCGCTTCCCATCTTTGGTAACGCAAAAACTGGGATTTTGTACTTCTTCGTGAAGAGGACCAGCACAGTTTTAGAGGGATTAACCCCTAAACCGCAATTGACAGCCCATTCTCGTAGTTTGTTGAGTGCTGTCTCCATCAAACTACTAATTGTCAGTAAATGTTTTCCTGAGACAAGTATGACCACGTCATCGGCGTATGCACATGCCTTGATTCCCAGGTTCTCAAGTTTAACCAGGATTTCGTTGACTACAAGAAGCCAAAGTAAGGGCGAGATTACTCCTCCTTGTGGAGTTCCTCTAGAGACTGACTTTGTAATAAGACATTGCCCGAGTTCGGATTCAATAATCCTGTTGTGTAGCATTTGGACAAGCCAATTGCAAATCTCGGGTTCCAGTTCCATCGTTAGTACTACGCTTTTAATAGTCGAAGGGACGAACATTATTAAAGGTGCCTTCTATATCAAGGAATGCGGCGAGAGTATATTCCTTGTAGGAGATCGATTTTTCGATTGTTAGCACTACCTCATGTAAGGTTGGTTTTGAGGATAAAGGACGTGAGACTTATCGGTCTAAAGTCTTTCGCAGTCGTTTGACTAGGTTCACCCACGTTGGGTACATAAACTACTGGTACCCTGTTCCATTGCGATGGTACATGGTTGCGTCAGTACAGCTTGTGAAGATCACCAGTAGCCGAGGAATTACCGAATCTGCCGCGTATTGCAGCGTTGCAGGTATAATTCCGTCGGATCCTGGCGGTTTTCCACCAAACAGACAAGTAAGTTTTTGTTTTCTTTTGTTTTCGAATGCACGGAAAACAAAAACTTGAACTCCAACAAATTCAAAATAGTGTATCAACCAAACCGACAGTGTTTTATCGCCGTATTGTTTTTGTCTCGAGCCTGTAGTGGGAAAGCGCTTATGACTTCACGCTGAGTGATGATTAGCGCTATAGGAGATTTGATTTCCAACGTAGTTGTTGAAACGTCCTGAATTCGTTGATCCGATGGCCAGTTTTCCTCTTCCTTTGCTAGCCATTCAGGTCCGTTCCACCATAGTGCATGGTGTGTGAGCTCGCTGGGTTTCATCCCACGGGAGGCTATGTCGGCAGGATTGTCCTTGGACGATACGTGCCTCGTGATTGTTGCCTGCTTTATCTTGGATTGTCACCACTCTGTTTGCCACAAAGGTTGTCCATTTGGTCGGGTATCCTTGTATTCAGGCGAGCGTTATTTTAGAATCAGTCCAAGAGAAGCTTTGAATTTCTTTCATGTGTAGGTCTTCCCTTGTGTTTCTCATCAGTTTTGAAAGCTACTCGGCCGCACATAGCTCTAGGCGCGGTAAACTAATGAGTTTGAGTGGTGTCACCTTTGTCTTGGAGGCAACCAAACTGATATGTACCTTGTTGTTTGAGTCAAGGACCCGCAGGTATAAAACTGCGGCGTATGCCCGAACCGAGGCATCGCAAAAACCGTGAAGTGCAACGGTTTTGTTGTCCTTGATGTTTGTATGCATCCATCGCGGTATTTGAATTGTTCCTAAATGATGGACGTCGTTCTTGTATTCACACCATTCGCGTTCTAATTCTGGTGGCACCGGACCGTCCCAGGTGCAACCTGATACCCATAATTTTTGCAGTAATGATTGACGGAGAAACCCACCCAAGAGAATCAAATAGTTTGGAAATTTCGGATAGGATAATACTTTTCAACGATGGTTTTTCTTCATGTCCTATTGTTTGATTCGTGAATAGTGTGAAATGGTCCCTTTCTGGGTTCCAGATGATTCCTAATGCCTTCACACAGTCTTTCTCGCCGAACTTTATTGGAGACTGTAGTTCGCGATCTTCAACGGGAACTTGATCTAGAAGGGTAGGCTCATTGCTTGACCACTTCCGTAAATGGAAACCTCCACCGATTAATTGTTCACTTATTTATTATTGTCGTGCGCTGTCGATGTCATGACTTCCTGTCAGCAGATCATCGACATAGAAATCTTCTTGAGCTACCCTTGAACCCAGCGGGTATTTTGATGCATCGTCAGTGGCTAATTGTTGTAGAGTTTTAATTGCTAAGTACGGAGCTGACGTTAAACCAAGCGTTACCATAGTGATGCAGAATTCTTTGATTGGGTCAGTTTGATGTTCCCGCCAAAGTATTCGTTGATACTGTTGACGGTACATTTTTTCGATGTCGGCGGAAAGCGCATATCGATGCATTCTCCACTTCATGATTGTTGCAAAAAGCTTCTTTTGCAAGGTGGGGCCAGTCAATATTTGTTCATTTAGAGATTTCCCGTTTGATGTCTTCGCGGACGCGTCGAAGACTACTCTTAATTTAGTGGTCGTGCTGTCTTTAAGAACCGCGTGGTGTGGCAGATACTGCTTATCGCGTTCATTCGTGGTAGAAACTACATGAACGGGTACCATATGCTTCAGCTTTATATATTCGTTGATGCAACTGGAGTACAACTCTTTCAATTCTGGATTCTTATCGAGTTGTCGTTCAGTGCTTTGGAATCGTTTCATAGCAATGTGCCTCGACTCTCCCAAGATTGGAGCGTTTGGTTTGAATGGAATGGATACTCTGTATTTCCCGTCTGAAAGATGCTCATGTGTGAACGAATAGAGTCCTTCGCACAACCTTTCATCGGCGGTTAACTGCCGTTCTGACTGCAACTCTTGGATTTCCCAAAATTTTCTCAGTTGCTCATTTAAAAGTGCGTTTGGATTTGTGACTACTGTGAAACTGGCAAATTTTGGTTGGTTTGTCGCAGGATTCTGCGGCATTTGTCTAAACCGAATCCATCCTAGTGAGGTTTCTTGTGCTATTGGGTGCTTCGCTCCATATCGGAGACCTGATCGCAAAATTTGGGCATAGGTTTGGACTCCAAGTAGCAAATCAATATCATTTATGTAGGGTCATTGTTTTGCTGGAATGCTGAATGAAGAGCGCATTTGTGTTATATTCTTGATAACGTATGCTTGAGTTTGTATTTCTTTTCCGTTTCCGATTTTTGGAATGATGTTTATTTATTTGTAGACAATTTAAGTCTATTTTAAAATATATAAAAACAAAAATTCTTAAATTCTACTCTTAAAACTAATATTACAACTCAATAATACAACAAGAAAACAGCACAAAGAATAAATATCTTAGACCTAAAAATTTTAAAAGTTTCTTAAATATTAACTCGCAGATAGTGTCTTAAGTTTAGTCATTATATTGCCCTTGTATGTAGTTCTACTTACAGAGCTGGTGTAGCAATCTGAATGCAAGTTAAAGTTTCTAATAGCACAAGCAATAGGATCATTCATCATGAAGTTCGAAGAATGATTCTCCATTTTCAGGATTCTGCCGTTTCGAAGATTAAACCTGTGCTCAACAAATATTAGGCGGACAAGGAGTTCATTCGAAATTAAATTGGAATTAATTAAGTCGAAAGCTAGTGTTGCCGAAGCTAGCTCTCTTCTCTCAAGCGTGGTCATATCCAGCAAAAGTAGCCTACACTTATAAGAGGGCAACCGGTAGCTACTAAACTGGAGGCTTCGTAAAGCAAACAGCAAAAATTGGACTTGTACTCTTTCAACCCTGTACGAGTCAATTTGAGTGGATGGTGACCAGACAACGCTTGCATACTCGAGCAGAGGCAACAACAATGTACAAAAAAGAGTCTTACACAAATATGGGTCATCGAATTCTTTGAATCTCCTTTTTAAGAATCCTAACATAGCCATACCACTATTTGAAATTTTATCAATGTGCGACTTGAAAGTCAACTTATTGTCAAATATTACCCCCAGATCTTTGATTTGTGTGACACGTTTTAACCTTTCACTGCTTAGATTGTAGTCAAACTGCAATGAGCCAGCTGTTTTTCTAGAGAAGGTTATTGCTGCACATTTTTTAACGTTTAATTGCATAGCGTTATTTAAGCACCAAACAGATAAAATGTCAATATTGTTTTGCAATATGAGACAATCCTGAGTCGAGTCAATTGTTCTGAAGATTTTTAGGTCATCAGCGTAAAAGGATGCTTTGCAATCATTCAATAGTAATGGCACGTCATTAATGAAAATTGTGAATAAAAGTGGCCCCAATATGCTACCTTGTGGAACACCCGAGGAAACTGAAGTTGTTTTGGATAAATGTGATAAAAAATTTACTTTTTGTGTACGATTGGATAAGTAGGACTTCAACCAGTTCAAGAAAGCACCTCCAATACCATATCGTTCCAGCTTAAATAGTAGCAAACCGTGGTCCACTACATCAAAAGCACTAGGAAAATCCGTGTACACCGAATCTACCTGTTTACCATTACCCAATCTATTTCTGATGAACGAAGAATATTCAAAAAGATTAGAAACAGTACATTTTCCCTTTAAAAAACCATGCTGACATGGATGAATAATAGGACTTACAAACTCGACTACTACTTCAGCAACCAATTTTTCGAAAACCTTACTATAATGCTTATACCTCTGTAATTGTTAATGTCCGATCTATCTCCGGATTTAAAAATGGGTGCTATATGTGCCAATTTAAAACACTCAGGAAAAATGGAATTCTGAAGAGACATATTAAACAGAGGAAGCAATAATCGAGATAATGTAAGGGCGGTTTTGTTCAAAAAGATTGGGGGAATGAGATCAGGACCGCACCTTTATTAGTGTTGAGATCCAGTAATGCAGTAATTATTTGATCATTTGTAAGAATCATATAACTTAACTTCGGATCGTGGAAAGGTATATGTGAAAAGTTAACGGGATCGAAATTAAAGGAATTGGCAAACTTAGATTCAAAGTGTTTAGCGAATAAGTTTGAAATTTTTACGGGATCAAAAGATGAGCTATCATTAAGCTTCATAGAAGCTGGATAGCCTTTAGTTCCACGTTTGTCGTTAATGTGTTGCCAAAAATTTTTAGGACGATCTATTAGGCTGTTTAAGATTTTGCGGTTATACAATGCTATGGCTTCCATTTCACTAATATTGAAAATCTCGCGAAGGTGCAGAAATACGGTGTGATCCTCTATCGACTGAGACTTACACCATTTCCTATAGGCTTTATTTCTTTTGTTACGAAGTACTCTAAGGCCCTTATCCATATGGGGGGGACAAGATAACTTTGTACTAATGCGCTTAGGAGTGTTTTAAAGAGGCAATGAGGTTTTCAGCTATTACATTCACATCTGTAATGTTGTCTGCAAATTTTAAATTGGAGATTTCGAAATTAATCATTTCATAGTCAGCATTATGAAAATCATAAGTTATAGTCTTGATAGAGTCACTACGAAAAACATGTTCAGAAGAAAAATAATTTAATGTGAGTATTTTGTGAAAAATATTCGTCTTTTTAGTCAAATTGGAAGTTGCTTCTGATAATGAAAAGTTTGAAGCAAAGCTGGTGAAAACAAGATCCAATACATTTCCGAAATCATTAATTTAGTCAGAAAGTTGGAACAAGCCAAGCGAATGAATTTCAGTTAAAAATGTAATTTAATGATTACCTACGTTAAGCGGGTCAAACACAGAATTAAAAATTTCACTGGCCTCCCATTTTATACCACTTAGGTTCGCGTCGCCATACAACAAGAAATCGTCACCAGGAAGGATTGATGAAAGAATCAAAGTTATGGCTGCTGCGAGATCAGCGTAGTGCTGCTCATTAGAATGTGGTGGTATGTATGGTAAAAGCAGACTAATACCAGATTTATATCTAGCATTTGAATTTTACATGCACAAATTTGAAAAATTGCATTAACCGGTAACTGAACCGATATGGGAAAGCTAGAGAGCTTATTGTTTACTGCAATAAAGACACCACCTCCACGCTGATCAACCAAAAGAGTTGGTTTAAATTTGTCCATCCGAAAAATGGACCATCCTGACGAGATGATTTCCGCATCTAAGTGCGTTGTAAGGAGCCAGGTTTCAGTGATCAAAGCTATGTCATAAAGACAGTTTGCTAAATCGTTGAGAAACTGGGGCAGGGAGCATCTCATTCCTGACATATTATGAAAGTAAAAATTCAATTCATTAGCAATATTGTGTTGATCTGGACTTGTTCTTACTTGCGTTAGGCAGCGCAAACGTCTGTCAAAATTATGAACCGAGTTATTAGTACTAACTGTATTCGGTTCATTAGGAGCAAGGCCGTTAGGCACGAAAAAACCTGTTATGATCTTCACGCGCTCTTTGAAGATCAGAAATGTGCCTCGAAGACACATGTGAGCCATAGGCATCAAGATCTTTTTGAACCTGTTCAGGGGAGAAGCTAAATAGCTCGAGAAAGTGTGTGTAAATTTCACGCAACCTCTTCAAATCCGTTGGAAATCCTTCTTGTCGAATGGAAAGAATCGTACTAGTCTTTGTTTTCCCATTGATACAGGTCGTGTCAGATTTGTTGTGCAGATAGGCAAAGTAAAGCCGCACATTTTCGAAAATTCTGTTATCTCTTAACCGTGATAGTAAGTATCGACTTCCAGAGGAACCATCAGAATTAATTGTGAGCTTCACAACTGGTGGAAAAAGCGGGTCAAGGAAAGGAGTATGATTAGGTGCACTACTCTCGCAGATATTAAACTGGGGTGGATCTCTGTTTGGTGTATCTGGACACGCGTTAATACTCTCGCAGATGTTAAAATGAGGTGGATCTCTGCTAGATGAATCAGAATACGGGTTAATTGTCTCTCCACTTACAAAATTACTATAAACCCCCTTAGAGGGCTCTGAAGTGTGAAGAGATTTCGCAGCCATGTGGGAGGCTTTGTTGTTTTTGATGATCCTATTGCTTGGTGACTTGCGCTTATTTTTATTATTGTTATTTTTATTATTGTTATTTTTATTATTGTTATTTTTATTTTCAAATTGGGGCGGATCTCTGTTTGATGTAACTGGCTCTGAAGTGTGAAGATATTTCGCAGCCATGTGGGAGGCTTTGTTGGTTTTGTTGATCATATTCATATTGCTTGGTGACTTGCTCTTATTATTTTTATTTTTATTTTTATTTACATTATTATTAATAGTCTTAAAACTAGTCCATTTCTTACTCCGAATGATGTACTGCCATCCTTCGTTGTCCTCGATTATCCCTTCTGCATTCAAGTGAAGTTGCTTTGACGGCAAATCGAGATCCTTGGACATTACTGCTGGTTCATTTAATGGCGTTGCTACGACCATCGGCTTGAAAACAGGAACCGCAGCAGGAGGAGAGGTTTTTGGTGATGTTGAAGACTTGCCAACTTTAGCCACAAGTAGTTTTGTAGATACAACATCATCATGAATAATGTTGAGCTTATTAGTGACAGTATTCACGTCCAAAAGCGAGACGCTAGTAATGGTTGATGGGGTTATACCATTAGCGCAGATATCCGATAAACTATTCATTACTGTTGTTAGCTTCGAATCTGTTTGAGCCCACTTTTTCTGCAGTTTCGCTGTCTCAAGCTGAGTTAACCCGCAACAAGATTGCAGTTTGTCTAGTTGTGAACCGTATTCTCGAGAATCATCTACAAAATCGCTTAGCAACGATAATTTATCCACGAGCTTATTGACTGTGTACGCAGTAAACGAGCAAACACTTTTTAGTTCTTCTATATCCGCGTTAGTAGAGTCAATTCGAGATGACGCTATTTTAAACAGCTTCAGGACATGGCAAGGCTTAATGGCCGAAAACTCCACACACGTAAAGCTGTCTGCATTGGTAGAGTCCCGAAGAGATTTAACACATTGTGTATGGAAGCTGTGCTCACAGATTCCATCACATTTGATACTGTTTGTATTTTTAATAACTTTCGCACAAGAACCACATAAGGTTGATAACAAGGGAGATGCTATTACTATTGTTAAAAATTTTAGCCACTAGGTTAACAGATGTTTTAAGTTTAACTGTGTCAAGTTTGCTGATACACAATGATAAAAAAAAAAAAACAAAAAAAAAAAAAGACTCACGACAACAGTAGTTCAATCGAAAGTAGGGCAAAGCGATTGATTTTGAACACCGTAGCAAGTATTGGCAGTTCACTTTAAATTATTTCAATATTATTTTTATAAAAACTGCAAGTCAACGAATATGTTACATGAGGCGGTTCACACAAAGAAAACAAAAAGCACGCAACGGCCGAGTAATTATAACCGAAAAATAGGTCAACGAAAGCGATAGATTTAAAATATGAATTTTCACGGAGCTAATTAAAAAGACGTCCGTACTGGTTAGCAAGTCGGAATGATTGTTAAAGCTGACTTCTTGAGTTGATGTACTGACATTTGTTGAATTTAAGCCAGTAATAGTTATAGATGTAGGTTGGGTTGTTCGTAGCATTTGGTGAGCATCATTGGATATAAAGGAATTTTCTGAACCAGAATCTATTAGCGCCCGAAGTGATATGATATTTCCTTCCAAAGTTTTGATTGTGAGGATGGTGGTTGCCAATAGAGCCTGCTTAGTCTCCTTATCGATCGTTACAGATTTTGAGCATAATGCTTCAGTACTTAAAGCAGGCTCAGGTTGTAAGCTAATAGCGGGCTTTGTAATTGAGTGCAGAGAAGACTTATCACTATTGTGTAAGGTAGTGTGATGTCGCTTGTGACAAGTAAGACAAGTTTTCTTACTATTGCACTCATTCGATGGATGTTTATTTAGACAGTTAATACACAAATGTTGGGCCTTTACAAAATCCCACTTTGCAGATGTGTGGAGGTTGTGGAACGTTTGACATTTAAAAAGGAATTGATCCTTTCTTTAATAAGAACAAGACGGTTGAGATGTCTTTGTAAAATTGCTTGAACTTTTACGTTGGTTATTGTTGATTTGTGTGGCAGATTGAGATTGTGCCTTGGCAACAGCTAATAATACTTCCAGCGTTCTGTGGGGACATTCAATGAATTTTTCGAACTCTTTGTAGGTCGGTAACGACTCTGTTGTCGACACCTGTTGTTCCCAGAGACTGCGAGCTAATGGAGGCAATTTAGCGGTTTGCAAATACAAAATTATTGGATCCCAATTTTTTTGTATCAAGATCCAATTGCTCTAGCTCATGCATGCACTCGCTAGTATCATCAAGCATGTTTTTAAAGGCTTGTTCTGACTCTGTTCGAATCTCGGGTATGCTAAACAGCGTTTGTAGGTGCGCATTGCATGTAATTCGTTTGTTGTCGAATTTGTTAATCAGTAATGTCCAAGCTGGCTCGTAGTTTGAGTCCTGGGTTTCGAACTAGTTGAGAATTTTAGCCGTGTCACCAACCAGACTACCTTTTAAGTAGTGGAGCTTATGAACTTTCGGAAGATGGTTGTTGTCATGGATGATCGATCGAAAAATGTCTCTGAAAGCTCTCAAATTCCTATAGTTCCCATCAAACTTTTGGTAAGCTCAATTGGGGAAGTTTGAACGAAAGTTGTGTTGTTTGGGAAATTCTGGCACGGGTTTTTTCGTTAGCTGTTTAAGCTCACCAATATATTCAAACACGGCTTGCCCTGTAAACCAAAAACACGAAAAATTTATGGGTACTTATGTACAAACTACTACTGTGTTAGCTCGCGCGCTTGTGTTCGTGGAGAAAACCGAAAAGCAAATATTTCCCTATGTTCTTTTCAAAAAAGTAAACATGCCGACCTGTTCCGCCTTTAGCGAGAGAAAAAGACTAAACGTCCTACACGAAACTGAACACGTATTATCATCAAGTGCGTACCCGGCTGCAAATGCCATTGCAAACTTAGATGTTGAAATGCGAAGACCGCGCAGTTTCCTTTGCAAACATGATGTCGAAACCCATGACTCTGACGACTATCTTTTTTCAGCGACAAGTTTCGAAACTGTTCGCTGCCTCTTCATCGCCTCTTCATCGATATATGGTTTATAGGGTGTTCTGTATCTCCGTAGGTCGAAAGGCATTGGGCAAAACCACCGATAACTACAAGCCTGCGACTAGGAAATCTCGCACGCACACTTCGAAAGCAAAGGGGGCCGAGGTTCGAGATGTGAGATGTATATTTCGCTGTGATTGCTGGCCATTTCACACAATTTCTTTACGGTTTTTGCATTTATTAAACGAAATGTGTAAGAAGTAGTCTCTGTAGCTTGTAGCGGATGTTCAAACGTCGAATTGAAATATTATAATATCACGAACAAGAAAATATAATTATTCAAATCGAAAATTTTTGTTTGCACAAATAAAACCTATTGTCATTTGCCGTTAAATAAAACGTATAAAAATCGAATCCCGATGTAAACCGATGTTTGAAACTGAACCCGCGTTGTAGTCTTTCAATTTAGAATTTCAAAACCAAAAACTGTGAAATCGTTTTGTGAACTTAGTTATAAGAGTAGAAATAATAAAATTTTAGTCAAGTACCAACCAACAACGACAGCAGTCGTGCTTTCAATTTCACGAATAGTAACTCTTTTCAACAGTAAAAACTTCTTTTGAATAGGACAACTCCTATGAGCTCAGTTCTGTACTTATGAGTGAGAAATCTCTCACCAAAAAATCAAAATGAAGACGAATTAGGTTAGGTTGAGAAGGGTGGACTGAAGCACATTGCCACAGTCCATCACGAGAGATCACTGGGGATCCATTGTGGTCCCCTCGTATAAAGACCGGGATCTAGACTACTGATTCCAAATATTGCTCTTCCTTATGAAGAGAGAAGTTCTCCATAGAGGAATCATCGCAAGTTCTGATAGACCGGTTAAGGAGAATTTCCCCAAGTACCGATATCTGGTACGTGCCAGACTTTCGCATTCACACACCAGATGCTCCAGGGTTGGTTCAACATTCTCATCACCACAGCGACACAGGTCAGCCATTGGTATTCCTATTCTTTCTCCGTGTATCCCAAAGGGACAGTGTCCCGTCAGGACCCCCACAAGGTATCTGCAAATGTTCCTGCCCAGAGACAAAATGAAGCTAGAGTTCCTCCTATCGAGTTTCGGCCAGCAGATTCTTGCTTGCCGGCATCCCGAGAGATTCACCCATGTACCCTCCATCTGTCTGAGCGCTTCAGTATCAATCATTCCCTTTACACACTCAATCGGACAAAGAACCGATTCGTCGGCGTGCTCCATGCTCATCTCCGACCCCCTTCTGGCGAGTTCGTCTGCCTTTTCATTTCCAGAGAAGTCACTGTGACCAGGAATCTAGGAGATCCTCAGGTTGTTATTCATACCCACTATCTGTAGTATTCTTTTACATTCCTGCACAAGGCTAGACTTAGTAATGTGCGCCTCAACAGCCTTGATGGCAGCTTGGCTGTCAACATAAATGGTTATTGTACCATTCGCGCACTGTTTTCGCACAATTATTTCCGCTGCTTTTGTCAGCGCATAAATCTCGGCCTGAAACACGCTCGAACCGGTAGCCTAAACGATTCCATAATGTCGAGGTCTGTTGTGTCGTCGTTGCGCACGGCAGAATCCCCACTGGGCAGCAACAAGTGCGATGAATACCGAAAGGTATATGTAGGTCACGGCAGCATCACAGAACAGCTGCAAAAGATAGCAATTTCAATACCATAATTGGTAATACGAAGGGTGAGGTACACGACGCGGAATTAAACTGGTTGTGCGAGTTTTTTTTTGCGATGAGTTGTCGGTTTTCTGAATTTTTTTGGGGAGAGACGGAGAACGAAGTCACATCGACGAGATTTGGGGGATTGGGTATTTTCTTTACAACGCGGAGGAGTGGTTTTTTTTTGAGGAGCTGAGAATGGCATTTCGCCCGCGGTTAAGTTAAAAAGAAAGATCGAATGTAAAAATTTGATATGTGCTGATATAAGTGAGATTGAAAAAAAGAAGAAAAATCGAACGAATAAAGTTTGATATGTGCCGTTAAAAAGGAAAAAATCGAATGAATAAAAAAATTTAAATGTGCCGATATAGTTGAAATGAACGAGAAAAAAAAACAAAAATAAATAAGAAAAGATAATTGCTATTTGTACCGGATGAGTTCAAAATGACCGGCCGGAAGCTTTAAATCTTGAATTATAAATAAACTAAACATGAATTAAGATCAATAAAGTAAAATATTGATAAATTGAATTAAATCTAATATTAAAGTATAATAAATATGACATGACGGGGACAGGACGAGGACGGAATGTTAAACAAATTAAAAATAACTAAAATTACTTAAAGTAAATTAAAAATTTAAAAAGATGAAGCCGCAGAAATATTATGGGGTGAGTTTTGATTTATATTTTTCTTTTTGCCTATTCTATTTTGTTTAGGTTTTTTTTTATTTTCGTTTTCCCATTTGATTTTTTTTTGTTGATTATGAGATTTTTTGTTGTTTCGCGTTTGATGATGTTGGAAGGCTAAAGGCCTCTAATAAATGAACCCGAGCGTCTAGCTCTTTGCCCCGAACCTCTACAAGGGGCCATGACGCGAAAAATGTTTAAGGACAGTCGTGGCTGAGGTAGGGTTGGCAGAACAGGGCGCTAATAATACCAGAGCGCCCTGACAAATCGCGAAGCCGCGCCAATCCAACCGCTTCTTGGTCTTTCACGACCTCTTGGGGAAAATAACCCCAATTTTTACCTTCCCTTGGATAAGTCGGCGCTTACAATTTTTGTTGTACAGGCCAAGGGTTTATGGTCTGAGTCGGAGGAAAGTCCCCCCCTCACACTGCCGTAGCTAGTCCCGGCCGCCAGCAAGAGCGTCGCACCAGCACAGACTCAGCCACCAATTCGGACTTAGGTGGAATTGGCCCTTCTGTCCCGAACCTTCCTTTTCCTTTCGACTATTTTGACTTTTTCAAGTCGAAATAGTCCTTCCAAGGCCTCAAACCCAACAAATGGCGCCCAACGTGGGGCTAGCCTAAGCTACGCTTCGAGCACAAAGCATAGCCCATCAATACGCGCGAGCTCTGAAAAAATTCCGTGCAAAAATTTGGTGGGCAAAAGGACTTAATTTCGTCGTTCTGCGACATCATTTTTTCGCCTGAACGGCAACAGTCCAAGTGTTCAAGCTTTTCGAACTTCAACAGGAAATCATCCTGAAAATCTTGTATGTGGTCAATGCGGAACGATCCTATTGACGAACCGTCTTGGCAACCTTTAGGCGCCAACTCGGTTCCATAGGAAAGGGAAACATTGTCTGCATGCCGGATTGATGGATGTAAGTCGTGACACTTAATTTTCCTGAGTCATTCCACTTTTATTTTGCAAGTACCCTTTTGAGTGCTGGGCATGCCCTGTCTTAGCGGGCGTGTCGTCAGACAATCGGGACAAATACTTGTGAAATATTGGTGAGTTTGATGAGAGGAAATTTCGTCGAAAATTTGTTAAGTACCTTATTTCCTTATCCATCCTTTTAGAGTTCCCTTTTAACGTAGAATGGTTTTTTTTTATGACGTAGAGTTTTTTTTTGTAATTAAATTTTTTTTCTAAGTCGTTTGACGTAAAATTTTAACAAATATTTTTTTTTTGCTGTTTTCTTTTGATATCTTTTGTTTGCTAAATTTTTCCCCAATTTTTTTTTTTAGTTGCAATCTTATCGCGTTCCAGATTTTCCCGATGGAGCGAGGAAGATCAAGATGGGCTTCGCGATTTGATCTGCATATGAGGGGAGGGGAAAGGTTGCGACAACGTGAGGGTTCATTTTTGTTTATTGAATTCATTTACGCATTATACATATAGACACATTTATTTCAACCATTCTTAACATCATTTATTCGTTTCGGTACATTCGTTATCCATAAACCTATAATTCATGTCATCGTTCATTCAGACATTTAATTAATGATACAGGCACACAACCATTCATTTGATTTTTTTAATTAAGTATTCATACATCAACGTTTGGTGATCATTCAATCCTTCATTCGGTTTATACGCAGCCAAACAGTCATTCGAGATATAATTGTTACATACATGCGTCATACATTCGTTCATGCAACCAATTGAATAGCAATTATTCACCTTATTCACACGTTCATTCATCGTCTCGGATTCGGCAATTAAAGGTACATTTATTTCATTCAAATAGTCGGTAATTCATGCATAACTCATTCGCACAATAGTTCCTTCAGTCAATCATACACTCATTCATTCATCAATACAGACAATCATTTTTTTTATATATATATCAGTCACACGATTGGATTGGTTCATTCCTCCAATAAGTTTTTTTATATATACAACCAATCATACCGGCGTTCGAATTTACACGCAGTCATTCAGGCTATCGCTCATTCGCTTGATTACCTTAACGGTATCTTCGCTTTCTCACTCGACCATAAATCATGTCCTTGTTGCACTCGCCGACGGGTGCAAATGGAATTTGCACCACCTGTAGGGAGAGCATAGACGCGGCAAATGAAGTGCGGACTAAATGTGGCCACCAATTTCACCGAGGATGCCTGGAAAGGTGGATCGTGGACAATCATAATTGTCCCAACTGCCGTGGACATCTGGGCTCTCAAGACTATTGGTCTACGCAGGGCGTAGAGGGCGCGTCCGCTCGAGTCGGCGCGGTGACAAGAAGCCAGGCGCAACTCAGAGGCCAGGAGTCTCAAAACGAAGTAATTTCGCCTCCGAGGTTAAATTTGGATCTTACTCTCGAGACAGGGGGCGGACGAGCTCTCTACGCTCCAGATGGTTCAGTCGTACAAGAACGAAGTACGCAGGTACTGACCGCCAAGCCTTCGGATGTGCTGGGAGATAGTAGAGTGAGGTGGGCTGATATTCACGACACGCAGACGCCCACAGACTTGAACGCAATGCCCATGGGGCTTGCAAGCGAGCCAGGAGTGGACCGTTTGATATACCTTATTAGATCGTTGTTGCGAGAGGAATTGGCACAGCCACCACAAAGGCCAACCTCAACACAGGTATTCCACCACCACCTTTATATCCATCCGTTCCACGTGAACAATTACCACCAAGACCTAATGTGGGCACTGATTATAATTTTCCACCACCACTAAACCGTCGCGATGCACTGGACGGGCACATGCGAGTTCGGGGGCGACAGGTCCATGTGACCGCTCAGATGGGCGACCGCAATGGCAACGGCCCAAATTATAGACAACGTAATCATGGCAGCCCAATTCGTCATTGGCGATTGCGGTTTAGCGGAGATAGCCATTCTTTGCGAGCGGAAGAGTTGGTCTTCAGGGCCGAGGCTTTAGCTAGGGGAGATTTGGGCGGTCGCATGGACCTGTTGGCCCAGAATTTCCATCTGGTGTTAGATGGTAAGCCTAACCAGTGGTATTGGCTGTGGAGACGGTCCAATGACGAGTCATCTTGGGAATCACTGGAAGCGACATATCTGCAAGCTTGGGGAGAGCACAGCTCAGATTGGGAGGTGCGCAAGCAAATGCTTGCAAGGCGTCAAGCTCCAAACGAAACTTTCTTGTCATTCGAGCAAGATCTGACTGTCTTGCGTACCCTGCTGCGCACCCATATGCCGGAGCCAGAGTTCGTGGACCTGCTTCGAGGAAATTTGCTGGGTCATACTCAACAACAAATCTGTTTCCATGAAACGAGAACCCTGGCCGAGCTTCGTTTCTTAGTGACCCGATTCGAGGAGGTGAGAAGAGCCACCCGCTCAGCGACCTGGCAGCAGTCTCGAATCCACGAGCTGGATCAGCCGTTGGTTGTTGAAGCGGAGGACGAGGTGCATACAGATTTGGCCGCAATTTCAGCTCCTCTTACCTGCTGGAATTGTAGGAAAGAAGGACACGGTTACAAGGATTGCGAAGTGATTCCAAGATCTATATTCTGTTACGGGTGCGGGAAGGCCGATATTATCAAGCCGAAATGCACTCGTTGCATGTCAAAAAACGGGACGAGGGACGAGGGGTTATCGGGACCACAACGCCCAATAACATCCAACCATCAGGCCCGACCGTAAGAGACGATCCGTGTAGTGAGAGAACCTTTTCCCAAACCCCTTTTGATTTAGCTATCCCAAATAAAAAATTTTATCACATTTTAATACCCCTTTAGAGTCCCCTCCAAATTTCAACTTACCTACCCAAATATTTACACCCAATTTTGTAGACCCTAGTAGAGTAAAATCACCCCCACCTATTTTTTCAACGAGTTTAAGACAACCTACCACGATTCTGCAGAAGGGAACAGACGTGGAGAAGGTACCGGATTGTTTACAGCCAGTAACAATAACAGAACGAAGTGATTCAAGACGAAGTGCTCCCCATCCTCATAAACCGTACCATCAGCGTTTAAAGGAGTATGCGGAGACGCGAAGACAAATTTTTGACACTGTTTCAAGCGCTCGTGCGAAAGAAATATCCGAGTTAGCAAACGAAGCAAGTCGAAAAAAATACGTCTTGCGCATGCGCACATTCTGGAGGATGGTGAGAACCAAGAAGAAAGCGATAATTTCCACCATTATTACCAATCCGTTGGACATACGTCCGTACGCCGTGGTATCCCTGTACGGAGTGGACGTTGAAGGACTACTCGATAGTGGGGCGAGCATCAGTTGCCTGGGGGCAAACTGCCTACAACGCCTCCAAGATGCACAGGTGAAGTATCGACCAGTCTGTCAAGAGGTGAAGACCGCTGATGGTGCTGCACAGAAGATATTGGGCACGGTAGATACCGATATTACATTTCGCGGTAATACCACTCTACATTGTGCCGAGCCTATCGCAGGAATTGTACCTAGGGGTAGATTTCTGGCGAACCTTCCAGCTAGCTCCCAGCATCATCAGCGCGGTCGATACTCCCGATACTGCATCGCAACTGATAGCGGATCCGGATGCCCACCATTTAACGCCCACAGATGTAAAGAGGTTGGAAATGGTAAAGTCCAAATTTCCATCTTACGAAGTATACGGACTCGGTGTGACCAACGTCGAACAACACAGTATAGACGTTGGTGATGCAAGTCCCATCAAGCAGCGACATTATCCTGTGTCTCCTGCGATCCAAAAACTCTTGTATGACGAGATCGATCGCATGAGAGCACTAGGCGTCATAGAGACCAGCCAGAGTGCATGGAGCTCGCCTGTGGTTCTCGTGAGGAAGCCAGGCAAGGTCAGGCTATGTTTGGACTCGCGCAAAGTCAATAGTGTGACGAAGAAGGATGCATATCCATTACCACACATTGATGGTATGTTAAGTCGTTTGCCGCGAGCCAATTTTATTACTAGCCTGGACCTCAAAGACGCCTTTTGGCAGATTCCTCTCGAGAACAAATCCAGGGAGTATACAGATTTTACCATTCCTGGCCGGCCTCTATATCACTACACTCACATGCCTTTTGGGTTATGCAACGCGCCGCAACGGATGTGTCGTTTGATGGACAAAGTCATCCTACCCGAGCTGAAGGAGCAGGTATTCGTATATTTGGACGATCTGCTGTTAATTTCTGAGGATTTCGATTCACATCTGGTTTTATTGGCTGAAGTCGCAGAATGTTTGCGAAAGGCGGCTGGTTTGACTATTAACGTCAACAAGAGTAAGTTTTGTCTGAGAGAGGTGAAATATCTCGGATACATTGTCGGAGAAGGAGGCTTGAAAACTGATCCCAACAAAGTTTCAGCCATCGTCGATTACCCTTCGCCTAAGTCCGCACGTCAAGTACGACGCTACCTTGGTATGGCAGGCTGGTATCGACGATTCGTTCCCAACTTTGCCGCTACTGTTTCACCAATTTCAGACACTCTAAAGAAGTCCAACCAGTTTGCTTGGACTACAGAGGCACAAACTTCCTTCCTATTAGTGAAAGACTTGTTGACGAAAGCCCCCTTATTAATCAATCCTGATTTTAAGAGGCCTTTCGTAATTTAATGCGACGCCAGTAAATCAGGGGTGGGTAGCGTTCTCTTTCAGGAAAACGACGACGGATCGGAATCTCCAGTGGCGTATATGTCACAGAAGCTCACTTCCGCTCAACGCAACTACAGCGTAACCGAACTCGAGTGTTATGCAGCTGTGTTGAGCGTGAAAAAATTTCGAGCCTATGTAGAAGGGACTGCGTTCAAAGTCATTACGGATCACGCAAGTCTCAAATGGCTCATGTCGCAGAAAGACCTACAAGGACGGTTGGCAAGATGGAGTTTGAAACTTCAGGGCTACGACTTCACAATCGAGCATCGACGAGGGAGCCTGAACGTTGTACCCGACGCTCTCTCTCGTGTATACGAAGAGGGATTAAACGCGCCGATCGACGTGGCACCGATGGTGGACATGGGCTCTCCAGAATTCTCTGGCAAAGAATATAAAGAGTTAGTGTCCACTGTCGATGCGAACGCCGATCGGCTTCCTGACGTATGCGTGAGGGATGGTTTCGTGTATAAGCGCACAGAGCCTCACAACGGTGACCCGATTGCTGAGGACAGAGCCTGGAAGTTATGGATTCCATCGAGTCTTACGTCAGCTGCGATTGCTCAGGCGCACGAGGCAGACACCACGGTCCATGGTGGTTATGCCAAAACGCTAGAGCGAGTCAGGCGATTTTTGTACTGGCCCGGAATGGCTACACAAGTACGCACCTACGTTCTGGCGTGCGACACTTGTAAAGAAACAAAGTCCCCGAACAGACCTCTACGAGCGCCAATGGGAGAACCGTTCCAGACTGATCAGCCATTCCAACATCTGTACATCGACGTACTTGGACCATATCCGCGCACCAAACTTAGTAAGATCGCAATCTTGATCGTCTAGGATCATTTCACTAAATTTCCCCTGTTACATCCTTTGGGGCGGATCACACACCAACTTTTTGGAGGGGCAGGTTTTCCATACGTTTGGAACACCCGAGACGATCCTCTCCGATAACGGCTCTCAATTTAGGTCGAATGTGTTTAACACCATGCTGAACAAATACGGAGCTAAACACCTGTACACCCCGAGCTACTCACCGCAAGCGAATGCTTCGGAGCGTGTCAATCAGTCCATCCTGGCCGGAATTCAAGCATTCATCACTGATGACCAAACACGATGGGATGAGAGTCTAAGCAAAATTGGATGTGCTCTTCGTAGCTCACTCCACCAAGCCACTGGATTTTCTCCTTATCAGGGTTTGTTTGGGAATCACATGATGTTGCACGGGAAGGACTACGAACTGCTGAAGCAGTTGCAGGCGTTGGGATAGTCAAATGTACAGCTCCGACCTCGAGAGGGAATCCCTATCGTAAGGCAACTGGCGCAGACGAAAATAAGGGTCGCACATGAGGACAGCAGCAGGCGTTATAATCTGCGTGCTGCTAAAACCCAATTTTGTGTAGGTCAAGAAGTTTTCCGAAGAAATTTTTCCTTGTCCACAGCCGCGCAGAATTATAACGCCAAGCTGGCAAAGAAGTTCCTCAGGTGCAGGATTCGTCGTGTGCTAGGTAACTCACGATACGAATTGGAGGATTTAGGAGGCAAACGTCTGGGGACTTGATGATCTGAGGCAGTGATCCGAGGAGTATGTCACCGATTGCCCGGCACTCAGTCGTGCGCACGAGACTCATGAGCGCGACGACCTTTGTAGTCGTTTCGGCGTTGAAAATCAACGGCGAACCGCCTATGTTGTTGTGTCGTCGTTGCGCACGGCAGAATTCCCACTGGGCAGCAACAAGTGCGATGAATACCGAAAGTCACGGCAGCATCACAGAACAGCTGCAAAAGATAGCAATTTCAATACCATAATTGGTAATACGAAGGGTGAGGTACACGACGCGGAATTAAACTGGTTGTGCGAGTTTTTTTTTGCGATGAGTTGTCGGTTTTCTGAATTTTTTTGGGGAGAGACGGAGAACGAAGTCACATCGACGAGATTTGGGGGATTGGGTATTTTCTTTACAACGCGGAGGAGTGGTTTTTTTTAGGAGCTGAGAATGGCGTTTCGCCCGCGGTTAAGTTAAAAAGAAAGATCGAATGTAAAAATTTGATATGTGCTGATATAAGTGAGATTGAAAAAAAGAAGAAAAATCGAACGAATAAAGTTTGATATGTGCCGTTAAAAAGGAAAAAATCGAATGAATAAAAAAATTTAAATGTGCCGATATAGTTGAAATGAACGAGAAAAAAAAACAAAAATAAATAAGAAAAGATAATTGCTATTTGTACCGGATGAGTTCAAAATGACCGGCCGGAAGCTTTAAATCTTGAATTATAAATAAACTAAACATGAATTAAGATCAATAAAGTAAAATATTGATAAATTGAATTAAATCTAATATTAAAGTATAATAAATATGACATGACGGGGACAGGACGAGGACGGAATGTTAAACAAATTAAAAATAACTAAAATTACTTAAAGTAAATTAAAAATTTAAAAAGATGAAGCCGCAGAAATATTATGGGGTGAGTTTTGATTTATATTTTTCTTTTTGCCTATTCTATTTTGTTTAGGTTTTTTTTTATTTTCGTTTTCCCATTTGATTTTTTTTTGTTGATTATGAGATTTTTTGTTGTTTCGCATTTGATGATGTTGGAAGGCTAAAGGCCTCTAATAAATGAACCCGAGCGTCTAGCTCTTTGCCCCGAACCTCTACAAGGGGCCATGACGCGAAAAATGTTTAAGGACAGTCGTGGCTGAGGTAGGGTGGGCAGAACAGGGCGCTAATAGCACCAGAGCGCCCTGACAAATCGCGAAGCCGCGCCAATCCAACCGCTTCTTGGTCTTTCACGACCTCTTGGGAAAATAACCCCAATTTTTACCTTCCCTTGGATAAGTCGGCGCTTACAATTTTTGTTGTACAGGCCAAGGGTTTATGGTCTGAGTCGGAGGAAAGTCCCCCCCTCACACTGCCGTAGCTAGTCCCGGCCGCCAGCAAGAGCGTCGCACCAGCACAGACTCAGCCACCAATTCGGACTTAGGTGGAATTGGCCCTTCTGTCCCGAACCTTCCTTTTCCTTTCGACTATTTTGACTTTTTCAAGTCGAAATAGTCCTTCCAAGGCCTCAAACCCAACAAATGGCGCCCAACGTGGGGCTAGCCTAAGCTACGCTTCGAGCACAAAGCATAGCCCATCAATACGCGCGAGCTCTGAAAAAATTCCGTGCAAAAATTTGGTGGGCAAAAGGACTTAATTTCGTCGTTCTGCGACATCATTTTTTCGCCTGAACGGCAACAGTCCAAGTGTTCAAGCTTTTCGAACTTCAACAGCAAATCATCCTGAAAATCTTGTATGTGGTCAATGCGGAACGATCCTATTGACGAACCGTCTTGGCAACCTTTAGGCGCCAACTCGGTTCCATAGGAATGGGAAACATTGTCTGCATGCCGGATTGATGGATGTAAGTCGTGACACTTAATTTTCCTGAGTCATTCTAATTTTATTTTGCAAGTACCCTTTTGAGTGCTGGGCATGCCCTGTCTTAGCGGGCGTGTCGTCAGACAATCGGGACAAATTCTTGTGAAATATTGGTGAGTTTGATGAGAGGAAATTTCGTCGAAAATTTGTTAAGTACCTTATTTCCTTATCCATCCTTTTAGAGTTCCCTTTTAACGTAGAATGGTTTTTTTTTATGACGTAGAGTTTTTTTTTGTAATTAAATTTTTTTTCTAAGTCGTTTGACGTAAAATTTTAACAAATATTTTTTTTTTGCTGTTTTCTTTTGATATCTTTTGTTTGCTAAATTGTTCCCCAATTTTTTTTTTTAGTTGCAATCTTATCGCGTTCCAGATTTTCCCGATGGAGCGAGGAAGATCAAGATTGGCTTCGCGATTTGATCTGCATATGAGGGGAGGGGAAAGGTTGCGACAACGTGAGGGTTCATTTTTGTTTATTGAATTCATTTACGCATTATACATATAGACACATTTATTTCAACCATTCTTAACATCATTTATTCGTTTCGGTACATTCGTTATCCATAAACCTATAATTCATGTCATCGTTCATTCAGACATTTAATTAATGATACAGGCACACAACCATTCATTTGATTTTTTTAATTAAGTATTCATACATCAACGTTTGGTGATCATTCAATCCTTCATTCGGTTTATACGCAGCCAAACAGTCATTCGAGATATAATTGTTACATACATGCGTCATACATTCGTTGGAACGTTCATGCAACCAATTGAATAGCAATTATTCACCTTATTCACACGTTCATTCATCGTCTCGGATTCGGCAATTAAAGGTACATTTATTTCATTCAAATAGTCGGTAATTCATGCATAACTCATTCGCACAATAGTTCCTTCAGTCAATCATACACTCATTCATTCATCAATACAGACAATCATTTTTTTTATATATATATCAGTCACACGATTGGATTGGTTCATTCCTCCAATAAGTTTTTTTATATATACAACCAATCATACCGGCGTTCGAATTTACACGCAGTCATTCAGGCTATCGCTCATTCGCTTGATTACCTTAACGGTATCTTCGCTTTCTCACTCGACCATAAATCATGTCCTTGTTGCACTCGCCGACGGGTGCAAATGGAATTTGCACCACCTGTAGGGAGAGCATAGACGCGGCAAATGAAGTGCGGACTAAATGTGGCCACCAATTTCACCGAGGATGCCTGGAAAGGTGGATCGTGGACAATCATAATTGTCCCAACTGCCGTGGACATCTGGGCTCTCAAGACTATTGGTCTACGCAGGGCGTAGAGGGCGCGTCCGCTCGAGTCGGCGCGGTGACAAGAAGCCAGGCGCAACTCAGAGGCCAGGAGTCTCAAAACGAAGTAATTTCGCCTCCGAGGTTAAATTTGGATCTTACTCTCGAGACAGGGGGCGGACGAGCTCTCTACGCTCCAGATGGTTCAGTCGTACAAGAACGAAGTACGCAGGTACTGACCGCCAAGCCTTCGGATGTGCTGGGAGATAGTAGAGTGAGGTGGGCTGATATTCACGACACGCAGACGCCCACAGACTTGAACGCAATGCCCATGGGGCTTGCAAGCGAGCCAGGAGTGGACCGTTTGATATACCTTATTAGATCGTTGTTGCGAGAGGAATTGGCACAGCCACCACAAAGGCCAACCTCAACACAGGTATTCCACCACCACCTTTATATCCATCCGTTCCACGTGAACAATTACCACCAAGACCTAATGTGGGCACTGACTATAATTTTCCACCACCACTAAACCGTCGCGATGCACTGGACGGGCACATGCGAGTTCGGGGGCGACAGGTCCATGCGACCGCTCAGATGGGCGACCGCAATGGCAACGGCCCAAATTATAGACAACGTAATCATGGCAGCCCAATTCGTCATTGGCGATTGCGGTTTAGCGGAGATAGCCATTCTTTGCGAGCGGAAGAGTTGGTCTTCAGGGCCGAGGCTTTAGCTAGGGGAGATTTGGGCGGTCGCATGGACCTGTTGGCCCAGAATTTCCATCTGGTGTTAGATGGTAAGCCTAACCAGTGGTATTGGCTGTGGAGACGGTCCAATGACGAGTCATCTTGGGAATCACTGGAAGCGACATATCTGCAAGCTTGGGGAGAGCACAGCTCAGATTGGGAGGTGCGCAAGCAAATGCTTGCAAGGCGTCAAGCTCCAAACGAAACTTTCTTGTCATTCGAGCAAGATCTGACTGTCTTGCGTACCCTGCTGCGCACCCATATGCCGGAGCCAGAGTTCGTGGACCTGCTTCGAGGAAATTTGCTGGGTCATACTCAACAACAAATCTGTTTCCATGAAACGAGAACCCTGGCCGAGCTTCGTTTTTTAGTGACCCGATTCGAGGAGGTGAGAAGAGCCACCCGCTCAGCGACCTGGCAGCAGTCTCGAATCCACGAGCTGGATCAGCCGTTGGTTGTTGAAGCGGAGGACGAGGTGCATACAGATTTGGCCGCAATTTCAGCTCCTCTTACCTGCTGGAATTGTAGGAAAGAAGGACACGGTTACAAGGATTGCGAAGTGATTCCAAGATCTATATTCTGTTACGGGTGCGGGAAGGCCGATATTATCAAGCCGAAATGCACTCGTTGCATGTCAAAAAACGGGACGAGGGACGAGGGGTTATCGGGACCACAACGCCCAATAACATCCAACCATCAGGCCCGACCGTAAGAGACGATCCGTGTAGTGAGAGAACCTTTTCCCAATCCCCTTTTGATTTAGCTATCCCAAATAAAAAATTTTATCACATTTTAATACCCCTTTAGAGTCCCCTCCAAATTTCAACTTACCTACCCAAATATTTACACCCAATTTTGTAGACCCTAGTAGAGTAAAATCACCCCCACCTATTTTTTCAACGAGTTTAAGACAACCTACCACGATTCTGCAGAAGGGAACAGACGTGGAGAAGGTACCGGATTGTTTACAGCCAGTAACAATAACAGAACGAAGTGATTGAAGACGAAGTGCTCCCCATCCTCATAAACCGTACCATCAGCGTTTAAAGGAGTATGCGGAGACGCGAAGACAAATTTTTGACACTGTTTCAAGCGCTCGTGCGAAAGAAATATCCGAGTTAGCAAACGAAGCAAGTCGAAAAAAATACGTCTTGCGCATGCGCACATTCTGGAGGATGGTGAGAACCAAGAAGAAAGTGATAATTTCCACCATTATTACCAATCCGTTGGACATACGTCCAACGCCTCCAAGATGCACAGGTGAAGTATCGACCAGTCTGTCAAGAGGTGAAGACCGCTGATGGTGCTGCGCAGAAGATATTGGGCACGGTAGATACCGATATTACATTTCGCGGTAATACCACTCTACATTGTGCCGAGCCTATCGCAGGAATTGTACCTAGGGGTAGATTTCTGGCGAACCTTCCAGCTAGCTCCCAGCATCATCAGCGCGGTCGATACTCCCGATACTGCATCGCAACTGATAGCGGATCCGGATGCCCACCATTTAACGCCCACAGATGTAAAGAGGTTGGAAATGGTAAAGTCCAAATTTCCATCTTACGAAGTATACGGACTCGGTGTGACCAACGTCGAACAACACAGTATAGACGTTGGTGATGCAAGTCCCATCAAGCAGCGACATTATCCTGTGTCTCCTGCGATCCAAAAGCTCTTGTATGACGAGATCGATCGCATGAGAGCACTAGGCGTCATAGAGACCAGCCAGAGTGCATGGAGCTCGCCTGTGGTTCTCGTGAGGAAGCCAGGCAAGGTCAGGCTATGTTTGGACTCGCGCAAAGTCAATAGTGTGACGAAGAAGGATGCATATCCATTACCACACATTGATGGTATGTTAAGTCGTTTGCCGCGAGCCAATTTTATTACTAGCCTGGACCTCAAAGACGCCTTTTGGCAGATTCCTCTCGAGAACAAATCCAGGGAGTATACAGATTTTACCATTCCTGGCCGGCCTCTATATCACTACACTCGCATGCCTTTTGGGTTATGCAACGCGCCGCAACGGATGTGTCGTTTGATGGACAAAGTCATCCTACCCGAGCTGAAGGAGCAGGTATTCGTATATTTGGACGATCTGCTGTTAATTTCTGAGGATTTCGATTCACATCTGGTTTTATTGGCTGAAGTCGCAGAATGTTTGCGAAAGGCGGCTGGTTTGACTATTAACGTCAACAAGAGTAAGTTTTGTCTGAGAGAGGTGAAATATCTCGGATACATTGTCGGAGAAGGAGGCTTGAAAACTGATCCCAACAAAGTTTCAGCCATCGTCGATTACCCTTCGCCTAAGTCCGCACGTCAAGTACGACGCTTCCTTGGTATGGCAGGCTGGTATCGACGATTCGTTCCCAACTTTGCCGCTACTGTTTCACCAATTTCAGACACTCTAAAGAAGTCCAACCAGTTTGCTTGGACTACAGAGGCACAAACTTCCTTCCTATTAGTGAAAGACTTGTTGACGAAAGCCCCCTTATTAATCAATCCTGATTTTAAGAGGCCTTTTCAGTCGTGCGCACGAGACTCATGAGCGCGACGACCTTTGTAGTCGTTTCGGCGTTGAAAATCAACGGCGAACCGCCTATGTTGTTGTGTCGTCGTTGCGCACGGCAGAATTCCCACTGGGCAGCAACAAGTGCGATGAATACCGAAAGTCACGGCAGCATCACAGAACAGCTGCAAAAGATAGCAATTTCAATACCATAATTGGTAATACGAAGGGTGAGGTACACGACGCGGAATTAAACTGGTTGTGCGAGTTTTTTTTTGCGATGAGTTGTCGGTTTTCTGAATTTTTTTGGGGAGAGACGGAGAACGAAGTCACATCGACGAGATTTGGGGGATTGGGTATTTTCTTTACAACGCGGAGGAGTGGTTTTTTTTTGAGGAGCTGAGAATGGCGTTTCGCCCGCGGTTAAGTTAAAAAGAAAGATCGAATGTAAAAATTTGATATGTGCTGATATAAGTGAGATTGAAAAAAAGAAGAAAAATCGAACGAATAAAGTTTGATATGTGCCGTTAAAAAGGAAAAAATCGAATGAATAAAAAAATTTAAATGTGCCGATATAGTTGAAATGAACGAGAAAAAAAAACAGAAATAAATAAGAAAAGATAATTGCTATTTGTACCGGATGAGTTCAAAATGACCGGCCGGAAGCTTTAAATCTTGAATTATAAATAAACTAAACATGAATTAAGATCAATAAAGTAAAATATTGATAAATTGAATTAAATCTAATATTAAAGTATAATAAATATGACATGACGGGGACAGGACGAGGACGGAATGTTAAAAAAATTAAAAATAACTAAAATTACTTAAAGTAAATTAAAAATTTAAAAAGATGAAGCCGCAGAAATATTATGGGGTGAGTTTTGATTTATATTTTTCTTTTTGCCTATTCTATTTTGTTTAGGTTTTTTTTTATTTTCGTTTTCCCATTTGATTTTTTTTTGTTGATTATGAGATTTTTTGTTGTTTCGCATTTGATGATGTTGGAAGGCTAAAGGCCTCTAATAAATGAACCCGAGCGTCTAGCTCTTTGCCCCGAACCTCTACAAGGGGCCATGACGCGAAAAATGTTTAAGGACAGTCGTGGCTGAGGTAGGGTGGGCAGAACAGAGCGCTAATAGCACCAGAGCGCCCTGACAAATCGCGAAGCCGCGCCAATCCAACCGCTTCTTGGTCTTTCACGACCTCTTGGGAAAATAACCCCAATTTTTACCTTCCCTTGGATAAGTCGGCGCTTACAATTTTTGTTGTACAGGCCAAGGGTTTATGGTCTGAGTCGGAGGAAATTCCCCCCCCCCCCCCCACACTGCCGTAGCTAGTCCCGGCCGCCAGCAAGAGCGTCGCACCAGCACAGACTCAGCCACCAATTCGGACTTAGGTGGAATTGGCCCTTCTGTCCCGAACCTTCCTTTTCCTTTCGACTATTTTGACTTTTTCAAGTCGAAATAGTCCTTCCAAGGCCTCAAACCCAACAAATGGCGCCCAACGTGGGGCTAGCCTAAGCTACGCTTCGAGCACAAAGCATAGCCCATCAATACGCGCGAGCTCTGAAAAAATTCCGTGCAAAAATTTGGTGGGCAAAAGGACTTAATTTCGTCGTTCTGCGACATCATTTTTTCGCCTGAACGGCAACAGTCCAAGTGTTCAAGCTTTTCGAACTTCAACAGCAAATCATCCTGAAAATCTTGTATGTGGTCAATGCGGAACGATCCTATTGACGAACCGTCTTGGCAACCTTTAGGCGCCAACTCGGTTCCATAGGAATGGGAAACATTGTCTGCATGCCGGATTGATGGATGTAAGTCGTGACACTTAATTTTCCTGAGTCATTCTACTTTTATTTTGCAAGTACCCTTTTGAGTGCTGGGCATGCCCTGTCTTAGCGGGCGTGTCGTCAGACAATCGGGACAAATTCTTGTGAAATATTGGTGAGTTTGATGAGAGGAAATTTCGTCGAAAATTTGTTAAGTACCTTATTTCCTTATCCATCCTTTTAGAGTTCCCTTTTAACGTAGAATGGTTTTTTTTTATGACGTAGAGTTTTTTTTTGTAATTAAATTTTTTTTCTAAGTCGTTTGACGTAAAATTTTAACAAATATTTTTTTTTTGCTGTTTTCTTTTGATATCTTTTGTTTGCTAAATTTTTCCCCAATTTTTTTTTTAGTTGCAATTTTATCGCGTTCCAGATTTTCCCGATGGAGCGAGGAAGATCAAGATTGGCTTCGCGATTTGATCTGCATATGAGGGGAGGGGAAAGGTTGCGACAACGTGAGGGTTCATTTTTGTTTATTGAATTCATTTACGCATTATACATATAGACACATTTATTTCAACCATTCTTAACATCATTTATTCGTTTCGGTACATTCGTTATCCATAAACCTATAATTCATGTCATCGTTCATTCAGACATTTAATTAATGATACAGGCACACAACCATTCATTTGATTTTTTTAATTAAGTATTCATACATCAACGTTTGGTGATCATTCAATCCTTCATTCGGTTTATACGCAGCCAAACAGTCATTCGAGATATAATTGTTACATACATGCGTCATACATTCGTTCATGCAACCAATTGAATAGCAATTATTCACCTTATTCACACGTTCATTCATCGTCTCGGATTCGGCAATTAAAGGTACATTTATTTCATTCAAATAGTCGGTAATTCATGCATAACTCATTCGCACAATAGTTCCTTCAGTCAATCATACACTCATTCATTCATCAATACAGACAATCATTTTTTTTATATATATATCAGTCGCTCGATTGGATTGGTTCATTCCTCCAATAAGTTTTTTTATATATACAACCAATCATACCGGCGTTCGAATTTACACGCAGTCATTCAGGCTATCGCTCATTCGCTTGATTACCTTAACGGTATCTTCGCTTTCTCACTCGACCATAAATCATGTCCTTGTTGCACTCGCCGACGGGTGCAAATGGAATTTGCACCACCTGTAGGGAGAGCATAGACGCGGCAAATGAAGTGCGGACTAAATGTGGCCACCAATTTCACCGAGGATGCCTGGAAAGGTGGATCGTGGACAATCATAATTGTCCCAACTGCCGTGGACATCTGGGCTCTCAAGACTATTGGTCTACGCAGGGCGTAGAGGGCGCGTCCGCTCGAGTCGGCGCGGTGACAAGAAGCCAGGCGCAACTCAGAGGCCAGGAGTCTCAAAACGAAGTAATTTCGCCTCCGAGGTTAAATTTGGATCTTACTCTCGAGACAGGGGGCGGACGAGCTCTCTACGCTCCAGATGGTTCAGTCGTACAAGAACGAAGTACGCAGGTACTGACCGCCAAGCCTTCGGATGTGCTGGGAGATAGTAGAGTGAGGTGGGCTGATATTCACGACACGCAGACGCCCACAGACTTGAACGCAATGCCCATGGGGCTTGCAAGCGAGCCAGGAGTGGACCGTTTGATATACCTTATTAGATCGTTGTTGCGAGAGGAATTGGCACAGCCACCACAAAGGCCAACCTCAACACAGGTATTCCACCACCACCTTTATATCCATCCGTTCCACGTGAACAATTACCACCAAGACCTAATGTGGGCACTGACTATAATTTTCCACCACCACTAAACCGTCGCGATGCACTGGACGGGCACATGCGAGTTCGGGGGCGACAGGTCCATGCGACCGCTCAGATGGGCGACCGCAATGGCAACGGCCCAAATTATAGACAACGTAATCATGGCAGCCCAATTCGTCATTGGCGATTGCGGTTTAGCGGAGATAGCCATTCTTTGCGAGCGGAAGAGTTGGTCTTCAGGGCCGAGGCTTTAGCTAGGGGAGATTTGGGCGGTCGCATGGACCTGTTGGCCCAGAATTTCCATCTGGTGTTAGATGGTAAGCCTAACCAGTGGTATTGGCTGTGGAGACGGTCCAATGACGAGTCATCTTGGGAATCACTGGAAGCGACATATCTGCAAGCTTGGGGAGAGCACAGCTCAGATTGGGAGGTGCGCAAGCAAATGCTTGCAAGGCGTCAAGCTCCAAACGAAACTTTCTTGTCATTCGAGCAAGATCTGACTGTCTTGCGTACCCTGCTGCGCACCCATATGCCGGAGCCAGAGTTCGTGGACCTGCTTCGAGGAAATTTGCTGGGTCATACTCAACAACAAATCTGTTTCCATGAAACGAGAACCCTGGCCGAGCTTCGTTTCTTAGTGACCCGATTCGAGGAGGTGAGAAGAGCCACCCGCTCAGCGACCTGGCAGCAGTCTCGAATCCACGAGCTGGATCAGCCGTTGGTTGTTGAAGCGGAGGACGAGGTGCATACAGATTTGGCCGCAATTTCAGCTCCTCTTACCTGCTGGAATTGTAGGAAAGAAGGACACGGTTACAGGGATTGCGAAGTGATTCCAAGATCTATATTCTGTTACGGGTGCGGGAAGGCCGATATCAATCAAGCCGAAATGCACTCGTTGCATGTCAAAAAACGGGACGAGGGACGAGGGGTTATCGGGACCACAACGCCCAATAACATCCAACCATCAGGCCCGACCGTAAGAGACGATCCGTGTAGTGAGAGAACCTTTTCCCAATCCCCTTTTGATTTAGCTATCCCAAATAAAAAAATTTTATCACATTTTAATACCCCTTTAGAGTCCCCTCCAAATTTCAACTTACCTACCCAAATATTTACACTCAATTTTGTAGACCCTAGTAGAGTAAAATCACCCCCACCTATTTTTTCAACGAGTTTAAGACAACCTACCACGATTCTGCAGAAGGGAACAGACGTGGATAAGGTACCGGATTGCTTACAGCCTGTAACAATAACAGAACGAAGTGATTCAAGACGAAGTGCTCCCCATCCTCATAAACCGTACCATCAGCGTTTAAAGGAGTATGCGGGGACGCGAAGACGAATTTTTGACACTGTTTCAAGCGCTCGTGCGAAAGAAATATCCGAGTTAGCAAACGAAGCAAGTCGAAAAAAATTCGTCTTGCGCATGCGCACATTCTGGAGGATGGTGAGAACCAAGAAGAAAGCGATAATTTCCACCATTATTACCAATCCGTTGGACATACGTCCGTACGCCGTGGTATCCCTGTACGGAGTGGACGTTGAAGGACTACTCGATAGTGGGGCGAGCATCAGTTGCCTGGGGGAAAACTGCCTACAACGCCTCCAAGATGCACAGGTGAAGTATCGACCAGTCTGTCAAGAGGTGAAGACCGCTGATGGTGCTGCACAGAAGATATTGGGCACGGTAGATACCGATATTACATTTCGCGGTAATACCAAGCCAATTACACTCTACATTGTGCCGAGCCTATCGCAGGAATTGTACCTAGGGGTAGATTTCTGGCGAACCTTCCAGCTAGCTCCCAGCATCATCAGCGCGGTCGATACTCCCGATACTGCATCGCAACTGATAGCGGATCCGGATGCCCACCATTTAACGCCCACAGATGTAAAGAGGTTGGAAATGGTAAAGTCCAAATTTCCATCTTACGAAGTATACGGACTCGGTGTGACCAACGTCGAACAACACAGTATAGACGTTGGTGATGCAAGTCCCATCAAGCAGCGACATTATCCTGTGTCTCCTGCGATCCAAAAGCTCTTGTATGACGAGATCGATCGCATGAGAGCACTAGGCGTCATAGAGACCAGCCAGAGTGCATGGAGCTCGCCTGTGGCTCTCGTGAGGAAGCCAGGCAAGGTCAGGCTATGTTTGGACTCGCGCAAAGTCAATAGTGTGACGAAGAAGGATGCATATCCATTACCACACATTGATGGTATGTTAAGTCGTTTGCCGCGAGCCAATTTTATTACTAGCCTGGACCTCAAAGACGCCTTTTGGCAGATTCCTCTCGAGAACAAATCCAGGGAGTATACAGATTTTACCATTCCTGGCCGGCCTCTATATCACTACACTCGCATGCCTTTTGGGTTATGCAACGCGCCGCAACGGATGTGTCGTTTGATGGACAAAGTCATCCTACCCGAGCTGAAGGAGCAGGTATTCGTATATTTGGACGATCTGCTGTTAATTTCTGAGGATTTCGATTCACATCTGGTTTTATTGGCTGAAGTCGCAGAATGTTTGCGAAAGGCTGGTTTGACTATTAACGTCAACAAGAGTAAGTTTTGTCTGAGAGAGGTGAAATATCTCGGATACATTGTCGGAGAAGGAGGCTTGAAAACTGATCCCAACAAAGTTTCAGCCATCGTCGATTACCCTTCGCCTAAGTCCGCACGTCAAGTACGACGCTTCCTTGGTATGGCAGGCTGGTATCGACGATTCGTTCCCAACTTTGCCGCCACTGTTTCACCAATTTCAGACACTCTAAAGAAGTCCAACCAGTTTGCTTGGACTACAGAGGCACAAACTTCCTTCCTATTAGTGAAAGACTTGTTGACGAAAGCCCCCTTATTAATCAATCCTGATTTTAAGAGGCCTTTCGTAATTCAATGCGACGCCAGTAAATCAGGGGTGGGTAGCGTTCTCTTTCAGGAAAACGACGACGGATCGGAATCTCCAGTGGCGTATATGTCACTGAAGCACACTTCCGCTCAACGCAACTACAGCGTAACCGAACTCGAGTGTTATGCAGCTGTGTTGAGCGTGAAAAAATTTCGAGCCTATGTAGAAGGGACTGCGTTCAAAGTCATTACGAATCACGCAAGTCTCAAATGGCTCATGTCGCAGAAAGACCTACAAGGACGGTTGGCAAGATGGAGTTTGAAACTTCAGGGCTACGACTTCACAATCGAGCATCGACGAGGGAGCCTGAACGTTGTACCCGACGCTCTCTCTCGTGTATACGAAGAGGGATTAAACGCGCCGATCGACGTGGCACCGATGGTGGACATGGGCTCTCCAGAATTCTCTGGCAAAGAATATAAAGAGTTAGTGTCCACTGTCGATGCGAACGCCGATCGGCTTCCTGACGTATGCGTGAGGGATGGTTTCGTGTATAAGCGCACAGAGCCTCAAAACGGTGACCCGATTGCTGAGGACAGAGCCTGGAAGTTATGGATTCCATCGAGTCTTACGTCAGCTGCGATTGCTCAGGCGCACGAGGCAGACACCACGGTCCATGGTGGTTATGCCAAAACGCTAGAGCGAGTCAGGCGATTTTTGTACTGGCCCGGAATGGCTACACAAGTACGCACCTACGTTCTGGCGTGCGACACTTGTAAAGAAACAAAGTCCCCGAACAGACCTCTACGAGCGCCAATGGGAGAACCGTTCCAGACTGATCGCCCTTAGCCCTGCATCATCTTACAACAACCAAAAAGATTCATATACCATAGGGCAAAAGGGGAAAAAAAACGCACTAAGGAAGAAGAAAACAATGTAAGGAAAAAAAAAATATAATAAGGAAGAAGAAAACAATGTAAGGAAAAAAAAAATATAATAATTACCAAAAAAATAACTTACCCCATTACGTGTGTTCAGCAAAAAAAAATCCTTTTTTTTTTGTTTTTATATTTTACTTTTAATTTTTATATTATACGTCCTCATCTGTCCGGTCGTCCGTCATTTTACTTATTTTGTATACATATAAAATTTTTAATCTTTTTTTAAAAATTCATTTTCTTTTAATTCATAAAAATCATGTTTAATTTAGAAATTTATTTATATGGGTTTTTGATTTTGTTAATTTAAATTAGAAGGGGGTTTACGCGCTTTATTTTTGGTTTTAACGATTTTAAACTCCGGCCATTTTTAAATTTTTTTCCTTCTTCAATTTTTTTAAAATTCACACGTTTTAACTATTTTAAACTCCGGCCATTTTAAATTTTTTTTCTTCTTCAATTTTTAAAATTCACACGTTTTAACGATTTTAAACTCCGGCCATTTTTAAATTAACGTCCGCCACAAAACCAGAAATCGATCTCTCCACTTGATCACAAGGAATCCAGAAAGTATTCCTTCTCACAAACTCACTTTTCTACGACCTCCAACCACTCGCATGCGTAGTTTTTTTTTTTTTTGTGCAAAACACCGCTAATAACGTTTAATTTTTTAGAAATTGAACATTAATTTAGATGGAATCACTTTTCACCGAATTTATCTCAATTCCACACGACGGACGAAACGAGGCCAAACCCCATTCACCACGGATCCGAAGAATTACCCCCCCGATTCCGTTTTCGCGAATCTCATTTCGTAAAATTCCACGCAACAGGGTACAACCAAGCAGCCTTCGCCTTTTTTCAGCCAAACGCCACCAAAAAAAAAACGCTTCACTTCTACCTTCCACTCAATTTCTCTTCTCCAGCCGGCATCTACCGAGTAGCGGTACTCTTCCCGTCGCCAAGCCGGTTTCCAGTTGTTCGCTGGTTTGCCAGTGCTCACAAATGCTTCGACATTTTATTACATCACGAAAGCATTTGCACCGGAAATAAAATTCTGGCGGCACTCAACAGATGTCCAAGAGCCACTCTGATTTTTTTCCAAACGCATGACTGAGACGCAAAAGAAATATAGCTCCTATGATCGAGAATTACTTGGAATTTTTCAAGCAGTTAAACACTTCCGCAACCATGTAGAAGGACGCGAATTTACTATATATACCGATCATAAGCCACTCATATCTATGTTCAACAAAAAACTAGAACAATGCTCGCCTCGTCAACTTACTCACATTGATTTCATCGGAAAATTTTCAACCGATATTCGTTACATTTCCAGTAAAGATAATTTTATCGCTGATATGCTTTCCCGAAATCAAAATCCTGAGGTTTCCGATATTCACTCCATCGATTTCAAACAACTAGAAATCGAGCAAAATATGGACAGCGAGTTAAAGCTTATATTGAATGACAGCAAATTAAGTTTGAATTTACAACTTCTGAATATACCAGGAACTAAATTCAAAATTTATTGTGATGTTTCATTCAATAAAAAACGTCCGTATATTCCATTAAAGCTCAGGAAAGTTTATTTTAATCTTTTGCACAACCTCAATCATCCAAGTATCAAATCTACAACAAAATTAATTACCGATGGATTTGTATGGCCTGGTATTAACAAAGATTGCAAATTAATGGCAAAACAGTGTATTAACTGCCAGAAAGCTAAAGTTAGTCGACATAATAGACGACCCTTAGCTACCTTTTTAGTTCCAGATGAACGTCTTGCACACATAATCTTATTATCTCAGAAACATTCGAATTCCCTGCAGAACTTGGCCAATTTGCCACACCCTACTGCCCTCAAATCCTCAATGCTCTCAAAGAAGAGACTACCCATTAATCTAAAGCGCCTTCTAGCGATCCCCGGTCATTCACTCAAAATGTGAGTGATGTCCTCCACAGCATACAGGTCGTGGCAGAACCTGCACATATCCGACTCCACTATCCCTAGCCGCATAGCGTGTTTCCCCAGCATGCAGTGCCCCGTCAGTGCTCCAACGTGCAGGCGCAGTCCCTCTCTATCCCACTTTAAAATATTCTTAGTCTTTTGACTATCCAACTCGGGCCACAGAGATCAAAGAAATCCTGCAGCTTGCTAGCCCTGCCCACCTAGAGTTGGCGGCTATTTTGGAGCGCTCACCAATTTGCGCTTTGATACCGCAAACGGGTGGACTAACATCCTCCTCTACTTTACCAATCGATGTTGATCCTGATCTAGCAAGCTCATCCGCTCTTTCGTTCCCTAGTATATTACTATGCCCTGGCACCCAGCAAATCAGTACTCTGTTCTGACTACAAAGTACCTTTAGCACTTCTCGACAGCGCTTTACCAACTTGGATTTAATGGTTACCGATTCCAGCGCCTTTATGGCCGCCAGGCTGTCAATGTAGAGTGAAATATTCTGACCGCATAACCTTCGGGCGAATTTTTTGACGAATCCACTAAAGATCAAACCGATTATGTCAAAAACCTCAAATCTATTTTTACTGATTTTAAGCCGGTAAACACTTTGAATCATAATTCCGGTAGGAAAAATTTCGTTCAAAAAGATCTTGAAACGTGTTCTCATGTTTTTCTTCGTAGCGATGCGGTTCCCTCATCTTTAACACCACCTTATAGCGGTCCTTATATTGTTTTAAAGAGGAAACCCTCAACGTTTATCATTGAAATTCGAGGAAAAGGTCAGGAAGTTGCGATTTATCTCATCAAGGCAGCTTTCGTTGAACACAACAATTTCACTTCACAGCTAGATTCGCATAATTTTTTGAATAATAACTTAAACTTTACGTTTTCCAACAATGATAATTTACTAGTTAAAACTAAATTGAATAATAATAAAAAGACAGTTAATTTCGAATACAGCCCCAGATTAAAATTTTTACGTCTCCTCATCACTGGAGGGGGAGTAATGTGGCGTAGTTACACAATACACAACACACACACACAATTTCAAAAATAATTTTTACTTTACATAAAAACACTTTATAATAAAACATAAACAAAGTATACACAAAAATGTAAATTAAATAAAATACAATTTGTAAAGTCAGTTATAGAAAATATTCTCACTTATCAACAACCTAATCATTAATAATTATTTACGATTTGTAATTTCATTAAAAATAAAATTAATAATAGTATGTTATTCTAAATATAATTCTTTTTATTAAAAAGTTTAGTGAAGTTAATTAAAAATAAAATTTTACAATAAGTTCACTTTACAAGCTCATGGCAAGCGACCGGTGGGAAAACCGCGTAAAAGATACGAGGACTCAGTTGACGCAGATTGCAAATCGCTTCTTAGATGCACAAATCGGAGGACGCGGGCGCTGAACCGAGATGACTTCAGACAATGTATCCTGCAGGCCCTGGCCCGATTTGGGCTGTCGCGCCATTGATGATGATGTTACAATAGCTGTCTTTGGAATATCTGATTTATGTATGGGAATTTGGTGGTAAGCTCGGGTAAGGTCTATTTTAGAAAAAAATCTTACAACCGTGAAGATTTATAGAGAAATATTGAGTATTCGGAATATTATATCGATCGGTGACAGTGACTGAATTTAAACGTCTATAGTCACCACAAGGTCGATCTGTTTCGTTCTCCTTGTTTGTCATGTGTAATGCGCTTGACCAGGGTGATTTCGACGATCTGCAAATGCCGATTTCCATCATGTGTTCGATTGGTTTCTTTACAGAATCGTACTTGTGAGGTGGTAAACGGCGGGTTTTTGCAAAACTGGAGGACCTGTCATATCAATATAGTAATAAACACCTGTTAAATTCTTATTATGATTACGCAGACCTAGGGAAACTGATAACGTTTTTTGCCCATAAAAGTTAGGCGCTCTACACATTGCACACGACCGAATGAATTTTCCGATACGAATTTTAGTTTTTCTGCTTAATGTAAAATTTTCTGATATTAGAAAATTGGTTTAAATCGTTAATAATGGCATTTTTAAGAAAGTCATAATAGAAAATTTCAAGAGATTTGGATTTTGATTGATAATACTCAATAAAAGTCCGTTTGTCGGTACGAATATTTTTAGTCGTACGACGGATTAATTTTTCTTTCTATTATCAATTAAAACTTCAAATTCCTGGAGATTTTCTTTCATAATATTGTTGAAAATGCTATAATTTACGATTATAACTAATTTTTCAATAACTAAAGATTTCTCAATAGGTCGAAAAACTAAAAATCGGATCGGAAAATTCGTTCGGTCGTATGCAATGTGTACAGCGCCTTAGTTTGCGAACCATTAGCTGCATTGAGGATAATCTAAGGAGAAATAATAAATAATTTGTCCTTTGAATTAGGTGGTATAACTAAAAAGTCAGATCCTGTGTCGATTAAGAATCGAAGGTTGGATAACCTACCTGTTATAAATAATCTGCGGCTATTAGTGATGGCTGCAGTTTCTGCCGCGGAAGAAACTGGCAGAACTAGTTTTTTTGGTTTGTTTTAAAAGTAGCGAAAAATTTACAAGGTTCGGTACATTTACGAGCCTTGTCTTGAAAATTAAAATGGTACCAACATTGATCGGATTCTGGAGGTGGATTGTTTGGAGAATTCGATTTGGAATTTCTGTTGTTGTGAGTTGTTGCGGGAACGGCTGCAAGGTCGAGAGCGAGATTGTTGTAGTTGCTCGACTTGTTTTGTTAATGCCGCGATCTGATTCGTTGTTACTGTTGTTGCTAGGAACATTTAGATCAGAAATCGTGGAGGTTGTAGAAATAAAGTTAATTCTGTTGGAAATCTTATCCGCGATCTCTGCCTTACCATCTAATGGTAAGCTCGTTCCAATGACTTCCGTACTGATATTTTCCGGCAGTTTCGATAACCAAAGTGTCTCCACGATTTGTTCGGAGACAAAACCCTTTGCTGTATCTCCCATTTTCCGTAAGATGTAAGAGCATTTGCTTTTATGAATTACATACTTATTTGTCTTCATTAGAGATTAATAAATATCGTTTATATGAAAAAAAGAAAAAGAAAGTACGATGGTTTTTGGTCACCTAAATTAAGGTTCAGCAACAATTGTTTCAATCGAGTTTCATCAGAGTGTTGAAACTCCTTAATAAGTGCGGTTTTATTGACTCATATTTATTAATAAAAGGTGGATCGCGTATTATATTAGCCACAATATCCAGATACTTTGTGTCCAGGGAAGCAACGACATTTTCGAATTTTATTTCATCCGATAATATGGTTGAGTTCCTGAACTGTGCCTCTATCTGAATAAAAGACAGATCTGGTTTATCTGAGTAGAACTTAGGCAGTTTGATGGATTGTTTATATCCATTATTTGATGTACCAGATATTGGTGGTGTGTCCCGATTAACACTAATATGCTCACATAGTCGTGTACATGTGGCAGTAAGCGCAGACATATGTTCTTTAAGTTGAGAGAATTCCTCAACAGAAACACTATTTAGAGATCGCGAAGCGTTGTTACGATCTGTATTACCCGAAATATTGACATTAACATTGTTTTCTTCAATGTCCATGTCGTTTTGTTCTGGTTCGTTAACCCTCCGTGGTCACACCTCTGAATTCAATCACGGTGGTCACACTGGGTGGAATCGACCCAGTCAATTTTCAAAATCGTATTGTGTCAAAACTATCCGTCCGAAGTGCTTGAAAAAATTCAGGAACATGAAATAAACGCTCTAGATGATGTACGAAAAATTTATTTATAAAAAATAAAATGGCGTGATATTAAAAAAATTCATTAACAGGTGAAAACGTAAAAAAGGCACTTTTCGCTAAAGAAAATCACAACTTCGTCAATTTTCAAAATTTTTTTATAAAAATTTGGCGTTTCACTCCTTAGATTTGCTACTCCTTCAAAGAAATAGTTGTATGGTGCACGTTTTCAAAAAGGTATTTATTTCGACATATGAAGAGTGTCATTTTTGGAGTACAAAAAAAAAAGTATAATGGAAAAACGATATGTATTCTCCCAAAAAATTAACTTTTAGTATAAATGTAAAAAAGTAGTTATTATTATTTCTTATTCTCATTATTTAATAGTTGTTGTTGTTGTTTTAGTTGTTTTACTCATGTAAACCGCAATCAACGCACAGATATAGACGATGTTAATCGCACATTGGCCGTTGACAACTGCTGCACTGCCGTTTGGTTTTCCTATCTTGTCTTTGATGGGCAAAGCCTACATCCTACCGGCTGTGGAAGTGTAATTCGCTGCTCCTGTTCAGGGGAAGGATCATTTCACTCATAAATTTTAGCAATGCCCTTTTTGACGTCCAGTCGGAGGGATGCGAGTTCGAATCGTTCCTCCAGGTACGGTTTGACGAGATAATCTACCAGCTTCCTCAGGCATTGCTTCGCACCCCATTGCCTTGATTGATATTGTGGCACAAATGCAAAATTCTTGCATTGACAACGGCTTGATCAAGGATACCGAAAAAAACGTAATGGTCATGGGCGAGTAGGTCGTGCTGTACTATAGGAATGTGTGTCCTTTTGTGTGGTTACTATATAATGCAATATTACTTCCGGCTTCTTCAGAAGATTTACCGCCGAAGTCTTGAATATCTTCGTCCAGAATTAGCGATTGGAACGAGCGATCTCGAAAATTATATGCCATCTAGTAACATATGAATAAGTTAATTCCTCGAGAAAAAATTGTTTACTGGTGCACCATGTTAATTTACTGTTAAAACGCTTATTTGGAACAACAAAAAAAAACAAAAAAAAAAAATAAGATTTTTTTTCCCAAAATATCTACTATGGTCACAATGTTTATGTTTCAGCTCCTGACTCGAAACTAACGCTTTTTTCTAATCGCTCTCTCTCTCTAAGTATAGAGGGTAGTTCAAACTAAAGGTACATGGCGACAAAAGTTATATTTAAAGCCGGGGACTAAGACATATACACGCCCAAATTTTTCCTCGGGTAGATTCTACCCAGTGTGACCACGGAAGGTTAAGCAAATTATATTTTAGTAAAACATATTAGTTTTTTATATATGAGATTATTACTTATTTTTTAGTTTAGTAATATTAAAAACATAAAAACGTTTATTTGTAACAACTTGATTCCTTTTTAAAATCTCTACAACTGACATTTTTTAATTTAAATTTTTTTAATTTACATTTGTGTGTACTTTGTTCATGTATAAGTGTTGAAATGCAGAGCTAAATAAGCAATTCGTGGCCGTTCCCCTATCCGCCACCTGGGGACGCGCTCGATAGGGGGATTCCACCCCACGAAAATTTAGTAGAGCCTTACTGCTTCTCGAACCACGATCGAAGATGCCTTTTGTTCCTGGCTCTTAACTACTTCCTAGGCCATATCTATTCCCTTAAGAAAGGAGATGATTTTATTCAGGGGAGGGTAAATCCACCGAGAATATGCCTTCTTGATTGCTGCATAACAATCACACAGAATGTGTGCCGTGGTTTCAGAGGATATCACAGAATCAACATGTATCTAGTGATACCTTACCGATGATCTTAAGGTGACAATTAAGGAAAAATTGTCCTGAAAAATATCCCATTATAACCCGTGCGTTATACCTACTTAAGGGAGGGTCTGGTTAATTCCGTGAAAAAAAAAAAAATATTTTCAAGAATTTTTTTTCAATACAAACGTAATGCTGGTTTATTTCATTTCATTTCTATATGTTAATACATCTGTTTTTTTCCCAAAAAAAAATCATTTCAAAATATTAATAAATAAGTCGTTGGCAGCAAATCCTCTCAGACGCCTAAAAAAAAGTTGTTTTGCAGGGTGCGCTACAACTCGAGACTGGATCATCCGAATCTAAAAAATTAAAATGCGTGTATTAGATAAGATGTTTCTCGAGGTAACGCGGTCGAGATTTTTTTTTTTCTTTGACTGTCTAAAGCCAGAAATACATGTGCATATATCAGCATGCAGCGCGTCAAAACTGATTTAGAACGCATGTGTTTAAGTGCGACGAAACACACGCTCGCACAGCATGCAGCGGAGCGCTGCATGATGTCTTTACTTCTACTTTTGCTGTGCAGCGTCAGTGGTACCACAACTTGAAGTTGAAATTTACCAACACAGAGAAATAAAAAAGTGTTTTGAATTACATTTAAGTATGCAATATAGGCAGCGTACAATAGATAATATCACATTATTGATAAAATCAAACTTCACTAATATCATCTTATGAAACTATAACTGAAACTGAAACTGAATCTCACAACCACCTATCGGGAAATGTGGTGATTTGTGACAAATACGACCAAGAGATCTGTCAAAAATTCTGCACATCTGTTTCACATGCAGTGATGCCTGTATTGCTGCGTGCATATATTCTGCACATGTATTTCAGGCATAAGTCCTGAAAGCGAGTTCCAATAATCTTCCACCTGAATATTTACCCACTTTAAAATTCCGTCCCTAAAGAAACCTTTACCTACTCCACAGAATGGTTCCAGGCCTATCATTGGTGAGTTGGCTCCTGGTACCCACATCAGGGTTACACTATTATGATGTGCCACCTCTTTAATAAGAGTATGACAGTCCTACACAAGCTTAGAGCGGAAACAATACGATTTCAGTGCTAGCTGCTTGGCTATCAGATAAGATAATATCTGTCGTGCCTGTAGAAGTTTAAAATTTCATTCAATCGAAAAATCAATACGTGATAGATCTTCCCTCTATCCGCCTTCCAAACCTCATCCTTTCTCCTGCTAGGTCGAGTTTAAAGGCAAATCTCATCCTCTTCAACTTCATGGGAAAATTGGAATTGATAAAAATATAAAAAAAATAATGGGATAAAACAAAGAAAAAAATGCTAAGATAAGAAAATTGTCCTAAGACTTGAAATTTGAAAAAATATATACTACATAATTTTTCATTTAATTCTACGTTATAGGAACTCTAAAAGGAATGGAGTAAGGAAATAAAAAACTCTTTCGAAGACTTCGGTGTTGCCTTCTCCTCACCAATCTAAATCATATATTGCAGGTAGTCTGCCCAATCTTTTGACGACTTACCCGCTAAGTCAAGGCAAGCCCAGCAAGGGTATCTAAAATACATCAGTTAGATGGGTCTTGAAGACCCTACTTACCCAACAACAAGCCCAATTCGAACCCACAGATAGAAAAGGCTTCCCCGTCATATGGAATTCTGATGGCATCGAAAGGTTGCCAACAGAAAACTGTCAATATGAAGGTTTCACAACGTCCAGCCGTAAATTCGAACTGCACTAGAAATAAGTGAAGTAACAAAAGAGCTTGTTCACTGAACTTGTAGGTGCAAGTGCTGCTTAAGGTTTATTTTAAGTCACTACCAGACAAATTTTAAGTTTTTTATGTGATCACTTTTATGCGGCATTTCTCGCAAAACAAATCATATGAAAAACCTGTAAAAGTTTATTTATTATTTATTTATATTAAATGAAACTCCGTTAAAAAATAATAAAAAATAATCTGCCAACAGTCTGGGCGCAACTTTATTATTTTTCCGGCAGAAGTTCAGAACGCGTTCAATTCGGGGATGCGTTGTATGTTACTATGTGACAGAAAACCTAACAAAAAGTTCGGGAAGCGGTTAGAAAAGGGTGTAACATATGACTTAAATAATTGGGTCATATTCCGGGATGCGGTCTAGAGGTTGAAAAAAACAAAACTTAAAAATAGGTGATTATTAAACAAGCCTGGGGAAGTGAAAAGATATTCGATATCTGATCAGACCTGAGAAACATGGTGGAATTCATGAAAAAGTATACAACCAGTTAACACCCTCTTAGGGGTCGAAATTCAAAAAATCTTGAAAACGCGTTCTAGGTATTCATATGAAGAATCCGTAGAATAAAAATGAATTCAATATTTCGAAAGACCTAGTAGATATGACGAAAACCGTGAAAATATATGCATTTTATATTATCTGATATTTTTTTTTGCTCCCCTTCCTTCTGAACGCCAATGAATATACAAATTTTCTTTTATCAGAATTACTTTTCTAGTTAATTTACATATACGTGCCGTGTTTCAACTTCTTAGCATACGCCGTTCTAAAGTTAGGAAAAACACCCACCACCGTACCATACTACCCCTTAAAAAAAATTCTATTTTTCCACCATGCCACTACTATAGCTCTATCTAAATACCAAGTTTCAGCTTCCTATCACTATAGATTCTTAAGATATAAGCATCGGAACTTTTTCTGTCTCACCCTTCCCCACCCTCACCCTCTACACCCACAGCCCCAAACTTTTTTTCCCTACTAGGGTTCTATTAGGCCTACTTCTGGTAAAAATTTGAAGCATCCATCTTACACTGTTATTTAAATATGAAACGTGTTATTTTTGAAAAATTCTTATCCCCTCCACTTACGTACTCCACCGCCCCCTTCAAAGATTTTACTTTGAGCAATCTTTATTTATCAAGCTTTATATCCAAACCAAATTTTGTTTTTCTGGTGTCACTGGTTTGGGAGATATCGTGATGTTAAGTATTTGAACCCTTACCCCCGTACGTCACTACCCCCACCCAAAAATTTTATTTCAATCTACTCTCCTGGTTAAGTTTTAATTGCTTGCTATTAACGGTTTAGGAGATATGGATTTTAGAATGTGTCGATCTCGACTTTTTTGCGTTTCGGACGCATTGCTTCCCCCTCCACTCCCACACCCCTTCACCCATATCATCAATTTTTTTTGCAAATGGGTCCACTATCAAAGCTTTATAGAAATCCCAAGTTTCAGTCTCCTAACATGAGTGGTTGCTGAGATCTAGAAACCAAAATTTTTCGTCTAAAACGCTTCCCCCACCTTCCCCCTCACACCCCCAACCCTGAAAATAATGTCAATTCAAGGGGTCTACCCACTTTATTCCTAGAAAAAAATTTATTTAATAGCTCTGGTTTGAGAGCTTTTGAGATTTTGGCGGTCGACGTACGGCGTACGGCGGACAGACGGAGTGAAAATTTTTATTGCTTTTTTCGTGTCTACTAGTCATGAAACGTGGACAAAAAAATTTTGAGGGCAGCAATTTTTTTTTTTCGAAAATCAATAACAATGCTGTATTATTACTAATAAAGTAAAATCTGCCAACCAACTTTATTATTTTTCCGGCAGAAGTTCGGAACGCGCTCAATTCTAAGATGCGGCGTAGGTTAGTATGTGACTGAAAACCTAACAAAAAGTTCGGGAATAGATATCTGATCAGACCTCAGAGATATGAACGAATTCCAGATAAAGTATATAACAACTTTACACCCCCTTAGGGGTCGAATTTCAAAAAATCTTGAAAACACTTTCGAGTTAGTCATATGGAGAATTCATAGAATAAAAATGAATTCAATATGTTGGAAGACCTAGTAGATATGACGAAAATCATGGAAAAATATGCATTCTATTTTCACTGATCATAATTTTTTGCCCCCACCCCCTTCTGAACGTCAATGGATGTTCCAATTTTTTTTCATCAGATTTGCTTTTCTAGTTGATTTACATATACACACCAAGTTTCAACTTTCTAGCATAAGCCCTTCTGTAGTTAGGAAAAACACCCCTCACCCCCGTACCATACTACCCCTAAAAAAATTATATTTTTCCAACATGCCACTACTATAGCTCTATCTAAATACCAAGTTTAAGGTTTAAGTTTGCTTACGTATGAAGCAAGTCAATATTACCACGAAAAAATTAAGAAAAAAAATTAAGACGCTACGATGTGTGGTTACTAAGAAACGTGTACCGAAAGTTGAAAAAGCACTACTTTTCAGGACAGCCAAAAAAGAAAACATATCTCTCAGTAACTTATTCGACATCCCCAACTTCAGAGCAAAATTTGAGGCACTTCCCGTTATCCCACAAAGGTGCGGTCTTTTGTGTGGTGTGCAGAAATAAGTGTAGAAAAATAATATGAAATAAAAAAAATATCTATTATTTTTTAATATTTTTTGCAACGAGGCCCTTAAGGTTTATATCATTACAGGTTCTTAAGATATAAGCATCGGAACTTTTCCCTTTTCACCCTCCCCACCCTCATCCTCTACACCCACATTCCCAATTTTTTTTTCCTATCAGGGTTTAATTAGCGCTACTTCTGATAAAAATTCTAAGCATCTATCTTACAATGTTCTTGAGATATGATATGTACTTTTTTTGAAAAATTCTTATCCCCCCACATCTATGCTCAACCGCCCACTTAGAAAGTTTTACTTTGATCAATCTTTATTTGTCGACCTTTATACCCAAACCGAATTTTATTTGTCTTGAGCTATTGGTTCATGAGATAGTGTTATTTAAATTTTTTCACCCCCACCCCCATACGTCACTGCCCCACCCAAAAATTTTCAATCTTTTCTCCTAGTATAACTACAAATATTTCTTAAGTTTGAATAGTGTGACATTAACGGTTTAGGAGATATGGATTTTAGAATGTGTCTATCTCGGGTTTTTTCGATTTCGAACGCATTATATTTCCCCCACTCCCGCACCCCTTGATCAATATTGACAGTTTTTATGCAAATGGGTCTACTATCAGAGCTCTATAGAAATTCCAAGTTTCAACTTCCTATCATAAGCGGTTGCTGAGATCTAGAATCCAAAATTTTCCGTCTAAAACGCTTCCCCTTCCTTCTCCCTCACACTCAAAACCCTACAACTTGGTACAGCGTAAGGCGGACAGACGGACTGAAAATTTTTATTGCTTTTTTCGTGCCTACTAGTTATGAAACGTGAAAATAATAATTTTCAGGGTAGCACATTTTTTTTTTTTTTTTTTAAAACCGATCACAATACTGTATTATTAAAATAATAGAGTAAAATTACCCTTATATTTTCCGATTCTTCTTCATAGTAGTTATTTTAAAAGTGCTTTAATTGCCGTAAGTTCTTAATGCTAACAGATTTTCAAAAAAAAAAACCAATATTCAATTTTACTCTACTTTACTTAAACTATGTATATACAATTCGTACATACTTACTTAAAACTAGGGCTTAAGCCGAACTCTCCGCCGCCGGAGCCAGCAGCATCACGCTTTACCATTCGAGAATAGTAGAGCAGAAATCACCGTTCCCGGCCGCGGACAGCTTAGTCCAGCATACAATAATAGCATTTAAGAATGCATCGAGAAGTGAATATTTAGATAAGATTCGAATCACTATATTTAATTTATTACAATTTTTTACACTTTATTTAATTTATTACATTTTATTACACTTTATTTAATTTAATAAATGTCCTGCAGCTAAAACTGTGCGTAACATTCTCTAGACGACTGAAAATACCTTCCTCGCATGGGTACCAGGCCACGTTGGTATAAGGGGTAATGAAGCTGCGAAGACTGCAGCCAAAGCGGCACATACCCTTCCTTGGTAGTTGAAACTGGGACCCTACATCTCACCATATGGAACCCGTTCATTTCTTTGAGGCGCGAAACCCAAACAATAGCATGGAATGGTAGTGATTCATTCTTACGATCACATAATGTAACCACTTCAAGATTACCTTACAACAGCCAGCTGACTAGGGCAGAATGCATATCCATCCTCAAAATTAAGATTAGGCAAACCTCTTTTCTCCATATTACACTTTTTAGAACAAGGACAACCAGTAGATTGCTCCGTTTCGTTAGAATATCCAATGTCCAATTGGGACCAGCGGAAGATTCATCGGCATCACTGCGTGATTCGCTGGATCCCAATAACCGAGCAATACTGAATAAACTTCGTGCGGCCTTTCTAGATCACAGAATGTGGGCTAAAATTTAGCTACTAAACATAACATAGTTTTTCGACCAACATCTATAAAGTGACGGCATCAGATAGCCCAGTAGCTAAGATGCCTTCTGACTTGCTACCTGCGAAATTTATTTCCAAGTCACAACAACAATAATAATATTTATTTATTCATTTATTTCAGTTTGATCAAAAACTGATTACTTACAGTTAATTACAGTAATTGTAACAAAAAGCTATAATTAAATAGAACAAATTACATAGAATATTTAGTCAAATTATTTAATTATTTTATTCAAAGCTGACTTCAGCTGTGTCGCGCTCAAGTCAAAATCAATACTATGATAAAAACGGTTAACAAGACGTGTAATGGATGTGATCGGTTCATGTTGCCCATAGTTAGTCCGATGATATGGAATGTTTAGTAGTGTACGATCCGGAATATGAAAAGAAATTTCTTGTAGCAATATCGGGACATCAATTCCTCCAGTGATAATGATAATCGCGAACACAGTACCGAGAACTTTCCTTTTGTTATCCAGCGAATCAAGACAGAAAAGATTATGACGTTCCGAATAGGGACCTAAAAAACCTTTTTTGCTCAGATTCAATTCTGCTTTTATGGACTTCATAATATGGAGTCCATACCTGGCATGCATATTTCAGAATTAAACGAACAAAAGCACAGTATAACGCCTTTGTGACGTAAGGATCGTTGAAATCCTTACACCATCTTCGAAGAAAGCCCCAGATGGAGTTTGATTTATTCACAACATAATTAATACGATCGTCGAAAGTAAAAGATGAATTAAAGTAAACGCCCAGATCAAATACCTTGTCGGATCTATGTAATGAGTTTCCTTCAACGGTGTAATTAAAATTGAATGGGATTTTCTTACGCGAAAAGGAAATAGTTGTACATTTATTAACATTCAGAGGTATGTCATTTAAAGTACACCAGATAAATGCGTATATCTAACAATTCATAAACATATTTGGAAAACCCAAATGCTTAAGTTTGCATATCAAAAAGGTTGTAACTGATTTTTCAAATGCCTTACTAAAGTCGGTATAAATACAATCAACTTGATGACCCGGTTCGATGACCGGAATCGAGAAATTTGACAATTCCATCAAATTTGTAGTGGATCTGCCCTTCGTAAATCCATGTTAGCAAGGTACAGGCGCGAACGCAGAAAAATATTACCGGGAGGGGGGGGGGGGCGGGTGTATCATACAAATTTACTCGTTGAGTGCTAGTTACATTTAGTTTTGCGTATGTAACTAAATCATTTCGGGGGGGGGGGGGGTCGTTTGAACCCCCAAAACCACCCCCTGCGTTCGCGCCTGGCAAGGTATGATCGATTTGATATGAAATTTCAAAGCTTCACAGACAATCGATTCAAACAGTTTAGATATGTAGGATAGGTTGGCAATAGGTCGATAATTTTGTATATCTGTCCTCTTGCCCTTCTTCCAAAGTGGTCTAGTCGTGAAGAATCTCCAAATGTTAGGTAATACACCGGAAATAATGGAGGTATTAAATAGGTAGCGCAAAGGTGTCATAAGTGAAGCACCACAACGTTTCAGTACGATAGCCGCACACCATCTGGACCAATCCCAAAATTATCCTTAATGTCCGAGATGAACCTTAAGAAAGGGGCCCCGTCAACATTGAGGTCTGTCATTTGTAATGAGGTCTGTGGAAACTTAGTCATGTAGTGGTAATCACTGTAGCTAATATTACAGTTTGATGATGTAAAAGCGGTACGAAAATGATCGACAAATCAAATAATAGTTAGGGGATCATCGCTAACAACATCGTCAAGAGATAAACATGCTGATTATCCATCTGTACGTAATAATAGTAGTATTTTTTTTTCTTTTAATTTATATATTATTTCATGTTTTTTTTTTATATTTTTTACAGTCTGTCCGAGTCAGTTTCTGTGTTGTTATCATATTTTTTCTTGCCTGCCTTATTTAAGTCATTTTAATTTTACTTTCAATAATTTATTTTAATGTATTTGGATGGATTTGTTCATTTATTGATTTCATTGTTATTCATTTTACAATAAATTTATAATTTATTTATTGTTATCGATTTTTTAAAAAGAAAATGTGCTACCCAGAAAAATTTTTTTTGCACGTTTCATGACTGGTAGATATGAAAAAAGCAATAAAAAATTTCTGTCCGTCAGTCTGCTATACGCCGGTGTTTACAAAATCTGAAATTTAGAACTTGTATAGAACTTTGCTAGTGCTTGTTGTGTTATTTTCCATTTATTCATTTTATTCTTATATCTCTTTATTTATATGTTTCATTTCTATTAATTTTTATATGTTGTTCCAAAACTTTTACGAGCCACTTTAGCTCACTATTTTTATTCGAAACTCGCTTTCGATCATCACAGAAACACTTTTTTTTTGATTTTTTCAATCGGGAAATACCTCCGGTCCGCCACTTTTCACGAAACTTCTCTATTTCTTAACCTTTTCTTTAATATCTATTTTATGTATGTTATTACCCGTGCATCAAAACTTAACTTAATCATTATTTTAATTTTTCGGCCTCCAAAAAAAAACTTAACATTCTATTTTTTATCAGCTGTCAAAACCCAGCCCGATTTTGGGTTTGAACCCCAAAACCACCCCCTGCGTTCGCGCCTGTTTTCTATTATAGATGACTTGGGCATAGGGGGCATGTATGAATGCTGATTATAAGCTACCGTTTGTTTATAAATGAATTTTGTATAGGCATAGAAATCGGAGCCCATTTACTGTGCTGAAGCCATTCTACTAAAAATGAAACGATAACAAAAACTGTTTGGTCAAGAAAAAACTCCGTACCACTGCTATTTGAAATAAAATTTAGATTTTAATGACTTTTACATTAAAACTATTGGTGTAGTCAACGACTACGAGTCGTTCCTAACTTCATTGCCTTTCGTAACACTGAACTTCTGCGCACACTAGTGAGCTAAATGAACGAACTAGTGCACGAGGGACCAGGAATCGGAAATGATCGCTTTACTATGGTGAACTGAAATCCGCAAGCCTAGTGTACATTTCCTTGTAAACTATTTACCATACTCACAATTATTCTGGAAAATGGCAGATTTCTTATTCTCGCCGACTATGCGGCTCACATTCGATTCATATTCACGGCACATGCGATTAATAAAAACTTTCGGAAACTCCTTTATCGACATATTTTAAAAATGTTTTGGGTATTTGAAATCATTTTATAGTGCAGAAAAATGTTCAAACTGCAGATACTGTAAATGTGAAAAATGGACCATCTCAAATTTCGTTTTACTTATTACTTTCTGAAAAATGTTTAAAAAGCCGTCAATTTTCGGATTTCAACTGTCAAATTTTCTTGAGAGTAAATCGTCGTTTTCAATACTTTCCAATTGCGTGAATCGCAGGTCCGCGACCCGCCGGCGGGTTCCAGAAGAAGATTGATTACTCATTATTCGAAATTTTTCTTTATGCGAGTATACTAATAATGTATTTTATTTCTAACATATTTTTTAATAGAAAATTTTCCACCTAAGTCGCTTGAGGGCAGCGTAAGCTACCAGTCGATAAAGACTATCGATGTCGATAACAGCATTCGGTCGGCCACACGAATTACAAAGGAATTATTAAAATCATACTGTGAGCACGAGGAACTTTTGCTTAGTCAATTATTAAGAACAGAAAATCTTGATCAATCATGGATAAATGTACTTATTCCACTGTGTGCTGGAACTGTAAATAAGTTTCGTCATGGATTTTGTACAAATGATTTGATGGATATACGCAACTACGTTAGTTTCAAAAAAGTTCCCGGAGGATTAAGAAATGATTGTTCCATAATTGATGGTGTGGTATTCACAAAAAATGTGGCACACAAAGAAATGTCAAGAAGAATTGAACATCCAAAAATACTTCTTTTGCAATGTGCGATTATTTACGAGCGAGTGGAAGGGAAATTTATAAGCATTGAAACTTTACTTCTTCAAGAGCAGGAATATTTGCGAAACGTTACTGCACGAATTTTAAGTTTTAAGCCAAATATTGTTTTGGTACATAAAAATGTTGCTGGAATTGCACAAGCTATGCTGCGAGAAAATGGTATTACCTTAGTGTTGGATGTCAAACTGTCCGTAGTGGAAAGGCTTTCTAAGTGTATGCAGTGTGATATAGTCACTTCTATCGAGTCGAATATTGGAACGCCAAAATTGGGGTCTTGTGATGTTTTCCATATTCAACATTTTAATGACGATCACGGTAGGCTAAAATTCTTAAAAAATAAAAAAAAAATTAACGTTTGACATTTTTTACAGGTTCTTATAAAACTCTAATGTTTTTCGAAATGTACTCATGCCCTCGAAGCTTTTCTTTTCTTTTAAGAGGCGGAAAAATTATGGAATTAGCTAGAGTTAAAAAAGTTGCATCAATACTTCTTTATGCCAGATATAATTGGAGGCTCGAAATGGCTTTTTTATTAGATGCATTCGCACAACCACCATCAATATATTCCGTCAATTCCAAATTGGGAAATCAGTTGTCATTAGACCAATACGAGCATGAGTCCATTCAACACCATAAACAATATGATACTTCAACTAAAGGCCAGTCGAAAAATAGTTTGAATATTGTGGATAAAAGTGCCTTTACAGATCCACTTCGTACTCCAAATGAAATGCATTTGAAATTATGTACGCAGAAACATTGTGGATATAATTTTAAAATTGCTTTAAGGTCTACAACCTTGTCAGTAAGTCCTTATGTAAAATTTCCGTTACCATATCTGGAAACAGAAGTTGGAAAAAAATGTTACCTCCGAAAACATTTCCCAGTGGATCTTTATTTTTCCAAACAATTCACCCATCGGATGGATAATTTTATTAACGAAGAACGTAAAATACTTGATAAAGGAGAATCAAAATTAAAGCCTTACCACACATTTGTCACGCATTTAATTACATCTCCTGTAGATAGTCACGACTTGCAGACTATTGTAGCAGAATTTCGGGCTCTAGGCGGCCGATTCCAAAGTTCTAGTAAAAGTAAGTACACCTTTCTTTGTTGTTTACTTAATTATAATATCGTAATTAGGAATTATTAATTCGATATGTGGCTTACTTGCCCTTCATCTGTTTTCGTTATCTATTTTTTAATTTCAACTGTTGCTAGAAGTTATTTAAGAAGAAGGTTCTTAGAAATAGAGGTCTATAAAAATTGTATTATACAACTTATACAACAAAAGTGTTCTGTTTCGTCAGCAAGTTGTAGTCAAATATCAGAGGTCGTAGTAAATAGGGTGTTTGGCACTCCGTCCGCCACCTTGTACGGGGTTATTCCTTGATATGTCTACATCTAAAATGTCTACAGGGTGGGTAAATTTTCAATATCTGTGGAGATACAGGGTGCTTAAGAAAAATCTTTTTGACCGGTTCCCTCACTCACTTCAAACTTTATATTGGGTCTGGGAAAAGTTCGTGGTGTTTTCCCCAATAGATGGCGTCGATTACAAATAACTTAGAAAACACAGATCGCATCGACACCGTATCGGAGTGTAGAAACATCGAAAATGCTGCAGAAAAGAAAAATTTACCTATATTTTGCAATATTATGATGACAAAGTGAATGACGGTGAAGGTACTTTATCAAAATCTGTTGCGCGGAAATGGTTTGCTCGCTTTCGTTCTGGTAATTTTGATGTGAAAGATAACTTACGCTCTGGTCGTCCAATCAGAGAAAAAGCTGATGAAATTCTTGAAAAAGTCCAGCAAGATAAGCATATCAGCAGTGTCCATTTTGCTATGGAGCTAGTTTTTATACCATTTAAACAAAGCTGGCTGCAAAAAGAAGCTCGTTGTATGGGTTCCGCATGAGTTGAGCCCGAAAAACATGAATGTCCGAATTAACATCTGCAATGCGCTGCTGAAACGCATAGAAATCGAGTCATTTCTAAAACGTGTTATAACCGGTGATGACAAATGAATAACGTACGACAATCGGAAGCGTCAAAGATCGTGGATAAGGGATGGTGAACCGTTACAGGGCCCCTATCATAGAACACAAATCGAAATTTCGAGCAGCAATTTTCGTATAGTAGGCATCACAGAACTCGAAACATGTGACATTTCGATACGTTATTTCGTATATTCTCTCGTTAGCATTTCAGAAACGAAATTTCGAGCTCGTTTTTCATCTAGTAGGCTTCACAGAACTCGAAACATGTGACATTTCGATACGTTTTTTCGTATATTTTCTCGTTAGCATTTCAGTTTTCGAATTCAAGTAGCAGTTGAAAATTTTGTAAGCTTTTGCGATGTAAGTAGTCTTATTTGTTAAAAAAATAGAAAATTACGTAGAAAACAAGAAATTTAATTATTGAATATGTGTATGATTTAGTGCTGCGACATCGACATCGATGTTTCTAAAACATCGATGTTTTGCAAAAACATCGGGTACTTTTAACATCGATGTTTTCACTTCGATGTTTTTCAAACATCGATGTTTGATAAAAACATCGACATCGATGTTTTAGGCTCATCACGGTTTTTTTTTGGTTTTATAAAAGCATCGAACTTTGTTACGAAAGGGTAAAGAAAGGAGGTAAAACACGAATGGGACCAAATGAAACGAAACTACTTGCTGGAGGGATGGGAACAGGGATACGTTTCTCAAAATTCGGCACTCATGAAGACTGCCATGAAATACTTGTCTATTACGGCTACTTCAGTACCCTCTGAGAGAGTGTTCTCTGCTACAGCGAACATTGCTTCACGAAGAAGAAGCTCTCTCTCAGGGAAGAAGCTTCAAAAATTACTGTACAGACAGTAAACTCAACATTTTGGAGTTTGGATTATTAGAGTTTTATTCCTTTTTACTTTATTATTTTTTAATAACAAAGTATTGTGATAGGCTCAAAATTTAAAAAAAGTTGCTACCCTGAAATTTTGTATTTTCACGTTTTAGGACTAGTAGACCCCAAAAATTCAAAAAAAATAATGTCTGTCTGTACGCCGTACGCAAAATAGTTAGAAGGCACGTAGCTCCCAAACCCGTTGAGGTATTATCATGAAATTTTTATGGTGGGTAGATTGGACGAACCTCTACGACTTTTAGAGGGGTGTGGGTATGAGGAAGAAGGAGAGGGGTCTGTTTTAGATGAAAAATTTTGGTTTCTAGTTTTAAGCAACCGCTTACGCTAGGAGGCTGAAACTTGGAATTTCTATAAAGCCATTAGGCAAAAAAAAATTGATATGGGTGAAGGGTGTTGAGCCGCCGCTGGCTGGTAACACCAATCTCGTTAACATTTCTGTGGATCCACTCGATCCTCGAAATGTCATTCGAGTATCGTGTGGATCCACAGAGGTACGCCAGCGCCAGCCAGTGTGCAAACACCGTAAATCGTGAACCAACCACATACACGATACGCGTTTGTCATCGTTGTGTGAGAGAAAAGAAAGAGATCTAACGATCGAACGAAGATCGGTCTTGTCACAAAACCGATTGAACGCGGCGGTTTTACACAGCTAGTGTGTATTTTACGGATTGATATCGGTCGACGGACTCGAAAAGATTGTTTCGGTGTGGTGAATAGAGGGAGAGGACTGGGACGAGTTCGAGAGGTCGCGGTCGTTTGTACGGGTGACAGATGTCGTTTTGGTGGAGGAAGTTATGAAGATTAGCTAAATCAAGTGAAAAAGTAAAACCTCCTCGAGTTCTGTGAAAAAGTTAAGACTGATTCGAAAAGTGTAAAAGACTCGTAAAGTTGAAAAGTCGCGGAAGTTTCATTTCCTTGAAAAATTTACTTTTCTGTTTCGTCTGCTCTGAGCCTCTTTCAAAGGAACGATTGATTGATTTGTGCGCATGATGGAGTTGTCAAAATGGAGGCGCGAATTAAAAAGGAATCGAGTCTGATAGTTAAATTTTTTTATTATGAACTAACCTAAACGAATTATACGAAATTGGAACGAATGAAAAATATAAAAATAAATAAGAATGCAATTTTTTAAAATAAAAATTTAAAAAGAAGTGGGAAATTTGAATAAATGAATTTAAAATGAATTCAAAATTACAATGAAAATTTACGAAGCGAAGAATTGAAGAATTTAAATAGAACAGGGAATTGAATTGGAATAAATAAATGAACGAATTTCTATAAAACTGAGAATAGATTTATAAAATGAATTAAAAATAAAATGGGAAGAGAAAAGAAATGATAGTTAGAAGGACAAGACGAAGACAGGACGGAACGAAATTTAATTGAATAAGAATAAATTTAACTATAATAAATTTAACTATAACAAATCCCAAATAAAAAGCAGTAAAAATTTCATAAATGGGGTAAGTTCCTTATTTGAATTTTAATTTTTTTCTATCTTCTTTGTTTATATTTTTTTTGTATTTGTTTTGGCAGCATAGTTTTTTTTGTATCATTTATTTTGATGCGTAGTTTGCAGCATTTTGTTTTTTTTTGACTTAGTCAAAATGATGTTAAAGGGCTAGAAAGAGCCATAAAATGAACCCGAGCGTTTAAGCTCTTGTCCTCGAACCTCAAAAAGGGGCCACGACGCGGAATGTTTTAGAGGACAGTCGTGGCTGAGGTAGGGTGGGCAGAGCAGGGCGCTATTAACACCAGAGCGCCCTGACAAATCGCGGAGCCGCGCCATCCAACCGCTTCTTGGTCTTTCACGACCAATTGGGAAAATAATCCCAATTTTTTTGTATTCCCTTGGATAAGTCGGCGCTGATAATTTTTGTTGTATAGGCCAAGGGTTTAATGGTCTGAGTTGGAGCGAGTACCCCCCCCACACTGCCGTAGCTAGTCCCGGCCGCCAGCAAGAGCGTCGCACCAGCGAAAACTCAGCCACCAATTCGAACGTAGGTGGAATTGGCCCTTCTGTCCCGAACCTTCTTTCTCCCTTCAATTATTTTCACTTTTTCAAGTCAAAATAATTCTTCCAAGGCCTCGAACACAACAAATGGCGCCCAACGTGGGGCTAGCCTAAGCTACGCTACGTGCACAGAGCGTAGCCCATCAACACGCGCGAGTTCTGAAAAATTCCGTGCAAAAAGTTGATGGGCAAAAAGGTCCTAAATTTCGTCGTTCTGCGACAGTATTTTCGCCTGAACGGCTACAAAAGCCTAAGTGTACAAACTTTTCTGAGTTTTATCAGCAAACCATCTTATTGATCTTGGATGGAGACAATGTGGAACGATCCTATCGACGAACCGTTTTGGCAACCTTTAGGCGCCAACTCGGTTCCGTAGGAAAGGGAAACATTGTCTGTATGCAAGACTGATTTGATGTAAGTTGGGTCAGACTTTATTTTTTTTTGCCATTCCACTTTTGGTTCGTGAGTACCCAACTGAGTGCTGGGCATGCCCTGACTTAGCGGGCGTGTCGTCAGACAGTTGGGAATCATACTTGCGAAAAATTGGTGAGTTTGGTTGTAAAAGGTATCGTCGAAAATTTGTTAAGTACCTTATTTCCTTATCCATCCTTTTAGAGTACCTTATTAACGTAGAGTATTTTTTTGTAGAAATAACGTAGATTTTTTTTTTGTATTTAAAATTTTTTTCTAAGTCTTTTGTTGACAGATTTTAACGTAGTTTTATTTTGCTGATTTTTGATTTATTTTTGTGTTGCTAACTGTTCCCCAATTTTTTTTCTAATTACAAATTTTATCGCGATCCAGATTTTCCCAGTGAGTCGGGAAAGATCAAGTTCGGCTTCGCGGTTTGATCTGCATATGAGGGGAGGGGAAAAGTTGCGAAGCGCGAGGGTTCATTTTTTTTGAGTTCATACAATTATAATTACTACATTCATCCGTTTATTTTTATACAATCATTTATTCATACATGCAAAAATTCATTCATCCGCTCATTCGATCGTACATCCATTTTTTTTTTGCCAATCGTTCGTTAAATCTAATACACTCGCTCATTCAGCATTTGGTCTTTTCATACACTCGTTCACACTTAAAACATCCCTTCAAAAATTTGAATTACGCATACATACATTAAATCATTCATTCTGTCGTTCATTTTTTTGTACTACGTACATTCATTCTTATACATACATCATTCATACATACTTATTTTGCGATTCACTCATTTTTCTGACATACGTCCATCTCTCACTCGTTCATTCACCTGTCTGCTATGCCACTGCCAAGGTCGCCTTTGAGGCGGAATGATGACGAGATATGCACGATGTGCCAACATGTCGTGGGGGGCGAAGATGAAGCGCGGACGAAATGTGGGCACACTTTCCACTTGCATTGTGTGGAGGAGTGGGTGCTGAGCCACAAAACGTGTCCCAATTGTCGCCAGGCACTGGAGCCGCAGGACTATTGGACCGTTAGGGGCGTGGAGGGCGCCACAGCGAGAACCGGAGCCGTGACACGCAGCAGAGCGAAGTCAGCGGCCGGCGGACTTTCACCAAGGCGGTTAAATCTCGATTTTCCGCTGGAAACGGTCGGCGGTGGGGTCTTTTACGCCCCTGACGGTTCAATTGGCCAAGAGCAGGGGGTGAACCAGCTTGTGCATCCAATCCCACAATCACCGGAAAGGGTAGTAGGCGAACGACCACGTTGGTCCGATATACGTGACACAGGTATCCCAGCTACGACGAATCCAGCGCCAGGGCGTACACGTTCGCCAGTGGTACGAACTGAGCTGGGAGTAGATCAGCTAATAGAGTTGATGAGACGGGTTTTTCGGGAAGAGCAGGCGTCTCAGAGACCGGTGGGGGCCCATTATTCGGCAGCAGAGGGAGACTCGCGTGCTGGGAGGGCAGATCAGCGGACCGGAGCGGCCGCGTTGGTCAGCGATCGCGTTAGCCACGGCCCTAATCATCGTGTAAGAAATTCCTACAGCCCATTAAGGCATTGGCGTTTGCGTTTTAACGGGGATAGCCACCTCCTACGTGCAGAGGAGCTGATTTTTCGGGCCGAGACTCTCGCGATGAGCGACTTGCGCGGCAATTTAGATCTGCTGACGCAGGGCTTCCATCTGCTGCTGGATGGTAGGCCCAACAAGTGGTATTGGTTGTGGCGTCGGTCCAATAACAACTCGTCTTGGGATACTCTGAAGGTAGCATTCTTGCAGGTCTGGGGAGAGCGCAGCACGGATTGGGAGTTACGGAAGCAGATGCTTGGTAGACGACAAGCGCCACACGAGCCCTTCATGTCCTTCGAACAAGACATGACGGAGCTTCGTTCACTGCTGAACGCTCCCATGATTGAGTCCGAATTCGTGGCTCTGGTGCGCGGAAATCTGATGGGCAGCACACAGCAACAGTTGTGCTTCCACTCTGTACTCACTATGGACGAGTTACGTCGGCTTGTAGTGCAGGTGGAAGACACGCGAAAAGCCACCAGACCATCCCCTTGGAACCAGGCCAGAGTCCACGAGATACATGAGGCAATCGTGGAAGAACATCAGGATACGACTTCTTCCGTCGATTTGGCCGGACTATCGAACCCCTGGATCTGCTGGAATTGCAGGAAAGAAGGACATGGTTATCGGGAGTGTGCGGAACCTGCGAAAGGCATCTTCTGCTATGGATGTGGTCGGGCTGACGTTCTAAAGCCCAACTGCGTCCATTGCAAGGCGGGAAACGGCCGAAGGGACGGAAGGACAGCGGGTCCCTCCCGTCCGAACACTGCATCCCGACAGCAGTAGGAAAATTTGTTCACCACTCCAATTCCACGTCCCAATTTCAATTAGACATCCCAAATGAAACAACTTTACCCAAATTTTCAACCCCTAACAATACCCTTCCAAATTTTAATACCCTACCTACAACATTTTCTGAACCCAATTCCCATCCTTTTAACGTAAAAGCACCCAAACCCATTTCATCGACGATCAACACTCCGCACGTCAAATTATTAACGAGACCAAGCGATAAGACGGAGCCGGCTGTTTCCCGGCCTGAAGAAGCCCTTATCGCAAAAGAACCTCCAAGACGACATTCCCACCATCCTCTCAAGCCATACCACCTTCGGCTAAAGGAATATATGGAGGCTCGAGAGCGAATTTTTGCGCCTACTCCAATCGCAAGTGTTGATCAGGTATCAGCACTAACGAGTGGATCCGGTCGCAGTAAATCAATCTTGCGCCTTCGTACATTCTGGAGGATGGTGCGTTAAAAAAAGAAAGCGATCCTCTCTACCATCATTACCAATCCGTTGGACATACGTCCGTACGCCATGGTATCCTTGTACGGAGTGGACGTTGAAGGACTCCTTGATAGTGGGGCGAGCATCAGTTGCCTGGGGGCAAACGCTTTACAACGCCTCCAAGATGCACAGGTGAATTATCGACCGGTCTGTCAAGAGGTGAAGACCGCTGATGGTGCTGCACAGAAGATATTGGGCACGGTAAACACCGATATTACTTTTCGTGGTATTACCAAACCCATTACCTTGTATATAGTGCCGAGCCTGTCGCAGAAATTGTACCTAGGGGTAGATTTCTGGCGATCATTCCAACTAGCTCCCAGCATTATCAGCGCGGTCGATACTCCCGATACTGTATCGCAACTGATAGCTCCGGATGCCCACCATTTAACGCCCACAGATGTAAAGGTTGGAAATGGTAAAGTCCAAATTTCCATCATACGAAGTATACGGACTCGGTGTGACCAACGTCGAACAACACAGTATAGACGTTGGTGATGCAAGTCCCATCAAACAGCGACATTATCCTGTGTCTCCTGCGATCCAAAAACTCTTATATGACGAGATCGATCGCATGAGGGCACTTGGCGTTATAGAGACCAGCCAGAGTGCATGGAGCTCGCCTGTGGTTCTCGTGAGGAAGCCAGGCAAGGTCAGGTTATGTTTGGACTCGCGCAAAGTCAATAGTGTGACAAAGAAGGATGCTTATCCATTACCACACATTGATGGTATCTTAAGTCGTTTGCCGCGAGCCAATTTTATTACTAGCCTGGACCTTAAAGACGCCTTTTGGATTCCTCTCGAGAACAAATCCAGGGAGTATACAGCGTTTACCATTCCTGGCCGGCCTCTATATCACTACACTCGCATGCCTTTTGGGTTATGCAACGCGCCGCAAAGGATGTGTCGTTTGATGGACAAAGTCATCCTACCCGAGCTGAAGGAGCAGGTTTTCGTATATTTGGACGATCTGCTGTTAATTTCTGAGGATTTCGATTCACATCTGGTTTTACTGGCAGAAGTCGCAGAATGTTTGCGAAAGGCTGGCTTGACCATTAACGTCAACAAGAGCAAGTTTTGTCTGAAAGAGGTGAAATATCTCGGTTACATCGTTGGAGAAGGAGGCCTGAAAACTGATCCCATCAAAGTTTCAGCCATCGTCGATTACCCTTCGCCTAAGTCCGCACGTCAAGTTCGACGCTTTCTTGGTATGGCAGGCTGGTATCGACGATTCGTTCCCAACTTTGCTGTGACTGTTTCACCAATTTCAGACACTCTAAAGAAGTCCAACCAGTTTGCTTGGACTACAGAGGCACAAACTTCCTTCCTACTAGTGAAAGACTTGTTGACGAAAGCCCCCTTATTAATCAATCCTGATTTTAAGAGGTCTTTCGTAATCCAGTGCGACGCCAGTAAATCAGGGGTGGGTAGCGTTCTCTTTCAGGAAAACGACGACGGATCGGAATCTCCAGTGGCGTATATGTCACAGAAGCTCACTTCCGCTCAACGCAACTACAGCGTAACCGAACTCGAGTGTTATGCAGCTGTGTTGAGCGTGAGAAAATTTCGAGCCTATGTAGAAGGGACTGCGTTCAAAATCATTACGGATCACGCAAGTCTCAAATGGCTCATGTCGCAGAAAGACCTACAAGGACGGTTGGCAAGATGGAGTTTAAAACTCCAAGGTTACGACTTCACAATCGAGCACCGACGAGGGAGCCTGAACGTTGTACCCGACGCACTCTCTCGTGTATACGAAGAGGGATTAAATGCGCTGATCGACGTGGCACCGATGGTGGACATGGATTCTCCAGAATTCTCTAGCAATGAATATAAAGAATTAGTGTCCACTGTCGATGCGAACGCCGATCGGCTTCCTGACGTATGCGTGAGGGATGGTTTCGTGTATAAGCGCACAGAGCCTCACAGCGGGGACCCGATTGCTGAAGACAGAGCCTGGAAGCTGTGGATTCCATCGAGTCTTACGTCAGCTGCGATTGCTCAGGCGCACGAGGCAGACACCACGGTCCATGGTGGTTATGCTAAAACGCTAGAGCGAGTCAGGCGATTTTTGTACTGGCCCGGAATGGCTACACAAGTACGCACCTACGTTCTGGAGTGCGATACTTGTAAAGAGACAAAGTCCCCGAACAGACCTCTAAGAGCGCCTATGGGAGAACCGTTCCAGACTGATCAGCCATTCCAACATCTTTACATCGACGTACTTGGACCATATCCGCGTACCAAACGGGGTAAAATCGCTATCTTGATCGTCTTGGATCATTTTACCAAATTTCCCCTGTTACATCCTTTGGGGCGGATCACTGCTGAAGAGATCACCAACTACTTGGAGGGGCAGGTCTTCCATACGTTTGGAACACCAGAGACGATCCTCTCCGATAATGGCTCTCAATTTAGGTCGAATGTGTTTAACTCCATGCTGAACAAATACGGAGTTAAACACCTGTACACCCCGAGCTACTCACCGCAAGCGAATGCTTCGGAACGTGTCAATCAGTCCATCCTGGTCGGAATTCGAGCATTCATCACTGATGACCAAACACGATGGGATGAGAGTCTAAGCAAAATTGGATGTGCTCTTCGTAGCTCACTCCATCAAGCCACTGGATTTTCTCCTTATCAGGTTTTGTTTGGAAATCACATGATGTTGCGTGCAGCTAAAACACAATTTTGTGTAGGACAAGAAGTATTCCGAAGAAACTTTTCCTTGTCCACAGCCACGCAGAATTATAACGCCAAGCTGGCGAAGAAGTTCCTCAAGTGCAGGATTCGTCGTGTGCTAGGAAACTCACGGTACGAATTGGAGGATCTAGGAGGCAAACGTTTGGGGATCTACCACTCCAAGGATCTGAAGCAGTGATCCGAGGGAGCTCAACACCGAATGCCCGGCACTCAGTCGTGCGCATGAGACTCAGTGCGGCGACTTTCTTTAGTCGGTTCGGCGCTGGGAAACCAACGGCGAGCTGCCTATGTTGTTGAGCCGCCGCTGGCTGGTAACACCAATCTCGTTAACATTTCTGTGGATCCACTCGATCCTCGAAATGTCATTCGAGTATCGTGTGGATCCACAGAGGTACGCCAGCGCCAGCCAGTGTGCAAACACCGTAAATCGTGAACCAACCACATACACGATACGCGTTTGTCATCGTTGTGTGAGAGAAAAGAAAGAGATCAAACGATCGAACGAAGATCGGTCTTGTCACAAAACCGATTGAACGCGGCGGTTTTACACAGCTAGTGTGTATTTTACGGATTGATATCGGTCGACGGACTCGAAAAGATTGTTTCGGTGTGGTGAATAGAGGGAGAGGACTGGGACGAGTTCGAGAGGTCGCGGTCGTTTGTACGGGTGACAGATGTCGTTTTGGTGGAGGAAGTTATGAAGATTAGCTAAATCAAGTGAAAAAGTAAAACCTCCTCGAGTTCTGTGAAAAAGTTAAGACTGATTCGAAAAGTGTAAAAGACTCGTAAAGTTGAAAAGTCGCGGAAGTTTCATTTCCTTGAAAAATTTACTTTTCTGTTTCGTCTGCTCTGAGCCTCTTTCAAAGGAACGATTGATTGATTTGTGCGCATGATGGAGTTGTCAAAATGGAGGCGCGAATTAAAAAGGAATCGAGTCTGATAGTTAAATTTTTTTATTATGAACTAACCTAAACGAATTATACGAAATTGGAACGAATGAAAAATATAAAAATAAATAAGAATGCAATTTTTTAAAATAAAAATTTAAAAAGAAGTGGGAAATTTGAATAAATGAATTTAAAATGAATTCAAAATTACAATGAAAATTTAAGAAGCGAAGAATTGAAGAATTTAAATAGAACGGGGAATTGAATTGGAATAAATAAATGAACGAATTTCTATAAAACTGAGAATAGATTTATAAAATGAATTAAAAATAAAATGGGAAGAGAAAAGAAATGATAGTTAGAAGGACAAGACGAAGACAGGACGGAACGAAATTTAATTGAATAAGAATAAATTTAACTATAATAAATTTAACTATAACAAATCCCAAATAAAAAGCAGTAAAAATTTCATAAATGGGGTAAGTTCCTTATTTGAATTTTAATTTTTTTCTATCTTCTTTGTTTATATTTTTTTTGTATTTGTTTTGGCAGCATAGTTTTTTTTTGTATCATTTATTTTGATGCGTAGTTTGCAGCATTTTGTTTTTTTTTGACTTAGTCAAAATGATGTTAAAGGGCTAGAAAGAGCCATAAAATGAACCCGAGCGTTTAAGCTCTTGTCCCCGAACCTCAAAAAGGGGCCACGACGCGGAATGTTTTAGAGGACAGTCGTGGCTGAGGTAGGGTGGGCAGAGCAGGGCGCTATTAACACCAGAGCGCCCTGACAAATCGCGGAGCCGCGCCATCCAACCGCTTCTTGGTCTTTCACGACCAATTGGGAAAATAATCCCAATTTTTTTGTATTCCCTTGGATAAGTCGGCGCTGATAATTTTTGTTGTATAGGCCAAGGGTTTAATGGTCTGAGTTGGAGCGAGTACCCCCCCCCCCCCCCCACACTGCCGTAGCTAGTCCCGGCCGCCAGCAAGAGCGTCGCACCAGCGAAAACTCAGCCACCAATTCGGACGTAGGTGGAATTGGCCCTTCTGTCCCGAACCTTCTTTCTCCCTTCAATTATTTTGACTTTTTCAAGTCAAAATAATTCTTCCAAGGCCTCGAACACAACAAGGGATGTGGGAGTGGGGGAAGGAATGCATCCGAAACGCAACAATGCCGAGAGCTGAAAGTAAAATTTGTTAAGAGGGCGATGAAACATGGAAGTTGGGGGGGGGGGGATAAGAAATTTTCAATAAAATTACGTTTCATATGTCAAGAACAGTATTAGATAAATGCTCAAATTTTTTACCAGAAGTAGGCCCAATAGAAACCTAGCAGAGAAAAAAAATTGAGGATGTGGTTGTAGAGGGTGATGGTGAGGAAGGGTGAAAAGGAAAAGGTTCCGATGCTTATATCTTAAGAACCTATAATGATATAAAGCTGAAACTTGGTATATAGATAGAGCTATAGCAGTGGCTTGTTGGAAAAATATACTTTTTTTAGGGGTAGTACGGTACGGGGATGACTTTCCTAACTATAGAATGGCTTATGCTAGAAAGTTGAAACTCGAACTTATGCGGAAAGTTGAAACTAGAAAAGTAATTTTGAATAAAAAAAATTTCGAATATCTATTGGCGTTCGGAAAGGGCGCAAAAAAAATGATCAGTGGAATAGCATTTCCCAAATATCGAACTCATTTTTATTCTACGTATTCTTCATATGAATACCTAGAATGTATTTTCAAGATTTTTTGAAATTCGATTCCTAAGGAGGTGTTAAGTGGTTGTATACTTTTTCATGAACTTTACCATATCTCTCAGATCTGATCAGATTTTCACTTCCACGGGCTTGTTTAATAATCACCTATTTGTAAGTGTTTTCCTTCTGCAACCCCTAGACCGCAAATAGCCCAATTATGTAATAGGATATGACCCAATTATGTAATGCATATGTTGTTCTAACCGCTTTCCGAACTTTTTGTTAGGTTTTCAGTCACATAGTAACCTACACCACGTCTTAGAATTGAACGCGTTCCGAACTTCTGCCAGAAAAATAATAAAGTTACGCCCAGATTGTTGGCAGATTTGTTTGTTTTGTTAACAGCCTAAATAAAATTTGAAAAGTAGAATTTGTTGTTAGTAGCAGAAATGAAATTATTTTATTTTAAGAATCCTGTTCCTATTCTTAAAATGAAATATAAAATAATAATGAAATATGTAATAAGATTGCTTTTAATTAATAGGTTATTTTTTCTCACACCAATCTCGTAGCTAAAAAAATTTTTTTTGCTTCTTCTCTAATGTCTCACCTACTATTCTAAAATATCGATGCTTAGAAACATCGATGTTTTTCACCGATGTTTTATCGACATCGATGTCGTTTATTTCAAACATCGATGTTATAAAACATCGATGTTTTGAGGTCGATGTCGCAGCACTAGTATGATTACACTTTTAGGGTGAAGGTAACAAATACAAACCAGTAAAAAGAATTGGTAGAACTCAAAAAACCAATAATCTCGTAGATGATGGCACATAATTTCTTTTCCATTATGTCTAACAGTTAGGTGTAGAGACAGTGGATGATGATATGCCAAGATTGAGATCTGGCTCTGTTCCTCTTTGATATTCATCCTTGGCAAAGAGTCTTAGTGCAACAGCAATTGAAATACAACAGAGGTGAAATAGAAGACGGTTGGCTTGAATTCAGTCTGAAATTCATCTAAGATATACTTAAAATCATTTTTCTAACTTCAAATTATTCTGAAACCTAAAATATCTTAGAAATTATTGGAAAAATATATTGTACGAATTCTAAATACGACTATTACAATATGAAATTTATCTCGAATTCCTTCCGAATAATTTTTAAATTGTTATCCATGCGCAACTAAGAAAGGGAACGGTCTTCTCGATCGGGCACTGGAGGAGTGTGGATGCCTCTCGAGTTTATAAACCACGGATAGGTCAGAACCACTTCACAATTTATTTTGTTCACTATTTCTATTATTATTATTATTAATTTAACTGATAATGAGCATGCAATTTTTAGAAAACTAAAACCGAAACTGAATGTGAATAAACGGTAATTTGAATAAACTAATGTCGTTCGTATTCCGTAATGCCTCGATTGAAATTTTTCGTACATCACTTTCGAGTTGTACGAAATAACGTTTCGATATATTATGATAGGGGCCCAGGCGTTCGCGAAGCCCAGTATTAGCACCTAATAAGGTGGTGCTGTGTATATGGTGGGTCGGGAAGGGAGTCATTTACCATGATCTACTTCCAACTGGTCAGACAACTCATTTACAAGTCTACAGGTTGCGCCAAATACAACTGTCTTTTTAAAAATGCAATAAAATGAACAAAATTAATTTTTTTTTCCATGTATTATGGTTTTATTAGTAAGAGTAAACATTCCGATTAATGATGGAACACAACTTAGTTCAAGTGGCGGCCTCGACTGGCAGTAGCGCATTCTGTCACTTCAATTTTCCAAGACATGATGTACATGATGATTCAGGCTGTAGCTTATGGCTTGCTTGGATAATATTGGCCTTAAGTGCTTGATTCATTTCTGGATTGTTAGCATAACATCGGTCCTTCACGGTTCCCCACAAGAAAAAGTCCAAAGGGGTCAAATCGCAGCTCCGAAGCGGCCAATTGACATCGCCAAGACGGCTGAAAACATGGCAGATTTGGCAATTTGGTGCGTAAAAGATCGATTGTAGCATGGGCTGTGTGGCATGGCGCGACATCCTGCATGAACCAGAAATCGTCCAAATCCATGTCTTCAATTTCAGTAAAAAAAAAGTCAGAGAACATGGCTCTGTAACGTTCACCGTTGACCGAAACGTTGTTCCAAGCCTCACTTTCGAATAAATGATGCCACCACTCCACAATCCGCAGCAAACTGTCACTCTCTGTAAACGTGGCTTCTCGACAATAACGTGCGGGTTTTCCGAGCCCTAGATGCGGCAATTTTGTTTATTACCGTAGCCGCCGAGATGAAAATGCGCCTCGTCAGAAAAGATGATTTTCGCCCAAAATTGTTGTTCAATTCAAGCTGCTCTAAGGCCCAAATTGCGAAGCGATAACAAAGCGGATGGTCGTGGGCCTTCAATTGCTGAGTCAATTAGACCTTGTGAGGGAATAATCCGATATCTTTGTGCAGAATTCTCCTCAGGCTAGTGCGTGAAATGAGCTGTTGAGATCGACGGCGAGTTGATGTTCGTGGAGTGAGTCTCACACTTTCGGCTACAGCAGCCACATTCTCGTCTGTGCGCACCATACGATGACGGAGGCCATGAGTGTTATCTCATGAACTTTTTGCACAAAATTGCGTACAGCAGGCGCGGTGGGTGCTTCATTTCGGCCAAAACTTCTTTTCAAAAAACGCACTGTTTGGGCTACACAGCACTCACTTTGGAAATAAGTTTTCAATATTACCCAACGTTGTTCAAGCGTAAAGCGACTCATTTCGTTCCGCGGAGGTATGATACTGACTTTCAGTCAAGATTTCGAGCGGAAAACAGCTTTCAGTGTCAAAATAACCTATGATTTAAAAAGAAAGTTGTATTTGGCCCACCCTTTATGTGTGATCATCTAGAAAGGCAATTGAAAGAAAATGTCCCGAATCGAATAATAGGAAAGGTGTTGTTTTGCATCATCAATAAAGTAGTACTGTGTGTATGGTGGGTCTGGAACGGTGTCATTTACCATGAGCTACTTCCAACTGGTTAGACGACTGATTTACAAGTCTATGTGTGATCAACTAGAAAGGCAATTGAAAGAAAACGTCCCGAATCGAGTAATAGGAAAGGTGTTATTTTGCATCATCAATTGGCTGGTGCTGTGTGTATGGTGGGTCTGGAAGGAAGTCATTTACCATGAGCTTCTTCCAACTGGTCAGACGATTGATTTACAAGTCTGTGTGTGATCAACTAGAAAGGCAATTGAAAGAAAACGTCCCGAATCGAATAATAGGAAAGGTGTTGTTTTGCCCGACTACACACTTTTTTGATGACCCGTCAAAAATTGCAAGAGCTTGGCTGGGAATTTTTGATGCACCCACCGTATAGTGGAGACATAGCACCCTCAGATTATCACTTGTTCAGATCTGTGCAGAACTCTCTGAATGGAATGAAGCTGCTTTCAATAGAATCCTGTAAAAACCACTTGATTCAGTTTTTCAATCAGAAACCATAGAAGTTCTTTAGCGATGGCATCATGGCTCTACACGAAAAATGGCGAAACATTGTCGATAATAATGGAGTATATTTCAAATAAATTCATTTTCTATAAGAAAACCAGTTGAGTTTTACCAAAAAAACACCAACAACTTTTTTCCCAGACCCAATATCTTGAAAACGAATAATCACAAGGCAAAGCGTTATAATTCGTTTTTTTAAGCAATCAAATTACTTTGATGTTGTAACTGCACCCAATCTTGAGATATTTCCTCGAGAACACAAATTTTTGCTACGTCAACCCTAAAAATTCAGTGATCAATGTAGATTTTCTCAAAACACCCAATTATAAAAATGTCATTTGAGTTAAATGTTTATAGCTTTCCGGTGTCAGTCGAGTGAAACCCCAACATCGAAATCGAAATACACCCTCTAAAAAGTATATGCCTTCCGATAACGAAACAGCTCCTTCGGACCTAGTCCAACACAATCTTATAGAAAACTGGCCTCTCCAGTGAAGGTTTTCCAATTGTCATGTTCTATAGGAGAGCGAATTACAGTCAGGGAATTTGTGTTGGGGTTTCACTCCACTGACGCCGGAAAGTCACAACATTTAATCATAATGGCTTCTATGGTAGCTTAAACATCAATTAATATGTCATTTTAATTTAATTTTTTTATGAACTATGTTATTACCTACAAAAACTACATACATATGTATTAGTTACAATTAACATTTTGGAAGCAATAGGTAAAAATACATATCGCATAAAAATTTAATATTTAAAAAGTCAGTGCATGTGCATGTTGATCTACACTACTTGCTTAAAATGGATGAATTTAATAATGGTTTTTATATTTTATTTAAAAAAAAAAATTATTATAATAATTATTCAAAATGTCCACCTTCATCTTGAATGCACGCTAAAGCTCGTTTCTCGAGTGTTCTTTTGGTATTCATAATTCTCATCTTCTGATCCTGGTATTTAGATCCTCCAATGTTACTACTGCCGTTGCGTAGACAAGGTCCTTCATCCGTCCCCATACAAAGAAGTTCATAATAGTAAAATCAGGTGATTTTGCAGACCAGTGTATCGGTCCATTTCTCCGATCCAGCGATTGCTATAATTCGAATTTAACCAATCTGTGATCTGTCGGTCGTAATGAGCTAGAGCACCACCGTATTCATAAAACATGGAAGCCGAGTGTACCAATGGAGAATTATCCAACAAGTCCTGTAGATCATTTAGGGCCGTATTATTCACCTCGGATTATTTATAACTTTTGATTAAAAACCGGTTTTTCCTCAGAAAAAAACGGAATTACCCAGCAGTTATAAATAATCCGAAGTGAATAATACGGCCCTTAGAGTTGACGGAAGACCTATTAGGCTAGGAAATCATCACACCTGCCCATAACTTGACGCTGAATCTGTTCTGAAATTACGCCGCTCTTCTTGTTTGTAGATTGCTCTCAGACCACGTATGCAGATTGTGGTCGAGTGTGATAGTTTGTGTTTGTGGTAAATTGGGACTCATCCGTCCACAGAATATTTTTGAAAAAATTATCGTCATCTATTTGTCGTTCAAGGAGCCAATTGCAAAACTCAATTTCCCAATAAATTAATACTAAGAACTTTATTTACTAGCACATGCTAAACTAATGTAACCAAAAGTTTACGAGGTGACAAAGTAATGTTAACAGAAATTGAAATTATTGTAAATAAATATGAATTTGAATTTTTTTTTTTTTTAAATATGAAGGTAGTCGTGCTTATTTAGGATTTTTATTTTATAAGGCACCCTTTTGAAAAAGGCATAGTACCGCACCCATTATAACATCCAGGTTAAGTCGTCAATTATATTAAAACTCACTTACATTTCATGCATACATACTTTAAATAGTAATAAATGTGCAATAAAAATATTTCAGTACTATAGATAAATTAAACATTGGTGGAATCATGAATCTCGAAACGAGCTTTGTTTTCGATTTTCGAGCTGATATACTACCAATCTCGTTTCGACGTATCGAAGTAAAAAAATCGTACCAGTTTCGAGTTGAATTAGGTACTACCAATCTCGGCTTTGTTTTGTTTCAAAACTCGAAATAATTAAATTTTAGCCGTCAAGTGTATAGCATTCGAATTACACAGATTTTTTTAATTCAGTCTAAAATTGAAAAGAATCGATTGAAGCAGCTGGAATTGGACAAGAAAAGATGATGTAAGATTTAAATTCAGAAGAAAAGACTTAGATTGAAGAGAAATTCTTGAATTGGATTTATATTTTGTTATTGTTTTTACTTCACTATTCTTACGGTTTGTAATATGGTCAATACGAAATGGAACATGACCACTGGAATGTGATTTTTTTTTATTATTCAATATTTATATTCAATAAAGAATTCTTTATTTCATTACGTGTCCTTTCAGCTATTCATTTAAAATTCCTCTCCGAAGTTTCTTCGCAAGCAGGGGCCTTATTATTGAATACGATACGACCAAAATCAATCGTAAATTCCTAAATTCGGCATACTGAAATATAGAATTTACGATTGATTTTGTTTCGTATTCAGTAATAAGGCCCCTGATCTAAGCTTTACGTTTGGCACAGGGTACAATTCAGATGAGTTGAATCCGACATTAAAGTGCAGGCAAATGTAAATTGGATTTGCAAAAATAAACTGCTTCATTTGGTAAAAATTTTGTGGATCTAGCTTTATCAAATTTTTGCACAAGTCTGTGTCCAGAGTGGAAATAACCTCAGCAACAACTTTTGATCCCAACTCCTACTTGATACGATCCGGACCCCAACAAGTGAAGCGTAGTGGCCAACCTTAAAATTGGTGGAATGTCTGTACCTCTTGAGCCACAAGGCATGGTAGTACCGTCGTAGTATTAAATTGCGTGAGTGCAACGTTAATAAAAAAAAACCATACCTCTTTTTTGCCAGATACAAACGGTTACTTCCATCTCTTAACGACGCTTTATCCACATGTGAGGCACTTACTTCATCATCATCGCTATTACTGCTGTCTAAAAAACATTTTGAAAATAGCCGAAGCTGTCCTACAGAAATATTGTTGAACTTTCCTGTTTAATAATCTTGGCCATAAACTAGCCCCGAGATTGGTGCCGCCAAAATGAACTTGAAACGAGTTTAACTAGGCTCGAGAAGAGAGTCTCGTTTCGAGATTCATGATTCCACTCCAGGTTCTCAAACGAGGTACACTTCATGGCACTGACTTTTTACATTTTTAATTTTTATGCGATATGTATTTTTACCTAGTACTTCCAAAATGTTAATCGTAACTCATACATATGTATGCGGCTTTTTTAGGAACACATTTTTATAATCTGGTTTTCTGAAAAAAACTAGGGTAAGGTACCCAGTCCTGAGCCCCCTTAAGAAAAATTTGTAGTTTGAGTCTTCCGCATCTTAACATATCAAAATATATTTTGGTTATCTGTTTTTTTTTTTCGAAGGACTATCTAAGTAGTCATTAAACTAAAGTCCAGCTTCAAAATTTGAATCGTCAAGTCGCACTTAACAATTTAGTCTCGTCGCGATCTGCAAAAATTAAATTAAATTATTTTTCTGCAACTTACTTATACCTATATCGGTTGCCTTCAAATTTAAAAGCAATTCTTTTCGGTGGACTATGGCTGAGTGCTGTGCTTGTTCCGATAATTCTGGCAAAACTCCATTAATTTGTTGCTCCGGGTTTTGCGGAAAATTTCATCATAGTCGGCCTTTTGGGTGTCGTTGGTGATGCCGTAATCAATTCCGGTAGCGGTATTTACTGGTTTTGTGCTGAATGCAGAATGTCATCCTCGTCATCGTATGTAGCGAAAATCAATAATAACCTATGATTTAAAAAGAAAGTTGTATTTGGCCCACCCTTTATGTGTGATCATCTAGAAAGGCAATTGAAAGAAAATGTCCCGAATCGAATAATAGGAAAGGTGTTGTTTTGCATCATCAATAAAGTAGTACTGTGTGTATGGTGGGTCTGGAACGGTGTCATTTACCATGAGCTACTTCCAACTGGTTAGACGACTGATTTACAAGTCTATGTGTGATCAACTAGAAAGGCAATTGAAAGAAAACGTCCCGAATCGAGTAATAGGAAAGGTGTTATTTTGCATCATCAATTGGCTGGTGCTGTGTGTATGGTGGGTCTGGAAGGAAGTCATTTACCATGAGCTTCTTCCAACTGGTCAGACGATTGATTTACAAGTCTGTGTGTGATCAACTAGAAAGGCAATTGAAAGAAAACGTCCCGAATCGAATAATAGGAAAGGTGTTGTTTTGCCCGACTACACACTTTTTTGATGACCCGTCAAAAATTGCAAGAGCTTGGCTGGGAATTTTTGATGCACCCACCGTATAGTGGAGACATAGCACCCTCAGATTATCACTTGTTCAGATCTGTGCAGAACTCTCTGAATGGAATGAAGCTGCTTTCAATAGAATCCTGTAAAAACCACTTGATTCAGTTTTTCAATCAGAAACCATAGAAGTTCTTTAGCGATGGCATCATGGCTCTACACGAAAAATGGCGAAACATTGTCGATAATAATGGAGTATATTTCAAATAAATTCATTTTCTATAAGAAAACCAGTTGAGTTTTACCAAAAAAACACCAAAAACTTTTTTCCCAGACCCAATATCTTGAAAACGAATAATCACAAGGCAAAGCGTTATAATTCGTTTTTTTAAGCAATCAAATTACTTTGATGTTGTAACTGCACCCAATCTTGAGATATTTCCTCGAGAACACAAATTTTTGCTACGTCAACCCTAAAAATTCAGTGATCAATGTAGATTTTCTCAAAACACCCAATTATAAAAATGTCATTTGAGTTAAATGTTTATAGCTTTCCGGTGTCAGTCGAGTGAAACCCCAACATCGAAATCGAAATACACCCTCTAAAAAGTATATGCCTTCCGATAACGAAACAGCTCCTTCGGACCTAGTCCAACACAATCTTATAGAAAACTGGCCTCTCCAGTGAAGGTTTTCCAATTGTCATGTTCTATAGGAGAGCGAATTACAGTCAGGGAATTTGTGTTGGGGTTTCACTCCACTGACGCCGGAAAGTCACAACATTTAATCATAATGGCTTCTATGGTAGCTTAAACATCAATTAATATGTCATTTTAATTTAATTTTTTTATGAACTATGTTATTACCTACAAAAACTACATACATATGTATTAGTTACAATTAACATTTTGGAAGCAATAGGTAAAAATACATATCGCATAAAAATTTAATATTTAAAAAGTCAGTGCATGTGCATGTTGATCTACACTACTTGCTTAAAATGGATGAATTTAATAATGGTTTTTATATTTTATTTAAAAAAAAAAATTATTATAATAATTATTCAAAATGTCCACCTTCATCTTGAATGCACGCTAAAGCTCGTTTCTCGAGTGTTCTTTTGGTATTCATAATTCTCATCTTCTGATCCTGGTATTTAGATCCTCCAATGTTACTACTGCCGTTGCGTAGACAAGGTCCTTCATCCGTCCCCATACAAAGAAGTTCATAATAGTAAAATCAGGTGATTTTGCAGACCAGTGTATCGGTCCATTTCTCCGATCCAGCGATTGCTATAATTCGAATTTAACCAATCTGTGATCTGTCGGTCGTAATGAGCTAGAGCACCACCGTATTCATAAAACATGGAAGCCGAGTGTACCAATGGAGAATTATCCAACAAGTCCTGTAGATCATTTAGGGCCGTATTATTCACCTCGGATTATTTATAACTTTTGATTAAAAACCGGTTTTTCCTCAGAAAAAAACGGAATTACCCAGCAGTTATAAATAATCCGAAGTGAATAATACGGCCCTTAGAGTTGACGGAAGACCTATTAGGCTAGGAAATCATCACACCTGCCCATAACTTGACGCTGAATCTGTTCTGAAATTACGCCGCTCTTCTTGTTTGTAGATTGCTCTCAGACCACGTATGCAGATTGTGGTCGAGTGTGATAGTTTGTGTTTGTGGTAAATTGGGACTCATCCGTCCACAGAATATTTTTGAAAAAATTATCGTCATCTATTTGTCGTTCAAGGAGCCAATTGCAAAACTCAATTTCCCAATAAATTAATACTAAGAACTTTATTTACTAGCACATGCTAAACTAATGTAACCAAAAGTTTACGAGGTGACAAAGTAATGTTAACAGAAATTGAAATTATTGTAAATAAATATGAATTTGAATTTTTTTTTTTTTTAAATATGAAGGTAGTCGTGCTTATTTAGGATTTTTATTTTATAAGGCACCCTTTTGAAAAAGGCATAGTACCGCACCCATTATAACATCCAGGTTAAGTCGTCAATTATATTAAAACTCACTTACATTTCATGCATACATACTTTAAATAGTAATAAATGTGCAATAAAAATATTTCAGTACTATAGATAAATTAAACATTGGTGGAATCATGAATCTCGAAACGAGCTTTGTTTTCGATTTTCGAGCTGATATACTACCAATCTCGTTTCGACGTATCGAAGTAAAAAAATCGTACCAGTTTCGAGTTGAATTAGGTACTACCAATCTCGGCTTTGTTTTGTTTCAAAACTCGAAATAATTAAATTTTAGCCGTCAAGTGTATAGCATTCGAATTACACAGATTTTTTTAATTCAGTCTAAAATTGAAAAGAATCGATTGAAGCAGCTGGAATTGGACAAGAAAAGATGATGTAAGATTTAAATTCAGAAGAAAAGACTTAGATTGAAGAGAAATTCTTGAATTGGATTTATATTTTGTTATTGTTTTTACTTCACTATTCTTACGGTTTGTAATATGGTCAATACGAAATGGAACATGACCACTGGAATGTGATTTTTTTTTATTATTCAATATTTATATTCAATAAAGAATTCTTTATTTCATTACGTGTCCTTTCAGCTATTCATTTAAAATTCCTCTCCGAAGTTTCTTCGCAAGCAGGGGCCTTATTATTGAATACGATACGACCAAAATCAATCGTAAATTCCTAAATTCGGCATACTGAAATATAGAATTTACGATTGATTTTGTTTCGTATTCAGTAATAAGGCCCCTGATCTAAGATTTACGTTTGGCACAGGGTACAATTCAGATGAGTTGAATCCGACATTAAAGTGCAGGCAAATGTAAATTGGATTTGCAAAAATAAACTGCTTCATTTGGTAAAAATTTTGTGGATCTAGCTTTATCAAATTTTTGCACAAGTCTGTGTCCAGAGTGGAAATAACCTCAGCAACAACTTTTGATCCCAACTCCTACTTGATACGATCCGGACCCCAACAAGTGAAGCGTAGTGGCCAACCTTAAAATTGGTGGAATGTCTGTACCTCTTGAGCCACAAGGCATGGTAGTACCGTCGTAGTATTAAATTGCGTGAGTGCAACGTTAATAAAAAAAAACCATACCTCTTTTTTGCCAGATACAAACGGTTACTTCCATCTCTTAACGACGCTTTATCCACATGTGAGGCACTTACTTCATCATCATCGCTATTACTGCTGTCTAAAAAACATTTTGAAAATAGCCGAAGCTGTCCTACAGAAATATTGTTGAACTTTCCTGTTTAATAATCTTGGCCATAAACTAGCCCCGAGATTGGTGCCGCCAAAATGAACTTGAAACGAGTTTAACTAGGCTCGAGAAGAGAGTCTCGTTTCGAGATTCATGATTCCACTCCAGGTTCTCAAACGAGGTACACTTCATGGCACTGACTTTTTACATTTTTAATTTTTATGCGATATGTATTTTTACCTAGTACTTCCAAAATGTTAATCGTAACTCATACATATGTATGCGGCTTTTTTAGGAACACATTTTTATAATCTGGTTTTCTGAAAAAAACTAGGGTAAGGTACCCAGTCCTGAGCCCCCTTAAGAAAAATTTGTAGTTTGAGTCTTCCGCATCTTAACATATCAAAATATATTTTGGTTATCTGTTTTTTTTTTTCGAAGGACTATCTAAGTAGTCATTAAACTAAAGTCCAGCTTCAAAATTTGAATCGTCAAGTCGCACTTAACAATTTAGTCTCGTCGCGATCTGCAAAAATTAAATTAAATTATTTTTCTGCAACTTACTTATACCTATATCGGTTGCCTTCAAATTTAAAAGCAATTCTTTTCGGTGGACTATGGCTGAGTGCTGTGCTTGTTCCGATAATTCTGGCAAAACTCCATTAATTTGTTGCTCCGGGTTTTGCGGAAAATTTCATCATAGTCGGCCTTTTGGGTGTCGTTGGTGATGCCGTAATCAATTCCGGTAGCGGTATTTACTGGTTTTGTGCTGAATGCAGAATGTCATCCTCGTCATCGTATGTAGCGAAAATCAATAATAACCTATGATTTAAAAAGAAAGTTGTATTTGGCCCACCCTTTATGTGTGATCATCTAGAAAGGCAATTGAAAGAAAATGTCCCGAATCGAATAATAGGAAAGGTGTTGTTTTGCATCATCAATAAAGTAGTACTGTGTGTATGGTGGGTCTGGAACGGTGTCATTTACCATGAGCTACTTCCAACTGGTTAGACGACTGATTTACAAGTCTATGTGTGATCAACTAGAAAGGCAATTGAAAGAAAACGTCCCGAATCGAGTAATAGGAAAGGTGTTATTTTGCATCATCAATTGGCTGGTGCTGTGTGTATGGTGGGTCTGGAAGGAAGTCATTTACCATGAGCTTCTTCCAACTGGTCAGACGATTGATTTACAAGTCTGTGTGTGATCAACTAGAAAGGCAATTGAAAGAAAACGTCCCGAATCGAATAATAGGAAAGGTGTTGTTTTGCCCGACTACACACTTTTTTGATGACCCGTCAAAAATTGCAAGAGCTTGGCTGGGAATTTTTGATGCACCCACCGTATAGTGGAGACATAGCACCCTCAGATTATCACTTGTTCAGATCTGTGCAGAACTCTCTGAATGGAATGAAGCTGCTTTCAATAGAATCCTGTAAAAACCACTTGATTCAGTTTTTCAATCAGAAACCATAGAAGTTCTTTAGCGATGGCATCATGGCTCTACACGAAAAATGGCGAAACATTGTCGATAATAATGGAGTATATTTCAAATAAATTCATTTTCTATAAGAAAACCAGTTGAGTTTTACCAAAAAAACACCAAAAACTTTTTTCCCAGACCCAATATCTTGAAAACGAATAATCACAAGGCAAAGCGTTATAATTCGTTTTTTTAAGCAATCAAATTACTTTGATGTTGTAACTGCACCCAATCTTGAGATATTTCCTCGAGAACACAAATTTTTGCTACGTCAACCCTAAAAATTCAGTGATCAATGTAGATTTTCTCAAAACACCCAATTATAAAAATGTCATTTGAGTTAAATGTTTATAGCTTTCCGGTGTCAGTCGAGTGAAACCCCAACATCGAAATCGAAATACACCCTCTAAAAAGTATATGCCTTCCGATAACGAAACAGCTCCTTCGGACCTAGTCCAACACAATCTTATAGAAAACTGGCCTCTCCAGTGAAGGTTTTCCAATTGTCATGTTCTATAGGAGAGCGAATTACAGTCAGGGAATTTGTGTTGGGGTTTCACTCCACTGACGCCGGAAAGTCACAACATTTAATCATAATGGCTTCTATGGTAGCTTAAACATCAATTAATATGTCATTTTAATTTAATTTTTTTATGAACTATGTTATTACCTACAAAAACTACATACATATGTATTAGTTACAATTAACATTTTGGAAGCAATAGGTAAAAATACATATCGCATAAAAATTTAATATTTAAAAAGTCAGTGCATGTGCATGTTGATCTACACTACTTGCTTAAAATGGATGAATTTAATAATGGTTTTTATATTTTATTTAAAAAAAAAATTATTATAATAATTATTCAAAATGTCCACCTTCATCTTGAATGCACGCTAAAGCTCGTTTCTCGAGTGTTCTTTTGGTATTCATAATTCTCATCTTCTGATCCTGGTATTTAGATCCTCCAATGTTACTACTGCCGTTGCGTAGACAAGGTCCTTCATCCGTCCCCATACAAAGAAGTTCATAATAGTAAAATCAGGTGATTTTGCAGACCAGTGTATCGGTCCATTTCTCCGATCCAGCGATTGCTATAATTCGAATTTAACCAATCTGTGATCTGTCGGTCGTAATGAGCTAGAGCACCACCGTATTCATAAAACATGGAAGCCGAGTGTACCAATGGAGAATTATCCAACAAGTCCTGTAGATCATTTAGGGCCGTATTATTCACCTCGGATTATTTATAACTTTTGATTAAAAACCGGTTTTTCCTCAGAAAAAAACGGAATTACCCAGCAGTTATAAATAATCCGAAGTGAATAATACGGCCCTTAGAGTTGACGGAAGACCTATTAGGCTAGGAAATCATCACACCTGCCCATAACTTGACGCTGAATCTGTTCTGAAATTACGCCGCTCTTCTTGTTTGTAGATTGCTCTCAGACCACGTATGCAGATTGTGGTCGAGTGTGATAGTTTGTGTTTGTGGTAAATTGGGACTCATCCGTCCACAGAATATTTTTGAAAAAATTATCGTCATCTATTTGTCGTTCAAGGAGCCAATTGCAAAACTCAATTTCCCAATAAATTAATACTAAGAACTTTATTTACTAGCACATGCTAAACTAATGTAACCAAAAGTTTACGAGGTGACAAAGTAATGTTAACAGAAATTGAAATTATTGTAAATAAATATGAATTTGAATTTTTTTTTTTTTAAATATGAAGGTAGTCGTGCTTATTTAGGATTTTTATTTTATAAGGCACCCTTTTGAAAAAGGCATAGTACCGCACCCATTATAACATCCAGGTTAAGTCGTCAATTATATTAAAACTCACTTACATTTCATGCATACATACTTTAAATAGTAATAAATGTGCAATAAAAATATTTCAGTACTATAGATAAATTAAACATTGGTGGAATCATGAATCTCGAAACGAGCTTTGTTTTCGATTTTCGAGCTGATATACTACCAATCTCGTTTCGACGTATCGAAGTAAAAAAATCGTACCAGTTTCGAGTTGAATTAGGTACTACCAATCTCGGCTTTGTTTTGTTTCAAAACTCGAAATAATTAAATTTTAGCCGTCAAGTGTATAGCATTCGAATTACACAGATTTTTTTAATTCAGTCTAAAATTGAAAAGAATCGATTGAAGCAGCTGGAATTGGACAAGAAAAGATGATGTAAGATTTAAATTCAGAAGAAAAGACTTAGATTGAAGAGAAATTCTTGAATTGGATTTATATTTTGTTATTGTTTTTACTTCACTATTCTTACGGTTTGTAATATGGTCAATACGAAATGGAACATGACCACTGGAATGTGATTTTTTTTTATTATTCAATATTTATATTCAATAAAGAATTCTTTATTTCATTACGTGTCCTTTCAGCTATTCATTTAAAATTCCTCTCCGAAGTTTCTTCGCAAGCAGGGGCCTTATTATTGAATACGATACGACCAAAATCAATCGTAAATTCCTAAATTCGGCATACTGAAATATAGAATTTACGATTGATTTTGTTTCGTATTCAGTAATAAGGCCCCTGATCTAAGATTTACGTTTGGCACAGGGTACAATTCAGATGAGTTGAATCCGACATTAAAGTGCAGGCAAATGTAAATTGGATTTGCAAAAATAAACTGCTTCATTTGGTAAAAATTTTGTGGATCTAGCTTTATCAAATTTTTGCACAAGTCTGTGTCCAGAGTGGAAATAACCTCAGCAACAACTTTTGATCCCAACTCCTACTTGATACGATCCGGACCCCAACAAGTGAAGCGTAGTGGCCAACCTTAAAATTGGTGGAATGTCTGTACCTCTTGAGCCACAAGGCATGGTAGTACCGTCGTAGTATTAAATTGCGTGAGTGCAACGTTAATAAAAAAAAACCATACCTCTTTTTTGCCAGATACAAACGGTTACTTCCATCTCTTAACGACGCTTTATCCACATGTGAGGCACTTACTTCATCATCATCGCTATTACTGCTGTCTAAAAAACATTTTGAAAATAGCCGAAGCTGTCCTACAGAAATATTGTTGAACTTTCCTGTTTAATAATCTTGGCCATAAACTAGCCCCGAGATTGGTGCCGCCAAAATGAACTTGAAACGAGTTTAACTAGGCTCGAGAAGAGAGTCTCGTTTCGAGATTCATGATTCCACTCCAGGTTCTCAAACGAGGTACACTTCATGGCACTGACTTTTTACATTTTTAATTTTTATGCGATATGTATTTTTACCTAGTACTTCCAAAATGTTAATCGTAACTCATACATATGTATGCGGCTTTTTTAGGAACACATTTTTATAATCTGGTTTTCTGAAAAAAACTAGGGTAAGGTACCCAGTCCTGAGCCCCCTTAAGAAAAATTTGTAGTTTGAGTCTTCCGCATCTTAACATATCAAAATATATTTTGGTTATCTGTTTTTTTTTTTCGAAGGACTATCTAAGTAGTCATTAAACTAAAGTCCAGCTTCAAAATTTGAATCGTCAAGTCGCACTTAACAATTTAGTCTCGTCGCGATCTGCAAAAATTAAATTAAATTATTTTTCTGCAACTTACTTATACCTATATCGGTTGCCTTCAAATTTAAAAGCAATTCTTTTCGGTGGACTATGGCTGAGTGCTGTGCTTGTTCCGATAATTCTGGCAAAACTCCATTAATTTGTTGCTCCGGGTTTTGCGGAAAATTTCATCATAGTCGGCCTTTTGGGTGTCGTTGGTGATGCCGTAATCAATTCCGGTAGCGGTATTTACTGGTTTTGTGCTGAATGCAGAATGTCATCCTCGTCATCGTATGTAGCGAAAATCAATAATGCCCGTTCCATGATTCAAATGCTACACTCTGATCTCTGGGCGCTTCAGCATAAATTCGATGCAGCATTACGTGACATCAATAAGTTGTGTTCTTCTTCGGATACTGAAACGAATACAGCTGATCTTGGTGCCGTTTCCATCAAAATTTCAACGGGTCCAGAGCTCAACGCTTCGGATGCTGCAGAATTGGTGACAACTGACCTTGACCAACATTCTGTCAAGGTTGGTAATCAACAAAAGCCGTCGCAGTCAGCTGTTACCGATCGTGTTACTCGTAGCGCGGTGCAAAAGAAGCTAAATAAAAATTTGAGAAATGTATCAGAGAGTGGTAGTCCGTCTCTCAAATCAAATGTTGTCTGCTCATCTGCTGCTGTCCCCAACATTGTTGCGGAACCGGCAAAGGAAGTAACCAATCAATGGAGCTTAGTTTCTAGTAAGAACAGGAGGCGAAATGCTAAAAACCCTATTGTCGGCTCGGATGTCGGATATCGAAAACTAGCCTCAAGGTGATTCCCATATTAAAATGGTTTCATATTTCGCGTTTTCATGTTGATACATCGGAATCAGCGTTAAAAGAATTTGTCGCGAAAAAGCTGGGGATTCAACGGGAAATGATTGTTTGCAGTAGGCTTACCAAGCGAGATGCGGATCTTTCGACTTATCGTTTTGTAAGTTTCAAAATTGGAATTCCGTCGTCGTTTACTGGAATGGTTACGGATCCTACTTTCTGGCCATTTTCGGTACAAGTGAAGTCTTTTATATATCGTTCAAAAAACGAAAATCCGGTGGTACATACTGCCTTCGTAGAAGAAAAATACTCATGTCCCTGTTTCATTATTTTCTGTGTATTACCAAAATGCAGGAGGTATTCGTACTAAAACTCGTGAGCTTTTCCTCTAATCGTCAAAACTTGAATACGATGTCATAGTTCTGACAGAAACTTGGTTAAATTCGCAATTTTTCTCCTCTGAATTATTCGTTAACCAATACGTCGTATATCGTTGTGATCGTTCATCATCAACTGGCATGTCGCGCGGTGGAGGTGTTCTAATAGCGGTGAGCTCTCGTCTACATAGCGCAGAGGTGGATCTACTTTGCAAAACTGACGATATTGAAAAGCTTTGTGTAAGCGTAAATTTTAACGTATCCGAAAATTCATGTGAATGCACAATATTTTTTTGCGCTAGTTACATTCCACCAAATAGTTCAAAGTCTATGAAATCCACGATAATAATATAGAACAAATTGTGAACCAGCTCTCTGAAAAACAATTTCCTTGCATTATTGGCGATTTTAACCTTAGTACTGTAAACTGGATCTCTGATGATGATCTGAAGAATATTGAAATATATAAAATTGTCATTGATTTATATGTCAATTGTGAAAAATAAAATTGCTAATCTTCTTGTCTATTCGAAACTGTTCAGACGCGTTTTCAATATATAATACAAATATTAATTAAATTACAACAGGTTATGGGCCCAGACATGCGGTTTGGGATGCCTAATTAATTATTTGTTTTAATAAAAGTATATTTTGCCCGGAAAGTACACCGGTGAACGCGATCTTATCAGTTTAATTTTCAAGTCGTATTTTTTTTTATTTGTAATGGCAGGGCAATTACAAATTGAAAAATTAAAGGGACGCGAAAACTACGACAGCTGAAAATTAGCAGCGAAATCTTACTTAATAATTAAGAATTATTGGGAATGTATCGTGGGATCAGTGGTAGACGCCACTCTCAATTTAAAAGCTATTTCTGAGATAATTCTTCTTATCGACCCGGTAAATTTTTCATATGTACAAGAATGTACGACGGCAAAGGAAGCCTGGAAAAATTTGGAAAAGGTGTTCGAAGATACGGGAATTTGTCGTCGAGTAGAACTGTTGAAACAGTTGGTCCAATTGAATTTGGGCGATTGTGAATCGATGGAGGACTACATCAGCAAAATGACATCGACCTCAATCAAGGTTAAAAAAGCTGGACTCACAATAGATGATGAGCTAATGTTAGCGGGACTTCCAGACGAGTACAAGCCATTGGTTATGGCAGTAGAAAATTGCAGTACTAAATTAACATTTGATTTTGCTATGACGAGGCTACTGCAAGAGGTCAAGTATGAATAGAATGATTCTCATTCATTGGCATTAGTGAGCAAACGAGGAACACAAAAGAAAATTAAGGTAAAATGCAATGAGGTAGGTCATTATGCAAAATATTGTCCTAGACGAAAGGGAAAGCAGCAGAGCGGTAGTGGCAGCAAAGCGGCGGCTGATACATCGCTTTATGCAGCATTTGTTGCGAAAACGTCTTCAAATAATTGGTACATTGATTCGGGAGCATCAGCTCATATGTCTAATAGTCGAGAATTTTTTAGCCTGTGGTGATAAAGAAGTCTAGGCGTAACTTACCATGGTACAATTCTAGCCTTTTTGAAATGCTGTGCGCTATCACTTCATGATCCCCTCACAATTTTATTCAACAAGTCGCTTTCTTCCGGAAGATTTCTGGATGAATGGAAAATTTCATATGTGACACCTATTTTTAAGTCAGGTAAAAAGAACTCGGTTGAAAATTACAGACCAATCTCTAAGATCTCACTATTTATGCGCTCTCAGAATTCATTACATTTGATTTTTCCGCTATGTCCTTTCAAGGACCTCCCATACAAATCGCAGGTCGAGATTCTCAAAAAGCAAAAATTACACTAAATAACTATACCAGCTCAATCTATGATTTATGCGCTCTTAGAATCTGCAACTTGCGATTTGTGCACTGCTTCCTGTCAAGGACCTCCCATACAAATCGTCAATTCCGAAACAGTAAAACAGAAATGCCTACTCGACCAATGCGAAATCGTACTAAATAATCATGCACGATCGATACGTAATATATGCGCTCCCGGAATTTGGTACATTTGATTCTTGCACTATGTCCTTTCTAGGACCTCCCATACAACTCGCAGGTCGAGATTCTCAAAAAGCAAAAATTACACCAAATAACTATACCAGCTGAATCTATGATTTATACGCTCTCAAAATCCGCTATTCGCGATTTTCGCACTGCGTCCTGTCAAGGACCTCCCATACAAATCGTCAATTCCGAAACAGTAAAACAGAAATGCCCACTCGACCAATGCGAAATCGTACTAAATAATCATGCACGATCGATACATGATTTATGCGCTCCAGGAATTTGGTACATTTGATTTTTCCACTATGTCCTTTCTAGGACCTCCCATTCAACTCGCAGGTCAAGATTCTCAAAAAGCAAAAATTATACCAAATAACTATACCAGCTCAATCTATGATTTATGCGCTCTCAAAATCCGCTATTTGCGATTTTCGCAATGCATCCTGTCAAGGACCTCCCATACAAATCGTCAATTCCGAAACAGTAAAACAGAACTGCCTACTCGACCAATGCGAAATCGTACTAAATAATCATGCACGATCGATACGTAACTTATGCGCTCCCGGAATTTGGTACATTTGATTTTTGCACTATGTCCTTCCTAGGACCTCCCATACAACTTGCAGGTCGAGATTCTCAAAAAGCAAAAATTACACCTAATAACTATACCAGCTGAATCTATGATTTATGCGCTCTCAAAATCCGCTATTCGCGATTTTCGCACTGCGTCCTGTCAAGGACCTCCCATACAAATCGTCAATTCCGAAACAGTAAAACAGAAATGCCTACTCGACCAATGCGAAATCGTACTAATTAATAGATCCTCGGCGGATTTTCATGACCCTTATACTTTCAAATCACTCTTCGTATCTTAAAGCGACCTATTTTGGAATACTGTGTAGTAGTTTGGGATCCCTCATATCTGGTTCATATTAGTCGGATTGAAAAGATTCAAAGGAGGTTTACGAGATTTGCTCTACTTAGATTAAACTGGTCTTCAGATTTACCTGCCTATGAGGCTAGATGCCAATTATTAGATATAATGACGTTAAGGTCGCGTAGAACTTTCTTATGCGTTATGTTTGTCAGGGACTGTTTAGCTTACAGCATAAATTCACCAGAACTGTTATATCTGTACAAGCTCTATATACCTTCTAGAATTGTAAGGCCTAGATCTCTTCTATACGTGGATCCACATCGTGCTAGGTACGGATCCAATGAACCAATCTCTAGGTGTGTGCTTTACTTTAATTCTATCTCGGACATGATCGACCATACTGACAGTAGATCTATCTTTAAGATGGCAGTAATTGAAAGCCTGAAACAGTGTAATTATTAGTATTGTTAAAATTATAAGTATTGTTACTTTTTATTTTTTATTTTTTTTTTTTAGGCTGTGGAATATATATGTTCAGTAGATGATAAGAGATATATATATATCTTATATATAAAAATAAGTGGTCTACGTATGTACACGTTCGAAGATACGGGAATTTGTCGTCGAGTAGAACTGTTGAAACAGTTGGTCCAATTGAAGTTGGGCGATTGTGAATCGATGGAGGACTACATCAGCAAAATGACATCGACCTCAATCAAGGTTAAAAAAGCTGGACTCACAATAGATGATGAGCTAATGTTAGCGGGACTTCCAGACGAGTACAAGCCATTGGTTATGGCAGTAGAAAATTGCAGTACTAAATTAACATCTGATTTTGTTAAGACGATGCTACTGCAAGAGGTCAAGTTTGAATAGAATGATTCTTATTCATTGGCATTAGTGAGCAAACGAGGAACACAAAAGAAAATTAAGGTAAAATGCAATGAGGTAGGTCATTATGCAAAATATTGTCCTAGACGAAAGGGAAAGCAGCAGAGCGGTAGTGGCAGCAAAGCGGCGGCTGATAAATCGCTTTATGCAGCATTTGTTGCGAAAACGTCTTCAACTAATTGGTACATTGATTCGGGAGCATCAGCTCATATGTCTAATAGTCGCGAATTTTTTAGCCGAATAATGGAACCGTCATCAAGTGAAATAATTATTGGAAATAGTTTCAAATTATCAGTGGAGTGTGCCGGAGACGTCAAGCTGCAAATTTCGAATGGTAGACAGTGCGGCGCAGTCAACGTTAAAAATGTTCTGTATGTGCGAGGAATTTGTGAAAATCTTTTGTCAGTTAGTCAAATGACAAAAGGAGGTAACACAGTTATTTTTGATAATAAGAAGTGTAAAATTTTCCATCGAAATCGAGAATTAGTTGCTCGGGCTCCACCTGTGAATGACATGTATCAATTGGTATGTTTTCCTGAAGCAGTTGAAGGGAGTAATATCGCTCTAAGTGCAGTTGAGGATCGGCAACTCTGGCATCGTAGATTGGGTCATACATGTGAAGCAAATTTAAGCAAGGTTCAGGAAGCCGTTGTTGGTGTTAAATTTTCGCCGAAATCTCTTGATGGGAAATGCACTATTTGTATCAAATGGAAGCAAACGCGATTGCCTTTTAACAATGTAGGAGTTCGTGCGGAAAATATTTTTTAAATTTGGTTCATTCTGATGTATGTGGACCCATGCCAAGTAAATAATTGGGTGGTGCAAATTATATTTTAACATTTGTCCATGATTATAGCCGTAAAGTGTTCGTTTATCCTTTGAAGTCGAAAACGGAAGTTTTTGTGACATTTCAGAAGTTCAAAAGTTTTGCTGAGAACCAAAGTGGACGCAAATTAAAAACATTCAGAACGGACAATGGTACGGAATATTGTAACAAGAAATTTGTCGATTTCTTGGATAGATGCGGAGTCTTGCACCAGAAAACTGCTCCATACACACCAGAACAGAACGGCGTTGCAGAACGCATAAATGGGACGATCATTGAGAAAGTTCGATGTATGCTTATGGATGCGGAACTTCCACAACGATTTTGGGCTGAAGCTGCTTCAACTGCAGCTTATTTAATAAATCGTATTCCATGTAGAGCAAAAAATGACATAACATCTGAGGAGCTTTGGTAGGAAACCAAATATAAAGCATTTTCGAGTTTTCGGATGTAAGGCTATGGTTCACGTAGCTAAGCAGCTTCGTAAAAAGTTTGATGCAAAATCCAAAGAATGCATCATGGTTCGTTATAGTGAACAGTCTAAAGCGTATCGACTCTATGACGAGAAAACTAAAAAAATATTAATCAGCCGAGAAGTAATAGTTATTGAACACCGAGGAAGTCAACGAATAAAGGAATGCAATAATTCTAAATATTTTGATTTTTCGCCGATAGTTGATGACGAAAAGAATGATGTTCAAGTATCTCCGGTTGCCAATAATAACGACTTCAGTGAGGGTAGTTCTTCAAGAAATGGAAATTCGTTATTGTTGGAAAGTTTTGCTGATACGAGCAGCAAACCCGATTGTAAGTCAGACGACATGAACAACGAAGATGTTGATGTTGATGTCAACGAAGAAGACAATGTCATCATCATCATCAATGGCGCGACAGCCCAAATCGGGCCAGGGCCTGCAGGATACATTGTCTGAAGTCATCTCGGTTCAGCGCCCGCGTCCTCCAGTTTGTGCATCTAAGAAGCGATTGGTTGATCTGCGTCAAGTGAATCCTCGTATCTTTTTCGCGGTTTTCCCACCGGTCGCTTGCCATGAGCTCTACCTTTCAATGTGCGCTTGGGAATTCTTCCGTCCTCCATTCGCTCCACATGACCTGCCCATTGCAGCTTACGGAATTTTATAAGAGTCGATGCGGCTGGGTCGTCATAGATGTTATACAACTCGTTGTTGTACCGAATACGCCATTCAGTGCCTTCTCTTACTGGTCCCAAAATTCTTCGAAGAATTCGTCGTTCAAAAGCGTCTATTGATTTTTCAGACGCTTGGGTGAGAGTCCACGTTTCACTTGCATATAGTAGCACAGGTCTTATTATGGTCTTGTATATGCGAAGTTTGCTCAGCCTGTGCACTTTTTTCGATTTTAAGATCGGGAGAACCGTGAAATATGCCTTATTTGCTAGTGTGATCCGTTGATTTACTTCGTCCCGTTCGTTGCCGTCTCTTACAAGGTGTGATCCCAAGTATGAGAAATGATCCACATTCTCCAGGTTGTAGTCCCCCAAGGTCATATTTTGTCTAGTTGGCCCGTTTCTTCTTGTTTGGGTCATGAACTTGGTCTTACTCTCATTGACCCTTAGCCCGACCTCCTTTGCTGCTGAGTCTAGACAGTGGAAGATTTCCTTTGCGTCTGGAACAGATCTGGCCATGATGTTTACGTCATCCGCGTACACCACTAGTTGAGTGGACTTGATTAGTAGGGTACTTCTGGTATCAACGGGTACCTTTCTGATGACATATTCCAGGGCAAGGTTGAAGAGCATGGGAGCGAGTCCATCTCCCTGCTTCAGGCCGGATTCTGTTCGGAAGCTTTGGGTTAGCTCGTTTTGTATCCTTACTTGGGATTCAGTGTCAGTCATGGTCATTTTTGTTAATCGGACGAGTTTTGATGGGATTCCAAAGTCGAGCATTATTTTATATAGTACATTACGGTCTATACTATCGTATGCCTGTTTGAAGTCCACGAAGATCTGGTGCACGTCAATGTTATACTCCCAGCATTTTTCTAGCACTTGTTTGACTGAGAATATCTGGTCAATAGTAGATCGTCCGGTTCTGAAACCACCTTGGTATTCGCCGATAATACTTTCTGTATAAGGCTTTAATCGATTATGAATTACTTTCGTCAGTATTTTGTAGGACGTACACAACAATGATATGCCTCTGTAATTTTCACATCGCAGTTTATCTCCTTTCTTGTAGATTGGACATATAATGCTCTGGCGCCAGTCGTCGGGTATTTTTTCTTCAATCCAAATTTTTGTCACGATTTTGTGTAGGAGATTGGCGAGGTACGGACCACCTCCCTTTAGGAGCTCTGCTGGTATTGCATCGACTCCGGGTGATTTATGTATTTTTTGGTCGCGCAGAGCTGCTTCCACTTCTCCGATAGTGGGTACCGTAGTTGATGTCTGCTCATCCGATGGTGCACTTGATGTTATAATTGGGTCGGTGGTCGTCACTCTGTTAGGGTTCAGCAGCTTTTTAAAGTATTCAACCCATCTTTGTTTAATTTGTTCTGCGTCACTAAGGATATTTCCTTCTTTGTCTTTACAGAGGTTTGTTCGTGGCTTATAGCCTTGTCTTATTTGTTTGACGGCAGTATATGCGAATCGTAGATTATGTGACTTCATGTCAGTATTTAGGTTTATAATTATGTCATTGTTGTGTTTTCGTTTCTTTCGTCTGCAGATTTTGTTTGATAATTGCCTAAGCTCGTCGTATCCTTCCTTTTTGGCTCTCGTCGGTCTTTCAATGTACGCCTTGTAAGCTTCATTCTTTTTCGTTATTGCGTCACTACACTCATCATCGAACCAGTCATTATGTTTCTGCTGGGGTTTTAATCCAATGATCTTCTCTGCTGTCGTTCTGATTCCATCTCTCAACTGTGTCCACTCTTGATCGATGGTTGTCACTTCGTCAGTTCGTGATGCTTCAAAGTGATTTTGTAGCGCTGACTTATAGGCTGACGTGACAGTCTCGTCCTTTAGTTTATCGATGTCAAATTTGGGTGTCCTGCCCTTTTTGGAGTACCCGCATAATGCCACTCGACATCGATATTTCACGTTTACGAGATAGTGGTCGGAGTCGCAGTTTGCTCCGCGAAAAGATCTTACGTCTAGAATGCTGGTCGCAGCCCTTCTCTCAATTTGATTGAAAGTGCGACCATCCGGAGATGACCACGTTCTTTTATGAATGTTGCGATGGGGGAAGCATGTTGAGCTTACAACTAAGTTTTTGCTGGTAGCGAAGTCGATTAGACGTTGTCCATTGTCATTGGTGGTGTTATGGAGACTGTGCCTTCCTGTGGTTCCTCTATGTGTCTCCTCTTGTCCAACTTTAGCATTGAAGTCTCCTAGAAGTATCTTTATCTCGTTAGATGGTAAAGAGTCAAATGTTTGTTCTAGGGTGTTGTAAAAAATGTCGTTCACTGCGTCATCCTTTTCCTCTGTTGGAGCGTGACAGTTTACCAGCCATACATTGAAAAATTTTGTTTTTATGCGGATCGCACACAATCTTTCGTTTACGGGTTTGAAGTCGGTGATTAAGTTCTTAAATTTGGTATCTACCACGAAAGCTACTCCAAATTCCCTGCTTCCCGAAGCTTTTCCACTGGTTAGTATTGTGTGTGTCCGCAAGTCATTAACCTCACTGCCAAGCCATCTCGTTTCTTGGACCGCCAGAATGTTGATGTTGTATCTTGAAACTTCTTGAAGAAGCTCTCGCAGTGCACCTGTTCTGTAAAGGGAGCGAACGTTCCAAGATCCAAAAGAGTAGTCCTTAATGCGTTGCCAGAGTCGTTGCCGTTGATCCAATCTTTTCCGAGGCTGTAGTCCTGCTTTCGGAACAATAGGTTTTTTCCGGGGATGGGTTGTTAACCCATCGCCCAACCCCCAACCTGGAGGACCAGGTCTATAGTACATAGACGTGAACAACTTTCGGTTATGGTGTGCTGGAGTTCTCACAGCTATGCCGCGAGTCCAACTACACCGGTTTTTAGACCTACTTCTTGAGACGCACTGGTGTTCCTGGCCATTCAGGATGTGTTCACTCGCTCCTCCTTATCTCAACCTGAAGAAGACAAAAAGAAAAAAACTGTTCAAAAGGGCACCATCCTAGTAAATGCTGTCAAAAACCAAAAACTCGATGAGAACAAAGGGAGAAAGATTCAGGGAAAGACAGGAATCTAGCCGCACCACTACCGTCTTGAATCACTTAACAACCGCGAAAATCACGACGCGAGAGAGAGAAAGAGAGGCAAGATCGGGAAAACCTAAGGCCATCCCAGTCCGACGGAGCCCCAGGGCCCCTTTTCTGTGGAGATCTACTCCATTATGCCACTAGTAAACCGTGCGGAAGAAAAATTTGGAATTTTTCACCTCGATGTCGTCTTTAGTTCTCCACTCGACAGGATACCTGTACACGATGAGTAATTGGGAAAAAAATATTGGGCAAATGCATGCAAATGAAAGAAAATTTTTCAAATGATAATTTGTAAAATGTATAATTCAATTCTTCTAATTGGTAGGTTCGTGAATATTTTATTATTAATTAATTTTATTGATGCGTTTATTATTATGGTTCCGGAGTGAATTACTTGGCGAGCGCTGAGTCGTTGGGGCCCTTTCCGTATACCGAGACGTCTGGTGCATATATATGTATATAAAGAAGAATTTACCTGCCGCACAACTAGATTGTCTGTCTTTTTGAGTTCAGAATTCTGATTTGACCTGATCACTGAGTTCAGCAAATTGTTCAACTTTCACAGCACTCAATAGTTTATTCACCGAGATTTTGTGCCACTTAGGTCAAACTAAATTGTCTATTATTTCACTGCCGTGCATTAACGCTTAAAACTTCACTTTTGAGGGGGGAAAAAGTCTTTCCACTTTTCAAAATAAAAATGTTATTATACAAAAAAAACTTTCTGAAGGTGGACTTTTGTCCCTTGAAAAATGACCTTCGTGCCCGAGCTCCCACACTACACACCTCGTCCCACAAGGAAAATTCTTCAATCTTTTCCAACATCGCCGTGAAAAAAAACGGTCTTTTATGACGAATGCGATGTAGCATTTGCGTGGGAAGCGACGCACTCTTCGTTTTCTCCTCGTACATCCAGATGCCGCCAGTAGAGTATCCAAGATTCAAATCCAAATTTTCACTCGATGATTTTTAGAATTGACGATTTTATTTTTTCTTTTATTATTATTATAATTATTATTATTATGGTAAAAAAATATTTTTTTTCGTTACATAAGTACTGAAATACAAAGGTAGCATGCCTTGTGGAGTGGTCGCGTCACGGAGGCTGGAGGCAATATCCTATCGAAACGATCACTGTAAGACCACAGCACAACACATTGTGGGTTTGAGACCATTCGCATAAGACAGGAACTAAAGTTTATAAGAAAGCAATTTTTTTTTCCTTTTTACCCGAGGCTGCATTCGTAACAATCGTGGGGACGACCCAGACCCAGGAGAACCGTCTCATAAATTAGCCGGGCTTCGTACATAAAACCAACTCAAAAGAATAACTATTTCATTATTAGGACTTAATATCCTTACTGTGGTATATGCCAATGATGTTCCCGGCTTTATCCTCAAGTTGATAGGAGACATTTCCTATCTTTTCTCTTACCTTGGCCTCGATAAATTTCGGAGCAAACTTGGCAGCAAAACGGTTAACGGCACTGCTTTGTACATAGTTTCGCACATATACGGTTTGCCCTGGCACAAAGGTTTTGGATGTGCTACGCAGGTTGTATGTATGCGCACTCTTCTTGGAAGCTAATTCCAGGTTTTGACATATTTTATCCTGTAACATTCGGATACGTTCGATGTGGGGCGTTATAGATATATCTCCTTCTCCTAGTGAGTTTAAGGCCTGGAGGAGCTCATAGTCTGATCCATGACGTATTGCATGATAGCCAAACATCAGGAAGTGCGGTGAATAGCCAGTCGAAGCGTGTACCATATTTCGAAGTGCTGACGATGTCTCGCTGAGATGATCGTCCCAGTTCCGGTGATCAGTACCAACATATGAGCGTATAGCCGCTAAGATAGATCGGTTGACCCGTTCAGAAGCATTAGCCTGTGGTGCGTAGAAGGGGGAAAGAATGTGCTTTACACCAAAGTTCTCCAAGAATATTTGGAATGCCCTGGCAGTGAACTGTCCGCCATTATCTGAGTGGATGCATTCCGGAACACCGTAGGTTAAGAAGACTTCGTTACCCAAGAATTTAATGATACGGTCTGATGTGGCACTTGGCATTGATTTCAACCACACAAATTTTGTGAACTTATGCAGAACAACGAAAATGTATTTATTTCCGGCAATTGACCGAGGGTAAGGACCTAAAAAATATATGTATAAGCGTTGCATGGGACGAAAGACTTCAATTCGTTCACCCATTGGGGGACGCATAGTGTGGTTCGCGGGCTTGCTTTGTTTACAAACTACACAAGCTGCAACATACTTAGCAACTTCCTGTCGTAGCTTCGGCCAATAATAATACCTCTGTAGAAGCTCTACCGTCTTTTGTACCCCGCAATGAGACGAAATTGGATCATCATGCGCCTTGGAGATCAGTTCTTGAATTGCTGGATACGGGACCCACAGTTTATGCTTTGGGATGTCAGTGGTTGTCTCAATTTTGGTATTAGTGCAGATATAGATTTTACCATCAAGAACGCTAAGATTCGAGTATCGGTCTGGAGATTCTGATATCTGAGAGATCAATTCCAAGTACGACGCATCCTCAAAACCTGTCATTGGCATGGCTTCGTCGACATAGAGCGGGAAATCTTCCTCCAACTCTAATTCACTACAGAACACTCGCGATAGTGCATCAGGAACGACATTCAGCGTGCCTTTCCTATGCTCAATTTGAAACTTGAACCCCTGCAGTTTCAGACTCCATCGAGCTAAACGCCCAGACAGGTCCTGTTGCTGCATGAGCCACTTTAAACTTGCGTGGTCCGTAATTATTGTGAACTCAAGTCCTTCGACGTAAGCCCGAAACCTCTTCACACTCTGGACTGCAGCCAAGCATTCCAACTCCGTCACACTATAATTCCGTTGTGCAGCATTGAGTTTCGCAGACATGAAAGCTATCGGATGTTCTTCACCTAAATCCGTCTTTTGGAATAAGACACTTCCGATGCCTGTGCCACTCGCATCGCACTGTATGAAGAATGGTCTCGAAAAATCAGGATTTATTAAAACCGGCGCTGTTGTAAGGAGTTTCTTGGTTTCTTCGAAAGCCCGATTTGCAAAATCGTTCCACACAAATGCTTTCTTTCCCTTGAGTAGGTCAGTTAGCGGAGAAGTCACTGAGGCAAAGTTTGGTATGAATCTTCTATACCAGCCCGCCATGCCCATAAATCTACGCACTTCACGTGTGCTTTTGGGAATCGGGTATGCTGTAATACCAGAGATCTTTTCTGGGTCAGTCTTAAGTATGCCATCACTAACGACATATCCCAAGTATTTGATTTCCTTCATAAGGAATTTGCTTTTCTCAACATTTATTGTAAGATTGGCAGTTCGCAAGAGTTCGGCAACATGACGGAGAAGATCAAAATGTTCTTCCAAAGTACTGGAGGTGATAAGCAAATCATCGAAATATACGAATACCTTATCGTGTAGTTGATAAGGAATGACTTTGTGCATCAGCCGACACATTGTTTGTGGCGCGTTGCACAACCCAAAAGGCATGACCGTGAATTGATAGAGCGGTCGCCCAGGAACGGTAAACGCTGTTTTATCGCGCGAAGATGGATCTAACGGTATTTGCCAAAAAGCATCCTTTAAATCCAGGCTCGAGATGAATCTAGTGGCTTGCAACCGAGAGAGAAGACCGTCAATTAACGGAAGAGGGTACGCTTCCTTACACGTGACTTCATTTATCCGCCGTGCGTCCAAACATAGTCTAACCTTCCCATTTGCCTTACTCTTCAACGTCACTGGAGAACACCAAGAGCTTGAGCTCTCTTCAATTACGCCCAGCTCTAGCATCCGGTCCAGTTCATCGTAAAATTGCTTTTGAACGACCGGGGATACGGAATAGTGACGCTGCTTACCTGGTGCTGCGGAACCCACATCAATTACATGAGAAAGTAAAGAAGTTTTCCCCAAGCCCATACGGTTAAATGATGGAAACGAATCTGCAACCTCTCTTAATTTTAGTCTGTCTTCTTCACTCAAATTGTGTTGTAAGGAATTTGTAGGGGTTGGTTGACACACTATTTCTTCAACCTGCGTTGGAGCCAGTCCAAAAAGATCCCAGAAATCCATGCCTAGGTATAGAGGGTTTTTTAGTGCTGGGGCGACTAGAAATCGCATCATTCGACTCTTTCCTGCGAATGAAACCAAAACGCGAACATAGCCCAACACTTCACACTTTTGACCACATGCCGTAGAGAGATGTGAATGCATAGAATGAACTGGTAGTGAGAGATCTGTGATGAGTTTAGACCCCTCAGCCCCGAGTACGCTTGAACTGGCACCACTGTCAAGTAACCCCTGAAAACGATGCCCTTTTATAAATATTTCAGCATACGGACGGTTGTCGCCATTTATTTGAAAAATTGATGACACATCGGCTTGTTTTAGATGTCGCCGAATTTGCCAGTAACGGATGGAACGTGATAAGCGGGAGCGTTTACGAATTGGTGGACTAGTCTGACATATCTGAGGTTTAAATTTAGTTGAAATTGAATGCTGGTCTATATTGTGGGTTTGGGTGGCAGATCCGTATTGGTAGCCTGGTTCTGATTGGGACTCTCTGTAGGTTGGATGCGACTCGTCCCAGGTTGATTCGCACTCTGTTGTGTTTGAGGCCTTGGAAGAATTATTTTGACTTAGAAAAGTCAAAATAATTGAAAGGAAAAGGAAGGTTCGGGACAGAAGGGCCAATTCCACCTACGTCCGAATTGGTGGCCGAGTCTTTGCTGGTGCGACGCTCTTGCTGGCGGCCGGGACTAGCTACGGCAGTGTGGGGGGGGGTACTTGCTCCGACTCAGACCATAAACCCTTGGCCTGTACAACAAAATTATTATCAGCGCCGACTTATCCAAGGAAATAAAAAAATTGGGATTATTTTCCCAATTGGTCGTGAAAGACCAAGAAGCGGTTGGATTGGCGCGGCTCCGCGATTTGTCAGGGCGCTCTGGTGTTGTTGGCGCCCTGCTCTGCCCACCCTACCTCAGCCACGACTGTCCTCAAAACATTTTTCGTCGTGGCCCCTTATTGAGGTTCGGGGCTAAGGAGCTAGACGCTCGGGTTCATTTATAAATGGCTATTCTAGCCGTTAATCATCTTACAACAAGAAAAAAAAATCCATGTTACAAAAAAAAACTGAAAAACGCACCAAAGAACAAAAATAATGTAAGCAAAAAGAAATAATTATAAAAAAAATAACTCACCCCATCACGTGTGTTCTGGATTAGTTGTTATATGTTTTTTTTTCTCTCGGTTATTTCTATATTTTTATTTTTATATTATATTCTGTCCTCGTAAGTCCTGTCGTCTGTCATATTTAGTATATTTTATTCACTTTAATTTTAAATTAATTTTTTTAATTCATTTTACTATCAAATTTATTCATTTTAGTTTTTATTTTTATTGTATTTTTATTTCATAGTCTTCATTTTAATTCATTCGTTCATTCCTTTTTTTTTTTTGTTTTTTTTTTTTTTTTTTTTTAAATTCGTCGTCGCTCTCCTTAACAGTGCACTAGTGTAATTGTGCCTTCATGTGTACACATTCGCACACGAATAAAAATTATTTGCTCATCAAGATCGCAACCAGCGAAAATCGAGAATGATAACGGAGAAATGACACAATTGGGAACGACGAGCACTGACAGTGTCGAAGATTTAAATTCAATTCGTCGATGACACTCATTCTCTTGCGGAAAACGTAAAAATTAATGATCTTTAAGTGCACCGGATACTACAGATAAGGTCAACGTGAAGGTACGGTCAGAGAGCGGCATTTTCCTTCTTTTTCCAATTGTATGGTGGAAACTAAGCGCAAACTTATTAAATCGAACAACCAAACTCTTCCGAAAGGTGATGCTCAATATGAACTCCTTCTTCGCGTATTGGTGCTCCAGAACAAATCACCCGAGCGCTTTACACAAGTTCACTTCCGTCAGAACGCAGCATAAAAGTAGCCATCGGCTTGAGCACGACCTTTGCACGGGGTGAAAAAAAAGGGTACGAAACGTTCGATATTAATTGACTTGAACTACGACGATGTCGACTTTGAATTTCCCGCAATTTGGATATTTCGAGAAACTAAAACGGATTCTTTGCGATCGGGAATTGTCCGCATGGGAACAAAATTCTCGTTTAAATGAATGCCGCACTGAATATTTCTTAGAGACTGTTAGCCACTCCCTGGCATCTCAGGCGACCAAAACGGATTCTTGATACGTTTGCTGGTGTTTATTGATGCGCGATCACCAGAACTGCAATTGATTGGTGCGCGGTCGAACACTTAAATATTCTCAACATGCGATCGGGAAGTTTATCGCGGGCGAAATTATGGAAAATGTGCCAAGGTAATTTGGATTTTCAGGTTTTCCACCTGACTGTCGGAAACACTTCTCAACAAATGTCCGCAGTCCGACTTCGTTAATTTTTGTTTTTGGAATCGCGACAAAATTCCTACCCGTATAATATTGGTTGGTCCCGCGCACAAAACGGAAAGTTCGCCTATTTTCCAAGTTTTCTTGCTCAACGCAAATTTTAACTACCTTGACGTCTTGCGAACGAAACGTCAAAATCCGGCACGCACAAGTCCCTCACACGCGCGCCCGAAATTACGTGGAGCCGCCGCCGTGTACGTATGCGACGCGCGAGCACCTGACAATTGTCAAAAGCGTGTGTAGTGAATGCGCCGCACTTTCGATACAGGTTCCAGGGCGCATGGACTGGGGGCGACCACTTTTCCGGGGACTCCGCTGGCAAATTGGGCAAATGCGACGGAAATTCTTCACGTATTTCACATGCAGCCGCTCGTAGAAAATCACGTATCCGTTCAAGTCGTTTCGGTTATCACTTCGTCGAACCGCCTGATTTCCTGTTGTTAGCGGTAACTTAATGCTCCGATTCCAGAACTAATTGGCCACGTAATTTTTACAATTGTATCCTTTTCTTCGAATTTTATACGCGCCGCGAAGAAATTTGCAAAATGGTCACACAACTCGCGCGCGTCAGCCAAAAATCCAAAACTCGTTCCACTTTCTGTGGCTGGGTTGGCGGCACTTTCTGTGGATCCACACGATACTCGAATGACATTTCGAGGATCGAGTGGATCCACAGAAATGTTAACGAGATTGGTGTTACCAGCCAGCGGCGATTCAACAACTCCTCTGACCGTTTCCCGACCTACGTTTGCATACCGTGCAGTTTGGTTTCACCACGTTTGGTGTACCGCAACCGAAGCAGAACGTGTGTGTGATCTCTTTTGCACAATCAGAAAATACGTGCCCAATGTCCTTACAATTCCAACAGATTGCCATCCCTCTCCCCGAACTGGGTTTCTGTTGTGCTGCACCTTTAGAGTATTGTGCCGTGCCTACGTGAGCATCAACTTGGATTTCGTTAACCTGTTTTCGACCAGAACAATTTGAATCACCATCATACCCAATCCTCTTCCAAGTATCCTCAATAGTGACGCATCTTCTCTTCAACTGCATTACGGTTTCGAAATCAATTCCAGCTAAATGTGCCTGCAAACCGGGACGCATATTGCGCCACAGAATTTGTTGCAACTGCTGATCTGACAAAGGTGAACGCAGCTGAAGAGCAAGGTTATCAATTGCATCCGCGAAATCTCGAAATGGTTCCTTAGCTTTTTGATAACGACTGTCTATTAACCTACGGACATCTAGATCGGTGTTTTGTGTGTCAAAGCGCTCTCGTAGAGAATGACAAAATTCAGGCCATACAATATCAGGCATTGTTTCCCTCAAAGTCCAATACCACTCAGCAGCAGAACCTCTCAATAAGATGAAAATCTCCGAAAATAATTCTAATTCGGAAATCCCATTTGATCGGCCCAATGTCTCAACCCTGAAAAGAAACCTGTTGACGTTCATGCTCGTGCTAGATCCATCAAAGGTAACTCCCCACTTTGACATCGGAATAAAGCGCTTCTGCCCATGTGTTCCAATGTTCGTATTATGCGAACCAGGAGTACAATCCTGGCGAGTGCTTGAAAAAGGCCAAGCAGGTGCTTGACAATTTAGCGGTGCCTGTTCGCGTTCCTGCACTTGTGCTGGGGGAATGTCCTTTCCTCTTTCCGGACTGTCACACCCGCCGATACTGATTGGGGCTTCTACTCCAGGACCCACTTCGTGAACCTTAAGGAACGTAGCTCTAACATCCAGAGAAGAGGTGGTACTGAAGTTTATCTCCGAGAGCTTTTGATAAAAAGTTTCCAGGGCTACCTCATCAGCAGGCTTAACTAAAAGACCATGAATCACCGAATTTAGCTCTTTGATTTTTGCTAAATGTTCCCGACTCGTAGCTTGAATTGTCCCCGAAGAACATTTGACTAGCCGCGTTAACCGACCAGTATAGTGATTGAGGCGAGAGCGACACCTATCCACATCATCCAATCTTCCCGACTTACATTCCCTTAAAATACTCGAAATGTCGTCTAAACCCTCTTGACAATTTTCGAGTTCCCTTGGTAAGTCTTGAAGAATGATTTCCGGTAAATCGGAGTTTGGTCTCAAAACCGGTCTTTCCTTGTCCAACTTGAGTTGCGACTCAAGACTTTCCAACTGGGCCAGGCCCGTCTCACTGATGCCACGAATGATACATTCCATCTGGAACTCATCGGGTTCCAAATGATCAACGGTAAGATCCATTGTACCGAATAAAAATATATAATAATAACCAAAAAAAATCGGTAACAGAAAAAAAATAAAAAAAATAATATGCGCAATAAAGATGAACAAAAAAAATAAAATACAAAATCCTAAACCGTATATCCCTAAATTGTGTACATGCGAATAATCAATAACCAAGTGTGTTGTGTAGCCGAAAAAAAAATCAAAGGGACTTCGGAATGTAGCCTACTCTCTCTCTCTCTCTTTGCATAAAAGAAATTAGGGAAGAAACCCAAATAACAAATCGCTCCAAAACGACGCGGACGGTAGAGGGTACGACGAGCTATAGTTGTCCATACTAAATTATTTTAGAATGATAGAAATTTTCGGGAAGTTCACCGATGTGATTTCTTTATAAACAAACGAAATTATTCGTTAAGCTGCACAATAATTGCTGCAACCGACGGGACCGTCCCGGATTAAATTCCGCGAGAAACCAAATCGAGTCTTAATTCGCGACACTGAGTAATGATTTCGTACTTACACAAGTATTCGATAGGTCATTCGAAACCGACGCAAATGCGGATAACTTGTGCGAACACCACTAAACAATGTGATTTTAACAAGGGTTAAATAAAAACAAGTATATTCGCTCAAAATAGCTCGGCACTTAAGGTGCACTTGTATCCCTGATAGAAGAAAAGAAAATCCGCGCGGCAATAATTGAGAATGCCCAACCATAACTCTAAACAGAGGTTAAAGGGTGTGAGGTGCTATAGGTGAATATACTAAATTGTTTTAGGATAATAAAAAAAAATCCGAAAAGCTCATCGATGTGATTTCTGTTTCAACATACGAAATTATTCGTTAAGCTGCACAACAATTGCTGCAGCCGACGGGACCGACCCGGATTAAATTCCGCGAGAAACCAAATCGAGTCTTAATTCGCGTCACTGAATAATGGTTTAATTCCTACATAAGTATTCGATAAGTTAATTGTAACCGACGCGAATGCGGATAACTTATGCGCTCACCACTAAACAGTGTGATTTTAACAGGAGTAAATAAAAACAAGTATAGTCGGCTTCAAAATAGCTCGGCACTTAAGGTGCACTTGTATCCCCTAATTGAAAAAAAACCGCGCGATACCAATTTAGAGTACCCAACCATAACTCCAGACGATTACCAAGAACTTTTTACAAGGAATAGAAACGAAAAAGAAAGAATCTCCAGCAAAAAAAATTGAACAAAAAGTTCCTCATTAAGAATCGCAAAATTTCCTAATTAAACTCCAAAAGTGTTGTTGCAATATAAGCAAACGAAGCATTGCACATTGTATGATAAATATCCAGTCACAATAAAAACAATCAGCTGTGCGAAGGTTGAAGGTGTTAAATTGCCTATTTCTAGGGTATTCCAATTTTATATTGATTGTTCAACAACGTACTTAGTTAACTACATAGTAGTGACCATAACGCGGGTGAACCCGGAACGAATCCTCAAGTGGACCAAATAATTTTTATTTAAAAAAAATTCCCAAAATATGCAATGACATCGTTGGATATACAGGCGCTATAAAATAAGGCATCAAAAATAGAATGCAAGCCCGATTGCCACAACAACATAGAATTTTATTAGCGAAAATTAATAAAGTTAAGCGTAAAGTCATTCGCCTCTCAGCTAGAACGGAACTGGAACCGTACAATTTGAACGGGATTAGGAAGAATATCTAACAGGAAAACCTATAAAATTGATTTTAATCGCATAAGTAGGGAAATTGGAAATATTGAATTTACAAAAAAAAATATATACATATACACACGGTTTGGGCGCCACTGTTACGAGTTGTTTTCGGCACCATAAGCGCCTCCAATTCGCATCCAGATTTTGATGGGCCCCCTTGAACCTAGACAGCATAATCTGCCGACTGCTCAGGAGCCGGATGGGGGGGGGGGGGGGGGGGGTTGAAAAAAACTGTTCAAAAGGGCACCATCCTAGTAAATGCTGTCAAAAACCAAAAACTCGATGAGAACAAAGGGAGAAAGATTCAGGGAAAGACAGGAATCTAGCCGCACCACTACCGTCTTGAATCACTTAACAACCGCGAAAATCACGACGCGAGAGAGAGAAAGAGAGGCAAGATCGGGAAAACCTAAGGCCATCCCAGTCCGACGGAGCCCCAGGGCCCCTTTTCTGTGGAGATCTACTCCATTATGCCACCAGTAAACCGTGCGGAAGAAAAATTTGGAATTTTTCACCTCGATGTCGTCTTTAGTTCTCCACTCGACAGGATACCTGTACACGATGAGTAATTGGGGAAAAATATTGGGCAAATGCATGCAAATGAAAGAAAATTTTTCAAATGATAATTTGTAAAATGTATAATTCAATTCTTCTAATTGGTAGGTTCGTGAATATTTTATTATTAATTAATTTTATTGATGCGTTTATTATTATGGTTCCGGAGTGAATTACTTGGCGAGCGCTGAGTCGTTGGGGCCCTTTCCGTATACCGAGACGTCTGGTGCATATATATGTATATAAAGAAGAATTTACCTGCCGCACAACTAGATTGTCTGTCTTTTTGAGTTCAGAATTCTGATTTGACCTGATCACTGAGTTCAGCAAATTGTTCAACTTTCACAGCACTCAATAGTTTATTCACCGAGATTTTGTGCCACTTAGGTCAAACTAAATTGTCTATTATTTCACTGCCGTGCATTAACGCTTAAAACTTCACTTTTGAGGGGGGAAAAAGTCTTTCCACTTTTCAAAATAAAAATGTTATTATACAAAAAAAACTTTCTGAAGGTGGACTTTTGTCCCTTGAAAAATGACCTTCGTGCTCGAGCTCCCACACTACACACCTCGTCCCACAAGGAAAATTCTTCAATCTTTTCCAACATCGCCGTGAAAAAAACGGTCTTTTATGACGAATGCGATTTGCGCGGGAAGCGACGCACTCTTCGTTTTCTCCTCGTACATCCAGATGCCGCCAGTAGAGTATCCAAGATTCAAATCCAAATTTTCACTCGATGATTTTTAGAATTGACGATTTTATTTTTTCTTTTATTATTATTATAATTATTATTATTATGGTAAAAAAATATTTTTTTTCGTTACATAAGTACTGAAATACAAAGGTAGCATGCCTTGTGGAGTGGTCGCGTCACGGAGGCTGGAGGCAATATCCTATCGAAACGATCACTGTAAGACCACAGCACAACACATTGTGGGTTTGAGACCATTCGCATAAGACAGGAACTAAAGTTTATAAGAAAGCAATTTTTTTTTCCTTTTTACCCGAGGCTGCATTCGTAACAGTATTTAAAATAAAACGGGACACTACTGGCGCTATTGTACGTTACAAGGCACGTCGACGGAATAATTAAATTGGAGTACAAGCGGACTGATGAACGATTGCAGACATTATGACCAAATCCATAAATCATATAAAATTAAATCATTTTGTAAGGAATTTTGGATTATATAAATAATATTAATTTAGTGAGGGTATTGAAATATACAAAATAGTCATTGATTTATATGTCAATTGTGAAAAATAAAATTGCTAATCTTCTTGTCTATTCGAAACTGTTCAGACGCGTTTTCAATATATAATACAAATATTAATTGAATTACAACAAAGAAGTTGATCCCATTTAAAATTAGATCAGAATGTGAATTTCTTGTTATTGATTCATTGTACTCTATGGACCTTTTTCAGATCAACACCGTAAGAAACAGTCTAAATAGAATATTGGATTTAGTGTTTACAAACAATGATTTCATGTCTAGTTTGATAGAAGTAGAATTTCCTTTGCTAAATAATAGTCTTCATCATAAGGCTCTTGTTCTCAATGTTGAATTTTATAATTTTGCCTCGAATTCAGTAAATGAAAATGTATTGCATTACGATTTTGTCAATGCCGATTATGTTGCGTTAAATCAATTCTTGATTTCCTTAGACTGGAACTCAATATTCTTGAATCTGGATTTAAGTGAAGCATATACCTATTTTAAATATTAGCTTGATATAGCTTTTAAATCGTTTATTCCTGTGGTGATAAAGAAGTCTAGGCGTAGCTTACCATGGTACAATTCTAGCCTTTTTGAAATGCTGTGCGCTATCACTTCATGATCCCCTCACAATTTTATTCAACAAGTCGCTTTCTTCCGGAAGATTTCTGAATGAATGGAAAATTTCATATGTGACACCTATTTTTAAGTCAGGTAAAAAGAACTCGGTTGAAAATTACAGACCAATCTCTAAGATCTCATCCATTTCGAAACTTTACGTCCGCCCAGCTGGCCCTCCCCACTTCCTCCAAACGTAATGAAAGAATTACAGAACAATGCGCTATTTATGCGCTCTCCGAAAATCCAAGAAAATTTGCGCTCCTTTCGTTTAGTAAGGATAAAGCATTTAAAGGTGGGGGGCTGAGTGGGCGGCAAGCTAGCCCCCCACCCCTAAAATTTAAAATTTTTTTAAAAATAAACACACAGGAATTATGCACTATTTATGCGCTCTCAGAATTCACTACAACTGATTTTTGCGCTATGTCCTTTCAAGGACCTCCCATACAAATCGCAGGTCGAGATTCTCAAAAAGCAAAAATTACACCAAATAACTATACCAGCTGAATCTATGATTTATGCGCTCTTAGAATCTGCAACTTGCGATTTTTGCACTGCTTCCTGTCAAGGACCTCCCATACAAATCGTCAATTCCGAAACAGTAAAACAGAAATGCCTACTCGACCAATGCGAAATCGTACTAAATAATCATGCACGATCGATACATGATTTATGCGCTCCCGGAATTTGGTAAATTTGACTTTTGCGCTATGTCTTTTCTAGGACCTCCCATACAACTCGCAAGTCGAGAGGGAGGTCCTTGAAAGGACATAGCTCAAAAATCAGTTGTAATGAATTCTGTGAGCGCATAAATATTGCATAATTCCTGTGTATTTATTTTTTAAATTTTTTCAAATTTTAGGGGTGGGGGGCTAGGTTGCCGCCTACTCAGCCCCCCACCTTTAAATGATTTATCCTTACTAAACGAAAGAAGCGCAAAATTTTTTTCTTCGATTTTTGGAGAGCGCATAGTTCTGTAATTTTTTCATTAAGTTTGGAGGAAGTGGGGGGCCAGCTGGGCGGACGTCGAAACTTTTTGAAAGCATCGTCAAGGATAAGTTGTATTTCTCCATTAAAGAAAAAATTACTAACTATCAACATGGATTCATTAAGGATAGATCAACCGCATTTAATTTATCCATTTTTACTAATTTCTGCATGAACTCAATTGAAAATGGTTGTCAAGTGAACGCTGTGTTCACGGACTTTATAAAAGCGTTTGACAAAGTTCACCAAATGAAATCACTTGGTTTCCATTCACACTTTCTACAGTGGATTAGTTCGTATCTCTATGGCAGGAAACAGTTGGTAAAAATGGGTAACGTAACTTCATCGTTCATAGATGTAGTTTCTGGTGTGCCTCAGGGTAGTCATTTAGGACCGCTATTGTTCTAATTTTTTGTTAATGATATTCCCTTAATCCTGAAGCACTCACAGCGTCTTATGTATGCTGATGATGTAATTTTTTTTAAGAAGATCTCTGGTCCGGAGGACTGTCAAGCGCTTCAGAATGATTTAGACGAATTCAATTTATGGTATATTTCAAATTCATTACGACTCAGTATTCCAAAATGTAAAATTTTTTCGGCATTTAGATCTTCTCCCCTATTATTTGGTTACAGGATTGATAATTCACTGTTGTGTAGAACGAATGAAGTTAAGGACCTTGGTGTCATTTTTGATGAAAAACTCTCATTCGTTTCACATGTTAATTATGTCATATCTAAAGCCAACTCAATGTTGGGTCTTATTAATAGATCCTCGGCGGATTTTCATGACCCTTATACTTTCAAATCACTCTTCGTATCTTTAGTGCGACCTATTTTGGAATACTGTGTCGTAGTTTGGGATCCATCATATCTGGTTCATATTAGTCGGATTGAAAAGATTCAAAGGAGGTTTACGAGATTTGCTCTACGTAGATTAAACTGGTCTTCAGATTTACCTGCCTATGAGGCTAGATGCCAATTATTAGATATAATGACGTTAAGGTCGCGTAGAACTTTCTTATGCGTTATGTTTGTCAGGGACTGTTTAGCTTACAGCATAAATTCACCAGAACTGTTATATCTGTACAAGCTCTATATACCTTCTAGAATTGTAAGGCCTAGATCTCTTCTATACGTGGATCCACATCGTGCTAGGTACGGATCCAATGAACCAATCTCTAGGTGTGTGCTTTACTTTAATTCTATCTCGAACATGATCGACCATACTGACAGTAGATCTATCTTTAAGATGGCAGTAATTGAAAGCCTGAAACAGTGTAATTATTAGTATTGTTAAAATTATAAGTATTGTTACTTTTTATTTTTTTTTTTATTTTTTTTTTGGCTGTAGAATATATATGTTTGTTCAGTAGATGATAAGAGATATATATATATATAGGTATATATCTTATAAAAGGTTTTCCAATAAGGACTTGACAACTTTGAATTCAATTTGTGAACGCACCCTTTCACTAATCATCGAACTGTCACTGTCAATTTATTCAGTAAACTTAACATTTTTATCATGGTAAAGTACACGATGGAACAACGTCTGCAAATTAAATTATATTATTTTGAAAAAAAGTTGTCAAGTCCTTATTGGAAAACCCTTTATATAAAAATAAGTGGTCTACGTATATACACGTGTAACTCAGCAACCGTTCTTCCGATTTGGCTCAAATTTATTTTATGTGTTCGTTAGGGCCCAGCTTAGATCCTAACGGAGCCAAAAATTGCAAATTTTCCCGAAAAATGGAAAATTTGGAAAATATCATTTTCAGTACATTTTGTATGGAGAAATTTTTTCGTTTGTTGTTCGCAACTATTCAGCCGGTTTCCATGGATTTTTTTTTGTTCGGAATAGTCTCTGCTATCTCTACACATAAAAAACAAATTCCGGACGAACGCAAATCAAAACACACGGCCAAATGGTCATACATATACACAGTGGCGGTCATATTACTGGGGGGGCATTGAAGTTCAGTGGCTATTGTATAGAAAATTGGTGCAGTATCCCTTAGCAGCGTGGATAGAAAATGTGCAAATGCTATGGTAGCTTTGGCTGGTACCTACGGCTTAAAAATATCAACTTTTCCTTTTCGCATCTAAATCGCAAGATTTCGGCAACCGAATTCAGAATATTAAAAAGCATTAACATAGCTCTGAAGGCATTTCTTGAAAATCGTTCAATTTATCAGCTGATTGTATAGTATGATATTAAAAATTTAAACCTGTTTTTTAATGACTGTAAGTCTTTAAGTAATAGGAAATTTAATAGCAGGAACTGGAAAATAATATTAATTGATTCCAAAGCTTAGTGAAAATAATTTTTGATTTTAGTAGAAGTCGATGCCGGTTTCTACAAAATTTAGAAGCCCAAACAGACAGAGATCTCTCATATGTATGAAAAATCTAGTAGATTTTAAGAGTTTCCATAAAAATTTCGAGATTTCGCCAAATCCAGTTTGAAATCTTTGGGTGTAAATTAGCTGTTTTTTGAGACCATCAGAAAAGTAGTATATTTAACTTTTATTAGTTCTACTATCATACATATTTGGTAAATTGAATATTGGGCATTATGATCCGAACTCTACATCTCATAATAATTTATTAGGTATGTATACATATTCACATAGTCTCCTTACTGATTCGATCTGTAGTTTAGATGACTACCACTATAACCCAACCTAACCTACTCTCCTAATTTAATAAATTTAAAAAGTTAGAAATTCTCTAAAACTATTTTGAATTATTATAACTTCATAAAAGCAGTATCTTATTTCTGTAGCTCAGTTCTGTAACTTATGAGTGAGAAATTTCTCACCAAAAAGTCAAAATGAGGACGAAATAATGCAGTTTTCTCTCTGTATTCTCACCAAATGAGAAATGAAAGATTGCCAAATGCGTAGTCAAGTCAAGTACGGTGCTTTCTCATTTGGTGAGAGTACAGAGGGAAAACTGCATTAATCGTCCTCATTTTGACTTTTTGGTGAGAAATTTCTCACTTATAAGTTACAGAACTGAGCTACTGATTTCAATGGCATAATTTTGGCAAGTAGATTTTGAAATCTCGAAAAGCGTTTACAACAAAATTATTAATTTATTTTGTAAGAGTTAACTTTTGCAAAGGAGGACATTTAAATTGAATGAACAGGAGTCGAAAGCTTGCATTATCATGCAATTTGAAATTTTGTAATATTTTATACAGGAAGTTGTGGTGACAGATAATTTTAGAACTGTTTAGTGACTATTATTTGTATTGACATTTTTTTCCTCAAGAGATTTTTTCCGTAGTACCTCTTATTATGGCTCTAATTAATGAAGAAAATGTATGTTTTAAGTTTCACCCCGAACAGAAAAAATAAAAATAAAAATTTGAGATTCCGAAAAATTAGCCCCGATGTATTGATAAAACGGCCAAATAATATGTATTAATCTGTGGATGATTGTAATTTTAAACACTCGTATATGGTTATGTACCATCGGAAATACCATCTAATGGTCGTAATGAGAAAGTTAAGTTTTTCATATTCAATCGGTTTCGACTGTATTTTGATAATGGTTAATAATACGAAGCTAGTATAGTGGACAAAAATATCTGTTTTCTAATACTCAATATTATGTTATAGAAAGAAAAAATGGTTCAGAAAGTCCTTCACTATGTACTACATAAAAGCTATAATGGATTAGGGATTAAATGTTAAAAATCATCGTTTTCTACCTTGCTGAAGGACTTTTTTTCACAACATTGAGCACCTACTTACATATGTCACTAACTTCGTGTCGTTTACCGTTACAAAGTTACGCTCAAAAATTTATTTTTTAAGAAAAACTTCAATTTCTGAATTTAAGCATAGATGGCATTTTCGATAGTATATCAACCACCTACTTAGAGTTATATCATCCACAGAATGATACTATATAGGCTCTATGTCGCTATCTTGTGAGTTTACGGAATCTTACACATATACAATTTTAGTTCTTTAAGGTTCTTGAGGCACGTAATACCCATTGTCGAGATGAAACTTAAAACATGTTTTTGTTTTTGATGGGTACTGTGAAAAAATTAAAAAATTTTAAATAGAGTTATTAGCTTTAACTAGGATTTGAACTATCCTTTTTACCTGAGTAGATTTCCAATTCATCCAGATATGGGAAAATTAATAGAATACCTAATGAAAACTGTCCTAGAATAATCCAAATCCAAATTTTTCAAAATTAGTTTGAAACAGTACATAAATACTTTATTATTAAAAAATAATAAAGTAAGACTCAATCCTTAACATAACCATAAGATTGATTACATATTTATATTCAAAATTGTATTACTTTCTTTTCAATCAGGAGGTGAAAGACAAAAGAAGATTCAAGGAAGACACAAGAGAAAATCAGATTTAATTGCATTATACTTTATTAAGTGTATCCATTAATCTAATATTCTCATATAATTTTTCTTTAAAGAAGACGTGGTAAAATAATCATGTGTGACGGATCTGTTAGGGGGGCCATGGCCCCTATGGCCCCCCGTATGACCGCCACTGCATATACATACATGTATACAAAAATATGTAAATGTATATGTATGCCATGTGTCCATGTGTTTTGATTTCCGTTCGTCCGGAATTTTTTTTATGTATAAAGATATGGATGTATATGGATATGTTTGACGATGTGGCCATGTGTTTTCTTACAGGCGAGGTACAATTGTCCGTGCGTGAAGCACGCCATTGTTGAGTTGATCGAGTTCGTTTGTAACTCAATTTTTCGGTGATTTGTGAAACAGTGAAAACAACAACAGTGAAACAGTGAATCCAAGTGGATTTTTAGAATTCTCTGCAATTTTTTCTAGCAAGCGGTCTTCGGATTGATTGATTGGCAATATGCCGCCAATCAGGAGATCAAACATTGCAAAACGGAGTCGTAATGCAAAAAGAGTTGCGAATATTCGTCCGAATCAAACTGCTGAAGAGCGCGCACGAGATGCTCAGCACAGACGCATACATATTTCACAAGTTCGAGCAGAACGAACGTGGATGGGGAATGGAGAATTTTAGATGGAGGATGGTGGATGAAGATAAATGATGGAGGATGGTGGATGTTGGATATGGGATGGTGAATGGTGGATAGAGGGTGGAAGATGGAGGATGGAGAATGATGAATGGTGGATGGAGGATGGTTCATAGAGGATGGTGGATGGTAGATATAGGATGGTAGATGATGGATAGATGATAATGGATGAAGTAAGGTTAGAGGGTGTTGGATAGAAGATTGTTGATAAAGGATGGAGTAACAGAAGCAACGGGAGAAATGGGAGCAACGGGAGTAACAGGAGCATCGGGAAAAACAGGAGCAACGGGAGAATCAGGACCAATGGATCAACGAGAGAAACGGGAGGAACAGGACCAATGGATCAACCGGAGAAACGGGATCAACGGGAAACACGGGAGTTACAGGGACGATAGAACAACGTGAGCGTAGCGAGCGAAGCCGCGGTAGTATATAAATATTTATGTCAAAGGGTGGATATGGGGTCCGAGTGTATATTCGGCACAGATAGTATATATTGATCTACATTTGAAAATGAATGCATAAAAACTTAATTAAAACACTATGTATACGCCAGGTAAGAAAATATAAAGGATTTTAGTTTCGGATGTCCTACGGTTCATACAGGGACCAAAATATTATGTCTAACGGGGAATGAAGGGAAATTGCTTAATTTCTTCTGTGTAACGGTAGATATCGGTACCATATATTGATATGTAAGGGTGTTTGCGGGCACCGGTCCCTGTAAGCACCCTTATATCACGGAATTTAAGCATAATTTTATTTCACCTCAAGCTGAGTTTCCATACGCGACAATTTTCCGAGCCATTTTGTGTCACAGACCAGTTATCCAATCAGATTACAAATCAGGTGTAATTGGGTCATTTCATCAAGAATCGCAAAAAAAGGCTAATTTTGTGACCTTACCATCGCCGATTCTTTTGAAAATTTGTGAACTTGAAGAATTAGGGAAGAAAAATATAACTTTAATTTTTTTTTTCTATCTCATTTTTTCGTTAGTTAACATACTACATATTTAAAAGATTTGGCAAAAATGGTGTCCAACTCCTCTTTCAAAAATCATATCTCTGTTAATTTTTATCATAGAATAACAAAATAGGACTTATTTTAAAGGAGAAGGTTGTCGCAAAATAATAAAAATATCAATCAAATTTATCCTTAATTTTTTTTAAAGAATAACGGGTTTGTCCTTTACTCTTGAATATCTCAAAATGCCAATTTTTTTTTTTATTTTTTTATATTTTGTGTATTATACTGTTTTTTAAAACATATCAAAAAATCAACTTGGGATCTCAATGGGATCGGGGTAAAAAAAAATCTAAGAACATCAGTGCTTTTCAATTATGTTATAGAAAAATTACAATTAAAACATATGTGAGAAGTAAAAAAAAAATTGATGAATGCAGATAAAATTGACTCTTAGTATTTAGCGAAATACTGTTTTCAATGAATAATAATCAATGGTACCACAGCCCAAATTGGGCCTAGGTCTTGAAGTACCCAGCTGGTCGCGTCCGCGAGAATCTCCCAAAATTCTCGAAGACATGTCGGTCTGTCTGCGAGATTCTTCGAGACGCCTTATGGAAAAAATACACGACAGCGAGACAAATGCTCTCCGAAATTCGAAGACATGTCTGCGAATGTCTCGATAGCAAATTTGTTATTGCTGCAGCGCCATCTGTTGATAGCTTCATGTAGATTCGATTTTGTGTTCATTCATACTTCAAAATAAACGAAACAAAAATAATTTTTAATATACCGTTTGTTTTTTATTATTCCGAGAGCAACAAATTCAGTTTATTTATGATTGGAATATACGCGCACTTCGCAGTAGATGACAAATATTTCTGGTAGATCGACATGGGCTGGAAATAAAAAATGGGATAATGAAATGAAACGTGCGGAAACACGGTCGAAGTAACATAAAAATAAGAAATCTAATTTTTTCAAACTTCACTTTCTTTACTTGTGTCGGTTTGGTTACTCCCGGACTTGAGATGAAAACTAAATTTTGAATTGTCGATCTCGGTCGGTCTCGCGCATTTACTTTTCCTAAGTGATGGATGACAGTTGTAGCGCTCGATGTAGTACGGCTGTTTGAATTGAGCGTGGTAGGGATATATCGTTTTATTGTTATCTATTTCCATCTAGTGATGATAAGAAAAGAAAAGTACTATGCCTAAACCATAAAGACAACGCCTCTAAAGAGACTCGCGACCAACTGCGTTATGCTAGAGTTACTTTTTTACTAGACAAACGGAACACTAGGTATAATACACTTAGGTGCGGTACTTCAATATAAAGTTAGATCGAGTGGTTTTGGTTAACTCATACTTAAAATAATCTTCCGCATTTCAATATCAGATAACCAACAAATTCCACGATTATTCAATTGGTAGTAAAAGTGAGCTTCAAGTTAGCTCATACTTCAAATCCCAACCAAATTAGTTGGAACAAAAACTTTTATATATTTACAAAAGTAACAAAATATCGAACTAAACAGTAAATATAATAAATATTTTTCGAGTTTTATACTAATAAAATATAACGCAGTCACGATCGGCTCCAAGCCAATCGTATGATACTCTAGATGAAATACTGAACTCTTATTTATATTTTACTTGAAAATACATCAAAAGAATGAGGAGTGCACAAACATTTATTACATGACTTTTTACTTACTTAAGTGTATAGTGGCTACTCGATTTCTTGATTTATAGTGAGTTCCATAAATTAAGCTAGGACACTTTACAGAATTTTTGTATGGCGACTACATGAAGGACTTATGGGATATTTTTTATATTAATAGTTTTAGCTGCGACTATTATAAAATCAACGTATACACAATTTCAAAGTCATAACGTAAAGCGTTTTAAAGTTATCGTTCAATATTGGTGAACACGTGTCTTAAGGACTTTTGTATGACAGCTACCCGAAGGAGTCGACGGATGGCGCCAACTAATGAACTCAGTCTTGCTTTTGATATAAAACTAATTCCTGTAAAATTTTGAATCCCTGCTTTAACTCGTACTGCAGATATAGTGGTTTCTATAACTTGCATACATTTTTGAAGGATTTTCTTAGGCTGCTTCAAGAAGGACTCATTCGATTTGTATCATATTCGGAGACTTCGCTTCAAACATTGTAAACTTGAAGTATGCAAAATTGCAAGTTCCTAACTTGAAGCATTCGAGCAATAATTGTGAAAACGTGTTTCAAGGACTTTTGTATGAGAGGTACCCGAAGGAGTGGAAGGATATCGCCCATTAACGAACTTAGCCTTACTTTTTCCATTTTACAAGTTGTGACAAAATTTAAACTTCCTAGGTCAACGCGTTCTTGAGTTATCGTGCAAACGGACGGACGGACGGACGGACAGACGGAAGGACGAACAGCAAACGGATTTGGGGGTTTTGGCCCCAAATAAACATAAAACAATATATAACTTTTTTTCGTCCGAGGCTTGGTTCTATGCGTTACAAACTTTTCGGGCTATATTAAACTTATAATTCTCTATATGATTTTATCTAGAGTATAATTACAAACTTTTCGGGCTGGATTAAACTTTTAATACCCGATATGATTTCATCTAGAGTATAAAATTAATTGAAAATACCAAATAATAGTAGTTCATTGGTTTTAACATATACAAGTTTTAATAAGTTAACGGATATTAAAATTTTAAAAATCGATTGCAAATTTGACATGTTTGCTGTCTGCTTGTAGCACGAACCCGTTCTGATTCTAGCAATATAATCTGATTTTTTTTTAAGATTTGTGACCATAAATTCATGCTACTGAGGTATAACAATCTCGTGCATTTCTCCCTATAAGCTCGTGATGCAATTCTACCGATTCTGACTAGATGAATGGTTTTATTTATTTTTTAAATATATGTTAGCAAATAAAAAATTAGCGCTTTACTAAAACACACCTTAGACGACAAGTATATTTATGCCTACCTAGAAAGGTTTACGATCGATAATTTGTCTTTAAACAAAAATTTTGCATATGTAGTATAATAAAAGTTACTTTCCTTAGCGTTTTTCTTTTACTAGGACTAACTGTTCGGTATTACTCGGTATTTTAACGATTCCTGAACGGGATCGTATGGATAGGAGAGAGAAAGAGAATACTACTTCTGCTTTGTAGATATTACTTAAAGGCGAGTGGTGCGTTTCTACCTATGGTGCAGGGCTACCCATTCTACCCTACTCTTCAGGGAGGTTAGAAGTCCTCGTTTTCTCCTCCTTTTTGCAAGAGCATGTCCTCTGAAATCAGATCTCCATTGTTACTACCAAAGAATCATTTAAAAGAAGTAGAAATAAGTTCGATATGTCATTAAAACTAAGAAATACATACATGTAGGATCGATCAATCCCGGTAATAAATAAACGCTCAGTCTTCTTTGTTAAAGTAATTTTATTCGCAGCTATGTACCTTCCTCGACGCCAGTCAGCACTCGACCCTCTCGTGTGATCGCTCGTCGTCCGTCGTTGTACCAGTTTGGTACCAATTGTACCAGTTTAGTACTGGGGTGCGTTCTGCCTGTGGGGAGAGTTCAGGATCCCACAGCTCGGCCGTCCTGACAGGATCTTCAGTACGTTCGTCTTCTGGCACCTTGAATTCGGTCGTCTTTCGTTGCTTTTGTGTTAGTAGTTCGCCTTCCTCTAGTTTTCGTCTTCTTCGTGTTTTCGTCTTTCGTCTTATTCGTCTTTTCGTCTTGCTGTTTTAGTTGCTTACATCTTTCTGGTGCATTTCTTCATCATCAGTTGGGTTTTTATCGTCGTCTTCTTCGGATTCGATGTTATCTTCCTCGCAGTCTGAGTCGTAGACTACAAAAGGTTTCATGTTGTCCGCGCTGGTAGTTGAGCGTTTGGGTCCGATATGGTTGCCACTCCTGATGACTTCGTACCTGTCGTTTCCGGTTGGCTTCACGACCTGATAACGACCTAGGAATTTTGGAAAAATTTTAGTAGCATTTCCAAACTGTGTTTTTCTAATGGCGACTAAGTCTCCTGGTTCGTAACGCGGCGCTGCCTTCCTCTTCTTATTGTAGTATCGTCTGTTTTCCTCCTGGATTTCGTGGATCTGTTGATTGACTTTACCTCGGATGTGGTCTCTTTCTACGTCGAATGACTTGAGCATCTCTTCGTCGATGATGTCTGATATTCTCATATCATTCTGGGTGCGCATCGTAACGCCGAACATTACTTCGAATGGTGATCTTCCTATGCTCCTCTGTAAGGTTGCATTTAGGTATATTTGGACTTTGTTACAGAATTTAAACCAATTTTCGGGTATCTCGATAGCTAGTTTAGTGATCATTGGGATAATAGTCCTGTGAACTCGTTCCACTTGACCGTTCCCTCGAGGTATCCCGGTAGTAATCAACGTGTGTCTTATAGCTTCAGCCGTGCAATATTCTTTGAAACTATTTGACGTGAATGCAGTTCCTCGATTCGTGATGACTTTCAGTGGATTTCCAAAAACAGCTTTCTGTACTTCCAACTTCTGAATGACTTCCGCGGCGGTAAGTGTTTTCACTGGGTAGAGCCAAGTAAACTTACTAAACGCATCGACTACTGTCAAAATGTACTTGTAATCTTTCTTCGTAGTACTAAGTGGTCCAATATGGTCTAAATGATACGTTTTGAGTGGTGCATCGTCTTTTGGTATAGGGAACAATAATCCCTCTTTTATTCCGCTTTTCCTTTCAGCGAGAATGCTCTGCACGCAGTTATTTCGGCAATTTCGAATTTTTTCTTTTAGCTGAGGTATGGAAAAGTCTCTTCGAATTAGATCTTCCATCTTCCTGGTGCCGAAATGTCCTTGTTCGTGAACGTGTTTAATTATTTCGTCTTGCATACCCTTCGGGACACATAGTAAGCGATTTCCTTCGGCGTCTTCTTCGAACAGCACACCATGGTCTAGTGTGTACTTTTCATATGGTCCATGCTCCAAGAGATTTGCTATTACCTTCAATCTTTCATCCTTAAACTGAACCGACTTTACTTTCGTGATTAGATCATTCTGAACGACTATTATTACTGGGTTCCTGCTTAAGGCGTCGACGTGCTTCATTTTAGTACCACTGCGGTGTTCGAGAACGTAGTTATAATCTTGTAACAGTAAGGCCCAGCCTGCTATGCGAGGTGGTAGATCATTTTTGTCCATCGTCGCTTTAAACGCAGCGCAATCTGTAACGATTTTAAACGGAATTCCGAGAAGGTAGACCCGTAGTTTCTTTATCGCTGAAACTATTGCCAAGACTTCCAGTTCATAGCTACTGTATTTTTCTTGTGTTGGAGAAGTTTTCCGACTATAATAGTAGATCGGATGCATTTCGCCATCGTCGTTGCAGCGCTGTAGCAGGATCGCGCCGTATCCTAGTTTGGACGCATCTGTGTGGAGTTCTGTAGTTTCTTCTCTATCGTATAAGCGAAGTGTTGGAGTCTCTGTTAGTATGCTTTTCAGTTCGTTGAAAGCGGCTTTTTGTTCTGTGTCAAATTTAATATCGTTGTTTTTTCGTAGCAGGTCGCTGAGAGGTTTTGCGATCACGGCGTAATTGGGTACGAATTTTCGAAAATACCCCGTTAATCCTAAAAATGCTTGTAGTTTCTTGATGCAATTAGGTTCAGGAAATTTCTTCACTGCTGACGTTTTCGATGACGAAGAACGAATACTATCAGAACATATCTCGTATCCTAAGTACTCAATCTTTTTGCATAAGAATTGGCATTTTTTCCATTTAATCCTTAAACCGTGGTTTGACGCGACTTCCAGAACTTCTCTTAGCTTAGTTATGCACTCCTCTTCATTCTTCGCTGGGATAATAACGTCGTCCATGTAGATCAGGACTACTTTTCGAAATACTAGTGGCTGGAATATACGATTGATAAATTTTTGAAATACTGTCGGAGATGTACACAGTCCAAACGGCATACGCAAAAACTCGTATTGTCCAGTCGGTGTTACAAACGATGTTAATTTTATGCTCTTTTCGGCAACCGGAACATGAAAGAAGCCGTTTTCCAAATCGAGGGTAGAGAATACGCGCAATTCTTGAAGCTGATCTATTTGGTCCTCGATGAGTGGCAGAGGGTATCGATCTCGAATTACTTCTTTATTGAGTCGTCTATAATCGGTACACAATCTACGTGTTCCGTCTTTCTTCTTAGCTAAGACTATAGGGCTACTGTATTCGGAGCTGCTATGTCTAATTATACCCTTTTGTAGCCATTGTTCTATCTCTTTGTCTACTATTCCTTTTTCTAGAGGGGATAATCTACGTGGTTTTTGTCTGATGGGCACGTCATTCTTCAATATAATGTTGAGTTTAGTATCGGCCTTATTATTTTCGATTGGGGTATAGTCTCTTATAATATTTCGTATCTCGTTCTCGTAACTCGGTACACCAATCTGCAGTGGTTCACGATCTTCTTGAATTGAGAATGTTAGGTTATCGAATTCGTTTTTTATTCTTCTTATATCGACTCCATTATTTGTGAATGATATTTCGGTATTCTCAAGAACATCTTTCCCGATTATCATTTCATGATAAAGACATACCTGGGGTACGATGTGTATCTGGCTGTCAAAAAGAATACCATCGATATCGATTTGGGTAGAATAACTTCCAAGCGAATGGACAAAATTTTCGCCCAGACCTCTCAATCGGGGGTGTGAACTTATGTTCAGGGCCGGTGAACCCAATTTAGAGTAAGTATCCGATCTTAAAAGAGTGTGGAGCTTATCTTAAATTATTAGCTTCACTAAACTGTTTTAATAAAACATATTAAGTTTTTATATATTAGATTATTATTTATTATCTTAATTTAGTAATATTAAAATACTAAAAAGTTTATTTTAAACAACTTGATTCTATTGATTATATTTTCCAACTGACTTTTCAATTTTATTTTTTTAAAATTACATTTTTGTGTGTACTTTGTTTATGATTAATTGTTAAGTGTTTTTTATGTAAAGTGTAAATGTATATATGAAATTGTGTGTGTGTGTTGTGTATTGTGTAACTACGCCACATTACTCCCCCTCCAGTGATGAGGTCACGAAAAAAAATTTTATTTGTGGCTGTAGATCGAAATTAACTGTTTTTACATTTTTATTATTCAATTTAGTTTCAATTAATAATTTATCATTGTTGGAAAGAGTTATGTTTGAGTTATCATTCAAAAAATTTTGTGAATCTATCTGTGAAACGAAACTGTTGCGTTCAACGAAAGCTGCCTTGATGCGATCAATCGCAACCTCCTGACCTTTTCCTCGAATTTCAATGATAAATGTTGAGGGTTTCCTCTTTAAAACAATATAAGGACCGCTATAAGGTGGTGTTAAAGGTGGGGAAACCGCATCGTTACGAAGAAATACATGAGAACACGTTTCAAGATCTTTTTGAACGAAATTGATCCTACTGGAATTATGATTCGAAGTGTTTACCGGCTTAAAATCATTAAAAATAGATTTGAGATTTTTGACGTAATCGGTTTGAGGAACCTCTTTAGTTGATTTGTCAAAAAATTCTCCCGGTAACCTTAAGGTGGTACCTAAACTAACTCAGAAGGAGTTGCGTTTAAATCTTCCTTAATGGTCGAACGATGACCTAAAAGTATTGTCGGTAAACAGTCTACCCAGTCGTTTGCATTGCTGCACTTGAGTGCAGATTTAATGGTTCTATGCAAACGTTCAATCATTCCGTTACTTTGTGGATGGTAGGAAGTCGTTCGATAGTGTTTAATGCCTAAGATCTTGGTCAACTCTTTAAATAAGATAGATTCAAATTGTCTACCGCGATCAGTCGTAATGTTACGGGGAATTCCAAATCGAGAAATCCAACCAGACATTAGTGCTTTAGCAACTGTTGTTGGAAGAGGTCCAACAAGATCGATATTTATGTGTGCAAAACGTTCATCTGGAACTAAAAAGGTAGCCAAAGGTCGTCTATTATGTCGACTAATTTTAGCTTTCTGGCATTTAATACACTGCTTTGCCAATAATTTGCAATCTTTGTTAACACCAGGCCATACAAATCTATCGGTAATTAATTTTGTTGTAGATTTGATACTTGGGTGATTGAGGTTGTGCAAAAGGTTAAAATAAACTTTCCTGAGCTTTAATGGAATATACGGACGTTTTTTGTTGAATGAAACATCACAATAAATTTTGAATTTAGTTCCTGGTATATTTAGAAGTTGTAAATTCAAACTTAATTTGCTGTCATTCAATAGAAGTTTCAATTCGTTGTCCAAATTTTGTTCGATTTCTAGTTGTTCGAAATCGATTGTGTGAATATCGGAAACTTCAGGATTTTGAATTCGCGAAAGCATATCAGCGATAAAATTATCTTTACCGGAAATGTAGCGAATGTCGGTTGAAAATTGGCCGATGAAATCAATGTGTGTAAGTTGACGAGGCGAGGATTGTTCTAGTTTTTTGTTGAACATAGAAATGAGTGGCTTATGATCGGTAAATATTGTAAATTCGCGTCCTTCTACTTGGTTGCGGAAGTGTTTAATTGCTTGAAAAATTCCCGATCATAAGTGCTATATTTCTTTTGCGTCTCAGTCATGCGTTTGGAAAAAAATCCGAGTGGCTCTTGGACATCATCAATTACTTGATGTAATGTAGCGCCAACTCGGAAATTAGATGCATCAACGAAAATATTAAGTTTAGCAGAGGGGCATGGATGTGTAAGTACCCTTAAAGTTGCTGCTTTAATTTCGGATTTGCAATCTTGAAATGCTTTAATTGCATCTTCATTCCAAGTAATTGAAGACTTATCGTTTTTAATGTTGCCAATAACTAACTTCTGTAAAATTCCTTGGTTTACACAGGCATTTGGTATACAACGTCGATAATAATTCATTGATGCGATGAATTGTCTCAAATCCTTAGCGGTTTGAGGTAAATCAATGTTCATGATTGTATCGACTTTTGTAGAAATTGGTCGTATGCCGGTTTCGTTGATTGTGTATCCGAGGAAGTTTATTTCGCTTTTTCCGAATTCACACCTGGATACGTTTATTCTGAGTCCGTACTCACGAAAACGTTCAAAAACAAATTGTAAATGTTGAATGTGTTCGGCATGAGTTTTAGAAGAAATTTGAACATCATCCAAATATTTGAAAACAAAAGGTAAACCGATTAAAACTTGGTCAATGAAACGTTGAAATGTTTGACCAGCATTACGTAAACCAAAAGGCATTCGTACGAATTCAAATAATCCAAAAGGTGTTACAATAGCTGTCTTTGGAATATCTGATTTATGTACTGGAACTTGGTGGTAAGCTCGGGTAAGGTCGATCTTAGAAAAAACCTTACAACCGTGAAGATTTATAGAGAAATCTTGAATATTTGGAATATTATATCGATCGGGGACAGTGACTGAATTTAAGCGCCTATAGTCACCACAAGGTCGATCTGTTCCGTTCTCCTTGCTTGCCATGTGTAATGCGCTTGACCAGGGTGATTTTGATGGTCTGCAAATGCCAATTTCCATCATGTGTTCGAATTGTTTCTTTACAGATTCGTACTTATGAGGTGGTAAACGGCGGGCTTTTGCGAAAACTGGAGGACCTGTCGTATCAACATAATGATAAACGCCTGTTAAATTTTTATTATTTTTATTATTATAGTTTGTTGGCAAAGTTAAATCGTGAAATTTCTGCAATAATTTTTCATAATCATTATTGAAGAATATTGAGTTATCTGAAGCCAAAGTAGTAATATTAATTTCGTCAGAAGTTATTGATTCAACTGAACCGGTTGTTTTGATATTGGTAGTTGAATCTATTAATTTACGTCGTTTGAGGTCGACTATTAGGTTAAAATGTTCCAAAAAATCAGCTCCAATTATAGGTCTGGTAACGTCAGCGATCGTGAAAAGAAATTGAAAATCACGACGTAGACCTAGGGAAACTGATAACGTTTTTTGCCCATAAGTTTTAATTTGCGAACCATTAGCTGCGTATAGAATATTCAAAGGGGAAATAGTAAGTGATTTGTCCTTTGAATTATATGGTATAACTGATAAATCAGATCCTGTGTCGATTAAAAATCGAAGGTTGGATCATTTATCTGTAATAAATAATCTACGGCAGAATTAGTTTTTTGAATTTGATTTAAAGGTGGCGAAATATTTGCAAGGTTCGATACATTTACGAGCTTCGTCTTGAAAAGTGAAATGGTACCAGCATTGATCAGATTCAGGAGGTGGATTGTTATTGGAATTTCTGACTTGCGAATTGTTGCGGGAAAGGCTGCTAGGACGAGAGCGAGATTGTTGTAATTGTTCAACTTGTGTTGTTAAAGTCGATATTGTGTCTTGATTAGCACTAATGTGCTCACATAGTAATGTACATGTGGCAGTAAGTGCAGACAATTGATCCTTAAGCAGAGAAAATTCCTCGAAAGAAACACTATTTAAGAGTGGTCTCGAAACGTTGTTACGATCTGTATTACTTGATATATTAACATGATCATTGTTTTCTTCAATGTCCATGTTGTTTTGTTCAATTCCGTTAATTGGAACTTGAGATTAAAGGAAAAAGTAGGTGCGCGACGAAAAATTTCAAAATTTTATCAGACAATTCAATTTAAAAATTGCCGTAGCACTTTCTTGAAAACACGACGGTAGGTTTTCGTTGAAAGGGAAAAAAAATTTACTGAACACAGCACTTTCGAAAAATGATTCACTAAATTTATTGAACACAGCACTTTCGAAAAATGATTCACTTAAAATCGCCCGGACAGAAAAATGTGTGCGACCGGAAAATAATAATTTGCTTTTAAATACTCAAATTTTGAAAATAAATGTTTATGTTTGAAAGTGTTGATGTGTTTTGGAAAAAATGTGAAAAAGTGTTAATTTGTTACAATTTTCTTTTAAAATTTTTGTTAAGAAAACCTGATCCTCTTGAATTGATTTTCGTTATTATTGTTCGTTGGTTTGTAAAATTTCTATTTACGTAATTTTAATTTATGTTGTTGAATAGATTGTTTCTACTGCCGTTAGTAAATCTTGTATCTTGATGTTAAAATAAGTTTATTCTTCAAAGAATGTAGGGTTTGTTTTACTGCTCCCTCGTTTTTTGTTGGAATTCATATTGCAACTGTTGTTGTTGTAATTTTTCAATCTTCTGCTGCACCGTTTGTTGTTGCTGAGCCAGATTTTTGTTGCGCTACACGAGTGTGTTGCTGCTGGCGTCGTGTTACTGCTCGTTAGGGTCACCAATTGTGGAGCTTATCTTAAATTATTAGCTTCACTAAACTGTTTTAATAAAACATATTAAGTTTTTATATATTAGATTATTATTTATTATCTTAATTTAGTAATATTAAAATACTAAAAAGTTTATTTTAAACAACTTGATTCTATTGATTATATTTTCCAACTGACTTTTCAATTTTATTTTTTTAAAATTACATTTTTGTGTATACTTTGTTTATGATTAATTGTTAAGTGTTTTTTATGTAAAGTGTAAATGTATATATGAAATTGTGTGTGTGTGTTGTGTATTGTGTAACTACGCCACAAGAGTAAGGTCGCTACCTGTATTTACTAATGCCAGAACGTTGTGGTTTTTTATCTTTATTATCTTGCAATTGTTACCTGGCTTGTTAGTTTGGACTGATCCACTATTGTCAACGCAATTGACAGCATTTTTCTTTGTCGGACAATCTGGTGCCTTATGTCCATGTAAATTGCATTTGAAACATTTCGGGCCCAAATTTTGCGAATTGCATTGACGAGATTTATGACCTTTGGTGCCGCAATTATAACATAAAATATCAGTTGTCGCACTCTTTGGCTTGGTGCCGTTCTTATTATGGGTATCACCATCTTTCTTTCCCGAATCTCTACTCCTATTCTTGAACTTACTATATGCTGCTAATTTAGTTTTGAATTCTATTAGATCGTTAGCTCCGTATAACATAATTTTATTAGATGGGATATCGTAGATACCGTCTATGACATATTGTATGACTGCGCCGTCATCTAACCTGCCTTTCAATCCAATTTCCTTCATTCTTAAAAAATACTCGTATACGGACTCCTTTTTTAATTGTTTGCGTCTAGCCAATTTTCGATGTATCTCTGAGCTGTCAAGTTTCTGACCGAATTCGCCGATAAGAAAGCTTCTAATACCTTGCCACGAATCTAGGTTGCTCTTCGTTCTTAACGCAAGCTGTGCTGCCCCAGTCAGCAATCTTCGAGCATATAAAATGAACTCCAAAGGAGACCAATCCATAAGGTTCCCGACAGTTTCTATTTCCTCGACCCAGCTAATTACGTCATAGTCGTCTTCTCCACTAAATTTTTGAACGGCGTTGGTAACGTCTTCGAACGACAAGCGCGGTTTTGCCTGTGTGCCCGACCGGTGGCTTAGTTCCGACTCTCTTGACATAGACCGTTATTTTTCCGCTAAAGCAGCTTCCCTTTCCTTCAATTCCAATTCTTTATCCCTAACAGCCTTCGTATCCGGACTACGATCACCCTCACGCAGTAACTCTTCTTCCATTTTTGTTATACTAGTTTGCATTCTTTCAATTGCCGTCGAAAAATTTATTTCCTCATTATTTAAAATCGTGCTGCTTCGCATACTTTTGTTTCGTTTTCCCATTTTTTACCCGTTTGTTATTTTAATATTTCAATATTCGCTCGACAGAGAAAACAACTATCGAGAAAAAAGTGTCAAAATTGTGACCTTCGAATGCGCTATTGTTCTTTTAGAATATTAAAGCGGTACGCACAATTATGACCTTCGAAACTTTGTATAAATTGGCAGGTATGCAATTTTATGACGAACCCGATACGAAATTTGTCAAATAAACCGAGAAGGGAAAAGTTAATTGTTCCGTTTTCACTAAAACGCGCTTTTGTTTGATTTTATCGTGTTTCTGTGTATTAGTACCACTTCGAAAAACTGTTGTTTCGTGAAAATTCGACACGATTTTGCTCGTTTTTCACTAGACTTAGCACACTTTTTCGTAGCAAATCGAACGATGTTTTTCTGCGTAATTCAACGGAAAACACTTGGGCCGCGATTTTCTTAAAAATTTGGAGTTTTTGTTGCGCGAGCAAGAAGCCGAACACCGAGAAAAATGTGTTTTTTTTTTCTTTCGTTCTATCACCGAATCGCGTTGTTTGCCGACTCTTACGCATGTACCGCACTTTGCTATTCCACGTAATTAACTGTTAATTGTTCAATGTTACCTCTTTCTTGATCCCTTACTTCTTTATTCTGGATTTCTTTATCCTGGATGTAGATGTAGGATCCCGGTTGAGCCCCCAGATGTGGAATCGATCAATCCCGGTAATAAATAAACGCTCAGTCTTCTTTGTTAAAGTAATTTTATTCGCAGCTATGTATCTTCCTCGACGCCAGTCAGCACTCGACCCTCTCGTGCTCGTCGTCCGTCGTTATACCAGTTTGGTACCAATTGTACCAGTTTAGTACTGGGGTGCGTTCTGCCTGTGGGGAGAGTTCAGGATCCCACATACATATGTAGAAGTTTGTGAAAACATATGGAACCTCCTTGCACCTACTTTGGGATTGAGAAATAAAAATCGGCCGTCACCTGTTTTTTTTACTAATCGCGAGTCACTAGGTTTGTTCTTTTTACTTACACCTGGTGTACGCTACACCAATTTTGAACAGCCAAAAAGAACGCGATAGTGCAGAAACATGACATATAAAATTTTGAACTTTTTTATTTGCTCAAATTTTTCACTTCTGTCAAGGCAAAAGCTGTTGCTAATGCAGTTATGAAACTGGCTATTTTTGCGGCTTTAAAGCGGCTAGTAAATCGAAATGGAGTGGGATAGAAGATGTAGCATACAATTAAGACTTTGGTGTGAGAGAAACAGTCCAAGTAGTATAAATCCAGTACTGTCAAAAACTAGCCGCAACATAGCCGACAACATAGCCGCAAAATAGCGCATTCGAGCAGTGTTTTGCAACATTCTAGCACTTAATCCTAGGAAAATCTTTCTACCACTGGATATTTGACCTGCTTCAGACTTGTTTTTAATAGTTCGGCACGTATAAATTGTAGAAAGTGCCAAGTTATGTTATAAAACGCACTAAAACCGGTATTTTTCTTAACAATTCAGTTGTTAATTTCATTTACTAGATGCCGCTAGCGACGGAAAGAGCGGTATCTCTTTCATTTAATGTTGTTCGCCTTGTCGCACGATCAGGCAGTTATTATACTTTTATTGCACTTAAGAAATAGCCAAAAAGTAGCCAGTGTCATAAAAGCATAAGCAATATTGTTGCATGTATTCATTGAAAACAGTATTTCCCTAAATACTAAAAGTCAATTTTATCGGCGTGCAGCCATAAATTTTTACAGATGAAAAGAAACTACACCTGTCTCGAGCGAGTGTAGAAAGTTCACACTTAAAATACAATGCACACTGGAAACCTTTGTCGCATTGCTAGCACGTACTCCAAAGCTGAAACTAAAAAAACATAAATGCAGCTCATCAAGTCTTGGGATAACCTGAAACTTTCTACAAACAATATTCGTAATACAATCCCTAAGAATACGGTTGAAATTCGTTCGGATCGACATGGAGAGTCGAATGATTAAACTTTTCTAAAAATGAAAGCTCAAATACGAAATGCGTCGCTGCCTAAATGCCATTTGAGTTGACGGCATATGTGTGGCTATGTATGTATGTGATATCCCTTTCTTCAATTTTGTGATAGGTGTGTAGTGTAGAAAATCTATTGGATTTTCCTTACATTTATACGGAGTGTTTTGTAACAGCTGAGTATATGCCATCTCTATCGTTCACATGAATTTATATGTCCGTTGAAAATGTGTAGAACTTCGACTAGATTTCTACAGGTACAATCTCCCTGTTGGGTTGTCTAGGAAACTTTGCCTGCTGGGCTGTTGCCGTTTCTCGAAAGTTAAGAACAAAAGACGATCGTTTCAATAAATAAACTCATGCATATAAACTGTGTTGTAAAGATAATTACCGGGACCGGTATCGTGTAAAAGTAGATATGGGTACCGATTTTTCATGTGTGTATGTAAAACACATCCAAAGTCGGACCCAATAACTACCGTTACGTAATTTTCAATGAAAAATTTTATAAGGCCCGGTCTCCGTAATTCCGTCCACACAATGTACAAATTCAAAGTCGGTACCGATATCTACCGTTACGTATTATAAATGAAAAACTTTTAAAATGCCCGGTCATCGTCATTACCGTCACAGAGTGGTTCAATTTTCAATATCCGTGGAGATACAGTGTGTCGAAGAAAAGTGTTTCAGACCTGTGCCCTCAATCACTATAAACGTTATGTCTTGAAAACTAATAATCAAAATTGAAACTGTTATAGCTTGTTTTTAGTGAATCGAACTGCCTTTCTTTTGATGTAACAGTTAAAATGATAACTTCACCTGATCCTGAGATATTTACCTCAAAATTAAAATTTTTGCTACTTCAACCCTAAAAATTTTGTGATCAATGTAGTTTTTCTAAGAAAACCCTAAATGTCATGGTGATTTCTTTTCTCAAAAAAAATGTGAGCTGTAAAGATGCAAAATTATTGCAGTTCTGCCCTCTTTTTTGACAGTTCCGTCCGACAGGTCAATTTACAATAGAACGCTTTCAGGTCAAAAAGCTATTATTAAAATTTAAATAAATTTTCATTACACTCCGTATGATTTCTAATTACCGTATGACCCGTTTGACAGTTTAATTTATGCTTTTAAATCGTTTGCCGCTGTGTCGTAGGATATTTTTTTCTTATTTTCATCGTTTCTTACGCACATTTGAGGTTAAAGGAGTTGCACCGCCGAAATTTTCGGGGCAAGAAATGCGAGTTTTCAGGTCAATTTTAGCCACGGACTCAAACCCCTTTTTCTAGCAGGTCAAAAAAAATTTGAGAATAGAACAGCAGAACTGCTAGAACAAAAATTGAGGGCAGAAACGGGTCACATTTTTTTGCAGAAAAGAAATCACCATCAGTTTAATTTAATTTTTTTATTTGTCATATCCATGGATGTAGTAGTATAACTGGATCGGCACTAAGCGAAAATTTGCCTAATAGGTTCTGGTTGTGTGAGTTGTCTATTTGCGTTAGGGTAAGTGTATTGGGGGGGGGGGGGGGGGCTACAAAAAAGCAAACACGTACTGTACCCGGGAAATCTTTTTGGTCCGACGATGTGGTGAAAACAATTGTCAGAAATGATTGTCATAACCCGTACAAATTTTTTTTGAAAGATGGGAACAACTGTCAGAAACGAATTAGTCTCACATATAGGAATTTTATGCAATACAGCCGATCCAGTTATACTAATACATCCATGGTCATATCTGTACCTCAGAGGTAAACTGTCGTAAGTGACATCGTAAAATGTTCAGAAGAGCATTTTATAGTTATAAGTTAATAGAAACAAATTAACGTATAATAATTATTCTTTATTTCTAGCAGTTAATGTTTAAGGTAGCGAGTATAATTGTCGACTGACTTCCAATTCTTCTCCACAACCGAAAAGAACCTCGGTTTACAATATTGGGTGGTAGGTGGTCATTTTATTTACATTCAATCATTTTGCTGATGCAAAATGTTCATGATGCCAGATCGGCTTATCAGTTACTAAATATTCTTTCAATCATTTTGCTGATGCAAAATGTTCATGATGCCAGACCGGCTTATCAGTTACTAAATATTCTTTCAATCATTTTGCTGATGCAAAATGTTCATGATGCCAGACGGGCTTATCAATTACTTGTTGGGTGGCCTGATGGGCTATCGTGGTGTCGGGTATGTGGTATACATAGCTCCTCCCACCTTAGGTTGAGGCTCCTGACTTAATACCTCGAATTCTTCAGCCTTTCTCTCCTCTTTAGGTGGCGGTATTGCATTTACAATTTGTATGTTACCGCGTCCTTTACATCTGACATAAAAATAAATTGTTATGGCAATTAAAAGTATTATAAGTATTGTAAGTGTTGGAGTAAGTATGGATACGGCCAGGTTATGCCTGTTGTGCCTAATTTTTGTCAATTCTAATTCTTTTTGATACTCTATTTTGATCAATTCTAGGTCCTCCAAGTGGATTTCCGTTTGGCTGTTATTAAGTATCAAGTGCGCCTGTACGTACAATATGTGATCATGCTTCATTATATTATTTGTATAAGTTATATTATTTATTACTACTGAACAATTAGAGAATGTTAAAATAGAATTTGGGGATAAATTGATATCATTGTCTTTACAATTTTGAGACAATTTGACGTTATTTGGTTTTTTATTTGTAATTAGCAAAGTGCCCTTGCGTATTTCATCGACATTTATGTCGGGTGATATCTTTATTAGCTTACATTGATAGTTACAATCTATTTCTTTCTTAAGCCTATGAATATATTTTGTAAATGGATACATTTTCCCGTCAATTTTAATAATTTTTTCATGCAATATTTCCAAAATAGTATTGTTGTCTGTGGGTATGGGTTTTATAATATACGATTTCGCGGTTTTATTGGAGAAAATCGGGATAGTGATAACAATTACAAATTTCGATGTCCCCTGTTTACCCAGTACATCTATAGTTAAGTCATGGATTTGGTTAACGTTTATGTTGTATTTTAGTAATTCATCGGTATCTAATACTAGCTTTGACATGGTTCCTGACTTTGCGGAGTTGATATTGTCGATCATTTTATCGACTTCGGCTATAAGATCGTCTAACGCGTTGTTAGCCCATAATTGTTTGATTACTTCAGTCGTAGTTTCCCATTTGCTATTTACGTTAATGTTCATACTATCATAAGCTTGTTTAATTGTTTTCATGTTAGTTTCGAACTGGTTATTAATTAGTATTTGCTTATCGGCAAATTGTTTTATAGTTAATTGATTATTCTCAAGATCCTGTAACGCCCCCATAATTTCGTCCCTATCTTCATTATCCATAGTACCGAACAATGATTTATATACTGTGCCTACTAAATTGAACAAGCCTCTTCGTTTTCTTTGATTGGGTGCGTTGTTATATTGTTTTAAAATATTTAGATGTGTTTGAATTGTGTTAACTTTGTTTTTTAAAATTTCGTTATTAAATCCTGGATTAAATCTTGTATGTACTTCTAAACCTTGCGCTAAAGTATCTAACGTGTCCTGCATCTCTTTCAAGTTTATTATGTGAAAAAGTCGGTATTCATTCTCTATTAAGTTTACTGTTTCCTCGTTTAACAATATGATTCGAGTATCTTCTCCTATCGCTTCTACTGTGATTCCTTCGGATTCCGTCTTTGCTATTAGCGTTGTCAGTAGAATTATGACTATTGTCCTCATCTGAAATTAGTATTTAAAGTATTACTGGTATTTTCTCTTCTTAGGGTGTTGGTCAGGGTGTGTTTTATCATTTTTGTTGGGTTTAAAACTAGGTTCTAACTTCTGTCTATTATAATTTTTAATGATTTTAGTATTAACTTCTTCTGTCTTTCTATTTAAATTCAATTTCTCAATCGTTCTTTCTTTTATTGTTTTAAGTTTGTTGTAAATTTCTACATCGTTTTCCTGTCCATGATGTATTGCTATCGGTGCTTTGCCCGTTGATGTGTGTATCGCTGAGTTATATGTAGTCAGTATTGATATAATTGGATCCAAGCTTGACATTCCCTTTCTTTCATTCTCTGTCATCTTCCATATTTTCATCTTCTCATTTAGGGTATTGTGGAATCTTTCTACATCTGAGTTACCGGTATGATGGTTCGGTGTGGTATAGTGTATTTCGATGTTGTCCTTCCTTAAATGATTACGAAATGTTTCGTCTTTGAATGCTTTCTCGTTATCCAGTATTATTTTCTTTGGTATTCCCATTATTGATAATGTGTTCAATATTCCATTTAATACATCGTTACATCTTCTTGACTTTATTTTTGTTATAGTAGCATACTTGCTAAATTTGTCTATTGCGGTAAGATATACATTATTTTTGTCGCTGAACCATAAATCAGCGTGAATTACTTCTCTTGATGAATGTGGTGTGTCCGTTATTTTGTACGGTGTCTTGACTGGATGTCTGTCGTATTTTGCACGTAGACAGATCTCGCAGTTGTTCAACACCTTCTCGATCTTCTGCTTCATATTAGGATAATGTATTCTATTCTTTAGTGATTGGTAGGTCTTTTCGATCCCGTCATGATGAGATCGAACGTGAGTCTTATTTATCTCCTCCAATATTTCGTCATCGTTTGCGTTCATTAATCGTATTCTACTCTTTAGACACCTTGTTCTGTTTTTCGTGTCCTCCTTCCACTTCTTAAATTGTGTTTGAAATTTTAGAAATAAGTCCTTGTCGTTGATGTAGACTCCTACCGTTCCTTTGTATGGCATGTTATTCTTAATAACGTACATCATAAATTTGTCGTCCGGTTCCTTGGATTCGAATATAAATATCTTCTTACCTTTGTATGTAGTCTTTTGTGTTCTATTGATTTTCGCTTTCTGTATTATTAATTGTGTTTTGAAACTATTTAATGGATTTTCGGTTAGTCCTATCATATTTAATTCGTCATGTTCTGCACTATGTATTGTTGCTCTGTCACTTGCTGCATTTTCTGTTCCTTCTTCTTAGTTGCTGTTACTTTCGATTCTACTCAATGCATCGGCAACTACATTTGTTTTTCCTGCCAAATAGTCTATCTTGAAATTATATTCCTCCAATAGCAGTTTCCACCTCTGCATTTTTGGGTTTGGCTCCTTTAAGTTGGCGAGCCACACTAATGGTTTGTGATCCGTTAGGATTTTGAATTCACGACCGAAAATATACGGTCTAAAATGTTGTGTTGCCCAAACTATTGCCAACAACTCTTTCTCTATTGTGCTATAGTTCACTTCGTGTTTTCCTAATGTCCTCGACGCGAAGCAAACCGGGTGATCCTCTTGGGATAAAACCGCACCAATCGCATAATTAGATGCATCGGTTGTCAATACAAAGGTTTTCTCAAAATCGGGGTACCTCATGATGGGGTCCGATATAATACGTGATTTTAATTCGTTAAAGGCTTCCAAATATTTTTCATCATTTACGTTTATCCTAGATCCATGTTTTAGTCGCTCAGTTAGGGGCTTGGCGATTCTAGCAAAGTCCCTGATAAATCTTCTATAGTATCCGACGATACCTATAAATTGTTTGATCTCTTTTTGCGTACGGGGTACTGGGTAATTAACAATTGTTTTAATTTTTTCGGGGTTGGGTTTGATCCCGTCCCTAGATATGATATGCCCTAGAAATTCTGTTTCAATCCTAAAGAAATTGCTTTTCTTTAACTCCACTTTTAAATTTGCTTGTCTTAATGTCTTTAATATTGTGTGTATTGATTTTACGTGTTCTTTGAATGTCGTTGAAAAAATAACTATATCGTCCATGTAAACGAGACAAATACGTCCTAAATGCTTCTGCAGCACGTCGTTCATCATTCTTTGGAATGTTGACGGCGCATTTTTCAATCCGAATGGCATTCTAAGATATTCGTAGTGGCCATTTTTAGTCGAGAAAGCTGTTTTTCGTCGGCTTTCTTCGCTCATCTCAATTTGGTGGAACCCCTTGGTTAAATCGAGTGTCGTAAAGTATATTGATTTACCTAGTTTCCCTAAAATTTCATGCATATCCGGTATCGGATATCTATCCGTTACTGTGTTTTCATTAAGTCTGCGGAAATCGATCACGATCCGCCAATTTTTACTACCGTCTTTCGAGTCTTTTTTCGCCACAACGCATAGTGGTGCGTTATAGGGTGAATTTGATCTTGTTATTATTCCCTGTTCCATCATACTTTCTATCTGTTTCTGAACTTCTGCTTCATGGTATTGTGGGTATTTGTACGGTCTTATATAGATTGGGTTCTCGTTTAGAGTTTTAATTTCATGTTTTACTACATGAGTGAAAGTTAAATCCCTCCCTGCTCCGAATACATCCTCGTATTCTATCTTTATACGTTCTAACTCATCTTGTTCTATCTTATCTAAGTCTTTCTTTGTTCCATAGTTAATTTCTTTATCCTTGATTCCTAAGTCCTCTTCTACGTTGTATATCTGTGCTTCGTAAATATCGCTTTCTTCTTCCTCGTTTTTTGAAAAATACATCTTTATGTCTTTACCTCTTATTCTCACTGTCATTTTCTTAAGATTTATCACCGCTTCAGCTGGTGTAAGTATATCCATTCCTATCATACCATCGAAAAACTTATGTGCTTCCTTCATAGTAAAGAATCTCACTTCCACGTCTTTACCTAATTCTTCAAATTTCTTTACCGTTGTATATTTCGTAATTGTGCTTTTGCCGTTAATTGTAGTTAATTGCATTGGTTCTTTGAGTAAACGTTGGTTTTTGGGGTCGCAAATACGTTCATTGACAATGCTCCTCATTGCCCCTGTGTCTATTAGAAACCTGAGATATATACTTTTACTCTTAACTTTTATATATGGTAGCTGTCTACCTCTGAGGCTGGTTGCGGAAAATTTTCCCATGATTCTTCTTGATTATGTAGTGAAACGTTTGATACGACTGTCCTCATTGATACATCTTCCTGTTGTACCTCTCTCGCGTCTTGCCTACTCCCGTTATTATTCTGTTCTTGGTTATTAGTGTGGTTTGCACTGTAATTATTATTATTCTGAAACCTATTCTGATTTTGATGATTAGCCTGATTATTCTGTTGGTAATAATTGTTCCTGTTTTGGAAGTTATTGTTTCGTTGTTGGTAGTTTGGTCTTCGTACCTGACTATTTCTTACATCGTTCTGATTCTGGTTACCCTGTTGCCTATATTCATTCGTATTTTGCCGAAGGTTTGCGTTATTGCTATTTTGGAATCTTGCTTGATTAGGAAAATTTTGATTTTGGTTTATATCGGTATTTATGTTATAATTTTTATTGAAAAATAGATTCTTATTATTTAATAAATTGAATGCTTCTGTCATTGTGGCTACGTTATTTGCTTGCAGAATGCAAGACTTGTTTTGAAGGATTATTTCCAAAAATAAATTTAATGCTAGTTTTTCGTTGTTCGCTGGTTTATGTTCAGCGTGTGCTGCTCGGTCCTGTTCTCCTGAGTATTTACTATTGAGTTTACCCAAACATGCATTTAACTTCTCGAAGATTATATTCGTAGGTGCACGTGGGTTTGTTGTATGCATCTCGATAATAATGCTGTGGTAGGACTGTGTTATGCCGAACGCAGTCCTTAAGGTTCTTGTTATTTGGGGCCAATCTCCTTGTCTGTTCTTTATGAACTCCTCACGAGCTCGTTCCGTCAGTTTGTTGACCAAGATACCGGATATATAATTTCGTTGGGGTCCTGGTTGGGGTATTAGTGCCAAAGTCTGCGCGCACTCCTCGATCCAGGCTTCTAAGGCGGTTGCCGAATTTGGCCGCCCATCGTAAGTGGATACGTGCCTCGCCTGTCTAGCCACGTCTTGGAAGGATAGTGTTAACGCTGCTTGCGGTGCTACCGCAATCTGTGGTTCGTCATTCATGCTTGAGTCGCACTTATTCTATATTACCTTAGTACTGAGTTTTTTACAACCCACGACGTGTGTCCCAATTTCGTCTATGTGCCGGCTAATTCAGCTACCGTTTCCTGTTTATACGGGAAGCGTCACTAATAGAAACTGAGTTCACTCACGTCTAAGCACTTTTAACTGTTAGTTTACTACGATATCTAGGGATATCGATTTACACTTTGAATAATTTTAACATATATTTGCAAATCGTGTGCGTAATTTTCGCGTTCGAAAGCGGCTGCGCCAGTTATAAGTTAATAGAAACAAATTAACGTATAATAATTATTCTTTATTTCTAGCAGTTAATGTTTAAGGTAGCGAGTATAATTGTCGACTGACTTCCAATTCTTCTCCACAACCGAAAAGAACCTCGGTTTACAATATTGGGTGGTAGGTGGTCATTTTATTTACATTCAATCATTTTGCTGATGCAAAATGTTCATGATGCCAGATCGGCTTATCAGTTACTAAATATTCTTTCAATCATTTTGCTGATGCAAAATGTTCATGATGCCAGACCGGCTTATCAGTTACTAAATATTCTTTCAATCATTTTGCTGATGCAAAATGTTCATGATGCCAGACGGGCTTATCAATTACTTGTTGGGTGGCCTGATGGGCTATCGTGGTGTCGGGTATGTGGTATACATAGCTTTATAACTATACATTTCCTCTATCAATACAAGGCAGATACGATTAATACTCATTGATTATTTTGACTTCCTTTAGCTCTGCGGATGCGATGATTTACCACTTAAAAATATACATCCCAACAATGCAATTACATTAATAATCCCAAAATCGAAAATTTGGTAGTTACGACAGTTTTCCTCTGAGGTACACATACTATTTCCTAAAAAAGTTGCAAACATATCGCATCCTGATACATTCTTAATATGAACGATCTTAGGCTGTGCTCCAACATAATCACTTATAATCCGCGCTCTCCTACATATTTGGCTAGCATCGCCTGATTGCCGCCATTATTCCAATTGTTGCCTAGCGACGAGAAAGTTCCGAAAAATCGGTCGTCACCTGTTTTTTTACTAATCGCGAGTCACTAGGTTTGTTCTTTTTACTTGCACCTGGTGTACGCTACACCAAATTTGAACAGCCAAAAAGAACGCGATAGTGCAGAAACATGACATATAAAATTTTGAACTTTATTTATATGCTTGAATTTTTCACTTCTGTCAAGGCAAAAGTTGTTGCTAAGCAATATTAGGTTTGTTCCTTTTGCCCGGTGTAAGTTGCACTTTCTTGCCCCCGATTTTCTAAACAGCCTTTGACGTCAAATTAATGACACAAACTCAACCTCAAATAGTGTTCTTGTTCCTTCCCCGCCACTCCCTTTTACACTTTCCTGCACTAGCTCGAGAGCCAGTGCAAAAAGTGTAGAAGGTGTACACTACACCCGTCAAATAGAACAGACCTATAGTTGCATGTATTCATTGAAAACAGTATTTCCCTAAATACTAAAAGTCAATTTCATCTGCGTGCAGCCATCAATTTTTACAGATGAAAAGAAAGTACACCTGCTCTCGAGCGAGTGTAGAAAGTTTACACTTAACATACAATGCCAACTCGAAACCATTGTCGCATTGCTAGCACATGCTTCCAAGCTGAAACTAAAAAAACATAAATACAGCTCATCAAGTCTTGGGATAACCTGAAACTTTCTACAAACAATATTCGTAATACAATCCCTAAGAATACGGTTGAAATTCGTTCGAATCGACATGGAGAGTCGAATGATTAAACTTTTCTGAATATGAAAGCTGAAATACGGAATGCGTCGCTGTCTAAATGCTATTTGAGTTGACGCATATGTGTGGCTATGGATGTATGTGATATCACTTTCTTACATTTTGTGATAGATGTGTGTAGGAAATCTGTTGAACAGCAAAAGGGTACACTTTCCCAGTGTAGATAGTAGGTCAGTTGTTTTTGCGATCACTTTTTACATTAGCTCTCGAGCGAGTGCAGAAAAATGTCAGGGGGCAATGAGAGGGGACAAGCTTACTGTTTGAGTATGAGTTTGTGTCATCGCTGTGACGTCAAATGTTGTTTAGAGTTAGTGCAAAAAAGTGTAAAAAGTGCAGGCAAAAACAACAGACCTAGTGTAGGAAAAAAGAGCAAACCCATATTCACGGCGCGGTTGTGTCAATAAGTTTTTTTTTTGCCAAATTTCGAATCCTTCTATTCTAAATGCAAGGCAGAAGTAATAAAAATGAGTATACAAAGTGTGAGATGAAAAAATTTATTAAGAAATAACTGATAAAAAATACTGTTCGAATTCAACTCTACATATGTATAAAATAAAAACAAATAAAATAATAAAAAACAATATAATATAACATTTTGCATTTATAAAGTCATTTATCATTATGTACTCGTATTATAACGTTATTTTGTTTTTATTATTGTATAATAGCTGTGTTTTTTGCGATTTATCCGGATCGAGAGTAGTGATTCAAATTCGTATTGAAAACACCAATAATACTTGTTGAGTGCCGCCGGAATTTCGTTTCCGGTGCTTACAAGTGCTTTCGATACTTAATAAAGTACCGAGCGCACTTGTAGGCACTGGAACGAACAAACGAAACCGGCTTGGCGACGGGAAAAAGCACCGCTAGGGGATAGATGCCGGCTCGATTACGGGACGACAGTTTTGAAGCGCGCGTCTATCCGATTAGTTGCCACATTGTCTTAATTTTTTTTTGCGGAATTTGGTTTGCTTGAGTGGCGAAATATTTTGGCGATTGTATCATCGGAAAATCACGAAATACGACGCGGAAAAAATTTAATTCAAGGGTCAAGCCTAGACAGGTAGTTCGTCGTTGAGTGGTTGACCCAATTTCAAAACGGGCGAATTCTATGTTTGACTAAACTACACAAATTCTTCCGGAAAAGCCACCAATCGTCCGCGGGCTTCGCAATATGATACTGTCGCCGTGGAAGCGCCTCTTGCTTGTTCGATTTCGTGGCCTTTTCTTGACGGTCGGGACGCGACGAGCGTTTTCTTAGAAAAGTGCTTGACGCGCTGCAATGTCATTGAGCTGGCTTTCGGCTTCGTTCCGAGTTGAATTCGCGCGCTTATTCCCCCCGACTAGAGTTTTCTCGCAGTAAAAGTTCTTGTTCGACACTCTCCCTGACGAAATTGCATTTTTTTTGTTTTGTCCAGCTGACACTGACCGCAAGCACGTGTCCTACGGCTACGAGAACGCGCCGGAGTTGGAACAGTTGCACTGTTAAGGTGTTAAGTCTCAGGAGAACAAAGTTTGGAGATCGAGTGTGTCGACGGGTTTTTGTTTCACGTACGAACAAAAAAACTAAAACGAAGTTTACGGCTGTACGCTAGATAATGCGTTTATTGAGTTCAAAATAAAGTGATCTAAAGTGATCTAAAGTGATCTAAAAACAAAAACAGCTACCGTGTTTTCGACATTGTCATTACGAAAGAATGTACATTTTATGTTGTTTGCATATAAGTAATGTCATGTCAGTTTCCTTGTAACGTTGTGTTGGTAGCACCATGGACTTATAGCACGTTAGGTTTTGCAAACGAAGTAATTTAAGTGTTGGGCGAAAATTATGCGCAAAGTTACTTTTCTTCAATTGTGGTCCAACAGTGTTTTCTCTTTCTAAACTATCAGTGTTAAAATGCAAATGACATATTTTTGTCAGATAGTAAAATTGTTAACATTTCTTTTACATGCCAATTCGTAACTATACATACTAGAGCAATGACGGCGTTGTTTTCGAGGCCCTATTACAGTTGCTAATAGTTATATACTATAATATATACTATAATAGAGGTATATACACTTTCGTGATCCAATTTGATGATAAGGCTACAATAGGTGTGATTAAGAATCGATGAGTTTGACCTGTGCTAACATGCAAAACATATAGTTTCGAAGCAAACGAGCATTTCCTTGAAAATTGTGCACCGAGTCATATGAAAAATAAATAACATATAAATGGAATGTTAAGAGTTTGTTGTTCTTTCCAGTGTCAGTGGAGTGAAGCTCCAATACGAAATCCCCGACTGTTGATTGACCGTAGAACTTGACGAATTTTTGGAAAGAACTTTCACTGGAGAGGCCAGTTTATCATAAGATTTTGTGTTGGACTAGGTCCGAAGGAGCTGTTTCGTCATCGGAATGCAGAAGACTCTTCAGAGGGTGTATTCTAGCCAACTTCCGAAACACCCTGACAGCTGGTGGAATTGCTGAGGCAAATTCTATATAACCACATCGTAATCCAAGTTCATTTCCACGAATAATGTAATCGGGAACTCGCCGGACATCTACCTTATACTAAAGGCGGGACGTATATGGCTATGAAATGGTTGTAACCTTGGATAACCATATGGCTATGAATCTTGAAAATCTGTTGTTAAGTCCGGGGCCCAGTGGGTCCAACGCAAAACTTATTTTTACCAATACTTTTATGTTACTAGTTTTTCATGGTCATGCTACCATTGAAGCTATTAAATGTTAAGAGTTTGTTGTTCTTTCCAGTGTCAGTGGAGTGAAGCTCCAATACGAAATCCCCGACTGTTGATTGACCGTAGAACTTGACGAATTTTTGGAAAGAACTTTCACTGGAGAGGCCAGTTTATCATAAGATTTTGTGTTGGACTAGGTCCGAAGGAGCTGTTTCGTCATCGGAATGCAGAAGACTCTTCAGAGGGTGTATTCTAGCCAACTTCCGAAACACCCTGACAGCTGGTGGAATTGCTGAGGCAAATTCTATATAACCACATCGTAATCCAAGTTCATTTCCACGAATAATGTAATCGGGAACTCGCCGGACATCTACCTTATACTAAAGGCGGGACGTATATGGCTATGAAATGGTTGTAACCTTGGATAACCATATGGCTATGAATCTTGAAAATCTGTTGTTAAGTCCGGGGCCCAGTGGGTCCAACGCAAAACTTATTTTTACCAATACTTTTATGTTACTAGTTTTTCATGGTCATGCTACCATTGAAGCTATTAAATGTTAAGAGTTTGTTGTTCTTTCCAGTGTCAGTGGAGTGAAGCTCCAATACGAAATCCCCGACTGTTGATTGACCGTAGAACTTGACGAATTTTTGGAAAGAACTTTCACTGGAGAGGCCAGTTTATCATAAGATTTTGTGTTGGACTAGGTCCGAAGGAGCTGTTTCGTCATCGGAATGCAGAAGACTCTTCAGAGGGTGTATTCTAGCCAACTTCCGAAACACCCTGACAGCTGGTGGAATTGCTGAGGCAAATTCTATATAACCACATCGTAATCCAAGTTCATTTCCACGAATAATGTAATCGGGAACTCGCCGGACATCTACCTTATACTAAAGGCGGGACGTATATGGCTATGAAATGGTTGTAACCTTGGATAACCATATGGCTATGAATCTTGAAAATCTGTTGTTAAGTCCGGGGCCCAGTGGGTCCAACGCAAAACTTATTTTTACCAATACTTTTATGTTACTAGTTTTTCATGGTCATGCTACCATTGAAGCTATTAAATGTTAAGAGTTTGTTGTTCTTTCCAGTGTCAGTGGAGTGAAGCTCCAATACGAAATCCCCGACTGTTGATTGACCGTAGAACTTGACGAATTTTTGGAAAGAACTTTCACTGGAGAGGCCAGTTTATCATAAGATTTTGTGTTGGACTAGGTCCGAAGGAGCTGTTTCGTCATCGGAATGCAGAAGACTCTTCAGAGGGTGTATTCTAGCCAACTTCCGAAACACCCTGACAGCTGGTGGAATTGCTGAGGCAAATTCTATATAACCACATCGTAATCCAAGTTCATTTCCACGAATAATGTAATCGGGAACTCGCCGGACATCTACCTTATACTAAAGGCGGGACGTATATGGCTATGAAATGGTTGTAACCTTGGATAACCATATGGCTATGAAACTTGAAAATCTGTTGTTAAGTCCGGGGCCCAGTGGGTCCAATTCCACCAGCTGTCAGGGTGTTTCGGAAGTTGGCTAGAATACACCCTCTGAAGAGTCTTCTGCATTCCGATGACGAAACAGCTCCTTCGGACCTAGTCCAACACAAAATCTTATGATAAACTGGCCTCTCCAGTGAAAGTTCTTTCCAAAAATTCGTCAAGTTCTACGGTCAATCAACAGTCGGGGATTTCGTATTGGAGCTTCACTCCACTGACACTGGAAAGAACAACAAACTCTTAACATTTAATAGCTTCAATGGTAGCATGACCATGAAAAACTAGTAACATAAAAGTATTGGTAAAAATAAGTTTTGCGTTGGACCCACTGGGCCCCGGACTTAACAACAGATTTTCAAGATTCATAGCCATATGGTTATCCAAGGTTACAACCATTTCATAGCCATATACGTCCCGCCTTTAGTATAAGGTAGATGTCCGGCGAGTTCCCGATTACATTATTCGTGGAAATGAACTTGGATTACGATGTGGTTATATAGAATTTGCCTCAGCAATTCCACCAGCTGTCAGGGTGTTTCGGAAGTTGGCTAGAATACACCCTCTGAAGAGTCTTCTGCATTCCGATGACGAAACAGCTCCTTCGGACCTAGTCCAACACAAAATCTTATGATAAACTGGCCTCTCCAGTGAAAGTTCTTTCCAAAAATTCGTCAAGTTCTACGGTCAATCAACAGTCGGGGATTTCGTATTGGAGCTTCACTCCACTGACACTGGAAAGAACAACAAACTCTTAACATTTAATAGCTTCAATGGTAGCATGACCATGAAAAACTAGTAACATAAAAGTATTGGTAAAAATAAGTTTTGCGTTGGACCCACTGGGCCCCGGACTTAACAACAGATTTTCAAGATTCATAGCCATATGGTTATCCAAGGTTACAACCATTTCATAGCCATATACGTCCCGCCTTTAGTATAAGGTAGATGTCCGGCGAGTTCCCGATTACATTATTCGTGGAAATGAACTTGGATTACGATGTGGTTATATAGAATTTGCCTCAGCAATTCCACCAGCTGTCAGGGTGTTTCGGAAGTTGGCTAGAATACACCCTCTGAAGAGTCTTCTGCATTCCGATGACGAAACAGCTCCTTCGGACCTAGTCCAACACAAAATCTTATGATAAACTGGCCTCTCCAGTGAAAGTTCTTTCCAAAAATTCGTCAAGTTCTACGGTCAATCAACAGTCGGGGATTTCGTATTGGAGCTTCACTCCACTGACACTGGAAAGAACAACAAACTCTTAACATTTAATAGCTTCAATGGTAGCATGACCATGAAAAACTAGTAACATAAAAGTATTGGTAAAAATAAGTTTTGCGTTGGACCCACTGGGCCCCGGACTTAACAACAGATTTTCAAGATTCATAGCCATATGGTTATCCAAGGTTACAACCATTTCATAGCCATATACGTCCCGCCTTTAGTATAAGGTAGATGTCCGGCGAGTTCCCGATTACATTATTCGTGGAAATGAACTTGGATTACGATGTGGTTATATAGAATTTGCCTCAGCAATTCCACCAGCTGTCAGGGTGTTTCGGAAGTTGGCTAGAATACACCCTCTGAAGAGTCTTCTGCATTCCGATGACGAAACAGCTCCTTCGGACCTAGTCCAACACAAAATCTTATGATAAACTGGCCTCTCCAGTGAAAGTTCTTTCCAAAAATTCGTCAAGTTCTACGGTCAATCAACAGTCGGGGATTTCGTATTGGAGCTTCACTCCACTGACACTGGAAAGAACAACAAACTCTTAACATTTAATAGCTTCAATGGTAGCATGACCATGAAAAACTAGTAACATAAAAGTATTGGTAAAAATAAGTTTTGCGTTGGACCCACTGGGCCCCGGACTTAACAACAGATTTTCAAGATTCATAGCCATATGGTTATCCAAGGTTACAACCATTTCATAGCCATATACGTCCCGCCTTTAGTATAAGGTAGATGTCCGGCGAGTTCCCGATTACATTATTCGTGGAAATGAACTTGGATTACGATGTGGTTATATAGAATTTGCCTCAGCAATTCCACCAGCTGTCAGGGTGTTTCGGAAGTTGGCTAGAATACACCCTCTGAAGAGTCTTCTGCATTCCGATGACGAAACAGCTCCTTCGGACCTAGTCCAACACAAAATCTTATGATAAACTGGCCTCTCCAGTGAAAGTTCTTTCCAAAAATTCGTCAAGTTCTACGGTCAATCAACAGTCGGGGATTTCGTATTGGAGCTTCACTCCACTGACACTGGAAAGAACAACAAACTCTTAACATTTAATAGCTTCAATGGTAGCATGACCATGAAAAACTAGTAACATAAAAGTATTGGTAAAAATAAGTTTTGCGTTGGACCCACTGGGCCCCGGACTTAACAACAGATTTTCAAGATTCATAGCCATATGGTTATCCAAGGTTACAACCATTTCATAGCCATATACGTCCCGCCTTTAGTATAAGGTAGATGTCCGGCGAGTTCCCGATTACATTATTCGTGGAAATGAACTTGGATTACGATGTGGTTATATAGAATTTGCCTCAGCAATTCCACCAGCTGTCAGGGTGTTTCGGAAGTTGGCTAGAATACACCCTCTGAAGAGTCTTCTGCATTCCGATGACGAAACAGCTCCTTCGGACCTAGTCCAACACAAAATCTTATGATAAACTGGCCTCTCCAGTGAAAGTTCTTTCCAAAAATTCGTCAAGTTCTACGGTCAATCAACAGTCGGGGATTTCGTATTGGAGCTTCACTCCACTGACACTGGAAAGAACAACAAACTCTTAACATTTAATAGCTTCAATGGTAGCATGACCATGAAAAACTAGTAACATATAAATGGAAATAAATCAAAATCAAAAATGAATTAAAATAAAATTAAAAACATCCGCGAAAATTAAAGAAGGTTTCTTTAAAAAAAAAAAAAAAAAAAAATAAATGAAGATAAATAAATAACATATAAATGGAAATAAATCAAAATCAAAAATGAATTAAAATAAAATTAAAAACATCCGCGAAAATTAAAGCGAGGTTTCTTTTAAAAAAAAAAAATGAAAAAAATAAATAACATATAAATAAAAATAAATCAAAATCAAAAATGAATTAAAAGACAGACGGACAGGACCGACGAGGACGGAATTTTTTTTGAATAAACAAAATCACTTAAATAAATTAAATAAAAAAATATACGGAAAGCAGGAAAATACACACGTAATGGGGTGAGTTTTTTTTTGGTTTGTTCCATATATTTTTCAGTTTTTATTCTTTCAGTTGGTTGTTTTTTTTTTTTTTTGAAGATGATTGACGGCTAATAGGCCACTTATTTAAATGAACCCGAGCGTCTAGCTCCTTAGCCCCGAACCTCAAAAAGGGGCCACGACGCGAAATATTTAAAGGACAGTCGTGGCTGAGGTAGGGTGGGCAGAGCAGGGCGCTATTAACACCAGAGCGCCCTGACAAATCGCGGAGCCGCGCCATCCAACCGCTTCTTGGTCTTTCACGACCAATTGGGAAAATAATCCCAATTTTTACCTACCCTTGGATAAGTCGGCGCTTACAATTTTTGTTGTACAGGCCTAGGGTTGAATGGCCTGAGTTTGAGCAAGTACTCCCCCCCCCCCCACACTGCCGTAGCTAGTCCCGGCCGCCAGCAAGAGCGTCGCACCAGCTGAACTCAGCCACCAATTCGGACTTAGGTGGAATTGGCCCTTCTGTCCCGAACCTTCATTCTCCTATCAATTATTTTGACTTTCTCAAGTCAAAATAATTCTTCCAAGGCCTCGAACACAACATACTGTTGTTTTATTTATATTTTTTATTGCTTTTTCCTGTAGATAGTAGGCTAGATTATAGAGTTTATCGCGAAAAGCTACCGCAGTAAGCTTTCTGGGGCGACTATTCGGGTTAAAATCTATAATCTAGCCTACTATATACAGAAAAAAGCAATAAAAAAAAAAAAAACAACAGTATTTTTGGTGTTTTCAATACGAATTTGAATCACTACTCTCGATCTGAATAAATCGCAAAAAACACAGCTATTATACAATAATAAAAACAAAATAACGTTATAATACGGGTACATAATGATAAGTGACTTTATAAATGCCAAATGTTATATTATATTGTGTTTTATTATTTTATTTGTTTTTATTTTATACATATGTAGAGTTGAATTCGAACAGTATTTTTTATCAGTTATTTCTTAATAAATTTTTCCATCTTACACTTTGTATACTCATTTTTATTACTTCTGCCTTGCATTTAGAATAGAAGGATTCGAAATTTGGCAAAAAAAAACTTATTGACACAACCGCGCCGTGGATATGGGTTTGCTCTTTTTTCCTACACTAGGTCTGTTGTTTTTGCCTGCACTTTTTACACTTTTTTGCACTAACTTTTCTAAACCACTTTTGACGTCACAGCGATGACACAAATTCATACTCAAACAGTAAGCTTGTCCCCTCTCATTGCCCCCTTACATTTTTCTGCACTCGCTCGAGAGCTAATGTAAAAAGTGATCGCAAAAAGAACAGACCTACTATCTACACTGGGAAAGTGTATTCTTTTGCCAAAGACTATCTACAACAAGACTGGACACTACGCAGTATATTTCGGAAAAAATTTTGACCTTGGTTTTTTTATTTAACTAGATGAGGGAAGTAGATAGCAACAGATGTTGCATGATAAAACAGAGACAAAACATGACGAGGAACAGACATTCACCAATTCATTGACATCAAGTCAGAACGCCTATAAAAAACTCCATCAAATCATGTGCAGACACAGCTCAGCTGTGCTTGTGTGATTTCACTTCTCATATTGTTCTTATAGATAACTATGCAGGAACAAATGGGGAACAGAGCAGCGTTCTGAGACGTGCGTTTAGCAAAAAGATGCACACAGATGCGAATGTGTAATCACTCATTTTTGCATCTTTGCGTACTCGTTCCTTCGGATGTGAATTTCATAGGAATAATCCCAAGTAACACAAGACAACTTGTTCTTCCATCGCAGAACTTTAATTGTTGTCATAACGTTGTGCCAACCATCACAATGGATAAAAAAGTCACGATAACCAAAAGGTTAGAACTAAGAGTTGCTCCAACGTTGGCACAGAAGGCAAAATAACCAAATATCTGTATGACTTAATTTTTCATTTTTACAGAGTTTTAGTTGCGGTTATTTTGATCTAAATGGAAGGAATGCGCATTTTAACAGAAGAATAGTTGTTACAACCAATCGGCTGTGTTTACAACCTTTTCTCTGTAGCGACAGCTGTCAACAATTACATTGCTTTCGCGATGTCGTGGGTTCAATCACCACTCGACGCATACATTTTTTTTTAAAAAAATTTCAGTTGCAATTGGATTCAAAATATTCGAAATATTAATATAAATACTGAACAGTGCGGAATATTTAATAGCAATTAGTTCTGTAGCGATACTTTTCGGTTTAAGAAATTGTTTTCTGTTAAGAGTTTGTTGTTCTTTCCGGTGTCAGTGGAGTGAAGCTCCAATACGAAATCCCCGACTGTTGATTGACCGTAGTACTTGACGAATTTTGGAAAGAACTTTCACTGGAGAGGCCAGTTTATCATAAGATTTTGTGTTGGACTAGGTCCGAAGGAGCTGTTTCGTCATCGGAATGCAGAAGACTCTTCAGAGGGTGTATTCTAGCCAACTTCCGAAACACCCTGACAGCTGGTGGAATTGCTGAGGCAAATTCTATATAGCCACATCGTAATCCAAATTCATTTCCACGAATAATGTAATCGGGAACTCGCCAGACATCTACCTTATACTAAAAATGGGACGTATATGGCTATGAAATGGTTGTAACCTTGGATAACCATATGGCTATGAATCTTGAAAATCTGTTGTTAAGTCCGGGGCCCAGTGGGTCCAACGCAAAACTTATTTTTACCAATACTTTTATGTTACTAGTTTTTCATGGTCATGCTACCATTGAAGCTATTAAATGTTAAGAGTTTGTTGTTCTTTCCGGTGTCAGTGGAGTGAAGCTCCAATACGAAATCCCCGACTGTTGATTGACCGTAGTACTTGACGAATTTTGGAAAGAACTTTCACTGGAGAGGCCAGTTTATCATAAGATTTTGTGTTGGACTAGGTCCGAAGGAGCTGTTTCGTCATCGGAATGCTCTTCAGAGGGTGTATTCTAGCCAACTTCCGAAACACCCTGGCAGCTGGTGGAATTGCTGAGGCAAATTCTCTATAGCCACATCGTAATCCAAATTCATTTCCACGAATAATGTAATCGGGAACTCGCCGGACATCTACCTTATACTAAAGGTGGGACGTATATGGCTATGAAATGGTTGTAACCTTGGATAATCATATGGCTATGAATCTTGAAAATCTGTTGTTAAGTCCGGGGCCCAGTGGGTCCAACGCAAAACTTATTTTTACCAATACTTTTATGTTACTAGTTTTTCATGGTCATGCTACCATTGAAGCTATTAAATGTTAAGAGTTTGTTGTTCTTTCCGGTGTCAGTGGAGTGAAGCTCCAATACGAAATCCCCGACTGTTGATTGACCGTAGTACTTGACGAATTTTGGAAAGAACTTTTACTGGAGAGGCCAGTTTATCATAAGATTTTGTGTTGGACTAGGTCCGAAGGAGCTGTTTCGTCATCGGAATGCAGAAGACTCTTCAGAGGGTGTATTCTAGCCAACTTCCGAAACACCCTGACAGCTGGTGGAATTGCTGAGGCAAATTCTATATAGCCACATCGTAATCCAAATTCATTTCCACGAATAATGTAATCGGGAACTCGCCGGACATCTACCTTATACTAAAGGTGGGACGTATATGGCTATGAAATGGTTGTAACCTTGGATAACCATATGGCTATGAATCTTGAAAATCTGTTGTTAAGTCCGGGGCCCAGTGGGTCCAACGCAAAACTTATTTTTACCAATACTTTTATGTTACTAGTTTTTCATGGTCATGCTACCATTGAAGCTATTAAATGTTAAGAGTTTGTTGTTCTTTCCGGTGTCAGTGGAGTGAAGCTCCAATACGAAATCCCCGACTGTTGATTGACCGTAGTACTTGACAAATTTTGGAAAGAACTTTCACTGGAGAGGCCAGTTTATCATAAGATTTTGTGTTGGACTAGGTCCGAAGGAGCTGTTTCGTCATCGGAATGCAGAAGACTCTTCAGAGGGTGTATTCTAGCCAACTTCCGAAACACCCTGACAGCTGGTGGAATTGCTGAGGCAAATTCTATATAGCCACATCGTAATCCAAATTCATTTCCACGAATAATGTAATGGGGAACTCGCCGGACATCTACCTTATACTAAAGGTGGGACGTATATGGCTATGAAATGGTTGTAACCTTGGATAACCATATGGCTATGAATCTTGAAAATCTGTTGTTAAGTCCGGGGCCCAGTGGGTCCAACGCAAAACTTATTTTTACCAATACTTTTATGTTACTAGTTTTTCATGGTCATGCTACCATTGAAACTATTAAATGTTAAGAGTTTGTTGTTCTTTCCGGTGTCAGTGGAGTGAAGCTCCAATACGAAATTCCCGACTGTTGATTGACCGTAGTACTTGACGAATTTTGGAAAGAACTTTCACTGGAGAGGCCAGTTTATCATAAGATTTTGTGTTGGACTAGGTCCGAAGGAGCTGTTTCGGAAGTTGGCTAGAATACACCCTCTGAAGAGTCTTCTGCATTCCGATGACGAAACAGCTCCTTCGGACCTAGTCCAACACAAAATCTTATGATAAACTGGCCTCTCCAGTGAAAGTTCTTTCCAAAATTCGTCAAGTACTACGGTCAATCAACAGTCGGGGATTTCGTATTGGAGCTTCACTCCACTGACACCGGAAAGAACAACAAACTCTTAACATTTAATAGCTTCAATGGTAGCATGACCATGAAAAACTAGTAACATAAATTGTTTTCTTTTAAACAGAAATAAAGCTGCGATGTTATTAATTACATATTCATCAAGTGTCTCATACCCCTCTTCAGTGAGACTACCACCTACTCAGGAAAACTAGCAGAGTGCAAATCCGACCAAAAATGACGCTGTACGCCATCTAAAAGTGCGGAAAATCAGCAAAAACCAGAAAAACAAGCAGAAAAATCACCGAGTTTTTTGTTCTAGTCCACAAATATGCACGAATTGCGTACCCCTGTTCAGTGACTACCACCTACTCAGGAAAACTAGAAGAGTGAAAATCCGACCAAAGATCACGCTGTACGCCATCCAAAAGTGCGGAAAATCAGCAAAAAACAAAAACACAAGCAGAAAAATCACCGAGTTTTTTGTTCCAGTTCACCAATATGCACGAGTTGCGTACCCCTGTTCAATGACTCTACCACCTACTCAGGAAAATTAGCAGAGTGAAAATCCGACCAAAGATCACGCTGTACGCCATCCAAAAGTGCGGAAAATCAGCAAAAAACAGAAAAAGTATATGAGACTACCGAGAGACCCTTGTTGTCGACAACAAGACACATGTCGACTACGTACTCTAATGGGAACCGGGGCCTGAAAAATTGTTGTTCTATGCTAATTTTCGGTACATCAGCATTAAATTTAGCAATCACACATTAAAAATCAGTTCGAAAACTGCCACTTCTTTTCCTTATTTTTAGATGCTCCTGTCCATGAACACATAATCACGTAAAAACAACCTTTCAAATATTACCACGGTAGCGCAACGGGCTAGCGCATTGCGACTTGTACGTGTACGAAAATCTCTTCAGAGGATCTAGGTTCGAAACCCGCAGTCGAATCGATATTTCCAGAAAAAACTTTAGGTAATTTAAAAATATATATCATTAAAAAAAAATTTGTAGTAGTAGCGCCGCGCCGCGGCGAGCGGAAAAAAAATTTATAAAAAAAAGGTGTGTAAGAAAAAAAGAACTGAAAAAGTAGTAGAAGAAGAAAGAGTTTTCTTATTTTTCTTTTTCGTTATTTTCGAATCTCATTCGCAACTTTTTTGCTGTTTAAAAGAAAATTTAGTCAGGACAACTTATTTGCTGTTTTAAGGTTGTTGGGTGGTTTGCTACAACGTCCTCTCAGCTGCATTCTATCTCCCACTTTTTACTTCACAACGTTGTAAAAACGTTGCCAGGTGGTTGTTTCACTGTTCCATCGCAACCAAATTGCTGTTGAAAGGTCTGTAACATCGTTGCAAGAACCCGAAAACAGAGATCTGTGTTGCTTGGGATGGAATTGAAACTGTTCAATCAGATTTCTCTGTTCCGCTTATGCAATGATTTTTTGTTTTTTTTTACACAAAAAATGCATATATAGTAAGTGTCCAGTCTTCTTCTGGATAGTCTTTGCTTTTGCTGTTCAGCAGATTTTCTACACACATCTATCACAAAATGTAAGAAAGTGATATCACATACATCCATAGCCACACATATGCGTCAACTCAAATGGTATTTAGACAGCGACGCATTCCGTATTTGAGCTTTCATTTTCAGAAAAGTTTAATCATTCGACTCTCCATGTCGATCCGAACGAATTTCAATCGGTTTCTTAGGGATTGTATTACGAATATTGTTTGTAGAAAGTTTCAGGTTATCCAAAGACTTGATGAGCTGCATTTATGTTTTTTAGTTTCAGCTTTGAAGTACGTGCTAGCAATGCGACAAATGTTTCGAGTTGGCATTGTATTTTAAGTGTAAACTTTCTACACTCGCTCGAGAGCAGGTGTACTTTCTTTTCATCTGTAAAAATTGATGGCTGCACGCAGATAAAATTGACTTTTAGTATTTAGGGAAATACTGTTTTCAATGAATACATGCAATAATATTGCTTAACAACAACTTTTGCCTTGACAGAAGTGAAAAATTCAAGCAAATAAATGAAGTTCAAAATTTTATATGTCATTTTTCTGCACTATCGCGTTCTGTTTGGCTGTTTAAATTTGGTGTAGCGTACACCAGGTGTATCTAAAAAGAACAAACCTAGTGACTCGCGATTAGTAAAACAGGTGACGACCGATTCTTCGGAACTTAATAATGGCGGCAATCAGGCGATGCTAGCCAAATATGTAGGAGAGCGCGGATTATAAGTGATCATGTTGGAGCACAGCCTAAGATCGTTCATATTAAGAATGTATCAGGATGCGATGTTTGCAACTTTTTTAGGAAATAATATGACAAATAAAAAAATTAAATTAAACTGACATTTTTATAATAAAAAATTTTTAGGGTTGAAGTAGCAAAAATTTTAATTTTGAAGTATGTAAATATATCAGGATCGGGTGAAGTTATAATTTTAACTGTTACATCAAATGAAAGGTAATTCGATTCCCTAAAAACAAGCTATAACAGTTTGAATTTTGATTATTAGTTTTCAAGACATAACGTTTATAGTGATTGAGGGCACAGGTCTGAAACACTTTTCTTCGACACCCTGTATCTCCACGGATATTGAAAATTGGACCACTCTGTGACGGTAATGACGGTAGATATCGGTACCGACTTTGAATTTGTACATTGTGTGGACGGAATTACGGAGACCGGGCCTTATAAAATTTTTCATTGAAAATTACGTAACGGTAGTTATTGGGTCCGACTTTGGATGTGTTTTACATACACACATGAAAAATCGGTACCCATATCTACTTTTACACGATACCGGTCCCGGTAATTATCTTTACAACACAGTTTATATGCATGAGTTTATTTATTGAAACGATCGTCTTTTGTTCTTAACTTTCGAGAAACGGCAACAGCCCAGCAGGCAAAGTTTCCTAGACAACCCAACAGGGAGATTGTACCTGTAGAAATCTAGTCGAAATTCTACACATTTTCAACGGACATATAAATTCATGTGTACGATAGAGATGGTATATACTCAGCTGTTACAACACACTCCGTATAAATGTAAGGAAAATCCAATAGATTTTCTACACTACACACCTATCACAAAATGTAAGAAAGGGATATCACATACATACATAGCCACACATATGCGTCAACTCAAATGGCATTTAGGCAGCGACGCATTTCGTATTTGAGCTTTCATTTTCAGAAAAGTTTAATCATTCGACTCTCCATGTCGATACGAACGAATTTCAACCGTATTCTTAGGGATTGTATTACGAATATTGTTTGTAGAAAGTTTCAGGTTATCCCAAGACTTGACGAGCTGCATTCATGATTTTTTAGTTTCAGCTTTGAAGCACGTGTTACCAACGCGACAAAGGTTTCGAATTGGCATTGAATTTTTTAAGTCTCATTTCATCTTACATTGAGCATGTGCGATGAGCGCGACTGTCTGGGCACATGTGGAATCGGTACGCACATGCTACAAGCAAATCTCCTTGATGTGCGTCAAAAACCGCCATGCAAGCGAATGTTTTTGGCAGTGGTGTGGGCTACCAAGTGAATGAATTACATAATTGGGTCATATTCCGGGTTGCAGTCTAGGGGTTGAAAAGGGAGAAAAACTTGTAAATAGGTGTTTATTAAACAAGCCCGTGGAATTTAAACGATATTCGATATCTAATCAGTAGCTCAGTTCGGTAACTTATGAATGAGAAATTTCTCATCAAAAAGTTAAAATGAGGACGGATTGATAGTTTTCTCTCTGTATTCTCACCAAATGTGAAATGAAAGATTACCAAATGCGTAGTCAATTACGGTGCTTTCTCATTTGGTTAGAATACAGAGAGAAAACTGCATTCATTCGTCCTCATTTTGACTTTTTGGTGAGAAATCTCTCATTCATAAGTTACCGAACTGAGCTACTGACCTGAGAGATATGAAAGAATTCACGAAAAAGTGTATAATAAGTTTACACCCCGGTCGAATTTTAAAAAATCTTGAAAACGCTTTCAAGGTTCTTATGTGAAGAATCCGTAGAGTAAAAATGAATACAATATTTTGGAAGACCTAGTAGATATATCGAAAATCATGGAAAAATATGCATTCAGTTTTCTCTGATCATAATTTTTGCCTCTCTTCTGAACACCAATGGATATTAGAATTTTTTTTTGTCAAAGCTGCTTTTCTAGTTTATTTACATATACACACCATTTTCAACTTTCTAGCATAAGCCGTTCTATAGTTAGAAAAAACACCCCTACCCCCGTACTATACTACCCATAAAAAAATTATGTTTTTCCAACATGCCACTACTATAGCTCTATCTAAATACCAAGTTTAAGGTTTATATCATTACAGGTTCTTAAGATATAAACATCGGAACTTTTTCCTTTTTACTCTACCCCACCCTCACACTCTACACCCACATCCCCAAAAGTTTTTTCCCTACTAGGGTTTAATTAGCGCTACTTCTGGTAAAAATTCTTAGCATCTATCTTACACTGTTCTTCAAATGAAATGTTTTTTTTTTTTTAATTCTTATCTCCTCCACTTCTATGCTCCACCGCCCACTTAAAAAATTGAACTTTGATCAATCTTTATTTATCGACCTTTATACCCAAACCGAGTTTAATTTTTCTAGAGCAATTGGATCATGAGATATCGTTTTTTACCGCACCCCCGTACGCCACTGACCCCACTTAAAAATTTGTTTTCAATCTTTTCTTCTAGTATAACTACAAATAGAATAATAAAAATAAAATAGAAAATAGGCTTAGAAGATATGGATTTTAGAATGTGTCTATCCCGGCTTTTTTGCGTTTCGGACGCATTATTTTTCCTCCCACTCCCACACCCCTTGATCAATATTAAAATTTTTCATGCAAATGGGTCTACTGTCTGAGCTCTATAGAAATTTCAAGCTTCAGCTATCATAAGCGGTTGCTGAGATCTAGAAACCAAAATTATCCGTCTAAAACACTTCACCCTCTTTCCCCCTCACAACCCAACCCTTAAAAACTTTGTCACTTCAAGCAGCCTACTCCGTCTATTCGTAAAAAAAATTTCAATTTAATATCTCAAAGCATTTGGGAGCTCCGAGCCTATTTGCTGACGTCACGCACATAACAGAGCGATCTGTTGAACATACCTTGTAGTGTGTCTGTGACAATCTTTCCAGTAATGGTCAACCAATCAGAAACGGTACCGATATCTAACAATACGATATATACACCGGTCTTCATAAGTGCCCTTTTATCACAGAAATTAAGGACCCCAGAATCACCCTTTGACATCGTAAAAATTATGGGGTCCGGACCCCATATGTGCCAAATGTGCTCATATGTACCATTAGAGCATAGATTCAGTGCGGAAAAGACCCCATTGACATAAATATATAAATATATATAAATATATAAAAATATATATAAATATATAAAAATATATATAAATATATATATATATATATATAAATAAATAAATAAACAGTTTGACGTTGGAAAGCAACAATATTTAACAAATTTAAAAATAGTGAAAAAAAGACCAGTGTGCCCAGTAATGAACCTTTTTTTTTTTCCAATACTGAGCCTTGACCGACCCAATACTAAGCCCCCCCCCCCCCCCTCCCCCAATATCGAATATCTCTAGAAAACAATTTTTAACGATGATTTATTATATTTGTTCGCAATAGTATTAAAATAAATAAAATATTGCAATTCAAACAAAATAAAATTCTTGTATTTTGAAAAAACAACTTAAGGGAAACAAAACTCATAGATACTCTATTGAGAAGCAAAAAAATTAATGAAATTATTTATTTATTTATTCACATTCATCAAATAAAATATAAAATATAAAATTATAAGAAAATTATAAGAAAACTATAAGAAAAAATGAAAAATAAGTACATACAAAAAATTACAATACATTATTTCTTAGATACAGCCGATTTTAACTGTTGAACAGAAATATTTAAGTCAATTTGACTGTAATTAGCGTTAAAAATGCGTGAAAGAGATGTGACTGGTTCATGTTGGCCGTAATTTGTCCTATGGTATGGAATATCCAGCAACACATTGTCTCTCAAGGATTGAAATGGAACTTTAAAAATAATGGGTTCCAGCAATGACGGGGAGTTAATATCACCAGAAATTACCTTGAATGCAAAAACAGTTCAAAGTATTCAAAGGTATACAATTAAGTGTACACCAGTCATAAAACCGTTGCAAGTCACTCTGAAGAAGAAAGCAATCAGCCGTATTGGTTACATTACGAAAAATCTTTGCATCGTCAGCATACATTAAAATTTAAGAGTGGGAGAGAACCGAACTCTCGTCATTTATAAACTGTATAAATAAAAGCGGATCTAAATGGCTCCCCTGAGGTACTCCAGACGTATTATGTATATCACCTTTTGAGTGCGATTAAGTAGATACGAACGGATCCAATTAATAAACGTCATTGGAAAACCAAGTAATTGTAGCTTACAAGTCAGGATGGAATGACTCATTTTGTCGAACGCCTTACTGAAATCGGTGTAAATGCAGTCCACCTTATTCCCACCTTCAATTGCATTAATGGAAAAATTAGTAAATTCCATTAAGTTTGTGGTAGTAGACCTACCCTTAGTAAATCCATGTTGGGATGGACTTATGAGTGATTTGCAATGAAAATTCATTACATCACAAACAATAGCCTCGAAAAGCTTCGAAATACAAGAAAGGTTGGCGACAGGCCTATAATTTCGTACATCCATTCTCTTACCTTTCTGAAATAACGGTCTAATAGTAGAATATTTCCATGAACTAGGAAATACCCCTGAACGAAGAGAAGAATTGAATAAATAGCACAAAGGTGCTACTAAGGAAGAGCTGCAGCGCTTTAGTACGTTAGGAAGGTTGCCATCTGGACCAACAGAAAAACTATCTGCAATATTTGAGATAAATTTCAAAATTGTTGCTTCGTCAATATAGAGATCCTTCATCTCCAAAGAAGTAGAAGGAAACTTTGTCAAGTGTTCATGATCCTTAAAACTATTATCACAGTTAGAAGAAGTGAAAGAAGTGAAGTGAAGAAGTGACTGAAGGTTCATCGCTGACCACATCATCAAAAGACATAGAAGCGAGGTATCCGTCCGAATTCCTTTTTGAATTGACGAAATCCCAGAACCGCTTAGGTTTGTCCCTAATCGATGATTTAATATTATTGACGTATAAAGTATACGCCGTACTAGACCGGCTAATAAACAGGTCGCGTAAGGTTGAATAACAAACATAGTCTGAATCGATCCTAGAGAGACAATATTTCTTCCAAGCTTTCGTTTTTAAATTTCTTAGATGTATAAGGTCTTCGTAAACCACGGAAAACGTCTAGGCTGTCTAGTCGATGTGATCGGTACACATCGCGCGAAACTACGAAAGATCGTGTTATAAAAGTTTAAACTGGCAGTTTCAACATCCGGTTCACTTAGTACACCTAACCAATCACATGTCGAGATGTCGCGATCTAAAGCAGAAAAATTAAAATTGTAGCCATATGTTAAGAGTTTGTTGTTCTTTCCAGTGTCAGTGGAGTGAAGCTCCAATACGAAATCCCCGACTGTTGATTGACCGTAGTACTTGACGAATTTTTGGAAAGAACTTTCACTGGAGAGGCCAGTTTATCATAAGATTTTGTGTTGGACTAGGTCCGAAGGAGCTGTTTCGTCATCGGAATGCAGAAGACTCTTCAGAGGGTGTATTCTAGCCAACTTCCGAAACACCCTGACAGCTGGTGGAATTGCTGAGGCAAATTCTATATAGCCACATCGTAATCCAAGTTCATTTCCACGAATAATGTAATCGGGAACTCGCCGGACATCTACCTTATACTAAAGGCGGGACGTATATGGCTATGAAATGGTTGTAACCTTGGATAACCATATGGCTATGAATCTTGAAAATCTCTTGTTAAGTCCGGGGCCCAGTGGGTCCAACGCAAAACTTATTTTTACCAATACTTTTATGTTACTAGTTTTTCATGGTCATGCTACCATTGAAGCTATTAAATGTTAAGAGTTTGTTGTTCTTTCCAGTGTCAGTGGAGTGAAGCTCCAATACGAAATCCCCGACTGTTGATTGACCGTAGTACTTGACGAATTTTTGGAAAGAACTTTCACTGGAGAGGCCAGTTTATCATAAGATTTTGTGTTGGACTAGGTCCGAAGGAGCTGTTTCGTCATCGGAATGCAGAAGACTCTTCAGAGGGTGTATTCTAGCCAACTTCCGAAACACCCTGACAGCTGGTGGAATTGCTGAGGCAAATTCTATATAGCCACATCGTAATCCAAGTTCATTTCCACGAATAATGTAATCGGGAACTCGCCGGACATCTACCTTATACTAAAGGCGGGACGTATATGGCTATGAAATGGTTGTAACCTTGGATAACCATATGGCTATGAATCTTGAAAATCTCAGAAGGAAATAAGTGATTAACTCGTGCATCAAAATTAAGAATAACGTGAAGTGCTGGATGATGGTTCGAATCCAGTAATAGTGGTGAGGCACAATGATTGACTGTGGTTTGGGTCACATCGGAAGAGAAAACAAGGTCCAAGTATCGTCCAAAGGTATTTGCTTTCGTATTGATCTGGTGCAATCCTGTTGAAACCATGCAGTCCACAAATTGCTCATCCTGCCTAGGCCATTAGGTGAAGGACGGAATAAGGCTGTCTTCATCTCCAGATCGGGACCTCGATACCAGTGGTAAATTAAAATCTCCGAGAATAAGTAGTTCATCGCAAGGACGCATAAGATTGCAGATCCTATCCGTAGCGTTGAAAGCGGATTCATAGACTGAAGATAACGCACACGGAGGGATCTACGTCGTGATTATATACAGCTTTTTGTCACTTGAAGTCAGCGCAACGCAGAGCAACTCGGTGATATTAGTTTCCGGAATATCAATTACTTCAGCGGTGAATTTTCGATTTACTGCACAAAGCACTCCGCCGCCAACCGGAGCGTCCTAAATGTCAAGATGACGATCACGACGAAAAATCTGATAATCACCATCAAACAGCTCGGCGTCTCTTAAGTTTTTGCAAAGCCACTTTTCAGTGATGCAGACAACGTCGAAACAAGAGGCGGCGGCAGAGATATACAGTTGTCTAGTCTTAGGCCGCATGCCACTTATATTGCCGTAGTACACCGAGATCGAATTAAGTTTTTTGGCCGAGTAACGTGATGCGCGTTGCGTTGATGAGGGACGAGTTCTCTAACAATCGCTGAATGAGGCCAGCAGTTTGATCCTACAACTGTTTCAAAGACGGACGACGGCAGGACAACTCTAAATGAAGCCACGCGTGATACATCAGTGCGAGCTACCGGAACAAGTTTTTTGCAAGAGACCGACCCCTGCGGTAAATCGAAATCCTTGTCTTTCAGAATGATTTTGATATTGGCCAGGACATCCTCTTCAGATGTGTTCGGGTCCAAGCGCGATACAAAAAGTACTTTTGGTCTTTCGACAGCGTTCAAAACGCATTGAGAGCTGAAAGCGCGAACTGTATCATCCTTATCCTGTTGTGAAACTGCAAGATCATTCAAATGCTCAAGCACATTAATTACTTCCGAGTAGTGCTGCGGCATCGACATCGATGTTTCTAAAACATCGATGTTTTGCAAAAACATCGGGTACTTTTAACATTGATGTTTTTACTTCAATGTTTTTCAAACGTCGATGCTTTATAAAAACATCGACATCGATGTTTTAAGCTCATCGAGGTTTTTTTTTTTGCTCCTCACACCAATCCCTTAGCAAAAATTATACCGAGGTTTTATAAAAGCATCGAACTTTGTTACGAAAAGGTAAAAAAAGGAGGTATAACACGGATGGGACCAAATGAAACGAAACTACTCGCTGGAGGGATGGGAACAGGGATACGTTTCTCAAAATTCGGCACTCATGAAGACTGCCATGAAATACTTTTCTATTACGGCTAGATTCACTGTATACTCACACACCCTTCTAGTAATAGTTTGGCCGATAGCCCAAAATTGGACTAGAAGACCACTACATAACCTGAAAAAAGGTCGTTTTCGTGCAGCCAAACTTTCAAGTTTGGCTGCACGAAATTTCGGTGTATAGGTGCATAGTATGTGTGTGCATAGTATGTGTGCATAGTATGTGTGCGCGAATTAAGGTTTTCTTTTGTAAATTTACGTACATTATCTATTTCTTTTATGGAAATTTCCTATTTTGTACCGAAAATTAGACTATTTCGAATTGATATGTGATATTCCCCCAATAAAATCAAAAAAATTTAAATTTACTGGTTTTCGACCTGAGCATGCATCGGCCAAACCTTAGGTAGAGTGAGTAGTGTGAGTGCGTATACAGGAACCTTAATTACGGCTACTTCAGTACCCTCTGAGAGAGTGTTCTCTGCTACAGCGAACATTGCTTCCAGCAGAAGAAGCTCTCTCAGGGGAGAAGCTTCAAAAATTACTGTTTTTACAGACAGTAAACTCAACATTTTGGAGTTTGGATTATTAGAGTTTTATTCCTTTTTACTTTATTATTTTTTAATTGTGTATTGTGATCGACTCGAAATTTAAAAAAAAGTTGCTACCCTGAAATTTTGTATTTTCACGTTTTAGGACTAGTAGACCCAAAAATACAAAAAAAAAATTTCCGTCTGTACGCCGCACAGTGAGGCGTTGCCCGATCTAGCTGGCCAAAATTGGTTTTTCAAACATGCATATGTTAACCAGCATTTTATGTCCTAATTGTCTTGAGTTTCAAGAAGGGTTTTTTTTACCTGAATTTATTATAAAAGCCGTGGGCTTAGTTCAAAGTAGCCATTTGTAAAAGATCATTTGTAACGGAAAAATCTATCATAAAAACTAACTGTGATCACAAAACTTTTTCGTGAAAATTAAGAAATTTTGAAAAATGGATATTGAAGTAGCAGGTATGTATTTGATTTTTACCATTTATGGTTTTTCAAGGATATATAGTTTTTGAACTAGGTAGTTTTAAATTTTGGTATAATCTGAGATCTATTTTTTGGAAAAGCTCCGTTTTCAAAATTGAAAAAGTTATATAAGTCCGCACGACTCCGTCAAAATTTTCTGCCAATATCTGCCCATAACAGTTTATGTTGATAACGGAAATTCGAAATATTTGTATTTTAAATATTCCTTTAGCAAGGATAAAGGACTCAATCCTTGGTAAAGGCCTTAAACAGGTGTCACTCAAGTCCGAAACATTACAAAAAAAATCAAATCAATGGTATCTTACCCGGAAAACTAGTATATAATAGTATTTTCAGTTAAAAATGTAATGTGAAAACATTCACCAAAAAAATTATATATTCATTTTTCACCAAATTTTTTTTCCAGAAAATATGTTCCAATATTAATATTACTGAATAATAACTAAATAATAACTTTTTTTAAGATGAATGGATAATATAAATAATTTTGGCCAGCTAGATCGTGCAAACGCCCCACTGTGCGCCGTCCGCCGTACGCAAAATAGTTTGAAGGCACGTAGCTCCAATACCCGTTGAGATATTATCATGAAATTTTTATGGTGTGTAGATTGGACGAACCTCTACGACTGGTATCTTTAAGGGGGGTGTGGGTATGAGGAAGGAGGGGAGGGGAGGGGAGCGTTTTAGAGGAAACATTTTGGTTTCAAGATTGCAGCAACCGCTTACGCTAGGAGGCTGAAACTTGGAATTTCTATAAATCTTCGATAGTGGACCCATTTGCCAAAAAAATGTTTGATATGGGTGAAGGGATGCTGGAGGGGGGGGGGGGGAATGCATCCTAAACGCAACAATGCCGAAAGCTGAAGTTGGGGGGATAAGAAATTTAAAAAAAAAATTACGTTTCATATGTCAAGAACAGTATAAGATAGATGCTAAAACTTTTTACCAGAAGTAGGCCCAATAGAAAACTAGCAGAGAAAAAAAAAATGGAATGTGGCTGTAGTGGGTGATGGTGACGGTGGGGGATGGTGAAAAGGAAAAAGTCCCGATGCTTATATCTTAAGAACCTATAATAAAACTTGGTATTTAGATAGAGCTATAGTAGTGGCATGTTGGAAAAATATACTTTTTTTAGGGTTAGTACGGTACGGGGGTGGTGGTGACTTTCCTAACTATAGAACGGCTTATGCTAGAAAGTTGAAACTTGGTGTGTATATCTAAATCAACTAGAAAAGTAATTTTGATTAAAAAAAAATTCAAATATCTATTAGCGTTCGGAAGGGAGGCAAAAAAAATTATCAGTGGAAATAGCATGCATATATTTTCACGATTTTCGTCATATCTACTAGGTCTTCCAAAATATCGAACTCATTTTTATTCTACGGATTCTTCATATGAATATCTAGAATGTATTTTTAAAATTTTTGAAATTCAACCCCTAAGGGGGTGTAAAGTGGTTGTATACTTTTTCATGAACTTTACCATATCTTTTAGATCTGATCAGATTTTCACTTTCACGGGTTTGTTTAATAATCACCTATTTGTAAGTGTTTTCCTTCTGCAACCCCTAGATCGCAAATAATCCAATTATGTAATGGAATATGACCCAATTATGTAATGCATATGTTATTCTAACCGCTTTCCGAAATTTTTGCTAGGTTTTCAGTCATATAGTAACCTACACCGCATCTCAGAATTGAACGCGTTCCGAACTTCTGCGGAAAAATAATAAAGTTACGTCCGATTGTTGGCAGATTTTTTTGTTTTGTTAACACAGTCTAAATAAAATTTGAAAAGTAGAATTTGTTGTTAGTAGCAGAAATAAAACTATTTTCTTTTAAGAATCCTGTTCCTATTCTTAGAAATATAATAATGAAATGAAATATACAGGCCTATTCAGGACCGAGTCACAAGTCACAAAGTAGGTCGAGAGTCTCAATTTTGTATGAATTTTGAATTAATTGAGACTTTTTTGATATGAGACTGAATAGGCCTGATAAAATAATAATGAAATATGCAGTAAGATTTTTTTTAATTATTAAGATTATTTTGTTTTAATAATTGTATTTTTAACTACCGTGATAAAACATCGATGTTTGAGGAACATCGAGGTTATTTTTTCTCACACCAATCTCGTAGCTGAAACATTTTTTTTGCTTCTTCTCTAATGTCTCACCTAAAATTCTAAAAACATCGATGTTTAGAAACATCGATGTTTTTCACCGATGTTTTATCGACATCGATGTTGTTTATTTCAAACATCGATGTTATAAAACATCGATGTCTTGAGGTCGATGTCGCAGCATTACTTCCTAGTGGTTTTTGTGAACAATATTTTTGGGTTCTTCCTTGATTTCCTTATTGACTTCGTCTTCGCAGTTTTCCTCAGTGCAAGTGGAGTCATAATATTCTCCTCATGCCCACGTTCGGTAGAACGAGGAGAACTACAGTCATTCTCCGTCTCAGTGATATTCTCGGTAGTGGAAATGGAAGTAGTAGAGGTTTGGGTCTGACAATAAACACTAGACCTTTCCGGACGCAGGCGTCTGAGTTGCTCGGCTTTGTCAGCTTTTCCTACAGATAATTTGATGCCACAGACATCACTGTAGATCGTGTCAAGTTTTCGAGTAAGATTAAGTATATCGTCGGATGAATCCACCCTGGTAGGTTCAATGCTGAAGCAATGATTAAAAGATACATAGTCACTAAGATTATGTAGAACGGAATTCAATTTACCGTCGTATAGAGAGATTTTTTTGGTTACCTTAGACAAGTCATGGTGTACCATGTTGCAGTTGGAATAAATTTGGTCAAGTTGGGTTCCATAATCCCGGAAGTCGTCAATGTAATTAGTAATGTTTACTAAAGCATCACTCATATTATTCACTTTATTGGCAATGAAAGTCTAGTCACTTTTCAAATCTTCCAACGCATTATTGGCCGTATCAAGGCGAGAGGATGTAATCTTTAGTAGCCTCAAGATGTGACATGGCTTCACGGCAGTACATTCTACACATGTGAAACCACTGTAATTTGTCAAATTAGATTTTATTTTAGAACAATCAAGATGGAAATCCCTTCCACAAATTCCATCACAAGATACACGATGATTATCAGTGATTTCGAGCATGCAGGTGCCACAAGAATTGACTGAGCGTGACATTGTCGTAGAAAGACCGGCAGAAATACTACGAAAAATCAAGTCAACCTTTCGGAATTTTTCGCAGATGAGAACGAACGATGGTAAAAAATTAGAAAAAAAAAATTTATTAAATTAGAGTAAAATCACATTCACTTTCAAAGCAATCTAACCCCCCTATTCAGGATCAGAGTCTCATATCAAAAAAGTCTCAATTAATTCAAAATTCATACAAAATTTAGACTTTCGGCCTACTTTGTGACTTGTGACTCAGTCCTGAATAGGGGGCTTAATGTTATGAGAAAATAGCATATGCATAGGATCAATTTCAATTATTATAGTTCACCACAGTCCACAAGCAAAATGGTTAATAAATGTGCTAAGAGTAAAATGATGTCCAGACTAAGTTCTCTGGCAGTTTAAAAACTACAATAGTTTTCGATGAACAGCGCTAAAGCCTAGTACTGTGTTCAGCGAAACGAACACGAACGAAAAAGTCACCTTCGAAGCGGAGTGAAATATTCTACACCGTTCGCTACTAGATGTCATTGATAAAAACACGCGCGAAATTTGAAAATATTAAAAAAATGTCAAGTAATTACTATTCCGGCACATAACACAACAAAATATTGCTCACACAAAATTTCCCGAGCACAAACTCACTGAATTGACAGCGAACTATTGAAAATTTTGTGTTGTCAATTATTTCGCTTGTCAAAAAGTCCATTACCATACCATTAAAAACGAAACGAAATCGCAACGAGCGCCATCTATTAGTGACTACGGCAAATGTCCATTCCGTCCCCGAACACAGTACTGCAAAACGATCGAAATATTTCGTCGGTGAAATGTCAACGAAAATTCCATTTTTTTTATATGAACTTTGACAGTTCATTTCGTTTCGCTCGGAGTACAGTACTAGGCTTAACAGAATCATCGGCAAGAATAAGAAAATGCAATTATACTAACACTCACGAAACCAAGCAAACCAGTGACTCTTAAGTATGAATGTAAACCACTTTTGAAACACTTTTGATCGAATATATGATAACTGTGGGCACTGCAGTTAACAAATTTCAAGAAAATCACGGAGCTGTCTCGGACACAAACCAACAGTTGACACTTGACGTTAGTTACCCAGTTGGTCGCTTGTCTCTTAAGAGACTTAATCTCGATGGTTTGAGGCTAGGAATCATATTGCTTATCTTTCTTCATCACTAGATAGAAAGAAATAGCAATATAAACATGTGCTCCCACCACGATCTATTTGTAAGGCAAAAAACAGCCGCATCACTCCGAGCGCAGCAAATGCCGTCCGCGACTTACACGATAAAAATTAAATACGTGAAAGGTTACAGTTCATGTGCGGTTACAATAAAACGACACAAGTGCGATGTGAAGTGATTGGAAATGTGTCACTACGTTATTAGTTTTTTATATTTATTATATTGCAGTAAGGTAACTTCGCCCCTGCCTGCACGTTTCATTTCATAACCCCCTTTCTTATTTCCAGCCGATGGAAATCTCCGCGAAATATTCATACGAGTATGAGCTTTTATCACAACACGCTATCATCAAACAGATGGCGCTATTGCCAATGCCATTTTTCTATCGAGACATTCGCAGACATGTCTTCGAGATTCGGGGAGCATTTGTCTCGATTTCGTGTATTTTTCCCATAAGACGTCTCGAAGAATCTCGCAGACAGGCCGCCATGTCTTCGAGATATCTGCGAGATTCTCGCAGACGCGAAATCGAAATCGAAATTGCCCTGAAAACTCGCATTTCTTGCCCCGAAAATTTCGGCGGTGCAACTCCTTTAACCTCAAATATGCGACAACATAAGAAAAAAATATCCAATGACAACAGCGGCAACCAATTTAAAAGCATAAATTAAACTGTCAAACGGGTCATACAGTAATTAAGAATCATACGGAGTGTAGTGTAAATATATTTAAATTTTCATAATAGCTTTTTGACCTGAAAGCGTTCTATTGTCAATTGACCTGTCGGACGGAACTGTCAAAAAAGAGGGCAGAACTGCAATAATTTTGCATCTAAACGGGTCACATTTTTTTTCAGAAAAGAAATTATCATGAGTAGTTTGATGTCTTCAGTTATTTTTGCAGCGCACGATTCATGGCAAACTTTAAAGCATATAAAGCATGAAATGTTGTGGTCTACTTTTAAAATACTGCCACCACACTCAAAGCAGAGTCCGGATGTTATTCTTTGTTCGGGGTTTTCAGGACTTTGTGTCAATTCGTTAGGAAACAAATTACGAATATAATATTCAAAAGGCACTGCAGCGACTTTTCCTGTAAAATACATAAATAATATATGCTATTAGAATTTAACAGTACAAAAACATGAAATTGTACCTGGTTTGTGTTCCATATTTAAGTAATGATTTTCCTTGCCACCTTCAATTTTTGGGTTTTTTGAGGAAATTTTTAGGTTTTTCTGTATAATAATATCCAAATTAGCTTTGCATTTTTTCATTTCTTCTTTCTTCTTCTCATTTAACATTTTTTTTCTAGTTTTTCGTTTTTCTTTAGAATTTTTACTTCCTCTGCAGTTTTTTCTGCAATTTTTTCTTCCATGGAAGTTCGAAACTGGGTTGACGAAACTATGAATGATTGCCGCTTTACATACTTAACTCCTTTTTTAGCTGGTGTTTTAATTACTTTTAAAAAGTCAGTTATCTCATTTTCTTGATATATGCAATCATTTTCAATGTAAACCATCGGTATATCCGACTCGTCAATAATTGTTGTGTTTTTTGAGCCTTATTTAGATAAAGAAAAAAAGAAGTTTGAAAAGCAATTTCTTTTTAAATTTTGTAATTACTAGCCGCGTACCGCGGCTACGCTTACGTTTGTTTGGTGCTATACTATAGTTTCTATTGTTACTCCCGTTGCTCCTATTCCTCCTGTTAATTCCGTTGCTCCCGTTACTCACGTTGCTTGCATTGCTCCCGTTACGTCCGTTGCTCCCGTTGGTCCCGTTACACCCATTGCTTCCATTTCTCCCGTTGTTTCTATCTCTTCTGTTGCTCTCATTTCTTCCGTTGCTCCTATTTCTCCCATTGCTCCCGGTGCTTTCATTTCTCCCATTACTTACGTTACTCCTGTTACTCCATCCTTTATCCACCATTCTGCATCTTCCATCTTCTATACATCATCTATCATAGTTCCTCCCGTTGCTCCCATTCCTCCTGTTACTCCCGTTACTTCCATTTCTCCCGTTGCTTCCATTTCTCCCGTTGATCCCGTTGCTCCCATTTCTCCCGTTGCTGCAAATTGCTTCCATTTCTCCCGTTACTATCCTCTATCCACCATGCTCCATATTCTATCCATCATCCATCCTCCATCTCCCATCCTCCATCCACTATTTATCATCCAACTTTACCATTTAGTACAGTATAATCTCGACAATGTGAACCTTCGATAATGTGGTTTTTCCAGTAAAGTGAACAACAATTTTTTTCTTTATTGTCTCTTGTAATGTATGCGGTGGTAATTTTACCGCCTCTATAATGTGAACATGGTTATCTATAAAGTAACACTTTGTTTATAAAGTTATGGGTATTGATATACAGTGGCTCACTGCTTATTTCAACCAGCACGTAAAAAAAACTTTAACTGCCTATGAAAACAAAACTAAAAAAAATATCAACATTATTTAATTATTTATTCGCTGATGAGTCGAAGTTTAATATTTTTGGCTCTGATGGAGCCTCATATGTTTGGCGTAACCCAAGTGCAGAATTGCAAAACAAAAACTTTGAAAGCTACAGTCAAGCACGGAGGTTGCAGCATTATGTTGTTGCAGCATTATGTTCGCCGCGGGAGTTGGAAATTTGCAATTTATTGAGACTACAATGGATAGGTCTCATTATCTCGAATTTTTTATGTCCAATTTGCTTGAAAATTCGGAAAAACTGGGCCTTCGCGATGACTTCAGATTTTATCAAGACAATGACCAGAAGCATAAGTCGGGGTATTGTACAGACATTGCTGCTTTGGAACTGTCCGCATGCTATCAAACCACCGGCACAATCGCCCGACATTAACGTCATCGAAAATTTGTGGGCCATTTTGGATAGAAACATCAGAAAACAAATAGCTTTGGTTTTCGAAAAATATGAATGGATTTGGGTTTTAGGCTTAATGTACATAATATGGTTTTTTGGAATTTTATTTTTTGCAATAAAACATACATATATAAGTTTACAGCATATATTTTTCGTCTCCAATAAAGTGAACACCTACAAAATGTGAAATCAGTCGGTTTCAATCAAGTTCACATTATCGAGATTATACTGTAATAGGAAGGAATAACTACTACACCAAAAACGAACGAAGTACCGCTAAATTATATGAAATACTCAAATGTTGGAATAACTCAAGTACCACCAATTGTAAAATGAGTTTGTTAACGCAGAAACCTTGGCGGGCGTGTGCTTAAAATATCAGCAAAGTTTTATTGTAATCGGATGAATGGTATAGGAAAGCGCAGACAAACCATTAGAGCACCAGGGTACTAATAGTGAAAAAAATTTGAAAAATAGTAATTTTTTTTTTGTTTCTCATTCGATCTGGACCAAACTTCACAGAAACCATCCTGGGACTACTCTACACGTTCCCTGAAAATTTCATCAAAATCGGTTCAGCGGCTTAGGAGTCTATAGGGATCATACACACATACATCCTCTTTTATATATAAATACCACCTTGATCAAAAAGTACCCAGAATAACCACCGTGTGGTGCTTTTATTGTTCCGATTTGAGTTCTGTTTTTTTTTGTTAAGTTGGTACATCTGTTGTTGATATTCCCTCTAAATCTTAGCGTCATAGCTTGACATTTGCAAAAGTTACGTAGCCAAGAGTACATCTATCTCTCTGTGTGTTGGCGACTTTTTACAATTTTAGAAATGGATTTAAATTTGCAAAAACCCTGGTTTCCGGTGTCAGTGGAGTGAAACTCCAACACGAAATCCCCGACTGGTGATTAATCGCCGTCCCTGAGGACATGACAATTTGAAAAGAACTTCACTGGAGAGGCCAGTTTCTATAAGATTGTGTTGGATTAGGTCCGAAGGAGCTGTTTCGTCATCGGAAGGCATAGACTCGTCACAGTGTGTATTCTAGCCAACTATCTGAAACACCCTGACAGCTGGTGGAATTGCTGAGGAAAATTCTATATAGCGATATCGAAATCCAAATTCATTATCACGAATAATGTACTCGCTAAGTAAGCGCCGTGACACCTTGCCACCTGAAGCCAGGGGGGGGGGTAATGAGAAGCTTTATCTAATGTTTAACCAGTTGGTTGAAATTATGGTATGACTTGGTTGTAACCTTGGATAACTCTATGGTTATGAACTGGATTTTTCAGGTGTCAGTGAAACTCCAACACGTAATCCCCGACTGTTGATTAATCGCCGTCCCTGAGGACATGACAATTTGGAAAGAGCTTCACTGCTAGGCCAGTTTCCATAAGATTGTGTTGGACTAGGTCCGAAGGAGGTGTTTCGTCATCGGAACTAAATTTTGCGGAAGAAACGGATTTAATGGTGCGCGAACGTTGGAAATGTTGGAAAAGTGTTTCGACAACGATTCTCTAAAGAAAGCGGTCGTTTACCAGTGGCACGAGCGGTTCAAAAGTGGTCGTGATTCAGAAGAAGGCAATGCTCACGGTTTTCGTGGATTACAACGGTGTAGTGCATCATGAATTTTTGCCAGAAGGCCAGACAGTAAACAAAGAGTATTATTTGGGCGTTATGAGACGTTTGCGTGAAGCAATTCGCCGAAAGAGACCAAAATTGTGGGCAGAAAACTCGTGGATTTGCACCATGATAACGCACTGTCGAAAAAAGCTAAAAATACCATCCAACAGCCTCCGGATTCACCTGATTTGGCTCCCTGTGACTTCTTTCTGTTCGAGTTAAAAAAAATACTACGTGGAACGCATTTCAGCAACCGAGAGGAAGCAATGGAAAAATCGCAGAGAGCACAGATGGTCATACCGAAAACCGAATATAAAAAATTTTTCGAGGATTGGATCAGGCGCTGGCATAAGTGTGTAGCAGTCGATGGGGATTACTTTGAAGGGGACAATATAGATTTAGATGAATAAACTTGTAATTTTAATTTTCTCAATAAACTCCGGGAACTTTTTGATCAAGGTGGTAGATAGATATACATACTATACATGATTCGTGAATTGTTCGACTTCTTCGATTTCGCTTATTAAAAATTCTTCTCTAACTTCCAAATCTTGTACTGTTTTCATCGTAACAAACGATACATTTTGTTGAATAATTCAATAAAATTAAATAAACAAAATCAAAGGTATATACAGCTTTAAAAACTTACAAAATTTGTCCAAGAACTCATTTTTAAAGTTTCATAAATTTTATGTAACCATAGTAGATTTTCCGAATATGTACAAGAACTCATTTCGATGGTCTCCAATTGTTGAACTTTCTCATCCCCTATAAGTTCTTTAAACTGTGCTAAATCGATGTTGATATATTCGAAAAATCTATCGCATTTGCATCGAAAGGATACAGACCACAGGTTCGAAAGCTGTTAATAACTGTGTCTTTTTTTCACACATTCATCGACTACTTTTTTTTAGCAAAGGTACGAAGTGTTTTCTTGTGAATTGTTCTTCAAGATTATTCATTCTTCATTGTTGAAGTTCTTTTGTGCAACATTATTTGATTGGTTTGAAAATACACACATCAGCTGGCTGAAGAATTCTTGTCGAATTTGGTTACAAGCATATCAGTTTAATCTTGAGCTTTTTGCAGATTTTTGAGAAAGCATAACTCAGATGCGTTCTATGCCCATCGACATAGAGGACTACGGGAAACTGAACATTATTAGATACGAATGTCGAATAAAAAATTGCATCAATATAATATTGAAACGCTTCAGATGTCATTCAACCTGAATCCGTTTTTGTGTAGTTAACTCCATTCGAGATCAAGTCGACAATATCTTTTAGAATTCGTGAATGAATCCATTAGCTGAAAAAATTAACATTACAATAATGCTTTCCTTTGCTCTTCCTCTATCGGCTTCATAGACGTTTTTTGATTCCATTGGAGCCAAAACTTTACCACCTTTTGGGCACAAAAGAAACCCTGATTCATCTCCATTGAAAACTGTAAATCGGTCTTTCAGGACATCAGTTAACTCTTTCTCTTTGAAATAATTAAATATTTGATCGAACCATCGGCTAATATCTTTTTCAGAGACGCAAGCGCTTGATTCTGCAACCGCTTCCGGCGTTCTTAATGCAATTTGAGGGTGCCTATTAAGAAAAGCGTTATACCACTTTAGTCCAGGATAGTTTTCAACGAATAAATTTCATCTAGGGCATGCGTCCAAGAATTCTTTCACACTGACCTCATGCTTCCTTCTTGGAAAGCCTTTTGCATGGTTCTCGAAAATCCATTCAACAATTTTTAATTCTTCAACGGATGTGAGTACTGGGGTGGAATCACGAGACTCTCATTTCGAGTCAAGTTAAACTCGTTTCGAGTTCATTTTGGTAGCACCAATCTCGGTGCGAGTTTAAAAGTCGTATGGCCAAGATTATTAAGCAAGAAAGTACTAGAATGTTTCTGTAGGATGACATCTGACAGAAAGTTGACTGTTTAATTTAAATTTGGTTCGGTTGTTTTCAAAATAAGTTTGGTATATATAAAATGTACAGTTATTTAGTGAAAATAATTTATTAATATTAAGGAATTACATTTAAAAGTTGAATTCAAAAATTAATAATACTGAAATTAAGCTGTTTATTTTGAAAGTGGGGAGAGTCCATTTTTTTCTTGACTCCAAGTTACTTACAGATAGAAAGATCTTAGTAAGTTTTATCAACTATTAGCATTATCTCAATTTTTTTTAAAAAATGGACTTGCCCCACTTTTAAAATAAACGGCTCAATTGTTAATTTTTAAAATTTATTCATCTTAAAGTTAAAAGTTCGAAAGTTAATCGAAAGCTAAAATGTGTGCACCGTGTTGCATATCATGCTCTATGCCCAACGAAGGTAACGATCCTTGTGTTCCGCTCGGTTGTTGTCCGCCTTGATATCGCTGCAATACATGCGGTGATCCTTGTGTATGAAATTGCCCGGGTACTTCAACAATGGTTAAACGATGCCGAAACTGTGAAATTCGGGGTGGAATCCCTTGTCTTAGATGCGATTGCATTAAACGAAATGGACTTCAACATGATTGTCCTCGACGAGTGTGTCAAGGAAAAAGTTGCTGCCTAACGAAACCGGAGCCAATGTGCTGTCCTGCGGAACATGCTCGACGTCTTACGTCGTTTCCAGCGAAGAAAGCGAATGGCATGTTACCGGGCAGTAGTAACAACGTGCTGTATGAAAGGTCTTCCATTCAATGTTCTATGACACCTGTCAGCTTCCAACCAAATGGACCTTGTATGCCAGCCGGTACATGTTCTCCTTACACAACAATGAGTCCTCCATGTTTTTCTTGTAGCCCATGTTTCAGATATGGTTCCAGTTGCGAACCCTGTGGACCGTGCGTGCCGTTCGATCCTGTTTATACTCCGGATGCCGTTAGTCATGTAGCGTGTACTGCCTTCTCCTGCCCCTCGGTTTGATGAAACCTATTATGCAATTAAAACATTATAATGAAGTGCCTCGCATGAGGATCAAGCGACGTGCATTAAGTAAATTTTTATCTTTTCCTAGTTTTCGCAAACAATTTAGACTAAATGCTATGTACAGACTACGAGATTGACGCGATTAAATCGAGCTTGGTGGAACGACTGCATAGGCTAAAAAATTCTCTTTTCATTACTGCTACACAAACTAATTTGTTTCAACCGATTTAGAAGGTAAAAATTTGCTATTGAAATACAGCTGATTATCTACTTGTCAAAACAATTCACATCAAGCTATCTTGTATAAAAATAAAATGAGTTGCCTAGTCTGAACACTACTTTTTTACATGTTAAATTAACATTTTTAAATGGGTTTGAAACGCATAGTCTGAACATAGCATTAAGTGGCTCTCAAATTTGTTTTAGACGGTAGTACCATGCCTTGTGGCTCAAGAGGTACAGGCATTCCACCTATTTTAGGTTGGCCGTTACGGTAAACTTGTGGGGCACTGGATCGTATCAAGTATGAGGGAGCAATTTTTTACTTGGGATGGTACAATCAAAAGCTGTTGCTGAGGTTATTTCCACTGTAGAGACAGACTTGACTTGATAAAGCTAGAGGAAGCAGTATATTTTTGCGAAATACAATATAAACATTAAATAATAAACAAAAATCATATTGCAGTGGTCATGTTTTATTTCTTTTCACCACATTCGCCCGTGTGATTTCAAATTTTTGAGTTGAAGACTAGGAGTAGGCTGTGCATACTGAGGGAGATTGAAGGAAATTGGTTTTTTTTTAAATTTTTTTTGAAGGGTGAGTAGGCGAGAAAGAAAAAAACAATTTGAGGAGCCGGAAAATCGAAAAAAAGAGTTTTTTTTGAGTCGTGTGTGAAATAATTAGCTCGATTAGGACGTTAAGTTAAGTAATTCCGGACGGTATATGATTTCTAGAGATTATCACAGCATTAAAGTATGAGATCTTCACGTGGAAACGAAACGAATTGAAACCTATCCGGTGCATGAATATTTACGGGCTAAACTTTGTTCGTTATACGAAAATGATTGTATTTTTGATAAATTTGAATGCTGCTGAAAGAAAAGATTATGGAATATGAAATACGAAAAAAAAATTAACAACAAATAACAACCTTAAATAAGAATTTAAATAACTAAAATAATTAAAATGACTGACATACAGTACAGAAAGGACAGAATAATAATTAACAAATTATAATTTAAATCTATAACAAAATTACACAAATTGCAAAAATTCATGGGTGAGTTAATTTTTTTTTTCTAATTGTTTCTTTCAGAATATTTTTTTTTTGTGTTTTGGTTTGTCGTTTTCAGTTTTGTTTCTTGATGAAATTTTTTTCCTGTTCGGTTTTCGATATTTTCTTAGTGTAAATGTCGCGAGGCTAGGATTATGGAATTATGGAATATGAAATACGAAAAAAAAATTAACAACAAATAAGAATTTAAATAACTAAAATAATTAAAATGACTGACATACAGTACAGAAAGGACAGAATAATAATTAACAAATTATAATTTAAATCTATAACAAAATTACACAAATTGCAAAAATTCATGGGTGAGTTAATTTTTTCTTTCTAATTGTTTCTTTCAGAATATTTTTTTTTGTGTTTCGGTTTGTCGTTTTCAGTTTTGTTTCTTGATGGAATTTTTTTCCTATTCGGTTTTCGATATTTTCTTAGTGTAAATGTCGCGAGGCTAGGAAGGCAATAGTAAGATGGACCCTCGCGAGTAGATTTTCCAGTCCCTGAACCTCAAAATGGGGCCACGACGTCAACAATTTTTTGGAATGTCGTGGCTGAGGCAGGGTGGGCAGACAGGGCGCTATAACACCAGAGCGCCCTGACAAGTCACGAAGTCGCGCCATACAACGCTTCTCGGTCACTCATGACCTATTGGGAAAGATATCCCAAATTTTAATTCCCTGGATAAGTAGACGTGTTTTATTTTTTGTTGTACAGGCCTAGGGTTAATGGTCTGGCGTGAGAGCAAGTACCCCCCACACTGCCGCAGCTAGTCCCGGCCGCCAGCAAGCGCATCGCTCCGTTCACAGCAAAATGGCGCCCAACGTGGGGCTAGACGCAACTACGCGACGTGCACAAAGCGTAGCTCATTAACACGCGTGAGATCGAAAAATTCCGCGCACAAAGCTAATAAGCAAAAGGACTCAACGTAGTCGTTCGGCGACAGAAATTTCCGCCTAAACGGTACCAAAGTCCAAGTGTACACGCTTTTCTGTTTTTTCTACAGCGAAACATCATATCGGACTTACACGAAGGCAATGTGGAACTGTCCTGTTGACAAATCGTTTTGGCAACCCTTAGGCGCCAACTCGATTCCATAGGATGGGGAAATATCGTCTTTATGTGAGAGTGATGTGATTTTTTGTTGGATCAGTTGGTAATTTGGAGGCTCATTCCATTTATATGTCGCAAGTACCCTTTTAAGTGCTGGGCATGCCTTGTCTTGGCGGGCTGTCGTCAGACAATTGGGAACAATACTTGTGAGATATTTATGAGTTTGATGTTGAAAAATTTTTGACGAATTTTCAGAAGAGTTCCTAAATTCCTTATCCTTCCTTTTAGAGTTCCCTTTGAAAGTAGATTAAATTTTTTTTTAAATAAAGTAAAGTTTTTTTTTGGTAATTAAATTTTTTTTGGTAAGTCTTAAGACGAAATTTTGAACTTAAATTTTTTTTGCTCTCTATTTTGAATTTTATTTTTGTTGAATTTTCCCATTTTTTTTTTTTGCATTTTTTTTCGCGTTTCCGATTTTCCGATGGGTCTGAGAAGACAGGGATCGGCTTCGTGACTTGTCTGCAATGGAGGGGATGGGAAGGGAGAGTTGCTTGTGAGGGTTCATTTTTTTTTGTGTGATTTTCAGATACAATCATATACTAAAATATTATCGTTCATTTAATTTTTTTTTATATATACCTACAATCAATCTTTCAATTGATTGTTCAATAACCTGATCCAATTGTTTAATTCATCAAATTTTTACACGGTTTTTTTTTTATTTAATTATTCATTTGTATTATCATCTGGACAATCGTTCAAGTAATTACATTTTTTTTTACTCGTTCGTTAATTGTCCGAATTTTTTTTTTTTTTGTTCATTTTATGCGTTCATTCGTTCAATTAATACACGCATACGATTATTCGCTAATCAATCGTTCAAGTTTTTTTTTTTTTCTTCGCACGTTCACTCGAGTCAATCTGGTTATTTATTTTTGTTCAGACACGCATTCGTTTATTCATCTAAGTGTTAAATACGTATATTCGTTTAATCGTTATTTTGTACATATATTCACTCATTCAGTCATTCAGTCGTTCGGTCACTCGTTTGTTCGTTCAGTTACTCACTCACTTGTTCAGTTGCTCACTCAGTTGTTCAATTTTGTTTTCGGTTGATTATTCATTCAATTTTTTTTGGAATCATGCCACTCACACATTCGCCTGTGAGATTGGATGACGGTTTTTGCACGGCATGCCAGAGTACAGTGGAGCCCGAGCGTGAGGCCCGAACCAAATGTTTTCACGTTGGACATTTGGGCTGCCTGGAATCGTGGGTTCGGCAGAACAAAAACTGTCCAAGCTGCAGACAGCACCTTGGGCCGCAAGATTTTTGGTTGGTTCGAGGCGTGGAGGGCGCGACTGCCAGACTAAGAGCTGTGACTCGTATTCAAAACAAGTCACGGACTTCTGGGTCTTCGAGAGGTGGAATTTCGTCCAGAGGGTTGAATTTAGATTTTTCACCGGGGACAGTCGGTAGTCGGGATCTCGACGCCTTGAACGAATCAATGATCCAGGAACAAGGGGAGCCGTCACAACGCGCGATTTTGGGCAGCTCAGTCAGCGAGGGAGTTGGTGAGCGGCCTCGTCAGTCTGGTGCGGGCGAGCACCGGGTGCATTTCAGGGAGACGGTGGACGTAGATGTACCTCCAGCAAGTTCTTCAAATGCACTGGATGTGGGAGATTTGGTGCAGTTGATTAGAACAGTGTTGCGGGAGGAATTAGCGTCCACTGGAAGTATAGAGAGATTACCAGCCGTTAGGGAGGAATCAACTCAGGAGGAAGGAGTGCGGGTTCTCGATCGGCAGAGTTATTTGAGCACAACAGTTGGCAGTCGTGGAAGCGACGGCCCTACGTACAGACACCGCAACCCTGACCAATGAGATATTGGGGGTTGAGGTTCACTGGGGACAGTCAGTCGTTGCGAGCGGAAGAGCTAGTCTTCAGGGCCGAGGCTCTCACGACTGGTAACTTGGGTGGTCAAGTGGATCTGCTGGCCAAAAATTTTCATCTGGTGTTGGAGGGTCGTCCTAAGCAGTGGTATTGGTTGTGGAGGCGTTCCAACCCAGCCACTTCCTGGGTAGTTTTGAAGCCGGCCTTTTTGCAGGCTTGGGGTGAGCGCAGTTCCGATTGGGAAGTGCGCAAGCAGATGTTGGGGCGACGTCAGGCACCCAATGATCCGCTCTTGTTATTCGAACAGGACCTGACGGAGCTCCGCACATTGCTGCGCACTCCGATGTTGGAGAGCGAGTTCGTGGACCTGGTGCGCGGGAATTTGCTGGCGAGTACGCAACAGCAAATGTGCTTTTATGAGGTTGACAACATGGCTCAGTTGCGCCATCTTGTAAAGCGCGTAGAAGAAGTGCGGAAGGCTACGCGAGCGAATTCCTGGCAGCAGGGAAGGGTTCACGAGGTCGGCGAGCCCCAAGTTGCAGCATCAATGGAGCCCGAGATGGATGAGGTGTCCGGTTTATCAAACAAATTGACCTGTTGGAATTGCGGCATAGATGGTCATGGTTACCGTGAATGTGTAGAAGCTCCGAAAGGTATTTTTTGCTATGGATGTGGGCGGGTTGACGTGTTGAAACCCAATTGCATCCAATGCAAGTCGGGAAACTTCCGCAGGGACGGAAGGGTTGCGGGTTCCTCCCTTCCAGGTCCTCACACTTACACCCCTCAAACACCGTAGATACCCACCAACCAAGCAATTCAACGGACAATTTCCAATCCCCATTTGATCCTGATCTTCCCAATAAAAACATTTTACCCTATTTTGCTACCCCTTTAAAGACCCCTCCCAATTTTGACATCACCCCACCCACAATTTCACCCCATTTTTCAAACCCTACTAACGTAAATTCATCCCCTCCTAAAATTTTAACCCCTCTTAACCCTCGCATCACGATTCTGCAAGAGAGAACAGACGGTGATGTCAAACCATCTATTTCTCAGCCTGAAGGGCTAAGTAATAATAGTTCAAGACGTAACGCTCCCCATCCTCACAAACCATATCACCTTCGGTTGAAGGAATATATGGAGGCGCGAGAGCGAATTTTTGCACATGTTTCAGACGGCAGTGTTGATGAAGTATCTGCACTGACGAGTGAAATAGGCTGCAGGAAGTCTATCTTACGCCTGCGTAGATTCTTGAGGATGGTAAGAGAGAAAAAGAAAGCGATTGTTTCTACGATCATAACCGAGCCGTTCGACGTGCGTCCTTACGCAATGGTGTCATTGTACGGAGTGCACGTTAAAGGACTCCTCGATAGTGGGGCCAGCATCAGTTGCCTGGGGGCAAATTCCTTACAACGCCTTCTAGATGCACAGGTGAAGTTTCGACCAGTATGTCAGGAGGTGAAAACAGCTGATGGTGTTGCGCAGAAGGTGGTAGGTACGGTGAACAGTGATACTACTTTTCGCGGCATCACCAAGGCCATTACTTTATATATAGTACCGAGCTTATCGCAGGAATTGTACCTAGGGGTAGATTTCTGGCGATCGTTTCATCTGGCTCCCAGCATCATCAGTTCGGTCGAAGCTGCCGAAACTGCATCGCAACTGATTGCTCCGAACGCCCACAATTTAGCGTCCACCGATGTAGAGAGATTGGAACTGGTAAAGTCCAGATTTCCATCTTACGATGTTCACGGACTGGGTGTGACCAACGTCGAAGAACATTGTATAGACGTTTGTGATGCGAGTCCTATCAAACAGCGACATTATCCTGTGTCTCCTGCGATCCAAAAACTCTTGTATGACGAGATAGATCGTGTGAGGGAACTTGGCGTAATAGAGGTCAGTCAGAGTGCGTGGAGCTCGCCTGTAGTTCTCGTGAGGAAACCAGGCAAGGTTCGGTTGTGTTTGGACTCGCGCAAGGTCAATAGTGTGACGAAGAAAGATGCTTATCCACTTCCACACATTGACGGCATTTTAAGCCGCTTGCCGGGAGCCAGTTTTATCACCAGCCTTGACTTGAAAGACGCCTTCTGGCAGATTCCTCTTGAGAACAAATCCAGAGAATAGACTGCTTTCACAATCCCTGGGCGTCCTCTTTACCACTACACTCGCATGCCTTTTGGATTATGCAATGCGCCGCAAAGGATGTGTCGTTTGGTGGACAAAGTTATTCCACCCGAGTTAAAGGAACAAGTATTTGTTTATTTGGACGATCTGTTGTTGATTTCTGAGGATTTCAACTCACACTTGGTTTTACTGACTGAAGTCGCAGACTGTTTACGGAAGGCTGGTTTGACCATCAATGTCGGCAAGAGTAAGTTTTGTCTGAGAGAGGTAAAGTATCTTGGGTTCATCGTTGGTGACGGAGGATTGAGAACAGACCCAAATAAAGTCTCAGCTATTGTCGATTACCCATCGCCTAAGTTCGCACGTCAAGTGCGACGTTTTCTTGGCATGGCGGGCTGCTATCGACGATTCGTACCCAACTTTGCTGCTATCGTATCGCCGATCTCAGACACCCTCAAAAAGTCCAACCAGTATGCTTGGACTGATGAGGCAGAAACAGCATTCCGAGCTGTGAAAGACTTGCTGACAGGAGCTCCGGTATTGATCAATCCCGATTTTCGGAGGTCTTTCGTGATTCAGTGCGATGCCAGTAAGTCAGGTGTGGGTAGTGTTCTTTTTCAGGAGAACGACGATGGAACGGAATCTCCTGTAGCGTATATGTCGCAGAAGCTCACTTCCGCTCAGCGCAACTATAGCGTGACCGAACTCGAATGTTACGCAGCTGTGTTGAGTGTGAAAAAATTTAGAGCCTATGTAGAAGGGACTGCGTTTAAAGTTATCACGGACCACGCAAGTCTCAAATGGCTAATGTCGCAGAAAGACCTGCAAGGACGGTTAGCCCGATGGAGTTTGAGACTTCAAGGCTTCGATTTCACAATCGAACATCGACGAGGGAGCCTGAACGTTGTACTCGATGCACTCTCTCGCGTGTACGAAAAAGGATTAAATGCGCTGATTGACGTGGCACCGATGGTGGACATGGATTCTCCAGAATATTCTAACAACGAATATAGAGAGTTAGTGTCTACTGTCGATGCGAACGCTAATCGGCTTCCTGATGTATGCGTGAGGGATGGCTACGTATATAAGCGCACAGAGCCTTACAATGGTGATCCGATTGCTGAGGACAGGGCTTGGAAGTTATGGATTCCATCGAGTCTTACGTCAGCTGCGATTGCTCAGGCGCACGAGGCAGATACCACGGTCCATGGTGGTTATGCCAAAACGCTAGAGCGAGTCAGGCGATTTTTGTATTGGCCCGGGATGGCTACACAAGTACGCACCTACGTTCTGGCGTGCGACACTTGTAAAGAAATAAAGTCCCCGAACCGACCTTTACGAGCACCTATGGGTAAACCGTTTCGAACAGATCAGCCTTTTCAACACCTCTATATTGACGTACTGGGAAGCGCGGTAAAATCGCGATCTTAACTATTCTGGACCTTCATTCCAAATTTCCACTTCTAGATCCATTAGAGCGAATAACGGCTGAAGAAATCACCACTTACTTAGAGAGGCAGGTCTTCCATACGTTTGGAACACCAGAGACGATTCTCTCCGATAATGGCTTTCAATTCAGGTCAAAAATGCTTAACTCCATGTTATCCAAATATGGAGTGTGACACTTGTACACCCCGAACTATTCACCGCAAGCAAATGCTTCGGAACGGGTCAATCAGTCCATCCTGACCGGACTACGAGCTTTCATCAATGATGACCAGACACGATGGGATGAAAGCCTAAGCAAAATTGGATGTGCACTTCGGAGCTCAATTCATCAAGCCACTGGGTTTTCTCCTTATCAGGTTTTGTTTGGCAATCACATGATGTTGCACGGGAAGGAGTATGAACTGCTGAAGCGTTTGCAAGCGTTGGGAGAGTCAGATGTACAATTACGACCTGGGGAAGGAATTCCTATCGTGAGACAGTTGGCACAGGCGAAAATAATGGCCGCGCATGAGGACAGTAGCAGGCGTTATAATCTGCGCTCGACTCAAACACATTTTTGTGTAGGACAGGAAATATTCAGAAGAAACTTTTCTGTGTCCACAGCGGCGCAGAATTATAGTGCTAAGCTGGCGAAGAAGTTCCTCAAGTGCAGGATTCGTAATGTGCTTGGTAACTCACGATATGAATTGAAGGATTTTGGTGGTAAGCGTATTGGGATTTACCACTCTAATTATCTGAAGCGGTGATTTGGTGGAGAAAAGTGCCCGGCTCTCAGTCGTGCGCACGAGACTCAAAAACGCCCGGGTTCCTAGTTTTTTTTTAGACTGTTCGGCATTGAAGGTCAATGGCGATCAGTCTAAGGCTGTTGGGTCGCCCGTGTGATTTCAAATTTTTGAATTGAAGACTAGGAGTAGGCTGTGCATACTGAGGGAGATTGAAGAAAATTGGTTTTTTTAAATTTTTTTTGAAGGGTGAGTAGGCGAGAAAGGAAAAAACAATTTGAGGAGCCGGAAAATCGAAAAAAAGAGTTTTTTTTGAGTCGTGTGTGAAATAATTAGCTCGATTAGGACGTTAAGTTAAGTAATTCCGGACGGTATATGATTTCTAGAGATTATCACAGCATTAAAGTATGAGATCTTCACGTGGAAACGAAACGAATTGAAACCTATCCGGTGCATGAATATTTACGGGCTAAACTTTGTTCGTTATACGAAAATGATTGTATTTTTGATAAATTTGAATGCTGCTGAAAGAAAAGATTATGGAATATGAAATACGAAAAAAAAAATTAACAACAAATAACAACCTTAAATAAGAATTTAAATAACTAAAATAGTTAAAATGACTGACATACAGTACAGAAAGGACAGAATAATAATTAACAAATTATAATTTAAATCTATAACAAAATTACACAAATTGCAAAAATTCATGGGTGAGCTAATTTTTTTTTCCAATTGTTTCTTTCAGAATATTTTTTTTTCTGTTTTGGTTTGTCGTTTTCAGTTTTGTTTCTTGATGGAATTTTTTTCCTGTTCGGTTTTCGATATTTTCTTAGTGTAAATGTCGCGAGGCTAGGAAGGCAATAGTAAGATGGACCCTCGCGAGTAGATTTTCCAGTCCCTGAACCTCAAAATGGGGCCACGACGTCAACAATTTTTTGGAATTTCGTGGCTGAGGCAGGGTGGGCAGACATGGCGCTATAACACCAGAGCGCCCTGACAAGTCATGAAGTCGCGCCATACAACGCTTCTCGGTCACTCATGACCTATTGGGAAAGATATCCCAAATTTTAATTCCCTGGATAAGTCGACGTGTTTTATTTTTTGTTGTACAGGTCTAGGGTTAATGGTCTGGCGTGAGAGCAAGTACCCCCCACACTGCCGCAGCTAGTCCCGGCCGCCAGCAAGCGCGTCGCTCCAGCTCGAACGTCAGCCACCAATTCGGACGTAGGCGGAATTGGCCCATTGTTTCCCGTACCTTACCTTTCCCTTCGAATATTTTGACTTTTTCAAGTCGAAATATTCACTCCAAGGCCTACGTTCACAACAATTACAAACAAAAATTGTAAAGTAAAAACAATAACAAAATATAAATCAAATTGAAGAATTTCTTCTTAATTTAAGTTTTTTATTGTGAATTTAAATCTTACATCATCTTCTCATGTCCAATTCCAACTGCTTCCATCGATTTTCTTCAATTTTAGCCTCAATTTAAAAAAATTTGTGTAACTCGAATGCTATACACTTGACGACTAAAATTTAATTGTTTCGAGTTTTGAAAAAAACCAAATTCGAGATTGGTAGTACCGAATTTAACTCGAAACTGGTACAATTTTTTTTACTTCGAGCACATTACAGGTCGAAACGTGATTGGTAGTACCAAATCAGCTCGAAACTCGAAAACAAGGCTCGTTTCGAGATTCATGATTCCACTTCAGTTTTGGGATCCATTTTGCTTTTCATAGATCGTTGATGAATTCGATGTTGGAGCGTTGGCCGTGGAATATTATATTTTTTTGCTGCTGCATGGATCGAAAGGCCATTTCTTATTTCATGTAGGGTAACATCAATGTCTTCAACGTTGTATTTTCGCTTTGATGCCATTCTTGCGGCAGCACAGGGACCAGAAATAAAAGGTTCTGGTAATCGAGGTTCTACTGTAATTGTATTGGAGTTATCTTTTGCATTTATTTTCATTTAAGCAAAATATTAATATTGTTATATAATAAATTTTTTCCCTCCGATGCGCCGTTCTTGAAGCTACAAACCTAACACCTTAGGTTAGGTTAGGTGAGGTTTAAGAAAGGGCGCAGCGCTAGGACCGCCATGCTCACTAGGCGCCATATGGGCACATTGCGATCTCTTCAGGTCCCCGCGGGCTATACATCCATCCTAAAAACATTCCAATTCCCTGCAGAACCTGACCATTTTGCCATACCCTACTGCCCTCAAATCCTCGATGCTCTCAAAGAAGAGACTACCCATAACTCTAAAGCGCCTTCTAGCGATCCCCGGGCAATCACACAAAATGTGAGTGATGTCCTCCACAGCATACAGGTCGTGACAGAACCTACACGTGTCAGACTCCGCTATCCCTAGCCGCATAACGTGTTTCCCCAGCATGCAGTGCCCCGTCAGTGCACCAACAAGCAGGCGCAGTCTCCCTCTATCCCAATTTAAAATATTCTTAGTCTTTTGACTATCCAACTCTGGCCACAAAGATCTAGAAATCCTGCAGCTTGCTAGCCCTGCCCATCTAGAGTCGGCGGATTTTTTGGAGCGCTCACCAATATGCGCTTTGATACCACACACGGGTGGACTTACATCCTCCTCTACTCCACCAATCGATGCCGATCCTGATCTAGCGAGTTCATCCGCTCTTTCGTTCCCTAGTACATTACTATGCCCTGGCACCCAGCAAATCAGGTACCTAACACCTTATAATATAAAAATTTCATCTAGACTATAAAATATCACAGTACTCATTACCGGAACACTATGTTTTCCCATTGATTCAGTAGTGATCCCTATTATGACTCATTACTAGAAATCATGCAATTTTTAATCCAGTAATGAGCCCCCCTTTAATTTCGCAAGAAATTTTTTAATTACAAGGTGGCGGACGGAGTGCCTAACACCCTGTATATCATACACCCTCTTGATAATCCTCTTATGTGGGTTGCTATTCGTAAAGATATTCAGCACGTAGGTCGCTGTATATAGGGTCGATTATTCTATCAAAATTTGAGAAGTTTCGTTGCTACTCAAGGAGCATTTCGTGCAAAATATGGACGTCATTCTGCTCCATCTGAGAGAATGGTGCCCGCTATTGTGCCATGCTGAATGATTTATTCTTTCCCCAAACTGAAGAAATCGATGAAGACGATATTCATGTTCAACAAGATGGTGCAACTTGCCATACCGCGAGCGTTACGATGGAGTTATTACGTGAACCATTTGTTGAATCAGTTATTTCACGAAATGGTTCTCACAACTGGCAATCAAGATCTTGTGATTTAACACCATAAAACTATTTTCTATGATGCTATGTTAAATCACAGAAAAATGTTCATTTAGGAAACAACACTAATGAATAAAATACCAATTAGAGTAGCTAACCAAGAGACCCTAAACACATCGAAGGGTTCAGCTTACTCAACCGCAACAATACCATTAACGAAGGAAGAAATTATGAAATCGCTAAAAGACCATAACGTGATAAGGTAAAGGGTACAATGGTTGACACCTTTAAGGAATTTATTTTTAGATATTTAATAACTTTTAAACCATAGCATTTTGGTTAAAAGAGACAATTGTAAATGGTTAAGTATTTCGTTTTGCCGTGAAAAAGGCTTATCAAGAAACTTGTTTTTATTCCAATTGTTAATTAAATAGGACTTTTTGTAAATTACTCCTCGGATATTGTTATTGACACCTATGGTATAATTATTGACATTCCAAGAGCATACAATGGTTGAACCCATGCCAGTTGATACCATACTGAAGATATCTTAAAAACATACTGCAGTCACGATTGGCTGCAAGTCAATCTTATAATACTCTAGATGATACAGAACTCTGATGTATATTGAAGTTGGGGATGAAGAAGTATTACGTGTGTGCATGTTGTATGTCTTTCATTAAGGAGTCCCATTAAATTGCTACTCAAAACTAAAAGACAATATTCACTGTTTAATTTCATATCTTGAACTGGAAAAAAAATATCCTTTTTGAAGGACTTTCATATAGGAGGCGGAGCAAGGACTCAGTCGATTTCTTACATATATATCCTTTTCTTTGGAACCATTCAAAAATTTATGTGTACAAAATTTAAAATTTGTAGTTTGAAGCGTTCAAAAGTTATCGAAAAATATTGTTGAACACGTGTCTTAAGGATTTTTTGTATGGAAGGTACCAGAAGAAGCTGAAGGATTTCGCTGACTAGTAAACTTGAACTTTGTTTTCACTCAAAACAAATTTGTACAAAATTCTGAATTCATAGCTAAATGATTACTAGAGTTATAGTGAGTTTCGTAAATTAAGTAAAGTCATTTTTACAGGATATTTGTATGGTAGCCCCTAGAAGGACTATTACGATTTTCTTCATAATCATACAGTTAGATCCAACTCTTGGAAAAATAGCACATAAAAAATTTCAAAGAGGTTAAGCCCTTCTGACGTTATCGACCAATATTCTTGAACACGTGTTTTAAGGACACTTTGTATGGCAGCTACCCGAAGGAGTAGGACGATTTTGCCCGTTAAAGAACTTAGCCTTACAAATTCAACCAAACACCCAGATTCAAAATTTCAAGAGCCTAAGTGAAGGCGTTCTTGAGTTATCGTGCTTACGGACAGACAGACGGACGGACGGACGGACGTCAAGCGGATTTGACGTTTTTGGGCACAAATAAACAAAGAATAATATATACAACTTTTTGGTTCTATACGTTACATAATTTTCGGCTGGATCAAACTTATAATACTCTATATGATTTCATCTAGAGTATAATAAAGCGTGAACGTTGTATACACTATAGGAGAATTTGAACAAATTTTAAGTGTAAATTGTTCGAATACAATATTTTAATTTGGTAGCAAAAATATAAAATTCAATTAATAAAATGAAGATTGTTCAAAGTAAAATCTTTCAAGGGGGCAGCGGAGCATAGAAGTGAAGGGCATAATAAATTTAAAAAAAATCTCAAGAACAGTGTAAGATAGATGATCAATTTTTTTACCAGAAGTAGCTACGAACTGTTTTCGACACCATAGGCGGGCTCCAATTCGCATCCAGAGTTTGATGGGCCCCCTTGGACCAAGACAGCATAATCTGCCAACTGCTCAGGAGCCGGATGGGGGGGGGGAGGGGGTTCAAAAAGGTTCGGTCCAAAAGGGCACCATCCTAGTAGATGCTGTTAATGAAGCTTTCATAAGAAAAAAATGAGGAAGAAATTCAGGGGAGGAAAAGGGACATAACCGCACCACTACCGTCTCGACTCCAATACACCTTCGGAACCGCGACGCGAGAAAGAGAAAGAGAGAAGAGTTCGAAGAGACTCCAGTGTCCGAATTCGAGTTAGTAAGAAAGTCAGTGCTTCGAAAGTTGGTGTATCAGTTGCTGCTCCAAGTGAGGTTTCCCAGGATCGACGCGATTGATTATCGAGTCTTTGGACGGTTATATAAACTAACCAATCGTCCCAACTATCGATTGGACGCCCATGAGCCTTAAGAGCTCCAATTGCATCAGTCGTATCGTTATAAACGTGTTTTAAATCCAAAGCAGATTCCTTGGCAATGGGTTCTATGTTACAGAGTGAAGCTATTTGTGCAGATAACAACAATCGCTTATTGTCATATCGCTCCAAAAGTATATTCCATGCTCTTGTAAAATTGTCTGAGGTAGTGGCTGTATTATTTAGTATTTGAGCCGGTTTGTCCTTCAAGCTCAATTTCAGATAATACAAACGTTCGACGTTTGTAATGGTCGGATTAGATGTGACTAGCGAATTGAAAGGATCCCGAAAATTAGGCCAATCTTGACATTGACCGCTGAATTTTGGGGGTTCAATTTTGGGAAGATGATGAAAGTGGTTATCATTGGACATTGAAAAGGTATTTGAAGTGACGTCTTGTGGTTTATTGAACGACTCCAAGTTGTCGAGAAACTTTCCTTTTTCGAGAAGATAAGCGTCCTCCGCTAGATTCCAATGGTCATCTTTCAGGTAATTTAGAGGTTTATCGGAGTCTTGTGCAATATCAAGAATTTCATTATGCGTACTTTGAAAGGTCGACCAATACTTCTCGAGATTTTCGAGTCTAGCTTGACAGGCACCTCGGGTCATATTGGCTGCGCCGATTTTATTAAAATTCAGAAACGACCTTTGAATCTATCTCCTCCGTTTCTCCTGTGATTCAATGAGATTATTTATTTGCCGAGAACAACTTTGCCGTTCGGTGCTAGACTCGGTTGTCATGATCGGACGAAAACTTACGTACCGTACCGAGTAATATGCACTACACCGGCTATAGGACACGACCTTTCGCTATGGTCAAGTTCAATGAAATATAAGTATCACAGTTTCGCACGCGATCACGCACACTTGTTTGACGCTTATATCGAGAACCGACTGGGAACAGTGAGATCTACTGGAACACGGCTATGCTATGCAATACGAGTTGAGAGCCAAATTTGAAACGCTGCTGTGTTCGAGGCCTTGGACGAATTATTTTGACTTAAAAAAGTCAAAATAATTGAAGGATAGGAAAGGTTCGGGACAGAATGGGCCAATTCCGCCTACGTCCGAATTGGTGGCTGAAGTAGAACGGAAGCGACACGCTTGCTGGCGGCCGGGACTAGCTACGGCAGTGTGGGGTGGTTCTTGCTCTACCTCAGACCATAAACCCTAGGCCTGGACAACAAAATTTCGTGTCGGCTTACTCCAGGGTGATTAAAATTGGGACTATCTTCCCAATAGGTCGTGAAAGACCAAGAAGCGGTGGAGTTGCGCGACTTCGCGATTTGTCAGGGCGCTTAGGTGTAAGTAGCGCCCTGCTCTGCCCACCCTACCTCAGCCACGACTGTCCTCTAGAACATTTCGCGTCGTGGCCCCTTATTGAGGTTCGGGGCTAAGGAGCTAAACGCTCGGGTTCACTATAAATGGCTCTTTCTAGCCGTTAATCATCATTAATGAGATTATTGTCACAAAAAAAAAACGACCATACAAAATTGCTGAAAAAAAAACCCAAAAAAAGAAAAAGGAAATCCTGCAAAATATAATATAATATATTATAAAAAAAGGAAACAAAATCAAAACTCACCCCATTTGTTTATTTCATCCTTTTTGGTTCTCTCTCGTCCTAATTCCTCCTATTCTTTTTGTGCACTATTTCTAATTTTTCCATTTTAACCTAATTCATTTCTTCTGCTGTGCCCTACTTCTAAAAAAATTTCTATTTTAACCTAACTCAAATTTTCATTCCATTTTTTTCCTATTTCATTTTTCCTATTTCATTCCTTTATAACTTTTTCTATTTCATTTTTCCTATTTCATTTTTCCTATTTCATTCCTTTATAACTTTTTCTATTTCATTTTTCCTATTTCATTCCTTTATAACTTTTTCTATTTCATTTTTCCTATTTCATTCCTTTATAACTTTTTCTATTTCATTTTTCCTATTTCATTCCTTTATAACTTTTTTCTATTTCATTTTTCCTATTTCATTCACTGTTGCAGGACACGATGGTGTATTTTCCATGAAGGTGTTTCGCGTTTCGTATTCTCCGAAGACGAGGCTTACTGAACGGAAAATTCCCAATAGCGAAAATTCCAAAAATTCCGAGCAGGTATAACCTTGAACTTTTCTTTTCGCGGAACTCGAACGCATTACGATGTCGCCGATACACCGTCGATCGGGGCGAGAAAAGCGAGCGTACCGAGTTGCACTTTCAATGTGGACAGAATAGCGCGCCGGGGTTACGACGGCGGTGGCGGGCACACCACAACGGAATTTTCTTGTACCCTTAATCCCTTCGGGAACGAATTACAAGATAAAAATCGCGAACGTCGGGTTTTTACAAATCCACGGGACGATAATAAACAGGAAACTTTGCGTCTTCACGGCTAATCGTTCGACTGTGGCGGCGGCGAAATGAAATCATCAAAGCGCGGATTCGGTCGAGCGAAACAGGGCACTTTGTTGGGCGGAGGCTGTGGGGATATGTCAGTGCCGCTCGTTGCTTTCCTTTGCTACTTTTTTGTCTGCTGGAATGTTTCTTCTTTCGCGAATGGAATTCCAGCCGGAACGAGCAATTGAAACTTTTTTTTGTTTTAGGGGGAGGATTTGTGCAAAATCAGGATTTGCCCAGATTGAAACGCGACGCGCGTTCGGAGCCTTTTCCTGTAAACTTTAACACACGACGGCGACCACAAAACTTCACGACTTTCGTGAAAGATTTCCACTTTGAGTTGCTGTTGTTGTTATTGCTGCCTTTCTTCACCCCCCGATTTTTCCGGGAACGAAAAATTCACTTTGCACGACAAAAACAACACAAGACGCACACCCGCGACCCGTATGTCATCTCGTCGGGGTTTCTCTATTTTCCTTGCAAATAATGCACTTGCGATGCCGATATGGCGATTAAATTTTCGTGCTACGAGAAACGGAGAAGTGGAAAAGGCCGACACTGAACTTGGGAACGCACTCTTTCTGCTGTATTTCGTTTAATTTCACGACTACCGTGACTTTATTTCGAATCGGTAAAAAAAAACGTTTGAGCGATTTGTCGTCGAATTAATCGGATTTCGTTTCTCGCGTCACCCAGCACAGTCACACGGTCACCTCGTTTTTTCTCTGTCCCGTTTCAACCCGGCTACTATCGAGTAGCGGAACCCTCTTTCCAGCCAAGCCGGTTTTGCTTTTTCGTTCGTTCCAGTGCTTACAAGTGCGTTCGGTACTTTATCGAGTATCGAAGCACCCGCAAGCAAAAGCAAACGAAATTCCAGCGGCACTCAACAACATAGGCGATTCGCCGATGATTTTCATCGCCGAAACGACTACAGAAAGTGGCCGCGTAGAAGAGTCTCGTGCGCACGACTGAGTGCCGGGCAATCGGTGTTGTACCCCTCGGATCACTGCCTCAGATCCCTGGAGTGGTAAGTCCCCAGACGTTTGCCTCCTAGATCCTCCAATTCGTATCGTGAGTTGCCTAGCACACGACGAATCCTGCACTTGAGGAACTTCTTTGCCAGCTTGGCATTATAATTCTGCGCGGCTGTGGACAAGGAAAAGTTTCTACGAAATACCTCCTGTCCTACACAAAATTGTGTTTTAGCAGCACGCAGATTATAACGCCTGCTGCTGTCCTCATGTGCGACCCTTATTTTCGTCTGCGCCAGTTGTCTCACGATAGGAATTACCTCTCGAGGTCGAAGCTGTACATTTGACTCTCCCAACGCTCGCAAATGCTTCAGCAGTTCGTAGTCCTTCCCGTGCAACATCATGTGATTCCCAAACAAAACCTGATAAGGAGAAAATCCAGTGGCTTGGTGGAGTGAGCTACGAAGAGCACATCCAATTTTGCTTAGACTCTCATCCCATCGTGTTTGGTCATCAGTGATGAATGCTCGAATTCCGGCCAGGATGGACTGATTGACACGCTCCGAAGCATTCGCTTGCGGTGAGTAGCTCGGGGTGTACAGGTGTTTAACTCCGTATTTGTTCAGCATGGTATTAAACACATTCGACCTAAATTGAGAGCCGTTATCGGAGAGGATTGTCTCAGGTGTTCCAAACGTATGGAAGACCTGCCCTTCCAAGTAGTTTGTGATCTCTTCAGCAGTGATCCGCCCCAAAGGATGTAGAAGTGGGAACTTGGTGAAGTGATCCAAGACGATCAAGATAGCGATTTTACCCCGTTTGGTACGTGGATATGGTCCAAGTACGTCGATGTACAGATGTTGGAATGGCTGATCAGTCTGGAACGGTTCTCCCATAGGCGCTCGTAGAGGTCTGTTCGGGGACTTTGTCTCTTTACAAGTGTCGCACGCCAGAACGTAGGTGCGTACTTGTGTAGCCATTCCGGGCCAGTACAAAAATCGCCTGACTCGCTCTAGCGTTTTGGCATAACCACCATGGACCGTGGTGTCTGCCTCGTGCGCCTGAGCGATCGCAGCTGACGTAAGACTTGATGGAATCCACAATTTCCAGGCTCTGTCTTCAGCAATCGGGTCACCATTGTGAGGCTCTGTGCGCTTATACACGAAGCCGTCTCTCACGCATACGTCAGGAAGCCGATCGGCGTTCGCATCGACAGTGGACACTAACTCTTTGTATTCCTTGCCAGAGAATTCTGGAGAATCCATGTCCACCATCGGTGCCACGTCGATCAGCGCATTTAATCCCTCTTCGTATACACGAGAGAGAGCGTCGGGTACAACGTTCAGGCTCCCTCTTCGGTGCTCGATTGTGAAGTCGTAACCTTGGAGTTTTAAACTCCATCTTGCCAACCGTCCTTGTAGGTCTTTCTGCGACATGAGCCATTTGAGACTTGCGTGATCCGTAATGATTTTGAACGCAGTCCCTTCTACATAGGCTCGAAATTTTTTCACGCTCAACACAGCTGCATAACACTCGAGTTCGGTTACGCTGTAGTTGCGTTGAGCGGAAGTGAGCTTCTGTGACATATACGCCACTGGAGATTCCGATCCGTCGTCGTTTTCCTGAAAGAGAACGCTACCCACCCCTGATTTACTGGCGTCGCACTGGATTACGAAAGACCTCTTAAAATCAGGATTGATTAATAAGGGGGCTTTCGTCAACAAGTCTTTCACTAGTAGGAAGGAAGTTTGTGCCTCTGTAGTCCAAGCAAACTGGTTGGACTTCTTTAGAGTGTCTGAAATCGGTGAAACAGTCGCAGCAAAGTTGGGAACGAATCGTCGATACCAGCCTGCCATACCAAGAAAGCGTCGAACTTGACGTGCGGACTTAGGCGAAGGGTAATCGACGATGGCTGAAACTTTGTTGGGATCAGTTTTCAAGCCTCCTTCTCCAACGATGTAACCGAGGTATTTCACCTCTTTCAGACAAAACTTGCTCTTGTTGACGTTAATGGTCAGGCCAGCCTTTCGTAAACATTCTGCGACTTCTGCCAATAAAACCAGATGTGAATCGAAATCCTCAGAAATTAACAGCAGATCGTCCAAATATACGAATACCTGCTCCTTCAGCTCGGGTAGGATGACTTTGTCCATCAAACGACACATCCTTTGCGGCGCGTTGCATAACCCAAAAGGCATGCGAGTGTAGTGATATAGAGGCCGGCCAGGAATGGTAAACGCTGTATACTCCCTGGATTTGTTCTCGAGAGGAATCTGCCAAAAGGCGTCTTTGAGGTCCAGGCTAGTAATGAAATTGGCTCGCGGCAAACGACTTAAGATACCATCAATGTGTGGTAATGGATAAGCATCCTTCTTCGTCACACTATTGACTTTGCGCGAGTCCAAACATAACCTGACCTTGTCTGGCTTCCTCACGAGAACCACAGGCGAGCTCCATGCACTCTGGCTGGTCTCTATAACGCCAAGTGCCCTCATGCGATCGATCTCGTCATATAAGAGTTTTTGGATCGCAGGAGACACAGGATAATGTCGCTGTTTGATGGGACTTGCATCACCAACGTCTATACTGTGTTGTTCGACGTTGGTCACACCGAGTCCGTATACTTCGTATGATGGAAATTTGGACTTTACCATTTCCAACCTCTTTACATCTGTGGGCGTTAAATGGTGGGCATCCGGAGCTATCAGTTGCGATGCAGTATCGGGAGTATCGACCGCGCTGATAATGCTGGGAGCTAGTTGGAATGATCGCCAGAAATCTACCCCTAGGTACAATTTCTGCGACAGGCTCGGCACTATATACAAGGTAATGGGTTTGGTAATACCACGAAAAGTAATATCGGTGTTTACCGTGCCCAAAACTTTCTGTGCAGCACCATCAGCGGTCTTCACCTCTTGACAGACCGGTCGATAATTCACCTGTGCATCTTGTAGGCGTTGTAAAGCGTTTGCCCCCAGGCAACTGATGCTCGCCCCACTATCGAGGAGTCCTTCAACGTCCACTCCGTACAAGGATACCATGGCGTACGGACGTATGTCCAACGGATTGGTAATGATGGTAGAGAGGATCGCTTTCTTTTTTTCACGCACCATCCTCCAGAATGTACGAAGGCGCAAGATTGATTTACTGCGACCGGATCCACTCGTTAGTGCTGATACCTGATCCACACTTGCGATTGGAGTAGGCGCAAAAATTCGCTCTCGAGCCTCCATATATTCCTTTAGCCGAAGGTGGTATGGCTTGAGAGGATGGTGGGAATGTCGTCTTGGATGTTCTTTTGCGATAAGGGCTTCTTCAGGCCGGGAAACAGCCGGCTCCGTCTTATCGCTTGGTCTCGTTAATAATTTGACGTGCGGAGTGTAGATCGTCGATGAAATGGGTTTGGATGCTTTTACGTTAAAAGGATGGGAATTGGGTTCAGAAAATGTTGTAGGTAGGGTATTAAAATTTGGAAGGGTATTGTTAGGGGTTGAAAATTTGGGTAAAGTTGTTTCATTTGGGATGTCTAATTGAAATTGGGACGTGGAATTGGAGTGGTGAACAGATTTTCCTACTGCTGTCGGGATGCAGTGTTCGGACGGGAGGGACCCGCTGTCCTTCCGTCCCTTCGGCCGTTTCCCGCCTTGCAATGGACGCAGTTGGGCTTTAGAACGTCAGCCCGACCACATCCATAGCAGAAGATGCCTTTCGCAGGCTCCGCACACTCACGATACCCATGTCCTTCCTTCTTGCAATTCCAGCAGATCCAGGGGTTCGATAGTCCGGCCAAGTCGACGGAAGAAGTCGTATCCGGATGTTCTTCCACGACTGGCTCCTGTATTTCGTGGACTCTGGCCTGGTTCCAAGGGGATGGTCTGGTGGCTTTTCGCGTGTCTTCTACTTGCACTACAAGTCGACGTAGTTCGTCCATCGTAAGTACTGAGTAGAAGCACAGTTGTTGCTGTGTGCTACCCACCAGATTTCCACGCACCAGAGCCACGAATTCGGACTCAATCATGGGAGCGCTCAGCAGTGAACGAAGCTCCGTCATGTCTTGTTCGAAGGACATGAAGGGCTCGTGTGGCGCTTGTCGTCTACCAAGCATCTGCTTCCGTAACTCCCAATCCGTGCTGCGCTCTCCCCAGACCTGCAAGAATGCTACCTTCAGAGTATCCCAAGACGAGTTGTTATTGGACCGACGCCACAACCAATACCACTTGTTGGGCCTACCATCCAGCAGCAGATGGAAGCCCTGCGTCAGCAGATCTAAATTGCCGCGCAAGTCGCTCATCGCGAGAGTCTCGGCCCGAAAAATCAGCTCCTCTGCACGTAGGAGTTGGCTATCCCCGTTAAAACGCAAACGCCAATGCCTTAATGGGCTGTAGGAATTTCTTACACGATGATTAGGGCCGTGGCTAACGCGATCGCTGACCAACGCGGCCGCTCCGGTCCGCTGATCTGCCCTCCCAGCACGCGAGTCTCCCTCTGCTGCCGAATAATGGGCCCCCACCGGTCTCTGAGACGCCTGCTCTTCCCGAAAAACCCGTCTCATCAACTCTATTAGCTGATCTACTCCCAGCTCAGTTCGTACCACTGGCGAACGTGTACGCCCTGGCGCTGGATTCGTCGTAGCTGGGATACCTGTGTCACGTATATCTGACCAACGTGGTCGTTCGCCTACTACCCTTTCCGGTGATTGTGGGATTGGATGTACCAGCTGGTTCACCCCCTGCTCTTGGCCAATTGAACCGTCAGGGGCGTAAAAGACCCCACCGCCGACCGTTTCCAGCGGAAAATCAAGATTTAACCGCCTTGGCGAAAGTCCGCCGGCCGCTGACTTCGCTCTGCTGCGTGTCACGGCTCCGGTTCTCGCTGTGGCGCCCTCCACGCCCCTAACGGTCCAATAGTCCTGCGGCTCCAGTGCCTGGCGACAATTGGGACACGTTTTGTGGCTCAGCACCCACTCCTCCACACAATGCAGGTGGAAAGTGTGCCCACATTTCGTCCGCGCTTCATCTTCGCCCCCCACGACATGTTGGCACATCGTGCATATCTCGTCATCATTCCGCCTCAACGGCGACCGTGGCAGTGGCATAGCTGGTGAATGTAGTATTGAGTGAGTCGGATAATGTGATTGAAGGCGATTGACTAAGTGTGTGATCGAATGAAAACCAAACGATAGGGTTGACTGATAAAAAAACTATTTATCGAATGAATGGTAAGTTTTATGTGTACATCGGCGAATTTGACCAACAAAAAAAATGAATGAATGAGTGAATGTAAGTAAAAAAAATTATGAATCGAATGACTGGATGCGGTACGTCGAAACGAATGAACGAGTGAATGAACCGAATATGTATATGCGTTGAATAAACGTTTTAGTGAATATAGGTACGTGTTATTGTTAAGAAATCGCTGTATGCATGCGCTATTGTACGTATAGATGGATGATCGACCAGGTGAATGACTGAATGAATGAATGAAAAAACTTGAGTGACGAACGAATAAATGTATGATTGGTAAAAAAAAATGTATCGAACGACGAATGAATGAATGTATGGATAAAAGAAACGAATGAACGATGAAATGAATTTTTGTGTTTGTATGTTTGTATGTGTAGTTATGTGTTAATGAATTCAAAAAAAAAAATGAACCCTCACGTCTTCGCAACCTTTCCCCTCCCCTCGTATGCAGATCAAATCGCGAAGCCGATCTTGATCTTCCTCGCTCCATCGGGAAAATCTGGATCGCGAAAAAAATTTGTAATTAGAAAAAAAAATTGGGGAAAAATTAGCAACACAAAAATAAATCAAAAATCAGCAAAAATAAAACTACGTTAAAATCTGTCAACAAAAGACTTAGAAAAAATTTTAAATCCCAAAAAAAAACTCTACGTTATTTCTACAAAAAAAAATACTCTACGTTAATAAGGTACTCTACAAGGAAGGATAAGGAAATAAGGTACTTAACAATTTTTCGACGATACCTTCTATAACCAAACTCACCAATTTTTCGCCAGTATGTTTCCCAACTGTCTGACGACACGCCCGCTAAGTCAGGGCATGCCCAGCACTCAGTTGGGTACTCACGAACCAAAAGTGGAATGGCAAAAGAAAATAAAGTCTGACCCAACTTACATCAAATCAGTCTTGCATACAGACAATGTTTCCCTTTCCTATGGAACCGAGTTGGCGCCTAAAGGTTGCCAAAACGGTTCGTCAATAGGATCGTTCCACATTGTCTCCATCTAAGATCAATAAGATGGTTTGCTGATAAAACTCAGAAAAGTTTGTACACTTAGGCTTTTGTAGCCGTTCAGGCGAAAATACTGTCGCAGAACGACGAAATTTAAGACCTTTTTGCCCATCAACTTTTTGCACGGAATTTTTCAGAGCTCGCGCGTGTTGATGGGCTACGCTCTGTGCACGTAGCGTAGCTTAGGCTAGCCCCACGTTGGGCGCCATTTGCTGTGTTCGAGGCCTTGGACGAATTATTTTGACTTAAAAAAGTCAAAATAATTGAAGGATAGGAAAGGTTCGGGACAGAATGGGCCAATTCCGCCTACGTCCGAATTGGTGGCTGAAGTAGAACGGAAGCGACACGCTTGCTGGCGGCCGGGACTAGCTACGGCAGTGTGGGGTGGTTCTTGCTCTACCTCAGACCATAAACCCTAGGCCTGGACAACAAAATTTCGTGTCGGCTTACTCCAGGGTGATTAAAATTGGGACTATCTTCCCAATAGGTCGTGAAAGACCAAGAAGCGGTGGAGTTGCGCGACTTCGCGATTTGTCAGGGCGCTTAGGTGTAAGTAGCGCCCTGCTCTGCCCACCCTACCTCAGCCACGACTGTCCTCTAGAACATTTCGCGTCGTGGCCCCTTATTGAGGTTCGGGGCTAAGGAGCTAAACGCTCGGGTTCACTATAAATGGCTCTTTCTAGCCGTTAATCATCATTAATGAGATTATTGTCACAAAAAAAAAAGACCATACAAAATTGCTGAAAAAAAAAACCCAAAAAAAGAAAAAGGAAATCCTGCAAAATATAATATAATATATTATAAAAAAAGGAAACAAAATCAAAACTCACCCCATTTGTTTATTTCATCCTTTTTGGTTCTCTCTCGTCCTAATTCCTCCTATTCTTTTTGTGCACTATTTCTAATTTTTCCATTTTAACCTAATTCATTTCTTCTGCTGTGCCCTACTTCTAAAAAAATTTCTATTTTAACCTAACTCAAATTTTCATTCCATTTTTTTCCTATTTCATTTTTCCTATTTCATTCCTTTATAACTTTTTCTATTTCATTTTTCCTATTTCATTCCTTTATAACTTTTTCTATTTCATTTTTCCTATTTCATTCCTTTATAACTTTTTCTATTTCATTTTTCCTATTTCATTCCTTTATAACTTTTTCTATTTCATTTTTCCTATTTCATTCCTTTATAACTTTTTGCTATTTCATTTTTCCTATTTCATTCACTGTTGCAGGACACGATGGTGTATTTTCCATGAAGGTGTTTCGCGTTTCGTATTCTCCGAAGACGAGGCTTACTGAACGGAAAATTCCCAATAGCGAAAATTCCAAAAATTCCGAGCAGGTATAACCTTGAACTTTTCTTTTCGCGGAACTCGAACGCATTACGATGTCGCCGATACACCGTCGATCGGGGCGAGAAAAGCGAGCGTACCGAGTTGCACTTTCAATGTGGACAGAATAGCGCGGCGGGGTTACGACGGCGGTGGCGGGCACACCACAACGGAATTTTCTTGTACCCTTAATCCCTTCGGGAACGAATTACAAGATAAAAATCGCGAACGTCGGGTTTTTACAAATCCACGGGACGATAATAAACAGGAAACTTTGCGTCTTCACGGCTAATCGTTCGACTGTGGCGGCGGCGAAATGAAATCATCAAAGCGCGGATTCGGTCGAGCGAAACAGGGCACTTTGTTGGGCGGAGGCTGTGGGGATATGTCAGTGCCGCTCGTTGCTTTCCTTTGCTACTTTTTTGTCTGCTGGAATGTTTCTTCTTTCGCGAATGGAATTCCAGCCGGAACGAGCAATTGAAACTTTTTTTTGTTTTAGGGGAAGGATTTGTGCAAAATCAGGATTTGCCCAGATTGAAACGCGACGCGCGTTCGGAGCCTTTTCCTGTAAACTTTAACACACGACGGCGACCACAAAACTTCACGACTTTCGTGAAAGATTTCCACTTTGAGTTGCTGTTGTTGTTATTGCTGCCTTTCTTCACCCCCCGATTTTTCCGGGAACGAAAAATTCACTTTGCACGACAAAAACAACACAAGACGCACACCCGCGACCCGTATGTCATCTCGTCGGGGTTTCTCTATTTTCCTTGCAAATAATGCACTTGCGATGCCGATATGGCGATTAAATTTTCGTGCTACGAGAAACGGAGAAGTGGAAAAGGCCGACACTGAACTTGGGAACGCACTCTTTCTGCTGTATTTCGTTTAATTTCACGACTACCGTGACTTTATTTCGAATCGGTAAAAAAAAACGTTTGAGCGATTTGTCGTCGAATTAATCGGATTTCGTTTCTCGCGTCACCCAGCACAGTCACACGGTCACCTCGTTTTTTCTCTGTCCCGTTTCAACCCGGCTACTATCGAGTAGCGGAACCCTCTTTCCAGCCAAGCCGGTTTTGCTTTTTCGTTCGTTCCAGTGCTTACAAGTGCGTTCGGTACTTTATCGAGTATCGAAGCACCCGCAAGCAAAAGCAAACGAAATTCCAGCGGCACTCAACAACGCAATCACGCACACTGGCTTGACGTATATACACACTCAGCTAAACCGACGCGCACTAATATACTGATATGCACAGTTAATGTTAAAAAATTCAATTTTTCATATATTGATGTGGAAAACCATATGATGATGATTATCGTATCAATAAATCCGGCTCGACGGACCAAATGTTGCGATTGCCAATTAAAAACACACAGAATTGATTCGATTTAACTTTATTGAAAGAATTTTAATAAGAGAGATGCTGGCGCGGCGGTGGTTCAGTAGCAACTGCCCTTCAACGAGAGTATGGTCCAGCTTCGAGAACTGTAGCTTAGTTCTGTAACTTGTGAGTGAGAAATTTCTCACCAAAAAGTCAAAATGAGAACGAATTAATGCAGTTTTCTCTCGGTATTCTCACCGAATGAGAAAAGAAACATTGCCAAATGCGTAGTCAAGTACGGTGCTTTCTCATTTGGTGAGAATACAGAGAGAAAACTGCATTAATTCGTCCTCATTTCGACTTTTTTGGTGAGAAATTTCTCACTCATAAGTTACAGAACTGAGCTACAGTTAGCGCGTTTCAGAGTATGTACAAGCACGAACAATATCGAACTAATTTGTATTTCCCATATTAGTTTCGCATAAGTTTACGTTTTAACAATTCGTCATATCTCTGAAGTCTGATAAGGCAACAAATTCGTTTTTACTTCTATGGCGCACTTTTTCAATGTTTCATCTGCCAAAAATCTGTATCTCAAATGTTTTTATTTTTGGAACAAAATTAACTTTGCAAGAAACCTAGTTATCTCGAAACAACTGATTAAATACTCCGACTTTGACCGTTCCCGATTTTAGCCCCGAAAAATAATAAAGTTTCGCCCAGACCATTGGCAGATTTATTTTAATTAAAATTGCAATGTAATAAAAATTCACTACCGAGCACTTGTTAAGATCATTCTTCTCTTCGGATTAACGCACTTTTCAGTTTATTTTAATCCAATAGAAACGTTATATGAATGTTTGAAAAGTTTGAAAACAAATTTAGCAAAATTTTAAAACATCTTCCCTTTAAATACTTACAACTTTTACAAATTTAATAAAATCGAAACCAAAGTATTCTGAAATATAGCGTCAGTTCTATGAGTGTTTGAAAATCGGGATTTTTTAGCTTTTTTCATAATTATGATAGGAGCCGCCTTAACCCAGAAATGGAGATTTTTTTATAATCTTTACCTATAAAATAAGGTCTTCATTATTTAAAAAAAGAAAAAAAATATATAATGCTTATATAACTTTCTCACTTTCAATTATTTTCAGTGTTTATATTCAGAGGAACAACTTGGAAGCCTCAGAAAGTTTTAGAAGATTACCTTTATAAAGATGCCTTAGACTTGCGAAATCATCAGCGTTTGCAAGTTTTGTTTTGCAGTTATTATCATAATCCAAAAACAACGTCATCCTTTTGCGCGCAACCAACGTTGCTTGACATGAAATTTTATGGTCAACATGATATTATGTTGGGACAGTTTCTGCAGAGATATTGCTTCAGGAGCTATATATGTCAAAGTTGTAACTTACCTATGATGGATCATGTGAGAAGGTAATATATAATTCTATATTCATAGTTATTTATTCAATAAATAAGTACGATGGTTATACAGTAGGCTGGGTGGCTTAGTGGTTAGAGCACTTGCCATCGGTACAGCTGGTACCAGGCTCTAATATACTTGGCGACATTTCGAGAATGGGATTGGGTGTCGGACTACTAGTTCACTCAGCTAAATGAGTACCTGAGTTAATCACGGACGAGCTTGTGGTTGACCACTTCACCTCCTAGAGTTCCGTGGGTATAGTAATGAATTAACCTACATAGCATTACTTGAAAACCTAATCCTAATTTGGGCTGTTGTACCATAGATTATTGATTATTATAATACCTACACTCTAACAAAACTTAGTATAAATTTACTGTTATTATTATTATAAGAGCAAATTAACGGGACGTAACAACATACTAAATAAACACCTGGTCGTAAAATGTAGGTATATACATTTGTTTATCTTTACTCAAAAATCTTTTTCGCCGATTGTCGGAATTTTACATCGTTTACGCTCAATTTTAAACAAAAGTTGCAACTATTTTAAATACAGAATTGCACAAAAAGCTGTTCTGAACAACCATTTAGAGTGTTGTGCACATAAAATGTCCACTTGTGCACAGAAATTGTGCATGATGGTGACTGACTCGTGCTTGGCGCAAATAACGTCGCTGTAAATTTAATGCCTTGACGCATATGAGCTGTACACATTAGTGTATGACTGAGTTGAACAAGAGGGGGCTACACATGTAAATAATATTTGCCAATAAGGTGCAAGACGCAAAAGTAAGGGTTAAGTGCGGCGGAATGATGCTGGGCATACCGTTAATATTTAACAATCAATCGCCTTATTTGTGCTTATCTTTTCGAGTAGTAATATGAATAGAACGTTTAAACGCCATATTCCAGTAATAGGAATGCCAGTAAGCTTACTGGGGCAGCTTTTCGCGATAAACTCTCAATCTAGCCTACTATCTACAGGAAAAGGCAATAATAAAAAACAAAAAACTGTATTCTTGGTGTTTTTAATACGAATTTGAATCACTGGATAGAGGATGAAGGTTGGTAGATGAAGGATGGCCGATGGGTGGATAGAGGATGGTCGATGGTGGATGAAAGATGAAGGATGGGGGATGGTGGGTGGAGGATGGTGAATAGAGGATGGTGGATTGAAGATTGAGGATGGTGGATGGTGGATAGAGGATGTGGTATGGTAGATATAGAATGGTAGATTATGGATATAGGATGATGATAGAGGATGGATGGATGGAGAATGGTGGATAGAGGATGGAGGAGGGTTGATGGTTCATAGAGGATGGTGGATAGGGGATGGAGATGATGGATATAGGATGGTAGAAGATGAATAGAGGAGGATGGATAGAGGATGGATGGATGGAGTATGGATGGATGGAGGATGTTGGATGGAGAATGGTGGATGCAGGATGTTGGATGAAGATGAGTGATGGTGGATGTTGGATAGGAGATGGTGAATGGTGGATGGAGGATGGAGAGTGATAAATGGTGGATGGAGGATGGTTAATAGAGGATGGCGGAAAAAAGATGGTGGATGGTAGATATAGATGGTAGATGATAATGGATGAAGTATGGATTGATGAAGGTGGGGGAATGGATTAAGGATGGTAGATAGAGGATAGAGGTTAGAGGATTGAAGGTGGAGGATGAAGGATGGTGGATAAAGGATGGAGGATGGTAGATGGAGGATGAAGGATAGAGGATGGTGGATGGATGACGGATAAAGGGTGGGAGACGGAGGATGAAGGATAGAGGGTGGTGGATGGAAGATTGTGGATAGGGGATGGAGTAACGGAAGCAACGGGAGAAATCGGAGCATCGGGATAAACAGGAGCAACAGGAGAATCAGGACTAACGGATCAACGAGAGAAACAGGAGCAACGGGAGGAACAGGACCAATGGATCAACCGGAGAAACGGGATCAACGGAAAAGACGTTAGTAACAGGGGCGATAGAACAACGTAAGCGTAGCCGCGGTACGCGGCTAGTTGATAATAAAACCTTACGACAAAAAATATTCGTACCGACAAACGAACTTTTTTAATATTATCAAAATCCAAATCTCTTGAAATTTTCTCTTATGATATTCTTCAAAATGCTATTATTTACGATTTCAACTAATTTTCTATTATCAGAAAATTTGACATTAAACAGAAAAACTAAAATTTGTATCGGAAAACTCGTTCGTTCATGTGCAATGTGTATAGCGCCTAAGCCAAGCCATGCAGGGTTCTGGTAATCTTTCGCGTTCTATGAAGCAGCTGAAAGAGCAATGGGTTCGAATGAAGCTAATCTCAACAAAAGCCATTAACACTAACTAAACTAGCAACTAAAACTGTCAACAAAGGACCCATGAAAGAGTCTGAAGAATTGGATTCAGGAATGATTGCAGAAGCCTTTGAAGAGGATACTACTGAAAATGATTCAAACAATATGCATGAAGTGGTAATATAATAAAATATTTGTGATTTAGTATTATGATCGATCTATGATGTATTATTGCTTCCTTTTCAGATCGATTTTGAACTATCTCCAGTGGAGGACACAATAAATAGCGAAGAGACAAAGATTCCTTAATCGCCAATGAAAATGTTGAAGATGTTGCCGCGAACTGAAGATGTTAAGGCCGACAATTTTTCTAGTAGAAAGAGGCAGATTGATTAAGAGACACGGCAAAATAATAAATTGTTTAAAATTCGAATAAACACAGAGAACAAGTTAGAGAAAGTGGAATTAGAAGTATCTAACATAAACACACTACACATAGCACTGCGTGTTGGAATCGAAAAACCCAATGGTGAACTGAAAAGCAGATTTCGGCAATATTTAAACGCTTACGAGTTGATTTACTATAGATACAGCTAAATTTGTCATAGTTTAATAGTACTCTGGGTGGCTTAGTAAATAGAGCACTTGCCTCCTGTGCACCTGGTACCAGGTTCGAATCTGCTTGCCGATAAGTAATTTTTGAAAATGAGATTATGTGCTGGGACTACCAGTTCACTCAACTGTAAATGAGTACCTGAGTTAAAATCGGGGTAATAATCACGGACAAGCGTGTGACTGACCACTTCACCTCCAAGTGTTTCGTTGGTATCGTAAGGAAGTAGGTTGATAGATAGGTAGTTACGCGTGGCTGTCCGTGAGAGAACGGACACACTTAGTCCTAAAAGGTTCGCTGTGATATAACAGAATCATCGAATCCGGTCCTACTCGTCAAACCATTTAGAACTTGTGATGAAGCGTTGGATTCTCACGACCTCCATTGCGGTAAGATCACCAAGTCAGTTAAAGAAGTAAGGTTTCCTTCTGGCTAACAGAGCTGAACAGATACAAAGAAGGTGAAAAACTGTCTCTTCCTCATCCTCATCCAGGCTGCTTCTAGTGAAGTCGTTTGAGAAGAGGCCGAGTCTTTCAGTATGTTGAACTGTAAGACAGTGTCCGGTTAGGACACCGACTGTGATGCTGACATCCGTCCTTTTGAGCAAGAGCTGCTTTTAGAGTGGTTTAATTCCAGCTTTGGCCAGATCTGACTCGCAGTGTGATATGTAATACTATCTGCCCATCTTGAGTTGGTCTTCTCAATTGAGTTCAATCCCAGTAGCAGTTCATTTGTAGAGAGACATTCAGATTTCGATGTTCCGGCAAAATCTGAATGGTGGTACTGCGCCGAGCGAGTTCGTCAGCCACGAAGTTTCCTGGAATATCCCTGTGTCCTGCCACCCAGCACAGAAGAATTGACACAGAATTAAACTGTTCGGCCATCTCTTTATGAGATGATCTACATTCTGCGGCGACCTTTGATGTGGTCGAGGCCGACCCCAAGGATTTTATTGCCGCTTGGCTGTTTGTGAAAATGCTTAAATTCCTAGTAGATATTACAGACCTCCTTGATCGCCATAAGCTGCGCCTGATAGACACTGCAGTGGTCCGGCAGGCGGAAGGAGCTGCTAATATTAAGCATGCCAGAGAAAACACCCCACCTACCTTCAGTCTTAGAGCCGTCCGTATATACATGGGCGGACTCTTTCGTCTGTACTGAATCCCTTCCTCATTCTAGACGGGTTGGGATGGTGGTTAGGAAATTGTTGACGATATCGTAACTGAGAGGGGTGTAGTCGGTATTTTCAGGAATCTTATTGAAGTGAATGAAGTGTGACCTGCTAGTCCACTGTGGGGAGACTCTAAGTCAAATGGCTGCACTGGATGCCATTTGCTTGCCAAAAATATCTAGGGGTGGAAGACTGAACAGCAAGTCCAGTGCTGCAGACGGAGTTGTTCTCAAAACTCCGCTAATGCATATGCATGCTGTTTTTTGTACGTTTCCCAATGCGGCTAACCGCTTTGTCGAAGGTTGTCACCAGACAACAACACCGTACATAAGTTTTGGCAACTGTTGCTTTCCTAACCTGCTCCTGAATGTTAGGTTTCCAGTGAAGTTTCTTATCTAAAATAAGACCCAAACATTTTGCACTATTGGTGAAAACTAAACTAGTACCATTGTATTTATATCTGTTGCGATAAGAAGAAAGTTAAATTTTTTTTTTGAAAAATTGAAATGGTGAAAAGTGCGAAATTGAAAAGTAAAGGATATGAAGGAGAAAGAAAGAGAGAATAAAGTAACGACAACCACATAAATAGGCAAAATAATATTTGGAAAAGATGTAAAATTGTACAATACAGGAATTAGGAGCTAAATAAATGTACAATACAGGAATTAGGAGCTAAATAAATACATGAATTGAATTAGGAGCTAAATAAATGTACAATACAGGAATTAGGAGCTAAATAAATGTACAATACAGGAATTAGGAGCTAAATAAATACATGAATTGAATTAGGAGCTAAATAAATACATGAATCGAATTAGGAACTAAATAAATACAGGAATTAGCAGCTAAATAAATACATGAATCGAACTTGGAACTAAATAAATACATGAATTAGCAGCTAAATAAATAAACAAATTGAATTAGGAACTAAATAAAGCAGGAATTAGGAGCGAGTTGAAAACAGGAATTAGGATATAAAGGTAAATGAGTTAGAAAGAACGAAGAAAGAAAACAATTATCACCAAGTAATCGACGGCAGAACCATTTTATCAATGGGGTGAGTTAAAGATCTTAACTATATTTTTTGTTGCCCTATATTATTTTTTTTGCTATTTTTCTTTCCTCGGGTGATACGCTTTACAGATGTTTATTTTATTTGCTTTGAGTTGATTTCTTTCTCGCTGTCGAAACCATGTTGAAAGGCTAAAAGACCGTATATTAAATGAACCCGTGCGTTTAGCTCCCTGGCCCCGAACCTCAACAAGGGGCCACGACGCTAAAATGTTTTGAGGACAGTCGTGGCTGAGGTAGGGTGGGCAGAGCAGGGCGCCAACAACACCAGAGCGCCCTGACAAATCGCGAAGTCGTGCAACTCCACCGCTTCTTGGTCTTTCACGACCTATTGGGAAAATAGTCCCATTTTAAATACCCTGGAGTAAGCCGACACGAAATTTTGTTGTCTAGGCCTAGGGTTTATGGTCTGAAGTCAGAACAAGATCCACCCCACACTGCCGTAGCTAGTCCCGGCCGCCAGCAAGCGTGTCGCTTCCGTTCGACTTCAGCCACCAATTCAGACGTAGGCGGAATTTGTCCTTCTGTCCCGAACCTTCCTTTTCCTTTCGACTATTTTGACTTTTTCAAGTCGAAATAGTCCTTCCAAGGCCTGAAACACAACATATCTTATAGTAGTATTGAATAACTTCACCTTAGCTCAAAAGATGGCGTTGTATTTACCGATTTCTCGAGCTTTGTGCTGTTGCTTTTCACACATCATTCTTTCCTCGTCTCGTTTTTCTTTTCAACGTTCTTTGCGGAGTATAGAGCGAAGAAACGAGTGAGCTATGAATGAATTTCTTGCGTGAATTTTCTTGGGGGGGGGGGGGGGCGGGGTGGAGAGGGGAGAGAGAGTGATTTTTTGCGTCTGCCCCCTTCAACGAACCCTCATAGATAGATTGCAAAATGTTCGTTCGTTGACCTCATTACTTTGATTTGGTCGCATCGCGCACGAGAGACTTTCGGCGGCAGAGCCTAGGAACGGTGGAGTGTTGCGATTATGTATATGAACCCTTTATTTTGAAAGTGGAATAAGTCACTTTCGTTTTTAAATCGACATGCTTAAGGGTTTGCATTTAACATGTCAACTTTCCGGAAAATTTACTTATATTTACATATTTGTAAAAAGTGTGATGAAACAATTGCATCAATAGATTCTCAGAAAGTTGCATCGTGTTGTATAAAACATCGTTACAATATCACAACAATTTTTTTTTTAAAAAGTTTGTTGCGAATTGTGTCCTACGTCAATAAACATAAAACCTTAAAGCTATGAAAACAATATGAATTACGATATTTTCTCGGTTAGTTTTTTTTCCTCGTTCTCTTCTTTAACTCTACAGTCTCGGAAATTCAGATGTTTGTTAATTTTCTTAATTATATTGATTGACGTGTATTTGCTTTCACAAGAATAGAGTAGTATAATATAAAAAAATTATAACAACGCAAGACCTTAGCAAAGACCCGGGCTCAACCGTCGCGCCGTACAACGTCGAGAAGCAGAACTGCGCGAAGGTTGGTTTCCCGCGTAAATCACCCAGGAAAAGACCGTTTTTTTTCGCGAGGACCGAAAAAATGCAGAAAAGACTCGAGGAGTCGTGATTTGGTGTTCGAGAGTTAGATGAAGGAGATTGTGCGAGTGCAAGAAATTAATAAAGTAAAAGTGCATTAATCGACAAAAAGGTTACATTAAAAAAAAAGAAAAAAGAAAAACACCACATTACAATATACGAAATGGAAACAAAAATTAATCCATGTTTGCGTCGGAATTAATCCGAACAGTGAAAAGAATAACCAAAAACAGTGCGTTCATAATAAAAAAAAAAAAAAAACTAAAACTCAAAATATCATCGAATAAAGTTAATAAAAAGTTATTAAACCGTAGCCGTAAAATCGGTAGTCAGCGAAGCACCAGTGTATTTAACCGAAACGACAGCCTCCCGCTTAAATTCGAGTTTAGCGCCACATCGAGCTCCAATATACAAACACTCAATAAAAAAAAAAATTTTTTCTCTCTATAATTTGCATATCAATTTTTTCTCGATAATTTAATAATAATTTGCTCACTTAAAATTTAACTTAAATGTTTTATTTCTTTCTTAGCACAATTCTTAGTCATTATATTGTTATAATTTTTCTAGGATTTACAGGATTGTAGATGTCGACGAGTTTTTTTCTTTCTTCGTGCCTTGTTTTTTTTTTCTTTAATTTTTTAGCTAAGATTTTAGTGGTGGAGTAGAGTCGCTCCGAAAGCATGCCTGGGGCTTCCGCAACATGAGCCGCCTTCGTTAATCTCATCTTCCAACTCAGGACCATCCCTATTGTCTTTAATTTTTTTTTCAGCACTTACAGGGAGGAGTGCTCTTCAGGTCAAAATTTACCCCCCCCCCCCCCCACGCTCCTGACTGTGTGAATGTGCTGTATCGACCTGGAGAGCCTCCTTAGAAATCTGGAGCCCTACCGAGGCTATTTAGTGGCCGAAAAGGTAGTTTCGCTACAGTTGGCGTCCAAACATACACGGAATTTTCAAATTTTTTTTCGTTAACCGTTTTTTTATATAATTTTGCATAGTTCACATAAATGTTTCTTCAATCGATCGGTCAATCAACCTTTACGGTTGATAGGCAAATTTCGCGTACGGTTCAGTCGGTAGTGCGGTATTTAGGTATACTATAGTGTGTGTGAAGTGACGCTTTAGTTGGTGATTTGGATTAAACATTTATTAAAATTTTCGTTCCATATTTTTTTTTGATTTTCGAATGCTAATCCATTAATGCAGTGGCCAATTGGTTTTGCAATTGCGTTCCTTGTTGCTAAAATAGAAATAATTCCAGTCATATGGAAAATTTTATATGGTTTTGACCTAGTGAATATTAAAATGTGTTTCTACGAATTATGTAAAAGTATGCAAATTTTGTTATCGTGCTAAGCTTTGGAAACTTTCATCTTAGACACAAAACATTTGTAAGGTTTTTTACGCTTTCACATGTTACTATGCACTTACAATCAAAAGTTTAAATTACATAGATTTTTATTTTTCTTCTTTTTTTTTTTAAGTCTTCCATAATCTTAATTTAAAATTATACGCCGTTGATACCGTGAGACTTGAACGATTTAGTGGCGAACAAGGTCGTGCGAAACAATACGTGAACTATGCTGATTGTTTTTTTGTTAAATTCACTTACCCGCCGATCATTTTCATTTGTGTCGCGTCGTAAATTTGTTGTTGGAGGTCCAGTGCATCTTCTATGCAAAGCCATTTCGGGCTTTTCGCTGGTTATAATTAACAATGCCTCTCTGTAGTTCTATTAAGAGTGACATTCGCATCGAGTAGCCGCGACACGCGTCGATGTTTTCATCTCAAGATTTCCGATGTTTGTGATGTCGCTTTTAATACTGCGGTTAAGTCCATGATTTGGTCTCTCGCGAAATTTAATCCGGACCGGGTCCGTCGACAATAAATTTTTATTTTGTCTCGCGAGAAATTTCGTTAGTAACAGGGATCACATCAAAGTGATGTTCGTTATATTTTCTTTTAAAGTTGATACATGAATTACAATGATCCATCTACATCCCATCCAACTATTTCCTGTTCCGCCCTCCTATTTTTTTTTAGAGTAGATTTTTTTTTGTATTATATATTACACGATTGAGTTGGAAGGAAGGATTGAGGTTGCTGTTGTTGGTGGCTTCAGGCATGCTGTTTTCATTTTTGCGGTTAATCTTATATTTAATAATATTTGTTCGATTCAGGGTCGATTTGAACTATCTTTGGTCATTCATGTTGTTTTCATCAAAGGTACATAGTACTAATTATTAAACCACATATACTATTATATTTATTTTTCTTCGTTGGATTTATTATTTTATTATTTTTTTTTTTTTTTCTTATTACCTATTTTTTATTTCTATTTTTTTTTTCATTTGCCTCTTTCTAATTCTACGTCATTGAATTTATTTTTGTTAGAATTATTATGGCGATGAAAATGGAGCATTTGGAACCTGATGAGTTTCAGGTGGAATGCACGATTCGCGGCATTTGTGGGAGACCAGCAAGGCAACACGAAGAGTTGCTGGAATCATTTAAATTGGAGAAAAAAAACCCTTTTTACGCCCTGCGCTAATCCCCAGCAAAGATAGTCGGGGTGAGTTGAAATTGTGCCGAGCACGGGTCGAAACTTTAGGTCAATCCGTAAAGGAGTTAACAGTGCAGGGTGATACGAACCTTTTACCGAAATATACGTCTCAAATCGTTCATTACAGCGGGCGTATTGAACGTCTGGCGAACTATACGTGCGAGTTTAAAGAACAGTGCGAGGCCTTGGTTTGTGCCACTCGAGCGTTATCAAGAATATGTGATAATTTGTCACTAACCGATAATATTTTAGATATTGGCTTATTGGAAGACCTTTTTATCGAGATCACGTCCTGGACTGATCGCTCTGCTTTCGGGATTACGCGATTAGCAGATCAAACTACTCCAGTAATCAAACAAAATTATACTTCGCGTCAGTCTCAAGGTGATGAAATAAATCCGTTGCCCACTCGACCTTCTTTGACCAGCACAGTGTTAATACCAAATATTCCGTCTATACCTACCAGCGGCCATGCTTCGTCAAATATTTCGTCTATACCTGCCAGCGGTCACGCTTCAACGAATATGTGGAAATGGGGACTGGTATTTGATGGTTCAGTGTCGGGTTTAAATATCGATCGGTTCCTCTTCCGAGTCCAGCGTCTTGCGGATACAAATCGGGTTTCAAACCAAACTTTGGTGAATAATTTACATCTTCTTCTCAAGGGAAATGCTGCCGAATGGTATTGGGCATTCATCGAAAAGAGCGTGAATCCGACTTGGGATACTTGCTGTGTTGCCTTACGTGAGCGATTCGCTACTCAATCTACTGATTTGGATGTCCGAAGACTTATTGATGCTCGTTATCAAAAGGCCAAGGAACCATTCAGCGACTTCGTAGATGCTATCGAGCAATTAACTCTACAACTTAGCGTCCCAGCTACTGATGACTATGTGCAGCAAGTTCTGTTGCGAAATATGCGTCCGGGGCTGCAGGCTCACTTGGCTGGATTGGAATTCACCTCAGCTCAGTTGTTGCGTCGAAAGTGTGTAGCCATCGAAGCAACATGGAAAAGAGTTGGTTACGATGGCGATTTAAATTGCTCTGGTAGACGTCAAATACAGGAAATTGATTTTTCAGTGGAAACGAATCCTGATATGAAAGGAGAAATTTTTGCAGTCCATGCACCTCAGCGAATGTTACCTAGGTCGTCGCAAAACCGTACAAATAACATGGAAATATGTTGGAATTGCAGTGATATCGGTCATCGTTTCACTGATTGTTCCAAGCCTATTTTACATATCTTCTGTTTTGGATGTGGAGCGAAAAACACAGTAAAACCTAGATGTGGTCGATGTACTCCACAAATTTCGGGAAACCCTCCGAGGAGTGTGATGCAATCGGGAACGAGTCACACTCCAGCGTGGCAAAGTTCCAACCAAGCTACAACCGAAACAGCATCCAATACAGATCCGGAGTTAGCCAGACGGAGACTGTAAATACTCAATCTGCTTCCGTTCATACCCTCCTTAATTTAAGTGAACAATCCACGCAAACTACACCTGAACACCAACATAATTTTCACCGAACTCGACGATTAGAACGATCAAGACGTTACTGGCGACTCAGACGCCATCTAAAACAAATTTGTCTCGAGTCAATTATCCATTTACCGGGAGATAATCAACAATATGCCGATATCAGCATTAACGGACAAGTCCTGCGTGGTTTGTTAGACAGTGGGGCGAGTTCTAGCGTCTTGGGGGCAGGTTCAATAGAACTTATAAAACAACTTTCTCTTCCCTTACACTCTCTTCGAACCCAAGTTACCTCTGCTAATGGAGAAAAGAGCAATGTAATTGGTTATGTTCGAACGTTGGTTACGTATGGGGATAGAACTCGCATGATCCGATTTTTAGTAGTACCCTCGCTGAAGAACACGCTGTACCTTGGCATCGACTTTTGGGATACATTTAACTTGATTCCATTTCAAGTGAATGAACTTCAAACCCTTTCATCTCTTCCCGACAGTAAATTTCATACGTTGTCTTTAACTGAACAAGAACATTTACACCGGATTGTGGACTCATTTCCCTCGTTCAATAAAATAGGTTTAGGAAAAACTACGCTATTAGCTCACCACATAGACACCGGAACAGCCAAACCAATCAAGCAGCGACATTACTCTGTATCTCCTGTCGTACAGAAACTTCTGGACGCGGAGTTAGATCGCATGTTGTCCATGGGCGCTATTGAGGAGTCAAACAGTTCGTGGAGCTCCCCTGTTTCACTCGACAAACCTGGTAAAGTTCGGCTGTGTCTAGATGCTAGACGCTTAAATGAGGTAACTGTGAAGGATGCCTACCCTCTTCCTCTTATTGACGGTCTTCTGGCACGTTTACAATCTACGCGGTATATTTCTGGCCTTGATCTCAAGGATGCGTTTTGGCAAATTCCTTTGGATCCAGATTCCCGAGATAAGACGGCATTCTCAGTTCCTGGCAGGCCGTTGTATCAGTTTACCGTCATGCCGTTTGGTCTGTGCAACGCTCCTCAGACGATGTGTCGCATGATGCACAAAGTTATTCCGCATCAGCTTCATGATCGGATATTTGTTTACCTGGATGATCTGCTGATAACGTCCAGCACTCTGGAAGAGCATTTCGACCTTCTTCGTGAAGTTTCTCGGCTTCTTTCCGTAGCTAATCTAACGATTAATGTGGAGAAGAGCAAGTTCCTCTTGAGGGAGATAAAATATCTAGGTTATGTGGTTGGTGACGGGATTCTTAAGACAGATCCCGAAAAAGTTTCTGGCATTACGACATATCCAATTCCTAAATCAGCACGACAAGTTCGCAGATTTCTGGGCATGGCAGGGTGGTACAGGCGTTTTATTCCCAAATTCGCGTCGGCTGCCTCGTGACTAACTGACTTACTGAAAGGAAATCAACGTTTTATATGGAATGACGCAGCTAATACTGCATTTGAACATATAAAAACGCTATTAACTTCGGCTCCAGTGTTAGTAAACCCCGATTTCTCCAAACCGTTTTTCATTCAGTGCGATGCTAGTGCAACTGGTATTGGGAGTGTTCTTTTCCAGAAATCAGAGTCGGGCGAAGAGCATCCTATAGCGTTCATGTCGGCTAAGTTAAACTCTGCCCAACGAAACTACAGCGTGACTGAATTAGAATGTCTTGCTGCGGTGCAAAGTGTTAAGAAGTTTCGTGCTTATGTTGAAGGTTTGGAGTTTACAATCATCACAGACCATGCCAGCCTGAAATGGTTGATGAGTCAAAAGGATTTATCTGGTCGACTAGCTAGATGGAGTCTTAAACTCCAAGCGTTCAACTTCAACATAGAGCACCGAAAGGGAAGTCAAAACATTGTTCCTGATGCTCTGTCACGAGTGTTTTGTGATACGATAGAAGCTATCGATGATGCGCTACCTCACTTGGACTTAAATGCGGATGCATTTAAAGACAAAGAGTACGTTGATTTTATAACTAACGTGGCAGATCATCCTGATTTGTTTCCAAACTTGACCATAAAAGGTGATAAACTTTATGTACATAAGCTTAACGCATCTCCCAATTTATCGGACATTCCTGAATGGAAACTATGGGTTCCGGCTTCCATCACTGACTCGTTGGTTGCTGACACACATAATAGTCCCTTATCTTCGCACTGTGGAATAGGCAAAAACTGTCGAACTTTTGCAAAGATTTTATCATTGGCCAGGTTTAAGACAGCAAGTGACCCAATATATAAATTCCTGCGAAGTCTGTAAAGCAAGTAAGCCTCCCAATTATAATACGCGACCTCCAATGGGCAACCAAATCCAAATTATCAGGCCCGTTCAGCGATTATATATTGATTTTTTGGGAGCATACCCAAGATCATGTGCGGGAAATAGATTTATTCTCATCGTTCTGGACCAATATACAAAGTTTGTATGGTTGAAATCGTTGTCCAGCGCCACCACTGAAAGGGTAACCAAATTCTTAGAGGATGAACTGTTCCTGACATACGGAGTGCCCGAATTCATTCATTCCGACAACGGCGTGCAATTCACCTCTAAGACATTTAAAAAATTACTTGATCACTATGGAATCAAACACATCTTGTCACCATTTTACTCACCGCAGGCTAATGCATCGGAGAGGGTAAATCGCTCCATTTTGGCAGCCATTCGTGCCTATATCGGGGATGATCACCGAAAATGGGATGATAGGTTGGGTGAAATATGTTCCGCACTAAGGAATGTGGTTCACGGGTCTACCGGATTTTCACCACATTTTTTGATGTTCGGTTACCATGCAGTTTTCCACGGCACGGATTACGAGCTACTTAAAGCACTAAATTCTCTGGGAGAAGGAGATATTTGTACAACAAAGCAAGGCTGAAAGTTTCGCTGCGAAATTAGCGCCTAAGTTCGTTAAGGCAAAAATAAGGACGAAAATCGGGACGGTGTCGTATCAACTGGAAGATGAAAATGGTGACTTACTTGGCACATTTCATGGCAAGGACATTAAGGTTTAGAACGTTTTCGGCATATATTCGAAAAAAAAACAACGCGTATTTACAATTTAAATGATTCCAAAACTTCATGCCCGGCTTATGAGACTTGTCTCCTGGGTTGGGTCGTCCCCACGATTGTTGCGAATTGTGTCCTACGTCAATAAACATAAAACCTTAAAGCTATGAAAACAATATGAATTACGATATTTTCTCGGTTAGTTTTTTTTTTTCGTTCTCTTCTTTAACTCTACAGTCTCGGAAATTCAGATGTTTGTTAATTTTCTTAATTATATTGATTGACTTGTAGTTGCTTTAACAAGAATAGAGTAGTATAATATAAAAAAAATTATAACAACGCAAGACCTTAGCAAAGACCCGGGCTCAACCGTCGCGCCGTACAACGTCGAGAAGCAGAACTGCGCGAAGGTTGGTTTCCCGCGTAAATCACCCAGGAAAAGACCGTTTTTTTCGCGAGGACCGAAAAAATGCAGAAAAGACTCGAGGAGTCGTTATTTGGTGTTCGAGAGTTAGATGAAGGAGGTTGTGCAAGTGCAAGAAATTAATAAAGTAAAAGTGCATTAATCGACAAAAAGGTTACATTAAAAAAAAGAAAAAAGAAAAACACCACATTACAATATACGAAATGGAAACAAAAATTAATCCATGTTTGCGTCGGAATTAATCCGAACAGTGAAAAGAATAATTAAAAACAGTGCGTTCATAATAAAAAAAAAAAAAAAAACTAAAACTCAAAATATCATCGAATAAAGTTAATAAAAAGTTATTAAACCGTAGCCGTAACATCGGTAGTCAGCGAAGCACCAGTGTATTTAACCGAAACGACAGCCTCCCGCTTAAATTCGAGTTTAGCGCCACATCGAGCTCCAACATACAAACACTCAATAAAAAAAAAATTTTTTTCTCTCTATAATTTGCATATCAATTTTTTCTCGATAATTTAATAATAATTTGCTCACTTAAAATTTAACTTAAATGTTTTATTTCTTTCTTAGCACAATTCTTAGTCATTATATTGTTATAATTTTTCTAGGATTTACAGGATTGTAGATGTCGACGAGTTTTTTTCGTGCCTTGTTTTTTTTTCTTTAATTTTTTAGCTAAGATTTTAGTGATGGAGTAGAGTCGCTCCGAAAGCATGCCTGGGGCTTCCGCAACATGAGCCGCCTTCGTTAATCTCATCTTCCAACTCAGGACCATCCCTATTGTCTTTAATTTTTTTTTCAGCACTTACAGGGAGGAGTGCTCTTCAGGTCAAAATTTACCCCCCCCCCCCCACGCTCCTGACTAGCCGGCAGAATGTGCTGTATCGACCTGGAGAGCCTCCTTAGAAATCTGGAGCCCTACCGAGGCTATTTAGTGGCCGAAAAGGTAGTTTCGCTACAAGTTACTTATTCCACCTTCAAAATCAACGGCTCATACATATATGTATGTATGTATATACAGTCAACCCGCTTATAATTGCACTTTTATAACGTACTTTCGGTTATAAAGTACTTTTTTCCCCATTCACAAATGTGAAAAGTTCTTGTATTTTTGTATGGATATAACTTACCCTTCTAAACGTACATATTGGTTATAACCTACCATTTCTGATAGCACTTGAGTTCTTTATAACGTACAAAAGATTAATTCGATCTGTTTACGATAGAATTGAAAAAAATTTCAAGGATAATTTTCCTTTTTTTACTTTATTATTTTTTAATAATAAAGTATTGTCACAGACATTGTAATAACTGTTTTATTGTCTGTGGTATTGTGATCGGCCTGAAATTTCAAAAAATGGCTACCCTAAAATATTGTATTTTCACGTTTTAGGACTAGTAGTCCCCAAAAAAGCAAAAAAAAATGTCCGTCTGTACGCCGCCCGTACGCAAAATAGTTTGAAGGCGCGTAGCTCCCAAACCCGTTGAGGTATTATTATTTTTATGGTGGGTAGGTTGGGTGAACCTCTACGATTGGTATCTTTTAGGATAGTGTGGGTATGAGGGGGGAGGAGAGGGGAGGGTTTTAGACAAAAAAATTTGGTTTCTAGATCTCAGCAACCGCTTATGCTAGGAGACTGAAACTCCCATTTGCAAAAAAAAATTGTTGATATGGGTGAAGTGGTGTGGCATTGGGGGGAAAATAGTATGTCCGAAACGCAAAAATGCCGAGGGAGACACATTCTAAAATCCATATCTCCTAAATCGTTAATGGCACGAAATTCAAACTTAACAAATACCTGTACCTATACTAGGAGAAAAGATTGAAAAGAAATTTTTGAGTGAGGGTAGTGGATTACAGGGGTGGGGGGAAAAATTTTAGATTACGATATCTCACGACCCAATTGCTCTACAACAATGAAATTCGGTTTGAGTATAAAGGTCGACAAATAAAGATTGGTCAAAGTAATTTTTTTAAGGGGGTGGTGGAACATGAAGAAGTTTTCAAAAAAATCAAGTTTCGTATCTCAAAAACAGTATAAGATAAATGCTCAAATTTTTTACCAGACGTAGGCCCAATAGAACCCCATCAGAGAAAAAAAAATTGTGGATGATGGTGAGGGTGGGTGAGGGTGAAAAGGAAAAGGTTCCGATGTTTATATCTTAAGAACCTATAATGATAAAAAGCTGAAACTTGGTATTTAGATAGAGCTATAGTAGTGGAACGTTAGAAAAACATATTTTTTTAGGGGTAGCATGGTACGGATCTGGGGGGTGTTTTCCCTAACTATGGAACGGCTTATGCTAGAAATTTGAAACTCGGTGTGTATATGTAAATCAACTAGAAAAGTTATTTTGATAAAAAAAGATTCGAATGTCCATTGGCGTTTGGATGGGAAGGGGCAAAAAAAATGTTTAGTCAAAATAGAGTGTATATATTTTCACAAATAATAAAGTTGCGCCCAGACCATTGGCAATTTTTTATATTGCGACAGTATCCTCCTTTAAAATAAGCCCTATTTCATTATTCTAGAATAAAAATTACAAGAGATATGAATTTTCAAGGAGGACTCGGACGAAAATTTTGCGAAAACTTACTAACATACTATAACTAACGCAGTTAATATGATGCGTTTATTGTTTGAGTTTCACAAAAACTTTATTTGTTCATTCATAGTTTGTACGCGGTCAAATTCAAATTCAAGTTGTTTCTAAGAAAAAAAAAATCACTATATATTTTTAACCGATTAAACATTGAATAAGCCTGTGTATGGTAGACTATTCGAATTTCGGAATATGTATTATGTACACTAAAAGCCAATGCAAGTAAAAACGAATTTGTTGCCTTATCAAACTTAAGAGATTTGACGAATTGTTACAACTTATACAAACCCATTCGATTTCATTTCCAATTGGCGTGTGAATTTCGAAAGAATTGTGAAACTGGTTTTTAAATGATTTAATAAATAATGAAGACAACACGAGAAAGTAGAAACCAATTCAATCTCTTATCACTTTTTCACGAAATTCATGAAAACGTGTTCAACCCTTTTATATCCTCTTAGAGGCTGAAAAAGGAAAAAACTTAAAAACAAGTTTTAGGCGATTATTACGCAAGCCCATGAAAGTGAAAAATTTTACTATATCGATCAGATCTGGAAAATAAGATTTCGTAAAAAAATATACAACCCCTTAACACCACCTTATGGATCGAATTTCAAAAAATCCTGTAAAAAATATTTTAGGTATTCATATGAAGAATCCGAAGAATAAAAATGAATTCAATTTTTGAAAACGTAGTAGATATGACGAAAGTCGTGAAAATATATGTATTCAATTCTCACTGATAATTTTTTGCCTCCCCCCCCCCCCCCCGCCCTCCGAACGCCAACGGATATTTTTTTTTTCACCAGAATTCCTTCTCTAGTTGATTTGCATATACACACACCAAATTTCCACTTTTTAGCATAAGCCGTTCTTTAGTTAGAAAAAACACCCCCACCTCCGTTCCATACTACCACCATTCAAAATAATATTTCCAACATGCCATACAACAACATACTATAGCTCTGAAATATATATCAAGTTTCCGCCTTGTATCATTATAGGTTCTCGAGTTATAAAAATCAGAACCTTTACCTTTCCACTCTCCCCGACTCTCACCCTCTACACCCACCCCCTCCAAATTTTTGTTTCTACTAGGGGTCTATTAGCTCTACGTTTTGTAAAAATTTTAAGAGTTTTTCTTACACTATTCTTGATATATGAGACGTGAATTTTTAGAAAAATGCTTATCCCTTCCATTTTCGCTCCACCGCCCCCTTAAAAAATTTTACTTTCAGCAGACACCATTCATCAACCTCGACTCACAAACTAAATCTTATTTTTCTAGAGTAATTGGTTCGTGAGATAATGTAACCTAAAAATTTTCACCCCCACCCTCCAACGTCACTGCCCCACTAAAAAATTTGATTCCGATCTATTCTCCTATTGTACCTACAGATATTCATAAGTGTTTCAATTTTGTGGCATTAACTGTTTAGGGGATATGAATTTTAGAATGTGTCGATCTCGGCTCGTTTGCGTTTCGGACGCATTATTTTTCCCCCACCCATATAGACATTTTTTTGCAAATAAGTCCACTATCAAAGTTGTATACAAATTCCAAATTTCAGCTTCCTAGCATTAGCGGTTGCAGGGATCTAGAAACCAAAATCTTCGATCTAAAACGCTTCTCCCACTTCCCCCCTAGCACCCGCTCCAATCAAAATTCAAAATTCACTTCAAGGGACATATTATTAAAAAAAAATTAAGCATGCCGAACCAATTGCCGCACGGCAAAACTCCGAATTGAGCAATCGTTCACACTGTATAAACCATAAAGTGTGAATGATTACTCAATTCGTCATTTTGCCGTACGGTGAAAACTGGACAGCTTCGAACAAGCTGAACTTCTACGTTCGTTAATCTGAACGTGGACTGAGAAAGTCACCGTCAACTCAACACAGCAGCACCAAGGGAGAAGGGACCCAGAGAGCAGACAGCAGCAGCAAGCACAGCAGCACAGCGACAGCAGAATCATACCAGATTTCTACACTGCGCGCCGCTCGAAAGATATAGGAAAGAGACACATGACTTCTGAATGAAGTGAGTAACGAATAAGTATTAAGACGGAATCGGTAAAACACATGCAGCTCCTCTGGTGTAAGCAGGTGAAAACAGCAAAGTACGTCTGATGATACTACAGGGGGTCTACGTGATGAATTTTGTATTTCCTGATGAAGAGGACTAATTCTGTTTTGCGTGGGTTCACGCCCAGCCCGCATTCAGAAGTCCATCTGGAGAGAATAGAGAGAGCGTTCTGCAATATCGCACTCAGCGTGTTGAGGTACTTTCCCGAAATAGCAATTGCAACATCGTATGCATAAGCAATCACTCTGCAGCCGGCCCCTTCCAGTCTCAATAGTAGTTTGTTGACCACTAAATTCCAAAGAAGAGGGGGGAAGTGGTGTACCTCTGCTGACAAACATCCGAGAGGAGGACTCGTCCAAGGCCCCTATCACAAAACACGAAAATATACTTCGAGCATCAATTTTCGTATAGTAGGCATCACAGAACTCGAAACCACTGCTGTCGTTTTGGTATTTTGGACAGTAGTGCATTTAAGTGAAAAAGAGTAGTACTCTACAAAAAATAGTAGTACATACTTGACTTTTAGGTTCCGAATCGCGTAACACCGAAGAGTTAGTTTATATAGGGTCACTCCATTAAAAATCGACAAAAATAACGATATTTGTAACATTACTTTAAAATTTATTTACTTAAAGAACTAGTTATTTAAAAAACTTTTAATTTAATTATTTAATTGTGAATCAAATTTTTTGTTAGTACGTTCTGTTTGAAAATGCAAATATCCGATAGTTTTACTTTATTAGTAATAATACAGTATTGCTATTGATTTTCAAAAAAAAAATATTTGCTGCCCTCAAAATTTTTTTGTGTACATTTCATGACTAGTAGACACGAAAAAAGCAATAAAAATGTTCACTCCGTCTGTCCGCCGTACGCCGTACGTCGACCGCCAAAATCCTTTGAAGGCTCGTAGCTCTCAAACCAGTGGAGCTATTAAATTAAATTTTTTTCTAGGAATAGACTGGGTAGACCCCTTGAATTGACATTATTTTCAGGGGTGGGGGAAGGTGGGGGAAGCGTTTTAGACAAAAAAAATTGGTTTCTAGATCTCAGCAACCGCTTATGTTAGGAGACTGAAACTTGGAATTTCTATAAAGCTCCACTATCAAGGACTCATTTGCAAAAAAATTTATGATATGGATGAAGGGGTGTTGGAGTAGAGGGGAAAGGAATGCGTCCGAAACGCAAAAAAGTCGAGATCGACACATTCTAAAATCCATATCTCCTAAACCGTTAATAGCAAGCAATTAAAACTTAACAAATATCTGTAGTTATACTAGGAGAGTAGATTGAAACAAAATTTTTGGGTGGGGGTAGTGGCGTATGGGGGTGGGGGTTGAAATACTTAACATTACGATATCTACCAAACCAGTGGCATCAGAAAAACAAAATTCGGTTTGGGTATAAAGCTTGATAAATAAAGATTGCTCAAAGTAAAATCTTTGAAGGGGGCGGGGGAGTACGTAAGTGGAGGGGATAAGAATTTTTCAAAAATGACACGTTTCATATTTAAATAACAGTGTGAGATGGATGCTTCAAATTTTTACCAGAAGTAGGCCTAATAGAACCCTAGTAGGGAAAAAAAGTTTGGTGGTGTGGGTGTAGAGGGTGAGGGTGGGGAAGGGTGAGAAATAAAAAGCTCCGATGCTTATATCTTAAGTATCTATAATGATAGGAAGCTGAAAGTTAATATTTAGATTGAGCTATAGTAGTGGCATGGGGGAAAAATAAAATGTTTTTTAGGGGTAGCATGGTACGAGGGTGGGGGGTGTTTTTCCTAACTTTAGAACGGCTTATGCTAGGAAGTTGAAACTCGGTACGTATATGTAAATCAACTAGAAAAGTAATTCTGATAAAAAAAAATTTGAATATTCAGAAGGGGGGGATAACAAATTTTTATTCTACGGATTCTTCGTATGAATACCTAGAAAGGGTTTTCAAGGTTTTTTGAAATTCGACCCCTAAGGGCAGTGTGGTACAAGTGATAGGTGTTTTTCCTATATATAGAACGGCCTAAGCTACAATGTTGAAACTCGGTGTGTCTAAATCAAATAAAAAAATAATTTTGAATAAAAAAAACGAATATCAATTGGCGTTCAGAAGGGGGGCAAAAAAAATTATCTGTGAAAATAGAATGCATATTTTCCCACGATTTTCGACATATCTACTACCTCGTCCCAAATAATGAATTTAATTTTATTCTATGTATTCTCCATATGAATACCAAGACAGTGTTTTCAAGATTTTCTGAAAATTGACCCCTAAGGGGGTGTAAAGTGATTGTGTACTTTTTCATAAACTATTCCATATCTCTCAGATCCAATCAGATTTTCACTTCCATGATCTTGTTCTTTTTGATAGGTTTTCAGTCACATAGTAGCCTACACCGCATTTCAGAATTGAACGCGTTCCTTACTTCTGCCGGAAAAATAATAAAGTTACGCCCAGATTGTTGGCAGATTTTTTTTTATTATCTTGTAATAAATTCATAAATTTCTGCGATATTTTTGTTTTAAATTTTTGTTAACATTTAATTTCAGTCATATTTTTATTATATATTGAAGTGGACTTTAACAAATGAAATATTTAATCTAAGTACATATTTTCATCTATAAAATACAAGAATTTAAAAGAATCTGTTGATGATATAACTACAATAGTTTCTACTATTATTGGTAGATTCGAGTGCTGGGAATCTCCTTATTGTATCATTTGAATTTTGATATACTCTGGAATCTGCGAGAATGTGCTTATGAATTCAACAGAATATATTTTATTATTGTAATATGAATGTGAATATACTCACAAAGGCAACTTCGTTCCTTAGCAATATTAAAATGAACTTCTGACGCAAATATATCACATTTATAATAATAATCAATGGCGGCGCAACAGTTAAAACTCCCCGTACAACCAAGCTATATAGATCTCTGTAAAGATTCATAAAGTTCACGTGAGATCTATATAGAAAATGTAATGTAGGTGGTGTTAAAGAACGATGTCGTTTCCAGACTTTCGTAATCTAGCTGCAGTTAGAAGAATTTTAACGATACTTGACGGTGCGTTTCAAGAGAGCTTTACTGATACAGCTATAGATCTTTATAGATAAACTAGGCGAGTGGTTAAAAAAAAATATTTCTTACTGTTTTTCTTAAGGGGTAATATCTAGTCAAAATATTTTTTTTTCCATTTTTTTTTTTGTGGCTTAAATGGTGTAAAAACATGTCAAGAGTGATGTCTGACATAATTTTTTATTGAAAACAAATTTTAAGTGGTCGTAAAAGACGAATTTTCGAAGCAAGGCCGAGCGCTTGAAAATAACAAATTGAGTTTCGGGGTGAGTTTCGCCTCTTTTACTCGTTACCGGCGGTGCAAAGGTACACTATATAGTTTCTAAATGAGGATGGCGTTAATATATAGTTTCAGGCGCGAACGCAGGGGGGGAGGGGTTTGGGGGTTAAAACCCCTATTTTAGTCATTGAAATAGAACTATAACGGGAATAAACGTCTATAATTTTCAATGACGGATTATCTGGTGTAATGAAGGTCATGGATGTACTCGGTATAACCGGGCCTATTACGGAACTCACTCGACCAAAAAATGGACGTTCTGCGACTATGAAACTCGCCGACGGCCTACTTGTCGAGTTTCACTCGACTTTTAGTCGAGAAAAAAGTGTGAGTAAAGAGAACTGCGTATTATGAGAGATGATCGAGTGAGTATTGTACTTGTAAGAAATTTCAAATTCACTCGACTACTGGAAATGAAGTCACTTTCCAATTGTCGAGTTTCATCATACCAACTTTTGCTCGAGTTGAGTTCAAATGTGAGTGAGTTACTCACTCGACTCGAGTTTCGTAATAGGCCCGAACTACTGGTCGTCAATGTTTCGATTTTTGCAAAGGAAGCGACTCGCGCCGCATTGAACTGGCCGAGCGCGCACTGTCTGATGAGGCAAAAACCAGCCGTCGTGACGCTAAATCGGCGAGAAAAAAAATCGACAGCAGTCAAATCGACGCAGAAGGCCAGTTTATGGTACTGGGATAACAGAGTAAAAGAAAAAAAATCAACAAGTCTGTATCTTTAAAATTTCATGTAGTAAACAAACACATTGTGAAACTTAAAACGCGTTTTTCTCGAAACCATGTTTTCAAAAACGGCTAGCAGTAGAACTCGAGTAATTTTTATCCGATCAATATGAAATTTTGGCTGTACCTTCTTAGATAGATTATCTAGTAAAGTACACACGATTTTTGAGTTTCATAAACAATTACGATTTCTATAAAGAAATTGAGGCCGATTTATTAGCTGAAAAATAGATTTTTTTTTCGAAATGCGGTCAAATTTTCAAAAATTAAAATTTTTGAATATCCATGTGTACTTTAATAGTAAAACTCGTGAATATGATGAAAATTTTTTTTTTAATGTTCCAGACACGCTTGTTAAAGACTTGTGCTGCTAGCCGCGGGACGCCTACAAATAATCGACCTTCGTTCCGTGTACTGCTCAGCCGTAATTTTTTCATAAAAATTAAAATAAACAATTTTTTTTGTAGTAGAAGATAAGTGTAATGATCCCTCAATATTTCACATTAATCGATTTTTTAATAAAGACACAAAAAATTCATAAAAAGCTGTCTCATTTTTTGCTTCCGACTAGATATTACCCCTTAAGGTTTATTTACTTCTTTGTAAACATAACATATTTTTTATTTAATAATTAGCATTTTAAACATGTATGAAATTTTATTTTATATAAATGTCTTCTTCTTTTTTTGGGCTCGAACTCCGGTCATCTTGTTGTGCAGTCCAACGTCTTAGTCTCTACTCCACGTATGCTTCTGGATAAAGAGTTCTTTATGCTCGTTATCTTTACATTGTCAGATCTTCACGGTCTTTAAAATGTCTTCAACTATCTTTAAAGATCTCTTTTGGTTACATTTCTTTATCACATAATAACTTCACGAATCTATAAATGTCGTTAACTGGCTTCAGATATCTAACGTTGGGTGCCATATAATATGCGCCATACTCTGATACCATAATTTTGGGCGCTATGTAATCTATGGTGCACGGTACGACGCCATAGATTACCGAAATTGTAAAAAACGCCAAAATGTAGGGCCAACAGGTTACATACCATTCGGCATATGTTAGGAGCACGTATTAACGGGCCAACGCATGTAAGGCAATAGGAGGTATATGGTTTTCCCTCCCCTCATACCGATGCTGTATTCATATGTTTGGCTTTACCGCTCTCGTATTATACGAAATCAAAAACATAAAAGAAAAGCTAAACAACAACAAAAAAACATACTGTAGTCACGATCGGCTGCAAGCCAATCCTATAACACTCTAGATGATACAGAACTCCGATTTATATTGTAGTTGGGGATGAAGTAGTATTACATGTATGCATGTTGTATGTCATCATTAAGAAGTTACATTAGATTGCTACTCAAAACCAAAAGCCAAAATTCAGTGTTTAATTTGATATCTTGAACTAAAAAAAAATATCCTTTTTAAAGGACTTTCATGTGTGAGGTGGAGCAAGGACTCGATTATTTATATATTTAACCTTTTCCTTGTAACCATTAAAAAATTAAAGTGTACAAAATTTCCAATTCGTAGCTTGAAGCGTTCAAAAGTTATCGGAAATATTGTCGAATACGTGTTTTAAGGTTTCTTGTAAGGAAGGTACCAGAAGGAGTAAAAGGATTTCGCTGACTAGTAAACTCGAACTAATTTGTACAAAATTGTGAATTCATAGCTTAACTGGAGTCACAGTGAGTTTCGTGAATTGAATGAAAATATTTTAACAGGATATTTGTATGGCAGCCCCTCGAAGGAGTAATACGATTTTCTTCATAATCATACATCTACCAAATTTCAAAGAGCTCTTTCATGACACTAGCTTTGATTATTGCGCGCATAGTATCAGAAATCGCGCGTTACCGATTTTACACCTTTGCGGTGGTGCTGACTGGGTGGGTCCCACTGTTGGGGTGTCTGACCATTGTTTTTTTGTTTGTCATTGTACAAACTACCCCGTGGTAAATTTTCAGCTTTCTTAAAACTCTTTCAGGGCACCAGTTTTGATTGTTGCGCGCATAGTAACAGAAATCGCGCGTACCCGATTTTACACTTGTGCGGGGGTGGTGACTGGGTGGGTCCCACTGTTGGAGTGTCTGACCATTATTTTTTTGTTTGCCATTGAAAAAACTACCCCGTGCTAAATTTTCAGCTTTTTTAGAACTCTTTCATGACACTAGTTTTGATTGTTGCGCGCTCAGTAACAGAAATCGCGCGAACCCGAATTAAAACTTTTGCGGGGATGCTGACGGGGTGGGTCCCACTGTTGGGGTGTCTGGCCATTGTTTTTTTGTTTGTCATTGTACAAACTACCCCGTGGTAAATTTTCAGCTTTCTTAGAATTCTTCCATGACACTAGTTTTGATTGTTGCACGCATAGTAACAGAAATCGCGCGTACCCAATTTTACACCTTTGCGGGGGTGCTTACTGGGTGGGTCCCACTGTTGGGGTGTAAAACCATTGTTTTTTTGTTTGTCATTGTACAAACTACCCCGTGGTAAATTTTCAGCTTTTTTAGAACTCTTTCATGACACTAGTTTTGATTGTTGCGCGCTTAGTAACAGAAATCGCGCGTACTCAATTTTACACCTTTGGGGGGGGAGGGGGGGGGCTGCTGTTTGGATGGGTCCTACTGTTGGGGTGTAAAACCATTGTATTTTTGTTTGTCATTGTACAAACTACCTCGTGGTTAATTTTCAGCTTTCTTAGAACTCTTTCATGACACTAGTTTTGATTGTTGCGCGCATAGTAACAGAAATCGCGCGTACCCGATTTAAAACCTTTGTGGGGGTGCTGACGGGGTGGGTCCCACTGTTTGGGTGTCTGACCATTGTTTTTTTTTGTCATTGTAACATACAAACTACCCCGTGGTAAATTTTCAGCTTTCTTAGAACTCTTTCATTACACTAGTTTTGATTGTTGCGCGCATAGTAACAGAAATCGCGCGTACCCGACTTAAAACCTTTGCTGACTTTGTGGATCCCACTGTTGGGGTGTCTGACCATTGTTTTTTTTGTTTGTCATTGTATAAACTACCCCGTGGTAAATTTTCAGCTTTCTTAGAGCTCTTTCATGACACTAGTTTTGATTGTTTCGCGCATAGTAACAGAAATCGCGCGTACCCTATTTTACACCTTTGCGGGGGTGCTGACTGGGTCGGTCCCACTGTTGGGGTGTCTGAGCATTGTTTTTTAGTTTTTCATTGTAAAAACTATGTCTTGGCCAATTTTCAACTTTCTTAAATCTGTTAAATTTTTTTGTTTTTTTGACATCTTTGCGGGGGCTGACTGGGTGGGTCCCACTGTTGGGTGTCTGACTAATGTTTTTCAGGTTTTCATTGTAAAAGCTACGTCTTGGCAAATTTTCAGCTTTCTTAAAACTGTTAAATTTTTCGACTTTTTTGACATCTTTGACAGGTCAGCAAAGTCAGGTGTCCCGACGTCAGACCTGCTGACTTTAGTTTATATACACCTATATGTCCGTTCCTACGATCAACTTTAACTGACAGATGCTCATACGAAACTTACAGTCAAAGTTTTGGTTAAATTTTAACTGTAGGTCGTAATAACGGCCCTAAATGTAACCAAATACTAAAATATTAGCGTTCTTAAAACTGTTGCGATTTTTTGTCGCGAGCTCTTGGACTATCAGAGTCACAAGTAACAATTTTGTATTAATTTTTAATTAATTGTGACTTTCTACCTACTTTGTGACTTGTGACTCTGGGGCTGAATAGACCTGTTGGTATAACTATTTAGAAATATTTGGCTTTCTTTGAACTTTTAGATGCAATTACAATGTAATGGGAAAGCGAGTCATCATTTGATCTACGTCGTCTTTCCTAAATTTAGAGATGTTGATGCCATTTAGACAAGTGATAGAGTTATTAATAAGCTTTTTGTTTAAAATGTTTCAATCATGATTTTCGGCTGGAAATTTGTCAATAATGCAAAACTCAACAGGGAGATAAGGGGAAGACAATTGGTGAAGCGTTATTGGTTGTGAAATATTTATGTTACCTCTACTGATTATTAAATCCAGGAAAGAATCATTTCCGCTAGAGCGGTCGTAAGTAGGCTCAGAAGGAGGATTAACGATGAGACTTCTATATAAAGTTTTATCATAGAGAATGTTCCCTGCTTTATTGGCTCTAATACAGTTCCAGTGTCTGTGTCTGGAGTTGAAATCTCTACAGAGTAAGAAGTTTGCTTTCGTGTTTTTCTAAGTTTAATATCCTTTTGAAAGAGTTGTAATTTTTCATTGGAAAGGTGGGTACCAGAAAAAAATGCGACTATAATAATAAGCTTAGGGTCCGTGAGTTCAATCTAGAGATTTTCGATAACTTTGTGCACGTAAATCAAAGCAAAGTTATATTGACCAGTTCCTAAAGGTCAGATTACAATATAAAGGGCTCGTTTAAGATATACAAACGCTATCTTAAAGCAGAGATAATTCCTTCCTTTTCGCTCCTTTTGTCTTTATGGTAGTGGCAAAATCCGTTATCCAATGTTGAAGACTTATCTGCGACTCCGGTGGCCTCGGGTCTATAATTTAATTTCGAAAGGTAGATCTTACTCTTTCTTTCCTCGTTATGGAATATTTTATCTTTCTTAGCAAATTAACAAGGCTGATGGCAGTATCTTGCTGTTTCTCTGGAATTGAGCGATGAGTTAACCGATTCTTGCTAATATTTATCAAATCCCAGTGATGGATATCACCATTGACAAAAATCAAATATAATGCTCTACTACAATCTATATGGTGCATGACATAATTGCTCACACCAAAAGAATTTCGGGTATATTTTATTTTCTTGGTGTTAAACAGGGTGGGCCAAATACAACTTTCTTTTTAAAAATGCAATAAAATTAACCACATTAATTTTTCTTCTCCATGTAATATGGCTTTATTAGTAAGAGTTAACATTCCAATTAATGATGGAACACAACTTCGTTCAAGTAGCTGCCTCGGCTAGCTTCACCGTAGCGCATTCTGTCACTCCAATTTTCCAAGACCTTGCTGTTGGTTTCGGGCTGTTGCTCACGAATTGCTTGGATGATATTGGCCTAAAGTGTTTGAATCGTTTCTGGATTGTTGGTATAACATCTATCCTTCACGGTTTCCCACAAAAAATCTAAAGGGGCCAAATCGCAGCTCCGAGGCGGCCAATTAACATCGCTAAGACGGCTGATAACACGATTTGGGGATTGGGTGCGTAAAACATCGATTGTGGCATGGGCTGTGTGGGATGGCACGCCATCCTGCATGTCGTCCAAGTTCATGTCTTCAATTTCCGTAAAAAAAAAGTCGGATAACATGGTTCTGTAACGTTCACCGTTGACCGAAACGTTGTTCTAAGCATCAGTTTCGAAGAAAAACGGTCCAATGAAGCAATGTCTTCGGAGTGCTTGAAAGCTGAGGTTGAAACATTCTAAAATTCGTATCGAGGGCGTGGACAGGAAATAACATCAATTTTTTTTTTTGAAAAACTACAAACCAAAGAAGGGTAAAAAATTACTGCATAGAGCCATAAAGAGGTATCCTAGAAAAATTTAATGGGTGGTGATTTTTTATATCTCAAAAAAGGCTTATGAAGAAGAAAGTTGGAGCTTAGTACGAACATATGTATATGAAGTAATCAAAGAAAAAAAACTGATTTTTATTAGCATAGAGGTTGAGTAAAACAATTGTCCGTGAAAAGTGATTTTTCCACATTTCCACGATTTCGTTATATATTTATATTGGACATGCCGAAATAAATTTTACTTTTGCGAGCCCCTAGAAATATTTTTTTCTAATTTTTCGATATCCAACCCCTCAGGGTGTGTAAAAAGGTTGTGTACATTTTCAAGAATTTTTATATATTGGGTGTAATGAGATATTTAATTCACTTTTATTTCTATTATTATATTGAATCGAAGAAAACTCTGATGCAAGCATTTTTAACGAATTCTGAAAAAATTTTAGGGCTAATGAGATCAATTTTTATTATTTTATTGCTATTATTTATTTCTATTGACTCTTCTATTTCAAAAAATACGTAAAAAATAAAAAAAAATCTGCCAATAGGTAGGTACTATGATCGAAACTTTATAATTTTTTTGATAGAAGTCCGGAAAGCGTTTAATGATGAGCTAGGTGTAGGTGCCTGCGACTGACAACCTAAACACCAACGTTCTAAATAGCCTCCTAGATCCCTGATGGGTGCTAATGGAGGAGGTTCAATCAATATGCAGTAAATTGATAGGTAGAATAATAATAAAAAATTGTGGATATTAACCAATTGCTTCCCCTTGTTGAATTATCACGCCACGCCACTGTTCTGCGGAGGTATGATACTGACTTTCTGTCAAGTTTCGAGCGGGAAACAGCTTTCAGTGTTAAAATAACCTATGATTTAAAAAGAAACTACGATATGTCCCACACTTTACATATAAAAACAAAGAAAAGAAGTAAATCAATTACCACGATAACTAAATAGACTTTGAAATTTCTTTTATATATTCTTTGTTTTTTATTCATAGTCAATCTAATTTCACCAATGATTTTACCTTTTAACATTGTATCCTAAATATTGATCATTACACATTTAACTTTGAGCACTAAACATTAAAGATATTTATACCTACGTTACCATGTTATCAGCAGTTGAAAACATGGTTTTTATTGATGGCATTATGACCAAAAATGTATTGCTACACATTTTCAAGAAATAAATGGAAAACTTCTTCAGAGGAAATGTGAATTCTAGAAACATTTCAATTCTATCAAGATAAGATTCTAAACATTCGGCACATATCATTCGAGAATTCCTACACTACAAGTGTCCCAAACTGGAAAAAACCGACCACCATTCTTCCATCGTCCACCAATCTGCTCCCAGAAGACATCTTCAGGAGGGGCTTGATGAAAGAAGCAGGATGCACCCAATTAGCAGTACACCGGAGTTAAAAAGGGTTCTATAATATGAATGGACCGAAATCTTCGAATCAGCTAACCGGACTCTTATAGAATCAAAGCGAAATAGATGCAAGTGGATCCTGAATAAAAAAGAAGATCCCACCAAATATTCATTTAGCAGTTTAAATTTAAAAAAGTACAAAAAATTCGTTCGACCCAATAATTATGTGATGTTAGATTTAATTTTTTGAATTGTTTTTATTTATTTTATATATTTGCGTAATATATATTTTGAAAAAACAATTATTTCCGTTAGTATATAGTACAGAAAATAACAAATGAATTTTTTTTTTACTTCCTCCTCGTTTCAGTCATAATTTTACCCCAAACATTGTTTTTGGCCTCGACCCAATAATTATGTGAGTAACTGTCTGTAAACAATAAATACCGACGCTGTCAATAAATTTTCCTAAAAGCGTTCGTATTTGTGCATATGAAGCAGCAAACAACTAAAAACTATTTTTATGTTAACTTTAATTCAGTGCGATCAATATTTTATAGAATATAGGAAAGTAGCTGGTCGTTTTTTATTTTTATTTATTTATCAAACAAGATATATACATACTCAACATAAGCTCAAATTAATCTAATTTAATACAATAATACAATTTGACTTAATTTAATTATTTATTTATTTATTTATAAGAGATTAATGTAGAAATGAATTTGCATATAAAAAAAAGACATCCAGGCTTCAGAGGCCATGTGATACCGTATTTAATATATAGGTGAAAATTAGTATAAGATTTGTTTTACTGTAAGGATTGTGTTGCTGAAGGAAAGATGAGCTGATTTCCCAGCTGGCTTGAATTTGTGTAAGGGGGGCACCTCTACAGCGAGAGAAAGAAAGTATGCTTCTTTTGCAGCAACGTTTGCTGCCTCATTGCCGGGAATCCCTATATAGGCTGTTACCCAAGAAAGGGTTATCGGGTGGTTACAAGACATGGCATTTCCAATCACGTCAGTAGAGGGAAATTTATTGAAGGGATTGGAGAGTGCAAGGAGAACACTTCGGTTATCTGTAAAAGCTGTAGTAGGGGGCCTGTTCTTCTTTGCAATTTCGATAGCGGATAGCAATGTAACCATCTCAGCACCATAACTGCCTGAGTAGTTTGAAAGATGAGCTTGTTGGATAACTTTAAGAGGTTTGGGAGGTTTACATTTACTACTGCGTAGGAAGTTGTGTAGTTGGAGAAAGATCCATCAGAATAAAGAAAAAGATATCCGGAGCTCGACTCGATAGCATGATTGTTGGGTGTCCTTAACGTATTTGGATAGCGATATATCTATGCGTGAAGGAATAGTAATTTTTTAAGAGGATTGGAAAGGAAGTCGAGGCAAGTAACTAATAGGCATTGTTGGTAGTGGGTAATTGTTGAAAAGATGGTGGTTGACAATTCGGCTAATGAATGACGCAAGTCTCCGCCTGCTAAGTGATGGGTGAGATTGGTAACAGAATGCTTTACTGGGAAGTTTCAGCGCTTTGCTAAGAATAAGGTTTTCTACTTCGCCGTATTTGCCTCCGATACATAAAGCGGTTATAGGAGTGGGTCGGAATGCACCCACCGCAGTGCGATAGGACTGGTTAATAGCAATGTTTAATTTCTCTAAGTTATAACTGGTCATCCAGCTTAAGTCGGTTATGCCGTGCTGCAGTCCCGTGGTGAGTTCCACCGATTAGATTTTTGGCAATGTAAATTTTAGTTTCTATGTGTGGACCGGGAAACTGTCATACACCTTCTCTGCGAGTGTCCAGCCCTAGCTCGGGCCAGACTTCGCGTACTGGGCAAACTCTTCTTCAATGACCTTGGTGAAATCTCGAAGAACAAGATCGGTGAGCTGATCACCTTCCTGAACAGCTCCGGATGGATATGATAATTCATCGGAGTCCCAGGTCTCTGTTAAACCTTTGTACACACTCCATTAACCCTAAAACGACCAGGTTAAACGAGTTGTGGTATCAAAACGGCGCTTCCTGTGCTAATTGGGCCCTGTCCTCGGCGGATGGGCCGCCACGTAAACCAACCAACCAACCATGTGTGGACCCTTCGTTCTGGAACATAGAGTCTTTAGGAGATTGGTGAAGATTTAAGTCGTTCAATCAAGCTGGTTGGGTGGAAAGGTGATCCCGAGAATCGGCAATTTCCGTAGTAAAGGTGAACCAGATGGGGCGGCTGTGATGATTGGTGTGAGGTTTTTTGGGGACCGGTATGGATAGATTTAGATTTTCCCAAAAGTAGCAGCTTCCTTGTTAACGTTTGTTGATATAGGGTAGTTGTTTGATAGGCTGATAGTTGCTTTCTTAAAATATTCCCAATCCCCCGACTCTCTTTGAATCTATCTGTCATACCAAAGTGTGCTTAACGCAACTCTTTCATGACCTTTAAGCTCAACGACCTAGGCATAGAGACTCAACTGCCTCGCAAAATGGAATCTTGCGTCAAAGAAAACTCCGACTGATCTATACCAAATCTTTCGTATGTATGTATCTCTTTTCCAGTTTGTAACGCAATTGAAAGTGATTTTAAAGACGGATCTTTTTTGGTTTCCTCTGCTATTACACTTGATGTAACCGGCAATGTATCGATCAACGATAATTCAATTAACTCTACTTCTTCCACTGCACTCATCTTTTCCTCTGAATTAGGAAAACGGGACAAAGTACCTGCATTGGCATGCTCTTGAGATTTCTTATACTTAATCTCATAGCTAAAACCTTGTAAAAATGCTGCAAAATGCTGCATTCGAGTAGCACTTAAGACTGGTAAGCCTTTACTAGAAGAAAGTATTTGTACCAACGGTTTGTGATCGGTATAAAGTATAAATTTATGTCCGTATAAGTATTGAAAAAACTTTTTAACGCCAAACAATGCTGTATGCCTCTTTGTCAATCTGTGCATAGCAATTGGCTTCTCTACTCTGTCGGGAAACTGGTGGGATAAAACAGCCCCTACTCCATAAGGAGATGTGTGCTAGAATTAGTGGTAACTTTGGGTCAAAATGTACTGGAAACCCATCATCGGTCACTAAGTTTTTAATTTTACTGAAAGCGTTTGCACAATTCTTATCCCATTTCCACGCAACATCATCACGCAGCAAATTGTTCAACGGATATAAATTAGTACTAAGATTTTTGAAAAACCGACCATTATAGTTTATGAGACCAAGGAAAGATTTTAAATCAGATTTATCCTTTGGTGACTTCATATTTACAATTGCATCCACTTTACTCTTTTGCTTATGTATCCCATTTTTATCAATTAAATATCCACAATATTTAATTTGATTTTCGAAAAACGAACATTTATTCCTATTCGCCTTCATATTAATTTTGTGTACACGACCTAGTACTAAATCAAGTCGTTTTAAATGCGTTTTATCTTAATATCATTTAAGAAAATGCTTATACCGGGAATTCCTTGAAGTATTTTTTCTATCTCCCTTTGCCAAATAGAAGGTGCCGCTGCGACTCCGTACATTAGTCGCTTTGGTTGATATAAACCACGATGCGTATTTAATGTCAAATACTTCCTATCTTCTGGGCAAACTTCTAGTTGCAGGTAAGCTTGACTTAAATCTAGAAAACAATTCATCAATAGTTGGTAAAGGATGGTCATCGACTACTAAACTTGGGTTTACCGAAACTTTTTAATCCCCACATAAACGAATGCCATTTAATTTCTTAACTGGTACAATAGACACAGCCTATTCGCTATTGTCTACCTTTTCTAAGATATCATCGTTCATTAATTTATCTAATTCTCTGTCAACAACCGGACGTAGAGCAAATGGAACTTGCCGTGGTTTGAAATATTTTGGCATGGTATCTGGCTTCACTCTCAAACGTGCCTGAACATTTTGAATTTTTTCTATTTTTGTATCAAATACATCCGAATATTTTTTAAGTAATTGATCTAGTAAACCCTTTGACAAATCTCTGCTGTCTATACTTAAAATTCCCTCATCTCGGCAAATCTTTGTTTCCGGGCTAAATATCCGCTTCCAATCGAGTTGGAAATGATTTAACCACTCCCTACCGGAAATAGGATGTCGATCTACGTTTACTATGTACAAGTCTACCATTTTTACCTTGGAGCTCACTTTTACTTTTACCTGCACTACACCATCCACTAAAATAATTGTTTTACAATAGGAGACTAATTTTATATTACTCAGTACGATCACTAACTCCGGGAACCACTCATTCAGTTGCTTTCTACCCATCGCCGACACCCCAGCACCTGTATCTAGCTCCATTTTCACTAACTTTTGATAAATATTTATATTTACCCAAAATTTATTCCTCACAAAACTGTCACTGTTTGTTATAGAAAAAATTTCTTCAAATGCTTCATTGACTTCCACCAAATGGGCAGTGTCGGGTTTTTTCTTTTGTAGACACTCTGACTGCAAGTGACCCTTACGCTTTCAGAAACTGCATGTTGAATTTACATGTTTACAATTGTTAGCTAAATGATTTACATTACCACACCAATAACATTTTGTAGTTTTAATTTTTTTATCACTTTGATTAAAATTCTTTGTATTACTAATTTTATTACTTCTTTTGTTTTTCAGATTTAACAAATTAACAGTGAAAGGTTTAGAGTGTATTGCCGCCACATTATTTGCGGATGCTTCTAAACTCGTCGCTATATCGACAGCCCGATCGATTGTTAAGTCTCTCATTTCCAATAATCATCTTTGGATCCTTTCACTTTTTAAACCAAAAATAAATTGATTCCTAAGCGCTGTTTGCAAGTAATTGCAAAAATTGCAATTTAATGCCTGCCTTTGAAGTGCCGACAAATATTCTTTCGCACTTTCGTCGCACTGTTTTTTCTGATGAAAACGAAAATTTTCGGCGATTTCGAGTGGAGCTGGGTTGTAATACTTGGCCAACACGCTCGAAATCTCCTCGTATGATTTGCGTAGGCGCCTGCGGGGCTAATTTGTCGTACAATAAGTTATAAGCCTCTGGACCCATGTAATGTAGTAGGTAATGGGCATGTAAATTTGCCGGAATACCGTAAACCGTGAATGCACTCTCAAGTCGCGCGCGAATTATGTTCCGGAGGAAAGTTTTCACCAAAAAAAAAATAATTATTATGATATATTATTATTTGTTGCTTTATTCAATTCTGTTTATCAACTGACATTAATAATTTAATTTCTGTAAAATAAAATGTTCTACCTTTTAACTTTTATGCTTAGGTATGCTTAGATAGCTACCTAAGCTTTTCGGAAATTGTAACAAGAGGTGAATGCATTTAATGTGGGAAAATAAATTGCAATCTAATCAAAAGCGTGTGAATGTGAATTTATGGTGTACGTGGAAGAGATTACATAACTCCTCCCTCCTTAGAATGAAGCGATGGCCAAAGGAACTGCATCCTTGGAGTTTCAAAGGCAGGAGCGGAAACGTCGGTGTTAAGGTTCCTACACACTGACGCGATTTATTCGCTGACGCTGCGATTTTTTGTGATTATTTTGCAGCGGTGCGGTCATTCTCATTAGTTACCATGTAAATAAATGAAGGCGAATGTACCGCTGCAAAATAATCGCAGCGTCAGCGAATAAATCGCGTCAGTGTGTGGGAACTTTAAGGTGAGTATGATCCTATTTGATGTCTCAGGATACGGTGATTTCTCAGCATGAGTATGGTTATGATGACTGCTAGGCAACCGATCCATAAGAAATGAAGTCCTTTCTCTGTGACTGGATTTGAAGCAGTTGGATGGTTTTTCTGGTTTCCAAATTATATCCTTCGAGTTTCTGTAATGTTAGATTAGGTGAAATTATTGTGAAATTTATTTGGTTGAATAAGGCGGGATATACCTATGTGGATATCGTCCCAGTATGCGCTGCTTCTTCCTTCGTAGGTTACTTCGTTAATTGTGATTTCGCAACCTTCAAAATGGATTAGGGATGTTCCTTGAATTTTTCGAGGTCCGCTTCCGCAAGATGAATTCATCTGTGTTTCAGGTATATTGATTAGTAAGATGTAGTTCGGTTCGGGCTGAAGGATTTCGGTAGTTTCTGTTTCCTCGACCAATGTGCAATTTGCTGGAGCGTTGTTTATGAGTCTCGCGATGCAGCTGGATTCGTTAGATCGTAGTTTGTAGGCTGACTCCTTATAATAAAATATTCCTTCTATCTTGGGACAAGTTTCATCAAAGTATTGAATATAATTTTGGTTTAGGATAACGTAAGGTTTCGAAATTATTTTATTAGTTTTGGCTATGGGTAAAGGAATAACATGGAAAAAGGAATATGTTTCGTTGGAGAAAACGGGGATTTGAATGTTGAAGATGATGTTTGAATCGTTGTAATAAGCCTGGAGACCAAGAAGTTAATAAATATGTTCATTTGATTTTATTTCTATTGCTTGATTTTTGAAAGTGTAAAGGATTTCCGTAAGTTCATTATTACTTAAAATTTCGTTTGAGATTATGTTTAGTCTGGCTAATACCACGGCTTCCGCTATATTAGTCAGGTGTTCATTTAAAATATCTATATTATAGTTGATTTCGTTTATGTATTGCATATATTTGAGGGTGGTATCCTCAGCTCTTATTTTATTTTTCAATTGCTCCTGAAAAATTTTTAGGAACTTAGTGATTATTTCTTGCTGTGAATTTATATGACTCGTTATATTTTCAAACCATTTTAGAATTCAGAATATTTTGCTGGTTTATATCTTTTTGTAATTGTGATTGGTTGCCCATTATTGATTGATTCGATATCTTTGTTGATTTGGGCAGCATCGTTAGCGTCCATATTTCCCGAAATACTTTTTATTAAAGAACCTAGTCCATTAATGAGCCCTCTCTTAATTCTAAATTTGGGCATTAATGTTTCGAATTTATGTCTAAGTTGTCCTAATTTGATTTTCGTTACTGTCAGTGAGCTGTCCATTCCGTTGGTTTTGTCGAAGGTTGTTATGGTGTCTGTCAGTTTATTTATGTTTCGTTCGTATGAGTCTAGTCGTATAATGTGCTGTAAGTTGTTGTAATTCTGTCTCGTCCTAGCTGTCCCTAGTTTCATTGGGAGTAGTCCCTGGCTGTTGCTCAAGTCCTGTACTTCTAGTTGCTGTCCTGTCGTCAGTGCTGACCTGAAATTTGCGTTTCTTTTTTATTTTTGATTTGTGAATTTTTTGGTTTTTATTTATTATTACAGTAATTTTGTTATTTTTATTGATTTTACGTTTACTAAACCTGCGTGTAATTTTGTTTCTTCTACATTCTTTCCTAAAAATAACAGATCCCGGATTATGTTTTTCAGGCGGTTCTTTAGATTCATTTAATTTATTGATATTTGCTTCCACCTGTTTCTCTATTTGGGTGTTAATAGAAGGATATAATTTAGTTTGGAAGTCATTTAGTTTCTGTAAGTATTCGTGTAGGTCTTTGTATTCTAGATTGTTTTCAAATTTCTCCCATAAAAGAGTTCGTACGGTGTTAATTTGGTGGATGAGTGTATTGCGTTATTATATGAAATAAGGGTTTCGTTTAGGGCCTCGTCATGGTCCTTGTCCTTCTTGTGACTTAAAATTATTCTGAAGATCTCCGTCAACGTAGAATTCATTCTTTCTACCGGAGCGTTGCTGGTAGATTGTTGAAATGAGGTAATATGGTGAGAAATGTTGAATTGTTTGCAAAAGTCTCGGAAAATCAATGCAGTAAACTCAGCTCCTTGATCTGTAACAAGCTTTTTTGGTATGCCGTGAAGGCTCATGAAATGTTTCAAAGATTTTATTATAATTAGGCTGTTCCTGGCCACTAATGTGTAGGCAGCGGCAAATTTAGAAAATTTATCAATAATAGTTAGCATTTGCTGATTGTTAATTGTGTAAATATCAATGTGGACAATATCTAAGGGTTTTAGAGGGGTTTTCGAAATTTGGAGTTGTGGTTTTGGAGGATTCCTGTCATATCTTAATGTTTGGCAAATTTCGCAATTGTTTATGATTTGAGTAATTTTTGTTTTCATGTAGGGAAAAAAATACGTCCGCTTTAGGTGTGATAGCGTTTCGTTGATTCCGCGGTGGCTACTTTTTGTATGGTAGTCATTGACTAACTTGTATTGATCATCATTATTCATTACATCTGTACAGTGTATAATTTTGAAGGTTTTTGAGTGAGAAAAGTAGTAGAGTAGACTTTTTGAATTGTTTTGAAAATATCATCGCTGGTGTAAATAGCTGTTAATCTATTTGCCGGAAGATATTTTTTGAAAATATCGATAATTTGTTCTTCTGAGAAACTGGGTAATCGAAAGGTTCGTCGTTGTTTATTTTTAAAGGGTGTTTCTAATGAGGTTGGGGGTCTTTTAGCAGATTTTTCTAGGATAAGTTGTAAATTAAATTCATTTAGTGGTCGTTCAGAAATCTGAATGCCGTCGTCTAAATTGTCATCACTGGAGTGTATGGTGGTACCGCTTGTGCTTCGCACTGAAGTGTTGGTGTTGCGGGTTCTCGATTCATTAATATTCAGTTCAATTTTGTCTTCGTGAGTTTCATCATTTAGTTTGATTCTGTTTAATGCATCTTGCATTAAGGTTTTGTGAGCCCTTTTTATAGACAATTTCATAATCAAATTCCTCTAATTTCAATCGCCATCTGATAAGTTTAGAATTTGGTTCCTTTAGACTCATGATCCATGACAATGGTCTATGGTCGGTGACTATTTTGAATTTATTTTCAAATAAGTATGGACGAAAATATTTAGTTGCCCAAACTATAGCTAATAGCTCCTTTTCAATGGTTGAATAAGTGATCTCTAAAATTGTTAAAGTTCTACTAGCGTAGCAGATAGGTTTGTCACTCCCTATGTTACCTTGGGATAAAACAGCACCAATCGCATAGTTGCTGGCGTCTGTTGTTAGTATAAAGGGCTTGGAAAAATCGGGGTACTGTAGTAACGGGTCACTTATTAAAATATCTTTGCATGTTTCGAAAGTTTGGACATAGCGAGTGTTTAATTCTATTTTCTTACCTTTTTTTAAACACTCATTTAAAGGTTTGGTTTACCTTTCTTTAGACACTCAGTTAAAGGTTTGGTTAGTTTTGCGAAATCCTTGATGAATTTCCGATAGTATTCTAACAAACCGAGGAATGATTTTATTTCTTTAACGGTGCGTGGTATTGGAAAGTTTTTTATACCTTGAACCTTTTCGGGGTTGGGTTTGACACCATCTGTTGTAATTAGATGTCCTAAGAATGCTACTTCTTTGTGCAAAAATTCTGATTTGTCTAAGTGAACTTTTAGATTTGCCCGACGTAGTTTTTCAAAAACTGTCCTGATATTTTCGGTGTGTTCCTGTAATGATGTGGAAAATACGATGATATCATCTAAATAAACAAGACAGTTCTTGCCTATCAGATCCTTAAGGACATTGTCCATCACTTCGTTGGAATGTGGACGGGGCATTTTTTAAGCCAAAGGGCATTCTGATATATTCGTAGTGCCCTCCTTCTACAGTAAAGGCTGTTTTCTGAACATCTTTTGGGTGCATCTGTATCTGATGGAATCCGCTTGCGAGGTCCAGAGTAGAGAAGTACAGTCCCTGTCCAACGAATTAGGACCACTAAGATTTTTTTACAATTTTCCCTTTCTTTATGCTATAATTTTTTGCAGAAAGGAAATAAAAAATACATTTTTTGTTTTCAAAATTCTTTATTTGTTTTATGATATTTTATGTATTAAAAATTTAATTTAGTGTTTATATTTGGTAGGGCCACGCTTAGCACTAATTGTAGTCTTAATTCTTTCTGGCATGCTTTCAATACACCGCTGTATAATATTTTTGATTCCTTCGCTGTTTTGCCAGATATTTCCAATATTTTCTTTTAAGAGAGTAACGGTAGGATTAGGAGAGGAGTAAACTTCAGATTTCAGGACACTCCAGACATTCTCGATAGAGTTAAGGTCGGGAGAATCGTCTGGCCAAGGAAGAATTGGGATATTTGCGGTAGAGAACAGGTTTCTGATAATATGGGTACGATGACAGGGTGCACTATCCTGCATAAATATATTTTCTTTTTCACAACTCTTCAAGGAGTTGAAATAAGGAATTAAAATGGTTTCTTTCACGTCGTAGTACTGGGTACTGTTCATGGTTCCTTCGACGAAAAAGATCGGTCCAGGTCCCTCGCCTGAGATGCAGGACCATATCCTTGTGGCTGGTGGATATTTTATAGTTTTCACGATGCAAGCTTCGTCATACTTCTCTGATGGGCTCCTCCTAACGTATTGGTGTCTCTCCGTCACAGACTCTAGTCTGCATTCATCACTAAACACCACCTAAAAAAAAACAACAACTTTTTAATGTTGGACTCCCAAGCAAAAAGTAAATGCAATAAAATCATTATGCATTACATTTTTCCGATCAGCTACGGTTAGATGTTGATGAGCTCTAGCAAACTCCAGCCTGTCTTTTCGGATTTTAGCTGTTAGCTTAGACTTTTTTGTTGGTCGCCTCGACTTAAGGTTGGCTTCATAGAAACGATTCTTAAAGTCATAGCGCCCAGCAGATCTTGACGCAGGCTTCTCGTGGATTGGAAACGGTTTTCGCAGGCCTTTTAAACAATCCTACGATCCGTTCGAGGCGTTGTCTTCCTTATTCCGCGACAATTCCGCCGTTTGTTGTTGACTAGGTTTTGATTTTCCTGCGCTGAATTATTGACTCTCATCACAGTTTGATGAGAAACATTCTCTTTTCTTGCAATTTCTCTGAAGGAAAATTTGTTGGTCTTCAATATAGATATTATTGCTGACTTTTTGTCCAAGCTAATGTTCTTGCGCTTCCCCATTTTTATTGTTTTGACCAAAATGTCTCAGAAAGGTACACGAAGTTTTAAATGTCCAAAACGAAGTAAACTAAAACCACTAAACTTCTAAAAATAGCTTAAATACAATATTTTCTTCACCACTTGACAAATTCATTCCAAATATTTGAAGAAGAATGAGAAATTCGGGATAGTTTGATTATTGTATATAGATACAGGTCTATCGCCTGGAACACGTAAAGAAAGGGGCAGGTAAAAAGCACTTTCCTTTAAGACGGGTAGAAGGTAGGGACTTTCCATTTGCCTAACTTGTCTAAGATTTCGTTTATGTTTGGTAAAGGGTATTTGTCGCTAACGGTTTTTTCATTTAGCTTATGATAGTCGATAACTAAACGTCATTTGTTCTTTCCACTGGCATCCTTTTTCTTTGGGACTTATCCAGACTGGCGAACTCCATGGAGAATAACTGTGGTAAATGATTCCTTGGTTTAACATGTCGTTGATTTGACGTCGAACTTCGTCTTTATGGATGTAAGGGTATCTGTAAGATTTTGTGTGAATTGGGATATCGTCGTACGTTGAAATGGAATGCTTAACTTCATTTGTAAAGGTGAGATCTTGTCCTTCTTTAAAAAATATGTCTTCGTATTCTTTACAAATCTTTAGAAGACCCTTTTTTTCTTCACTATTTAGATGGTTTGTTCGTATCAATTTTGTGATATCGTTTAAAGGAAAACTAGTTTGAGTTTTGTTTTCGTAATTGATATCGAAGTGATTTATTTCGGCATAATCAGAAGTAGAAAATAGTGTCACTTTTAAGGGTTGTTCTAAAAAGAGATTTTGGTCATAGTTGGATTGATTGACAACTTCTATAGAGCTATACCAATCTTTTGATTGATAAAGACCTTCTGAAATATTAACTCTTGAGAAATTTCTGTTTCTTTAATATAAATATCGCCTTGTTTAATGTCTACAGGTAATTTGGCAATAAATTTCGAATTAGCAGGGACAACGTATTTTTGTGACATGAAATTTGGTTTATAGTTTAAAGGAATTTTAGAATTATTAGTAATTTATTTTATTTATTAACGACGTGAGTTCGGTTATTACCCACTCGAAAATTTTGCTCTATGCTGACGACGCGAAATTGTTTCGCGACATTTTGAATATGAATGATTGCGCACTACTTCAAAGTGATTTGCAACGTTTTTTTGACTGGTGTACATTAAACTGTATGCCTTTGAATATTAGTAAATGTGTAAACGTTTCATTCTTTAGGACCAAATCCCATACATTTTGATTATGTCCTAGACGGTAGTACACTACAAAAGACAGACAAGGTACTAGATCTCGGTGTATATTTTATTTCCGCATTTACGTTTGTTGATCATATTGACTACATAATTAGCAAGGCTAACTCTGTTTGGGGTTTCGTTAAAAGATGGTGCAAGGACTTCAATGATCCTTATATAACTAAGACTTTATACTGTACTTTTGTACGCTCTATTCTTGAGTATGCTTGTCAGGTGTGGGCTCCGTATTACGAGGAACATAAGAGTAGGATTGAGTCAGTACAGCGAAGGTTCTTAAGGTTCGCTCTAAGGGACCTTCCTTGGTCTGATATGTTGCATCTTCCTCCTTATGAACAGCGCCTAAACTCCTTTCTCTAGAGTCGCTTGAGAATAGACGGATTATCCTTAGGGCTGGTTTTGTATTTAAATTAATCTTAGGTGAAATTGATTCCCCTTATTTGCTTGAAGCCATAACTTTCAGTATTCCGCGTCGATCTTTGAGAAACTATGTGCCACTCCACATTTCTCATCATCGTACCAACTACGGTCAAAACGAACCAATCGCATCTCTTTCGCGTATTTTCAACAATAATTACTACCGAATTGACTATAATTTATCTAGCATGCAGTTAAAGTCAGCTTTACGCGATAAATAACTTGTGATTTTTAATCTTTTAAGTAATGTAAGTAATGAAATAAATAAATAAAATAAAATAAATAAAATAATTAAAATTTTATTGGCAAGGTCAACCTTAGCTCCCAGGGCTCCCAAGACAAGGAATCTGGTTTTACCTGGTTGATTAAACTCTATGAAGTTTGGGATATGAGTTTCGTTGTCTAATGTGTGTTGGCTTAATATTGTCGTTATGATAGTGGGTTTGGTTTTTCTAAGGTCTTGAGATTTTACGTATTCAGGGTTGATAAAGGATAATGATGCTCCTGTATCAATAAGGAACTTTAAAGGTCATCCGAAAGGAGAAGATATATTTATGTATGGGAGAATGCATCCATGTTTATTGATGTCTATGTATCCGACTGGCTCATCGAGGCTAGTTCGTGAAAATTTGCGTCTTCAATTTCGTTGATCATTGGAGGACTGTAATCTGGGGTTTCATACGAATAAGGGTCCTCGTCGTTGTACTGATAATAATGGTCTAATTGTTGTTGGTAGTAATTGTTGGCTATGATTTGTGAATTATCATCAGATTTGTTGGGACAATTAATTTCCGGGTCGTTTTCGTTTATGTTAAACAGTTCCTTGCTCACGAAATTTGTTGGTCGTGATTGCTGATAATTTGAAGGTTGTCTGTTATGAGTAGTGTATTTTGTTTGGGTCTTTAGGCGGTTTCAGTACCTGGCCAACGAATTATACTCAAACCAATCATTAGCATATTAGCCTTAAAATTATTCAGTTGACAATAATACAGGGTGGGGCACTCGAAGTGTAACCAATTAAAAAAGCCATAAATTCAGTTTGGAAAATTACTTTTACTCAATTCAAAGTACAAAATGTGTAAAAATAATACAAAATTCAGAAACAATTCACTTTTGCCCGATATGATCACCTTTTGCCTTAACTATGGCCTTGAGACGGTCCAAAAACGAATCGCAAGGAGCCGAATGTGACTTGCTGGTATTTTGGCCCACTCGCGAACAACGGTTTTTTTCAGCGCCTCGAGACTGGTGTATCTTTTAGTTTGGACCCTGCTCTCCAAAATGGCCCAAAGAGAATAATCCATCGGATTCGCGTCTGGTGAATTCGAGAGCCATTGTGTGGACAGTATGAAGTTCGGAACGTTGTTTTTCAGCCATTCTTGATTCACTCGAGCTTTATGAGACAGTGCCGAGTCGTGTTGAAACGTCCATGGTCTGCCACCGAAATGTTTGTCTGCCCACGGCTTCAAAGCAACCTCCAGAATACTTTCCCGATAATATTGCGCATTTATCTTGACGCCAGGCTCGATGAAAACGATTGGAGAGCGCCCATTAGCGGTTACAGCGGCCCAAACCATTATCTGTGGCGGGTGCTGCCTCCTGGTGGCCAATCGATGACTCAAATTCTCGTATGAACGGTCCATCAAGTAAACCCTATCGTTTTGACTGTTTACGAATTGCTCAATTGTAAAAATTTTCTCGTCAGAAAACACAATGTTCGGAAATTGACCACTTTCGGCCAAGCGAAGCAATTCCTTCGCTCTCTCAAGTCTGATTTCTTTTTTTCGCGTTCACTCTCGGCAAAATGCTTTCGTGCGCTTGTAAACAATACTCTTAACTGTCATTTAGCCAACTTACAGACAGCTGATGCCCGTGCGTCAGCTGCGCGAGGTTCTGAAGCTGGTTACACTTCGAGTGCCGCACCCTGTATACAGCATACTTTGTTTTTATTTAGTTTTTATTAATATTCATTAATTCATTTAATGTAGGAAGTAAAGAAAATGGCATTCAAATACAAATTAAAATTAGTATTTTGTCCAACTACCTCGATTTTTGACTAAATCTGTTACACGAGTTTTCATACTTTTTATGCTATTTTCTGCAGTTTTTTTGATTAGATCATCATGAAACCATATTTCTTTAATAGAATTGATTAAATCTTCTTTATTACGATTACTTTTTTTTGAAACTTGTTTTTGAAACATGTTTTTTTAATTACTGCCTATACGTTCTCGATGGGATTCATGTCCGGGGAATTCCCTGGCCATGGTAAAACTTTTATTCTATTTTCGCTACAGAATTTTGTCACACATTTAGCAGTGTGGCAGGGTGCGCCATCCTGCATGAAGATAAATTGGTCCTTTTCTTCGAACCAATTTGCCACTTGAGGAAGAAAAACATCCTTGAGCACTCTCAGATACTGTTCGGAGTTCATGGTACCTTCGACAAAATGTAAGGCTCCGAGTCCTTTCCCAGAGATCACACCCCATATCATCACCGCTATTGGATGCTTTACCCTTTGCTCAACACATCCAGGCAACAATCTTTCACCTGGTCTCCTTCTTACATAAATTGCTTGCTCGTCAGTCACTTCGATCCGGCATTCATCAGAAAAGCAAACCTGCGAGATTTTTCAATTCCAAATATTTAATATCCTTGATTTAAAAAAAAAAAATTATGCTTACATTTTGCCAATCAGATGTTGAGAAGTGCTTATGCGTCTTTGCCCAAGCCAGTCTTTTCCTTATCATTGCAGGAGTTAACTTCGGTTTTTTAGTTATCCTCCTGCAGTCGAAATGTGCTTCTTTCATCCGACGTCTTAGAGTGCGCTCTGAAATTTCAACGCCCTGATCCGAAACCATTTTATGGACCACTTTTATTGGAGCCTTTCTGTTCCTTTCAACAATTGAAACAACCTTCCTGTCAGCCCGTGGTGTTGTTTTTTGGACACCTTTACAATGCCTCCTCGTGTCCAATCGAACATCTACTCTCTTTTTTACCATATTTTTTATATTTCACAATCGACAGTAAGTAAGTTGGCTAAATGACAGTTAAGAGTATTGTTTACAAGCGCACGAAAGCATTTTGCCGAGAGTGAACGCGAAAAAAAGAAATCAGACTTGAGAGAGCGAAGGAATTGCTTCGCTTGGCCGAAAGTGGTCAATTTCCGAACATTGTGTTTTCTGACGAGAAAATTTTTACAATTGAGCAATTCGTAAACAGTCAAAACGATAGGGTTTACTTGATGGACCGTTCATACGAGAATTTGAGTCATCGATTGGCCACCAGGAGGCAGCACCCGCCACAGATAATGGTTTGGGCCGCTGTAACCGCTGATGGGCGCTCTCCAATCGTTTTCATCGAGCCTGGCGTCAAGATAAATGCGCAATATTATCGGGAAAGTATTCTGGAGGTTGCTTTGAAGCCGTGGGCAGACAAACATTTCGGTGGCAGACCATGGACGTTTCAACACGACTCGGCACCGTCTCATAAAGCTCGAGTGAATCAAGAATGGCTGAAAAACAACGTTCCGAACTTCATACCGTCCACACAATGGCTCTCGAATTCACCAGACGCGAATCCGATGGATTATTCTCTTTGGGCCATTTTGGAGAGCAGGGTCCAAACTAAAAGATACACCAGTCTCGATGCGCTGAAAAAAACCGTTGTTCGCGAGTGGGCCAAAATACCAGCAAGTCACATTCGGCTCCTTGCGATTCGTTTTTGGACCGTCTCAAGGCCATAGTTAAGGCAAAAGGTGGTCATATCGGGCAAAAGTGAATTGTTTCTGAATTTTGTATTATTTTTACACATTTTGTACTTTGAATTGAGTAAAAGTAATTTTCCAAACTGAATTTATGGCTTTTTTAATTGGTTACACTTCGAGTGCCCCACCCTGTATTATTGTCAACTGAATAATTTTAAGGCTAATATGCTAATGATTGGTTTGAGTATAATTCGTTGGCCAGGTACTGTAACCGCCTAAAGACCCAAACAAAATACACTACTCATAACAGACAACCTTCAAATTATCAGCAATCACGACCAACAAATTTCGTGAGCAAGGTACTGTTTAACATAAACGAAAACGACCCGGAAATTAATTGTCCCAACAAATCTGATGATAATTCACAAATCATAGCCAACAATTACTACCAACAACAATTAGACCATTATTATCAGTACAACGACGAGGACCCTTATTCGTATGAAACCCCAGATTACAGTCCTCCAATGATCAACGAAATTGAAGACGCAAATTTTCACGAACTAGCCTCGATGAGCCAGTCGGATACATAGACATCAATAAACATGGATGCATTCTCCCATACATAAATATATCTTCTCCTTTCGGATGACCTTTAAAGTTCCTTATTGATACAGGAGCATCATTATCCTAATCAACCCTGAATACGTAAAATCTCAAGACCTTAGAAAAACCAAACCCACTATCATAACGACAATATTAAGCCAACACACATTAGACAAAGAAACTCATATCCCAAACTTCATAGAGTTTAATCAACCAGGTAAAACCAGATTCCTTGTCTTGGGAGCCCTGGGAGCTAAGGTTGACCGTGCCAATAAAATTTTAATTATTTTATTTATTTTATTTTATTTATTTATTTATTTATTTCATTACTTACATTACTTAAAAGATTAAAAATCACAAGTTATTTATCGCGTAAAGCTGACTTTAACTGCATGCTAGATAAATTATAGTCAATTCGGTAGTAATTATTGTTGAAAATACGCGAAAGAGATGCGATTGGTTCGTTTTGACCGTAGTTGGTACGGTGATGAGAAATGTGGAGTGGCACATAGTTTCTCAAAGATCGACGCGGAATACTGAAAGTTATGGCTTCAAGCAAATAAGGGGAATCAATTTCACCTAAGATTAATTTAAATACAAAACCAGCCCTAAGGATAATCCGTCTATTCTCAAGCGACTCTAGAGAAAGGAGTTTAGGCGCTGTTCATAAGGAGGAAGATGCAACATATCAGACCAAGGAAGGTCCCTTAGAGCGAACCTTAAGAACCTTCGCTGTACTGACTCAATCCTACTCTTATGTTCCTCGTAATACGGAGCCCACACCTGACAAGCATACTCAAGAATAGAGCGTACAAAAGTACAGTATAAAGTCTTAGTTATATAAGGATCATTGAAGTCCTTGCACCATCTTTTAACGAAACCCCAAACAGAGTTAGCCTTGCTAATTATGTAGTCAATATGATCAACAAACGTAAATGCGGAAATAAAATATACACCGAGATCTAGTACCTTGTCTGTCTTTTCGCGTCGTCAGCATAGAGCAAAATTTTCGAGTGGGTAATAACCGAACTCACGTCGTTAATAAATAAAATAAATTACTAATAATTCTAAAATTCCTTTAAACTATAAACCAAATTTCATGTCACAAAAATACGTTGTCCCTGCTAATTCGAAATTTATTGCCAAATTACCTGTAGACATTAAACAAGGCGATATTTATATTAAAGAAACAGAAATTTCTCAAGAGTTAATATTTCAGAAGGTCTTTATCAATCAAAAGATTGGTATAGCTCTATAGAAGTTGTCAATCAATCCAACTATGACCAAAATCTCTTTTTAGAACAACCCTTAAAAATGACACTATTTTCTACTTCTGATTATGCCGAAATAAATCACTTCGATATCAATTACGAAAACAAAACTCAAACTAGTTTTCCTTTAAACGATATCACAAAATTGATACGAACAAACCATCTAAATAGTGAAGAAAAAAAGGGTCTTCTAAAGATTTGTAAAGAATACGAAGACATATTTTTTAAAGAAGGACAAGATCTCACCTTTACAAATGAAGTTAAGCATTCCATTTCAACGTACGACGATATCCCAATTCACACAAAATCTTACAGATACCCTTACATCCATAAAGAAGTTCGACGTCAAATCAACGACATGTTAAACCAAGGAATCATTTACCACAGTTATTCTCCATGGAGTTCGCCAGTCTGGATAAGTCCCAAAGAAAAAGGATGCCAGTGGAAAGAACAAATGACGTTTAGTTATCGACTATCATAAGCTAAATGAAAAAACCGTTAGCGACAAATACCCTTTACCAAACATAAACGAAATCTTATACAAGTTAGGCAAATGGAAAGTCCCTACCTTCTACCCGTCTTAAAGGAGAGTGCTTTTTACCTGCCCCTTTCTTTACGTGTTCCAGGCGATAGACCTGTATCTATATACAATAATGAAACTATCCCGAATTTCTCATTCTTCTTCAAATATTTGGAATGAATTTGTCAAGTGGTGAAGAAAATATTGTATTTAAGCTATTTTTAGAAGTTTAGTGGTTTTAGTTTACTTCGTTTTGGACATTTAAAACTTCGTGTACCTTTCTGAGACATTTTGGTCAAAACAATAAAAATGGGGAAGCGCAAGAACATTAGCTTGGACAAAAAGTCAGCAATAATATCTTTATTGAAGACCAACAAATTTTCCTTCAGAGAAATTGCAAGAAAAGAGAATGTTTCTCATCAAACTGTGAGGAGAGTCAATAATTCAGCGCAGGAAAATCAAAACCTAGTCAGCAACAAACGGCGGAATTGTCGCGGAATAAGGAAGACAACGCCTCGAACGGATCGTAGGATTGTTTAAAAGGCCTGCGAAAACCGTTTCCAATCCACGAGAAGCCTGCGTCAAGATCTGCTGGGCGCTATGACTTTAAGAATCGTTTCTATGAAGCCAACCTTAAGTCGAGGCGACCAACAAAAAAGTCTAAGCTAACAGCTAAAATCCGAAAAGACAGGCTGGAGTTTGCTAGAGCTCATCAACATCTAACCGTAGCTGATTGGAAAAATGTAATGCATAATGATTTTATTGCATTTACTTTTTGCTTGGGAGTTCAACATTAAAAAGTTGTTGTTTTTTTTTTAGGTGGTGTTTAGTGATGAATTCAGACTAGAGTCTGTGACGGAGAGACACCAATACGTTAGGAGGAGCCCATCAGAGAAGTATGACGAAGCTTGCATCGTGAAAACTGTAAAATATCCACCAGCCACAAGGATATGGTCCTGCATCTCAGGCGAGGGACCTGGACCGATCTTTTTCGTCGAAGGAACCATGAACAGTACCCAGTACTACGACGTGAAAGAAACCATTTTAATTCCTTATTTCAACTCCTTGAATATTCGTTAATTCATTTAATGTAGGAAGTAAAGAAAATGGCATTCAAATACAAATTAAAATTAGTATTTTGTCCAACTACCTCGATTTTTGACTAAATCTGTTACACGAGTTTTCATACTTTTTATGCTATTTTCTGCAGTTTTTTTGATTAGATCATCATGAAACCATATTTCTTTAATAGAATTGATTAAATCTTCTTTATTACGATTACTTTTTTTTGAAACTTGTTTTTTTCATTACTGCCCATACGTTCTCGATGGGATTCATGTCCGGGAATTCCCTGGCCATGGTAAAACTTTTATTCTATTTTTGCTACAGAATTTTGTCACACATTTAGCAGTGTGGCAGGGTGCGCCATCCTGCATGAAGATAAATTGGTCCTTTTCTTCGAACCAATTTGCCACTTGAGGAAGAAAAACATCCTTGAGCACTCTCAGATACTGTTCGGAGTTCATGGTACCTTCGACAAAATGTAAGGCTCCGAGTCCTTTCCCAGAGATCACACCCCATGTCATCACCGCTATTGGATGCTTTACCCTTTGCTCAACACATCCAGGCAACAATCTTTCACCTGGTCTCCTTCTTACATAAATTGCTTGCTCGTCAGTCACTTCGATCCGGCATTCATCAGAAAAGCAAACCTGCGAGATTTTTCAATTCCAAATATTTTATATCCTTGATTTAAAAAAAAAAAATTATGCTTACATTTTGCCAATCAGATGTTGAGAAGTGCTTATGCGTCTTTGCCCAAGCCAGTCTTTTCCTTATCATTGCAGGAGTTAACTTCGGTTTTTTAGTTATCCTCCTGCAGTCGAAATGTGCTTCTTTCATCCGACGTCTTAGAGTGCGCTCTGAAATTTCAACGCCCTGATCCGAAACCATTTTATGGACCACTTTTATTGGAGCCTTTCTGTTCCTTTCAACAATTGAAACAACCTTCCTGTCAGCCCGTGGTGTTGTTTTTTGGACACCTTTACAATGCCTCCTCGTGTCCAATCGAACATCTACTCTCTTTTTTACCATATTTTTTATATTTCTTACTGTCGATTGTGAAATATTGCACATTTCAGCAATTTTCCGTTGCGAAAGTCTTTTTCTTCAGTAAATTTGCCACAATTTGTTTTGTGTCACTAGAAATGTCCTTTTTTTCCCCATTATGCCCGAATTTTCACTACAACACACTAAACACTATTATTACTTTGAAGTTTTTACCGAAATGTCTGTTAAAATCGTATTCGTACACTGTATTCACTCTTAAGAACCATTTAAATATTCAAAGGACCTTTTAATACTGGATTATATACAGAACGAAAATTTTAAAATGTCCACCAAATAAGATACCTCTAAATTTCACTCGAATAACAGGACTTAAGACAATAAAAACAAGGTAATAAATGCATAGCACAACAGCCAGGGTATTAACTGCTCTTAAAATATGGAAATACCCACAAGGGACTTTTACCTGTGGTCGTTATTGTTATATTTCGAAGAAAAATGCTTTGAGTATAATTCGTTGGCCAGGTACTGTATTTCCTGAACTTGTATCCATCGGCTCTGGTTTGTGAAAATTTGTTTGTTCCTGTCTACCAAGTGCATGGGGATATTGTTGTTGTCTACTTAAGGGTTGGAATTGGTTTACCAAAAAGTGAGTAAAGTTTGGATTATTTGGTGGTTGTTGTTGATAAATATTTCGATGTACAAAATTTGGGTTTGATTGGTACTGTGCATTATAGTTCCTAGGGATGAAATTCGGATTTGATTGGTAATAGTTTTAGTTAGGGTTTCTAGGGGTAAAGTTTGGATTGAATTGATACTGAGGGTTGATTTTTCGTGGTTTAAAATTTGAAACAACTACGGGTCTTCGGTTTTTAACGTAGAAAATATTTTGTTCCTTAATACAGTACGAGAATGCTGTAGCTAAGCTTGTAGGTCTCATTGCACATATCGTTGAACCTAATGGTTCTCGTAATCCTGAGAGGAAGGTATTTAGGCACATTTCAGAATATAATTCCCTCTTGGCTTTTACGACATTTTCATCGAGCTCATGGATTTGTACATGATTATTCATACTAGATAAAGTTTCCACTATTTCACTGTAATAATTTTCTACCGGTTTATTGTTTTGTTTAAGATTGTGGAGATCCCTAATTAGAGACGTCTCGTTTTTTTTGTCGGAATAATGTATTATTAGGTTTTCTTTAATATTTTTCCAGTTCAATGCAGTTCCATACATGTTGAGAACTTCATTGGCAGGGCCTTAAGTTTTATTTCTGATTGCTCGAAGCAGGAGTTGTCCATAAGGAGTTCCATTAGTTACAGAAATAAGGCTAAGGATTTCATCGACATTTCCAAGGAAGTCGTGAAGCAGTCTAGGATTTCCATTAAACCGTGGTAAATCCTTTATTGCATCTGGGACTATCAAGGAGTTAGCAATGTCTGTAGTTGTAATAACTACTTGTGCGGTTTCGTTTTCGTCATTACTCATTGTAGTATTTGATTAACTTAGATTATAGTTAACGGGGTATTTATCGGTTTTCTTATATTTAGCAGAGAATTCTCATATACTTGAAGAGAGGTTTGATAATCGCGTTTTACTTCTAAATTGATTTAAAATATTATTAGAAACACTTTCACTTTCACAATTATTAATATCACTATCGGATGTAGCTAAAACGCGAGATGGTGGATTACGAATATATGGTTCCGGTCTCGGAGACTTATTATTAGGTTTTAAAAAAGGCGTATAGTTGAGAAAAAATATGGGAAAGAAGGATTTATATTCAATAAAATGACTTACATGAACCCAATTATAAGCAGGGTATTTAACATATTGATTGTGATTCGTGTGGTCCTTTCCTCTTCTGCGTTGACTCCTGTACCGATTTTCCTTCGGGTGAGCTCCGCACGGATTTGATCTTTTGATCCTCGATAGGCACTTAAAGGGTTGAGACCCAACGGTTTCGTGTATTCGAAATTCGTCAATGTTCTTTCGACGATAAGTACAACATTCCGTCGCGTTTATTACACTTTTGAGAAAAAAGTTTCGAACAAGGATAACCGGATGCCTATCCTACCGACTGCGCCAATTATGTTCCGGAGGAAAGTTTTCTCCAAAAAAAAATAATTATTATGATTTATTATTACTTGTTGCTTTATTCAATTCTGTTTATCAACTGACATTAATAACTTAATTTCTGTAAAATGAAATGTTCTACCTTTTAATTTTTATGCTTAGGTAGCGTCTACAATAGTACAATAGCTACCTAAGCTTTTCGGAAATTGTAACAAGAGGTGAATGCATTTAATGTTGGAAAATAAAGTGCAATCTAATCAAAAGCGTGTGAATGTGAATTTATAGTATACGTGGAAGAGATTACATAACTCGCGCCACCGCGTCCATTGCATTTTCGTGCAATCGAACGTCTCGATTGCAAATACCGCATGTATTGATGCCGTCGGAGGTGTAAAAAAATTATTACCTGTGCTATTTCCTAAATCGTAGATGCTGCTTCTGTTAATCCCGATGCCGTACCTGATGCTGTACCTGATGCTGTACCTGATGCTGTACTTGATGCTGTACTTGATGCTGTATCCGACAATCTGGTGGTCCATTGGTCGCCATTGTTTGATCTTTGCAGCAAAATTATCCTATAAAATATTCACGATCGTCTTCGCAATACCTTTTATATTGTAGTATATTGGATCGTTTCACCGCCTCGTCGCCAATTGTTGTGTTCGTCGTACTCAAATTAAGATGTAGTTGTATGGTAGGTATAAAATTATTTATTGGAATATTATTCAATAGAAAAAACCCTCGCTGGTAGACGGCTGGATCGAGAAGAAGAGAGACCGTAACTTCTGCGTTCTGTACGTGACAATCGAAAGCGTTCAATGTAATAGGCACGTTCTGTTTATAAACCGTTCAATGTAATATAGAATATCGATACTTACAACATCAATTTGCGAAGATATTACACAGACTGCTCTAACTGATTTGCGTCTATTGGAGTACGCTTATTGGCACCTGCGCTTCTATACTCTCGGCATTAGATAAAATAATTAAAAATTGAATGCACGCATTTTCTGGGAGGCTTGATCCATGAATCAAGTCTCCCTTGTTTGATGTGGATCAAGTGTACCCATTGTATACTTTTCTTTATTGATTAGATTAGATTAGATTAGATTAGATTCTTTATTGTTCCATATAACAATTTTATATATATTAACGTAACAGGTAATGGGATGCTCAGACACTGCGGTCTCTTCATCTCGTGAATATATAACGATTATACTAAGGATATAATAATTAGTGGCTTGATATTGTTGATTAATTATGCGAGGAAAATGGAACGAAAAAAAAACCTCATGTGTATGTTACTTAACTAAAACTAGAGCTTAAGACTAGGCTTAAAATCTATAACTAAAAATCCAAAATTTAAAACTACCATTAAGATTAAACTTAGTTTAATTAATTCGACTCGATACAAAAAGAAGAAAAATTAAATGCACAGTTAATGATGAGAATAGAGACAGGAGAGAATCAGCGGGTTATTCAGGTTTCTGCATTTTAAGTCGAACTTAGTTGATATTTTGTGAACAATGTCGTCAACCTTAGGAAGAGATGCGATATTATGGAGTTCCCTTGTGGAAAAGTCCCAAGGTTTGTCCAGAATTATTTTTAGACATTTGTTTTGTACGATTTGTAGTTTTCTCTTGAAGGTCTTAGCACAGCTGGCCCAAATAGGAGCTCCGTGTAAGAGTATAGGTCGCATGACTTGCTTGTAGACCAGCAGTTTGTTCTCAGTCGACAAATCTGCCTTTCTGTTGATAAGGGGATAGTCTAATTGATTTTTGGATTTTTGTACAGGTCTGGTTTATTTGCTCGTGGAACGTGAGCTTTTTATCTAAGTATATACCTAGATACTTTAAGTTATTACTCCACTCTATACTTTCTCCTAGAATATTTATGGTCGGGTTGGGTAGGTATCGGTGTGCACGTCTTTTAGTGAAAAAAGTTGCCTGGGTTTTAGCACTATTGATTTTTATTTTCCAGTTATTGAAGAATAAGACTAGTTTATCTAGCTGGGTTTGGAGGTTATTGATGATGATGTTGGGTTCCGAGGAGGAGGTGTAGATAGCAGTGTCGTCGGCAAACGTGGCTATTTCTCAATTTTCTGCAGTGGGGATATCGGAAGTGTATATATTATATAGTATTGGGCTCAATGGGGAGCCCTGAGGGACACCAGCAGGAATATCTCGAAGATTCGATAGATCAGATCTTATTTTAACTCGGAACGAACGATTGGATAAGAATGATTCAATGGTTTTAATTAGGTATGGTGGAAAGGATAATTTAATTAGTTTATATAGTAGACCTTTATGCCACACTGAATCAAACGCCTTTTGAATATCAAGAGCGATTAAACCTACTGACTGTTTTTGATATAGACTTTTCTTGATGAAATTAGTGACTCTTGATAATTGGTGGTTTGTTGAGTAGCCTTGTCGAAACCCGAATTGGTGGTCGGGAAGTATGTCATTTACCTCCATGTGGTCTTTGATTCTGGTGAGTATAATTTTTTCAAATAGTTTACTAACTGAAGATAGTAGGCTTATTGGTCTGTAGTTATTGGGTAGGGTGTTATCTTTACTTGGTTTGGGTATGGGAAGTATAACTGCTTCTTTCCATTTGTTTGGAGAGTATCCGAGTTTAAGGCAGCTATTAAAAATAGCATTGAGATAGACAATACCTTTTTTGGGAAGGTTTTTGAGTAGCAGTTTTCTTAAGTGGAGTTTGATCTCTTTCGGTTTGCATAGATCTTTTGGCTCGATTTCAAAATGCCTATTGGAGAAATCGCGAAGTTCATCGACGGTTTGATCTAAACTTGTGCTCACTGAGCTAGACGGCAGTTGGTGAGAGGCGAGAAATTGATCAGCGATGAGTTCCGTCTGCTTGAAGCTGTCAAATACTTTCCTGTTTCCATCATTAATATATATAATGTTGCGTCCTTTCTTTCTGAATACTCTGCTTAGTTTCCAGAGTTTACTTGAACCTTTATCTAGTCTTTGGAGCAGCTCGCTCCAGTTGCGATTACGAATATGTTATAGTTCTATGGCTATTCTTTTTTGAATTCGATAAACTTGGGATTTAGTTTCGGGGTTTTTGGTTCTTTGCCATAGTCTTCTTTTAGAGTTTCGCTCGGCAATAAGGGATTTGGCATATTCGCTGAGCTTAACTACGCTTTCTTTTTTAGTGACCTTAGGAGTGCAGATACTTGCTGTAGTGAGTATCTGGGAGGATAGAGTTTCAACCATAACTTCAATTTTACTGGGTGACATAAGAGAGATGTTGATATTAGACGTATCAAGAGCATTACTCAGGAGCCTGTGGAACTTAGGCCAGTTGGTTTTCGAATATAGTGGGACAGTTCTCAATGAGCTGGATGTATGATGTTTAGAGTGAATGAAGAATTCTACCGGCAGGTGAGGGGATGAGAGCTCTTGCAGCGTTTTTGGCTGGCTTAAGTTATTTGTATTGCTAATGATAATGTCCAGAGTTGATCCGAGTCCCTGATGGGAATAGAAAGTTGGTTCCGTAGGTAGGTGGACTATACTGTTGCTTTTTAATATTTCCTCATAAAGAATTTTTCCTGTTTTGTTAGCCCTACTACAGTTCCAATACGAGTGCTTTGCGTTGAAGTCGCCTGCTACTATATGTTGAGATTTTAACCTGCTTATAAGACGAAAGTCTTCTTGAAAGTGCTTAAGCATGCAATTACCAGTTTTAGTTCCGGGGAAATATACTACAGTTAATGTAAGATTTGTGTCAGTTAGCAAAATTGAAATATTTTCTATTACCTTAGTATTCACCTGAGGAATTACGACATATTTTATATTTTTATGTATTATGATAGCTACCCCGCCTCCAGTCTGATTCTCCCTATCGTTCCTATAAATTTTGTAATCGGGACAATATAATTTGTCAGATGGCTTTAGCCATGTTTCACTAACTAGTAATATGTCTATTTTGTTGATTTTAAGAAAATGAAAGGTTTCTAGTGATTTATTACGAATGCTTTGCGCATTCCACAGTATGCATTTTAAATCTGCAACCTTATTCATATAAATATTTCGATGTTAGTCTGAAGATCACAAGCAGTTGTTCCTCTTTATTTGTGCACTTTTCCATATTTGAAAGAACGTCGAAGGTGATGGCGGCAATCTCTTCGGCTGTGAATAATGATTTCTCCGCGTTAATTGGGTAAGTAGTGGTAAGAGCTGACAACTGTTCGGCTAGATTGTTGTTTTGTGCTAGCACTCTAGAATATAGTGTTGATAGTACTTTTGGTGTCGGAGCTTTATTCGTGACGGTGGTGGCGGGGCCAGTAGGACGTTGTTTTTGTATGGTAGGAAAGTCAGAGAGATTTGTTTGGAACGCTTTGACGTTATTCAATGGATTTTTTTCCGCGATGGTTGAGTTTAGCTCGATACTCGACGTAATTTTTCCGTTTTTCACAGTTGGGTTCGTTGGCCATGTGATTGCCTCCGCAATTAGCACACTTTATTTGGGCATCTTCTTCTTCTTCGCAGGAATCGTGGTTGTGTTCTTTTCCACAGATTAAACATTTCGGCTTCATATTGCAGTAGGATGATCCATGCCCAAACTGTTGACAATTGCGACATTGTGTTGGGCCACTGTTGTTTCTTTTGTTTCTTTTCTTTATTGATATCTATATCTAGTTTATAAGAAGCGATTTTTTAACAAGATCAACGAATACACTTTATAGAATCAACCCATTTAACAAGGCAGTACATACAATTGGTTCACCGTACACTACAACACTCAGTTAAAATAATTTAATATAACTTACGGAAAAGAATTTTAGTACTAGATATTAGAAAAATGTCACCACGTCGTTGTTCGTTCTGTTCGACTGTTAAAATGACATTTGGCGCTCTCAATCAGTGGAATGGAATAGCGTTGCAAGTGCGAAAATCAAATTAATATTACAGTTGAGGAAATAATGACTATAAATCAAGTCTCCCAAAGGATCAAGTGTCCCCATGTTCCCTTATTGACTACCGGACATTTTTTTGGATTCTTGGACATTTTAGATTTAAGAAACAAAATATAGAAGGTAGCTCACTAAAAGTTTATTACCAATATACTGGAAAGATATCGCCTATTGGCACTTGACACTTGTTCTTTCTTCCAATAAAACAAAGCCTATCAAGGAAAATATCACATTTTTTTGATCATTGAACTGGCACAGCGCATGCGCCTGGTCTCTGAAGTCCCATTTCATTCATATGGCGGCGCAAATTTATTATCTGCGCCAAATATCTACATCCACTTAGCGGAATGCAACGCTTCATCGTACCTGTGATCACTGTTTGATCCCTAACTTCTGCTGTACTTACCGTAACATAATAATTCTGAGCTCGTTGGAAAGGACACTTCTTCTTTCTAATTGCTATCAACTGTGTCAATCAGTGTTATACCTTTTGTGAAAAATTCATTTAAATGGCACAAAAATAATAACAAATTAAAAAAAAATACAAAAAAGTTCTGTTTTCTCTAAGAAGGACCTGATTAACCACCAAATTTAATTACATTTTCGGAAAGGACATAAAATTTCACTACGTTTGATAACAGAATTTCTTCATATTTGCAACAACAAGTGAGTTCACTGTACATGTTGGAAATGCTACTAAATATAGAATTTACCGCAAAACAGATGCAGTAATGAGCAACCATGTTAACAACACACTTATTGCTCTTATGTGTGGAAATTATGTTACAGGTAAATAAAACTATGACAACTAATTAGATAGCGTCCATTTAAGTAAATTAACTAACATCCATTTAACTAACATCCATCAACTTAATTAAGTAATATCCATTTAAGTAGGGCGTGGAGTTTACCTGCTCCCTTAAGGTACAGGAATGACTTCGTCCTACGTAGATTTTTCTGCGATAAAAGCATCGGGAGGAAGCAGCAGCAAACAGAATGTCATAGACATAATTACGAGCAACATGGCAAGCAATAGGAGGCCTTTTACAACGGAAGAAATGGCAGACATGCACTTCGTGTATGGGTTGTGCGACGGGAATGCTAGGCGAGCCGAAAGAGTTTACAGATCCGGACAGATCTCGGTACCCCCATTATCGGATGTTCATCAGCATTCATCGGAACATTCGTGAACGAGGTAAACTGCAGCCGTGGCGGGAGACACAACATCCAGGACGGCGACACTCGATACCTGTGGCCACGGAGGAGCGCATACTGTGCATCGCGGCTAGGGACACCACGGTAAGCACCCGGTGCATCGGCCATCGATTAGGCATCAACCACATGCAAGTGTTCCGAATTCTGCAAGGAGAAGGACTGTATCCCTATCACAATCTTGAACATCGGCGAGACTTTTGTTGTATCATGTTACTGCGAGCAGACGAACATCCAGCGTTTTTCGGAAGAATTCTCTGGACCGACGATTCGCAATTCACTCGCGACTGCATACAAAATTTCCACAATGTGCATGTGTGGGCACGTGAAAATCCCCATACCAACCGAAATACGTCCCATCAACATCGCTTCAGTGTGAATCTTTGGGCAGGCATCATCGGCAGAACTTTCATAGGTTCGGTATTTCTTCCCCCATTTCTCAATTCCACCAATTATGCCGAATTTGTGGAGGAAACTTTACCAGACCTCATAGAGGATATACCACTCCGTGTACTAGTCAGGTTTTGGTACCAGCACGATGGAGCGCCAGCGCATTATGATACTAATGTCCGCCGGTGGCTCGACTCGTATTTTCGGGATCGATGGATTGGTCGTGGCGGTCCCATTGCATGGCCTCCACGATCTCCCGACTTAACTCCCATGGACTGTTATGTCTGGGGGTATTTGAAAAGCATCGTCTACGCAGAGGAAATTCATACACGTGAACAGCTTATTTCCCGTATCACCGAAGCATGCGATCAGTTACGAGCTCACCTACTACGTGTGAACCCCACTAATCCCATTCGTCGGCGATACCACTTGTGCTTGCTCCACAACGGTGGACATGTTGAAAATTATTTTTAAACGTAATAAACTAAATAAACGTTATAAACTATACTTCAACTCTTTTATTTCGTCCTCACTATTATTGTCAAACTAGATTTACTTGAAAGGAACGTGCTTGATAACTGTTAGCCCCGCTCCTTTACAATTCAATAGTGAAATTTTATGGGCTTTCCGAAAATGTAATAAAATTTGGTGGTTAATCAGGTCCTTCTTGGAGAAAACAGCACTTTTTTGTTTTTTATTTTTTTGTGTCCTTTCCAACGAGCCCAGAATTATTACGTTACGCTAAGTACAGCAGAAGTTAGAGATCAAACAGTGATCACAGGTACGAAAAAAATCCTTCGCCCTTAAAATCGCGATATCTCCTTAACGATGCAAAAACGGGAGTATGTGTAGAACGATTTTCTACTCAGGACAAGTTCCTCTATCTCCCATTTTCGTTTGAACCTCAATACTAGTTACACCCTGTATACACTGGTGATATTGACCATATTATGATTTGTACATAAGCAATGTATCCGTGGTATAATCATCACTTTAGACCTATCGAATTGATAACTATCTTCACCGTGGAAAAACCAAATCTTTTCTCATTTTTGCTGTGATCTTCACCGCTTCATATGATTATACACAACAAAAGACAATTTTTCAGCTTTGTTAACTAAAACAATGAGTAACTTATTGCAAAATACTCGCTCATTTTCTGAATCAACTTCAACAACTTATTATTTCTTTAGTAGATATTCTGAAAACACAATCTTTCCAAGCTTTCCCAGTAATTTTGTATAAGGTTGTTATCAATCTGAGTTCTTATTATATCTTACTTTTTTTCAGATATGTTCATTCCATAGGATGTGTGCAAGTTGAATTGTCAGAAGATACATCGGAAGGTGTTGATGATAACATTTTTTTAACTTCTTGGTGCACAATTTGCACTGAAGTGACTCCAAGTGTTCAAATTTCCCACGATACCTGGTGTCTATCTTTTGCCAAATATTTAGAACTTCGCTTTCATGCTCATGCATATAAAAAACGCGCAGAAAACGGAGTTGAAACTGACATTAGTGAGCTAGAGAGGCTGAAATGTTCACATTCTTTACACAAGCACTATATACACTATTTCTCATCTAAGGGCATTGGAGCAAGATTTACTTATAGTTCAATCGGTATATGGGAAATAAACCTGCCACCGTTATTTATAAAGTTTCCGGAATCTGGATTCCGTGTTAAATCACAAGTTCAAGAAGAAATTAGGAAATTTTCTGAAATGGGTCATGAAGTTTATTCGAAAATACTGTGCCGAATACCTGAAATCGTACCAGAACATGAATTATCAACATTAAAAATCGTTCAATCAATTTTAAATCGAGATCAGCTTATATTTAAACAGCATGTTGAAGTCATATATACTTTGCTAATGGATGAATCTATTACTTCTACTGTAATTAGTGATGCAATATTAAGGGCCAAATGTGCTTTGTCGGAGAGTATAGAGTTATGGGGACCAAGGTTGAATGAAACAGCTTTACAAACGAAGTTTAATCAAAAGCAGGAACAATGCACACACATTGAAGATGGAGCTGTGTGTACCGAAAAACTAAAAGTAGATTTTGATTCGCAAACAGTGGCCCATAGAGCAAATAAGCAATACTTCGAATCAACACTCAAACAGTTGAATAAAATGAAACATTCTACTTCGGAACAAATATGCGATAAGAAAGCTATAAAGCAGCTTCTTATCCAATTGCTTCCATCTTCCAGTTCTATTAGTCATTTACAATCTCCTTTCTTAGCTAGTGAACATTATACACTTCCATTAGGAGAGTTTCCAATTTTGGTTAATGATCAAGACTTCAGCTCTGTAATCGCATATTGCCTTGCGTCTCCTGACTATCGAAATTCTATCGATAATATGCATTTTTATCGGGGCAGCTATAGTGACGCTGAAAATAGTCCGAACACAAAGAGGAATTCACAAGATTGGTAGGTCATTGTTAATTTTTAGCCAGTATTTATACTATTCAATTCTATATATAAATTTCAGGCCAATAGATAACGATGATCAGGATACGATTAGATTAGAAGACGATAAAAAAACTAGGTTGAGATCACACTTAGAACTACAATTTCAGGTATGTATATAATATTTAGAAATATGAACATAGTTCAATTATTCAAAATATTAAATTGTAAATATTCAGGACTTAACGACGCAATTTGTGTGTAAAATTTATTTCGCGGAAGAATTTGATGCTATCCGTACAACTATACTCAATGCTCCAAAACAAAACAACAAATCTTTTGAAATTGATGATACAGTTCAGCAACGAGAAAATGACGCAAATAAAGATGCTGATATTTCACAAGTCAGAGAAAACTCTAATAATGTCAGAATTTCTTTTGCTCGTTCACTACATAAAAGTATACAATGGGATGCCAGAGGTGGTAAAAGTGGATCCAACTTTACAAAAACATTAGGTATGTACAACAAACTGAATTGTCAAAACAGTTATCTGGACTTTCTTACGCTGTGCTATTTAAACTATGTGTGACTTTCTTACGCTGGTTATTTAAACTATGTATGCCGAGAACTTTGATTGTTTATATTGTAAACTGTTCAATTCAATTCAAATTTATTGCCAATATAAAGATACATTAATTATTACATTTAGATTGTTGATTATAAATTTAATGATAATTCTGTACTAAAGAGTACCTTGATTAGGACTGTAACTTAGAAATTTGATTGACGACTTTAGTTGAAAATTTTTCAAAGATTTATACATAAAATTGGAATTTAATATGAAATTAGAACACATTGGCAATATATGTGTTTACACAGTAGCTAGTTTTGTTAGGTTCTATTGCACAATACCCGTAACAAGAAACAATATTAAAAATTTTTAAAGTGTAAAGTTGATGTCTAAAAGTGTAAAGTGACACTGTATGAATTTTGTATACATATTTGTTAGAAAGGCAGAAAATGAACCTTTAGCTGCTTTACCGTTTGTTTAGTAGTGCAGTATGTATGCATGTACCGGGTATCCATCATATGTCGACATGACCGTATATAGTACGTATGTGCCTGACACCTAATTTCAACCGGACGATTCATTCATACTACCCTAGTGCTTTTGCGACTATAATAGAGTGTATGCGTTATTATCCCCTATGATGATTGGTGTCCCGATTTTGATAGAGTTTTATGATATTCCTTTGGTTAGAGACAGGTGTTATTTGATCGTCCCTTAGCTCAGTGGTGATAAGTAATGCTCGTTCGGATTTGGATCAAGAGTGATATCTTCGTATATCTTACGGACGATGCAGTTAGGATGGTTGGCTAATTACTTTATTATTTGAATAATAAAGTATTGTTATCAACTTTTAAAAAAAAAAAATTTGCTACCCTGAAATTTGTTTTTTATACGTTTTATGAATGATAAACGCCAAAAAAGCAATAAAAATTTTCAGTCCGTTTGTGCTCCGTACGCCGTACGCAAACTCGTTTGAGGAATTTTAGTTCCCAAACCCTATGAGCTATTAAATTGAGTTTTTTTTTCTGAATAGACATGGTAGACCTCTTGAAGTGAGAATTTTTTCAGGGGTGTGGGTGCGAGGGGGAAGGTGGGGGAAGCGTTTTAGACTAAAAATTTTGGTTTCTAGATCTCAGCAACCGCTAATGGTAGGAGGCTGAAACTTAGAATTTCTATAGAGCTTTGATAGTGGAACCATTTGCAAAAAAATTGCTGATATGGGTGAAGGGGTGTGGGAGTGGAGGGGGAAATAGTGCGTCCGAAACGCAAAAATGCCGATATTGACACATTCTAAAATCCATATCTCTTGAACCGTTAACGGCAAGCAATTAAAACTTAACAAATATCTGTAGTTAAACTAGAAGAGTAGATTGAAACAAAATTTTTTGGACTAGAACTAGGCCCAATAAAACCCTAGTAGAGAAAAATAAATTTAAAGGTAAGGGTGTAGAGGGTGAGGGTGGGAAAGGGTGAGAAGAAAAAAGTTCCGATACTTATATCTTAAGAACTTGTAATGATATAAACCTTAAACTTCGTATTTAGATAGAATTATATTAGTGGCATAGTGAAAAAATAAAATTTTTTTTTTGGGTAGCATGGTGCGAGGGTGGGGGGTGTTTTTCCTAACTTTTGAACGGCTTATGCTAGAAAGTTGAAACTCGGTACATGTAAATCAACTAGAAAAGTAATTCCGATAAAAAAAAATGTCAATATTCATTGGTGTTCAGAAGGGGGGGGGGGGCAGGAAAAAATTTTAGTTAATATAAAATGCATATATTTTCACGATTTTCGTCATATCTACTAGGTCTTTCGAAATATTGAATTCATTTTTATTCTACGGATTCTTCATATAAATACCTAGAATGTGTTTTCAAGATTTTTTTTAATTCGACCTTTAAGGGGGTGTAAGACTTCATAAATTCCACCATATCTCTCAGGTCTGATCAGATATCGAATATCTTTTGACTTTCACGGGCTTGTTTAATAATCACCTATTTTTAAGTGTTTTTCTTTTCCAACCTCTAGACCGCATCCCGGAATATGACCCAATTATATAATTGATATATTACACTCTATTCTAACTGTTTCCCGAACTTTTTGTTAGGTTTTCAGTCACATAGTAACATACACCGCATCCCCGAATTAAACACGTTCCGAACTTCTGCCGGAAAAATAATAAAGTTGCGCCCAGACTGTTGGCAGATTTTTTTTCTTTTCTTTTACACCATAGATTAGTTATATAAGTCATTAAAGGAATAATGCCGGACTCCGAGTATATCTCCGAATTTGAGTAGTATTTCCTAAATCATTTATATCTCATCTAGGTACAATGACGAATATATTTTTGTTCGAATATATCCAACTTTTTGGCCGTAGTGTGTGAAATTGTAAACCAAATTGGGAAGCCTTAGGTTAAGATCGGTCTTATTAACTGTTTGTATAAGAGTAATATTGACTTACGGTTTAGTTTTCTCTTACTGTGTATGATAGGAGCATATTAGCATATTCATTAAACTTGAACAAATTAATTATGTGGATTCCAAGATATTAAAATTTTTTTTTAGTGGCACGTCTTCGCTATTGATTCTGATCATAGAGCTATATGTAGTAGAGATGGCGTGCAGCGACTGTTTTGAAGCCGGAGGTTTTCTCGCAACGGACCGGCGATACTCACTATTCTACTATCAGCATCTTACTCACATGTATCTTAAGCTCCGGTATTGAAAAGAAAAAAAGCCCAACCTTTAAATACTACGCTACTATTTCCATTTCAATGCCACCGGGCATGAAACGCTCCATACTAAAACGTTCGCTTAAACTTCAAAATGCTTCAAAGTGCTTTATACAGAAACAAAGTGCTGCCATCTCCGCCATATCTCCGTCATTCGGATTGATAAATGCTTACTGTGTTTTACAGCATTTCTCGGGCCTTTTCCATTTGCATTCCTAATAGAGATTAGAGTAGATTTCTTGCTATTTATAGATATTCCTCAGGTCTGATAATAGTCACTAATTTTCTGGAAGTGCATATCTACTATGGAAAGGGCCTTTCGTGGATTGCGTGAAGTTGAATTAATAATAGTGTCGTCCGCATATAGTGGAGCTTGTGACCCTCTAAACAGGTGTGGGAAGTCACTTAAGAAAAGGTTATAAAGCTTACGGCCGTTTATGGAGCCTTGGACTACGCTTGACTTAACATCGATTTCGTCCGAATTCTCTCCATCCTGAAGAATAGTGAACTTTCTGTTTTCGAAAAAACTATAGAAAAATCTCAAAAGATAAGTTGGAATGTTCTGGGAAATGAGCTTAAACATAAGGGCTTCAATCCAGACTAGGTCAAATCGTTTTTTTATGTCAAGTGCGCAGATTACAGTTGATTTCTTAAGATTTAGGTTCTTGGTTATTTCGTTATGCAGTTTGAGTAGGGCATGTTCGGTGGAATGCTCCTGTTTGAATCCAAATTGGACGTTGGGTATGATGGAATGCAGATCAAATTTAATTCCAATGAGACGTTTAAAAATTTTGACTACGTTAGAGAGCATCGAAATTGGTCTGAAGTTTCCAATATTAAATGAACTTTTATTTTTCAGGACTGGAACTAACTTAGCAACTTCTCAAACTTGTGGAAAATACCCATTATTAATACAGTTATTGAATCAAGTTAATAGCTTCTCTTAATTATAAAACTGGATATTCCATCAGGACCGGATGACTTTTTGTTTTTAATAGTTCTCAATACCTGGGTGATTTCCTCTAGTTTAAGAAACGACTCGCTGTCGTTGTTGGCGTTGTTTATCGCAGGCCTCTCAGAGTCAAATTGAATTAAGCGCAGCTTGTTTGAGATGTGACGTGACTCAAAACTTCTTACAGTTTCAAGAAATAATCGGTATTACAGATGTTATGGTCAGGGATTTTTTTTGAGTAGAGCTCCGAGTAATATTGCTTAAAGGCTTGAATTTTACCGTCAGTAGTTTGAAAGTCTTCATCTTTAACTGATACTTTTTCGATATTGGCTATATAACTTCTACCTATTATTCTATTGATTTGCTTGTAAGCTTTTGGTCAGGTTTCAGGTTTTCGAGCATTTTTTGGAATTCTTTGTTGAAGTGAGAATTAATTTGTTCATCGATTATAATAGACAGCAATTTTGTTTTGTTAAAAAAATCAAAATATTCTCGGTTTGGTCTAAAGCAGTTTCGCTTCAATATTTTTTGAAGTTCTTTTCACCACATTTTCCGGATGTCAAACAAAGTTTTCGTATTGGTTGGTAGTTTTTCGTAGAAATGGTTAGAGGTAATAGTCTTTGAGTGTTTCTTGGTAGCTTCATTTATTGTACGGTTAAATGCGTCTATATTGTAGCCATTTGTCAAATTTTTGCAGGAATTCTGACTTAGAGGTTCTAAGGTACAATCTATGTCTTTTTGAAAATTATTCCAATTCGTTTTTGCAAAGGACTGAAATGTTTTAATGTTATTTCTCTTGAAATGGAAGTCATCTAATGCTATGCGTAGCTCGACCGCATAATGGTCCGAAAAGGATTCGATCGTATTGCAAGAAAATTTGCGGCTATGTTGTTTGTGATGGGTGCCTCTAATTACGGTATTATCGTTTTCTTTTTTATAGAATCGAATTTTGGCTAGTGTAATGTGAAATGTTTTAGTGTTATTTCTTTTGAAATGGAAGTCATCTAATGCTCGACCGCATAATGGTCCGCAACGGATTCGACCGTATTGCAAGAAAAGTTTGCGGCCATGTTGCTTGTGATGGGTGCCCCTAATTTCGGTATTATCGTTTTCTATTTTATAGAATCGAATTTTGGCTAGTGCATAATTAAAATTTTTTTTAACGGTTTCACAATTATCACTCCGGTCTTGTGTTCTGTGCTGTGCTGAAACACGACCGTTCGTTGTCCAGGTTGGTAGACGACTCTATATTGTACATAATACAATCAACATGCTTTAGTAATACCACAGACAATATAATAACCAGATGACGAATGCCATGTTAGAAATATGTACCCATTTTTCATTTTCAAAAAATAGCTGTCGTTCAAACGCCAGCTAAAAAGCTTCATTATCGTGGTTTGAAACTAGAGTAAAAGTTCCTTCCTGTAAATATGAATGATATAGAAAACGCCTGAAAGCTCACCTAGAAAGCAAAAAGAAGTATAAATACAAACATAATGACATAAGGTATGCAATGTACCTGTTTGTACTGAGATATTTTCAAATGGAATCAGGTTTTAATGATTCTACAGGAAGAGGTGAAATAAGTCCTATGTGCCAGAAATAGAAATAAAAATGGTTTTTTAACTAAATTACTTTTAATTAATTCAAGGATATGTAGCTATGTAAAAGGATTTTTCTGATTTCGAAGTCGTTATAAATTAATAACCGTATAATGGAGCAATTGTTCAGAGCTCGGCAGCCCCACCACCGATCTAAGAACTCAAAACCTTTTTTTTTTAAAAAATGATTGATTGAGAAAAACTACTAAACGGATTGCACTGAAATTTTAATAACATACAGTATTTAGAGGATACCTAGTCAAAAAATCTGCCAACAATCTGGGCGTAACTTTATTATTTTTCCGGTAGAAGTTAGGAACGCGTTCAATTCTGAAATGCGGTGGAGGCTACTATGTGACTGAAAACCTATCAAAAAGAACAAGATCGTGGAAGTGAAAATCTGATTGGATCTGAGAGATATGGAATAATTTATGAAAAAGTACACAATCACTTTACACCCCCTTAGGAGTCAATTATGGAGAATACATAGAATAAAATTAAATTCAATATTTGGGACGAGGTAGTAGATATGTCGAAAACCGTGGGAAAATATGCATTCTATTTTCACAGATATTTTTTTTGCCCCCCTTCTGAACGCCAATAGATATTCGTTTTTTTTTATTCAAAATTATTTTTCTAGTTGATTTAGATATACACACCGAGTTTCAACATTGTAGCTTAAGGTGTTTTTCCTATATATAAAACATATATAGGAAAAACACCCCCCACTTGTACCACACTACTCTTAAGGGTCGAATTTCAAAAAAACCTTGAAAACGCTTTCTAGATATGCATACGAAGAATCCGTAGAATAAAATTAAATTCAATATTTGGGACGAGCTAGTATATATGACGAAAATCATGAAAAAATATGCATTCTATTTTCACAGATAATTTTTTTTGCCCCCCTTCTGAACGCCAATACATATTTGAATCTTTTTTTTAATCAAAATTGTTTTTCTAGTTGATTTACATATACACACCGAGTTTCAACATTGTAGCTTAAGCCGTTCTATATATCGGAAAAACACCCCCCACTTGTACCACACTGCCCTTAGCGGTCGAATTTCAAAATTGAAAATACTTTCTAGGTATTCGTACGAAGAATCCGTGAAATAAAAATGAGTTCAATATTTGAAAAGACCTAGTAGATATGACGAAAACCGTGAAAATATATGCATATTATATTTATTATATATACAAATAATTTTTTTTGCCCCCCTTTTTGAACGCCAATGAATATTCAAATTTTTTTTATCACAACTACTTTTCTAGTTGATTTACATATACACACCGAGTTTCAACATTGTAGCTTAAGCCGTTCCATATATAGGAAAAACACCCTCACTTGTACCACACTACCCTTAGGGGTCGAATTTCAAAAAACCTTGAAAACACTTTCTAGGTATTCATACAAAGAATCCGTAGAATAAAAATGAATTCAATATTTGGAAAGACCTAGTAAATATGACGAAAATCGTGAAAATATATGCATTTTATATATATTTTATTTACAAATAATTTTTTTTGCCCCCTTTTCTGAACGCCAATGAATATTCAAATGTTTTTTTATCACAATTACTTTTCTAATTGATTTACATATACATACCGAGTTTCAACTTTGTAGCATGAACCGTTTAATAGTTAGGAAAAAACCCCCCACCCCCTTAGCATACTTCCCCTAAAACAAAATATATTTTTCCAACATTCCGCTACTATAGCTCTATCTAAATACCAAGTTTAAGGCTTATATCATTACAGGTTCTCAAGATATAAGCATCGGAACTTTTTCCTTTTCACCCTCCCCCACCCTCCCCCTCTACACCCTCAACCCCAAAACTTTTTTCCCTACTAGAATTTAATTAGCGCTACTTCTGGTAAAAATTCTAAGCATCTGTCTTACACTGTTCTTGAGATATGAAATGTGTTTGATTTGAAAAATTCTCATCCCCTCTACTTCTATGCTACACCTCCCACTTAAAAAATTTTAATTCGATCAATCTTTATTTGTCAACCTTTATACCCAAACCGAATTTTATTTTTCTACAGCAATTGGTTCATGAGATATCGTAATCTTAAGTTTTTCACTCCGCACCCCCATACACAACTTCCCCCACCCAAAATTTTTTTTGATTCTGTTCTCCTAGTATAACTACAAATATTTGTGTAGTTTGAATGGTGTGCCATTAACGGTTTAGGAGATATGGATTTTAGAATGTGTCTATATCGCCTTTTTTGGGTTTCGAACGCATTACTTCCCCCCTCCCACCCTCCCCCCCTCCGACACCCCTTGATCAATATTGACAATTTTTCTGCAAATGGGTCTACTATCAGAGCTCTATAGAAATTTCAAGTTTCAGCTTCCTATCATTAGGGGTTACTGAGATCTAGAAACCAAAATTTTCGGTCCAAAACACTTCCCCCTCCTTCCCCCCTCCTTCCCCCCTCCTTCCCCCCTCCTTCCCCCCTCCTTCCCCCCTCCTTCCCCCCTCCTTCCCCCCTCCTTCCCCCCTCCTTCCCCCTCACACCCCCACCACTAAAAATTTGGTCACTTCAAGGAGCCTACCCCGTCTATTCGTTAAAAAAATTTCAATTTAATATCTCAAATCGTTTGGCAGCTACGAGCCTCCAAACGATCTTGCGTACGGCGGACGGCGTACGGCGGACAAACGGACTGAAAATTTGTATTGCTTTTTTCGCGTCTACTAGTTATGAAACGTGAAAATAAAAATTTTTTTTCTTAAAAATCAATTACAATACTTAATTATTAAAATAATAAAGTAAAACGGTAACAATATCTTAGCGATATGTGTTAAACTTTTTCCATCGAATATAAATTTTCAAAGTTAGGTCTATTTATTTATTTGTTTTTGTTTTTTTTTTCAAATTAATTATTGTTTTAATAAAAGATTGCTATCAATTTAAAAAAAAATACAGTGAAATAGTAACCTACACATTCCAACCTACGCATCTCAGAATTGATCACGTTCCGAGCTTTCCGGAAAATAATAAAGTTGCGACTGTTGGCAGATTTGTTTACTTAATTCTGGTACCAGTTATAGCCACAGGCCCTGTAGATGAGGTTTCAGGTAAGGATGATAAATAAAGTGTAAGACTCTGATCAGAACTGACCTGCTATAGCTAGTTTTCTTGCTATCGAATGAAAAATATTTGGAAGAGAAAATTTATTTTAAAATTTAATGAGAGTATGGAAAATACCTTAAATAAGGTTTACCTACATTTCACATGATACCTTTAAAACTTCCATTCTTAAGTTACTAGGCCCAAAAATTTTTAAGAATGAACATGAAATCGTTTAAATCTCTTAGGAAAAACCTAAGGACTTCTAAATGTTACCTTCGACCAACTAGAAACACCCGCAGTTTTTAGAGTAAAGGATGTTAAATAATGTGTAAAACTCAGGTCAGAACTGACCTGCTATAGCTAGTTACGTAGGTTGCCTTTAATATTTCGGGATTAGAGAAGAAAAACAAATATTAATCATCGAAAACCACTTTATTGTTTTTCATAATATTCCCCATGAAAATCTATACACTTTTGCATGCGTTTGAACCAATTGTCGAAGCACTTTTGCCACTCTGATTGAGGTATCTCCAAAACATGCATTCTGAATGCGGCAACCGCTTCTTCAGGTGTCGAAAAACGTTGACCTCTCAGTTTGTTTTTACGTACGGGAATAAAAAGAAGTCATTCGGTGCCAAGTCAGGACTATACGGTGGATGACTCATCAAATCGATGTTTTTTAGCATTTCTTTGGACCAATTGACACGAGCATCTTTTTGAGCTTTTGTCAAATTATGCGAGATCCAACGCGAACAAATTTTTTTGACAATCAAATGATCATGCAATATTGAATGTATGCTGGTCCCACTAATGCCTAAGGTTGTCTCAACTCACGATAGGTCAAATGACGATCTTCCAATATCAGTTTGCGCACAGCATCAATGGTTTCCGGAACAACAACTGATTTTGGACGACCTTCACGAAATTCGTCTTGAAGTGAACCACGACCACGATTGAATTCACCATTTCATCGATAAACACTGGTCCTTGATGGAGCTTCATCGCCCAAAATTGAATTAAGTTCATCTATACACTGTTGCTGAGTTAATCCACGTCGAAAGTTGTTAAAAATAATCGCACGAAAATGTTCACGATTTAATTCCATTTTTGAGCTGATATAAATCTTTTAACTTACTGCATACAACACAAATAGCGCTCGTATGTCAACACGTTCTGAGTACGTATAACCGCAAAAATGTCCAACTTTACGATAGAGCTGTCAGTTACCAGATTGCACCACCAGGGTTGCCAAATCCCGAAACATAAAAGGCAGCCTACGTATCTTACTATTAAATGAAAAATATTTCGAAGGGAAAATTTATTTTGAAATTTAATGAGAATATTAAATAAGGCTTACCTAAATTTCACATGATACCGTTAAAACTTCCTTTCATAAGTTACTAGTTGAGAAAATTTATGCGAATTTTTTATTGGTGGAAGAAAATTGCTCTTTGGTAGCTGTGATACTACGTATAGTGAAAGTGTCTTTATAAATTATAATTATTTACAAAGTTTTACAAAATTTTATATAACTTAACGATAAAATTCAGTGGTAAGTTAATTTTAAATTATTTTAGTTTTAATTATTTAATATTTCAAATAACTTTGTGTTTAAAAAATTGAAGTTTTAATAATTTTTGTAGAAGTCTTTCATTGATCTATGTTAACAGGTTTTACCTTATTTTTAGGTTTTCAGGCATCATCGCACCCCAGAATTAACCGGTTTCTGAATACTACTCTGTTGTAAGATTTTTTAGTTTTGTAGCTTATAATTTTAAATTTCAGTGATTTAGTAAAGTTTTGACTTTTTAAGTTTATATACCATATATATATACTACAATGAGCAAGTTTAATGTTAAATGCTCAATAATTTGCTGTGCATCCACAGTTAAAAAAAATCCGGAGAGAAGGTTTCTTGTCTTTCCCAAACGCGATTCCACGAAATGGAAGTCGTGGATTGAAGCATGTCATGAATCCACAACGGAAATTTTAAAGAAGAAAAAACCATATATTTGTAGTGCCCATTTTTTAGCATCTGATTTCGGGAAAAAAAAATTGACACTGGATGCCATTCCTTCCTTGCTTCTGACGACAAAAACTGATACTTATGGGTCACCACACTCTCGCTCAACTTCGCCACATGTAAACACTTTCTTAATTACAAAAACTTATAAAAGAAAACGATATATAAGTACGGATTTAACTTTTGAGGATTTAAACTTATTACCGGTTTCTGTGAATAATAATAGAATTGCAGAGCCATCTGATAATAAGGACTTTTGCGACAGTTGTCTTAGTTTTCAAAAAACTATTGGCTTATACCAGAAAAGAGTTTCTCAGTTAAGCTATGCATTGAAGAAAAAAGATATTTTAATCTCAAAATTAAGAAATGCATTTAAAAAAAAACCACAAATATATTTACGCAAGATTTCAAACCTGAAAAATAAAGAGCAAAATTATAAAATACCGACGAAACCCGGTTTGAAAATTGCGATGATCATTGAGCAAGAATCGAAAGCAGGTCCTAATTCCAAGACATTTGCTTCTATGTTGCTTCAAAGCGGTAGTACTTACTCTCTTGGTGAGAAATGGGCTTCACAATCTCTATGTTTTCGAAATACAGCCCTATATCTATTAATGCGTGATGTATTGGGATTTCCAATGCCCCATCCAAGTTCTATCCATAAATGGTCAATTATAAAGAGTTTGTCACCTGGATATAATAAAAACATTTTGGCCCAAATGAAAACCCAAGTTGATAAATCGATAATAAAAGTAAGAAAGTTGTTCTTGTTTTTGATGAAATGGCCATTCAAGGAAACTTAACATATAATATTGTCCACGACCGAATTGATGGTTTTGTCGATTATGGAAATGGTAACCGAAAAAATGAGAAAGCGAAGCATGTATGTGTCTTTATGATTCGTGCTATATGTGGTAAATTTAAGCAAGTTTTGGGTCACGCAGTATGTGGTGCTTCTATTCCCTCCGAAACTCTGAAATATTATATTTACCAAAGTATAGGTATTTGTTCTAATTTAGGCTTAAATGTAAAGTTAATAACTTGTGATCAGGGTTCTATAAATAGATCTCTTTACAAAAAGTTAGATATTACAATCGACAAAAATTATTTTGAATATAATGAGAAGAAAATATATTGTTCATTTGATGTGCCCCATCTTTTTAAATCAGTAAGAAATAATATGTTACACAAGGACCTTCAAACAGAAGATGGTATTGTTAGTATGGATGTTGTAAGAGAAGTGTATAGTATGGAAAAAAATAATGTGACGAAATTGTGTCCCAAATTAACATATATGCACATTAACCCCACAAACTTAAAAAAAATTAGCGTCCGATTGGCAGTACAGGCTTTAAGTCACACTGTATCTGCTGCTGTCCAAACTTTAGCAGCTCTTGTTAAGTTTTCAGAAAAGGTGTCCCATAAAGCAATCCCCACGGCAGTCTTTATTGAGAAAATAAATAAACTTTTCGATATATTAAATGGCCGACCTCCTCTTATTCGAAATTCGGAAGCATTTCAATTTTTAAATGATATGAAATCATATATATCTCATATAAAACTAATTTATTCTACTTCTACTACCTACTGTCTTAAAGGTCTTATTTTAACAATTGATTCCATATTATCTGTATCTGCTGACTTATTTCAAAGATATGATGATCTATTTTATTTCTATTCTTCAAAAGTTAATCAAGATCCTTTGGAAAACTTTTTTTCCCATATACGTGCACGTAATGAGAATAAAAGAAACTGCTTATGAGTTCAGCGCGATAATTGCAAAAATCCTGTCCATAAAACTTATATTTTCTTCGAAATACGCGAATTGCGAAAAAGATGATGACGAGATTTTAGATATCGACTGGTCATCAATTCTTCAGGATCCTAATTCTGGCAATCAAAGTTCTCAATCTACTATAATCAATGGCTATGAAGAAACTGAAATGGAGGAAGAAACCCTAAACGAAGTTGACGATGTTGATCACCAAGTACTTCCGGAAGAGGAAATAGAAATACCAATTGACAATTTATCTTCTAGATATTATGCGGGATACTGTTGTTAGAAATTAATGAAACAAATTGGAAATCCTTGCGAAAATTGTTTTCGGACTATGGTAAAACCGCGTAATGCATCCTTAGTGACAGCTTCTGAACTATTTCTTAAATTTAAAAATTTTAGTGATGGAACAGATTTTGGAAAGCTTGTTCCTCCAACAGACAATTTCTTTGAAATTTGCTTATTACAAATTGATGTTTTTAAACGTCTTTTTAGTACCCAACCTGAAGTAGATAAGATTAAATCAGTAATTCAGTAAAAAAAATTCCCATTTGGTTCAATGAAACCGACTGCTACGAGCATTGCATTCAGTGTTAAAAGTTCATGATATTAGTCCTTATTAGAAAGAATTACAAATGAGAATGTGATCAACTAAATTTGAGGAAAACGGATACTAACCGAATCTAAAAACTAAGGCAGCTAACCCACAAATAAAATATACCAACAGCGTTGCCACATTTCAACTTTTGTAGCAAAAATGTTACTTTTGTAACAAGACTTCGGCAACACTGCATACCAATCGTACGACACTCGATCTGAAACACACACATTGACGATGTTAAGAGGTATGTAACCATGTTCGTACATAACCGGCGCGTAACCGGATTTTTCGTAGAGTAGCGCAACAATACGATCATGAAATTCAACCAATTTAAGAACCATAAAAACAAAGTTTCATTCATTCATAAAATTATGTGTAACGAATTCGTAGAAGTATTCATATAGTTCGGTCAAATTTGAAAATCGTATTGTATTTTAAGGGACGAGCCTGTACCAAATATACAATATGGTCAGTACATAATTTGATTATCGAACTTACAGTTTAAAGCTTGCAAGAGTGACGACAAATTGGGGCATGTCACAAGATTTCCTATGTCGATTCGTCATCTGGTATTGTCTGTGGTAATACTTAATATCCTGAACCAGCCTGTGGTGATATCGATATAATATAGCAAAAATATTTTACCACATTTGTGAATTTAGCATCCCACTTTAACCAAATTGAATAAAAAAATTGTTTTCGGGACGAGCCAGGGCCACCTTATCCTCAGGGCAAAATGGGCTGTAGCCCTAGGGCGCAAGCCTTTTAGGGGCGGCAATTTTTATTGATGTTATGTTTTAAATTTTTTTAGAAAATGCTGGCCACAAGAACGCAGAAATGGAATACTGTATTTTAAGCTATTTTCTGATATAGATAATAACTTGACTAGCTTGTCATGATGCCCTAAGACGAATGCCGAATTTTCTAAACATACGTATGTACTTCAACCGTTCTCTGATTTATTTTACTCTATAGCAATGTGGACTGTAATTAGCATTTACTGTATTTTTCTGGTGCAAGCCGGGTGTAGTCCAGTGGTAGCGTACTAGGCTTGTAAACGCGATGTCGTGGGTTCAATTCCCACTCTACGCATAAATTATTTATAAGAATTTTTTCAGTTGCTATTGGCTTTTAAATTACCTATTAATTTAAATAGTGAACAGTGCGGAATGTTTAATAGGGATCACTACTAAAGGATTTAACACTGAGCAGATGAGTTCTGTTGACATTCTTATCAGATTCACTAGCACCATCAGAGATAGCAGACAGTAGTTGATTTGTTATAGGCAACATTGCTGTTCTGGTAGATCACATCAAAAAGCCAAACAGCACTCAAAATTATTAACACGAACTAGTACACTGCCATACCCGGCCCGATTTCTGACCTCCCATCCCTAAGCTGACTGGATTGTACACTACCAGTGTATTAAAGGCTAATCACCTAAGTCCAGTTCAGTATCCTAAAAAAAAAAAAAAAGAACGGAACCGTGATAAAAGGCTACAAGACAACATATTGTGTAGGTAATAGGGTCATTCCATCAAGAATCGCCAAAAATGACGAAATTTGTGACCTTACCATCTCTGAATCTTAACCCTTATGTTACCAGAGAATTTTTCACCTTAAATCTACCAATAGCGGTACTGGGTACCTCTTACGACGGCGGATTTTGTTTCTGTTGTTGGATACCTCTGCTCAATTGCAATTTCACTCCATTTGCTGTTTTTTATTGTACACGGTAGATCAAGATCCGTGTAGTATGTTGATCCTTGTGTCGCCAGCGCGCGCCATTCCAAAAAAATTTATTGTAAGTTGTTGTAAGTGCGGCATTTGTAACACAGGCTTTCTTTATTGTATCGACATCTGGTAGACAAACATTTTTAAATCCACCTTCACTTTTGTATGTTTCTTGCGAAATCCTTTTCTCAAAACTAATTAGTTCTTTTACATTTTTCGCCGCGTCGCGTCTAAATAATCTAATAAAAGACAAAATTTTTTGATTTTTTGAGATATTCAAGGATAAAGGACAAAATCCTTATTCTTGAAAAAAAAAACTTTCATGGATAATTTTTATTCGTATTATATTTATATTAGATAGATAGATTTATTTCAATTTTTAAAAATAGTTCGTACAATTTTATACAATTTCAGTGATCAGATTTTATATCTTTGCATCTGTAGTTACAATTTAGATTTTTACTAAAATGGATTCTTTGTTTTTTATTTTAATTCAATCCAAGGAAAAATTAAGTAATAAAAACCTTGCTTGTTAACTCCTACCTAACTTACACACTAACTTACAAACTAACTTAAAATAAAATAGAAAAGTAAAAATAATGGAAGTAATTTAAAAATAGTAGTTACTAGAAGGAAAAGTATATACATAGATAACATATATGTTATAGGAAAGATGAAATTAGCGGGTTTTCTACCAACTGGGACCGTAACAAAAATGAGGAGAGTCTGGATTCGGCCAGTTCCTGTATAGTATAAACACCGGCATCAGAGTGTAGTATTCTTGTAGAGAAGTAGAAGGGTTTATTCATAGCTATTTTAAGGCATTTGTTTTGACAGACCTGTAGTTTCTTTTTGTGAACGCTAGCGCATTGACTCCAGATAGGAGTACCATAGGAAATAATAGGTTGAATTACGAGTTTAAAAATTAAAACTTTATTTTCCACAGAAAGGAAGGATTTCCTGTTTATAAGAGGGTACAGCGCATGAATGCATCCTGAGACTTTGAAGCACATGTTTTCGATATGGCTAGCAAATGTTAGCTTATTGTCAAACGTAAGGCCAAGATAGATTAGATTGGAAGACCATGGGATGAGTTGCCCGATAAAATTTATTTCGCGATTTGGCAGATAAATTCGCTTCCTTTTTCTCGTGAAGAATATAGCTATAGTTTTGGTTGTATTTATTTTAATTTTCCATCTGTGATAGAATTGGTACAACCGTTCCAAAAAGGATTCGAGCACTAAGATTATTGTGTTTGGGTTTTCGCCTCTTGTATATAGACAGGTATCATCCGCAAACACGGCTAGTTCGCAGTTTGAATTTGTAGGTACGTCTGCAGTAAAAACGTTATATAGAGTAGGGCTTAAACTTGAGCCTTGGGGGACGCCCGCAGGGATGACGTGGAAACTGGACATGCTTGATTTGATTTTAACCGAATAACTTCGATTCGACAAGAAAGACTGAATTAGTTTCACAAGGTACATTGGGCAGGAAAAATTTATTAATTTATGAATAAGCCCTTCGTGCCAGACAGAATCGAAGGCTTTTTCGATGTTCAGGGTTATCAATCCAACCGATTTCTTTTCATGAAATCCTTCTTTAATAAATTTGGTTACTCTATAAAGTTGGTGATTAGTTGAGTGCTGCCGCCTAAAACCAAATTGAAAGTTCGGGATAACCTTTGAGTCTTCTAGAAATCTGAGTACACGGCTCAGGACTACTTTTTCGAAAACTTTACTTATGGTAGGAAGTAAACTTATCGGGCGGTAGCTATTGGGGCAAGTAGGGTCTTTGCCCGGCTTGAGAATAGGTATAATAACCGCTTTTTTCCACGCTGAAGGAAAGTAATTTAGTTTCAAGCAAGCATTAAAGATTAAATTCAATAGAATTATTGACTTTTTAGGCAGCTTTTTGAGGATAATGTTGGGTAGTTTGTCGTTTCCAGGCGCTTTGTTATTTTTAAGTCTTTTTATTATATTTATTATTTCCCTAGGTTTGCACAGGGCGTTCAGAGGTAGCTCAGTACTTAGTGGGATGTTTTGGATTGATTCCCGAACGACGCCATTAACTATAGGGTTTCCCATATTCGCTGATATGCAATGTGCGGCATGGAAATGGTTAGCAATCAATTCCGCTTTCTGATCGTCACTAAATACTAGTTTCTTGTTATTGTCGAGAAGGGAAGGAATTTGCGACACTCCTCGTTGTTTGAAAAGCTTATTTAGTTTCCAAATCTTTTGTGAACCTTTTTCTAAGGAAGACAACATTGTATTCCATTTGGTATTACGTAGCATAGCTAATCTCTCACGAATGACCTTGGTGAGATAGTTAACTTTGATTTTAGTGGAAGCGACTCTGGTTCTTTGCCACTGTCGTCTAAGCGTGTTCCTTTCTTGAATAATTTCTTTCGTCTCATTGTCAATTTCAGGATTCCACAACCTGTTGATTACTTTTTTCGGCGTGGTAGATTCTATCGCATCCCATATTTTAGTGTTTAAGTTAAGAATAAGATCATCTATATGTTCAAACTGAGTGATGTCAGCTAGGTTCAGAGAGGTTGTTAATACTGATTTATTTAATAGCGATTGGAATTTTGACCAGTTTGTGTCATTGAAACAAAATGTTTCTGACTGCGATTTCAAAACTTCGGTTGCCTCATCAATTGAAAAGGACACTGGAAGGTGGGGAGAAGATAAGGCGCATAGAGTAATAGGCTGTGAGATGTTCACCAGGCCGTTGCTAATGACAAGATCTAGGGTTGAGTCTCTACCATTTGTTGGATGGAATGTGGGTTCCGAGGGAGTGTGAATAAAAGGTGTTTATTGCAAATCAGGTCAAATAGGATTTTGCCAGCTTGATTAGCTGTGGCACAATTCCACTGTCTGTGCCTAGCGTTCAGGTCTCCGCATAAGATGTATTTATGTTGTAAGCTGATCAATGTTTCGAGATCGTTTTTAAAAAGTTTTAGCTTATTGGCATTAAGCTTGGTGCCAGGAAAGTAAGAAACAATGATGGTGGTGTTTAAAGCAGCAATGTGAATAGCAATCGTTTCAATTATTTTAGTGTTAAGAGGTGGTAGAAGCTTGTGGTTTATAATTTTATTGACACAAATAGCAACACCGCCGCCAGTTGCATCTTTCCTATCGTTTCTGTAAATACAATATTTCGAATTAAATAATTTATCTTTTACATTTAACCACGTTTCAGTGATAAGAAACAAATCAATATTATGTGAAATAACAAAATCAAAAGTTTCAATACTTTTGTTTCTAATACTTTGGGCATTCCAAAGAAGAGCTTTAATACAATTTAACTTATCTATTATAAAAATTTAACGGCTAATTGAACTAATGCGCTGTATTGTTCCTGCTTGGTCTTGCAATCCGAGAGTTTTTTAATTAACTCTGCTGATATTTCAATCAGCTCTTCTGGTGAGAATAGACTGGGATTACCGCCGGCGCTGGGGTTTGCAGCATAGGACGAGGTAGGTGCGTTTCTAGCTATACTGCTACATAAAGGTTTTTGCACAAGATTACTTGCTGGTGTATTTGATGATCTTAACAGCAACGGAAAGTTCTTGTCACGGTTTGAAATTACATTAAAACCCTGTCGTGGCGCTTTACCCTGATGGGTGTTACGTGTTGATGCTTTCTCTTTAATCATTATATATTGCAGTCTATTCCGGCAATGTCTGTCATTAGAAAAATGTGCGAGACCGCAATTTGCACATTTTACCATATCTAGTTGGTCTTCTTTTAGTGGGCACTCAGAGTGGACATGAGCCAAGCTGCAAATCATACATTTAGGCGGAAGATGGCAATGGGCGGAACCATGGCCGTAAAGCTGGCAGTTTCGGCATTGTGTAGGGCCTGCTTTACTGCGAGAATAGAAGTTCCAGCTGACGATAGTATGCATGATAGTTTTAATCGCACGGAGGTCATTTAACTGGGTACCTCGAACAAAGCTTAGTAAATAGCTCGCTGAGCTGTTAGATTTAACGTTAGAGTTGAATTGTTTAACATCGATGCAGTTGAGGTCGTGAACTTTTTTCAAGTATTTAGCCAATTTTTCAGTGGGCACTAGATGCAGTCCAGTTAGAACAATTTTAACGGGTCTCTTATCAGACGGGGGATGTGTGAAAAAGTTTACTTTTTTCGATACGAGGTGAACATGTAGCTTTTCGTAATCTTCCGACGAGTCCAAGAAGATTCTTAAACCAATTGACATCAGCTTAATATTGTAGTTTTCGATTTTTAGCTCTGCCATGATTGCGTCTATCGTTTCACGTTTTAGATCAGGGAAGGTTATTGGAGGAATTCGTACCTTTTTTACCTGTTTAGGCGATGAAGTTTGTTCGGCATTAGTCAGCATTTCACTTTCGTTGGTATTTTCTGGCGTGGCTAGGATTTGGAAGCGGTTTTCACTTCTCGAAATGGCGAGATCCGATCTCGGAAATTTTATTTTGTCCCGAAGAAACATTTCGACCGGGGAAGCCTCCCGGCTCCGCTTTTTTGATTGTTGCGTTTGAATTATTCGCGTGCTTTGTTCACTTGCAATAGTTTAATAGTACGGAACACTTTTCAATAAAAGGCACTGAGAACTGTAATAGATCACTTCAGAGACACTTGTGCACTTGCTGAGTTCACTGACGCGAATGTGCATATATTATTATATTATAATTTTCAAATAAAAATATTTAAAATACGCTGTACTTTATTATTTTAGGATAAAAATTACCGGAGATATGAATTTTCAAAGAAGACTTGGCCATCTTCTATGCAAAATCTTTAACATACTATAACTACTAAAAAAAATTAGATAGAAACAACAAATTTAAACTATATTTTTTTTTTACTAATTCTTCGAGTACATAAATTTTTAAAAGAATCAGCGATGGTAAGGTTACACTTTTGGCGATTCTTGATGGAATGACCCTTTTTCTATAAAGTAAATTGAGAAACACTGATGTTCTTCGATTTTTTTAACCCGATCCCATTGAGGTCCCATGTTGATTTTTTGATATGTTTTCAAAAACAAAGTATAAAAAAATAAAAGGAAAAACATATTGGCATTTTGAGATATTCAAGGATAAAGGACAAAATCGTTATTCTTGGAAAAAAAAATTAAGGATAAATTTGATTTGTATTTTTTTTATTTTGCGATAACCTTTGCCTTTAAAATAAGTCCTATTTTATTATTCTATGATAAAAACTCATCCAACAAAAATCGTAAAAAAAGGCCAATTTTGTGACCTTGCCATCGCCGATTCTTTTGAAAATTTTTTTGCTTGAAGAACTAATGAAAAAAAACATATGATTTCAATTTTATTTTTCTATATCATTTTTTTTGTTAGTTATAGTATGTTAAAGATTTCGCAAAAATGGTGTCCAAGTCCCCTTTGAAAATTCATATCTCTGTTAGTTTTTCTCATTGAATGTCGCAAAATAAGAAAAATTCAAATAAAATTTATCCCGAAAATTTTTTCCCTGAATCGCCAATAGTGTAACCTTACCATCGCCGATTCTTTTGTTTAGAAATTTCTGTAATATAAAAAAAATACGAATAAAAATTATCCTTCAAAGTTTTTTTTTTCCAAAAAAAGGATTTTCTCCTTTATCCTTGAATATCTCAAAATACCGTTTTTTCAATTTATTTATAATTTAGGTTATACTATTTTACACAACATACTAAAAACTTAACTTAACTAAAAAAAATCGAAGAACATCAGTGCTTTTCAAATACTCGTATGTTATAGAAAAACTACAGTTGTGTCCACTTTGTACATATGTTTATTAGCAATGAAAGTGCTTTTCGTCGGAACATCATAGGGACGAATATTTAGCGGTCGAAGCTACGATTGATAGACACTTGAAATTTTGTCTTTGCTAAGTGTCAAAGTTTAACATGTATGGGACTCAAGGTCGTGTGACCGCGTAACCATAAGGGAAAAATTGCTGTATAATATGCTAACGTTAGCATAATGTGAAGTTAACTCAGACACCATACGATCCCTAGGCAAATAATGCACCTGCCCAAGGCTGTGCGTCAAAAAATAAAATTTCAATTGTCGTTCACCATCATCAGACATAGTTTTATTTTTGGAGTATAGCCCACGGGCTCCTCTAGACAATCTTTGAGTATAGCCCATTATAGTACGGGACGCAGCGTATCATTTTTTCAAGGAATTTTATACCAAATAAATTTCATTTATGACAGTTGAATAATATTCAATAATCAGCAAAATGAGCGTCAGTTGCCGCACCCGTGGTGGAATCTAAGGTGACAGCATGTGAAAGTGGTTAAGAATTTTGAATGTTAAAGTCATTTCATACCGCTCCAAAATTTTGGGGATCATTGTTTAGATCATTTCCAACCTAAAAATAATCGTCAGCTGCATTGAAGACGGGGGAATATACGTTAGTCGCCTACATGAACATGTTAAAAACTTGGAATTTTAAAGTCATTTCATACTTAATGAACCTTATGCAGATGAATTTTTATACTTCCCAAAGAATAAAGAAAACCGTCAGCTGTTATAGCATGTTATAGCGGGGGTAATACCGTCAGTCAGGGTCATAAACATGGTACGTGCTCAGTGCATATGAGTATTGTTCAGTTTCTTTCACAAATTAAATGACGATCTTTACACTATCAAGCGTCCTGCTGACGTCGATTGCTATTCTTGTTAACAATTAAAGTACTGTACATTTCAATTTAAATAAGAATTATATTAAATTAATATAAGTTTTATCACTTTTTGCAGTGATAATGAGTTTTCAATAGATTTTCATCCTAATGAAGTTCGTATCCGTTTTGAAATATATAGAAGAATATGTTTTCATAAAAAAAGATGACTAAAACCGTTGTAATGCTAAATATTTTCGTTTTTAATTAATTAATAAATATTAATAATGTAGAAGAAGGCTTATCTCTACTAACACAAAAATTGTTGAACGATTTCTTCGTTAAACTCTTCAGTAGTATCTGTTTCGTATTCATCAGTTTCCTCGCAACTATCCTCAAAGATTTGAAAACAATTACCAGAGGAAAAGTCTTGACTTTTGGAAATACTGTACTTAAGATGAAATTGGCTATTTCTGGTAAATTAGTTGAAGTACGAATGCAACGTGATGTATTTGCTAAGGTATTGTTGTTGTCTTTAATAAAAACATAACGCAGTCACGATCGGCTGCAAGCCAATCGTATGATACTCTAGATGAAATACTGAACTCCGATTTATATTTTAGTTGGAAATATATCAAAAGAATGAGGAGTGCACAAGCAATTATTACACGACCTTTTACTTACAGGTAGTAACTTTTGTGTAGTGGTCGATTTTTTGATTTATAGTGAGTTCTATAAAGTAAGTTAGGACATTTTACAGAATTTTTGTATGGCAACTACATGAAGGACTTATGGGATATTTTTCATATTAATAGTTTCAGCTGCGACTATTATAAAATTAATGTTTGTAAAATTTCAAAGTCGTAAATGAAAGCTTTCTAAACTTATCGTGCAATATTGGTGAATATGTTTATTAAGGACTTTTGTATGACAGCTACCCAAAGGAGTCAACCGATGGCGCTAATAATTGAACTCCGTCTTGGTTTTGGTATAAAACTAATTCCTGTAAAATTTTAAATTCCTGCTCTAACTCGTTCTGGAGTTATAGTGAATTCAGTAAAAAGCATACGTTTTTGAAGGACTTTTCTAGGCTGCTACACGAAGGACTCATTCAATTCAAACATTTTAAACCATCCGTATGCAAAATTTCAAGTTCCTAACTTGAAGCATTCGAGCAATAACTGGGAAAACGTGTTTCAAGGATTCTTGTATGGGAGGTACCCGAAGGAGTGGAAGGATATCGCCCATTAACGAACTTAGCCTTACTTTTTCCATTTTACAAGTTGTGACAAAATTTCAACTTCCTAGGTCAACGCGTTCTTGAGTTATCGTGCTAACGGACGGACGGACGGACGGACGGACAGCAAACGGATTTGGGGGTTTTGGCCAAAAATAAACACAAAATAATATATAACTTTTTTTCGTCCGAGGCTCGGTTCTATGCGTTACAAACTTTTCGGGCTGGATTAAACTTATAATACTCTATATGTTCATCTAGAGTATAAACATTAAACATTGACACAGTACTGACTTACCCATTGCCACCAGTACCATTAAAGCTTGTATTACACTGTTTGACCAAGCTGTCAGTGTAATACTAGCTTTAGCGATGTGTCACCTGGATGAAGCGATTTGTAAGACGGATAAATTAGCACTTTTGAAAATATATGAAAAAAATATTTTCAGTAATCCACCGGTATCCTGTGATGTAATGATTTATGATAGATTTTTTTATATTACATGCAATGGTAGAAGTTAAACTATCATTTGGAAATATTTCAAAAAAATTCATTTCGAAAGATACTTCCTCAAATGCACGCACAGTTATCATCGCATTTGACCGTTACTTCACTCCTTCAATAAAAGATCATGAACACTTCTTGAGAAGTGAATATAAGGTCAAAATTATTGTATATATATACAATAATTTTGACCCTCTATTCTGCCTCTCAAGAAGAACTATATGTTCCGCTCAATTACGACCGGCCAACGTTGCGAACGAATTGAAAAATATACATTTTAATGAGTCCTTAATTGAATTTATTCGCAATGATTGGGAAAATACTTACATGGCTCCATTCATAGAAGAAAAAACATTATATATTAATCATGACGTATCCTACAAATATCGAAAATACTGTTAAACCTGTCTAAGACGGACTCTGTATAAAACGGAAACCTGCCATAACGGAAAAAAACTGGGAACGAAAATCAAGAATTATACTAAAACAATACTGTATAAAATGGAAACCTGCTAAAACGGAACGAAAGCTGGGTACCACAGCATTCCGTCTTAGGCAGGTTTTACTGTATAATGAAAAAATTGTGAAAAGCGTAGAACGATAAGATGTTCAGATACAGATATTTTAATAACACTGTTAGGAAATATGAACCATATTCGAAGCAACTTCAAAATTCATATGTTACTTGGAAGTGAAAATGCACAACGTTTCATTAATGGCCTCGTATATACCGGTATTAACTTAGTCCGTATTAAGAGTAAAGCCGTATTAATAAGCGGTGTAATTGTATGGTATTAAGTTACTCCAGTTCCACATGTGGACTAGAGCTAGACTAAATTAAACCGAGCACATTTGAAATGACACTATGGCAACACTAAGCTTCCCAACTTTAGTAGTTTCACAGATGGCGCCCTGCGTTTTTTTCATTTTGTAGCAGGTATTTGCACCCAATAGTCTAGAAAAGTGTGGAAAATCATAAAATTTAACATGTAGCATTTCACCTGCATGTCAACTTCGCATATGACGTTTAAAGCAAAGTGGATTAACTTAGTACGCTCAGGCGGTGTAAATGGCAATCGTATTAACTTAATACCGAGAACATTATACTTAGCACACCTTTGGTATCATGCTCATCAGTCAGTTCCACCGGAATTGTCACCCTTAGACTATGGATGGAGGGAAGACAATAATAAATACACTTTCAGGGGATTTGACGGTGATCAAGTCCCACCGACTGGCGTGACGATCACCGATGAAAATCCTGGAGGTACTTTTAAACTAATATATTTTTATACTAGCTACCTCGGAAGATTCGTATTATATTTTTACAGAAAACGTTGAAAGTGATGAAGAAGATGATGAAGAGGAATTTGAGCGAGAAGGAAGTGTCATCATAGGTAGCTCCGAGGATAGTTACGAAGAAACTGATGAATACGAAACAGATACTACTGAAGAGTTTAATGAAGAAATCATTCGATAAGCTTTCTTCTACGTTATTCAAATTTATTAATAAAAACGAAAATATTTAGCATTCCAACGGTTTTAATCATCGTTTTTTATGAAAACATATTCTACTATTATATATAATTTAAACCGGACACGAACTTCATTAGGATGAAAATCTATTGAAAACTCATTATTCACTGCATAACGTGGTATAACTTATATTAAATTAATATAATTCTTATTTAAATTGAAATGTACAGTACTTTAATTGTTAACAAGAATAACAATCGACGTCAGCAGGACGCTTGATGGTGTAAAGATCGTCATTTAATTTGTGAAAGATACTGTACAATACTCATATGCACTGAGCACGTACCATGTTTTTGACCCTGACTGACGGTATTACCCCCGCTATAACATGCTATAACAGCTGACGGTTTTCTTTATTCTTTGGGAAGTATGAAAATTCATCTGTATAAGGTTCATTAAGTATGAAATGACTTAAAATTCCAAATTTTTAACATGTTCATGTAGGCGACTGACGTATATTCAATGCAGCTGACGATTATTTTTAGGTTTAAAATGATCTAAACAATCATCCCCAAAATTTTGGAGTGGTATGAAATGACTTTAAAATTCAAAATTTTTAACATGTTCATGTTGGTGACTGACGTATATTCCCCCGTCTTCAATGCAGCTGACGATTATTTTTAGGTTGCAAATGATCTAAGCAATCATCCCCAAAATTTTGGAGCGGTATGAAATGACTTTAAGATTCAAAATTTTTTACCATTTTCACATGCTTTCACCCTTACCTCCACCACTACTGGAGTAGCTGACGATTAGATCTGTTATTTATTAGGAGAAAACTATTAGTGGTCTGATTTTCAGTCAGTATGAAATGACTTACTCTAATGATACGCTACCTCCCGGACTATTAGGCCTCTCAGTTTAATCTTTGGAGTATAGCCCACGGGATCCTCTAGACAATCCTTAAGTATAGGCCATTAGGCTTCTCAGTTTAATCTTTGGAGTATAGCCCACGGGCTCATTCAGACATCTTTGAGTATAGCCTATTGGGCTTCTCAGTTCAATCTTTGGAGTATATCCCACACAGTAAAAAATTTCAGAAAAAGTACTATGTTTTGTATAGTAATTTTTACTGCTGGGTCAACGTAATTTAACAATTTGAACGTAAATTTAAAGAACTGATATGCTTTCTGAAAACATTACATAAAAGTACGTACGTTGTGCAGAATTCAATGGCGTTGTGTGCACAGTCAGCGAATTTATGTAAAAGTACTATTGCTTATATAGTAGTAGGGTTAATTTACGTCATTCTTGGCTATTGTTGATGATTTAAGCATGTTTCAAAAATGTTAAGGTGGCCGAGTGGTAGCGTATTGGACTTATGTGCGACGGGTACATGGTTCGAATCCGAGAGTGTGCATTCTAATTTTTCAAACAAAAAAAAATAATTTTCAGGAAAATAGATTCGTAGCAAGCAGGAAAAAATTTTTTTTTTTAAATTCTTTTTTTTTACACACTAGTGTGTAAAGTATACAGAATCAGCATGTTATTACAGTTTACACACTATTCTGTAGCGAACACAATGCAGTGTAATTTTACTACAATTAAAGTTGGCATCCAATTGCCTACTTTTAAAGTAGTAAACATTTTTTACTGTGCACGTGCTCCTCTAGACTATTTAGAGTATAGCCCATTGGGCTCTTCCTGGAGTATAGCCCAACGGGCTCCTCCGATCAATTTAGAGTACAGCCCGAAAGAGCTCCTCAGCTCAGCAAATCTTCGAAGCTTACAACAGGAATCATACATTCAAGCTTTTGGAAATTCCAATACACTCAGAGAAAAACCTTAAATACTGTCAATATACGTGCAACAAAATACTTTGTCCAGGCCCGTGCGCACGGAAAGTTTTGGAGGTTGGAACCCCCCCCCCTTTTTTCATTTTTTTTTTATTACGTAATGCATTATGCAATAGAAATAGGGTTGTGTAGTTCCCGAGGGAAGTGAGGACCTTTTTTCAGTATGGCGGGAACTTCCCGCATGAAATAATTGAATAGGGTTATAGGGTAGAGGGAAGTGAGGCACTTTTTTAAACCTCATCACATTCACTCTGGCGGGAAGGTACAACCTTCAGAATTTATTATGAACTCCCCCTTCATTGAATCCTGCGCACTGTCCTGGAGATATGTATGAAAAACCATTCTCAATCCCGTATCTTGCTACCCCTATCAAAAATATTGAGATGTCTTTATAGTAGCTCTATACATTTTTAGATTTGTATCCTTTGCGGTTTTCGAGAAAAAAGAATTTCGTAATTTTCCCTGCACTCTTACCCTCAAAATTTATTTATTTACTCCTTCGCTAGAGGTCTACCAGTCCTCACTACTGTAAAATTTTCAGGATCATATACCTACATATTTATGTATGATATAGTTTTTGAGATATAAACATGTAATTTTTTCGAAAAATGATTGTCCCCCCACTTCCCCGCTTCACGTTTCTCTTCAAAATAGTATAAACGGTTTGACGATTATCCTATAAATACTGACCGTGTTTCAGTCTTCCATGATTTTTATCGCAAAAAAGCGAAGTCTTCGGCGTGCAACATACGTAACCAAAAGTGTCTAAAGCCCAAAGCCGAATCAAATAAACATGTCAATACCTTGTCGGACGGACATTAATATACCTATAACATAAGAAAACTACAGCCACACCCACATAAAAAATAAATATGACCAATTAATTTTCGTTTATTAATCAATAAATTACCGTTATTTTTTTACTTTATTATTTATAATACAGTACTGTTATTGATTTTAAAAAAAAAAATTTGCTGCCCTCAAATTTTTTTTGTGTAGACACGAAAAAAGCAATAAAAATTTTCACTCCGTCTGTCGACCGCCAAAATCATTTGAAGGCTCGTAGCTCTCAAACCAGTGGAGCTATTAAATTAAAAAATTTTCTAGGAATAGACTGGGTAGACTCCATGAATCGACATTATTTTCAGGGGGGGGGGGTGTGAGGGGGAAGGTGGGGGTGTGAGGGGAAGGTGGGGGTGTGAAAGGGAAGGTGGGGGAAGCGTCTTAGACGAAAAATTTTGGTTTCTAGATCTCAGCAACCGCTTATGTTAGGAGACTGAAACTTGGAATTTCTATAAAGCTTTGATAGTGGACCTATTTGCAAAAAAATTTATGATATGGGTGAAGGGGTGTGGGAGTAGAGGGGAAAGCAATTCGTCCGAAACGCAAAAAAGTCGAGATCGACTCATTCTAAAATCCATATCTCCTAAACCGTTAATAGCAAGCAATTAAAACTTAACAAATATCTGTAGTTATACTAGGAGAGTAGATTGAAACAAAATTTTTGGGTGGGGGTAGTGGCGTACGGGGGTGGGGGTTGAAAAACTTAACATTACGATATCTCCCAAACCAGTGGCACCAGAAAAACAAAATTCGGTTTGGATATAAAGCTTGATAAATAAAGATTGCTCAAAGTAAAATCTTTGAAGGGGGCGGGGGAGTACGTAAGTGGAGGGGATAAGAATTTTTCAATAATAACACGTTTCATATCTCAATAACAGTGTAAGATGGATGCTTCAAATTTTTACCAGAAGTAGGCCTAATAGAACCCTAGTAGGGAAAAAAAGTTTGGTGAGAAAGAAAAAGTTCCGATGCTTATATCTTAAGAATCTATAATGATAGGAAACTGAAACTTGGTATTTAGATAGAGTGGAAAAATAAAATTTATTTTAGAGGTAGTATGGTACGGTGGTGGTGGTGTTTTTCCTAACTTTAGAACGGCTTATGCTAGGAAGTTGAAAGTCGGTACGTATATGTAAATTAACTAGAAAAGTAATTCTGATAAAACAAAATTTGAATATTCATTGGCGTTCAGAAGGGGGGGCAAAAAAAAATATCAGTTAATATAAAATGCATATATTTTTATGATTTTCGTTATATCTATTAGGTCTTTCGAAATATTGAATTCATTTTTATTCTACGGATTCTTCATATGAATACCTAGAATGTGTTTTCAAGATTTTTTGAAATTCGACTCCTAAGGGGGTGTAAACTGGTTGTATACTTTTTCATGAATTCCACCATGTTTCTCAGGTCTGATCAGTAGCTCAGTTCTGTAACACATGAGTGAGAAATTTCCCACCAAAACTTCATAGTGAGAACGAACTCATGCAATTTTGTGTCTGTATCCTCAATCTAATGAGAAATCAGCGTAATTGACGTCATACACTGGAATAATGTTGGAAAAACGTGAGAACAATGTTTCTGTAAGCAAGTGATTGCGAGTTGGCTCTCACATATAGTGTGATTTTCACGCTGTTTGTAGCTAGTGAAAATAACAATAGCTGAAAAATCTCCCAACAGTCTGGGTGCAATTTTATTTTTTTGGATTGAAGCCCAGAACTCTGCGACGAGGTGTACGTTATTGTGTGACTGAAAACCTAAAAAAAAATCGGAAAGAGGTTTAAATGGTGTGGCGCTAGAATACTTGTGTCGCTGCCACATATAACATTTATGAATTACAAAATTGGATCATGTCATACTCCGGGACGAGGTCTATGGTATGGTATGGTATAAGGGATGGTGATGCTGTCATCCTCCTTCACTTAGACGTTATTGTTCGCCCATTGTGCTCCCCGTGGTAGGAGGTGTCCAAGCCGTAGTATAATATCAGTTGTTAATTTTTTCTGATATAACTGGTTCGTGAAACATCACAATGCAATGTTTTTTACCACTTGCCCACGCCACTATCAACTTTAAAAAAATTATTTTCGATCTATTCGCCTAGTTCTTAGTCTATAAGCAAATATCAAGTTACAATTTTGTGACATTAACCATTCAGACCATTTAGAATGTGTCGGATTAAGTAATGCGGACACATTGTTTTTCTCCAAACTCTAGACCCTCTTAAATCAGATAAAATTTCTTATTGCAAATGGGTACAATATCATAGATCTATGTATGTTCCGAGTTTCAGCTTCCTAGCATGAGCGGGTTCTGAAATATAGAAACCAAAGCTTTTCGCCTTAAACGCCACCGCTCCCCTTAGCACTCTCTCTCCACGAAAAAGTCTTCTCTTGAAGGAGTCCATTTAATCTACACAATTGAATAGCTGCAAGAGTTCGGAAGTTGAAAGTCTTCAATCGACTGTACGCACTGTAAAATCACACACTCAGAAAACTATAGGAATCGAATGATTCTTGTTGAACGTGTAACCTGCGCATCATACACATAGTTTGTACTGCTCCTAGCTTGGCAACCATATTAAAATCGCTAATAATGATAACTTTTCCTGAAATACAAACTTAACTTTTCACAGAAAAGAAAAATGTCACATTCTGTAAATAATTAATAAATTTTTGACATTTGATTGAGAAAATAATGGAAAACTAGCCGCTAAGATAATCCGACCTATGAGGGGAGTAATACACATTTATACCCGGAGAAATTAACTAATGATCAAAGTTAATATCCCAGATAAGCTAATAGCTGGTTCAGGCGAAAATAACCTGAGGTACGGGCCTTAAATTTAAATTCTATGCAAACAGCCATTTAAATTCCATGGGAAATTTTCCACGGTAGATTGGAACAATGAGAACTATCATAATCGTTCTCAGGTGCGATTGCAGAAACGGTTTTCATTTCCAGGTGAGAAGTATGTGCGAGAATTTCGGACTACGTCATAGCCGATTCACTTCTTACTAAAAATTACAGAACTGAGCTACAGATATCGAATATCCCCAGGCTTGTTTAATAATCAACTATTTTTAAGTTTTGTTTTTTTCAACCTCTAGACCGCATCCCGGAATATGACCCAATTATTTAATTCATATGTTACACCCTTTTCTAACCGCTTCCCGAACTTTTTGTTAGGTATTCAGTCACATAGTAACATTCACCGCATCCCCGAATTGAACGCGTTCTGAACTTCTGCCTGAAAAATAATAAAGTTGCGCCCAGACTGTTGGCAGATTTTTTCCTTTTGGTTTTAAAAAAAATCATAACGAAAAAAAATATATTATAAAAGTTAAATTAACCGCAAATTTTTAAATAACGCGTCTGTTAAAATTTTGAATAACTAGAAATTAAAAAAAAATCGAGTTAAAATATTCTGTTCCAAAAACATTCATACGCCGATAATGAAAACATAAATATAAATTCCCAAAAAAACAACTAGAAACATGATCATGATCATGATCGGCTGCAAGCAAGAAATATTGAACTCCGATTTATTTTTTAGTTGGAAATATATCAAAAGAATGAGGAGTGCACAAGCAATTATAACATGACCTTTTACTTACAGGTAGAAACTATTGTATAGTGGCTACTCGATTTTTTGATTTAAAGTGAGTTCCATAAAGTAAGTTGGGACATTATACAGAATTTTTGTATGGCAACTACATGAAGGACTCATGGGATATATTTCATATAAATAGTTTCAGCTGCGACTATTATAAAATTAATGTGTATAAAATTTCAAAGTTGTAACTTAAAGCGTTCTACAGTTATCGTTCAATATTGGTGAACATGTTTATTAAGGACTTTTGTATGACAGCTACCCGAAGGAGTCAACGGATGGCGCTAATTTATGAACTCCGTCTTGGTTTTGGTATAAAAGTAATTCCTGTAAAATTTTAAATTCCTCGTTCTGGAGTTATAGTGGATTCAGTAACAAGGACACATTTTTGTAGGACTTTTCTAGGCTGCTACACGAAGGACTCATTCGATTTGCATCATATTCGGAACTTTCAATTTAATTATAGTGAACCTTAAGTATGCAAAATTTCAAGTTCCTAACTTGAAGCATTCGAGCAATAATTGTGAAAACGTGTTTTAAGGACTCTTGTGGGAGGTACCCGAAGGAGTGGAAGGATATCGCCCGTTAACGAACTTGTCCTTACTTTTTCCATTTTACAAGCTGTGACAAAATTTCAACTTCCTAGGTCAACGCGTTCTTGAGTTATCGTGCAAACGGACGGACGGACGGACAGCAAACGGATTTGGGGGTTTTGGCCAAAAATAAACACGAAATACTATACAACTTTTTCTCGTCCGAGGCTCGGTTCTATGCGTTACAAACTTTTCGGGCTGGATTAAACTTATAATACTCTATATGTTCATGTAGAGCAGGGGTGGCCAACCCAAATGATCTTGCGGGCCACTTTGGAAATGCATCATAGTATATCCCCATATTAGATTTTGATACACCATAAACAGTTTTTTGAAGTGAAACGTACATTATAATGAAAAATATTATAAAACACTAAAAATTAAATATAAAAAAAATATATATTAGTAGGTATAAATGAAATTAAAAATAAATTAAATCATTAAAAAATATTTTTGATGAATGTTTTCACAGTACATTTCGAATTGATTGATTGATTGTTTGATAAAGGACTCAGTCGAAACGTCACACAAAATAAATTTAACAGTATTCACCGTAAAACCTTGTATTTTCAAAAAATATTTATTTTACTAGTGCGATATTTGTTTCTCCACTCTTTCACTTAGTTTTTGCAAGTCGATCTCAATTTGGCTATTTGCACATCGTAGTTGGTGTTTTGTTTTTGGTCAACTTCATTTTCGAAAAAAAACGCTTCGCAGGTGTAAGTTGAACCAAAAGCGCTAACAACTTTTTGTGCCAGATTTCTCAAATTGGAAAATTTGTCTTTTGTGACGCAGTGTTATAAAAATCTATTTTTTGTTCTGATATTTCAAAAATGTGTTTTAATTCAATATTGCACTGTAAGTCAACCAGTTTCATTTGGAGATTGGCCGACTCGATTTCAACATGTAAGGGAGATGAATATATTTCAAAAAGTTTGTTGTATTTGTCTAGCTCTAAATTACTAAATCCGCTTTCAAAAGCAGCTGTAAGTTTTCTTATTTCTTTTGCATATTTGATGTAATTGTTACATTTTGATTTCTTAAATTCTTTCAACATTGGAAAGTGGTGAGCGTTATTACTTTTCAACTGCAACAACAATTTCTTTTGAAATGCTTTGATGTGATTAAATGTATCGATTATAAGGTTATCTTTTCCTTGCAATGATATATTTAATTGATTAAGTTTTTCGACAATATCTACTAAAAAGCATAAATCCAAAAACCATTCATCATTTCTTAATTCTGGTACAGGTCTTTGCTTTTCATTCTTAAACAAGTCAATTGCTTCTCTTAACTGTAGTTATTCTATAACATAATTGAAAAGCACTGATATTCTTCGATATTTTTTTTCCTCGATCCCCTTGAGATCCCAAGTTAAGTTTTTGGTATGTTGTGTGAAAAACTATAACCTATAAAATATAAGAAAATAAAAAAAACGCATTTTGAGATATTCAAGGATAAAGGAAAAAATCCCTTTTCTTGAAAAAAACTTTGAAGAATAACTTTTTTCGTATTTTTTTTTTATTACAGCAATTTTTGAACAAAAATCTTTAAAATAAGCCGTACTTTATTATTTTAGAATTAAAATTATCGGAAATATGAAATTTTAAAGAAGACTTGGCCACCTTGTATGCGAAATCTTTAACATACTATAACTACTAAAAAAAATTAGATGGAAAGAAAAAATTTAAATATCACTATTTCTTCGTGTAGATAAATTTTCAAAAGAATCGGCGATGGTAAGGTTACACTTTTGGCGATTCTTGGTGGAATGACCCCTTTTCTATAAAGTAAATTGAGAAGCACTGATGTTTTTCGATTTTTTTACCCCGATCCCATTGAGAGTTGAATTTTTGATATGTTTTGAAAAGCACTATAATACACAATATAATATAAGAAAATAAAGAAAATGAAAAGTTTTTTTTTGAGATATTCAAGGATAAAGGACAAAATCGTTATCCTTGACAAAAAAATTTTAGGGATAAATTTGATTTATATTTTTCTTATTTTGCGACAACCTTCTCCTTTAAAATAAGTCCTATTTTATTATTCTATGATAAAAATTAACAGAGATATGAACTTTCAATGAGAACTTGGACACCATAAAGTTTTTAATTCACTAGTTCTTCAAGTACACGAATTTTCAAAAGAATCGGCGATGGAACGGTCACAAAATTGGCCTTTTTTTGCGATTCTTGATGGAATGACCCACCTATTACATACCTGGTTGTGGTTGTTTCAAATATGTTGTTGAAGTAGCAGGTGTATTAAAATAATTATCTTCAAAGTGGATATAACAAAACCTACATCCAAATTTTCACTTGAAACTTGCTATCATTAATCGTATCTATGTACTATGTAGGTATGGTCACTGTTCGCAAGCAGCGAGTGAAATTCGTCGAAGAAGTTCGAACACACACACGACACAATCAGGGTTGTCACTTGATAAGTTGATTTCCGGAGTAGATGCACAAAATTGAATGCTTGTCGGCAGAGCCTCCTATAAATGAAAGCCGTCGAGTAGGTTGTATGATAGTGTGCGTTGGTGACCATTCGATGTTTGACAGTTTCGTTTTTCGTGTGGAAATAAAAAGTGCGCGGTGAATATCGTGGGTAAGTTTTGTGTAATAATTTTAATTTAGTGATAAGTTACAAGTGACAATAGTAGAAAATGTAAACATTTCAAGTCTGTGCTTCATTTTCTCTTTAAATATTTTGCGAATTCGCAATTGATTTAGAGGAAACTGATGAACAGATTTTGCGTCCAAAAAATGTGGTTAGACTAGAAATGTTTACAATGTTCATAATTTTGTTTTATTTGTATAATTATTAAGTGAAATAATTAAATTTTGTTTTCAATATTAATTAATATGTTCAAAAGTGCGTGATGTGAAAAATGTGATTGTGGGGATGTCACATTAATATGAAAATTTTTTCGATTCACAGGTACACTAGCCTGCAAGTTGTTACTAAATTTTGTAATTCTTGTTCATAATTTAAATATTTGGGTAAAATTTGTACTTTCACTCAACAGGAGTGGTTTTTTTATATAAAATTGGGAAATATGTACGCACTATTTATTGTCAATTATTAATTAAATGCAATGAAATAAATTTTCTACTTTTTGGGCTTGTAGCACCCAACTGGTTCAGAATAATATAAAAAGAAACATTATTTGTCTCAAACAGGACACCCGAGGATCCTTGTACGGCACACACGAACTGCAGTTGATTTTGCATTATCTATCCTAAAGACAGTAGTAAGTATGAGCTAATTAAATAGCCAAATCTACCAATCTATAACAGTTTCATGTTTTCTCATTTCAAAGCTCATCAATATGCCGAGGAAAAGCTGCGTTCCGGGATGCCGATCCGATTATCACGGCACTATTGAGGAGGGAAGGAAGGAAATAGTAGCGTTCTCCTTTCCAGCCAAGGAAGATCAACGAGCTGCCTGGATGGAAACGAATCCACGAGATAATTGGAGTCCCACGAAATTTAGTTACGTATGTATAAACCATTTTTCTGAATGTGACGTAATAAAAACGAAGCATGTTGACGGGCGAGATCTTGGTCGACGGTAAAGTTTCTTAGATTACGTGAAGGTGCCATGCCGAGGATTTTCCCGAATTTGCCGATTTATTTAACTTCAACAGAAGCACAAACTCCGAGAGATCCTCAGGAAAGGCTTGAGGCCCATTTAACGAGAATGGAGCAATTGAAAACGGAAGCCCTTTCAGCGGATTTTATGTTTAATTTGATTTTTATTTGTTTTGTTTTATTTCCCAATCATTATAGACTTCAATTAATATACGGTTATTTTAATTAAAAGCAATATTTTTATTATTTATTAATAAATTTATTTAAAAATAATAATAAAATAATTTTTCAATAGAGTCTTTTGTATTATTTCACGCATAAGTTTGTTTTCCTTTCCTCAATCCATTGAAGACTCTTGGGAAGTGACATGAATTGCACAAGCTACAATTTACGACGTGCTGGAAACTATTGGATTTTTGAGTTTTATACTAGTACTTTCGTATAATACTTTCTGTATAAATTATTCCTAAAACTTATTAGACAGAGTAATTGAATATATATACAGAAATGTGTTATCCAGACTTCGGATAGAACAACCTCGTAGTTAAAGTGATCCCAAGCAATGGATACTAATAAATTCAATGGTTTCATTCTTTCAAAGGCAATTGGGTAAATATATTTCTTCCATAAGCTTTTAGTAGCCAAAACTACCTACTAAATTTATAAAAATATATTAAATCATTAAACATTTTTGTGGCATACCGCAAAAGGTTTCTTGGTGCCATCTTCTAGTCTTCTAGTGAATATCTGTGTCGGAATACTGAAAGGTATCTAAAAACTGTCATTCTATTATGTCTCCTAGATATGTATTTATACTATCTGCAATTATTACTTGATACAACACAAAATAATTCATTTAATATTAATTCTATCGTACTGAACATTACCCTATTTAGAACAAAGTGCCTGGTATAGCAGTGAAACAGTCGGCCACCCTTGGCCTATGCATGTGTGAGTGCGATATTCTACCCGACGGCTTTCATATATAGGAGGCTCTGTTGTCGGATATTCTATGCGACAGTTGACACATCAAAACTGTAGTAGATTTAAGTGTGACCGTAGTGACGTAGTAAAGGTAATGAAAGTGTAGTTGATCTACTACAATTGTAGTAAAGTGAAAACCCTGGACACAATACACTTTTTGTCAAAATATGGTATCGCAAGAAATTTTTGTTTTTAGTGTGAATAATCTCGCGGGCCGAAAAAATAATCAAGGCGGGCCGCGGGTTGGCCATCCCTGATCTAGAGTATAAAAATAAATTTAAAGCATACAAAGGGTGTTTGGCACTCCGTGTGCCACCTTAAAAGGGGTTATTCCTCGATATATTAGGAGAAAAAAATCGTTCTACGGGTTGGGTCTATTTTTAATATTAATGGAAATACAGGGTGGTTAAGAAAAGTGTTTTTGACCGGTACCATCATGCACTTAAAACGTTATATCTTCAAAACAAAAAATCATAAGGCAAAGCTCGTTTTTTAGGCAATCGAATTACCTTTCATTTGATGTAAAAGTATAAATTGTAACTGCACCCAATCTTGAAATATTTAGTCGAAAACACAGATTTTTGCTTCGTCAATCCTAAAAATTCAGTGATCAATGTAGTTTTTCTCAGAAAAACCCATTATAAAAATGTAATTTTAATTTAATATTTTTTATTAACCCTACTATTATTTAAAAAATCAGTGTCATAAAGTGAACCACGTTTACAAAACTGTTTAAATTGTCGGTAGTACTGAAGTATTTTTATGTCCATTTATTATTATTTGTAGTATGGAAGAAATCATTGAAATGTAAGTGAGTTTCAACATAATTGATGCTAGATGTGTAGGTAATACGGGGTGCGGTACTTTGCCTTTCTTAATGGGGTACCTTAAGAAATCAAAAGCTGTAAAAGCAAAACTACTTTAATATTTTTATCAGTTTTACTTACGTTTCCAAAAGAAGAAGGTATCAGTAGAATTTAAAAAATAATTTAAAAATGCCTGAGTACTCCAATGATATATCCCACTGTTGGGGTGGGGTGTCTGACCATTGTTTTTCATTGTAAAAACTAAGTCTTGGTAAATTTTCAGCTTTCACAAAACTGTTAAATTTTTCGATTTTTTTGACATCTTTGAGGGGGGCTGACTGGGTGGGTCCCACTGTTGGGGTGTCTGACCATTGTTTTTAAGTTTTTCACTGTAAAAACTACATCTTGGCAAATTTGATGATTATCGCAAGAGTTACGGAATCATAATCCCCTCGAGTCAGCACATTCCCAAACGCTACTTCTTCCCACATTTTTTTCCCACACTAAATGCATTGCATAGATATGTATCATGTTACAATAAATTCTTGCTTCTCAAATTAATTATGCACCTAGAAATTATCTCGAGTGTAAAATTTTGTAACTTACCAGTTGAAGCTATAATAAAGTGGTTGTAGTTTTAAATCGTTCTAAATATTTGTTTTTTTATAACAAGTGTTTTTAAAGTTCATAAGTGGCGCAGTCGGTAGGATACGTGTTATCATTTTTTCACCAAAAAGTGCTAGTGTCAAAAAATTATTAATCGGAGGAATAGCAGTGTTTGCGACAAACGTTGTGTTAATTATATCGCAGGAACAGCGGTATTTGTGAAGAAAAACGGATAATACCTGGAAACAACAAAGTTTGTGATTTTTAAATCTTTATTCCACAATCGAACCAGTAAACGATGGCCATTTTACTGATGTTATACAGCTACATGTAAGTCAAAACTTGAATTTATCTGATTTATTCCTTTGTTATACTTAATCCTTCCTATGGAAAACAATATACAAAACCAAGAAATCGACGAACTATTAAATAAAATTTCTTCATTTACAATTACTACAAGTGGTTCTGCCAATCCTTTGGGAAGTGACTCTAACAGTGTTAATAGTGCTAATAATATGAACCCAGCAAAATCGTCCGAAAATATTTTAAAAATGAAAAGTGCTTTCAATAATCTCAGAATACCCGACGCAGTTAAAGATTTGCCCTAATTCGATGGGAATCCGCGGTTATTGTTCGAATTCATAAGCAACGTTGAAGAAATCTTCGAAATCATTAAAAACGTTGACGGTACTCCTTACGGCAAAATAATATTACGTGCCGTGAGGAATAAAATCGAAGGTCCTGCCAACGAAGTACTAAATATGTACGGCACGACCCTAGATTGGGACGACATTAAGGAGTATCTCATCTTGCACTATTCGGACAAGAGAAATGAAACCTCCTTAATTCGTGACCTACATAATCTTCGCCAAAATAACAAAACGTTGGAAGAATTGCACAGTGTAGTGGTCGAAATTTTTGCAACAATGCAAAACCACATAAAAATTCACGAGAAGGACGAAAACGTAATTGCGACAAAACGAATTTTATATTCCGAAATGTGTCTAAATACGTTCCTCATTGGTCTCAAAGAACCTTTAGGTTCAACTATTCGTGCAATGAAACCAATTTCACTTGCCGAAGCCTTTTCTTTTTGTATAGAAGAGCAAAATATAGTTTACTCGGAAACAGATCAGAATTATAGTAAACCTCATAATAAAACACAAAAGATTAATTACCGAACCCAGTTTCCAATAACTTCACCCCAAAATCAAAGACAATATTCACGATTCAATACCACACCCCAACGACCCTTCAGATATTACCAACCCCAACAAAATTCTTTCACACAAAACAGGCAAATTTCTCCACAGGGTAACCATCAAGGATCTCAACAATTTTCCCAACAGAAACGTTTACCACCCCCAGAGCCAATGGATACAAACTCAAGCAATACTCGCTATCGACAACAAACACAGTATCAACCCCAACAAAATCCACAACGAAACAACTTTTTCAAGCAAAACGGCCCAGCAAATTTTATTTCAGAAGAACTTCATAACCACGAAACAAACGAAAATCTCAACCAAGAGATAAATGAAAACTATAATAATTTCGAATCAAACGAAAACTTTCTCCCTAATTTAGACCAATTCTATACGAATGAGCAAGAAACTGAAATTGAGCCAGTAATAGATGAAGGAAATTTTCCCATATCCGCCTCGACAAACCAATCGGATACCTAAACATAAATAAACACGGTTACATCCTTCCTTATATAAACATTTCAACGCCACATGAACCTCCCCTAAAATTTTTAATTGATACCGGTGCTTCCTCTTCATTCATAAACCCAGAGATTATTTATTCAAAAGACGTTATAAAAATACAACCAACCGCAATCACTACTATACTTGGCAATCACAAGATAGATAAATTAGTGATACTACCAAATTTTAGCGAATTTAACGAACCAGGGACCAATAAATTTTTAGCATTTCGTTTCCACCGATATTTCGACGGATTACTTGGATTGGATACACTAACATCTTTAGGAGCTAAAGTTGACCTAGTAAATCATGTACTAATCACAAGGAACTCAACAATTACCCTAAACTACAAACTCAATTTTATGTCTGGAAGATACAATATAGCCCCTCATTCCAAGCAAATAGTTAAATTACCAGTAGATACCAGTAGATACAGAAATTAAACCCAATCTCACAATACCAGAAGGAGTGTACAAAGCCGAAAATTGGTACGGTATAATGGAAGTGACTAATAATTCAGATATCGACCAAACTCTATTCCTAGAACAACCATTAAAAGTTGAAAGATTTACACCACAAACATTTTCTGAAATAAACCATTTTAGCATTTCTCCCATGCATAACGAACCCTTAAATGAATCTAGTAATATCACAAACCTCATACGGTCTTCACACCTTAATTCAGAAGAAAAGAAATCACTTTTTAAACTATGTAAACAGTACGAAGAAATATTCTTCAGAGAGGGTGATAACCTATCTTTCACAAATAAAATCAAACATCGAATTCAACTTACGGACGATATCCCTATTTTTACCAAATCCTATAGATACCCGCATGTTCACAAAAATGAAGTACAACGTCAGATTAAAGATATGCTAGAACAGGCAATAATTCGAAACAGTTATTCTCCATGGAGTTCCCCAATCTGGATTGTGTCGAAAAAAAAGACGCCAGCGGTAAACAGAAATGGCGCCTTGTAATTGACTATAGGAAACTGAATGAAAAAACAATAGAAGATCGCTATCCCATTCCAAATATCTATGACATTTTAGACAAATTAGGCAAGTGTCATTACTTCTCAACTTTAGATTTAGCCAGCGGGTTCCACCAAATCGAAATGGAATCAAGAGATATAAAAAAGACTGCTTTCACAGTCGAAGGAGGGCACTACGAATACGTTCGAATGCCCTTTGGATTAAAAAACGCCGCTTCAACTTTTCAGAGAGTAATGGATAATGTTCTGCAAGATTTGCAAGGAAAAGTCTGTCTAGTCTACCTAGACGATATCATTATCTTTTCTACATCTCTACAAGAACATATCGAAAACCTCAAAAAGGTTTTTGACAAATTATCAGAATCTAATTTCAAAACTCAAATTGATAAATCGGAATTTCTGCGTAAAGAATTCCTAGGTCACCTTGTAACAAACGAAGGAGTGAAACCAAACCCAGACAAGATTCACGCAAAAAAAAATTTTCCAATTCCACGAAATTCGACACAAATAAAATCTTTTTTAGGTCTTCTGGGCTACTACCGTAAATTTATCAACAACTTCGCAAAACTAACCAAACCCTTAAGGCTCCATGTGCACGTTAAATGCGATTTTGATGATTTATGACTGTTTTCTTGTCAATATTTCACATTAATGGCAACAAAAAACGAAATAAAATTACACCACTTCATTAGCTGGTATGTAAACTAGGACTTGTATAAAGAAAAAATTGAAAACTGTTGTTGGAAAAAGTGCTATTAGAACAACAACTCTTGAACATTTTTTAAAATGCGTAAATTCGAATTTTTTGAACTGATATTTCCTGTTTATTGAATTAATAACATGTCATTTTCTTTAATATAATGCTAGAAAAAACCTTACAGAAGGACTTGTATAAAAAAAATTTTAAGATATTTTAATTTTTGTTAATAATATATGAAGTCAAACTGAAGCAATTTTTCACGATTTTCATGGCAAGAATTACATAAGAAGGCCGCATTTCATTGAAAAGTATTATAGATAGTATAATTAATTGGTATTTCTAGAAGATAAATCAATGAAAATATTATTAATTTTTAATAGTTATGCCTTTGAAATAATTTGAAAACCTATAACACTATTTTTTCTGTAAATTCAAAGTTAGTTCGCTGCTAGACAGCGAACGATGCAGACGTGTTGTCCACGCCAAATTTTTCTTCCTTATTTTTCTTTTGGCTTATTCGTACTTCCCCTGACTAGGAAACCAGAGCAGCGCTATTGAGTGTTGCACGACGGTAAAGACGAAGCAACAAAGCATAAAGCCAAACCGATAATACTTCCCCCACTCATGCTGTTGTAGTTTCCACGCCAATTCTGCCTTCGTCATATTCCCGCATGTAAAGACGATGAACACAGGAGCCATTCGATTCATGACTGAAACAGCGAACAACGAAAATAAACGAACGAAAAACGATTTAAATTGACTTTTCCCCTCTCAAGAACGAAAAATCAAAAAAGAATACAGAATTTTCACACCGAGATCATGGAGCCTTAACAGAATGCTTAAAAAAGGGTAGGAAAGTCGAATTAACTGAAAACTATGTGAAAACATTCGAAGAATGCAAACAAATCCTTATGAATGACCCGCTTTTACAATACCCAGACTTTTCCAAACCTTTCGTTCTTACGACCGATGCAAGCAACTTCGCGATTGGCGCTATATTATCCCAAAGTCCTGTTGGCAGCGATCGTCCTATTTGTTATGCGAGTCGTACACTGACAGACTTTGAAATTAATTATTCAACGATCGAAAAGGAACTGCTAGCGATTGTTTGGGCGACTAAATATTTCCGCCCATACCTTTTCGGACATAAGTTCAAAATAGTAATAGACCATAAACCACTGTTGTGGCTTATGAGCCTAAAGGACCCGAATTCCCGACTCGTACGTTGGCGACTCAAATTGGAAGAATTTGACTACGAAATCGCGTATAAAAAAGGCAACAACGAACAACTAAGCCGAATCAAAATTGAACCAGATGCAAACAATAATAATATCGAACTAAACATCAACGAATCCACAACAAATAATGCAGTCCAATCAACAAATGGGTCGACTATTCACTCAGCAGAAGAAAACCTAGATGATGGGATACACATATCTGAACGTCCTCTCAATGAATTTAATCTTCAACTTATTTTAGAAAAATCAAACGAACCCCCACACACATTGGTAGAAACAATATTTAAAAATAAACAAAGACGAAGAATTCGTTTGCAAGACTACTCAGAATCAATTTTAACAGATATTTTCAAAAACTATTTACCGCCGAATAAGGTAACAGCAATCTATACAACAGATGAAATATTTAAACTAGTCCAATCAACCTTTTCCAAATTTTTCTCCAACAGTAATACTTTCAAATTAATCAATACTAAAACAAATACTAAAAGACATACAAGAAGAAGATGAACAAGATAAAACTATAAACGACTATCACACAAAAAGTAACCATAGAGGTATAAACGAAACACTTCTCCACCTTAAACGTGAATTTTTTTTTTCCTTATATGAAAACAAAAATCACAAAAATTATTAACAATTGTGAAAGTTGTCAACGTCTTAAATATGACCGAAACCCCCCCAGACCCTTATATCAAATTCCCGAAATTACAGAAAAACCCATTGACATATATAGCATAAACAGTAAACAAATTCTTGCCAGAATAGATAAATTTTCGAAATTCTCAGCGGCCTATACTCTAAATGTACGTAAAAGCCTCAATATCGTTAAATCCATTAAACACCTTATAAGCCTTCACGGCATCCCAAAGAAAATTGTCTCGGATCAAGGAACAGAGTTCACTTCAAGTCTCTTCAAAGATTACCACATTACTTCGTTCCAGCAAACTAGTAGCAACGGCGTGGTAAAACTCATGCACTCTACATTCACAGAAATTTATAGAATTATCTAGGACAAAAACAAGAATAGAGATCACGACGACATCCTTAATGAAACAATAACCTCCTATAATAATGCTATACATTCTGTAACGCAGCACACGCCCTTTGAACTTTTTAATGGAAAAACCCATAAATTTAATAAAAACATCCAATATGATAATACCCATGAATATTTACAAAAACTTAACGAATACCAAGCAAAATTATACCCACAGGTTAAAGAGCATATCCAAGAAATAGTAACCAAAAACACAGAAAAATTAAATATAGACAGGGAACCCCTTACCGAAATGAAGGAAAACGAAACTATTTTAAGAAAAGAATTTAGAAGAAATAAGCTAACACCTAGATTTAGTGAACATAAGGTTAGACATGACAGAAACATAACAATAATTACACATGACAATAAAAAATTATATAAATCAAACGTAAACGAAAATTTCAGGATTCTCATGACCAGACACGGACTACAGACGAATGCACAGAGACTGGAAGTGCATGACTTGAACAACAGCAAAGGACTACTTTCACTACGACTTGGAAACGCAAAAATAATAGTATAACAGGCTTATACACATAGTTAAACTGGACAACTACAAGGACAACATCTACAAAATCACGGACACACTCAAGACTATAACGACGGACGCCGACACCAAACAAATAACAGACCTTATTAGAATTACCGAAATTAAGATAAAGGAACTTAACCACAAATTAGACACTTTAACCCCGAAGCGTAGAAACAAAAGAGGACTTATCAATGGTCTTGGCTCTGTCATTAAAGTTATTACTGGCAACATGGACGCCGAAGATGCTTCTCAACTGAACTTAGAAATCGAAACCCTTAAATCAAACCAACGGGAAATCAGTATACAAGCAAATAAACAAACCGCACTAAACCATCAAATGATTGAACGATTTTACAATATTACAAACCATATAAACACAACAAGAAACTATTCAAAATTACTCAAATCAATTTCGCAACAAAATCAAAGAAGAAAACCATTACTTAAAACAATTGCAATACATTACACAAATTAATTACAGTATAGATCTATTGAATAGTCACCTTTCAAATATTGGAGAAGCAGTAATACTTGCAAGATTAAATATAATATCGAAATTTATCCTCAATCCTAAAGAGCTGACAGAAATCAGCAACATGTTCGAAAATCAATCAATACAAGTATGTTCCGATGAACAACTGTACGAATTTCTTGGTTTACAGGCATATTACAACAACACAAATATTATATTCAATATTTTGATTCCCCGAATCCCAAACAAAAAATTTTCCCTTTTTCACCTAATTCCTTTACCAATAAATAGAACCCTATCCATTACCACAAAACCCTTTTGTGCCCTTAATGAACAGATAATTCATTGTTTTGACGAAGCATGTCCAAAGATAGAAGGAACTTACTACTGCAAAGAAGCAACGCATCAAGAAAGGACGAGGGACTCTAAATGCATCGCGAATCTTATCCAGGACAAACCAGCTTCTTGCAATCTAACAGAAGTTCCAGACGAAATAAAAATTTACTCACCACAACCTAATTATTTACTTCTGATTAATACTCCACTAATAGCAATCAACTCATCCTGCGAATCAAAACAACGACACGCAACGGGCCAAACACTCCTTCACTTTGAGAATTGCTCAGTAGTAGTTAACGGAATTACTTACGAAGATAACTGCATCACCTACTGGGATGATGTACTCATATATCCTTCAATATTCAACAAGATCAACGCTATAATCAATAATTCTAATAAACTAAACTTACAAAAACTCAAGGCCTACCATTTCGAAAACTAATCAGCTATCAAATTATTAACTACGGAAACCAGTAAAAAGGACATCGCACTTATAGTCCTCGCAGTCATCATAGCACTTACCTTCACCATCAGCATCATGTATACCAAATTCGTGAATTCATCGCAATCATCAAAAATCAACATCAATACTAACATCCTGGAAACAGAACCCAAATCATCCATCAAGGCTATAGCAGAGGACATTCCGAATCGACTCCTTTGGGCGTCGCTTCATTCCAAGGCAGGAGAGGAGGAGTTACGGAATCATAATCACATCGAGTCAGCACATTCCCAGACGCTACTTCTTCTCACATTATTTTCCCACACTAAATGCATTGCATAGATATGTATCATGTTAAAATAAATTCTTGCTTCTCAAATTAATTATGCACCTAGAAATTATCTCCAATGTAAAATTTTGTAACTTACCAGTTGAAGCTATAATAAAGTGGTTGTCGTTTTAAATCGTTCTAAATATTTGTTTTTTTTTTATAACAAGTGTTTTTAAAGTTCATAAGTCGCGCATAGTAACAGAAATCGCACGTACTTGATTTAACACCTTTGACTGACTAGGTGGGTCTCACTGTTGGGGTGTCTGACCATTGTTTTTCAGTTTTTCATTGTAAAAACTACGTCACCAAAGCCAGGTTTCCCAACGTCAGACCTGCTGACTCTAGTATATTCACATAGTTCCTACGGCAGTTAAATAGAAATAGAACTACATTTGTCTAAGGTTCAAATGCGACTGGTCGCTTTATTAAATGACAATGTAAAAATTCAGTTTATCGAAGTGTTGCCAGTACGTAAAAAATAAAGCAAACATAAAGAAATGACATAGTAGTCTGGGTGGCTTAGTGGCTAGAGCACTTGCCTTCGGTGCACCTGGTACCAGGTTCGAATCTGCTTGGCGACAACTAACTTTCGAAACTGGGATTGGGTGCCGGACTACCAGTTCACTCAGCTGTAAAGTAAATACCTAAATTAAAAAAAAAAAAAAAAAAAAAAAAAAAAAAAAAAAAACAGGAATAACCACGGACGAGCGTGTAGTTGACCACTTCACCTCCTAGTGTTCCGTTGGTCTCGCAATGAAGTAACTCTAGCATTACTTCAAGGCCTAGTCCCGATTTGGGCTGTTGCGCCATTCACTATTGATTAAAGAAATGACATATTGAATAAAAATGAAAATAATAAAATTATACTAAGTTAAATAATGAATTATACTAAGTTGTATAATGAATTATACTAAGTTGAATAATGAATTATACTAAGTTGAATAATGAATTATACTAAGTTGAATAATGAATTATACTATGCCTATGCCGCTACAGTATTCCTCCTTCAGTGATTGCGTTAGGGAGCGAAACGGATAGTCGTTTCACTGATGCGTCCTGATCGGGTACGGTAGCCGGTTTCGTCTGGTACGTTGCTATCGTCCTTTACTGCTGGTTGTGGGTTGTTGTTTGCGATATCTACAGGATGGTCCATAAAAGCTGGTTTCAACCTGTCGACTGAGACGTTAGTGGATTTGTTTTTAACTGATAATGAAAAGTATTTTGGAGATTTATTTTTTCCAATCCGGAAAAAACCGATTCCGGACAGCTTCGACTACACGCGCGTCCGGAATAAAAAGTTCTCAGTCTACTGCGAGCTACCGTGGTGTTATGAGTGCGCTAAAGCCTGTAAGTTCTGCTATGGAGAAGCTAAACTATGAAGAAGTGATATCTCTGGCGGTCGTTGTTAACAAGAATAAAAAGAAAGCAAACGAAGATATTGGGTGCACCCAATATATGTAAACAGTTTAAAGGAAGGAATTTTTCATACTTAGTGTGCAAAAATTAGAGAGCATCCAGACAAATTTATTCAGTACTATCGAATGTCGATTAATTCCTTCGATGAACTGAGATGTATTGTAATAGAGTGCAACCCGGTTATAACGTACCTCGTGGGGACCACAACAAGTAGAACGTTATAACCGTTAGTACGTTATAACCTATATAGGTATAGTATATGTATAGGTAAAAAAAGTTGTTTCCATTTATAAGAATAATTCTTTATTAAAGAATAGAATAGATAGCTGGGATAGAATAGACAGATGGGATGAAGAAATTGAAAAGGATTCTCCCGTTTATTTACTAAATACATACATATTGGGTCATTCCATCAAAAAAAAACAAATTTCCGTCAAATTGTGTACCTTACCATCGTCTATTCTTTTGAAAATTTTTGTTTACATACATACTTGAAGAATTAGTAAAAAAAATATAATTTCATTTTTTGTTTCTATCTAAAAAATTTTGTTAGTTATAGTATGTTAGCAAGTTTTCGCATAGTTTTCGGTCGAGTCCTCTTTGAAAATTCATGAAATAGGGCTTATTTTAAAGGAGGAGGCTGTCGCATTATAAAATAAATAATAAAAATAAACATTATAAACATTATCCTTGAATTTTTTTTCAATTCAACCGTAACCAGATCGAATTAATATATTGTACGTTATAAAGAACTCAAGTGCTATGAGAAATGGTGCGTTATAACCAATATGTACGTTATAAAAGGGTACTTTATATACGTACAAAAATACAAAGACTTTTCACATTTGTGCATGGGGATTGAAAAAAAGTACTTTATAACCGAAAGTACGTTAAAAAAGTGCAATTTATAAGCGGGTTGCACTGTAATTAGTTGCTCTAAATTAACCGTCTCGGTCAAGCACAATTTACACCGGAAAAAATTCCGGACAAGTGCTTATAGTCGAGCTCATACAACTCTCTATGTTCTTGAAATTTAATTCCGGATATGCCGAAAAATTCCTGATCAACCGTCCGGAGAAACCTGTGCATGCTCAGGTTTTTTTTCCGGACGTCCGGTTTTCTGGAGTCATGTAGTCGACGAGCCAAAATCTCATACATTTCTATGGGACATGGTTTTCATTCTTTCCGGAAGGCGGAGCCTATTTTCTCCGGATCGGAAAAAAAACGGACCATGTAGTCCGGGCCTTAGACCTAAGTCCAAACTTAGCATTTTGAAACCATAGGTATTTATGTATTATTTGCAGCGTATAATTTGTATGCGGTAGGTTTTTTTCTGTCACTTTGAGATGGGGGGCAAATTGATAAATCAGCACCTGAATCGATCAAAAATTTTAAATTCAAATTCTTGTCGGTAACAAAAAGGCGACGTGTACACTGGCTTGGAGTGGTTGTCGCCACTAATTCGCTCCAGCCGTGGCGTTTCCCGTTTTGAATTCACATGGTTGAGTGCATTTTTTTGCAGCTTCGCGATACCGAAAATGGTACCAGCAAAACTTGCCTTTTTCGTTAAATGTTTTTGAACGCGACCGGTTACGAGGAGGGGCTCGAGAATCGCGCGAGGACGAACGCGCACGTGATCTTGATCGCGAAATATCATTGAATGCACTTTTTAATGCAGCAATTTCAGCCGTTAAGGATGTGATTTGTTGTTCTAGCTGAACATGTGGATTGCTTGCAACATTTGATGTTGTTGCTATGGCAGGTGAACCCTTTGAAGCTTCCATGACATTATCAGCCATAACTGAAAGTTTCTCCAAATTGTCGTTGCTAATTGAAAGGATTGCTTGATTGGATTGTGGTAGTCCACTAAGCCACAATGATCTTAGAAAATCTTCTGTTATTTTTTTTTGCGACAAATTTCTCATCTCACGCAAAACTTGAGATGGTTTCTTGTCATTGAAATCTATTCCCGACAACAGGCGTTTAATTTTCTGATTCTCGGAATCAGCGAATTGTTTACTTAGTCTGTCTTTTAGCGTTTCATATTTTTCATTGATTGGCGGATTTTGGATAATATCACTTACGTGGTATAAAACGTCTGTCTCGACCGTTGAGATCACATGGTAAAAACGTGTCGAGTCACTTTTGATTCCACTCGTTAAAAACTGGGCCTCAATTTGTGAGAACCACAGTTCAGGGTCCCGTTTCCAAAACGGAGGAAAATTTACCGTGATTTTTTAAATTTCCGGAATTTCGGCATTCTGCGGTTCGGTATGTTTAGCGGCACAGCGACACGGAATTTCGGTGAAAAAATCAACGTTGAACGTGGCGAAAGTACACCTTTTGTTGCGTTTCCGTTTGGTATCTACGGCCTTTTTAGCGATGAGTCGCCTTGAAATTCGCGTTCGAAAGTCGACAAGAACTTTGCTTTTTTCCTTTGTTACCTGCGCTTTGTTCCCGGTCTGGGGTCACCACTGTGGTAGTTCCTACGGCAGTTAAATAGAAATAGAACTACATTTGTCTAAGGTTCAAATGCGACTGGTCGCTTTACTAAATGACAATGTAAAAATTCAGTTTATCGAAGTGTTGCCAGTACGTAAAAAATAAAGCAAAAAATAAAAAATAAAGAAATGAAATATTAAATAAAAATGAAAATAATAAAATTATACTAAGTTAAATAACGAAAATAATGAATTATACTAAGTTGAATAATGAATTATACTATGCATAGGCCGCACGTCTTCAGACTCACTCAACGTCCTTCTTTCTCTGCCACCAATTGACCTGTTCGCTAAATACGTAGCATGCAAATGCGCCCTAAGACTCAGAGAGTCAAACCAGCTCAAAACATGTGCGTACGGGCACAGTAATATCAGCCTACCAACTACAAGGACTACGGACTACACAGATCCTAAGCTCTGGTTCGACAGGAAGTTCGCCATAAATATACCAATCAGAGAATTCTGGGAGGTTAGGACCGGCGACTCTGTAGGGTCGATTAATATTTATACTGACGGTTCTAAGATGGAGGACGGAGTGGGCGGAGTGATCTTTTAACAAACTCTTGCTACAGGCTGCCGGATAATTGCAGTATTTTCCAAGCGGAGGTACTGGCGATTCAGAAGGCGGCGGAATTAGCTCACAAATCGCGGAAAAGGGATAGGGCAGTTTTTATCTATACAGATAGCCAAGCCGCCTTAATGGCTTTGCAGTCCTGCACTATCAAATCCAAGGCAGTTCTTAACTGTCGACGCGCTTTACAGGAACTGTGCTGAAATAGGAAAGTGGAACTCTGTTCGGTTCCAGGGCACAGTGGTTATTTGGGAAATGAACTAGCGGATGATCTTGCCAAAAAAGGTGCTAACCTTGGACTAGAAACCGCGGTTTCAGTACCACCGCCTCTTAATGTCATTTACAACTATCTAGAAAAAAAGATGCTAAGCCTGTCCGAGACCAGATGGCGGGCTTCATCAACCTCCAGAACCACGAAACAAATGTGGAGCACTCTCAACAAGGAAAGAACTAAACTCTTGTTAACGCTACCTAATGCGCAATGCGCAACCTTATTCGGCTTAATCACCGGCCATTGTTTGATAGGGGCGCATGCGTATAGATTGGGGCTGATTACAGACGATATCTGCAGAAACTGCAAACTTCCCGGGGAACGGGAAACGCTAGAACACCTCCTATGCAACTGCCCAGCTCTCGCTAGGAGAAGGGTGATAGCTCTGGGTGCACCAACCTTCGCAAATCTCAAAGAAGTCTCTCTTAAAAGCATGCAGAGTTTGCTCAACTTTGCTATGGTCACAGGGACCTTCGATTTAAACGAGGAGCTCTCAACACAGATCGTAACTCTAGCGCACCTTTCATAGATACATTAGGTCTCCTTTTTGTGTGGTATCACTATGGACCCTCGTGGGTCTATGTGAGGCTTTTGGCCGCCACTGCAACCTAACCTAACCATGCATAGGCCGCTACACACCCTAAATGTAACCAAATACCAAAATATTAGCTTTCTCAAAACTGTTGCGATTTTTTGTTGCGAGCTCTTGGACTATAAGTTTATACGTATTGTTCTTAAAAGCACTATACACATTGTTTGGCAGACCACTTAGCCGTGGAATATTTACAGCGATTCTACGTTGTTGAGTTGCCGTTGGGAATAGAACGGAAGTTCCGTCCGTTATTAGTGGGTGTGTTCGATACGCGTTAGATTTGCCAATTTTTTCATTTTCTTGCGGAAATTTAGAGAATTTCGCGGTAAATTTACGCCGAAAGTTGAGTTGAGTGTGGTGCGTGCCGAATTCCGTTCGAGTACTCGCGTGTAGCACGTTGACTGCCATGTCACCCATTTTTGGGTGACAGCAAAAGTTCTCATCGGGCCGTGAGTTAACTGAAAATGAAAATACGTCTGGATCGATGTGACTTCAAAATTAGAGTGACTTTATTATTCCAAAACATAAAACAATTTCAGGATTGTAGACGACAATGCCTTATCTTTTGCAAATATACGACATAATAATATAAATATACGATATAATAGTTTTTACGAGCATATGGGATTGCATTACATAAACAATTTTGTGATTGTAGACGACAATTCCTTATCTTTAGCAAATATAATAACATAATGAATTTGTGGGATCGTTTAAGACATACTTTTCTCATTATTTCTGCATGCACAATCGTGATGTGATATTTTGCATGCAGAATGTTTGATAAGGTATTTTTTGTTGATACATAGCTGCTCGTGGGTGCTCTGGTGTCGTCTTGCACATAACTCCTCCCTCCTCAGACGGTTGTGTCGGGGATGTTAACAATCGTCATCGTCGATACCGGAAGAAAAATTTGCAGCCCTGGGCGCTGGTGTTGGTGCTTGTTTTTCTGAATCCGGGATTGCGGGCGGCGCGGGCGTTGGCCTCCTTGTGAGCAGCTTGGGTAACCTGATATTTATTTTGGTGATCAAGAAAAAGAGAAGTATGATGCCGATCGTTAGCCAAGATTCTATTGCTAGCGATCTGTAACGATTCAAGGTTGGATTATTGAATTTGATTTGGTTAATAGTTTTTTAGTCTTTCAGCAGCTGTTGTATTTCTTCTAGGTCGAGTTTGTCCAGGACGAGTTCTTGTAGATTTTCGCCTTCTGTAGTTTGTAAAAGCAAAACTACTTTAATATTTTTATCAGTTTTACTTACGTTTCCAAAAGAAGAAGGTATCAGTAGAATTTAAAAAATAATATAAAAATGCCTGAGTACTCCAATGATATTTCCTACTGTTGGGGTGTCTGACCATTGTTTTTCATTGTAAAAACTAAGTCTTGGTAAATTTTCAGCTTTCTCAAAACTGTTAAATTTTTCGATTTTTTTGACATCTTTGAGGGGGGGCTGACTGGGTGGGTCCCACTGTTGGGGTGTCTGACCATTGTTTTTCAGTTTTTCATTGTAAAAACTACGTCTTGGCAAATTTGATGATTATCGCGCGCATAGTAACAGAAATCGCACGTACTCGATTTAACACCTTTGGTTGACGGGGTGGGTCTCACTGTTGGGGTGTCTGACCATTGTTTTTCAGTTTTTCATTGTAAAAACTACGTCACCAAAGCCAGGTTTTCCAACGTCAGACCTGCTGACTCTAGTATATTCACATACACCCTGTGGTAGTTCATACGGCAGTTAAATAGAAATAGAACTACATTTGTCTAAGGTTCAAATGTGACTGGTCGCTTTATTAAATGACAATGTAAAAATTCAGTTTATCGAAGTGTTGCCAGTACGTAAAAAATAAAGCAAACATAAAGAAATGACATATTAGTCTGGGTGGCTTAGTGGCTAGAGCACTTGCCTTCGGTGCACCTGGTACCAGGTTCGAATCTGCTTGGCGACAACTAACTTTCGAAAATGGGATTGGGTGCCGGACTACCAGTTCACTCAGCTATAAAGTAAATACCTAAATTAAAAAAAAAAAAAAAAAAAAAAAAAAAAAAAAAAAAAAAAAAAAAAAAAAAAACCGAAATAACCACGGACGAGCGTGTAGTTGACCACTTCACCTCCTAGTGTTCCGTTGGTCTCGCAATGAAGTAACTCTAGCATTACTTCAAGGCCTAGTCCCGATTTGGGCTGTTGCGCCATTGATTATTGATTAAAGAAATGACATATTGAATAAAAATGAAAATAATAAAATTATACTAAGTTACATAACGAAAATAATGAATTATACTAAGTTGAATAATGAATTATACTAAGTTGAATAATGAATTATACTATGCCTATGCCGCTACAGTATTCCTCCTTCAGTGATTGCGTTAGGGAGCGAAACGGATAGTCGTTTCACTGATGCGTCCTGATCGGGTACGGTAGCCGGTTTCGTCTGGTACGTTGCTATCGTCCTTTACTGCTGGTTGTGGGTTGTTGTTTGCGATATCTACAGGATGGTCCATAAAAGCTGGTTTCAACCTGTCGACTGAGACGTTAGTGGATTTGTTTTTAACTGATAATGAAAAGTATTTTGGAGATTTATTTTTTCCAATCCGGAAAAAACCGATTCCGGACAGCTTCGACTACACGCGCGTCCGGAATAAAAAGTTCTCAGTCTACTGCGAGCTACCGTGGTGTTATGAGTGCGCTAAAGCCTGTAAGTTCTGCTATGGAGAAGCTAAACTATGAAGAAGTGATATCTCTGGCGGTCGTTGTTAACAAGAATAAAAAGAAAGCAAACGAAGATATTGGGTGCACCCAATATATGTAAACAGTTTAAAGGAAGGAATTTTTCATACTTAGTGTGCAAAAATTAGAGAGCATCCAGACAAATTTATTCAGTACTATCGAATGTCGATTAATTCCTTCGATGAACTGAGATGTATTGTAATAGAGTGCAACCCGGTTATAACGTACCTCGTGGGGACCACAACAAGTAGAACGTTATAACCGTTAGTACGTTATAACCTATATAGGTATAGTATATGTATAGGTAAAAAAAGTTGTTTCCATTTATAAGAATAATTCTTTATTAAAGAATAGAATAGATAGCTGGGATAGAATAGACAGATGGGATGAAGAAATTGAAAAGGATTCTCCCGTTTATTTACTAAATACATACATATTGGGTCATTCCATCAAAAAAAAACAAATTTCCGTCAAATTGTGTACCTTACCATCGTCTATTCTTTTGAAAATTTTTGTTTACATACATACTTGAAGAATTAGTAAAAAAAATATAATTTCATTTTTTGTTTCTATCTAAAAAATTTTGTTAGTTATAGTATGTTAGCAAGTTTTCGCATAGTTTTCGGTCGAGTCCTCTTTGAAAATTCATGAAATAGGGCTTATTTTAAAGGAGGAGGCTGTCGCATTATAAAATAAATAATAAAAATAAACATTATAAACATTATCCTTGAATTTTTTTTCAATTCAACCGTAACCAGATCGAATTAATATATTGTACGTTATAAAGAACTCAAGTGCTATGAGAAATGGTGCGTTATAACCAATATGTACGTTATAAAAGGGTACTTTATATACGTACAAAAATACAAAGACTTTTCACATTTGTGCATGGGGATTGAAAAAAAGTACTTTATAACCGAAAGTACGTTAAAAAAGTGCAATTTATAAGCGGGTTGCACTGTAATTAGTTGCTCTAAATTAACCGTCTCGGTCAAGCACAATTTACACCGGAAAAAATTCCGGACAAGTGCTTATAGTCGAGCTCATACAACTCTCTATGTTCTTGAAATTTAATTCCGGATATGCCGAAAAATTCCTGATCAACCGTCCGGAGAAACCTGTGCATGCTCAGGTTTTTTTTCCGGACGTCCGGTTTTCTGGAGTCATGTAGTCGACGAGCCAAAATCTCATACATTTCTATGGGACATGGTTTTCATTCTTTCCGGAAGGCGGAGCCTATTTTCTCCGGATCGGAAAAAAAACGGACCATGTAGTCCGGGCCTTAGACCTAAGTCCAAACTTAGCATTTTGAAACCATAGGTATTTATGTATTATTTGCAGCGTATAATTTGTATGCGGTAGGTTTTTTTCTGTCACTTTGAGATGGGGGGCAAATTGATAAATCAGCACCTGAATCGATCAAAAATTTTAAATTCAAATTCTTGTCGGTAACAAAAAGGCGACGTGTACACTGGCTTGGAGTGGTTGTCGCCACTAATTCGCTCCAGCCGTGGCGTTTCCCGTTTTGAATTCACATGGTTGAGTGCATTTTTTTGCAGCTTCGTGATACCGAAAATGGTACCAGCAAAACTTGCCTTTTTCGTTAAATGTTTTTGAACGCGACCGGTTACGAGGAGGGGCTCGAGAATCGCGCGAGGACGAACGCGCACGTGATCTTGATCGCGAAATATCATTGAATGCACTTTTTAATGCAGCAATTTCAGCCGTTAAGGATGTGATTTGTTGTTCTAGCTGAACATGTGGATTGCTTGCAACATTTGATGTTGTTGCTATGGCAGGTGAACCCTTTGAAGCTTCCATGACATTATCAGCCATAACTGAAAGTTTCTCCAAATTGTCGTTGCTAATTGAAAGGATTGCTTGATTGGATTGTGGTAGTCCACTAAGCCACAATGATCTTAGAAAATCTTCTGTTATTTTTTTTTGCGACAAATTTCTCATCTCACGCAAAACTTGAGATGGTTTCTTGTCATTGAAATCTATTCCCGACAACAGGCGTTTAATTTTCTGATTCTCGGAATCAGCGAATTGTTTACTAAGTCTGTCTTTTAGCGTTTCATATTTTTCATTGATTGGCGGATTTTGGATAATATCACTTACGTGGTATAAAACGTCTGTCTCGACCGTTGAGATCACATGGTAAAAACGTGTCGAGTCACTTTTGATTCCACTCGTTAAAAACTGGGCCTCAATTTGTGAGAACCACAGTTCAGGGTCCCGTTTCCAAAACGGAGGAAAATTTACCGTGATTTTTTAAATTTCCGGAATTTCGGCATTCTGCGGTTCGGTATGTTTAGCGGCACAGCGACACGGAATTTCGGTGAAAAAATCAACGTTGAACGTGGCGAAAGTACACCTTTTGTTGCGTTTCCGTTTGGTATCTACGGCCTTTTTAGCGATGAGTCGCCTTGAAATTCGCGTTCGAAAGTCGACAAGAACTTTGCTTTTTTCCTTTGTTACCTGCGCTTTGTTCCCGGTCTGGGGTCACCACTGTGGTAGTTCCTACGGCAGTTAAATAGAAATAGAACTACATTTGTCTAAGGTTCAAATGCGACTGGTCGCTTTACTAAATGACAATGTAAAAATTCAGTTTATCGAAGTGTTGCCAGTACGTAAAAAATAAAGCAAAAAATAAAAAATAAAGAAATGAAATATTAAATAAAAATGAAAATAATAAAATTATACTAAGTTAAATAACGAAAATAATGAATTATACTAAGTTGAATAATGAATTATACTATGCATAGGCCGCACGTCTTCAGACTCACTCAACGTCCTTCTTTCTCTGCCACCAATTGACCTGTTCGCTAAATACGTAGCATGCAAATGCGCCCTAAGACTCAGAGAGTCAAACCAGCTCAAAACATGTGCGTACGGGCACAGTAATATCAGCCTACCAACTACAAGGACTACGGACTACACAGATCCTAAGCTCTGGTTCGACAGGAAGTTCGCCATAAATATACCAATCAGAGAATTCTGGGAGGTTAGGACCGGCGACTCTGTAGGGTCGATTAATATTTATACTGACGGTTCTAAGATGGAGGACGGAGTGGGCGGAGTGATCTTTTAACAAACTCTTGCTACAGGCTGCCGGATAATTGCAGTATTTTCCAAGCGGAGGTACTGGCGATTCAGAAGGCGGCGGAATTAGCTCACAAATCGCGGAAAAGGGATAGGGCAGTTTTTATCTATATAGATAGCCAAGCCGCCTTAATGGCTTTGCAGTCCTGCACTATCAAATCCAAGGCAGTTCTTAACTGTCGACGCGCTTTACAGGAACTGTGCTGAAATAGGAAAGTGGAACTCTGTTCGGTTCCAGGGCACAGTGGTTATTTGGGAAATGAACTAGCGGATGATCTTGCCAAAAAAGGTGCTAACCTTGGACTAGAAACCGCGGTTTCAGTACCACCGCCTCTTAATGTCATTTACAACTATCTAGAAAAAAAGATGCTAAGCCTGTCCGAGACCAGATGGCGGGCTTCATCAACCTCCAGAACCACGAAACAAATGTGGAGCACTCTCAACAAGGAAAGAACTAAACTCTTGTTAACGCTACCTAATGCGCAATGCGCAACCTTATTCGGCTTAATCACCGGCCATTGTTTGATAGGGGCGCATGCGTATAGATTGGGGCTGATTACAGACGATATCTGCAGAAACTGCAAACTTCCCGGGGAACGGGAAACGCTAGAACACCTCCTATGCAACTGCCCAGCTCTCGCTAGGAGAAGGGTGATAGCTCTGGGTGCACCAACCTTCGCAAATCTCAAAGAAGTCTCTCTTAAAAGCATGCAGAGTTTGCTCAACTTTGCTATGGTCACAGGGACCTTCGATTTAAACGAGGAGCTCTCAACACAGATCGTAACTCTAGCGCACCTTTCATAGATACATTAGGTCTCCTTTTTGTGTGGTATCACTATGGACCCTCGTGGGTCTATGTGAGGCTTTTGGCCGCCACTGCAACCTAACCTAACCATGCATAGGCCGCTACACACCCTAAATGTAACCAAATACCAAAATATTAGCTTTCTCAAAACTGTTGCGATTTTTTGTTGCGAGCTCTTGGACTATAAGTTTATACGTATTGTTCTTAAAAGCACTATACACATTGTTTGGCAGACCACTTAGCCGTGGAATATTTACAGCGATTCTACGTTGTTGAGTTGCCGTTGGGAATAGAACGGAAGTTCCGTCCGTTATTAGTGGGTGTGTTCGATACGCGTTAGATTTGCCAATTTTTTCATTTTCTTGCGGAAATTTAGAGAATTTCGCGGTAAATTTACGCCGAAAGTTGAGTTGAGTGTGGTGCGTGCCGAATTCCGTTCGAGTACTCGCGTGTAGCACGTTGACTGCCATGTCACCCATTTTTGGGTGACAGCAAAAGTTCTCATCGGGCCGTGAGTTAACTGAAAATGAAAATACGTCTGGATCGATGTGACTTCAAAATTAGAGTGACTTTATTATTCCAAAACATAAAACAATTTCAGGATTGTAGACGACAATGCCTTATCTTTTGCAAATATACGACATAATAATATAAATATACGATATAATAGTTTTTACGAGCATATGGGATTGCATTACATAAACAATTTTGTGATTGTAGACGACAATTCCTTATCTTTAGCAAATATAATAACATAATGAATTTGTGGGATCGTTTAAGACATACTTTTCTCATTATTTCTGCATGCACAATCGTGATGTGATATTTTGCATGCAGAATGTTTGATAAGGTATTTTTTGTTGATACATAGCTGCTCGTGGGTGCTCTGGTGTCGTCTTGCACATAACTCCTCCCTCCTCAGACGGTTGTGTCGGGGATGTTAACAATCGTCATCGTCGATACCGGAAGAAAAATTTGCAGCCCTGGGCGCTGGTGTTGGTGCTTGTTTTTCTGAATCCGGGATTGCGGGCGGCGCGGGCGTTGGCCTCCTTGTGAGCAGCTTGGGTAACCTGATATTTATTTTGGTGATCAAGAAAAAGAGAAGTATGATGCCGATCGTTAGCCAAGATTCTATTGCTAGCGATCTGTAACGATTCAAGGTTGGATTATTGAATTTGATTTGGTTAATAGTTTTTTAGTCTTTCAGCAGCTGTTGTATTTCTTCTAGGTCGAGTTTGTCCAGGACGAGTTCTTGTAGATTTTCGCCTTCTGTAGTTTGTAAAAGCAAAACTACTTTAATATTTTTATCAGTTTTACTTACGTTTCCAAAAGAAGAAGGTATCAGTAGAATTTAAAAAATAATATAAAAATGCCTGAGTACTCCAATGATATTTCCTACTGTTGGGGTGTCTGACCATTGTTTTTCATTGTAAAAACTAAGTCTTGGTAAATTTTCAGCTTTCTCAAAACTGTTAAATTTTTCGATTTTTTTGACATCTTTGAGGGGGGGCTGACTGGGTGGGTCCCACTGTTGGGGTGTCTGACCATTGTTTTTCAGTTTTTCATTGTAAAAACTACGTCTTGGCAAATTTGATGATTATCGCGCGCATAGTAACAGAAATCGCACGTACTCGATTTAACACCTTTGGTTGACGGGGTGGGTCTCACTGTTGGGGTGTCTGACCATTGTTTTTCAGTTTTTCATTGTAAAAACTACGTCACCAAAGCCAGGTTTTCCAACGTCAGACCTGCTGACTCTAGTATATTCACATACACCCTGTGGTAGTTCATACGGCAGTTAAATAGAAATAGAACTACATTTGTCTAAGGTTCAAATGTGACTGGTCGCTTTATTAAATGACAATGTAAAAATTCAGTTTATCGAAGTGTTGCCAGTACGTAAAAAATAAAGCAAACATAAAGAAATGACATATTAGTCTGGGTGGCTTAGTGGCTAGAGCACTTGCCTTCGGTGCACCTGGTACCAGGTTCGAATCTGCTTGGCGACAACTAACTTTCGAAAATGGGATTGGGTGCCGGACTACCAGTTCACTCAGCTATAAAGTAAATACCTAAATTAAAAAAAAAAAAAAAAAAAAAAAAAAAAAAAAAAAAACCGAAATAACCACGGACGAGCGTGTAGTTGACCACTTCACCTCCTAGTGTTCCGTTGGTCTCGCAATGAAGTAACTCTAGCATTACTTCAAGGCCTAGTCCCGATTTGGGCTGTTGCGCCATTGATTATTGATTAAAGAAATGACATATTGAATAAAAATGAAAATAATAAAATTATACTAAGTTACATAACGAAAATAATGAATTATACTAAGTTGAATAATGAATTATACTAAGTTGAATAATGAATTATACTATGCCTATGCCGCTACAGTATTCCTCCTTCAGTGATTGCGTTAGGGAGCGAAACGGATAGTCGTTTCACTGATGCGTCCTGATCGGGTACGGTAGCCGGTTTCGTCTGGTACGTTGCTATCGTCCTTTACTGCTGGTTGTGGGTTGTTGTTTGCGATATCTACAGGATGGTCCATAAAAGCTGGCTTCAACCTGTCGACTGAGACGTTAGTGGATTTGTTTTTAACTAATAATGAAAAGTATTTTGGAGATTTATTTTTTCCGATCCGGAAAAAAACCGATTCCGGACAGCTTGGACTACACGCGCGTCCGGAATAAAAAGTTCTCAGTCTACTGCGAGCTACCGTGGTGTTATGAGTGCGCTAAAGCCTGTAAGTTCTGCTATGGAGAGGCTAAACTATGAAGAAGTGATATTTTTGGCGGTCGTTGTTAACAAGAACAAAAAGAAAGCAAACGAAGATATTGGGTGCACCCAATATATATAAACAGTTTAAAGGAAGGAATTTTTCATACTTAGTGTGCAAAAATTAGAGAGCATCCAGACAAATTTATTCAGTACTATCGAATGTCGATTAATTCCTTCGATGAACTGAAATGTATTGTAATAGAGTGCAACAAGTAGAACGTTATAACCGTTAGTACGTTATAACCTATATAGGTTTAGTATATGTATAGTTAAAAAAAGTTGTTTCCATTTATAAGAATAATTCTTTATTAAAGAATAGAATAGATAGCTGGGATAGAATAGACAGATGGGATGAAGAAAATGAAAAGGATTCTCCCGTTTATTTACTAAATACATACATATTGGGTCATTCCATCAAAAATCGCCAACAAATTTCCGTCAAATTGTGTACCTTACCATCGTCTATTCTTTTGAAAATTGTTTACATACATACTTGAAGAATTAGTAAAAAAAATATAATTTCATTTTTTGTTTCTATCTAAAAAATTTTGTTAGTTATAGTATGTTAGCAAGTTTTCGCAAATTTTTCGTCCGAGTCCTCTTTGAAAATTCATGAAATAGGGCTTATTTTAAAGGAGGAGGCTGTCGCATTATAAAATAAATAATAAAAATAAACATTATAAACATTATCCTTGAATTTTTTTTCAATTCAACCGTAACCAGATCGAATTAATATATTGTACGTTATAAAGAACTCAAGTGCTATGAGAAATGGTGCGTTATAACCAATATGTACGTTATAAAAGGGTACTTTATATACGTACAAAAATACAAAGACTTTTCACATTTGTGCATGGGGATTGAAAAAAAGTACTTTATAACCGAAAGTACGTTAAAAAAGTGCAATTTATAAGCGGGTTGCACTGTAATTAGTTGCTCTAAATTAACCGTCTCGGTCAAGCACAATTTACACCGGAAAAAATTCCGGACAAGTGCTTATAGTCGAGCTCATACAACTCTCTATGTTCTTGAAATTTAATTCCGGATATGCCGAAAAATTCCTGATCAACCGTCCGGAGAAACCTGTGCATGCTCAGGTTTTTTTTCCGGACGTCCGGTTTTCTGGAGTCATGTAGTCGACGAGCCAAAATCTCATACATTTCTATGGGACATGGTTTTCATTCTTTCCGGAAGGCGGAGCCTATTTTCTCCGGATCGGAAAAAAAACGGACCATGTAGTCCGGGCCTTAGACCTAAGTCCAAACTTAGCATTTTGAAACCATAGGTATTTATGTATTATTTGCAGCGTATAATTTGTATGCGGTAGGTTTTTTTCTGTCACTTTGAGATGGGGGGCAAATTGATAAATCAGCACCTGAATCGATCAAAAATTTTAAATTCAAATTCTTGTCGGTAACAAAAAGGCGACGTGTACACTGGCTTGGAGTGGTTGTCGCCACTAATTCGCTCCAGCCGTGGCGTTTCCCGTTTTGAATTCACATGGTTGAGTGCATTTTTTTGCAGCTTCGCGATACCGAAAATGGTACCAGCAAAACTTGCCTTTTTCGTTAAATGTTTTTGAACGCGACCGGTTACGAGGAGGGGCTCGAGAATCGCGCGAGGACGAACGCGCACGTGATCTTGATCGCGAAATATCATTGAATGCACTTTTTAATGCAGCAATTTCAGCCGTTAAGGATGTGATTTGTTGTTCTAGCTGAACATGGGGATTGCTTGCAACATTTGATGTTGTTGCTATGGCAGGTGAACCCTTTGAAGCTTCCATGACATTATCAGCCATAACTGAAAGTTTCTCCAAATTGTCGTTGCTAATTGAAAGGATTGCTTGAATGGATTGTGAGAGTCCACTAAGCCACAATGATCTTAGAAAATCTTCTGTTATTTTTTTTTGCGACAAATTTCTCATCTCACGCAAAACTTGAGATGGTTTCTTGTCATTGAAATCTATTCCCGACAACAGGCGTTTAATTTTCTGATTCTCGGAATCAGCGAATTGTTTACTAAGTCTGTCTTTTAGCGTTTCATATTTTTCATTGATTGGCGGATTTTGGATAATATCACTTACGTTGTATAAAACGTCTGTCTCGACCGTTGAGATCACATGGTAAAAACGTGTCGAGTCACTTTTGATTCCACTCGTTAAAAACTGGGCCTCAATTTGTGAGAACCACAGTTCAGGGTCCCGTTTCCAAAACGGAGGAAAATTTACCGTGATTTTTTAAATTTCCGGAATTTCGGCATTCTGCGGTTCGGTATGTTTAGCGGCACAGCGACACGGAATTTCGGTGAAAAAATCAACGTTGAACGTGGCGAAAGTACACCTTTTGTTGCGTTTCCGTTTGGTATCTACGGCCTTTTTAGCGATGAGTCGCCTTGAAATTCGCGTTCGAAAGTCGACAAGAACTTTGCTTTTTTCCTTTGTTACCTGCGCTTTGTTCCCGGTCTGGGGTCACCACTGTGGTAGTTCCTACGGCAGTTAAATAGAAATAGAACTACATTTGTCTAAGGTTCAAATGCGACTGGTCGCTTTACTAAATGACAATGTAAAAATTCAGTTTATCGAAGTGTTGCCAGTACGTAAAAAATAAAGCAAAAAATAAAAAATAAAGAAATGAAATATTAAATAAAAATGAAAATAATAAAATTATACTAAGTTAAATAACGAAAATAATGAATTATACTAAGTTGAATAATGAATTATACTATGCATAGGCCGCACGTCTTCAGACTCACTCAACGTCCTTCTTTCTCTGCCACCAATTGACCTGTTCGCTAAATACGTAGCATGCAAATGCGCCCTAAGACTCAGAGAGTCAAACCAGCTCAAAACATGTGCGTACGGGCACAGTAATATCAGCCTACCAACTACAAGGACTACGGACTACACAGATCCTAAGCTCTGGTTCGACAGGAAGTTCGCCATAAATATACCAATCAGAGAATTCTGGGAGGTTAGGACCGGCGACTCTGTAGGGTCGATTAATATTTATACTGACGGTTCTAAGATGGAGGACGGAGTGGGCGGAGTGATCTTTTAACAAACTCTTGCTACAGGCTGCCGGATAATTGCAGTATTTTCCAAGCGGAGGTACTGGCGATTCAGAAGGCGGCGGAATTAGCTCACAAATCGCGGAAAAGGGATAGGGCAGTTTTTATCTATATAGATAGCCAAGCCGCCTTAATGGCTTTGCAGTCCTGCACTATCAAATCCAAGGCAGTTCTTAACTGTCGACGCGCTTTACAGGAACTGTGCTGAAATAGGAAAGTGGAACTCTGTTCGGTTCCAGGGCACAGTGGTTATTTGGGAAATGAACTAGCGGATGATCTTGCCAAAAAAGGTGCTAACCTTGGACTAGAAACCGCGGTTTCAGTACCACCGCCTCTTAATGTCATTTACAACTATCTAGAAAAAAAGATGCTAAGCCTGTCCGAGACCAGATGGCGGGCTTCATCAACCTCCAGAACCACGAAACAAATGTGGAGCACTCTCAACAAGGAAAGAACTAAACTCTTGTTAACGCTACCTAATGCGCAATGCGCAACCTTATTCGGCTTAATCACCGGCCATTGTTTGATAGGGGCGCATGCGTATAGATTGGGGCTGATTACAGACGATATCTGCAGAAACTGCAAACTTCCCGGGGAACGGGAAACGCTAGAACACCTCCTATGCAACTGCCCAGCTCTCGCTAGGAGAAGGGTGATAGCTCTGGGTGCACCAACCTTCGCAAATCTCAAAGAAGTCTCTCTTAAAAGCATGCAGAGTTTGCTCAACTTTGCTATGGTCACAGGGACCTTCGATTTAAACGAGGAGCTCTCAACACAGATCGTAACTCTAGCGCACCTTTCATAGATACATTAGGTCTCCTTTTTGTGTGGTATCACTATGGACCCTCGTGGGTCTATGTGAGGCTTTTGGCCGCCACTGCAACCTAACCTAACCATGCATAGGCCGCTACACACCCTAAATGTAACCAAATACCAAAATATTAGCTTTCTCAAAACTGTTGCGATTTTTTGTTGCGAGCTCTTGGACTATAAGTTTATACGTATTGTTCTTAAAAGCACTATACACATTGTTTGGCAGACCACTTAGCCGTGGAATATTTACAGCGATTCTACGTTGTTGAGTTGCCGTTGGGAATAGAACGGAAGTTCCGTCCGTTATTAGTGGGTGTGTTCGATACGCGTTAGATTTGCCAATTTTTTCATTTTCTTGCGGAAATTTAGAGAATTTCGCGGTAAATTTACGCCGAAAGTTGAGTTGAGTGTGGTGCGTGCCGAATTCCGTTCGAGTACTCGCGTGTAGCACGTTGACTGCCATGTCACCCATTTTTGGGTGACAGCAAAAGTTCTCATCGGGCCGTGAGTTAACTGAAAATGAAAATACGTCTGGATCGATGTGACTTCAAAATTAGAGTGACTTTATTATTCCAAAACATAAAACAATTTCAGGATTGTAGACGACAATGCCTTATCTTTTGCAAATATACGACATAATAATATAAATATACGATATAATAGTTTTTACGAGCATATGGGATTGCATTACATAAACAATTTTGTGATTGTAGACGACAATTCCTTATCTTTAGCAAATATAATAACATAATGAATTTGTGGGATCGTTTAAGACATACTTTTCTCATTATTTCTGCATGCACAATCGTGATGTGATATTTTGCATGCAGAATGTTTGATAAGGTATTTTTTGTTGATACATAGCTGCTCGTGGGTGCTCTGGTGTCGTCTTGCACATAACTCCTCCCTCCTCAGACGGTTGTGTCGGGGATGTTAACAATCGTCATCGTCGATACCGGAAGAAAAATTTGCAGCCCTGGGCGCTGGTGTTGGTGCTTGTTTTTCTGAATCCGGGATTGCGGGCGGCGCGGGCGTTGGCCTCCTTGTGAGCAGCTTGGGTAACCTGATATTTATTTTGGTGATCAAGAAAAAGAGAAGTATGATGCCGATCGTTAGCCAAGATTCTATTGCTAGCGATCTGTAACGATTCAAGGTTGGATTATTGAATTTGATTTGGTTAATAGTTTTTTAGTCTTTCAGCAGCTGTTGTATTTCTTCTAGGTCGAGTTTGTCCAGGACGAGTTCTTGTAGATTTTCGCCTTCTGTAGTTTGTAAAAGCAAAACTACTTTAATATTTTTATCAGTTTTACTTACGTTTCCAAAAGAAGAAGGTATCAGTAGAATTTAAAAAATAATATAAAAATGCCTGAGTACTCCAATGATATTTCCTACTGTTGGGGTGTCTGACCATTGTTTTTCATTGTAAAAACTAAGTCTTGGTAAATTTTCAGCTTTCTCAAAACTGTTAAATTTTTCGATTTTTTTGACATCTTTGAGGGGGGGCTGACTGGGTGGGTCCCACTGTTGGGGTGTCTGACCATTGTTTTTCAGTTTTTCATTGTAAAAACTACGTCTTGGCAAATTTGATGATTATCGCGCGCATAGTAACAGAAATCGCACGTACTCGATTTAACACCTTTGGTTGACGGGGTGGGTCTCACTGTTGGGGTGTCTGACCATTGTTTTTCAGTTTTTCATTGTAAAAACTACGTCACCAAAGCCAGGTTTTCCAACGTCAGACCTGCTGACTCTAGTATATTCACATACACCCTGTGGTAGTTCATACGGCAGTTAAATAGAAATAGAACTACATTTGTCTAAGGTTCAAATGTGACTGGTCGCTTTATTAAATGACAATGTAAAAATTCAGTTTATCGAAGTGTTGCCAGTACGTAAAAAATAAAGCAAACATAAAGAAATGACATATTAGTCTGGGTGGCTTAGTGGCTAGAGCACTTGCCTTCGGTGCACCTGGTACCAGGTTCGAATCTGCTTGGCGACAACTAACTTTCGAAAATGGGATTGGGTGCCGGACTACCAGTTCACTCAGCTATAAAGTAAATACCTAAATTAAAAAAAAAAAAAAAAAAAAAAAAAAAAAAAAAAAAAAAAACCGAAATAACCACGGACGAGCGTGTAGTTGACCACTTCACCTCCTAGTGTTCCGTTGGTCTCGCAATGAAGTAACTCTAGCATTACTTCAAGGCCTAGTCCCGATTTGGGCTGTTGCGCCATTGATTATTGATTAAAGAAATGACATATTGAATAAAAATGAAAATAATAAAATTATACTAAGTTACATAACGAAAATAATGAATTATACTAAGTTGAATAATGAATTATACTAAGTTGAATAATGAATTATACTATGCCTATGCCGCTACAGTATTCCTCCTTCAGTGATTGCGTTAGGGAGCGAAACGGATAGTCGTTTCACTGATGCGTCCTGATCGGGTACGGTAGCCGGTTTCGTCTGGTACGTTGCTATCGTCCTTTACTGCTGGTTGTGGGTTGTTGTTTGCGATATCTACAGGATGGTCCATAAAAGCTGGCTTCAACCTGTCGACTGAGACGTTAGTGGATTTGTTTTTAACTAATAATGAAAAGTATTTTGGAGATTTATTTTTTCCGATCCGGAAAAAAACCGATTCCGGACAGCTTGGACTACACGCGCGTCCGGAATAAAAAGTTCTCAGTCTACTGCGAGCTACCGTGGTGTTATGAGTGCGCTAAAGCCTGTAAGTTCTGCTATGGAGAGGCTAAACTATGAAGAAGTGATATTTTTGGCGGTCGTTGTTAACAAGAACAAAAAGAAAGCAAACGAAGATATTGGGTGCACCCAATATATATAAACAGTTTAAAGGAAGGAATTTTTCATACTTAGTGTGCAAAAATTAGAGAGCATCCAGACAAATTTATTCAGTACTATCGAATGTCGATTAATTCCTTCGATGAACTGAAATGTATTGTAATAGAGTGCAACAAGTAGAACGTTATAACCGTTAGTACGTTATAACCTATATAGGTTTAGTATATGTATAGTTAAAAAAAGTTGTTTCCATTTATAAGAATAATTCTTTATTAAAGAATAGAATAGATAGCTGGGATAGAATAGACAGATGGGATGAAGAAAATGAAAAGGATTCTCCCGTTTATTTACTAAATACATACATATTGGGTCATTCCATCAAAAATCGCCAACAAATTTCCGTCAAATTGTGTACCTTACCATCGTCTATTCTTTTGAAAATTGTTTACATACATACTTGAAGAATTAGTAAAAAAAATATAATTTCATTTTTTGTTTCTATCTAAAAAATTTTGTTAGTTATAGTATGTTAGCAAGTTTTCGCAAATTTTTCGTCCGAGTCCTCTTTGAAAATTCATGAAATAGGGCTTATTTTAAAGGAGGAGGCTGTCGCATTATAAAATAAATAATAAAAATAAACATTATAAACATTATCCTTGAATTTTTTTTCAATTCAACCGTAACCAGATCGAATTAATATATTGTACGTTATAAAGAACTCAAGTGCTATGAGAAATGGTGCGTTATAACCAATATGTACGTTATAAAAGGGTACTTTATATACGTACAAAAATACAAAGACTTTTCACATTTGTGCATGGGGATTGAAAAAAAGTACTTTATAACCGAAAGTACGTTAAAAAAGTGCAATTTATAAGCGGGTTGCACTGTAATTAGTTGCTCTAAATTAACCGTCTCGGTCAAGCACAATTTACACCGGAAAAAATTCCGGACAAGTGCTTATAGTCGAGCTCATACAACTCTCTATGTTCTTGAAATTTAATTCCGGATATGCCGAAAAATTCCTGATCAACCGTCCGGAGAAACCTGTGCATGCTCAGGTTTTTTTTCCGGACGTCCGGTTTTCTGGAGTCATGTAGTCGACGAGCCAAAATCTCATACATTTCTATGGGACATGGTTTTCATTCTTTCCGGAAGGCGGAGCCTATTTTCTCCGGATCGGAAAAAAAACGGACCATGTAGTCCGGGCCTTAGACCTAAGTCCAAACTTAGCATTTTGAAACCATAGGTATTTATGTATTATTTGCAGCGTATAATTTGTATGCGGTAGGTTTTTTTCTGTCACTTTGAGATGGGGGGCAAATTGATAAATCAGCACCTGAATCGATCAAAAATTTTAAATTCAAATTCTTGTCGGTAACAAAAAGGCGACGTGTACACTGGCTTGGAGTGGTTGTCGCCACTAATTCGCTCCAGCCGTGGCGTTTCCCGTTTTGAATTCACATGGTTGAGTGCATTTTTTTGCAGCTTCGCGATACCGAAAATGGTACCAGCAAAACTTGCCTTTTTCGTTAAATGTTTTTGAACGCGACCGGTTACGAGGAGGGGCTCGAGAATCGCGCGAGGACGAACGCGCACGTGATCTTGATCGCGAAATATCATTGAATGCACTTTTTAATGCAGCAATTTCAGCCGTTAAGGATGTGATTTGTTGTTCTAGCTGAACATGGGGATTGCTTGCAACATTTGATGTTGTTGCTATGGCAGGTGAACCCTTTGAAGCTTCCATGACATTATCAGCCATAACTGAAAGTTTCTCCAAATTGTCGTTGCTAATTGAAAGGATTGCTTGAATGGATTGTGAGAGTCCACTAAGCCACAATGATCTTAGAAAATCTTCTGTTATTTTTTTTTGCGACAAATTTCTCATCTCACGCAAAACTTGAGATGGTTTCTTGTCATTGAAATCTATTCCCGACAACAGGCGTTTAATTTTCTGATTCTCGGAATCAGCGAATTGTTTACTAAGTCTGTCTTTTAGCGTTTCATATTTTTCATTGATTGGCGGATTTTGGATAATATCACTTACGTTGTATAAAACGTCTGTCTCGACCGTTGAGATCACATGGTAAAAACGTGTCGAGTCACTTTTGATTCCACTCGTTAAAAACTGGGCCTCAATTTGTGAGAACCACAGTTCAGGGTCCCGTTTCCAAAACGGAGGAAAATTTACCGTGATTTTTTAAATTTCCGGAATTTCGGCATTCTGCGGTTCGGTATGTTTAGCGGCACAGCGACACGGAATTTCGGTGAAAAAATCAACGTTGAACGTGGCGAAAGTACACCTTTTGTTGCGTTTCCGTTTGGTATCTACGGCCTTTTTAGCGATGAGTCGCCTTGAAATTCGCGTTCGAAAGTCGACAAGAACTTTGCTTTTTTCCTTTGTTACCTGCGCTTTGTTCCCGGTCTGGGGTCACCACTGTGGTAGTTCCTACGGCAGTTAAATAGAAATAGAACTACATTTGTCTCAGGTTCAAATGCGACTGGTCGCTTTACTAAATGACAATGTAAAAATTCAGTTTATCGAAGTGTTGCCAGTACGTAAAAAATAAAGCAAAAAATAAAAAATAAAGAAATGAAATATTGAATAAAAATGAAAATAATAAAATTATACTAAGTTAAATAACGAAAATATTGTATTATATACTAAGTTGAATAATGAATTATACTATGCATAGGCCGCTACACACCCTAAATGCAGGGCCGGTCCTACCATATGTGCAAATGGCGCATTGAATCCAGGCGCCAAATTAAGGAAGGCGCCAAATTAAGGAAGGCAATAAAATCAGTGCATATGATATATTTTCTCTTCAAATATTTTGCTATAAATTTAAAACATACTTCGAAATTAGTTGAAAGGATTTTTTCAATACATTTGCTACACTTTTTTCCGATGCACATTTTAGATTTTGCAGAGTTTCACAATTCTTTCATTTTCTAAAAACACTCTTTCAATTCTCGTTCAAGAACCAAAACATTGAATCTTTTCTCTTAAAGATATTCTCACTCTTTGATACCGACTAGTACAGCTTTTCGTTTGTGCGACCATCTGCTATTCCAATTTTGCATTCATACGTTCATCAGCTAGTACAATTTTGGGTTCGTACGATTCATTTGGAGTAAGGTTCCTGTATACGCACTCACACTACTCACCCTTCCTAAGGTTTGGCCGATGCATGCTCAGGTCGAAAACCAGTAAATTTAAATTTTTTTGATTTTATTGGGGGAATATCACATATCAATTCGAAATAGTTTAATTTTCGGTACAAAATAGGAAATTTCCATAAAAGAAATAGATAATGTACGTAAATTTACAAAAGAAAACCATAATTCGCGCACACATACTATGTACACATACTAGGCGCACACATACTATGCACCTATACACCGAAATTTCGTGCAGCCAAACTTAAAAGTTTGGCTGCACGAAAACGACCTTTTTTCAGGTTTTGTAGTGGTCTTCTAGTCCAATTTTGGGCTATCGGCCGAACTCCTACTAGAAGGGTGTGTGAGTATACAGTGACTCTAATTTGGAGCAGTTTCGATTTGCGCTCCCACAGCGCCGAAGCGCTTGGTGCTTTTACTGTATTATTAATAATACAGTATTGTTATCGAAAAAAATTTCCTGCTGCCCTCAAAATTTTTTTGTCCACGTTTCATGACTAGTAGACGCGAAAAAAGCAATAAAAATTTTCACTCCGTCTGTACGCCGTACCCCGTACGCCGTACCCCGTACGCCGTACGCCGTACGCCGTACGTCGACCGCCCCAAAATCTTTGAAGGCTCGTAGCTCTCAAACCAGTGGAGCTATTAAATTAAAATTTTTTCTAAGAATAGACTTGGTGGACCCCTTGAATTGACATTATTTTCAGGGGAGGAGGTGTAAGGGGGAAGGCGGGGTAAGCGTTTTAGACGAAAAATTTAGGTTTCTAGATCTCAGGAACCGCTTGTGTTAGGAGGCTGAAACTTAGAATTTCTATAGAGCTTTGATAATGGACCCATTTGCAAAAAAAAAAACAGATATGGGTGAAGGGGTGTGGGAGTGGAGGGGGAAGCAATGCGTCCGAAACGCAAAAAAAGTCGAGATCGACACATTCTAAAATCCATATCTCCTAAACCGTTAATAGCAAGCAATTAAAACTTAACAAATATCTGTAGTTATACTAGGAGAAAAGATTGAAATAAAATTTTTGGGTGGGGGTAGTGACGTGCGGGGGTGGGGGTTGAAATACTTAACATTACAATATCTCCCAAACCAGTGGCACCAGAAAAACAAAATTCGGTTTGGATACAAAGCTTGATAAATAAAGATTGCTCAAAGTAAAATCTTTGAAGGGGGCGGGGGAGTACGTAAGTGGAGGGGATAAGAATTTTTCAAAAATAACACGTTTCATATCTCAATAACAGTGTAAGATGGTTGCTTCAAATTTTTACCAGAAGTAGGCCTAATAGAACCCTAGTAGGGGAAAAAAGTTTGGGGGTGTGGGTGTAGAGGGTGAGGGTGGGGAAGGGTGAGAAAGAAAAAGTTTCGATGCTTATATCTTAAGAATCTTTAATGATAGGAAGCTGAAATTTGGTATTTAGATAGAGCTATAGTAGTGGCATGGTGGAAAAATAAATTTTTTTTTAGGGGTAGTATGGTACGGTGGTGGGGGGTGTTTTTCTTAACATTAGAACGGCTTATGCTGTTAAGTTGAAACTCGGTACGTATATGTAAATTAACTAGAAAAGTAATTCTGATAAAAAAAATTTGAATATTCATTGGCGTTCAGAAGGGGGGGGGGGGCAAAAAAAAATATCGGTTAAAATAAAATGCATATATTTTCACGATTTTCGTCATATCTACTAGGTCTTTCGAAATATTGAGTTCATTTTTTTTCTACCGATTCTTCATGTGAATACCTAGACAGTGTTTTCAAGATTTTTTGAAATTCGACCCCTAAGAGGGTGTAAACTGGTTGTATACTTTTTCATGAATTCCACCATGTTTCTCAGGTCTGATCAGATATCGAATATCTTTTCACTTCCTCAGGCTTGTTTAATAATCACCTATTTTAAAGCTTTGTTTTTTTCAACCTCTAGACCGCATCCCGGAATATGACCCAATTATTTAATTCATATGTTACACCCTTTTCTAACCGCTTCCCGAACTTTTTGTTAGGTTTTCAGTCACATAGTAACATACACCGCATCCCCGAATTGAACGCGTTCTGAACTTGTGCCGGAAAAATAATACAGTTGCGCCCAGACTGTTGGCAGATTTTTTTGATTGTGTGCTGAAAGAGCTCAGAGCATGATTTCTATACAATAGAAAAAGATAGACATGGAGCGTTATCGCGCCTTCGCGCCTTCACGCGGTCCGATGAATTATGTGGGGAAATGGGACAAACGACATTTTTGCTAGAGGGGAATGTATGTTTTGGATGAATGAATGATAAGAGAAGTAAATTGGTTTAAGTAAATCGAGGAAATGAGCAATTTGTTATTCAACTCTTTCAATGAAAACATTGAAGGAAAATTGAAGGGAAAATTTTCATTTTCAGGACAACGAAAAGAGCCTTCTGGCTGGAAATATAAGCGAAGAAAAAAGGCACGAGATGCAGAAGCAAAACTTCAGGAAAGGAGCTTAACCCTTGAGTACACGCGCAGCGGAATGTTACGCCAGTACACGCGCGCGGCACTCAGTGCCTCAACTAAATTTCTACTATAAATCGACTGATTTCCGGGTCCTGGATTATTGATATGTTAATTAATTAATTCATTAATTAATTTATTAATTAATTACTGAAATTCTTGTTGGATAATTTAATTATCCAACAAGAATTTCAACACTTTTATGGAAAATATATAGGACCAGTTCAGTTTGATTCCCTGATGTAGACTGATAAGATGTTAGAAAAATCTGAAATCTTTTGTGGTGGTTCCTAGACATGTCCTTGAAAGATACTAAAGCGCTCAGTCATTGATTATTAATAGCAGATAAGAAAATTGATGTTTAGTAAATTTGCGGCGCGGGCACTTAAGGGTTAAAGAAATGTTCATAAAAGAACGGGAAATTTAAATGAAGTTGTTAATTCTTCCATCTCTGCTTCCAATTTCAACTCAGTTTCTTGTAATGCTACGATCCTAATTCTAATTTTTTTAATTTCTGAAACAAGTTTCATTAGTCAAGACAAGAACAAGATTATTTTATAAGTTATAATTGAAGCCCTTGGTAGAAAAAGGGGTCAACTAATTTTTTAATAAGATGAGAGAGACAAATTAATGTTAACTTGGCTTTATTGCTGTGACATTGAATTATTAACTTTCAGTAGTTGTTTCAATATTACTAGAACAGACTGGTTTAACAACACAAACAAAACATTAAAAATAAAATTAAATAAATAAAAATAAGACTCCTAGTTGACCCTTTTGCACTTGATTCCTATTTGTTTGTGCGTATTTTTGGAAAAATTTTTGGAAATGCATAAAAAAAGTTAAGAACGAATAAGAAAAAACACAAGTGATCAGAAAGCGTACTGTTGCTAAAGGAATCACATTCGTTGGAAAAATATATACATATATATCCACAATACTGTATTTAAATTATTATTCATATGGCTACTGGTGAACGCATGGGATTAACGCGTTTTAATATGGGTTACGTGAAACGCCTTTATTTTAAAAATTTTTTTTTAGATAATTTCTTTAAATTTTTTCTGTGTTATGATTAGTTTTGGACCTTAAGGGAGTTACACACTCGGAGACCAAAAAAAATTTTTTTATGTTATGTTATTGATTTTCTGCATTTAATTCTAAAACAAACTACAAACATTTTTCCATTCGGTAAAAGTGGTCAAAAAGTAAGTTCAAAGTGAGAAAGTTCGGTAATATTTTGGTATCATGTAAACATTTTCATATGTATTTTTTATTATATTTCAAATGAAAAACATAATACATGAAAAAGAATTAAGGAAGGGTTAAAAACAGAACCAATGCCATCTATATGATTTGTATTAACAATATATATAAAAAAATTCAATTTGGAGAGAAAACCATTGAAAAAAGAAACAAACAAACAATTTTTGTTTTTTCGCTCTCCTGAATAAAATTTTTTTTTTTTAATTTTTTCCATATATGTTTCTTTTTCTCGAAACTGATAACAAACATCAAGATGATTTTTTTGGTTAAAGATAGAATGGTATTGGTATTTATATTGAATGAAGCAGTTTTTAAAAAATTGATTCAAAGTACTTTTAAATTAAATTTTCAAACCTTATAATTCATCAGTTTTCAGTTTTTAATATTTTTGAAATTCCTTCATTCAGTAGTATTCGATTTACGAACATAATAAGTGTACAAAGTTTGATTAAAATCGGTTGAGCGGTTCCTGAGAAAAAGTTACATGAATTTTTATAAAAAATCGTCAATCGCCGCCCCCTTAACTATAATATTTTTGGTTTTTTTTAGTGAAAAATTTGTTATATAAATTCATTAGGGCGTCGAAGTGTATACTGCACCGGGCGCCGAAAAGTCTAGGGCCGGCCCTGCCTAAATGTAACCAAATATCAAAATATTAGCTTTTTCAAAACTGTTACGATTTTTTGTTGCGAGCTCTTGGACTATTGTTCTTAAAAGCACTATACACATTGTTTGGAAGACCACTTAGCCGTGGAATATTTACAGCGATTCTACGTTGTTGAGTTGCTGTTGGGAATAGAACGGAAGTTCCGTCCGTTATTAGTGGGTGTGTTCGATACGCGTTAGATTTGCCAATTTTTTCATTTTCTTGCGGAAATTTAGAGAATTTCGCGGTAAATTTACGCCGAAAGTTGAGTTGAGTGTGGTGCGTGCCGAATTCCGTTCGAGTACTCGCGTGTAGCACGTTGACTGCCATGTCACCCATTTTTGGGTGACAGCAAAAGTTCTCATCGGGCCGTGAGTTAATTGAAAATGAAAATACGTCTGGATCGATGTGACTTCAAAATTAGAGTGACTTTATTATTCCAAAACATAAAACAATTTCAGGATTGTAGACGACAATGCCTTATCTTTTGCAGATATACGACATAATAATATAAATATACGATATAATAGTTTTTACGAGCATATGGGATTGCATTACATAAACAATTTTGTAATTGTAGACGACAATTCCTTATCTTTAGCAAATATAATAACATAATAAATTTGTGGGTTCGTTTAAGACATACTTTTGTCATTATTTCTGCATGCACAATCGTGATGTGATATTTTGCATGCAGAATGTTTGATAAGGTATTTTTTGTTGATACATAGCTGCTCGTGGGTGCTCTGGTGTCGTCTTGCACATAACTCCTCCCTCCTCAGACGGCTGTGTCGGGGATGTTAACAATCGTCATCGTCGATACCGGAAGAAAAATTTGCAGCCCTGGGCTGGTGTTGGTGCTTGTATTTCTGAATCCGGGATTGCGGGCGGCGCGGGCGTTGGCCACCTTGTGAGCAGCTTGGGTAACCTGATATTTATTTTAGTGATCAAGAAAAAGAAAAGTATGATGCCGATCGTTAGCCAAGATTCTATTGCTAGCGATCTGTAACGATTCAAGGTTGGATTATTGAATTTGATTTGGTTGATAGTTGTTTGGTCTTTCAGCAGCTGTTGTATTTTTTCTAGGTCGAGTTTGTCCAGGACGAGTTCTTGTAGATTTTCGCCTTCTGTAGTTTGTACTTTAATTTCAGGAAGGAGTAAGACTTCCCTTGGAGTGTTATCTCGTCTGTTTGTTCAGTGATTTTTTGGTGATTGGAAGCTGCAGTTTATAGGTAGTTGAAGGAAAAATGTTCCTTTTAGGGTTGTGAAGTCTGTTGTATGGCAAGATACTTTTATTTTCGTGTTTTTAGGGAAGATGATGATGCTATACATCATCATCTTTCCAGGCCTTCGGTGATTTGTTAGGTAATTTCGTTTTCTATTTTTACGGATGTTGTTTCGCATGTGGTTTGTTGATCGGTTTTTAGTTGAAAGATGTCGTGAATACAGTCGTTTTCTTTTCCCGAAATGCTTGTTTCTTCGCAGAGGTAGTGTGCTTCTTTGATTTTTTAATGTTCTTCTTTTCCCATAGCCAAAAAGGCTTTTTTGGGAATGATGATTCGATTATTTTTGTTTGGAATGGGAAAAAGATGAAGGTATGTATAGGTTTCCGGGTGCATAAGTGGAAAATGGATCATAAAAACAATTTTTTGAATTGAATAGTAAGTTTGAACTTTTAGAATATTATAATATTTTTGGATATCGGACATGTCATTTCCGAAGAACATTTCATCGTCTGAATGATGCTACATTGCTTTCTCGATAATGAATTTCAGATCTTCGGTTTTTTCGGTATATTGTTTTGCAGGATTCCTAATTTTAAAAAAATTTACAGCTGATTCGATGTTGTTGATTATTTGGAGTATTATTGTTAATAGAGAGTTCATCGATTCTAAGGCGAGAAACAGACTCGTCGTTGAAGGACTTTTCATTGATTATTCTATTTATTTTTTGAGCCAACATGTTTTCGTTTTGTTTTATTGAATATAGGGTTTTGTTTGTAGTCCTCTATTATTTTCGTTGTCAGTGATATTGGTCCGTTTAGTGTTTTCGCTCGATGGCTTCGTTAAATTTTTCGCCATCTTCGTGATCTAAGTTTCCGGAAATGCTTTTGAAAATTGTGCCCAGTCCATTAATGATGCCTAGTTTGGGTCTATTATCGCTTCCAGTGGTTGCTTTTACATGCATTAGTAAGTTTAGTTTGATTGTTGCTAGGTTTTGATTAAAGTTTAAAAGGTTTGTTGTTGGTTTCAAGGTTTCTGAGGTTGATTTTAAGGTATTGTTCGCTTGGAATTGTGCGTATTGTGCGGTGATCGTTTCGAGTTCTGTTTTAATTGTTGTTAGGTCGAAGTAGTGAATAAAAGTGTGTGTTGAGGCTCTTATTTTGGCATTGGCCCTGTTTATATGGCAGGATTCCAGGGTTATTTCCATGGTTGGCTAGCTTGATGTTCTGCGTTGCCAGGTTTGGTAGGATGGCGGCAATGAGGGTTCTGTGGATCAAGTTTGATTTGATTAGTTATGTGACGTTTGAAGTTATTTTTATGGTAGGTGTTTTGTGGAGTTTGTAGGGTAGTGGTGAGGTCTGCGGTTATTAGATGGGGTTTAAATCTGGGACTTGTTTTATCACGTCCGTTTATTTTGTGGTAGCCGAGTGTGTTTGGGTCGTAAGGGATGGGGTTTTGTCTGCCGTCGTTTTGTTTGTTAATTGTCTTCAGTTTTTTGTCTGTTATTTGTTTGTTTATTATTTCGTACATTTCCTTTGTTTTTACCTTATGTTCGGTTACATAGTTGGTGTATACATAGTTGCTTGTTAATGTCTATGTCCAAAGGACTTATTAGACTTAGGTGCAGTGCCGGCCCTACCATATGTGCAAATGGCGCATTGAATCCGGGCGCCAAATTAAGGAAGGCGTTAGTTCATATTATCTCTCCAAATATTTTGCTATAAACTTAAAACATACTTAGAAATTAATAGAAAGGATTTCTTGAATACATTTGCCACACTTTTTCCGATGCATATTCTAGATTTTGCAGGGTTTTTCCATTTTTCCATTTTCCAAAAACAATTCACAACAAATCAATTCTCGTTCAAGAACCAAAACATTGAATCTTTTCTCTAAAAGATATTCTCACTCTACGATACCCGACTAGTACAGCTTTTCGTTTGTGCGATCATCTGCTATTCCAATTTTGCATTCATACGTTCATCAGCTAGTACGATTTTGCGTTCGTACGGATTCATTTGGAGCCACCGCTCCATCGCGCCGCAGCGCTGGTGCTGATTTAATTGTGTGTTGAAAGAGCTCAGAACATGATTTCTATACAATAGAAAAAGATAGATATGGAGCGAATGCGCCTCGGTGAATTATGTGGGGAAATAGGAAACACGTAATTTTTGCTAGAGGGGAATGAATGTTATGGATGAATGATAAAGAGAAGTAATGGTATAAACACAATTGAGACGAACTTCGCTAGTGGCGGTGAAGTTCCCTGTAAAAAATTTAAAATTGTACCCCAACACACCGATGGACACAGAATTACGACGGCGAGCGGTTGGGCAAACTTTTCGGTGTGTTTCGGTACAATTTTAAAATTTTGACACCGACCTTCCGCCGCTACCGAACTTCGTCTGAATTTTATTTATACCATTAATTGGTTTAAATCAAACGAGCAAATGGCATAATCTGATAAAAAATAGAGGAAAGTTTTGAAAACAGAACCAATGCCATCTGTGAGATTTGTATTAACAATATGTATTTAAAGGGTTTTCCAATAGGGACTTGACAACTTTGAATTCAATTTGTGAACGCACCCTTTCACTAATCATCGAACTGTCACTGTCAATTTATTCAGTAAACTTAACATTTTTATCATGGTAAAGTACACGAAGGAACAACGTCTGCAAATTATAAAAATTTACTACAGAAATTCGGAGTCGGTGACCGCTACTTTAAGAGCGTTAACTCCGATTTTCGGTCGTAATTCTCGGCCTAGTAGACAGGCAGTAACAGGTTTAGTGCAAAAATTTGAGTCTACATATTCGTTGTGTGATGTTGCCGTGCCAGTGAGACAACGGGTTGGTCGAAGTGTCGAAAATATCGCTGCCGTTGAAACGTCCGTAGCAAATGATCCAAATCAGTCAATTCCACGGCGTTCTCAAGAGTTGGGCATCGCCCAGACCACGTTATGGCGAATTTTGCGTAAGGATCTTGGTTTACACCCATACAAGATCAAGCTGACTCAAGAATTGAAGCCGATGGACCATATGAAGCGACGTACGTTCTCCGATTGGGCTCTGGAAAAGATGCGCCAAGATGATCAATTTCATCGCAAAATCATCTTCAGTGACGAAGCTCATTTTTGGCTCAGTGGGTTCGTCAATAAGCAAAATATGCGTTATTGGTCTGGTGAAAATCCACATGTGCTTCATGAAAGACCACTTCATCCACAAAAAATAACTGTTTGGTGCGGTTTGCATGCCGGCGGCGTCATAGGGCCATATTTTTTCGTCGACGATAATGATCGTCACGTTACTGTGAATGGTAATCGTTATCGCGCCATGATTACCGATTATTTTTGGCCCGAATTGGAAGATATGGACTTGGACAACATGTGGTTTCAACAGGACGGTGCCACAAGCCACACAGCACACGTTACAATCGATTTATTGAAGAGTAAGTTTGATGAGCGTGTTATCTCAAGAAATGGACCAGTCGATTGGCCGCCTCGTTCGTGCGATTTAACGCCTCTGGACTTTTTTCTTTGGGGCCACGTCAAGTCGTTGGTCTATGCCAACAAGCCGACGACGTTGGAAGAGCTCAGAGCCAACATTGAACACGAAATAGCAGCCGTTTCGGCCGAAATGTGTGGCCGGGTCATAGAAAATTGGGTCCAACGAATCGACCGCTGCAAACGTGCCCGCGGTGGCCATATGAACGAAGTCGAGTTCCATTCATAAATGTTTTGATTGTACTTCAACCCGATAATAAAGTTTTTGAAATATCTCAAATGGTTTGCATTTTATTTTGAAAAAAGTGGTCAAGTCCTTATTGGAAAACCCTTTATAAAAAAATTCAATTTGGAGAGATTTTAGTTTACTCCTTTTCTCGAAACTGATAAGAGACATCAAGATGACTTTTTTTGGTTAAGGATAGAATAGTATTGGTATTTATACTGAATGAAGCAATTTTTAAAAATTTGATTCTAAATACTTTTTTTAGGTTTGAAAAACATCAAAAATGTTTAAATTTTCAAACAATATATGTCAAGTTTTTAATATTTTTGAAATTAATTCATTCATTAGCATTGGATTTACTAAAATAATAAGTGTACAAAGTTTGATTCAAAGCTGTTGAGCGGGTCCTGAGAAAAAGTTACATGAATTTGTATGAAAAATCGACAAGTGAATAAGTAAAATATTTTTGTTTTTTTTTTAGTGAAAAATTTGTTATGTAAATTGATCAGGGCGACGAAGTGTATACTGCACCGGGCGCCGAAAAGTCTAGGGCCGGGCCTGCTTAGGTGTCGGTTTATTACAACGATTGGCTTTTGCTGTGAAGTTGAATGGATACAGTGGTGGTAGGCTATGATGGCATAGGGCATTAGTTCTGAGATATTTAGGGATTTTTTTGTTTCTGCTAGTATTCTTATGTGTCTTTCAACGGGGCTATTTGAGTTTGGGTTGAATGGGGTAGTGTAGTGAAGGTCGATTGTGAAGCCCTGCGAAGTCTTTCAAAAGATTGTTGTTCAGTTCGGAGCCGTTATCAAGAACTAGTAAGTGGGGAATGCCGTGGTGGCTCATCAAGTTCATAAAAACTTTTACGACGTGGATCGCTGTTAAGCCGTCTTGTGGTGCGTACTTAGAGAAGGTGTCAATTATTGTAAGAAATTTTTTTTTTTTTATTGTGAAGGTATCAACGTGTTTTATTTCGAAAGGTATTCTGGGGGTCGGTGCTATGCTAAATTTTCGTTTTGGCGGATTTCTGTCGCACTTGTTGTTCTGACAGATCATGCCGTTATTAATGAACTTGCCCACTGTGTGTCTCCTTATGTTTGGCCAGTAGTATTGCTGTTTTATTTCAGATTCTGTTTCATTGATCACCACGGAGATATGTTCTTCCTTCGTGTATCAGCTTCACTACTTTTTCTTGTTCTAATTCTGATCTTATATCTTCGACTATACTACTACACAGTAATAGGTTCAGAGCGGAACTTTGAAAGGCTTTTGCTAGAATGTTACTGAAACGTGGGAGAAGTTCTATTTTATCTAAATGTACTACAAATTTTTTGTTGCTGAGTGTTAATTCCGAAAAGATTTTTACAATGTCATTTTCGAAGCTGTCTTTTTTTACTTCAAAAGTTGTCCTTAGTTTGCTTTTAAACAATCGGTTCATTTTGGGAACTTTTGGTGAGTGTTCTACAATTTTCAATTGAATTTGGTTCTGGAAGTAGTTGACAGGGGTTTCGGATATCGGCACCTCCAGAATAGGGTTTTCTTGGTTTGTATGGACGATATTGTAATCTTCATAGCTTTCGATATCGATTTCATTAGGGTCAGGGGTGTCGTTAATGCTCGCTCTAACTGATAAATTGTCACAGTCCTCTGAAGTGACTGTTATATTGGTATTGGTTTCGTTAATGATTTTAATTCTGGACAGAGCGTCAGCGTTTGAATTTGAGGTTCCTTTCTTGTAAGCGATAGTGTAATCGTATTCGTCTAATTTTAGACGCCACCTTAGAAGTTTTGTACTAGGATCTTTCACGGAGAAAAGCCAATTTAAAGGTTTGTGGTCTGAGTATATGATAAATTTGCGACGAAAGTATTGGGTCGCCTAAACGATTGCTAGTAGTTCGCGTTTTATTGTACTGTAACATTGTTCTGCATCGTTAAGTGTTCTTGATGCATAGGCGACTGGTTTGTCGTGACCTGAAATGCCCTGAGAGAGTACAGCACCGATAGCAAATTGGCTGGCTTCGGTGGTTAAACTGAATTGTTGCTCGAAGTCGGGGTATGATAGGATAGGTTCGTTTCTAAGTAAATCTTTGCAAGTTGTGAAGCTTTTTAAATATTCCGAATTTAACATGATTTTTACTCCTTTTTTCAGGCAGGAGGTCATTGGTTTAGTTATATTTGCAACATTCGAGATGACTTTGCGGTAGTATCCAAGGAGACCTAGAAATACTTTTATTTGTTTCGTGGTTTTTGGAATAGGGTAGTTTTGGATACATTTGATTTTATCGGTTTATCTTTATGCCATCTGGTGTAATGATATGCCCGAGATAAGCCGTGAGGATAAGCCGTTTCTTTTTTTAGAAACTCAGACTTATCCAATTGGATTTTAAAGTTTACCTGGCGAAGGCGTTCGAACACTCTTTTTAGGTTTGATATATGTTCCTGTAGAGAAGTTGAAAATATGACAATGTCATCGAGGTATACAAGACAAATTTCGTTTTGAAGTCCCTTCAAAATGTCGTCAATTACTCGCTGAAATGTCGCTGGTGCATTTTTTAGCCCGAATTCGTAATGACCGTTTTCAACATTGATTGCGGTTTTTGGAATGTCGTCAGGAAACATCTTGATTTGGTGAAAGCCGCTTGCCAGATCGAGGGTTGTAAAATAGTTGGACTTTCCTAATTTGTCTAGCACATCGCTTTTTTTTGGTATAGGGTAGCGATCGTCGTAAGTTTTTTGATTTAATTTCCTATAATCTACCACGATCCGCCACTTTTTCTTCCTTGACGCATCTGCTTTTTTTGGAACTACCCATATTGGTGCGAACCATGGTGAATTACTGCGTCTGATTATTCCTTGTTGTAACATCTTCTGGATTTGGTCTTTCACTTCGGTTTTGTGGACGCACGGGTATCGGTAATTTTTTGGTAGATAGTTTCATCAGTTGTATGCATTTTGTGTTTAATTTGGTTTGTGAATGGTAGTTGGTTTTCGTTAATGTGGAATATATCTGAATAGTTCTTACAAAGGGCGATGATTTGGGATTTCTCCTCATGGCTTAAGTGTTCCATCCTTAGTTGTTGTGTTACGTCGAGGCTTTTTAAGGGACTATTGTCGTCTTGAATGGTCATCTGGTAGAGTACAAAATTTTTCTCTATAGAGGTAGTTTTAATAGGGTAAATTATTGTAAAGTTGACGTCCTCGTTGGAGTTATTGTGAATTTCTACCTGTGCCCATCCATTTACGGATGTGGTGACTGTTTCTGGAATAAAGCAATTTTGAATTGTATTAAAATACTAATGTATCGCCAGATTTAGTGGTACGGGTATTTTTAATATTGAGATGCTATTCCCTGGAAGCAGCAGTTCCAATAGAATTTGTGTTCTTGCGGTTAGGCAAGTTATGGGTATATTCGCATTAGTTGTGCGAAGATTTAAATTTTGGAAGTCAAGAATGGCTTTTAATTTTAGTAAAATGTCGATGCCAATTAAACCGTCAAATATGGTGCGAAATTTGTAGGAATATAACTTAAGGTCAGTATTTTCGTTTAGTTCTTGGAACGGTGGGATTAATGCGGAGGTTGTGTGTTTGGAGGTTGCGAACGCGGTTGTTACCACAAACGGTTCGGGGTTTTTCGATTGCGAATAATATTTTTCTATTATCTCGGGATTAAGAAATGATTTCGTTGCACCAGTATCAAGTAAAAGTTTGAGTGGTGGGTTGCTCATTTCTATGTAGGGGAGTTGTTTTTGGTCAGAGGAATTGTTGAAATCTATTATGTTATATGGGTTTCCAGGCTCTCTGGCTGAAAATTTTCATTTTAAGTTTCGATATATTCATATTCGTCATCAGGTTCGTCAAATTGTTCGTCAGAAATTTCATGTGTTTCTTCCGTATTATACAGCTGAGCAGAGTTCTGATTGTTTATAGGCATTTGGTCATGATATCTTCTAGTTGGGGTGGATACCTTGGTTGTTATACTCATTGGAGTTGGTTTTTCAAACGGACCGTTAGGTCTTTGATTCCAGACATTTTTGGGTTTCCCAAATACTTCTGAATGCGTTGGGCGTCTCTTGGGTTGCATTAGGTTTAGGTTCTTAATGGCCTCAATGGCACTCTAAGATATAAATTTTTATGGGGGTGATGTTTGGGGGGGGGAGGGGGGTTAGAGTCTTCTTATTTAATTACATTCTTAAGGGCTTATGCGGATCTTGACACTTCAAAAAAATCATTTGAAAAAAATGTGCAAAATAGTACATCATGTCAGGAATATTGTCTCAAAGTTTCAAGTCGATCAGAGCAAAACTGTAGGAATGAGAAAGATTTAAAGCGCCTTGTACCTATTAAAAATGTCTTTACCGGCAACCCGAACCCGGCCACCGAGCATCTCAGGTATGCCTACAAACAAGCGGAAGCTCAGACCTAAGATTCCAGAATTTGACTCAGACAGGAACAAAAGGATGAATTGGTCCTTGCAGCTGTAGCAGAACCTTCACTTAATGGACTTGAAATCGATGATTCCATGTATTCCATTTTCTCTGCTTTATTTCTCTTTAAAAGTTTAAACGCGTTTTTCTCAAAACCACTTTTTTGAAGCCGGTAGTCAAAATTTCTCAGAATCTAATATACCGATCGGCTTGAAATAGTGCACACTGCTTTTAGACATGATTGGCTTGTGCTTGAACGAAGGATTTTTTTTACCTTACCCCAATATTACATCAATTTCACTCTACTCTACTTTAACTATATACAATTCTTACATACTAACTTAAAACTAGGGTTTGAGCCGAACTTTTCGCCGCTGGGGCCAGCAGCATCATGCTCCACTATTCAAGAATAGTAGAGCAGAAACCACCGTTCCCGGCCGCGGACAGCTCAGTCCAGCATACAATAATTGCATTTAAGAATGCATCGAGAAGGGAATATTTAGGTGGGATACGAATCACTTTATTTAATTTATTACGATGTTCCTTAAATATAACAATTTATCATAAATAATTTTTCCTTATAACTATTCCGGGCTGAGCCATTCGTCACCAGTTCCTGTAGCGATTGTCTCGGTCCAGCATGCCTTATAACTAGGGAAGCTGCTAACAAGGTTAGTACTTATTTTAGTTTCATTTATTTTTTTGGGTTAGCTTAATTACTTAGTTAACTTATTCTAGAAAACTAACTAAATGTCTTGTTGATTAAGCCACCAGTATCTCGTAGCCTCACGCTCATGTCTGTCAATGTCAACATAGTTCGCGGTTGAGTAACGCCATATTGGCTGGGGGTCGCTGGTTTCGAGATGGTGGTCGTATTCCATTTTTTTATCGGTCACGCGCCTATATGCGTGATAAATGATTAGTACGTAGTCGGAATCTAAGATGTAGCCGTTTTCGTCAAGGCAGACAAAGGCTTCAGGTGGAATAAAACCAATTGGCATGGTTTTTTCAATATACTGTGGGTTTGGAAGGAAGGGTGTTTGGATACAGGGGTTAAGGTCTTGATCTGAGGTGGTTCTAGCTATATGGTTCCTAATTAATTTTATGATTTTCGTATCAACCCGCGAGATTTCTGCCGTTTCATATATTTCCTCGTTCGATATGTAATGCAGAAAATCTGTCTCTGCCTTTCTATAGATGCCAGTACACGTGCGTAGACATTTTCTTTCGAAAGGTCTAAATTTTTCCATATAAGATGGACTAATATTGAACCAGATGGGGCAGACATAAGTGAGAATAGGTCTCACAAATGATTTTAACGCGAGGGTATACATGTTCCGCGTAAAAAAGTCCTTTTAAAACCAAGAATGCGTTACGCGCCTTTACAATCTAGATATTAGAGTGTTGGTTGAAGTACAAGTGTTGATCTAAGTTTACTCCTAGATATTTAATACAAGTTTTGTACGGAATTTTATCGTGGCCCCTCCCCTTCCCTCCCCAGCTACAATATGGAATTTCTTCCAATTGCACTTCAAATCTCTATTGGCATGGGCTAAAGGGGTGCGGAATAGGATAGTCTCACATTTCTGTGAATTAATTTTCATCTTCCAAGAGTTCGTGTAGAACTGGACATCATTAAACATTTTCTGAAGTTCCTCTTGGGCCTTGGACGCTTTAGAATGGGGTGTGTATATAGTAAGGTCGTCTGCGAAGGCTACAATAGATCTCTTGGGTGATTTATTAAAATCAAATGCTTCCAAAAGATCGCTAATGTAGATCGCGAATAAAGTGGGTGCAGTTACTGTTCCCTTTTGGAGCCCTTCCCTAACATTAAAGGTCTGTGTGGTAACAATTTTCCCGTTTGTTAGCACAAAGTTTTTGTGTTATATCATGTGTACAAGGATATTTATCAATTTTTTTTGGATTAATTTAAAGATCAGACCGTCAAGCCTAACTGTGTCGAAGGCCTTCTCCATGTTTTTTAGACAGGCACCTACGCATTCTTAATTATTCAAATGCCAGCAGATGTCGGAGGTGACTTTCGTTATGGCGTGTATGGTAGAATGTCTATTTCGAAAGCCAAATTGGCAATTCGGTATCAGATCATTCTGCCGAATTTGGGAATTCAGGGAGTCATTGAGGATGGATTCAAAGACTTTGCGTATGTTGGGTAAAAGACTTATGCGTCTGTAACTTTTTGGATCTGCAGGATCTTTTCCTTTCTTAAGGATAGGGAATGTTTTCGCGTGTTTCCATTTTTCGGGGTAGTGAGAGTTGTTTAATAGGTTATTAAAAAGGGTGCAATATTCCTAAATAATTACATCCGGCAGATTCTTCAATACTAAATTTGGAATTCCATCCAAGCCGGATGATTTTTTATTATTGAGGCGTTTGAATAAAAATTGAAGTGTTTCAAATGAAACGAAGTAGTCTGATAGTTGGTTGTCTGGAATTTGATTGGCCATCAGATTTTCACTAAAAATGAGTAAAGGCTCATTGCCTTCGCTCTCATTTTTGAATTCTGTGGCCTTTTGCGTAACTAATTGATTTAGTCTTTCCCTTCCCAAGTTGGAGTTTTGTGAATGAATTAGATCTAGCTTTTGGGGTTCGTCGGTTATCATGAAGAAGCCGTTTGTATCACGGCTTGCACTTGTGATATCGATATTCGCGTCTTCCAGGAGTTTTTGGGAGTCGGCCGGTACCTTAATCGTGGGTACGCTTGCACTATTCTTTTTCCTGAATATAGAATTTATTTGGGCAAACATCCCGGGGGAGTCGCTGGGCCTAACAGATTGAATTTTTTTCCTCCATTGCCTATTACTTTCATTCGCGAAGTTTTGTCGAATTAGGGTTTCAACATTTTTTAAGATTGGTTTTAGTCTACTCAAGTGGGGGTTATTGTAATCTAAGAATCTACGATAAATGTCATTAATTCGCGTGAGCAAATGACTTTTAAGTCTTTGGAGTTTTCGGATAATAGGGTTTTCGTAATTGTCTAAGGTATTTCGGATTTTTCTTTGTGGGATAGTTCGTTCTATTATGGCAATTGTGAGATTTTCTAATATTTGGAGATAGTGTTCTATCTCCGAGTTTATTAGGCTCCTATATGGGGGGTCATGAATTCTTCTTCTTCTGGAGTTGTTTCTGAGTGAGCTTTTGCTATTCTCTTTCGAAACAATTTCCAGTTAGTTTTTTATAATTAAGGATAATATTTTCCGTATGAGAATTGTTGGTATGCTACCTACATACATACATATACCTATCCATATAAGTTCATAATTTAACAACACGTCGTACACCCAAACATTTGCTTCATTCTCCTAAACAAACGGTTGCAGTTTGATCTTCCAACTAGTTCGATCATACTTGTGCGAATCCACTGTTTTGCTCTTTGGCGCAAAAATTTTATCCGCACCATAGTTCGACAAACACACGCACGGTACGGTGAACGTTCTACACGTTTTTATGCGCGATGGCATGCGTTGTATTCCGCTGAGTGCATGTATCTGGCGCAGATTATACATTTGCACCGGGCGGCGTATGAATCAAATGGGAGCTCAGAGGCGAGGCGCAAGCGCTGTGCCAGTGCTTTGGTTCTTTATGTATTTTAGAATTTTCACGAATTGGGAGCACTGTTCAATGACCAAAAAAAATTGATATTTTTCTTGATAGGCTCTGTTTTATTGGATGAAAGAACAAGTGTCAAGTGCCAATAGGCGATATCTTTCAAGTGTAGTGTTAATAAACTTTTAGTGAGCTACCTTCTATATTTTGTTTCTTAAATTTAAAAATGACCATGAATCCAAAAAAAATGTCCGGTAGTCAATATCGAAAGAAGCGATTATTGAGGATTGAGGATTGATTGATTGATTGATTGATGAAATAATAAAAAATGGTAAAAAATTATAGAAAGTGATAAAAAATGGTAAAAAATGATAAAAAATGGTAAGATAAGATAAAAAATGGTGAAGAGTTGTAAAAAATGGTAAAAAATTATAAATAATGATAAAAAATGAAAACAATGTTAAAAAATGATAAAAATAATTAAAAAAATGATAACAAATAACGATTATAAATTGAAAATTAGAGATAGATTTAAAAATTTTGAATTTTATGTTTTGTCGATTAGTTGCTGTATTTTGCATTTCTCGCTAAAAATGGTGAGCACCAATTTATGGAGAATTAAATTGTCTATCTTTTTTACCTTAACAAAGTTTTGCCAAATTATTATTTATTGCAAATAATAAGCGTAAGGGGCAAAAAATTAAATTTTGTCCCAGTTTTGGACCATTTTTATCAAAAATAGGTGACAAATTTAAATTTAACGACGAAAGAAATTTCTCAGTCGGCCTCGTGAAGAGCGACTCACACTAACGGAGTTCTTTGAAATTCAGTCGTATGGTGAACTAAAATGCGCAAGCCTATTAAGCACGCCAGTGCCACCTGGATCTTTTGAACCGGCTCAAAGAGCCGGATCTTTGAAAAGAGCAAGATCCGGTGAGCCGGTACACTGAAAAGATCCAAATTTCCCATCTCCAGCTAACGGTTTCGAGAATAGGTACTGTTAGTAAACTGTGTGCTCATCGGTCCGAATTGAAAGCTCCATAAGCGTACCAGCAATTCGGGCCGATTGTAAGTAATGTTAATAATGTAAGTAGCATGAGTGTAATTCGGACCGCGGCCTTAATATCGACGCACATGCATTCATTTATAGCAAGTAAAAAACATCTTGCCCCTGGGTAAAACTGAAATGACGCCCTTGTTCGAATTGTATTCAGAAGAAGCCTCATTTTTACGACTTTCAGTACCTTATTGCATTTCGGTTTTACTCCATGGTGCGTTTATGTCTGTTTTGAGGTGGGATATCTAATATGTAACTATTCAAATGGTTTCTATTATTATGGAATAATAATAATTAGGGGGCTTAATCTTGCAAACTATCCTTCATTTTTCGAAAACAAACTATAAAATTAGGGGCACCAAAACGTTGAAACTGCGCTGGGCGCCAAAACTATTAGCACCGCCACTGAGTATGGCTTGGTGGTGGCTATCGTAATTTATGGTTTCTAATATTTTTGGGCTTCCTGCGAACGTGAAGTTCAATCGGGCATCGGCTATGCAGATATCAAGGTATGAATTGGCTCTTGGTAGGGTGGGCGAGTCGGGGCCGTAGAGTACAGATTTGAATTCTAGTTGGATGTCTTTAACCCAGTTATACAAAAAATTTCCACGTATGTTATTATCTCGGTTAAGCCAGGATTTGTGTTTCGCGTTGAGGTCCCCTGCTATTAGATAGTAGTTTCTATGGCTATTTAAGGGGCAACACCGCTGTAACAGTCTAAAAAATTGCTCTTTTTCGACATTTTTTTTTAAATGAAATGGAAAAAAATAGATAAATAATATTTTAGGAACTGAGTAACCATATATTTAAATTTATGATAAAAAAAAAAATTGAGTCAAAAATTTACAAAACGGCGGCACTACAGCCATTCTCCCGAGGCATGTTAAATTGTAGGCGCCCTGCGGCCTGCAATTTTTCTTGCGTAAATTTGAATCTAGCATAACGAAAAAAAAATAACTGAATCTTCACGAGTATAGCTAGAGAATGACGTACGGGAATTTCGAAATATTGAGTTTTGGGCGGTTGGCGAGTATTTGAATAATTTTTTTCAATTTTCGACAAAAAACAGTTATTAGCTAATAACTATTTTTTAAATCAACGTATCAAAAATTCCGTACGTCATTCTCTTAGGAATGTTATTTTGAAGATATGGTAAAAAATTCAAATGAAAAGAATGATAATTGTTCGAGATAAGTTGCAGGCCAGTTTCGTATATTTTTAGTATATTAAATTTTTTACCATTCATCTGCAATTCCAGGACCATAAAGCTGTCCTTCTAAGTTGAAATATTCCTCTGCAATCCCTTTTCTAGACGATTTAATGGTGGAGCACGCCTTTTTTGCAGCAACTGTCAATGAATTCTCAGCGTACTGGATTCGCTTAGCATCGGACCTGACACAAAAAGTGTAGCATTGGACGCCAAAATCCACATCCAGAACCTTCGTAATCCATGGTATGTTAGTCAGTCCATCATTAAAATTGCATACAGCGATATCCGTTGCTATATATAGGATTTTGACCTTTTTGTACATAAACTGAGGCTATACTAACGAAATTCTGTGTGAAAATACATCCAATGGAACAAAAAACCTTTTTAGCGATATCTATTAGTATTATCCAGAAGTTAGAAACCAACAGGTTAATCATTAGGCAGTATCTTCTCAGATGGATACCTGATGCGGCACAGGTAGTCGTTTCGAAGCAGACTGACGCGCTCTCTAAAGAGCTCCAAATTCCAGAATAAAATTCATTTTCATGATATACCATTTTTCCCCATATTTCCCAAGGTTCAAAGAATTTTTTAAGCAAATAAAAAAAAAATTCATTTTTCCAAATTTTTACAGTGGTGTTGGGCCTCAATTCAAGGGTCTGGAATAGTGAATGAAATTCGGAATTTTTTTTTGAGGCATAGGTGCTAATAACGAAAATATTATCATTATTCTGCAGGGAGAGTTTTATACAGGTCCGTTCTAAGCATTCAAAAAGGGCGAATTCCGGCCGGTTTATTGTAGACAAGTTTAAAGGTTTTTTTTATAAGAATACCAGTGCCGCCTCCACTTTCGGAGTTCGTTCGGTCCGTTCTTATAAAATCGTAATTAGTGAATTGGGGGGTATGGTGTGGTTTTAATTTTGTTTCGTTTAAAAGGAGGAGATCGGGTTTTTCTTTTTTAGGAGATCGTCGAAATTCATCCTTCTATTAAGGTACAATGGAGTTGACATTGACAGAGATGGGCCTGAGCTCGGTCATCTGAAGGCTTTATGTTACCTGGCCATCAACAGACATTGGACAAGTTGAGAACGTTATTTATATAGCTAAGTTGTTGAGCGTGAGTGCCAATGGCTTGTTCGAAACGCTCAAACTTATTATTTAATAGCTTAAAAGGAGCAATCCCTTTACAGCTTTAAAATTTTTAGAATTGATTTTTCACATATTTCGAAAGAATAAAGCGTAACGAATGTTGTGTACGAAATAGAGTCAGTTTGGCTCGAAAGTATGGCTTGTGCGGTTGAATTTCGTAACTAAAATACCAAATTATCCTAAAGAAACGCGATTTAATATAGCTCGAAAATGTTCTAAAAAAGAATATATCACGGAAATGAATTACCAGATATATGCTAGAGAAATATAAGTAACGGTTTGAGTGAGTTAAAAATTGAAGGTTTCTTAAATGCGCCTGGAATCGCTGATTCGGTAAGTCACTAAAAGTTATAATTTTCTTGTATTGAAACTTTAAACGCGATTATCTCCAAACTGAATCTTCAAAAACTGCTCTTATTGTAGCTCAAAAAGTAATGGATCGACTTGGCTGATTTTTTTGGAGCTTTCTGTCTACATATATATTGGAAGGATATACCTAAAATTTTGGGGATATCACGTAAATAAACCACTAGTTTGGGGTTAAAACTATCAAAAAAATAGTCGAAAAATGAACATTTGATTGAAAAGCCTCATAACTTTTTTGTTTTATATTTTTCTTATAATTTTTTAGGTATATCCTTCCCATTCATCGGTTACTACTCCAAAAATATTTTAGTTTTCAGTTTAAAGCTTGTACACTGTTTGACCAAGTGGTCAAATTGCAGTAATATGTGTTGCGAAGTAAGCGAATACAAATAAATCGTACAGATTCATTCGGTCAAACTCACTAATTTGCATTGCTTACTACTGCAATTTGACAGCGCGGTCATACAGTGTAATACTAGCTTAAGATCAATAGAAAACATGTTCAAAAGTTATCGGAAAATATTGTTGAACACGTGTCTTAAGGATTTTTTGTATGGAAGGTACCAGAAGGACTAAAATGGTTTCGCTGACTAGTTAACTCGAACTTTTTTTTCACTCAAAACTAATTTGTACAAAATTCTGAATTCATAGCTAAACGATTCCTTGAGCTATAGTGAATTTTGTAAATTAAGTGAAGTCATTTTTACAGTATATTTGTATGGTAGATACACGAATTACTAATACGATTTTCTTCATAGTCATATATTTAGCTCCAACTATTGGAAAATTAACACATACAAAATTTCAAAGTCGTAGCTTAAATACTTATGCAGGTATCGCCCAATATTCTTGAACTAGTGTTTCAAGGATTTTTTGTATGGAAGGTACCAGAAGGAGTTAAAGGATTTCGCTGACTAGTAAACTTGAACTTCGTCGTCACTCGAAACTAATTTGTACAAAATTCCGAAGTCGTAGCTAAAAGATTATTTGAGTTATAGTGAGTTTCGTAAATTAAGTGAAGTAATTTTTACAGGATATTTGTATGGCTTAACTTCGAGGAGTACTATTAGGATTTTCTTCATAGTTAGATCCAACTCTTGGAAAAATAGCACATACGAAATTTCAAAGACGTAGGTTAAGCTCTTCTGAAGTTATCGACCAATATTCTTGAACACGTGTTTTAGGGACACTTTGTATGGCAGCTACCCGAAGGAATAGGACGATTTTGCCCGTTCACGAACTTAGCCTTACAAATTCAACCAAACACCCAGATTCAAAATTTCAAGAGCCTAGGGGAAGGCGTTCTTGAGTTATCGTGCTAACGGACGTCAAGTGGATTTGAGGTTTTTGGCCACAAATAAACAAAAAATAATATAAAACTTTTTTTCGTCCGAGGCTTCGTTCTATGCGTTACATATTTTTCGACTGGATCAAACTTATAACACTCTATATGATTTCATCTAGAGTTAAAAATATGACAAATGGAGCAGTTTTCGATGTCACGCAAAAGACGCCTAATGGAATACCCTATAACGCCGCCATTTTGTTTTGTAACAAAAAAATTATTTTTTTTGTCAACATTTAAAAGTTCTAACAATATCATGTAAAAATTTTAAAATGATGCGATTATTTTATCGCCATAAAAAAAATTCATGAAAAATGGCTCATTTTCGGGCGTCTAAAGGGATTGCTCCCCTTAATGAGGTTGTCCTGGAAAGATTTAAAGGAATTTTTACTAGCATTATTGTCCTTACCCGTGTGCTCTCGTAGGCAATCCTGGGTTGGTAGAGCTTTTGTGTTTTGATTTTTTCCCTTCACGGCATCTGCGGAGTTCACAGGTCGAACTACACTTACGATGATACGCTGGTACTGTTGATTTGTTGTTGCTGCCTTCGTTGTCACTGCTTTCTACTGCTGGGCTGTGATCCTCCTGGATTTCGTTGCTCTATGCGATGGGCATCCTTTGTACGATGCGGGGTGTCCGTGTGTTTTGCAATTTACGCAAAACGTCTTTGTCTTCTCCGCTGTAAACTCCAACTTGCACTTGCCTGATGAGTGGGATTGGTCGCATTTCACGGAATGGAACTTCATACTGCAGTTAACCGCTAAATGGCGATACCTTTGACACCGACTTTTTCAACTTCTCAAATCGCACCACATGGTAATTTAGGTAACGGATTTGGTGCAGGTCCGCTGCGCTGCTGTTGTGTCCGATTTGAACCAAAAGGATCGGTAGGATTCTGTTTTCCTGCGATGATCTTCTTGTCGAGAAGCGCGAGACTGACAAAACTTCTATCGCCAGTAGTTTAACTTTTATTTCAGTCATAATTTTGGATGTGGCCGCGTGGCTGCTCAGACCTTTCAATAGGAAGGTCGTGATCTTTTCTTCACGAGGAGTGTATGTGAAGAAGTTTGACTCGGACTTTCCAAGTACTTCCTTTGCTTTTTTAAAGTCTTCGATGTTGGTCGTTTTAATCGCGATTTTTGAGTTGCTGATATTTTTTATCTCAAAATCAGCTATGCCGGCACTTTTCTGCAGTAGTTTCACTATATCCTCTGGGTTCTGGTTATACGTTTTGATGGGAGACATCTTGTACGCGTTTTTCTTGGGTTGCTGTGTTGTCGAGTTTTTCGTGGCGGTAAACAATTTTTTTGGTGTTGTTGAGCTGGAAGTCATGGCCGATTTTTCCGTTTTTTTTTTGGACAACTTCGACGTAGTCCGTCTCGCTCGTTTCCTTGGCGACCATTTCAACATCAGGTGCTCTCTTTTTTCGTTTGCCTGAAGCGCAGCAAGTGCTTCCTGCATTTGCGCTTGCAGACTTTCGATGATGCTGTCTCTTTTCTTAATTTGGCTGCCTAGTCCAGTGAGCCCGCCGTTTGTTGGTTCCAGCTCTGGCTCACTTTCGCATTCGCTTTCTGCTAAGACGCTGAAAGCTCCGCCCTTATCTCAGCCCTTCGCTACCTTCTCCTTTTTCTTTGCGACAGTGCCGTCACTATCCGTGTCGTTTGTGAGGGCTCGGTCTCTGGACCGCACCCTTTTGACGTTCCGTCCCAGTGCGAGCGTTAACACTCGCTTAATTTTACAGGTACCTGTACTCGGTCCTTCTAGGCACTAGCACGAACACTGTAGCACACACTCCGCGCGGTGCGTTTTAAATAGGTTGTATCCTATTTAAGATACTAACCTGCTGGTGCAGAGTAACCGTATTTCTATAAATTTATTCTAAACTAGGAGCACGTTTAAAACACGTCTGACCACTTTGAATGTCGAAGATCGACTCCTCCTCTCTTGGGTTGCATGACTTGTCTTTGCTGTACGTGTACGGGACCTATAGGAAAGTTTTGCCTAGAGTGGCTTGCTTCTGCGTAACGATTAGTTAAATTCGTTACAGAACTATTTTTGTTTGCCGGGATAGGAGCGTAATTTTGCGGATGTATACTTGTTGAGTTAATTGTGGTCTGTACCGGGATTTTGAACAGGGCGAGTCGCCCAAAATATCGTCCAAAAACGGAAATCGACAGTTTAGCGATTTTGTGCACTGACGTCTCGCCTATTAATTTGCCGCCTACTGCCATTCTGCCACAAAATTGAGCAACTGGCGAGAAAAAGCGATTTTGTGAAATTACTTCTCGCCTGTCATGCATATTTTTTTCGCCTATTTTTCTCGCCTAGTACTAGTGCAGTCGAGTTCTTTGATTACATTATTTTTGAATGTTATGCAATAAATTACTGTAATTAAAAAAATACTGCGGTCACGTCGGATGCAAGCAAATCATATGATAGGTACTCTAGATGAAATACTGAGCTCTGGCTTTAACTGTAGTTGGGGATAAAGTACAATAAGGAGAGGCATATCGTTTGGCCTTCAACAAAGACTCTCAATTGGGTGCTACTCGCAAGTAAAATACAATACCTTCATTATTCTATTTCAAATCTGAAACTTGGAGAATCACCGAATCATTTAAAACTTATTGTGTACTCAATTTAAATAACCTACACTGAAACACTCAAAAGATTTTGGAAAATATTCTTGAATACTTGTCTTAAGGAGTTTTTGTATGCGAGTAACCCGATGGAGTAGAATCATTTCACCGACAAGTACGCTGAAACTTTATTTTCACTCAAAACTTATTGTACTAAATTTTGACTGCGTGGCTAATTGATTACATGAAAAATGGTGAGATCCGTAAATAAAGTTAGGAAATTTTAAAAAAAATTTTTGTATGATAGCTACACGAAGGACTCATGAGATTTTTTCGTATTCACGCATTTAACAGCAATTATTATTAAATTGCCGTATTCAAAATTTCAAAATCGTTCGCTTAAAGTGTTCTGAAGCTACCGTTCAATATTGGTAAACACGTGTTTTAAGGACTTTTGTGATACAGCAACTAGAATGAGTTAACGGATATTATAATTAATGAGCTGAGTCGTGTTTATGACTTAAAACTAATTCCTGTGAAATTTGTATTTCCTGCTTTAACGCGTTCTTCAGGTACAGTGGATTCTGTAACTTGCAATAGTTGGAACTAGCTGATTTGGGGTATCCCAAATAACTCAAATAAGCGAAAAGTAATAAAAAAGGAAGAAAAAAAAAGTCTTCTCGGAGATTCGAACCAGCGACACACTGATGTAAATCCACCGCTCATGCCACACGACCACCGCTTCTCGTTTTCTTGATGTTCTTACAGCCTACTCCACTTGTGACAGTCGCGCTCACTCGAAGATGGGGAAATGGACAGTAGCTCAATTTGACTCGTCACTTACTTTTGTCCCATTGCACAAAATCGCTAAAACCGACAAGGGACAAAACGATATGGGCGAGGAAATCGTAAAAGGCGAGTCGAGTCGCCTTTCTACAAAATCCCAGTACTGGTTAGTGGTTTTTGTATGAATTGACGATTTGGGAAGTTGGTATGTTAATTCTGTGGAGGATTGGAACCACAAAGATATCTAAGATTTTCCTCTTTTTGAATGAAGTCTATGGCTTCAAGCATCGTGGCGGGTTCCTTAGTACGAGCATAGAGAAAGTCCTAATAGAGAAACAAACCCATAGCCGTTCTCTACTGATTCGTTTTACATACATTCAATTTGAAAATTCTTGCCTGGAAAGCTCTTTCAAAAGCAAAAGCTTGAGTTTAGTTGAAAATGGGAACAATTTTAAATGATGTTAAGTTCATTCATTGTTCTTTCGGTTTAATTCTGGTGAAATTTTTATTTTAAAGGATGAAAGAGGGTAGGGGGAAGTTAATTTTTTTTAAATGGTCGACATTACGTGGTGCAGTAATCTCATTAGAGTTGGAGTAAATGTTTACTGATTTCCGTTTAATAGACTTTTATTCATTTTGTAATTGTTTTTTATTTCTAAATATGAGCCGTTGATTTTAAAAGTGGAATAAGTCACTTTTAAAACAAAAAATTGTTGTGACATTGTAACGATACAACACGAAGGAACTTTCTGAGAATCAAGTAAATTTTCCCGAAATTTGGCATGAATATTTTTAAACAGCATTTCGATAGTATTAAGCATATCGATTTAAAGGCGAAATGGACTTTTTCCATTTTCAAAATAAACTGCTCATACAGGGTTGTATCCGCAGATAAGGAATTGTCGTCTACAATCCTAAAATTGTTTTATGTTTTGGAATAATAAAGCCACTCTAATTTTAAACTTACATCGATCCAGACGTATTTTCATTTTCAAATCGTTGCGAATAAATCCGTAGAACCTACGATCCGCACTATTTATGTTTTATTTTGCATGAAGATTCGGTCGCTTCGTCGGCTTTTTGTCGATATCGCCGCGCGAGTTATGAATGTGGTCGTGAATTTAAATAAAAAATAAAACTAATTAATTTCCTTAATTAATTCACTTTATTTAATTCGACACAATTCAATTTTGAGCTTCAGCTCTCACAATTACAATAATGATCTTAAACAGACTGACCCCGATCTCAAAGGTAAGATCGTATATATACTCTAGTGCCCTTTTACACTATGCCGACTCTAATTGACTCTTTCATCAGTTATCAATTAATCAATTAGTTCTATATAAACAATATATGAAATGGATTATGCGTTTGTTTATTTTATGTAAAGTGACTTTAATAATTACGTTTGAAAGCTACATGAGTCATCCATTAAATTCGGCAGTAATGTCTTTATTTATGTTAGGGTTTAATGGGTCTAGCTTAATTCCTCTCTCCTTATGTTTGTTGTTGTCCTCAACAACTTTTACATTAATTAACTCAATATCTTTTTGTTTAATTTGTAAATTTTGATTTCGCTTTTGACAATATATGTAAAGTATAAAAGATATGGTGAGTATCAAGATTATAATTAATAGTGAGGATCCCGTTGTAACTGTATTTTTTGTATTAAAATATTTAATTTCTTCAATTTTTTTCAAATTCTCAATATTCTCTAATTTTAAATCTTCAAAATTTGGTTCGTGTGAATATTCAGTGATATTACTTATAGGATTTAATGTTAAAATTTGTTGAAATTCTATTATTTTGTTAGATAAAATTTTCTGTAGGATCTCTACTTTACAATTACTAAATCTAATTACATAATTTCCATTTAATTGATATGATTTCTCATTACAGTCATGTTTAATTTTTTCGTTTATATTTATGATTAGTAATAAACCTTTTTCAATTTCGGTTACACTAGTCTGATTATTATGTTTTATGATACAGTTCAAATTTTTACAATTTAATTTATTTTGTAATAATTTTACATGTCTTTCGTATTCGTAGTAGTCTCCATTGTACATTACTACTTTACTAATATTTATATTTAGTGTTTGTGAATATTTATTTGGAATTTTCCTTACATAATAGGTTAATGTAGGTTGGGTAAGGATTGGTATATTGATAACAAATATTATTATGTTTTCTTTTAATAAAACGTTTATACTTATGTCTTTTAGTTCATCAAATGTTAGATTAAATTCGTTAATTTCGTCATGTGTTAGAATTGATCTCGACATAATTCCAGTTCTGGCGGAATTTACATTATCTATTATTTTTTCGAGTTCATCTTTTATAAGGTTTAGGTTTTGACTTAATTGCATATTTATTAGAATTCTATTCATTTGTCTAGTTGTATTGTGAATATTACTTGTGAGTTGTGTATAAGTTTGATTTATATTTGAAATTATTTTATTTAATTTGTTTTGGAAAGCATTATTAATTTTAATTTGATTATTCATACTTTCTATTATTGCATGATTATTACTATCTATAATTTGTAAATGTTGCATGATTTCTTCATAATCATCATTATCCATTAGTCCGAAAAGTAATTTATATAAGTTTCCTATTGGATTTATAAGTCCTCTTTTAGTTCTATATTTATCTTTTTTATTGAAATGTAATAGTTTTATTTCGCTTCGTATATTTTCTATTATTTCAGTATTATGTGAATTTATTTCAACTTTATTTATAATTTGGTTTAAAGCATAATCGTATTGTTCAAGATTTATTTTGTGGTAAATTCGTTTATGGTCTTTAATTAGTCTTACTGGGTTTCGTTTAATTAATATAATTCCTGATTCTGATTCTACTTTTTCTACTGTTATATCTGCTTTTGTAGTAGATATTATAGTGGTAAACATTAGCATTATCATACATACTTTGATCGCTTTGATCGTAAAGATCTGAAATTTTAAGAAAAATTGTATGTTATTTAATTCAGTAATTTCCCTTGAATTATTTCCAAAATTATTTTCTTTCTGAAATAGGGTATTTGTTTTTGTGAAAAGTTTAATCTTTTTTTATTAGTAATATATTCTGCAAATATGCATGTGAATACTCCACAATCATTATTATTGTCTTGTTGGGGTATTTCCTTTGGATTTTCTAAGGAAAGGGTTTTAAAAGGTCTTCTGAGTTTGTCTATAGATTCTTCTTCTAAATAATTTCGAATTAGTTTTAAAACTTTGTCGTTCTTGTTTCCTAGTGAGTCGTAACATTTTATATTTTGTCGTTTAAAATCGATTACTATTAAGATCCAGTGATTTCCGTTCAAATGTACTGGTATTAATATTATGTCATATGAAAATATATTGACTTTTCGTGTCCATCGTTTCACTGCGTCATATCCTGATTTAGATAGTGTTGGGAAAAAGAAAGTATTCATATGATATACTTTTGGTAATTCTTTTGAATTCTTACTGCGCTCCGTAATTAGTCCAAAATAAAAGTTTATAATTTGGTCATTTAACCATTCGTTATCTGCTAAGGTAATTATATCGTTTCCTGTAATATTTAAGTTAAATCGAGATATTAAAGTTTCGTTCAGGGGTTTATTATCTAATGCATTTTTTATTCTGATTTGCTGTTCGGGTGTAAAGATAAATTCGTCAGGTTTCTCAGTTATTTTTTCATCTAAAATTTTAATACTCGTATTTTCTTCTCTGTCGAATGTTTCTTCTCTAGTATATTTCTTTTCTCTTCTTATTCTGTTAGGGTGTATTTTACCTGAGTATCTATTCTGTTTATTTTTTTCCTTTTGTATTATGTTTTTATCCTTGTCCTTTGTTACTTCGATTTTTCTGAATTTAGGTTTTTCTTTGTGTCTTTCATTTTCATAATTTTTAATAAAGATTTCTTCTTGATCTATGTCGGGTTGTTTTTCTCTTTTTCTGTTGTGATAATCAATCCATTTAGTTTTTTTATTTATTAATAACTTATTTAATTTATTTTTATCAATATTTCCGTTTTGAATATTCATGGGTTTAGCTTGAGTTATCGAATGAATCGTATTATTATAATGTTCCGTTGCCTTTAATATTTGTTCTGCTATATTTAATTCAGGTTCTGTTAAGATAATTATTCTGGTTTGTTCTAATAATGTGCTATGACATCTACTCATATCAGAGTTTCCTGTGTGTGATTTGGGTGAAGTAAAATGAATTTCTATTTCTTCCTTTCTCATGTATTCCTTGACATTTACCATGTTAAATTCATTGTCTGCGATTATCTTTTTAGGTTTTCCCATGATAGCATTCCTTTCTCGTATTAGTTGTATAAATGTTATGGCATTTTTATCTACTGTTTCTTTTACATATAAGTGTTTTGAAAACTTATCTATCGTTGTGAAGAATTGTTTCTTACCTATGAAAAATATGTCAATATGGATTAATTCATTTATATCCTTTGGGGTTTCGGTAATTTTAAATTCAGGTTTTAATGGGTTTCTGTCGTATTTTGCTACGTTACATATTTCACAATTGTTTATAAATCTCGTAATTAATTTCATCATTCCGTTAAAATAGTATTTATCTTTTATTTCATTATAATTTTCCATTATTCCTCTATGATTTCCTTTTTCGTGAATTTCTTTAATTTTTTCAAAACATTGATCTTCGTTCAATAAATCTTTTGCATGATCTGTACATTTTATAAATCTCAGATTCTTATTATTTGAATATAGTTTCACTAGTATTAGTTGTACTTTATTCCATACATGGTCATTTAATTCACAATATATTCCTATGTGTCCTTTTTCTGGTATATACTTCCTAAATATATTAATTAGTGTATTTTCATTATTTGTATCATTTTCGTTAATACAGATCTTATGTCTCTTATTTATTGTATTATATTCTTTCATCTTATTTTTAGTTATAATTATTTGTTTTACTTTATTATTTTAATAATTAAGTATTGTGATTGATTTGTTAAAAAAAAAAATTTGCTACCCTCAAAATTTTTATTTTCACGTTTCATAACTAGTAGACGCGAAAAAAGCAATAAAAATTTTCAGTCCGTCTGTCCGCCGTACGCCGTACGGCGTCCGCCGTACGCAAGATCGTTTGGAGGCTCGTAGCTGCCAAACGCTTTGAGATATTAAATTGAATTTTTTTTAACGAATAGATGGGGTAGGCGCCTTGAAGTGACCAAATTTTTAGGGGTGGGGGTGTGAGGGGGAAGGAGGGGGAAGTGTTTTAGACCGAAAATTTTGGTTTCCAGATCTCAGTAACCCCTTATGTTAGGAAGCTGAAACTTGGAATTTCTATAGAGCTCTGATAGTAGACCCATTTGCAGAAAAATTGTCAATATTGATCAAGGGGTGTGGGAGTGGGGGGAAATGTAATGCGTCCGAAACCCAAAAAAGGTGAGATAGACACATTCTAAAATCCATATCTCCTAAACCGTTAATGGCACACTATTCAAACTTAACAAATATTTGTAGTTATACTAGGAGAACAGAATGAAGAAAAATTTTGGGTGGGGGAAGTTGTGTATGGGGGTGGGTGGTGAAAAACTTAAGATTACGATATCTCATGAACCAATTGCTCTAGAAAAATAAAATTTGGTTTGGGTGTAAAGGTTGACAAAAAAAGATTGATCAAAGTAAAATTTTTTAAGTGGGAGGTGGAGCATAGAAGTGGAGGGGATGAGAATTTTTCAAATCAAACACATTTCATATCTCAAGAACAGTTTAAGATAGATGCTTAGAATTTTTACCAGAAGTAGCGCTAATTAAACCCTAGTAGGGAAAAAAGTTTTGTGGTTGAGGGTGAAGAGGGGGAGGGTGGGGGTGGGTGAAAAGGAAAAAGTTCCGATGCTTATATCTTGAGAACCTGTAATGATATAAACCTTAAACTTGGTATTTAGATAGAGCTATAGTAGCGAAATGTTGAAAAAATAAATTTTTTTTTAGGGGTAGTATGCTACGGGGGTAGGGGGTGTTTTTCCTAACTATTAAACGGTTTATGCTAGAAAGTTGAAACTCGGTGTGTATATGTAAATCAACTAGAAAAGTAGTTGTGATAAAAAAAAATTTGAATATTCATTGGCGTTTAGAAAGGGGGGCAAAAAAAATTATTTGTAAATATAATAGATATAAAATTCATATATTTTTACGATTTTCGTCATATCTACTAGGTCTTTCCAAATATTGAATTCATTTTTATTCTACGGATTCTTCGTATGAATACCTAGAAAGTGTTTTCAAGGTTTTTTGAAATTCGACCCCTAAGGGTAGTGTGGTACAAGTGGGGGTGTTTTTCTTATATATGGAACGGCTTAAGCTACAATGTTGAAACTCGGTGTGTCTATGTAAATCAACTAGAAAAGTAATTGTGATAAAAAAAAATTTGAATATTCATTGGCGTTCAGAAGGGGGGGGGGGCAAAAAAAAATATTTGTAAAAATAATAAATATAAAATGCATATATTTTCACGATTTTCGTCATATCTACTAGGTCTTTCCAAATATTGAATTCATTTTTATTCTCCGGATTCTTCGTATGAATACCTAGAAAGCGTTTTCAAGGTTTTTTGAAATTCGACCCCTAAGGGTAGTGTGGTACAAGTGGGGGTGTTTTTCCTATGTATGGAACGGCTTAAGCTACAATGTTGAAACTCGGTGTGTATATGTAAATCAACTAGAAAAGTAAAAGTGATAAAAAAAAATTTGAATATTCATTGGCGTTCAGAAGGGGGGGCAAAAAAAAATATTTGGAAATATAATAAATATAAAATGCATATATTTTCAGGATTTTCGTCATATCTACTAGGTCTTTCCAAATATTGAATTCATTTTTATTCTACGGATTCTTCGTATGAATACCTAGAAAGAGTTTTCAAGGTTTTTTGAAATTCGACCCCTAAGGGTAGTGTGGTACAAGTGGTAGGTGTTTTTCCTATATATAGAACGGCTTAAGCTACAATGTTGAAACTCGGTGTGTATATCTAAATCAACTAAAAAAATAATTTTGAATAAAAAAAACCAATATCTATTGGCGTTCAGAAGGGGGGCAAAAAAAATTATCTGTGAAAATAGAATGCATATTTTCCCACGATTTTCGACATATCTACTACCTCGTCACAAATAATGAATTTAATTTTATTCTATGTATTCTCCATATGAATACCAAGACAGTGTTTTCAAGGTTTTCTGAAAATTGATCCCTAAGGGGGTGTAAAGTGATTGTGTACTTTTTCATAAGCTATTCCATATCTCTCAGATCCAATCAGATTTTCACTTCCATGATCTTGTTCTTTTTGATAGGTTTTCACTCACATAGTAGCCTACACCGCATTTCAGAATTGAACGCGTTCCTTACTTCTGCCGGAAAAATAATAAAGTTACGCCCAGATTGTTGGCAGATTTTTTATATATGTTTACTATTCCTTCTTTAATTGGTATAAGATCATTCTGATCTTCTTGTCCAGAGTGGATTGTTGCCATTTCACTACAATCTACTTCCATCTTTTCTTCTGTTAACATATTCATTTCGCATATGTCCTCTGTTATTCTGCTCAAAAAGTCCGCGACTTTATTATCTTTTCCTTTTATATACTCTATATTGAAATTATATTCGTTGAGTTTTATTTTCCATCTTTGTAATTTACTGTTTGGTTCTTTTAGGTTACTAAGCCAAACTAAGGGTCTATGATCTGTTTTAATGTCAAATCGTATACCATAAAGATAAGGTCTAAAATATTGTGTTGCCCACACAATAGAAAGTAATTCCTTTTCAATTGTCGAATAATTTCTTTCGTGCTCATTTAAAGTTCTACTCGCATAAGATATTGGGTGTCCACTTTGTGATAGTACTGCTCCAATTGCTTTATTAGAGGCATCTGTTGTTAAAACAAATTTTTGTTTGAAGTCTGGATATCTGAGTACTGGGTAGTTGGTTATTAATTCTTTTAATTTTTCAAATGCTGCTATGAATGATGGGTCTTCAGGGTTTATTTTATTACATTTCTTTAATGCGTCTGTAAGTGGTGATGCGACTTTGGCATAATTATTAATGAATTTTCTATAATATCCGGTAATTCCTAGAAATGATTTTATTTCTGTTGTAGTTCTTGGTACTTTTAGATTTTTAATTGCTTTGATCTTATCCAGATTAGGTTTTATTCCTTCCGTCGTTAAGGTATGTCCTAAATATTCGGTTGATTTTGCAAAGAATTTGCATTTAACTATTTGTAACTTTAATTTATGTTTGCGTAAGGTTTCTAGTATTTTCCTTATATTATCGTCCATTTCCTGGAGCGACGTTGCAAAGATTAATATATCGTCCAGATATACTACACATATTCTATTTATATGTTCACGGAGAACTTCGTTTATCATGCGTTGAAATGTAGCTGGTGCGTTTTTTAAACCAAAGGGCATTCTGATAAATTCGTAATGTCCTTGAGGGGTAGAGAAAGCGGTTTTACATCGGTCATGTTCACTGACTTCAATTTGATGGAATCCCTGTGCTAAATCCAATGTTGTAAAGTATTGAGCTTTTCCAAGTTTGTCGAATATTGATTCTACATTTGGAATCGGGAACTTATCGTCTACTGTATCCTCGTTCAATCTTCGATAGTCAATTACCATTCTCCATTTCTGTTTTCCAGAACTATCTAATTTCTTTGGTACCATTAATATAGGTGCATTATATGGTGAATTTGATGGTTTAATTATTCCTTGTTGTAACATATCATCCATTTGGGCTTCTACTTCCTTTTCGTGGAATGGTTGGATTCTGTATGTTTTAGCGTATAGAGGTTTATTACTCTTCGTAATTATCTCGTGCTTTGTTTGGGTTGTACAGGATAGATTTTCTCCTTCCTTGTATATTAAATCATCATAATCTTTTATTATTTTTTTTAAAGCTGTTGCTTCTTCTACATTCATTTCTTCATATAATTTTTCTCGCGATTGATTGGTCTCAAATTCATATTGAAAGTTTAATTCATCGGGTACGGCATAATTAAAGTTCAATTTTTGTTGATTAACTAACATATTTCCTTCTCCTAGTTTTAATGTAACATTTAATGTAAATAATAAGTTTTGACCTATTATTGCTTTAAAGGGTTTGTTTTGAAAGTCCATAATATTCCATAATATTTTATGTGTATCAGGTAATTTAAATTCATTAGGCATATTCGATTTTAATTTTTGTTGTATATAATAAGTACCTCCTAGTCCGTTGACTGATATAGGTTGTTGTAAATTGATTTTTTCATTATTAGGTAGACAATTTTTATCTAAACTTGAAATAGATGATCCCGTATCAATGAGTGTAGGGATAATCTCGTTATCTATATTTAAATTTATTATGGGTAAGGGGTTTCCGAGGCACATTGTTGAAAATTTGTGTCCATTGGTTCGGAGTTACGATTATTAACTGATTCTCTATTGTTTGTATTTTGATTAATTCTCGCTGAATTATCTATTTGCATTGGTTCAGATTTATTATTATTATTATTATTGTAATTTTGCCGGTTATAATTATTATTGCGATTATAATTGGTATTATTTGGATTCTTAAAATTCCGTTGGTTATTATTATAATTAGTATTTCTGTTGTTAAATTGTCGATTCCCTTGATAGTTGTAATTTTGATTATTTTCGTTTCGATTGTTCGTATTCAGAATCTTATTCCGATTATTATCATTGTTATTATTCTGGGTATTATTATTATTTCGGTTGTTAGGATTCTGGTAATTCTGATTATGAGAATTTCTATTTTGATTATGATTTTCATTTCTATTCCTATTATTATTTCTTTGTTGAAAATTAGGATTATTATTATTTTTCACGCTACTTTCAGTATTTTGCTGTATTTCCTTAAGTGTATTATATGCTTTATTTAGGGTTTCACAATTCTTAATTTCTAGTAAATAAGCTTTATATTCTGGTAATAAAGACTTAAATTTATTTAAAACAAGGCTTTCATTTCTAACTGGGTTAAATTCATGAAATTGATCTCTTCGTGGATCTTGTAGATATTTAACATTTATTTGATTCAATAGTTCATTAAGTTCATTATAAGTATCGTCTATATTCCTATTACTTACTCTGTGTATTTTATTAACTAAAGTACTGTATGACTCGTTTACGCCAAATGTTGATGTAAGTGTTGTCTTCACAATCTGCCAGGTAGGGACTGGTATCTTCTGTACAGCATTCCTCGCTTCGCCTTGGATTTTATGCAGGATTAATCGAAAAATGTATGATTGGTGATTTCCAGGTTGAGTAAAGTTGAGTATTGTATCGGCTTCGTCCAGCCATGTGGTTAATGCATAGTTTTTATTATTTCCGGTGTATACAGGTAATCTTCTAGTTTCCTTCAATATTTCATCGAATGTAAACTCTATCGGTAGTGGTGGATTAACTTCTCCTTGTTCAGCCATTTTCACTTTGTTTTTATAATTTTGTTTTTATTAATTTTTCGTATTAATTTGTTTTATTGATTTGGTTGTTTCGATATGTATTAAAATTCTGTTTTCCCTTTTGATCTTACTAAGTTTCCCTTAGCTGATCGTTTCGGTAATTACAAAACTTGTAGTTTTTAATTCAACTAGATTTATCTCTGGTTGAATGGTTCGTAAGTTAGTTTTTCACTAATTTCACTTTTATTCAATTTGCGTTTGAATGATTTAAATTTGGTTTTAATCACTATTGTCCAATTTACACTTGAACTCAACTCCTTGTATAAAATACTTAGTGGAGTACGTGATTTTTATGTTGGTTCTTTAGTCAAAGGTGGTTCCTCCCTCCTATGACGGACGACTGCGCCAGTTATGAATGTGGTCGTGAATTTCAATAAAAAATAAAACTAATTAATTTCCTTAATTAATTCACTTTATTTAATTCGACACAATTCAATTTTGAGCTTCACCTCTCACAATTACAATAATGATCTTAAACAGACTGACCCCGATCTCAAAGGTAAGATCGTATATATACTCTAGTGCCCTTTTACACTATGCCGACTCTAATTGACTCTTTCATCAATTATCAATTAATCAATTAGTTCTATATAAACAATATATGAAATGGATTATGCGTTTGTTTATTTTATGTAAAGTGATAAGTGATTTAATAATTACGTTTGAAAGCTACATGAGTCATCCATTAAATTCGGCGGTAATGTCTTTATTTATGTTAGGGTTTAATGGGTCTAGCTTAATTCGCGTACACTCCGATAGCTCCCCGTTCTTTTTCCTCGCTACTTCCGGCCTTTACCAAATAACGGTCCAAACAAAACTGTGTGGCTGGGTTGGCGGCACTTTCAGTGGATCCACAGAAATGTCAATGAGATTGGTGCTATCAACACACTGACCCATTTAAATACTTTAAGTGCCTTTTGCCTAATTATACGTTTATCTAAAGTTTATGTTGTTTTGTGGTCATATCCCACACTGCAACTGCAAGCTTTGACAAGCAGTAATTCTGGCAAGTAGAAGATGCGGATACGACGAAACTTCTAATGTTGGCTTCAGCTAGCTTAATAGTTTGTATTGACGATTCATAAAGATTAAAATGTCTAGCACCATCAGCGCTATCCTTGATAGGTTAGCTGAACAGGCACGGTCGGCAGGTTTTCAAGAGTCCCTAAAGCGTTGAAGGAAAAACTTGCAAATTATATGAACCGCGTTGTAGTGAAACCGCGCTATAGAAGCACCGCGTTGTAGAAATATTTACGCACTACCCGAACCGCGTTGTAGCGAAACCGCGTTGGAAAATACCACGCTGTTGGAGGCTTACCTGTATTTTCAAAGCGTAAAACGTACTACTCAGGGCTACTCTTCAAAACAGAATGAGAAGGGTTTTATAACTACACCCATTCTACAGAATCTCAGTACAAATCTTAAGGTGCTCACTTAGCCTCACCACTTCCACTTTTTAAGAAATATATTTATTTGCTTAAACGTATTTTTTCATTAATTTCAATTATTTTTTTTTATCACACTTAATTTTAATTTATAATCGTTTAAGTTCTTATTATGTAAAATTGTATAACACCATAATATACGACGTTCATAGGGTATCTGATCATGACTAATATAAAAATATTATATCGGATTTAGATTGAATTAAAAGTCGTTACTTTCTGAGCAAACTGAATCAAATCTACACGAAGTCCTGTCAACAGTCTTTCCTTACGAAAATCAATTCTTAATTTTCCGCGCAATTGTTATCAAAAGTATTTTTCTCTTTTACAAGTAGTTTAGCTTTGGTAAACGTTTCGTTTGCATGTCAAACTATGTTAGTTAAATAATTTTTTGCCCTGGTAGAGGTTTTTTGCTTTTCCTGAAAATTCACTTATAAAGGAAGAAGACAGTTTTGCTGCGCACAGCCTCGATTGAACTATACATTTCGTCTATGCGTAATACAAAGTTTTCAAATTTTAGCTTGCTTTTCGGTTGATTTCGAAATTTGGCAAAAATAAATTCTACCCAGCTCCGCAGCTAGGTAGTTTCATAGAACGGTGACGAAAATCAAGTTATGTGGCACCCACCCCGTCTCGACGGGTTGTTTATTTATCAAACAAGATATAAACAGATTCAACACTAACTCAAATTAATCTTATTTAATACAATACAATTTGACTCAATTTAATTAGTTTAATATATAGTATGTACTTTAATTAGAGGCAATCGTTGGTTGGTTGGTTAAACGTTATGAGGAGGAGCTGATAAGATGGAACGAAGTTTCAGTTTGTATGAGTTTATTTATTGGGGGTATGAAATGTAGGCTGAAATTGTTTAATGTTCTACAGCATTTATTGATAAGTTCATTTTGACCTTATTCAGTACGATGGGGATAATATTTCATTTAAGAGGTTTTGAATGTTTCGTCAGCCTGACAGTGTCGTTAACTCTGATTTTATTTGTAATTTCATCTAAGGTGAAACAGGATGTGAGCATAGTTCTTCTAGAGCTGAACGGTAAAAGATTTAACAATTGTAGCCTAACTGTGTAGTGTGGAAGGTTATCAATGTCTCTAGGGTCATACAAGTCCTTAAAAACAAAAAGAAGAATTTGCTACTGGATTGACTTTATTCTGCTGCTATTTATCTGGTAAAGGGGAACCCAAATGGGACATGCATATTCCAGAAGAGGGTGAACAAGGGAACAGAATATTGATTTAGTAGCCCACACATTTTTGAACTCTTTAGCTCTTTTAATGAAACGTAGAAGTTTGTTGGCCATAGTTTATTATAATGTAGGTCTTCAATATGCTCCATTTGATTTAAACCATTTCCACTTAGGGTATAGTTATGGTAGTAAGTGGATTCTTTACGTGAGAAGCTGTGACATTTACCGACATTAAGCTTTAATTTATTTTGACTGCACCATCCATCTAGTGCCAAGAGCTTGGATCGTAGAAATACAGCATCTGCGGGGGAGCTAATGGAATGTTGTATTTTCAGATCGGCGTATACAAGATGTGAAACACTTTCTAATACTTCTTAAAAGATCTGAAATGAAGATATTGAACAAAAGAGGTCCTAATTGACTTCCTTGGGTACTCCAGTGGACACTGACATTTCTTTGGAAATGAAGCCTTTGAACTTAACACATTGAGTTCTATTACTGAGATATGACTTAAGCCTGTCAAGTAAAGGTCCGGTTATACCGATCTTTTTTAACTCAAAGAATAGAGTATTGTGATCTACTTGGTCAAAGGCTTTACTAAAGTCACTAATCTACCTACTTCGAAAAGCTTTTAACTATATTACACCTGCCCAGGCCCGTGTGCACGGGGGGGGGGGGGTTCAACCCCCCCCCCCCACCCCCCCCCCCCCCACCCCATTGGCCTATTTTCATAGGGAAGTGAGGACCTTTTTTTTTTTTTAGGTCATCACATTTAGTATGGGGGAACTTGATAAAACCCCCCCCCCCCCCCCCATCATACTTTCCTGCGCACGGGCCTGCACCTGCCTTATTCTTAAAGATTTACAAGACATACGTTCGACCAATTTTTTGAGTATTGTTTCCTAATCTGGAATCCCTACTTTAGAAAGGATATTGAGCTCATTGAAAAGTACAAAGACGTGCCACAAAACTTCCTCATTGCCTACGAAGTTTAACATATTCAGAGAGACTGCAGGCGCTTGGTCTAACCACTTTGAAACAGCGGCTCACTCGAGGTGACTTAATCGAGACGTTCAAGATTTTAAATGGATTCTGCAGCTGTCCAGTTGCATCTCAAATGTTTTTAAGGAGCAGAAATACTACTCTTCGTGGACATAAGGATAAACTTGCCAAATCAACTCTAGGTTCTAGTACTAATCCACTGAGAAACTTTCTACCGAACAAGATAGTGGACATTTGGAACAGCCTACCAAGTGAAATCATAAACGCCACGTCCGTAAATGCATTTAAGAATAGACTGGACACAGTGGCGAAAAAATAGATAAATTTTAGAAATTGTTATCTCAAAAACTAAAAAATCTATCCAAAAATAATGTGTGAAGTTTTTGAAGAAATCGGTTCAGACGTTTTTCGAAGATTTTGGGAACGGTCTTTGAAAAGTAAGTTTCAAGATAATCACGTTTGAATTACGTGCTATATAGAATTCTCTTTTCTCTCCTCACGAAGGGCCCATCCCGGTTAATTGCCCATAGCTTCCACAATTATTGAAACTTCAATATGAAATTTACAGAAAACATTCTTAAGACTATAAACTTTAAGATAAACAAAAAAAAAATGTTTCTACTCGTTCTTTAAAGCAAAGAGATGGTCTAGCACCCATGCTTTTTAACTTGGCACTAGAGAATGTCATCCGAAAAACCCTTGTCGACACTAATGGGACCCTACTATTCAAGTCCACCCAGCAGCTAGAACACCTCCTGTGCAACTGCCTAGCTCTCGCTAGGAGTCGGCTAAAAGGCCTGGGTGCTTCGACCTTCGCAAACCTTAAAGAAGTCTCCTTTAACAGCATGCAGAGTCTAATCAACTTTGCTATGGTTACAGGGACCTTTGAATTAAACGAGGAACTCTCAACACAGATCGAAACGCAAGCGGACCTACCATAAGTACATTGAGTCTTCTATTTTTTATGTGGTATCACTATGGACCCTCGTTGGTCTATGTGAGGCCTTTGGCCGCCACTGAAACCGAAACCTAAACCTAACCACCCAATAGCATAGGCTGACGATATATGTAAGAATGTAAACATCCACGCAAGATCCTTCCCTAGTGCTGAGAAGGTATTTGTCAATCTTGACTCTGCCATATATCAATTTTGGAGTATAATTTAGAGAGTAGGGGAAGGTGCTGTACCTCGGTCCAGATTTTACATTAACCCTTAAATCTATTAAACCAATAACAAATGAAAATTAGTGAATAGTACATATGAAAGCTTATTTGTTTAACCACAAAATTAATTATAGCTGGAACTGCTGTTAGTAAATTTGATGGATCCAGAAACGGTTTTTGGAGTGAACCTCAAACGGACCAAGGTACAACTATAGGTTGTACCTCGGTCCGCTGCTAGTTGTACTTTGGGCCTTATCAAAAATAATTCAATTTTTAAGTCGAAATCCTGAGTAATAATATAAGGTTCTTTTATTTAATTTAATTTATATTTTTATTGGAAAACAAAAATCTAGTAAAGCTATAAATTTAAAAAAAAAAACAAGAAAAATTCATAATAAGAATAAGCAACTATAGAAAATGGTTTGTCTAGCTGAAATAAACACTAGTGTAAAAGAGGATTCACTGCTGTCTGCTTCAAAATCTCCCCACTACCTCTGCGGGTGTAATATCAGGATGAAAGTCCCATTTGTTTACAAATTTTTTTCTAATGTATGTAGCTTACATAGTCCAAGGTACAACCATAAAACGGTCCAAGGTACATGCGAACACCCATTACTACAAACACATTTTTTAAATTATTTCTAATAGTAAGGAAGGATTAAATTTAACGGTCAAGACCACGATGAATTAATTGTCTTACCAGGTAAAACTGCTATAAAGTAGAAATAATTATACACGACTTAGAAGAAAACAATAACTGAACTAACAAATAAATACTTTTATGTCCAAAAATCACTTCTTTTGTTTTATCTTAATCAATTTATCTTCTAGGCTCGCTTTAATAAACTGAAACCAAAGCCTACACATTTGGCAATCTTTCATTGAAGAACCTTTTTTTTCAGCAGCTAAAGTTTAGTTGCAATTGACGTTTGGACTGAGGTACATTCGGTCCAAGGTACAGGTGCTGTAGATAATTAAAGTAGATAATTTCATATCATATATCTTGAAACTAATCTAGAAAAAAATGGCTACGAAACGGACAAAATCAGTCGACGATGATTCATCGATAGCAAATAAAACGTATTATACTCGGTTAAGGAAGATAGCAAAGCTATCTTAAAACTTAGCTACTGCAGGACGAGAACTTTAAATCGAGACGGTTTGAGGTGAAGTATTTAGGAGACCAGGATTAAGGATCTCAAGGGGATCGGAGTCAAAAATTTTTTTTATAATTATTAAGAACTATACTAACCTTAATTGAGAATCACAGATTTTCTTAAATTTTTTTTACCACGATCCCCTAGTGTAGATTGAAGATTCAAGGGAAAGACAAAGTCGTTATCCTTAAAAAAAACTTGCAAGGATAAGTTTTATTCGTATTATTCTTATATTGCGACAACCTTGTACTTTAAAATAAGTCCTACTTCATTATTCTACGATAAAGACTAAGTACCAGAGATATGCATTTTCGAAGAGCACTCGGACACCATTTTTGTGAAATCTTAAACATACTATAACTAACAAAAAAATTAGATAGAAAAAACATTGAAATCATATTTTTTTCTTCACTAATTCTTCGAGTACATAAATTTTCAAAAGAATCGGCGATGGTAAGTCACAAATTTTGTCATTTTTGGTGATTCTTGATGGAATAACCCAAACGTTTGAATTCATAAACTTTGATAGTTAAAACCATAGAGATATACATATGTAGGTAACGGAGATGACGAGCAGCGACTGTTTTGAAGCTGGAGGATTTATCGCAAAGGACCGGCAATAAACAATATGCTACTATCAGCTTCTTACTCACATGTATGCTATGTTATATTCTGGTCTTGAAAACAAAAATAGCCAAACCTTTTGATTCAATTCATTTGTTTCGAATTGAAGCATTATTATTGTTGGTAGAGAGATTCAACGTTTTTTATCGATCACCGGTCCATAATTGATGGTGATCAGTAGATAATATCTATTTATATTAAGTCATATTCACAAACTCACTATATAGTACATCACATACTATACACACTGTAGTACATATATTGGAGACTAACAATTATCAAGCAGTATTAAAATGGCTTCACAAACATTCGCTCTACGCTACTACATTCTAGCTTTTTCGTGCTGATATGATTAAAAAAAAAATATAACTTACTAGGTAAGCTAATCATTTCGTTTTGTCCTCAAAACCCCCCCCCCCCCCCCCCCCCCCGTTCCTACGCCAGTGACTGGACACCTATCTGACTAATGCCTAAATTGCTATAATTACTTATTGCTTATTTAAAAAAAAAAAGAGATTTGTTTTACTTATTTCTGTATTCCTTCAGCGCTTTTACTAGTTTCTTTTTTCTTTTACTAAACTTAATTTTCAAATTCTTCAGTAATTCCAATTGACAACTTGCTAAAATTACACTGATTTATATTACGTATATTGCATTATATATAATTTCTACATAAGATATTAGGCATATGAGCAAACATGCTGCCTACATAATTAATAAATAATAATAATAATAATAATATATTGCGTCGATTTGGCGCCCATTCTCCTGTGCGCAGATTGTATCAGAAACAAGTATAATTAGGTTAGTCGTGGTTGAGCGTTCTTTTCTAAAACCTTGCTGTTGGTCATTAAAAATGGGGTTAATAACATTAGTGAGTTTATCGCAAATAATGTTTTCAAATAATTTCTGTATGGCTGATAGTATTGCTATACCTCTGTAGTTCTCAACGTTTCGTTTGTCACCATTCTTGTGAATGGGAGTGAGATGCGACGGGCAGGCTGAAGCGAAAAGCCCTAATGACAGTGACTTGTTGAATTGAAAGTGTAGAGGTGTTGAAACTCACTTTAATAAAAATAGAGGAGGAATGAGATCCGGGCCAGGACCTTTTTTGACGTCAATATTTGTAAGGGCATCAATCAACTCCGCTGATATATATACTTTCTGTGTATGTACAAAACTTGACTTATAAAGTCCTAACGCTGAACCAGCTGCCAAATTTCGAATCTATCTATTCCAAATGTACGACAGAATGAATGCAAATTGCAAAATGTACCTATAATATGACTTCAAAAATACAATGCCAACTTTCCCGCACGTGCTCTGAAGCTGAAAATAAAGAAAACATGAATGCCGTTCGTCAAGCTTTGGGATGTCCTGAAACTTCCAACAATTATTTATGATGCCGATGAAATTCGTATCGCCATGGATATTCAAATGGTAAAAACCTAGTACTGTGTGCTCCGAGCGAAACGTGTTCCATATGGAAAAATTAAAATTTCGTTCTTTTTTCGCTACGAAACATTTCGTTCATATTTCAGTGCTGTGTTCATGGACACGTTAATTTTTTTCCGGAAATTTTGTGTGAGCTAGTTATATTTCATTATATTGTGTGCCGGAATTGTAGTTTCTTGCCAGAGTCTAACTTACATTTCTACGGAGACAGTTTTCGTTCACTGTTCCTTACACATGGAGCTCAATGGCTATAGAAAATTTGTTTTTGTTTGTTGAGATAATGTACATGACTGAAATACTTTTCTTTACCACCCGGTATCACCGTGAATGTTGAAAACTCACCCATTCTGTAGATTTTTTTTAATATAACAAGAAATCACCCCTGAAAAAATTCCGACCAAGACCACAGTGTCACAGAGAATAACATGGTAAGTCGAAAAATAGTGAAATAGGATAAGTGTACTGTAGTCATCTGCCAAAACTTATTATTTGATCATTGAGATATCAACAAAACTAATTTTTTCACAAAAACTGGATTTACAGGAATAGTTCAATAGTAAATATAGCAAAAAGGTGCTGCACTGAATAGTTTAGTTGTTAGACTTGCCGAATTCTTCACTGCGGTCACAGATGTCTTCTCGAATAACTACTAGATATTACTGTCAAATGGAATAATAGTAACCGACAACTTTTATTTGTTCCAGATGATCGATTTATTCTGAAGGAAATGACAAAAGGAGACGTTAGCATATTTGAGAATTTTGCTCCATACTACTTCGATTATATTGAAAAATGTCTTCAAAAGGAAAAGCCAACTCTTCTAGCCAAAATATTGGGCGTTTTTCGAATTACAATAAAAAAAAAAGAGTATATCAAAAATAAATGTTGTAGGTATATTCAATATTAATGTAGTTTTATCAACAGATATTTACAAGAAAAGTCACTTCTGGTTATGGAAAATTTGTTTTATGGTTGTGATATTCAGAACAAATTTGATCTAAAAGGTTCGGAGCGTAATCGTTTAGTTAATACAGAAAATCAAAATGGTGAAATTGTTTTATTGGATGAAAATTTGATTAACAGTAAGTACAAATTACTCAGTACACGTAGGTATATTATTTACTAATTCTTATTATAAATTTTTGTTTTAGTGTCGTGGTCGAAACCGTTATACATTCTTTCACATAGTAAAAAAGTACTTCGTGAAGCTATTAATCGCGATACATCATTTTTGGAACGCAATTCTGTAATGGATTATTCATTATTGGTTGGATTAAATAGTACTGCAAATATCCTTGTTTTAGGAATAATAGGTAAAAATATCTACTATCTTCTATATTTATAAAAGAGGATGTAAATATGTTTGTATGATCCCTATAGACTAAGCCTAAGACGCTGAACCGATTTTGATGAAATTTTCAGGGAACTTGTAGAGTAGTCCCGGGATGGTTCCTGTGAAGCTTGGTCCAGATTGAATGAAAAACAAATGTTTTTTTAACTTTTTCAAATTTTTTCACGATTTTAGTACCCTGGTGTTTTAATGGTTTGGTTGCGCTTTCCTAACGCCCGCGAAGGTTTCTGCGTTAATAAAATCAATTTACAATTGGTGGTACGAGAGTTATTTCAACATTTGAGAGTACTTCAATTGATTTAGCGGCAGTTCGTTCGTTTTCGGTGCATTAGTTATTCATTCCTATTACTAAATGGTGAAGTTGGTCGATGGATGGTGGATAGAAGATATTGGTTGGAAGATGAAGGTTGCTTGATAGAGAATGGAGGTTGGTGGATGGTGGATTAAGCACTATGGTGGGTAAAGAATGGGGATGGTGGGTGGAGGATGGTAGATAGAGGATGGAGGATAGAAGATTGAGGATGGTGGAGGATGGTGGATAGTGGATGGTGGAAAGAGGATATAGGATAGAGGATGGAGGATGGTAGATGATGGATGGAGGATGATGGAATGGATGGAGGTTGATAGAGGATTGTGGATGGGGGATGGTAGAAGATGAATTGAGGATGATAGATGGCAGATGCATGGATGGAGGATGATGGATAGAGGATGGAGGATTTTAGATAGAGGATTGATGATGGTAGATGGAGATAGATGAATGGAGGATGGTGGATGTTGGATAGGGGACGATGAATGGTGGATGGAGGATGGAGGATGATGAGTGGTGGATAGAGGATGGTTGATAGAGGATGGTGGATATTGGATGGTAGATGATGGATATATGATAATGGTGGAGTATGGATGTATGCAGGATGGAACATGGTGGATAGAGGATGGCAGATGGAAGATGGTGAATGGGGAATGGATGAAGAATGGTGGATAGAGGATAGAAGATAGAGGTTGAAGGATGGTGGATAAAGGATGAAGGATTAGATGGAAAATGGTGGATAGAGGATGGTGGATGGTGGATAGAAGATTGAAGGTGGGGGATGGAGGAAAAATATGTAAAATTTTACAAGCCACGTACCGCCGATACGCTTGCTAGGCGTTGTTCTATCGCGCCTGTTACTTCTGCCTATCCATTTGATCCCGTTTTTCCGGTTTATCCATTGCTCCAGTTTCTTCCGTTGCGCCCGTTTCTCTCGTTCATCAATTGGGCCTAGTTCTTTCGTTGCTCCTGTTTCTCTCGATGCTCCTGTTACTCCCGTTGCTCCCATTTCTCCCGTAACTTCCGTTACTCCATCCTCTATCCACAATCTTCCATCCCCCACCCTCCATTCTTCATCCTCCATCTCCCATTCCCTATCCGCCATCCACCATCCTCCGTCCACCATCTTCCGCTTACCATCCTCCACCTTCTACCTTCTATTCACCATCCTCCATCCACCATCCTCCATCCACCATCCTCCATCCACCATCCTCCATCCACCATCCTCCATCCACCATCCTCCATCCACCATCCTCCATCCTTAATCCACCATCCCTCAACCTCTCTCTTCTATCCTCTATCCACCATTCTTCATCTATTCCCCATCCACCATTCTCCATCCTCTATCCACCATGTCCCATCCTGCATCATCTACCATTCACCATCCCCTTTCCACCATCCTCTATCAACCATCCTCCATTCACCATTTATCATTCTCCATCCTCCATCCTCCATCCACCATTCACCATCCTCTATCCAACATCCACCATCCTCCATCATCCATCTATCTCCATTAACAATCCTCTATCTAAAATCCTCCATCTCTATCCTCCGTCCTCAATCCATTCCGTCTATCATCCTCTATTCATCTTCTACCATCCTATATCTACCATCACCCATCCACCATCCTCTATCAACCTCCATTTTCCAACCACCATCCTCCATCCCTTATGCACCATCCCTCAACCTCTATCTTCTATCCTCCATCCACCATTCTTTATCTACTTTCCATCCACCATCCTCCATCCTCTATCCACCATATTTCATCCTGCATACATCCATACTCCACCATTATAATCTATCCATCATCTACCATTCACCATCCCCTTTCCACCATCCTCCATCAACCATCCTCCATCCACCATTCATCATTCTCCATCCTCCATCCACCACTCACCATCCCCTATCCAACATCCACCATCCTCCATCATCCATCTATCTCCATCCACCATCCTCAATCCTCTATCTAAAATCCTCCATTCTCTATCCACCATCCGTCCATCATCCTCTATCCATCATCTACCATCCTCTATCCGCTATCCTCTATCCACCATCCACTATCTACCATCCTCCATCCACCATCCTCAATCTTTTATCCTCCATCCGCTATCTACCATCCTCCACCCACCATCCCCCATCCCTTATCCACCATTCACCATCCTCTATCCAACATCCACCATCCTCCATCATCCATCTATCTCCATCCACCATCCTCCATCCTCTATCTAAAATATTATGTATGTATGTATTTAGAAACATTTTTATTGAATATATACTTTTTAGCCAGATTATATACGAGTTACAGCTTAAATTTGTTTTTAGTATGCTATAAAAATAATGGGACTGGGACTAAAAATAATTGAAAAAATTAGAATGTGAAAAGCTTCTAATATTTTGACGGAATTGTAACAGGATGACATCTATTTCCTCACTGTGTTCTTATAATACAGGGTTTCCCGTACTTCGAGGACAACCTTGTAAGTGGTTATTCCTTGATATATCTTAAGTAAAATATTGTTTCAATATCCCTTTATTTCTATAACGGGGTTTTTTGATGAAGACCACTTTGATCACGGAATTTTAGGGTTGAAATAGGAAAAATTTATGTTTTGGAGTATATATCTCAAAATCGGGTGCAGCTACAATTTAATCTGTTTCATAAAAAAAAGGTAATTCGATTCCCTACTAAAGATGGCTAACCACTTTGAATTCTGAATATTAGTTTTCAAGATATACTGTAGTAAGTGAGTGAGGGAAGATTGACAGTAGCTTAATTTGTCTCGTCACTTACTTATGTCACATTGTACAAAATCTCTAAAACCGACAAGAGCGAGAAAATCAAAAATCGTTCTTGTTTTGTGAATATTTAATTTCAATTTGTGTTTTAACGGAAAACAAGAATTATTGGCTGCAATTTTCTCGTGATTGCGGATCTTTTTGATTCCGATAGTTTTCTGAGTGTGTGTCATCGGGGAATTGGATTCTATTGTGCATACAACAGTCTATAAAAGGCTTGTATCTCCCAAATCCTTCATCATCAATGGCGCGGCAGCCCAAGTTGGGTCCTGGGCTCCTTATGTCGTCGCCTCCATCGTATCGATCCTAAGACCAAAGACCTGCTAATTTTAAGATGACTTTGCTATCTTCATCAACCGAGTCATCCCATCGCTTACGTGGCTTGCCTACTGGTCTATTGCCGCTTAGCCTTCAAGAGTGCGTTTGTAGATTTTTCTATCTTCCATTCGCTCTGCAAAGACATCATGAATGTTGATGCTTCGCCTTCACTGGTCTCAAAATTCTTCGAACAAAATTTCTTTCGAAAGCGTTAATTGCTTTTCAAAAGACCTTGAAACTATTAAATTTTAAATTTATTTGTAGGGTAGATTGAGTGGACGCCTTCAAGTGATGACTTTTTGATGGGTTATTCACGAGTTTCAGAAATATGTGACTAATACAGAACAATGATATTGTACTCATTTGGAATACATTTTGTATGTGATTTAAGAGGTTTAGGAGCTCTGAGAAATAGATAATTTGACGTCGTAAATATGACGTCACACCTCCGCCGCTCCATTACGTCTGAAATCTCATATCTATACTACTTATATTATTACATACCTAAATTTAGATATTATTGTTTTTTTTCAGATTACATAAGAACATTTACATTTGACAAACGAATAGAATCACTTGTTAAACAGACAGGAATATTGGGTGGACAAGGAAAACTACCAACAGTTATAGCTCCTCAACGATATAAGCAACGATTTACCGAGGCGATGGAACGATATTTTCACTCAGTCCCTGATCGCTGGGAAGGATTATCGAAAAATTAATGCAAACATGAAAAAAAAAGTTTAATTAATAAGATTTTTAATACTACAGTCAACTCTCTTATAACGCGATTGATTCGTACCGCGTTATATAGAAACCGTGTCAAACAAAACTCAGAATTAATTGAAATCGGAGAATGTGTTCAATGGAAACTGTGGGGTTAGGTGGGTTTGAATATTTCAAAAAAATTTTTTTTTCAATTTTTTCTTATTAAATAATAGAATATATCTAGAATATTCTCCCAAAATTTTCCATCGATCCGAGTAAAATCCCATCGGGCCTCAACTTAAAACTTTAATCGCGTTTTTCTCGAAACTCCATCTTTGAAGTCGGTGGACACGATTTCTCGAAAAGTTATGAACCGACCTTGTTCAAATTTTGCACACTTCTTCAAAATAACATTATCTAGTGAACGAAAGAACGAAAGACTTTTTTAATTTTTATTACAACTTATTTTGATATGGTGAAAATTTTACCAATAAATGGGATTTTTTGTTCACAGCTCCGCCAGAAATAAAAATTTAAAAATATGCGGAAAATTTTCGGTTTTTTTTTAATTTTGGATGAACGAGTCATGAGGAAATGAGGTCCCAACGGGTGAATTTTCAAAATTACAATTGGGGGAGATGTAAATTCACGTGACAACAGATGTTCCAGGTTTTTAGGCGTCCTTATCGATTAGCGGTAACGGAAAAAGAAGTAGTGCGAGAAAAGGTAAAGACTTTATTGAAGGCTGGCGTTATCCAGGAGTCCAGTTCGGCATATGCCAGCCCAATCATACTGATTCCAAAGAAAACGAGTGAAATCAGATTTTGTGTTGACTATAGGGCACTGAATGCAATTACGGTGAAGTTATGTTAAGCGTTTCCGTGCGTATCTCGTAGGGATTCATTTTAAAGTAGTAACAGATTGTGTGGCGATTCAGGCAGCGTTGGTTAAACAAGATTTGATTCCTCGTATAGCTCGATGGTGGTTGGCGATTCAGCAGTTCGATATGGAGGTTGAATATCGTCCGGGCGTAAGGATGCAGCATGTCGATGCTCATAGTCGAAACCCTGTTGTGCAAGAGGGGGAGGGTCACATGTGAATATTGTAACATTGGAGAATCATGATTGGTTTTTGATGGTACAATTACAAGATTCTAAGACGAAAGAAATTGTATAATCGTTAACAGAAGGGTTACAAATACCAGAGTTAATGGCGAACTATAAAATGAAAGATGGGCGACTATATCGAAAAACCTTGTATGGTTTGGTTAGGTTTAGCTTATTACATAAACACCATGACAGACGTAGGATATGAAAGGTGTTTGAAATTAGTTCAAGAAACTTATTGGTTTCCGAAGATGAGGCGTTTCATCTTGAAGTATGTGAGATCATGTTTGAAATGCTCATTCGCAAAAGGCAACTATGGGCGTGGTGAAGGATTTTTATATTCCGTGGAACGGCGGGCGACTCCATTTGACACGGTGTTAAGAGTGTTAAAGGTAATATTTATTTGCTAGTACTAATCGATGATTTTACTAAATTTGTTTTGGTGAGAGCGACAAAGATATTAAGGTCTACGGAAACAGTAGCGAGACGGAGAGAGATATTTTCTGAATATGGGTACCCAAGGCGTGTAATAAGTTACTAGTAGGGTGTTTAAGGACTTTATGTCAGAGAGAGGCGTTAGACATGTTCTAAATGCGATAGCTACATCAAGAGCGAATGCTCAGGTGGAAAGGTCAAATCGTACGGTAATAGAGGCGTTGGCAGCAGGCGCAGAAAGTGAGGCTTTATGGAACGAAGTATTACCAGACGTAATGTGGGTATCAATAATACTATCAACGCTACTACACGATTCTCTCCGGCACAATTATTGTTCTCTCATGAAAGCCGTGGGGTGATAACAGAACTGGCGTGTGGAGAGCAAGATGGTGAGGCGAGAGCTGTAGATAATGAGGATATTTTAGGAGAAAATGTACAACATAACGAGAGTTCATCAAGCGTTCAAACCACGAAGGGGTAGATACACCCGAAATACTGGGATTGATAGAGACGTGGCGGGAACGTCCTCTAGTAGCGTAGCACAAAAAAGGTCGAGTGACGACTCTTCCAATTCTGGAGCGCGAAAAAGGCTATCACTACATCGCGCACAGGCGAGTGAAAATATCACTAAGGTGGCAGCGCAAATGAAAGCACGATATGTAAAAGGGCGAACAAGTCCGTAATAGGCGAATTGGTATTGTGGCGGCATGCAGTCGCAAGTAAGGCAGGCATTGGCATGAGTAGAAAGTTGGCGAATAAGTATGACGGACCATTTCGAGTAAGGAAGGTGTTAGGCAACGACAGGTACGTCATTGAGGCAACTGAAGGTGTAAGGGGTGTTGGACGGAAAATAAGTTTCGTCACTCACTATCAACCTTTTACTGAAATTTCCCCCTTACCCAACCCTAGTATTATGAATTTCCTCTTCCTTTTACAAATAAACTTTAGTCTTAATTCTAACCTACATAAGAGCGTTTCAATTGAAGAGCGTTGGATTTTTTTTGTAAACCATAGACCCAAATTTTGGTGCCTCCTGTGAGGATTGAGTGCAGCAGACTAATCAACGTGGATATAGTAAGAATCATATTAAAGGTTATTGAAAATCGTTTTAAATATGGCTCAATCCAGGAGCTCGAATTCGCTTAGACGCGATAACGACATGTACATGGTCGAACACGTGGCAGCGTGGTTCAAAACCAACGGAACCACTGCGACGCTGACACAGCTAGAGGTTCATGCGGACGACGTCGAGCAATGGCAACAAATTTTCTCGGACAATCAAGAAAAAGTAGAGCTCAAGGCGGTCGACGACGAAGCGCTAAAGCAAGAAAGAGAAATCCGTCTCCAGTTCAATGCGAACTACCTCGACGTAAAGGCCAGTCTCCAGCAGGAAATTGCAGGAAAAAACCCAAGGAATTCAACGGAAGGCTCATCGATACAAGGTGCAGCTAACGCGAACGCGGAACGTGGTTCGCTACACACGCTGGTATCCACCTACGCCCTGTCGGTGGACTTCAATTCACGGGCGATCGGAAAGAGTGGCATCTTTTCTGGGAGAAGTTCCGAACTCTCTACCACAACAACGAGCTACTCAGTCCGGCCGAGAAGTTAATCTGCCTCCAGGATTGCTGCAAGGACGATGCCTACGCCAAGTTGCATCGACTGGAGCCAACGGACGCCAACTACAAGGCGGCGATTGACATCCTGAAGCAAAATTACGAAGATGTTCAGCTAGCGTGCCATGAACACGTGGCCGCCATTTGCAATTTTCCTATGGTGCCTAAGGACGACGTCGTCGCGATGCGAACCTTTGTCGACAACTTAAACGTGCATCTACGGGTCGCTCGACCGACCAGTAGACAGTTGGTGCGATCTAATCATTTACTTGTCTAAGACGAAACTCTACCGGAACATTGTTGTCGATTGGCAACGGGAAAGCATCGATGAGCGCATTCCGTGCCATACAACTTTCATCAAGTTTCTACAACGCCGCGTTCAAATACTCGAAAGAGTAAACTCAGACAGTCGCTCCTCATCCTCGAAACAACCCACATCGCTCGGGAGACAGAAAAGGCCCGGCACAAGGCCGTCGCTAAAAGCACGCGGTACCACTCTTGTTACGTCGGACAGTCGACAGTCAATGGACGAGAGGAAGCCGTGTCATGTATGCAACGCGACGACGCATTTCATACAAAAATGTCGCCGATTCCAAGCACTCACAGTTGGACAACGGCGCGACACAACGAAGCGTTTGAAGATTTGCGAAAATTGCTTAAGGGGTTACATCTATTCAGAATTTTCAAAAATTCGATTTTTCGTTTTCGACGGATTCTTAAATTACAACCTTTCAAAAATATTCTCTGAAAATTTCAAGTCGATCTGTTCAAAATTGAGTGAGTTACGGTCGTTTTTACAGTTACGTTCTCACTAATCCAGGTTTGACTGTATATTAGAAATCGAAACCCGTCACAGTGCAGCAGTTGACTTCGAAGCGATCACTACATTCAGTTATACGTGTTCTTCTAATATTTAAAGTTTAAAAATGAATTGTGCGAAAGGCTCGAGAGAACTACGAGAATCTGCGAATGTTTGGAAGTCACGGCCGAGAAACTTTAAACGCGTTTTTCTCGAAACAGCTTTTTCAAAATCGATGACCACGATATCTCAAAAATGAGTGGACCTAATAACTTGAAATTTTTGAACACTTTTTTTTTACATCAAAAGGCAGTCCTTAATCGAAGGATTTTTCACCGAAAACTAGACTTTCACTTTCGATCGCCGACCATTTTTTCAAAAATGAATATGTAATGGCACGCTACACCATTTAATTTAATGTAATTAACGCATAATATCTTATTGTCAACCAAAAATGGTGTTAACCCAAAGGTGTTACCCACGAAGGCGATTTGCCTACTGGGCATCAAGATCTCATGCACAATGACATAAAAACAATCAGCGACGACTCCACTTTTTGAGATTCTAAGGAGCCGGGTTTTTAAGAAACGGTGTGCGCGAACGAAAAAGGAAGAAGTGTTCCAGCCACGGACCGTGCAGGTCGAATTTGAAGAGTCGTTGAAAAACCAGCAAGTGACGAAAAGTGTGTGTTTGCTTTGAGAGAGTTCGTTTTTTTTGTTTTGTTGCGGAAGAAGACCGGAGGCAGGGTGCGACAGGATTTTCTTTTTTCCCTCGCGCAGCGGAATTGAACCGCGAGAAGACGCCGAAAATATTTAACCTCGAGATTGTTTCTCCGTTGAGTCAAGTAAAAGGAAATTGTAACAACGCACAAAAATTGTAAGCATGTAAGTTGTGAATACAATATCAATTCCACCTTTTGGTCTATTTTTATTTTAACTTTGACGATGAGAACGGGTTAAGAGAAGAAAAAATGAGTATAAATAAAAGAAGTTCTTCGCGTGTTTCTTCCCTTATCAGGAATTCTGTGTTGTGCACGTAAACGGTTATATCATTTTTTTTTGTGTGTTAATTTTGTCAGTAAGCCTTGAAGTGTTACATTACAAGTCGCTATTCGTTCCTTTTGTTAGTTAGCTCTATGTGCCATATAATTTTTTTTTATTGTTCCTTTCTGACCATATCCGGGAAGCGTGGTTTATTTGCTCGAATCCATAAATATTAACAGGCGGATTGAAAACTTCGGGTTCCAATCCGCGCGCGAATCTACCAACTAGACCAACTATTTCAACTTAAGGCACATAGATGGTCGTGACGATTTTCCTTCGGGATGCCTAATAACGCCCTCGATGGCGCAAGACGTGCGGAAGTCCATGCGGTTGAACGGCGGTTCTTTTCAGCTTTGTTTCAGTCCGTTAGTCCGAACCGTTAGTCCGGTCGCGAATGCACAACCGCATGCGCTGATAATGTGAACGCCAGCCACCGCGTATTTTCCATTTGTTTCCGTTTGTTTCCTTGGGTTTATTTTTTTTAAAAGGAAAATTCTACGCGGCTGTGGTACCGATGAATCGTGCGCATTACGAAATAGGTCGTCCTCCAATGAAACGTCTTCCCCGGCATCAGATTCAAATATTCCGTGGTCCGCATGGTACTTCTGTAGCCCATAATGTGCAAGTCTGGCTTAATTTGCGTTGTGAGCTAAGCTTTAGGTAGTTTCGGTGAAGCGTGTTCGCTTAAGTAAAAAGAGAAAACCAAAAAACAAAACAAAACAAAACACGAATTGTTCTTTTTTTTCTTGTTGCCAAGGCCTAAATATTCCGTTATGAGATGCCTCGTGGAGTGCTTATTTTATTTTTTTTTCTTTCTTGGTACAATTCCGACTGGTACTCTGATTGAGCCCAGGTTATGCAATCCTTTTGATGGTTTCAGGTGCAGTAATGGTTTTGGTGTATTTTTTTATTTTTTTTTGACAGGCTTTAGGGTTTCTTAAGAAGGAAGGTCCCAATGGGTACATCAAATTCAACGGCTGGATCCTTGATTAGCCGTCTACGTGCGGTTTTGGTTCCTTCTTTTGTTATTGATTCCATTTAGGTTCACGACAGGTGTCCTTAGGTACATACTGGACCGTTTCCTGTGAGTTAGTTTGGTATGGAATCCCAACAGACGGCATGGAGGGACATGACGTAAGAAGATCGTAATGGGAATTTTCACGCCCGAAGCTTGGGCCCATAAGCTTTCAATATTTTTTTTTGTTGCTGAACGACCTAGGATGTGGGAATCAGATGGAAGAGACCAATTTTTTTTTTGTTGTTGTCTGCAGGTTATGTCCCAGCACGTGCCGGACCACGTTGTTAACCTAGCGGTCTTGCGTGGCCTTTTCACGCATTGTACCTGATCTGCTATACGGTCTTTGTTAGTGATTACACATTGTATCGTTGTATCAATCTTGTTATCAGGGAGAAAAGGGTATAAAGGTTTGTTGTGGGATACGCAAATCACTGAGCTCCGATAAATACCTCATGGTGATGAACATAGTAGGGGCGCCCCTTCACGAACATACCTTTATATTTAAAGTATCTAATAGTATACCAGGAATACAGGCCGTCTAGGCCCTATTCCATGAGCCCTATGGTTCCAGTTACTTCAACTCTTCGGAGTTTCAACTAATACCATCGTAAATTTAAATACTGAGAATGGCATCGGCCTTCCCGGCGAAGTTCGACACTTTTGTGCTTTCCACCTTCCTTTCCTTTCTATTCTATCCACCTTCCTCAGTCTGTAACCTCCTTACACCTTTATCCTTGACTCTCCAGCCCGCTGTTGATCGAGTTCGAACTCCTCAATTCGAACTGACAGCCCAACCGTGCATAATACGTTTTTGTCCATAGTTAAAGGTAGCCCCTCACGCCCCTTCCGACGAGCTAAGCACGAGCTAGAGCTAGATGCACGCTACCTATCGGGAAACCATGGGACTAAACTCACCCAACTGTGGCTTGGTCACCGGCTGATAATCTTCTTCGCAGCTAGTATATGTCCTGACTAACTTGGGACAATTGATTAAGGAGACTTACTCCAATCGATTGTTTCTAAGGCAGGGTAATGGGCATATACACGTATGCTGACGGCTAAGAGGATTACTTGGGGTCGTGATGTTGAGTGATGATTTGGATGGACGGATACTATGCTGGGATGCAGGTCCTAGTATAGCGCCCCAAATCTCTACAAGATGACGGCTTCAAAAACATGCTTGTGTACATTATATGGCGCCCAACGGGCAAAGCAACTTCTGGCTGATGAATACTGTTCTTCAGTACATCATTCCTGAACGGATTAAGGATGTACAGAACTTGCTACAGCCCGACTTAGACGTTTGTTATATCTGTCAGATATAATCGTAGTATTCAATTGTTTTCAAGCAAGAGGTTAGTCTTTTTTTAGATCGTTGTATTCGGAAATTAGTCCCAATTCCAGCCTTTTCGGCTTACTAAGGCAAAATTTTGTAAGTATGTAAATTATGTGTTTCCTTTCCCAGCACAGGAGTTAGATGCTAAGCCAGCGATGCATATGGTGAGTTCATGCTAAGACAGGAGTTCCTCTGGATCACGGACTCTCATGGCTCATCCTCTAGAGACAACTGGGGCAGTTGAAGAACGGGATTCGGTTAGCATGTCTGCGCATCATCGGTTGTTACTGTTGATCCGGGTGCGGGATCGAATCAGCTTGGGGGCGATCTCGATTTTGTGTCTGGCGCTAGAAGTGAGCTGGATTGGATATTCAGGGGATTGATTAGTCTTGGTAAACTTGAGCATGGATATGCAAGTTCCGCCCTGCCTTCCCTGACTGCCCAGACTTGCGAATTTCGATAAGCGTATCCGGATAAAAGTACAATCTTGATCGACACTGAAGTACACTAGTTGCTGAGTCGGTTTCGATTTGACGATCACTTCAGTTATGGAGCTGGATAAGACACGCGTAACTGAAGGTTGATAGCGTCGAACCAGTGCGGGACTAGTGGGCATACTAGCAAGTAATGGCCATCTGTTCGATTTGTAAAATCGTGCAGAGAAGTTGTGATTTTGTTCAATCATGATTTCGAGTAATAGGGATAAATTATTGCGTTCCTATTATTTAATACCCTTATCCCATCAATAGTTACAAATTACTGCGTCGCTATTGTAGAAACATCTCTCATATAATATTTTAGTTAGGGAGTTCATTGGAACTTAGTGCTGGTACAGACTGAGTGATTGCTCAATACAAAAATCCTAATTCATAAAAATTGGTATTCTCACTTCACATTGATCAAGTCATTGTTTTGTACATGATGGGTTGTGTTTGTTTTTTTTGTGTTTTTATCAGAAATTCTCTTTAAATTTCCCTAGTTGTCAAGTCCCTATTGGAAAACCCAGGGTTTTCCAATAAGGACTTGACAATTTTTTTTCAAAATAATATAATTTAATTTGCAGACGTTGTTCCTTCGTGTACTTTACCATAATAAAAATGTTTAGTTTACTGAATAAATTGACAGTGACAGTTCGATGATTAGTGAAAGGGTGTGTTCACAAATTGAATTCAAAGTTGTCAAGTCCTTATTGGAAAACCCTTTATATGACTGGACTGGAACCATCATTGGACGAGCCATGGACGTAAGAGAAGCCCATATCCAAATTCAGATAGGGCAATGCATTCAGAAGAAAGATGGTCGACTGACCCTGAACGAAATTTGTAGGAAATATGGCGCAGTTCCTAATAATAAGAAGGAACTTCAAAAAATCGCGTGTAACCGATACAAGAACTATTGGTCTGTTCGACCGGTTACTGGGGAAATGCTACAGATAGCAGCTGGAGATGCCCATGCCTTAATCAATGAGAAACTATTTAAATCATTACGTACAGCGTGGAATGACCGTCACGGCGGACCGTTTATGCAAGAAGTGTGGGATCAGCATGTAGAACAGATCAGAGGTGTAGAAACCGAGAGGAAGATTAGTACTGTTTTCTCAGCCGTTGATTGGGATACGCTGGGGAAATTATATCCCGTTCGTGTAAATGACACGCGTGATAAAGCTCATAGCAATCATGTGCCTGAGTTTCTGGTTGTACCTTCGAGTTTACACGATACGGCAACAGGTGTATCAGCTTCATTGGTGGCCTCGTGTGCTCCTACACAAGATGAACTACAGAGACTGTTCCAATCCTTGGAGTTAGGACCAGGTGCAGCAGGCGAGACTGAATTTCTAGACGTTAAGGAACCGGTGATCGAGAAGCCGAAAGTAATTTCGTGGCCGTACAGACGACCGGGAATGCGCACCGTATCTACGCAAACTAAGGTGACCGGACCAATTCACGCTTTCGAAGAATGGAAAGAAGCAGCTACTTCAGTAAACGAAGTTTTTTCGCCATATCCGTTACCAGAGCCACGGTCTTTGGGACCGCACCCTAGAGTGAGTCGCACTAGGTCAAAATGATGAGATGGATGGAGCAGTTCATTTTGGCTCACAAGGACGGAAATTATAATCTTTTTTTCTTTTTCTACTTATCATCGAATATTACTAGTTTGTCTTGTTAAGCTGTAGAACAGCAAATTTTGTTCAATTGTGACGGGTTGTGGATGTATTTGGAATTGGGTATGGAATAAAGTAACTTTTCTTTTTGTATTGAAAGAGGGAGTCTTATTTGCAAATCAACTCATAGTACGTTTCCATTCAAAAGAAGACTGGATGGAGATAATTCTTTCTATTTTTAGATGAAGTATTTCGGCGCAAATTGAGAATTGTAGTGTACAAACGAAGAAGTACAGGAACAAGAGTTCCTATTGTGTTAGACGGGAAAACGAAGAAGTACAGGAACCAGAGTCCTTACTAAGTAGACAGGAAAAGGAAGAAGACGTTCGAAAGCGGTGTCTGATATCTAACGGTTGCGGTACACCAGACCCACGGCCCACATCAGGTCGTATAGAGTTAAAGGTGGTAATTATTAATCTTAAACAATTATTTCTTATTGTGCCACCTAGTAAAGGGTACAGTTGAACAATTAATTCTGGCCAAACTAAAGATGACCTCTAGAACACCTTTAGGGGCTATTTCTAAGAGGGGGGTTACCACCAGGAATAGGCATCGAGATGAGATCGCTGTTCAAATGGGTGGTTCGGTGGATAAAAATTCTAAAGATGTGGCAAATGATTCCCTTCACCTTGATCAACAACCAGCACAGAGTGGTGGGGCTTCGTTAAATTCGTCACGAGCAGGTACTCTAGTTAATCTGCCTAGTAATCAGACCCATCAACTAGAAAGCCAAGTTCAATGGGACTTGCCAATGAATAGGCCTCTTCCAAGTTTAAATACGTCAGGAGTTGGCTTATTGTCGCCAGTCGAGCCTAGAGTACGTCCGCGACCAAACCCAACTTTTCCCAATCCTCCTCAGATAGATTTACAGTGGGATCATTCGTCGAATCAAATTATAGGAAACGTTTCGATGTCACGAGGGCGTTCTAGAGTACAGCTTAATGAGTGGTCTGCTTTACAGGAAAAGAATAGGAGCTACGAAAACCAAATCAGAGAGTTACAACTCGCTTTAGAACAGTTGCAATTCCAGCGAGACGCAAGAGACCTTAACCAACCATCTGGTAATGATCTTCGAGCACAAGCTCCAGTATTCGTTCCAACATTGCCACCCAATCGTTGTTCAGATGCTAACCAATTTAGGGCCCCTCCTATTCAGGGTAGCCAATATCACTCACGTTCTGAAAGTCCTCTGAAAAGATGGACCATCAAGTTTGACGGTAATCCAGCTAACATGCCAGTAGATGAGTTTTTGTTTCGCCTGGAAAGCATTAAAAGTCAAAGTCACGCCCATGAAAACTATTGGGTCACTCAGTTTCACCGTTGTGTAGGTGGCGCGGCTGAGACCTGGTATTGGCAATTTCTTAGAGACAACCCAGATCCTAGCTGGGACGAGTTAAAGTCCGCACTAACTAAAAGATTCAAAATCTGGAGTTCAGATGCCGAAATTACGAGAGCGATGCAGCGACGTCGGCAAGATCGTCGTGAAACCGTCGAAGATTATGTTTCAGCAGTCGTAGCTTTGAATTCACAACGAGTAGTTTTAATGCGAGACGATGAGTTAGTTCGTCTTATGATGCCTAACATAAATCCCCGAGTGGCATAATTAGTGTATGCCATGAATTTGCATACATTAGATATTTTTCGAGAAGAGTGTCGTAAGGCAGAAATTTATTTAAGAGAACGTCCAATCCCTGATCAACGTCCCACTCCTTACACACGCGAAAAGACATATCCCATAGCTGAAGTAGAAGATTTTCCTTTGGATCAGGAACTCGTTCAGGAACCTGACAATTTAGAAGTAGAGGCTGTGGATATTACACGTTGGGTATGCTGGAATTGTGATGAGACTGGGCACGGTTTTAGAGATTGTCCTTCGACCTCCAGACACCTCTTTTGTTATCGTTGTGGCGAAAAGGAAAAGACTACCAACAACTGTCAGCGTTGCAAGGAAAAAAACTTAAAAAGGGGTCGGCAAACTTCTCTCAGGCCGAGCGAACAAGGAGTGAAAGAAGTGAGAACGTCGTCAACCGTGAATCCTTTCAGGAAACCGACCCCAGACATTGCAAACTCAACAAACCATCATTAAATTCTGAACCAAAAATTTCGTCCATACCTGTTACTGTCCCTTGTCCTGTTTCAAATGATGAATCTCCGTCTCCAGCTAATAATTCTAAGTACACCCTACCAATACCTAGATACCAGCAAAATTTAGAACAGCGGGAAGCTAATTATAACGAGGTTAGAAAACGAATTTTTGGAACCCAAAATTCGTCAGTCGAAACTTGCCCAACTTCGAGTCAACTTAAACGCCAAAATAGACGACAAAACTATATTAAAAGACACAAACTTCTTCGTAAAATACACATCTCGTCAATTCAGTCGAAAAAAGGAGATGCGCGATTATACGCTCAAGTAACTATAGGTGGTCATCCAATTGTTGAACTACTGGATAGCGGAGCAAGTATTAGTTGTCTCGGTGCAGGTGCTTTGCATTTTCTCAAGAAACTAAAAATACGTACCCACAAAATCAGACGTTAAAACAGCGGGAGGCGGCACTCATTCGATTTTCGGACACTTTCCGTCCCGAATTGAATTCAATGGCGTCACTAAAACTTTACAAATCCATATAGTTCCAGATCTGGAACAGAATCTATATATCTAGGAATTGATTTCTGGAAATTGTTTAATCTAATTCCATCTTGTCCGTTAACGGGTATAATAGAATCTTTAAATAAGGTCACTACCCCGAATAAACATCAATTAAATGCAGATGAGCAGCAGAGTTTTAATTTAGTAGTAAGCAAATTTCCATCGTGTGATATTCTCGGTTTAGGAAAAACTCAGTTAGAACAACACATTATTGATGTGGGAACCACCGAGCCCATAAAACAAAGACATTACCCTGTTTCTCCAGCTGTACAAAAACTTATGTATGAGGAACTAGATAGAATGTTGTCCTTAGGGGTAATTGAGAAAAGTTCAAGCGCGTGGAGTTCGCCTGTCGTGCTAGTACGTAAACCCGGTAAAGTTCGTTTATGTTTAAACTCTAGGAAATTAAACAAAAATTACCGTGAAAGATGCGTATCCTTTACCGCATATAGAGGGTCTGCTCAGTCGACTCCAAGATACCCGATTCATTTCGTCAATTGATCTCAAAGACGCTTTCTGGCTAATACCGCTGGAAACAACTTTTAAAGAGAAAACTGCTTTTACAGTACCAGGAAGGCCTTTATACCATTTTTCTGTGATGCCTTTTGGCTTGTGTAACGCCCCACAGCGCATGTGTAGGTTAATGGATAAGGTAATGATACCTCTACCTGGCTCATTACGTGAACAAGTTTTTGTGTATTTGGACGACTTGTGAATCATATCGCCTAATTTTGAAGCACACCTTGAATTGTTGGATGAAGTAGCTAAATGTTTATCCGAAGCTAAACTAACCATTAACGTAGTTAAAAGTCACTTTTGTATGACACAGGTGAAATACCTGGGTTATGTTGTTGGAGACGGAACCCTGAAAGTAGATGATGGCAAAGTGTCGGCCATTGCAGAATTTCCGACACCAACCTCCTGTAAACAAGTCCGACGATTCTTAGTAATGTCCGGTTGGTATCGTCGCTTTATACCAAATTACGCGGCTGTTGCAGCACCTATTACGGACTGCTTGAAGAATCCAACTCAGCGGTTTCGTTGGTCTATAGAAGCACAAGACGCCTTCGAACAACTTAAAACCGCTTTAATGACATCCCCTGCGTTGCGAAATCCAGATTTCACCAAACCATTTGTCATTCAATGTGACGCATGTACCACGGGAATAGGTGGAGTTCTATATCAGTTAAACGACGACAATGAAGAACAACCAATAACGTATATTTCCCAAAAATTGAATGAAGCACAAAAGAATTACAGTATTACGGAATTGGAATGCTTAGCGGCAATATTATGTATTAAGAAGTTCCGAGCATATGTTGAGGGACTACCATTCACAATTATTACTGATCACGCCAGCTTGAAATGGTTGATGCAACAAAAAGACCTTAGTGGACGTTTGGCACGTTGGTCCCTTAAACTACAGGCTTTCGATTTCACTATCGAACATAGAAAAGGCAGCCAAAACGTCGTGCCAGACGCATTATCTCGAGCATTTTCAGATGATAAGGCAAAGCCACGTGTTGTACCCATAGAGTCGACAGTCTCAGGAAACGCAGGTGTAGAGAACGTAGTTAGTGTCAATGAATTAGTTCCTTCCGTAGCCCCAGAAGTGGATTTATCCTCACCTGGGTTTGTGTCTGAAAAGTATAAAGACTTAATTGCTACCGTCTCGTGGGGTGGGATCCCTATCGAGCGCGTCCCCAGGTGGCGGATAGGGGAACGGCCACGGATAGCTTCTTTAGCTCTGGTGGTTAAGGTTGAATAGTGAGCTTGCTCATGAATAAAACCTCGTGGACCAACCCACTTAATCCAGTGGTGTCATGACGTGCCGTGCCGAGGGACCAGTTGGCTGCTGAGTATCAAGCAGTCGCGAACGGCGTCCTGTGGGTGACCAGGCGAATACCCACAGTATCTTAGCCTTACCCGGACATGCCGGCTCTGTCGGGGTGGACCGTTTTTCCGAGCTTACTCGTGGGACCAATGAGCGATACAACAACAACAAAAAACACAAAAGATAAAAAAAAACACAAAAAACACAAAAACAGACGATAAAGTAGAGGACATTGACATTGATGTCGATGTCGGTAGCCTCAGTCTCGAGGACATCCCAGTGACCGATCTGTCAACGGCCATATCCGTAGTGGAATATGATGCCGAGACACCGGATTAACAAGGGGGTAATCGGGAGACCCAGGCTACAACGGTAGGGCAGGAGACCAGACTACCTGAGGCAGGAACTCGAGGGAAGCATCCGCTTCGCACGAAGCCTGGCTTGGGTAAAAAACACAAGTCGCCGGCCCAACTAGCACTTCAGCACCTTCGGCACGCAAGATTCGTACTGGGGAAACTTGTTAGCAAGAACCCAAACGACCTCAATGCCAAAGAGCGGGAGAGGCACTCGTGGGCGACGAAAGTCGTTCGGGATGCGGAGGAATTCCAGAAGAATAAGGAGAAGCCAGGAACATCGGCCTCCTCTTCGTCGGAATCACCAATGATCCCACAACCAACGATTCCGAAGGGAATCACAACAGCACCGTCAAGCTCGACAATGAAGAGCGGCGGTACGCCCAAACCTAGCCACAAAGCGGACAAGACGGGAATCAGCCAAAAGGCGACCCGTACCGCTGTTACTAGGCAGGAGGCTACAACTGGACCAATCCCGAAAAGGATGAGGTCGTAGGATGACGACAATCAGGGTCCCTCCAAAAAACATAAAGAAACTTCCGTCAGTCAGAAGATCCCAGCCACATATCGTGACGCTGTAGCGGATGACCTGAAGGTGGCAGTAGTTGACCGGGGAAACCCGGAACTAAAAATCCCCGACGACCGTTGGACGATAGTATCTACGGAGTTCTTCAAGCGGGTTATTGGTATCTGTGAGGATCCTAACGCGAAGGCTCCGGTATACAGCGACAGCGGTTGGATACGGGGAATGCGAATCATTCGCTGCCAAGACCAGCATGCGCTGGCCTTCCTGAGGGCCGCAATCGCTACAATGGAGGAGCTTTGGGAAGGAGCTAAGCTCGAAGTCCTCCAGGGCGATCAGTTCCCGGAAGCGACAATAGGCCGGGTTTTTATTCCTGGACCTCCTATTCAGCCCGATCTGGTGCAAGTTGCTCTGCGGAGGCAAAACGCGAACATCCCGTCTGACGAGATATGCGTTGCCAAAGCGGAGAAAGCTGGACAGACGGGCCAAACTTTCATCCTCCACCTTGGCCCCGCTGCAGTCCGATATATCAAGGACAACTCGGACCGAGTGTCTTTTAGCCTCGGAACCGTCAAAGTAAAAATCCTTGATCGGAAGGAGCGGACTAAGGAGGAGAGGACTAACGATGACGCCCCTGGAACACAGGACGGCGAGGACATCGCGAAACGGAATCCTGGCCCATCGGGGATCCAGAAATAGATACCGAACAAACCCCCAATTAGCAGCATGGTGATGAAGAGAGCTCAAATAAATCTCCACCATAGCAAAGCGGCCTCGGCCAATCTCTTAGCGCTTTTCAACGAAGAGCATATTGACATCGCGCTAATTCAGGAACCATGGATACACTGTAACCAGATCCAGGGACTGAGGAGGCGTGATCTCAATATATACTACAGCAAGGACAACGGTAAAATTCGCTCCTGCATTCTTGCAAGGAAGTTCTTCCACCTCTTCTTTGTCCCGTCATATAGCTCTGGCGATCTTAAGGTCACCAGATGCGAAAGGTATAGCTGCCTGGAACCATTCATTCTGACTTCTGCATACTTGTCCCACGACAAGGACGCACCACCGGAAGAATTGGTTAAACTGGTAGATATGGCTACCGAAAAGAAACTCGACCTCATAGTGGGATCTGATGCGAATGCGCATCACACCCAATAGGGTCGTAGTAATACAAACGATAGAGGTGAGTCCCTTTTTTAATTTATTTTATTTTCCTCTCTGTTAATCTGTAATCGGGGTAATACCCCAACTTTTATGAATAGTATTAGAAGAGAAGTTCTTGACCTAACCCTGGTATCTGACTCAGAGCGACTAAGGGTCGAGAATTGGAGGGTATCGGACAAGCCATCCCTTTCGGATCACTGTCTGATAACCTTCAACGTAGAATATCAAGTAACTCCCCCTAAACCATTCAGAAACCCCAAGAAAACAGATTGGAAAAAATTTACGAATTTAGTTAATGGACAACTGAGCACACGAAGCATGGACACAGTCCAAGACAGAGCAGAACTAGACACTGCGGTGGAGGAACTGACCTCTGTGCTGCGTGACGCATTCCAGAAAACGTGTCCAATCAGCAGACCTTCTACGAAAAGACTACCCGTCTGGTGGAATGCCGAGGTTAAGACCCGACGTGCAGAAGCTAGAAAACTCTTCAACAGAGCTAAATTTAGTGATTCTGCAGAAGACTGGCAGCGCTACAAACAGGGTCTTAAATGCCTCAAGAAGACTATTAGGCAAGCAAAGAAGTCGTCCTGGATGAACTTCTGCGAGTCAATAGAATCAACAAACGAATCGGCAAGATTGAGGAAGGTTCTTTCTAAAACTCCACCGATGAATACCTTCATCCAGGATGGCGGAGGGAACTGGACAGAATCTCCCGAGGAAACTTTAGAGCTTCTGATGACCACTCATTTCCCTGACTGTTCACCAGCTAGCAACACTGACTCTGTCAGCTACGAACATAGTCGAGAAGAAGGAAACCAAGACTTGTCCAACTCAATAATTGATACTGACAAAATAAGCTGGGCAATCGGATCCTTCTCTTTGTACAAATCGCCAGGACCTGACGGAATTATACCTGCAATGTTGCAACACGCGGCATATTCGGTAATCCCTCGGCTACTGGTGATCTTCACAAGCTGCATTAGACTCAACCATGTTCCATTGCAATGGAACAGGGTACGAGTAGTTTATATACCCAAGGTGGGTAAACCTAGTCACACGACTGCGAAAGACTTTAGACCGATAAGTCTCACGTCCTTCATCCTCAATTCTGGATAACCACGTTCGCAACAAAATTCCGCGCAATCTACTGTCACAGTCACAACATGCCTATACAAAGGGCAAGTCTGTGGATACAGCCTTACATGAGATAGTGCTAACAATCGAAAAATCACTCTCATACAAGGAATATACTCTCGCCGCATTCCTTGATATAGAAGGCGCCTTCAATAATGTTCGTCTTTCGGCTATTAAAAGCGCACTACTAACGATGGAAGTGGAACCCGAGATTTGCAATTGGCTTGACCAAATGCTACATAATAGAATCATTGAATCCGAACTGGGGCAATGTCTTATTACAAAGCCAGTCTCCAGAGGCACTCCGCAAGGAGGAGTGATCTCGCTCTTACTCTGGCTTCTCGTAGTCAACGTGATCCTTGTGGAACTGGAGAACCTCGGAATCAAGGCATGTGCATACGCCGATGACGTGGTCATACTTGTCTCAGGGAAACATTTACCGACAATTAGTAGTTTGATGGAGACAGCACTCAACAAACTACGAGAATGGGCCGGCAACTGCGGTCTAGGGGTTAATCCCTCTAAAACAGTGCTGGTCCTCTTCACGAAGAAGTACAAAATCCCAGTTTTTGCGTTACCAAAGATGGGAAGCGACGAGCTTCATCTTTCCGACAGCGCTAAATATCTTGGGGTTGTTCTAGACAAGAAACTTAGCTGGAAACTTAATCTGGAAGAACGCGTTAAAAAAGCGCATAACGCATTTTACGCCTGCAGAAAGTTGTTCGGTAATAAGTGGGGTCTACAACCAAAATTAGTACATTGGATGTACACAGCCATAGTAAGACCAATCCTAAGCTATGGTGCGATAGTGTGGTGGGAGGCGACTAGGAAGTCCACGTATCTTAGCAAGCTGACAAAAGTACAGCGCTTGGCATGCATTGGGGTCACTAGCGCCCTCAGAACCACACCCACCCAGCTCATTGCCATTCCCATCGGATCCATAAATCAGTCTATCGACTCACTATGCTTGCAGCGGGCAGGCAATAGATGGTCAAACCTAACTACATGCTCAATATCAAGAACTCTTTGGCCCGAATACGATAACGGGAAAAGCAAGTATATCCTGAGTCTGAGCAGGAAAGATGCTAGCACACTAATCGTAGTGCTCACAGGGCACTGCCTGATCGGTAGACATGCTAGACGACTGGGAGCCGACGCAAATGATCTTTGTCGTAGCTGCGGTGACCCAGAAGTGGAGGAGTCAATCTTTCACGTCCTATGTGAGTGTCCGGGCCTATCGAAAACGAGAAGACGGAACCTCGGCGCTTATTTCCTCGAAGACCTCAGTAATATCGATACAGGAAAGCTATGTAACAAAGCAAACTTTATAAAATCCACAAAATGGTTTTAGGTTCCATGAGTTCTTCAAACTCAAACGGGGAGCACAATGGACGAATTATAACGTCTAAGTGAAGGAGGATGATAGCATCACCACACCTTATACAATACCATACCATACCATAATTGCTACCGTAGAAAATAATCCAAATACTTTACCTGATATCAAAATCGTAGATAGTTACGTATACAAATTAATTATAATGAAATCCGATTCTGAAGGCATCACGAATTCCTCGTAGAAACTTTGGATTTGGATACCTGAAGAATTGACCCATGATTTGATTACCGCCTCTCATAATCCACCCATAACATCCCACGGAGGAATCAAGAAAACTCTTGATCGCTTACATACTAAGTATTACTGGCCTGGAATGGTAAAGCAGGTTAAAGAATTTGTTGGCAAGTGTGATATTTGTAAGCAATCAAAAGCTCCAAATATAGTGTTAAGACCACCAATGAAGGCTCAATTAATACCAAGTAGAGCTTGGCAAAGAATTTATATTGACCTTATGGGTCCTTATCCTCGTTCGAAGTCCGGTAATACGACTTTATTAATTGTATTGGATCAATTCACTAAATATGTTTTATTAAAGCCAATACGTAATGCAACTCCTCGCCCGATTGTTAACTATCTCAAGAATGAAGTATTCCACGTATACGGAGTTCCTGAGCATCTCTTTTCAGATAATGGAGTTCAATTTACTTCTAGAGAGTTTGCATCACTCATTTCTACGTATGGAAATCATCCACACAACCCCCGCTCTGTATTCTCCTCAAGCGAATGCATCCGAGCGAGTAAACCGCTCTATTTTAGCCGCCATCAGATCCTATTTGAACGAGAAGCGCAATGAATGGGATATGTCCATTAGCGAAATAGCCTGTGAATTACGGACCACTTCACACGAAGCAACTGGATATTCACCTTATTATTTGAACTTCGGAGAAAATATGATACTCCATGGCACAGCTTATCCGTTACTAACACGTATTCAGAGTCTGCAAGCCGAAAACGCGACTTGCCTACTATGCCCGATAGCATATATAACATACGTGAACGCGTTAAAACGAAATTACAGGAAACACACCGTCAGTATGCGTCGCGTTATAATTTGAAATCGCGTGAAACGAATTTCGTTCCGGGTCAAGAAATTTTCCGACGTAATTTTGCGCAAAGCGATGCAGCAAAAGGTTTTAATGCTAAGTTAGCACCGAAATTGGACCACTCAATTCCGGGGTTGGATTTTGGGAAGCCATACGAAATTGCTTATCCTAGTAGAGTGGACTGGGAGAACAATAGAGTAATACGTGAAGGGGAGATCTCCGTTTATACGGATGGATCAAAAATGGAATGGAATATTTTAAATTGGGATAGAGGGAGACTGCGCCTGCTCGTTGGAGCACTGACGGGGCACTGCATGCTGGGGAAACACGCTATGCGGCTAGGGATAGTGGAGTCGGATATGTGCAGGTTCTGCCACGACCTGTATGCTGTGGAGGACATCACTCACATTTTGTGTGAATGCCCGGGGATCGCTAGAAGGCGCTTTAGATTAATGGGTAGTCTCTTCTTTGAGAGCATTGAGGATTTGAGGGCGGTAGGGTATGGCAAATTGGTCAAGTTCTGCAGGGAATTGGAATGTTTCTGAGATAGTAACATAGCCCACGAGGACCTGAAGGGATCGCAATGGGCCCATAAGGCGCCTAGTGAGTGCGGCGGTCCTAGCGCTGCGCCCCTTCTTAAACCTAACCTAACCTAACCTAGCACCGAAATTCGTTAAATGTCGGGTCATAAATAAGATCGGAAATTCCATGTACGCGATTGAAAATCGACAAGATAAATTCGTAGGAAATTTCCATGCAAAAGATTTACGTTCTTGATAACTTTGTAAATTTAATTAAACCGTCCTCAAACGGACTCATATACTCGGTATTAGTAACTTTCATTAACAGAGAGGTACCAGTAAACGCCCTCTTGGAATTTATGAAGCGTCGGGACATTATTTGTCGAACATACTTCCTTTTTTGAGTACGTCTTTTGCATGTCGCGCAATGTTAACTTATTTTATCGATACGAAAAGAGTATTAATTCCTTACAGAATTGGTAATTAACCATAAGAAAAATCAATTTGCCTCAGGACCCATCAATAATTTGGCATCCTTCAGCAAATCTCAGTCAGACACGAAAATTAAGTGTTAATAAAACAATAAATAAACAATTGAAGAATTGTTTATCTATTGTCACGGTCATCCGAAGTCGTTGCACAAAAAAACATAAGCCCCGGTAACCCGGAAGAAAATTTAAATGGTTGAACTAAAGGAGCTTACCAAAAGAAAAATCACCTTGCGCGAAAAATTAACTCGAATTTTCACAAGATTATGTATATATTTTTTTTGTTTCTATCAAGCTATTGTTGATCGTATACGGAGTTGAAAAGTGTTACGATTATTTACGTAAGGACAAAAAACCTCCGTTTAAAGTAGAATTAAAATATCGAGCTCATATGACTTAATACCTTTAATTCAATTTAACTTGCTATCAAATAACGTCAAAGATTTGAATTCGAACCGGCATAAAACCCGACAGCACTTCATGACCTCGGGTACACAAATTATTTACTTTTGTCTTGCATATGTCAGTCATTACGTTTCAAGTATGTTTCTTTGTATGCCATAAATATACGTTTGCAATTATCAAGTTGGTATAAATTATCATTAAGTAACCTTAAGGCTAAGAATTAAGTTTGAATTAAAATATATCTTACGCAATTACAACTCAAATTATGTAAGCAAACGAATTCACTAAGAATTGAAAGTTGAATTTTATTCCAAAAAAAAAAAAAAAATTAAGAATAAAGTAAATTTTGCTTTAGAAAACAAAAATTAATTAAATAGTACAAATTAAGAATCTAAAGTAATTAATTTCCTTTAAATATGAGTTATGCTGAACTGATCAGATTAATATATATTAAGAAATTAAATCATAGAATAATATATAATAGTATATAAATAACTTGGCCATAATTAAATTTGTGAACATCTCTCGGAGTTGTTATAAATCAATTGAAGTATAAATGTCAAGAAACATTGTTAAAGTTAAGTACCAACGCTTACGCAACATCTACCGAGCGTAACGGCGCCTAAACCGCATACACACTGTCACACACTCAAACCCATCAAGTCTACAGTCATCATTTAAATCTACGATCGACTACTATCATTCGTCGGAGCAGCATACATATAATTATACATATTCAATAACAGAGGGACGATGGACCAGTAGCCGAACTTAATTAATACACCATGCATAATTGGCAACAAATATACGATGGCGAAGTACGTCACCAAGATGCCACACATAGCAGCATAATCAGTATGCCCGGCTATATTCAAGTATTATGACTACTACTCAGGGTCATGGGTCGAGCCACACGTTTGCGGCAACAACCAGTACGTTTGTACGCCTGGAATGCATATCAGCTGGATGCGTTCCTCTCTCAGCTTCCTCAACGTCGGCTGACCTAGTTCAGCAACCTGCCTTGTAATGGCACGCTACACCATTTAATTTAATGTAATTAACGCATAATATCTTATTGTCAAACAAAAATGGTGTTAACCCAAAGGTGTTACCCACGAAGGCGATTTGCCTACTGGGCATCAAGATCTCATGCACAATGACATAAAAACAATCAGCGACGACTCCACTTTTTGAGATTCTGGGCTGTCAAGAAACGGTGTGCGCGAACGAAAAAGGGAGAAGTGTTCCAGCCACGGGCCGAGCAGGTCGAATTTGGAGAGTCGTTGAAAAACCAGCAAGTGACGAAAAGTGTGTGTTTGCTTTGAGAGGGTTTGTTTTTTTTTTTTGTTTTGGTGCGGAAGAAGACCGGAGGCAGGGTTCGACAGGATTTTCTTTTTTCCCTCGCGCAGCGGAATTGAACCGCGAGAAGACGCCGAAAATATTTAACCTCGAGATTGTTTCTCCGTTGAATCAAGTAAAAGGAAATTATAACAACGCACAAAAATTTTAAGCATGTAAGTTGTGAATACAATATCAATTCCACCTTTTGGTCTATTTTTATTTTAACTTTGACGATGAGAACGGGTTAAGAGAAGAAAAATAAGTATAAATAAAAGAAGTTCTTCGCGTGTTTCTTCCCTTATCAGGAATTCTGTGTTGTGCACGTAAACGGTTATATCATTTTTTTTTGTGTGTCAATTTTGTCAGTAAGCCTTGAAGTGTTACATTACAAGTCGCTATTCGTTCCTTTTGTGAGTTAGCTCTATGTGCCATATAGTTTTTTTTATTGTTCCTTTCTGACCATATCCGGAAAGCGTGGTTTATTTGCTCGAATCCATAAATATTAACAGGCGGATTGAAAACTTCGGGTTCCCATCCGCGCGCGAACTTACCAACTAGACCAACTATTTCAACTTAAGGCATATAGATGGTCGTGACGATTTTCCTTCGGGATGCCTAATAACGCCCTCGATGGCGCAAGACGTGCGGAAGTCCATGCGGTTGAACGGCGGTTCTTTTCAGCTTTGTTTCAGTCCGTTAGTCCGAACCGTTAGTCCGGTCGCGAATGCACAACCGCATGCGCTGATAATGTGAACGCCAGCGACCGCGCATTTTCCATTTGTTTCCGTTTGTTTCCTTGGGTTTTTTTTTTTAAAGGAAAATTCTTCGCGGCTGTGGTACCGATGAATCGTGCGCATTACGAAATAGGTCGTCCTCCAATGAAACGTCTTCCCCGGCATCAGATTCAAATATTCCGTGGTCCGCATGGTACTTCTGTAGCCCATAATGTGCAAGTCTGGCTTAATTTGCGTTGTGAGCTAAGCTTTAGGTAGTTTTGGTGAAGCGTGTTCGCTTAAGTAAAAAGAGAAAACCAAAAAAAAAAAAAAAAAAAAAAAAAAAAAAAACAAAACACGAATTGTTCTTTTTTTTCTTGTTGCCAAGGCCTAAATATTCCGTTATGAGATGCCTCGTGGAGTGTTTATTTTATTTTTTTTTTCTTTCTTGGTACAATTCCGACTGGTACTCTGATTGAGCCCAGGTTATGCAATCCTTTTGATGGTTTCAGGTGCCGTAATGGTTTTGGTGTATTTTTTTATTTTTTTTTGACAGGCTTTAGGGTTTCTTAAGAAGGAAGGTCCCGATGGGTACATCAAATTCAACGGCTGGATCCTTGATTAGCCGTCTACGTGCGGTTTTAATTCCTTCTTTTGTTATTGATTCCATTTAGGTTCACGACAGGTGCCCTTAGGTACATACTGGACCGTTTCCTGTGAGTTAGTTTGGTATGGAATCCCAACAGACGGCATGGAGGGACATGACGTAAGAAGATCGTAATGGGAATTTTCACGCCCGAAGCTTGGGCCCATAAGCTTTCAATATTTTTTTTTGTTGCTGAACGACCTAGGATGTGGGAATCAGATGGAAGAGACCAATTTTTTTTTTGTTGTTGTTGTCTGCAGGTTGTGTCCCAGCACGTGCCGGACCACGTTGTTAACCTAGCGGTCTTGCGTGACCTTTTCACGCATTGTACCTGATCCGCTATACGGTCTTTGTTAGTGATTACACATTGTATCGTTGTATCAATCTTGTTATCAGGGAGAATAGGGTATAAAGGTTGTTGTGGGATACGCAAATCACTGAGCTCCGATAAATACCTCATGGCGATGAACATAGTAGGGGCGCCCCTTCACGAACATACCTTTATATTTAAAGTATCTAATAGTATACCAGGAATACAGGCCGTCTAGGCCCTATTCCATGAGCCCTATGGTTCCAGTTACTTCAACTCTTCGGAGTTTCAACTAATACCATCGTAAATTTAAATACTGGGAATGGCATCGGCCTTCCCGGCGAAGTTCGACACTTTTGTGCTTTCCACCTTCCTTTCCTTTCTATTCTATCCACCTTCCTCAGTCTGTAACCTCCTTACACCTTGATCCTTGACTCTCCAGCCCGCTGTTGATCGAGTTCGAACTCCTCAATTCGAACTGACAGCCCAACCGTGCATAATACGTTTTTGTCCATGGTTAAAGGTAGCCCCTCACGCCCCTTCCGACGAGCTAAGCACGAGCTAGAGCTAGATGCACGCTACCTATCGGGAAACCATGGGACTAAACTCACCCAACTGTGGCTTGGTCACCGGCTGATAATCTTCTTCGCAGCTAGTATATGTCCTGACTAACTTGGGACAATTGATTAAGGAGACTTACTCCAATCGATTGTTTCTAAGGCAGGGTAATGGGCATATACACGTATGCTGACGGCTAAGAGGATTACTTGGGGTCGTGATGTTGAGTGATGATTTGGATGGACGGATACTATGCTGGGATGCAGGTCCTAGTATAGCGCCCCAAATCTCTACAACATGACGGCTTCAAAAACATGCTTGTGTACATTAAAAATATATTATCAAATCCTTCGATTAAGGACTAGATAATACGATAAAAAAACTTTATTTATATGGTTTTTCTGTTTCACATCATTGGTGTGGAAGTTACAGTGGTCACCGCAGAAGGCTTTTTTGAACAGCGGTCCGGGAAATATATTATATCTGCTACATTTGTGAATTTTTTCCAATAGAAAAATTATGAAACGTAGTCAAAGATATACACTTCACTATAAAAAAAAACAGTTCGAAACCTGCAATCGTTTTCCCAAAAAAAATTCACAAAAACACCCATTTTTTTCGGCCACCAACTAGATGTAACTCCTTAAGAGACCACGGCTCCGCAGCATGCAAGTCGCAATCTCGCTGCCTAATTTGTCAACAAACTCATCACACGCTACTTCACCGAGAAGGTTCGATTGCTCAAGCTCACAAGCCCTTCGAGAAGACACATCCCGTTCATGAAGACCAGCAATCTACAAGCTCGGTAGGAGAAACGGAAGGTTCGACACTTGTTGCAGCGCCACCCTACAGCACGGAACTTCGCGAGCAAAATAGCGTTTTACTGCCAACCGCATTTGTTAACGTATGATGCAAGGATGGCACAATTTTGTCATGCCGTTGCCTAATCGATCCGTGCTCATCGTTTCACTTGGTGACAGAAGAATTCTCACAGCTTCTCAAGACGTCACGAATTCGTTGTAGCCAAACAATAAGTGCAGCAGGCGAACAGCCACTCGTTAGCAGCTGGCTCATATCAGTAATTGTTCAGTCACGTACATCTGACTTCTGGACACAACTCGAAGCACACGCAGTCCGGACGATTACGATACCCCTACCAGGAACCACAGTTGATGTCACTACGGTCAAAATGCCGCAAGACATATCAATGGCTGATCCAGGGCTCCATAAACCGCAGAAAATCGATCTGTTGATTGGAGCTGAGCTTTTCAATGAGCTTCTGATCCACGGTCAACCAATTCTACACAAGAATCTACTCAACACAAAGTTTGGATGGATTGTTCTTGGACGGCTTCCGTCTTCACTACGACCTGTCACTGGATCTTGCAACGTCGTCAGTTCTACCAATGTCGGAACGAAGCAAAGTGCATTGATCAACCTGACAAACCTTATGGAAAGATTCTGGTCCATAGGAGAAGGCACGCCCGGACCAAAACCACTAACAGCGGACGAAGAAGCTGCTGAAACACACTATGTGCAAACAACTCGACGTAACAAAGATGGTCGTTTCCAAGTACGGCTACCATTCAAGAAATCGCCTGACGTTCTTAGAGATTCCAGACGTATTGATGAGGGCTGCTTTCTCCGTTTAGATTCATCATTCAAGGTCAACAGCGAACTCAAGTTGCAGTACATGGACTTCATACATGAGATTCTTGAACTCGGTCACATGCAGCTGGCAACACCTGACCAGCTCCAATCACCGAATTTCTATTTGCCATGATGATGATGATGAATGTTGCCCGACCTGACAGCACAACAAATAAATAAAATACCTGTTGTTTTTAATGGTTCGGCTAAAACGTCAAACTCAATGTCACTCAACGATATTCTTTTCACCGGGCCAATTGTACAGTCGGAACTTTTCGCAATTGCCATACGGGCGCGTCTACAACCTTATGTCCTCTCAGCGGATATAATCAAGATGTTCCGTCAGATCGAAGTGCACCCGGACGATCAGCGATACCAATTGATTCTGTGGCGCGACTCACAAGACGAACCAATTCAATTGTATGCAATCAAAGACAATAGACTCTTTAAGATGTCTCAAGGCATTAAAATCGAACAAAAGAGCTTGCAGATCAGTGACACGATGAGCGGTTATTGAAAAAAACTTTCGCAAACTGCCTAGCTACCCTTTTCACAAAACTGCCAGATCGTAAAAGGGGAAGTTTGTTTGCATTGTTGCCTTTTTCCACACATTTTCATTTTGATTTCCTGTTTTAGATTGATATTCAATTCTAATGAATATTTTGCGACTTTAGAAAATACTTAGGAATTTTTTTTTTAATATTCCGTTAATCGAACAATCGAATTAAAAAAATGGTTTTTCGACTGATATTGTAAATCAACCCGATGGTTTCACAAATAACCGCAATTTATAAACATTTCTCAGTATGACTTCTTATCCGTTTTGTATGTTATATGTACCTACGTTCAGTTTCAGTATGACGATGGGTCATAGGGCAGCAACAGTTCTCTTCCGAAAGTCGTGTTATGGGCGATTATGGTAGCCATTACCTCTCGCCGGACTTATGTACTCCTCGTATTTTCTTCTGGATTGTTCATCTGCATAGGTTTCTTGGACGACCCAGTCTACGCTTTCCTTTTGAATTTTTTAGAGGTTTTGATCCAGAAATGACCGATCCATTGCCCCTTTCGCCTCGGAAAATAATACCTATCTTGGTCTATTCGGTTAATAGAGTTTAAACAATATTTGGTACATTTATGTACTTGTACTCCGAAGTGAATCACTATTATAAGTTTAATTCAAGCCGAGAAATTCGCTATGCTTGGAAATCATTATTGCTCGTCGGTAGTTTGTTAGTGGCAAAAATCTCTCATTCATTATTCTTCAAACGAAAGTCAGCAGAACTCGTTATTCAGCACATTGCACGATAATTCGGGAACGCTTTACCTTAAAACTTAAAATTGCCATTTTATTTTTACATTGCACTATTATTATTATTTCCTCAGCTTACATAACTACTGAAGAAAATGAAAGCAAATAAGTACAGGAATTCTAAATTTTTAATCCTTGCTTTTTCATAAAATTTGTTGGGCCGGTTTCACAGTCGAGGTTTAAACCAAAAATTTGGTTTAAACTTAGGAATTTGTTCGTAAGATCCTAAGTTTAAACCAAATTTTTGGTTTAAACTTCGACTGTGAAACCGGCCCTTAGTAATTTGTGAGCATGCATACATATAGGTATATATGTGGAATGGTGTATTCCGGTAATAGAAATGTAAGTAAATAAATGATCGTTCGTTCAATATAAATCTAATGGAAAACGTTGTATGGGCTTCCGGACTAAATTACTCGGAGGTCGCTAGTATGACACCGAAAAAAAAACTACCAGTGGTCAGGGCGAAACTTTATTATTTTTCGGGTGTATTAGTTATGCGTTCCTATTACTAAATGATAAAATTGGATGATGGATGAAGGATAGAGGATAGCGGATGAAAGATAGAGGATGGAAGATGGATGATGGTGGATAGAGGATGGATGATGTTGGTTGGGGGATGGTGGATGGACGACGGTGGACAGAGGATGGTAGATGATGGATAGAGGATGATGGAAGGAGGTTGAATTAATGGAGGATGGTGAATAAAAGTCGCGATATGATATTTGCTGTCCGAATACCGCATTCAATAAAATCTTGAAACTCAACAGAAAAGATAAAATCTTGAAAAAAATTAAGAACTGGCAATTATTCTCGAAACACAAAGTGTCGAAAAGACTAAATACGACGAGAGTAAAACGGTGAAACAGACATTTTATTGTGAGTCTTTTATTCTAGGTGTACTAGGCGAATAGACAGGAAACAAATTTTTGAGTGTGGCAGTGGCATACGGGGTTGTGGCTTAACAATTTTGGATTACGGTTTTTCACGAAGTGATTGCATTAGACAAATAAAATTTGGTTTGTGTATAAGGGTTGACTTTTAGGGGGGTTATGCCCTAAATTAAATATTCACAGCTATGATTTGTTATAAGATTACTTTTATTTATTTTATTTTAGCATATAACTGAGATTAATTATTTATTAAATTAACTTTCACTTCGATTAACTAGTATAACTTTTCTTATCTAATACACATAAGAGGACGATAATTACAATCGAAGATTTATTAAATATTTAGTACCGAATTAATTATTCGTGACCTTTGGCTTTTGGAATTCTATTCAAAACTAAATTCTTTCGAAAGAAAATTTTATTTTCTAAATTTGACCCGAGTACTAGATTTCCGATTTATTTAAAAATCAAGTACTCGTTGTGATGTGTGAGGTGTTTTAGCTAAGTGTTGCCCACTTGCTGCCGAACACCCCACACACCCCCTTCCTAGAGAAGGTTTAATACCTTCTCGATACCTGCACGTATCTAAACGGATTACGATGTAGTGCGAGCCGTGGATGATGCGGCAACATCATCAGCGAAACTCACGCGTTTACGCGTTTTCACTGGTTTGTCCGAAGAATGATTCGCAGAGTCGAAAGATGGTTTGAGTCGGTCGATGGAGACGTTCTTCACCTTGCCGTTTATGGCAATGGTGAAAAACTTCTCTTGCCGATCGATTACCCTGAACGGACCTTCATAGGGGGGCTGAAGCGCTTTCCGCACAAGGTCCTGACGAACGAAGACATGTTCGCAATCTTTAAGCGAATTAAAGATAAATGCGTTTGTTGATGAATGCGAAGAAGGTGGTTGCGGTTTCACCGAACGCATGACCTCCCGCAGCCTTTGTACGTAATCACTGGGTGAAAGTGGTTGTGTTGTGTCTGTGTGTACGAGTTCGTACGGTAACCGTAAATTCTGGCCGTAAACAAGTTCGGCCGGAGTGGCATCTGCATCTCCTCTGATGATAGAGCGAAGCCCCAGAAGAATGAATGGAAGTTCGCGAGTCCATCCTTCTGATGCTTTGCACATCAAAGAGTCTTTAAGTGTACGATGCCACCGTTCAAGCATACCATTCGCTTTGGGATTATATGCAGTAGTTCTACTGCGCTTAAATCCCAAAACTGTACCCAACTCCGTGAACAGTTGAGATTCAAATTGTGCTCCTTCATCAGTTACGATAGTGAGAGGAGTTCCAAAACGTGGAATAAACTCTTTGACCAATGTCGAGGCAACAGTTGTTGCCCGAATGTCTGCAATGGGGTATGCTTCTGGCCATCTGGTGAAACGGTCAATGACGGTAAGACAGTATCTGAAACCTTCCGAGGTAGGAAGTGGACCAACCAAGTCAATATGAATGTTGGTGAATTTTTCTGTAACTGGCTCGAACTTACCAGGTGGACTTTTCACATGTCGTGAAATCTTGACCTTTGCACAAGATGTGCATTCTTTGCACCATCTGTGGGAATCTCTATTTATGGATGGCCAGATGAACTTCTGTGCTAAAAGTTTAGTTGTAGCTTTAGCACCGGGATGAGCCGTACAATGTACCACATCGAAAATCTTCTTACGCAACATCGCAGGAATGTAAGGTCGCAAGACTGCTTGCGAAGCATCACACCACAGCTGCTGAGAGGAATTTTCGATGTTAATAGGTAACATCTTTAGGCTTGTTAACTGTTTAACGGCGATAAGCTCTTCATCAGTCAATTGAGCATCCGCTATCTGAACATAATCCACCGTTGGTGGAATTACGAGTTCGTCGATGCGTGACAATGCGTCAGCGACTACATTGTCGACAGCTGATATGTGTCGGATGTCGGTGGTAAACTGACCGATGAGATCTAAATGTCTAAGTTGACGAGGAGAAGCTTTTTCAGAATTTTGTCTGAAAGCAAAAACGAGTGGTTTGTGATCTGTGAAAAGTATAAAAGTTCTGCCTTCTAGCATGAACTTGAAATGCTTAATGGCGATATAAGCAGCCAAAAGCTCACGATCATATGCACTATACTTTCGCTGTGCTGAAGAAAGCTTCTGAGAAAAGAATGCCAACGGTTGAAAGATATTTGAAACTTTTTGTTGTAACACAGCCCCGATGGCTGTGTCCCAAGCATCAACCACAAGCGAAAGTGCCGCAGTGGAAGAAGGAAAAGCTAAGATGGTAGCTGATGCTAAATGCTTTTTACAGCAGCCGAAAGCTTCCAATGACTCAGGAGTCCATTGAAGAACTGTTTTATCATGTTTCTTCTTGCTACCTTCAGTGAATTTGTCTAAAATTAACTGAGAAGTGGCAGCATGAGGAATGAATCTTCGGTAGAAGTTTATCATACCGAGGAAACGTCTCATTTCATGAACTGTAGTAGGTTGAGGATACGACGTAATTGCATCAACTTTAGAAGCAATTGGGCGGATACCATTCGAGTCAATGGTATGACCTAAAAAATCAACCTGAGTCTTTACAAAATTGCATTTCGCGAAATTAATCACTAAACCATGATTTTCAAGTCGTTGAAAAAGGGTATCAAGGTGAACGAAATGTTCTTCTTCTGATTTTGAAGTGATCAAGATGTCATCAATGTAGACGAAACAAAAATCTAGATCCCTCAAAATCGAAAAAATAAACCTTTGGAAAGTTTGAGCAGCATTGCGCAAACCAAAAGTCATCCGTACGAATTCGTATAATCCGAATGGTGTTGTAATTGCCGTTTTTGGAATGTCGTCTTCATTCAGAGGTATCTGATGATAGGCACGTTCCAAATCGACTGTGGAAAAAATAGTGCAGCCATCAAGTTGTTGGGCAAAATCCTGAATGTGCGGGATTGGATATTTGTCCGGTACCGTTTGCGCGTTTAGCGACCGATAATCACCGCATGGTCTCCAGCTTCCATCCTTTTTACGGACCATGTGAAGCGGAGAAGCCCAAGGACTGTCCGATGGTCTGCAAATGCCACGATCCACCATTTTGCCGAATTCCGACTTCGCAACTGAGAGGCGAGTAGGCGAAAGACGTCAAGGTTTGGCAAATGTTGGTCGACCTTCCGTAACTATGAAGTGACGGATCGTGTGCATCTTACGCGTGTTCTCAGTGTTTGAGTGTAAGATGTGAGTGTGTTTATTGAGTAGTTCTGCAACCCGAGGATTCTCGTGAAGTGCTGCAAGAACAAACAATGCTGCAGAAGGTCCCTTCAAGACTTGACCAATGGTTGAGCTGATGTTTGAGATCTGGTCGATCAAACATTTGTGTTTGAGATCGACTATCAATCCAAAATTATGGAGAAAGTCGGCTCCTAATATAGGCCGATCGACATCAGCAACGATAAAGTTCCATTCAAAATCGCGTCGTAGTTTGAGTGAAACTTTAATCGATTGGTAACCATAAGTGGAAATCTTGGTGCAGTTCGCTGCCGTCAGGACCAAATTTGGATTCGCGGATGGGGTGTCGAAAGATCGTTTTGGGATAACCGAGACATCTGCGCCGGTGTCTACTAAAAAACGTAGACCGGTTTTCGAGTCCAAGATAATAAGGCGACTTGAGGGTGGACTAGTGTCAGAAGTCGCCATCTCCAACACCTGACCTAGTTTTTTGCCGTAGTGTAAGAACACTTACCGCGACATTTGGTGGCTTTATCACCAAAACGATCGTGGTAATAACAATAACCAGAAATTCTACGTGTTGCACTAGTTGAGCGTTTTGGTGAAACACTGTTATTAACGTTCGATTTCCCATGTTGATTGCGCACAGGGTAACGACTTTGTCTGTTATGGGCCTGGTTGTGTACCAAATTGGTCAATGCAGCAATCTGATTTTGAAGTGCTTCAAAAGCTGATTACTGGTTGTTCGCGTGTGAGTTGACCACGTTTGGCGGAGTGGAAAATACACTAGCTATTTCAGTTGTCGACGCCAGAGTCTCCGCTATTTTGTCAGCAACCAGACCTAATTCCTCTAGGGAGCCCGAGGATACCACTAATATGGCCTGTGTTTGGGCTGGCAGGCGTTGTAACCAAAATTTTTTGACCATTTCGTCGTTAAAATTAGCTCCAGCCAGTGATCTGAGTTTACCCAATAATTGTGACGGTTTATTGTCACCCAGATCCAAACCACTGACCAACCGTTTTAACTTATTATCCTCCGACTCCCCGAATCTGCGAATCATTGCCTCTTCAAAAGATGAATATGGGGTTAATATTGGAATGCTTTCAATTATGTCGATTGCATGATCGCATTCTGCCGCCGTCATCATGCTAAGAGCATGATTGTAACGCGTGAGTTCTGCTGTTATGGATGCCGCCGCGAATTGGGCATCCATGACTTTAAACCATGCGGCAGGGTTTGTCGTCCAAAAGGGCAACTTTTGGATGGTAACCGCCGCAACAGTCGTGAGGGGATTCGCCGACGTGCCGGCATCGAGTTGGATATTGTTCAATGCCTCGCTAGCTGTAGCTTGCGAAGCTGCACTGTTCTCACCACGGAGCATATTACTCGTATGTGGTGGTATTTAAAATTTATATTTAAAATTTAAAATAAAATATATGTGAGTTGTCCACCAAAAACCAAAAATCAAAATAAACAATACTATTTACCAACCGCAACACAAACAATGTTGTAAATGATGCTGCTATTGTCGCTGCTATTGTAGATGCTGTTGTTGCTGCTGTGGTTGTTATTGTTGTTGAGGCTTTTGTCGCTGCTGCTGTAGTTGTCTCTGTGGTGGAAGGATTGTTATCCGGGCAATAATTTCTACAGATGTCGTCTCTGCGGTGGCAGAATTGCAAGCCGGGCAATTTTATATTGATGTCGTCTCTGCGGTGGCAGAATTGCAAACCGGGCAATTTTATATTTTAACTGCGTGTTGCAGTTGTCGGGGTCACCATATTTAGGGGGGCTATGCCCTAAATTAAATATTCACAGCTATGATTTGTTATAAGATTATTTTTATTTATTTTATTTTAGCATATAACTGAGATTAATTATTTATTAAATTAACTTTCACTTCGATTAACTAGTATAACTTTTCTTATCTAATACACATAAGAGGACGATAATTACAATCGAAGATTTATTAAATATTTAGTACCGAATTAATTATTCGTGACCTTTGGCTTTTGGAATTCTATTCAAAACTAAATTCTTTCGAAAGAAAATTTTATTTTCTAAATTTGACCCGAGTACTTGATTTCCGATTTATTTAAAAATCAAGTACTCGTTGTGATGTGTGAGGTGTTTTGACTAAGTGTTGCCCACTTGCTGCCGAACACCCCACAGACTAATAAAGTTTGCTGAAAGTAACATTTTTTATGGAGTCCACTCCCCCATAAAAAAAAACGTGAATGTGGAGGAGATAAGAATTTTTTTCTAAAAAATTACGTTTCATATTTCAAGAACAGTGTGAGATAGATTCTTCAATTTTTACCAGTAGTATGCCTAATCGACCAGATTTTTTTTTATTTAGGATGTTGATGTAAAGGCCCAACTAGCACACAACTGTCGCATTTTTATTTTCCGGAGGCTATAACGATAGGACTTCGGTAAGACTGTTGTGCGCAGGTTGTGACATTTTAAGTTCGATAAGGCGATAGGGTTCGTAAGACTTGCGAGTGAAGATTGAACTATCAGAAGCAATAGCTTAGGTAATACCCTCTATAAGGCCTTATTGAAATACCAACAGTCTTATAGAGAGTTGTGATCTTTTGACTTAAGGCTTCCGTAACACTTACGAGGGAAGGTTTCGAAGAGAGCTTCGCTCTACATGTGTAATTCCAAGTGATTCGGCTCCAACCCTATTACGAGAATGTTTCAGATTGGCCTATTGTGCAGCGTAGTGGATTTATGTGTGGCGGACCTTAGCTCAAATCCGAGAATGTAAATAATAATTTACAAAAGTAAAAAAAATAGTGAAAATAATTTTTCGGTTTTTTTTCTTCCGTACTTCCAAAGCAAGAACAGCTTCGATAAGGCCTTATACCAACTGTTAGTGCTTGGCTGTTACTGTTAAAACTTGGGGAAATGTGCGCCAGATAAGTTCGGTAAGACCTTATCGAATCTTTATCGAGGTACCTTAAATTGAGACACTCTTTTAACGGTTGTAAATTATGAAACTCTCTATTCGATGGATATGGAATAAGTATGGAAATGATTGTGTTCCGGCGCTATCGATCTTCCACTTCTCGCGTAGCGAACCTTCTTGCTCGCTTCTACGCCGACCGGAAGACTCCGATTCCAGCGGCTCTACCTGTAAGGAAAAGCAAAGAAAATGGGGTCCAGTTTTACCTGCGACTTTAAAGAGCCGCCGCTGCCGTCCGTAACCTCAAAAATTCCGCGACTACGTCACCTTTGTTTTCAGTTTTCCCTCCTTTGCTTCACTCCGTGCTCCGATATCACTTCGTTTTCAGCTTCTCATAATATTGTAACGATCCCACTTCGTTTTCAACTTTTTCTTTCTTACTTCAACTCCATGTTCCGACAACAATGAGACCCGCGCAATCGCGGTTCGTCTCCTTTATAGGTTTTTGCCGTACGTTCGGCTAGTCTTGGCTTCGCGTTGACCACTTCCTCTTTTCTAGGAATTAGGACAGATCTCGTGTTGAGTAAATATGTCCAAAGCTTGTGACAGGCGCAAGGTTTATGAGCTATCTTCGAGTGACGTTTTATATTTCTTGTCTAGTTTGCATAAATAAAGAGTTCGCGCGAGCAGACTCCACCGGTTGTTTCGAACTTCCTCGGCTATCGTCAGCCATTTCGCTCCAACACGTCTTTAATGAGAAATTTCTTCCAAAGTTTTAAACTTTGATGGGAACAGGAAGGTGAACTCGCTATTCGTTTTCCTTGGATGCTTGAGCCGGTCCCGAGCTTCCGGAATTCACATACGGAAACATAACTCGTGAGAACTGGGCCGGACGGATGGAAACTAGCTTGACCTGCTACCGGAAAAATGTGCAGTGTTGCTTTTGTGATACGGAGGACCTCATGATTTGACTTCCAATGAGTACTCGTCCAAAGGATCCACTCAAGACAGCGGACGGCAGCAGTAAGCGCCGGCGAGAGATACCTGATCTGAGATCAACTTCAATACCCGCTTTCATAGCACATAAGCTTTTCCCTTCCGTACAGGATATGACGTCGACCGCTAGATGGGCGCGAGTCAATTCGTACGCATCCAACAACATGAAAAAAAGAGCTGGAAGAAAACGCAGAACTGCGAGCTTTACCGCTTCCAACGCTCGAAACACTACCATTCAATGCATATCTAAATACTGACTTTCTCTTACAGTATTCAAAAATGAAAAAATATGAAATGTCTAATTTATTTTTGGAACAGTACCGCCCCATAACTCAGTGAAATGAACAAGATAAATGCCCCGTTTCCAGTATACTTTCTCAGCTCAAGAAGCTGGAGACAAAACTGGCGCCGGGCTCAATAAGCTAAAAAATATTTACCATATCAACAAACACATGCAGTGCTTCTCACTCAATACAGCGCCCCGGTATAAGAGGTAGTGCAAAAATAAATTAGTCAAGTTTTATATTAATAATTAAAGAGAGTTTAAAGTACCTAATAAAGTAATTAATACGGAAGATACGAATGTTCAAAATATTAAATATTATATTATTTTTAATTAATTAATTAATTAATCTATATAGGTATATAAAAAAAGGATTATGTTTATATGTATATATGAAGGTATGTTCAATGTAGAAGTTCCTAAGCCGCTCAACCGATATCATTTTCATGGAACATGTAGAATAGTCTCGCGATGGTGCCTGTGAAGTTTGGTACCGATAGAGTCAAAAACAATTCTCTTATATTAATATTTTTAGCAATTTTAGTACCCTGTTGCTCTAATTGTTGGTTTGTTTGTCCCAAGTGCTTTCCTATATCATTCCAATTACGACGAATCTTCGCTGATATATTGAACGCTTCGCGGACGTGCGTTTTGTTTTAGTAAAACGATTTTACAATAGGTGGGGAGCGACACAAACAAATGAGTGTATTTTCGGTTTACACGTCGGAAAAAACCGAGCAACTGAAGCAATGGGTGCAATAAAGCAACGAGAGCAGCGGGAACAACGAAACAACAGAAACAATTGGAATGAAGGGAGCAACGGGAGCATTGGAGTAACGAAATTAACAACGGAGTAGTGGAAGTAACGAGAGCAACGGGAGAAACGTGAAAAACGGAAGCAACGAGAGTAACGAAAGCAACCGAAGCAACGAAAGCAAAAGGTGCAACAGAAAAACAGGAGCAACATAAGCAACGGGAGAAACAGGAACAATGGATCAACAAGAGAAACGGTAGTATAGCACCATACAAACGTGAGCGTAGCGCAGTTCACGGCTAGTAATATTAATAATTAATTCTTATATACACCACATACATACATTTCCATCATAGGCTTAGCACTCGCAGTCTAGAACTTTTAGTTATATCTTCAGCTTCCTTAGTTTTCCAAATGCATTTTTTTCGCAACAGAACAAGTAGCATAAAGTCTAGAACAAATTTTCGATGTTCAATACATGGATTGCACTTATCAAACCAGAGAGGAAAATTTTCATTTGTTTTTTCTAGACAGATTTTAAAATTTTTTTTTTTTATATTGAGTGCTGATAGATATTGAGAGAAAAATTCTTTAAAAATATCAAAATGGAGTTCACATATTTTGAAAAAAATCTGACAACAGTCTGGGCGCAACTGTATTATTTTTCCGGCAGAAGTTCAAAACACGTTCAATTCGGGGATACGGTGTATGTTACTATGTGACTGAAAACCTAACAAAAAGTTCGGGAAGCGGTTAGAAAAGGGTGTAAGATATGAATTAAATAATTGGGTCATATTCCGGGATGCGATCTAGAGGTTGAAAAAACAAAACTTAAAAATAGGTGATTATTAAACAAACCTGGGGAAGTAAAAAGATATTCGATATCTGATCAGATCTGAGAAACATGGTGGAATTCATGAAAAAGTGTACAACCAGTTTACACCCTCTTAGGGGTTGAATTTCAAAAAATCTTGAAAACACATTCTAGGTATTCACATGAAGAGTCCGTAGAATAAAAATGAATTCAATATTTCGAAAGACCTAGTAGATATGACGAAAATCGTGAAAATATATATATTTTATATTAACCGATATTTTTTTTTGCCCCCCCTTCTGAACGCCAATGAATATTTGATTTTTTTTTATCAGAATTACTTTTCTAGTTAATTTACATATACGTACCGAGTTTCAACTTCCTAGCATAAGCCGTTCTGAAGTTAGGGAAAACACCCCGACCACCGTACCATACTACCCCTAAAACAAAATGTATTTTTCCACCATGCCACTACTATAGCTTTATCTAAATACCAAGTTTCAGCTTCCTATCATTATAGATTCTTAAGATATAAGCATCGGAACTTTTTCTTTCTCACCCTTCCCCACCCTCACCCTCGACACCCACACCCCCACACCCCCACACCAACTTTTTTTTCCCTACTAGGGTTTTATTAGGCCTACTTCTGGTAAAAATTTGAAACATCCATCTTACACTGTTATTGAGATATGAATCGTGTTGTTTTTGAAAAATTCTAATCCCTCCCACTTCCGTGCTCCTCCACCCCTTTCAAATATTTTACTTTGAGCAATCTTTATTTATCAAGCTTTATACTCAAACCAAATTTTGTTTTTCTGGTACCATTGGTTAGTGAGATATCGTAATCTAAAGTTTTTCACCCCTCACCCCCGTACGCCACTACCCCACCCAAAAATTTTGTTTCAATCTACTCTCCTAGTGTAACTACAGATATTTGTTAAGTTTTAATTGCTTGCTATTAATGGTTTAGGAGATATGGATTTTAGAATTGGTCGATCTCGGCATTTTTGCGTTTCGGACGCATTACTTCCCCCTCCACTCCCACACCCCTTCACCCATATCAGTTTTTTTTTTGCAAATGGGTCCATTATCAAAGCTCTATAGAAATTCTAAGTTTCAGCCTCCTAACACAAGCGGTTCCTGAGATCTAGAAACCTAAATTTTTCGTCTAAAACGCTTACCCCGCCTTCCCCCTTACACCTCCTCCCCTGAAAATAATGTCAATTCAAGGGGTCTACCAAGTCTATTCTTAGAAAAAATTTTAATTTAATAGCTCCACTGGTTTGAGAGCTACGAGCCTTCAAAGATTTTGGGGCGGTCGACGTACGGCGTACGGCGTACGGGGTACGGCGTACGGAGTACGGCGTACAGACGGAGTGAAAATTTTTATAGCTTTTTTCGCGTCTACTAGTCATGAAACGTGGAAAAAAAAATTTTGAGGGCAGCAAATTTTTTTTTTTTAAAAATCGATAACAATACTGTATTATAAATAATACAGTAAAATCATCTGATGGTGCTTGCAAGTACATTTGTTCAGTCAATGTCGTATTAGAGTAATCTTTGTTTAAAAGTAAAAATTCACTCGTCAAAGAAAGTAACTCACCTGATTTTATCATGCTACTAGCACAGGAATGACAATTAAATTTTCTTATTATTGTCTTTAAAAGTGCGTATCCGACAAAGTAACGTCGAGTAGCGCTTTCAAGAAGAAAATCTGTAGAATTTGTAGTAATACCATGAAAAATCATAGAATTAAGGGTATTTGGTTCGTCTGTTTCTTGACAATTAATATTACCTATATTAACTATGTCATTAGCGTCTATTTGCTGCACAACACTAACACAACATAATTTTTGCAATTAAGTGATTTAATTCAAATACTGAAGGACTTCGATTATTTCCGCCTTTAGCCCTAATTTGAGAAAATAAGTTTTCTATTGGGTCTTTATTCAACCGCGAAGTTAATAAATACTGAACTTCCATTTCAGAAGAAAATAACTCCTCTCCCAGCAACAAAATGGCTTGTATTGGTTGCATCAATCCATTTATGCAACAATTATTTCTTCTTTTCTTAAGTTTAATTTTGTCTAAATAAATTATAGAATCCTTCAAAAAGATTGCTACTTCATTATTGCGTTTAAGGGGATTTTTATACATGTTTCGCTCAGAAACGTTTCTGCTGTTCAGACAGTCAAGAATTTTATCAAGCGTTGAAAGGTATTCTGCAGTGGAAAGTGCATTTTGGGATTGCAAAGGAGAAAATAAATTTAACTGCATACATGTATGTTTACCTGCAAATAGGCTTCTGCTGAAAATTTGCGTTGCATATTTAACCCGCATTTTATCAAAAGTCCCGGGATAAATATGTTTTTTTGTTAATTTAGGACACATTTTAACAATCGCAGTGGAATCTAATTGGAAAAACTATTTAATCACATTCCAACTAACAACACCGTTTTCAGTTTCGATGTCTCCTTCCAAAAGTGTGTTTCTAAAAGATTTTATTAGATGTGGAACATCGAAAATACAATAAATTTTTTTTTCATTAAATACGAAATACGGGGTTTCTTTCGTCGTTCGCATTTCGTCGTTAAAATTAGCTCCAGCCAGTGATCTGAGTTTACCCAATAATTGTGACGGTTTATTGTCACCCAGATCCAAACCACTGACCAACCGTTTTAACTTATTATCCTCCGACTCCCCGAATCTGCGAATCATTGCCTCTTTAAAAGATGAATATGGGGTTAATATTGGAATGCTTTCAATTATGTCGATTGCATGATCGCATTCTGCCGCCGTCATCATGCTAAGAGCATGATTGTAACGCGTGAGTTCTGCTGTTATGGATGCCGCCGCGAATTGGGCATCCATGACTTTAAACCATGCGGCAGGGTTTGTCGTCCAAAAGGGCAACTTTTGGATGGTAACCGCCGCAACAGTCGTGAGGGGATTCGCCGACGTGCCGGCATCGAGTTGGATATTGTTCAATGCCTCGCTAGCTGTAGCTTGCGAAGCTGCACTGTTCTCACCACGGAGCATATTACTCGTATGTGTTGGTATTTAAAATTTATATTTAAAATTTAAAATAAAATATATGTGAGTTGTCCACCAAAAACCAAAAATCAAAATAAACAATACTATTTACCAACCGCAACACAAACAATGTTGTAAATGATGCTGCTATTGTCGCTGCTATTGTAGATGCTGTTGTTGCTGCTGTGGTTGTTATTGTTGTTGAGGCTTTTGTCGCTGCTGCTGTAGTTGTCTCTGTGGTGGAAGGATTGTTATCCGGGCAATAATTTCTACAGATGTCGTCTCTGCGGTGGCAGAATTGCAAGCCGGGCAATTTTATATTGATGTCGTCTCTGCGGTGGCAGAATTGCAAACCGGGCAATTTTATATTTTAACTGCGTGTTGCAGTTGTCGGGGTCACCATATTTAGGGGGGTTATGCCCTAAATTAAATATTCACAGCTATGATTTGTTATAAGATTACTTTTATTTATTTTATTTTAGCATATAACTGAGATTAATTATTTATTAAATTAACTTTCACTTCGATTAACTAGTATAACTTTTCTTATCTAATACACATAAGAGGACGATAATTACAATCGAAGATTTATTAAATATTTAGTACCGAATTAATTATTCGTGACCTTTGGCTTTTGGAATTCTATTCAAAACTAAATTCTTTCGAAAGAAAATTTTATTTTCTAAATTTGACCCGAGTACTTGATTTCCGATTTATTTAAAAATCAAGTACTCGTTGTGATGTGTGAGGTGTTTTGACTAAGTGTTGCCCACTTGCTGCCGAACACCCCACAGACTAATAAAGTTTGCTGAAAGTAACATTTTTTATGGAGTCCACTCCCCCATAAAAAAAAACGTGAATGTGGAGGAGATAAGAATTTTTTTCTAAAAAATTACGTTTCATATTTCAAGAACAGTGTGAGATAGATTCTTCAATTTTTACCAGTAGTATGCCTAATCGACCAGATTTTTTTTTATTTAGGATGTTGATGTAAAGGCCCAACTAGCACACAACTGTCGCATTTTTATTTTCCGGAGGCTATAACGATAGGACTTCGGTAAGACTGTTGTGCGCAGGTTGTGACATTTTAAGTTCGATAAGGCGATAGGGTTCGTAAGACTTGCGAGTGAAGATTGAACTATCAGAAGCAATAGCTTAGGTAATACCCTCTATAAGGCCTTATTGAAATACCAACAGTCTTATAGAGAGTTGTGATCTTTTGACTTAAGGCTTCCGTAACACTTACGAGGGAAGGTTTCGAAGAGAGCTTCGCTCTACATGTGTAATTCCAAGTGATTCGGCTCCAACCCTATTACGAGAATGTTTCAGATTGGCCTATTGTGCAGCGTAGTGGATTTATGTGTGGCGGACCTTAGCTCAAATCCGAGAATGTAAATAATAATTTACAAAAGTAAAAAAAATAGTGAAAATAATTTTTCGGTTTTTTTTCTTCCGTACTTCCAAAGCAAGAACAGCTTCGATAAGGCCTTATACCAACTGTTAGTGCTTGGCTGTTACTGTTAAAACTTGGGGAAATGTGCGCCAGATAAGTTCGGTAAGACCTTATCGAATCTTTATCGAGGTACCTTAAATTGAGACACTCTTTTAACGGTTGTAAATTATGAAACTCTCTATTCGATGGATATGGAATAAGTATGGAAATGATTGTGTTCCGGCGCTATCGATCTTCCACTTCTCGCGTAGCGAACCTTCTTGCTCGCTTCTACGCCGACCGGAAGACTCCGATTCCAGCGGCTCTACCTGTAAGGAAAAGCAAAGAAAATGGGGTCCAGTTTTACCTGCGACTTTAAAGAGCCGCCGCTGCCGTCCGTAACCTCAAAAATTCCGCGACTACGTCACCTTTGTTTTCAGTTTTCCCTCCTTTGCTTCACTCCGTGCTCCGATATCACTTCGTTTTCAGCTTCTCATAATATTGTAACGATCCCACTTCGTTTTCAACTTTTTCTTTCTTACTTCAACTCCATGTTCCGACAACAATGAGACCCGCGCAATCGCGGTTCGTCTCCTTTATAGGTTTTTGCCGTACGTTCGGCTAGTCTTGGCTTCGCGTTGACCACTTCCTCTTTTCTAGGAATTAGGACAGATCTCGTGTTGAGTAAATATGTCCAAAGCTTGTGACAGGCGCAAGGTTTATGAGCTATCTTCGAGTGACGTTTTATATTTCTTGTCTAGTTTGCATAAATAAAGAGTTCGCGCGAGCAGACTCCACCGGTTGTTTCGAACTTCCTCGGCTATCGTCAGCCATTTCGCTCCAACACGTCTTTAATGAGAAATTTCTTCCAAAGTTTTAAACTTTGATGGGAACAGGAAGGTGAACTCGCTATTCGTTTTCCTTGGATGCTTGAGCCGGTCCCGAGCTTCCGGAATTCACATACGGAAACATAACTCGTGAGAACTGGGCCGGACGGATGGAAACTAGCTTGACCTGCTACCGGAAAAATGTGCAGTGTTGCTTTTGTGATACGGAGGACCTCATGATTTGACTTCCAATGAGTACTCGTCCAAAGGATCCACTCAAGACAGCGGACGGCAGCAGTAAGCGCCGGCGAGAGATACCTGATCTGAGATCAACTTCAATACCCGCTTTCGTAGCACATAAGCTTTTCCCTTCCGTACAGGATATGACGTCGACCGCTAGATGGGCGCGAGTCAATTCGTACGCATCCAACAACATGAAAAAAAGAGCTGGAAGAAAACGCAGAACTGCGAGCTTTACCGCTTCCAACGCTCGAAACACTACCATTCAATGCATATCTAAATACTGACTTTCTCTTACAGTATTCAAAAATGAAAAAATATGAAATGTCTAATTTATTTTTGGAACAGTACCGCCCCATAACTCAGTGAAATGAACAAGATAAATGCCCCGTTTCCAGTATACTTTCTCAGCTCAAGAAGCTGGAGACAAAACTGGCGCCGGGCTCAATAAGCTAAAAAATATTTACCATATCAACAAACACATGCAGTGCTTCTCACTCAATACAGCGCCCCGGTATAAGAGGTAGTGCAAAAATAAATTAGTCAAGTTTTATATTAATAATTAAAGAGAGTTTAAAGTACCTAATAAAGTAATTAATACGGAAGATACGAATGTTCAAAATATTAAATATTATATTATTTTTAATTAATTAATTAATTAATCTATATAGGTATATAAAAAAAGGATTATGTTTATATGTATATATGAAGGTATGTTCAATGTAGAAGTTCCTAAGCCGCTCAACCGATATCATTTTCATGGAACATGTAGAATAGTCTCGCGATGGTGCCTGTGAAGTTTGGTACCGATAGAGTCAAAAACAATTCTCTTATATTAATATTTTTAGCAATTTTAGTACCCTGTTGCTCTAATTGTTGGTTTGTTTGTCCCAAGTGCTTTCCTATATCATTCCAATTACGTGTCATTCGCGGACGTGCGTTTTGTTTTAGTAAAACGATTTTACAATAGGTGGGGAGCGACACAAACAAATGAGTGTATTTTCGGTTTACACGTCGGAAAAAACCGAGCAACTGAAGCAATGGGTGCAATAAAGCAACGAGAGCAGCGGGAACAACGAAACAACAGAAACAATTGGAATGAAAGGAGCAACGGGAGCATTGGAGTAACGAAATTAACAACGGAGTAGTGGAAGTAACGAGAGCAACGGGAGAAACGTGAAAAACGGAAGCAACGAGAGTAACGAAAGCAACCGAAGCAACGAAAGCAAAAGGTGCAACAGAAAAACAGGAGCAACATAAGCAACGGGAGAAACAGGAACAATGGATCAACAAGAGAAACGGTAGTATAGCACCATACAAACGTGAGCGTAGCGCAGTTCACGGCTAGTAATATTAATAATTAATTCTTATATACACCACATACATACATTTCCATCATAGGCTTAGCACTCGCAGTCTAGAACTTTTAGTTATATCTTCAGCTTCCTTAGTTTTCCAAATGCATTTTTTTCGCAACAGAACAAGTAGCATAAAGTCTAGAACAAATTTTCGATGTTCAATACATGGATTGCACTTATCAAACCAGAGAGGAAAATTTTCATTTGTTTTTTCTAGACAGATTTTAAAATTTTTTTTTTTTATATTGAGTGCTGATAGATATTGAGAGAAAAATTCTTTAAAAATATCAAAATGGAGTTCACATATTTTGAAAAAAATCTGACAACAGTCTGGGCGCAACTGTATTATTTTTCCGGCAGAAGTTCAAAACACGTTCAATTCGGGGATACGGTGTATGTTACTATGTGACTGAAAACCTAACAAAAAGTTCGGGAAGCGGTTAGAAAAGGGTGTAAGATATGAATTAAATAATTGGGTCATATTCCGGGATGCGATCTAGAGGTTGAAAAAACAAAACTTAAAAATAGGTGATTATTAAACAAACCTGGGGAAGTAAAAAGATATTCGATATCTGATCAGATCTGAGAAACATGGTGGAATTCATGAAAAAGTGTACAACCAGTTTACACCCTCTTAGGGGTTGAATTTCAAAAAATCTTGAAAACACATTCTAGGTATTCACATGAAGAGTCCGTAGAATAAAAATGAATTCAATATTTCGAAAGACCTAGTAGATATGACGAAAATCGTGAAAATATATATATTTTATATTAACCGATATTTTTTTTTGCCCCCCCTTCTGAACGCCAATGAATATTTGGTTTTTTTTTATCAGAATTACTTTTCTAGTTAATTTACATATACGTACCGAGTTTCAACTTCCTAGCATAAGCCGTTCTGAAGTTAGGGAAAACACCCCGACCACCGTACCATACTACCCCTAAAACAAAATGTATTTTTCCACCATGCCACTACTATAGCTTTATCTAAATACCAAGTTTCAGCTTCCTATCATTATAGATTCTTAAGATATAAGCATCGGAACTTTTTCTTTCTCACCCTTCCCCACCCTCACCCTCGACACCCACACCCCCACACCCCCACACCAACTTTTTTTTCCCTACTAGGGTTTTATTAGGCCTACTTCTGGTAAAAATTTGAAACATCCATCTTACACTGTTATTGAGATATGAATCGTGTTGTTTTTGAAAAATTCTAATCCCTCCCACTTCCGTGCTCCTCCACCCCTTTCAAATATTTTACTTTGAGCAATCTTTATTTATCAAGCTTTATACTCAAACCAAATTTTGTTTTTCTGGTACCATTGGTTTGTGAGATATCGTTATCTAAAGTTTTTCACCCCTCACCCCCGTACGCCACTACCCCACCCAAAAATTTTGTTTCAATCTACTCTCCTAGTGTAACTACAGATATTTGTTAAGTTTTAATTGCTTGCTATTAATGGTTTAGGAGATATGGATTTTAGAATTGGTCGATCTCGGCATTTTTGAGTTTCGGACGCATTACTTCCCCCTCCACTCCCACACCCCTTCACCCATATCAGTTTTTTTTTTGCAAATGGGTCCATTATCAAAGCTCTATAGAAATTCTAAGTTTCAGCCTCCTAACACAAGCGGTTCCTGAGATCTAGAAACCTAAATTTTTCGTCTAAAACGCTTACCCCGCCTTCCCCCTTACACCTCCTCCCCTGAAAATAATGTCAATTCAAGGGGTCTACCAAGTCTATTCTTAGAAAAAATTTTAATTTAATAGCTCCACTGGTTTGAGAGCTACGAGCCTTCAAAGATTTTGGGGCGGTCGACGTACGGCGTACGGCGTACGGGGTACGGCGTACGGAGTACGGCGTACAGACGGAGTGAAAATTTTTATAGCTTTTTTCGCGTCTACTAGTCATGAAACGTGGAAAAAAAAATTTTGAGGGCAGCAAATTTTTTTTTTTTAAAAATCGATAACAATACTGTATTATAAATAATACAGTAAAATCATCTGATGGTGCTTGCAAGTACATTTGTTCAGTCAATGTCGTATTAGAGTAATCTTTGTTTAAAAGTAAAAATTCACTCGTCAAAGAAAGTAACTCACCTGATTTTATCATGCTACTAGCACAGGAATGACAATTAAATTTTCTTATTATTGTCTTTAAAAGTGCGTATCCGACAAAGTAACGTCGAGTAGCGCTTTCAAGAAGAAAATCTGTAGAATTTGTAGTAATACCATGAAAAATCATAGAATTAAGGGTATTTGGTTCGTCTGTTTCTTGACAATTAATATTACCTATATTAACTATGTCATTAGCGTCTATTTGCTGCACAACACTAACACAACATAATTTTTGCAATTAAGTGATTTAATTCAAATACTGAAGGACTTCGATTATTTCCGCCTTTAGCCCTAATTTGAGAAAATAAGTTTTCTATTGGGTCTTTATTCAACCGCGAAGTTAATAAATACTGAACTTCCATTTCAGAAGAAAATAACTCCTCTCCCAGCAACAAAATGGCTTGTATTGGTTGCATCAATCCATTTATGCAACAATTATTTCTTCTTTTCTTAAGTTTAATTTTGTCTAAATAAATTATAGAATCCTTCAAAAAGATTGCTACTTCATTATTGCGTTTAAGGGGATTTTTATACATGTTTCGCTCAGAAACGTTTCTGCTGTTCAGACAGTCAAGAATTTTATCAAGCGTTGAAAGGTATTCTGCAGTGGAAAGTGCATTTTGGGATTGCAAAGGAGAAAATAAATTTAACTGCATACATGTATGTTTACCTGCAAATAGGCTTCTGCTGAAAATTTGCGTTGCATATTTAACCCGCATTTTATCAAAAGTCCCGGGATAAATATGTTTTTTTGTTAATTTAGGACACATTTTAACAATCGCAGTGGAATCTAATTGGAAAAACTATTTAATCACATTCCAACTAACAACACCGTTTTCAGTTTCGATGTCTCCTTCCAAAAGTGTGTTTCTAAAAGATTTTATTAGATGTGGAACATCGAAAATACAATAAATTTTTTTTTCATTAAATACGAAATACGGGGTTTCTTTCGTCGTTCGCATTTCGTCGTTAAAATTAGCTCCAGCCAGTGATCTGAGTTTACCCAATAATTGTGACGGTTTATTGTCACCCAGATCCAAACCACTGACCAACCGTTTTAACTTATTATCCTCCGACTCCCCGAATCTGCGAATCATTGCCTCTTTAAAAGATGAATATGGGGTTAATATTGGAATGCTTTCAATTATGTCGATTGCATGATCGCATTCTGCCGCCGTCATCATGCTAAGAGCATGATTGTAACGCGTGAGTTCTGCTGTTATGGATGCCGCCGCGAATTGGGCATCCATGACTTTAAACCATGCGGCAGGGTTTGTCGTCCAAAAGGGCAACTTTTGGATGGTAACCGCCGCAACAGTCGTGAGGGGATTCGCCGACGTGCCGGCATCGAGTTGGATATTGTTCAATGCCTCGCTAGCTGTAGCTTGCGAAGCTGCACTGTTCTCACCACGGAGCATATTACTCGTATGTGTTGGTATTTAAAATTTATATTTAAAATTTAAAATAAAATATATGTGAGTTGTCCACCAAAAACCAAAAATCAAAATAAACAATACTATTTACCAACCGCAACACAAACAATGTTGTAAATGATGCTGCTATTGTCGCTGCTATTGTAGATGCTGTTGTTGCTGCTGTGGTTGTTATTGTTGTTGAGGCTTTTGTCGCTGCTGCTGTAGTTGTCTCTGTGGTGGAAGGATTGTTATCCGGGCAATAATTTCTACAGATGTCGTCTCTGCGGTGGCAGAATTGCAAGCCGGGCAATTTTATATTGATGTCGTCTCTGCGGTGGCAGAATTGCAAACCGGGCAATTTTATATTTTAACTGCGTGTTGCAGTTGTCGGGGTCACCATATTTAGGGGGGTTATGCCCTAAATTAAATATTCACAGCTATGATTTGTTATAAGATTACTTTTATTTATTTTATTTTAGCATATAACTGAGATTAATTATTTATTAAATTAACTTTCACTTCGATTAACTAGTATAACTTTTCTTATCTAATACACATAAGAGGACGATAATTACAATCGAAGATTTATTAAATATTTAGTACCGAATTAATTATTCGTGACCTTTGGCTTTTGGAATTCTATTCAAAACTAAATTCTTTCGAAAGAAAATTTTATTTTCTAAATTTGACCCGAGTACTTGATTTCCGATTTATTTAAAAATCAAGTACTCGTTGTGATGTGTGAGGTGTTTTGACTAAGTGTTGCCCACTTGCTGCCGAACACCCCACAGACTAATAAAGTTTGCTGAAAGTAACATTTTTTATGGAGTCCACTCCCCCATAAAAAAAAACGTGAATGTGGAGGAGATAAGAATTTTTTTCTAAAAAATTACGTTTCATATTTCAAGAACAGTGTGAGATAGATTCTTCAATTTTTACCAGTAGTATGCCTAATCGACCAGATTTTTTTTTATTTAGGATGTTGATGTAAAGGCCCAACTAGCACACAACTGTCGCATTTTTATTTTCCGGAGGCTATAACGATAGGACTTCGGTAAGACTGTTGTGCGCAGGTTGTGACATTTTAAGTTCGATAAGGCGATAGGGTTCGTAAGACTTGCGAGTGAAGATTGAACTATCAGAAGCAATAGCTTAGGTAATACCCTCTATAAGGCCTTATTGAAATACCAACAGTCTTATAGAGAGTTGTGATCTTTTGACTTAAGGCTTCCGTAACACTTACGAGGGAAGGTTTCGAAGAGAGCTTCGCTCTACATGTGTAATTCCAAGTGATTCGGCTCCAACCCTATTACGAGAATGTTTCAGATTGGCCTATTGTGCAGCGTAGTGGATTTATGTGTGGCGGACCTTAGCTCAAATCCGAGAATGTAAATAATAATTTACAAAAGTAAAAAAAATAGTGAAAATAATTTTTCGGTTTTTTTTCTTCCGTACTTCCAAAGCAAGAACAGCTTCGATAAGGCCTTATACCAACTGTTAGTGCTTGGCTGTTACTGTTAAAACTTGGGGAAATGTGCGCCAGATAAGTTCGGTAAGACCTTATCGAATCTTTATCGAGGTACCTTAAATTGAGACACTCTTTTAACGGTTGTAAATTATGAAACTCTCTATTCGATGGATATGGAATAAGTATGGAAATGATTGTGTTCCGGCGCTATCGATCTTCCACTTCTCGCGTAGCGAACCTTCTTGCTCGCTTCTACGCCGACCGGAAGACTCCGATTCCAGCGGCTCTACCTGTAAGGAAAAGCAAAGAAAATGGGGTCCAGTTTTACCTGCGACTTTAAAGAGCCGCCGCTGCCGTCCGTAACCTCAAAAATTCCGCGACTACGTCACCTTTGTTTTCAGTTTTCCCTCCTTTGCTTCACTCCGTGCTCCGATATCACTTCGTTTTCAGCTTCTCATAATATTGTAACGATCCCACTTCGTTTTCAACTTTTTCTTTCTTACTTCAACTCCATGTTCCGACAACAATGAGACCCGCGCAATCGCGGTTCGTCTCCTTTATAGGTTTTTGCCGTACGTTCGGCTAGTCTTGGCTTCGCGTTGACCACTTCCTCTTTTCTAGGAATTAGGACAGATCTCGTGTTGAGTAAATATGTCCAAAGCTTGTGACAGGCGCAAGGTTTATGAGCTATCTTCGAGTGACGTTTTATATTTCTTGTCTAGTTTGCATAAATAAAGAGTTCGCGCGAGCAGACTCCACCGGTTGTTTCGAACTTCCTCGGCTATCGTCAGCCATTTCGCTCCAACACGTCTTTAATGAGAAATTTCTTCCAAAGTTTTAAACTTTGATGGGAACAGGAAGGTGAACTCGCTATTCGTTTTCCTTGGATGCTTGAGCCGGTCCCGAGCTTCCGGAATTCACATACGGAAACATAACTCGTGAGAACTGGGCCGGACGGATGGAAACTAGCTTGACCTGCTACCGGAAAAATGTGCAGTGTTGCTTTTGTGATACGGAGGACCTCATGATTTGACTTCCAATGAGTACTCGTCCAAAGGATCCACTCAAGACAGCGGACGGCAGCAGTAAGCGCCGGCGAGAGATACCTGATCTGAGATCAACTTCAATACCCGCTTTCGTAGCACATAAGCTTTTCCCTTCCGTACAGGATATGACGTCGACCGCTAGATGGGCGCGAGTCAATTCGTACGCATCCAACAACATGAAAAAAAGAGCTGGAAGAAAACGCAGAACTGCGAGCTTTACCGCTTCCAACGCTCGAAACACTACCATTCAATGCATATCTAAATACTGACTTTCTCTTACAGTATTCAAAAATGAAAAAATATGAAATGTCTAATTTATTTTTGGAACAGTACCGCCCCATAACTCAGTGAAATGAACAAGATAAATGCCCCGTTTCCAGTATACTTTCTCAGCTCAAGAAGCTGGAGACAAAACTGGCGCCGGGCTCAATAAGCTAAAAAATATTTACCATATCAACAAACACATGCAGTGCTTCTCACTCAATACAGCGCCCCGGTATAAGAGGTAGTGCAAAAATAAATTAGTCAAGTTTTATATTAATAATTAAAGAGAGTTTAAAGTACCTAATAAAGTAATTAATACGGAAGATACGAATGTTCAAAATATTAAATATTATATTATTTTTAATTAATTAATTAATTAATCTATATAGGTATATAAAAAAAGGATTATGTTTATATGTATATATGAAGGTATGTTCAATGTAGAAGTTCCTAAGCCGCTCAACCGATATCATTTTCATGGAACATGTAGAATAGTCTCGCGATGGTGCCTGTGAAGTTTGGTACCGATAGAGTCAAAAACAATTCTCTTATATTAATATTTTTAGCAATTTTAGTACCCTGTTGCTCTAATTGTTGGTTTGTTTGTCCCAAGTGCTTTCCTATATCATTCCAATTACGACGAATCTTCGCTGATATATTGAACGCTTCGCGGACGTGCGTTTTGTTTTAGTAAAACGATTTTACAATAGGTGGGGAGCGACACAAACAAATGAGTGTATTTTCGGTTTACACGTCGGAAAAAACCGAGCAACTGAAGCAATGGGTGCAATAAAGCAACGAGAGCAGCGGGAACAACGAAACAACAGAAACAATTGGAATGAAAGGAGCAACGGGAGCATTGGAGTAACGAAATTAACAACGGAGTAGTGGAAGTAACGAGAGCAACGGGAGAAACGTGAAAAACGGAAGCAACGAGAGTAACGAAAGCAACCGAAGCAACGAAAGCAAAAGGTGCAACAGAAAAACAGGAGCAACATAAGCAACGGGAGAAACAGGAACAATGGATCAACAAGAGAAACGGTAGTATAGCACCATACAAACGTGAGCGTAGCGCAGTTCACGGCTAGTAATATTAATAATTAATTCTTATATACACCACATACATACATTTCCATCATAGGCTTAGCACTCGCAGTCTAGAACTTTTAGTTATATCTTCAGCTTCCTTAGTTTTCCAAATGCATTTTTTTCGCAACAGAACAAGTAGCATAAAGTCTAGAACAAATTTTCGATGTTCAATACATGGATTGCACTTATCAAACCAGAGAGGAAAATTTTCATTTGTTTTTTCTAGACAGATTTTAAAATTTTTTTTTTTTATATTGAGTGCTGATAGATATTGAGAGAAAAATTCTTTAAAAATATCAAAATGGAGTTCACATATTTTGAAAAAAATCTGACAACAGTCTGGGCGCAACTGTATTATTTTTCCGGCAGAAGTTCAAAACACGTTCAATTCGGGGATACGGTGTATGTTACTATGTGACTGAAAACCTAACAAAAAGTTCGGGAAGCGGTTAGAAAAGGGTGTAAGATATGAATTAAATAATTGGGTCATATTCCGGGATGCGATCTAGAGGTTGAAAAAACAAAACTTAAAAATAGGTGATTATTAAACAAACCTGGGGAAGTAAAAAGATATTCGATATCTGATCAGATCTGAGAAACATGGTGGAATTCATGAAAAAGTGTACAACCAGTTTACACCCTCTTAGGGGTTGAATTTCAAAAAATCTTGAAAACACATTCTAGGTATTCACATGAAGAGTCCGTAGAATAAAAATGAATTCAATATTTCGAAAGACCTAGTAGATATGACGAAAATCGTGAAAATATATATATTTTATATTAACCGATATTTTTTTTTGCCCCCCCTTCTGAACGCCAATGAATATTTGGTTTTTTTTTATCAGAATTACTTTTCTAGTTAATTTACATATACGTACCGAGTTTCAACTTCCTAGCATAAGCCGTTCTGAAGTTAGGGAAAACACCCCGACCACCGTACCATACTACCCCTAAAACAAAATGTATTTTTCCACCATGCCACTACTATAGCTTTATCTAAATACCAAGTTTCAGCTTCCTATCATTATAGATTCTTAAGATATAAGCATCGGAACTTTTTCTTTCTCACCCTTCCCCACCCTCACCCTCGACACCCACACCCCCACACCAACTTTTTTTTCCCTACTAGGGTTTTATTAGGCCTACTTCTGGTAAAAATTTGAAACATCCATCTTACACTGTTATTGAGATATGAATCGTGTTGTTTTTGAAAAATTCTAATCCCTCCCACTTCCGTGCTCCTCCACCCCTTTCAAATATTTTACTTTGAGCAATCTTTATTTATCAAGCTTTATACTCAAACCAAATTTTGTTTTTCTGGTACCATTGGTTTGTGAGATATCGTTATCTAAAGTTTTTCACCCCTCACCCCCGTACGCCACTACCCCACCCAAAAATTTTGTTTCAATCTACTCTCCTAGTGTAACTACAGATATTTGTTAAGTTTTAATTGCTTGCTATTAATGGTTTAGGAGATATGGATTTTAGAATTGGTCGATCTCGGCATTTTTGCGTTTCGGACGCATTACTTCCCCCTCCACTCCCACACCCCTTCACCCATATCAGTTTTTTTTTTGCAAATGGGTCCATTATCAAAGCTCTATAGAAATTCTAAGTTTCAGCCTCCTAACACAAGCGGTTCCTGAGATCTAGAAACCTAAATTTTTCGTCTAAAACGCTTACCCCGCCTTCCCCCTTACACCTCCTCCCCTGAAAATAATGTCAATTCAAGGGGTCTACCAAGTCTATTCTTAGAAAAAATTTTAATTTAATAGCTCCACTGGTTTGAGAGCTACGAGCCTTCAAAGATTTTGGGGCGGTCGACGTACGGCGTACGGCGTACGGGGTACGGCGTACGGAGTACGGCGTACAGACGGAGTGAAAATTTTTATAGCTTTTTTCGCGTCTACTAGTCATGAAACGTGGAAAAAAAAATTTTGAGGGCAGCAAATTTTTTTTTTTTAAAAATCGATAACAATACTGTATTATAAATAATACAGTAAAATCATCTGATGGTGCTTGCAAGTACATTTGTTCAGTCAATGTCGTATTAGAGTAATCTTTGTTTAAAAGTAAAAATTCACTCGTCAAAGAAAGTAACTCACCTGATTTTATCATGCTACTAGCACAGGAATGACAATTAAATTTTCTTATTATTGTCTTTAAAAGTGCGTATCCGACAAAGTAACGTCGAGTAGCGCTTTCAAGAAGAAAATCTGTAGAATTTGTAGTAATACCATGAAAAATCATAGAATTAAGGGTATTTGGTTCGTCTGTTTCTTGACAATTAATATTACCTATATTAACTATGTCATTAGCGTCTATTTGCTGCACAACACTAACACAACATAATTTTTGCAATTAAGTGATTTAATTCAAATACTGAAGGACTTCGATTATTTCCGCCTTTAGCCCTAATTTGAGAAAATAAGTTTTCTATTGGGTCTTTATTCAACCGCGAAGTTAATAAATACTGAACTTCCATTTCAGAAGAAAATAACTCCTCTCCCAGCAACAAAATGGCTTGTATTGGTTGCATCAATCCATTTATGCAACAATTATTTCTTCTTTTCTTAAGTTTAATTTTGTCTAAATAAATTATAGAATCCTTCAAAAAGATTGCTACTTCATTATTGCGTTTAAGGGGATTTTTATACATGTTTCGCTCAGAAACGTTTCTGCTGTTCAGACAGTCAAGAATTTTATCAAGCGTTGAAAGGTATTCTGCAGTGGAAAGTGCATTTTGGGATTGCAAAGGAGAAAATAAATTTAACTGCATACATGTATGTTTACCTGCAAATAGGCTTCTGCTGAAAATTTGCGTTGCATATTTAACCCGCATTTTATCAAAAGTCCCGGGATAAATATGTTTTTTTGTTAATTTAGGACACATTTTAACAATCGCAGTGGAATCTAATTGGAAAAACTATTTAATCACATTCCAACTAACAACACCGTTTTCAGTTTCGATGTCTCCTTCCAAAAGTGTGTTTCTAAAAGATTTTATTAGATGTGGAACATCGAAAATACAATAAATTTTTTTTTCATTAAATACGAAATACGGGGTTTCTTTCGTCGTTCGCATTTCGTCGTTAAAATTAGCTCCAGCCAGTGATCTGAGTTTACCCAATAATTGTGACGGTTTATTGTCACCCAGATCCAAACCACTGACCAACCGTTTTAACTTATTATCCTCCGACTCCCCGAATCTGCGAATCATTGCCTCTTTAAAAGATGAATATGGGGTTAATATTGGAATGCTTTCAATTATGTCGATTGCATGATCGCATTCTGCCGCCGTCATCATGCTAAGAGCATGATTGTAACGCGTGAGTTCTGCTGTTATGGATGCCGCCGCGAATTGGGCATCCATGACTTTAAACCATGCGGCAGGGTTTGTCGTCCAAAAGGGCAACTTTTGGATGGTAACCGCCGCAACAGTCGTGAGGGGATTCGCCGACGTGCCGGCATCGAGTTGGATATTGTTCAATGCCTCGCTAGCTGTAGCTTGCGAAGCTGCACTGTTCTCACCACGGAGCATATTACTCGTATGTGTTGGTATTTAAAATTTATATTTAAAATTTAAAATAAAATATATGTGAGTTGTCCACCAAAAACCAAAAATCAAAATAAACAATACTATTTACCAACCGCAACACAAACAATGTTGTAAATGATGCTGCTATTGTCGCTGCTATTGTAGATGCTGTTGTTGCTGCTGTGGTTGTTATTGTTGTTGAGGCTTTTGTCGCTGCTGCTGTAGTTGTCTCTGTGGTGGAAGGATTGTTATCCGGGCAATAATTTCTACAGATGTCGTCTCTGCGGTGGCAGAATTGCAAGCCGGGCAATTTTATATTGATGTCGTCTCTGCGGTGGCAGAATTGCAAACCGGGCAATTTTATATTTTAACTGCGTGTTGCAGTTGTCGGGGTCACCATATTTAGGGGGGTTATGCCCTAAATTAAATATTCACAGCTATGATTTGTTATAAGATTACTTTTATTTATTTTATTTTAGCATATAACTGAGATTAATTATTTATTAAATTAACTTTCACTTCGATTAACTAGTATAACTTTTCTTATCTAATACACATAAGAGGACGATAATTACAATCGAAGATTTATTAAATATTTAGTACCGAATTAATTATTCGTGACCTTTGGCTTTTGGAATTCTATTCAAAACTAAATTCTTTCGAAAGAAAATTTTATTTTCTAAATTTGACCCGAGTACTTGATTTCCGATTTATTTAAAAATCAAGTACTCGTTGTGATGTGTGAGGTGTTTTGACTAAGTGTTGCCCACTTGCTGCCGAACACCCCACAGACTAATAAAGTTTGCTGAAAGTAACATTTTTTATGGAGTCCACTCCCCCATAAAAAAAAACGTGAATGTGGAGGAGATAAGAATTTTTTTCTAAAAAATTACGTTTCATATTTCAAGAACAGTGTGAGATAGATTCTTCAATTTTTACCAGTAGTATGCCTAATCGACCAGATTTTTTTTTATTTAGGATGTTGATGTAAAGGCCCAACTAGCACACAACTGTCGCATTTTTATTTTCCGGAGGCTATAACGATAGGACTTCGGTAAGACTGTTGTGCGCAGGTTGTGACATTTTAAGTTCGATAAGGCGATAGGGTTCGTAAGACTTGCGAGTGAAGATTGAACTATCAGAAGCAATAGCTTAGGTAATACCCTCTATAAGGCCTTATTGAAATACCAACAGTCTTATAGAGAGTTGTGATCTTTTGACTTAAGGCTTCCGTAACACTTACGAGGGAAGGTTTCGAAGAGAGCTTCGCTCTACATGTGTAATTCCAAGTGATTCGGCTCCAACCCTATTACGAGAATGTTTCAGATTGGCCTATTGTGCAGCGTAGTGGATTTATGTGTGGCGGACCTTAGCTCAAATCCGAGAATGTAAATAATAATTTACAAAAGTAAAAAAAATAGTGAAAATAATTTTTCGGTTTTTTTTCTTCCGTACTTCCAAAGCAAGAACAGCTTCGATAAGGCCTTATACCAACTGTTAGTGCTTGGCTGTTACTGTTAAAACTTGGGGAAATGTGCGCCAGATAAGTTCGGTAAGACCTTATCGAATCTTTATCGAGGTACCTTAAATTGAGACACTCTTTTAACGGTTGTAAATTATGAAACTCTCTATTCGATGGATATGGAATAAGTATGGAAATGATTGTGTTCCGGCGCTATCGATCTTCCACTTCTCGCGTAGCGAACCTTCTTGCTCGCTTCTACGCCGACCGGAAGACTCCGATTCCAGCGGCTCTACCTGTAAGGAAAAGCAAAGAAAATGGGATCCAGTTTTACCTGCGACTTTAAAGAGCCGCCGCTGCCGTCCGTAACCTCAAAAATTCCGCGACTACGTCACCTTTGTTTTCAGTTTTCCCTCCTTTGCTTCACTCCGTGCTCCGATATCACTTCGTTTTCAGCTTCTCATAATATTGTAACGATCCCACTTCGTTTTCAACTTTTTCTTTCTTACTTCAACTCCATGTTCCGACAACAATGAGACCCGCGCAATCGCGGTTCGTCTCCTTTATAGGTTTTTGCCGTACGTTCGGCTAGTCTTGGCTTCGCGTTGACCACTTCCTCTTTTCTAGGAATTAGGACAGATCTCGTGTTGAGTAAATATGTCCAAAGCTTGTGACAGGCGCAAGGTTTATGAGCTATCTTCGAGTGACGTTTTATATTTCTTGTCTAGTTTGCATAAATAAAGAGTTCGCGCGAGCAGACTCCACCGGTTGTTTCGAACTTCCTCGGCTATCGTCAGCCATTTCGCTCCAACACGTCTTTAATGAGAAATTTCTTCCAAAGTTTTAAACTTTGATGGGAACAGGAAGGTGAACTCGCTATTCGTTTTCCTTGGATGCTTGAGCCGGTCCCGAGCTTCCGGAATTCACATACATAACTCGTGAGAACTGGGCCGGACGGATGGAAACTAGCTTGACCTGCTACCGGAAAAATGTGCAGTGTTGCTTTTGTGATACGGAGGACCTCATGATTTGACTTCCAATGAGTACTCGTCCAAAGGATCCACTCAAGACAGCGGACGGCAGCAGTAAGCGCCGGCGAGAGATACCTGATCTGAGATCAACTTCAATACCCGCTTTCGTAGCACATAAGCTTTTCCCTTCCGTACAGGATATGACGTCGACCGCTAGATGGGCGCGAGTCAATTCGTACGCATCCAACAACATGAAAAAAAGAGCTGGAAGAAAACGCAGAACTGCGAGCTTTACCGCTTCCAACGCTCGAAACACTACCATTCAATGCATATCTAAATACTGACTTTCTCTTACAGTATTCAAAAATGAAAAAATATGAAATGTCTAATTTATTTTTGGAACAGTACCGCCCCATAACTCAGTGAAATGAACAAGATAAATGCCCCGTTTCCAGTATACTTTCTCAGCTCAAGAAGCTGGAGACAAAACTGGCGCCGGGCTCAATAAGCTAAAAAATATTTACCATATCAACAAACACATGCAGTGCTTCTCACTCAATACAGCGCCCCGGTATAAGAGGTAGTGCAAAAATAAATTAGTCAAGTTTTATATTAATAATTAAAGAGAGTTTAAAGTACCTAATAAAGTAATTAATACGGAAGATACGAATGTTCAAAATATTAAATATTATATTATTTTTAATTAATTAATTAATTAATCTATATAGGTATATAAAAAAAGGATTATGTTTATATGTATATATGAAGGTATGTTCAATGTAGAAGTTCCTAAGCCGCTCAACCGATATCATTTTCATGGAACATGTAGAATAGTCTCGCGATGGTGCCTGTGAAGTTTGGTACCGATAGAGTCAAAAACAATTCTCTTATATTAATATTTTTAGCAATTTTAGTACCCTGTTGCTCTAATTGTTGGTTTGTTTGTCCCAAGTGCTTTCCTATATCATTCCAATTACGACGAATCTTCGCTGATATATTGAACGCTTCGCGGACGTGCGTTTTGTTTTAGTAAAACGATTTTACAATAGGTGGGGAGCGACACAAACAAATGAGTGTATTTTCGGTTTACACGTCGGAAAAAACCGAGCAACTGAAGCAATGGGTGCAATAAAGCAACGAGAGCAGCGGGAACAACGAAACAACAGAAACAATTGGAATGAAGGGAGCAACGGGAGCATTGGAGTAACGAAATTAACAACGGAGTAGTGGAAGTAACGAGAGCAACGGGAGAAACGTGAAAAACGGAAGCAACGAGAGTAACGAAAGCAACCGAAGCAACGAAAGCAAAAGGTGCAACAGAAAAACAGGAGCAACATAAGCAACGGGAGAAACAGGAACAATGGATCAACAAGAGAAACGGTAGTATAGCACCATACAAACGTGAGCGTAGCGCAGTTCACGGCTAGTAATATTAATAATTAATTCTTATATACACCACATACATACATTTCCATCATAGGCTTAGCACTCGCAGTCTAGAACTTTTAGTTATATCTTCAGCTTCCTTAGTTTTCCAAATGCATTTTTTTCGCAACAGAACAAGTAGCATAAAGTCTAGAACAAATTTTCGATGTTCAATACATGGATTGCACTTATCAAACCAGAGAGGAAAATTTTCATTTGTTTTTTCTAGACAGATTTTAAAATTTTTTTTTTTTATATTGAGTGCTGATAGATATTGAGAGAAAAATTCTTTAAAAATATCAAAATGGAGTTCACATATTTTGAAAAAAATCTGACAACAGTCTGGGCGCAACTGTATTATTTTTCCGGCAGAAGTTCAAAACACGTTCAATTCGGGGATACGGTGTATGTTACTATGTGACTGAAAACCTAACAAAAAGTTCGGGAAGCGGTTAGAAAAGGGTGTAAGATATGAATTAAATAATTGGGTCATATTCCGGGATGCGATCTAGAGGTTGAAAAAACAAAACTTAAAAATAGGTGATTATTAAACAAACCTGGGGAAGTAAAAAGATATTCGATATCTGATCAGATCTGAGAAACATGGTGGAATTCATGAAAAAGTGTACAACCAGTTTACACCCTCTTAGGGGTTGAATTTCAAAAAATCTTGAAAACACATTCTAGGTATTCACATGAAGAGTCCGTAGAATAAAAATGAATTCAATATTTCGAAAGACCTAGTAGATATGACGAAAATCGTGAAAATATATATATTTTATATTAACCGATATTTTTTTTTGCCCCCCCTTCTGAACGCCAATGAATATTTGATTTTTTTTTATCAGAATTACTTTTCTAGTTAATTTACATATACGTACCGAGTTTCAACTTCCTAGCATAAGCCGTTCTGAAGTTAGGGAAAACACCCCGACCACCGTACCATACTACCCCTAAAACAAAATGTATTTTTCCACCATGCCACTACTATAGCTTTATCTAAATACCAAGTTTCAGCTTCCTATCATTATAGATTCTTAAGATATAAGCATCGGAACTTTTTCTTTCTCACCCTTCCCCACCCTCACCCTCGACACCCACACCCCCACACCAACTTTTTTTTCCCTACTAGGGTTTTATTAGGCCTACTTCTGGTAAAAATTTGAAACATCCATCTTACACTGTTATTGAGATATGAATCGTGTTGTTTTTGAAAAATTCTAATCCCTCCCACTTCCGTGCTCCTCCACCCCTTTCAAATATTTTACTTTGAGCAATCTTTATTTATCAAGCTTTATACTCAAACCAAATTTTGTTTTTCTGGTACCATTGGTTTGTGAGATATCGTTATCTAAAGTTTTTCACCCCTCACCCCCGTACGCCACTACCCCACCCAAAAATTTTGTTTCAATCTACTCTCCTAGTGTAACTACAGATATTTGTTAAGTTTTAATTGCTTGCTATTAATGGTTTAGGAGATATGGATTTTAGAATTGGTCGATCTCGGCATTTTTGCGTTTCGGACGCATTACTTCCCCCACCACTCCCACACCCCTTCACCCATATCAGTTTTTTTTTTGCAAATGGGTCCATTATCAAAGCTCTATAGAAATTCTAAGTTTCAGCCTCCTAACACAAGCGGTTCCTGAGATCTAGAAACCTAAATTTTTCGTCTAAAACGCTTACCCCGCCTTCCCCCTTACACCTCCTCCCCTGAAAATAATGTCAATTCAAGGGGTCTACCAAGTCTATTCTTAGAAAAAATTTTAATTTAATAGCTCCACTGGTTTGAGAGCTACGAGCCTTCAAAGATTTTGGGGCGGTCGACGTACGGCGTACGGCGTACGGGGTACGGCGTACGGAGTACGGCGTACAGACGGAGTGAAAATTTTTATAGCTTTTTTCGCGTCTACTAGTCATGAAACGTGGAAAAAAAAATTTTGAGGGCAGCAAATTTTTTTTTTTTAAAAATCGATAACAATACTGTATTATAAATAATACAGTAAAATCATCTGATGGTGCTTGCAAGTACATTTGTTCAGTCAATGTCGTATTAGAGTAATCTTTGTTTAAAAGTAAAAATTCACTCGTCAAAGAAAGTAACTCACCTGATTTTATCATGCTACTAGCACAGGAATGACAATTAAATTTTCTTATTATTGTCTTTAAAAGTGCGTATCCGACAAAGTAACGTCGAGTAGCGCTTTCAAGAAGAAAATCTGTAGAATTTGTAGTAATACCATGAAAAATCATAGAATTAAGGGTATTTGGTTCGTCTGTTTCTTGACAATTAATATTACCTATATTAACTATGTCATTAGCGTCTATTTGCTGCACAACACTAACACAACATAATTTTTGCAATTAAGTGATTTAATTCAAATACTGAAGGACTTCGATTATTTCCGCCTTTAGCCCTAATTTGAGAAAATAAGTTTTCTATTGGGTCTTTATTCAACCGCGAAGTTAATAAATACTGAACTTCCATTTCAGAAGAAAATAACTCCTCTCCCAGCAACAAAATGGCTTGTATTGGTTGCATCAATCCATTTATGCAACAATTATTTCTTCTTTTCTTAAGTTTAATTTTGTCTAAATAAATTATAGAATCCTTCAAAAAGATTGCTACTTCATTATTGCGTTTAAGGGGATTTTTATACATGTTTCGCTCAGAAACGTTTCTGCTGTTCAGACAGTCAAGAATTTTATCAAGCGTTGAAAGGTATTCTGCAGTGGAAAGTGCATTTTGGGATTGCAAAGGAGAAAATAAATTTAACTGCATACATGTATGTTTACCTGCAAATAGGCTTCTGCTGAAAATTTGCGTTGCATATTTAACCCGCATTTTATCAAAAGTCCCGGGATAAATATGTTTTTTTGTTAATTTAGGACACATTTTAACAATCGCAGTGGAATCTAATTGGAAAAACTATTTAATCACATTCCAACTAACAACACCGTTTTCAGTTTCGATGTCTCCTTCCAAAAGTGTGTTTCTAAAAGATTTTATTAGATGTGGAACATCGAAAATACAATAAATTTTTTTTTCATTAAATACGAAATACGGGGTTTCTTTCGTCGTTCGCATTTCGTCGTTAAAATTAGCTCCAGCCAGTGATCTGAGTTTACCCAATAATTGTGACGGTTTATTGTCACCCAGATCCAAACCACTGACCAACCGTTTTAACTTATTATCCTCCGACTCCCCGAATCTGCGAATCATTGCCTCTTTAAAAGATGAATATGGGGTTAATATTGGAATGCTTTCAATTATGTCGATTGCATGATCGCATTCTGCCGCCGTCATCATGCTAAGAGCATGATTGTAACGCGTGAGTTCTGCTGTTATGGATGCCGCCGCGAATTGGGCATCCATGACTTTAAACCATGCGGCAGGGTTTGTCGTCCAAAAGGGCAACTTTTGGATGGTAACCGCCGCAACAGTCGTGAGGGGATTCGCCGACGTGCCGGCATCGAGTTGGATATTGTTCAATGCCTCGCTAGCTGTAGCTTGCGAAGCTGCACTGTTCTCACCACGGAGCATATTACTCGTATGTGTTGGTATTTAAAATTTATATTTAAAATTTAAAATAAAATATATGTGAGTTGTCCACCAAAAACCAAAAATCAAAATAAACAATACTATTTACCAACCGCAACACAAACAATGTTGTAAATGATGCTGCTATTGTCGCTGCTATTGTAGATGCTGTTGTTGCTGCTGTGGTTGTTATTGTTGTTGAGGCTTTTGTCGCTGCTGCTGTAGTTGTCTCTGTGGTGGAAGGATTGTTATCCGGGCAATAATTTCTACAGATGTCGTCTCTGCGGTGGCAGAATTGCAAGCCGGGCAATTTTATATTGATGTCGTCTCTGCGGTGGCAGAATTGCAAACCGGGCAATTTTATATTTTAACTGCGTGTTGCAGTTGTCGGGGTCACCATATTTAGGGGGGTTATGCCCTAAATTAAATATTCACAGCTATGATTTGTTATAAGATTACTTTTATTTATTTTATTTTAGCATATAACTGAGATTAATTATTTATTAAATTAACTTTCACTTCGATTAACTAGTATAACTTTTCTTATCTAATACACATAAGAGGACGATAATTACAATCGAAGATTTATTAAATATTTAGTACCGAATTAATTATTCGTGACCTTTGGCTTTTGGAATTCTATTCAAAACTAAATTCTTTCGAAAGAAAATTTTATTTTCTAAATTTGACCCGAGTACTTGATTTCCGATTTATTTAAAAATCAAGTACTCGTTGTGATGTGTGAGGTGTTTTGACTAAGTGTTGCCCACTTGCTGCCGAACACCCAACAGACTAATAAAGTTTGCTGAAAGTAACATTTTTTATGGAGTCCACTCCCCCATAAAAAAAAACGTGAATGTGGAGGAGATAAGAATTTTTTTCTAAAAAATTACGTTTCATATTTCAAGAACAGTGTGAGATAGATTCTTCAATTTTTACCAGTAGTATGCCTAATCGACCAGATTTTTTTTTATTTAGGATGTTGATGTAAAGGCCCAACTAGCACACAACTGTCGCATTTTTATTTTCCGGAGGCTATAACGATAGGACTTCGGTAAGACTGTTGTGCGCAGGTTGTGACATTTTAAGTTCGATAAGGCGATAGGGTTCGTAAGACTTGCGAGTGAAGATTGAACTATCAGAAGCAATAGCTTAGGTAATACCCTCTATAAGGCCTTATTGAAATACCAACAGTCTTATAGAGAGTTGTGATCTTTTGACTTAAGGCTTCCGTAACACTTACGAGGGAAGGTTTCGAAGAGAGCTTCGCTCTACATGTGTAATTCCAAGTGATTCGGCTCCAACCCTATTACGAGAATGTTTCAGATTGGCCTATTGTGCAGCGTAGTGGATTTATGTGTGGCGGACCTTAGCTCAAATCCGAGAATGTAAATAATAATTTACAAAAGTAAAAAAAAATAGTGAAAATAATTTTTCGGTTTTTTTTCTTCCGTACTTCCAAAGCAAGAACAGCTTCGATAAGGCCTTATACCAACTGTTAGTGCTTGGCTGTTACTGTTAAAACTTGGGGAAATGTGCGCCAGATAAGTTCGGTAAGACCTTATCGAATCTTTATCGAGGTACCTTAAATTGAGACACTCTTTTAACGGTTGTAAATTATGAAACTCTCTATTCGATGGATATGGAATAAGTATGGAAATGATTGTGTTCCGGCGCTATCGATCTTCCACTTCTCGCGTAGCGAACCTTCTTGCTCGCTTCTACGCCGACCGGAAGACTCCGATTCCAGCGGCTCTACCTGTAAGGAAAAGCAAAGAAAATGGGGTCCAGTTTTACCTGCGACTTTAAAGAGCCGCCGCTGCCGTCCGTAACCTCAAAAATTCCGCGACTACGTCACCTTTGTTTTCAGTTTTCCCTCCTTTGCTTCACTCCGTGCTCCGATATCACTTCGTTTTCAGCTTCTCATAATATTGTAACGATCCCACTTCGTTTTCAACTTTTTCTTTCTTACTTCAACTCCATGTTCCGACAACAATGAGACCCGCGCAATCGCGGTTCGTCTCCTTTATAGGTTTTTGCCGTACGTTCGGCTAGTCTTGGCTTCGCGTTGACCACTTCCTCTTTTCTAGGAATTAGGACAGATCTCGTGTTGAGTAAATATGTCCAAAGCTTGTGACAGGCGCAAGGTTTATGAGCTATCTTCGAGTGACGTTTTATATTTCTTGTCTAGTTTGCATAAATAAAGAGTTCGCGCGAGCAGACTCCACCGGTTGTTTCGAACTTCCTCGGCTATCGTCAGCCATTTCGCTCCAACACGTCTTTAATGAGAAATTTCTTCCAAAGTTTTAAACTTTGATGGGAACAGGAAGGTGAACTCGCTATTCGTTTTCCTTGGATGCTTGAGCCGGTCCCGAGCTTCCGGAATTCACATACGGAAACATAACTCGTGAGAACTGGGCCGGACGGATGGAAACTAGCTTGACCTGCTACCGGAAAAATGTGCAGTGTTGCTTTTGTGATACGGAGGACCTCATGATTTGACTTCCAATGAGTACTCGTCCAAAGGATCCACTCAAGACAGCGGACGGCAGCAGTAAGCGCCGGCGAGAGATACCTGATCTGAGATCAACTTCAATACCCGCTTTCGTAGCACATAAGCTTTTCCCTTCCGTACAGGATATGACGTCGACCGCTAGATGGGCGCGAGTCAATTCGTACGCATCCAACAACATGAAAAAAAGAGCTGGAAGAAAACGCAGAACTGCGAGCTTTACCGCTTCCAACGCTCGAAACACTACCATTCAATGCATATCTAAATACTGACTTTCTCTTACAGTATTCAAAAATGAAAAAATATGAAATGTCTAATTTATTTTTGGAACAGTACCGCCCCATAACTCAGTGAAATGAACAAGATAAATGCCCCGTTTCCAGTATACTTTCTCAGCTCAAGAAGCTGGAGACAAAACTGGCGCCGGGCTCAATAAGCTAAAAAATATTTACCATATCAACAAACACATGCAGTGCTTCTCACTCAATACAGCGCCCCGGTATAAGAGGTAGTGCAAAAATAAATTAGTCAAGTTTTATATTAATAATTAAAGAGAGTTTAAAGTACCTAATAAAGTAATTAATACGGAAGATACGAATGTTCAAAATATTAAATATTATATTATTTTTAATTAATTAATTAATTAATCTATATAGGTATATAAAAAAAGGATTATGTTTATATGTATATATGAAGGTATGTTCAATGTAGAAGTTCCTAAGCCGCTCAACCGATATCATTTTCATGGAACATGTAGAATAGTCTCGCGATGGTGCCTGTGAAGTTTGGTACCGATAGAGTCAAAAACAATTCTCTTATATTAATATTTTTAGCAATTTTAGTACCCTGTTGCTCTAATTGTTGGTTTGTTTGTCCCAAGTGCTTTCCTATATCATTCCAATTACGACGAATCTTCGCTGATATATTGAACGCTTCGCGGACGTGCGTTTTGTTTTAGTAAAACGATTTTACAATAGGTGGGGAGCGACACAAACAAATGAGTGTATTTTCGGTTTACACGTCGGAAAAAACCGAGCAACTGAAGCAATGGGTGCAATAAAGCAACGAGAGCAGCGGGAACAACGAAACAACAGAAACAATTGGAATGAAGGGAGCAACGGGAGCATTGGAGTAACGAAATTAACAACGGAGTAGTGGAAGTAACGAGAGCAACGGGAGAAACGTGAAAAACGGAAGCAACGAGAGTAACGAAAGCAACCGAAGCAACGAAAGCAAAAGGTGCAACAGAAAAACAGGAGCAACATAAGCAACGGGAGAAACAGGAACAATGGATCAACAAGAGAAACGGTAGTATAGCACCATACAAACGTGAGCGTAGCGCAGTTCACGGCTAGTAATATTAATAATTAATTCTTATATACACCACATACATACATTTCCATCATAGGCTTAGCACTCGCAGTCTAGAACTTTTAGTTATATCTTCAGCTTCCTTAGTTTTCCAAATGCATTTTTTTCGCAACAGAACAAGTAGCATAAAGTCTAGAACAAATTTTCGATGTTCAATACATGGATTGCACTTATCAAACCAGAGAGGAAAATTTTCATTTGTTTTTTCTAGACAGATTTTAAAATTTTTTTTTTTTATATTGAGTGCTGATAGATATTGAGAGAAAAATTCTTTAAAAATATCAAAATGGAGTTCACATATTTTGAAAAAAATCTGACAACAGTCTGGGCGCAACTGTATTATTTTTCCGGCAGAAGTTCAAAACACGTTCAATTCGGGGATACGGTGTATGTTACTATGTGACTGAAAACCTAACAAAAAGTTCGGGAAGCGGTTAGAAAAGGGTGTAAGATATGAATTAAATAATTGGGTCATATTCCGGGATGCGATCTAGAGGTTGAAAAAACAAAACTTAAAAATAGGTGATTATTAAACAAACCTGGGGAAGTAAAAAGATATTCGATATCTGATCAGATCTGAGAAACATGGTGGAATTCATGAAAAAGTGTACAACCAGTTTACACCCTCTTAGGGGTTGAATTTCAAAAAATCTTGAAAACACATTCTAGGTATTCACATGAAGAGTCCGTAGAATAAAAATGAATTCCATATTTCGAAAGACCTAGTAGATATGACGAAAATCGTGAAAATATATATATTTTATATTAACCGATATTTTTTTTTGCCCCCCCTTCTGAACGCCAATGAATATTTGATTTTTTTTTATCAGAATTACTTTTCTAGTTAATTTACATATACGTACCGAGTTTCAACTTCCTAGCATAAGCCGTTCTGAAGTTAGGGAAAACACCCCGACCACCGTACCATACTACCCCTAAAACAAAATGTATTTTTCCACCATGCCACTACTATAGCTTTATCTAAATACCAAGTTTCAGCTTCCTATCATTATAGATTCTTAAGATATAAGCATCGGAACTTTTTCTTTCTCACCCTTCCCCACCCTCACCCTCGACACCCACACCCCCACACCAACTTTTTTTCCCTACTAGGGTTTTATTAGGCCTACTTCTGGTAAAAATTTGAAACATCCATCTTACACTGTTATTGAGATATGAATCGTGTTGTTTTTGAAAAATTCTAATCCCTCCCACTTCCGTGCTCCTCCACCCCTTTCAAATATTTTACTTTGAGCAATCTTTATTTATCAAGCTTTATACTCAAACCAAATTTTGTTTTTCTGGTACCATTGGTTTGTGAGATATCGTTATCTAAAGTTTTTCACCCCTCACCCCCGTACGCCACTACCCCACCCAAAAATTTTGTTTCAATCTACTCTCCTAGTGTAACTACAGATATTTGTTAAGTTTTAATTGCTTGCTATTAATGGTTTAGGAGATATGGATTTTAGAATTGGTCGATCTCGGCATTTTTGCGTTTCGGACGCATTACTTCCCCCTCCACTCCCACACCCCTTCACCCATATCAGTTTTTTTTTTGCAAATGGGTCCATTATCAAAGCTCTATAGAAATTCTAAGTTTCAGCGGTTCCTGAGATCTAGAAACCTAAATTTTTCGTCTAAAACGCTTACCCCGCCTTCCCCCTTACACCTCCTCCCCTGAAAATAATGTCAATTCAAGGGGTCTACCAAGTCTATTCTTAGAAAAAATTTTAATTTAATAGCTCCACTGGTTTGAGAGCTACGAGCCTTCAAAGATTTTGGGGCGGTCGACGTACGGCGTACGGCGTACGGCGTACGGGGTACGGCGTACGGAGTACGGCGTACAGACGGAGTGAAAATTTTTATAGCTTTTTTCGCGTCTACTAGTCATGAAACGTGGAAAAAAAAATTTTGAGGGCAGCAAATTTTTTTTTTTTAAAAATCGATAACAATACTGTATTATAAATAATACAGTAAAATCATCTGATGGTGCTTGCAAGTACATTTGTTCAGTCAATGTCGTATTAGAGTAATCTTTGTTTAAAAGTAAAAATTCACTCGTCAAAGAAAGTAACTCACCTGATTTTATCATGCTACTAGCACAGGAATGACAATTAAATTTTCTTATTATTGTCTTTAAAAGTGCGTATCCGACAAAGTAACGTCGAGTAGCGCTTTCAAGAAGAAAATCTGTAGAATTTGTAGTAATACCATGAAAAATCATAGAATTAAGGGTATTTGGTTCGTCTGTTTCTTGACAATTAATATTACCTATATTAACTATGTCATTAGCGTCTATTTGCTGCACAACACTAACACAACATAATTTTTGCAATTAAGTGATTTAATTCAAATACTGAAGGACTTCGATTATTTCCGCCTTTAGCCCTAATTTGAGAAAATAAGTTTTCTATTGGGTCTTTATTCAACCGCGAAGTTAATAAATACTGAACTTCCATTTCAGAAGAAAATAACTCCTCTCCCAGCAACAAAATGGCTTGTATTGGTTGCATCAATCCATTTATGCAACAATTATTTCTTCTTTTCTTAAGTTTAATTTTGTCTAAATAAATTATAGAATCCTTCAAAAAGATTGCTACTTCATTATTGCGTTTAAGGGGATTTTTATACATGTTTCGCTCAGAAACGTTTCTGCTGTTCAGACAGTCAAGAATTTTATCAAGCGTTGAAAGGTATTCTGCAGTGGAAAGTGCATTTTGGGATTGCAAAGGAGAAAATAAATTTAACTGCATACATGTATGTTTACCTGCAAATAGGCTTCTGCTGAAAATTTGCGTTGCATATTTAACCCGCATTTTATCAAAAGTCCCGGGATAAATATGTTTTTTTGTTAATTTAGGACACATTTTAACAATCGCAGTGGAATCTAATTGGAAAAACTATTTAATCACATTCCAACTAACAACACCGTTTTCAGTTTCGATGTCTCCTTCCAAAAGTGTGTTTCTAAAAGATTTTATTAGATGTGGAACATCGAAAATACAATAAATTTTTTTTTCATTAAATACGAAATACGGGGTTTCTTTCGTCGTTCGCATTTCGTCGTTAAAATTAGCTCCAGCCAGTGATCTGAGTTTACCCAATAATTGTGACGGTTTATTGTCACCCAGATCCAAACCACTGACCAACCGTTTTAACTTATTATCCTCCGACTCCCCGAATCTGCGAATCATTGCCTCTTTAAAAGATGAATATGGGGTTAATATTGGAATGCTTTCATTTATGTCGATTGCATGATCGCATTCTGCCGCCGTCATCATGCTAAGAGCATGATTGTAACGCGTGAGTTCTGCTGTTATGGATGCCGCCGCGAATTGGGCATCCATGACTTTAAACCATGCGGCAGGGTTTGTCGTCCAAAAGGGCAACTTTTGGATGGTAACCGCCGCAACAGTCGTGAGGGGATTCGCCGACGTGCCGGCATCGAGTTGGATATTGTTCAATGCCTCGCTAGCTGTAGCTTGCGAAGCTGCACTGTTCTCACCACGGAGCATATTACTCGTATGTGTTGGTATTTAAAATTTATATTTAAAATTTAAAATAAAATATATGTGAGTTGTCCACCAAAAACCAAAAATCAAAATAAACAATACTATTTACCAACCGCAACACAAACAATGTTGTAAATGATGCTGCTATTGTCGCTGCTATTGTAGATGCTGTTGTTGCTGCTGTGGTTGTTATTGTTGTTGAGGCTTTTGTCGCTGCTGCTGTAGTTGTCTCTGTGGTGGAAGGATTGTTATCCGGGCAATAATTTCTACAGATGTCGTCTCTGCGGTGGCAGAATTGCAAGCCGGGCAATTTTATATTGATGTCGTCTCTGCGGTGGCAGAATTGCAAACCGGGCAATTTTATATTTTAACTGCGTGTTGCAGTTGTCGGGGTCACCATATTTAGGGGGGTTATGCCCTAAATTAAATATTCACAGCTATGATTTGTTATAAGATTACTTTTATTTATTTTATTTTAGCATATAACTGAGATTAATTATTTATTAAATTAACTTTCACTTCGATTAACTAGTATAACTTTTCTTATCTAATACACATAAGAGGACGATAATTACAATCGAAGATTTATTAAATATTTAGTACCGAATTAATTATTCGTGACCTTTGGCTTTTGGAATTCTATTCAAAACTAAATTCTTTCGAAAGAAAATTTTATTTTCTAAATTTGACCCGAGTACTTGATTTCCGATTTATTTAAAAATCAAGTACTCGTTGTGATGTGTGAGGTGTTTTGACTAAGTGTTGCCCACTTGCTGCCGAACACCCCACAGACTAATAAAGTTTGCTGAAAGTAACATTTTTTATGGAGTCCACTCCCCCATAAAAAAAAACGTGAATGTGGAGGAGATAAGAATTTTTTTCTAAAAAATTACGTTTCATATTTCAAGAACAGTGTGAGATAGATTCTTCAATTTTTACCAGTAGTATGCCTAATCGACCAGATTTTTTTTTATTTAGGATGTTGATGTAAAGGCCCAACTAGCACACAACTGTCGCATTTTTATTTTCCGGAGGCTATAACGATAGGACTTCGGTAAGACTGTTGTGCGCAGGTTGTGACATTTTAAGTTCGATAAGGCGATAGGGTTCGTAAGACTTGCGAGTGAAGATTGAACTATCAGAAGCAATAGCTTAGGTAATACCCTCTATAAGGCCTTATTGAAATACCAACAGTCTTATAGAGAGTTGTGATCTTTTGACTTAAGGCTTCCGTAACACTTACGAGGGAAGGTTTCGAAGAGAGCTTCGCTCTACATGTGTAATTCCAAGTGATTCGGCTCCAACCCTATTACGAGAATGTTTCAGATTGGCCTATTGTGCAGCGTAGTGGATTTATGTGTGGCGGACCTTAGCTCAAATCCGAGAATGTAAATAATAATTTACAAAAGTAAAAAAAATAGTGAAAATAATTTTTCGGTTTTTTTTCTTCCGTACTTCCAAAGCAAGAACAGCTTCGATAAGGCCTTATACCAACTGTTAGTGCTTGGCTGTTACTGTTAAAACTTGGGGAAATGTGCGCCAGATAAGTTCGGTAAGACCTTATCGAATCTTTATCGAGGTACCTTAAATTGAGACACTCTTTTAACGGTTGTAAATTATGAAACTCTCTATTCGATGGATATGGAATAAGTATGGAAATGATTGTGTTCCGGCGCTATCGATCTTCCACTTCTCGCGTAGCGAACCTTCTTGCTCGCTTCTACGCCGACCGAAAGACTCCAATTCCAGCGGCTCTACCTGTAAGGAAAAGCAAAGAAAATGGGGTCCAGTTTTACCTGCGACTTTAAAGAGCCGCCGCTGCCGTCCGTAACCTCAAAAATTCCGCGACTACGTCACCTTTGTTTTCAGTTTTCCCTCCTTTGCTTCACTCCGTGCTCCGATATCACTTCGTTTTCAGCTTCTCATAATATTGTAACGATCCCACTTCGTTTTCAACTTTTTCTTTCTTACTTCAACTCCATGTTCCGACAACAATGAGACCCGCGCAATCGCGGTTCGTTTCCTTTATAGGTTTTTGCCGTACGTTCGGCTAGTCTTGGCTTCGCGTTGACCACTTCCTCTTTTCTAGGAATTAGGACAGATCTCGTGTTGAGTAAATATGTCCAAAGCTTGTGACAGGCGCAAGGTTTATGAGCTATCTTCGAGTGACGTTTTATATTTCTTGTCTAGTTTGCATAAATAAAGAGTTCGCGCGAGCAGACTCCACCGGTTGTTTCGAACTTCCTCGGCTATCGTCAGCCATTTCGCTCCAACACGTCTTTAATGAGAAATTTCTTCCAAAGTTTTAAACTTTGATGGGAACAGGAAGGTGAACTCGCTATTCGTTTTCCTTGGATGCTTGAGCCGGTCCCGAGCTTCCGGAATTCACATACGGAAACATAACTCGTGAGAACTGGGCCGGACGGATGGAAACTAGCTTGACCTGCTACCGGAAAAATGTGCAGTGTTGCTTTTGTGATACGGAGGACCTCATGATTTGACTTCCAATGAGTACTCGTCCAAAGGATCCACTCAAGACAGCGGACGGCAGCAGTAAGCGCCGGCGAGAGATACCTGATCTGAGATCAACTTCAATACCCGCTTTCGTAGCACATAAGCTTTTCCCTTCCGTACAGGATATGACGTCGACCGCTAGATGGGCGCGAGTCAATTCGTACGCATCCAACAACATGAAAAAAAGAGCTGGAAGAAAACGCAGAACTGCGAGCTTTACCGCTTCCAACGCTCGAAACACTACCATTCAATGCATATCTAAATACTGACTTTCTCTTACAGTATTCAAAAATGAAAAAATATGAAATGTCTAATTTATTTTTGGAACAGTACCGCCCCATAACTCAGTGAAATGAACAAGATAAATGCCCCGTTTCCAGTATACTTTCTCAGCTCAAGAAGCTGGAGACAAAACTGGCGCCGGGCTCAATAAGCTAAAAAATATTTACCATATCAACAAACACATGCAGTGCTTCTCACTCAATACAGCGCCCCGGTATAAGAGGTAGTGCAAAAATAAATTAGTCAAGTTTTATATTAATAATTAAAGAGAGTTTAAAGTACCTAATAAAGTAATTAATACGGAAGATACGAATGTTCAAAATATTAAATATTATATTATTTTTAATTAATTAATTAATTAATCTATATAGGTATATAAAAAAAGGATTATGTTTATATGTATATATGAAGGTATGTTCAATGTAGAAGTTCCTAAGCCGCTCAACCGATATCATTTTCATGGAACATGTAGAATAGTCTCGCGATGGTGCCTGTGAAGTTTGGTACCGATAGAGTCAAAAACAATTCTCTTATATTAATATTTTTAGCAATTTTAGTACCCTGTTGCTCTAATTGTTGGTTTGTTTGTCCCAAGTGCTTTCCTATATCATTCCAATTACGACGAATCTTCGCTGATATATTGAACGCTTCGCGGACGTGCGTTTTGTTTTAGTAAAACGATTTTACAATAGGTGGGGAGCGACACAAACAAATGAGTGTATTTTCGGTTTACACGTCGGAAAAAACCGAGCAACTGAAGCAATGGGTGCAATAAAGCAACGAGAGCAGCGGGAACAACGAAACAACAGAAACAATTGGAATGAAGGGAGCAACGGGAGCATTGGAGTAACGAAATTAACAACGGAGTAGTGGAAGTAACGAGAGCAACGGGAGAAACGTGAAAAACGGAAGCAACGAGAGTAACGAAAGCAACCGAAGCAACGAAAGCAAAAGGTGCAACAGAAAAACAGGAGCAACATAAGCAACGGGAGAAACAGGAACAATGGATCAACAAGAGAAACGGTAGTATAGCACCATACAAACGTGAGCGTAGCGCAGTTCACGGCTAGTAATATTAATAATTAATTCTTATATACACCACATACATACATTTCCATCATAGGCTTAGCACTCGCAGTCTAGAACTTTTAGTTATATCTTCAGCTTCCTTAGTTTTCCAAATGCATTTTTTTCGCAACAGAACAAGTAGCATAAAGTCTAGAACAAATTTTCGATGTTCAATACATGGATTGCACTTATCAAACCAGAGAGGAAAATTTTCATTTGTTTTTTCTAGACAGATTTTAAAATTTTTTTTTTTTATATTGAGTGCTGATAGATATTGAGAGAAAAATTCTTTAAAAATATCAAAATGGAGTTCACATATTTTGAAAAAAATCTGACAACAGTCTGGGCGCAACTGTATTATTTTTCCGGCAGAAGTTCAAAACACGTTCAATTCGGGGATACGGTGTATGTTACTATGTGACTGAAAACCTAACAAAAAGTTCGGGAAGCGGTTAGAAAAGGGTGTAAGATATGAATTAAATAATTGGGTCATATTCCGGGATGCGATCTAGAGGTTGAAAAAACAAAACTTAAAAATAGGTGATTATTAAACAAACCTGGGGAAGTAAAAAGATATTCGATATCTGATCAGATCTGAGAAACATGGTGGAATTCATGAAAAAGTGTACAACCAGTTTACACCCTCTTAGGGGTTGAATTTCAAAAAATCTTGAAAACACATTCTAGGTATTCACATGAAGACTCCGTAGAATAAAAATGAACTCAATATTTCGAAAGACCTAGTAGATATGACGAAAATCGTGAAAATATATATATTTTATATTAACCGATATTTTTTTTTGCCCCCCCTTCTGAACGCCAATGAATATTTGATTTTTTTTTATCAGAATTACTTTTCTAGTTAATTTACATATACGTACCGAGTTTCAACTTCCTAGCATAAGCCGTTCTGAAGTTAGGGAAAACACCCCGACCACCGTACCATACTACCCCTAAAACAAAATGTATTTTTCCACCATGCCACTACTATAGCTTTATCTAAATACCAAGTTTCAGCTTCCTATCATTATAGATTCTTAAGATATAAGCATCGGAACTTTTTCTTTCTCACCCTTCCCCACCCTCACCCTCGACACCCACACCCCCACACCCCCACACCAACTTTTTTTTCCCTACTAGGGTTTTATTAGGCCTACTTCTGGTAAAAATTTGAAACATCCATCTTACACTGTTATTGAGATATGAATCGTGTTGTTTTTGAAAAATTCTAATCCCTCCCACTTCCGTGCTCCTCCACCCCTTTCAAATATTTTACTTTGAGCAATCTTTATTTATCAAGCTTTATACTCAAACCAAATTTTGTTTTTCTGGTACCATTGGTTTGTGAGATATCGTTATCTAAAGTTTTTCACCCCTCACCCCCGTACGCCACTACCCCCACCCAAAAATTTTGTTTCAATCTACTCTCCTAGTGTAACTACAGATATTTGTTAAGTTTTAATTGCTTGCTATTAATGGTTTAGGAGATATGGATTTTAGAATTGGTCGATCTCGGCATTTTTGCGTTTCGGACGCATTACTTCCCCCTCCACTCCCACACCCCTTCACCCATATCAGTTTTTTTTTTTGCAAATGGGTCCATTATCAAAGCTCTATAGAAATTCTAAGTTTCAGCCTCCTAACACAAGCGGTTCCTGAGATCTAGAAACCTAAATTTTTCGTCTAAAACGCTTACCACGCCTTCCCCCTTACACCTCCTTCCCTGAAAATAATGTCAATTCAAGGGGTCTACCAAGTCTATTCTTAGAAAAAATTTTAATTTAATAGCTCCACTGGTTTGAGAGCTACGAGCCTTCAAAGATTTTGGGGCGGTCGACGTACGGCGTACGGCGTACGGGGTACGGCGTACGGAGTACGGCGTACAGACGGAGTGAAAATTTTTATAGCTTTTTTCGCGTCTACTAGTCATGAAACGTGGAAAAAAAAATTTTGAGGGCAGCAAATTTTTTTTTTTTAAAAATCGATAACAATACTGTATTATAAATAATACAGTAAAATCATCTGATGGTGCTTGCAAGTACATTTGTTCAGTCAATGTCGTATTAGAGTAATCTTTGTTTAAAAGTAAAAATTCACTCGTCAAAGAAAGTAACTCACCTGATTTTATCATGCTACTAGCACAGGAATGACAATTAAATTTTCTTATTATTGTCTTTAAAAGTGCGTATCCGACAAAGTAACGTCGAGTAGCGCTTTCAAGAAGAAAATCTGTAGAATTTGTAGTAATACCATGAAAAATCATAGAATTAAGGGTATTTGGTTCGTCTGTTTCTTGACAATTAATATTACCTATATTAACTATGTCATTAGCGTCTATTTGCTGCACAACACTAACACAACATAATTTTTGCAATTAAGTGATTTAATTCAAATACTGAAGGACTTCGATTATTTCCGCCTTTAGCCCTAATTTGAGAAAATAAGTTTTCTATTGGGTCTTTATTCAACCGCGAAGTTAATAAATACTGAACTTCCATTTCAGAAGAAAATAACTCCTCTCCCAGCAACAAAATGGCTTGTATTGGTTGCATCAATCCATTTATGCAACAATTATTTCTTCTTTTCTTAAGTTTAATTTTGTCTAAATAAATTATAGAATCCTTCAAAAAGATTGCTACTTCATTATTGCGTTTAAGGGGATTTTTATACATGTTTCGCTCAGAAACGTTTCTGCTGTTCAGACAGTCAAGAATTTTATCAAGCGTTGAAAGGTATTCTGCAGTGGAAAGTGCATTTTGGGATTGCAAAGGAGAAAATAAATTTAACTGCATACATGTATGTTTACCTGCAAATAGGCTTCTGCTGAAAATTTGCGTTGCATATTTAACCCGCATTTTATCAAAAGTCCCGGGATAAATATGTTTTTTTGTTAATTTAGGACACATTTTAACAATCGCAGTGGAATCTAATTGGAAAAACTATTTAATCACATTCCAACTAACAACACCGTTTTCAGTTTCGATGTCTCCTTCCAAAAGTGTGTTTCTAAAAGATTTTATTAGATGTGGAACATCGAAAATACAATAAATTTTTTTTTCATTAAATACGAAATACGGGGTTTCTTTCGTCGTTCGCATAAGTTTAAAGCGTTTCCGATTATTGGATTCTTGATCGCAAATAATGGCTCGAATTTTAAGACCAATATTCAAAGTGATATTCAGGTTTTGTAGTATAATGTCTTCAAGTTTATTTCCAACAATAACTTCTTTCGATACAAAATAGCTAACAATATATTTCCAATTAGCTAGCAGACCTCTTATCATGAAAACACAAACAGTTTTCCCTACAAAGTTACTGCGATCTCCATTGCCAAAATCAACCACCCCTTCTATTTGATCAACAAATGGGTCATATACCAATTCCTTCCGAATTTTTACTTCATCAAAGATGAACATTTTTCAAATTCGTTATTAAATCCATATTAAAACCCGGATGCAACTTTTTTAATGGACTCCACCTATATAACGATGCCTTAGAGGGAAGGGTAAAACCTAAATTGTCACGCATAAAAATATAAGCTGAACTAGACTTATAACTAATATTTTGTGCAAGAAGTTTCTGTTTATCGGTTCATTCTGTAGTTTTTGATCGCTCGGTTAAAAGCATTTTACAGAACTCTTTTGCGTTTTCATCGACATATTCAATGGCGTCTATTTTCTTTACTTCAAACCTTTTCTTAGAATTTTTTTTTAAGTGCTTCATTTCGTTGAGTAGGTTAATATTTTGCTCCTCCAATTCCTTATTTCTTTTAAGCAGTTTAAAATATTTCCTTCTGTAGTAGACCACATTTCTCTCATTCTTCAAACATCGTTTACATACGAGACCTTCATCTAACATATCTGATTCTACAACATTATGAGAATATTCCAATAATGAAATATTCGGCGAAATTGCACCGCAAGTATTTAACTGACATGAAGTTGTATTTACTTCTACAAGTTTCTTTTAAAATATTTTCAGGTGATTGCAAAATTTCAGAATAATCATTAATATTTTCATCAGTACTTTCATCATAATCGAAAACACGTTCACTCTTTGGCAAATTTAAAGAAGGAATGGCATTAAGTAGAATTTTTTTTGGTCCAATATCCTTACCATGAAAATGCTTTTGACAAACAAGTTTCCCCTTTGTATTTTCCAGAATATTGCACGATATCATCCATTTACGACGAATATCTGATCGTTCCGGAAACTTGCACGTTGTACTGTTTCGATCACAATTCGATAAAGAACAATGCCTTATTCTATTTTTCTTCTTTGCACACTGATCTTCAGACACGTTGTCCGGTATAGCACCAGAACTAAGTTTTTTGCGATATATAAAATTATTTTGGAAATGCTGACCACAAACATATTTTTTTCCATCATCTTTAGGGCTTATTTTGCAAATACGTACCCATTTTGCTCGAATCTTTTCGCACTTAGGAAAACGGTACAGTTTTATTTTGTCATCACTAGGGTTGATTGTGCAACCAGCTATGCAACAATGCTCATACCGTTTTCGCTTAGCAATGAAAATTTCTTGATTTTTTTCCGAAGAATTACTCATTTCACTAAACAATTATTTGAAAAACTCATGAAAGCAGACAGCTTGTACAATCACAAAATCTAATCACAACCAATTGTTTTATCTGGCATTTGCAAAATGCAATTATCCTAGTAGCCAAGATCAAAAGTTCACATATACCACCAAATGAATGTTCCAATCATCAAACACAATCATATCATATTGATTTAAATAATAGTGATATATACTTATGCCCGTTCCAACGATCGTCAGTAACGTTCTAACTGAAACCTTAACTGACAGATGCTTATACGAAACTTACAGTCAAAGTTCTGGCTAAATTTTAACTGAAGGTCGTAATAACAGCCCTTAGTCTTTTTTTCATGAGTGATTCCTTGTTATATTTTGAGAGAAAAAATGTTCCACAGTATTGCTGAGTTTTCAAATGAAAATGCGAAGTTTGTTTTCTAATTGGGCCTCTACGTCAAAAAAAATGTTCTATTAGTGACCTACTTCTGGTAAAAAATTGAAGAATCTATCCCACACTGTTCATGAAAAATGAGTCGTGATTTTTTAAGAAAAATTCTTTTCCCACCACTTTCATGCTCCACTGCTCTCATAAAAAATGTTATCTTCAGCAAACTTCATTAGTCAGCCCTTATACACAAACCGAATTTTATTTATCTAATGCAATCACTTCGTGAATAACCGTAATCTAAAATTGTTAAACCCCAACCCCCGTACGCCACCGCCACACTCAAAAATTTGTTTCCTTTCTAGCCTAGTACACCTAGAATAAAAGACTCACAATAAAATGTCTGTTTCACCTTTTTACTCTCGTCGTATTCAGTCTTTTCGGCACTTTGTGTTTCTTAATTTTTTACAAGATCTTATCTTTTTCGTTGAGTTTCAAAATTTTATTATAATCCGGTATTCAGACAGCGAATATCATATCGCGTTTTTTTCCTCATTCTCCATCCTCCATCCATCATCCTCTATCCATCATTTTCCATCCTCTGTGTACCATCTCCCATCCTCCATTCTCTATAATCCATCCACCATCCTCTATCCACCTTCGTCCATCCACCATCCCCCAACCACCGTCATCCATTCTCTATCCACCATCTTCCATCCTCCATCTTTCATCCACTATTTTCTATCCTCCATCCATCGTCCAACACGACCACTGGTAGATTTTTTCTAGCGACCTCCGAGTAATTTAGTTTGCGAAACTATCGACTTGATTGACAAGATCCATTTTTTTTACATCGATTATCGGAAAACTAAAAAAAAAAATCCTAAATATTTTCTAAAGTCGCAAAATATTGAATTCCAATGCAATCTAGAACAGCAAATCAAAATGAAAATGTCTGGAAAAAGGCAACAATACAAACAAACTTCCCCTTTTACGATCTCCAAGGAAACCGCATTTGACAGTTTTGTGAACAGGGTAGCTAGGCAGTTTGCGAAAGTTTTTTTCAATAACCGCTCATCGTGTCACTGATCTGAAAGCTCTTTTGTTCGATTTTAATGCCTTGAGACATCTTATAAAGTCTATTGTCTTTGATGCAATCAATCGCATTGTTTACGGTTTAGCGTGCAGTCCGTTCTTAGCTACTCGCTGTGTAAAAAAGCTAGCTGAGAAAAAGGAAAACTGTTACCCGCTAGCCGCCAGAACATTCATAGAGAACTGCTACGTTGACAACATTTTAAGTGGTGCCGAAACGATTAAAAAAACGAAATTACTTTGCCAGCAATTGAAGAAATTACTGCAAACAGCCAAGTTCGAACTCCACAAGGGGTGCAGCAACGAGCCAGCAGTACTCTCCGATATCGCACCAGGAGTCTGTTCAATCTTCAGCTATAGCTGCTTCGATAGCAGCTATCGTGGCATAGCATAGCTTCACGATTTCAAGCATAATTCAACCATAGCACGAAAAAGCACTGGCGCGTATTGGACAGCAAAAAGCAGCTTCAATAGCTTAAAACAGCTGATTCACACATATACGTGTAAGTGACGTGACGTGTCACTACGAAAAATTATTCCCGCCAATAAGGCAGTTATTCGTTACGTGGTTTGTTTCTTTGATTTTTTTTCCGATAAAAGTATTAAGATTTAAATTGTCGTTTTTTATTGAGTTCCGTTTGAAACTATCGGAACAAGACGCAGTCTTGGATTAGCGTTTGGGCTTAATAAAGGCCAGTCTACAGTCTAGGCTTCTTCCTATGTTTCCTATGAACCCGTCGGGACTAGAAATGATTTTGTGTAGCGTAATCTTGCAGCTCTCCCTCTCTCCTCAAATTTCGTCTTCCCTATCAACCGTCCTTTGGTCTCGGAATTTTTTTTTTTTTCAATTTCAAATAAAACACCTTTTTTCTTAAACTTTTTTTTACCATAAAACCATAAAAACTCACACCTCAAACACAAAATTCTAAAAGTACAATTCAAAATCGTTCGATAGGGCTTTGCTGCCCAGTCGTTGCAGTGTCTTCCTTGACTGTTTCGCCGGGCTCCATTAGTTTGAAGATTTCCTTGTACGCTTCAATTTCATTGAAGTTTTTGGACGATTCGTCTTCGAAATCATTGGAATCGGCCAGGCCCCGATTGGTTTTCTCGTTGTAGTTCTTGTCGGTCTTGACCTGGAAAATAGATTTGTTGGTTACGATTCCAAAACAAAGTCTTCTCCCTCTTAACGTTGCCGAAACAATGCGTTTAAGTCCCAAGCATTCCCTACCTTAATCCAGTCGATGTTATCAAGCCAATTGTCTTGAATTTCCATCGACTTGTCCCAGTGAAAGTGGCCCTCCTTGTAGAAGTGTCCTTCCACGAGTTCCTCTTTCATGTTGAACGGGGTGATTTTGACCTTGCCGTCCGTTCCTGAGATTCCATCCTCTTCGACCTCGAAGTCATTTTCGTTCATAATATTGTAGCTGAAAGCCGAAATCGCGAACTATCAGTGAAAAAAAATACGAAAAATATAAATGCAGCCCACGGCTCATCGTCGCCGCTGTCTTCTTCGTCCGAGTCCAGGGTGTGCTTTTTTCGGTATACTGAAATTGTAAACAGGATTAGAATAAGCAAAAAAAAACCGTAATGTGTATTAGTTACCTCATTCGATCCTCGCCGGTACAGACAACTAATGCCTGCGGTCCTACCGAAAGATCACATCGAGCCGAACTCTCATTAGTTGTAACGCCTCTGAATACCTCCTCGCCGAATCCCGGTAGATTTTGAATTTGCTGCAAGAGAATGTACTTGGCCGATTTCGGGCTCATTTTGCATTTCGCCAATACTTCATGTTCGAGCGCGACTTTTAGCAGAAGTTCAGCCGGAATATTGAAATCGGATCCGCTGGTCGGACTATGTAGTTCTTGCAGACATGTAGTAGCGATAATTCCACATCAATTTCAGACGTAGTTGCATTACTGCATTATTAATCAATACTGTCCATTGATTTCTGTTTGGACAATCGTCGCTTCTTTGCCGCTATATTCAGCTCCTTTTCCCGCTTCTCATTCAGTTCGAGTTTAATTTGAACGGAACACTTGGCCGATAGAGCGTCCTCACTAAATTCAATACCGTCCTCTTGACAGAGTAGAGCACCGAAATAGGTAGCGTTATCCCAATCTTTGGCATTTAAACGTTCCTCGATGAGATCAACTTCCGCGCGTAATCGTAATCGTAGAACACGGACCACTTATGTATATTTCACAACGCGCATTATCCGTGGCACAAATTTACTTTATTCCTATCACAAAATACGATAACATAATAAAGTTTAGTTTGATTTTTAACAACACGAGAAAGAAAAATATTCGCCGTCGGTCATAATACGTTGACTTTTATCGGCACGGCACGTGAACTGTCATACACATACTAATGCAATGCATAGCTGCTTTCTTGCTTACAGTCTGTACTTTAAGCAGTGAGAAGCAGCTATGATAGCAGCTATTCGAATGTACTGGACAGAATAACTGTCAAAAAGCAAGCACGAGAAAGCAGCTTTTTGTTGCATTCGACAGGAAAAAGCAGCTATAGCTGCTATCGAAGCAGCGCATTCTTGTAAGACATGATCCATAAAAAGGCCTGCTAGTACCGACGGTGCCGGATTGCCCATTCCGTGTCCTTTCACTTGTTTGTACGTGTTGTCTGAGGCTCTAAAATATGGTGAGGCGATGGTGGTGAAGGTCAGTAGGGCTTATAGTGTTTTCTTCGATACATTGTACTTCCTGGCAATGTCATCACCAAATTCTTGGATAACGTAATTAATGGTGTATGCCACCGGTATGTTAGTGAACATATCGGATATGTCCATAGTGGCAAGTTCGAATCCTTTTCCGATCTTTATAGTATCAAGGGTGCTTTTTAGTTCCGCTGAATTTTTTATATTTAATGCAGGACTTAGGTATTCTGATAGGATACCGGAAAGTAGGGTACCAGGGTTGTAACCTGGTGAATGTGTGGCATCCATGACGGGTCTCATGGGTCTGTCGATCTTGTGGAGTTTTATAACTCCTGAAAGTTTTGAGTATGTGAACTGCGGCATATTTCTGTCGATATTTTTAATTTTATCGTATTTTATATGTTTGAGGTAACCGTTATATAAGAGGGTCTTGTTCCACACATTTTGGATTTTCTTCATTTGCAGAGTTTTTTTTTCTTTCACTAGATTAATAGATCCGTGTTTTAATAGTTTATTCAGTAGTTGGTCGATTTTCCTCTCGTATTCTTCTTGCCACCGTAGTTTTTCCTTTGTCTGTGTCGATAATGACAACATTTTTGTTGTTGGACAAGAAATTTTGTGTTGCTGCCGAGGCTGTTTCTAGTAAGATTTTACTGGATGATTCCTTATCTCTAACGATTTCATTCGTTTTCAGCTTTACGAGGTCCGCAATTCGGTTTTGGATGTTACTATTGGGCTCTGTTGGGTAAACAGTCTTTCTGTAGTGTTCTAGATAAATTGTCGAAGATATTATGCTTTCCCAGTTAACCGAATCCACGTTGGATGGGCATGTAAACTTTGGGCCGTAGCTAAGTAATGCCTGGACATTATCTGGTATTGGTATGTCGGTAAGATTAATAAATGCTCCCGGTGTTTTCTTTAATAATCTTTCTTTTACTGTTTCAGGGGCCAACGGATTCGCCGGGTTAGATTTATTGGTCCGAGCTGCTTTGTTTATTTTATTGTTACGCTTGTTACCGTTATTGCTATTAATTTTAATTTTATTATGTTTAATTTTATTATTAATGTTGTTCGCCTTCATCCTGGGTGTTCTGGGTATATTGAAGATGTATGATGATTAAGAAACGAGTAGAAATAAATGTATGGGGGGTATTATCCAAATTGATAGGGTTAATACGGAAAAAATGTGTAAGCCGTGCAATCGATTGTTTATAAAGTGCCACACGGGAAGAAAAAAACAACAAACAAAAATTATATATGTATTTGCATATTGGTTAGGAAAAATCGTATTTTAGGTGCAGTTCATGTACTGGTGGACATTTTCACAATTTCACCTCAACACCTTAGGCCTTCAGGGGAGGTGTCGAGTGTGGCCAATAGTATGTAGATAATTGACCGGAAAAGCTCAGGAGATTTCTCGGTCGAATCTGTTCAGATAATAATAATAAATTCAATCAATTTGAGATAAATCAAATTGAAATTGAATTTCAGCTAGTTCAACTTTTTTATTTTTGTATTTTTGATTGGGTATTTAAAAATCTTTTTATTGTTGGGAACTTTTATACACTGAAGGTGTATCAAGTCAGGGTGTTGTTCTCGTTTGGCTATTCCATTAATTCATACTATCCGTTTTTGACTGGGAAACAGATTACTATAAAGCAATTTGTCCAGTCGATGAATTCTTAAGGTTTTTTCTGTCATTTGGTGAATGCATGGTGAGACTCTAAGTAGTATGGATATACCGTTTCTCGACTAGGGTGTAAGGGTGTCAGCTTTTGTATGGATGACGTCATAGTCTTGTATGAAGATGATAAGGAATTTACACCCCGAGCTTTTTTTGACGGTGGAGCTTTGATTTTTTCCGTTGCATAAAATTGGGCGTGTTTTTTTTTGCATAAAATTGGAAGTTTTTTTCGGGGTTTTGAGCTTTTTTCGCGGTTGTTGTCAGGGACTTAGGCTAGCGAGGGACTTAGGCTATATGAAACTTTTCCGTTCCATAAAATTGGGCGTTTTTCTTTTTTTGCATAAAACTGGGAGTTTTTTTTCGGGGTTTTTTTGCGGTTGTTACCAGTGTCTTAGGCAATCTGAAACTTAGGCTAGTGGGGAGCGGGGACTTAGGCTAAACAAAAACTTAGGCTAGCGGAGAGCGAGGGACTTAGGCTATCCGAAACTTAGGCTAGCGATGGACTTATGATATCCGAAACTTAGGCCAGCGGGGAGCGAGGGACTTATGCTATCCGAAACTTAGGCCAGCGGGGGGGAGGAGGGGGGGTTAGGCTAATGTTTATAAAAAAGCATAGTGGGTGATGAGACAGCATATTTCTTTTGCTTATGAAAAAGCATAGTCATATTTCTTGATAAGTCGGCATATTTCTGTAAAAAGCATATCGAATTTCATGCATTTCTCGGATGAGTCATGTTTTAGTTAGCGTTATTGCATAATGTTGTGAAATTCAACAGGTATGTCTCTCTTTCTATCTCTCTCGTCCTCTCTATATATGTTTATATCTATCTGTGTATGTCTCTCTGTGTCTATAGCATATGTATCTATCTGTATATCTGTCTCTCTCTTTCTCTCTATATATCTCTCTCTCTCTTTCTGTGTATGTATGTCTCTATCTCTGTCTCTCTCTCTCTCTTTCTGTGGATGCATGCATCTATCTCTGTCTCTCTCTTTCTGTGTATGTATGTCTCTATCTATGTCTCTCTCTTTCTGTGTATGTAAATCTATATATCTGTGTATCTATATATCTCGTTGAATGTGTGTGTTCGTATATAAACGATGGGCGATGGTTCTGAAAGCTAAAAAATCAAGTGAAGTCTGTCGTGCAACATCAAAAAAATAATTCAGTGAAGCCTGAGAAAAAATAGTGAAAGTGAAAAAATCGAGTAAAGTGAAAAAGTAGCATGAATTCATTTATTTGTGAATATTGTGGTATAAGCTGTTCTCGCAACAATAGTTTAAATAGACATATACGAAGTGTGCATCTAAAGGATAGTTCTAAATGTGAATTCTGTGCGAAAATATATTCACGAAATGATAAATTATTAAAACATCTTGAAAAGTGCAGAGTAAAACTTAATCCAGTGCAACCGACTACAGCAATAATGGAACCGTCAAAGAAATGTAATGCTTGTGATCTAGAAGTGTTAAATAAAAACTGGAACTATCACATTCGAACAAATTCCCATAAGGAAAACTCTGCCGACTCGATTAGTAAACATTTTAAAGTTTTGAGAAGTTCGTTTGCAGGAAGAATTGTAACATTATTGTTAGAAAATAAAAATCGAGAAGTAATAGAGCCACTGAAATTTTTTGAAGTATATGAAAAGCCAGTGATTGAACTTTTAAAAGAATATTTAGTGAAGCTTGGAGGCTACAAATTTAATATGGAACTTTTTTCTGTATATATAAAATATACTAAAAACAATAATGGCGATAATATTGACGTAGTGTACGATGTAAAATCTTTTGAAACAAAAATGTGTACTGTGCTGAGAGAAAATGAAATAGCTCCTATCTACAAAACAATGATGGACGATATTTCTGTAAAAAGTGAAGAATTTCAAGAACGTGATAGTGGATGGACAATAGTTGAAATAAGCCATCTTGAAAGTAATGTTAATAAATATAATCCAATATGAGGGTAAAATATTATATATTCTTTCTTAAAAATAATATTTTAATTTTATGTTTCTTTTACAGATTGATCAAAAGACAGTTTATAGTAAGAAACAGAGATAATGGAACATATGTTTGTAAATAATAATAATATGTTAATAGATTAAAAATAAAAACCTATAAAATATATTTACAAAAAAAACTAATGATTGTTGTTGTTATTAAAAAAAAAAAATGGATAGTCATTTAAATGAATAAACAATCAGGCGGAGGCGATAAAAACAAACAAATCTTCGTTTTGGTGGTGGATTATGGATTTGTCTATTGCATATTGTTGTGAAATTGTTTTCTGGATCATTTGATTATGAAAGAACTTTCTTGATGATATTCTCTTAACAAAGAACTGTATATCAAAAAGAATTTTTGTAACTGAGACTGATTCAATTGAATTGAGATTCATTCCAGTTTATGTCCTCTAGTTTAGAATCATTAGCTAAGAACCTATCTACAGATGACTTTAAAATTGTACGCTCAATATTTACCAACATATGTAGGCTTCACGGTACTCGAACTATCAAAATGGAAAATGTATGACTTCCACTATGATTACATGAAGCCTAAGTTTTGCGAGAATATCAGTTTAAATTATGTGGATACCGATTCTTTTATTTATACGATTTTTTTTTTTTTAACGATAGGAATTGAACCCCGATAGCAATGTTTTCAAGACCTAGTACACTCCCCCTAGGCTACACCCCAACCCGCTATTACATATAGTTGTAAACGTTTCTATGATTGTTCTAGATTGAAATCTTCTACACTGTTGGATTTGTCTATTGTTCTAAAATTCTGCCGGACACAATAATCACCGAATTAGCTTTATTGTACAAAGGGAGAATTGGACAGTCTTTTAATATTCAATTTTCTAATATGTTGAACTAAATAAAAAAAGTAATAATGTTACATATCTTGAACTAAATAAAAAAAGTAATATTGTTACATAAGTTCTTTTTATTTATTTTTTAGAAACAATCTTATCATCTATTCGTTTACTTAAAAGTATTATAATATCTTTTTCAAATGTTTTCATTGCAAACTGGATTTTTTTTTCTATCTCCCTTATTCTATTGTCAACTTCGATATACATTAGCTTCAGCATTTTATCAATTTCTGTATCCACGTAAGCTTTTGTTACTGCATCCTCATTATTTAGCGGGTTACTCAGATTTTTAATACATTTCATATTTAAGTCATAGTCTCCTCCAGATGTTAATTTAAATCCGATTCCAGGTGGTCCTTGCGGTCCACGGCTTACTCCCTTCGAAAATCGACCAAACTTGTCAACACCCATTTTATGAATAATTAATGTATTATGCTCGCAACACTTTTTATTGTATTATGTGTGCTTCTTTTAATTCTTCAATGATTGAAAAAATTTCATTGGTGTGATTATTATGACCAGCTTCATGCGATGCAATAAGTAAGCGTAACCGATCTACTAATTCGTTCGGATCATCCCAATAAATATAATCTTTCTCTTTGTTCGATGTTTGCATTAAACCACTACCTTTGCGAGTGAAAAGCTTACAAATTATATTCGTATATTTATAACTACGATTTCCTTTTATTTGACTTTCACTTTTGTGAGAACGTTTATGGGCATTAGTATCAAGAAGAATATTTTTATAGTTTTCCAAGTCTTCTTTGGTATGTAGTGCCTTTTTAGGATATTTCATAAACAAAAGTTCATATAAGCCACGAGTCCCCTCGTAGGATTTATCCTTTATAAGTACTTGATTATCGTCGATTATAAAACTTGAATTACCGATTTTCCAATTGTCAGCATCTTTATAGACTCCATACAAACTGTCAATTACAGATGGGTTATTAATAAATGTATTTAAATATTCTGTTGGAATCTCTGTAAATTTGTTTTCTTTCATATATTCATCCAGTTCTTCTCGTCCCTGTGGAGTTATAGCATATTTACGTACAACTTTTGTCGTAGATGACAGGTTGAGTTTTCGTTTAGGTGTTTCAAAGTTCTCATCAACTTCTTCGTCAGCTTTAACTGAAGCAAAGCTCTCATCACTATCAACTTCTTCGTCAGGATCAAAGCTCTCATCACTAACAACTTCAGCTTTAACTGGAAATTCTTCTTCTTTTATATTCGGAGCAAGCTTAGCTCTTTTAACTAGTCTATTGAGAGGACTTGTGATTGGTTTAAAAGTTTGTTCTAATTGAATGCCTGCTTCAGCTTTAGCTAATTTTAATGGATTATATTTTTTCCTTATCGAATTAGTTGTCTTTACAATTTGACTGAGTAATTGTTTATTGTTTATCGTTCCTCTCATCTTGCTTACAACAACAGTAAATTAATGCTTTATATATTGATTTTAAAGTGTTGTTTACTTAGTCGTAATCTTTTAAATGATTTTTTATACAGCGCTGAACTCCTTTTATACTGTTTTCAACTGCTGCTCTCAAACTGAATTAAGTTGTTATCAAATTGATGGTCTGATCCACTACAGCTCTGAACAGCTACTAACAGCTTTTTTGACCAAACCTGTTCTTAGATTATCTGCTTATTAACCTAACCTGTTCTGATATTAACTGCTTATTAACCTGACCTGTTCTGATTTCGACCTGACCTGTTCTGTTATTAACTGCTTTTTGACCTGACCTGTTCTGATATTAACTGCTTATTGACCTGACCTGTTCTGATATTAACCTGACCTGTTCTGATATTAACAGCTTTTGACCTGACCTGTTCTGTTATTAACTTGACCTGTTCAGATATTAACAGCTTTTTGACTTGACCTGTTCTGATTTCGACCTGACCTGTTCTGATATTAACTGCTTTTCGACCTGACCTGTTCTGATATTAACAGCTTTTGACCTGACCTGTTCTAATATTAACAAGTTTTGACCTGACCTGTTCTGATATTAACAGCTTATTGACCTGACCTGTTCTGATATTAACTGCTTTTTGACCTGACCTGTTCTGATATATACTGTTTTTTGACCTGACCTGTTCTGATTTCGACCTGACCTGTTCTGATATTATCTGCTTTTTGACCTGACCTGTTCTGATATTAACCTGACCTGTTCTGATATTAACTGCTTTTTGACCTGACCTGTTCTGATATTTACTGCTTTTTGACCTGTTCTGATTTCGACCTAACATGTTCTGATTTCGACCTGACTAGAGTCACTGTATAAGAACTAACACAAACATCCACTATCTTGAGTAAGGACAATGACCGCTTTTGGTACCTTTTTAGTACTCTTAAACCCTGCGAACTCCAAAGTTCGCAGGTTTCTTAAATGGCATAGTTTTAGTGTGTATACGTGTAGCAGATGGATTTTGATTAACGTTTCACGGAATCAAGATACATATAACTCATGAAATGTCAACTAAATACAGCGTTTATCCACTTTAGTGGAGAAAAATTAAAAAAAGGACAACTGCAAAAAAAATTCAAATGGACTGGTTTCAAATGAAACACACATTGTCCGTACTCAAGATAATGGATGTTTGTGTTAGTTCTTATACAGTGACTCTAGACCTGACCTGTTCTGATATTAAATGCTTTTTGACCTGACCTGTTCTGATATTAACTGACCTGTTCTGATATTAACCTGACCTGTTCTGATAATAACTGCTAGACCTGTTCGAATGCTGTTTCTATCATGCTAATATAAATATATCGAATCCTTTCCTAAATCTTCCTTTTTCCAGAGGACTCTCTTTATCAATTACGAGGAAACCATATTTATCTTTCCAACACTTTGCACAAATACTTTTGAATTGATCGAATGTCATATCGGAATTTACATGATCATTATAAATATGCTTCAAATTCATATCATCTTGTTTGAATATTATTATAAAATTGGCATTATCTCGAATTAAATGCTTTGGTATTCTCGTATAGGTCTGACAGAGATAAAAACTATCTATATCATGATGACGTCCCATACAGAAATATGATCGAACATTATCTTGCTTTTCACTTGCAATATCATCGAAAATAAACACAGAACTAGATTCAGCTTCTTCAGGTGCAATCACTTCACTATTATTTGAAAATGTATGAAAACCTAGTCCAGAAATAGGACTTACAGCTCGCTTTAAATATTGACATTTCGGTTGATGTAACGATTTCGAATAGATGTAAATATTTTTGAATTTAACGCCATTCGGATGCTCTAATAAGCAAACCATAGCATTAGTTTTACCACAATTTCACGGACCAACAATTAGACTTCGAATATTATTAGGTAGTAAATGACTATGTTTTATTACATCAACACAATTTGTAATATCAGCATTTTGTACTGACAGTGTTTGACTTTGTTTAATAAACCGCATTCTGAGACTGACTAAGAAGAAATCGTAAAATATCAATGTTTTATAGCAAAATCATATAAAATGGTTGATCATCGTATAAAATGAAGTAGTCTACTAAAGGTAGTAAAAGAGATAAAATGATTGATCACAAATTCAGAAGTCACAGTCTACGGAAAGTTGTTGATGGAAGAGGTTTAGTTAATTCGCTCATCAATAAATTGCCTATTGAACTACATTTACCGGGCTATTAGTATTGTGGACCTGGTACGAAATTAAGCGAACGACTTGCTAGAGGTGATCCTGGAATAAATCCATTGGATCAAGCGTGTAAAGAGCACGATATTGGATATTCTAAATATAAAGAAAGCAGTGATCGGCACATACTTGATAAGATATTATCTGAAAAGGCCTGGCAGCGAGTTAAATCCAAAGACGCAAACTTAGCAGAGCGCACGCACGCATTACTTGTAACAAATATAATGAAAGCTAAAGTTAAATTCGGAATGGGTAAACCAAAATTTAGAACAGCTGTTCGTTCAGCTTTAAATGTTCTCAAAAAAAGAAACCTGAAAGCATGAAAGCTGCTATTAAATTAGCATTGAGTACTGCAAAGAGTATAATTAAAAACAATAAAGACGTTAAAACTCCTAGAATTATTCCCATTCCAAAAGTTGGTGGAGTTCTACCATTCTTGGTTCCACTTTTTGCGGGCTTGTCAGCTATAGGAGCATTAGCAGGTGGAGCTGCAGGAATAGCTAAAGCTGTCAACGATGCTAAAGATGCAAAGAAAACGTTAGAGGAGCAGAAACGACAAAATCAGAAAATGGAGCAGATAGCTGTAGGTCGTCGACTCTACTTGAAACCGTATAGGAAAGGATTAGGACTATACTTAAATCCTCAGCCAAAAAACTTTTAAGAACGCTACCCAAGAGACCATTGAATGAAAATGATTTACGTAAATTTGGAAAGTTCCTGCCTGATTTCAGAGGTGTTTTTATGCATAACATAACTAAAGTTAATGTAATTCGAATCGGGTGCAGTATAGTTGGAAACTCGTACATCAATAATATATCATCACATACAATTCATGAATTCTCACCTGAAGTGGGGCCAGGCTATAAAATAGTCGAGGTTCCTAAGAATGTAATCTACTTGCCGATAAACGTCAAGCGAATAAGTACGTTAACTCTTAAACTTGTTGATCAAGACGGAGATCTAATAAACTTTAAAGGAGAAACCATAACCATTAGACTTCATTTGATGCCCTAGAATGTTTTTATATAATAGCCAGCCTAGTGTTAGTCCAATCAGTTCAATCAAGAAAACTGAACGAGCAAGACCAAAATTGTCACTGCGCAATAAACAATATTTAAAATTATTAGGATTCAAACTAAAAAATGAGTGAAATTTTGAATATCACAAGTAAACCTAGCTATGATAATAGTATTTCTAAAATTGAGTATCACAGCTACTCTCCATTTTTAACATCATACAACTCTAGCGACGAAATCAGAATATCTCTACAGCAGCAGGACTTGTGTGTTTTACCAAGTCAGAGTTTTATTTATATTGAAGGTGTTTTAACTAAAGCAGATGGAACTACATCAACAACTGCAAAACTATCCAATAATACCATAGCCTTTCTATTCGACGAGATTAGATATGAACTAAATGGAGTAGAAATCGATCGAAATAAAAATGTTGGAATAACTTCAACAATGAAGAACTACATATCGTTGAATGAGAACGAGAGTAAAATGTTGTATAATGGAGGCTGTTCACCGAACGAGCTAATAACACCCTCTAATGGCTACTTCAACTTTAGTTTACCATTAAGAAAACTCTTGGGATTTGCCGAGGATTATAAAAAGATTATTGTAAACGCCAAACATGAACTAATTTTAGTTCGCACAAGAACCGACGAAAACGCATTTCTATCACCCACTGATGATGTACAATTCAAAATTTTAAAACTACAATGGAAAGTGCCTCACGTAACCTTAGATGGTTCTGAAAAATTAAAAATGCTGAAAAATATTGAGTCTGGCCAAGCAGTTCAAATGTGTTTTCGAAATTGGGATTTATATGAATATCCAGTTTTACCAATAACAACCGATCATGTATGGAGCGTTAAAACCACAGGTCAACTGGAAAAACCACGATATATTATTATAGCTTTGCAGACAAATCGAAAAAATCAAAAGGATAAGGATGCAAGCAAATTTGATCATTGCGAACTCACAAATGTTAAAGTACACTTAAACTCGGAGTCGTATCCATATGATGATTTAAATATTAAATTTCAACGTGATCGATATGCTATATTATATGATATGTATAGCAATTTTCAACAATCTTATTATGATGTCCAAGCACAGCCATTACTTTCGCGAACGGAATACAAGGAAGAGGCTCCAATTATAGTAGTTGACTGTTCACGTCAAAATGAAACTTTAAAAGCGGGTTCAGTTTATATTCGGGTAGAAATTAAAACATCAAACATCATTTATTATTATTATTAACAACAGCCTATTGCCTATTGCTTCACGACCGCATAATCGAGTATAATCCTCTAACTAGCGCAGTTCAAAAACTTGTGTAAAAAAGGAACACTATTCAGTTTGAGATAGATTGTCAACCACGATGAATGTTGTTATCGATATGCAAGGCTTTAGAGGACCACAAAATAAATTTATTGTCAAAGAATTGACTATCGTGCACCTCGATGAAAACATTCATCAACATTTTTTAATGAAACCACCGTACAATTTTGAAACGCTTCCAGATAATCTGAAACATCAAGCACAATGGTTATATGAAAATCATCACGGATTCAAATGGGATGGTTGTGGTGATACTTCATTCTACGACCTGAAACAATATTTACTACTCAACATGGAAAATACTATAATATACGTCAAAGGATTGGAAAAGAAAATCTGGCTTGAAAACTTATTAAATAGTATTGTTGTTGAGGTATTCGACTTGGATAGTTTTGGTTCACCCAATCTCAAGACACTGAAAAAGAAAAATCCTGATACACGAAGATGTTCTTTTCATACTGGATGTTGTTCTCTACAAAATGCATATCTATTAAAAAACTTTGTTATAAAAAATTCAATAAATAGCTAAGTTGTTATAAACAAAAATTAGTCTTTTTAATCATGAGCAAGCGAGAAGTTGTGAATGAATTACATGCATCTGCTCGAAGAAACTTTAAGCGACGACGGGTTATTATAAAAGGTTTAGACGACTTATGGGAAGCTGATTTAGTTGAGATGGGCGTATATGCTTCCGAAAATACAGGATTTCGATTCCTACTCACAATAATTGACACGTTTTCAAAATATGCTTGGGTTGTCCCAATTAAATCGAAGACAGGTATAGAAGTCACTAAAGCAATTGAGACAATTTTCAAGCAGGGTCGGATTCCCAAGAACTTGTAAACGGATCATGGAAAAGAATTTTTCAATAAAAACTTTAAAAACGTAATGGAAAAACAACAAATTAATCATTATTCTACGTACAGCACTCTTCAAGCATCAATTGTAGAGCGATTTAATCGTACACTGAAAAATATGATGTGGAAAGAGTTTAGTATGAATGGAAATTACCAATGGATTGACTTAGTTATTGTACTCATCAAAACATATAATAACACAAAGCATCGAACAATTAAAATGAAACCTTCAGCAGTGAATAGCTTAAATGAAAAAAGACTTCTTTCTACCGTATACAACAATATTAAAGTGCTTGGTGCGGCAAAATATGAAGTCGGTGATCATGTTCGAATTAGTAAATATAAACATATATTTGAAAAAGGTTACACGCCAAACTGGACAACAGAAATCTTTAAGATTCGAAAAGTTCAAAACACCAATCCTGTAACATATTTGCTAGAAGACTATGAAGGAAATCCAATTGAAGGTGGATTCTATGAAGCTAAATTACTGAAAGCTAAAAACCCATCGTTGTATCTAGTGGAAAAAATTGTTAAAAAGAATGGAGACAAGGTATTTGTTAAGTGGTTAGGATTTTCATCAAAACACAATTCCTGGATAAATGTAAATGAAATACTTTGAAAATAAATTTAATAATCTCATATAAAAAGTTACAAGTTTTTTTATTTCACAATCACCTGCATACGCTGACCACCCGCTATGCTTTTTTATAAACATTAGCCTAAGCCCCCCCCCCGGCCTAAGTTTCGGATAGCATAAGTCCCTCGCTCCCCGCTGGCCTAAGTGTCGGATATCATAAGTCCATCGCTAGCCTAAGTTTCGGATAGCCTAAGTCCCTCGCTCTCCGCTAGCCTAAGTTTTTGTTTAGCCTAAGTTTCAGATAGCCTAAGACACTGGTAACAACCGCGAAAAAAACCCCGAAAAAAACTCCCAATTTTATGCAAAAAAAGAAAAACGCCCAATTTTATGCAACGGAAAAGTTTCAGATAGCCTAAGTCCCTCGCTAGCCTAAGTCCCTGACAACAACCGCGAAAAAATGATAAAAATAATAATATGATAAAAATAATAATACACAAGGGGATGCGTTGCTTTTTTTATTATTATAACTATTTGATGTTCTCAATGTTGCTCTTGGTGTCATCTTGAGGTCCGCTGGTCTCTTGTGTTGAAAATATTTTAAGGGTTCATATGTTAAAAAAGGGGGAGGGGAGTTTTCTCTCTGTTTTTGGATCCATCTGAAAATTGTTTTCCGTTGGGAATATGTCAATTGCGGGAATGCCGCACGATACAGTGGAAAAATGGAAAAAGCCCCTTGATATATAGGCATGCGTTGTGAACTAAAGTTTAGCAGGATAGATTCGAAGTGGTTCAAGAATGATGTGTGTGGAAAGGAGGGGGTTGGCGGGTAATTAGATCATATCCGATCGTATCTATAATTAAAACTCACATTTTTAACTTCTGTCGGGTTAATTCACCTTTTTTAACTCCTGTCGGGATTCAGGTGGGCTGTAAAATTAATTAGATTAAGCGGTGATATGTGGCAGGGTTTTCGGTTGAAGGAATTTACCGATTATAATAATTCTAAAATTGTTCTCGTAAGAATTAATTTAAGTTTGCATAAGCATACATAAGCATGGAATGTTCGAGAAGTCCTATGGATTACGTGTGGCAGATAGGCTTCGGATGCCGGCAGGTATACCAATAGTAAGTGCGAAAAAAACCCTAGTAAAGTGCATGTATCCTGTATGGCCGGTTTTGAGGGTCATGTCCTATGTAAATAATTCAATATTTATTTTTTATTTTTTATTTTAGCCGCCAGGTGTCGTTCAAGGTCGTTATTGTGCGCGGCTTTCATTGGGTATCATTAGTGTATGTGTATATGAATAACGTGTGATGACGTTGGAGATGGGTGGTGGCATCTGTTGTAGGATGTTATAGGTATGGTAGTTGTTTATGCTAGTGCGGCTAAAAACTATGGACTATTCGGGTGGTCTACACTAATGTGGTTGAATCTATTGATAACTTGAGTGGGTGTTTATGCTGATTTTATAAATATCGTGAAGATCGTAAAGGTCTTGGAGATCGTAGGGTGTTGGCGGGTCAACGATTAATTGGTGTGGTAATTTTCAGTTAGAAATGGATATTTCAATAATTCAGTCTATGTACAAGAGTAGGAACCTTAAGCTATGCTGTTCTAGCTAATTCAAAATGCAAATTTTAAATTACCCATCCCACACACCGGTGTGTTACAAAACGCGTGATTTTTTATACAGCGCTGAACTCCTTTTATACTGTTTTCAACTGCTGCTCTCAAACTGAATTAAGTTGTTATCAAATTGATGGTCTGATCCACTACAGCTCTGAACAGCTACTAACAGCTTTTTTGACCTAACCTGTTCTTATATTATCTGCTTATTAACCTAACCTGTTGTAATGGCACGCTACACCATTTAATTTAATGTAATTAACGCAAAATATCTTTTTGTCAACCAAAAATGGTGTTAACCCAAAGGTGTTACCCACGAAGGCGATTTGCCTACTGGGCATCAAGATCTCATGCACAATGACATAAAGACAATCAGCGACGACTCCACTTTTTGAGATTCTAAGGAGCCGGGTTGTCAAGAAACGGTGTGCGCGAACGAAAAAGGGAGAAGTGTTCCAGCCACGGGCCGAGCAGGTCGAATTTGGAGAGTCGTTGAAAAACCAGCAAGTGACGAAAAGTGTGTGTTTGCTTTGAGAGAGTTGGTTTTTTTTTTGTTTTGGTGCGGAAGAAGACCGGAGGCAGGGTGCGACAGGATTTTCTTTTTTCCCTCGCGCAGCGGAATTGAACGCCGAAAATATTTAACCTCGAGATTGTTTCTCCGTTGAGTCAAGTAAAAGGAAATTATAACAACGCACAAAAATTGTAAGCATGTAAGTTGTGAATACAATATCAATTCCACCTTTTGGTCTATTTTTATTTTAACTTTGACGATGAGAACGGGTTAAGAGAAGAAAAATAAGTATAAACAAAAGAAGTTCTTCGCGTGTTTCTTCCCTTATCAGGAATTCTGTGTTGTGCACGTAAACGGTTATATCATTTTTTTTTGTGTGTCAATTTTGTCAGTAAGCCTTGAAGTGTTACATTACAAGTCGCTATTCGTTCCTTTTGTGAGTTAGCTCTATGTGCCATATAGTTTTTTTTTATTGTTCCTTTCTGACCATATCCGGGAAGCGTGGTTTATTTGCTCGAATCCATAAATATTAACAGGCGGATTAAAAACTTCGGGTTCCAATCCGCGCGCGAATTTACCAACTAGACCAACTATTTCAACTTAAGGCACATAGATGGTCGTGACGATTTTCCTTCGGGATGCCTAATAACGCCCTCGATGGCGCAAGACGTGCGGAAGTCCATGCGGTTGAACGGCGGTTCTTTTCAGCTTTGTTTCAGTTTGTTAGTCCGAACCGTTAGTCCGGTCGCGAATGCACAACCGCATGCGCTGATAATGTGAACGCCAGCCACCGCGTATTTTCCATTTGTTTCCTTGGGTTTATTTTTTTTAAAAGGAAAATTCTTCGCGGCTGTGGTACCGATGAATCGTGCGCATTACGAAATAGGTCGTCCTCCAATGAAACGTCTTCCCCGGCATCAGATTCAAATATTCCGTGGTCCGCATGGTACTTCTGTAGCCCATAATGTGCAAGTCTGGCTTAATTTGCGTTGTGAGCTTTAGGTAGTTTTGGTGAAGCGTGTTCGCTTAAGTAAAAAGAGAAAAACCAAGAAAAAAAAAAAACCAAAAAAAACAAAACACTAATTGTTCTTATTTTTCTTGTTGCCAAGGCCTAAATATTCCGTTATGAGATGCCTCGTGGAGTGCTTATTTTATTTTTTTTTTCTTTCTTGGTACAATTCCGACTGGTACTCTGATTGAGCCCAGGTTATGCAATCCTTTTGATGGTTTCAGGTGCAGTAATGGTTTTGGTGTATTTTTTTTATTTTTTTTTTGACAGGCTTTAGGGTTTCTTAGGAAGGAAGGTCCCGATGGGTACATCAAATTCAACGGCTGGATCCTTGATTAGCCGTCTACGTGCGGTTTTGGTTCCTTCTTTTGTTATTGATTCCATTTAGGCTCACGACAGGTGCCCTTAGGTACATACTGGACCGTTTCCTGTGAGTTAGTTTGGTATGGAATCCCAACAGACGGCATGGAGGGACATGACGTAAGAAGATCGTAATGGGAATTTTCACGCCCGAAGCTTGGGCCCATAAGCTTTCAATATTTTTTTTTTTTGTTGCTGAACGACCTAGGATGTGGGAATCAGATGGAAGAGACCAATTTTTTTTTTTTTTTTTTTGTTGTCTGCAGGTTATGTCCCAGCACGTGCCGGACCACGTTGTTAACCTAGCGGTCTTGCGTGGCCTTTTCACGCATTGTACCTGATCCGCTATACGGTCTTTGTTAGTGATTACACATTGTATCGTTGTATCAATCTTGTTATCAGGGAGAATAGGGTATAAAGGTTGTTGTGGGATACGCAAATCACTGAGCTCCGATAAATACCTCATGGCGATGAACATAGTAGGGGCGCCCCTTCACGAACATACCTTTATATTTAAAGTATCTAATAGTATACCAGGAATACAGGCCGTCTAGGCCCTATTCCATGAGCCCTATGGTTCCAGTTACTTCAACTCTTCGGAGTTTCAACTAATACCATCGTAAATTTAAATACTGAGAATGGCATCGGCCGTCCCGGCGAAGTTCGACACTTTTGTGCTTTCCACCTTCCTTTCCTTTCTATTCTATCCACCTTCCTCAGTCTGTAACCTCCTTACACCTTTATCCTTGACTCTCCAGCCCGCTGTTGATCGAGTTCGAACTCCTCAATTCGAACTGACAGCCCAACCGTGCATAATACGTTTTTGTCCATGGTTAAAGGTAGCCCCTCACGCCCCTTCCGACGAGCTAAGCACGAGCTAGAGCTAGATGCACGCTACCTATCGGGAAACCATGGGACTAAAGTCACCCAACTGTGGCCTGGTCACCGGCTGATAATCTTCTTCGCAGCTAGTATATGTCCTGACTAACTTGGGACAATTGATTAAGGAGACTTACTCCAATCGATTGTTTCTAAGGCAGGGTAATGGGCATATACACGTATGCTGACGGCTAAGAGGATTACTTGGGGTCGTGATGTTGAGTGATGATTTGGATGGACGGATACTATGCTGGGATGCAGGTCCTAGTATAGCGCCCCAAATCTCTACAAGATGACGGCTTCAAAAACATGCTTGTGTACATTATATGGCGCCCAACGGGCATAGCAACTTCTGGCTGATGAATACTGTTCATCAGTACATCATTCCTGAACGGATTAAGGATGTACAGATACTTGCTACAGCCCGACTTAGACGTTTGTTATATCTGTCAGATATAATCGTAGTATTCAATTGTTTTCAAGCAAGAGGTAAGTCCTTTTTAAGATCGTTGTATTCGGAAATTAGTCCCAATTCCAGCCTTTTCGGCTTACTAAGGCAAAATTTTGTAAGTATGTAAATTAACTCTATTTGGGGTTTCGTTAAAAGATGGTGCAAGGACTTCAATGATCCTTATATAACTAAGACTTTATACTGTACTTTTGTACGCTCTATTCTTGAGTATGCTTGTCAGGTGTGGGCTCCGTATTACGAGGAACATAAGAGTAGGATTGAGTCAGTACAGCGAAGGTTCTTAACGTTCGCTCTAAGGGACCTTCCCTGGTCTGATACGTTGCATCTTCCTCCTTACGAACAGCGTCTAAAACTCCTTTCTCTAGAGTCGCTTGAGAATAGACGGATTATCCTTAGGGCTGGTTTTGTATTTAAATTAATCTTAGGTGAAATTGATTCCCCTTATTTGCTTGAAGCCATAACTTTCAGTATTCCGCGTCGATCCTTGAGAAACTATGTGCCACTCCACATTTCTCATCATCGCACCAACTACGGTCAAAACGAACCAATCGCATCTCTTTCGCGAATTTTCAACAATAATTACTACCGAATTGACTATAATTTATCTAGCATGCAGTTAAAGTCAGCTTTACGCGATAAATAACTTGTGATTTTTTTTTTTTTTTTAATCTTTTAAGTAATCATTGTTTTGATGAAAAGAATAAATAAATATGTGTTTCCTTTCCCAGCACAGGAGTTAGATGCTAAGCCAGCGATGCATATGGTGAGTTCATGCTAAGACAGGAGTTCCTCTGGATCACGGACTCTCATGGCTCATCCTCTAGAGACAACTGGGGCAGTTGAAGAACGGGATTCGGTTAGCATGTCTGCGCATCATCGGTTGTTACCGTTGATCCGGGTGCGGGATCGAATCAGCTTGGAAGCGATCTCGATTTTGTGTCTGGCGCTAGAAGTGAGCTGGATTGGATATTCAGGGGATTGATTAGTCTTGGTAAACTTGAGCATGGATATGCAAGTTCCGCCCTGCCTTCCCTGACTGCCCAGACTTGCGAATTTCGATAAGCGTATCCGGATAAAAGTACAATCTTGATCGACACAACCTCCTCCGTACACCCACATTTCGTTCGGGAGCTTGCAGTCACTGAAGTACACTAGTTGCTGAGTCGGTTTCGATTTGACGGTCACTTCAGTTATGGAGCTGGATAAGACACGAGTAACTGAAGGTTGATAGCGTCGAACCAGTGTGGGACTAGTGGGCATACTAGCAAGTAATGGCCATCTGTTCGATTTATAAAATCGTGCAGAGAAATTGTGATTTCGTTTAATCATGATTTCGAGTAGTAGGGATAAATCATTGCGTTCCTATTATTTAATAACCTTATCTCATTAATAGTTATAAACTATTGCGACGCTATTTTGGAGATATCTCTCTTATATTATTTTCGTTAAGAAGTTCATTGGATCCTAGGGCTATTATAGACTGTTTGATTGCGTAAATATAAAAATCTTTATTAATAAAAAAATTATTATTCCCTCACCAGTTAAGTTTTGTTATTATTGTTGCGGAAACAAACTAATTTATTATTCACCTTTCTTGTTAATTGTTAAATGTTAAGTGTTCCATGTCTATGATTAAATTATAAAAATACCTTTAATGTTTAGTATTAGCTGATAAATGTTTAAGGATTTGGACTAATTAGATAAATTAAAATAATTTGACTACGGGATAAAATTAGAAAATAAAGGAATTACTAACAGGGTACATAGTACAGTTTAAAATGGAGGATTGGTTGTTTTCTCCTATTTATTTTTCCATAATGATGACATGGTTCGTTCACCAATAAGAAAATATAACTTACATTTAGCCTTTTGGTGTGAGCGATTAAATAATGCTCCTTTAAATTATAGAAGAGTTTTATAATTGGATTTGGTGATGGATATTAATGGAAAAGTGTTAACAAATATTAAGAATCAAATAACTCATCATTCAATTCCATTCAACATGAGGAGTGGATGGAGTTTTTTTTTATTTTCAGCGCCAGGGACTCGTCAAGACACTGCCGTCACTACTGTTAACGTGGCAACAGGGAGATGAGAAGAACTACGATATTCTATCCACGGTGTAAGAAAACAAACTTAGCGAAAACCAGCAGAACTCATTCCTGGTCCAAATGTAGGAAGAAATAAAAAGGATAAAACATCTACAATACTAAAGATCTTCAGGGATCCGCATCTGAATACTTCTATGGTCTAGAAGCTTCACCGAAATAGAAAAAAAAAATCTTCTTATAATATAAACTGGTTCCAGTAACATTATTTCTCTAATTTCTCTTATGCACCTCGAGACAATTTTTTTTAAAAATGTACAGCTCCTTGACGTCTCTGAATTATCAGTTAACGATACCCAAATCCATAAATTCGGTATCAATTCACCAGCAAAATTTAGCTCTTCACGAAATTAATTATCGTTAGGTTTTGAAACAAAAACACTGTACCGAAGGCATTATCACAGTCATTCTCAGATGACGAACTAAAGCCACAAGTCATCCATGTTAAATCTTCTGTATCGTTGGGCTCAGACAAAATCTTCAAAAAACGATATAATATTTTCGGTAGACCCTGGTTTTTGTCAGAAAAGTATAAAGACTTAATTGCTACCGTAGGAAATAATCCAAATACTTTACCTGATATCAAAAACGTAGATGGTTACGTATACAAATTAATTACAATGAAATCCGATTCTGAAGGCATCACGAATTCCTCGTGGAAACTTTGGATACCTGAAGAATTGACCATTGATTTGATTACCGCCGCTCATAATCCACCCATAACATCTCATGGAGGAATCAAGAAAACTCTTGATCGCTTACATACTAAGTATTACTGGCCTGGAATGGTAAAGCAGGTTAACTAATTTGTTGGCAAGTGTGATATTTGTAAGCAATCAAAAGCTCCAAATATAGTGTTAAGACCACCAATGAAGGCTCAATTAATACCAAGTAGAGCTTGGCAAAGAATTTATATTGATCTTATGGGTCTTTATCCTCGTTCGAAGTCCGGTAATACGACTTTATTAATTGTATTGGATCAATTCACTAAATATGTTTTATTAAAGCCAATACGTAATACAACTACTCGCCCGATGGTTAACTATCTCAAGAATGAAGTATTCCACGTATACGGAGTCCCTGAGCATCTCTTTTCAGATAATGAAGTTCAATTTACTTCTAGAGAATTTGCATCACTCATGTCTACGTATGGAATCATCCACACAACCACCGCTCTGTATTCTCCTCAAGCGAATGCATCCGAGCGAGTAAACCGCTCTATTTTAGCCGCCATCAGATCCTATTTGAACGAAAAGCACAATGAATGGGATATGTACATTAGCGAAATAGCCTGTGCTTTACGGACCACTTCACACGAAGCAACTGGATATTCACCTTATTATTTGAATTTCGGAGAAAATATGATACTCCATGGCACAGCTTATCCGTTACTAACACGTATTCAGAGTCTTCAAGCCGAAAACGCGACTTGCCTGACTATGCCCGATAGTATATATAACATACGTGAACGCGTTAAAACGAAATTACAGGAAACACACCGTCAGTATGCGTCGCGTTATAATTTGAAATCGCGTGAAACGAATTTCGTTCCGGGTCAAGAAATTTTCCGACGTAATTTTGCGCAAAGTGATGCAGCAAAAGGTTTTAATGCTAAGTTAGCACCGAAATTCGTTAAATGTCGGGTCATAAATAAGATCGGAAATTCCATGTACGCGATTGAAAATCGACAAGGTAAATTCGTAGGAAATTTCCATGCAAAAGATTTACGTTCTTAATAACTTTGTAAATTTAATTAAACCGTCCTCAAACGGACTCATATACTCGGTATTAGTAACTTTCATTAACAGAGAGGTACCAGTAAACGCCCTCTTGGAATTTATGAAGCGTCGGGACATTATTTGTCGAACATACTTCCTTTTTTGAGTACGTCTTTTGAATGTCGCGCAATGTTAACTTATTTTATCGATACGAAAAGAGTATTAATTCCTTACAGAATTGGTAATTAACCATAAGAAAAATCAATTTGCCTCAGGACCCATCAATAATTTGGCATCCTTCAGCAAATTTCAGTCAGACACGAAAATTAAGTGTTAAGAAAACAAGAAATAAACAATTGAAGAATTGTTTATCTATTGTCACGGTCATCCGCAGTCGTTGCACGAAAAAACATAAACCCCGGTAACCCGGAAGAAAATTTAAATGGTTGAACTAGCGGAGCTTACCAAAAGAAAAATCACCTTGCGCGAAAAATTAACTCGAATTTTCACAAGATTATGTATATATTTTTTTGTTTCTATCAAGCTATTGTTGATCGTATACGGAGTTGAAAAGTGTTACGATTATTTACGTAAGGACAAAAAACCTCCGTTTAAAGTAGAATTAAAATATCGAGCTCATATGACTTAATACCTTTAATTCAATTTAACTTGCTATCAAATAACGTCAAAGATTTGAATTCGAACCAGCATAAAACCCGACAGCACTTCATGACCTCGGGTACACAAATTATTTACTTTTGTCTTGCATATGTCAGTCATTACGTTTCAAGTATGTTTCTTTGTATGCCATAAATATACGTTTGCAATTATCAAGTTGGTATAAATTATCATTAAGTAACCTTAAGGCTAAGAATTAAGTTTAAATTAAAATATATCTTACGCAATTACAACTCAAATTATGTAAGCAAACAAATTCACTAAGAATTGAAAGTTGAATTTTATTCCAAAAAAAAAAAAAAAAAAATTTAAGAATAAAGTAAATTTTGCTTTAGAAAACAAAAATTAATTAAATAGTACAAATTAAGAATCTAAAGTAATTAATTTCCTTTAAATATGAGTTATGCTGAACTGATCAGATTAATATATATTAAGAAATTAAATCATAGAATAATATATAATAGTATATAAATAACTTGGCCATAATTAAATTTGTGAACATCTCTCGGAGTTGTTATAAATCAATTGAAGTATAAATGTCAAGAAACATTGTTAAAGTTAAGTACCAACGCTTACGCAACATCTACCGAGCGTAACGGCGCCTAAACCGCATACACACTGTCACACACTCAAACCCATCAAGTCTACAGTCATCATTTAAATCTACGATCGACTACTATCATTCGTCGGAGCGGGACGATGTACCAGTAGCCGAACTTAATTAATACACCATGCATAATTGGCAACAAATATACGATGGCGAAGTACGTCACCAAGATGCCACACATAGCAGCATAATCAGTATGCCCGGCTATATTCAAGTATTATGACTACTACTCAGGGTCATGGGTCGAGCCACACGTTTGCGGCAACAACCAGTACGTTTGTACGCCTGGAATGCATATCAGCTGGATGCGTTCCTCTCTCAGCATCCTCAACGTCGGATGACCTAGTTCAGCAACCTGCCTTGTAATGGCACGCTACACCATTTAATTTAATGTAATTAACGCATAATATCTTATTGTCAACCAAAAATGGTGTTAACCCAAAGGTGTTACCCACGAAGGCGATTTGCCTACTGGGCATCAAGATCTCATGCACAATGACATAAAAACAATCAGCGACGACTCCACTTTTTGAGATTCTAAGGAGCCGGGTTGTCAAGAAACGGTGTGCGCGAACGAAAAAGGGAGAAGTGTTCCAGCCACGGGCCGAGCAGGTCGAATTTGGAGAGTCGTTGAAAAACCAGCAAGTGACGAAAAGTGTGTGTTTGCTTTGAGAGAGTTGGTTTTTTTTTTGTTTTGGTGCGGAAGAAGACCGGAGGCAGGGTGCGACAGGATTTTCTTTTTTCCCTCGCGCAGCGGAATTGAACGCCGAAAATATTTAACCTCGAGATTGTTTCTCCGTTGAGTCAAGTAAAAGGAAATTATAACAACGCACAAAAATTGTAAGCATGTAAGTTGTGAATACAATATCAATTCCACCTTTTGGTCTATTTTTATTTTAACTTTGACGATGAGAACGGGTTAAGAGAAGAA